>OZ007588.1:133100132-135730439 GCA_963931845.1 Maratus michaelseni | reverse complement strand
CCTTCGTTAAGTTTAATTTTGATTGCTCAGTTTTGCAAAATAAAAGCCTTCATAAATAAATACTTTTGCGTCAGTTAAACCTTGTTAAATCCTGTGTCACCGGCTCAAATTGAAATTAAACTTTATACGTACAAGGTTCTTTCAAGTGCACATAGTCATCAGTAGTCTGTTTTATTTGGTGCGTGAATGGGAATTAACATCTTGTTTTGTCAATAAAATATGGATTAACACTTTTCATTAATCCCGTGTGATTTCTGTCTATATTGCAGTGTAAAGGGAGAATCAACATAACGTTTACTAATTATGTATATGTATACACGTATATACATATGATATATACATGAAAAAATTAAAATATTACAATAACATAAATAATGCAAATATTACCAAATTTACCAAATAAGCCAATCAGATTTAATCGTTGCGTTTTATTAATAACGGAGAAGGAAACTTATTTAAAATATTATCACTAAGAAAACATTTTAATAATAAAATCTAAGTTAATTACTGTAAGAAGGGTTACTAAATGAATGAACTCTGGGTTACATACAGAATACAAATTTTGTTGATAGGAAATTGTAGTTTACTACACGAATATTATAAGATTCTACTTATCCTGAAAACCAAGGAGCATACAGTTCTACCACAATTGTTAGATATAATTTTTCGCCTTACTTAATCCCAGGAAATTATAGCATATCCCGCGATTCAACTCGGTGATTATGAATTCTGCTATTTAAAATTAAATATCAATGGACTATATACACGTGACGTCACACCCCAGAGCTGGCGGTATTTTGATTCGTTATTCTATCTAAGACATTATATCCACTGTACCGCCAGAATGCCAGTAAGCGCAGCTGTAAATAAAGCAACAAGACGAATTTTAGCCTGAACAAAGGTGACGTACATAAAACTTAATCGAATTTTTGCAAATTTAGCGTATTTTCTTGGATATAGAACAACATTTTTAATTTGTATTACAATATATTAAGTATTTAATGCTACAACAATGTTTTTTTTCCTGTACCTATGTTTAACAAATACCCATTAATAACACATACTCCATATAGCGCTAGCTAATATTCAAAAGTAAATACATACCTTCGATAGACGAATTTTAGCCTCGAACTCAGGTTACGTACATAAAGTCCTTTGTCTAATCTGGGATATTGGTGACTCCTTGAAAATTCTAAGGACTGCGCGCACCTTGAAAGACAGATTTCTTAAATCTCAATAGATAATCAGAATTATCTATGCTAGCCATATACGTGCGCAATAAATTCATTAAAACTTTATAAATTGATTAAAAGGGAACAAATTATGTTAAAAAAATTGCGGTTTTCACGAATGGGATTAGAGGGAGTCCGATTTTATTTAATAACAAAAAAAGTTGTAATTTAAAATTTGCCGATAGATGGCGCTGGTATGCATAATATAAAGCTCATTTATGCAAATCAGGCTGTCAATAAAACACTTCGATGCACATAGATTATTCATTCGATGCCAGCAGTATGCTATCGTTAACAGATCAAGCGTTGTTGGTTAAGCACTTTCACGAGAACGGAGTATCAGCAACCAGCGCGTTGCTATTATTCCACACGGCAAAAGGACTCAAAGCGAGAAAAGCTTGTAAGACGCTTCGAATAAACGGGTATTTTAATATAAGCCTTATTTCCATATATCTGCTTCTTATTATCCATGCCAGCGCCATCTATCGGTAATTTTTTAACTACAACTTTTTTGTTATTAAAAAAAAATCCGATTTCCTTTTAATCCCATTCCTGAAAACCACAATTTGTTAGTGTAATTCACAATTTGTTAGCGTCATTTGTTCCTTTTTAAGGATTTTTTTTTAAGTTTTAACGAATTTTTGGCGCACGCGATAGTACCATAAGAGTCATGATGAAAGAAACAATAATAATAAATAAATAATCCAGTGTAGTATTTGCCTTTAAGAATAACTCATTTTAAGATTTATGTACCCAGATACCACCTATTTAAAAAATTCATTCTTTATCTTTTGATTAGAATAACAAATAATTGGCTGAATTATTTTAAAAAATATATGTCTGTTAATGCGATTTACTTTATGATATTTTAACATCTACTAATAAGTATTTATTAAATTTATATGCGAAATTTTATTTTGTTTTGTGTAGTTTCATGCAAATATCCAAACTGATTTTAAATGTTATAAAGATATAAATTTATGTCAAAATTCATCGAGGGTAACACGGATGATTTCATGAATTTTAAAGTGCTTCATAATCTAATATTAATCTAATATATATTTTTTTTTCATCCATACATTTATCTGTCAAAGTGAGAATGATGACCGAATATAACTTGAACCAATGAGATTTTTCTGACACTAAACTTGTGAAAAGAAACGTGGAAATGTCAAATGTCGGAAAACGTAAAAAGATTCTGTCACTGAGTAAAGATGACTTTTACGAGATCGAGATAGTTTCTGCCGTTTCCTCTTATCAAGTAATATTTTTGTAGCTAGTGTTTGGTGTTTGTAATTTATAATATTGATTAAAAAGGTTTATGATCCTTTCTCTTATTTTTATTTTATTTATTTATTTTTTTTTGGGGGGGGGGTGGAGAGGCATTTGTGAAAACGATCTATTAGTGTGGATATTATTCTAAACATTAGAGGACAATTGCACATTTTGAGAATTGATCTAATATTAGCTAAGTAGAGTCCATCACTAAAATAAAATATAGCTAAAACGTTACATAAATTTAAAACCATTTTTTGTAATCTTTTTTTGAAAACATTAATATTTATTGACAAATGAAAATGGTTTTTAAAATGTTGTATATAAGTTTAAATGAAGAAAATACTTTATATAGGCTTCTTATAAGATAAAATCATCTACTATAAGGTATTCATATTTACAAAGAATATTTTTCAAAAAAATAAATAACTGACAATCTTAAGTTTGTCGACAGAAATTATCTGACAAAAAGTTTGACACTTTACTCTCAGAAGCCATGTTGTGAAAAAAAGTTACGCCTGTATAGATGACATTCGTGTAATGATGGACATTTAATCCTTTCAGCGTAAATTTTATAACAATACTAATAGTCAGTATTAAGTTAAATATTTTTTTTGTAGTTTAGTATAGCTGAATGACAAGCTTAGATCTATAAAAGTTGTCGTGGCATGTAAAGATTTTTCACCGTTTAACCCCTTCGCGACGAGCGTCCTTTACGGGATTTTTATTTTTTCTCACCACCGGTTTTTTAAAACAGAAATTTTCGCCTAATTGTATCGCAAAAACGCTACCATTAAATAAGTCAAAGTTTACACTAAAATATAACTGGTGGGAATAATCAAAGATTTTGAGCATCTTAAGCGTCACGTATACGTGTCGCTCGTCCCCAAGGGGTTAAAACATTATAAGACGAAATTAAGAATTATACATTTATTAGTAAGTAAAAAGACTTTTGCGCAGTAAAATTATTTCTATTCTCATCTGGTATAAAACGTAATTTATTTTGTAAGATAATTCTTCTTAGTATGTCTATAATGTGTCCCTTAATCCACGATTATAATAAGAAAACAGTAGATTCTTCGTGATACAAATATATGTTTCTTATACGTTTATATATCAGAGTTCTAAGGCTAAGGCTGCGTTTATTTCCCAAACTTGCAAGTATGCCTGAGCAGCTATAAATAACACGACTTCCCCTAAGAATGTCATAAAACATGAAAAGATTGACCATATCAAAGACAGCGCCAAGTTAGACCGCGCTCTATTTGCACCTTCGAGCAGACTGGTTTTCAGATCGTCGGAATGTCTTAATGTGGTCATTTGCTCTCTTTGATATTTTATGACTTCCCCAGCATGTCTAAAGGCCAGAAATCAGCAGTGGACGTCCTGACAGGTATATCACCGCCTTCTTCTTTTTTTGAGTTTCCCCTTCCTTTCGTTGATGACCACAGAACCTTTGTAAAAGAATAGCTAGTTGAAAGATTCCCGACACTTTTAGCAAGACTTTCTTAACAAGCATATAAACGAACCTTAACTTTTAACAGCTACATACTTCAAAATTTACACTCTGCCCATGTACAAGTTCATTTTTACGTCATACGAATGTTAAATACCTGTCTGTGTAAACTAAGTGGAATCAAGTGCCGAATTAGGCTACCAGCCCATTTATCTTACCTTTCTATCACTTCTAAGCTCTGGAATTAGCACGTGTGCATAACAAAAGCAGGTGTATTCACACAAACAAGAAATGGGAAAACCCCGCGACTATCCCTTGGGAAAGAAGGTGAACGACTGTCCAAACTTGTTCATTCATGGTGGGGAGAAAATCATGAAAGAATAGCACTGAACGTAAAAGGGGGTATCCACAGGTTTTTATGAATGAAGCGCTCGTGGGCCGCCCTCACTCATTTGCATGTGAGGAAGGGGCGTAGGGCCTGGATGCTGCGAGGGTGTAGCCTCTGCCCCAGGACATCATTCACGCAGCACGTGTCCCATCTAAAACCGCCCCCGCGCTACGCCTGCTACACTATCTATTTGACTCCTACGAAAGGATGAGAACAATATGGAAGGAAAAGAAGACTATCAAGTGCAATGAAGCAGCTATCTGTGGTTTATTGGGAAGCTGTTTTATGAAGCAGCTAATGCCTTGCGGGTCATTTTCAACGATGCGCATGCCTGTCATCAAGTACTTTTATTATCTGTATGGGCAAGAGGTGTGAAATGTTACGATAAAGCTGACGTTGCTCCATTTGAGAGCTGAGATTTCGATTTTGTAAAATAAGCTGCTGCAGGAATAAGAATCGAAATTTTACACCGTAGACGCTATTTATTTCAAATTACTGGATATACTTCGTATAAGAAGTCATTTCTCTTCAAAGTATAATTCAAAACAATGTTACAAACTACTATATAATTCGAATTTTTAACCCACTATTTTTGATAATTCGAAGTTTCTATTTAATTCAATGTCTGAAAAAATAATGCTAAAAAATAAACAGAAAATCTTATTTTTTTTTCCTTCCCTAATTATCCATAGGCATAATTATCCATAATTATCCATAGTATTGGGGGAAAATATTTTGTTTTATTTACATATTCTCTCGCCCCTTCAGTAACAATGGATTGTCCATTTGTATGCCTTTACTTGTAATGTCTTTGAAATCCCACCCCTTCCCATAAAAAATTTTTAAGAAAGGGTAATATTCGAAGTCTATTAAACTGAAGTTAAATTAAGAATATTTTGCACGGAGAAGTTCGCAATCTATTTGATGAAAATAAAGATAATCAAATAGTTTATGAACTTATTTACAGAGGTGTGACTATAATCAATCAAAATAAATTGTTACTCATAGTATATGCAATTTTTATATCTGATAATAGGATTATGATGTGTCTATCTTTACTGGTGACGAAAGTGTTTTAGTTTGAACATCAGATACTATTTATAAAATGGTAATTTTAACAGTAAAAGTCCATTACATGTTAATTGTAATTATTCACATAGTTTCGCTTCTCGACTTTCTTTAAAATCTAGTGTTTTGGTTAATTCGATTTGTTTTTTTTGTTTTTTTGTTTGATTGTTTCTGCGTCCTCTTGATGTCCGAATTAAAGATAGTCTATGGTATACTTATGAAAATATCAGTGTTATGTATAATAAAAAATATATGAATTTTCAAGAAACAAAAAATATTGTAATTTGAAATTTACTGCTATAGAAAACTTCTAAAAACACAAAAAATCATATTACAATTTTTTATTTGATATTTTATTGATTTATCACATTCAGATGTGAAATTTCTCGTCTTTCAAGCTGATGGCTAACTTTATCTTACAAAGTCTATATTTTAAATATTTTCGATTGTGAAAATTAAATACTGTAAAACCTGTAAAACAGAATATCTAGGGAAAATTTAAATTTTTGACTGCGTCTCCTCTTAGCAGGTATAATTGTTTGTTTTCCCTGATATAACGGAATTTTTCCTACCAAAGATCATAATTTTTTCCGCCATAGAGCGATTCTGTATCTATACATTGTTTACTGTTTCTCTTAAACAATAACTGTGGACAGATTATTTATCAACAATAAATTTGGGATAACAATTATCTAAAGTAAATTATTATTGCTATAAAAAAAAAATGTGTACTTCATTGCTATCGAATAAAAACTGGAAATATTGCATTGCTTAAAAATAAAAATACCTTCCATTGATTTATTTTAGTTTTACAGTAAAAATAAACCTTTTAAAAGACTGAATTTAAATGTATGAGAAAATATTTAAATGAAAACTGTAATTTTCTTTAAACAACAAAACGATGAAAGTGTAATTAGCGTTACATAATAAAAACAAAATAAAAATGAAATAAATTAACAATTAATTGAAACAATTTTTTGGTGAGTATATTTACAATGCTATCATAATAACTAAAAATAAAAAATAACAAAAATAACACTTTTACATTTCAAAAATCATCTTACGTGTAAATTTACATTTTCCTGTTTAACTTCGCTGATGAAGAATTGTGTTTTTTTTTTTTTTTTTTTTTTTTTAATGCAAATAAATAATTTTTCCTTCATTTATTTTAAAAGAGATTATTAAAGCGTTACTCTTTTACCATAAATACCTGATCTATATATCCTCGATTTTCTTTTCATAACAGAAAATTTATTTTTCAAAAGAACTAAAATTTATTCAGTATTAGCAAATATTATCATATCACCCAAACAATTTTAAATTAAAAATAAAATTTACATTTCCTTATTCATTCATATATTTTTGAAAAGTACACAGATAATTTTAGATCCTATAAATTAAAATTAGTGCTCTGATTTATAGGTATGTACATGGAGCTTATCCTTTTCTTTTAAAAATCAAAACGGTTTTTTACAGAAAAAGTAGCAATTTTTTGTTTCTTATTTTGCTTATCTAGGCAAAATATAATTTGAGCATACAGATAGTTTTAATTTTCTTAAAATATTTTCAGATAAAATTGTTTAGTTTTTGTCGAATTTAATGGTGTGTGTTTATTCGATTTATAATATTTAATTTATTGGAGTATATAATAGGTTTATTATTTTTTTTACCTGCAAAAATTAATTTAAACTGATCCTTACAGATTGTCTAGCCCGGTGGCGTAGTGGTCGGTGCGTCTGTTTACCACACTACAGTTACCGAGTTCGATTCCGGGCTTCGGACAGAGCAAGATTTATTCAATCTTACATCCTTCGGGATCGATAAAATGAGTACCAAGCTTGCTAGGGAACTAAATACTGGGGGTCCCATGTTAGGCTGATCACCTGGTCGGGGCATATTCTAGAGAGCACCTCAGAGCTCATGGTAAATTTAAATAAAACAGGGCTGTGCACTGTAGGCCAAGATCCTTGATGTATTTTAGCTCCGCAGATTTACTTTTTTATAGATTATCAACACTTTCTGGTTTTCTTCAAGTCAAATAAACATACATGGAACAAGAAAATATAATAAAATGTGTCTTTCTTTATGCTGTACTTACTTGATTTCATTTTTTAAGTAAAGTTTCTGTTTCGAAATATGTTTATTTGATTTGAAATAAATCAAAAGGTTGGCAGTTATACGGCACACCATAAAAACTGAATGCGTACAATAATATAAATATAAATTTCTGTGGTCATCTGGTGATATAAGTATTTGAATAAAAGTATAAAAAATAGTAAATAAATGTCAATATGAAATTTAGTAATTATATTGGTAAATAAGCACATCGAACTTAAAATAAATCAGCCCGAAATTGAAGAACGATGTTTTCGTTTTACATGTACAATTGTCGTTGCAGAAGTGACACGAGGTAAACGGACCTCGGATTTCTTCTTCCTAATAGTAGCGTGTACTGTCTAACTAATTCTGGTATCAGAGTGGCAGAAAGGTGCTATCATGTTTGGGCCACAGTGAAACAATGTTACTCAATTTGTTTGTGCATCGAAGAGGATTTTCTAACGTATCTGCAAGAAATGGTGTGCTCCTGGTGGCCTTGATGCACCGTTTCAAAATTGGGGTTGAAAAAAAGATCTTAACCCAGAGGGACCATAAATGTTTGATTAAAATCGATTAGAAACCCGACAGGAATTGTTGTAGTCAGGAAATGAAGGTCCATTCCAACCTGTTTTCGATGGAAACTGCATCAATAAACCTTCAGAAAACCTTGCAAAAGGCAATTGATCACAGCCGCGCATAAAGTTTCACGTATGTAATAGACCTAAAAACACCGAATCTTGATAGTTAGTGGACTGAAGGCGCGCAGTGTGGTCCGAAAGGTGAAATTAGGCATTTAAGCGGCAGTGTGTGAAGGCTATAATTCAATCGGAGGTGATTCTCTCATGGTTTCGGGGCGTTTATCAGACTAGACTAATGCCGTGGATTAAGGTGACCATTAACATAAACTAAGATGTTTATTTGAACATTCTCGTGGATAAGTTACCCTTCATTCAGTATCTTCTTGATGACTATGCTGTGGAGACCCCTCCATTTTCTAATATGACACCAGCCTTGTTCATGGGGCTGTATGCAAACGTGACTGTTTTTATGAACACTCACAGACCCTATAACATATCAACTGGTATATAGAAACACCTGGTCTTAATCCCATAGAAAATATAGGAGACATTTGAAATAGAACTGAAACGCCGACACCAGCATCCCCTCAATTCGGTGGCCTTACTTGATCTACACATGAAGCAAGTGACGTCAACTTGATGTGTTATACCTAGGGCTCCTATAATACATAGGAGCCTTAGTTATACCAGTAGGACCTTGCAGACTCCATTCCTCGACGAATTGAGGCAGTTATCAAGCTGAAGGTGATGTTATAATTTATTAGAGAGACATCTGTAAATGTTGACTATTTCTGGTGTGTTTAGATAAAACTTTAGTGAAATCATAGGATATTTTTTTTCTGAATAACTGCGTAAAGAAAACGGAGTAGAAAACCCTTGAAAAAATTGCTGAACGTTTTCCGTGAGGCTGTTATTAGAAAAACATTTACAAGAATTCAGCGAGGCTTTAAGTTAACCACGATTCTGGAAACGTTTCTTATACCTGGAATCATTTGGAGATGAGCAAATCAGAAAGTCAGAAAACATCCGATTTCTGAGGTTTACGGAGGCGTTCCTGAAATTAAAAATCTTTATCTCTGCACGTAAAATTCGGAAAATAATATTTCTATTAATTTAAGAGGCCTACTAATTTCTGGGGTTTCTGATTTTTTGGCCTGTTTAACGTTTATGAAGATAAATGAAGGGCTTAAAATGTCTTGAGTAACTGAATTTTATACTCGTTTACATTGGTTACATTGAATTTTTATATACGTTTCGTCTAAGGGAGGAAACATTTGTGTAATTGTATGCAACGCTCAGTGTGCATTTAAAATCTCGAAAAAAAAAATAAATCTATCTTTATTTTAATTAAAGTAAAATTTACATTACCGTCGATTTTAATTTGACTAAAATGAAATTCTATTTAAAAAAAAAAGAAAGAAAGAAAAACAGTATTTGTTAATTATAGGACGAATTAAAAAAAAAAACTTCAGCCTAATTAAGATATTTTCAAAACTTAAGAAAACTCACCAGACCACCTCATTTTTATCTCTTTGGAAATACCGTATAAAAGATAATATGCTTTGAAAAAGAAAAGTTGAAGCGTTGAATAAAGTACTTTTTAAAATGCGTTCAGTTTATTTAATCTCTAAAATTGGTTATTAATTACACTAGTTACGGTTTTTGTCCTTTTTTCTTTTGTTTTCTTTTTTTTTTAAAGAATTGTGTTAAAACTTTTTCATATTGCACTGCATTTGACATGTGCTGTTTTGAATACAACTTCTGTTTAAATGTTCTGTTCAAATGTTCTTTTTACGACGAAATTAATGGTAATCTATGAGTTTATTTTCTTACTATTAAATGTGTTTTTTATTGAAGATATTTAGGAATTTCGCTCTTTTTTTCGAATACAACATTTTATAAAATCTCTGTTATTGAAAAAGTTATAATACGATATTGAAATAATTGGTGAACAAAATAAGGGTATTTTTCCACTATAAGGGGACTTGATCTTTTCTTCAGGCTTGGCGATATTTCGGCTTCAGAAAGTGAGATTTGTTGCCAAAAGATATAAACAGCTATGAAAATAAAAGTAAGAACTTTCATGCTTGTTTACATATATTTTTATATACAGGGTGTCCGAAAAGTCTGGAAACGGTAGAATAATTCGAGAATATACATCGGATTGAAAAACGGAAAATATGTATTCAGTATTTTTGAAAAATCTATTTAGGGATATCAAAGTTGCCCCCCAACTCTGCCCTTTGGGGGGAAAGGGTGGCAAATTTGTAATCATAAGTGATACCCCCCCCCCTTTTATGGCAGATTCGGATTCTATGAGAAAAATAGCGTAACTTTTGCATTTAACATTTTAATCGGAAAATCGTAGATGGCGCCGTAGTTGAGTAAAATGCAGTGAGCATCGTTTCCATTGAAGAGTCTGGAAACGGGCGAATAACTCGAGAAATATACATCGGATTGAAAAATGCGTGTTTAATATTTTGGAGAAAAAAAAATATTGAATTCACAAAAAATTTTATTTCACAAAACCTTTTTTTATTATTATTATTTCAGAAAAATAAAACTATGAAAAAACTAGTCGGATGTGCCAATCCCAAAACTTTCTTCTATCTCAATCATGTTAATATTTCTAATTTCGTCCTCACATCGCCAATAAAATCAATATTTTTCGTCATTCTGTTGTACGTCAGCTGCTTGTGAATCATCGGGTTACCGGGGTGCAATCAACTGATGTATACTACACTACGAAAAGTTCTTTTGGCCTGTACCGACAGGAACAGATAGCCTCCCTATTCCTTGGTTTTACGATTTTAGCTAATTTTACTGGAAAACACGAAGCTAAAATGCGTGGAACCCAATTAAAGAAGATTCATTCCCAGTTCTCGTCAACATTGAATTTAAATGAGAATATTGCCAAATTAGTCTTCTACAGCCAAGTTGGCTTCATTTGTGGCAACCTATTTTTGTTGCCAAATTTGGCGATACTTCGTCAATTGCCGCCAAGCTTGGAGAGAATTTGACGTTGGCGAATATAAATATATAGTGTTAAGCATTTAAGAATAGGAACAATGGTTACAACAATGAAAGAAAATTTGCTGAAACCCTGTTAACTAAAACTCATAAATTAAACCCGTTTATGGCTGAATTCTGCTGTTTTGTTTGAAAATGTCAACCACCCTAAAATTTCAAACCGCTATATCTCCGCCATTTTTTAATATAGAGACAAAACAAAAACTGCTCCGGATTCTCCGTATCAAGGCCGAACATTTAACGGAAAAAACTTTTAGGATTTCTAATTTTTTTATACATCTTTTTGAATTTGAAATCTTTAAATGGCTATCACAGCGCCCCTTTCCGGCGGATTATCCCCACATTCTAGTGGGACCTGCTGGTTACAAAAACATATTAAAAAATTTTGGTTTAATTATCTATATAACATCATACACTTTTCGATGATACAATAGAGAAAATCGAACAAAAATCGCGATGGCAGCGCCCCCTTTCGTCGAAATATCCCCGAATTCAACCTGGACCTGCAGGCTATGGTCGAAGACATAGAAAAAAATTGGTTCAATTATTTGCATAACTTCATACACTTTTCGATGATACAATAGTGAAAATGGAACAAAAATATCGATCACAGCGCCCCCTTTTGTCGAAATATCCCCAAATTCTGATAAAATCTGCTTGCCATAGCCAAAAACATAGAAAAAAAATTAGGTTTAATTTGAAGCATAACTTCATACACTTTTTGATGGTACAATAGTGAAAATGGAACAAAGATATCGATCGAAGCGCCCCCTTTCGTCGAAATATCCCCAAATTCTGATAGAATGTGCTTGCCATAGCCAAAAACATAGAAAAAAAAATTAGGTTCAATTTGAAGCATAACTTCATACACTTTTAGATGGTACAATAGTGAAAATGGAACAAAAATATCGATCACAGCGCCCCCTTTTGTCGAAATATCCCCAAATTCTGATAGAATCTGCTTGCCATAGCCAAAAACATAGAAAAAAAAATTAGGTTTAATTTGAAGCATAACTTCATATACTTTTCGATGATACAATGAAGACACACAGACGGACGGACAGACAGACATTTTGTAAAAACGTGTTTTTCGGAATCTCTGACCCCTAAAACGTGTAAATTCGTCGAAAACCGGAAGTCGAAAAAAATTTCGATTACAATACTCTCTTCTATTATAGATAGAAGAAAGTAAAAAGTGCGAGTATACTCAAAATACCATAAAACTTTTGTCATACACATTATAGAGAATTTAAAGTACCATAAAGAAAACCTTTTGTGAATAGTGGTACGAATGGAATATAAAAATAGTTGCCAGTGGCAGACTTGATTATGGTTTTTGCATGAATTTTCAGTTCAAAAATGAAATTTTCTTATGAAACAATAATTGTTTATTACAAGACTATTTTCAAAGATAAAATAAAAACTTTCACCATCATTAAGGGAATTTTTAAAAATGAAGGAAATTCGACAGACAGCCTTATTTTTATCTGTCTAAAAATACTAGATATATATATAAAAAAAAAAACATTAAAAAGTGGATGTATTGAGGCGCCGAATCAAATATTTTCAAAAAGAGGATCATTATTTAATCTCTAAAGACGCTTATTAATTACACTAGTTATTGCTTTTGCTTTTATAAAAAATAATTATGTCATAGCCTTCTCCTATTTCTTTGCATTTGACATGTGCTATTTTCAGGGAGTTTCTATTTAAATCTGTTTTTAAAATGAAATTAATGATTAGCTCTGCGAGTTTTTGTCATTTTCAAGTGTCGTTTATGTTAAAGATATTTGGAATTTTTGGTTTTATTTTTACTATGTCTTTGCTCTTTTTTGGAAAATGATATTTTATAAAATCTGTATTTTCTAAATAATTTTGCTGTACAAAATACATTTTTATGGTTTCATAAATAAAATGTTTTAGATTATTTGAAAGAAATCTATAAAAATTAAATTCTTTAAAAATCGATATTTATTTAAATTTTTTATGTAACATTTATATTATAAGCTTTTTGGAGCTTTTTTAATCTGAGTAGAATTATATAATGTTTCATATGTTGAAATATACTGTTACTTAAGTTGAAATATACTATTTCATATGTTAAAATGTAAAAAGTTATGTTGAACCGTTCATTAAAATGTTGTCTGAAAAAGGTTGATTACGTTTTATCGTTATATTTTTTAATATAGGTTCATTATACTTTACTTCTAAAGATGACTTTTAATTACACTAGTTATCGGTTTTACTTTTCGAAAAAACAATTTTTTCATGCCATTATCTCTCTCTCTCTCTCTTTTTTTTTTTTTTTTTTTTTCATTTGACATTTGCTATTTTCAATAAAGTTTCTGTTCAAATCGGCTTTGTAAAAGAAATTAATGCTTGGCTTTTTATTTTTATAGAGCGCGATTTCCATCGATAAGTTAAAGCCTTTTTGTTTGACGTTTTGTTACTTTTATATTAGCCGGGCGCCAGTGATATATGTACATGTATATATACATATATACGCATATGTATATGTATACACTGTAAAAAAAAAGAGTCGATCTAGTAAAAAAAAATTGGTTTTTCTCATTGATCCTTGCAATTACTAAAAAATTTTTAGTACTCAATTACAAGAAAATCTGTAAGAATTACTAGAAAACAGTTAGCAACGATTCCGGTTTATAATACCGGTTACTAAAAAATTCTGTGGAATACAATTTTACTAAAAAATTTTTAGTAACCTCAGGATTTTTTTTTACAGTATATATATATAACCATATATTTATGTGTTTGTGTATATATATATGTATACATATCACTCGCGCCCGGCCCGGCTACCATAAAAGTACCGACGCTTTCTATGACATTGTTTTTTTTATTAATAACTGTTCTTTTTAAATATTTTTTCTGAACAAAATATACATAAACATATATATATATTTCTCCAAATTATTTAAAATAGAATGTTAGATTTTAGAAAATGTCATTTTTCTAAAAAGAGAAAAAATAAAATTAAAATTCAGAATAACTTTCATATAAATTGCATTGAATAAAGACAAAATCTAATCATTAATTTCATCGTAAAAGCAGATTTCAATAGAAGTTGTACTCAAAGTAACAAGTGAAAAATCCCAAGGAATACGATAACTTTATAGCAGAATTGTAATTTTTTAAACCAAAAGCTATAACTATTGCATATATATATATATATATATATCATAAATTTTCTTTTATCTGTCACACTTGTGGGGAGATTAAAAAATAAAGTGTCTGGCGAATATTCTTTATTTTTTAAAAATCATTTAATTAGGGAACATTTTTTTTTCATCTTTGAATTCACACACATCCATACACACACACACGCATACACACACACACGCATACACACACACACGCATACACACACACACACATATATATATATATATGTGTATATATATATATATATATATATATACAGGGTGATTATAAAAAAACTATCCCGATATATGAGTCCTTAACTATCACACCGTTCACAGAAGCTGACTGAAATTTTGGTTTTAAGTATTTTGAGGTATGCGCTCAAGAATCGTATGAAAAACAACAGTTAAACTCTAACAGTTACGGTTACAGTGACAAAATTTTGAAAATTTCAAATGGCAACACCTACTTTTTTTTATTGGAATGTGATCTTCATAGTGAAAAAAAAATAAAAAGCGTTGGAACGGTACCTGTAGCACGAAAATTGCCGGCGATAGACAGACTAAGAAGAAAAGTGAAAACAACGAATAAGGACAGCGAATCAACAGAAAACAAAACATTTTATGGTGTTTCACAAATTTTCCATGTCACACACGAAGACAGGTTGCATGCGGCAGATGGTGGATAGCATTGAATAATAAAATGTTTTAGTTTCTGTTGTTTCTCTGTCCTTTATTGGTTGTTTTCACTTTTCTTCTTAGTCTCTCTAGCGCCGGCAATTTTCGTGTTACAGGTACCGTTTCAACGCTTTTTATGGTTTTTCACTATGAAGATCACATTCCAATAAAAAAAAATAGGTGTTGCCATTTGAAAATTTCAAACTTTTGTCACTGTAACCGTAACTGTTAGAGTTTAACTGTTGTTTTTCATACGATTCTTGAGCGCATACATCAAAATACTTAAAACCAAAATTTCAGTCAGTTTCTGTGAACGGTGTGATAGTTAAGGACTCATATATCGGGATAGTTTTTTTATAATCACCCTGTATATATATATACTAAAATTTACATTACAGAATTTTGAACACTTTTTAATCTAATTAAAATTAGAAATATAATTTTCTAATAAAGCAGCAATTGTTTATTACAAGAACGGTTTGAAAGATGAAATAAAAAACTTTCATCCTAATTAAGGGATTTTGAAAAATCAAGAAAATTCATTAGACAGCCTACTTTTTACATGTCTACAACTAACTATATAAAACAAAATGTATTTTAAACAGAAAAGTTATGTTTAGGCGTTGAATAAAATACCTTCTAAGAAAACTTCGTTATATTTAATCTCTAAAGATGCTTATTAATTACACTAATCGCCTTTACTTTTTAAAAATAACTGTGCAATGCCATTTTTATTTTTATTTTTTCTATTTCTTTTTTTAAGTATTTGCGTGTGTTATTTTCTATACAGCTTCTATTTAAATTTTCTTTTTAAAACGAAATTTAGCTGCGAGGATTTTTCCTTTTTATCAAATACCTTTTTTTTTTCAGAAGTTTTATTATATTTGTTCAATTTCTTTGTCCTTTTTAGGAAAATGACATTTTTAAAATCTATATTTTTGAAATGATTTTTCTAAACAAAATACATTTTCATCATATGATTTCATAAATACAATACTTTTCATTATTTTGTAGAATATTTGATGTAATTTACTTACAAATGTTAAACAGAAATTGAAATTAAATATAAAGACAAATAAAATGTAAAACTCGATAGAGACATCAAGACATCAAAATAACATTAACTAATATATTTGTTCTTTTTTCCCTTTTATTTTATAAAGAAGAATGTTCTTACGATATTTTTTTCCCTTTCCATTTGGCGCATATTACCTCCTATTTTTTTTTTTTTATTAAATGTGTTTTTTTTAATGAAATTAATGATTGGCTATGTTTTATTTTCTTTTAAAATGTAATTGGGGGCTTTCAACATTTTCCCTCTTTTAATTCCAATATCCTCTTTACATATTTTGTAATAGTTATGACTAAAAAATCTCAAAACTTATCCTTTTTTACGAAAATGTGTTTTTACCTCGTACCCAAGTAGGACAAATTACTTGGAAAAATGTTAGTTACTTGTTGGCCCATGTTGGCCCACAATACGAAATGTCCACCTTGGCGTACAATTGGCCAAATAGCCATTTGCTAACAAAGGCCAAATAGTGGCCCAGCTGTTATCTGTTCAGAATTCCTTCCAAATGCATTGTAATAAAGCAAATTGTATTAGAAATTCCTTTAAAAAAAATTTTTTTCTTAAATTTCAAATTTTAACTTTTGCATGTATTACATTTATTTTAAGTGAACAACAAGTTTTTACAAAAAATAGAAAATAAATAAAAGGGATGTAATAATAAATTTGAAATTGCCCCCTAAAAAGTTAAATTGCCTCCCCGGTGGGAACCGCTGGTGTAACTAAAGGAAATTATATCGAACAATTGAAAAAAAAAAAAACTTCAATATTTTTTCTTTGTATTTATGTATTACTATGATGGGGAAAGGTTTCGGGGACGAGAATTGAAGAAAATTGCAGGTTAAAATATGGAAAGTGATAGGCTTGCATCGCGAAAATATGTAAAATCATTTTTGGTGACACACATGTTCCAAGTGACGTATAGTGGTGTCCATATGTCATTTCCGCAACAAACCAACAGCACGACGTCCTGGTGAGAACTGGAAGAGTTTTGTTTGAAATAAGAAGAGTCGAGAAGAATTTGACGAAGAACCTTTCTTTATTTACTCGATGAGAAATGGCACATCCAAGAACCTATTCCACTGTAGTAATAATTCACAGGTACTTAGAATTTACATCGTGTGTCATGACGATCGCCAGCGTATGGTGACAATCAACATTTTTCACAGGGGAGCGAAGTAAGATATCAATAGTCTTAGGCTGCCTTCCAGATTTTTTGAAAAGTGCGAAAGTGTTTTTTGGAGAATACCATAAGGGAGGCCGAGGGGTCAAGTCATTTTGAGATGTTACTTCGGCGGAGATCAGAGACGAAAGTGTAGTGTCGATGAGAGACAGCGCGCGTCAGAAAACACGCCAAACGATTTACATTTTTGAACCAAGAGGCGTGCATTTTTGCAAGGGTTGCCACAACCGTTTCGAAAAACCACATATTAAATTTTGTAATTGGCGTCAGGGACAGGTAAATATATTTGGCATAGAGCGCACTTTGCCTAAAAAGGGAAGGACTCAAAATTTTGACGGTTTTGTGTTTTGGGAACGAATGGGAAAGGCATTTTGCAAAAATGCTGTTAGGCGACATGATGTCAAATGAGGCATCTGGTACCCTTCAGGAAGCCAGAACATTACCATGATAGAGAAAACATTTAATACATTGTATTGTTTCTTTTACAGTGATTCTGGCAGAGGAATTAAAATACGTTAACGATAAATTGATAAAAAATATCTCTGATTTTGACTATATAAGATTTCGTTGATAGAGAAAGGAAAACGGGTGCGCATTTAACAGCCGGGAATGTATATAAAATGCGATAATGCAGAAAAGGGAAAATATATTTAATAAAATACTTTAAGAATAGATTGCTTTAATTTTGAAAAGAATATATATGGTATCTTTGCCACCATGTACTATATTGAAGCTAAATGTTCTACCCTATTCAATTATTTATTTACTGATATCGAGTGAAATTACGATATTTCAATACATGTGGGAGATGATAAGCAGAAACATTTATTTCTTCATATTTTATGCGTTCAACTAAATAACATTAAATAAATAATTTTAAAATAATAAATTATTAAAAGAAATAATCTCAATATAATTCAGTGGGAAAGTACATTTTGTTATATGTGCCGCACTTAAACTGAAACAGGCTTACTAATACATCTAATAGTTCTATTTTTACATTTTTACTTAGGAAGCTCTTATAACACTTTCAACTTTCTTTACGATATTTCAATACATGTGGGAGATGATAAGCAGAAATATTTATTTCTTCATATTTTACGCGTTCAACTAAATAACAATAAATAAATTATTCATAAAAATAATAAATTATTTATAAAAAATATATATATATCAGTATAATTCAGTATAAAAGAAAAATTTGTTAAATGTGCCGCACTTAAACTGAAACAGGCTTACTAACACATCTAATAGTTCTATTTTTACATTTTTACTTAGGAAGCTCTCATAACACTTCCAACTTTCTTTACGATATTTCAATACATGTGGGAGATGACAAGCAGAAATTTTTATTTCTTCATATTTTACGCATTGAACTAAATAACATTAAATAAATTATTTATAAAAAAATAATCTCAGTATAATTCAGTATAAAAGCAAACTTTGTTAAATGTACCGCACTTAAACTGAAACAGGCTTACTAACACATCTAATAGTTCTATTTTTACATTTTTACTTAGGAAGCTCTTATAACACTTCCAAATTTCTTTACAACTGACATGGGGTTATTTCGAATAACTATTGAAATTCAATAACTGCAGGACTTTATTCAGAACAAATCACACTTGCAAATCTTCTAACACTTCAATAGAAGCACGCACGGGAAATGAAAAAAAATATATAATAAAAATTGTAAGACAAAACACATTGAATTCGGAAGTCGGTATTGAGATGGAAATTCAATACTTCATGTTCTGAAAAGGCCAGCAAAGGGGTGGGGAAGGGGGTGCTATAAATATATACATATACCGAAGAGTCAAAAATATAATAAGATGGAGATGTTTGATTTTTTTACCGAATAAATTTCAGTAAATTAAGACAACAGCGATCGAACGGTTTAAATAACTCTGCATCAATAATTCAATGCATTTCATGATGTAGTATAAAACTTAATGCTAATTTCGGTTCATATTAGGATGTAGATCCTTTGTTGGTTTTGATTTATTTTAAGGAATTTTGTTAAAATAATGATAAAAGATTTTCATTAGCATATAGTTTATCGTTTCGTATGAATTATACGTTGTAAATATTTTGTTTGCGTCAATAGTGCAAATTATGGGGATACAAAGAAGAGGATTTTTTATACGAATTTAACGAAATAATTTAGAGAATTTTTGTTATTTTTTATAAAATTATTTTTTAAAAATATTAAAGTTTTCTAATATAAACTTATTATTTAAAATGCTTAAATAGAAATATATTTAGATGCATTATTTACGAACTGTTTCTCTGAAAAGCTTATAATTGGTGTGTAAATGAAACCTTGGTACATAATTGTTACACTTTTTTTATCTATAAAATGCGGATATTAAATTTATAGAATATTAACAACAGATGATATCGAGTTTTAATGAGTTAAATTATTTTGCTAATGTATAATTTGGAAATAAATAGTCTTTGATACCATATTTTAAATCTCGGCGTGTGTTAGTCAGTGAAAAAATACATGCATTTAAAAAATATCTGCGTAGATTAATTAGGGCTGTGTGACGACATATAGGAATGTTTGGCACATTTAACTGGTTTCTGGACTGTGTTTTGATGGTTGGTCTAGAGATACGTTGATTTAAGTGACGTCAAAATATAATTTGAAATTTTAAGCAGCTAAGATAATATTAACCTTGTAACTGTTAAAACAAAGTCATACGAGGTTTAACTATAACTAATCCATATTTCAATCAGAGACATAAGTGCATATTAAGTTAATTTTAATCACTGTCCATTAAACTCTGTTTACACGAGTTTTTAGATAAAATATATCTATCTATCCCAAAACCTCACTACACGATAACATTTGATGCTACAATTTTTCTTGGAGGAAGATGTGAACGCTTCTTAAAAGTGAGACCGCGTTCAACTCAATACGTTATCTTGTGTAGCACATTTATAATGTTTTTAGAACATGTGCAAAATTTAAATATTAGGGTTATGTTTGGTGTTTCTTCTCCTAAAGTGTGTCTTTATTTTATTTATTTATTTATTTATCAATTTTGTGTGTGTGTGTTACTTAAATTTATTTGATTTCAATTAACGTGCAATATTGTAAAAAAATTAAAATGCTATGTAAGTTAAATGACAAAATAAAGTAATTCTAGCTAGATATCAAACCGTGTTTACCTAATATTTATTAATAAACTATAAGATTTTCTGGAACCATTGTTACTGTCTTATTCTAATGATGCCGCTAAACGAATCTCAGATTTAGTGGTGGATAACGATTAAATTGCATACACAGAATGTAGTAATACCGCAACATATGTGATACTAAGCGAATAATCTTTAATAAAACAGATATTCAATAAATAAATAAATGAGAAAGGAAAACAAAGGGTCAAGCATAGATTATGAAACACTTGCTAACGTATTCAGAATAGTGTAACAAAAACTTCGTCGTTTAATAATGTGAAAGACGATATACATATAAGTAAACAATTTAGAAATCGCATTATTAAATGGAAAAGACAATTCCAGCAATCACCATTTATAGTCTGAAAAGCATCCGAATTATTTTGCACAGCACTTGTATATGATCTATAGGTATGTAATGTATACTACATAGTATACTAAAATTTAGTTCTGTTAAGAAACTATCAACACAGTTTAAAAATTCCCCTTCAGTAATTTCCGTCAATAAACAGAAAAGTACTCAAATTCTTTTGTGGCCCTGTGTATGGTCTATAGAATTTGTACTAACACAAAGTAATATACAAAATGTTGTTTAAATTTAAAAACACATATCACAACTGGAAACGCAATTTCAGCAGTTATTGCTCATAGACAATACTGTAACCGAATTCTTTTATGTGTCTAGGTAATTGAACGATAAATGCAATGCTTACCATATTCTACAGTATATTGTAGTGCGTCTCAGGGATGTATGTATAATGTTTTAAATAGTGTATCGTCATAAAAGTACATTTAAAACAATTTTTCCTCCATAGACCATAATGTAACGGAGTTTTTATACACTTTGTTTAAAATACCGAACATGCCATATAGTAAAACTTAAATGCATATATCAATTACGTGGCAATCCGAGTATATTTACGATAGTTAGAGTGCGAATAGACAGCGGACAGACACACAGATATCAAGACGCCCAGAGAGAAGTCATGAACACTTTTCAACTATTAAAAATAAATGACAACGTTAAATTAGCACAAATTAAAATAATTTCTAATGGCAAACAGCTCATTCATTTGATGTCAAATCCCTCTTTACAAATGTACCGGTTCAAGGTGCCTTAAACTGTCTCAAATTACGCCTTCAGGAATTTCACTTCTCACAGTTTGAAATAGATGAATTATTGCGCCTTACGGACAGTTGTCTATCACAAAACACGCTCATTTTTAATGGTGATTTTTATCGCATGACCGATGGGTTGTCTATGGGCTCGCCCCTGAGCCCAATTCTCAGTGATTTCTATATGCATTATTACGAGTCAAACCTTTTCAATAAGTTAAATTTTCCATTTTACACCCGCTACGTCGATGACTGTTTCGCTTTAGTTGATCCTAGTGATATAGATATTCCTCATATCCTTTCTGTTATGAACTCTGTAGATGAACATATACAGTTTACATCTGAACTTGAAAATAACAACCAACTACCTTTCCTTGATGTCATGGTTTACCGAGAAAATGACTCATTTCAAACTACAGTTTATCGTAAACCATTCGCAGTTTCATTACCGCCACACCGTCTTTCATCTCACCCCCCCGAATCAAAAATTGGCTGCTTTTAATACATATGTTCATCGCGCCCTAAAAATTTGTTCATCTGAGAGTTTACTCAAAGCGGAGTTAGACTACATCAAATCAATAGCCTTTGACCGGGGTTATTCTGTTGAAATAGTTGATTCAATTCATAATAAACAAATTAAACGTACGCATTCCAATGTTAACAATGTTCGCAATGAAAATTTAATTATACTTCCATATTTTCCGAGAATAAGCCATCAAATATCTAGAATTTTGAAAAGTTTCGACTTTAAAATAGTTTATGCACCGTTTAACAAAATCAAATTTACAGACCTCAAACATCCAATAGACAGATTTTCACATTGGGGAATTTATAAAATATCTTGCGAATGTGATAAAATGTACATAGGTCAAACTAAGAGACCGCTTAGAGTCCGTTTGGGGGAGCATAAAAACTATGTTAAAAATTGTGATATTAAACGATCTGCAATAGCTAACCATTGTTGGTCTGAAAGTCACAGTTTTAATTTTTCGGAAGGTGCGATAATTCAGAAATGCTCATCAATTTACGACCTAAATTTCTGGTAAGCTTATTACATATGGAAAAATTCGAGCAACTTGGTTAATGATTTGTCCAGTACACCAAATTTTTCAAATGTCTGGCTACCTTTCATTTAATTCATCCTCATTGCCCTCCCCCCCCTTCTGGTTTTTCTCTGCCGTACAAAGCGTTTCAAACGTCTGGCTGCGTTTCGCTTAGTTCATTCTCTTCGTCCCCCCCCCCTCCTTTATTCGCCTCCACACTTAAACTCTCCCGGTCGGCGGAGTGTTACTATTGGTCTCTCTGTCACGTGTGTTTCCTCGTCTCCGCTGTTGTTTTGAAAAATTCAACGCCATTTCATCTGGCCGCGGGGCGAGAGATGGCAGGCAAGCGGTCATGGCCTAGGAGTTTTTAATTCGTTTTTACCTTTTGAGTTGGCACTGAAGATGGAGCTTAAGGGCTCTGAAACAGCTGTTTGCCATTAGAAATTATTTTAATTTGTGCTAATTTAACGTTGTCATTTATTTTTAATATAACGGCACAAAGTTTTAATCCACCTTTTAGATAGACTTTTCAACTATGTTGTAAAGTTTTAGATATTTCTGAAGAAAAAGGGAATTCTATGTGAACTGAATGATTAAATAAAGTAAATTAGACTGAATATTTAAAGGTCTTACTTTATTTTTTTTTTCAAATTAAATATTTAATTTTAATTAAACTTTTTCAGAATTATTTTATTGTTAATAACATCTTTAAAAAATCCACGCAATTAGTGTTAAATTTTGAGAAAGTTACAGAAACAAAATATAATTATTATCTTCAATTTAATAACTCTCATATATATAAATAGCATAAGTTTATGAACACTATAAGATTTTTGTTAATTTTGGCATGATGCCAATTCATGCTAGGATTAATAGCATAATTAGCACATGAAATCATGACTAGAAGAAACAATAACAAGCAAAAAAAAAAAAGATATTAAATTTCTCTTTAGAAGACCCCTTTAGATTTCTCTTTACAAACTCATCAACTCAACCTAACTTAGTGACAATTACGATGTATTAAAAAGTAACACATTTCTGTGCATAAAAAACAAAACTCTTTTCTTTCTTGTAAAATATTTTTTTTTTTTTTATCTGCAATACGACAATATGCATAACTCATAACTAAAACATCAGTATTAAGTTTAATTACTTGTAAAATAAACATTTTTTATGCTATTCTTGATTTATAAATCAAAATATTGATTAAAATGTGGTACTTATTTCTCTTTAAATCTTTCTCTTTTTTTTATTACTTAGGAAATACACGCATCCATGCGGCGCTTTAGAAAAGAAATTGCTCGTAAAATGAGCTATTCATGTTATTTCGCAAAAGAAAGGGCCATAAAATTTAAAGGAAAAGGAAAAACAAATCTAATTTTGGGTTTCGAATTGAAATGGAAATTCACCTCTGTTACTATTGTAGCTTTGAAGTTAGAATAAATTTATGAACTCTGAGAGGTCACAAATACAGAATGAGGCTTAGTTCGATAGATTCTGCTATGCGTAAAAGTATTCTTAAATTTCAGATTGATATGGTCTTATTTTCTGGTATGATTGGTGTGGAAAATGCATACATGTATATGCATTGATGTATATGTAAATACATACATGAGGCGCGCATATATGCATACCTGTAAATGATGTTCATACATATAAATATATAAATACACACACACACACACACACGCATATATATATAAATATATATATATAGAGAGAGAGAGCGAGAGAGAGAGAGAGAGAGAGATTCTTCGTTTCCAATTCACATCATAATTAATTAATTTGAACCAAAAGAAAAAGTTGAAAAGAAACGTAAACATTATTAATATATTTTCTTTAATTTATTTCATTAATTTCTTAAATAAAGTACAGGGTGGCTACCGGTCAGGGAATTTTTCAGGAAAAATACTGCTTTTACCTTGAAAGACTGCTTGACCGGTGACCACGCTGAATGTATAACATAAAAATTTATAAATTTTGAAATGTATATCATTATTAATAAAATCAAGTCTGCAATTTAAATTACATTTTTAGATAATCTAACGGTTAAAGTGTACTCGAAATAATTACATTTGACAAATAAATGTTTACCCAAGTTTTGTCGGGATAATTACATAAGTGGTTTAACTAAAAAAACTTTTATTTA
Source organism: Maratus michaelseni (assembly GCA_963931845.1). NCBI lineage: Eukaryota > Metazoa > Arthropoda > Arachnida > Araneae > Salticidae > Maratus > Maratus michaelseni. The sequence continues at coordinate 135,705,730 of OZ007588.1, read as the reverse complement.
AAAATGCAGAAATTTAATATTTTAAAAATAATTTCAAAAATAAATTTAGTTAGGATAAATAGTTTTTCCGATCCTTATTTTATTTGACGAAATTCTCTCCCCAGGTATATTTTTCGAATCAATAAAATGCCCGGAGAAATAATAAATTCTCCCAATTAAATACATAAAAGTCAAAAATTATTTTCCCTACTGAGTAACTTTTTTTTTCTTTATTTCCGATAGTTGTTCTTAAATAATTCCGGAGCTTTTTGACTTTTTTTTTTCTATTTTCAGTAATACTACCTCGTAGGTCACAGAAATCCCTTATATCTCTTTAAGTCAATAATCGAATTAACTCCTAATCTTAGCAGTTACTGTCAAAGAAGTAGAAGGACCTAAGCGCTCTCGCACAAAACTGCCCACATCTCCAACCTGCGTCAATGATTCTATGGCTTCAATAAAGGGGATAACAAATCAGGAGACGTATACCGTTTGGCACATGGCATGGATGCACTGAAAGAAAGGGAAAAAAAAGAGACATTATGGATTGTGAAGCAAATATAATCTGATCTGTATTATATTTCAGAGCAAAATATGTTTCTTTCTCTGGTTCCTATTTATTTTCATAAAATCGTTTTACTCTTCTTTTTTTTCCAATGAGCAATTAGGAATTAGTAATGGTTATATATAAAGAGGAAATAAGTATGATTATTATTAATCATTTGACATGATCTGGATTATTATGTTTAAAACCATTTGACTGTCCAGAAAAAGGGCAAGATTGTAAGCTTTTTTTCTCCTCAATTTGAAAACAAAAATGGTGATTATTTTAACCTGATATAAAATAATTATATTTAGAGAGTATTAAGTTTTACTTGTCGTTTTAAAACTGAATTAAACGTGTAATGTTTTATTAATTTCATTTATCTATTTTCATAAAATCGTTTTACTCTTTTCTCTCAACAGGAAATTAGGAATTAGTAACGGTTATATAAAGAGGAAATAAGTATTATTATTAATAATCATTTGACATGATCTGGATTATTATGTTTAAAACAATTTGACTGTCCAGAAAAAGGGCAAGATTGTAAGCTTGTTTTCTCTGCAGTTTGAAAACAAAATTGGTGATTATTTTAACCTGACATAAAATAATTATATTTAGAGAGTATTAAGTTTTACTTGTCGTTTTAAAACTGAATTAAACGTGTAATGTTTTATTAATTTCATTTATCTATTTTCATAAAATCGCTTTACTGTTTTTTTTCCTATCAAGCAATTAGGAATTAGTAATAGTTGTATAAAGATGAAATAAGTATTATTATTATTAATCATTTGACATGGTCTGGATTATTATGTTTAAAACCATTTGACTGTCCAGAAAAAGGGCAAGATTGTAAGCTTGTTTTCTCTGCAGTTTGAAAACAAAATTGGTGATTATTTTAACCTGACATAAAATAATTATATTTAGAGAGTATTAAGTTTTACTTGTCGTTTTAAAACTGAATTAAACGTGTAATGTTTTATTAATTTCATTTATCTATTTTCATAAAATCGTTTTACTGTTTTTTCTTCCTATCAAGCAATTAGGAATTAGTAATAGTTGTATAAAGAGGAAATAAGTATTATTATTATTAATCATTTGACATGGTCTGGATTATTATGTTTAAAACCATTTGACTGTCCAGAAAAAGGGCAAGATTGTAAGCTTGTTTTCTCTGCAGTTTGAAAACAAAATTGGTGATTATTTTAACCTGACATAAAATAATTATATTTAGAGAGTATTAAGTTTTACTTGTCGTTTTAAAGCTGAATTAAACGTGTAATGTTTTATTAATTTCATTTATCTATTTTCATAAAATCGTTTTACTGTTTTTTTTCCTATCAAGCAATTAGGAATTAGTAATAGTTGTATAAAGAGGAAATAAGTATTATTATTATTAATCATTTGACATGGTCTGGATTATTATGTTTAAAACCATTTGACTGTCCAGAAAAAGGGCAAGATTGTAAGCTTGTTTTCTCTGCAGTTTGAAAACAAAATTGGTGATTATTTTAACCTGACATAAAATAATTATATTTAGAGAGTATTAAGTTTTACTTGTTGTTTTAAAACTGAATTAAACGTGTAATGTTTTATTAATTTCATTTATCTATTTTCATAAAATCGTTTCACTGTTTTTTTCCTATCAAGCAATTAGGAATTAGTAATAGTTGTATAAAGAGGAAATAAGTGTTATTATTATTAATCATTTGACATGGTCTGGATTATTATGTTTAAAACCATTTGACTGTCCAGAAAAAGGGCAAGATTGTAAGCTTGTTTTCTCTGCTGTTTGAAAAAAAAATGGCGATTATTTTAACCTGACATAAAATACTTAATTATGTTTTGAAAGTATTAAATATTACTCAGTGTTTTAAAACTGTATTAAATATATATTAATTATATTATAATATTGATTTCCTTTATTTATTTTCATGAAATCTTTTACTATTTTCTCTCAAAGGGTAATTAGAAATTAGTTATGGTTATATAAAGAGGAAATAAGTAGTATTATACTAACCATTTGATACTGGTAGGATTATTATGCTTAAAGCCCTCTAACTGTACAGCAAAAGTACAGTAATGTTGTTTTCTCTGCAATAACAAAAAATTGTGATTTTGTTTTAACATTACATAAAATACATAATTGTGTTTTCAAAGTATTAAGTGAAAGTAATCAGAGTTTTAAAATTGAGTTAAATGTGTCCTATTATGTTAATTTAATTTATTTATTTTCGTAAAATCATTTTACTCTTTTCCCTCAACGAGTCTTTAAGTATTAGTTATGGTCATATAAAGAGGAATTAAGTAATCATTTAACACTTTCAGGATTATTATTTTGAAATTCTCTGATTGGTCAGAAAAATGGCAAAACTGTAAAGTTGTTTTTACTGCTATTTTTTTTAAGGTGATTTTTTTAACAGGAGTTAAATGTGTCCTATTATGTGAATTTCATTTATTTATTTTCATAAAATCATTTTACTCTTTTTACTCTCAACAAGCATTTAGATATTAGTTATGGTCATATAAAGAGGAATTAAGTAATCATTTAACACTGCCAAGATTAGTATTTTTAAAATCCTCTGATTGTCTAGCAAAATGGCAAAACTCTAATGTTGTTTTCTCTGCTATTTTTTTTCTTTAATTGTGATTTTTTTTTTTTAACATGAGTTAAATGTGTTCTATTATGTTAATTTCATTTATTTATTTTCATAAAATCATTTTACTATTTTCTCTCAACGAGCAATTAGGAATTAGTTATGGTCATATAAAGAGAAATTAAGTAATCATTTAACACTGCCAGGTTTTTTTTTTTTCTAATGGTGATTTTTTTTAATATGACATAAAATAATTAATTATGTCTTGAGAGTATTAAGCATTATTATGCGTTAAATGTGTAATATTATAGGAATTTCAAAAATGCATTTATTGCAGTAAAAACTGCAGCTCAGTGTATGAGAGAGTTATTAAATAATAGCATTATAATTAATACATGAAACAGATATTCTATGCATTATATGCATAATATATATTTTTTTTTAAATATATCTTCAAAAGATTCTGTCTCTTTCTGATATGCAATCAATTCAAAAGAAATTTATAATAGTATAACACAAAACAGAAAATAAAGATATAATTCTAATACTTCATTGTCAAAATATAATAGTAAAAAAATAAGGACCGTATGTATAGTTTCGATAACACTATGCTACGCATTATATTTCTAAAAAATGTGTTTTGTTCTTTGATTTCTTATACTTTTGAGAATCGCTTTATATTTTGCTCAACTGTAAGTCATGAATTACTTATAATCATGTAACAAGAAAAGTAAATAATTTTTATTAATTGTTCGTCATTGCCAGGACGATAATTTTTAATAAATAAGGGCATTATGGATAATCAAAGAAATAATATTTTTTTTATATTGCATTTCATGTAAAACATGGTTTATTCTTTTGAGGTTTTATACATATTCAAAAAGTTTTCTTTCTCATTTCTCATCATCCCTGCTCTTACTGCAAAGTCTCCAGATCTATATATGATATAATTTCAATATTTTAATATTTTGTCATTGTCAAGATTATTACATTTAATATATAAGGCCATGATTTGAGATGCGATGATTTTTCACAGAGTTAATAGGGCATGATCACACTGTAAAAAAATCTGCGTAATGTTCCTGACGTTTACTGTGTAACATTCCTGGGTTTTCTCAGATTATTTCTGCTGATCCGAGAATACCGAGAAATCTGGTGTAACATCTTCCACAATGTTGTGTAACTTTTCGGAATACTTGAGAAAGTGGAATTTACTGATCAACTGTGAAACGTTGCATATGTTTTGTGTGTAACATTCCTTAGTTTTCTCAGGAATACTTTTGAACTTTTGTGTAACTTTTCTGAATTATTGTAAAAGAGTGATCGGTGATCTGTGTAAAATTCCATATGTTTTGTGTGTAACTGACTTGTGTAACTTTTCTGAATTGTTGTAAAAGAGTGATCGGTGATCTGTGTAAAGTTCCATATGTTTTGTGCGTAACTGACTTGTGTAAGTTTCCTGGCATTTGTTTGGTAAAATTCCTGGGAAAACCTGTAGCAGAAGGGTGCCACAGGTTTTCTCAGGAACTTTACACCAAATTTTTTACAGTGCAGTTCTTACTGCAAAGTCTCCAGATCTATATGATATAATTTCAATATTTAAATATTTTATCATTGTCAAGATTATTACATTTAATATATAAGGCCATGATGGGAGATTAGATGATTTTTGACAGAGTTAATAGGACCTGATCACTTTCTTTTTAAAAGCCTCTACATAGACATAGAGTCTGTTCAGCTCTCGTGTGCAGACTACAGCACCCATGCATCCAAACTTCATACATGATGAACTTTTTGCTAAATATATTCAAGAGGATCTGGCCATCCATAAATAACCCATTGCTTGGTTATTTACTTTAAAAAAATCAAGTTGAATACAGATGGTTACATTGCAGATGACAGTGAATGGAACATTCACTTACATATAACGCACTGCACATTTACCCGCGAGACTGCCTATTTGTCTTAGCCGCGCTATCCTTTAATTATAGATGTCTCCTTATTTTCTATGAATAAGAGATCTTTGTTAATTATCAGGTTAATGTGAAAGGGACTCTTTATCTTATCTTGATTAATGTTTTAATTTAAAATTGCCGTCATTAAATTCAAATCAATTTTTCTAATTTGTGCCTTGAGCAACGCTGATGTCGCTGTAAAAAGTCACATGTTTTGTTGCTAATGCTTATGTTTGCATCTTGATGACGACACACTCATTCATTTCTATGAGAACGGAGATTCGGTAGTTTCTTTTCTTTAATGTATGAATAACTAGTTTTGCGGCTTGTAGTCACATACATAATAGATGTGATTGTAATTGTAATATATTACCTGACAAATCAATTTAGAGATATGTAGCGTCATTTTCTAATAAAATAAGTAATAAGAGCCACTACAAAATTTCAGTTTTTACACTTAATAGCATCATTGTCGAAAATTCAGATCTAAAGAGCAACAGTTTATTCACATGTTTTGTTGCAAATACTTATGTTTGCATCTTGATGATAACACTCTCATTCATTTCTATGAGAACGAAGATTTGGTAGTTTATTTTCTTTAATGTACGAATAACTAGTTTTGCGGCAAATTGTCACATAAATAATAAATCTGATTATGATTGTAATATATTACGTGACAAATCAATTTAGAGATATGTAGCGTCATTTTCTAATAAAATAAGTAATAAGAGCCACTACAAAATTTCAGTTTTTACACTTAATAGCATCATTGTCGAAAATTCAGATCTAAGGAGCAACAGTTTATTGCCATTAATGCACGAATCTTGGCTTTGGATACTATTTGGCACAATATTTTTCACAGTGGACCTTTAGCAATTAAGCTCGAATTAAGGAGACTTGGTACCCATAGAATTATATATTTTTATTTGAGTATTTTGTAATACAATTTTGATATATTATTAAATGATTTTATTGATTAATATGGTTTAATTAATAAAAATGCAATTTTTGTAGTAAAATTTGAAAAATTATTATTATTTTTTTTTTTTTTTTACTTAAAGAAACTTTTAATACTATACTTCTACAATTTTGAACTTTTTGTAAAACTTTTTTGCATGCTTTTCTTACATGTGTGTTCTATAACGTTGGATATCAGACTTTTAAAAAGTTGATTAGTTTAGGAAAAAATGAATAAAGTGTCTTGACATCTGTAAAAATACAGTAAAAATGATTATTTACTTAAAATTTTTATTCTTAAAAAATAAACTATTTATGTTACTAACAATCCGATCCCTAATTTTATTAAATACATATTAAGAGTCGTCCAAAAGAAAAGAAAATTAGGGAGTCAACTGAAAAGTATATGCTGAAGCTTTAGCATTTTGATCATACTGATAAAATGAAGAACCACAAGCTCAGAAAAAATAATTTAAAGATTTCAACTCTGATTCATTTTAAAAGGTAATGGATGAATTTAAAAAAAAATTCACATATTTATAAATATCGGATATTTATGTAACTTCGCCAAAAAATTTTATAAATGTCTATATACATCTTAAAACAAAAAATTTGAAAAAATGACGTTTTTATAACAAATGAAAAGCACCAAGCCCCCTTAAACAATTAAGAACTTAGTTTGAAGAAGAATTCCTTTAAAATATTTTTAAAATAGTGTGGTCATATACTTATGATCATATTATATACGTGTGATCATATATAAAGGACACTTGTGACCATATTATATAACTTCAAATGGAAAATTAGAGAAAACAAATAACATCTTCAAATCAAATAAAATGAATATGATTGAGAACTGGATTTTTTTAATATTCTAATTTTATAATCTCTATACAACTCGCTCATCGTTTCGCATATACAACTGGTTGAAGCTATAAAAATTTCTATTTTCTTGTTTAGTTTTTCAATAAAACCCTTTTTTTAATGGCTATTTTTATTACATTGCTTGAGAAGTTTTAAAAATAATATCTTGGAAAGTGATAAGAATCAAAATGTTTCATGACTGTTTTTAATTTCAGAATTTTATACGGATGAATTTTGATACTATCCAAAATTATAAAATATCTATGCAGTTTGCATTGGTAACAACATTATTTTTGTCAGTATTCGTAATAATTCTAATATCAGGACACATTACCATCAGAAAATGGTTAAATATAAAAATTTTAATACATTATAACTAAAAAATGGCAAAAAAAAAAAAACTTTCTCAGATGGGTCTTGTTTTCGTGGAATTTACAATCTCAGATGTCTAATCAGGTAATGTACCGGGCACATCAATGCTGTGCAATATACATTATTTTCCTCATATTTGAGAGACATTTCTTTCTTTAGCTAATAGAATAAACTGAAAAGTTCAAAAGGGAGGCGACACATTTGAATTCAGCGCAGATCCACTTGTAGAGATAATTGTGTAACTTCCAATGTCACTATTTTACTGTCAGCAGACTGTTTAGTTCTACTGACTTCTCAAGGACAGTCTACTTTAAGATACCACTATTCGCAGCTTAGAAGTTCAGAATATGTAGAGTACGTCCCACCTTGTAACTGTATTTTTACTTTCCGAACATAGTGTAAGGAAAGTATTGTAATCAGGATTTTTGGATGGATGGGTGCATGTGAGTGAACACGTAAACTCCCAAACGGTATTTCTGAATGATCTCCCTTAGATCTCCTTCTGAATGATCCCCCATGTTATAGACCAGTGTTTCTAGAATTGTATAGATTTTCGTAAAAATTGACCGACGGATGGTATTTAATGCATTTCTAAATCCAATTATTTTGCAGCCAATTCTATAGGAAAAAAGTGTGACAAGAAATGTGACTGATTATAATAGATAAATACTGCGGCAATGTAAAGAAGCATTAATAGCTCAGATGTAACGTCTGAAGTTTCAAAATAGGAGGTCCAGTGTTTGAATCAAGCCGATTTCATTCAGTACAAGTATGATATGGAATATCTTATTATTGTATATTACTCTGTTTTGTACTCTATTTAGGTATTGTCCCTGTAAAATAACGTCAATGTAATGCTAATTTGTCAAAATTAATTTAATCAAGATTAGGGTATCCACTGTTTCCGTCCTTGGCAGAGCCATATGAACCTTTACTTGGAGGGAGGGGAGGGAGGAGGTTATCGTTTTCAGTTGTTTTTTTCCATTTGTATGTTCCTCGCATTTAAATTTCCCTACAAGCAGGGATGTAAGCTAAAACCTTTTAGGTAGACCGCGCTGTTCGGTTGAACGTGTTAAAAATTTATGAAGATTCCCTTTTTAGCTACAGGGTATCAAAGCTTGAGAGCTAATGTGCCCGCAGGTTCTGTATGTACGTAACGCGATAACTCTTGATAGGAATATCCGATTTGCTTCAAATTTTGTATATAGTTTCATTCTGATAAGACGCTTCCCTGATTGCTTTTGGGCGTTCATTGATTAAGTATAAAGGGTATGGGGTAACGGAGGTTTAATCTCCCTCCCTCTTAGTTTAGACAAATGAGTTTTTCAGGCAGAATTATCCGATTTGCGTCAAATTTTGTCTATAGATTCATTGTGATAAGGCGCTTCCCTGATTAGTTTTAGGGATTCATTGGTTAAGTATAAAGAGGGGATGGGAACTAATCACCCCCTTAATTTAGATAAATGGGTTTTTCATGTAGAATTATCCGGTTTGCTTTAAATGTTGTATACAGGTTTATTCTGATAAAGCGCTTCCCTGATTAGATTTGGAGGTTCATTGGTTAATTATAAAGGAGAGAATAGCCTGTGAACTCAATGCCATCAGGTTAACTGGGCACTTTTCTTTTTATTGTTTTACTTTCTGGACAAGTTCATCAATATTTGGAAAGTCGAGTGAGTCATTCCATACATTTTAGCGTGGTTTTACATCACTTTAGATTTAAAACGTTCATATATATATACATGCATGCATTTTTCTGGAGGTATATTTCATATAATATTCAATCCACATGAGTATCGTCTTCATAAGAATAACATTATGTTATTTATAATTTTTTTTAACACACGCCCACACTCAATAATAAATAAATAAAGCATTTTTCATTTCTATCTTGAATATGATTTTGTCATACGGTTATCGAGTTATTGCTACAGTTAGAACTAATCTATTTAAATTTCAATCGATTCTAACTAAATTTTTATAAAAATTTACCTTGTGAAATATGCCTTGAAAATTCCTATTTGCATCAGTGAATATGAAACCACTTAAATTTTCAAATGAAACTTCGCAAATATTCGCTTCATTTAAGTTTAAAAATTCTCTAACACACTTTTCCATTAATTTTTCCAAATAATCGTAAAGCATGTTCAATAAAACGCATCAATAGAAAGTTTCTATTTTTAGCTTCTATTTAATCTATTTCCATAAGCTTATTTTCTACTGTTTCAAAGCATGTTATGAAGTGAAAATACCTTTAACATATACTTAGTTTTATTTTTGAAATTGTCTCGCGAGATTACATAATTTATTTAGTGCAATATTTCTTTTTGCATAACAAATGTAACATTAAAATGAAATTTTGCTCGCTGTTAGTACCATAAATTAAAGTTTCATTTTATTTGATAACGATGTTTATTTGCATATGATGAAATTTTAATTATTAATGTTTATTCATTTGTATTGCATTCAAATTAAATAAGCCCTTAGTTTTGTTTTGTTTTTTTTATATTTAAGTTCATATATTACAAATTATACAACTGGTATATTTTAATATTTTTCATTGTCAGTATTTACACATAAATAAATTTCATTATAAATTTTCGATCTTGTGACATATTTAAAAGAAATTTAAATAGTGGGAATATATATATATTTTAAATATTTTTCCTGTAACAAAATATAGAAAAAAGCAACAATGTATATTGTTTTGATCTGAAAGAGATATAAACGTTGTTTTTGGAGAGTTAATATTAGAAAATCTTTCAACTTGGAAATTAGAAATTTGATGGAAATAAATATACTTCTCATATTTTATCATACCACATCGTTTGCAAAACTTTATTAAATTAGATAATCAATCCATCTTCTGCATTAACAAAAAATTTACAGAATGTTTTTTTTTTTTTTTTTTTTTTTTTCTATTTGATGAAATTTTAATAATTAATCCGTACTAAATTTTGTCCATTTTAATTTTAAATAATTTTTTTATTCGTAAAGGTATTTTCTTATGTTTTTTCGTATACTATTGTATAAAATAGAATGTTTACTATATAAAAAATGTTTCAGAAAATTCATGAGTGTAAAGTTTTCTATTTAATAAAACATTTACAGAAAATTTTCTTTTCCAATTGATTAAATTTTAACAATTGACATTTATTAAATTTTGTCATTTTAAATTTAAATGAAATTTTTATTTGTAGAATCTTTTTTTTTTTTTGTCTTTTCATATATTAGAGTATGAAATGGCATGTTTAGCATATAAGGAATGTTCAGTGACGTGAATGAGTAGAAAATTTTCGAATCAGTTAATTAATCATTTTTCTTATCCAATGGAAGTTTAATAGTTATTTTTATCTTTAATTGATGACATTTTATTTATTATTGTTTATTACATTTTACTGCATTAAAATTACATTGATAAAAGTATTTTATCTGTAGTTTTGCATATTATTATATAAAATATACTTAAGGGCTATTTTGATATTTTTCATTATAAATATTTATGAAAAAAAATTATTCTAATTTTTCAATTTTGTGACTGTTTAATAAATTATCAACACTGATAACTTTTCAAAACGTGTTTTCAGCAGTAAAATAGGGAAAACAAAGCGGAAAGATTATCTTGTTTTGGTAAGAACTAGCTATAAATTTTGTTATCCAGTATTTGAAACTAGAAATTTTTATTGTTCTATATATGAAATTTTAAATATGTTAAATTTGTTTTACTTCTTTCGACACTCAGCATATTTCAGCAAACTTTATTAAATCACCCATGTTCTATTTAGTGAAAGTTTTAGTAAAAATTTTAAAATAATTTATCGAACACTTTATTTCAAAATATTTTTGCATAACTTTGCGTGTTTTCCTACTTTATGTCGTATTTTATTAAATCAATAAAATATATTTGCAATATCATTATTTTATGCCATAAATAAGATAGAAACCTTACAGTAGACTAGCATAAATGTAAGCACTTTTTCAATTTTGGCCTTTGTAAGTAGGGAAACATGGGGCATAGTGAAATACTTAAAAATAATTACAATTTTCAAAATGAACAAACAGAAAATTTATTTCTAATGTTAAATTTTACACTACAAAATTTATAATACCCTTGACTTATAAAATTAATTTTTTACAAATTTTCATTCTTTAATTTCTGTGGTGCATTAAAGATGTAATACAATAGTAGAAAATTATCACTTTGCCCCATACCTGAAGCAATGTTATATTTGCCAATGGGACAAAGTGAAATAAACAGATTCACTTCTTTAAATGATTTTTTGCAGTTCTATGATAATTATGTTAATCCACATAAGAAACGAATTTGTCCATGTCTGAGTTCTTTCATTTTACACAATTTCCCCAGTGTTTCTATATAGTATACAAGACTTGTATTATCTGTTATAAGGCCACACATAAACATCCTTTTTTTTGTCTGTATGGCCACATGAACTTAACTGAAAGAAAATGTGGTCCATCTTGAGAGGGAAACGAAATCACTTGACTTTTATCTGAGTGCAACTCAATCAAGAGAAAATTCCCATTATTTATTTCACAAAATTCCACTTTTTCTGTACAATCTGAACTTCACCCTTGTCTTCAGTGAAGCCATCTAGGCTTCAAATTCATCTTTTTTCTCAATGTTATTATCACAAATATCAGATTCTACTGATGAAGTGGGTGAATCTGAATATTTAATTTTTTCAATATGTTTCTTTTTCTTTCTATTAGAGCCTGAAACAGCAGCAGCCATCGATGCTTCAGAATAGGATTGCTGCTCTGTTTTTCCCTTGTATGTCCTTACCATTATACACCTGAATATGTAAACAAAATGATTTTACACTTTTAAAATTATAAATATGTTGCAGGGGCAAAGTGAAATAAAATATTTCAGTTTGCGTCATCATTAAAGGTCTTTTTCACTTTGCCCCGCATGTGCATAACAAATGTTTATAAAAAATTTAAACCAAAAGTAGGCCTAATATTAAATAAACAAATACTTCACTAGACAGCAGAAGAATCTAATTTATAATTACAATATTAATAATAAGAACTTTATCATTGTATAATTCAAAAAATGTTATTTACTTACCTAATAATATTACAATATATTCATCCAATTTGACAAATGGTCACTAACATCATATATATTAATCTCTTGGGGTGATTGCTGCCTGACAGTAAGCTAGTAGATGTGAAATAACATAATTAAAATATCAGCTGATAAGTGGCACTGCATACCGACCAAATATATAACTATTTAACTTTGCCCCTCTATTTCATTTTGCCCCAAGTTCTCCTAGATCATTCTTATTATCAAAATGTCTCTTAGGTTGAAATTTAATTTTCTTTACAAAGTTCTTAGACATTGGCATGAAATTATTGTCATGAAAATTTACATTTGAATTTTACATGCACAGAAATAAAGAAAATGATTTATAATATAGAATCATTTACATAATTTATCTTTCATATTTTTTATTTGCTTTGAAAACAAACTGTGGAATTTTCAATTGTTTATTGAGTTTGCATATTTATTTTTAATAACAGCTGTCTATATCTGAGTTTAGTTATATTCGAAGTCTAAAATTCTACTACGGTGTTTGTCTGTAAATCTGTTTGCATATATTTTTTTATTTACGAAATTAATTATTCACATTTGAAAATTTTACCTGATAAATACTTTTTCGAATACAAATTTCATTCTGTCATGAAATATTTTAAAAATTAATTTCAACACTAAAAATAATACATATATATTTTTTTTTTCCAGCAACAAAATACAGAAAAATAAAGCCGAAAGATTATCTTGTTTTGGTGAAAAATATTTATAAATTTTGTTATCTAGTATTTAAAACTGGAAATTTTCTCTGCTTATAATCCTGAAATTAAGTTATATTAAACTAATTTTTATTCTTCCATCACTCTGAATCTTTCGTAAAAGATTGTTAAATCATTTATTCAATCCATGTTCTTATGCAGTGAAAATTTTAGTAAAATTTTTAAAATACTTTATTGAACATTTTAACCGAAAATCTTCACGCATACCATTGCTTATTTTCCTCCTTTATCTTGTATTTTATTATATCGAGAAAATGTATTTTCAATCTCATTATTATAAGTCAAAGATAAGATTTCCTTTGAAGACGTTACACCAAATGTGCATAAATTTATGAAATTTTTCAATTTTGGCAGCAATAAGTAGATCATTCTTATAATCAATATTTCTCGAAGGTTGAAGATATTCTATTGAAGAAATAGGGATAATCTTGTTTAATATTCTTCTTCAAGTTCTAAGACAATCGGAAGAAATTATTTTTATGAAAATTTGGTTTTCAATAAAGAAATGGTTTATATACTAATATTTACGTAATTCGTTTTTCCCACTTTATTTTTATTTTGAAAACATAATGAGGGATGCTAAATAACTTGTTGATATTGAATATTAATTTAAAAAAAAGAAAGCTGAAAACATAAAGCTGAAATACATATCATTTTAGTTATATTTAAAATCCAATGCAGTGTTTTTCTGTAATACGCTTGTAATTTTATACTTACAGAATTAGTTATTCGTTGTTCATACTATGGACAAATTTTCCGGTCACGTAAATTGTTGCTTTCCTATTGATTTCAGTCTTATAAATCAATTGGTTACGTATTTTAATCTACAGATATCTTTATTCATATTTATGTGTTTACTATTGATTTCGTATGAATACTTTAATTTTACTAAAGCTTCTTATCCGATATTATTATCCATAATATAAAAAAAGCGTGCAAATCTTTATAATGTTGCGTAATTTTATGCCTATAAAATGATTAAAACTGTTGATTAACATATATAAAACAGAGAAAATCTCATCCGCCTTAACATTGTAACTGATATTGAATATACATTGAAAAATTTGAAAGTTTATTTCACACTTTGTTCAAACTTATCTCTTATCAGATTGTTCAAGTAGCAAAAATAAAAAGTGTGAATGAAAAGTAAAGTATCAACACTATCAGCAACATGAAACACTCTTGCTATCTAATTTCATGAAATTTTGACCTGCATATTATATGTCACTTTAAATGTTTAAAAATTGCTGAGGTAAATATGATAGTACTGATGAATGAAACCTTTGTCTCTCGTCATTCAAACGGCCTACACGACTATTTTGAGAAGCTGCTAAAAACATGACCTTTTTTGATTTAAAGATAAGTTATTATAAATAGAAATAACGAACTGGTGAAAAAACACAATTTCTGACAACCGCGATAATTGCGACTTCAACACCACAGCTGCTTCCAAAGGGATCTTCTCAATTACACAGACAGTGGCTCTGTTGTGACAAGAATGATTTGAGATTCCAAGGTCAAGCCTTAAATTATCACCCAGTTGATTTTTTTAATGCAAGTGCATTAAACTTAATCCTATCTTTTTGATTTCTGCCAGCCAGTGATGGGGGGATTTTTAATTTTATACTCGTTGACAGAAAGTTTTGTAAGTGTTGTTGCTTATCATCTCTTGGACTGCAGTAGTTTTTTTCTTGGTTTTTCATTTCATATTCTCATATAATCTCTGTTAATCAAAGTTTGATAGTTCAACATGCAAACTTAAATTAACTGTGTAAGCAATATTACAAAATCATAGTTAGTGTTTTAATATAATAGCTAATGTCTTGTCACTCAATATAAATTATAAATGCTATGATGATTTATAATATAATATTTATTAAAAAACTTATTAAAATCGAAATGAAATATTGCTTTGTATTTTTCCTAATATTCCCACTTAATAATTAGAGATACTTCAATACCACAGCTGCTTCCAAAGAGATCTCCACAATTACACAAACAGTGGCTCTGTTGTGACAAGAATGATTTGGGATTCCAAGGTCAAGCCTTAAAATCTCACTTAGTTCATTTTTTATACTGTCAGTGCATTAAACTTAATCCTATATTTTTGATTTCTGCCAGCCAGTGATGAGGGGATTTTTAATTTTATACTCGTCGCCAGAAAAGCCTTGTAAGTGGTGTTGCTTATCATCTCTTGGACTGCAGTAGTTTTTTATTGGTTTTCTTTTCATAATCTCAGATAATCTGTATTGATCAAAGTTTGATAGTTCAACATGGAAATTTAAATTAACTGTGTAAGCAATATTACAAAATCATAGTTAGTGTTTTAATATAATAGCTAATGTCTTGTCACTCAATATAAATTATAAATGTTATGATGATTTATATAATAATAATAATTATAAAAATATTGAAATCGAAAGGAAATATTGCTTTGAATTTTTCCTAATATTTCCACTTAATTTTTAGAGATACTTCAACAGCACAGTTGTTTGCAAAAGGATCTTCTCAATTACACAGACAGTGGCTCTGTTGTGACAAGAATGCTTTAGGATTCCAAGGTCAAGCCTTAAAATATCACTTAGTTCATTTTTTATACTGTCAGTGCATTAAACTTAATCCTATCTTTTTGATTTCTGCCAGCCAGTGATGAGGGGATTTTTAATTTTATACTCGTTGACAGAAAAGCCTTGTAAGTGGTGTTGCTTATCATCTCTTGGACTGCAGTAGTCTTTTCTTAGTTTTTCATTTCATAATATCAGATAATCTGTATTAATCAAAGTTTGATAGTTCAACATGGAAATTTAATTTAACTGTGTAAGCAATATTGTAAAAGTTAGTTTTTTAACCTAATAACTAATGCTTTGTCACTCAATATAAATTATAAATCTTATAATTTATATTATAATATTAATTATAAAACTTAATGAAATAGAAAGGAAATATTGCTTTGTATTTTTCCTAATATTCCCACTTATTAATTAGAGATACTTCAACATCACAGCTGCTTCCAAAGAGATCTCCACAATTGCATAAACAGTGGCTCTGTTGTGACAAGAGACAAGAATGATTTGGGATTCCAAGGTCATGCCTTAAAACCTAGTTCACTTTTTTTAATGCAAGTGCATTAAACATAATCCTATCTTTTGATTTCTGCCAGTCAGTGATGGGGGAATTTTTAATTTTATACTCGTTGACAGAAAAGCCTTGCAAGTGCTGTTGCTTATCATCTCTTGGACTGCAGTAGTCTGTTCTTGGTTTTTCATTTTTTAATCTCATATAATCTGTTCTCATCAAAGTTTGATAGTTGAACATGGAAACTTCAATTAAGCCTGTAAGTAATATTGTAAAATGATAGTTAGTGTTTAGCATATTAGCTAGTACCTTGTCACTCAATATAAATTATAAATCTTATGGTAATTTATTACGAATATCAGTTACAAAACTTATTGAAATCGAAAGGAAGTTATGCTTTGTATTTTGCCTAATATTCTAATTTATTTAACTTTAATTTTATTTAAAAGTCGGTGCTTTAATATATCTATTTAATTACATTGTTTCATTTAATTACATTTTTTTATTTATATGTAAAGAAGGAATTTTGTAATCGAATTTTCATTCCCTTCCTGATTTGTTAGAATTTAAAAATTATGTACACAGATGTATCTTCAATGGCAATAAAACATTTTAATAATTTTATAACTTAATTATAAATTAATAAATCAATTTTAAGGATTTTTTCCGTTAGCAGGTAAAAATTGCCAAATAGTATTTATGTTTGCAACTGTGCACAACTTACAAAAACAACGGAGACAATTATGCGTCAAACCATGCTTGCCAAAATATGAAAATTGGCTGTGAAACTGCAAAACCGAAATATTTTGAATATTAAATGAAGAAAATATAAATATAAAAACAGAGTGTAATATATATATATATTTAAAATATACGTTTTAATCAATTAATTGTTTAATATTAATTAAATTATGATTATACGGTGAGAAAATTTTAGAAATCTTCAATAGATAGTTTAAATGAGGATTTATTTTCTTTCTTGTTGCCGTAGCTTAAAAAAGAAACATGGCGAAAATAATTATTATTTAATAAATTCATAAGTTCGTGCTCCCTACCAAACGTAAATCAGAGTGGGGAATTTTCCATGATTGGGATCCTTTTTTAACGCATGAATCGCAATCACAAAATTATTATTATTATTATTATTATTATTATTATTATTATTATTATTATTATTATTATTATTATTATTATTTTCAGATAAACATTGAATGCTTATAAAAGAGTGTTTGTTTAAAAAAATAAAACTCTTCTCACTTTTATACTTATTGTTATTGTCTGATGTTGATAATAGCTTGAAAGTAAATATGATTTATTTAACGACATACGTTACTTTCAACTTCAGGAAATTAATAAATGTCCATATTAAAAGCAACTTTTTTTAAATTTAAACAAACAGAAATAACCTGAATGTTTTTAAAGAAAAGTTTTCTTTTTATATAAAAGGAATAATTATTTTTTTAAATATTCAGGAGTATTTTCGCATAAAAGTAACCTTTGTAATTTTGGAGTTTTAAAAAATTTGTTGTACGGAAGTAACAAAATTTTAACCTAACATAATACAAATACGTATGTCATTTATTTTATTAAAGTTTCCTCAGTTTCTGGCAAATGGTTCGTTTTTTTAAGTCTTTTTCTCACGGCGAATTTACATCAAACTTGTTTAAAAAGTTAATTACTTCAAGTAAAATTTTTAAATTTATGGAAAATTCCTTCCGTGTTATCCATTATTCCAAGGTTTGTAAATTCTGATTTCATAATTTGTTAACAGGAAAATTATGTTGTTTTAGCGAAAATAAAAAAAAGGGAAACTTTTTATATGTAGTTTATTTAAAGAATGTCGTTAGAAAAATATAAATTTTCTAAAATGTTCTGATGGATAAACTTTTGGCAAACAAGTAATAAAAAAGAAGTTTATGGTGTTAGTTATTTTTTTACCAATGTCTAATTAATATGCTGACAAATTCATCAGATTATCTCTTAATTAATTAGGTGTAATTTTGTTATGATCAGATCAATGTAAACATGTTATAAACATCGTAATCGGTTATTTTTCACTTTATTCACTTTGCACCATTATCTTCTGCTCAATACAAATATATATATTTCTTAATTTTACAGAAATCAAAGAAAAATAAAATAAAAGTATTTTATACTTGCTTTTCATTTAAGAATCATGTTTTGTAGACAATAAGAGAAGTTGGCAATTTTCAACAATGGAGACATTTTTTTTCTTTAAATCCTGTAAAATATCTAAACTTTATACAAAAATTAATAAGTATTTTTTTTATAATAAAATAAAAGTAGATACTTTATTTATATATTTATTTTTATTTTTATTTTTATTTATTTATTTATTTATTTATTTATTTATTTATTTATTTATTTATTTATTTATTATTATTATTATTATTATTATTATTATTATTAATTTTTGTAAGAAATGTGAAAATAAAAAAAATAATAAATCAAAAATCAAAAATAATAAATAATAAAATAATAATAATAAATAATATAATAAAATAATAAATAATAAAATAATAAAAAATAATAATAAAAAAAATCCTGTAAAATATCTAAATTTTATACTAAAGCTTTTATAATACAATAAAAATACATTATTTATTTATTTATTTATTTATTTATTTTTGTAAGAAATGTTGAAACATTTTCTTTGGTTGGATGATAATTAAGGTTGAAAAAAATTAATAATATAAAAGTACGTACAAATGATTTAGAAAATTAGTTAATAATAATTTTAAAAAAAATCCAGTAAAATATCTGAACTTTATACAGAAAGTATTATAATATAATAAAAATACATACTTTATTTTTGGTAAGAAATGTTGAAACCTTTCCTTTGGTTAAATTTTAATTAAAGTAAAAAATAAAAAAATAAATAAATAAATAAAAATAAAAGTAAAAATATATAATATAAAAGTACATACAAATAAATTAGAAAATTAGTTAAAGATAATCTGTTCTGTAATCATAAAAGTAGTTTTTAAAGAAACACAGAGCACTCTTATGAAGAGAATTATTATGGAATTCCAATTTACTTTAACGATATCATATCAATTTCTTGGATACTTGAATTGTTGAGTACTGTTGAGAATTGTTGTGTATCTTTAGTATATTTGAAACCTATAAATTCCGTAGAATTTATCTATCAGATAACCTGTTTGAAACTATCTATTAGAAACATCTGTTATATATGCAAAATCTAAAGGTTCTGCAGTTTGAGAATAGCTACGTTACTGTGAACAAAGAACATAGTCTTATAGTTTCACAATGGCTGAATTAAACCTTTCAGATAAGATTTAACCATAAAAAATTGTGCATAAAGAAGCTTTTTTTTTTTTCATTAAAGAAGACAATATATTTCATTTTTTAAATTCATAAATTTTATTAGCTAAATGTATCGTATTGACTTTAAATAGAATTTATTTTCGATTAAGACATGTTCAAATTTTATGGTAAAATAATATTTTAAGAAAATTTAGTTGCACGGCGAGTGCAGCCTCTCGCTAGTCGGGAGCGAGAGGTTACACTGCAAATCTTTATACACATTTCAGGACACTTTTTAGAACACCTATTTTCTCACCTTTTTTGGAACACTTGGAAACGCACTTTTTGAAACAGTTCTTAGAATATTTTTGAGAACACTTCTTTTGTTCAGCACTCTTTCTAGCGCACTTTTTGAAAGCGATGATTCCACAAGTGTGCCCGAATGTGCCCCCAATCTGTTCTCAATTGTGTTCCCAAGTTTAGATTTAACAGATATCCTGAGCAGAACACTTTCGGCATACTTTCAGAACAGATTCTTTATTGCGGAGCATATTCGGAACACATTAAGAGAACACATTCAGTACACATTAAGTTAATTGGAACACTTTTTTTTTTAATCAAAATGTTCCAGATGTGTTTCCAATGTGTGCTGGGAATTTGCAGTGTAAGTAATAGAAATGCTTGTTCAAAATATTCTATATTGTTACTTTTTTACAAGTTATTTATTTATTGTATGCAAATTAAGTATATTCTGCAATTTGGATTATATTTATTAAAAGTCTTACAAAAAGATAATAGAAAAAAATAGCTTTACTTTAATTAATATGTGTTTCTTTTCTAAACTAATTTTAATATTTCGTGCAAATTAAATTGATCCAATAATTTAGTCCATGTTTACTAAAGGATCTAAAGATAAGACAGTTTGTGTTTGAAATGAGGTATTGATGGGTTTCCTGCCAGAATACTGACTGAGGTAATAATTTGTGTGCTCTGAGGCTTATTAATGCAGATAACTTCTGCACATACATAGCTTTCATAGATATAGCATGTGTATCTATCTCTGACCAAATCCTCCAGGAAATAATTAGAGTTATATATAATATAGGTTAATCTTACTCGGACAATATGTGTTCTATATTACAAAATTATTTATTATTGTGAAAACTATCATCGGCAATTCGCTTCAAGGAAGCTGGATGTATTTAAGACGATTCTCAAAGAAAAAAAATTCCTCGTTCAATAACGCGAAACTTTCTGACGCATTTTCGATTAAGAGATGTACAAATTTTATTGTAAAAAAAATATTTTAAGAAAATTTTAGTTCCACGGCGAGTGATCTAGTCGGGAGCGAGAGGTTAAGTAATAGCAATGCTTGTTCAAAATATTCTATTTTCTTATTTTTTTACAAGTTATTTATCTATTTTATGCAAATTAAGTATATTCTGCAATTTGGATTATATTTATTAAAAGCCCTACAAGAAGACCACCGAGGCAAAATAATTTTACTTTAATTAATGTGTGTTTCTTTACTAAACTAATTTTAATATGTCGTGCAACTTAAATTGATCCAATAATTTAGTCCATGTTTACTAAAGGATCTAAAGATAAGACAGTTTGTGTATGAAATGAGGTATTGATGGGTTTCCTGCCAGAATACTGACTGAGGTAATAATTTTTGTGCTCTGAGGCTTATTAATGCAGATAACTTCTACACATACAGCTTTCATAGATATAGCATGTGCATATCTCTGACCAAATCCTCCAGGAAATAATTAGAGTTATATATAATATAGGTTAATCTTACTCGGACAATATGTGTTCTATATTACAAAATTATTTATTATTGGGAAAACTACCATCGGCAATTCTCTTCAAAGTAATCTATTTAAGACGGTTCTCAAAGAAAAAACATATTCTTTTTTCCTCGCTTAATAACGTGAAACTTTCTGATACATTTTCCGATTCTTTTTTAATCGTAAAAGCATGACACTTGCAGGCATGACTATTAAAGTGATTTCTAATTGAAAAGTTTCTTTCATTTTTCAATAAATGAATTATATCTTGAGTTATAAGCGATTATTGTCTCATGACGGCAGATTTTTCTCCCTTTCTCCCGTTGTCGCGTCAAGAAATTCGGTTCAAAACGCCATGTTTGACAAAACTTCCTGAAAGATTTTCTGCCTTTACCGAGAAAAGGAAAAAAATGGTTAGATAGTTTCTGAATTAAAGCATCTACCAATTTCATGCATTTGTGAACAAAAATGAACTTATAAATGTGTCATAAAGTAGTCGATTTGGGTTTGAGAATATCTTTAACCCTCTTATGTATAAATTGTTTTTTAATGTAAAGCACAAATAATAATAAGAACAAATAATGTTGATTTTTTAAAAATGTCATGTCTATTACAAATTACAAAACGAACTTCTTATTACAAGGTTTTGAAATATATATATATGTGTGTGTGGGTGTGGGTGTGTTATATATATATATGTGATATATATATATATATTAGATCCAAGATCAGAAATTCTATGAGAAAATCTTGTCTCATTGCTGTAATTTACATGAATCAATCAGCTGCATATGAGGTTTATATGTGATACAGGAATAAAAATTAAATATGCACATTTCGTTGGGGATTGTTTTCAATCCAATCCCATGTACGGTTTCTATGCGTGAAAGGGTTAAATATTTCGTGCAAATTAACTCTTCCCAATAATTCAGTCCATGTTTACTAAAGGATCCAAAGATAAGACAATTTGTGTATAAAATGTGGTATTAATGGACCTTCTGCCAGAATACTGACTGAAGTAATAATTACTCTGTGCTCAGGCTTATTAATGCAGATAACCTCTGCACATACTGTTTTCATATATATAGCATATTTATATATCTCTGAACAAATCCTCCAGGGAATAATTAGAGTTGTATATAATATAGGTTAATCTTTTTCAGACAATATATGTTATATAATACAAAATTATTTATTATCCTGAAGATTGTTATCGGTAAGTCGCTTCAAAGAGATGTAATGTATTTAATCAATTGCACTGGTGTTTCATTCATAGCTGTGCCAAAAATTGTTCAAAGGTACAAGAGTTTTATTAAGGACTCTCTATTTTTAAGTCTCAATGATATTCAACTATAATAAGTATAAATATATAACAAATGACGCGTTTACCAGGTTATTTTACCGCATTTTGTGCTAAGTAATTTTAGTAATAGTTTAAATTTCCGTCAATAGATGGCGCAGTACTGCCTCAAACTGTAAGAATGGTCGAATTAATTTCAAATTTTTAAAATATAAACCTTTTTCGCGTTTTAGTGCCTAAATATAAAAGAAAATGAATAAATAAAAACTTTGATGCAGTTTTACAGGCAAGTATTAGCATTCTTATTGTTTGAATGCTCAGTGCCATCTATTGATGAAAATTGTATCTATTTTTTTTTTTTTTTTTTTTTTTTTTTTTTTTTTTTTTTTATGAATAAACTTTATGAATGCTGCAATGTTTGAATGCTGCAGTGCCATATATGAAAATTGTATCTATTTTTTTATTTATTTTTTTATTTTTATGAATAAACTTTATGAACTGCCTGATAAACATGTCATTTATTTCATCTTTATATTTAACGTAGCTAATGAGTTTTAGAATGTAAAAGTTAGAGAGTCTATTATGAAAAATCCTATATACAATTCAGTTCAGATGTTTCGGATAATGATAAGTTTAATTTGGTGTTTGGAGAATTCAATTTTGTATAAATATGAACAGATAAAATACTCAAAATTATTTGCTCAAATCAATTATTTACCTAACTCTTCACAAGAACAGTATGATATAATACGTATACATATACATAATCTGTAAAATCTTCTTTTTAAATAATCATATAATATAGCATTAATTAATTATTAATCTTATTATTAATCTTAATCATCACTGCTTAATTTATGAAGCGTTTTTTTTTATTTTAAAAATCGTCTATAATAAGTCATTTCAAGGTACCAGAAGTAAATAGTGAAATATAATAGATAATATCATTGTAGAAAGTAAAGAACTATAAAAAGTGTAAGAAGTATACAATAGAAGAGTTTCTAATATTTTTACTTCATTTGTAACTCAGTTTCACTTATAATATTGTAATTTCAGAGGCATATATAATCCAGATGACTTGTTTGAATTTCATATTGACGTTTAGTAATCCATGTTTTTTAGAATTGTTAACTATTAAGATTAATTAAGTGTTTAGCTAAAAATTGTCAATTTTCTAATAAACTATGCTTGTGTCTCTTCAAAAATGGAAATTGAGGCAAAATTAAACGAATCATTGTTTATCGTGTACAACTTTTGTCAATTTTCGAAAAGCAATGATCGCTATCGAGTAAAAAAGTATCAAACCTTTCAAGCAAAGTTATTACAAAGGAACATACAAACTAACACACTCACTGTGTATTAGATTTTTTTCAGAAATCAAATAAATAAATTACAAAAATAAAGGGTAAAAATAATGTAAAAATATTCCAATGTTAATTACTCATAAAAATGTTACTTTTTTACTCGATGTTACTTTTTTGTGCTCAATATAATTTTTTTTTTTACTTCTATATCTATTTTTTTCTTTTATTCTTATCTTTCTTTTTTTTCCTTTCTGTTTTTACATTTATTATTATTATTTTTTTAATATTATACACACAAAAACGCACAATTATAAACTAACAAAATACCCTTATATATCTTACGTTTTTCACCTAGTTGTTTAAAAATTAGCTGACTTTAGAAATAAACAAAATGAAAATTGATACACGATGTAACCGAAATATACAATTCCTTAGAGTAATCATCAATTCAATACGCAAAAAAAAAAAAAAAAAAAAAAAAAAAAAAAAAAGCAGTAACAGATTAAGTTATGATTCACTTATTACAACCTTTATTTATCACGTCTTCGAAAAACAAGTGGGCGTGACCGGTTCGAATGTAAGTAAAGGATTTGAACAAAATTATTACAAACGAGCATACAATTGTTTCTGTAGGCAAACGAAAAAGGTGAATGCACTTTGTTCTTCGCTGACACATATACTGCAGCGAAATACTTATTGAATAAAAGACCTTTTTTCATTAAAATTGATATTTTTTTTCCACTCGTTTCTTCATTTACTGGAGACGCTTTTTATTAGCAATCCCGCATTTGCATTATGTATGAGTTACAGCCCATAGGTTGTAAGTTTAGTTTTTCAATGCCTCATATCCAATTCTTTTGTCCCAGATGTTTCACTTAGGCTTCCAATCCGACTTATAGTGTCTTTATCTTACTTTTGTTCTTCGCTCACGAGGAAATAAGGTTTCCTGGAATGTAATTCGAAATACTTTAAAAGTGTTATTTTACTTCGAGGCAGGAATAATGGTGTCTGACTGATGAATTTCAAAAGAAATCTGCTTTTGTCTGCTTCTTGCAGCTACTTGAAATATAAACATTATGAGGGTCAAACGTATCAATGTATCTTAGGGACAACTTCTTTTGTTACGGCGTGTATTACATTTGATAATATATACATAATAAAAGAATATATAACGACTTCATTAAAAATGTAAAATTTAATGACTTGTATAGTCATAAAATAATGTAAACTAGATAAAGAGGGTGTGCGCATTTTTTATTAAAATTATATTTCATTTTCCTTGTCACCGTTTTTATTATATACAGACATTTTAACTTTCCAAACCCATAGGGTAATAATATTTCAAATTTGAATTGCTTAAAAAGCGTATAGCCAATAGAGTGAAAAAGTGTCCCTGACTCGAACCCGGATCATCAGTATCTCTTTAGTTTCGTGTTTGTCGTGGCTCACGGAAAAATATTCCATCTTGTGTTGCGATTGTAGCCTTGCCAACATGTGATAGTGAAAAGTGCCAGGCTGGGTATCGTTCCAAGTGGCTCAGTTGGTAGATATACTGATGACCCGGGTTCGAGCCCCGGCTTGGATACTTTATCACTCTGTTGGCTATAAGCCTTTTAAGCAATTAAAATTTGAAATATTATGAATGCAAAGGCGTGAGAAATTTTCCATGGACAAATTTCCAAGTATTAAATAGACATAGTGTAATTAAAGTATTGTAATTATGATTTGTGTGTGTTGTGTAAGTGAACACGATAACACCCAAACTGTACTTGAACTGTACCGATTGAGATTCCATTTTAAGAATATGTTATAAGCGACTGTCTCAAGAATTGTGGCGATTTCTTTACAAATCGGCCGACAGGTTAGGTATTTAGTCTATTTCTAAACTATTTTCAAGCCATTTTGCATTCGATTCTGTAAGGAAAATCACCAAGGAAATGTGACACAGTATAAGTGGTAAATATTTCGGTGATGTAATCGAGCATTAGTAGCGCTGAGGTAACGTCTTCAATTTAAAACGGGAGGTCCAATGTTGGAATCCAACCGATTCCACAGTTTCAGAAATTTATTTTATTTATTTATTTATTTTACTTTATTAAACAAGTACACCAGTGAGCATAAAATTGAGAGGAGTCCCTCCATTTTTCTTTTTCAATGCCAATTTATCTGTTTATGAGCCTTTATCTAACATTGATAAATGAGCTATTTTAGAAAGTATTATCTAGTATCATTTCTATAATTAAGTAATAAGTTTAAACATATGTATATTCAAAAATCAATCACTTTAAAGAAATAAGGCTTGCTGGAATGTAATTATAAATGCTTTCAAAATGTTATATACTGGCTGATGAATTTAAAAGAATTCTGCTTTTGTCGGCTTTC
Organism: Maratus michaelseni; assembly: GCA_963931845.1. Lineage (NCBI taxonomy): Eukaryota > Metazoa > Arthropoda > Arachnida > Araneae > Salticidae > Maratus > Maratus michaelseni. The sequence continues at coordinate 135,679,482 of OZ007588.1, read as the reverse complement.
ATAGCTTCCCGAAATATCAACACTGTGAAGGTTAAAGGTACGATTGCATATATCGAGGACGTTAACTTCATGTTACTCCTTTTGTTACAGCATGTATTTCATAGTACAATACACACTTAATAAAAGATTTTTTATTGACTTCATTAAATATGTAAATTTTATTAATATAGTCATAACATAATACAGTGCAAATAAAGGGTGTGTATATATTGTTACAACAAATATATTTTATATTTCTTGATATTAGTCTTATTACAATGAATAATATGTTATTGAAATGTAAATTTTATCTGTTGTAATCCTATATTTAGTTATATCAGCTACTGTACAAAAAGCAGTGAGGTCTATTATCTGGTATCATTTATTTGAATAATAAATTTATATAAATGTATATTCCGTAGGATATATAACTATTACACTGTGGTTAATTAAGTATTGTGTGTTAATTAATTAATTATTAGTTAATTATTATGTGAAACTATTATACTGCAAAAGTTTTGAGAAAGAGTACAAATAATCAATCGAATCTAATATTTATTCGTAAAAATTGTTTAAAATCAACAATTTTGAACATACTGCTTTAAAAAATAATTTTTATTAATACATATTGGTTTGCATTAATTATCTTGACTCACCCTCAAAACTATTGCTAAAACCGAATACTCCAGAAAGAAAAAAGGTATGTTAAGCCACATTTTTGTTCTAATACTTTGAAAGAAATACCTTCTAATAAACCGTCTAATTTAAAGTCATCCCCTGTATGTTTGTAATTATAAATTATAATTATTACATTACTTTATTTAAACAAATTTATAGCAATCCAATACATTTCTTTTCTTTTCTTTTTCTTTTTTCTTTTTTTTTTTTTTTTTTTAATCTTACTTATTATTTTTAGTTCTCATATAAAAATGCAAAAATTACAGCTTCTTATTGCAAGGAAACTTAATTAGTTTTGAGTTGACACTCTTTTCTATTAATTGCATTCATTTTTATTGAAAAGTATCGATAATTTAAGAAAGTTTCCTTACTTATTCTACAAAATTTAAGAGATACAGAATTAATTCTTGATGACTCTGACGATCGAAAGCAGGAAATTTCAGGCCGCAATTAATGAAAAACCTATATTTATAGAATCTTTAGAAGGTATCTAGTAGTTAATCTACCTGATGTAATTACATTGTAGTTATTAAGCAACGAAATAACAAAATCACTATTTAATGAACTATTAAATGTTTCCGCGTAAATTTTATAACGTATTCAGTTCCATTTATAGATAGATCTCTATTGAATTCTTCATTTCAAATATATGCTATGTTTATGAGCTGATAGATTAGGTTTTCTTCATATGAGACAATAATTACATTACATAAAAAACGTTTAAAATGTTTCATTTTACAAATCTACGAATACATTGAATTGATTTTAAATTAAAGTAATCAGACTTATGTTAGAATTTAGAAATACTAAATCAATGAATTTATGGGAATTTATGATGCAGTATTAAATACTCATTTCAGAAAACTGTGTATCAAATTCTGAATATGGTCTTAAAATAGTAAATTATCTATAATATAACTTTAAAAACGTATTTAACATACATGTATCCATAATTGCATGAAGCGTTTAGAATCAAAGTGGATCAGGTTCACAAAACATTATCTCATACTTACAAACCTCCCACTATTCTTCAGTAAAAACTGGATTAATTTAACCAACGTTAAATAGGTTTAGAAACAGAAATTTTATAATATTTAATTATTTAATAAATTTCATGTTAATTTGAAGACCATATAACTTCATTTATTAAATAATGTTTTCTGGTATAAAATATGTTTAAAATGGGTTAAATTAACCAAATTTTTATGGAAGATTTGTTGAAGGTTGGCAAGTATATTCGGAGATAAAGGTAATCTGTTCTGTATTTCATTAAGAATAACATAAGAGCTATGAATAAAGAGAAGGATGCATATAGTGTTGAGTTTAGCAGTTGCGAATGAAGTAACTGAGGATGTAGTCACAAAATAGCGGCTTTTTTTTTTTTTTTTTTTTTTTTTTTTTTTTTTTTTTTTTTTTTTTGTTTGTTTTTTGCATCAGATCAATAAGGCTTGATTACCACACGGCCAAACATCCACTAGTAAATTTGAATAGAAATTGTAGCCTTATTAATGGAAAATTTCTCTCATAAATAAGGCAAAAATATCTATTCGTTTTTACTGGTGGAAGTTTGCCTTGGCGGTATTATAATCTCTTTCACTGACGCTGACAAGAGGATTGATTATGTAGTCACAATATGGCGGAACAGCAGGGCCTGACTACTGACGTGTCTGAACAAAGTTAAAGTTCCACAAATAAAAACTAATAGATATTTTTGCCCTAATTATGAAAAAAATTAATAATGAATAAGGCATTTAAAAGAAAACGAAAATTTTATTCAAATTTACTGATGGAAGTTTGTGCCAGTGGTAATCAGGCCCCGCGGAACCGGTTACTATTGAAGCTTCATCATTTATTCGTCGTTCCATGAGAATAACAGGAGACTAGCGCCATCTGTTGGTAACATTTTCAAACTTGACGTATTACGACACCTAACAAATTATTACCTATAGAGCAAGAATTCATCTTAAACTTAGATGCAGGGCCCGACTAGCAAGTTTCTGTGCCCAGGGCACTTCTTTCAATTTTTCGTGCCCCCCTTCGATTGGTTGATTTACTGATACTATTTTTTTTTTTTTTTTTTTTTTTTTTTTTACATATTGCACGCTTATTCGAAAAGTGTCAACTCAAAAAATTACGTTTACCGGAAAATTTAAAAACGGTTCCTGAAATAAAAGTATTTTTTCTATTATTTAATGAAATGTGCTTTTAACCATAGATTGAGATATATTTTTGTCATTTTATCGTATTAATATCTCAAATATCACATTTTTTCAGTTGTGTCGCTTTTCGAATAAATGTGCAATATGGTAAAATTGAATGACTTGATAAATACAGTACATCAATTACTAGAAAATAATGATAAGAAGTCTACTTATTAATGATGTTATGGATATTAAATGATATAACCAAAATGATACTTAGTGCAAACAAAAGTCCTAAAAGAAATAAAAACGTTGGCACAATTATGATTTCTTTAAATGAAAATTTAGATGAAATTATGAAAATTTTCGTGCCCCTCAGAAATTTCGTGCCCAGGGCATGGGCCCCGGGTGCCCATGCGATAGTCAGGGCCTGCTTAGATGAACAAATATGGACTTGATCCACTTTGGTTTACAGCGTCTCATAATTATAACTACAACCACACATATGTATGCATGCTTGCATATGAATATGTGGTTGTATTTATATATACTTATCTCAACATTCGACAAGATTGATTAAATAAATAACCTTTTCATTTCAAATTGGATTACAGGGTTTTCATTACATTCAAATATAAACAATCATTTATTGAAACAACGCGAACAGCAACGACGATTTGAAACAGAAACTCGCGTTCTCATATTTCTGATTAACATAACCTTATTTCTAAATTGTAAATTGAAATTACTCATTGGAATTTTAAAGCTATAAAAGTTCGCATAATTCCTTAAATCCTGTTAAAATCCTTCGCAGCTGCGATTTTATGTAGGTGATTTTAATAAATCAATATACACACAGTGCCGAAAGCAACTGTTCGCTTATATAATATGCAATGCAACGACTGTTTATATCATTCCTCAAAGTTTAAGGAATACAATAGATTAGGTTCGAGTTTGCGGCGTTAATATCTATGCTTTCAAATATTCTTATCTTGTCTAGACTGTATTATCTTTGGGTCGTACAAGACATTGATATGGTGATTAAATGCTTAATTTAATACATAAATATTCATTCTTTTTAAAAGAGAAAGTATCTAAACAATAACGTTTTATGTTGAAAATAAATACAGTTAGTGCACAAACTAATCACCGAATGAAGAGTTTTTACGAAAAATCTGGAATAAGTGATATATAATACACTATATAATTAATTACCTATCTTTAATTTGGAGATTTAGTTAGATCTTTTGCAAGAACTTGTTTGATGTATTTTGAATTCAAAGGTATTATAATTATATATATATATATATACTTATTATATATATATATATATATTACAAAGATTTCTACAGCCACTCAAAGATTTTTTCTGGAAAGGTTTACAACATGAAAATGTATTTAGTACACTACAGCATGAGTATCATAATCTGGTTGCAGAATAAGTTGCTTGGTTACTCGATTTGATTTATTAAATAAGTTTTAATTCATGTGTAATGAGTTTAGATTTACATGGACAGTTTTAAGTACCTTTGACCGAGGTTTTCTTAACTGAATCCTTAACTGATCCCTAACGAACTCCCCAACCTAAATAGATTTTTTGGGACTACGACTAAACTTTCCATGGAATTAAATAAATTGGGGGTGGGAATCGATCAAAAGTTTCAACTGCGTTAGTCAAAGTTTCTTAAACGATTCACCGATTGATTAATCGAATTTTTAATAGGTCTACATTTTGTTTTATATTATTTAAATTTTTATTTCATTAATTGAACCTTTAACAAAAAATAAAGTTTTTTATTATTATTATTTCTTTGGTAGTAAATGCGACGATTATTTTTAATGTATGTAACATAACAGTCCAATAAGCGAATGAAAAAAAAAAAAAAAAAAAAACTTTACATTACTGAGCATCCGTAAAGGAACTATTTTATTTTATTTTATCAAGTACATTTTACTTATTGAATTTACCTTTAATTAACAAGTTGTTTTAGTACGTTACTATTTCGTACAGTTGCCTCTCAACTTTTGGTACATAATCATACAAAAACTATAATTAACAATCTTATGATTACTGAAATACTGGGGTCTAAAAATTAATATTATGTACAATATAATGAAAAATCAGAATTAAACTCTTCTATATATATACATACCGTATATACACCGTACACACACACACACACACATATATATATATATACACATATTATATATAGGATTTCAATTTAAACACTTCATTTCCTTTATGAAGTGCATGATCATCAAATTAACTGACGCTCTAGTACTATTATTATCGATGATTTAAATGCACGAGTTATAAATATTTTGGATCGCGAGATCAAGATTTGAATATCTTCAAAATTGGAAAAAGAGCCAGTCTTCTAATTTTTATTATGAAGCAAGCGTCGAAATGGAAAACATCCAGTAAAGGTGCTGTTAGCCTAGTTGGACTATTGGAAAATAAATATATTGTATATGTTGGGTGAGAAGTGTATTAGCTGTGAAGAAATTATTAGTAAAGTATTGTAGAATTATCTGTCTAGGACTGTATTAAAGTTTATATATTGTATTCAACGTCTAGTCGTTCATATAATTCCAGTAAAGCAACTGTTTACATATCATCTTCTTACATATATATATATATATATACCGGCAGTAATACACTACCGCGCTGCGCGGTAGTGTATTACTGTTTATTTTACTGTTTATTATTGTTAATTTTACGGTATATTACTAGAAGCTGGGCTGCTAGTATTATACTGTAAAATCAACATTTTTTTTTCAGTGTAAAGAAGAGGGATATTATCGAAAAGAAATGGTGAAGGTTCGGAGTATGGGATAGTCGAAGAATTTGTAGTAGCATCTGAAATAGGGGAAAATTGTTTTCGGTGGGACATAGGCACTTAGGTCCCGAGAGACGTATAGTGAATTCACATGTTGTTTCCCGCAATGACTCAAGTTGACGACATCCTGCTGAGAACTGGAAAAAGTTTTGTTTCGACGAGGAAGAATCAAGAAGTATTTGACAAACATCTTTTCTTTATTTTAAAACGATGAAAATAAGACATATCTATGAAGTTATTCCACAGTTAATAATCCAAGGGTATGAGAAATCACATCTTGTATGATGGGGTGACAATCCAAATTTTTGACAGAGGAGCGAAGTAAGAATATCGAGAACTTAGGCTGCATATCCGAATTTTAAAAAGTGGGAAAATGTTTTAGGAGAGTACCATAGGGTGGCCAAGGGGCCAGATTATTTTAGATGTTACATCGGCTGCGGTCAGAGAGGAAAGTGTATTTTTGATAATGACAGCGTGCGTTGAAAAGTATGCCAAACCATTTACATTTTTAGAGCCAAGAGTATTGTATTTTTGCGTGGGAATTGTAACCGTTACATATACATCAGATCAACTTCATAATTGACGTCAGTGGTAGGGGAAACCTTTATTGGCGAAGATTGCACTTTGGCAAAAAAGAGAGTGAAATAGAATTTTGGCGGTTAGTTGTTTTGAGAAAATGAAGGAAAGATATTTTAGAAATATGTTATAAGGCGTCAGTCAGACGGAATTAACATCTGGATTCAGTATGAAGTCAAAACTGAACATGAGAAAGGAAACATTTTATGCCTTGGATAATTTCATTTACTTTGATATGTGGGAGACCGAATAAAGTACGTTAATGATAATTTACAAACAATATGTATGATTTTGACTAAAAGTTATCGTTGAAAGAGAATGATCAAAAGGGTGCGCGTTTTAACAGCCGGGAATGTATATAAATTACGATAATACAGAAAGGGGAAAGTATATTTAATAAAATACTTAAAATATAGATTTCTTTAATTTTTGAAAAAGATATATATGGTATCTTTACCATATATGTATCACCCCTCCACAAGATTTTGAAAAATTTAGAATGTCACCCTAAAAATATAATACACAATATCAATATATAAAAATAATAAAATAAGTATGCATACAATATGTAAATAAAAAAAAAATGTAGTACTACCATAAAGCTTCATACTAGTATAATAAATGGCCATAAAATTTTCAAATTGCAGCAGCATGTATTTCAGTAGCTTTCAAAAGTTCCATTTATCAACATGAACATAGTTGTTTTTGGCTGCATAAATAATATATCATTTTCTTTAAAATGGCATGCCTAATGATATTTTTATAGTATTAGTGCACTTGTTTAAATAGTCATATTTTGTCTCATATTTTATTTCGAAGATTAGAATGTGCACAATTAAACTTTTCACTTTAAAATCTGGCCATAGTGAAATATAAACACAAATAATATTTCAATATTGAAAAATAGTTACAATTATACAATATAAGAGTGACACAATAGAGGTTACAAAAACACATATACCACATGAAAAATTTACAAATTTTGTGTATTAATCGGGAAATGTGCATAAACAGTTTACAAAACCACCTTGTAATTTAATAATTGCATAAATAGTCTTTATTTTATTTTATTTTTATTATTTTATATAACTGGGAAAACTATTAAATTATTATAGTACCTAAAAGGGATTATCTTTACCGAATATTAAAATAGCAATTGAATAAGTAATTTTGAAATAACCCATAATAGTTGTAATCATTTTTAAAATTTATATCTAACTTTAATTAATAAATTTCTTTATGTAACAACTTTTTAATGCATCTCAAAAGAATTTCTGAAATATTTAAAAGAAACAATACGATGAATAAATATAGAAGAATTGAATTTTTTTTTTTTTTAAATGAAAGATCTGCTTCTACAAGTGAGAAAAAGAAAAAGAAAAATGCCTAAAATATCACTATAATCTATATAGTGTGAAGTAAAGGTGTTAACATTATGTATGTTCGATGAGAGAGATATGTTTACACCTGAACAATATTTAGAAAAAGCAAAATGTACGTTATCGAAGTAAGAAAGGCATATCATAGAATTTAAAAATTAACATAAGTCCAAATTTTAAGAACGATTATGGGAATTATACACTGAAATAAAGTTCAAAAATTCTTTCTAATTGCTAAAGTGGAGGTGGCATGTAAAGTGATGTAACTTTGAAAAAATAACGATGACATAGTGCATAAGTATATGTAAAGAGCAATAAAATTAATGTATACACTAACATGGGAAGTGCGAAAAATATAAACGGTATGTGTGAATGCTTGGCCATACCTATCAGTGAATACGAATCTTAAGTATAGAAATGTAGTAATAATGAATAAAGGAAAAAAAGAAAAGGTTTGGATTACAAAGGAATCAGACCGGAGAAAACTAAGTGAGAAAACGGTAAACAAAAAAAATTTCTGGTTACAAAGGAACCAGTCACACAAAAGAAATTTCTGATAACAAGGGGTATCAGAGCTCAATAAATTGTATATCTGAAAACAAAGGAATCAGACTCACCAAAATAATATCTGATAACAAGGTATCAGCCCTCAATAAGTTATATATCTGAAAACTAGGAATCAGACTCACCAAAACAATATTCTGATAACAAAAGTATCAGCCCTCAATAAGTTATATGTCCGAAAACTAGGAATCGAACTCACCAAAACAATAATCTGATAACAAAAGTATCAGCCCTCAATAAGTTATATATCCGAAAACTAGGAATCGGACTCACCAAAACAATAATCTGATAACAAAAGTATCAGCCCTCAGTAAATTATATTTCTGAAAACAAACGGAATCAGAACCACAAAGAATTTTTTTTTTTTTTTTTTAAATCACAATCGAAGTTTAGAAGAATGAACAAATTTCTGATTATAGAGAAAAACAGAACCAAAAGAATTAAATTTAAAAATTTAATTTAAAAAAATGTCATTACATATTTCTACCAAAGGAAATTTAAAAAAAAGTTGAATGATGTGAATTTCTGCAAGAATGTGCCAAAGGAAAAGATGTGACGCCGAATTTATTTTGCCTTAATTTTTAATACCAATATATTTTGATTTATTTATATATTATTTTTATTTTAAAAGAACAGTGATGCTGAGAAGAAGAATTGTCTACACCTGAAATGTCGAAAATACAACGAAGGTAAAAGATAAATTAAGCTGTGTGTACGGATCAGTTACACTTATTCAATATGCGAAAAAAATTTCTGACGACCCGCACCAAAAAAAAATCTCGACATAAAAATATACCTCTAATCGCCCTACCATTTTCGCGCGCTAAATAGTCAAACGAAAAGAGACGAACCATCTATACACACAGATGTGTAAACAACAAAAACATTAACTTGTGAAATAGAAAGAAAAATATTCATAAGAGGAGTTGTCTGGAAAAATTACCCATATAGTAGGGAAGTGTATCAAAAATACCAAAAATTGAATCGAAGTAAGAAAAGGAGTAAAATATTTGTGACAGTATATAATAAAAATATAGATATGCAAAGAGTATCATAATATAGCATCTTATCATTATAATAATATAGTTTCGAAAAATAATATAAACTAGAATTAACAGAGAGTGGTATTTCTTTCTTCATCAATATATTTCTTTATTGACGGACACCCTGGCGAAGATACGGTGTGAGAAATGTTAAAATTAGTATTGTTATTTTCATTATTTGATATGCAATTAATGCATTTAGGAGGGTTTGTGCACCTAAGATTGTTATGTTGGCCTGCACAAATCGGACATTTTATAGAATTAAGACATACCTGTGCAATATGATAAAATGAATGACATCGAAAACAACGTTTTACGGGGATAAATCTGATTACAGGATATTTTTTGTCTTGAATAGTTATTTGTTTAAGCTCCAGTAATATTTTTGCAATAGGAAACGACATCTCAAATATCCAGTTGTACTCATCTGTATCCCTAAGTTTACATTTCCTTATAAATTGTATAGAGGACACTGGTTTTTGAAGAATATCAGAAATTCCAAATAAAATGTCTGGTATATTAAATTTTAAAGGTAATTTACAAATAATGATGCGAACCGGTTTATGATGCATTTTAGTAGGTGAACAAGAATGCTTTATGAAAGATCACGATTGCTAGAAGTATTTGATTGCTGCATATCAATTTTTTTATCTGCTAATTCATCGAATGTGTTCTCATCATCTGTAATTTGTGAAATATCCGTCTGTGTAAAAATATTATGCACATTTCGGGGTAACATATAACTGTTATGGGGAGAATTACTTACATTTTTATCATTAAAAACCTCATGTATATTTTCTACCTTTTGGGCGTGAAGCCGTTCTAATAATTTTTTATTAAGCGAAATTAAATTTTTGTTGTCTAGTACCAATTTATCAAGTTCCTTCATGACAAAAATATCATAAAACTGCAAAAGACTGTCAAATTGGCGTTCCAGAACAACCTGAAATTTGCATAATTTGGCAGAGAGAGCAGAATTGTCCTGCAAATTTACGTGATCATGCAGCTCATTTAATTGGGAGTTAACAAACTCTGGAGCACCTTTTAACAAATCCCTGAATACATAAGACCATGAAATATCACAAAATATTTGTTTTTGTTCGGAAATACAAACAGTAGTTTCAGATACTGGTGATGCCTGAGTGGATGCCATTTTCTGCACTCTGGTCCTAGATTTATTTTGTGAACTTTTTTTTTTTTTTTTTTTTTTTTTTTTTTTTTTTTTTTTTTAATAGGCATGAATATGGAAAAGATATACAAAAAACTTTAAAAGAGGTGAAGGAAAAGCATGAATTGCAAAAATTTAAAGTGTCATATTTTCTCACCAATATGATAAAAATGGCAAGAAGGGTATAGATACACCGGTAAAATACACAAGACCAGATACACAAAAAAGCAAAGAGATTACTCAAAGCAGTGCATACTTAAAGTATAAATTAAAATATCATATCATGAGATCATATTTAGAGTATTTACCATAATATTATTAACATAGAGTTAAAAACTGAATGCAACCCAAAATGTGAATAGAAATATATCAAAATTTAAAACACAACAAAAACTGATAATTTATTATTATTTTTTTTAAAGATTAAAATATTTAAAACATTAGAGATCTCTAAAATGATAAGCAGTGGCTTCAAATGCATAAAAATACAACAAAATAATAAAACGAAGCAAAATTTGAATAAAATTTATCAGTCATGAAAAAATTCAGATATAAGTGAAATTTAGTATCATTTTAAACTTTGAAAGATCTCTGACAGTTAGAAAACAATCTGCTTCATACCTGTACGCCACAAATATACAAACTACACTTGGAACGATTTAAAATATATACATTATTAAATATTTAAAAGTTCTTGCAGTGGCTTTTTTTTAATTAAAAAAAATTACAGTTCTTGCACTGTCAAAACTTATCCATCTTAAATATGAACATATCATTTGAAATTACCATAGAAAGCTGATTTCATAAAATTAAAAATTTTAATAAAAATAAGAATTTTCTGCTTTTTCGTTTTCTTTTTTTTTTATATCAACACATTAAGAATAAAAACTCTTACCTGTAACACAAGTATATATCCATTGTATAACTAATTTCAGAAAACACCTAGCTATAGAAAAAAAACACCGAAAATAATATACATATTTTTTCTTTTAAATTAACACAGATGAAAACGGATTTTGTGATTTGTATTACTATGAATAAATATTCCTTTAACACAATTGAAGTTTGGAGGAATGAATAAATTTTAACCGGAGATAGAGTTCAACAACATTGCAAGCACAGTTATTTTTTCATAATTGATTGTTACAAGGCAATAAAAAAAAAGTTTTCGTTAAAACCGATGGATAGGCATTCAATAACCTTGAATTTTTATCGAAACTAAGTTAGAAAGAGTTTTCCGATTATAAGAACCGCAACGCATGATTAGGAAGTCAATTCTATAAGCACATTGAGTTTCTCGCTGTTTTTTTTTTTTTTTTTTTTTTTTTTTTTTTTTTTTTTTTTTTTTTAATGCCAAAACACAATCAAAGTTTCTCGTATTTATATGATGAAACCACACAGTGCATAATCATGAGTTGAAATTCACTGAAATTAGCAGCATATTTCACACATGTAAACTGGAGAAATTTAATCGACGAAGAAAGATAATCTTTTTGAAATAATGAAAGCATATGTAGAATCGGTTGAATGAAGTTATAATCTTAACACATTGGAAAAATATAAGTTGCACCAAAAAGGACTGCGAGAAAAAAAATGTTAATTATATATCCAGCAGGAATTTCTTTCTTTCTTTCTTTTTTATTTTTTTGAAAGTAAAAATTTTTTGAAGGCAATTTTTTTTTGAAGGCGTATTTATCACAGGCACAGGTTAAAAAAAAACTGCACAAAAGATCCTAGGTTGAAACAGTTTATCACCTACGCGGCACGGAAAGGGCATATCTAACCAACATGAAGCGCAGGACAAATCCAGGCACATATCGAAGATGTAGAAAAATTCAGGCACATTTCGAAGATGTAGACAAATTCAGAAAGATTTCGAAGATGTAGACAAATTCAGGCACATTTCGAAGATGTAGACACAAGAGGAGTCACGACAGCAGAAAAATAAAAAAATCCACACATTAAGTAGTTGATATAGAGTTCCTTGGCGCACACCCTATGGAAATTGTTTCGTGAAAAATCCAGTTCATCAAAATTAGGCACCAATCTTATATCGAAAAGAAATGGTGAAGGTTCGGAGTATGGGATAGTCGAAGAATTTGTAGTAGCATCTGAAATAGGGGAAAATTGTTTTCGGTGGGACATAGGCACTTAGGTCCCGAGAGACGTATAGTGAATTCACATGTTGTTTCCCGCAATGACTCAGGTTGACGACATCCTGCTGAGAACTGGAAAAAGTTTTGTTTCGACGAGGAAGAATCAAGAAGTATTTGACAAACATCTTTTCTTTATTTTAAAACGATGAAAATAAGACATATCTATGAAGTTATTCCACAGTTAATAATCCAAGGGTATGAGAAATCACATCTTGTATGATGGGGTGACAATCCAAATTTTTGACAGAGGAGCGAAGTAAGAATATCGAGAACTTAGGCTGCATATCCGAATTTTAAAAAGTGGGAAAATGTTTTAGGAGAGTACCATAGGGTGGCCAAGGGGCCAGATTATTTTAGATGTTACATCGGCTGCGGTCAGAGAGGAAAGTGTATTTTTGATAATGACAGCGTGCGTTGAAAAGTATGCCAAACCATTTACATTTTTAGAGCCAAGAGTATTGTATTTTTGCGTGGGAATTGTAACCGTTACATATACATCAGATCAACTTCATAATTGACGTCAGTGGTAGGGGAAACCTTTATTGGCGAAGATTGCACTTTGGCAAAAAAGAGAGTGAAATAGAATTTTGGCGGTTAGTTGTTTTGAGAAAATGAAGGAAAGATATTTTAGAAATATGTTATAAGGCGTCAGTCAGACGGAATTAACATCTGGATTCAGTATGAAGTCAAAACTGACCATGAGAAAGGAAACATTTTATGCCTTGGATAATTTCATTTACTTTGATATGTGGGAGACCGAATAAAGTACGTTAATGATAATTTACAAACAATATGTATGATTTTGACTAAAAGTTATCGTTGAAAGAGAATGATCAAAAGGGTGCGCGTTTTAACAGCCGGGAATGTATATAAATTACGATAATACAGAAAGGGGAAAGTATATTTAATAAAATACTTAAAATATAGATTTCTTTAATTTTTGAAAAAGATATATATGGTATCTTTACCATAGATATGATAACAATTAAACCTGTTTATAGCCGACTCATATATATATATTTCATAAATAGCACAATCATATTCACAGCTGCCATATGCTACGATTTTTAGCTTCCATTAATTTCTACTGTTAATATTCACCTTATTTCATTGAAAATTCTCGCGATTAAATACGATGAAAATTTCCTAATTACTGGTGGCCGAAAACCGTAGCAGTTGGCAGCTATGTATATTATTTATTAATATGGCTTCTAATCATATCTGAAAATTTATGCGGCGAAGTATCGGAATTTCACATCTTTACCCCTTTCATAAGAATATTCAGAACAAAACACCCCAATAACCACTTTTAATCAGTATTTTTAAAGCTCATAAAATGCAAAATAAATATTTGATTAGTTCTTGTTCTGGAATGAATTTTTATTTTATTTTTGTTTCAAAAAAAATTTCGCGTCATTTGTTGCTCGATAACTATGAAATGAGATGTAAATAAACCAGCTTAGAAAGCTGTTCAAATATTGAATAATTTCGATGAAAATATTTTATGGTAGTTTTTAAAATAAATGTATTTATTTAGAGAATCCATAGAGAATACGCCAATAGTCGATAAAATGTCGTATAATGAAATATTAAATGAATGCATGCAAAATAGCATTTTAATCAATGAAAGTTTACAGGGTGATTTTTAATTAACCTACAACTTTTAACTGAAATAATTCTTGAGTCGTTGCAGATAACACTGCAAACATTTTTTTTATTGAGAAGAACGTGGAAAAGGAATTTAATGGATAAGGTTTCAAAGTGCGAACCTTCAGAGGTGATACAATATCGCAAATTAGTCACAAAGTTGTCAGAAACAAAATCGAGCGTTTATTTTTTTATACTTGAAAATGAGTCAGATATGGAACTTTTGGGGCTAATAAGGTCTGTCGGCCTCTTTTTGTACACCAAATATTTCATATGACTCCAAAGATAGAAATCGCATGGATCCATATCTGGTGAATAAAATGGCCAATGCAATCCCCTACGATAACGATTTGGGTATTGATAGGTGATAACTGGTTTCTGAATGTTGAATACCACTTCCGCAGAAATTGTGTTGCATTTTCACCACATAAATAGCAATTTCTGACAATAAAAATATGATCTTCTGTTGAATATGACGCTTTGGGACACATTTTCAAAATTGCGTGGAACTGACACTAAACAAATTCTTTTTATGTCCTCTTTCACTGCACGCATTCGTGTCGGCATCTAGTGAGGCTATGGGAAGTTATTTCAGTTTAAAGATGTAGGTTAAATAAAAGTCACCCTGTATATCTTATTGACGTGTAGTGCCCGAAATAATAATTTTTGCATAAATATGCATATACAATCTCATAATCTGGAAAGAGAGATGAGTTACGCGGTGTTATATTCAAAACTGTAGGTAAATTAAATCTTATAATTTGCATGCCCCGTATAAAAACCACAGTTCCGTATTTTTATCCAGGAAACTGTCGCTTACTCGTTTCGAAATAATTTTTATCAAACACGTGCAGCTGTCTTTAAATAAAAAACATTCGCTTTTGAAGGAAACTTTAATAATTTTTAATTAATATCTCGAAAACTTACCGATGGGTTTGTAAGAATTTTGGTTTTTTGAAATCGCGATTTTTGTACTAATATCTGCAAATTTTCTGTCGATAGAGCGATTATTTTGACGGGTTTTGATAAAGCGTACTTCGATTCGAATGTGATAACCCGGCTTCCTAATGTAACTCTAAACTTTTTTTGAAATAATCTTTCTTCATTCTATCTTCACATCAAGGCGCCCCGATATAGACATTTTGCGGTTTTATATATATTTCGCACCATTTTCAGAAAAAAAATACCATTATGGAAGCTATGTTTAATGAGTTTTTAATTAATACCTCGGCAACAATCAAACAATTAAACATCTGAACCTCAGGTGCATCAGGACATCAGGTGCTTTCGACAATCCTCACCCAAATTTCCATATCTCTAGGTGCTGTAGATTTTTCTAGTCATCGCCAACAAACACACAAACAACTTTATTTTATTAGTATATATATATATATATATATATATATATATATATATGCATATTACACACACACACACACACACATATATATATATATGTAACCATAATAGACGACAATAAAATCATTGTACACAAATGGGGGGAAATGAAAGATGAAACTCATACCTGTTATGTCAAATTATCCAAACCTAAAAAATGAAAAAAATGTAACATTTATAGTAGAACTGCCAAGCCTAAATTATTATAGATTCCATAAAACGTTTACGAATTTATCCTTGAACGAGATATAATAAGATATAAGCTAAAAAATTTGGATGGATGTCTGTATATATATAATTTAATTACTTCTTACATTTTAACATGTCTCTTTCTAAATTATCGTTTATTTCTTTTATAAATTTCTTTTGACTTTAGCTGAAGGGAAATATAAAATATATGCATTATTGAATTAAAGCATAGAAGGATTAACATTCATTTTATGCCAAAAAAAAAAAAAAGCATAAAAGTTAAAAGAAAAAGAAAATAAATTAATAGAAAGGTGAGAGCGGGAAATGTGAACCATAAAAATTTAGTGTGAAGAAATTATCTTTTCCTTTACGCAATAAAGAGAATGCATGTCCGAAAAAAAAATAACATTGAAAACATGTAAAGGCGTTTTTAAGAAATGCAGACATCACTTTTTACGTCGTAATATGAACAAAGAAAATTTTAAAAAAAAGCAACTTTATCGGCTTTTAAGCAAAACAAATTATTTTAGTTTAAAAATTAACATACTAAGATTCTGTTCCTGAATGCATGGTCAAAAACATGTTTTTAAGTTGTTGTTTATTTTATTTTATTTTATTTTTTTATCATTTATTTTTTTTTCTTAAAAACTACAAAAAATCACTCTACTACAATGTGAAACATAATTAAAAAAATATGCAAACAAATATTAGCAATATTTATTTGATATAACAAAAACCTGTTGATAATATTTCTTAGCGCAGAGTTTATACATAAAACACATCATTTGGTTCAATTTCATACATATCTGTAAATAAACTTTCTCTTTCATTCAATCCCCATGAGAGATAAGGAATTTTTCTATTTTTTAATATGAGATGAAATATAATTTAAAAACATATTTTTATGCATACAGTTATTAAGAATTTTTAAACGATATGCCTCAGATGTACCTTCTGAAAAATATAGCAAGCATATACAAAATGTTTTATTGGACATCATTATGTACATGTCTGTATAAAAACACATATTTTATAAATCTGTATTTGACACATAACGATTTTCTCTGTTTTTCTGAATAAAGTGAACAAAAATTTAAGACCATTTTATGGTTATAATTGAGAATTTTTAATTGATATGACCAAAATATATCACTATATCTCTTTTTATAGAGACATGTACAAACTTTAACATTCGGTATATATATATCATTTAATATATATATATATATATATATATATATGTATATCATTTAATCTTTGTTAGAATTATAACGAATTTCTCTGTTTTGTAATATAATGTGAAGTATATTAAAAAAAAAAAATCTTTATACTGTTATTAAGAATCTGTAACTGAGGTTACGAAAGTGGATTTATATATTTCTTTTTATAGAGACATATAAAAAAATATATTATTAGACACGAAAAAGTAAATCTCTCGTTCAATCGCTATTAGAAACATAACGATTTTCTCCGCTTTGCTCTTTGAAATTTTCTTCATTTTTCTCCAATTGTAAGTTTTATATTTTATTCATTATTTTTTAACCTAAATATTATTTATCAGACGAACGTCAGTAGTTATCAAAACACAAAATACAACATTTTGACAGCAGCCTTTATTCTCGTTAACCACAATCTTTTTTTATAAATCTACTTTCTAAAACTGCAAGCCGTTTATAAATAGAAATAAGAAAAAAAAAAAATCGTTCCCTTATCTTACCATTTTACATCTTCTGTATCAAATAATCTAGACGCTTACATCCTTTATCACTTAATACATCTATTACATCTGAATTCCTAACCACAAACTGTTTATTAACCCAAGCTAAGGAAATTGAAAAAAGGGTGGAAGAAATGTCAGAAGATAGGCTAAACTGGATAAATAAGATAAAAATAGAAACAACGGAAATGTTTCTGAAAGATTGAATGTATGATGGAAGATAAATATTATATAATATTCAATTTTAGGAAATACTACTCAAATTATGCAAGAAAGTGTATTTATTTTATCAGAGTAATAAAGTAACTATGGTCGTAGTCTGCAATTGCAGTTTGGTTAGATTATCGAACTCTCTTAGTTATGTATCAGAAAATAAACTAAACTGAATAAATAGATAACAATAGATGCATTGGAAATATTTGTGCAATATTGAATGCATTGCGGAAAATATATATTACATGATGTGTTGAATTTTATGGAAATACATTCAAATAACGCTGCAAAGTGTATCCGTGTATTTATTTAATTATTTTTCTCCGAGTAAGAAATAACCGCGGTGTTGATCTGCAGTGGCAGGATTGCAAAAGTGTCGGCTTTCTTAATTATATGTCAGAAAATAGACGCATGCAATAAAATACACGTATGAAAATAGACGCATGAAAATGCATTGAAAATAGACGACTAAATTGGATAAATAGACGAAAAATAGAACCTAAAGAAAAATTTACGATAGATAAAATGCATGAGGGAAGATAAATATTATGTAATATTGAATTTTATGAACTACTACACAAATTATGGAAGAAAATGTATTTTATCTTGATCTGTGCGGTTATAATTAGAATATCAAGCTCTTTTAGTTGTTTATCAGAAGATAGGCTAAACTGGAAAAATAGATAAGCGTAGGACTCGCAGAGATATTTATCTTTATTGAATGTGCGGTGGAAGTTAAATATTACACAATCCTGAATTTAATTGTATATTACTCAAATTATGCAGAAAGTGTATCTATTTTTTAAGAATAAGAAGTACATATTATCTTATTCAGCTATAGCAGAATTGTTGGAGTGTCGAGTTTACTTAGTTACGTTAAATAAACGTAGAAACAACGGAAATATTTATGAATTATTGAATGTTAGGTGAAAGTTAAATATTACATTATATTGAACTTTATAGGGTACTAAAATTATGTAAGAAAGTGTATCTATTTTTTAAGAGTAAGAAATAAATGAATAAGAAATAAGAAATGAATTATTGAATGTGAGGTGAAAGTTAATTATTACATTATATTGCATTTTATAGGGTATTACTCGAATTATGTAAGAAAGTGTATCTATTTTTTAAGGGTAAGAAATAAATATGCTCTTAGTCCGTAATAGCTAAATTGTTAAAGTGTGGCGTGTATTTAGTTATATATCAGAGGATAGACAAAACTGGATAAATAAATATAAATAGAAGCAATGGAATTGTTTCTGAAAGATTGAATATGGCGGAAGTTAAATACTATATAATATTTAAATTTATGGAACAATACGCAAATTTATTCAAGAAATGGTGCTTATTTTTTCAGAGTAAGAGGCAACTGTTGTTTTCGTGTGCAATAGCAGAATGGTTAAGAGGTGGAACTCTGTTAGTTATATGTCAAAAGATAGACCAAAAAATGCTTATTATACAACCACAGCATGCTATTTCTGAATATTCCATCTGATATTCAAGTATGCCGAGCTATATTTTTAATGCACTGCAATTTTTTTTTTCTTGCGTGAGTTGAGACTATTTTTGAATGTGCCATACTTCTTTTTCCTTTCTTTCTTTTCTTTTTTATTATACTAAAATAATGCTATAAACTGCATACATAAACTCAAAAACACATTCAAAAAATATATTTATATTATTACTTTTACTTTTAGTATCTTTAGCACTTTAGGATTTTTATTTGAAGATTTAGAAAATATAACTATGTTTCATTTAAATTAATTTATATCTACCTATGTTTTACTGTTTACATTTTACTTTTTTATATTTTTAATTTGCTTCCCGTAAATCGTAAATCGTGCAAGAATTTGCAGTCCCCATTTCGCCTCAAAAAGCAAAGCAGCTTAAAAAGCATTTAATTCGGTTACCACAAGCAATTGGTTAATCCTCTTTATAGAGAGTGAAGTTAGACCGGAAGAAGTGTCAAAAGCAGCCCCATCTGGCTAAATACAGTGAAATTGGAATCATGGCGACAGTTTCTGTTTTAAAAGGGTGAGAAATAACTTCCATGGGAATAACTAACCAAGCAATATACAATGGAGAAAATAATAAAATCTAAGCTAAAGCTATAAAACTATGCCGAATTTCATAAAATATACAACACACGCATATACACACGAAATGTGTTTCGTGTGTATTTAGCACGACGCAATAATGTGTCATATATTTATAAGTACGCCGTATGATATCTGGCTATTTTTCATAGTTATATTTAACATGCATGCATTGGTTCCTAGTTCGAAATTTCTCTTCGCTTTTTTTATAATCTTACTATTTTTTAATATTTGAGGGAGAGTGATCCCCTATCTCATCCCCCTCTACTGTACACCCATGTGCACCGTACGTGTTTTCGAATGCCTATGGGGATATGAGGGGGCAATAATATTGTAATAATAAAATAATATTTGCGATCACCAAAGTAACAGAAAATGCTCAAAATGCTCTGTCACTGTAGCAAATGACTATATAGATCCTGTTCAACACTTGTGTGCATTTGTGTATGCATAGCACGTATATTCGCAGAAATGTTAACGTTTCTGTGAAACATTCAAAAGTTTTTTGGTCTTAGCATACAGAGTTTTCAACCAATTTTAACACAATATTCCGAAAACTTGACAAAGAACAATAGAAATAGTATACTGCAATTAAAATATTAATATATTGAGTATTTGATGATATATGATTATTTGTATGAAATAAGTTTTAACTGTGCATGTGCGAACTACAGCAAATATTTTTTTTGTCATGATTTGGTAGTCAATACTAAAGAGCAACTCATATGAAAAGGCCAGTCAAATATAGTGAAAACTCAAAAAGGTACAGGCAATACAGTGAGCTAATTGATAAATTGGGGAGGAAATCCCATATAATCCTATGAGATTTTCTGTTCTTTGTCAAGTTTTTGGAAAGTCGTGTTAAATTTGTTTAAAACTCTGTATGATATAAAAAAAAAATAAATTTTCCACAGAAACGTTAATGTATTCAAGAATATGCATACTATTCTTACACAAATGCAAAAAAAGTTGAACACGACCAACATAGTAATTTACTACAGTGACGGATCATTTTGATCATTTTCTGTTTCTTAAGAAAACACAAATATTATTTTATTATCAAATTTATTATTACCCCCCCCCTCTAATTGTTCTCGTGACTAAATCTTTACTGAAAAACATGAAGTCAAACATGTTCTTTACATCCTAAAAGTTCAAGGGCATTTCGGGTATTTCCTCACAAATTACAGTAGATATTCGTCAAAACGTCTGAAATCGAAAGTGTCCGGTCACTGCCCCTTAATTTCTGGACATCAGTGTATTAATATACGAATGAAAACTTTCAACAAGTAATAAGAAAATAATAGGGGATTGAAGTGCCATCCCCTACTCACTCTAAATGCAGGACCATCCCCAGATGAAGGTTCAGCCTTTTCCACCCCCAAGCAATCTCTTAAGTTCTGTCTAGACTTCGTAATCTTTTAATAATAAATAACATCCAGATTACATTTTAAAACTTTTACACTTTGTAATAAAAGGTTTTCTGACAGGTGGACTTACACTCTACTTCTGTCTGTAACTATTTATTTATCATTAAAGTGGAAGAAAAATATCAGACGTTAATTAGTCCCACCATAAAAATTTCAAAGCCTCCTGTGACTGTACCGGCTGGTTACGGCCTTGCCTCAATGAAGCTTCTGATTTCAGAGTATGTCATGCAATCTCCATTGAATTAGTTCCATGGCGATATCTGGGTATTTTTCAAGTATGTTACACCATATTTTAAGTGTACCGTGCATCCTTTCCAATTGTTAATTTTTCTTTCTTTTTTTAAATATTTTTGTGAAATAAGTGCACCGCACACATACCTAAAAATTATATTTGAGCTAGCACTTTTTACTCCAAATGTATGTGACCTTTTGTCCCGCAAGTTTCCTGCTTCAGACATTTTAGAGTAAAATAGAACTTTTCTTTATTCATTTATTTTTATTTGCTGTCCATAAATCGTAAGCCATATAAGAAGTTTTTAATGCTCATTTAATCTAAAAAAATAAAAGCAGCTTTTACCCTTTAATTCGGTTACCACAAGCAATTTGTTAATCGTCTTTAAAAGCGAAGTTCGGCCGGAAGAAGATGCCGAAAGTGAGCCCCATCTGGCTAAAGACTGTGAAACTGGAATCTTTACAAGTTCCTTGTATAAAAGGGTGGGGAGTAACTAACCAAGTAGAATGACCGTCTTATATCGAGATGATGTCTGGAGACAGGTGCTCGCGCATCTTTGGCAGATGCTTGAACTTCAAGACCTGTTTGGTAAGATCCCCAGGAAACGCCCCTGAAAGAGGTATTACTAATGTTGTAAGAATCGTCTCTGAACTATGATTGAATTAGGTGTGGAGAAAATTAGATGAAAGGGTTTCTAAGGAAATTTTGATAAAGGCACTCTTATGCCAAAGTTTCTCTTTTCTAATAATCGCCTTATTTATTACTATAAAGTATTTTATTGAGTTTAAGCGAGAATATTTTTGAATAATAAAGTGATTCGTTTACGCTGCGAATAAATTAGAAAGATAAAATCAATATTAAAGAAATATTGAAAATATATATATATATGTTGAATGTTTCACCACACTCTTTTACTTATATATTTTAAAAGTGCAAGGAAGGTTAGAGAAAATTAGATGAAAATGTACAAAAATAAAACTTATTCCAAAGATTTATTTTTTTCTTTAAGAAATAACATCACTTTGCCGGTGCAACATTTCGATTTTTTTTTCTTTTTATCGCTTAAAGGACTCTTTATATACGAGAAAATAATGTTTTATTAGTTAGAAATCGATATAGAAATTCAAAAGACAGTTTTGGAGCTATAGAGTTACGAGCGCGCTACAGTGAGTTAGCAGTAACTCTGAGCGCAGTGTTTCATAGCAGCATTTTCAAAATCTCCGCCAATTTTCAAACAATCAACGTTTATCTTTTTAAAAATTAATTGCCATTATATTTTTTTGTGAAATACATAAGAATATTTTGGAATATTAATTGATATCTCGCTGTTCAGTGTAACATTAAATAACGAAATTTGTGTGTGGGGAGGAGAACTTACATTTTATTTTGAACTGATGACAGTTTACTAAAAAAGCATATGTTTAAAAAACGGCTGCGTATTTCAACTGTAAAATCGCCTTTTTTAATATCATCAAATTAAAAAATATATTTTTTCTACTGTAATATGTGAATAATATATTAATGTAAATGAGATTTTATAAACACTTCGCATTTCTTTAAAAACAATTCTCAAAAAACTTTAAACCCAGGGAATCTGATTTAATATTGATAAAAATTATAAGTATTCTTTATTTTATTAAAAAAAAATATTGAATGTAAAAAGAGCGAAAAACAAAACAGCTGAAACTCTAAATTGCTTTATAAAATCGATAGTTTCGAGAGGAATAATTTCTTAGTTTCCTTAATCAGGCAAAAATGAACTCGCATACTCTTTTGTTTATATTTCTTTTGTAAATTATTGGTCTCAAAACTAGTCACTATTTAAAGCATTTCTGGGATTTCAAAATGCTTTATTAAAGTATTCTTAATGTTTTTATTATTATTGTTTAATATTTGCTTGATGACATATCTATGCCCGTTAAATTAAACATATAACGCAAAGTCCTGAACGTTTGTAAAATACATTTTAATGCAATACAATCCGTAAATTACCTTAAATTATTTGAAAATAAATTTAAAGTAATACAAAAGGACTCGCTTTTAAACAGAATTATCACTCACAGTAATGTAAATTTTTATCCCATTTATAAATCAGGTATTTGCATTTCTCTTAACATTCATTGATTTTTGCGTAAATTTGCATCAACTTCGAAAAGAGAAAAATTCGCTCCCATAAAACTTACGCAGTTAATTATTATAGATCACATAAAGATTAAATCGCTATTTAATAATGATTTATATTCGGTTTTCTAAGGCTTTTACTCAAAGCCTTTATATTGTTTCGGACTAATTACATAACTTAATGCTTTAAAGACTTTTTCTCTGCCTTTCCACTCCTATAATACTGCAGATTTAGCCTTAAGCTTCCATAATTACCTCCCATAACGCATGGAAAATTTCACCTCATTATAACGATCAATAGCTTTCACCTGCATCATTTCTAAATCAATAAATCTAATGGCTTGATTCGTGCACTATGTATTTCAGGTCATATCAAGTGTAAAATATTCGATAACCCAGGCATAGATTTCACCTAATTGCAACTCATCTTCACATTTACGATCTATTGAAATTTCGATCATATATCCCTTTTAGCATTACTCCGTCCTTTTGACCACAAATATTCCAGAAAAAGAAATATTTAACCTATGTTGCAAGCAAACAAAAAAGCCACTAACAAAGCTTTCTTATTAATTCCACAATATCCTTTCATCCGCTTTAATTGCTCAATCAGTCCGATTTATCCTGATTCAGTAATGGTTCATGTACTAATCTTTGGTAGAGTATGGATCGGTGACTAAATCCAGATAATTACGGATACTAAGGTTTTATCTTTGCACCATGTCTTTTTTTTTTTTTTTTTTTTTTTTTTTTTTTTTTTAAGGTACTACAATATATGGCAAAACAATGTATTCTTGTAACATAATAGTAACATTTGTTAAATGGGGAAAAATCTAATTTCTATGACATTGTTGCTCTCGTGAGGTTTTACTCTGATATAAAAATCATTAAATTCCCTATGATATCGTCGCTACCATGTCAAAATATCGAATATGATAAAATCCATTTTTCATTACTTTTAAAAATGGGCCGATTGTCACCACTAAATTTTATTAGAATTTTTCGCCTAGTAAAAATACTAATACAATATCTGTGAAGAACGGATTGCCACCAGTTTGACCTTCCTTTTCCATTCATAGATGCAGAATTCATACCAAAAAGAATGAAGAAGAGAAAAACAGAAAACTATTTTTACTTTAAGCAATCACGAAAAGTCTGTTAATTAAATAAAACAAAAATTTCTATTTGAAATTTATGGTGTGGATTCGAAAATTCTGAATAAAAAAGGAGACCAAACTGGCAACGCTGCAAGAATACTCTTAAAATTTAGTGGTGACAGTCGGCCCATTTTTAAAAGTAAGGAAATATGCATTTTTTCACATTCGATAGTAGCGACGATATACCGCAAACGTTATTAAAAGTCATCTCCAAAATATTCTAATTTTAAAGAAATAATATATTTACTGAATTACAAATATAGCAGATTAGATTGTTAAATTAATTATTCAGATATATATACGTAGACATTTAATGTCTAGACTAAAAGGCTTCATTTATTTACGAGAAAATTTTACATTTTTGCATTTTGTTTTAATGGTTGAAGGAACCAAAAGAAAAAGATGACCTGTAACTCTAGATTTTATGATCTAATCTAATTTTGAACCGTGACTTAATCGGGTTTTATTCGCCTATTACAATTATTATTTAATGTTAAAAAAAAAAATTCGTGTGTTAAAATATTGTTATTTTGGCATTGCATATAGAAACAGCAATTTACATAGATTTTGCAGTTTCGGTTATTTTTATTCTTATTAGTCTTAAAAGTAATTACCCTAACTGTTACTTCTCGATCATATATCACTTTAATATTACTGATATCCTGAAGACCGTAAACATCCCGGAAAAGAAAATATTTATCTTGAGATGCAAACAGAAAATCCACTAACTAAGCTTGATGTCTTATTAATTCCACGATATCCTTTTATCCGTATTTCTTGCTCAATTTGTCTAATTTATCCTGATTCAGTAATGTTACATGTCGTAGTCTTTCGCAGAGTATGTATCAATGAACAAATTTAGATAGTTACAAATTCTAAGACTTATTCTTCGTGCCAGGTGAGCCTTTATAGATATTACTATGATTTTCAAAAAATAAAGTATGTACTGAATTATCAATATGTAGGAGAGTTAAATAATTATAAAATTAAATGTATTATTAAATAAAATATTCGAACACTTTTACAAGAAATATTTAATATCCAAATTGACGGGGTTCGGATATATATGAAAAAAAAAAAATAGCCTTTATGTTTTATTTTAACGGTTCAAATGAGGGGAAAATGATTGTGTGCAAATCAGAGTTGCTATTTGTCTTCAAATTCTGAAAGAAGAATTTTTATTTTATGTATTCTCGAAATGCCTGTGATTAAATTTGGCAAAAATTACTAGTCGGAATTTCTGTTATAAATTTGGAATATTAGAATAAAAAAAAAAAAGAAAGCCAAACTGGCAATTCTGTTACAAACGTTTATAAGGTAATTTAAGCTTAAATTGAACATATGAGTAAATATAATTTCACCCAGACTATTAAACATCGGATCTAGCATTCAATAAATTTCTTGCAGAACAATTTTTTTGTTTTTTTACATTAAATTATTAGGACGACAATTTACTGCATTGTTTTTGCAATTTTGTTTATTTGTATTCCATTAGTCTCAAATGTATTTCTCTTAGTTGTTACGTCTCGAACGTATATCACTTTAACATTACTGGTATCCGTAAATATTTCGAAAAAAAAAGGAAATATATTTAACCTACGATGCAAACAGAAAAGCCACTAACTAAGCTTGATGTCTTATTAATTCCACGATATCCTTTTATCCGTTTTTCTTGCTCAATTTGTCCGATTTATCCTGATTCAGTAATGGTTCATGTCGTAATCTTTTGCAGAGCATGGATCGATGACCAAAAGCCAGATAGTTACAGATACTACGGTTTACTCTTTGTATCATGTCAGCTTTTTCAGATACTATGATATGTCTAAACAATGTGTTTTTGTAAACAAAAAAGTAATGCTGTTTGAATAACTAAACAAGCTTTTTATGAGATCGTTAAATTCTTTATTTTAAATTGCAGAACATTTTCTTGTATATATCAAGAAAAGAAAAATTCCTGAATTAATAATGTGACGGTATAATCCTCTAATGCTTTGAATTATGTAATCATGCAATACTTTTACACGAGTGTCATTAAAATTAGTGAAGAACATTAACATTGCACATATCTAACAAAATTTCAATGTTTTTATTTACCAAAAATAATATAGTTTTGACTAGACAGTTTTACTCAATTTCTTATAAATAGCTTATGCTACATGCTAATAGTTTTTATTTAATTTTTTCAAATTTTAGAATTTAAATAATTAAAAAAAGGAAAAAAAAATAGGATATATTTTTTGTCTTTTCTAAACTAATTATGTTTAAAATATAATTATTGAAATGGTATTTTTTTTTAAAAGTAAACACTTATGAAAGGTGTGTTAAAATAAATGAAAAAAATTAAAATAATTTAATAGAAAAAAACTAATATTGTACATTGAAAAAATATGTAATTACATGCATAATAATATTGTATTCAACTAATTAAACAAACAAAAAAAAGGAGAGAAATTAAAAAAATAATGTAAAAACTAGAAAATAAACTCACAAAATATGCATAACACATTTCATTACATTTTCTACTCTAATCACTACAAATAAAAGCTAGTGTTAATGTCAAAAATTAACGTCGGAAAATCTTGACATCAGTTAAAGCTTTTAGCTGTGAAATAACACATTTGTAAATATGAATTTTAACAGCTTATAATGCTTCATTGCTTAGTCATTTGTGATTTCAAAATAGATTCATAATAATTAACTTATAATTTATGGAAAGTTCACAGATGCTTAGTATAGTGTTAATAGCCCTAATTAATTATCTATTATGTAATTCAGTGCTTGTAACTACCATTAAATTACGAATTGCGATATAATGTTTATGTATTATGGTACGAGTACTGGTGTTAGTTGCCAAGATTACCCCATTTTTATCGCGATCATCATTACATAATTGGTGTAAAAAATGATACTAAGTGTTTACAGATTATTTGCTATATTTTAAGTTAATAACTTTCATCGCATATACTCTTTTCTATGGTTTATTTTCAGTTAGCTCAGATTAAAGGTTTTAACTTAAAGATACTCTACACTATAGATTAAGATAATATTTATTCATTTTTTCAATAAATGTGTGGTACCAAATAATAAATAGATACTCATAGTTACTTAAAATGTATATGATGTTTATGTTTTTTAAAAGTTTACTTCATTTTAATAAACGACTGAATGATATTTTTTTTTTCATTTTTAGGTAAGAAAATTGATATTTTTCAAGTCATAGAAAGTAATGTTGCAGAGGATTTCAATCCTTTTTATCAAGTGAAATATTTAATATATGAAAAAAGGTAAATAAAATACTTTCAAAAATTGTGTTATCTTAAAATTTTTAATGTAACAAAAGAGTGTTCATAATAACATATCAAAATATTAAGAGTAACCCATAATAATAATTTATATTATAAAGTTAGTTGATTGGTTATTTTTATGACGGTACGATTATCTACACCATGGAGGGCACTAGGGGGATCATGAGTGCCCTCCATGGGGTCTTTCTAAGGGAACCTAACCGGTATTTACGGCAATGTTCAAAGAAAACCACGGAAAACTCCGAACGGTTAGGTCGACGAGCACGACAGGGGTTTGAACCCAGCACCTCCCGTCTACCAGCTTTGAAAGCAGAACCTCTCAGCCACTGGTGAGGCTTATATTATAAAGCAACAACATGTCCGTGAGCAACGTTGACGTCATATCGAAAGTAACAACAATCAAACCGATCCATTTCCTTTTTTTTTTTATGTTGTTAATGGGCAATTTAAAAAATACATATAGTGAATATAAAAAATATATAAATTAGAGTTTTCAATGAGAAAAAAAATGGTTTCACCTATGTTCTGCACATTGAGAAGTAAGTTCTGTAACTCGGGAAGTCCAGGTTGGATCCTCTAGTAATAAGGAAAATAAAAATGTATATCTAATGCCAGCATAAACTTTTAAATAACGGCAAACATGAAAAGTAGTAAACACTTCGCTAACTCTGCCATTCAAAAAGACACTTGTGCTTTTAAGACTGGATTAGAAGTAGTAGGTAGCTTTCAATACAAAAAAGTATAAAGCTACCTATTGCAGCCGTTCGGAGGAAAGCAGTTCCGGAAAATTTCGATATATTTTCACCGATCATGACCCCCAGACCCCAAAACCACCCTCGGTTCAAATGTTGATTCATATATATAGATATATCCACATATATATATATATATATATATATATATATATCTGACCTATGTCATACGATAACGCTCGTATTTATAAATCAATTTTGATTAAACTAATTGTGTGTATTAAGCTAACCAATGTCTCGACCGAGTTCGTTGGCCAGCTTGGTCCGCCACTTTGTTTCAAGATGGCGGCCATTTAAAAATTTAAAACTAAAATAAATATACAAAAAAGTAAAAAATTCAAATTTATTTTTTTACTTACGAGTTAGGCCTTGATACAAGGATTCCAGAGCATTTTTTGGTTTACCTCTATCTTAAAAAATGGCTGAGATAGAGCAGTTTGAAATTCTAGGGTGGCTGACATTTTGAAACAAAACAGCACATTAACGCGATTAATCGCAAATTATTTTCTTTCATTGTTGTAATAATTTTCCCAATCATACGCATAAAACTATATATTCATATCCGTTAGCGCCAAAATTGGTGACATTGGCGACATTTGGCGAAATACCGCCAAATTTGGCGACCAAAATAAGTCTTCATAAATGAAGCCAATTTGGCTATTGCTCAATAATTTGGCGAGTTTCTTATTCAAATTCAGTGTTAACGAATCGTTTGTAAACGTTTCTTTGCATTTTAACTTGCTGTTTTCGTGTAACATTAGCTAAAATTTTAAAACGAAGATATAGGAAAGCTACCTTTTCCTCCCGGTACAGGCCGGAAGGACTTTTTTTCTATCTTGTTTCCGCCAACCTCCCAGAATTCTTCTGTAAAATGTATACTAATTTGATCCAGGTTAAACATATTCCAAACCAGAAAAAAAAATTTTAGAAAGAAAATTAAAAAGATTCCAGGAAGAAACTTAAAATTAAATAAAGATATAGGCTAATTCCATGCGTGAATCTAGTGTAAGTCACATAGCCGCAAACTTGTACCGTTCTTGGCCACCGGTATTTTTTTTTTTTTTAATTCTTCACTGTATTTAATTTTACATATATGAGATTGAGTAATTCATTTTTTTTTTCTTTATTATAATGCTGGTGATCAAACACCGCAGCCATTTACATCTCTGTGACTGACACTACATCCATTCATGGAATTAGCCTATATCAATGAAAAAATTCTGTTTAAAAACGTGTTTTACCTGGGTCACATTAAACCACATTTTCCGGAATAATAGTTGGAGGTTTGCATGTATGGTTATAAATAGCCACACATATCAAAAACTTATAACTCGAATGATTTATTTACTAATCAGTTTGGTTGTGTTAAAATGGCATTAACACGTAAACTCCATACACTAGTGGGAATTCGTACCGACCAAAATCTCAAATGTTGGCGTTTTTTGAAAAATGCTTTCATTAATTTCTAGTTTTCATTAACAAAATGAAAATTTTGGCAGATATAAATATTACAGTTTGATTCTTCATTAAATTTCGAATGGGAATCATGTATTATATTTCATTATCACTACATTGCCAATAAATGCTGAGCTGAAGTGTAGAACAAACGGGTCTCAAAAATCAATATCTTAAAAATTATATTAATTCAGTTGTGTCACTTTACGAGTAAATAAGTGGGCGTTATTTTAGATTTACGGTAAAGAAAATAAAAACATTAAACCAGAAAAGTAATAAGATTTTTTTAAATTAATAAAAATAACGAAACTAAGATACTGGTAGTCTACTATAGTATATTAGTCATATATATTAGTATATTGGTAACTAATATACCTTTTCTGTATTATTTAAAGAAAAAATTCCCTTTAAAGTGCGCGGGAGTATTTATTTTCTTTTAAAAAGTGAAAAAAATCAAATGTTCAAAAAACAAATTAATTCTACATTTAGATTTTAATCAAACTAATATTTTCATTTTTTTTTTTTTTCGGATACCCAACTTTTAGTAGGGTGAACACTGTTACTCAGAACCTTCAGCAATGATAAACTTACTTAAAAAAATGATCTCAACCCGGAGTTTATTGAACAGTGGTGAGTTTGTGGTTGAAAGATGAAACTCCCCAAAGATTCATTTAAGCGGATTAGATAAATGTGCTATTTTTAACAGCACTTTTTTGGTTTCGTTACGGATTTTGTATCATTTTGGCTTTCATAAATTAGAAAAGCAGCTTTGCTCATCTGTATGGCTTAAATATCACATTAATATATAAAAAAGTTAAACTTTTGGTATTATTGATTTGATATAGTAATTTCTCTAAAACAGAGGAAAAAAAAAATCTTAATATTTCAAAAGTTTTCAGATTATTTTTTTATTCCTACATAACTCCGCTGTAATGTTTCAATGTTAAATAAATAAATCTCCAAAGTATTATATGGAAATAGTAACATTGGTGAATACAGTTATAAACAATTCATATTTCAAATGTTTAAACTAAAGAAAATGGAATATAACATGTCATAAATTATTTATGCGAAGATTTATTACAATGTTGCACGATTATTGTGATGAATAATGCATAGTGCTACTTTTGTGAGCTTCATTTTTTTTCTTAGTAGCTTTAACATGCCAGAAAATACGTTAATCCTCTTATATTTAAAAGTCATATATTAAAGAAAGAGCAGAAGTCGAATATTTTTTTTTAATCTGGTTTCAATAGCTTTTTATATTTTTAACTAAAAATTATACATAATTTTTGAGTTGTTTCATATTATATCGTATGTTGTGTAACATTCTTAGTAAGGGAAATCTAATTTAAATCTTTACATATAATTTTTAACACAAAAGACATCATAGAAATTTAGCTGCAGTTGTTTTGCATTGTAGACCTACATTTTCATTTTTTTCCCCATTTTATTGGGATATTTGATAGTTTCTGGAATGCTTTTAGTTTATTTAAAATATCCTAAAATTTTAAGAGACAAAGCAGATCTGGGAAATTAGCACTTTTTCTGAATAACTTTGATTGCTATCAATAAAAGGTACAACTGTCGCAGACACACCGAAGTATCTTTTTGGCGACAAAATGGTGATTTTATAATTGGGCAACCGCGCTATTTTGGCGAGATTTTGCTTCGTATGGCAACCCGGTAGATCAGATTACGTGTGTTTTATAATTAATTAAATATTGTTTGCTTCATAAAAAAATTAATCACTGTGTGTGTTTTATAATAAAATAATTTTCTGTGTGTTTTATAATAAAATAATTTTGTGTGTGTTTTATAATAAAATAATTTTGTGTGTGTTTATTATAAAAATTGCTTGTGTTTTATAGTAAAATGAACTGTTTTACAATAAAATAAAACTAACATGCTGTTTTAGCAAGCTAGGCCAAACAGGTAACTGAAAATGGAGTTTTCTCGCGAAAATGGAGTTTTCTCGCGAAAATGGAGTTTTCTCGCCAAAATGGCGCAAAAATAAAAATTGCGCCAACCCCAGTGCGTCTGCCACAGCATTTCCCAATAAAATACGGTTCTGCTCTCAAAGCTGATAGACGAGAGGTGCTGGGTTCAAACCCCTGTCGTGCTCGTCGACCTAACCGTTCGGAGTTTTCCGTGGTTTTCTTCGAACCTTGCCGTAAATATGGGTTAGGATCCCTTAGGAAGACCACCAAGGAGAAAAAATTATTGATTTTAAATAACTTAAAAATTAATTGTATTTATTAATATAATTTTTTTTATTAATATAATGTATTTATTAATATGTATTTATTAGCCACACACAGGGTGGCTTATTCTTTCAATCTCTATCATTTTTCATGTTTATGAAAAGTCACAGCAATCCATCGTTGCCACAGATTAATCTCGGAAAATGAAACATTTGAAGTTACTTAAAAAATTAATAACTCGAAAAGTATTTGTCACAAAATTGTTTTACAAACTGCATTAGAATGGTAAAAAATTGTATTTTTCTTCATATAAATTTCAAATCTAATGATTATGTCGTTTTTCAAATATTAGATTTCAAAAATTACAAAACTTCACAATGGAGTACCGTAGTGAAACTTTTACGCGTAAAAAAGATAATGATAAAGGCATTGTGGCTCGACGTGTATCGTGTATACTGGCCATAGCATGAGTAACGAATTATAGTAAACTTATTATTCTGTTAAAATATAAAAGTGAATTGTGTATATACATTTTTTTAAAAAATAAAGAAAAACATTTTATCACAAACATCAACAAAAATTTTTCTTCTATTTATTCCCTTATTCCAAAGATATCGTTTTATCGTCTGCTGCCATAGCAACATGAATTAAATTTCATTAAAAAAAATTGCTCAGTGGTAAAAGAATATTTTTCTAAATCGAATGGTTATTGAACAACTCAACACTTTAACAGGGGAATTTTTATTTGTTATTTAGATATTTTTAAATTGTTTGTTGTCATTGCGTTTTTATTCTGAGTTACAGCTAGTTTATTTATTTTTTAAATAAAAGCCGTGTGTGGCAATCTATATTCGGCCTTATAGCAGAATTTTCCCCTCTTGTTAATATATATATTTTTTTAATATAATTTTTTTATTAATATGTATTTATTAAAATAAATTGTATTTAAAAAACTTATTGATTTTAAATATTTTTTTGAAATTAAAAAAAAAGCAAAGCTTAAAAATTTATAAATTTGTAAAGTTTTTAAAGCTTTTAATTTGAAAAAATGTTTGAAGTGTGTTCAACTTATGCAGCAATGTGTTATTTTTTTTACCCCTGATCTCTAGACCCATAGGACTATTAACTTGCATTAATCAGGCCCTTCTAGAAAATGCCTCCCCCTATTTCAAATATTTGCCCCTCACTGTGCTTTAAATACTATAATAAAAATAGTTTTTTCATTTAATCTGAAATGGATCTGTAGAATCTAGCTATACTTTCTTTGTACTTTAAAATTGTATAACTCTCTATCTTGCATATAGATAAAACATAAGAAAAATGAAAAATCAATTACCGAACTAAAGGATTGTTGCTTTCAATACATTAGAAAAATCATTTATCTAAAACTCTCCGCATTATAAATTGAACATCGTTTGAGTTGAATCATCTCCCTAGTTAATTTTATTCATCAGTGGGTTTTAAATATTTTAACTCAACAACCCAGCTTAAAATGAATTACATTTTCTGCATTTATTTAAATTGCGTTATTTACATAAAATCATCTAATTTAAGCTATCAACAACAAATGACTTTGCTTTCACTGGAGATATTTAAAGTCGATTTTATTTTTTCCTCACATACTTTCTTGAAGCGTTTTCTCCGCTATGATCCTCGTTTTCTGTTACCTCCCGCAAGGGATTTATCCATTCTTAGTGATTGCTTTTTTGGGGCATTTTACAAAATCAAATCTCCCTAATAGGCTTACAAACATGCAGATGCTTCCAATTTAACTTGTTTCCACATATTTTTCATTCTCTTAGAAAATTGAATGGAAGATTTTATATAAGAAGAGGAAAAAAATAAATAAACTGTAAAATTAAATAGGTGGAGTTATTAAAAGACAAAAAATATACTGAGATCATTTTCTTAGTCATGAGTCTATTTTTGTTGTTGTTGTTGTTATTACTTTGATACTTTTTTCAACTTTTTTTTTCTTTTCATTATCTTAAAATAATAAAATGGTAAATTATCATTTAATAGAACGATTTTGTTTGGAAGCATCTTGAATTTGTAGAGGACAAAAATATTTTAGTGAAATTAAATGAAACGTTCAGAAAAAATCAGCAATCAAAATATATAAAGCACATTTTCTTCTTTATTATAATAGTCTTGTATAATTTTATAACATTTTTATCTTTTAAACATGTTTCACGAAACTATTTATTTTATAGGGTGATTCTGTTCATTTCCAATGTTATTTAAAATCACACCATAACCTTATTGAAATAGAATGTTTATAATGTTCATTGTTTATAATGAAGAGAGGAATGTTTTTTCTACTAGGTAAATCATATTCAACGGTTGGAGCCCCACCAGTGGCTGAGAGGTTCGGCTGTCGAAGCTGGTAGACGAGAGGTGCTGGGTTCAAACCCCCGTCGCGCTCGTCGACCCAACCGTTCGGAGTTTTCCGTGGTTTTTCTTCGAAATTTGCCGTAAATTCGGGTTAGGATCCCTTGGAAAGACCCCCATGGAGTGCACTCCCCATAGGACCTATATCCCTCGAGTAGATAATCGGCCGTCATAAATCAACCAACCATCAATGGTTGGAGTGTCATAGTTGAGATTCATTCCAACAGAGCGGAAAATGCCGAGACCACGTTCGAGTCCTGGTCCCGGCATTTTTCACTCTGTTGGAATGAATCTAAACTATGATACTCCAACCACTGGATATGAATATATCATTGCTGTTCTGGAAGTTAATAACCGCTTAAGAAATTATAACTTACAGTACAATTAGAACAATAATGGTCTATGAAAATTAGCCATAAGAGAGATATCGAGGGAACTTTTCACGGAAAAATAAAGTGAATGCTTAAAATTCTTAGTCACCCACATTGGTTCGCCAATTGAGTCCTTCGCAGAAAGAATTTCTGAGATGCGTACCGATTTCTATGAAGAACATGTTGTAGTACATATGCACCTCTATGGCGTATATAGATATCATTGTATAATGCCGTAGCATAATGTCATTATAATATTCTTAAAACAGTTACCACCTACTTAGAGTAAAAAAGGACAAATGTTTCTTAATCTAGGAAAATATAATATAACTACAAACGAAAATATACAATAACTACTTCCGAGTTACTCACGATTTTGAAGGGCGTTCTTTTTCTTTAGAAACCTCAGAAACCAATATATTTTCGAGATTTAAAGAAGCATTTGCAAAAACAAAGTTGCTTTTGCTGCCCATGATTTTCGGAAACATTTTCGAGTAGTTTTTTTATTTTACAGTGCAGTAATCAGTTTTCTCCACCTTGAATATCAGTTTTTTGGATGCTATTCATTTTCATGTTCAACCAACATGTTTCACTGTTAAATGTGATAAATTAACAGCATTAACATTAACAATTAAATTACTATTATTTTGTTATTCTTACATGTAGAAAGTCATTTACGCAGTTAAAAATGTTTACTTGAAAATTGTTAGTATCCTAAAAACCGATATTCCAGGTGGAAAAAAACGATTAGTACACAATACAAACTTACTGGTAAACGTTTCCGAAGATCAGTGGCAGCAAAAGAAACTTTCCTTTAATAAATACTTCTTTAGTTCTCGAAAATATAGTGGTTTCTGCGGTTTCTAAAGATAAACAACTGTTTTTGGAATCGTCGGCAACTTGGAAGAGTTTATTATATATTTTCGTACGTGGCAATATTATATTTTCGTACATTAAGAGACATTTGTCAATTTTATACAGTGATATAGATAATTCCACATTCGAATTGTTTTGTGTGTCTCTGTAAACAAATGACGTACAGCATTCTCAATAAGAAACATGTTGTAGAAAGCCTCGCTACAAATTATCATTATCAAATATAACTACATTATCAAGTATTATCAAATTCATGACAATATAACTACGCTTACGAAAATTAAAATAGGGGAAAGATAAACAGACGAAACGAAGTCGCAGACACTTTTTAATTATGTTGGAGACTATAGAAAAATGATCACATCATCACTAATTGAACCAGCCAGAATTCTTCTAAAAAATGTAACTACTAGATCCATTTTTGTTTCTAAACAAAATGATAATAATGTAACTACTAATACATCCTTGTTTCCACAAAAAATGAAGATAACATAAAATCAAATCGTATAATGTTTATTCTTTATCACAGACAATGAAATTTGTAACATTAATGAAAAAAATATAGAACAGTTAACTGCAAGTGAATGTTAAAAAATTATAAATGCTCTCTAAATCCTATGCGTGCCTTTACAGAATGCAATTTAACGACTTTTAATTACATATTCTATATCTGACGTTGTATATTTAACTTGCCTTGCTGATAGATTTGCATTAATACCACAGTAAAGTGAGAATAATCCTAAGCATAAGTTCTCTGAAATTACAAAAGTAATTAAATAAATATCGCAATAAATCCACTTAGTTTAATTACCTAATGATTAAAAAAGTCCTTATCAAACTATCTGGCATATCATGAATTTTTTCTGACTTTCCCTCCATATTTCTATACATCATTGTTGGCAGCATTAACACTTAAGTGAAATGAATTAACTATGATATGAAATTTTCTGCTTCGATCACAAAAGAATAACTCAAAAATCCGTATAAAAAGAAAACTATCACAAAATTATCTTTCGAAACTAATTACCAATAACCTTTATGCAATAATATCGAGTACGGAAGCCTAAAACACAGATGTTACTTAATTAATTAAATGCTTCTGCGGTTCCGCAGTCATTTGTCATTTTTTTCAAGCTTACATTCTGCCATAGAAATAATGTTAAAGCGAACGAATGCTATGAACGCATGGATAAAAGAATATGTTATTAGAGTTTATAAATCAACTAAAATGCAGTTAGAAATAGTGAAATGAATTACATTGTCTGTTGTTTGTAGCTATTATTTTTTAATTACTAAATTTCAGAGACGCATGTATTGTTATTATATTCCAAATTTGTAAAAAGGATGTTTTAATTATTTTAGTCTTTATTCATTGATTAATTAATTTTTAGATATATCTTTTCAATTAATCTGATATCAGATTATATTTTATAAAGATGATTAAATGTATTTATTGTGTAACAGAAAACCACTTCTTAGTATCCCTATATAATTAAAGATATGTCAATAATATAAATATTCTTTAGTCATTCCTTTAGCAACTAATATATCAATCAGTTGTTATAATAGATAATATATATAAATGTCAATAGTTAATATAAATCAACTAAAATGCAGTTAGAACTAGTGCAATGAATTACATTGTCTGTTGTCTGTAGCTATTATTTTTTAATTACTAGATTTCAGAGACGCGTGTATTGTTATTATATTCCAAAATATGTAAAAAGGATATTATAATTATTTTAGCCTTTATTTATTGATTAATTAATTTTTTGATATATCTTTTCAATTAATCTGATATCAGATTATATTTTATAAAGATGATTAAATGTATTTAATATTTAAAAGAAAACCACTTCTTAATATCCCTATATAATTAAACATATGTCAATAATATAAATCATTTCTTTAGCAACCCATGTATTCAAAGTGCTGAATGTTTCGTTGGGTAGTGATTGGGTCGCAATGTGTTCGTGTGGTCCTTGAATATCACTATTTCCAAATATTAATCTTCACCTTATTTAATTTCAGAATTGCAGCCATTAAATTAGGCTAATATTAATATTTGAAAATGGTGATTTTAAAACTTAATTACTGTACTAATTCCGTGTAATTACACAATGTAACCTTCATTATATAACTTGGAACTTGGAACGAGTTCATTAATCAGAGTCCCTGGAGCCATGGTCTCCATACCCCTAGTAAGAGCAATGTGGATCTTAGATTTACGACCATAGCAGAAATTCAGAACAACAATTACACAGGAAAAAAAATTAAATGGGCCCAAGAAGGGCAAAAAAGAAAAATAAACAATAAAAAAGCCGATTTTGGCCAGAAATAAATAAAGTACAAATGATATTAAATTAATGATATGTAAATAAAAATTGTAAAATAATCCTGCAAAATGTTTACAAATAAAAACTAGTCGGATGTGTCAATCCCAAAACTTTCTTCTATCTCACACAGGTTTCGCATATACTAAAAAGGAATCAGCACCAATTTATATCAATATCAAAGTTTTATTAAATTCCGTGCATTATTTCTTGAGATATGAATATCGCTAAAATCGTGTAAATCCTTCAAAATGCTGCATAGCAGCGCCACCTGCTGGGTGATTTTTACCAAAAACTAATCAGCACCAATTTATATCAGAGACTAACTGAATCTAAAGTTTTATTTAATTCCGAGCATTAGTTCTTGAGATAGAGCTATTGCGGAAATCGCGAAAAATGCTGCATAGCAGCGCCACCTGCCGGGCGATTTTTACCAAAAACTAATCAGCACCAATTTATATCAGGGACTAACAGAATCTAAAGTTTTATTAAATTCCGAGCATTAGTTCTTGAGATAGAGCTATTGCGGAAATCGTGAAAAATGCTGCATAGCAGCGCCACCTGCCGGGCGATTTTTACCAAAAACTAATCAGCACCAATTTATATTAGGGACTAACTGAATCTAAAGTTTTATTAAATTCCGGGCATTAGTTCTTGAGATAGAGCGCCCACAAAATTTTTGTCACATACAGACAGACAGACAGACAGAGTCACAGAAAGACATTTTCTAAAAATAGTCAAATCGTGTTCAGGACCTTCTAAAACGTATAAATCCGTCGAAAACCGGAAGTCGAAAATTTTCATGAATCCAATACTTTTTTCTTGTAAAGATAGAAGAAAGTAATAACAAATGAGAAAGGAAATGCTATATACGAAATATATATAGAGAGTAGTAATATATATATAGAGAGAGAGAGTAAAAAAAATATATATATTAAAAGAAAAATCTCGTAAATAGTTCTGGTTAAAATGAAGTTGACAATTTCAATTCGTAAAAATTACGTTATTGTGGTACAGCATAAATTATTAATTAATAAATTAAAAGGTTAAAATAACAACACAAATATTCCTTTTGAAAAAGCTTTGATCAAATGCAAATAAATATATGAAAACTCTTTCTTAATTTTTCAAAGAAGATTCAATAATTAAGTATGATTTTTATGAATAAAAATTTTAGTTTTCTTTCATTTACTTCGCATGATTAATGCAAAAATTCGTTTATTTCTATTAAAGTTTTGAAATTAGTAGAAAAATATTTTAAAAATTTTATTACTTTTTGGCTGAGAATACTGAATATACTGGAGAATTAATTTTTCGAATCAAATTTTCTAACTAATTCATTTTACTGAATGAATGGTATACATAATAACTGATCCATTAGAATTTCGATAATAATAATAATAATAAAAAAAAACCTTTGTAACTTTTTCCCTTTTAGAATAATTCATTTAAAAAAATTATTTTTGAAACATTTTTTTAAATTTGTTTTTTTATCTTTTGATTTTCATTCATTTATTATTTTATATTTTATACTGCCTGGTGTAACTGCCACAGTGGAAATCTTTTTATAAAATTTTTATGAGTACTTACGTATTATGCGTGCCAGGAGATTGATCGCGAAAAATGGTTGCCAAGTACCAGTCTTGTTTATCGTTGTCAATCATGTTTTCAAACGCAATAATTTAACATTATCAAATAACATTGTTAAAAATGGTAATTAATATAAAATAAATTAAATGTAATATATGTTTATTAAATTTATAACATTGTTAAAAATAGTAAATAACATTATTTTAGTAAAATTAATAAATGGTAAATAGCATAGTAAATAAGAAAGAATAATATTATAGATTATTCCCAGGCATGTACCATGCAGCAAGAAAAAAAATATATAAGGGTTACTATAATTAGTAATATTGGCTCCATGCCTGGCGCAGTTGGCTTAAAACTGGCACGGATAATACGTAAGTACCTTTTTATGTTGAAAACTCTAATACATTTTTTTTATCTTTCATATTTTTTAAGATCGCTCAGTAATAACGCGAAATAGAATTTTTATATAAAAATATCAATCACGCAATCTAATGAAGTTTTGATATTCATTAAAAGTGGTAATTTCGCATTAGCTGCATGGCAGGTTAACAGCCGAAGAAATCGCCAAAGATTTCGCTACTTACAGGAGCCTTTCTAATTCTGATTATTTAAGTGTTAGCACATAGTTCCATTACCTATCTGTTAAATTTGGGTTTTATTTATATTATTTTATCTATTTATTTATTTATTGATAAAGTGTCAATTTCGCTATGGAATATCAGTCGGAAATAAAACTTGAACTATTTATATCGTATTAAGAGCCTATACGTTAGTCACGCGAAGAAACGCTCAAGCTAATGTTAAGTCTTATGGGAAGGTTCTTGCGCGATTTCTTGCTCGCATTTTAATATTTTTAAATGATTTTTTTTTTTTTTTTTTTTTTGCACAGGATAGCTGAGGTCGATCACTAGCGTTGTTAGTTTTTACTTTTTTGATTTTCGTTACAGTTTTTTTTTATAAGCAGACATTTTAAATTTTGAAACCGGTTGGAACCAGTTCTGAAAGTGAAAGTACCCTTATATAAAAAAAACTGGAACCAAAATCGAAAAAGTAAAAACTAACAACATTAGAAATCGACGTCAGCTATCCTATGCAAAGAAAATCATTTCAAAATATTAAAATGCGAGCGAGAAATCGCGCAAGAACCTTCCCATAGACTTAACATTAGCTTGAGCGTTTCTTCACGTGACTAGTGTAGGCTCTTTCTTAAGTACAAGCTAGTTCATATTTCGTACTCAGGCTACACGCGATAGAGATAGATTATTAAAAAATAAAACTAAACAAATATTCAAAAAAAAAAACATAAAAAATCAGTAAACTGAGATAACGTTTTCAAACAAATTGCATTGGATAGTATATTTTTCACTTCTTCGACGGTGTAAAAATTGAAATTGTGGGATGTTTAGAAGTTAATAAATTTCCGATGAAAGCAAACTTAATTGTTTAGATCGTTGCCACTGTCGGTATGACGTCAGTGTTACTCTCGGACATGTTTTTGCTTTATAATATTGAAAATTTATTGTTGTGTTATAGGTTTAAGCTTTCTGCCAGATTTTGTTCAATAGTTTTGAAAGATTTAAAAATATATGAGAAACATGAATACATACGAAAAATACCCGATATGTATTTGAATATTGTTGAAGCCGCGAACAGCAACGATAACAACAAAAATAAATAAATAAATAAATAAATAAATACGAAAAATACCAGATATGTGTTTGAATCTTGTTGAAGCCGCGAACAGCAACAACAACAACAAAAATAAATTAATTAAAAATCCGTATTTTCGACTGGGTAAATGGATTGCAACTAGTTTCCTACACACACACACACACACACACACAGGGGCCTCGCTAAGGGGGGGGACGGGGGGGGAGCCTCCCCCCCCCAAACATTTGTGAATGCTATTACACTTGGCAAATTTACAAACTTTTATTTGGCAAATTTGTATAAAACTTTAATAAAAACTATAATATACTCTCTATTTTTAATAGACTTGACAAAAGTTACAGATCTAATTGGGAATATTATTAAACTTTTTACAAATAAGAACTATATTACATTTTCTAACTGTGGTATTTTGGTAAATTGTAAAACTAGTTGGCAAACTTGTTGAATTGGTGAGAACTATTTATTTTTCCTTTTCAATGAGTTGGCAAATACTGAAATTTGACTTGGCAATTTAAGGTCCTCTCCCCCCTCAATAAAAAGTCTTAGCGATGGCACTGCACACACACACACACACACACACACACACACACACAAAAAAAAAAAAAAAAAAAAAAAAAAAAAAAAAAAAACTTCTTGTAATTCTCCTAAAAATAATAATCTCTCGGTCTTTTCTAAAATAATTAACCTTTAAAAACCTGCATGGTTTGTAGTAACATAAAATCACGAGTGGCGTACTATATGCGCCAAAGCATCTTAAAGTATAAATAACTTTTAATGATATCCTTGTTTAATGCAATGTCGAGTAATTAACATCAACTAACTGATAAAAAAGGACAATTTTAATTAGAATTAATGTAACACGAGTGGTTTGCAGTAGATTAAAACCCGTGGAGTACTCCAAATGCCAATGCCTTTTTAAACCTAAATATTAACTTTTGGCGATATTTATATGTAATACAGTGGTTAATAAACGTATAAAAGTGATAGACATAACATTTATATATATATATAATTTAATTAAAAAAGATAGTAGAATAAATTACACAAATACATGGGCGGCGTATGCTGCACGCCTGAGGTGACTTACCAATAAAAATAATGAAAGGGTGCAGAAAAAAAAATCGCAAAATTCAACTTTTAACATTGGTGGAACACTGAAGGGTCTTGGGAATTGACAAATGAGGTATAGATGTTAATTACATAATTATTTTGAAAATCGCAACTGGTTTTTCGTTGATTGGCGCACTTAGTACACCGTCCGTGTTAAAGGTTAAACATGGTTATGCAAATTCTTTACTAGTAAAACGCAATCATTAAAATATGGCGGAATTAAGTAATGGTTATTTTATTCTAGTACCATAGTTGTCAACCTCCCGATTTGTTGAATGCCAGTAGAACCTTTAAAAAAAATTTCGCTTTATTAAATTGCAGACATTGTACAATTAGATAAAACAAACATTTTTACATAAAAATGGTACATTATGGAAATATTTTAACTTCGAAAACTTTGCGGT
Organism: Maratus michaelseni; assembly: GCA_963931845.1. Lineage (NCBI taxonomy): Eukaryota > Metazoa > Arthropoda > Arachnida > Araneae > Salticidae > Maratus > Maratus michaelseni. Next base: position 135,636,290 of record OZ007588.1, on the reverse strand, counting down.
TTCATTAGTACTATTTAATCGTTTTCTTTTCATGTACAATAGCTACTTTTATTCAACATGAATGATATACCTATTGTTTGTTAAAACCACAAACCCCTCATTTAATCGTTTTAAAAAAATCTAATTAATTCGAAATTCGAATAACAAAAGAATTCACGTTGTTAATAGAGTAAATAAAGAGATTTTAGCCGCAAACGGATATGAGTAATTAAAAAAAAATCTTTATTTGGAAAAATATCGAACAAAAAAAAAGATCTTACAAGATGCTAAAAATACCATACTTCTAAAAATTTATCTAACTGGCCACAAAAACACAAAAAGTTCTGTTAATTCTAAAAAATAATGTTTTTTCCGTAACGATGAAAATGAGAACTTTCCTTGGTTCCTAGGAGCTGGTAACCAATACAAAATAGTGGAATTAAATAATTTCGGTTCTATAAAAAATATTTTAACTTCGAAAAATTACAGGGTCCTAAGTACTAATTAATAACTTTTCTTTTCATAAATAATGGGCACAATTGTTCACCAAGTTCACCCCAAACAGTTCAGTTACCTCAAAATCCATGTTAAAACAGTAAGAATCTCTATTAATCTCTACTATCTATCTTTGTAATCACTACACAAACCGAGTTTATCTTTACCCAAAAATGTAGAACCAACTAAAAAAAAAAAAAAAAAAAAAAAAAAAAATGGAATTGATAAAGATAGTTTTGAGGTAACTACTAAGTATTATAAAACAACGTGATTAGATAATTCCGGTTCTATAACAATCTACTTATTATTAAAAATATTTTAACTACTGTAAGTTACAGACTACTATGTACAAATTAATAGTTTCTATTTTATATACAATGGCCACTTTTATTCGCAGCGAAAAAATATCTCTATTTCTTTATCATTCGTCAAAAACCCACGAAGTTCAGTTACATCTAAATCCGCGGTTAAAACAATAATCATCTCTGTTCCCTATCTGTGTAATTTGACTAATCACTACAAATTGAGTTTATCTTTAACCGGAGATGTAAAACCAGCTAAAATCACAGTCATTTATGGAATGAACTTTCCTTTCCGATTCCGTCCCCCTTTGCCACATAGCTAAGCTAATATATCCGTCCAGTAATAACAGCTTATTTTTATTTTTTATTTTTTTTCTTTCTGAATCACAACTGCAGTCTGTCGTGCTAACTAGTGGAAGAACATCATGCAATGTTTGGTTTCTAGGAAATTATATTTTTTATAAGCATATATCTTCTGGCAAATTTTTTTTAGTATTATTATTTTCAATTTGTGACCGTCAGTCTTGTATGATGTGTGTCGGTATCATAAGCGTGATTAAAAAAAAAAGAAAGAAAGAAAGAATTCCGTGATGAACTTGGACAAGATTTCTCATAATTTTCGTTACATTCAATGGATTTCGTTATGCACCTGTAGCGCCATCTGTTGGAGTAAGCTGGAAAAATAAAATCAATTGGGATTTATTTCTGTGGAATGGTTTATGGGAGCAAGGGAATTTTGCGTGGAGTTCAAGCCCATAAAGGAAGAATTTAAATTAAATTTCCTATTAGATCGAGTGATATTTTCCTCTTTATTTCATCGGAATCATTCATTGTTGCAATTTATTTCCTTTTATTAAAAGCAAACAACGTAATAATTTGAAACCGAGGTTCTTTAATTTAGTTTTCTGTTTCATTATTAATAAAATGAAGACAATATTGTCAAGGAATACTAGAAATGATTATTAGAAGCAATTTGGGAAATTATTTAATTTAAAATTATCTGTTTAATCGGAAAAGAATGATTACTTTGAAATAAAATTATATTAATCACAGAATTAGTAGAAACTATCTACAGAACTATATATATTATATTATTTTGAATTCTGCATTTGTTTGAGAACTTATTACTTATTATTATTATTTATATTAAGGAAACATTAACTAATGTATCTACTTATATTGCTCATAAGTATAATTAAGATAGATGTCATTTTATTAAGATAGATAGATTTATTTTTTATTTTAAAAATTATCGTTATTTTTGTTCTCCTATACAAGTTTATGTTAAATATAGAAATGGATTTAATGTTTAAGAAAAAAAAAGCAGTAAACATAACTGAATATGCAAGGAAAATTTCGATATACTTTAAAAATGCTCTAAATTCCAATACTATACGATTTTAAAATAAACTTCAAAGATGAGGATCTCTGTGAAATTTAATTATTTTCGTCAAAACGAAATAAGAATGATTGCAAATTGTAAATATGGAAATCATACTTTAAAAACATGGATAAATAATTTACTTTTGTGTTAAAAAAATACTTATGAGTTTAAATATAACTTTTTAAAATATAAAATAATTTAAAGGTTGGTGGTGCCATTTAGCCTCGGTGTATTTTTCTACTCCTGTAATTTCTTTATCAACCAGTAACAGTCAGATAAAAATAATATGTATATAAATGGTATATTTGTATACTAGAATATCCAACCTGGTCTTCCCGGGTTACAGAATATTGTTTAAAAATATTTCTTTTATTGTAAACTCTAATAGGTTTTTAGGTAGCTTTCAATACTAAAAAGTATAAAGCTACCTATTGCAGCCGTTCGGAGGAAAGCAGTTCCGGAAAATTTCGATATATTTTCACCGATCATGACCCCCAGACCTCAAAACCACCCTCCGCTCAAATGTTGATTTATATATATAGATATATCCATATATATATATATATATATATATATATATATATATATATATATATATATATATATATATATATATATATCTGACCTATGTCATACGATAACGCTCGTATTTATAAATCGATTTTGATGAAACTAATTGTGTGTATTAAGCTCACCAATGTCTCGACCGAGTTCGTTGGCCAGCTTGGTCCGCCATTTTGTTTCAAGATGGCGGCCATTTAAAAATTTAAAACTAAAATAAATATACAAAAAAATTAAAAATTCAAATTTATTTTTTAATTACGTGTTAGGCCTTGATACAAGGATTCCAGAGCATTTTTTGGTTTACCTCTATCTTAAAAAATGGCTGAGATAGAGCAGTTTGAAATTCTAGGGGGGCTGACATTTTGAAACAAAACAGCACATTAACGCCATTGCTTGCAAATTATTTTCTTTCATTGTTGTAATAATTTTCCCAATCATACGCATAAAACTATATATTCATATCCGTTAGCGCCAAAATTGGCGACATTGGCGCCAAAATTGGCAACAAAATGGGCAACATTTGGCGAAATATCGCCAAATTTGGCGACCAAAATAAGTCTTCATAAATGAAGCCAATTTGGCTATTGCTCAATAATTTGGTGAATTTCTTATTCAAATTCAGTATTAACGAATCTTTTGTATACGTTTCTTTGCATTTTAACTTGCTGTTTTCGTGTAACATTAGCTAACATTTTAAAACGAAGATATAGGAAAGCTACCTTTTCCTCCCGGTACAGGCCGGAAGGACTTTTATACATTAAATATTTTTTTTTTAGATTTCTCACTAACAAACAACACGAAAAAGCATTTTATATGAAAAATGTCAATAATGTATTCAAATAAAGTTTTGATTTTTTTTTTTTTTTAAATCGACACTTTCGTATTAGCCGCACGCCAGTAGTTGATAGCCAAAGAAATCGCCAATGATTTCGCTATTTACAGCAGTCTTTTTGACCCTGCTAATTTCAGTGGTTTAAGCGCGTAGTAATTTGATTATACGTCTGTTAAATTTGTGTTTTATGCATATTATTTTATTTATTAATTGTGGAAACCCTTTTGGATTTGAGAACAACAGCCTTAAGTTATAATAGTATTTTTTTGTAAAAGTTGCGAAATTCAAATTTTTAATCCCTGATTCTTATAAACTATGCTTAGTAAAGCATAGTTCATGCTCTAACAAGTGAAATAAACAAACCAGAAAAAATCCATTCTTTCATGAGCAAAACTTACCGAGCTATGATATTTTTAATTTTTTCAAAGCATTTTTCGTCAGAAATAACGCGTTTTTTTTTTTCAATATTTTTTTCGTGTTCTGTAACTTAAATCTCACAAGACTATTAAATGCAGTAATATGCTAAAAAGCAACTGTTAGATTGAGAATTTCATTTAATAGCATTTATATCTTGTCGTGATTAACTTGTTTCTTATGCTTCATATCGTTTAGCAACGATGTGTCAGAAAGTAGCCCTTTTGGATTTGAGAACAACAGCCTTAAGTTAGAAAAGTATTTTTTGTAAAAGTTGTGAAATTCGAATTTTTAATCCCTGATTCTTATAAATTACGTTTAGTAAAGCATAGTTTATGCTCTAATAAGTGAAGTAAACAAACCAGAAAAATTTCATTCTTTCGCGAGCAAAACTTACTTAGTTTGATGAATGATTTGATTGATGATTTGATTGATGATTGATGATTTTACTTACTATGATATTTTGAATTTTTCGAAATTTTAGCATTTTCCGTCAGTAATAACGCGTCTTTTTTTACAATTTTTTTTTTCTCATTCTGTTCACCTAAATCCCACAAGACTATTAAATGCAGTATATGCTAAAAAGCAACTGTTAGATTGAGAATTTCATTTAATAGCATTTATTTATTGCCTTGATTGACTTGTTTCTTCTGCTACATATCTTTTAGCAACAGTTTATAATCTGGTCACATAAATGCAGATGGTATAGATATATTTTGATGTATATTTTTCATTCTAGCAATCTCTTACCATCTTTGCATAGAACGAGCTAAATGTCCTTGACACTTAAATGTATTTTGATTTTTCTAAATCATTTATTGTGCAGTAGATCAAGGTTTGATTAATGCGACTAAATACATTATTGTATAGCTAATTATAATGGAGTAAATTGTATAATCTTCACTATCTTTTGTTCTAGTTGTCTACTTTCCATCATCATGTGTTTTGTTTTTTGTTTTCATTACGTTATTATTATATCAAGAGACATTTTGACCAAGTTTTCTGGGGATAAAGAATGCATCATTTTCAGAATTGGTCATTAATATTTACTTGATGATATATATTGTAACACTTATCGTATTCAAACAATTGTCGTGGGAAAGGACGTGAGATAAGGTAAATTTTGAAGATCTGTATTCTTTGTAACCGGCATAATGATTGCACCATTTGAATCGTTCATACACCCTTATTTATAATTCGACTTTCATGAATGCTACCTGAATAAAGATTATTATAGAAAAAACATTTCTTTACACATGTAGAAATAAGAAATAAGGAGAAATTCATATCTAATAGAATATATTCCATATCCATAGTAGAATGTATGTCATATATGCCATAGTAGTAGTATATGCCATAGTAGTAGTATATGCCATAGTATGCCATACATTCCATATAAGATATATGCCAGTAGAATATATATACTCCAATTATTACTCATTTTTTACTCCAATTTACTCCATTATAATTAGCTATAAAATAATGTATTTGGTCGTATTAATCAAACCTTGATCCACTGCACAATAAAAAATTTAGAAATAGAATATATATATATATATAGTAGATATATGGTAATAAATATATATAGTAAAATATATATGGCAATAGAATATATATGCCATAGTAGTAGTGTATGTCATAGTAGTGCCATATATGTCACAGCAGTAGCATATATGCTATAGTAGTGTCATATATGCCATAGTAGTGTCATATATGTCATAACAGTAGAATATATGCAAAAATAGTGCCATATATTCCATAGCAGTAGAATATGTGCTATAGTAGTGCCATATATGTCATAGCAGTAGAATATATGCTATACTAGAATATATATGCCATATTCATAGTAGAATATATGAATATCTAACACTGTAGAACTTTCGTAAAAATTTAATTACAAAAACTAAAAAATAAATTGAAAAAAAATTGTAATGCTTCTGCTTCATCCATTAATCGAACATCAGCTCCCTTCTCTAACAGAGAATTGGTCTCTTGATTCGTTGAGGCACTGAACTTCAGATTTAACCATTTCCTGGATGTTGGACAGCCGTTATGCTTACGCTTTCTTGTCCTTTTTATGCTGCCTCTTTATTGATTTTCCTCCATAGATCTTACTAGTATATGCCAAGGGATTTCGAAATTCACAAGCCACTGTATCGTTTCTGTGCCATTGAAGTATTGAACACCAGGTTTTTCTCTTCTATCAACAAAAGTCCTCTGAACACTGAACTACTGGAACATTGAGCTGCACTGTAAAAAAAATTCTCAGGTTACTAAAAATTTTTTAGTATATTTGTATTCCACAGATTTTTTTAGTAACCGGTACTAAAAATTGGTGCTAAAAGACTAAAAAATGTTTTGTATTCTTACTTACTAACTATAAAATCTGTAAGAATTGCTAGAAAACAGCTAGCAACATTACTAGAAAACAGCTAGCAACGATTCCGATTTTTAGTACCGGTTACTAAAAAAATCTGTGGAATACAAATATACTAAAAATTTTTTAGTAATTTCCAAAAAATCTGTTAGAAAAACTAAACTTTTTTTAGTAGATCGACCCATTTTTTTTTTACAGTGTGTAGACTTATTCTTTTTCTGGATGTTCTTTTTTTTATACTTTTCATTTTCACGGGATTTCATACCTATAACCAAATTTTCTATTATCTCGTCAATAACGTTTCTTTTTTCTTAAGCATGGACCAATAAGTAGTTAGTGTTCCTGTTGAATTGACGATTTTATGATGAATTCTCTATAAAAGAAAAACAAAAACACTGAATTAAATTTAAGAATGAAAACCTTAAATATAAATACGAAGAAAAATGCAAAACTATCACATAATAGATGCTAAACACAATAAAATTAAAATATAATAATCTAGCAAAAACATAAAAACGCTTAAAAGTGTCACGATAGGCGATTCATTTGTACTTTATTGACTTTATTATTCCCTGTTATAATATAAATGCATGAACACTTAACGAAAGATTCCGCATTATTAGCACAACTGTATATTAAAAATCACTATCAAATAGTAAACGGGAAAAACAGATCGCCGCTTTCTTTTTACGTGCGTCAAAAACATCGCATAGAAATGATGAATAACGAAAAGTTAAACTGAATGATCCATTTAGCGTAAAAACGCGGGAAAAATCTAATTTTGTCATTCTACCTAATCTTATATCTAAAGAACTCCGTTAGAGAACGATTTTACCTAAACGCTGATGAAAAATCGCCGTAATATTTTCACGATTCAAACTGTTGTTACGCGCAACAATGCGTTACATGCATGAATCTTCTTCAAGCGTGAATGATGATTATCTTCATGGTTGAGCATGACTAAGTTGTGGTCATTTTGAGAAAGGTACATTGAGTCAAGCTGTCGGAAATATGCGATGCAGATATGGAGAGTATTACGATGTTGCGGATGGGATATATTTTCGGCATTTGCTGTATGTACTGTAAAGGTTAGTTGTTTTATAATATTCGACGTTATTTTTCTGTTTTAAATGTCATAATAATACTTATACTTTAGTGCTACATTTATTTATTGATAGCAGAAGGGATGGGGGTGGGTAAATAAAAATAATCCTAGACCGCTAATCGGAGCTTACTACGGCCCGAGAAGTTATAATGTAAAAGAACGACAACATCAAATAACCATCATTTTTCATGATTTAGAACATGTAAATTATGTGTATTTCAAGTATCATTTATTATGTATTTTTATTTATGTACAATGGTCTAAATTATATAATACATTAACAAATAGAGCCAGTTTTAAACGTTTATTAAATGTAGCTCATTCTGATGAGATTTCTAAGATTTTTTGCTCTATAAACAGATTTTAACTTTCAAAAGAAAAAAGAAAAAAGAAAAAGAAGATAAGTAATCAATTAAAAATATCTATTGTCTTTCATTTTAAATCAATTTATTGATTTAAAAAAATTCAGAAATTCGCATTGGACTTGGTGAAAATTACACCAAAATATTTCTGTAAATATATTGATTATTTGTAACAATTTTGGTTAAAATGGTTTGACTTTTGGTTAGTGCTCGCGAATATACGTTTATATACGTTTAAACGTATACGTAGTTAAGCCTTTTTTCCATATGATACGAATCCAAAATCGTTACCGGTTACAATACGTTTTAAACGTATTAAACGTATACTCGCGAGCACTACTTTTGGTTTACTAATTGTCCTTCTACTTTCGTTTTCTGTATTTCTATCTTAAATGTAAACATATCAATACAAAATTGCATAAAAAATAATAGCTTGCTATGATGTAAATCATAATAAATTTAATAAAGAATTATGCTGAGGTTTGATATGACATGAATTATACTTAGTGTTTAAAAGAAAGAAAAAAAAATATTTAGAAAATTCACTAAAACTGGTCTTTTATTGTAAGATTTAGTATAGATTTTCCGAAAATTTGTAGCTCCATGATAACAGATTCGCTCATTAATCAAAACCTGATTAACTAAACACTTAACGAAGTGAATATATATAGATGAATAATTATTTAAAGACGTAGATTAAGCATGTTAATATCCTAATGCGATTGATAACATCAACTAAGCATAGATTTGCATCGCATATTTTCACTCTTTCTCTACATACTTCTCAAAGATATAACATTTAATGTAATAAAATTATTAATAAATAAATTATCATTTGTTTTTTTATTCTAGCATAAAGTTTATAGGGAAAAAATAAATATATACGAGTTCTGTTAGCTTTCTTTTCTATCTGCATTCTAACTGTCCCAGTGTTCTCAGTTCATAATAAAATTTTAATGATTTTAGGATCGATTGTAAACTATTTTTTAATAACTAGGATTTTGCCCTCACTTTAATTTTAGTACGTATTTTACGAAAAAAAAATAGAAAATTCATTAAAACTACTTTTAGTCGGTCTTTTATTGTAAGATTTAGTATAGATTTTCCGAAAATTTGTAGCTCCATGATAACAGACTCGCTCATTAATCAAAACCTTAAACACTTAACGAGGTGAATATATATATAGATGAATAATTATTTAAAGACCACTATATTAAGCATGTTAATCCCTTAATGTGATTGATAATATTAATTAAGCATAGATTTGCATCGCATATTTTCACTCTTTCTCTACATACTCCTCAAAGATATAACATTTAATGTAATAAAATTATTAATAAATAAATTATCATTTGTTTTTGTTTTTTCTAGCATAAAGTTTATAGAAAAAAAATTAAATATACGAGTTTTGTTAGCTTTATTTTCCATCTGCATTCTAACTGTGAGTTCTGTTAGCTTTCTTTTCCATCTGCATTCTAACTGTCGCAGTGTTCTCAGTTCATAATAAAATTTTAATGATCTTAAGATCAATTGTAAAATATTTTTTAATAACTATTATTTTGTCTTCACATTAATTTTAGTATGCAATTTACAAAAAAATAAAATAAATTAAATTAAAATACAAATGAAAATAAAAATAAACAAACTTACAAACAATGTTTTGGATCGATTTTTAAGTTCATTTTCCAAGAATAGCTGCATTTTTTCAGATTTTGATTAAAAATTTAATATCCTTCTTAAATGCATGCTAGAAAATATTCAAGTCATAATTATTATTTTACTTGAAATGGTTTTTGTCTCAGACCATATTAAATCGCTGTAATATTCTAGCGTTTTCAAAGATCATTTCTAAATCACTTTTTAATGACTTAATGCTTTTTAAATGTACAATCACATTTTAATACGTTATTAAAAGAAAATCTGTGAATTTCATTATTATGTATAAATAAAGTTTTCCATATAATTATGAAAAAAGTGTTTGATGAAATTTTAAAATGTCTTATTAAATTTGATCATTTATCATATAATTGTTTTTAAAGATAATGCTATACATATTCTTCTGTTACATTTGAATGTGTTTTTACAGGGAAGAGTCGTATTTATCCAATATATATATATATATATATATATATATATATACTACTTAACTAAAATAGTTTTGATTATATCTTTTTTTTAATACTTTAAATTAATGCCAAGTAAGATTTAGTAGCATAACCTTAGTTTTAAAAACATGGAAAAGAAGCTAAGTTTGAATGTGATTTCCAGTTATTCGGTAGCTAAGGAATTTTTAGCGATAGTTCTAATAAATAATGAATTAAATAAATAATCTTAAAAAAAGGAGTAACATTAAGGGGCCGCTTCACTGAAATTCTTAAAAGCCCGATGACTCATTACCTAATATAATTATTAAAATGCGTGTTTCACAATTAAAAAGTAGACATCAGATGCCGAAGGTATGCGTTTTTAAAAATTGTCTCCTTGAATTTTAAGTATTTCTAAGAAGGTGATAAAATTTCATCAAGTGGAAATTTCAAAGTTTGTAGGGTATTTTTAAATAGTTAAAATTTAAGGAGACAATTTTTAAAAACGCGCAACATCGGCACCTGACGTGTACTTTCTGATGGTGAAAACCGCATTTTAATAATTACATTAAGTAATGAGTCATCGCGCTTCTATCTTTTCCCATAGGTTAACATGGCATTTCGTGATCGGGGAGTTTCAGTGAAACGACTCCTTAAATTCTAACAAGGGGTCTTTTAAACTCGCCGAAAATCAACAAAAACATCCAAAGTTTGAATTGGTGTATCTTCAAAAACTTTATGTATAAGCATAAAATTTTGACTATTGATTAAACAGATTGTGCTTTTTAATATAATACCATTAGAAACTGACTAGTCTTTTACTGAATTTGTGCATTGTTGAAATTCAAATTGCTTTTTTTTTTTTTTACTCCGTAAGTCATTGCGCGCCTGATATCTTGAGAACGTATGTATGGAATGCTATGAAATTTGATGAAGATAATAAGCACATATGTATTTCAAAAATCATCTACTCTTAGGTCAAATTATTTCATTAGACATGTAAAAAAATTCAAAATTTTACGTTTTTTAATGAATAAAAATAGTCATAACTAAAAATCTTATCACTGTAAATACTTAAAGTAGATCATTTTAAACACACATATATGCTTATAATCTAAATAAAATTTCATAACAATCCATTTATACGTTTTCAAGATATCATGCACGCAATGACTTACGGAGTTATTTTAATTTCAACAATGCACAAATTCAGTAAAAGACAAGTCAATTTCTAATAGTATTATATTATAAATCACAATCTGTTTAACGAATAGTCAAAATTTTACGTTTATACATATAAAGGTTTTCAAGCTACACTAATTCAATTTTAATAGGTATTAAACCTACATTCTCTTAGAGTAACGCGAGTGCTTTAAAATCATAGTTGCAATATATATTTATTTACATGAAAAAAAAATATATTTATTTAAAAATAGTTAAATTTGGTTCATAGAAATATTTTAGATTCCAGTTAAATAAAGTGTGGTAATTTGCCATCCTAGGAGCAATATTTAAGACAGAAATAATTGAGCATCTCTACTCAAATTATCGTATGTCTAAGAATGTTTAAAATGTTATCATTTCCTTTATCTCCAAATCACAAAACATTTTGTCAGTTTTATGCACTACCTGAAGCGTTCTGTCACAACTCATGATACTAATCGCCCGAATAAAAGTATTTCAGAAATGCTTACCTATGTAATATTTTAAAAGAAAACACAAGAATATAGTGAAAATATATTTGGATATATTCAGAAAGACTTTTTTTCGGTTTATAGTGGAATTTTAAGTTTTCAAATAAATAAATCATGTAAAATGGAAGTTTGAGAGAGATAGAAATGAGCAACTTTACACAAATTGTTGTACGTCTAAGAATGTTAAAATGATGTCATTTTCTCTGTCTCAGAAGCACAAAATATTTTGTCAGTTTTACGTATTACCTCAAATTTTTTGTCATAACTCATAGTATTAATCGTCTGAATAAAATATTTCAGAAATATTTATCCGTGTAATATTTTTAGAAAACGCAAAAATAGCAAACAATTCTATAGAAGGGAAGCATTTTTTGAAAAAGGCGTGATGCTTATTTAAATAAGAATATTTTTTACGATAAAATACTCTGTCGGTATAATGTTTTTAAGGATCTGTATTACAGAAAGATGTTTTATGATGTCGCGTTTTAAATGTTATAAAATAGAATTTAAAAATAAATAAATAAATAAAACGAATTTATATGCTTTGAATCATTACCAATATATTTTGACTACATTAAAGACGTGAGTATAAAATATCACAAATTTACTAAATTGGTGTACACAAATGTCAAATTTAAAACTTATACATACATTAAAATTAAATAAAAAATATCAACGTTTCGACCAACTTCTGTGGTCAACCTCAGGAAATATTTTTTACATTGCTTTTAAAGTTTCAAAGGCGAAAAACAAGCCGTCCGTTGCCACATTATTATTGCCGTCCACAAATTAAATAAATAAAAAGAAAACTGCCCAGTTAAACTGAAGGCATTGAGCTCACAGGCTATTCACACTAATTGAATATTATACTCTTATTTGAAAGAATTTGAAATAAGCCCCTCGAAAAATAAGGAAATCGACAATATATTAAGGAGGGGGGTCATCCCCCCGTTACCCCCCTCATAGTTAACTAATGAACCCCTTAAACTAATCAGGGAAGTCTCTAATTACAATGAAAATATATACAAAATTTGAAGAAAATCGGATAATTCTGCATGAAAAACCCATTTATCTAAATTAAGGGGGATTAGCCCCCGCCCTTTCCCCCTTTATACTTAACCAATGAACCCCCAAAACTATTCAAAGAAGCGCATTATCACAATGAACCTATATACAAAATTTGAAGAAAATCGGATAATTCTGCATGAAAAACTCATTTATCTAAATTAGGGGGGGTATCCCCCCTTTCCCCCTTTATGCTTAACCAATGAACCCCCAAAACTATTGACAGAAGTGCATTATCAAAATGAACCTATATACAAAATTTGAAGAAAATTGGATAATTCTGCATAAAAAACCCTAAATTATAGGGGGTTAGCCCCCGTTTTCCCCCTTTATGCTTAACCAATGAACCTCCAAAACTAATCAGGGAAGCGCCTCATCACAAGGAACCTATAAACAAAATTTAAAGTAAAACGGTTAGTTCTATCAAGAGTTATCGCGTTACGTACATACATACGTACATACAGAACCGGCGGGCACATAAGCTCTCAGGCTTTGATAGCCTGTGAGCTAAAAAAATCACTAGGTTAACCATCAATCATCGTCCCAACCAACCCCAAGTAGAAACGATGCAGAAGCACCTCCTAACGGATAAAAATCTAACAGCTTTAAATGTATTACCGATGAAAAATGGTCAGGCACCCACTGTCGGACTATTTATTGTCATGGTGATACAAACTTGGTTAGTATTGTCATTTTAAGAACAGTTATTGAGAAAAAACTAAAAATGAACATCTTTGCACAAATGGTTGTGCAAATAAGAATGTTAAAAATTGTCATTTTCTTTATCTATGGAACACAAAACATTTTGTTAGCTTGTGTATTGCCTGAAGCTTTCAGTCATAACTGACAATACTAAAAAATCTAAAGTTATTTCAGAAATGCTTACCCATATAATATATTTTTTAAGAAAATGCAAGAATAATAAACAATTTCTTAGAGACGAAGAATTTTTTTTTTTTATAGATACGATGTTTATTTAAATAAGAATATTCTTATGATAAAATACTCTCTTGATATAATGTTTCTAACGTTATGCATTTGTTATTTCTAGCATACTGCATTTTAAAATGTGCGTAAATAAAAATATACATAAAACAATAAATAAAAACATAAAACAAATTTAGGTGCTTGAAATCAGTAACAGTAATATTTGTTTATTCAAAATATATTTGAATAAATTCGGAAAGACTTGTACTCGGTTTATAGTAGAATTTTAAGTTTTAAATAAATTGTGTAAAATGTGTTGTCTTAGCAACAGTGTTGGAGAAAAAAAAAAGAGCTACTTTACACAAGTTGTTGCAAGTTTAAGAATGTTAAAATTATGTCATTTCCTCTATCTCAGAAATGCAAAATATTTTGTCAGTTTTATGTATTACCTGGAGTTTTTTGCCATAACTCATAGTATTTATCGTCTGAATAAAAATATTACAGAAATATTTATCCGTATAATGTTTTTAGAAAACGCAAAAATATCAAACAATTTTATAGAAGAGTATTTTTTTTAAAAAGGCGTGATGCTTATTTAAATAAGAATAGTTTTATGATAAAATACTCTCTCGATATAATATTTTTAAAGATCTATATTCTAAGAAGATGTTTTATAACGTAGAGTTTGAAATGTTATAAAACAAAATTTAAAAATAAATAAATTAATAAAACGAATTTATATTCTTTGAATCATTGCCAAAATATTTGACTACATCCGAAAAAGGTTATATTCGGTTTATGAAAGTGTTTTATGTTTTATTTAAACAAACTTGGTTAAGGTTGTCATTTTAAGAACAGTACTTGAGAAAAAAGTAAAAATGAATATCTTTGCCCAAATGGTTGTGCGAATAAGAATGTTAAAAATGTTCTGAAAATGTTTATCTGGGAAGCACAAAATATTTGGTTAGTTTGTGTATTACCTGAAGCTTTTAGTCCTAACTGACGATACTAAACATCTAAATAAAGTTATTTCAAAAATGCTTACCCATATAATATTTTTATAAAAAAAACAAGAATAATAAAATAACTTTTTAGAGAGGAAGAACTTTTCTTTTAAAGACACGATGTTTATTTAAATAAGAATATTTTTGTGATAAAATACTCTCTTGATATAATGTTTTTAAAGTTATGTATTTGTTATTTAAATCATACTATGTTTTAAAATGTGATACCAAATAAATAAAAATATAACACAAATTTAGGTGTTTGAAATCAGTACCAATAATGTTTGTTTATTCAAAATATATTTGAATAAATTCGGAAAGACTTGTACTCGATTTATAGTAGAATTTAAAGTTTTAAATAAATTGTGTAAAAGTTGTTGTCTTAGGAACAGTGTTTGAGAAAAAAAAAAAGTAAATGAGCTACTTTACACAAGTTGTTGCACGTTTAAGAATGTTAAAATTATGTCATTTCCTCTATCTCAGAAATGCAAAATATTTTGTCAGTTTTATGTATTACCTGGAGTTTTCTGCCATAACTCATAGCATTTATCGTCTGAATAAAAATATTTCAGAAATATTTATCCGTATAATGTTTTTAGAAAACGCAAAAATAGCAAACAATTTTATAGAAGGGAAGCATTTTTTTAAAAAAAGGCGTGATGCTTATTTAAATAAGAATAGTTTTATGATAAAACACTCTCTTGATGTAATGTTTTTAAAGATCTATATTCTAAGAAGATGTTTTATGAGGTATATGATATAGAATCATATATATTTTGTTTTATTCTAAAATTTAACTTTCCCATCTTAAAGTTTCTCTAGGTGAATTAATTTCTGTATTCAAAATCTTTTTATTCTTTAATCCGAAAAACAATCATTTCTTCCTAGCTTAAAATGTTCCCAGATATTTCTTCGTAACATTAAATGTACGTTTCTCTCATGCGGTTTCAATTCGAATATTAATGTACTGCAGATGACCGTAACATATGTTGTTTTGTCTTTCTTCGTATCTTGTGTTAAATGCAGGCACCGTTTTCATAATTTGACTGCTGCAAAAATATGCACTATAAACTCTTTTCGTTAGATTGTAATAACACATGCCTAATTTTCCCAAAACAACGCTCGGGTGTAAGTTAAAAAATCACAAAAATTGATGTTCCGCCAAATTATGGCATCCTTTCATTTCTTATTCAAAAATGCTCAATATTGGTTTATTGCTAACTGTCAAAATTTGACGGTTCATGCCTGGTTAGAAATGTACGGATTGGCATGTTACATCTAATATGTTGGCGATAATGTATCTGTAAAATTAGATCAGATCTGCTGTCGCTTTTGTCGGAAAAAGATGTAAAATTTTTGGTAGAATAAGCGAAGGCCACCCTCTCTGTTTTCTTGTGTCGATGTGTTGGTTTAATAAAAATAATTCCATGGATAACAAGACTTGATTTCATCTAATGCCTCTTGTATGGATTAATTATTTTAACAGGAAACGAACTTACGATTATTGCAGCACACGCATTGCACCATTATACCTCGGCAATTTTTAAGAAGAAATGTTCCTTACGATATATCGAGACTGATATAGAATCATATACTAAAATTTAACTTTCCCATCTTAAAGTTTCTCTAGGTGAATTAATTTCTGTATTCAAAATCTTTTTATTCTTTAATCCGAAAAACAATCATTTCTTCCTAGCTTAAAATGTTCCCAGATATTTCTTCGTAACATTAAATGTACGTTTCTCTCATGCGGTTTCAATTCGAATATTAATGTACTGCAGATGACCGTAACATATGTTGTTTTGTCTTTCTTCGTATCTTGTGTTAAATGCAGGCACCGTTTTCATAATTTGACTGCTGCAAAAATATGCACTATAAACTCTTTTCGTTAGATTGTAATAACACATGCCTAATTTTCCCAAAACAACGCTCGGGTGTAAGTTAAAAAGTCACAAAAATTGATGTTCCGCCAAATTATGGTATCCTTTCATTTCTTATTCAAAAATGCTCAATACTGGTTTATTGCTAACTGTCAAAATTTGACGGTTCATGCCTGGCTAGAAATGTACGGATTGGCATGTTACATCTAATATGTTGGCGATAATGTATCTGTAAAATTAGATCAGATCTGCTCTCGCTTTTGTCGGATAAAGATGTAAAATTTTTGGTAGAATAAGCAAAGGCCACCCTCTCTGTTTTGTGTCGATGTGTTGGTTTAATAAAAATAATTCCATGGATAACAAGACTTGATTTCATCTAATGCCTCTTGTATGGATTAATTATTTTAACAGGAAACGAACTTACGATTATTGCAGCACACGCATTGCACCATTATACCTCGGCAATTTTTAAGAAGAAATGTTCCTTACGATATATCGAGACTTTACACTATAAGGTAGAGTTTGAAATGTTATAAAACAAAATTTAAAAATAAATAAATTACTAAAACGAATTTATATTCTTTGAATCATTGCCAATATATTTGACTACATCCAAAAATTTTTATATTCGGTTTATGAAAATATTTTATGTTTTATTTAAACAAACTTGGTTAAGGTTGTCATTTTAAGAACAGTACTTGAGAAATAAGTAAAAATGAATATCTATGCCCAAATGGTTGTGCGAATAAGAATGTTAAAAATTGTCATTTTCTTTATATGGGAAAGACAAAAGATTTTGTTAGTTTGTGTATTACCTGAAGTTTTCAGTCATAACTGACGATACTAAACATCTAAAGTTATTTCAGAAATGCTTACCTATATAATATATTTTTTTAGAAAATGCAAGAATAATAAACAATTTTTTTTAGAGAGAATGAATTTTTCTGTTAAAGACATGATGTTTATTCAAGTAAGAATATTCTTATGATAAAATACTCTCTTGATATAATGTTTCTAACGTTATGTATTTTTTATTTATCTCATACTGTGTTTCAAAATGTGCATACCAATTAAATAAAAACATAAAACACATTTAAGTGCTTGATCTAATGTTTTTTACGTTACGTATTTGTTATTTGTATCATAACGGGTTTTAAATGTCACATACCGAAATAAATACATAAAACAAATTTTTAAGTGTTTGAAATCAGTGCCAGTGATATTTGGTTATTCAAAACATATTTGAATAAATTCGGAAAAACTTGGATTCGGTTTAAGGTAGAATTTAAGTTTTAAATAAATTGTGTAAAAGTTGTCGTCTCAGGAACATTGTTTGAGAAAATAAAATAAATGGGTTAATTTACACAAATTGTTGTACGTCTGGGAATGTTAAAATGATGTCATTCCCTCTATCTCAGAAACATGAAATATTTTGTCAGTTTTATGTCTTATACTTGTAGTCTTATATTTGTCTATATACTTGTAGTTTTCAGTCACAACTCAGTATTAATCGTCAGAATAAAAATATTTCAGAAGTGTTTACCCGTATAATATTTTTAGAAAACGCAAAAATAGCTAAAAAATTTATAAAAACGAAGAATTTTTTGAAAAAGACATGATGCTTACTTAAATAAGAATATTTTTTATGATAAAATACTCTCTCAATATAATATTTTTAAAGATCTGTATTCTAAGAAGATGTTTTATGATGTGGAGTTTGAAATGCTATAAAGTAAAATTTAAAAATAAATAAATAAATATAACGAATTTAGATGCTTTGAAAAATTGCCAATATATCTGACTACATCCTAAAAGGTTATATCCGATTTATGAAAGTATTTTATGTTTCATTTAAACAAAATTGGTTAGGGTTGTCATTTTAAGAACACTTCTTGAGAAATTAATAAAAATGAACATATTTGCGCAAATTGTTCTGCTCCTAAGAATATTAAAAATGATGTCATTTTTTAATCTGGGGAACACAAAACATTTTGTTAGTTTGTGTATTACCTGAAACTTTGTGTCACAACTCAAAATACTAATCGTCTGAATGAAAGTTTTTCAAAAGTTCTTACCCATACAATATTTTTAATGAAGACGCAAGAAGAGCAGTTATATATAGAAAAAAAAAAGCAACAACAGCAACAACAAAAAAACACGATGGTTTTTTAAATAAGAATATTTTACTGACAAAATATTCTTTCAATATAATGTTCTTAAATATGTGCATTCTCGGAAGATGTTTCCATGATGTAGAGTTGGAAATGCTATAAAATAAAATGGAAAAATGTTAAATTTAAATTAATATAGATACTTTAAATTATTGTCAATAATTTGGCTACCCGATATGTTTTTAATTGTACTCGGAGGTTTTATTCAGTTTGTAAAAAAAAAAAAAAAAAGTTATATTTAATTTAAACAAACTGTGATTAGGATTGTCATTTTGAGAATGGCGCTTGAGAAATAAATAAAAGAAGAGTATCTTTCCGTAATTGGTTGTGTGCCTAAGAATGTTAAAAATGTAGTCATTTCTTTTATCTTCAGAACACAAAACATTTTGTCAGTTTTATGTATTACCTGAAGCGCTTTGTCACATCCCATGATACTAATCGTCTGAATAAAAGTATTTTAGAAATGCTTACCCATGTAATATTTGTAAAGGAAATGTAAGAATCCTAAAACAGTTTTATAGATTTGAAGTAGTTTTTGAAAAAGACAAGATACTAATTTAAATAATAATATTTTTATGATAAAATACTGTCTCGATATAATATTTTTAAAGATTTGTATTCTTGTAAGATGTTTTGTATGATGTCGAGTTTGAAATGTTATAAAATAAAACAAAGTTATACTGTTTGGTTTATGGAAATTTTTTTATCACTTTTAAGAAAACATTATAACCGGATAACATTTTTTTAATAAAAACACTCTTTTTTAAATATCGTATCTTTTTTTCAAAAACATTCTTGCCTTCTATAATTTTGTTTTTCAATCTTTTAGCATTTTCTATAAAAATTACATGGGTAAGCATTTCTGAAATATTATTATTCAATCAATTAGTATCATGGGGCGTAACAGTATGCATCATTTAATACATAAAACCGACAAAAGGTTTTACGATTCAGAGATTTAAAGAAAAAAAAAAAAAAAAAAAAAAAAAGATATTTTTAACCTTCTTAAACGTACAAAAATTTGAGTAAATTTGCTTAATTTTTCTGTTTTAACTATTGTTCCCAAGATTGCAACTTTGCCTCAATTTATTTAATTGAAATCTGAAATTGTATTTTCATTAACATATTCCAACTCTTTATAAACAGATATTTTATTATTTTTTATCAAATATATATATATATATATATAATCATTGAAACAAATGTTTTTCTAGTGTTCACTTTGCACAGGAAAAACATTGGTCTAATATCCATTCATATTTTTTGTCTGGTGATTATATAATACGTGATAGTACACCTGTTAAGTAATAACGTAAAAGAACTACTGTATTTGACGATTCTAACTTTAACATTTTAGAAATAAAATAAGTTGCGTAAAGTTGATCAATATTTTTCTTTTCAGATATTGACATTTAATTTAAACTTTATTTTATATAATCCAAACCTAAAGTGTTTCTTGAAAGGAAACATAAGCTTTTTCCAGGCATTATTTTATTCTGAAGTCAAAAAAATTATTTATATTCTATATTATACAATACTCCTCTATACTGCTTGTTTGGCATTTATAAATATCGTTTTCTAAAATCCATTTCGTTTTCTGGTGATTATTGGACCTTTTGTAATAAAACACTTTTTCGGTAATACATAAAAACAACATTATGCTTCACAAATAATTTTAACATTCATAGAAAACATTTAATGTAAAACAGTTTATTTTTTCCTTCTTATATGCTGTTTGTTATATAAAGACGACAAAATTAAGTTATTTTACTTAATTGAATTCTAAAATATTCCGTTAAACAAAATACAACTTTTTTCTAAAAAAAAGTATTTAGTTATTCAATAAAGAAATATTTTATTACTTTCTGAAACGTGTGTTTGTGAAGGTTTCATTAAGAATATTTCAAAATTAATAAGATTTATATTTTTGTGTGTGATTACCAGCAAGAATCCAAAGAGTTTTCTGCAATTTCGTAATACGAGATTAACCAATCAGAAGCTGCATTTTTAATAACTCTTCGTACTTCGTACTTTCGTACCGAAAACTTATTAAAATACAGCCATCTGAATGGTTATTTCGTTTCGCAAAATTGTGAAAAACTCACAGGATCCCCACATGTTAAATATATTGTGACATAACGATTATTTGTGCAACACGCAAAAAGATGTTAGGCTTGAAATTTAGAACTTGCAAGCATTATGTATCAAATGATATTTTTATGAATTAATATTGTCTACTTCTTTATATTATACATTTTTTTACAAACACCCAGAAAAAAGTTTTTGTTTAAATATAGGTCAATGGAAATTTTGTTTGAATCAACAACAAATTTTTTTTTTTGCAATTCCAAAAAAAATTTTGTATCGTCAGTAAAAAATGTTTTGTTAATTCAAGTAAAATGGTACAATTTTACTTGAATTTTGCTAAAACAACCAAAATGTACTCAACAAAACATGTTTTGTAGTTTTAATCAATCACTTTTTCTGGGTGCAGTGTACTCTTAATTGTTCCTAATAGCTGTTAAAAGGATTATTAGTATTTTTATTTTACGTAGCTGAAACTCAAAATATATTTTTAAAACAAGTTCAGCTTCTTCAAATAAATAAATATATTTTATTATTTCTAAAAAAAGGTGTGTGCCCTCCTTGGAATTTCCATGGAGTCTGTCACCAACATTTTTGATTAGAAGTTTTTTATTTAATATTTTAATCGTAGCAATTGTATTCGCCTCGTTTAGCTGCAGAATTTGTAACACTTTACTGCAATTAAATAAGCAGAAAGATTCTATTAAAATTATGGTAGAATTGTACGCACTCTGAAAATATTTCTGTATATAGAATCTGGCATTTCTCCTAAGATATTAAAGCAGCAACAATTACAAAAATACAGTCATGTAGCTAATTTATTTTAATAATCACGTATTTTATGACATATAATTCAATTTTTGTTATGTTAACATACTGACTTTAATCCTAAATACTTGATTACATAACATATTTTAAAAAAGAAGTTTTTTTTATTTTGTAGAAAAATAAAGTTAAAATTTGCATTATCTATCTATCTATATATATATATCTATATATCTATCTATATATATATATATATATATATATATATATAATGCTTTCGTATCTTAAGCAAACATTTTTATTTAAAAAAAAAAGACAGAAAGAAAGAAAGAGAAAGAATGTACGAGTAAGTTATATGACATTTTAACGGATTATTTTTTCACTTTAAAGTACAGTATTACGGGTTAAAAAATTAAGCAAATTATAATATAAATAAAAACTAGAACAATGTGTCCTAAATTTTAGATATTTAACTTAATGTCTACATTTTTAGCTATTTTAGAATGACAAAATATCCAAGTAATTTTTTTTTCATATTCTTAACGTCTGTATTTTACAGGAAAATTTTACGATGTGTAATCTAAATTAAGGTCCACATCTTTCTACATTAAAAAAAAAAAAAATAAAATATCTTACTCCGAAATAACATACGTATTTTTCGTAGAAAATATTCTGACATTCTTATTCTGCTTCTTTCAACAAAAATAATACTTCAGTAATTATATCTGAAATCTTCTTATGTAGACGATTATGAGTTGTGACAGAACACTCTGTGTAATATATTAAATATCTCAAACCCGCACATGTTATGCGACTAATGATAACATTAAGCATACCATTTTTAGCTTTCTTAGAATTACAAGAATGCGCATGAAGTTATTCATTTCTACCATTTTGTGACACAATCTTTCCTAATGAGATAATTTCCATTTGCACAAATCGTTTTAAGCCTAACTATTTTCAAACTTTTAATAAAAAATTAAATTTGTTTGATAAAACAGTATTCGTTATCAACCACACGAAAAAAATGGCTAAAGGCGCTTAAATCAAACGGATGTGGTGTTTCATGTTATTCAATTTCAGTGCAATACCTCTTTGGATAATAGTAGCCTTTGTTGTTTAAAAATAATCCGAGACCCTTTGCTTCGATAAAAGAAAGACTGGGTTGGATTTTGGCGACAGCGATACTTTCCTAAAAGGTCATGTTTTTTAAACCCATTCTTTTCTTTTCTTTGTTGTTGATAAATGCTTTCAGTATATGCATTCTGTCATCAAGAGTTGGCTGGAATTAATTACAATTCTAGTTTTCGGGGGCGTTGACTAAGTGGTCTTTCTTAATGGCGTAAAGATATAGGCACACTTCTTCATATTCTTTATTTATGTAGCTCTCTTTTTCATTTTTTATTTGTCCATATAAGGTGTTAAGCTGTCGATGACGTTTTTTCAGGCTCGTGCTTTTGATACGGCACGTGAAATGAGATTGTTATTCTAGATGAGTGGGTTCGTTGGTGCTTGAGATTACGTAGTGACGAATGTAGGGGAGGACAGAATAGCGTTGAAGTTTGATTATAGTTATTTTAAATGAAATGACATTCTTTTGAAGGATTGAGAATGGGAACAGATGTTTATTGTTGTTAAGAAAATGTTAATGCGGACAATTATACATAAAATCAAGGAGTCTATTAATTGGACGTTGTATTTAAATTACCTATGCAAAAGCTAAATATATAATGTATATTTAACTTTTTATATCAGCATTCACTATTAGCGAATGGCTCTGATTATATCTTTAAAAATTGCATTTCATAACGTATTATACTGACGATCACTTGGGGAGAGCAGTGTACAGTAAATTCTGTCTATTTGCGGAATACTGCCCCCTTAGGGAAAATTTTCGCAGACGCGATCGACTCCGCCTTAAACAGAGTTTACTATATTTTACTGAATTTCATTCAATAACATTCATAATAATATAATTAATTGGAGTTGATGTACCGGGCTCGATTGCTGCTTTTGCAATAAGTGCTTTGTGTGTGATTCTGGTTCGTAATCCACTTTAAACAATATATAGACCTGTTTACTCCACTGAACTCCATCACAGAATGGAGCTGTTATGGAGATCAGTGGTGTAACTAAATTGACAGAAGTGTCTTTAATACTCTTCATTCTAAAGTAAGTGTCACACACATTCAATTAAAAAAAAAAAAAAAAAAAAAAAAAAAACGAAAAGAAAAAGAAATTTGGAAAAGTTTTAATATTTTCTTGATATTACTGCATCCTTGAGTAATGATGTGACTCTTAGACACATAACAGTTTTAAAACAAAATAATGTCAATGCGTTTGAGACATTTTCATTTTTCAGCAGCTAACAAAATCATTAATTTTCTGAAAATAAAATTTAATCTTTTCCCAACAGATAACTCTTCTGATATTCCTCGGAGGACATTAAATCACAAGAAGCAAAATATATTACATCGTTTCACGTCAAACTAAAAGTGTTCTAATTCTCAGAGGAGGATATGATAGGTATTGTCGGAGCAAATAATAATGATGATTACATCCTCCTATTGATCGAAGAAAAAATATTTAGTATTTTGCCATTTTTAACACGTTCATTCATTTTCTCTCAGACTTATCTCAGGACGCCACTTTCTGGGAGTCAAATAATCTGTATTCTTTTCACAGAATTCCTAACTATAAAACAGTATATATCCACAGTAAAAAATGTTTCATGCGTGTATCTAAGAAATACTCATACAATCGACTTGAGTTAGAAATTCTGCACCATGTGTCGGCCGTTGAGACATGATATTTTTTCTATTCCTAATGGCCCGCAGGTAATTATTGCGAGATAGAAAAAAAAAAACAGAAGAAAAGATGAGGAGCGACAAAAGAATAGAAAACTCTCTATTGGCCGCAGTATAACGCTCTATCTATTGTCTGAAAGAAGGACTTTAATTTGTGAATGGTAAGATGGCGTGCAGAATAAGGCTTATGTCCTCAGGGCCTTAAGAAACAAGTAGAGGCTATTATCTAACGTTTGTAATACCAAAAAACAAAAACTGAATTGCAAAGTGTTTGATTCTCTTGCAACGGAAGTAGGTCTAGATTTACGGCCTATACTACACGCCCTAGTGTCCAGTTGGCTAATTGGGTGACTTAGACACGGTCGACAGGTTACAGAGAAGACAGTTTGCTCATCATGATCGGACGATAAAGTATTAAAAATGTCTACATGACAAGAAATATCTGTCATTCATACTCGCTTTGAAGCTGTGTTGCGACGCCTACTAACAGTTCAAAAAGTTCAGTTGCTGAAAAGTCGAACTTTGTTTATATACTGTTTATGCTTCCGAACATCTTAGTTCGTTTTTATTAAATCACTACCGTACGGACGAGCTGCGTGAGCCATTCATACAAATGGTGAATTATTACACTGAAAGAGCTGATCGGCTTCTCACGATCAGCTTCCGGGTGATTGCTCTTTGTAGCTTTTTGTGAATGAAGGTTATACGTGAAATGCAATAAATTGGTTTTGTGTAGTAGAATTACAAAAAGTTTATTATGTATCGAGAAAATGTCAAAAGGTTAATTCTGATCAATGAAAAATTTTCTTTATGAAATTTAGACAGTAGTTAAAAAGATTTTCTTGTAACGAAGGTAGTTTTTAAATATAGAGCTCGTGAACTGCACTTATACAATCAATTTTACACGTATAATAAAAAATAAAATAAAAATAAG
This sequence comes from Maratus michaelseni, assembly GCA_963931845.1. Lineage (NCBI taxonomy): Eukaryota > Metazoa > Arthropoda > Arachnida > Araneae > Salticidae > Maratus > Maratus michaelseni. Next base: position 135,611,060 of record OZ007588.1, on the reverse strand, counting down.
ACATTTCAAAACAGACATATAATGTAATAATGTTAAATTTAAGTAATATAATGTTAAATTTAATGTCACACTTTTTAATTTAAGAAATGAAAATTATTGAAGCTATACACACAAAATTATACCCTTTTCAAATAATTAAACCCGAATCATAGTTTAATAAATTAATATGACATTTAAAATCAGACATTTAATAAAATACAAAAATAAAATAGCACAGTAAAATCATGTAATCATATCATAAATCATAAAATCATATGTTAAAATCAATTACTAACAGTAGACGGGCTCTAAACAAGCCCCTCATCTGTACAAATGTCAATCGATACCAAAACAGTTGTTTATAAAAATTCGAGACTATTCATCATTGCAAGACTGCATACTTATGTGGTAGTGTACATGCCACGCCTAGAGTTGATTTCGGTACGCTGGTGACCCAATCTTTAAAAAAAATCTGCTCTCTATATATCTCAGAAACCGACCAAAAAACAGAATCTTGTTTCATTGATTCATATTAAAATTTAACTTGTTTATAAAATTTAAACAAAACCGCAATTATGTTGCTAAACGAAAGTTATATATGTGAATATAATCCTACAAGCAGCGTAGCATTTCAAAAATGTTAATCTATTTGTGACTTAAAATTAATAAAAGTTAAATGCATTTTTTGTCTGAAACGATAATCAAAAGAATAAGATTGTTCAGATATCCCTTTAATGTTTTATATAAATGGGTTTAATAATTTAATGAACAATATAATTAAGATAACAACATTTGCATTTGAAATGTTCTATAACTTTTGACTTTTTAAAATAATGCCCCTTAAAAAAGCGGCACGCGAAAGAACTATTTCCCCATTTATTTGGCTACTGTGCATTTATCGACTTATAATATTATTGTTTTATTATTTAACCCTTTTTTGTATATACATAATTACAATGAATAGTTAGTTTATCTCGTGAATATTACACAATTTTAAAGAAATTTAGCTTTCTATTAAAGTTAGTTTTTTAAAATATATATTTTTTTTTAACTTGAAGGGAAATTAAGATATATGTAACTCCAATATGTAAAACTTTGCGTACCAACTTGATTTGAAGACAATTTTTCAGAAAATAAAAATATCCTACGAAGCCCCCCGCTCCCCTCTTCCCTCCCTTCTCTCTTTTTTCTCTTTTTTAATCAGTAATCTCTGAAGTAAGAATTCTTTTTGATTTCTCCGAGGCCTGGAGCTAAGGCTTCTTGAGAAATATTACTCTAAGAATCTCGTATTAAATCTTTTAATATACTATAATTAATGATAGCCAATTCGTAAAATTGCCATTTCAGCAAATATCCGTAATACTCACAACAACAATCATTTATATTGTTTTGAAGTTCAATGAACTCGTTTAATTAATTTTGAATAATAACGGGTGAATTAGAAGTTATTAATACTTAGATTTATTTGAAAAAAAATTTATAAGAAAAATGAAAACAAAAACTGTTATATTCGTTTATATTTTTAGTAAATTTATAAGCGAGTTGGTCTGTAAAATTTATCTAATACATGCGAAAATACTCTCAAAATTATTTTGGTTATGATATTAGTTCAAAAATAAATAAATAAATAAATAAATAAAATAAAATAAACTCAGACTGCATTTTAAAATAATGTAATTATACTTATTAGCAGTTACTCTTTTCTTACCGATATTTTCACTTTTTAATGTACATATAATACTGCCAAAAACAACTTACAAATTACCAACTATTAAAAATATTAACTTTAAATAAATCTGTAAAAGTATTCTGGTATCTTGTTTATGTTGTTTTTATTAAAACAACTCTTGATGAAATACAAGCATCTGGTGAAATTAAAATTACGTACGTAATAAAAATATTTCTCATATACAATATACTGATTTTGCAGCAGACTACTCCTTACAAAATGCATGCGTTTAAAAATATTCCACCCACTCACTTTAAATTATTTTACGCTCAGTGATTCTAATTACTGGACCGCTTTACCACTTTTCCCCATTGCTGACAACCCTGTTGTCCAAACTTCCAAATTCATCTATTTCCCATAGGTTCTCAAATGATTTTTGGAGACCCAATGTAAACTAAATGGGAAGATGGATTAGGCGAAAGCAAAAGCCCGGGGATTCTAGCACCAAATCCCAGCTGCGAACGTTGTCACTTGGAAAATCGATATTTAATTTAGCTTTAAAATGATGTCACTAGCACTGAATAAGCCACCCTCGCTTAGACAACTATTTCGCGCGTTGGACAGAATTGAATTATATGAAGATTCAAACACCCGTAGTAGTGAATGGGATAAATCAAGTTAGAACAGTTTAATGTGTGTTTCATCGCGAGATATTTACATTATTGAAATAAAACTATTAACAGTGGTCGAAAATTTCGAGAAAATATCTTTCTCATCATTTCAAGTGCAAAGAATACGAAATTTCATTATTCTTCTCTTACATACGTTTAATGTGAACATTTATTGATATGAGAGAAATATGCGATATTAAAATTTTTCCTCCTTTTCTAAAATTCTTTGAGATGGTGAATGATGTTCAATAAACTTTTAAGAATAGCACTTTTAAACTTATCTCAGTTTAAGGAATTACTTTGAAGGAGATTTCACGAAACAAGCGAAAACAATTTTCGGAAATATGCAAAGCAGTCACTACAAGCGAAAATTCCCTTCAGCATTTAAATTTCAGGAAATTTTCTATTCGGAAGATGCTCATTGAATAAAACTTTCAATGGTGATGATTTTGAAATGTTGTTCACAAATAATTTTTGATAAAGATTTCTTTTATTAGAAATATATTATTTAAAATATTTTAACCTCTTCACCTCATTAATTTTGAAGCTAGCAGATGTAATTTCTCTTTATTCAATGATGATTACACATCAAGAGTAATATTAGCGACATTTTTTGTTCCTCGGTCTTGCTAAATCACTGCTTACATTTGTATAAATAGATATTGAGTATGAATCATCTTAACACATGATAAAATAATAGATTTCAGATATTAACTGTGATATTGTGGTGCCAGAAGCACTACGCTGTCAATAAAAAGCATTCAGTTATATCCAGATTTGAATTTTGATTTTAATATCAGAGGTTTTAGAGTAAATTACAAAATATTGCGTATGCGTAATGTCTTACTGAAAGCTTATATGTGACATTTTAATAAATACTTTGATAAAATCTTTCTAATTGCTATATATATTTTTTTTTTGTGCGCCACTATTATACTGAAAAAAGAAAGAAAGACAATATCCTGAAAATAGTTTGTATTTTATTTATGCTATACTTCCTATTTTATTTATTTTTACAAAAGACGCGTACCTATATGATTATTATTTCTTATACATCAATTAATAAAAAGTATATCAATAGTGACTTCAAAAACAGTGTTGTGAAACAATTTTGTCTCAGGCTATTATGTATATCAAGTTTTGAAAAAAAAAAAAAGAAGAAACGGCATATCCACCTCTTCACGTATTTTAAATCAATTTCCGCAAATTATCACATTCTACTACAGAAAAACAATTAAGGTACAAAAAGGTTTTTCTTGCGATAATAGGCAACCATGAAGTGTATTATGCGAATAGCCATTGTTTAACAGTACATTTTACTAACACAGCTGTGTTAATCAACTTCTCATCGCAAAAGTCTCTTTTGAACTCAGAATTTAATCAAGATAAAAACTTCTTCAAATCGTGACGGTTGGGTTAACTGCTACCGTGCGATTGATCTGTTATTATATTTCTGCTGAAGCGCTTATTTGATTGAAGTATAGTAGTTCTTTTAGCATTATCAGTCAGAAAAAACGTGCACTTAGCTTTCCTTCTTTCGTTTTCTTACTTGGTTGCATGGATACTTGATATGGAGTCACGTGGTTTCTTTTGTCTTAACATACTGCATATAATCCTGATATTCAACCAAGCGAATCCATTATGGCAGTAAGAGAATAAAAACCCGAGGAGATTAATTTTCTGTATCGAAATTTTGATAATTAAAAAGTACGTTCTTAGCATTTTCTCTACCACTCTCTTGAAGATATGACGTTCTTAGAATTATATTTAATTCCACCAAGCATGTCTGATTCTATCATATGAGTAAATTTTTTGCCTATCTTATGCGATGGAAAAGAAATGACCTGCTTTGCTTTTGATATATTTTTTCCTTACGGTAATTTTTGCGGCATGTAATCCACTATAGGGATTTCAAACTTGGTGATTAATTTACCAACATTCAATCAAAGGGATTGGAGTAATCATTTCATAAAAACAAAAAAAAATATTTTTAACAAACAGAATAAATAACAGGATAACAAAATAAATTAAAAAAATAAACTGTTTTTTTTTTTTTTTTTTTAACATCTTACATTTTGAAATTTATAATAAGCTATTTACTGTGTATTGTAGTTAAAAAATAATACAATAAATGTTTTTTTCGAACGATGGATCAAAAAGTCTTAAATGAATTATCGTCTTTATGCTTTCGACACAATTAATCTCTTACCAGCACGTTATAAGATGTTATGAATCCTTCATTTGAACTACATATTCTCCTCCGGATGTTTTTATCATTGAAGTAATCATTTCATAAAAACTACAGAAAATATTTTAAACAAACATTTTAATCGTAGAATAAATTAAAAAATAAACACCTTCGTTTTTTTAATAATTGGTATAGTAAATTTTGAAATTTATAATAAGCTATTTACTGTGTATTGTAGTTAAAAAATAATACAATAAATGTTTTTTTCGAACGATGGATCAAAAAGTCTTAAATGAATTATCGTCTTTATGCTTTCGACACAATTAATCTCTTACCAGCACGTTATAAGATGTTATGAATCCTTCATTTGAACAACATATTCTCCTCCGGATGTTTTTATCATTGAAGTAATCATTTCATAAAAACTAAAGAAAATATTTTAAACAAACATTTTAATCACAGAATAAATTTAAAAATAAACACCTTCGTTTTTTTTAATAAATAGTATAGTACACAGTAATTAATTATTCAGTAGAGCTGAAATATTATAAATAATAAATATTCACCGATACTGGGTTTAATTTGTCCCATGCATGCCAACGGTGTTGTGCTCATGGTTGACTTTCTATCTTGTGCTGCGTGTTTGTAGCCTTGTCATATAAGAGTGAGAGAATGCTAGACTGGATGTCGTCTGGATAGCTTAATTGGTAAAGCACTTGGTACGCTATACCAAGGCATCCGGGATCGAACCCCGGTCTGGACATTTTTTCACTCTAATGGTTGTACGCTGATTAGTAAAATGATAATTCATTCTTTGTGTTTCATTAGTATAGTACATTTCGAAATTTATAAAAAGATTTTTCTGTGTATTGTAGTTAAAAAAATAATATCATGAATGTGCTTTCGAACGATCGTTCAAAAAATCATACATGATTTATCGTCTTTATGCTTTTGACACGATTATTTTTTAAGATTAAAGTCTCTAACCAGGACGATATAAGATGTTATGAATCCTTCATTTGAACTACATGTTATCCTCTGGATGTAATGTTGTCTGATTGAAATAGGTTACGATTTAGTCATTTCAATATATACATTTTACTTTTTCTCATGAAACGCATTGTAAAACAAGTCAACCATCTGTAATATTTTAGAAGCATATATATTAAAAAAATAAAATAAATAAATAATTGGATCACTTATGCAAATGGGACATAAAACACACGTTCTTATCAAAATTACAATCTATTAAATGAGATTAACATTCACAGAGTGTTTCCTGTAACATATCACAATGACAATGACCCCGCTCTTCACGATTCTTTTTAATTCAAGATACATAGAGAACATCCACATCCATCTACATTCAGCTCGAATTTTATGTCATAGAAAAAAAAATGTGACTTTGCCAAATATTTGCACTTACTCTTTTAAAATTGTTATTTCTTCGTTTTATTTATGGTTTCATTATGTTGCCGTCTTCACTTCAGTGTGTGTTTGCAGCAGATGAATGGCTGATTGATTTATGAGAGTCCAGCTCTTCGATGGCATTGTACTGAATGGCGGAGCCAGTCCGACGGGTCAAGTTACTTGATGGATTAGAGAAATAAATTTGAGGCTATCAATGTGCTGCTCTTTATCACTTGAATGTAGTGAAGTTTCTGTTTTCCCGCTTTCTGCTACTTTCTATCCATTTCGGAGAAAGAGACACTCGATATTACAATGAAAGCCGAGGAAAGCGTTTGTGTGGAAGGAGAATAAATTTTGTGTAAAATTGTCAACGCGTTAAAACTATGACGCATTTTGTGATAAGAAAAATGGATTCTTTGGTTTTAAGTCAGAAAGCTAGAAATAATTTTTGCCTACTTCGTCGAAAATTGCAAAATTGTGAATAATGTATGTTAAATATGAATATATTAAGTGGAAGGCCAATATCTAAAAAGGGTTTCAAATTATGAAATACATTATAAAATGATATTATGAAATACATTGTAAAATGATATTATGAAATACATTGTAAAATGATATGAAATACATTGTAAAATGATGTTAAGAAATGAAATCATAATATTGAACAACTTCAAAAAAGGAATAATTTAATTTATTTGCTACAAAGTAAATTTTACTTACACTTTAAAAAAAAAAAAAAGCATTGTTACAAGATTTCTTGAACATTCCGACTATGAAAGAGTCATCCCTTTAAATGTGCTGTAGATTTAAAGATATTACATTACGTATTACAATGAAAGCTAGAGGAAGCGTGTGCGTGGAAGAAGAATAAATTTTGTGTAAAATTGTCAAACTTAAAACGATGACGGATTTTGTGATATGAAAAATTATTCTTATGTTTTAAGTCAGAAATTTAGAAATAATTTTGCCTACTTTGTCGGAAATTTCAGAATTATGAACAATGTATGATGTTCAATAAAAACATATTAAATGGAAGATTAATTTATTTAATAAAGGTTTCAAATTATGAAATGCAATGTAAGATATCAAAAATGAAATCAAAATATTGAACAAATTTCATAAAAGTAGATTAATTATTAAATTATTCGCGGCCAAGTAAGGTAATACTTTTGTTTAAGGTATTGTTTCCAAAATATATAGGATATTCCCATTATGAAAAAATTATTCTATTAAAAAATAATTGAATGATTTAAATATTATATAGCTTTCGATATTACAATGAAAGCCGAGGAAAGCATTTGTGCGAAAATAGAACAATATTTGGGTAAAATCAAAATTAAAACTATTCAACCTTTTGGGATCTGAAAAGTAATTATTAGTTTTTAAGCCATAGAATCAAGTATCTATTAAAAATCCTTCAGTATAAGAAGCCAAAATATTCAGAATTGTATAGAACGTAAGATATTAACCCTCTGACAGTTCAGCAAAAAGGCTAAATTGTAACGTAGTTTTCCCTGTATTTTATTTTAAATGCTAAAAAAAGATGTTTATTCCAAAATTACATAAAAAACTTAATTATATATATGAATGTAAACCTTGAGTCTATCGATCATTACTCAATGTATTAAAACTGCATTATATTTGTCGAATTATATTAATTTTAAAATTGCTTATATTGCAGTGAAACCTGGAGCTTAGTGAACGTAAACACGGGCTTGTCAGTGAGAGTGTTGGAAAGTTGATATTAAATGGAAAACTACTATTTAATAAAAGTTTGAAATTATGAATAAATCATTGTAAGATATTAAGATATGAAATCGTAATATTGAGAAACTTTATAAAAAAAGAATTAATTAATATTTTCTAGTTTAAGACAGAAAATAAACTACCTTTCAGAAAAAGTTTTATTGTCGAAATCTCCAAATTTGGGAATGAAGATAATGTTAATATAAACAGCTACATTTAAATAATCTCTTAATTAATGAAGTTATTTTAATGTAAGATGATACTAAAAAGTGAAATCGTAGTGGTAAGCAAATTTCATAACAATGGATACTTTTATCTATTACCTATTATTTTCATTAAGAAATATTCGATATTACAATTAAATCTGGAAATGGAATATACTTGATGTAAAATTGTCAAAGTTAAAACTATCACGCATTTTGTGATATGAAATATGATTCTTGGGTTTTAAGCCAAAGAGTAATCATCTTTTAAAAATAGTTTTGCAAACTTTGTCGAAAATTGTGACAGAAAACGATGTTAAGTGGAAGACTGAATTTAATAAAGCTTTCAATTTATGCGAAAGAATAAATTTTTGTGTAAAGTTCCAAACAATTAAAACTATGTGTTGAAACTATGACAAACATTCTGATATGAAAGATTATTTTTAGATGTTAAGTCAGAGAATAACTATTTTGTAGAAGTGAAGAGGTGTTGTATACTTTTTTCGAAAATTGCAAAATTGTAGCAGGAAACTATAGCTCCAATCCGCTTCTCCGCTATATATACACTGTAAAATATCTACAGAAAACTGTCCAGTCATTCTACTGATTTTATAAAAAAAACGGTTACTTGACCATATTATGAAGTTTCCTCATTGATCAGAAAAGAGATAAATTACGCTTATGTTTTGTAACCGTTTTCTATAAAAACGGTTGAATGGCTGGATAGTTTTGTACAAATTTTCAGAAGTGTACATGAGCAAATTATATATTACATTCTGCATTGATAATGGAACGCTGAATGCTTCCGAAACCAATGTGATATGTATGGTGATTTCTTTTATGCTTTAAATAGGTTTATTGTTATTATTATTATTATTATCATTATTTTACTTACGCTGTATAGCACAAAATCTCATCTCAGTTTTCGTTTAGATTTCGACTATGTTTTGTTTTCTCAAATTATGGTAGTTAAAGAAATAGTAAATTGTAATGTTGACAAATTAAACATAAAACTATGCAGGAAATAAAATATTTAGTGTTTATTATATACTTTGAAATCTCAACTATACAATTTACTGAAGGTGGTTTGAAATGGAATGTATTACTTTTTAACACTCATTCTGGTCATAGTTCATAGATTGCTAAGTATGATGATTTTGTGACAGATTCTTTGACTGAAAGTATAGCTACTGTAGTCATAACTTCGGTATTAATTAAAAAACAGCTAACTAACACATATCAATTTCATTCTTCTGTAAAAAGTTATAGATGAAAATATACAGAAAAAAAAATTATATGTGCATTCATCTTATTCGAAAAGTATTTGAAATATTGCATTCACAAGAGCCTGTTCAAAGTATTTTATTTGAACACACTCTTCAATTCCTTTTTGGTGTGTAGTTTTACTGTCAGAATAAAATGGCGAATGTTCATAAATTATCTAGAATTCTGTCTTTATAAAAATGAGATGCGAAAAATGCATTAGATAATGAATAAATAACTAATTAATCACTCAAAGTGATTTCCCATGCAGTTCAATGAAAACATAAAATTAAATAATTTAATTCATATGGATGGACTTCGATTGATTGAGGTTTTAGAAGTTTTCAAATAAAGTCTAGGGTATTTTTTAAAAATTGCATGGTTAATTTTTCTTTTGATGTATGTATATTTTACCAAAAAAAGCATTCAAATTAAATTTGTTACTTTTTCAATCATATTAAAAGTGTATTTTTTATTGATTACGGCAATAAAATGCCTTGGAGAAAGCATTGTAAATTGTAGCGAATCTGTTATTTGGTTCAAAGACATTATTATTTTTATTGCAGTTGCTTCGGGATTTTACATTATTTCCCTCTTTCCAGAGTGCTAAAAACCTTATTTCACATGTCGTCCTGTTGTAAAACAAACATTTGATGCATATAATACATAAGTTAAGAAAACATGTAAAAATTATTTTTCAAAATGTATTCTGAATAGATGTTTTACGTATAGCTGTTGACAGATTGAAATAGTTAGTCTAAGGCCTGGATTGTAAGATGTACCCATAAGAAAACAATTCAGTAAAATTCAGCAAAATCAAAACTGAAATATATTTTATCTATTAAATAAATTTTCTTACCTGCTAAATATGTGTAATTGTTCTTTCAATGTTTATCAAGTTATTTATGCTTTGAGAAAAAAAATTAAAACCGTCAATTTAATTTTTAGTTTGACATGCTGATGTCATCGTACATAATAATATATAAACTTCCAGTGGAACCTTGAATTTATTTTATGTTATCATTTCGTGATACGCAAATTTGAACTATATATTGGGTTTTCGGAAAGTCCTTTTCGTTTGGGAAAATTGGTTCGTACCGGAAAATTCTACCATTTAAGTATTAGACATTAATTTCGATATGGATTGTCTAATAATTGACGGGCAGAATTTTCTGGTACGAATTGATTTTCCCAAACGGAAGGAACTTTTCGAACAACCCAATACATATGTAACCTTAATAAGACAGTACAGAAACATCATATACAAATGGCGGAATAAGAATCAAAATGAAATATGAGCTCATACTTGTTTGAATAATATCCAGAAAAAGAATATATATATATAACCATAATATAGAAGACATTGCAATTCGTCATACATATATGGGGGAAAATGAAAGATGAAATCCATACCTGTTATGATAAATTATCGAGAAAAAAAAATGTGAGAACTATAATAGAATTATCAAGCACAAATTATTATACATTTCATAAAGCATGTAAGATTTTATCTTTGGACCAGTTAATAAGATAAATAGTTGCAAAATTTGGATATTGTAATAAAAAAAAATCATAAATTGGATGAAAAATGGGAACAAACAAAATGAGAATTTTTTTTCTCTGTTTCTGTGTGATGAATTATAATGTCACGTATATTAGGATTACATATTTCACATTCAAATTATTCTGCAGCCTTTAGACATGTAATTATGAATGTACATCTATATTTTATATTTTAAAAATTTTCACTTTGGATATTCATATATACTTTATTCATCTATTTTTTTTAAATTTTAAATGATATTATATAGTATTTAATACTTTGGGATCCAGCCCAGCCATCTCGGGGTTACAGAAAATAAGTGAAAACCATTTTCTTTTTAACCCTTTCAGGGGCAAACCAGTTTAATTGCAAAATTGTGGAAATGAATGATTGACAATTTACGAAAAAAATTTTTTGGAAACAGGAGAGGGCTATATTTCACATACCTAAGAAACAGAAAATTTTATACCAAAATTCTGGTGCTATTGGGGCGTTTGGGAATTAAAATTAAGTGGTTTCATAGACGTACCACCGCCCTTGAAAGGGTAAACACGTTCACTGCCGGAATTTTATTTTATTTAGAAAGTTCGAATTAATACCAGAAAATACTAATAGCAATATTGACTTTATTTAATTACAGACATTTCGTGATTACGTAAAATAAAAATTCTTCTTTCGAAATTTCCGGCACGAATTCGCAATTTTAGATTGAAAAGCCACTAGTATACTCGTGGTTGGCAGCAAATGGGTTAATCGAAAACTTCAGAAGATTTTTTATATATATATACATATATATATATTTTATATATATATACATATATATATATTTTATATATATATACATATATATATATATATATATATATATATATATATATATATATATATATATAATGTAAAAAATCTTAATATTAAATTTTACTTGAAGTTATATATATATATATATATTTTAATTCATTCTTAGTTAATTCTGATTTAATTGCAATTGAGGTATTAACTATTATATATATATATATATATATATATATATATATATATATGTATGTATATATATAATGTAAAAAATCTTAATATTCAATATATATATATATATATATATATATATATATATATATATATATATATATATATATATGTATATAATGTAAAAAATCTTAATATTCAATATATATATATATATATATATTGAATTTAAGGGGTTTATAGATTTGGTTTGGCTTTTGTGATAATGGTTCTGCAAGTGATTTTTCATTGGAATTTATTATTATTATTATATGTATGTACATATATAATATATTGGATTGTTCACCAACAACACCAAGAATAATTTTATATGAAAATTATCAATTATGTATTCAAATAAAGCTTTGAAATTTATTAAAAATGATACTTTTGTATTAGCAGCATGTAAGGAATTAATAGCCGAAGAAATCGTCCAAGATTTCGTTACTTACAGTAGCCATTTTCATTCTGATAATTCCAGTGGTTTAAGTGCACTCTTCAATTGCATGTCTGTTAAATGCGTGTCTTATTTATATTATTTTATTTATTTTTTGATGAAGTTTTAACTTTGTTATGGGATATGAGCCGGAAACAACTGCTGAACTATTTATATTGTTTTAAATGCAAACGGGTTAATCCTTCGTAATCGGTCTGACGCGATAGAGATAGTTTAAGAAAAAAAAATCATGCTTGAAAATTATTTTAATAGCAATAAAAAATCAGTAAAATGTGATACAGTCTTTAAACAAATTGCATTTGAAAAAAACAGTTTTTCCCTATTCGAGGGCATAAAAGTATAAATTTTGTAATGTTTAGAAATTAAGAAAATTTCAGTAAAAGAAAAATATATTGAGCAGGTCTTGCCAACGTCAACACGACGTCATCGTTACTCATAGCACCGCCCCCTGAATACTAGGTCTGCGCGCAGATAAAAATGGCGGCTGTCGCAGGCGGATTTTTTTTTTTTTTTTCAGCATTTGAACAGTCCCTCGAACTTCAACACCAATAATTTCTAAAAGTTTTCTCCACCTAGTTTTTTTCGAGATCAAATAAATCAAAGAAAACTTCTCGATATTATTGGAGTTGAAGTTCGAGGGACCGTACAAGCGCAAAAAAATAAATAAATAAATAAATAAATTAAATAAAATAAAAAAATTCGCCTGCGACAGCCGCCATTTTTGTCAGCGCTCAAGCCTAGTATTCAGGGGGCAGTGCTCACAGGCATATTTTTGCTTTATAGCAGAGATATATTACAGTTGTTACCTTATTTTTAGTTTATAACAATTTTATGTATACATCCATGGTAATTTGGGATTGATAATTCTGCCATGGTTCCACAATTATTTCAAATTTGTTCATCTATTTCGAAATTTCTCTTTTTATTGATAAACAGTAAAAGGTAATTCCTACTCATGGAACCGACCATAAAGTTCTTTTGAGTACTCCATTTCATTTATAATCCCCATACATTTCTTCACCCAAAATAAACAACAATCAACAATTGCTTAGTAAAGAAAGCCTGGTTAAAGAAGTAATCGACAAACTACTTCAAAGTTAATTGCAAAATATTCTCTATAAAGAAGAAATGGGGTGGGTAAGGAGTACTTGAAAGCATCACTTAGTGTTCAAACCACAAAGCGAGAAGAAAAGCTCATTGCTATGGTAATTAAGATCTGCGAAACTAAAAGAACGTACTTTTTATTTCCAGGTTTAATTTCTATTTTTCTGGATGGTCTGTTACGTAGTGTAACCAAAATTAATGTCCTCAGAGAGTTAGATTCTTTTGTTTGGCTAAGTGCTGTTCTTCTGATTTTTTTTTTTTTCATCTGCGCTTGTTGTTGTACGAGGTGTTCAGGACAGAAATTCTCTCGCTACAATAGCTTTTTTTCAACAGCAACTGGTAGAAGTTTAATTCATTCTTAGTGAATTCTGATTTAATTGCAATTGAGGTATTGAAGAGATCATTCAGTTAGAAAGTCGAATGCTTTCGGATACAAATGATTTGATAAAGAAGAACTAATTAGTTAATGAATACATAAATCAAATATTACAATTGCTGAGTTTTTAATTTTTCCGGTGATAAATTATTTGACAAACAAAATTGAGATAATAATTTTGATTACTTCTTGAATGGAAAGTAGCATAGTAAACACCATTTTAATGAAATACAGATTTCCTTAATTTACTTTTTTTTTTCATTTTGTAAATGATTTAAATAATAAAATACACTTGAAGATTTATATATTTTTAAAACTCTTATCATAATTTAATGACTCGACAATAAACTTAAAACATAATTTTTCTTTACTCAGAAAGTAAGTTACACAAATTTCGAAAAAAAATAAAAATTTTATATGTCAAGATTGATTATCAAGGTGCATACAGTTTTAACATAATTTTATAATAAAAACAAATTTACGATTAATCGGCTAAAGATTTTTCATCTGAAGAAAAAATATTAAGAAAAGATTTCGAATCTAAAATAGTGGTGCCAAACTCCTTGGAAATTCTAAAGAGTGTACGCTCCTTGATCATTATACGGCTTCAGATAGTTTGAGATGTATAAAAATATTATTTTAACATTGAAATTATATTTTTTTTATCAGTTATATGGTTAGTTATATTCATTTAAAAAGTATTAATGTTATTTAAAAGGAAATATACGCTTCTTGATCATTATACGACTTCAGATAGTTTATGAATTATAAAAGTATTATTTTAGCATTGAAATTATTTTTTTTGTATCAGTTAAATGGTTAGCTCAGAATTATTAACGTTGTGTAAAAGGAAAATATACGTTACTTGATCATTATACGGCTTCAGATAGCTTAAGAAGCATAAAAGTGTTATTTTAACATTCAAATTATTTTTAGTATCAGTTAAATGTTTAGTTATGTTAATTTCTAGATTATTAATGTTATGTAAAAGGAAAATATACACTCCTTGATCGTTACAGGGTTTCAGATAGTTTAAGAAGCATAAAAGTGTTACTTCAACATTGAAATTATTTTTTGTCGTATCAGTGAAATGATTAGTTATTTTAATTTTCAGAATTATTAATGGCATGTAAAGGGAAAATATACACTTCTTGATCATTTTGTATCAGTTATCGACTCCAGATAGTGTAAGAAGCATAAAAGTATTATTTTAATATTGAAGTTATTTTTTTTGTATTAGTTAAATGGTTAGTTATGTTAATTTCAGAATTATTAATGTTATGTAAAAGGAAAATAAATTAAAGAAAAGCTTAAATTTTCTTATAATTACTGAAATTTCTATAAATTATAACTTTGGATTAAGTGAAATATATAAGATCACAAGAGCTTTATTTCCCAGTGGTATTTAAACTAACTAAACAACTAAATTGCAAAGAATTATTTTACAAAGAATATCATGAACAAACAAACAAAAAAAAAAACTACAAAAATAGATATAATAACCAAAAAAACTTTTTATAACAATAAAGTAACTGAATTAATTTTAAAGTACACAGAAGAAAACAATTTTAATCCATTTTCCTCCTCTAATGTACAAAAATTTAAATTTGGAATTCAATCTTAACGACCTAACAATTCAAACGTAAAATGAATTCAGGAAATTTAACGGCCAGATCTGCATTTATTCCATTTGAAATGCTTCACGGAATAAATGCGCCATTATTTTTTTGTGATTTCAATGGCTGTAAGTAAAAAAAAAAAAAAAAAAAAAAATCTTCAAAAAAATCCAGTATTCAGCCAGATGGCAATTTCTAGTTGAATCATCTCCACCTCCCAAAAGGATATTCAAAAACAATCTTTTTATATTTCATTCAAATAAAACGGTTGGGCTTTAATGTCTTGAAACATTTACAATTACTTAAATACATTGGGTAATCGCCTACATTTGCATAATTAAAATGGTCGAGATTAGCAACTCCTTTTCTTTTAAAGGTACTTCCGGATTTTTAGGAAGTGGCAAATGGATTTTGTAAAATACATAGAATGAGTGAGATATGGAGGAAGTGGGAAATAAGGGCGTTAACTCTTAGAATACCCACGCGCACCATTTAAAGAGATCGCAACCGTAGATAGTCTTTAATTTCCGTCAAGGAGGGAATCTAATCAGTTTATTAGAAATTATATTTTTTATTCTCCCAAAAGCTGTTAGAAATCACACTTAGGCATATTATTTAAGCTGTCTTCAGCGAAAAATTGAAATAAAAAAAAATATGTTCTTCCTTTCTTAGGACAATATTTAAAAAATAATATTTCCTCTGATGAAAAGTTTGACAATTTGTAATTAATTTTTAGGCAAGAAATTTATAAATCAGATAATGTCTATTTGTATATATCTATAAAAAGCTGTTAAAAACCACGCTTAGTCATATTACTTAAGCCTCTTTAGCCAGAAACTGATATTATCTATGATAAAAAAGTTGGAGATTTTTCTTTCTTTTAAAAACAATACTTTCATTGAATAAAAGTTTTTTAAACATGCTTGTTATAAATTCTTAAGAAAAATTCACAAATCAGATAAAAAGTTTTATTAACAGATAAAAAGATTTTGTAATCATTTTTTAATACTGTAACTTTCTCTAGAAGTTTAAAATTTTTATCGAGTTTTCATCAAATTTTACAAGTAAAAAATATTTTCTTTTATGTTTTTAGAAAATGTATGTAAAACTTAATATAAGGATTTCCTGTATAATAATGTTTTTTTATTGTTTAAGTTTAAAAATTTTCCACGGATTACAAGTTTTTTTTTTTTTTTTTTTTTTTTAATGAAACATTAAGATGGAACATCGTTTAGTTAGCTACATTTTACTTTCGCTAACACAAAACTTATCATCTTTTATTTTTCATTCCTAAAAGAAAATATACATAAAAAAATTAATTAAAACTTTTTACAAAAGATTTTTGTCAAAATTTCAAAAAAAGTTACTTTAATTATATTTTGAAATGTTGCCACTGTTATTTTTAACATAATATTCATGGCAACAGTTCAAAATGTATGACATAAATATTTAACATTTAAGCTATTAAACTTATGACTAATAGCAAGTCATTTGATATCATGACATATATTATCATAGGTATTATCATAGGTATTATCATATATTATCATAGGCATGACATAGGTATTATCATAGAAAAAGCATATTCACTGTTTACTTCAGTTATTCTATAAATATATTTCACTATTCATACTTTTTTCACATTCAGAAGCCGTATAATTTTTTAGCTCTCTTTAGAAAAAACCTCATTTTTTTTTTTTATATAAATTAAGTAGTAGAAAAATCATAGCGAAATATCTAAAAACTATTCATATTGAAGTAATAAATAATTACTAAGAATATTGTAAGTCATATTGAATTTTCACAATAGAAAAGTTTGTGTAAAAGTTTAATCACTTAATTGCATAAGTTATGTTACAACTGTGTGAATGTGGAAGTTTATGTCAGTTTTCTTTCATGTGTGAAATCGGAGTTTTAAGAAAACCCCAACGGTCAAAATCCCTGTGGATAAAAGCCCGACGTTAAGTTACAGTAGCAATAATGTGAAATATGCTAATGCGTCTTTTATGAGATAATTTATGATACCCCTGAAAATATACATTTAATATTTTTAGGCTATGTTGTTATTTTTTAAATTAAATATCACCACTAAGAGAGAAAATAAAGAAAAAATATAACTTCTTCTATAATAATAAAGATAAAAGTTGTGAGTTTGTCTTGGTCTGCGGTATTCTGAAGAACAAGATTTGGCAAGAAGCTACATCTATGTCTGTAGTTATGCACCTCACAGCCCGATTTTGGATTTTTTGTTTAGATTTTTTTATTTAATTTTTATGCAATTTTTTGCGTTTTTTCACGTTTTGCAGTGATTTTTCCACATTAGTAAAAATAATCTGGTTTCAATCTTTTGGCCCAATATAGTGATTTTTTTTCCTCTTTTCAAAAAGGTTTCTCGGAATTCGTGAAGCGATTTTTTAATTTTTCGCAATTTTTAGAGTTTTTTCGCGTTTTGTGCGGTTTTTTAACATGTCCGGGCAACGCCCGCGTTGGTCAGCTAGAATATAATCATAATCATAATAATATAAATAGTTATTATTATTATTATTATCTTGGTATAATAGTATTAATGATGAAGATATTTAAAAAAAAAGTCGCTTATATGTATTTTTTAAATAATCTGTATATAACCTTACTTATTTTCCTTTTCATGTATTTTCTGCATTTTTACCATCTTAAATAATAATGGCGTCAAAGGTTCATATTACGATCTCTTCACTAAAATTAAAAATGCTTTTGACGATTGACATTTGTCAGTTCTAGAGAGATATTTAGTGATAAACAGTATTTAGTAAAAAAAAAAAAAAAGTCACTTAAGGTAAAGCCAGGAGAGATGGCGCAGTCGAAGAGATTGCGCACATAGAGTTTCGGGTGGAAGGAGTAGAGTGAGTGCGCAGCAACTCCAGGTAGTTGTACAACAGCAGTAGTGGAGTGTCTACTTGAAAGTGCACGTTGATTGTTTTGAGTGTCTAAGGTAAAGCATTGCTATTTTGTTTTGTTTTCCCAAAGTAAGTTCTTGAATTTTCATAGCTATTCATCAGAATTTCTATACAATGTCAGTAATTCAAAATATTTTAAACTTCAACGATTTCTCATAAGCTACTAATCTAGACTAACAATGAGAACATCAACGGTTCGTTTTAGAAGCGGCCATGTTTAAATATGAGGCCGCGCAATCTCTCCTACCGAAATTGGAAAGTTTGCACATCTGCTACTTAGGAGAGATGGCGCATTTTTTCCATTAGTTTCCATGCTAGGAGAGATTACGCAGCTTATTGGTAAATTTGCATAAAAAATGAAAAATGAAAATGGACTAATTTTAAGTTAAACGTGTTATCAAGTAACTTAATGTTATTTTGTAATCTTATCTGGACTTGCTTTTTCTGATTCTTTATTTTTTTTTCCCTTATTTTAAAATTTTTTATTCGTTTTTAAAATTGTTTCCTTTTTCTGATTTTTTAATCATTAGGTTGAAATATTCACTCCTAATATAATAATATTTGTTCACAAAAACCTTACAACAATGTCATCTAAGTGTAATTATTATTGTTAACAATTTAATTGTAGTTATTATTAGTAACAATCTCTCCTACCCATGTGCGCAATCACACCAACCCTATAAGGACAGATTGCGCAAAATAACTTTCTTGGTTTTATTACAACTGTTCTATTAAATTGCAAGATAACAACGAAATAGCAATGAAAATGCATAAAAAACAAATGAAGTAAAAATTATTCATGTATAGTTTAGCAAAAAATTAATATTTCGATTTTTTATTGTTATTCTTTTGAATTGTGCGCAGACTCTCCTAGCTTTACCTTATATGTATTTTTTAAATAATCTGTAGATAACCTTACTTATTTTCCTTTTTATGTATTTTCTTCATTTTTACCAACTTAAATAATAATGGCGTCAAAGGTTCATATTACGATCTCTTCACTAAAAATTAAAAATGCTTTTGACGATTGACATTTGTTGGTTCTAGAGACAACACTATTTAGTGATTAGCAATATTTAGTGCTTAGAAAAATGCTTTCATTAGTCTATGACTATAAACAACATTAGTCTATGAAGCAACTAATTTACAAGCGAAATGCAGGAAATTTACAAGTGAACAGAGTAATATTTTTGATGAACAATATTATTCTAAGCACAAAAATATAAATGTCCATAAGAGTGAAAGTGAGGGTCTCAAGCAATTAAATATAGAATAAGAATTTGATTGTAAAGATTGAAACATTTAACAATGTTCAGGCATCAAATATTAAATAGTAATATAAGATTACACAATCAACTCTTCAAAACAATGATAATAAATATTAACAGATATGATTTTTCTAATAATAATAATAAGAAGAAGAAGAAGAAAAAGAAGAAGTAGAAGAATTTGATTAATTTCTATTTTAACATTGATCATGATTCACAATATATATTTTTTGTAATTGATTTATTATTAAGCATTAAAAATTTTTTTTAAATATTAATGGCAGGGAATTTTGCGTATCTTAAAGTTTTACCTGTTTTTAAATAGTAATATAAGATTACACAATCGACTCTTCAAAACAATGATAATAAAAATTAACAGATAACATTTTCCTAATAATAATAATAATAATAATAATAATAATAATAATAATAATAATAATTTGATTAATTTCTATTTTAACATTGATGATGATTCACAATATATATTTTTTGTAATTAATTTATTATTAAGCATTAAAAAATTTTAAAAAAGTAATGGCAGGGAATTTTGCGTATCTTAAAGTTTTACCTGTTTTTAAATAGTAATATAAAATTACACAATCGACTCTTCAAAACAATGATAATAAAAATTAACAGATAACATTCTCCTAATAATAATAATAATAATAATAATAATAATAATAATAATAATAATAATAATTTGATTAATTTATATTTTAACATTGATGATGATTCACAATATATATATATATATATATATATATATATATATATATATTTGTAATTGATTTATTTTTAAGCATTAAAAAAATTTAAAAATATTAATAGCAGGGAATTTTGCGTATCTTAAAGTTTTACCTGTTTTTAAATCTACCCTATATATATAAAATCCTAATGAAACGAATTTGTGAAACGATTTTATGAAACGAATTTATGAAACGATTTTATGAAACGACTGATTAAACGACTGATTATGTTTCAGGGCTATTTTTAATAAAATATTAAACGCTTGATGGTAAAATTAATACCAATTGTCCATAAAATCCGCGGATGTCAAAACTGGTAATAGAATTTTGAAATTGGAATTAGTTTTCGAGATATTAATTTTTTTCAAAGTTTAATGACATTTCTGTAATGATGGCAACTAATTACTCAATTTTTTTGTGACAAAAAAGGGAAAAAAATCGAAAAGGATCCCGATAGGGATTATTGATTTCTTTTTATTCGTCATTTTCAAATTGAAATTGAAATTATATTTTATTTCAATCGATAATGAAGACAAGATTGTGATTAAATTATGCTTTTCATGAAAATTTGAAAAAAAAAAAATCACATTTCTATCGTTAGGATTCAATTGTCTGTCAGCATTTAATTTAATTTATAAACTGAAAATATTTTGAATAAATTCGTCCAAATGACGTCATTTATGTAAACGCAAAAGAAAGGAGCAAAAAAATACTTATACAATTTGTTTAGCGTAAAATGTCGTTTATCCTATTTTATATATAATCAGAAGTAATTTGTATAGAAAAACAATAATAATATACGTGTAATTAAAATACGCATATAAACAAAAAAATCGTCGAATTTGTTTCCATGGCTGTTTATGTCATTTGGCAACAAATCTTACTTTCTGATGCCCGAATTGCGCCAAGCTTTTTAAAAAAGCGTCAAGACCCCTATAATAGAAAAGCACCAAAAGCTCATTGGGTTTGTTTTCATAACTTTTGGCAACAAATCTATGTATATTAACGAATCTATCCCTTTTCGAAGCTCGAATTACGCCAAACCTAAAAGCAAAGGATCCTATACTGGAAAAGTACCCGATTTCCGTATGGACAATATTCAAGTGACATAACAAGGTGTAAAATTATCCCGGATAGCAAATTTGTTTAAATATGTCATCAATTGATGCCGAATAAATGCATGCATGCATGCACAAAATATTTAGGTAATTTTGTATGATAAATAATTATTAGAAAATTTGTATATACATAATAATTAAAATAAATAATTTACATATTTAAAATAACATGAAAATGTGCATGATGGTGCACTAAAATAGAGAGAAAATTAAAATCTGTTACTGAAAATGTCTTTAACAGTACTTTTCAATACCGTAGTTCTTAATGTTATTCACAAGCAGATGGAATTTTTCTCATCCTTAAACACAAAGGAAGAATAGAATACAGATCGTTGTTATAAAAGTTCGAGGGGTAGCCACAATTTAAACCTAACCATTTTATACAAGCTGGTTTTCAAGTTGTAATTGATTTTACTTATCAATCCAGAAAACAGTCGTCAGTTGTCACAACAGCTGTGTATGAGGCCATGGTAATCAAAAAATGCCCCATTAAAACGTTAAAAGCATGGCAACCCAATTACAGATTTACCAATATTTTTAAAACAAAGCACGCTGTCATGTTTTTTGAGGCTTCGAAGTCTGAGCGGGGGTTGGAGAGCGTAGCTCGCAGGGGGTAGGCCCCCTAGTAGTAATATAAGATTACACAATCGACTTTTCAAAACAATGATAATAAAAATTAACAGATAACATTTTCCTAATAATAATAATAATAACAATAATAATAATAATAATAATAATAATAATAATAATAATAATAATTTGATTAATTTCTATTTTAACATTGATGATGATTCACAATATATATTTTTTGTAATCGATTTATTATGAACCATTAAAAATTTTTTTTAAATATTAATGGCAGGGAATTTTGCGTATCTTAAAATTTTAGCTGTTTTATATTCATAAATTTTAATAAAAATAGGTGAACATTTTCTGAAAGCTAAAATTCATATTTCGCTAAAGCAAAAGATATCGTTGCATTAGCATAATTAAAAAAAAATTAAATTAATAAAGCGAACTTTTTAAAAACCTCCTACTTTCTTGAAAGAAATTTATTTTCTTTTTTAATAAACGAGAAAGTAAAAAAAAAAAAAAATGAATTTACTCAAAAATGTATACAGAAGGTTAAGACATTTTCTTAACAATCTCAGGCAAATAGCTTAAAGATGGGTTCTTCCGATAGCATTTAATTTCCGTTAGAAGGGATATTAAAAACTTGACTTTTTCGGGGGTGAATTCACTATAAAATGCAAAAATGTTTGAATCAGATGCACAAGATGGAAATGAGAGCATTTATTTTAAGTAATAAATTATTCCAGGAAGTATAAAGAAGAAGAACTTAAAAAAGTTCTTTGCTCTTTAGTCGATTTATGTGTAATGAAGGAAAACTATTTATTGAAAATAATTAATATGTTTCACCCATTTTTTTTAAAGAATATAAAAGACAATAGGTCTACAAACAGTAAATAATACATGTAGGGATAGTTGTATTAAGAATATAAATTATTCAACAAGCTGAAAATGATAATTTCCTACTTTAAATAAAAACAAGAAAAAAAAATCATGCATCAAGCATGGATTTATGTAACGCTTTCCAATACTTAAAAAATACTTTTAAAAATCTTTACCGTTTATTAAGGTGAAAGATGATGTCTAAGTAAACAAGGTCAATATCAAACAGGGCGGGGAGGCCTACCTTTCGGTTTAAGATCAAATAGCCCGCCCAACAGGTTTGTTTACCTAATTATACTGAGTATTACTGAATTATACTTTGTGATATTGAGCAATAATTACACTATGTAATGCTGAAATACAAATTCTGAAAATACAATATTCCAAAAATACAAATTCTGAAAATACAATATTCCAAAAATACAAATTCTGAAAATGCAATTTACCAATGTACTGAACAATACTAAATACTACTATGTGATACTGAGCAATTTGGAAAACGCATAACAAATTTTAAAAACACAATTTCAGGAATTATCAACAATATTCGAAAAAATATCCGAATTATTTTGTGTAGCCGTGTATATGATCCACAGATCTCTATATATTCTACATAGAAGGAGAAAATTTAGTTGAGTAAGGGAACGCATAACACAGTTAAAAATTCAACTTCAGCAATTTCTATCAATAAAAAGAAATGTACTCGAGATATTTTGTACTGCCCTATATACGATCTATAGAATTTTTACACACCAAGTCATGGGCGAAAAATTAGTTAAATTTAAAAATTCGTACTGCTACTGAAAACGCATTCTCGGCAGTTATTATTAACAGACAGTACTTTAACCGAATTCGTTTGTGTGTCCCTGTTAATGAATAATGAATGTCATAAACACAATATTCGATAGTAAGTCTCTTATAATGCACCTCAGTGATATATATTAATTTCAATATGTTTGAAATTGTGAAACATTATTAAAATAAACCGCACACGATTTCTCCACATAGACCGTAATGTAACGTAATTATTTTGAGTGTCCCTATAAAGGACTTATAAGAGAATTGTACAACATACTCAATAGTAAGCCTTGTGAAGTGCACTCCAGTAACATATATCAATTTCAATTTATTTCAAATAGTGTAACGTCATAAAAATAAACCACAAATGATTTTCCCCCTTATACCGTAATGTAATGTAATTCTTTTGAGTGTCTATGTAAAGGAACTATAAGTACTACACACTTAATTTTCAATACCAATATGTCATACTGAACATCGATAGCATATATCAATTGCATGACAATCCGAGTATATTTACGCCAGTTAGAGCAGGGACAAACAGAAGGCAGACAGGCAGACAAGCCGAATTCATAAACACTTTTCAAGTATGTTGGAAAGTGTTAAAACGTGCCGCACAACACAGTTTATCACAGTCGGTAGTGCAGATCAATTCTTTAAAAAAGTTATTTATCATTATTATTTTTAAAAGGTTAACTATGAAAACAACACTTTTTAGTAACATAATAATTTTTGGCATGCTATTTCTACCAGTAAAATTAAAAAAAATCAATTTGTCTCCATTGATAAATATACATGTTTATCACTGCCATGACATATTTATTTGAAGAAATTTAACTTTTAAAAACAAATAATGTGCCTCATAAAACTATGATCTTTAATTACTAAGACACGAAATATATTTGTTTCGACATTTCTTACATAACTTTAACAACCTTAGAGATTAAAACAGCATCGACAAAATCAAAACAAGTCAAAGAGAAAACTGAAACATAGTTTATTATGCTTTAACTTTCATATAAATTTAATTAAATCAAAACCTTCAGAGTCAATGAACTTATCAACATCAAAATCCGATCGATATGCCACATACACATGGTTTCCAAGCCAAGCCCTTAGTCAGATCTCGTCTAAGTCCCCCCACCTCTACTTGTAGTGGGCTATGGTATTATCAATCACTGGTACCGTTAAATTAAAACGCTTTCTATCAACACCACACGTGACCTTGGACAATCGAAATTTAAAAGCTTCACGCTTCCAATTCTTTGTAATTTTCTTACTTTGACAGAAACAGATGTGAATTTCATTGCATTAAATGTTTTGACAACAAGTCATACTTTGCTGTTGCTATACTGTTAGCAGAAGAAATCGTTTATTAAATGATTGTGAAATATAAAACCATAAAGGATGGATGTTTATATGTTATCATGCTTGGATTTAATTGTATCGATTGTTGTGTACCTTTAAGATATACAGTAAGTCCCCTTTAGTGCGGATTTCCAAGGGCGGCCTTTTTTATCCACATTAACCGAAATACACATTAAATGACGTACACATTTGTAAAATGTAAAGTAATGTCTTGCGTACAATAAATTTAATCCAATTTTTGAAAAGAAAAAAAATAGAGATAAGACCAACATTTATGCTAATAGAAACAGCATTTTCTTTAATTTAGTAATTTTAGTAAATAAGCAAATTAATGACAATTTGTTAATACAAAAGAATGAATTTCTCAGGACATTCAAAATATGCAGATAAATTGCATTACTTACATAATTTAATTTTAATTAGAGTAATCTCTTACATTTATTCGCTATTATTGATTTGTTTAACACATCATTTTGCTGATATAAAAATTCGGTCTATTTCAAGATATTTTGATCGGTAATATCGGCGAACAGCCGTTAGCAATTTTTGGACCGCTGACATTTTTGGTGGTGAAATGTTTTCTTTCTCTTCATCACCGCCATTAACAATTCCTTAATCTCTCAATGATCAAGTAACGCCACAATTGTTTTTGAAGAAATAATGTACAAAACCAATTTCCTTTCTGTACGGTTAATATGTAGTCCGTAATATCCAAGGTGTAGTAATGATGGTTTTAACAGTAATTACAAATATAAATTGATGGTGAAAACGGAATTGGCCTCATTAGATGAAGATCTACTGTAGCACCTGTAAGCACTCATATAATTCTAAATGCTAATATATCATATTAAAAATTTAAAAAAGTGCCCAGTTAAACTGATGGCATTGAGCTCACAGGCTATTCACACTAATTAAGTATATTATACTCTTATTTCAAATAATAATGCCCATCGAAAAATAGAGATATCGAGTATAAATTAAGGGGGTTAATTAGTCCCCTGTGACACCTTTATACTTAACCAGTGAACCCCCAAAACTAATCAGGGAAGTGCCTTATCATAATGAACCTATAAGCAAATTTTGAAACAAAACGGATAACTCTGCATGGAAAACGCATTTATCTAAATTAAGGGGAAGATTAGCCCCCCGTTCCCTCCTTTATACTTAACGAATCAAACCCCAAAACTAATCAGGGAAGCGTCTTATCACAAGGTACCTATAAACAAAATTTTAAGCAAAACGGATATTTCTGTCAAGAGTTATCGCGTTACGTACATACGTACATGCGTACATACATACATACAGAACGGGCGGGGCGGGCACATTAGCTCTCAGGCTTTGATAGCCTGTGAGCTAAAAATGCATGTCACAATTGTAGGTGTCGTATATGCCATATTAAATGTTATAGAGTACCTTTATCTCTTAACTATATGTCAGTTAAAAACAGGCATGACATTAACAATTTAAATGCATAGCTCTAAAACAAATAATTTCGGCTAAAATTTCTGTCATTTTGAGTGTTTATGTCTAGAGCTAATTATGGACAACATTTTTAGTCATGTATGAAATTAAATATATAAATATAAACTCTGATATAAATACAATGCATTAAAACATGTACCATAAGTGTACGTGCTTAATATCAATCAAATATGTTTTAAATTGTATTTATGTATATTCATACGATTTATCGGCACTCAAATATATCTACTCTTAAAAATCATTCATTCGTCATTAATGTATGTATTTAATTATCAGTTAAATATATACAAATGTAAATACGTAGATTTAATGAACTGTGATTTAACACAAGCTGTTTACATTTAAAAACTCATTTTCTCACATACATTTTCCTTTTTCAGACCATTTATGTTCTTTATTCCGTTCCTATGCTTTTTATATTAATACCCTTCGTTTTTCAAAAGCATCCGATTCCACTGAAAGAAAGCAAAAAAAAAAATATGTTAGTGAAAAAGGAATGGATCGATGTGCAATACTGCTTAATGCAGATCTGCTTTTGTTGGATGAAGAGAAAAAAATTCGAAAAAATTTCAGATAGCAAAGCTTCATATCCCACTTCTGTAAATATTCCGAATGGAATTCACTACAAATACGTGATTCTGTTACAGCTTTTTGGTTTACTTTATTCTAAATATCATAAGGATAAATATTTATTTAAAAACAATAAGATCTGTAATTAAATCCAAGATTACATCATGGACAGAGCATTTCAGACTTTAAAATAAAAAAGATAATGGGGATTTCATTCCTTTTTATTTATATTTAAAACTGTTATTCAGGAATATAGTAGATCATTTTTAATGGAATAGGAGTTATTTTCTTATAAAATTCAAACTGTAAGAAGAATTATTTTTTATAGTGCATCTTGCGTCTTAATATTCTTTTCCGCTTTTACAAATATTTCATAAGGAAATAAGAACAAATACGTGATCATGTTACATCTATTTTTTCTCTTTATTTCGAAAGATTGTGAGGATAAATATTTAATTAAAAACAAAAGGATTTCTAATTAAATGCAAGATTACATCATGGACAGAAATTTTCAGACTTTTTTAGGATAATGTGGATTACCTCTATTTTTATTTCATTTTTAAAATATTATTCAGCAGCATACTTTACTGGAATAGGAGTTGTTTTTCAGTAAAGTTCAAATTGAAAGAGAAAAATATTCTTTGTAATGTATAATGTATCTTAATAGTCCTCTTTTCTTTTATGAATATTTCGCAAGGAATTCTGTACTATGTTATATCTATTTTTATTTCTCGCTGATTGACTCATGTAATTGCAAATAAAATAATTTTGATTCTGTAAAAAAAAATCATTCAAAAGTTTTAAATCCATATTATTCAAAATGCAGTGCATTTTCAAACTTGAAAATACTTTCCTCTTTAAACATCTCTTATAAGTTTTCTCAGTTTAGAAATATGTGTGTAAGTCGGTTAACATCGTATCAGAAAAACTGCTGCAATAGTTTTTTTTTAAATTTATTAATAAAATCATGCAGTATTGTATTTTTTAAAATAGTAGACACGTAAGTTCAATATATTCTACTTGATAAGTTCATCAAAAACGATATCAATTCTCACCTGGCAACATACAGTTTCAGACTGACTAATGTGAATATAAATAATATAGTTTTGACTCTGGGAAAAGTGATAATAAACAATTTTAAATACATATTAATCAAAATAAAATTCGTTTGCAGGCTTAAAGTTCCATTCCGTTTTTACTAAAAACACCACTTTTAAGTTGTGTCACTTTTTAAAATAAGTATGCGAGAAGTTAATTTTGGATGTGAAAAAATTCTGTCGTATTGTTATTTTATAGAGGTTTAGAGTTAGTAATAGAGCAATAACGTACAGTACTTTTGAAAAAGTATACACACACGTCGAGTTTACTTTTCTTGGAAAATGTAATAAAATAAATCCATTTTCAGTGTTGAAAATGCTTTTCGTCTTTACTAAAAAAAATATCACATTTAAATTTCGCCACTTTAGAAATAAGTAGTGAGTTGTTAATTTAGCGTGAAAAAACAAATTCTGATCTAGCTCAACAGTTTCAAGTAATAAAGTACTGTATTTTAGAAAAGGTATACATAGATATCCAGTTTAGTCTACTTGGATTAGTTCATCCATCTGTTTTTTTAATTTTCAACTGGCAACATACAGTTTCAAACTGACTCATGTGATTATAAATAATATAATCACATGGATATAAATAATATAATCAATCTTGACTCTAAAAAAAATAAACAGTTTTAGATCCATATTGTTAAAAAAAAAAAGTTCTAAGGTTTGAAAAAGTTTATCATCTTTACTGAAAAACATCACTTTTTAGTAGCATCACTTTAGAGATAAATGTCGTTGCTGTTAATTAGACATGACAAAAAAAATGCTGTCGTATTATTCAAAAGGTTTTGATTTAATAACAACTTAATAAAATACTGTTTTTTTTTAAGCTTATATATAAGTTCAACTTTATTCTCCATGATAAGTTCATTTCAAATATGCATCATTTCTCACCTGGTAATTTAACCCATATGAGCGTTGCATTTAAGCAACACCATATCTAAAACCACTTTTGTTGTTAGCACACCAGTAATTCTGAAGCAATATACTTTATTTATTTCATGACAAAAACTCTTTGATAAAATAAGACACCAATTTCTATTCTAGAAAAAGTGGTGTGAAATGCATTTTTTTCCGTTTTTAAGAGAAAATAATTGCGGATATAATGGGTTAAAGTTGCAAACTGTCTCATCTGAATAAAAAAGAATATTTTGTTTCTGTATAAAAATAATAATTAAGTAGTTTTAAACCCGCATTGCTAAGAACATTACTGGTTTTTAGTCTTGAAAATGTCTTTCAGATAAACATCAGTTTTGACTTTTTCTATATTAGAAAAAAAGGGGGGTGCGAATTGTTAATTTAGTATAAGAAATATTTCTGTCGTATTGTTCAACAGGTTTTATATAATAACAAAGTAATAAAGTACTGTATCTTTTTTTTTAAAGTAGACACATAAGTTCAGTTTTATTCTCCTTGATAAGTTCATCCCCAAAAGTGTATCATTTCTGACCTGGCAACATTCCAGATTCTATAAATCGCAATCGCGTCTAAGAAAGTGCAGAAATCTTGTTTTATTCTAGATATATTTGATCTCATTTGTTTGCGCCCGATTTTTATTTTTGTTCCGTCTTCTTATTTTCTCATGCTCCTTTTCTGCTTCTTTTTTGTATATGTAACATTGAGATAAATTAATTTTCATTTCCATAGCTTTTCTAAAATAAAAAAAGTAATTTAAAATACTTCCATTTTAAATTTATTCCGCTTGACATCCTGTTTATATGTAAAAAAAAAAAAAAAAAAAAAAAAAAAAAAAAATCTTTCTGAATAATACGTAAAACTATTTCATTAAGATTATCTTCAGTAATGATCTATGACATTGACTATTATTTTTTGTTGCTTAGCTTGAAAGTATTCCTTTTTGTTTCGTTATCCAAACAATAGTAAGATTTTTTTAACATTTAAATTTTTACAATTAATTAACTAACAAATCGCATATGAGGCTGCATCAACATATGTCATGAAAAACTACATATTTTATATTCATTTTAAACACCAATTCTTAAAGTCCGAGAATCTTTTACGCTAGTTTTATTGCGCATGAGATTTCTGGTTGTTTCAGTAAATCTAACTTTTATACAGCGTTCAATTTCACGCTATGATTTACATATTAAAAGATGCTTATATTCAAGATTAGTTTAAAGATAAGACTAATTCTCGTTCCAGAGGGAAATGTGTTCTCCTGACACTTTCCATTCTTTTAATTTTTGCATTCGCAACTTGCAACCATTCTGCTATTATAATAATCCACAAAGTATAAACTAATACCTCATTTACATTATGTTTTTGTTTTCTATTTGAATTAGAATTTCGTTGTGCACGCGATTTTTCCAATCCAAACAAGGTTATTGGCATATCTGCATAACCAACTGTGAAAATAATAGTTACGTATTATAAATAAATACATTACAGGGGTGATTGTGTTCCGGTATTTTGTATACCACTAAATTTATATAGCAATCTTTTTCTTCTTTAATCGATCAATTCTGCGATGACATATTAAGATTATTGCTATATAAATTTAGTGGTGTACAAAATACCGGAACACAATCACCCCTGCCATTATAAAGTTTACACGCTAATTTATGTCCAAAAAGGGAGAAATGTATGTCAGATAAATTAGCAATCTTTGATGGATATGGCCAACTAACAATCAAATATGAAAAGTTTTGAAAAACACAAAGGTTTTCTGTTCAAAAGGTAGAATTGATTTTAGAAAAATAGCCTATATCATAATTTGTAAAGGACCTTTTATTTGATATTTTTGAACTAATTATCTTTATTACATAATGATTATCTTAGATTACATGGAACACTTACGCACCAAGCTCAAGAACCAAATATTTTACTGTAATTCATAACTCATTTGAGATAATTACATCAAAATATTAATACGTAATGAAGAAAAATAATTTCGCGTAAAGCCTAATGATATGAGGTACTCAAACATTCAAGAAGCTGAATGAAGAAAAAAGAAAAATAAATTACGATAATTCTTGCAAAAATATTATCTCATTTGTTTGTTCTAATTCGATTACATTCTATCATTGTGAATTAATATTATTATAAGGCACATAAATCAAAGCAAGAGCGATACAAAAAGTTTCCGCCATTTGTTAGACTTAATGAAATCTCGGTACATCTTAACAGAAATTACTATTGCTTTCAACGCTAGAAGAATGCAGCTCGTGTATTATTACGTTAAATCAACCAAATTACATTCAGCGTTCTTATCCGATATAACTTCGCTATCATAACTTATTATGGTTAATTCTATGAAACCTTTCTGAATCTAAGATTTATGATTTATCCAGAAACAATATTAAGTAGAAGTATATGTCTCTAACTTATATCTTTGTTTATGTTAAGGCATATCTTCTGAATGGATTAATCTCTACAAACAATAATTTTTCTCAGGTCTTGATATAATAACAATGTAATAAGATTTGTTTTAGGTAAGAATCTATCAAAATAAATTTATTCTGTTATAAAAAAATGTTCATCAGAAAATAAATTATTTTTCATGAGAAATATTGTCACACGTTCAGATTAAATTATAATTAAAAATTGCAAAAAAATATGAAAAAAATTATTTAAAAAATATATTTTTTTAAATCTAATACTTATTATGCAGTTCCTAGTGATGATATTATTTTCTTAACCCATTTGCTGCCAACCACGAGTATACTCGTGGCTGTCAATATTCAAATTAAAAGTGTAAGATTAAAAAAAAAAAAACTGCCTCATCACCACTATTTTAATATGATAAAAAATACTTTATTTAATGACAGCAACTTTTCTGTTAAAGTTACCAAATGTTATCTTGCAAAATGTTTGGTGGGAAACGATTTTCAGTAAAAATATCGAAGACTCCGTCCACATAGTTTTGTCAGTTAATGGGTTAATTACATGTTACGACCTCTTTAGGAAGAATTCTTTATTTTAATATTGCATAAAGTAAAGCACGTTTAAAGAACATTTCATTATATAATGTCTAATCTTCTTCAGATATTTCACTTTTTTTATATGTATAGCATATATTTTTATAAACCTCATGATATAAAGTTCTGAGCATGAGTATACAAGAGTTAATCTAAAATTTATTTGAATAACTTTTCTGTAAAAAAAAATTATATTAAATGAAATAAAAAATTATTAAAAAAATGTAAACGAAAAATATGTAACTGGAGAAACATTCATATATCGTTATAGAAGTTTTTATGTAATGAATATATAGATAAAACTGAACAAATATAAAAATAAATAAATAAATAAATAAATAAAAGAAATAAAAAAATAAAGGTAAATATATATATATATATTTTTTAAAAATGAGACGTTGCAATAAATAGCAAAGCAATAAATATAAGAAATAAAGAAAAATATATATTTTTGGTAATATTTGCTAAAGGAAGGTCTAACATATTTTAGCAAAAGAGAATCCAAAACATATTTCCTTTTCACTTCCGTAATTTCGTCTATTTTTATATAATTTACTTGATTTTTTCTTTCGCATATTCTTTTATTCTAGGAAAGTGTGTATTAAACAGCTACTAAACAATAAATGTTTTTTCTTCATAATCCCTAACAGCGAAAATAAATATTTATTTTGCATCTTTTTACATCACAATTAAAATATTAAAAATATATATATGTTTCTACGAGCATGGGACAAACTTGGAGAGGTGGTACAGGACACTGTAACAAACAATTTTTGTATAGGAAAAAAGGATGTATATAGTAGAAAATACAGGGCGTCTCACATCAATCCGAAGTCGCGTTTTCGTTCATAACTTTAACAATAGTGAAGATATTTTAACAAAATTTACAACAGACACATCTTTGTATGAATGGTAAGCATATTGTAAGGATTTCGTTAAAGTATCTTCACTACTATTAAAGTTATGAACTGAAACGTGACTTTGAATTGGAGTGACTACATAAATGGATTTCCGAGCCTGCTTTCCTATACGAAAATTGTTTGTTATAGTTTCCCATGTTTATTACAAGTTTGTCCAATTATCGTAGAAACACCCTGTATATTAACATCAGCATTTTAATAATTTTAATTAACTTCTCCGTATTAAACAATCTTATATATACGTAATCTTTAATAAATCATTTTAAACATAAAAAGAGAAAAACTGTTATACATAAGCAAACATATTTTCTTTTTCCTCTGAAAATTTTCTTTCTTTTAAATTTCGATCTAGAAAAAAATGCATTAAAAACAAAATTAAACAACCATCATTTTTTTCTTCATAATCTTTAACTTTCAAAACAAATATTCAAGCTGCACCTTCAAACAAATTAAATTTACACCTGTTTATACCCTAAATTTTTAGAAAATAACATAACATCATCATATTTAATAATTTCAAATTATTTTCCCGTATTAAACAATCTAACATTTGCTTAATCTTTAATCAACACTGTGAAACTTATCATAATACTTAGTTCGAACTTTTAATAACTACCTCAAAATGGTATGCAGATGTAATCTTCTAAGCTACCTATCTAATAACAGAAAATTATCTCAACAAAAGGAGTTAAAACAGAAAAGATTGTTTCATTCAACAACTCCATCTGTATTTGACTAATAACTTAATTACCTTTACCACGCATCCTGCTTTAATAACTGCGGTATTGTGCAGCTAAAACTGTTTTAGTGCCTATTGATTTCCTTGTTCATCTAGTTGTCACACCTGTTTGTATGCTGAGTGCTAAAGCATGGAAGATTATGCAGGAAACATAAAAGACCTGTAAAGTCAAGAAGCTAATTTTCATGAGACAATTTTACAAATAAGTTTATTGTTTCATTTGAATAATTACTTGTCTTTACCTTGTGAAAGTTTTCACTAAAATGTTCATTTTGCATGAAAATTTCATTGAGATTGGTGAAATTGTTATTATGTTATTAATTATTTTTTTTTAAATAAGTATTCTAGGATTTCAATTAGCTTTTACAAAAGACTAATCTTTGAAAAAGTATTTAATTAACGTACTTTTGATTAATCATAATTAATTTTATATTTTTATATACGTAAATTCTAATATTCATATTGAAAAATTAAATATTATTGTGCATCTAAAACGGGCTAGTGTCGATTGATACTTTTTTAATCCTCTAGTTCACAAAGAAATTTATTGTGTTATTTGCGGAATTATTCGTCTTTACCTTCTGAACTTTTTCTCACGTTTAAAATGATAATCTTTGACGCTAAATTCTTTGACCTTGTGGAACAGGTTTTTAGTCTCTTTATCATGATATTAATTATTAAAATTTGTCAACGCTCTAGACAAAAATTTAGATTAATGCGTTTAAACTCCTTGCGACCAGTAATTTTATTTCTATCACAGATCAAATAAACATATTTTAAACAAGAAGTTTTTCTAATAAAGTAAATTAAAAATACGTATGTTTTGAAACGTTTCACGTTGTTAAATAAAATTCCAAGCCGAATATATGTTTATATGAGACACACATTAATTATAAAAACGAGAATTATCGTGATACGTCCGCAAGGTGCTTAAAAAAAAAAAAAAAAAAAAAAAGACTTTTCATAAGAAAAAACATTCTATCACTTTTCATACGTGAATTCTTATATGCATATGAGTGTATTATTATTTCTTACTATGATATTTGCAATCGTTCACTATTTCTTCATATTTATTGCGTCTTTACAACATATCTACGATAATTCAGCTGCAAGGGAATACTAGTCTAATAGAGGATTTAGGATAAGTGTAAACTATATAAAACGCGCGTTAATATAACTGCTGTTAAAACCTTTATGTTATGCAGACAAACATATTAATAATTCTGGTAATGAATTTATAATTTAATTACATATTTTTAATTCAATGATATTTTGGTAATAATTAATAAGTATGAAAGCGTGCACGGAATGAAAATGCACAAATAATAGTTTAAGTATATTGAAAATCTAATTTACGGAAAAAAAGAAGAATTCAGTGAAAGAAAAACCGACAGCAAGCACGCCAGTAAAATGCTGTTTATTAAACAAAAAAAAAAAAAAAAAAAAAAAAAAAAAAAGTGTGTTTTTTGCGATTTTTTTATTGATCGTATTTTTTTATTATTTTTATCTGTTTTTATTGTATATTTATCTATTAATATTATTAATTATATATATATATATATACATATATTCAGGGTGACAAGTAATAAGCGCCTCAATTTGAATATTCAATAACAGCTTGGCTACATTAAATATGAAGATGAAAAAAAAGTGACATTTATATCTGGTAGCTCTTAAACTTCATATGTTGTAATTTTAGAAGCAGTTCAGATTTTCGTCAATAGAGGACACTGTACTGTCTCAAATTGTAAGAAAGCTCAAACTAACATGTAAAATTGCATTAAAAACATCTCAAGTTTTATTTTTTACTCTATTTAGCGATTGAAACCTCAAAAAAGGCTTCAATTTTGGAAATTATATCAACATTTTTAACGTATCAGACACTGCAGTGCCATCTATTGCCGAAAATTCGAGCTATTTTTAAAATTACAGCATATAAAATTTAAGAGGTACCAGATAAAAATGTCAGTTATTTCATCTTTATATTTATTATAGTTAGTGAATTAATAAATTTTCAGATTGAGACGTCTATGTCTTGTCTCCCTGTATATATTAATTATTAAGAATTATTACTAACTATTAATTATTGTTATTTATTACCTATTACATTTATTTATTAATTATCTATTTACTTATTTATTTATTTTGTATTTATCCATGTTTATATGTATTTATCTGTATTTTTTATAGTTAATTCTTATCTGTATTTATTGTATATACCTCGTATGTGTATTTATTTTTAACCGTATTATTTATTATTTTTATCGGCATTTTTCGTTTTATTTGTATTTTTTATCTGTATTTAATATTATTTCGCCATTAATCTATTAATCTGATTTTTCTATTAATTTATCTTATCTGTATTTATTACGATTTTTCTGTTTTAACAGATTTTGTCTGTAAATTAAACAATTAACGATTTTTTTTCGTTATATATACATATACGTATTTTTCGTATATGTATATACGTACGTATATACATACGAATATACGTACGTAACATTTTCGTTATAAATACAGATATCTTATCTGTATTTATTACGATTTTTCTATTTTAACAGATTTTGTCTGTAAATTAAACAATTAACGATTTTTTTTTTTTTTTTTTTTTTTTTTTTTTGTAAAATTTAACAGTTTTGTTGTCGTCCTCGTTAAGATTTTTCTCCGGTAAAATCAACATATATGTATATTTGTTTTCACGATGTATCAAGTAAAAATATATATATATATATAATTTATGTATACAAAATACACTTAAAATTATATCGCTTCAACGAGCGTACATAAAGTAGCTTGATAAGATTCTAGGGAAGTTCTGAAACAGGTTTTTGACAATTTGAAATCAAGAGTTTTTAATAGTGCCTGAAGTTATATAAAAAACAGCTGCTGTTGCTTGAGCTATAGGTGCTCATACTTTAAAGCAACGAGGTTAGAAACCTGATTTTGATTATAGATACATAACTGGTTTTTTCACCCAGTAATAATTATAGTGATCATTTTAGGAAGTCTGGCTTTCAATAGTGAATGACATGTGGCACGGGAATATGTTTGACTAATTACATATCGCAGTTCCCTTTTACTCGTAATTATTTATGAACAACATACATGGGAAAGGTAAAGTTATAATCTTAGTACTACTTTCACTTTAAATTATTCTTTCAATACATAAAATCTGAAGTTTTAAATTGCAATATTAATACATTAATCCTTTGTATCACCGCGTCGTATATCAGCAACATATGAGGGGGTTAGAATGACAGTGGAGTAAGTCAATATTTAGTAATATGAGAAATGAAGGTTTTGTGAAATTTTGAAGGTTTTGCGTATTGCTGTTGCATTAAGTGGTTCAACTTGTTGTGCCTCTAGAGACTCCATAAGTCAACTATGACTTATTTGGCTATCGCATTCAATAAAAATTAATATGCGTTCAGTGAAAATATAATTATCTAGATTTTTGAGATTTTAGATTTGCTCCATTGTCATTATAACCCTCTCATATGCAAAAGTCAATATTTCTTATACAGTGGACTTTAAAACACGATTTTATTTATTGCCGTTATCTCTTCACACAGCAGTTAATATAAATTGTTCATAGAATTCTCACATATGAGTAAATATTTTGATGATCGGAGTTTGTCAGTTAATTAGTTAGAAAGGGTTTCTTTCTTCCTTTCTTTTTTTTCCTATCAAAAAGGTATTTCTCAAAATTATTATACAACGAATATAATTATTTGACAACGTATGGTAAAATGTCAGTAAGTGAAAAAGCCTTACTGCGAATTTTGAAATGTATATAGTTTTTTTTTCTTTCTGACGATATACTGACAAATTTTATCGATGTTTGAATTCGCTATTTTTTTCCATAGTTTCTTGGGGATTTTTGGATGGTAATTAAATTTTTTTCACCACTGCTTAGATCATTACTGATGGATAAATTTCATATTTTGAGCAGGAAACGTTGCCTGTAGCATTACTCTTACATTATTTAACAAAAAAATATTCTGTGTTCGTAATTATATTACAAATGAATGTGCTTAAAAATAGTACATTTTTTATTCGAAGTATGTATTATATAAGCGTAGTACACTAAATCTATAAATAGGAACATTGTGTATACTTTCAGAAAGAATATAATATATATATAAGAAACAGCACCATCCGTCAATGGTGTTACACATCATATCACAAGACACGTATTCGTGTTAGCTGTCAAAAATGTGTTCATAAATACAGATTTTTTGCAAATTTTAAGAATGCTGTATTTAATTTAAACTAAACATTGCCTGTTAATAATAAATATTGGCAATCTAGGAATAATGTAACATTAAGGACTAGCGTTAGCCTATGATCATAATATAACTGCCAATGCTTTTGTTATTTGAGTACCAGTATTTTTGAAAATAAATAGTCTCTTTATTTCATGACAGAAACTCCACGATAAAATAAGACACAAAGATTGCTATGATGAAAAAGTAATATGAAATGCAATTTTTTCATTTTTAAAAATAAACATAATTCCGTCCTTGATGGGTTAATATTATAAATTTCCCTCCAGAAACGCTCCCAATCGAATAAGTATTATTAATTTGTTTACTAACATACTTTAATTAATAGTAATAATAGACGTAGCTAAAGACAGCAATGTAAATTTAGGAATACAATGTTAAGGACAAGTAGAATTAGTTAAACATGTGCGAAATTTTTATCCTAGAAACTAAATAAAGGTATAAATTCTAATTTATTGCTGTTATAACTTCTATTAATAATGTTTGGATACTTGTCTGTGGATATGCGCAAGTATAAAACTCTCTAACTATTCTAAATGAATAACATTATTAAATATAAAAGAGATGCATGCACTGCCATTAAACATCATTTCAGACATTAAAGACATTGGCAGTGTAATATATATACATATGTATATTTTTAGCATTTGATGATAACTATATATCCAAATAACATTTCCATAAAATATTTAAAAACTATTTAAAAAAATCAAATAAAACTCAACTAAAACAGCAGATTACACGATAACATAAAAACGTTTATTTCGTAATTTTCCTCTACATTTTCAATTTCATTTTTCTAATTTTACTATCTTTAAATTATAATTTCTATGCTGATGAATTAATTGTATGCAAATTTATTATCTTTTATTGTAAGAACAATACCTTGTAGAAAATTAAACTTTAGATAATTTAAACAGAAAAAAACCCTGAAAAAAAAATAGTATAGCATTAACAAACCTGCAACCTGAAATCCATTTTATTATCTTTAATATTTTCAATTCTAAACTATAGCAAAATTAAGCAGTTTAAAGAAGTTAAAAAAAATATTTTTCCCTTTAAATATTTAATTAATGTGATATTCAAATTTTACGCTAGAATAAATATTAAGAGGTTATCCTATTTTCCATAAGATTTTCGTGGAAAAGAAGCATCGAA
Source organism: Maratus michaelseni (assembly GCA_963931845.1). Lineage (NCBI taxonomy): Eukaryota > Metazoa > Arthropoda > Arachnida > Araneae > Salticidae > Maratus > Maratus michaelseni. The sequence continues at coordinate 135,571,957 of OZ007588.1, read as the reverse complement.
TTTTTTAATTCCCGCATAATTCCGTAATAATTTAATATTCTTTTCACCTGCAGGTGGGTAACTATTGTTATTTGGTTTTGCTAAATTAGAAAATTGAACACGACAGAGGTTTAATTTTTCATGTACTACATACATTATGCAGAAGAACAATTGCTTTTTTACGTGACGTCAATAATTAAATTTCATATTTCATTCTTTCGCATTTCAAAATCATTTCTTCATATTTTAATTTCTTTGCAACCACAAATTTTATTCGAAAATTTATCTTAGCAAACAGTTAAACTAAAGTTTTACAATATGTTTTTTTCTTTTATAAAATATTTTATTAATTTGTCGATTTTAATAAAGCATTAAAATTCTCACATTCAATTTTCAATAGTTTAAACTTCAACAGCATCTAATCTGCAGCATATTTGATTTGATGTACTGTTGACATTCGAAAGACAATTAATTTTACTCCAACAAAAGAATAATTTTCTTGAAAAATATGTGAAATATTCAGATGCTTACAAATTTTCATTGAAATTTTGTTTATCCAAAAGCTGCAATTACGTAAATGAATTGCTTTAAATAAGCGATAAAAATGATTTTAATTCCTGTTATTTTGTTCCGAGAACAATAGAACAGATTGAAACGCAATTGAAACACTTTGAAAGCTTTATTAATATAAGTATAATGAATTAATTTAAATATAGAATAATAGATAAACATATATTTTTTATTTTGCCTTTCAGACAAATGTCTTAAAATACATAAACTCGTGTTCAAAGAGTAAAAATTTATAAATATGCACTTTAGCAGTAAAACGTAGAAAAATATCTATTGTTTATGTCGTATAAAAGAACGGAAAGATGTAGATATGAGTTTGTAATTAGTTGAAATACATAAATTAAAATGAACATCGATATTTTGAAGTTATTATTGGAATTACTAATTTACTATTTTCAATTTACAATAAAAACTACTCTTAAACTTTTATTAAGAAGATCAGTAATGAAACATTAATTGCAATGAAAAATTTCAGACGAAAAACCAAAGCACTGCTCTCCAATTGCACTTTTTAATAATTTAAAAACCAAAAAAAAAAAAACCAAAAAAAAAACAAAACATCTAACTTACAATACCAGTGCACCATTTTACCTCCAATATCAATACCGACTATGAAAGTAACTGAAGAAAGAAAGCATGTGAATACTCCAAACTAATTGTTATAGTTTTGGTGAAATCGATGATATCACGTCTGCTATATAAATGTGCCAAATTATTATAAATAATGAAAGATTATTGGTCTCATAGATATGGATATAAATGTTTCAATAAAGTTTCTTTTTTATTTCGGTATGATATTAGCATCCAACAATTGATGAAACATTAATCTTAGTTTAATTTTAGTAGATCGATTTTCAAAAATCGTAATAACTCTCTCAAAAATCGTAATAACGTAAGAACTCTTACGCTAACTCTTCAATACCGCATTTCAATCAATCAAAAGGCAAAATAAAGAAACAACAATACATGCCTAAAATCTCCTTAAGAAATTCCCAAACTGGAGCATCCTATTGCTTTCAATGCTAACTTACGAAAGTAGTACAATCAAATGCATATTGAAATTCATAACTGACAGTTTTATATTTAATGGAAATGAATAATGTATTATTTTATGAAAATATGCAATTTTTTAATAAACAACAAATTATTATAGGATCTAATAAATATCAGTATAATAATCATGACTAAGGCTTCATATATGTACTTTAGGCATCATTAGCATCCAACATTTCACGAAACTTTCGATTCACCGGATGATTAATAAAAAATCGTGAAAAAAAAAAAAAAAACTTCTCAACAGGCAAACCCAAACATTTCAACTCTTGAATTCTTTATTTCAATTACTTCAAGGGCAAAACAACAAAACAGACCTAAAATATTGCTAAGAAATTCCCCGACTAGAGCACCCTATTGCCTTCAATACTGACTTACGGAAGTAGTACAATCAAATGCATATCGAAATTCACAACTGACAGTTTAATATTTTTAGCAAAAGAATAACTTATTATTTTATGAAAGTATGCGAAATTTTTATAAACAATGAATCATTATTGGATCGATTAAATATCAGTCAGAATACATGAATAAAGATTCTTATATTTACTTCAGGAATCATTAGCATCCAACATTTCATGAAACGTTCGATTCACCGAAGCATTAATCAAAAATCGTAATAAAAACTCTCTTCGGGGAACCCAAACATTTCAGCTCTTCAATTCAATTACTTCAAGGGCAAAACAAAAAATCATCAACAACAACAGGCCTCAAATCTCGCTAAGAAATTCCCTAACTAGAGCACCCTATTGCCTTCAGTATCAATGCCGAACAAGAAAGTTATAAAAAAAATATATATATATATATTACATCTCCCCTTCACAAGAAATCCTTTTTGAAATGAGAAACTCTAATGCATTTAAGTGGGAAATTCGAATTCACTTACCCTTGGCCTGATTCAATCATCAAGACAAGTAGCAATCTAGATTCTTGAAAAATGCTTTAACCGGTACGGTACCCTCTCACGTATAACGTTAATAGCAATATCACGAAGTATGCAGGTCCAAAGAAAACAGATCTAGATCTCATTACTCAGTGAAAGAAGCTGAAGAGGATGGGGTAAGCTGAGATGCCAAACTTCAGGTGTTCTTACATATTTGGCCACATGTTGTTCGATTTTATTCGTTTTACCTCCGGAAGTTGCCCCGCTCATAGAAGACAACTGCTGAGATTTTTATGGGATTAGGGAGGAAATACGACTTAATACTTCACAATGAACTTAGTGTGTGGTTTTTTTTTTCTAGCTTTCGCTAGAACAAATTAATGTTATCATATAATACACAAATATCTTTCTTTAAAGCTTTCAGAAAAAGATATACTTTGATTCGAGTGCACAAATCGTTGTTTTATATATTTAAAAAAAATCTGATTTATCCTTTAACGTTTTTAAAATTTTAAAATATCAAATTAGAAAGAATAAGTTAATTTCACATCGCCGACAATATTTTTTTTAAACTAATTTTTAAATATACGTCCTATTTCTATTACACATACAAATATTTATTTAACTACTTATATGTATGCGAATTTGACATAAAGATAGACGATCTTACTTTTTAAATAACATTTGAATTTATTTGTTAAGCATATGAAAAATTAATTAATTACTTCATTAAAGTTAATAAATCTTTTAAGATATCGGATTATCGCCTTCAAAATTTGTTTCTTCTAACTCTTTTTCGGTTAAATGAATTGTACAATCTGGTTACTGTCGCCAATTAAGATTGACAAATGATGCAATCACATCATTTAATTCTTTTTTATTTGCCGTTTAGTTAGCCTTAATTAAGTATATTAAATTAGTAATTATCGTCGTGTACTATCACATCAACTCAAAATTACATCGTCTGATGACCCGAATAAAATATATTCAGTGTAAATTTCACTTTTATGTCTAAAATGTACCTTGAATGAATATTTGTTTATTAATTGCGTCATGATTTGCATGCAGAATTATTTGATGTTAAACTGAATAGATAATTTTTAATGATGAGATACTTATAAATGTGATTCGTAAAAGCAGGTTTAATTGCACATCTATATGTCGCTACGTTAAATTGATTATTTCAACTATTCCAATTTTAATTTAACTATTTTAAAGTTAAGGAATTCAAACAGTAAAGAGTATATTTAAATTATATATATATATATATATATATATATAAAACCATAAATGAAACATTATCATAACACCAACTTAAACAATGAAATAATTAAGTATGAAATAATTAGTTGGCAATGAAAGATTCCCCAACACACTTAATATGGAATCAAAAACATTGAAAGAATAAGAAATTAAATAAAAATTGAATAAATGGAATTAAATGAAATGAAATTTGTGGAATTTAGACAGAATTATCAAGTCCCAATTGCCTAAATAACACAAATAAAATGAAATATATATATATATATATATATATATATATATTCAATGGTTAAATTGTACTTAAAGTTTTATATATATATATATATATTTATTTATTTAAATTTTATAAATAAATAATATATAAATTTTATATATATATTTATTTATTTATTTAAATTTTATAAATAAATAATATATAAATTTTATATATATATATATATATATATTTAAATTTTATAAATAAATAATATATAAATTATATATATATATATTTAAATTTTATAAATAAATAATATATAAATTTTATATATATATATATATATATATATATGTATAAGCTTTAGAGAATACTGTTGCCAAAATCTGTTTTTTCTAACTTTTCTGCAATGAAATGAAATATCGAGTCTGGTTACTTTCGACTACTTAAAACTAGCAACTGACATAATTGCAATATTTCTTTAAAAAAATATCTCTATCAAATTACAATATCATTGACTTTCCATTTAGTTAGCTTTAATGCACCTAATATAAATTTAATGTTTATCGTTGTGTGCTATAGCACTAACTCAACATTACATCTTCTGCTGTCTTTGGACGAAATAGATTCGGTGTAAATTTGCCTTTTATGTCTAAAAGGTAACTTGAATGAATGATTGTCGGTTAATTTCATATCACTTTGCATGTAAGTTAGTTGCTCATTTGATGTTAAATTGAATGGAGAATTTTAAATGATGTGTCATTTGCGAATATGAATTTTAAAAGCATTTTATTAGGGCATCTAAATTGCTCGATTCCATATGTCACTCACATTAATTGGAATATTTCAACTGTTCTAAATTTAACTTTTCTGTTTAAAAATCAAGAAATTGAAGCAGCTAAAAGTAAGTTGATATAAATAAATAAGATATATATATAGAGAGAGAGAGATGATATAAATTACATAACAATAAAATTTCAATCACATCTTAAATTTATTTTATGAATATCTGAAAGTAAACCTTTCCAGAAACCAGTCTTCAAAATTTCTTTATTTCTATTTTTCTGCAATGAAATGAATTATCGTGTCTGGTTACTGTCGAATACTTAAAATTAGCAACCGACATAACTACACCATTTCCTTTCGAAATATGTCTTTGATTTGCCAAATAGCTAGCTTTCTTATACCCAATATTAATTGAGTTTTTATCTCATCAACCCAACACTACATCCTCTACTGTCCTTGAACGAAAGATATCCAGAGTAAATTTGCCTTTTATGTCTTAACAGGCACCTTGAATGAATGATTGTTGGTTAATTACATAACACTTTGTATGCAGTGCATTTCTCATTTGATATTAAATTGAATGAATAATTTTAAATGTTGTGTCATTTGTGAATATGTACTGTAAAAGCAGTTTTATTAGGACATTTAAATTGCTCGATTAAATATGACATTTACAATAATTGGAATATTTTAACTATTCTAAAATTAACTTTTCTGTTATGAAATCAAGAAGCTGAAGCAATTAAACGTCAGTTTATATAAATAAATAAATATAGATATAAATATAAATCATCTAAATTAATTAACATTACATTTTCAATCACATTTTATATTAATTAATAAATGTATATAAATAAACTTTTCCATAAACCGTCTTCAAAATTTATTTATTTCCACTTTTCGTCAATAAAATGAATTCTTGTGTCTGGTTACTGTCGAATACTTAAAATTAGCAACTGATACAATTACACTATTTCCTTTCCATAGGTGTCTTTGATTTTCCAAATAACTAGCTTTATTATACCCAACATTAATTGAGTGTTTATCGTTGATGGTTTATGTCTAACAGGCATCTTGAATGAATTATTGTTGGTTAATTGCATAACACTTTGCATGCAGAGAGTTGCTCCTTTTATGTTAAATTTTATGGATAATTTTAAATGCTGTGTCAATTGTAAATATGAATTATAAAAGTGGTTTTATTAGGACATTTAAATTGCTCGATTCCATATGCCCCTTGCAGTAATTGGAATATTCTAACTATTCTAAAATTAACTTTTCTGTTTTAAAATCAAGAATCTGAAGGAATTAAAAGTCGTTTTATAATATATATATATATATATATATATATATATATATATAATATATATATATATATATATATATATATATATACGATAGGTATAAAGTTACATAATATTAAATTTTCAATCACATTTTCTAAATATATGAAAGTAAACTTTTCCAGAAACCGTCTTCAAATTTTTTTACTTACCACTCTTCTTCAATGAAATGAATTCTCGTGTCAAGTTACTGTCGAATACTTAAAATTAGCAACTGATACAATTACACCATTTCCTTTCCAGATATGTCTTTGATTTGACAATAGCTGGCTTTATTATACCCAATATTAATTGAGTGTTTATCGTTTTGGGCTATCTCATCAACCCAACACCACATCCTCTACTGTCCTTGAACGAAAGATAGCCAGTGTAAATTTGCCTTTTATGACTAACAGGCATCTTGAATGAATGATTGTTGGTTAATTGCATAACACTTTGCATGCAGATAGTTACTCATTTCATGTTAAATTTTATGAATAATTTTAGATGTTGTGTTAATTGTAAATATTAATTTTAAACTCGGTTTTATTATGACATTTAAATTGCTCAATTCCATATGCCGCTTACATTAATCGAAATATTTTAAGTATTCTAAAATTAACTTTTCTGTTCTAAAATAAAGAAGCTAAAGCAATTAAAAGTCTTTTTTATATAATATATATATATACATATGTATACGATAGGTATAAAGTTACATAATATTAAATTTTCAATCACATTTTCAATTCATTTTCTAAATATATGAAAGTAAACCTTTCAAGAAACCGTCTTCTTTTTTTTTTCACTTTTATTCAATGAAATGAATTCTAGATTTTCGTTTCTGTCAAATACTTCAAATTAGCAACTGATACAATTACACCATTTCCTTTCCAAATATGTCTTTGATTTTCTAAATAGCTAGTTTTATTATACCCGATATTAATTGAGTGTTTATCGTTGTAGGCTATCACATGAACACTACACTACATATTCTATTGTGCTTGAACGAAAGATATCCAGTGTAAATTTGCCTTTTATGTCTAACAGTCATCTTGAATGAATGATTGTTGGTTAATTGCATAACACTTTGTATGCAGTGCATTGCTCATTGGATATTAAACTGAAATGAGAATTTTAAATGATGTGTTATTTGTAAATATCAATTGCAAAAGCAGGTTAATTGGCATATTTAAATTGTTCAATTGTATGTGCAACTTACGTTAATTTGAGTATTTCAACTGTTTTGATTCCCTATTTTAAAGTTGAAAAATTCAAAAAGTATTAATTATTAAAAGTAGTAAGCATGATTTATTTAAATCATGCTTAAGAATGCAGACCATTCAACTTTTATCGAGAAAAATACATATTAATGCGATAGAAATTATATGCTTGGGAAGCGATTTCATAAACAGTTAAGAAATAAATTTTAGCTAATATATACTTAGCGCCCTTGTAAACTAAATAAATTTTAAATACATTTTTTGAAATGCATGATATTGCATTTATACGTTCAAGTTTGAGCAATCCCTCACTGACTTATACATTTTCAACTTTATTTCACCACAAAGTCAGAAAAACATTACATCCATTCATAAATTATATTTTAATCATTTTGTAATCTTTGGTGTTTTTATTTTTCACACTTAATTAAGTTAAAAGCATTTTTTTAAATACAAGTGTTATGTAATAAATCATCAGAACTTAAGAATATGTAATTTTCTGTGATGAATTCATTAGTCTTAAATTGTATTAGTTAATTTCAAATTTTAATAATTGTACTAAGAAATTTTATCATAGCTCGAGTTACATCATTTTTAACACTTTCCAACATAATGGAACACTGTTTATGACTTCAGTTTGTCTGTCTGTCCGTCTGACTTTTCCCGCCCTACCTCTCGTAAATATGCTTTGATTTCACGTAACTGATAAATGTTATTGAGGCTAACAAAGTGATGTTCCCGACTGAAAACGAAAAGTGGACCATTTTTAGTTTGTTTACAGGGCCATTCAAAAAATCAGAAACATTATGGTCTATGGACGAAAATTGTTTGAAGTACATTTTAATGATGTTACAGTACTTCAACATCACAAAGGTACACTACTACTATTTTTGATATACACTACAACAATTTTTTTATTGAAAATGCTATGCGTAGCATCTACTGTTGATTTAAAGGGATACAAAATAATTGGATTGCACAACTCTCAGTAGGCAGTGATTTTTTGTAATACGCTCTGTAAATTTGTTATACGTTATTGAAGTGCACGAGAATGATCTTCCTCATGGATAATAGAAGATGTAACGTTTAATGTTCTTTTACAGGGCTGCACCAAAAAATATAGATACGTAATCATCTATGGGCAATAATTTCAAACTGTACGTTTTCAGTTGTTTATGCGTTTTCACGCTTAACTAAGTCTTAGTAAGTTTGTATGCTGTGTAAGGATTCTATAAAATATATAGAAAAGAATTCTTTTCATTCACAATTAATCATCTTGCATGGATGGGAATTGCTGAAAAAGCGTTTTCAAATATTTTACTCATTTTTTAGCTGAACTGAATTTTACTATACTATGTGGTGTGAGTATAATGTACATTCATATGCACGCGGCTGAACAAAAAACATATGCATGGATGCATTGCAGTCAATTAGTGATAATTGCCACAGGAACGTTTTTAATCTCTCAATCCATTTTTCAGCTGAATTAAATTTTAGTTTCACTGTGTGGTAGGCATAAAAATCTGTCCATTTTAAGCATAGCTGTAGAATATAATTCGCATACATTACTGCTTACGGACTAAAATCAGGTAGCTAAAAAGGAGATTTTTGTGTGTTTTCTAATTTGTTTATTTAGATACCCACTTTCATTATACATAGAAAAAATGTTTTGTTACAATAGAATGATAATGTTGGAAAGTGTTTCATAATCTAAGCATGATGCATGAATTTTGTTCCAGTTATTTTTTTATTTCATTAAATTAATCTCCAAAAGAAAAAAAAATAAACACGTTGAAAATATTTGTCTATGTATATTTTAAAACTGGAATAATATTAAATTCATGTAAAATAAATGTATATTTACTTTCATGCCATGTACGTTAAAAAATGACTTCCATAAGACGGAAATGTAATTAATGACGGACATGTAAATTTATAAAAAAAAATGTATTTGTCCCCGAACCCAAAACATTCTCACACTTTCACGGAGTTTTTTATACATAAAAGCATGAAAGTCCAGGCCTGACATTTGAAGTGATTTGTAATTGCATATATCGTTTTGCATTTTTCTATAAAGGGGCTATATCGTGAGTAATAATTGAATTCAACATTTCCCAGGTTGTGGAGTCCCGAAAATATTCTCAAAATGAGAACTTTGATATTATTTTCTAAAAGATGCTTTCCTTTTATGGAAAAATGGAAAATGCGATCAAGTTTCTTAGTTTCTACATAAGAACGCTTGCACATTTCGTCAGGGCCCTCGCTAAGGGTGTGACGGGGGGAGCCCCACCCCAAACTTTCGCGATTGTTGTTACACTTGGAAAATTTACAAACTTAGTTAGAAAATTTTTTTTTAAACGTTAATAAAAAATATAATATACTTTCTATTTCTGACAGATTTGGCAAAAGTTACAAATCTAATTGGGAATATTATTAAACTTTTACAAATAAGAATGATAATACATTTTCTAATTGTGGTAACTTGACAAAATCATAAAACTAGTTGGCAAACTTGTCGAATTGGTAAGAACTATTAATTTTTACTTCTCAATGAGTTGGCGCCCCACCAGTGGCTGAGAGGTTGTGCTCTCGAAGCTGGTAGACGGGAGGTGCTGGGTTCGATCCCAATCGCGCCCGTCGGCCTAATCGTTCGGAGTTTTCGTGGTTTTCTTCGAGCCGTGGATTTATCCATGCGTAAATACGGGTTAGGTTCCCTTAGAAAGACCCCCCACGAAGGGCACTCCCCCCGGGCCTGTATCCCAAGTGTAGATAATTGTCCGTCAATAATCAACCCCAACCCAACCCTCAATGAGTTGGCAAATACTGAAATTTGACTTGGCAATTTAAGGTCCTCCCTCTCCCTCAATAAAAAGTCTTAGCGATAGCCCTGCATTTCGTATGTTTAAGAATACTCATGATTTTGTGAATGTATCAGAAAACAGACAGTGTTGTCTTGAGAATCGCATTAACACATGCAACTAACTACAACAGTTTTAAGTTTCTTATTTCAAAATGTTTTCCTTCTGATGAAAAACTTTCTCTTTGACAAATGCACTAAGTGTGAAATCGAGAAATATAACGTCTAAAGATCTCGGAAGCCATAAGATGCAACCATTCCTCCAATTCACTTGCTTGTAAATTCTAGATTTAAAAAAAAAAAAAAAAAAAAAAAAAAAAAAAAAAAATCTGACGTATCGGTGTGTTTTGTTGTCGCAAAATTTTAGGATGTAAATGAGAATTTTAGAAACACAATCCGTTCCGTTCTATGACGAAAGGGACTTTTCCCACTATCCCTTTAGTGGAACAGCTGGCGCCTCCTATCGTGCGTGTTTGTAAAAGAAAAAAAATTAACATATCCGCTAAGAAATCTGTGATTTTAAAGTTCTATCTTATTTTTATATCAATCTCTAAAATGTATCAAGATTTTTTGAGAAACTATATATATATGTGTGGCATTTTCTCCAGTTACATTTGTAAACTTACTTTATATCTGTTTTTTTTTTTTTTTGTTTGTTTTTTAAACGGAAAAAAATAGTTCTGATTTTACTAAAACTAAAAGTATATGCAGAACAACTATTGTTAATAAGTAACCTTGATTCCTGTAAAATTCCTGTTAAGGAAGATTGTTTATTAAATTAACATTACTTTAAAATAAAAAAAATATATTCAAGGTTTGCATTTAAATACATTTTTAATGTATTAAGGATACGTTTTCGTAACTTTGAATTGGGAATTTGACCTTAGAAATATACTTTATACTTACATAAAATTCAATTTAAAAATAACTAAAATCAAACTTTACAAATTAAAAGAAAACAAAAATGCATAATCTGAACTTTTTAATTATTTTAACTTTGATATTATCAAAATATTGTGGATAAATGAGTTATTAATCTGCATTTTTTTACATTAATTATCAAATAAAGATTAAGTTTTTTCAAGAAAATATTTATAATATATAAAGATAATTTTCCTAGACATTTCTAGTCTGATGGATTCATTTTTTTTAAATGAATTATTATTTATTTTTAAAAGAAAATGCCATCTTTAAAATTTTACTCTGCTTAATACTAAAGTTTATAATTATCATTTAAATGGCCATTCATCCGTAAAGATTTCGCTGCAATTTAATTTCAAGAATGTCTGATTAATTTCCAATTACATTGCTATAACTTCACGAAGTGTAAACTTTAAGAAATATTCTACTTATTCTGGTTATTTAAATTCGTTAATTGATTCATTAGATAGTGAGATTTAATGTATTTTTAAGAAAATCTTTCTGATTTTTAACTTAGCTGAGGAATTTAGCGTAGAATTTTTGGGAAAAGCAGTGATTAGCTTTCCCGAAATTTGGTGATTATATAACAATTTAATTTTAATTTCTGAATGAAAAATAAAATGTTAACGGTTGCATAATAAAACTTTTGTGGATAACTTGAATAAAATTTATAAGAAAGTTCCTGTAAAAATTTTTCATGAAATGTAAATTTAATTCTCTTGGAAAAGTTTTTTTGAAGGAGATTAATGTAGTTCAAGATTTCAAAATTAACACTTTGAGATGGGTTTAATTCTGAATAATAACTGTAAATTATGTAACTAAAAGTTTTTTAAAAAAGGTTATATTCCGTGCTTACTTGTCTCAGAAATATAACTATAATGTCTCAAAAATAAGAGAAATTAAGGAATTCATTAACTTTAAAAACTTGTAATTTACTGCATAAAATGTGTATAAATAAGTAAAATTATATCAGATATTTTATATTATTGGATAATGCTGCATTTCATATACAAAAGCAATATGGAAATAAAAATATACATGGATAAACAACAACATTTTTTTTTCCATTGGTACTTTCAATTAAATCAGAGTGACTTAAAACTTTTAAAACAAGTTTAATCCAATTGTTTGTGTTTAATTAAATATATGCTTAATTATAAATATGCGTCATATCCATGATTAATATGAATTTAAAACAAATTTGTATCATAAAGGAAATTTCAGAGATTTGGCAATAGGAAATATTACAAACGGAATTAAGTAAAGATAAACTCGTGTAATAAATAAATCAATAAATACAAGATAACGATTTTACTTTCAACAATTTCAAATTTGATCTGAATATCAATGCAATTAAATTTGTTAATTGATTCATAATTTGAGTTCATTTAACATTTCTTTATGACGGATACTGTATTTTAAAATGAATATTGTTCCTGAGAATAGATAAGTGGTTTTAAATAAAAAATTCTCAGGCATTCCATCGCTTATCTTTTCTGCATTTTCTCTCATGCGTCAAAGTGTTCAGCTGTTTAAATAACAAATGCTGTGTATTAACTCCAGTTTGCTCAAACTTGACTTGTTTAATGCAAGTTTCTCTCTCTAAACAAATATATCTCATTACCAGAACTTACACCTTGTCTAATCATTATTCTAACCACGACCGAGCATCTATTTAGGCTTTTGAAGATTAAAAATTTATTTCTGCACCTGTGGTCCTATGGCTTGCGAAACTGTTTTCGTATTCTTCAAAAATGGATTATTGTTACATATTTCTTTCCTGAAGTATTATATACGTGAGTAGGCTTGCAGAAGCAACGTTAAAAAGGAATACTTCAATAATAAAAACCTGTTTGTATTTTTTAACAGGCAGGATGTTAAATTATGTTAACGTGTGCAGAATAATTTCAGTAGCAAAGTAAATTTTGTAGTTGAGTTCTTGGTAAAACATTGTGAATTATCTATAAATAAATAATGATTTTAGAAGCAAATGAAATTTCTCCTACAGCTGAGTTTTTAACTATTTAAACTAAATAATTCAACTTTGATTAACTTTAGTTCATGCTAAGATTTACAGAAAATAACCTAAAATTATCATTCCTTGCATTTTTCTTTGTAAGAATGTTTTCCTGAAATTTTTAAAACATGGATCAGTTTATAAAACAATATAAACCGTGTCAATTAAACTAGAGTCCCTTTCTAAGGCAAGTACTAAATTTAAAGACACATAATTTTTGCCTATATATGTTTTTTTGCGTATAAATATGTGTTGCATTTTTGTAGGTTTTTTTTTTTCCTTACTCGAAACTCAATAGAGTATTTGTAACGAAATAATGGCTTTAGAAGTTATTGCATTTTCTCTGCACGTTATTTTAAGTACTCGTAGAGTTTAGTTTTAATTATTGCAACAAATTAATCCAACATCGGAAAACTCTTATTCATACTGACGTGAATATAACGTATAACCTAAAGCTATCATTCTTTACAGTTTTACAGAATTCAAAGAATATTTTCTGCATTTTTAAAACTTAATTTAAATATACATTTTATTTTTAAATCAATGTTAGTTTACGAATCAATATGTCCACTTAATTAAAGTCCTTTTCTAGGACAAATCACTTAATTTAAGTACAGATAATTATTGCCCCTGATGATTGATTCCATTTAAATATATGTTATACTAACATTTCATCGTTGCTAGCAATAATTCATTGTACGTCTAAAACAATAATGAACCTCACTCTTCCAATTGTATTAGAACAATGTAAAGTGATTTTATTTATAGAAATTCAAGAAAACTTTTGTAATTCAGTTTTGGATTGAAACTTCGTGGACTATATATATATATATAATGAAATAATGGCTTTAGAAGTAAATGGAAATTCTCTGAACGTTATATTAAATATTCTTGCAGTTTAGTTTTAGTTATTCAAACAAAATATTTTAACTTCGCAAAATATTTATTTATGTTTTGCATAATAGTAAATAATCTTCAGTCGTCATTCCTTCCATTTTTATGGAGTTGCAAAAACGTTTTACTCCATTTTTTGATCTTGGATAAATAAATAAATATAGACAGTTTGAGTCAGTTTGGGTCTTTTCCTAGAACAGTCGTTTTTAAAGACAGATAATTAGCGTCTCTAATGATCTATTTCATTTAAATATATATTACATTGATATTTCGTCTTGCTAGTTATCATTAAAGGTATGTCTGAAATTATAGTAATAGTTCGTCTAATTATATTCCATGTTTGTAAATCTTTAAAAAAAAAATTTTCTCTTTATACATTATTTTAATTGCCCTTACAGTTGAGTTTTAATGATTCAAATAATATAATTTTACTTTGCAAAACTCATATCACTGCTAAGTTAAATAGAAACTAACATACAGTTGTTCCTTCTCTGCATGTTTCTAGAGTTCGAAGAATGTTTTGCTGTATTTTTTGAGCTTGTATAATTTCATAGCTAAATACAGACCGAGATAATTAAAATAGAGTGTTTCTCTAAGACACTCAGTTACTTTACGGACGGATAATTATTGTCCCTGATGATTGATTACATTTTAATGTATGCCGCACTCTGCAGTAATACGTCATTTTTGCTAATAATAACTTAGCGTACATCTGAGACAATAATATCCTCTCAATTTTATATAAGCAGTGTAAAGTCGTAAATATGATTATAAATATTACATAGATTTGAATTGAGAATAATGTAGTACGTCTGGGCTCAGGTGATTTAGAATATATAAATTAAATTAAAATTCTTGCTTTCACTCTGGGAATCATTCGACGAAATGATAAATGTACTATATAATTTTACTTTGCACGAGTTAAACTGGTCGGTTACTTTTGTCTCAGACCTACTCTAAATTAGTATTAGCAAAACTGAAATAGTAATTCAACGTATATTTAAATGCAATCAGTCATCAGAGACATTAATTATATGGCATTCCTTTTTTCTGGAGACAAAAGTTATTATTATTATTTTTCATTTCTTGAACTTGGATTATTTTATAAATTAGTGTAAACTGAGGCATGTGCGGTTGTGATCATAATGTATGGTAACTTATTAATTTTTATTTTCGTCACTAGATTTGAAGAATGGATAGCATACTGTGACATCGATATCGGCCACTTTATTACAAGTCGTTACATAGTTAAAAATGAATTATTCATATTTCTGTAATATTTAACTGGTGATTATAAATATTTCTCAAAAATAAAGTGTCAATTGTGCAGCTTCATGTGCTACCTGCTGATGACTTATCATCAAGAAAAGGTCGCATTCTGGTCATGTTAAAACCTGTGACGTTTCTAGCACTATGCTACGTTAGTACAGCATCTCACCGACTGATTGCTCTGTTAAAAATAGTGGTGTGCAATGAACTGCACATGGGTGACAATCGCCCCAACCTTGATTTAATAAACTGACGAATCCCACAAAAATGTTTTCTTTTGTTAAAAGCATCCTCATTGCGTACAATAATTTACCATATCAATGTTAGAGTAACTTATATAAGTACCAACAAATTAGTGAATTTGTAGTTTCGTTTAAAGAAGCGTTTCAAATGTTTAACTATGTTCTTTATTGGAGTTTGCGATACATGCCACAAGGCCACGGAAAATTTTAATAGTTATCATAAAAAGTAACGAAAATACGAAACCTTTTTACTTGGAAAGAGAACTCCGAAGACATTTTTCCTGCAGATGGAGGACCAAAAGATCGCAATTCACTTTCATATTGATGAATTCTTAAATTTCATTACGATTACATTTGATATTGCATTGTCCTACTCTGAAAATGATGTATTTTATGCAGCTTCAATTACAAAAAGTGAGCTACCTATTGCAGATGGCCTGAAGAAACCAACTCTGGAAAATTTCGGTGCCTTTTCTCCGATCGTGGCACCCAGATCACAAAATCCCCCTCCATTCTAATGTTGATATAGATACATAAATTATATCCATATTATCCATAATTCAAATTATCCATAAATTATTGTCGGGGTTTACGCATCTCATAACTTTTGAATTAATAACACGACGAAGCTAATTATTACATATTCATAAAGTACAATCAGAAGTTATTAATGAATTATGACCACAAACTTAGATAGACAGATATTACATAATTTATGAATAACTTTTATATAAAGTTGCTAAGATTTTAATATTAATTATTATTTGAATATAATCGTTATTTGATAATAAAGTTTTGAGTTAAAACTTTAGGCATATGTAATCTTGTTTGTGTTATTAAAAAAACTTTTTGATTTGCACTTTGCAAATATATAATAATATTTTTCGTTATGATCTTAAATCAAAAGTAATCAGGTAAGAAAACCCCGATAATAATCTTTGGCCACCCCGTATATACAGGGTGATTCATAAAAGATGGGCAGAACTTTAAGGGGTTATAGTACACTTAAAGACAAATAATATTAAATAGGAGACTAAGGGTCCCAGACGTATTCCCAAGGAGATAGGGGGCATTAAAGTTTAGGGTCCGAAATTTCAAATGATTATAAAACATGGAAAAATTGGTCGATTCGTTTGCGGTTTTTGCAAAAAATTTTCTTTATGCCAGTATTTTCTTGAAATAAAATTTTAAAGTTCAATTTCAAAAAATGCCGATAGGGGGCGCTTTAGACTTTGGAGTAACAAACAACTATTTTTTAACGTTATTTTTTGTATTTCTTTAAATGATTTCGAAAGCTTAGACTTAAACTTAAATTTTGATCTAAAAATCTGAGTCCTAACGAGTGTTAAGTAGCGTAAACTGAAATTTGAAATTTGAAACCCTTCTCCCCCCAGAACAAAAATCAGTTATTCCCGATCTTTGTGTCGTAGATTAGGCTCTAACTACTGCCGCGTTTTGCTAAAATTATTCTTTATGTCAGTATTTTCTTGAAAATAAATTTTAAAGAAAATTTTCAAAAAATTCCGATAGAGGGCGCTTTAGACTTTGGAGTAACGAACAACTATTTTATACCGTTATTTTTTGTGTCTCATTAAATGCTTTCTAAAGCTTAGACTTAAACTTAAATTTTCAGCTCAAAATCTGAATCGCTGAGCGTGGTTCAGTAGCGAGGGGAGGGGGTTCAAATTTCAACTTCTGAACATAGTTCAGTTTACCATGTCCACACATTGTGTGCTGTGATACGAGGTAAAAAGACACAAATTAGGATTATGTTACCAAAGCATATTTATTAACATGTAATCACAATAAATGTTCAAAATTGTGACCACCAGAGGTTATGCACGCAGAACAACGGCGACGAATGGAACGGCGAACATTCGCGAAAACATCAGGCTTTTCGAGCACTTCCCCTACAGCGGCGGAAAGTCTGGCGACCAGTTCCTCGGGGGATTCAATGGGTGTCTCATACATAAGAGCCTTCAATCGTCCCCAAAAAAAGAAATCGAGGGGTGAAAGATCTGGCGAGTGAGCAGGCCAAGCAACAGGACCACCTCGACCAATCCATCTGTTCGGAAATGTGATGTCCAGATAGTTGCGGACGTCTCGTACGTAATGGGCTGGCGCTCCATCGTGCTGGAACCACATTTGACATTTGCATACTTTCTGTTTCCTTCTTCACCCGGTGACTAGCGTCAGGAATGGAGCTTTAACGTTTGCATGAGCGACGTTTCCAACTGTGCCAGTGCCTTTATGAGTGAATTCCGACTATGCAGTCCTTGACGAAAGTTGTATTTTTGCCTCGTATCACAGCACAGAATCGTTGGGCATGGTTAAGTAGTGCAAACTGAACTATGTTCAGAAGTTGAAATTTGAACCCCCTCCCCTCGCTACTGAACCACGCTCAGCGATTCAGATTTTGAGCTGAAAATTTAAGTCTAAGCTTTAGAAAGCATTTAATGAGACACAAAAAATAACGGTATAAAATAGTTGTTCGTTACTCCAAAGTCTAAAGCGCCCTCTATCGGAATTTTTTGAAAATTTTCTTTAAAATTTATTTTCAAGAAAATACTGACATAAAGAATAATTTTAGCAAAACGCGGCAGTAGTTAGAGCCTAATCTACGACACAAAGATCGGGAATAACTGATTTTTGTTCTGGGGGGAGAAGGGTTTCAAATTTCAAATTTCAGTTTACGCTACTTAACTACTCGTTAGGACTCAGATTTTTAGATCAAAATTTAAGTTTAAGTCTAAGCTTTCGAAATCATTTAAAGAAATACAAAAAATAACGTTAAAAAATAGTTGTTTGTTACTCCAAAGTCTAAAGCGCCCCCTATCGGCATTTTTTGAAATTGAACTTTAAAATTTTATTTCAAGAAAATACTGGCATAAAGAAAATTTTTTGCAAAAACCGCAAACGAATCGACCAATTTTTCCATGTTTTATAATCATTTGAAATTTCGGACCCTAAACTTTAATGCCCCCTATCTCCTTGGGAATACGTCTGGGACCCTTAGTCTCCTATTTAATATTATTTGTCTTTAAGTGTACTATAACCCCTTAAAGTTCTGCCCATCTTTTATGAATCACCCTGTATATATATATATATATATGATTTTTATAATGCAACAGCACTCATATTTATAAACTGATTTAGATGCGACTGAGCATACGTATAATGTTACGAAGATTTCGACTGATTTCAGTGGGCAGCTTGATCAACCACATTACTTAAAAATGGCGACCACTTAAAGATTTTAAACTAAACAAAATATCCAAAAATTTAGAAATCTAAAATTTCTTTTTTCCTTAAATGTTAGACCTTAATACATGGATTCCAGAGCATTTTCTGTTTCGCCTCTACCGCTAAAAATGGCTGAGAAATAGCAATTTGAGGGAGGCTAGGGAGGCTAATATTTTCGAACAAAACAGTGAATTAAAATTAGGTATTCTTCTGTAATCGTGTTCACTACTAATTTATGTTTTAGCGAACATGGTTTCTCATAAATTTAATTTCATTGTTGTAACTATTGTTGCAACTCTCAAACGCTTAAAACAGCATGGCTATATTATAAAATGGCGTCATATTTAAAAGGAAAAATAAATTGTTATTCATAAAATATTTGCATAGACACATACTTACATAACGGTGCCTGCCAGTGTCAAATTCTCGGCCAAGGGTCAATGGCCCTGAAAAATCTTTAATCCCCCCCTTTTTTTTTAAATAAAAAGCCCAGTTGCTCTGATTTGGACATAAGTCAACTGCACTTACAAAAGAGGTCATGAATTTAAATCAGAGCCTCTAGACTTGAAAATGTAGTAACAACCGCGTTTTGAAAGAATATAACAAACATGTAGCATTAAGTAATGCCGCGATTACTATAACGCATGTATGAACACTTCGCATCCTTGAAGTAAAAAACACTAAATGCAGCAACCATGTTGTATTGAAATATTCAAAATAGACAAAATTCGGTAACGCCGTGATTATTATTTCGCTTGTATAAGCATTTCGAACTCATGAAAAGAAAAAAAAAAGGTGCACAAACTTTGTTCTAGTAGAATCTCAAAATTATTTGAAATTCGGGAATGCCTCGATTACAATAAGCATGTATGAGCGGTTTGCGCAAATAAAAACAACAACAACAACAAAAATACTGGGTGAACCAAACTCGTTGTATTAGAATGTGAAAAATACATAAAATTCGGTAATGCTGTGATCACTATAGTGCATGTATGTGCGCTTTGCGCCTATGAAAGCAAACAAAGAAAAATAACTTGATTCAACAGCGCTGTACAGGAATTTCAAATGCACATGAAATTTGATAATGCCGCAGTCATTGTAATGTTAATCATAATACTAAATCTCTAGTAATGAAAAAAGACGTTTTCATGCCTCACTCGAATATACCATTCATACTGGGCAATGAGAAATCCATGAGGGCAACTGTGCAATTTTTGTCTACGGTCTTCCAGGACATTTGACACTTTTTCTCTAGCATACCGGGTCAATTGACCTATTCCCAAAATTCTGACCAATCTTGGCGATACTTGACGAATTATCATCAGTTCCGGCGACAAAAATAAGTCGTCATAAATGAAGCCAACTTGGCGATAGTTGAGTAATTTCTCGAAAATATAAATTAAATTCAGTAATTTCGAAAACTGGTAATCTTGTATAATGGAGTTCCACGCATTTTAGCTTTCGTTTTTTCAACTAAAATTAGCTGGATTTTTAAAACCAATGAATAGAGAAGTTAAATTTTTCTCTCAAAACCACAAAATTAAATAATAATTACTACGCTCAGAAACGAAAATACAGGGAAATGTCCTAAATAATTAATTTATAATATCACCCAAGTTCTGAAAAAAAAATAATTTTTTGTAGTATTTTGTAGTAAATTATCAAATTTCAAATAAAAGGGTACTGCACTTATTCAATGAAATGAAATAAAACAATATACGTTTTTGGGGTTTTGTATTTCAGTTATGACATTTTTAATATGAACATAAACGTAAACGATTGAATTTGACAAAAAGACATTTCTGAAGGCTTATGTGTCACCATTAGAAAATGATATTCAGCCAAAAGCACAATCACATATCTAAAATGACATGATATGAGTGAAAGTTCAACGCTCTAGGTTAATGAAATCGAGCATTTGCATATTAGTGCCTTCGGGTCCAGATCACGTTGCTTTTATTCTTACTTGACATTGTTGAACTTTAATATAAAAGAAATACATTGTATCTATTTTTATGTAAATGTTTTTAATAATTTACCTTTTTAAGCTGTTTTTGTTAATATTATTTAAAATGAGTAGTTGAAAATATTGAATTTTTAAAATTATTTTTTTTATACTTTGACATTATTTAAGATGCTTTCAATTTATTTTAGGTAGACTACAGCAGTTGTTAGCAGTTACATTTTGTGTTACTAAAATATAAAGCAGATTGAAAAAATACATTTTGTGATTTTTTTTAAAGAAAGTGCATTCTGATAAGCTTATAAATCTGATACGCAATAATGATTTAGAATATGGTTTTGGATGTAAAAACTTGTGTAATGTTGTGAAATGTTAATTTTAGACGAATTGTTTTCATAAATTCTCTATTAAATTCAGATTTAATGAGATATATAAATAAACTAAAATATTTAAATAGGCAATAGTTAACCTTAAAAATGAATTATTGCTTAAATGAATTTATATTCACTACTTTCCTTTATGTATATGTAATTTCCAGTTGCCAGACTTTCGAATTTAGATTTTATGTGAAATCTGTAATTTTTCTTTAAATATGCATGCCAAATATACTCCATTATTATAACATACAGAGAGAAGTTTTTCCAATTCTGTGAATTATAAACTACGTATTTTATCGAATTTTCTATCACATTTTTTTCAAACATTACATTTATATGTGCTTGAATTATTGTTTTTTTTTTAAATTTTGATAATACATCAAAGTGGTAATCTGTGCTACACATAGTTACAAATTGTTTAATGCAAATTTGCAAATTAGATTCTTAAATTAGCCTTCTAACTAGTTTTCTGGTTTATATAATCTTTTTTTAAATTTTTTTTAAAATTTAAACCTGAAACTAATATTATCCATAATAGATAGGTTATTTATCATCTCTGCCTAGTATAATTAAAATATATCCCAGCTTACCTATGTAATTTTATTGAAATATTTTAATTTTTCCGACAGCATGCCTAAGAAAATGCTCGGTTTAGATTCTATGATTGTTCTCATTGAAGTATTTTCGAAAGGCCCTTTTGTTCTCTTAGCCATCCATATCTTAGTGAGAGCACTTGACATTCAAAGAAAGAGCAATTGACATTCCAATACTAAAGTACTTTTCAACAAAGAAACATCTTTGAATTTGAGATCCTTAAAGAAATGCTGCGAAAAAGAAAGTTATCCGCATTTGTGTGATTGCTTAAAGAAATAAATGTATTTACATATTATTTTAAACAATCGTACATACATGTATTAAAATATTAGGCACGTCAACATATATGTAATACATTTTCAAACATTACATATATGATTAAAACATATAACCACATTACATATGCCTGCAACATTGCATATATGCTGCAACATTGCATATATGTATTACAATTTTAAGCACATTTACATATATGCAGAAGTGCCTAGTTCCCACTAATCTTCCGTAATATCTGCGTTTATTTGATCCAAGTTTAATACGTTTCGCACCAGAATTTCTTTTAACAAATGAAATGAAATAAATTCCAAGTAGAAACCTGAAATTAAATAAATAAAGATTCATTAAATAAATTTTCTAGTTCGAAACGTTGTTAAATTGGGTGAAATTAATCTACATATTACGGAAGGTTATTATGAGCTTGATTTAGATTATAAATGTAGATATATGCATGAGATATTTATGCTTAAGTACAATTTTACATTCAACTCTGCTTTATATTGTAGAACTATGCATTAGATATGCGTTTTTTTATGCACTTGATATAGTCAGACATAAAACTATTTCTTATAGCGCATGATATAAGACATATAACTGACAATATCTCTAACTGTCTAAAAAATTATTTTATATGAAGCTGTTTCTTTAAATGTCAAGTTCATTGAAAGCTGAATGATTTGAACTGAAATCTAACAATGTCCAGTAAATGGTTTGATAAGAAAATGTTGCAGTTAAAAGAAATATATACTTTTTCGATGACTACTAATTTATATCACCATCATCTGACTATACCCTAGAAAATATTTTCGTGCTAGAAAGGTTTTCTGTGCATAAACATGAGAACTTATGCAATCATTATGGATGACTGGACTATGTCGATAACAACTCAAGAGCTTGGAAAGCAAAGAAGTTTAATGATCAATTTTAGTCAGATGAAAATAAGCATGAAATGGTCTAACTCTCTATAAAATTATTTTATACGAAACTTTTTTTTTAAATGCCAAGTTCATTAGAAACTGGATGATTTGAACTGAAATATAAGAATGTCTAAGTAAATGGTTTGATAAGAAAATGTTGCAGTTGAAAGAAATATATATTTCTCCGATGACTACTAATTCATATCACCATCATCTGACTATATCCTAGAAAATATTTTCGTGCTAGAAAAGTTTTCTGTGCATAAAAATAAGAACTAATGCGATCATTATGGATGACCGGACTTTGCCTATAACAACTCAAGAGCTTGGAAAGCAAAGAAGATTAATGATCAATTTTAGTCAGATGAAAATAAACATGTAATTATGTATATTTTATAATTTTTAACTGAAATCTGTGAGTGTTTAGTAAAAAGTCCTAATCAAGTTATTTTCAAATTTCATTATGCAGCTAATATGTTCCATTAGTTTTAAAATACCTTCTATAAACACAAAGATACGAACATTTACATATATGTAAATACAAAGAGAATGTAGATACATAAAACGAAATGTAGATATATCAGGGGTGATTGTGTTCCGGTATTTTGTGCACCACTAAATTTATATAGGTATATTCTTAGTATGTCATCGCAGAATTTGTCGATTAAAAAAGAAAAAAATATTGCTACAAATATTTAGTGGTGTACAAAATACCGGAACACAATCACCCCTGATATATATAATAGAAAGTAAATATATGCAACAAAATGTAGATATATAAATAGAATATAGAAATATGCAATAAATAGAATGTTCATATACACGATATAGAATTTATATATATAGATATATAGATATAGCTCTACTATAAGCATATATTTTGACATAAATGTAACTTACATGTCACTCACAAAACCTTTTCTTACAATATGATGATGTATAAATAATGTAACCGATAACATTCACAATTCTCGATAAAAATGTTTTGTACATAGATTTTTCTTTAAAGGTCAAAGTAGTAACACGATTTGCAACGTAATTAACCATATTAAACCCACGATTAACACGATTTGAACTGAAATATAACATATTCTAGTAAGTGGTTTTTTAGGAAATGTTGTAGTTAAAAGAAATACATATTTTCTCGATAACTATTAATTCACAAATCTAGCATTTTACTAAATCTTAGAAAATATTTTCGTGCTAGAGAAGCGTTCTTTGCATAAAAATGAGATCTTATGAAATTATTATGGATGACTGTACTATGCTTTTAAGAACTAAAGATCTTGGAAATAAAAGAAGATTAATGATCAATTTTAGTCAGATGAAAAGAAGAATGTAATTCCGTATAGTTCTTGATTTTTAACTGAAATCTATGAGTGTTTACTAAATATTCTGTATCAAGTTATTATCAAATTTCATTATGCAGCTAATTTGTTCCATTAGTTTTCAGTCAGATTCTTTAGACACAAAGATACGCACATTTGCATATATGTAGATACAAACAGAATGTAGATAATAAAATGTATATGTATGTATAAAATGGAATGTAAATATATATCACAGAATGTAGATATATGCAATATAGAATATATATAAATCAATAACTGGAAAACAGTATTATGGAGAAAAAGCGTGGATTTCTGAAAAAAATATGTAAAATATTTAACAAAAAAATCACAAAATAACAAAAATTCTCCCCAAAAAATTTATAAAATCAAAACGTTATTAAGGAGGGATGAGGCGGAACTGCTAAAAAAAGCGTGTTTCATGCATTTAACACGATCATTTATACTGTACTAATACATTCATCATTTTGTTTACACAATGTCTCCTCATACTTAGCTAATTATTGTTTACTACCATCTTCACGTTTCATCTTTATAACTACCTAAATTTTATTTACATCCTTTAGTCTTCATCACTTTCTAAATTTTATGTACATTAATTACTACTTTGTTTAAAATTTATTTTATGCTAAAGCTGTTTGTAGTTCCAGCTTTTCTTTTTTCCTAATAGATGGCAGCACCAAATTTTTCTTTTCACTACAGACTGTAGTTTCAGCGTTTGCTTTTATTTATTACTGATACATGGCAGCATCAAACATTTTATTTTTCTGTCAACATATATTTTAATGCAATGAATAACGTTTTAAGCCATTTCTTGGTGAAGTAAAGTGTAGCAGTTATTGCAAAGCACTTCTAATCCTGTTCAATCACCTTTACTGTTCGTTTTTTGGTGAGTTTTGTCCATTGCTTTATGATCTAATTTCTATTGCTGTTGACTAATGGTTCATTTATTTATATATTTAGTTATTTGATCTTTTGTGGGTTTCTTAATCTTATTTTGGTTCTTATATATGTTATAAGGAGCTTAAAATTGTCGATTTTAGGAATAATTCTGACAATATTTGATGAAATAACATATATTTACATAGCAGATAGTTACACTTTACTACAAGCCTATATTATTTTGACATACATGCAATTGACATGGTCACTCATAAAACCATTTCTTACAACATGATAAGCTGTAAATATTGTAATCAAGAATATTCACAATTCTCTGTAAAAATGTTTTGATATATACCTTATAGAATTTATATAACCGATAGTTACAGTTATAACTACAAGCATATATTTTGACATACATGCAACTAACACAGTCACTCATAAAACCATTCTTACAATGTTATGAGATATAAATAATGTAACCGATGATATTCATAATTCAGTGTAAAAATGTTTAGTAAGTATATTTTTCTTTAAATGCCAAAGGTCATTAACAGGATTTGAAATGAAATAAAATGTATTCTTGTAAGCGGTATGTTAGGAATATGTTGCAGTTAAAAGAAATATATATTTTCTCAATAACTACTATTTCATAACTACAACATTTTACTAAACCTCAGAAAATATTTTCGTGCTAGAGATGATTTCTCTGCATAAAAACGATATCCTAGGCAATTATTATGGATGACAGAACTATGTCGTTAAGAACTCCAGAGCTTCGAAATAAAAGAAGATTAACGATCAGTTTTACTCAGATGAAAATAAACATATATTTTCCTGTAGTTCATCATTTTTATCTGAAATTTGTAACTATATTCTGAATAGGCGCAATCAGATTATTTATTATTACTACATACGATAATTTTCTAAAAACTAATATAGAATTATTATAATTTTGTTTCAATAAGTGTTTTGTTCAATAAATAATTTTGTTTCAATAATTTTAATAAATGTTAAATTGAGATAATACATTAGTTTTATACTTAGATAATTAAAAGTGTCTAAAGTGTCTTCTTTCTTTTTTTTTAGGTGAGTGAACTGTGTAATCTTTCTTGGAGTTAACAACCCTTAAAATTCAGAGCAGTAAGAGCTTGAATGTTTGTTTACTTAAATTGAGTGTTCTAATTAAATCACCTTTTTTTCCTACTCTTCATTCTGTTGAAGAGACTTTTATTAGAAAAACACTGGAGATTTTAACTTTAATTAATTCAACGATATTTAATTTTTTTTTAGCTTTAGGAAAAATATCTAATAAAAAAATTTAAAAAGTATTTTTTATTTCGTTATTGTTATTATAAATTCATTTTTGGTTGAAAGTTTAGTGCTCTATATTCAAAGTTTCAAAATAATTTTATTATTATTATTGTTCTTGGCAGATATTTTTCTTGATATAATTAAAAAATAAAATGTAAACAACTTGCATGTACTCCTTGGGATTTCCAAAGAGTATCGCACTCCTATTTGATATTTGAAAAATTTAATTTGATATTTAAATTGCAAAATTTGTAGCCACCTCATTTAATCGTAGATTTTGTAATAGTATTTTTGCATGATAAAATAAGAGAAAAATTCTATTAAAAAATGTGGTAACATTGTACGCATCCATAATGCAAATTATTTATACCTTTAAGAATAAATATTTTAATAATTATTAAATTTACATTTCAGTTGAAATACGGAATGCAATATTTAAAAAAAGAATTATTAAAACGCACATTTCTTCAAATTTCTTTTACATTAATATATAGAAAATTAAAGTAGGAAACTTAGAATGATGATAAAATGGAAAAAAGTATTATACACTGTTAAAAGTTATATGCTTTCTTGGAGTTGAAACCACCTATAAAAGTCAGAGCAGTAAATATTTGAATGTTTGTTTAACTTAATTGAGTGTTTAAATTAATAACCACTTTTTATCCCTCCATTCAATTGCAGAGACTTTTGATAAAAAAACATCGAAAATTTTAACTCTAATTTAATCAATTCTCTAGCCGTTAGATATTTAACTACAAGAAAAATATCTAATAAGATTTTTAAAGTGCATTGTTCTTTCTTTATAAAATTTGTCTTTGACTGATTTTCCAGTATTCAATATTAAAAGTTTCAAGATAATAAGAGTTTCTTTTATTTTATTCTCCTTGGTATACGGTTTTTTTTCTTGATATAAATAAAAATGAATTATAAATTTCTTTTAATTTTAAGAACAAGAAATTTAACATTCATTAAATTTTCATTTCATTCGAAATACAGAATAAAATATTTTTAAATAAATTTTTAAAAATTCTGTTAGATTAATATATAAGAAATTTTAATATAAAACTTGAAATGTTAAAATAAAATGAAAAAAATAATATACTTTTTTTTTGAGTTTGTAGCCCTTAAAATTCTGAGCAGTAAGTTAAATGACTGTTTACGCTGATTGAGAGTTTTAATTAAATCATCATTTTATTATCTTTCATACTGTTGAAGATACTTTTGTTATAAGAACATTAGAAATTTAAACTTTAATTTAATAATTTTCCAGCTGATTAATATTTAAGCATAAATATATATATATATATATATATATATATATATATATATATATATATATATATATATATATATATATATATATATATTCATAGATATTATAATTATATATATATATATATATATTTTTTTTTTTGAATGGAAATTTTCATTAGTTTAATATCGTGTTCAATTTATATTCAACCTAATTTTTAGTGTTGAATATTCAGTTATTACACATAAAGGTAATTTGATTTGTTTATTCTTTTATTACACACGCTTTTTTCTTTTTCTCTTTCTTTTTCCTTCTTAACTTTCTTTCTTTCTTTTCCTTTCCTTTTCTTTTTTTTTCTTTTCTGGATGTAATTAAAAATGATATAAAAGTATTTTTACTTTTAACAAAAGAAAATTTTATTATTATTCAATAAACAAGTCCTCTAAAATTCCGAATAAAATAGTTTAAATAATATTTAACAAAATCTTTTTTTTTTCACTTCTTATTTTATTAATGTATAGTACATTTTTGTACGTAACTGAGACTCTTGAAAGAATGTTAAAACATAGTATATTAGAACTTTTCTTATCGCAATTACTTTTAGTTTAATAAATATTTTTATAATTTTATGGGTACCAAAAAAAAAAAAAAAAAAGAATTGCAAAAATATTACATTTTATAAGTAACAATGCATATATGTAAATGTTTTGCATTATATTTCTTCGGTTTAACCAACCCTTAAAATTCAGAGCAGTGAATGTTTGAATGGTTGTTTACCTTAATTGAGTGTTTTAATTAAATACCTCTTTTCGACCCTTCATTCTGCTGCAGAGACTGTAATAAGAAAAACATTGAAAACTTTAAAACGTTAATTTAATTAATTCCCTAGCCGTTAGATATTTAACTATCAGAAGAAAATCTAATAAAATTTTAAATGAAAATTTCCATTTGGATAATGTCGTTTTTAATTAAATTTAGCAGACATTCTAGTGCTGAATACTATTAGACATAAATATAATTTGAGTTTCTTATTTTTATTCTTAATTTTTTTTCTTGGTACAATGAACAATGGAATATAAATTATTTTTACTTTTAATAAAAGAAATATTTAATTATTATAAATTTACAATTCATTCAAAATACCGAATAAAATAATTTAAAGAATATTTTAAAAAAAAATTTAGTGTGGAATTTAGACTCTTGGGAAAATTATAACAAAAATAACATATTGAAGCTCTTTTATTGTAATTAATTATTAATGCATATTTTTATATATTTTTTTCAAAAGAAATTAAAACATTGCCGACAGGGAACTGGAATTTTCGTTTTTATTTAACAAAACATTTGAGCAAGGGAGTGGATTCTACCTTACAGAAAATACATTTATATAATGTTGCCCATATGTTTTAGATTGTAAGACATTTTAAATCTGTACATTGAAAGCTATTTAAATGCATGAACTTGATAAACCTACGTAGGAAATCAACGTACGAAATATTTACAGAAGAGGGAGGGGCTTCGACTGTTTTGAAACCAATATTTATTAAAAATTGCCAGTTGACAATGTGTTAATTTAGTGTGAAAATACCAAATATGTGTAAGTATATACATGGTGGCAACTGGTCAGGGAATTTTTCAGGGGAATTACCATAGAAAAATTCACCTTATTTAATCGCTTGATTAAATAAGTCGAATTTTTCTATAAGAAAATGCTGAAAAATTCCCTGACCGTTGAACACCATGTATAAACTTTATTGTAATTAGCAACCCTTACAACTCGATTCCTGTTAAAAATATTTGTAGGTTGAAATGTGTATTTATTATATTTATTTCAAATATTAATTTCATATGTTATATATTTAAAATTATATAACTAGAAAACTCGCCATCATTGAGCATTTTTGATTACATTTTCTGCTTTAGCATTACAAATACGTTATAAAACAACCACTTTCTTATTAGTTTCGAAATTCATGTACACAGTTGAAAATGTTTAACTGAGAATAAATAGTACCCTAAAAACCGATATTCCGGTTTGAAAAGAACGGATTAATATACTATAAATACTACTCGGAAACGTTTCCGAAAATCAGAGGCAGCAAAAGAAATTTCGTTTTTATAAATGGTTCTTTCAATCTACAAACTATATTGCTTTCTGGGATTTCTAAAGAAAAATAACTCTTTTTGGAATCGTGGGTAACTCGGCAAACGTTATTGTATATTTTCGTTCGTGATTATATTATATTTTCGCAGATTTTGAAACATTTGTCTTTTTTTTATAGCGTAGACTAGAGTTATTATTAAAGGATCAGGATCCATAAGCCGTGTTTTTGGTCCATGGAATAAGACTAAAATTCCATTTTGTTATACTGACTTAATTATTTCGCTTTTTAATGTTAGAAGGTTTATTCTGTACCATTTCAACATTTTTTTTTTTTTTTTTTTTTTTTTGCATCTTGTTTTGCGGATTTATATAACTTACACAAGCTCAAAGTTCGTATTATTCGTAGTTTTTGATGAAAAATTCCCAATTTCTCCTAATTTTATCTCAATTTTTAATATATGTTTCAATATTTTACTATGAGCGCAGCTTTGCAACACTTTTATTTTTACATATATTGTACATTTTGATGTATTTTATAATATATGTAAAGAAGAAAGTGTTGCACGATTGCACTCATATAAATAATTGAGGTAAAATTAGGAGAAATTGTGTCTTTTTCATCAAAAACTACGAACAATACGAACTTTGAGCTTGTTTAAGTCATATATATCCGAATAAAATGCAAAAACTATTGTTGAAATCGAACAGGATAAACCTTCTAATATTAAAAAGTGAAATAATTAAGTCAGTATAGCAAAATCGAGTTTTGTCTTATTTCATGGACCAAAAACACGGCTTATGGACCCTGATCCTTTATATTTCTTTCAAAATGCTGGGTAAAATAATTAGAATATTATTTAACTTTTTTTTTCTTCTAATTCATTCATAGGAAATTTTAGTTGTAACTTAAAAATTTGAGAAAAATATAAAAGTATTTGTATTGGAATATTTTTACAATTATTATTTTGTTTTCTGCAATCTTGCTTGTTGTTGAAAATTCTTAAAATTCAGACCAGTAATAAAGTTTGAATGAGTGTTTACCTTAAACCAGAGTTTAGATTAAATACCCTCATTTCAACATTGTGCTGTGTTGCAGGGAATTTTTATTAGAAAAAAATTGAAATTTTAACTTTAATTAATTCTGTACCTTTTTTTTTATTATTATAAGAAAAAATATGTAATAATAATTTTAATGGAAATTTCCATTTGCTTAGAGTCATTATAAATTCATCTTTAACTGAAATTCTACTGCTGAATATTCAAAGTTACCCGATATAAAGAAAGTTTGAGTTTCTTATTTTTATTCTACTTCCAGCAATTTTTTTTTAATTTTCTTGATATAATTAAACATATTTTTTGCTTTTATGAAAAGAAAATATAATTATTATTAAATTTACATGAAAGGAAAATTTTGGGCGAATAATTAAATTCTATTTTACAGTCTTTTTTTGAGCGGGAAAGTGGGGGGGGGGGGGTGTCAAATTTATTTATTTTCTTTTTTCTTTCTTTATTTCTTTTTTTTGTCTGAAAAAAGGGAAAACATAATTTTTGGGAAAACTTATTATCTTAATTATTTTTATTTAAACACATGTATTTATTATTTTCCCCAAGTAAAGAAATATATGACTTACTTGACTTACTATCATGTACAGTACATATCTCACATACAAATATATATATACATGTGAGTATAGTGTGGATTTTATAAAACTGACAAACGTTCTTATTTTGAAGTCTCGTTAATGCAACTTATTTTTTTAACCAACAGATGTGCATTTACTTAAAATGTAATTAAAAGAATGACATGATTATATAAAATTCTTTTATTTTGCACAACTGTAATTGCCAAAAAGGTCTGACTTGTTTTCTTTGGTATAAATGATCAATTTATTTTTAGATTTATATTAAATACACTCGCATCGTTTCCCTTTTTTGATGAAAAACACACTTATATATATATATATATATATTTTTTTTAAAGAGAAAATAATAATAAAAACCCATATAAAAAAAGGAAGGGAAATATACGCAACAAAACTAATTTATTTTAACTATTTCAGAGCTTCACTCTAACTTTATAACCATTACATACCAAAATCTTTACGTAACCCTTCGCAACACACCATTTAAAAGCATATAGATAGATATCTCTTCTAATGGTTTCATGTCTGCAGATACTTGAAGATCAAGTGCTTGCTGGTAGCGTTAACTAGGGCGCATAGTCATTAAGCTATATGACATAGCATTCCGTAGTTTAGAGTTCATTCAAACAAGACAATTAATCTCTGCTCATATTTTGTGTCTTTAAGCCAAGCTTGGCTGCTATTAGTAATTACTGGCCAAAGTTTAATCGTTGTTGGTTTTCTGAGTGAGCGCTTTTATCCCCAGAAAAGCTGTCGTAAAATTTGAAGTGCTTGCAGGAAAATGCCTTTTAAAGCACTCTTTTACTCATCACAGCTTAATAAGAAAATGGCGGAATGCAAGCGATTCTGTTCCAAGATTTTTCTTTTTTCTTTTGTTTTTCTTTTCTTTTCTTTTCTTTTCTTTTTTCTTTTTTTTTTTTTGTATAACTACGAGTTAGGCTTGTCTTTAACAAAATATAAATACATGAACTATTTTTTTTTTTTTTAAAGAGTTTATATTTTTTTAAAAACAATTTATTTCATCAATCATTTAATGTACTTTTATGTAATGTATATTTTTGTTAAATTATTCATCCAGGTAAAAATTATATGAAGAAGCTTAAAATCGTCCATTTATACTCTTTTACATAATTTAAGCTGTTTAATACCTTAATTTTGCTCATAACCAATATAAATATTGCTAACATCACAATTTACTAATAAATAATTCTTTTATTCATCACTTCTTAATATGAAAATTAGAAAACAGGTGATTCAGCTTCAATTTTTTTTTATATAGGTATATATATATATATTGTAATTTGGAGTTTTTTTGGTTTCTATGAAAATAGATATGCGTAAATTAGTTTTAATGCGCTTTTGTTATTTCTAAAAGACAATTTATGTTATTCATCATATAATCTACATTAATATTTAGGTATAAATCTGGTTTTTGGCAATGGCTAGTGAAATTTATCGCACGTAGACGTCTGCACATTAGGTTAAGGATAGACGAAGACATATCCGAATACATCTGAGACTCAGATGCTTCATTTTTTGATAATTTGCGAATCTATTAATTAAAAACCCTCATCGAACGCTAATGAACCACCTTCCATTGTCTCAGAGATCGCTGCGCCACATATTCGGGAAAACAGATATTTTCAAGCCTTTTTTTCTAAAACGTTTCATAAACGTTGTGTGATTCCAGAGTTCTATAACGTTGCGAATAACTAGTAGAGAAAAAAGAATTGTTTAATTTTTATATGTGTATTCTAACTTTGTAAGTTCACAAAACGTCAAAAATTGTGTTTTTTATTGCATAATAGTGTATCGTATCAGCTTTGTTTTAATACCTGGACTTTTAATCTTGTTATTATTATTATTATTATTATTATTATTATTATTATTATTATTATTATTATATATTTTAAACACTCCAATCTTTACATTTAAAAAATAATAATTACATTCTATCTATTTGAAAAAATAATCAACACAATGTACAAGGTAAATTATATATATATATATATATATATATATATATATATATATATATATATATATATAATTGTAATACCTTTGAAAAAAATCTATAAGCACACGACTAAGAAACATAAATATGCACCTGAAAGCTAATTAAAATTCTTGGCATTTGGGTGGGCTAAACTTAATTACTTTTCCAAAATGTAATTTAAAATTTAATTAGTACACCTTATAATTATGAAAAAACAATACACTTTATTAACGCTCCAA
Source organism: Maratus michaelseni (assembly GCA_963931845.1). Classification (NCBI taxonomy): domain Eukaryota; kingdom Metazoa; phylum Arthropoda; class Arachnida; order Araneae; family Salticidae; genus Maratus; species Maratus michaelseni. Next base: position 135,538,336 of record OZ007588.1, on the reverse strand, counting down.
TCAAAATATTAGAAAACGTTAAACTGTACATTGAAAATTATATTTAAATTTGTATGTACTAGTGTGACTATAATTAGTTATTATTAATTAGTTATTAGTTTTCAATCTTTTAAGTAAAAGTAAGGTTTATCTTTTTGGCATTTTTCTTAGAATTTTTTTTTTCTAAATATTTCAAAATACTCGATATTTCACACTTTAGATTTTTTTGTAACACAAAATGTATTCGTTCACTTTATGATCATTAATTTTCTAATCTAATTTTAATAAATTCGAAATTTTAGGTTAAGAAATTCACACTCTAAAAACGACATTTTCAGAACTGAGCAAAAAATACTCAAATCTAAGTATATCGCATAGTCAAAATGGCTCCGAATCAAAATTACTCAAGTTTGAAACATGTATATACTCATTTCTGAAAACATGCACACAGTCAGGAATAAAACATCATGTGCTCATATTTGAGTATCTCCATGTTTCAAACAACGGCTTAGATGCTTTACACTCACGCTAAAAAAAAAAAAAAAAATTATCGGTTAAAAAAAAGAAAAAGGTCGCCAAATTTAGGGGATTTTTTTCTTTAATGGCAACCTAGCCATTGTATTAAGTTATTCGTTTGGCGCAGTCTTGGAAATCGCGCCAAACAAACAGTCGCCAATCTTTTGTTTACATTTTAGCGTGATAGTAACACATCTGTTCCCAAACAACAGCTAGAAGAAAAGCGCTAGTGCTGCCATCTTTGGTTCTATTTACGATTATGGGAGGAAAAACTAAATTTACGCGTTTACACAGACCCAGCATCGAACCCGAATCCTACTAGTTACAGGTCCATTGCCTTATCCACTTCGCCATCCAGATCACAGGCGAAGGTTATTTTAAATGCAAGTCATAGAATGATTCGATCGCATGTTGATATTTTTATGAGATTTATTAATTGATTGCTGAGAAAATTGGAAATTTTTAACGGGATTTCGGAGAGATTTGGTCAATTTGAGATGGTGGATAAGATTGTACATCTTTATTATTTATGCAGGGAAAGGGAGGTATGAATTATACAAATTTTCAATTATATTGTTATCAGTATATTTCTTCTTAAATGAAAAAGCGCTCCATAGATATTGAAATTTAACTGACTAAATTTTCTTTTTAACACATTTTAACTCATTAACGCCACAATTATTTTTCTCTTGAAAAATGGAAATATTGCATCTCATTCAAATGAATATAAACTGACTTCTATGTGCTCATTTTTGAGTATTGCCATGTTTCAAAAATGTGTTTGAACTTATTCTCATAATTTTTGAGTACGTCCATGTTTCAAAAATGAGTATGAATTGACCTATATGTGAACAGTTTTGAGTATGTCCATGTTTCAATATTCTGAGTATTTATGGTATTTCAGAATTCAAAGCATTGGGTAGTCATATTTGAAACAAAAATTTTCAAAACAAAATGAAAACATCGATTTATTCAGATTTGAAAGTGCCATTTTTCTCAGTGCAGTCATTGAAAATATAAAATTGAATGTGTGGATTTTTCTTTACAAGGGATTATGAAAATTGTATCTTTTTCATTATATAAAATCAATGACATTTCAACGGTATCTGCTTTTTTTTATTTTTCCTTTTGCGCTTATGTAGTATTAGAAGCCTCCTTTCATTCTCTATAGAGAATACTTGGAGGATACGAAAGCATTGAAAACATTAAAAAAAAAGAAAAAAAACTTAATAACTAGTAGATTTCGAAATCTCCATAAAAAAAAAAATTATATACAATATAAAAAAGCATATTCAAAATCATAATAAGCTTTACAGATATTGTTACGATTGTATGTCAATACATTTGAATCACCAACGCAAAAGTACAATTCATCTTATTGACATTTTTCTGATAGTTATATTTTATTCCAAATTAATTGAAAATGTTTGATGTTTCAAATGTTAATTTTTTGGTCCAACCTGTAATAAATGTATTTTCTTTTAAATAGTTTTTCTTTCTAATTTAATTTTAATAAATTCAAATTCAGATTTATGAAGTTCAGTGATTGTAAACCTTAAGTTGAAGATACGCAGTTTCCTTTATAAGATTTCGAAATTGTATCTTTTTCCATTATCTGAAATCAATAACATTCCTACGATATCTGTCCTTTTTTCTGTTTCCCCAATTTGAGTTTGTGTGATGTTATATATATATATATATATATATATATTTTTTTTTTTTTTTTTTTTTTTTTTTTTCTGGAGCGAATACTTGACGCAAGACTCTGTTTATAACTGAAACCTAATGTCTTAAAAATGATTGTCATTTGGTAAAATCAAGAAAACAACAGTGATATATATTTGATATATATCTTTATCGGTTTTTATTTTGATTATTTGTTTTTAAAAACTATTGAATATTTATCCAAAATTTAATTGACAGTGTAGATTAAATTTTTCAATTTATTAAAATCGCTTTCTTTTTTTTATGAAGTATATTTTGATAAATTGAAGTTTCTAGTAGTTACTTGATTAATCATATGAATAAAAAAAAAAATATTTAAAACGAAACGTAACAAAAGAGAAATAATTTTATTTAGATGGTTACTAGTTTTACTGGTTTTTCTTTGTATATCTCTATCTAAAGTAATATAAAAAAAAGACTAAATTTTTTTTTTCCAATAAATGGAATTACTTTTTATATTTTCGTTTATATATTGTCTCACATACATTACTAATTTTTCTAGTTTTAAACTTTTATGAAATTAACTATTCAAATGAAAATTTAGTAAAACAAAATATAATTTTATTTGACCGAGTTAATTTTTTTTTAAGTTATAAAGTACAGTGATTGTAACCCTTAAATTCAATATGCAAAGTTTCCTTTAAAATGGATTTCGAAAATTATACCTTTTTCATTATCCAAAATCAATAACAATTTCCTATGATATCTGTTTTTTATCCCCTTAAATTTGAATTTGTGAGATATTACTAGCTTCTTTTATTTTTCTGGGGCAAATACTTGATAAAGGGCATAATTTAATTTATATAAGAATTTTTTTCTGTTACGTTGTTTAAGTTATAAAGTTCAGTGATTGTAACCATTAAGTTGAATATGCAAAATTTCCTTCTTTATAATGGATTTCGAAAATTATACCTTTTTCATTATCCAAATTCAGTAACATTTCTGGGATATCTGTCTTTTATCCCCTTGAATTTGAATTTGTGAGATATTGCTAGCTTCTTTTATTTTTCTGGTGCGAATACTTGACAAAGGGCATATTTAGGAAATTCAAGACGCTACATTTAATTAATTTTCCACTACATAATCTAAATATTATTAATTAGTTGATTACAAAAGAAAATCATAAAAATAGTAAACAATATATTTAAATTCACTGTTGAATTCATATTAAAATTTACAGATATTAATATTAAAACAGACATCAATATTAATTTAAATTCATTTCATTTGTCAAGGAAAAATAAAAATTTATCTTATTAATGTTTTTCTCGATTAAGATGCCTGACTACGTACGGGGCAATTTTTTTTTTTCAAAAAAGCCATTTAATTATTTTTTGAACATATTTTTATTAATATTATGGCTTTTTGTGGTAAAATTTAGTGAAATTGGGCCCAATGCGCAAAACGCTCTAGAGAAAATTCTATTGTATGTATCTTAATTTTCTTTTTACACGACATACTAATGACATTGATGAAGGCAATGAACTAAAATATAAGAGATATTTTAAATATATCAAAATTCATAGTGTATCGCACCTCTTTACATGCTGATTTTCATAAAATTCATCGATATCATTCCACGAAAACATCCATAAAACAAAAAATATTTATTCTAAACTTAAATCTTTAGTTCATTGCCTTCACAATAGTGTAAATAACATGCACTTTAAATTTCATAGTGATATTCTTATAACTTTTTGATTCACCAAAAATTACATATTCAAAAAGATGCGTTTAAAGTTTAGATTTATGTTTTACTACAAGAATGTATAAAAATCAGTGCTTTTATGAGCCATACTCTTTTTTTTTCAAGTACTGAGCATTTGTTTATTTCTAGAAGGCCATATTTTTGCTTACCCCTGCCAATTAGTACCTTTAAACAGTACTTCCAGTATTTAAACAGTACTTCCGGTTTGAGTGACAGCTGTTGAGTAGTTTAAAAACTGCTACAATTCCAGTTCTATTTATCGTACAATAAAAATTAATACAGTTTTGGAAATGTAAAAAGTTGGGTTTTAATAAAATGTAATAAAATCGTTTTGACAATTTTGGTCGAAAACTACTTTTTTAAACGTAGTCAGATACCTTAAATAACAGATAAGTTTTATTCCAAATTAATTGAAAATTTTCGATGTTTCAAATATTACTTTATAATCTAACACTTAATAAGTGTATTATCTTTGAATTTTTTATTTCTATTTTAATTTTAATAAATTCTGAATTCGCATTTATGAAGTTTAGGGATTGTAAACGTTAAGATAAAAATACAAAGTTTTTCTTTTTAATGTATTTCGAAAAACTGTATCTTTTTAATTATCTGAAATCAGTATCATTCCTACGATATCTGTCTTTTATTTATTTATTTATTTAATTTTAGTTTTCGTGATGTCAGTTTTTTTTTTTCGTTCTGGAGGGAATACTCGGCGAAACACTCTGCTTTTATAACTGAAACCTTCTAATGTCTTAGAGCATAATTGTCATTCAGAAAGATCGAAAAAAAAACCAACAAGGATATTTCTTCATCGGATTTTATTTCGAAAATTTATTCAAAGAAACTCTTGGACATTTCCGAAATTTAACTGGCAGTACACATTAAAATTTTAATTTATTTTACTTGATTTTATTTCTTTAAGAAGTATTTTTTATTTATTTATTCTTGTAGGTATTTCTAGTATAATCAAATTTTATGAAAAAATATTTTAAATGAAAACTGCAGCAAAATAAAAATAATTTTACTTGTATTATTACTATTTGTATATATATATATATATATATATATATATATATATATATTACAGTTGGTTTAAATATATTCTGAACAAAGAAAAATTAAAAACTATATTGAACACAGTAAAACTATATTAAAATATTTTTTTATATTTTTACCCATATGTGTTTTCACTAATATTAATAAATCTTTCATTCTTCTGCAATCAATTATACGAGTTAAATTTCGTAAAATTATTTCTTACTAATTATAAAGTTTAACATTTTTATGAAGTTAACTACTGAAATGAAAATTTAGTAAAAAAAAAAAAAAACGGAATTAAAATTAATTTATTTTTTATGTATTCCGAATTTTCGATTAGGAAGTTCGGTGATTATGAACATTAAGTTGTAGATACAAAGTTTTCTTTATAATGCATTTAGAAAATTATGTATTTTTTTTTTTCAATATCCTGAAAATCAGTAACAATTGTATGATAGTCATCCCTTTTTTTTTACCTATTATTTGAGTTTATAAGATATTAGTAGCTTCTTCTTTTTGTACTCTTTTTTTTTCTTTTTTTCTTTTTGTAACGAATATTTCACACAGGGCGAATTTCTGAAATTTATGAAAGCTACACTTATTTAATTTTTCATCAAGTAATCTAAACAATATCAACCAGTACATTTCAAAACCCTCCAGAAAAATTATAACAACTTATATAAATACAGTTTTATTTAAATACATTTCAATTTTCAAGTAAAAGTTACAATTTATCTTATTCACATTTTTTTTTTCATAATAAAGAACGATCAGTTTTATTCAAAATTAATTGAAAATATTCGATGTTTCAAATATTACATTCCTATCTAAAGCTTTATAATTGTATTCTGCTTGATGCAAGCTTTTTTTTCTCGATTAATTTTAATAAATTCCGAATTTTTATTTATGAAGTTCAGTGATTGTAAACATTAGGTTGAAGATACGAAGTTTTCTTTATAATGGATTTCGAAAATTGTATCTTTTTCATTATCTGAAATCAATAACATTTCTACGATATCTGTCTTTTTCTTTTTTAATTTGGGTTTGTGTGATGTTAGTAGCTTTTTTTTTTTTTTACTTTTGGAGGGAATACTTGACGTAAGACACTGCTTATAACTGAAACCTTCTAATGTCTTAGAGAATGATTGTCACTTGGCAAGATCAAGAAAGCAGCAAGGATATTTCTTTATCGGTTTTTATTTTGAAAATTTGTTTTAAGAAACTATTGGACATTCGTCCAAAATTTAACTGGTAAGAGTACATTAAAATTTTCAATTTAGTAAAATTGCTATTTTCTTTTTTCTAGTTAGTATATTTTTTGTAAATGTAAGTTTTAAATAATTACATGGATAATAATTACATGGATTTCAATAATTAATCATGGAATGAGATAATTTTTGTCATATAATATAAAAGATATGAAAATAAAAATATATATCGTTTATTTGAATGTTGCTATTTTTATAGGGGTTTTTTGTTTACTTGGGGGGGGGGAAACATTATTTAAGGAATGTATGAAATTTAAATATTTCCTTATATATATAATTTGTCCCATAAATTATCAGAACTTAAATTTTGTTGCATTTAATTTTTCTATGCATATGTGTGCTATTTTAGAAAATCTTCAGTAGCATTTGTAAATCAAACTTAAACGTTTTAAATTTTGTAAAATAAATAAATAAATAGTAAAGTTTGTACTGATTACTATATTAATAATATTTTAAGATTTAATATTTAAACAGGAAATTTGTTAAAACAGACTTTTTTCCGACTAGGTTAAAATTAATGAAATGTATATTAAGCTTTTACCTTTAATGGGTATACATAATGCGCGAGTAAAAAAAAAAAAAAAAAACAGAGCTGTGTAAACATTTTTTTCGATTTAAAAATAAAAAACTGTTTCAGCAATGCTCGTAGTAAATATAAAAGAGGAACATAATTATTTATGAATCATTCAACGCTGAATCAAGATTTTTTTTCTCGTAATAGTAATGTTGCCAATTGAAAGGGAATTTTTAATTTAAACATATACTATTATTTACGAATAGTAATATTTGCCTTATTTAATTTATTTCTGAATAAAATGAAATGCCCAGTCAACAACATTATGTAATACTGAAAATATGCGACGCAAATAGAGTAAAACTCTTGTATACATTTTTCCTAATACATTTTTGCTTCTTAAAATTACGTTACATCAGAAAAGTTTAAAATTAAATCAGAGGTCCACACTTAAATTTAGCTGCTGCATATTTTACATTTTGTTTAAACGAGGCAATAAGTAATATCACTTTTAAATATATAGCTGAAAACTATGTTTAAATAAGACTTTATCCGACTAAATATATCGAAAAGCAGCTACCAATTAAAGTTAAAAGGAGAATTTGAACTACGAGCATTTATAATATTCCGTTTTATTTTAAATTCTATACGCTGTTATCTTTGAGGGCACAAATGAGTAAAGAAAATAGCTAACAGTTCAGATAATATTGAGAGTTTGCTTCAAACACTAACATTAACAAACCATTATTTAAGACATTTGTTTACAAGTAAACATAGATTTTCTAGATTTCCATTGTAATAATTTAGAAATATGATTTCTGTCCTATGAAATATTCTGATTTAAATTTAATGTCTATGCTTATTCGAAAATTTTACATTTCCATTTTACGTTTATGCATAATCCTGTATCGATCCAAAGCTAAAATGTGGCTTATTTGGAGTCCTTTTGCAAAATTCCTTTTAATAAAATCTCATTTTAATTAATCGCAGAATACTGAAATTAAATAAGGCGAAGATTAATATTTGATCCTATGTAAGCACCTTTGCGCACTGTGTATACAAACGTTATTTCGCTAGATTCAGGCAATTTATTTTCCTTTTTGAAGCACAATTTTTATTAATGATGTTACAGATTGGTCTTTCTTGAATCTGAAACAATTTTTCACAGCTCCTGTAGCTTACTCTAAATGGTCTTGCACGAAACATACTTCTAAAACCAATATTTCTTTTATAAAAAAACGAAATAACATTATTAACATTCTGTTCTAAAGAGAAACTGGACAATAGACTGCAATAAAACATATGCATTTATTTTGCCCCTTTTTAATGAAAAAATAATTTATATCAAAATAACTATAATATGCAAGGTGTAATTAAATTATGTATATATATATATATATATATATATATTCTACTGATCTTAGCATATATGCCAGTAGAATTATGAAATACTGAATTATTTTTTTAAACATATGTGGGTACATCCAGGCTGATGATTATATCTACATGTGTTTTTTCATACCCAATTCTGATTTAATTCTCTTGTTGTCCAATTTTCCATTGTATATGGTTCATATTTCATTTCTTAATCCATTTGTATTCACTTGATAGCAACTCCAAATTATTATTTTTTTTTCTCTCTCTTTTTAAATTTTCTTCATGTTTTCAGTATTTTTGGCCAATTACCATTGAAGCACAAGCTATGGTAATATTATGATTGCACTTTTTAATCTATTAGCTATGTGGTACTCTGTCTACACATTATCATTAATTATCTCTTTGGAGATTTAAGTAGAATGATACAAGAACTTGATATGTTTTTTGAAATTCATAGATATTATAATTATATATATATATATATATACATACGAGCATCATAGAAACAACACCTGAGAATAAAATATAATTACCTAAATGTGCCTCTGAGGCTGTTAGATTTTCCGCAATAATAAAGCAGACTGCTTACTTGGCCTACGCTGCTTCTGCAATTTAATTAACATTGCAGCCGTATGCGATATGCATTAATTATACACTTGATAGATAATTTAGATGAGATATACTTTTCTATAATATTTAGAGATATATAATTTTAATTTTTTTTTTCACTATTGCCCACTGATTTAAAGGCATACGATTTCTCTTTCAAACCTGCACGAAATTCGATGGGGGCTGCTAATCGACATTTAGGGGCGCGCATAAAATAAATTAAAACCAGAATTTGATTAAAATACATGAGCAATTAAAAATTAATAAATTGGGAATCCACTGAACAAGACAGATTTCATTTTCGTTTTATTTATTTATTTTTGTTATTTTATTTTATTTTATTTTTTCCTGAAAGGTTTGTTTCTTTAAAACGATTTACTCAAATATTTAGCGATTCGTACAAGCTGCGATTTCTGTACATTTTCTAGCAGGGGACTCTTCTTTTTATCAGCCCAGGGAGGGAGGGAGGGGCGTAAATATAATAACTCGCCCTACCTATAACAAGTTTAATTTCTCAATCTTTGTCACTTTGGGACAAACATAAGAAGCAGTTGATCAAAAATTTTAAAATATTACTATTATAAAAAATTTGTCTGTATTTAGATCAGTTTAGCTCTAATAACTGAAAAGACAATTTACCTAGTAATTCCACACATGACGATTACACAACTTGATTTGTCTGAGATGCCAACTTCAGTTGTGTAAGTAATTACTGTTATCACAATTTGTCAAGATTTAAAAACCAAAGTGTCGTTGGATTCTAATTATTTTCTCTATATTAAAACTCAACAGCAGTATTTGAACTGCAATCAAATAATTAAAAGATCTTATGAGTAAAGCAACTTTTTTCTACATCAAATTAATATATATTTTTTTTATTCTGAAACCTTTCCTTTCAATATCTGCAGTCCCATCTTTATATCGTTTAGTAAATACCAGGTCACAAGCATAACGTTATTATAAAAAAAACATCAATTTCCCTTTTGCCAGTAGGAAATTCAACCTTTCAATATTTCGCCGTTTCGGCACAAATTTATAAAGTACTACCTATTGCTAATTATTATCTTTATCATAAAATAAACATGGGAATTTAGGCCTCGTGAAACGAAAGGCTATTTACTTTGTAATTTTATTTTTCAACACACACCAATTTGCCTGAGATGATGAAACGACTTGAGGAAATAATTACCATCTTCACAACCTGGTCACATTTTAACAATAAAATTGACGTTCGCTTCTAATTAATTTCTTTCATAATGGGACCTGCAACAATATTGCCCCTGCAATCAAAAAAGTAAAAACCGAAGTCCTATGAGTAAAGCAACTTCTAACCACATCAAATTCATGACATTTACTTTTTTACTGCTGAAGCCCTTTCTTTCAATATCTCCAGTCCAATCTCTACATCGTTTAATAAAGACCGGTTTACAAGCATAATGATATCAAAAAAGAATCAATATATTTTTTTCTTCTTTCCTGTGGCAAGTTCAATCCTCTCGTCTTTTAATCTCTATATTGTCGTATGTGTCAGTGAAAACAGGTAGGGCAACTTACGACTCTTGTCGCTTAGAGTAGCCAGAAACACTGAAGGGGAAGAAACAGGTTAAACGCCGTGGGAAAATGCTACAGTTGCTTTTGTTTTGTTTGTGATGTTTTACTACAGACACCGCGTGCAGAGAGTAGATGAGAAAATGTGAATGGAAGAAGTGGTTGTGTGTAGACAAAGTTGGATAATTCTATATGAAGGGGCCGGTTTCAAAGGATGATTTTACTTGTGATATCCTTATTTACTCTTGGAATATGCTCAGGTAAGTCGTTTCTTGCGTAATGTAGTTAAACTTCGTAAATTTGTTTAAAGGAAACAAAATACATTTAGATTTGTTTCAATTATGTTAGATTCGTTAGATTTGTTAGTTACGTTCAAATGTATCTTTAATTAAAAGTTTTAATATTTGGATTGCGTATTTTTGCGTAGATTTACAAGGATCTAATCACTATTAAGCCATCCTCTGTTCTCATTGTAATTATTTAGCTTTGCAACTTTAGTATAACGTATGGCTCACTTAAATATGTATTACTGTAAATAATAGTTTTCCAACATTATAGTATTTGCACTTTTCAATTTCAAAACAAGTAGTACAATACTTTATGGTTCCAATTTTATTAGATAACGACAGTTACAAATTCCAGTTATTAATTACTTAACATAATTTTATTTAATAATCAATTCCCATGGTGTAAAAATCTCCTTAAATATTCTCCCTTTTAGTTTTTGACTTAAAACGTTAAACTGAACAAAACGTATTCAAGAAATATAAATATAACAAATGCTACTTACATTTCGTACTTCTTTCTTTCTTTCTTTTCCTTTCTGTTTTTGTAATTTTACGCAGAATTAAAATTAATATGCAGGGTGAATAAGAATCTTATTTTGAACGCTAATATTTCCTAATAGAAATATTCGTCTTATTTAATCGCAGAAACTGTAAAACTTCTGAAATAAAATAAGGCGAAGGAATGATATTCGGAAATAGTGGGGATGAAAACTAAGGATTGTATGCAGCTTGATCATAAGCGCTGACTACGGGTGAGCAAAGTCCTTGTGCCACCTCTGGAAATTTTCAGAAGGGCTGTTTCTACCCCATTTCGTATATAAAAATAAATGACAAGAGGTGTGTTCTTTCATCTCATCCATTTACTTCTGTGATCTTCATGATTAACTGTGTCTTCTTTCAAATTTTAAAAACTCGGTGCCTCTGATGCTGATATGATATTGATGATTGTGAATGCATTTGCTGTGTTCGTAAGATACTATGTATTAAAAAAAATTGTTAAACTTACATTTTATGAGAACAAACTGCTTTTAAGCACTTAATAGTTTTGACATTCGCCGCTCGGAGAAGAAGAGTTTGCTTGCTTCGTTACTAAAAGCTTTTGGATAACCACTAATTTTTAACGGTAATCTTTGCTCTATTATTTGGCAGAGACTTTTCGATCATATAAGGCAAATACTTTAGTACGAAAAAAGTGGTGTTTTCTCCAAATGTTTAGTTAATTGTATAGAAAAAAAAAGAAATTGTTAAGGGGTTAAAACAGTTTTTATATTTCTTTCTTTCTAGTTGAATATTTTATGCATATAAAATTTGTAAATATTTCACGGTATTATAATAACAGTTCTATAAGAGAATGAACTTTTTGAAAACTGCATATATATATGCTTTATGGTGTTTTGTTAACTATATTTGTTCTACTGAATTCAATATTTAATCAAAGGAAGACTTTCAAATCGTTTATTCGCTTTACATTTATTTAGGCTCCATTTGATTTTATCACACGCTGCCCTAAACGACGTTTCCCTTTTCACTTCACCGCTTGTCAGAAGTTAAACTTGCAGTACATCAGCACTTATAAACCGGGTTTATAAATTGTAGAATCCTATGGAAACCTACGGCAGTATCTTAATTCCCTTGCGTGCAGAATTCTAATTCATCAAATCTATCTGATGGATGGTGAGCTTATATAACGCGATAGAGAACCACTCTGGTTTAATCATTGCACCAAACGGGAATCTAGTTGGATACACAATTGTATTAAAATTGTACACCTTGGGATCCAAGTTGCATATTAATGCAAATTACATGAGAAGACATAACGAGGTTTAAAAAGTAAACCATTTGCAGAGATGGAAATTTAAAACATTTCCTGAAATGAGTGTAATTATGGTTAAATTAATTATTATTGGCTCTTTAATATTTAAAACGTATGCACTTTAAATTTAAGATGGTTTATCTGCAGTTATAGTCATGAGTTGTAAAGTTTCATTGGTAAATTGATAGAAACATCAATCGAAAATCCAATATTTCTATTAAATTTTTAATTTAATTAATTGGAATGTTAACTTTTACTAGTGAAATTGTAACAATCTATTATTAGATTTTTGATGGAAGATATATCGAATTCTCACTTAATATTTTAGTAGGAAATTCCAATATTATCTAAACATAATTTATGTAAAATAGCACTTTTATAATAATAAATATTTTTATTTCACATAATCAACTCATTTTACCCGAAGAATAGAATGAACCAGATTGAATAGGAATGTACATCTGTTATCCATTAGTCTTAGCTTACATCCCCATGTAAAATACAGGGGTCGATGCAGGTTTTTTTTTCTTGCGGCCCATTTTGTGAAAAGTAAAGGTTATGTTTGTGAAATGTATTATATTTTTGTGAAAAATAATATTTTGTAACGAAACTTCAAATCCAGTTACTCAAATTCGAACGAACCATTTATTAACAAAAACTTTTTTAAAATCCTTTTGCTGAAGTTTTCCTCTCTCGTGAACTTGTTTGTTTACAAATTACACATTTTTAAACTCCCAGAATAATAAATAATTAATAAACAGTAAGCTTTTATGGAATAGAATTTTGTGAAAGGGCCTATTTCATTAAAGGAATTTTGTGAAGTGCCCATTTTATTAAATAAATTTTTGTGAAGGGTTCTGTTTTATTAAATTTATTTTTATGAAGGGGCCTTAAAAAGGCCAAAAGATTTTACCTGGATCGTCCCTTCAAATATTAATTCAATAAAACTAAGCAATAAAAATTACCACTTTAAATTAGCTAATTTTTTTTAATTCATAAAAATTGATAAATGTCTTCACACTATTAAATAGTAACAAAAAATTAACTTAGGGAAATGTTTCTCTTAATTTTAATGAGGTTGAGCTACATTAAATTTACTTATATTCAAGTATTTATTAGCTACGATTACTCTTTAATAATATTACTTCGTCAAAATTAAAAAAGTAACCAACAATAAAATATAATATTCAAACACAAAATGAAAAAAAAAAGCAGAGTTATTTTTGTCTTGTTAAGGGAGGGGAAAACTATATTCTGAAACTCATAAACGTAATTGGCATGATAAAAAAAAAAAAAAAAAAAAAAAAAAAAAAAAAACAGTTTAAATGTCAGCAACTTTCGTTCGTAATTATTGTTACCTTAAAATTCCTCTGAAGTATAGTATTTCAAAGCTGCAAGGGAGAACATATCAAAATTTACATAACATAACGATACTTCATACCTATAAAATATTTTAATTATTAATAAGATATATTTTTTTTCTGGTAGTATTTAAATTATTCCTTCTATACATACTTTTTCTTAGGAAGAAGTAACTGATATTCTCTGAATTTGAGTGAGGTTGAGCTGCATTAAATTTACTTGTATTCATGTATGTATTAGCTACGATTACTCTTTAATAATATTTCTTCGTCAAAATTAAAAAAGTAACCAAGAATGAAATATAGTATTCAAAAACAGTATGAAAAAAAGGAAGAGTTACTGTTGTCTTGTTAAGGGAAGCGAAAACTATATTCTGAAACTGATAAACGTCATTTGTATGATGAAAAAACAGTTAAAATGTCAGCAACTTTCATTCGTAATTATTGTTACCTTAAAATTCCTATGAAGTATAGTATAGTATTTCAAAGCTGCAAGCAAGAATGTATCAAAATTTACATAACGATGCTTCACACCTACAAAATATTTTAATTATTAATAAGAAATACTTTGTTTCTGGTAGTAATAAAATTTTATTTCTATACATACTTTCTCTTAGAAATAAGTAACTGATATTTAGCTATCAAATATATCATCTTGTTTTTATGCTGCTATTAATCGAATTTCTCCGAAAGGAAAATTTGCATTAGATTCATGTCACTCTCACTTTCAGTCACATTCTCTCCTGTCAAATTAGAAACTTCGAACTTGTCAAAAGTCACAAGCCTCGAATAATCGGGTGAGGCTTGTAGAAATTTATTGCACTGTCTTAATTCGCCATTGGTCTGAATCACAATTCATCAAATCTAAATGAAGGGTGCAGAGCTTATAGAACGAGATATACTAACGTCCTGGTTGAATAATAGTGTCACACCAAACCCTAGTTAGATAGGCAATAGCATTATAATTTAATGCTGTGGGACCGTAAATGACGTCTGTTAAGCTTTAGTTATTTAAGTGGTAAGACGACTTTCAAACACTTATTTATGAAAAGTAGATTGATGAATATCTTAGAAAGAAGATTGTTAAGGAAGGATTTAGATTCTAAAAGAGGATTTCGGACCAAAGATAAATGGGATCTCTTGTCATTGAGGTTTTCTCCTTTATCGAACAGAGATTTTGCATAATGTTTTTATTATATGAAATGATTTATAATTGTTCAAAATTCATAAATGATTTACGATTATTTTAAAAAAATAGCGTAATTCATTATTAGCGTTCTGAAAAAAAAATGATTTGTATATTAATGATTGAAAATTTCTTTGAATATATAGGAAATTCATTTTCTATTATATTCAATTACTAACTGTTGAGAAATTTACAAAATGTATTAACACTTTTTTGAAGATAGAATGAACTCTTTTTGATTCAAAGTACATCGAGTGAAGGAAGATACAGTTAACTGCGTACATCGGACACATACAGTTAACCGCTTGTTAAAGAAAAAAAAACTTTTAATTATTCAGAATCAATAAATAGTTTTGAAAAATATATATCAGCCCCGCTGATTATTTTCGAATAGGTATTTAAAAATTGCAGGTACTTCTAATAATTTTAAATGTTTAGATTTATTTCTCTTAATATATATATATATTTTTAAAATACCGCAAGATATACAAAATTTTATATGAACCTTTCTATAGTTTTAATTGAGTGGTAATAAAGCATTTAAAACATCTTTCTAAAAAAAAGTTAGTGTGGGTAAAATTTTTAAATGAGCGTAATTATTTGTGAGTTATATCTGCTATTAAAAATTTAAATACTCACAGTCACCGCTAAATAAAAAAGGATATGTAAGTATTTGTTATGATTTTGTTGATTTATGTTTTAAAGTTTAAAAAATAATAATAAAATAAAACATTGAAATGTATTTTGTCAAATTAGTTAGGGAATTAAAATTTTAACATAATGACATTTATTTGATTTATTCACCATCCAGTTATCTCAAGCAATACATGTTCGATTATTTTACTTGCCATACATTTTGTTTTGTGTTTATTGTGCTTATCTTAATGGAATATTAAGTTAGACCAATCATTAAAAACTGCGTAATATTGCATTAAAGACATTAGTGCTTGAACAACTCAAAATGGATTCTTCTTTCTTTTTTGTACATTAAACATTTTAAAATGGATTTTTTAACATATTCCTTTCTGATGATCCAAAGAATATATATATTTTTTTTTTACTTAATTCTATCAAAATATTATAGTTTATATTTTCAATATTTCCATTCGAAAAGTTATAAATAAAATTCTGTATTTCATTCAAATAAATCACTTGTAAAATTTTATTTTTAATCAGCTAACTCTGTTCCGAAACACAACTTTTGACTTTCTGAAACTCTTTTTTATAAATGCATGCAACTCTCTTGTGAAAAAGGAAAAAGAAGAATTATTAAATTAAAATGTCAACTTCAGAGTTTTATTATCATATCGATTGAAAAGTTGTTTTAACTAACCGCTATCTCTTCGACACTGCAGACAGAAAAATTGAAGAAAACAAATCTCGTGTTACTTCTCGGAGCTTTATAGAATTCCATGCAGGAATTGTACTTCAAAAGAAATGATGTTGTTACATAATGAAAATAATTTCTGCGAAAGTGAATTTTTAGAAACGCAACATAAAATTCATTTTTAGTGAATAACAATATCAGACGTAGGATCGAATTAACTTTAAATTAATTGCCTTAGAATTCAGCTTCCATCTGGAATGATAAAAATGTTTTATATTACTCGTTCAGCTGCAAAAATGTTCGCATATAAACTAAATACTATTCTATACGTTATATTTTACAGTATCTTTTGCTAGATACAATTTTTTTGGAATTATATATTTGCCTATAATTTAAACATGCACATGACTTACGCGAATAACTTTATTTCAAACTGCAGGTAAGATAGAATATTTATTTGGCTTTTCGAAAATTTTATTTTTGCAAAAGTATCTTGCAAATTTCTGCCGAAAAATGGGGAAAAAAAAGGTTTTTTAAAAATCAAATGTCAACGTCACAATTTTATTATCATATCGATTGCAAAAGTTGCTTTAAATAAGCTCAATCATTTCGACGAAGCTTGCAGAATTTTTAAGAAAATAATCTGATATTACATTTTGGAACTTAGTATAGAATCTTATGCATTAAATCTACTTCAAAAGAAATGAAGTTATATGATGCAAATATTTATAGAAAAATTAATCTTTACAAATGCAGCGATAAATTTAATTTCAGTTCATAAAAACATTACGTGGGATGGTGTTAACTTTAAATCAATATCTTGATATTTCAGATTTTATCTTGGATTATAAGAACGTTTGTTATTATTCATTCAGCTGCATCAATTTTCTCAATTAAACTAAGTGCTGTTCTACACATTATTAATATTTTCTTAGTTTTCCTTTATATAACAAAACATGTAAAAGCACAAATTTCGAATTTCGAACTTTTTTTCTTTTTGAATGCATTAATTTCTTCAAAAACAACAAACAGAAAAAAAAATGATTTGCTAAATTTAAACGTAGCATCTTAGTTTTATTATTATCGTATCGGCTAGAAAATTCCTTTAACTAACCTAATTATCTTCGACATAGTAGAGAGAGAAAACAAATATGATGTTGCTTGAAGGAGCTTAGTGGAATCCTACGCATCAAAATTAATTCGTAATAAATAAAGTTACATAATGAAAACATTTCTAGAAAAGTTGATTTTTATAAACGCAACGTAAATTTTATTTTCAGTGAATAATGCCACTAGGCATCGAAAATATACTATAAAGCAAAAACATGTCCGTCAGTAACGCTGACGTCATATTCACAGTGGTATAAACTAATCAATGAATTTTGCTTTTGCTGCAATTTTTTTTAAAACTTCTAAACATCGCACAATTTCACTTTTTACCCTGTTGAATAGAGAAAAAAAAATTCGTTCAAATGCAGTTTGTTTACAAGCCGTATTTCAATTTACTGAATTTGCATGATTTTAAAATATTTTTCAAGCAGGATTTAAAAAAAAAATCTATCTCTATCGCGTGCAGCGCGATTACGAAAAATTAACCCGTTTACACTTAAAACAATATAAATATTTCATCATTTGTTTCCAGCAAATTTTTCGCAACGAAATTAAAACGTCATCAATAACTAAGTAAAATAATAAAATAATATGCATAAAACACAAATTTAATAGACGTGTAATCGAGCTACGCTTAAAACACTGAAATTATCAGAATAAAAACTGGCTGCTGTAAGTAAGAAAATCACTGGCAATTTTCAAATGCAGTTTGTTTACAAGCCGTATTTCAATTTACTGAATTTGCATGATTTTAAAATATTTTTCAAGCAGGATTTTAAAAAAAAAATCTATCTCTATCGCGTGCAGCGCGATTACGAAAAGTTAACCCGTTTACACTTAAAACAATATAAATATTTCATCATTTGTTTCCAGCAAATTTTTCGCAACGAAATTAAAACTTCATCAATAACTAAGTAAAATAATAAAATAATATGCATAAAACACAAATTTAATAGACGTGTAATCGAGCTACGCTTAAAACACTGAAATTATCAGAATAAAAACTGGCTGCTGTAAGTAACAAAATCACTGGCAATTTTTTCGGCTATTAACCTTTCGCACGTGGCTAATATGAAAGTATTGCTTTGAATAATTTTCAGAACTTTATTTGAATACATTTGCAAAGATGTTGGCTGATCAGATCATAGTTTGTTATTGTTGTTCGTGATCGAATAAAATCCAAAGGAGTCAGGTTCGTTGTATAATAAAAAAAACTCCAGAATGATCGTCAAGTCATTTTATTATAAGATCATTATGACGATGCCAAGATGATTGCGGGCAGAAGAGGGGAGAACAAGAAAAACCGTTCTTAGACGGTCATTATTATGCGGAGACAGGAGGCGAAGTGAGTGTTGTTTCCACGATACAAGTTGGAAATGCACTGACAAGAATCTCGCCAAAATAGGGTTGCTACAGAGTGTCTAGGCGTAAATACTTTCAGACAGAGGTACGCATAACAAATGGTATTTGCCGGGCGAGGTTACCAGATTATTGGCGACAGGACGAATTTTGTTTCAAAAATTAATATCGCCACGGCGATTATAACCGACAAATATCTTTCTCATGTGAACGGATTTCGAGAGACAAAACAGTATGTGCTTTTAACAATCAGAATATATTTTTAGACATGGGTGTGAGTGATTGAGTTATTACCACTACCAAATAAGGGGATGCATTTGGGCAGTATGCACAGATAGACATAATTTTTAACGGACCTTGTGGCCACAAAAATGCGTTATGAACACATTGTGTTGTAAGCTTGGTTTCGGAAAGTGAGAATACGAAAAGGCATCTGTGCTGATTTAATTCTTTTCTTTTTCTATTTTTAATCGAAAAGCCGTGAGATATTAGTGATCGAGCACAAGTGAAAATGAAAAGGGAAAGGGTATAAATTACAGCGGGATTATTGTTTGTAGTTAAAGATAACTCAATTAAATTTTGAAAAAGGAAGGGGGAAAATATAATTTAAATGAAGGATAGGATAGATTAAAATTAATATATGATTCTCATATCATAACATTAGTGATATTTTTCATATTAAAGTGCTTTTTGGTGTTGTTAGTGTGCAATAAAAAAAATGTAATTAAATGTAAAAAATCTATTAGAGTTTTCAATGAAAAAAAATAATAATAATGTTTTTCACCTATGTTCTGTAACTCGTGAATCTCAGGTTATATCCGTTAGTGGCATTAACTTCAAATTGCCTAATAATTCAGATCCCCACCGAAATTATGTAAAATGTTTCTAATTACTAATTCATAATTTTTATGATACAGCTGTCGCAGACGCACCGGGCATCTTTTTGATGCCTAGTTGGCGATTTTATGCGTGGGCAACCCGGCGATTTTGCCGAGATTCTGTTTCGTGTGGCAACCCAGTAGAGCATATTGCGTGTGTAGTACTATATTAAATTAAACAATGTGTGTTTTATAATGAAATAATTTGTGTGCTTACAGTAAAAATTGTGTATGTTTTATAATAAAATTGTGTGTGTTTTATAATAAAATAAACTGTTTCATAATAAAATATAAAACTAACATGCTGTTTTAGCAAGCTAGGCCTAACAGGGATACGAAAACGGAGTTTTCTCGCCGAAATGGCCCGAAACAAAATTCGCGCCAACCCCGGTGCATCTGTGACAGCTGTTCCATTTTTGTCACTTAAACCAAACCTGTTCGATACATTATATTTAAAAAAATTTCTCAACATAGCCAATTGTATCAAAACACAAATTTCGACTTTCTTTTAATTCTTTTTTATTTTGAAGAGTATACATTTTTATGCCAGACAGAAAAATATACTTTGCGAAAGTATATTTCTGGCTTCTTAATTTTATTATCATCTCGACTTCAAAGTTGCTTCTAAGAGCTGGGTAGAATTTCATGCATCAATTTTACTTCAAAAGAAATAAAGTTACACGATAAAAATATTTCAATAAAAGCACATTTTTAAAAACACACTGTGAAATTTATTTTGCCTGAATAATAACATAACTTTAAATCAAATGCTTTAGAATTCGGATTCCTTACAAAATTATAAGAATGTTTGTAATTACCCTTTATGCTGCATTAATTTTCTCACATAAAATAAAGGCCATTAGATACGTTGTATTTTACAAAATATTTCTCAGTATGAATTTCGAAATTACATATTCGTCTAGTATTTAAACATGCAGAAGACATATGAGAAGAATTTTATTTCAAACTAAAGTTATGTAAGAACGTTTATAGTACTATGCAATGTTATGACGCCGTCAAAAAGCAAATTTAATTCGAATCTCACATTTAGTATAATTTACTTGAAAATTTTGAAGATACGCAAACATATCTATATGTTAACTTAACATCTATTAGAATTAAATTCTATAGCGTAATAATAATTCAAGGACATCCTTAAGGCATTTTAAAGATTATTTCGATGTTCCAAATTTCCGCATTTGAATAAACATTAAATAAGTATTGCGGGAGAAGTGTAACAAGCTATATTAAGACAGAACTCTTTTTATTTATTTTATTCGATTTAAAACGAAAATTAGGATTTAAAAAGTCTAACTATTTGAAATTGATGCATATTTATTTCGGAATGATTAATTGGCATTTTCTTTTAGATATTAAATTTTTGTATCACTGGATATTTAAAGAGATAATTACCGTATCATGTATTAGCTCAACAACATAAAATTACCAGTTTTACATGAATTTTTTATCCCCAATTATTTGTTCCTTATTTCAATTCATAGCACTCCTAAAAAAATTACAGATTAGGAAAAAGGTGTAATATATCATTATACTATGCTATATCTAGTTACAGTATAATCTGTGACGAAAACTGCAATGGAACTTTTTATATAGGTTATATTAGACATTACATTGTCATTTTGATAACTTTAAGACAATCTTACTCAATATCCATATAAACAAATAAATAAATTTTACATGCAAATACATATTACTAAATGACCTTAACTGATATGTTTAAATAGTACATTATTAAAAAAATATATTTTTATAATATATTTGTTTCATATTTGTCATTGATTATTAATATTATAGCTTACTTATACACCAGCGTATACGAAGTTTAAAACTGTTAGTCATTTTTTCATCCTTTATATACATATATATGAGTATACATAAGCGTTTTTAGCGTAAATACGTAACTTTATTTGGCTGCTTTCATGGTCCCACAGCATTCGACGCATTTGCTTATATATAAAAAGATGCATTATTCATTTTGCAAAAGAGCTATCAAAATGGTAATAGTATTTTTTCCTTCATTGTATAATCATTTATGTATGCATCAGACAGGTTATCAGTATCTTTTCAAGGGAAAAAATTTCTGATAGAAATTTCACATTCACATATTATCAAAAATTCTTTTTATAGAATATCAAAATAAGTTGTACAAAAGATAAATCAATATAAAATATTTAATTAAGATTTTCTTCAAATAACAAAAGGACAACTACCTAACTTTTATTGAACAATAAAGATAAATAAACATTTTGTATAGTTAATTTTTATTTGCTAAAGTATTATACTACCATGAACTACAGATATATATGTATATATATATATTATAATGCTAAAAATATGTTTTGGCAAAACAATTGTAATATTACTGAAATAAATGTCAAGTAAAAAGAATAACAATCTATTAAATCCATTATAATATCAAACAAAACTATTTTGATGCTGAAATATAAAATAAGAATATTTTAGGATTTGCATTTGACATCATACTATTCGTAGTGATAATTGAGATATGTTTCACGATTTAATACATTCTAAATAATAATAATATTTTTTATATATTGAATTACTACTATAATATGCATATGTATTTTTATAAGTATGTATTTTTGTAAAATGAATTCGGTGTAAAAAATATTCCGTTCAATACCAGTACAATTTCCGTATTTTTACGGGGTTTTTTTCTTTTTTTTCTCGATGAAATGATTTCGAGAATTTTTAAAAAAGTAGTAAATATGGATTTAAGAATATTCTTGACATATAATAGTGCTAAAAATCTAGCTCATTTGTCACTTTCGCTAAGGCTTCGAGATATTTTTTAATATTTTTACATTCTAAAAAGAATTTCCGTATTTCACCAGTTCGATTTCCGGATTTATTTTTTCTTTTGCAGTGTAATAATAGATAAAAATAAATGCTACAGCTTTAGAGAAAAAAAAAAAAAAAAAGGCATTATCTGACAAGGGTGCTCTTAAAATCGTGATGTTCACAATACATTTTAACTCTATCCCGAAATCACTCTTACCTAAAAGAAACAAATATACATAAATACAGATTTTGAAATGATAAACATTAAAAGTAAGTACATTGCTTTTAAAAAGTAACAATCGTTTTCCTCGATAATTTTCACTCAAAGATTTTTTTTTATTACTTTTGGTGCATATTTTACATTTTCTCTAAAACAACAATCCTAATATTCTTTCAGCGCATATTAAAGGGATGTTCAGAATAAATGGTTTGTATATTAAATAAACAATAAAATTTTTTCTAAGTAAACTGAAATTTTGTATTGAAATTTTAGTATTTTGCTGTATAAAGGATTTTAGTTCCATTAGAAGTTTAATTTGTAATCAGACACTTTTTTTTTGTATAATCCAACTGTCCAGAATACCCCAAGGTTTTTTGTTATACATCATGATCATTATCTGTAAATATGACATTTAAAGATTTCTGACGATCTCCAAAATCGGCGTCTTTCACAAGGAATTTACATAGATATACTTTTACAAAAGACTCGTCCTTTAAACAACCATTAATAGAATGTACCTATGGAAACGTCCATCACTCATTTGTATCACAAATAAACAATAACATTTTTTCTAAGTAAATTGAAATTTTGTATTGAAATTTTAATATTTTGCTGTATAAAGGATTTTAGTTCCATTAGAAGTTTAATTTCTAATCAGACACTTTTTTTTTGTATAACCCAACTGTCCAGAATACCCTAAGGTTTTTTGTTATACATTATGATCATTATCTGTAAATATGACATTTAAAGATTTCTGACGATCTCCAAAATCGGCGTCTTTCACAAGGAATTTACATAGATATACTTTTACAAAAGACTCGTCCTTTAAACAACCATTAATAGAATGTACCTATGGAAACGTCCATCACTCATTTGTATAATGCGATTCTAGGATGAACTAGCTGCGTTACAATCATATTGAAATTACGGAACTAACTTTGTAAATGATGGTCCTGAGATATATTAAACATTTGACTTCGCAACGCATACAGTGCGATTTATAGTGAAGATATAACGTATTGTCATTATTTCGGCTCATATAGAATAAGGATGTATGGTCGGTAATGTCTGTTACATGTCGATGAACGTTGTTATGTTTTATAATTTATACAATTTATAGATACGACTATAGATATTTCTTTAATATATCTATTCCTTCGTTCTCCATCTTGCAGTATAAGGACTGAAACTGATGACTATTTTGTATTCTATTCGTATCACTATTTAATATGCTTTGAAGTCGATTTCTATTAAAATTGTTCTAGAAGTGTATAGCAAGGATTATTTTTGAAAAAGTAGTACGAATAGAATTAAAAAAAATATTCGTCCGTGGCAACCCTCAGTATATTCCCAAAAACTTCATACAAGAATAAATGTTTTTTGTACGGCAAAACAAAAAATAAAATAAAATAAAATAAAATAAAATAAATATATATATAATAACAATAATAATAGTAATCAGAACTAAATATATACCGTTTCTTTACGGGATGTCTGGAAACTCCGTGTACAGACTTTGAGAGGATAAAGAGCAAACAATTTTTGTATAGAAAACTGAGTTCCCTATCCATTTTTTCAGTTGAATATACAAGATGTCTCACACCAAACCGAACGCAAATCTTGTTCATAACAATAATGAAAACATTTTACCAAAATTTTCAACAAACTTACATTGCTTTGTGGGAAAAGCGATGATATTACTAAAAGCGCTGGGAAAACACATTCATTTGTTCAGTGGCACCGCATATAATGTGACGTGCATTCTGAAACATGGCACGTCTAGTTCAACACTGTTTGGATGCGTTCAACACTGTTTCTAATAATATTGTTACATTTTGCGCAAAAGGAAACAAAGCCTGCTGCAAATTTTGTAAAAATGTCCTTCATATTTTTAAACTTATGAACAATTGGAGGGGTACACTGTATTTAAGGAGTAAGAGACACTGTAGTTTTGACTGAATAATTGCAATCGGACTCTACTTTCACATGCAAAACATGTTTGTTGCAATGTGCTCTACTTTACTTCGAAGCTTGTACAGCATGTGCATCTTAAAGAACAGTAATTGTTAAAGAAAGAAGAATAATAGGATTTATATTACACTCTATTGAACTGTTAAATTATATTTTACTGAACTATGAAAGGAGGTAGTATTGCAAACAGATTTGTAATATCACTGATCTAAATAAACAACTTTTTAGTAGTGCATTTAAAGTGCAAATAATATAATTCTTCAGAATGATATTTATTAGAATCAAATGTTATTCTAAAATAAATCTTGATACAGTCCTTTTCGCAGTATGTATTTCTCAAACTCCGCTATATATCATCATAAGTTTATAAAAATTTAGAAAATATTAAGAGATTATTTAATGATTTTGCTAATTTTTAATACATATATATAGTATATAAATCCAGAATTCATGATATTTGACAGTAACAGGAAACATCTACATAAAACTATAGCTTTCTCACTAAAACATTAGTGAACATCCTAAAAGGATATGCGTAATGTTATGTTTCAACACTGAAGAAAATGCAAAATACGTGACTTGCTAATATTCATTATGAATAGATGCTATTGAAAATTAATTATAAACAAAACACTAATGTCTGATTTCAAAGACTTTTTCCCACGTGACGGTTCTTAATGATCTAACATCAATTAAAAAACTAATAGTAGAACGTAACGTGAAATCGCAAGGAAAGTATCACTAAGAATTTTGAAGGAAGCATAAAACGTGATGAATAAAATACTACGATAAAAAATTTTCACACACAAGAGGTAATGGGAAAAGACCATCACGACCAAACAGCTGATAGAACAATGGCTCCGTTATTTGAGAACCGTGGTCATGTTCAACAGAGAAAAAAATTCTAAGAACCATCTTGAAAAATCAAACTCTTTGCATAAAAAAAAAGTAACGAATATTTTATAGTTGCCATTTAATTGAGAATGGCCTTAGGGTTTAGTGGATTTTTATATCGATTAATTGCTTGGGTCAGTGTATCAGTCGCGTGAGAAAGTTCTCTGGACCCTAAGGCTAGAAGCGTCCAGTCATACCTAGTCTCCACCTTGAATCTATAAGCAGGTTGGTAAGATTGGCAAGGGTGGCAAAAAAAAAAAACAGCTGAGGTAGACTGAAAAACGCTTGTCTAATCTACATCAATGTGGACTTTTACCTTTGGCATTTTAGGACGTTACAGAGTTGTAGTGGAAAGGGAGACAGGTAACACCACTTGAACTGCCAGACTGTTGATTTAAATGAAATTCTGGATTAATATTAGTCTTAAAAGTTATGAAAAATAAAAACTGAATGATTTTATATAACGAAAGCCGATTTTTCTTCAGTGCTCTGTAACTGGTTTCAACCTTGAATTTGACTTCTCAGACGCGCTACTAATTATACGCTTAATGAAAGCTTTTCTGAATCGAAAAAGAAGAAAATTACATAGTGTGAAGGGGTGGTGTATTTGAAGTTTGAGTTCATAGATTATTACATTATAATTTTGCTATATACTTTTTGCAGTTTGCCATTTCGCTTAAATGATAAAATGATCGGTGATGTTAGAAATTATAGATTTATATGGCAAACAAATTAAACAAAATTCACATTAAAATATAATTAATTATGTTATAATATATAGTATAATATTTATAATATATTAAAAAAAATAATTGTATTATGATATAGTATAATACTTATAATGTATTAAAATATACAATTATATTAGAATGTAATATAATAATTATAGGGCATAAAAAGTCACTTCTTATCTTTCTGTAACATTACCTTCATCTGCAAAAAAAAAAAACTTGCATGTTAACGTGCTGTATTTTGAGAATGAAGACTCTCGAAACCCACCGTGCACAGTACCGTCTTATGTTCAGTTTGTCTGTTACCAATGCGTGGATGGCCTCCAATGATGTTTGTAACGTTTATATTTTATATCAAAAATAATCATGATTTCGTTCGAAGATGGCAGCACTAAATTGTTTGAATAATTTTTTCACAAAATGTTTTGATACCACTAATACAGCCTCTAAACTTTAAAATATATTTTCTAATATGTTAATAGTCTTGAAATTTAAAATACATATTTATATTCAGTTATTTATGTATATTATTTAGCTTCAATTAGTAATAATTTATTGATGATTAATTTTAAATTCATAAATAACTTAGCTGTTTGTATTAAATATTAACTATAACAATAGTAATTAAATATCTTGAATGTTCGTTTTGTCGATTATCTCTAACTATAGTATAGCTGTTTGATTGATATATTAGTTATGCTCAAATGCTGTCAGTACAATACTTTTTTTATTAATATTATTCGGTTTTCTTTCAATTTTCCACACGTTTTATATGTTTTTCTTCATTTTTTATTTCAATTCAATGCATTATTTCGACAGAGACAAACCTTTTGGCTATTCGATAATCGATTATATGAAAAAATGCATTCTTTGCGACACGTGGATGTTCTTGCCGGCTGAAGATTAAACACTGACGTATTGGTTTGTTTTTCATTTACCATCATCATATTTTTATATTCCGTTTGGTTCCAATTAATGATTAATTCCTTTTTATTTAATTGTTTGTTTGGCATCATCTATCTTTAAAATATGTTTATGATTCTTAATATATTGTGATTTCCTGGTAGGTTTTATTTATTAAGATGTTTACTGAATAATATTTAATGTAAAATACTATTACATGCTATTTTTAAATAAGGGATTAGGTCATTTTTGTTATATGAACTTGTAAGCTATACTTTGATTTTAAAGGTATTTTTCATATACATATATGCACAGTACAACCTCCATTATGGACACCTCTATTTAGTGGACACCTTTTAAGTCTCCAGCGCATATATTGTTTGTATGATTTTACCTCTGAAAAGCGGACATCTCCCGAATAGCGAACAACATCCTTATTCCTATCATTCCTGTCTGCATAACTGTACAAAGTATTTTTTTTAAGTAATATTCTACAAAATAAAATCTTAATATATTTACTAAATAAACTTAGAGCTAAATAAACTAACAGTTATACAGGAAATATTTTCTATCGAATGCTTCCGAAATTTTCCTTATTACTAAATTAATTTCAAATTATAAACCAAACGATATGTTATCAAAAAATGTTAAATAAGATAATTAATAAAGGTAGATTTAATATATAAATAACTAGTTAGTAACAGACGTCTTAAAATAATACTTTAATAATTGTTTTTTTAACTAATGAATGAATTTAATTAGAAGACATAATCACATTTCATAAAAAAATACAGTTTTTTAATGTACTGTTAATACGAAATATTTTTTTTAATTTTCAATATTCTAATTAATTCGTATTTGTCCTATATAATTTTTATACTTGCTAATAATTAAATAAAAATGTAACAGTAGTATTATCTTGCTAAAGAATTGCACATACTTCAAAGTTTCCGCATTTAATATTATATTAATTAATTCTAAAAGTAATTCGACAGCTGTAAAGTTATAAATATCAATTAAAAAAAACATATACATATTTAAATCAAACGTAATAAACAACTTTTGTAATTATTTATCGTTTAAAATATATTTAACTTTTTCTAAAATTATACTAAAATATGCTTTAAAATTTTCTTGCAAAGCATTTACTTATTTACATTTTGCATCGTATGTCATTTATGAAGTACAAAACTCTTGAATTTGAACACCAGTAAATTTAAACAGAAGTATTTGTGGTATCTAATCGCAGGTTTTCTCTTTTCAAAAGTTAAATAAGTCGGAAACTGGTGCATGGAAATTTAAAGATCTGCAAAGAACGCTCCTCCCTTATTTCTTCTCAAAATAGGTGGAGATATTATTAAATACTAGCAAATTTTTTTCGAATAAGATGTCGATAAAGCAACTCAACAACTGTTATTGAATCATATCTTCGAAGCAAGCCGAAACATTTTGTAATTTTTTAATATATTTATTTAATTAACCAGTGCAAAACAATGTTATAATGTTACGGCACTGATGTACATATTCTTTTACAGTATATCTAAAATTAAATATACATCTTTTATTCCAGAATACGCATATGCTGACTAATTTTATTCCCATGAGAAAATGTGTAACGAAGAAATGCCTAAAAATTGTACTCTATAATCGAAAAAATATATATTTCAGAGAAAGTATAATATAACATTTTATTTGATTAAAACATCTTTTCAGATATATTAACAATGCGACACTGACAGTGAATCTTTAGGGAAAACAGTGATGCTGAAATTTTGATTCTTTTATTTGAATGGAGGAAGTTCGGCTTTAATTATTTATCATGCCACGTTTAAAATACTACAGTTTGTTTAATTGCTTGCATACAGTTAATTAAGCCTTAGTGTTTATTTTTATTTTTTTCAATAAAGCTTGCTTCCTTCTTCAATACATGCATTAAGCATTAACGATTTAACCGATTTAAATTATCTCCTAGCATAAATTAAACATTATTCTCTGAATTCCCTACTGCACATTACTGGTCTATCACTTTCTAAATCGTTGTGGTTAAATAGTGCTTTGTTCACTTAACGACCTCGGATTCCAAGTGCTGATTAAGGAAAAATGTAGCGTTCACTTGGGACATTTGTTGAAAGGGAATTTTCTTGAAAACGATTCGCAAAATTAAGAATGTACAAAATAATCTCGTTAATAATTCTCGTAATATTTATCGATTTGAAAAATATGTTGGTGTTCAATAACTGTAAGAATCCTTTTTTTTTTATTAATTATAGTTATAGCTCAAAATGTCTTCCTTTTACACATAGACCATACCAACACAGTATTATTAAAGTAATAGTTTTGATATGACTTGAAAAAAAAAGTTGACGTGAATCAGTATTAAAGGCTGACGTCAGATTTAAGTTTAATATGAGCAAACACATGCAACAATCATTATTAATTTTTCCTGAAATAGAATTCTTTTATATGTAAGAGTAGTGATCATGCTCAAATTGAAAGTTTTTTACAAACAATGGTAACTACATTACAGAGCTTGGCGATATTTGTTTAGATTAGTTAGAGGTGTAAATAAATACTAGCATGCAGTGGTGGCAAGATCACTTATAGTTTCCTCACAATTGTTTTACATAAGCAAATGTACTCTATTTTCTCGCTACTCTGATATATAAATGTATTCTATCCTGAATAATACAGAAACTCAATTTATATATAGCAATGATTTGAAAGGAAAAAATGCATCTAATAATTAGAATAATAAGAAAAATTGTGTTATCATCAGGGTTGTAGAAGAGGGTATACGGTGTAATATGCAGTATACCTTGTGGATTTTTTAATAAAGTCCGTATACCATCTTTTTCTCGAATAAAGTTATAGCGTATATTCTACAGCGTCTAGCCCCTGTCTATTGTGCACACCTTCAAGTTTTGGAACGATACTTGTTTATTAGTCAGAACTTGTTTATTAGTCAGTTATGAAATCGAAACATTTTTTAAATTTTTTTTTTATTTAAAATTACGATATTTGTCCATTTACTGAATTTTTATGCAAAAGATATGCATGCATGTACTTTGTTCTTTAAAGCCCACATGATGTTTTGTTAAATAGTGTACTAAAGTTTTATAATTATTGCGCTGATAAAAATTGTAAGAGGTTTGTGTAAGTTTTCAATATTAAAAATACTGTGAACTACCTAAAACGACAATTCTGTACACATATTTATGTAAAAACATTACGTAGAAGTTTTTTTTTTATCCAAGAGAACTAGATCTTCAAGAAATGTTAAAACATAAAATTAAGATTTATTAAATATGTTGTTAAACAAATAATAGGAGAATTACAGCTAGGTAAATGAAAACAAACGCTTCCCTGAAAGCACAAATACCAATTTTTTAAATACTTATACGACCCTTCTTCACTTGCTTCATTAATTCTAGACGATATTATTAGAAACGCTTTCAGCTCATTAGTTGCTTGTTTAAGGTTAGTGACGCGTACTTTGTTAACTTTTTATTTCTTTTAAATGGCGAGCATGCTATTTTAAGGAATTGCGTAAGGTGTATGTATTAAACAATAAGAAATT
Organism: Maratus michaelseni; assembly: GCA_963931845.1. Lineage (NCBI taxonomy): Eukaryota > Metazoa > Arthropoda > Arachnida > Araneae > Salticidae > Maratus > Maratus michaelseni. The sequence continues at coordinate 135,507,611 of OZ007588.1, read as the reverse complement.
GTATGTATCCGTAAGCATAACTTGAAACGTCACGATGAGACATATAAGACTGTAAGACGCACATTATAGAACTATCTCGGCTGGAATCGTTCTATTTAAATGTTACTTTGTTCATCTAACAGCCAAGCTTTAAGAGCTAATAGAAATATGACGACAACTAATATATCTCAAAAACATGTAATATTTTCCTTCTGTAATTTTCATGTGCATGAATGAATTCCAAGATGATTTCTAAGTACATTAATTGAGATTTAATTCATTACTAAATACTTTTTTCTAGAAAACAAAAATCCGCGCTTAGATTTAAAAATAATAAGCAAAATTGCTATTTCTTTAAAATTTTGTGTCCCCAGACAAAATTATTTAATGTATTTACTCTAAGGAGGCTTGGAATTATGTAACCCACAGATTATGAAAAAATTTTCCAGAGATATTACCTGAAGGTTAAATTCCAGCTTACATTTTAAATAATTAATGTTTTAAACTTTGAGCAAACCCTTTGAAAATGGAAGCTGCATAAGCTGAATTCCTAGGATGACTAGTGTTCAGATCTCATATTTCAATTTCACGAATCACATATTTTATCATTCTCTCTATAGGTTTGTTTTTCATAAGTACAAAATTCAAATTAAAACGTTATTTAACCCTTTCCAGTAAGATTTAATCATGAATAATTGTGCATGAAAGAAGTACTTTTTTCTTTCAAGAAAACATTTTTTTACGTTGTGAGGTTGATATATTTTATGAAGAAAAAAACAAATTATTGATTTGATTGGAAATGTAATTAATATTTTTAAAATTAGAAACTACTTAAGTTTTATGGTAGCAGCAATGCTTTAAGTAACTTTAGTCGGATGATGTGTGTAGCTCATCATTTTACCTTTTGGTAGGAAAATTTCTCGGCGATATTCACTCGTCATCTTACCGCAAAGGGTTAAAAAGTAATGTAGAGTGAAAGCATTATGCAACAGAATTGTCACTTAATATATTCAGAAAACCTCACAACATGGAATTAAAATTGGTATTTATTTAAAATATTGCTAAACAAATACTGAAAGAATCACAGTTAGACAAACGAAAACAAATGCTTTCCCTAGAAACGCCAATATTAAATTTTAAAATGCTTGCACTCCCATACATCTTCGCTTGCTTCATTAATTGTTGAAGATAAACTGTATTGGAAACGTTTCACCTTGTTAAATTGCTTGTATAAGGTTAGTGACGCGTTGCCTCTTAATTTGTTTTTCAATCGAGACTCTGCTATCTATAACAATAGCGTGAGTTGTATGCATTAAACATTAAACGATTGTATTTATCTCTAAGCATAAATTAAAACATTACGCTGAGAATTCCCAAACACACATTATAGGACTATCTCAGTTGGAATCGCTCTAGTTAAATGGCGCTTTGTTCATTTAACGGCTAAGGTTTTCCGAATGCTGATTAAAGGAAAAATACAATTTTACTTGGAATAGTGTTTGAAAAGATATTCTGTCGGGACAGAGAAGGAAAATTTACTGTAGTTATGTAGGCATTGCGCTGCTTTTACAACGACCAAATAATGAATTCTGCTTGTGCGAATTAGCAACAAAAGATATGGTGTTAATTAAAGGTGGGCTAAATTAACAATATTTTTGCTTTTCGTTTCAACTACTCTATGCAAATAAGGAGGATTAAATTGTGGTGTTCCAGAAATATTCAAAGGTTGCATGGTAAACATGCTTTAATTTATTTATATTCGTGGTTTAATTTATTTATTTTTAATTTAAGAAAACTACATTGTATATAAACTCAAAATGGTTGACAAAAGGATATAATATATTTTGTAATCAAAATATTTACATATTTTCAAAATTCAAATTTCCCCTTTTTTGTACCATAAATTGGGGTTATTTAGACGGGTGTGTAAGGTGGGTTGCTTAGACAAACAACAACAACAGAAAAGCTCTTAAATCTGTCCTACGCCTATTGTGGTGAGACTATTGACGTGATTAACAGAGTATTTTGAATCACGTGATAATTTTCAACACAGTAGAACCAGGAGTGATTTAAAACGTCTTTTTTTTGCGTGGCGTCAAGTAATTCCAGTTTATGCTGCATTTCCTGCAATGCAACTTTTGTCCATTTATTTATTCTGGCTAGTTTTTAGCTGAATTCTTAGTTTTTATACAGATATGTTTAAAACATACATTGTAGTCAAAAAGTAATTCCTTTTTATGTAATTTTACTTGGGATAGTGTTTGAAAAGTTATTCTGTTGGGAAAGAGAAGGAAAATTTACCGTATTTATGTATGCATTGCGCAACTTTTACAACGACCTATTAATGAATTCTGCTTGTGCAAATCAGCCACAAAAGATGTGGTGTTAATTAAAGGTGCGCTAAATTAACAATATTTTTGGTTCTCATTTCAACTACTTTATGCAAATAAGGAAGAACAAATTGCGGTGTTGCAGATATATTCAATGATTAAATGTAAACATGCTTTAATTTATTTATGTTGATAGTTTCAAGCATGCTTCTTCTTTCAATTATAGTTTTGATATAATTTTATGTTTGTTTATCTTTTGTTTTAGTTGTGTTGTTTGGCAACAAATGAACTTAATTTACATTATGTAAATTTTGTGAACCCGCAGAGAAAGGAGTTTATTATTTTTCTCGGCCATGAGAAGTTGTGTGTTTTTCTTCAAATAAATGAGTTATATTTGTAGTATCGAAAATATTTTTATTGTGTTAAAAATTATTCTACAAGTAATTGAGTAAAATCGTAATGTAGAATTTGTGTTATTTAGAATCCATAAAATATCAAAGAGAAAGAACAATTTAATTTTTTATTTCCAAATAGATAGTTTATTTATTTATTATTATTTATTTTTTATTTTTTTTTTTTTTCAATTTAAGAAAATTGCATTGTACATAATTTTAAAATGACTGACAAAATGAATGCGTAAAAATTTCATATTCAAAAGGTTTACATTATTTTTATTCTTTAATATATACCGTAATTTGGCATTATTTAGAACCTCAGCAAGGGGATGTCTTTGGGTTGGGGGCTCTTGGACTACCAACAACAACAGAAAAGCTCTTATATCTGTCCTAGAGATCTACTATGTTAAGAGTTTTGACGTTATGTTAAGAATTTTGACGTATGTGAAGCGTTTTGTGTGGTATTCACTGAGTATTTTGAATTACGTGAAGACTTTCAACACAGTAAGAGTTAAGTAACTCCACTTTACGGTGCATTTCCTGTTATGCGACTTTCGTGAATTTATTTATTCTGGCATTTTTAAGCTCTGAATTATTAGTTTTAATACAGATATACTTACAAACTGTAGTCAAAACATAAATTTATTTTTAAACAATTTTACTTAGGATAGCGTTTGAAAAGATATTCTATCGCTACATATAAGGAAAGTTCGCAGTAGTTATGTATGCAGTGCGCTACTTTTAAATCTTCAAATAATGAATTCTGATCACGCGAATCAGTGACAAAAGATGTGGTGTTTATTGGGATGGTTATTCATTTATCCATTTATCCATAACAAAAATCTAAAGGAACACCTTATGTATAATTATATACTCTTACCATATTGATATTAAGAAAATCTGGGTTCTTTATATTTTTCATTCGTTCCTGCAATTCCATCATCTGATGTTTGCTTTTCACCACACTTAATATAAATTTTGCTCATGAATAACATCTTTAAACTATAACATTTACATATTAAAAGGACAAGCTTGTCAGCGTCTCTTCTTCGTGTATTTACCAAATTTAAGTGCGAGACATTGCTCAACATAATATTTGAAATAAATTATATGCACTGAAAGTGAATTAAAAAATTTTCACATTATAAAAAAATACTTTAAGAAATAAAGTATAACTTAAAAAATATTCTGCGACGTCAAGGAGAATGAAAAAGTGAATATTTCTTAGAAAAAAAAATAGCAAGTATGATGGATGATGTTGCAGTAGAGAGGGGGATGATAACGGTTGAAAAAATATGTTTTGTTTGCATAAGGGTGTAGTGATTGAGTAAGTCCTTTCCACACTTTTTTTAATGAAAAAAGTTGCTGAAAGAGTTGTGAGTTCATTTTCTTGTTATAGGAAGTCTGTAAATAAAAACCCACGTCCTGGATTTAGCTGGATGTAAATATTGACTATATACTTTTCCTTTCATTTTATAATTTAATCGAGATGAATAAAGTACTTTTCATGAATGTGTAACCGAATATCAAAATATTTGTTTTTCATCTCCAGTTTGTTGGAACAGGTGACAAAGTTAAATAACGAAATTCCCTAATTCAACCAAAATATCTGTCAAGTGGAAACTGTATTTAAATCTAAAACCTTAAATGAAATTTAATGTATAATGGTATTATTTTACAGTCTTTAGTAAGTTATAAAATGTTTTTTTTTTTTTTAAATACACCTTCTTGCGCAAATCTGTAGTTCAAATGTAAATATTGACAATGATATTAAGTTGGTTTTGAAATTTTCAATGATCCAGACAAACTACAATAACATATTTCTTTTGTTTGTTTGTTTTGAATAGTTTGACATTTTTATGTTTTAAGCATACATCATATAAATCTGGATAAGTTTAAACATAAGATGATAGAAGTACTAAAATTAATTTATACAAAAGAAAATTAGACATTTTTAATTCTTTAAAATAATTGTGTTTGCCAGTACAGTTTCCGAAGCATGAAAATATATTTTTTAAATATATCAGTTTTTAACTATATTTTTATTCACCGTCTATGTGAGAACGAATGCGCTCATTATGTTCCTGAAAACATAAAGCGGTCTATACATCAAAAACATATAAGTAAGCTATTATTTATGTCATAAAAAATTCCTGCATGTCCATAAAAAATTATCTCAAATGTTAACATATGTATTACATTCCATGTTTGTGCAGGGATTATGTTGCTACGTTTTAATTTTCTCAGTTAGTGTGAAACAAAAACGTCTTTGGAAATAGTGACAGGGAATTGGAGATATACCAATAATTGATATTTCATCCTAAATGAAACATATTTTAAGTATTTTGTAGAGTATCTAGAATCATGGATCGTATTAAAGTTGCTTATAAATCAAAATATGAGCAACATTAACAAAATATATCTTCAAATATGAAAAATAAATAAAAGTATTTTTGCTGTCCAATCGAGCTGTTGGAACGCTGTTTAGTTTTCATCGGGAGATATCCTGCTCCATTCCAGTCTCAATTGTTGCAGATGAAATGTCGGTATTTAGTAGGTCAATGGAAATTGCTTTTATTAATGACAATAGACACCATTAGTTGCAATATATCTTTCCCATCAATATACCAAAACATTAATGGTAGCTACATGAAAGTCTGGTGTTATAGACCGACGAGACGCTTCAAAGGCGTTTTTCACGGCTGTTTCATCGATAAAACTTTTCCCTGCCGAACAATACTCCAAATTTTTGAAAAAAATGATAGTCGGTTGACAAAAATCTGCAGAGTAATAAGGGTGAAGAAGAATATCGTAGTGTAAGCTGTATAAAATTTGGGTAGTTGTTCTGGAAACGATGAAATCTGGCTTTGTCACGACGCAGTAAAACTTAATTTCTGTTGACCAATCTAGCGCGCATAATTCATAATTTTTAATGCACTGTATCATGCTGGGTAAAGTATTTCTCCACATTAATAGTGTCATCGCTTTTTGAATTCGAAGTGTTGCTAACGCCAGCTTTACACCACGAAACCGTCACTATTATCTTCTTCGGATGAAGGATTGGTTTTGGCATGTGTTCCTGGAGCTCATCGACTTCTAGTCATTGTGCAGATTTCCGATGAGTAATGCAAGAGATCTACTTTTGCTGTTCCAGAAGAGCAGAGAAGTGCAAACTTTCAATCGACTTTTCAGATTTAGTTCCGTGATCTCGTAAGTGACCCACTTATCAAGCTTTTTTTTGCCAAAAACATGCAAGTTATAGGAAATTGCCGAATAAAGTCCCTTTCAGTTTGGCTATGGTCAGGAAAACTAATTTTTCGATTTTGTTATTTTTCATGAATAGTACTACGTATCTACGTGGTTCATTTTCCCACGTACCATACACCGGATCGGAGTTTAGCTTGAGATTATCTTCCCACTAAATCTCGTGTACATGAAATGGTCGTATCCTTAATAGCGCAATCAGTGGATGTGAAGTTACAGTAACGTCACATTCACATATAATATAAAATGTTGCAAACACAAAGTGACCAAAATGCGACATTTTAAATAGTCCCATAATGACTCTCAAGAGTTCTTTAATGACTCGAATGCGATAACCTCGTTTTTAGTCATTTGCAACTTTACAAAATCGTCATATCGACGTCTCAGTGACTTTGATAAGACTCATCATCTACGTTACGTACCAACGATGACAACAATAGGAGTTTTTGGTAAAAGTTCATGCATAATTTAGTCATAGTTTCATCATGGCGCTGTAAGGGATACAGTGCTCAAAATAAATAAAAAGTTGACTAATTTAAAAGTAATTTCAAATTGTTAGAAAAATATCGAGCGTAATTTCAATAAAATTAATAGTTCTACAATATGAAATATTTCTGCCTATAATACAGTAAATTTTCCATAACGGAAACTCCCGAATAGCGGACACCTCTATTTAGTGGATTATGTTTCAATCTCCAACACATATATTGTTTGTATGTTTTCAATTCTCAAAAGCGAACACCTCCGAATAGCGTAGAAAATCCTTGCTCCCAAGCTGTCTGGTATTCAGAGGTTTCACTGTACATAATTGAGGTTAAAAGAACAATTTTTTACTGATATATCTCCTCCTCTATCGTAAACCGTGGTTTATTTTCTTTTAAAAAAGATAACTTAAACATGTAAAAAATACACTACTGACGTCTTAAATCTTTTCCGCGAAAAAAGTGATCTCATGAAAAATTCTTAGCTTAGTCTTTTTCGTGTCCGAAAGTACCAAAATAAGCTTCTAAAACAACAACTAAAAATCCTTTGCTAAATCCTGGTATTACTCAAGCTGGCGCCGGCAGTCTGATTTGATCCTGCCAAAGAAATACAAGCATGAATAAAAGCGCGATGATGCGAGCTTGAGAATTCAGTAAGCAAAGTAATTGGCAGTGAAACATAACACTAAAGAACATAAAGTAGAAATATAAAGGGAAAAAAAGACATGAACGCTTTGGAAAATATCAGTATGATTAAATGACATGAATTGTGTAAACATAATTTATGTAAAACACTTTGTCTAAGCTTACTATTTTTACTCTATATTTTTTTTAAAGCAGGGAGAATGAAGGAGGGTGTTTTATCTTATGTAATAGAAGACAATTTCTATTTAGAGAAACAGAAAAAAAATAATATATTGAATTGAGATGAAACTTATTTTGTAAAATGAAATCAATTTAAGAAAGACTGTTAAGAAGCAAAAACAAATTGCATATCAGATTATAAAACAGAATGAAATATCAAGAAAAATAACTGAATTAAGAAGGAGAGAGTAAATAAAGAAATATTAAAACAGTAAAAGTATAAATCACAATGGAAATAGAATTGGGACTGGAATTATTATTTTCTTTGAATAAAGACAAAATAAATTTCATTTTTTAGCCAAAAGCTTACGTTTGTGTTACATAGCATTTAAAAACTTTATTTTATTTATTTATTTACATTTCTGTATATATAGATTGTCCTCTTTTGAACATATTCAATATTTGAATTCAATAAGGTATTGTGTTGTTAAACAAATTTCAATTTATATATATATTCTTTTTCTATAAAGTTTTTCTGTGCTGTATATGATAATCAAAGCATTGCCTTTTTTAAAAAAAAAACTTAATGTTTGTTTTAGTAAGTAAATAAATTATTTCATCTAAAATAAGAATTATATATATACATATATCATATGTATATGTATTCCATTCCTTTTCCGATATATCTGCAATATTGGCGCTTTATTGTACATATTTCTAATGTAAGGCCAATATTTCTGTAACTAGTCGCATTTTATTTCAAACACTTCCAATTGCAAAACCAATATTTTCCAATATAATAGAAGTACTTTCGACGAATGCAATATTGGATTCCAATATAGACTCAACATTATTCCTTCGCATTTTTCAAAACTTTTGTAAAGCGAAAATGTTTCTGAACTCCTATATTTATCTCAAAGCATGATAGTCCTCCTCTCTCTTTATCGCTCACCTGCTTGTTTAAAGGCTAGGGTGCTGGGTACTAGACAAAGGGTGCCAGGTTCGAGTTCCGACACAGGTTTCGATGCTTGTAGTGGGTCGGAGTACACTTTAAGAATTTCAAGGGCAAATTACTTCTGTTGCTAAAATGCTGAAATGATTGATACACCAGGATTTAAGAAAAAAAATATTTGAAAATATGTAAAAGCTTTTATTCACGAACATTACAAAAGCAAAATGTTATTCCAAAATTCTGGTGTAATTGAGACATTTGGAGATATAAATTAAGTGAGATATATATATAACCCATCGCCCTTCAGAGGGTTAAACGGATGGCCCGGTCTGTTTAGCTCTCGTTTGCAAAATGATGGCTGTAGTGCCTGCAATATGTCAAGCCAAGTCTTCCTCTTTATCCCTTTTCTCTACGGATTTTTATGTGAACTAAATATAAATATCGATAAAAAAGGCTAAAACAGCATTATTATTTCAATGTAAATATTTATAATTTAAGTCCAACAAGTCTGGAATAGCAGCATTTCACTGTAAATATTTTCAATGTAAAGCAAATATTTTGTCAATATTGGTATTTTATTGGAAGAATTTCCGATGAATGCAAAATTGAACTCCAATAAACTATACAATCAATATTGGTTTCTTACTACAGTAATATAGGCTTAACTTTATTTCTTCATATTTAAAAAAAAAAAAAAACTTTCATAAAATAAGAATATTTTGGAACTGTTTTATTTATTACCAAAGTATGCTAGTTGCCTTTTCTCTTTAATTTTTTTTTCTCAAAGTCTTTCTCTTTGTCCATTTTCTCTACGGATGTTTAAAATGAACCAAATATAAATATCGATAGAAAAGGTTAAAAGTGCATTATTATTTCATTATAAATATATACAATTTAAGGCCAATAATTCTGCAATAGTGGCATTTCATTGTAAAAATTTTCAATGTAAAGCAAATATTTTATCAATATTGGTGTTTTATTGGAAGAATTTCCGATCAATTCAAAATTGGACTCCAATAACCTATACGATCAATATTGGTTTTTTACTACGATAATATAGGCTTAACTTTATTTCTTCGTATTTTTAAAAAACTTTCATAAAATAAGAATCTTTTGGAACTCTTTCACTTATTACCAAAATATGCTAGTTGTCTTTTCCTTTTATTAACCTTTTTTCTCTAAAGTTCAAAACCAAAAATATAGATAAAGAAAGCTAAAGATGCAAAACGAAAATTTTATTTTCGCAGGTCTTAACTGACTTTAATAGATAGAAAAGGCTAAAAGTGAATTATTATTTCATTGTAAATATATATAATTTAAGGCCAATAATTCTGGAATAGCGGCATTTCACTGTAAACATTTTCAATGTAAAGCAAATATCTTGTCAACATTGGTATTTTATTGGAAGAATTTCCGATTAATGCAAAATTGGACTCCAATAATCTATATAATCAATACTGATTTCTTACAACGGTAGTATAGGCCTAACTTCATTTCTTCGTATTAAAAAAAACTTTCATAAAATAAGAATTTTTTGGAACTCTTTTACTTCTTACCAAAGTATGTTAGTTGCCTTTTCTCTTTAACATTTTTCTCTATAGTTCAAAATTAACCCAAAATATAGATAAAAAAAAGCTAAAAGTGCAAAGAGAAAATTCTATTTTTGCAGTCGTAACTGACTTTATCTGAATTAAATTTTTTTTCTTTATTTCCAATGAATTTCGACATTTAATTACCTTGTCTATTCTCGAATAAATTTTATCTGGAATGCTTTATTTCTTCTTTCAAACACAACTCTAACTTTCAAAAACATAGCCTGCTTCTTTATTATCTTCTTAATCTTTAAAACTTTCTTTAAAACAACATCAATCTACAATGCTTTATCTGTATGAAGGAAAAGCATTTAAAGACGAAACAAAATTTTTCATTACATGTTTTTAAATTAAGAATGGAAAAATTCCTTTACACACGATGTGACGCTTGCTCTGTAAAATTCATCTTTTCTTTTCACTAAGTAAATTTTAAACAGAAGATGCAATGAAGCAAAATGAGAAAAAAAAAACGATATATTTTAAATAATTGCTGCAACATACTGACACCAAGACAAACAAACAAGGGAAACTTGAGCAATAATAGATGCTTAAACAAGAATGAAGATATATCATTGAAGCTGTTATAAGCTCGAAAGATGCTGCTATTTTTAAAACTTTGGATGCTGTTATTGAATATTTCATTTAATTAAGTTGACACGAAAACTTTAAAATTGGCAATCTTTATTTTCATGAATAAAGACGACATAAACTAGACTTTTATAGACTGTGAAATTGTTTGCATTATTAAAGTATTTGCGATGGAAAAAATCTGGATTTTATTTTAATTATTTTCTATAGATTATCTTATAGCCATTTAATTTCTTTTTACACTTGTTTTACTATACTAAAATGTTAATTAATATATACTGAATTATCAACTATATTTATTACCGTATATTACAGCATATAACGTGCACTTTTGATACAAGAAAATTAATCGAAATGTACAGGTGAGCTCTGTACGCCGGTTATAAAAATCAAAGACTAAAGAAGAAGAGAAAAAATGATATAAGAATTAATATTTTTAATTTAATGAACATATTAATTATTTGCAAAAAAGTAATTTTCGCAATCAGATTACATGAAAATAATAGTTATTATACTTTACACTAACTTTTATTTATCTATTTATTTATTTATTCATTTGCTGTTATTTTGTGAAAGTTTATTTTTAAAGAAGGGGGTATGCGTTATACTGCGAATATGCTTAAAAACAGAAAAAAGATTGCTGAAAATTTTGGTGCGCGTTACACTGTAAAAAAAAAACCTTCTGTGTTTTTCTTTGTGTGTTTGAACGGGCGACTTTATGTAAATTTCCTTCTTTTAACGGATTTTTTTTATTTTGAATGGAAATGGTACATTTTTTCCAGAATAAACGGAAAATCCTAACTTGATTTATCCTAACTCGTTGAATGTTAAAAACGTAAATGTTCCTTCCCAGACAGACAAACAGATTTTTTTTTTTTTTGAGAGAGAAAACGGACAATATCCAGTTAAATTTACGTAATTGATGTTTTGTCCCATAATCAAGTCGTTGGATGTGGCCAGGTGGGTATAGGATCATCCTGTAAAGGCGAGTACAGAGGTTCGAATCCTGAAGAAGGCAAGGCGATAAAAAAGGGTATGATGACGAGCAATACAAATACCTTGTACCGTGTAAATGTACATCAGTATATATAATTACTATATAGATTTTTCTAATATTGCGCTGTTGCTTATGTTTATCTCTAAAACAGAAATTTCCGTCTTGAATAGCGGAAAATTTCAATCTTGAAAACAGGGAATACAAAAACGGAGATTAGACAGAAACTTTGTTATCAGTACATTTTCCGTTTTTTTTTCCAGAATATTTTTTTACAGTGTATACACCGGAATATACACTATTAAAAGTATAGTAAGTTGAACTATTATGCAATATGTAATTATTGCAATATGTTTTATAAATTACCGTACACTGTTTAAAATTTTGGTGTTGCTGTAGCTGCAACCATAAGATGGTGTAAACTCATTCCAACATTTGGAGCTCCGATTGAAACATTCCTCCAAATGTTGGAATGAGGTTTCACCGTCTTGCAGCTACTGTAGAACCAAAAGTTGGTTCAGCACAGCACCGAAGCCAGTGCGAGCTTCGTAGGCACTTCAGAATTCTGCATTGGAACATTAGAACAAAATTTTAAACAGTGTACGGTAATTTATAAAACATATTGCAATAAGTATTTCTTATATGATATTGTTTTTAAATATTGTTTGATTTTGAGGTAGAAAAGAAAAATAAAGAATGTAAAATGGTTGCCTTATTGGTAGATTAAATCACCAGCGTAATTAAAGTAATTAAATGCTTTTGATTTTAAAGTTAACTTTATTATAAATAATCTTCACAATATATTTCCTTTGTGGGTAATCTACGTTACAAATGATATCTTATCCTCTAATTTTCAAGATATTAGGACATGAGGTTGAGGTTAGGCATTATTATGTACGTGGTTATCAATTGTTGATATGAAGGGTTGCTTTTCAGGGGATTTTTTCAGGCGTATTACCAGTATTTTGTTACAGACAAATTCCTCTAATTTAATTGAGCTGAACTTCGCCTTCTTTAAGGCGAGTTTTTCTATAAGAAAATACTGGTACTTATTCCGAAAAATTCTCTGACCCATAGCAACTCTGAATATGTCAATTGTATGATAAACGGTTCGTACTGTACTTATTAATGAGTACTAATATTTTTTTGTCGAATCGTAGAATATTATTATAAATTGTACGATTAAATAAGACAAAGATCACTACTTGGAAATAGTAGTATTCAAAAGTAAAGACCGTAGGAAACCTGTAATCAGGCAAGTTTTTTTTTTAATGTGTTCAGAAGAAGTTAAGTTAATAATGTTATATATATATTATATTATGTATGTACATCGGTGTACATCGGTATACATACAAATGGTAGAAAGACATTTTTTCGACAAATAATAGTATTAGTGACGAATCAGGAATCTTCTGTAATCCTAATCCATAGTCCATAGCACAATAATAGCATCAAAATGATTTATTTCTAGATAGAAATGCTTTTATCATGCATGAAACAATTTTTTTTTTCGTAAATTGAAGGCAGTAAGCAACTGGTGTCACTTAATGATATAAAAAAGAAAGACTTCAGAATACTTAAATAGAAAAAAATAATTGAAAACGTCAATTGTAAATGTACGTTGTAAATAGTTGTATTAAACAGAAACCGTTTTAATTTTCACAAAAATTATTAATCTAAATCTATATAAAATGACATTATTACATCAAATATACGCTAGGATTTATATAACTGCAAGCTTCCTTTCTTTCATATTATTAATTTCGCACCTGTCCGTACTCGCATCCTGTTACTTCTGTTCAATACACAATATAATTGTAATTATAAGGTATTTTGACACTAGAAAAGAATCGACGATGGGAAGAGAAGGGCTTAATTACGAATCTCGACGGGAAAATGTAGTAGAATAATGGATGGCAAAATAATGTATGTCAACACGTGCCGACCAGAGTGGACCAGACAAATTAATGAACTCAGAATAGGGGTAGAAATTTGTAACAATACGCTAACTTTTCAAAACATGTTTTGGCAACTCACAGACTATCTAATTCATCCTATTGAAAATATGTTCACTGAATTTTTGAATATTTTGACTATAGGATTTTGTAACAATAAAGCTCTAGTTAATTATATTTATTGTATATAAGAATAAAAGACTTTGCGTGTGATTTTTAATTATCGAAAAACTTTTTTATTAGGTTCACTTAGCTCTGTAAATTTATGATTTAGAAATTTTTGTTAATTAAATGAAAAAGAAATGCTCGAATGTTTAAATAATGAAATTTTAGAAAGTATTTCTTCATTTGTTTTGACTTTAAAACAATTGGCATAGTAAATATTTATATTATAATTGTAAAGTGTATATATTTTTTTTGTTCATTTGTTTTTTGTTTAGAGAAAGCCTAGAACTATATGTACTTAGATTTTTCGCTCTTGCAAGAGTCTATAACAAAAGGGATGAGAGAGAATTAATGAAGTCATTAAATTAGTGGAGTGCTTTAGTTTTAGAGGGTGAACACCGGAGCCCAACTACTTTGAGTATTTTTTTTACAAATCCTTCTACATTGTTTATATATATATATATATATATATATATATATATAAGGCTATTAGAACCCTTTATAATGCCCTTATATATAAGGCTATTAGAACTTTACCCATAAAAAATATCGCTTTTCATTAAGTATTAAAATAGATAAATAAATTCATAACTATATTATATTGACAAAAGGGACCAGACATTTCTGATTTTAAACGTTTTGATGAATATCTATAGAAATTACTTGAAGCAATGTTTTGGATTTTTGGAGATGTAACAAATATGTTTGACTATTTTTCAGTGAAGATCTGGTCATTAGGATAATTATGGAACTACAAACAAATTGAATGACAAAAGGGACCAGACATTTCTGATTTTAAACGTTTTGATGAATATCTAGAGAAATTACTTGAAGCAATGTTTTGGATTTTTGGAGATGGAACTACAAACAAATTGAATAAAAATAGTAATATTTGAAATCTTCTAGTGTCATAAAAAGCTCGAAATTATCTATAGATTTGAGAAATGATTATATAGGCCCAGCACAATATTTGCGTGCATTTGTGTAGGAATAGCATGTATATTTGTGCAGATATAAACAATTTTTTTCATTTAAAAAATAGTTTTTTTATAACATGCAAATTTTTTAACCAAATTTAACGACTGTTTCAGAAAACATGACAAAATGCATTAGAAACACATAGTGCAATTAGAAATGAAATATCCAATATTTGGTAAGATATAAATATTTGTATGGCAACCCGAGTACAGACTATTGAAATATATTGCTGCGACCACTGACGATCTTCCGTAATCGGGTCGCCTGTTATTGGCAGAGGGATTTTGGTCGTTTTGTCGAATATCATCGTCGCGCCGATATATTTCGGATATTTAATGCTATTTAACTGGCTTTTTTAGATAAGTTGCACCGTTTAGTTGATTACAAAATCTCGAAAGAAAAAAAATGTGCTATGCTTCGCGCACGCGCAGTTAAATCTTTTTTCATACAAATATCTTCATACACACAATCTTATTATATATTTATGATATGAGAATCATATATTAAGTTTTAACGTTCCCTATCCTTCATTTAAATTATATTTTTCCCTTTCCTTTTTCAAAATTTAATTGAGTTATCTTTAACTACAAACAATAATCCCGCTGTAATTATACTCTTTCCCTTTTTCATTTTCACTTGTGCTCGATCACTAATATCTCACGGCTTTTCGATTAAAATAAAAAAAAAAGAAAAGAATTAAATCAGCACAGATGCCTTTTCGTAATTTTACTTTCCGTAACCAAGCTTATAACAGAATATGTGTTCATAACGCATTTTTGTGGCCACAAGGTCCGTTAAAAATTATGTCTATCTGTGCATACTGCCCAAATGCATGCCCTTATATGGTAGTGGTAATAACTCAATCACTCACACCCATGTCTAAAAATATATTCTGATTTTTAAAAGCACATACTGTTTTGTCTGTCGAATTCTGTTCGCGTGAGAAAGATATTTGTCGGTTATAATCGTCGTGGTGATATTAATTTTTGAAACAAAATTCATCCTGTCGCCAATAATATGGTGACCCCGCTCGGTAAATACCATTTGTTATGCCTATCTGAAAGTATTTACGCCTAGACACTCTGTAGCAACCCTATTTTGGCGAGATTCTTGTCAGTGCAATTCCAACTTGTATCATGGAAACAACTCACTTCGCTTGCTGTCTTCGCATAATAATGGCTGTTTAAGAGCGGCCTTTTCTTGTTTACCCTCTTCTGCCTTGGAACTTCATATGTCTACGAAATAAAATTCTGATGATATACTGGAGTTTTTCTTTGCTAATTAAATAATTACCTGGATATTTCGTCATTCAATCACTCGAACTAATAACTATATTACAATATTCATTACATTCATTTCCAATGGTTGTATAAAGTTTCTCATACATTTTGTCAAGTTTTCTAAAAGTGTGTTAAATTTGGTTGTATACCCTGCATGATAAAATAATTCATGTTGTTGTTTTTTTATTGTTGGATTTAATATATTATATAATTTTAAGTAATATATTTTTAACTCTACATAGTACGTAGAACTATCTGAAAATTATTTGACAGCATTTTACATGTTATTATATCGCAATATATTTTCATTGTTTTAATATGCGGCATTGTATTCCAAAAAATATTTTTTTTTATTAAAGTACATGATACACAAAGATGGTTAATAAACATTTCAAAAAGTCAAAAAAATAAAAATTCAATAACATATATAATTTTACCAAATGCACACCTTCAAACAAAGTGTTCTTAAAATTTTGCTCTCGAGTTTTTCTTTTTCCATTATAAACTTTAACTACTACAATTATCATAACACTACTACTTTAAATAAATTTGTGTCATAAAATTTTAATTTTGCAAAACCACTATGTGCGAGAAAATTTCACAAAACCCCCATAAAAGCATATTGTTTCACTAGTCGAAATTAAGTTGCAAAAAATTTTTCTTAACAACGGCTGCTAAAATTAGAAAATAATAAGAAAGGCCTGCATAATGTGGTCCTCTTATTACTTTTTACTTGCAAGCGAGCTATATTTTTCATGCCCTAGTTCTTTTCAAAGCATTAAGTGAATCGCAAAATTTATGGACAAAATGCTGCTAGCTACTGTGCTGTATAAAATCCTCATTTCGTCTGCTTATTAGGCTTCTAGCTCAGAAAAGTCCGGAATGTATGGTGCAGATAAGTTCTAAACGCTCATTTATCATTGCAAGCGAAAGCTTCAAAGTCAGCAAATTTTTAACGCTATGTATTATTTCACGCTCAAATTATTTATTCTTGTTATTTAATTGAATGATTTGTGTTTACTTAACATGATTTTATAAAATTCTTTAATAAGTGTTTTAGTGTTTTTTTAGAAACATTTTCATATTCGTAATTTAAAAAAACATATTATCATAAAATTTTGAAACTTTTTTTTTTACAAAAAATTTATTTAATGTCAAAAATGTTTTTAAAAAACAATGCAACCTTGCATTCAGGTAAGAAATTACATTTTTCTTTTGAATAAATTTCAGACTTTTTTCGTCATAACTTAAATATTATCAACATCGAGTTATTTACATAGTGAAAAATACTTTTTATGAACTTGAAACATGTCTAGTTATTTTCGAAAAATGCACTTTTATAATGTTTTCTTAATTTTTCAGTCTATAAACTTTTTGTGCAACACAAACACCGATTACTTCAAGCAGCATAACACTTAAATAAAATTGCGTCACAAAATTGCAATTTTTCATAACCACTCTATGCGAGAAAATTGTATCCCCCCCCCTCCCCCATTCTCATAAAAGCATGTTGTTTCTTTAGTCTAAATTATGCTGAAAAAAATCTAATTTTAGAATTCTCTGACAACGTATGCTAAAATTTAAAAATAATTACAAAGGGCTACATAAAGTGGTTATTTTATTTCTTTTTACTTGCTCTATTTTTCACGCCCTAGTTCATTTCAAAGCTTTAATTGAATCGCAAAATGTATGGGTGAAATGTTACTAGCTACTATGTTGTATAAATTCCTCATTTTATCTCCTTATTTGGCTTCTACCTCAAAAAAGTCCAGAATGTATAGTGCAGATAAGTTCTAAACGTTCATTTATCATTGCGAGTATAGAAGCTACAAACTCAGCAAATTTTTAACGCTGTATATTACTTTCCGCTCAAATTATTTATTCTTGTTATATAAATTAAGGATTTATGTTTGCTTAATATGACATTAAAACGGTTTATTACAAGTGTGTTTAGTGTTTTTAGAAATATTTTCATATTCACGTTTTAAAAAAATATTTTCATAAAATTGTTCGGCTGATACATAGTGGTGGCTCGTGACTCGCTCTTTTTGGTTCACTAAATACATGGCTGAAAATGTTATTATTTTATTACCATTATTTTTTTAAAGAAAATTTTTCGTGGTTTATTGGCAGAATTTTCTACTAATAAATAAAGCAAATATTATTTTAGGGGGTAGATTTAAATATAGGCTATCAAAAATAAGCTCAACTTTACGAAGACCGAAGGGGGGGGGGGGGAATCCTTTTCCAAGAGACTTGTTAAATTCAAATCCTTTAATCAAATCCAAAATGGCCTTACCGTCCGGTCTTCAAGATCCTAAGCAAAGTCACTTTAATAATCAATGTAACTATAACATGGAACTTCGTGGATTCCGATAATGCTGTATTTAAAATATGAAGCTTGACTTCTACTCCGAACGAAATTCATAGCCTTAGATTCTATCCGAAACAGCTAATGAGAAACGCCTCTTCAACTCAACACATGGAGAACTCGACGTTAAAAATCCAGAATTAAAGTGCTTTAACGGTGAGATGCATTCTAAATCCATTGATTTCATCTCCTACCGCGTTATATATAGCAGCTACACAACCACAGATACCTCCTAATTATCATACGGGTATCATTGCAAAAATTAACCGTGATAATCAGATTCCCAGAGATTTAGACATACTTTTCGGAAACTTAAAGAATTGACGGAATAGTTCTCATTCACGCACAAATGTAGAATTCAGGACACAACGATCGAACCCAAAAATTCAAACCTCACTCGACTACTAAAGTACCCTTATAAAAGAATAGCTACGCACTATGCTACACACTATCTGCTACGATCAGCGACCAATATCACATTAAATAAAATTTTCACAATATTACAATTTCACAAAAATACATTTTTACAAAACACCAAGAAATTTTCATAAAACCTCCATGAAAGCATATTGTTTCATTAGTCGAAATTAATCAGCAAAAATTTCTCTAACAACGGCTGCAAAGAACTGCATAATGTGGTTCTTTTACTTCTTTTTATTTGCAAACAAGCTACATTTTTTATGCTCTTCTTCTTTTCAAAGCATTAAGTGAATCGTGAAATTTAAGGTTAAGATGTTGCTTTATACTGTGCTGTAAAAAATCCTCATTTCGTCTGCTTATTAGGCTTCTCAGAAATGTTCAGAATGTATGGCGAAGATAAGTTCTAAACGTCCATTTATCATTGGAAACGGAAGCTACGGTGTCAGCAAATTTTTAACACTCTGTATTATTTCACGCTCAAATTATTTATTATTGTTATTTAATTGAATGATTTGAGTATGCTTAATGTTATATAAACAAGTTCGTCTACAAGTGCTTTTAGTGTATGACGTAACTTTAAAATATAAATTTTATTGTTCTTCTAAGTTTCACTGAAGTTTTTATTTAAATCTGAATTTGGAGAAATGTTTGAGGTTTGACAACAAATATTAATCATTGTCAAAAATGTTTTGTGAAAAAAGATCTCTTCCCAAACATTAAAAAAAAAATCTAATGAATATATTTTATAGCTTCTTACACTGCTCTCTAAAAATAGCAAATTTCTTAAAGCTTTCGTATCATTTTAAGTCATTCATTCATTAAGTACAGCTTCATAATTAAAAAATAATTAATTTTTAGTTAGTGGAATCATACATTTTAATGAAAAATTATTAATATATATCATTATTTTCACCAAATGCACACCAAGAAAGTTTTCTAAATTTTTCATTTCCTTTTTGCGTATAAACACTAACTGCTTACACAACGTCATTAAATAAAGCTATGCTACCAAATTACAGTTTTGAAAAAACCACTATATGCGAGAAAATGTCATAAAATTCCCTATAAAAGCATGTTGTTTAATTAGTCAAAACTAAGCTAAAAAGAAAAGAAATCTCTAACAGCAGCTACTAAACTTAGAAAATAATTACACAGCGCTGCATAATGTAATTCTCTTACTTCTTTTTACTT
This sequence comes from Maratus michaelseni, assembly GCA_963931845.1. NCBI lineage: Eukaryota > Metazoa > Arthropoda > Arachnida > Araneae > Salticidae > Maratus > Maratus michaelseni. The sequence continues at coordinate 135,487,871 of OZ007588.1, read as the reverse complement.
GCAAGCAAGCTATATTTTTCATGCCCTACTTCTTTTCAAAGCATTAAGTGAATCGCAAAATTTATGGGTGAAATGTTACTAGCTACTATGTTGTATAAATTCCTCATTTTATCTCCTTATTTGGCTTCTACCTCAAAAAAGTCCAGAATGTATAGTGCAGATAAGTTCTAAACGTTCATTTATCATTGCGAGTATAGAAGCTACAAACTCAGCAAATTTTTAACGCTGTATATTACTTTCCGCTCAAATTATTTATTCTTGTTATATAAATTAAGGATTTATGTTTGCTTAATATGACATTAAAACGGTTTATTACAAGTGTGTTTAGTGTTTTTAGAAATATTTTCATATTCACGTTTTAAAAAAATATTTTCATAAAATTGTTCGGCTGATACATAGTGGTGGCTCGTGACTCGCTCTTTTTGGTTCACTAAATACATGGCTGAAAATGTTATTATTTTATTACCATTATTTTTTTAAAGAAAATTTTTCGTGGTTTATTGGCAGAATTTTCTACTAATAAATAAAGCAAATATTATTTTAGGGGGTAGATTTAAATATAGGCTATCAAAAATAAGCTCAACTTTACGAAGACCGAAGGGGGGGGGGGGGAATCCTTTTCCAAGAGACTTGTTAAATTCAAATCCTTTAATCAAATCCAAAATGGCCTTACCGTCCGGTCTTCAAGATCCTAAGCAAAGTCACTTTAATAATCAATGTAACTATAACATGGAACTTCGTGGATTCCGATAATGCTGTATTTAAAATATGAAGCTTGACTTCTACTCCGAACGAAATTCATAGCCTTAGATTCTATCCGAAACAGCTAATGAGAAACGCCTCTTCAACTCAACACATGGAGAACTCGACGTTAAAAATCCAGAATTAAAGTGCTTTAACGGTGAGATGCATTCTAAATCCATTGATTTCATCTCCTACCGCGTTATATATAGCAGCTACACAACCACAGATACCTCCTAATTATCATACGGGTATCATTGCAAAAATTAACCGTGATAATCAGATTCCCAGAGATTTAGACATACTTTTCGGAAACTTAAAGAATTGACGGAATAGTTCTCATTCACGCACAAATGTAGAATTCAGGACACAACGATCGAACCCAAAAATTCAAACCTCACTCGACTACTAAAGTACCCTTATAAAAGAATAGCTACGCACTATGCTACACACTATCTGCTACGATCAGCGACCAATATCACATTAAATAAAATTTTCACAATATTACAATTTCACAAAAATACATTTTTACAAAACACCAAGAAATTTTCATAAAACCTCCATGAAAGCATATTGTTTCATTAGTCGAAATTAATCAGCAAAAATTTCTCTAACAACGGCTGCAAAGAACTGCATAATGTGGTTCTTTTACTTCTTTTTATTTGCAAACAAGCTACATTTTTTATGCTCTTCTTCTTTTCAAAGCATTAAGTGAATCGTGAAATTTAAGGTTAAGATGTTGCTTTATACTGTGCTGTAAAAAATCCTCATTTCGTCTGCTTATTAGGCTTCTCAGAAATGTTCAGAATGTATGGCGAAGATAAGTTCTAAACGTCCATTTATCATTGGAAACGGAAGCTACGGTGTCAGCAAATTTTTAACACTCTGTATTATTTCACGCTCAAATTATTTATTATTGTTATTTAATTGAATGATTTGAGTATGCTTAATGTTATATAAACAAGTTCGTCTACAAGTGCTTTTAGTGTATGACGTAACTTTAAAATATAAATTTTATTGTTCTTCTAAGTTTCACTGAAGTTTTTATTTAAATCTGAATTTGGAGAAATGTTTGAGGTTTGACAACAAATATTAATCATTGTCAAAAATGTTTTGTGAAAAAAGATCTCTTCCCAAACATTAAAAAAAAAATCTAATGAATATATTTTATAGCTTCTTACACTGCTCTCTAAAAATAGCAAATTTCTTAAAGCTTTCGTATCATTTTAAGTCATTCATTCATTAAGTACAGCTTCATAATTAAAAAATAATTAATTTTTAGTTAGTGGAATCATACATTTTAATGAAAAATTATTAATATATATCATTATTTTCACCAAATGCACACCAAGAAAGTTTTCTAAATTTTTCATTTCCTTTTTGCGTATAAACACTAACTGCTTACACAACGTCATTAAATAAAGCTATGCTACCAAATTACAGTTTTGAAAAAACCACTATATGCGAGAAAATGTCATAAAATTCCCTATAAAAGCATGTTGTTTAATTAGTCAAAACTAAGCTAAAAAGAAAAGAAATCTCTAACAGCAGCTACTAAACTTAGAAAATAATTACACAGCGCTGCATAATGTAATTCTCTTACTTCTTTTTACTTGCAAGCAAGCTATATTTTTCATGCCCTACTTCTTTTCAAAGCATTAAGTGAATCGCAAAATTTATGGGTAAAATGATGCTAGCTACTGTGCTGTATAAAATCCTCATTTCGTCTGCTTATTAGGCTCCTAGCTCAGAAAAGTCCAGAATGTATAGTGCAGATAAGTTCTAAACGCTCATTTATCATTGCAAGCGGAAGCTACAGAATCAGCAAATTTTTAACACCATTTATTATTTAACGCTCAAATTATTTATTCTTTTTATTTAATTGAATGATTTGTGTTTGTTTAAGTGATACTTAAAAAAAAAAAAAAAAAAAGAAAAGAAAAGAAAAGAAAAGAAAATCTTTTACTATTGTTTTCAGTGTATCGCGTTTTTTTTATTTATTTATTTTTTTTTTTTTAATATTCCTTCAAATAATTTTTGCTAAGATATTTTTAAAAAGAAAGAGTTGTTATAGCTTTAAGTACCCAAACATTTGCCGTGTAACTTAAGTCAAAAACACTCTTGTCATGGAGCTCATTGTTGTAGAGACTTTGTGGATTAAAAATATGGAAAGTTCTTCATTAATCCCTGTTACGCTCATGCTGAAAAATCACGGTTATATCTATTGTAAGTATTGAAAGTTGTTCTATATGGCTGAGACATATTTCATAAAGATGTATGTAAACATGTAATATAGGCAGGGGTCGGAAAAACTACGTTTTATTGAACTTTCGCTATTGAACTTTTTTCGCTACTTTTTATTGAACTACAACTACAACTACTTTACCAAAGATGTAGTTAACTACAACTACTTGTTTTAAAAAGTAGCGACTACAAACTACTTTTCAAAAGTAGTCGCTGCTTCGCTACTTTCAGATTTTGTCGAAGGACGCAATTTATACTCGAAATTCAAGACACGGATTAAGTAATAAAGTGACCCCTTGTTATTTTGCGCCTGCCGGAATATAATAAAATAAGCGCGATATAACCGAGGGCATTAAATAATTAAGAAAAATAACATACAAGAAAATGCTTTGTGTTTGTATCCAAAATGTTAGTTTGTACACATATTACGAATTTATTAGGGAAATTAAGATATATATACATAATACAATCAATATTTAAATTAAGTTACATAAAAAAATCGGGTGTGACTTCATTGGACTTTCCGAACACTTTACAGAATACTGTGGGTTCAAATAAATAATAATATAAGGAAGGTACTTCTCTATTATCCCGTCGACCACGTTTCATAACAAAGAACTAGCGCCAAACTGTAAGATTAAATGCCAAAAATGCAGTCCCATTTACTTGATCTCAGAAGCATTATACGTGTTTGTTATGACATCAAATGGTTTTTAATTCGACATTCGCCTTTATTTTTCATTATGTTTTACTGATTTATGAGTCTTTCATTCATTAAAATAACAATTGTGTCTTTAAATTCTTATATTTTATTTATTTATTTATTTTGATATTCCAATGGCAACGTTCTCTCGTTTATTTGGCGTTACAGTTTGGCGATAGTTTTTTTGGTATGAAAAGTGGTCAACGGGATAATAGAGAAGTACCTAATATAACAATAAATAAAAACTTAAATCCTAATTTTACAAAGGGGAGCTCTGTGCACCTGAAAACGCGAGGAAATTTTAATATATACATGCTTACATCCACACATTACATATGAAATCATTGTCATATTTTTTTTCTGAAGTAGCGTTAAAAGTAGCGTCAGTTCTCGCTACAAACTACTGATTGTTTGTATCGCGCTACTCGTTACTCTACATTGTTTTAAATTTAGCGCGATACACTACAAACTGCTTTAAAAAGTAGGGACTACTGTAGTTTCGCTACTTGCGACCCCTGAATATAGGTATATAAGTATGTAAGACGTAATTTTTTAAAATATGTAAGAAAGTAGAGAGTGCATGCAATTTTGAAATAATGTATTTAATATGGCGTATTCAGCACGGAATGAAAAAAGAAAATTAAATTTTTTATCAATCTTAAAAACTGTAATACGGAGTGAATAAAATCTACAATTAAAGCGGTTTTTATCCTTTTTGTGTAAATCAGTTCTGTAAGAAGTTCGTTTTTTGACAACAAATATTAATCACTGTCAAACTGTTTTTAAAAAAATAAGATCTTCCTTTCAGAGAATTACAAAAAAGATGAAACATTTTCTGTTTTGTGAATTTTATAGTTTTTTGGAATTCTCTCAAAAAATAGGCTTTTATAAATCTTTAGTATCTTTAGTAATGCCATTTTAGACTTATGTTGATTACTACAATGATGTTAAAAGGAAACTGCTCAGATTTTGAACGATCAAGTATTCTAGGATAAATTACACTGTAAAAAAAACAATTGTTTTTTATTTTGGAAAATATAACATATTCCCAAACGAAAATATACAATAACCTTCTCTGAGTTATCCACGATTAAAAAAAACTTTTCTTATCTTTAGAAACCTCGGGAATTAATATATTTTCGAGATTTTCTGTTTATTTGACTGTCATGAATTTTCAGAATCATTTCCGAGTAGTTGCTGTAGTGTATTAAGAAGTTACTTTACTCTCGCGAAAACACCCGCTCGCTAATGTTAATCCTATGGTGGAAATATTTTGAGTTATATATTTCGCTATATATCTCGTTCGCATTTCAATATTTTTAAATGATTTTTTTTTTTTTTTTTTTTTTTTTTTTTGATTGGATAGCTGAGGTTAATTTCCATGCAGGATCTTTTTTACTTTTTCGATTTTGGTTTCAGTATTTTTTTTTATTATTGAGGATACTTTCCCTTTCGAAATCGGTTCCGAAAGTGAAAGTATCTTAATAAAAAAAAAAAAAAAAAAACACTTGTAATCAAAATCGAAAAAGTACAAAAGGACCTGCATAGAGATTAACCTCAGCTATTGAATGCAAAAAAGAAAAAAAAAGCATTTAAAAATAATGAAATGCGAACAAGATATCTTAAAATATTTCCTCCAAAGGACTAACATTAACGAGTGGGTGTTTTCGCGTGAGTGAAGTAGCCTCTTAAGCAGTTTTTTTCGACTTGGGATATAGGATTTTAGGATGCTATCAATTCTCAAATAAACATTTTCATGTTCACCAAACACGTTTTACTGGCAAACATGATAAATTAAAAGCATTAAATTTAACCTTAAAATTAATATTATTCTGTTACTCTTGCATGTATAAATACAGTTACGCAGCTGAAAATGTTTAATTTAGAATTGGTAGCATCCTAAAAATCGGTTTGAGAAAAATCATTCATGCACTTTAAAAACTACTCGGAAACATTTCTCAAAATCAGTGGTAGCAAAAGAAACTTTGTTTTTACAAATGTTTCTTTAAATCTCGAAAATATATTAATTTCTGCAGTTTCTAATCACAAAGAACGTTTTTCGGAATCGCAGATCACTCGAAAATGGTTATGGTATATTTTCGCACGTGATTATATTCTAAATCCGTAGATTGAGTAATATTTATCTATTTTTGCAGCATATAATAATAGACAGAAAGAAAATCCAAATATTTGTCAGACAACTTCACTTTCAACAAGTTTCAACAATATTAACGTTGTAAACATAAAGTTTCTAAATCTTTAATATCAATATAATAGTTATTTAATATTATGTTTATTTGATGATATTGGTAAAATTATGAAAGGTCAAAGATTTTAGGAGAAATGATAATGAACAACAGCTGCACTTCCTTTTAACCCAAAAACGAAAAAGCTTTCATAACATTTAACACAGAATCTGTAGCAGCTGTATTACAACACAGAAGTGAGTAGTATCGGGATTAATTATCTCATATTGTGATTCTAATTTGCGAAAGTTTACTTCAATGGCGTTTATCTTTATCAGACACCTTAATTGTCAAAACCGTAGAGACATATGGATAGTCAGCCAGCTATCTTTACATTATGCGTTCTATAGACTAAATCCAAACTCTCTTATTAAATACAAAAACAACGAAGACGAAGTAATATACAAAACTATTGAGACATTTAGCGCAGATGAATTAGTAGTATTCGGTATTGTGGACGTTTTCGTGATGAAAAGTTATGCATGTTTTGTTTTTGTATGTCCCTGTAGACGAATTGAAACAGCTATATACTTAATTAACACTTCCAAGATATTTGCAAAATCAATAAACTGGCCTTATTAGATTCGAAATGGTTCAGTATCTTGGGCGTTATCATGATGACCAATTTTGAATGTTAGTTTTGTGTGTGTGTCCCTGTAAACGAACTATAAGAGCTGAATTGTTAGCATCCGAAAAACCGGTTTCAGAAAACTCATATCACAAAGAACGTTTTTCGGAATCGCGGATCACTCGAAAATGGTTATGGTATATTTTCGTACGTGATTATATTCTAAATCCGTAGATTGAGTAATATTCTTTTATTAACGAACTCATCCAAGATACATACAAGATCTTGAATTATGTCACTGCCCCATTGAAATTTGAATTGTTTCAATATCTCGGACGTTAATGTGATAACAATTTTGCATCTATTTTTCTTTTATGTGTGTTTATTTTGTCCATGTAAACAAACTATAAAAGACACATTCTTGGTTAACGCATTCATCCTAGATACTGACAATATAGTTTTCCAGTTAGATTTTAATCGGTTCGGTATTTCGCACGTTATCGTGAAAAAAATTTGCAAGTTTTTATTTTTTAGTTTTGTGTGTCCATGTAAACAAACATCGAGCTGCATACTTTATTAACGTCCTCCTCCCAGATATCGCAAGAACAATACATTGTTCCAGTTAGATTTGAATCGGTTCTGTATTTCGGACGTTATCATGATGACAAACTTTGCATGTTTTGAACTTTTGTGTGTCCCTGTAAACAAACATTAAGAGCTGCACACTTTGTTAACGAAGTCATCCAAGATATTTGCAGGATCTATACATTATCTCCACTAAGTTCGAATTTGTTATTCCGTGCGTTATCGTGCTGACAAAATTTGCATTATTTAAATAAATAAATAAATAAATAAATATAGATAGATAGATAAGTAAACGAAGTGATTGCAATTGGTTGATCATTATCCTAAAAACAGTGGAAATATTACATCTAAAGAAAATGAGAGAAAGTAATTGTAGCAATCTAAATAATTGCCCGAAATCCGAAGTCGTGTTGCTCTTGTTAATGAAGTTGTTTAGCACGTTTTTCTCAAAGACGAAAATGCTTCGAGATCGATTGCATACGAAGTTTAGATTTAAAGGAACCGGACATTATAATCAGCTGAATCTCGGCAATTATCTTTATTTTGAAGAAAAGGAAATGTTATTTTTCTTCAAAGCACCTTCTCAACAATTCTAGGTTTTATATAAATGAACAAACGAAAACTCATCATTATTAGCGAATCTTGCTATAATTTATTAATGGATTTTTAGCTTTGTTAGATATTATGGATGTGAAAAATAAAACAAAAGATTTCCTTAAACCTATCAATAACATTTAATCGTTAAAATTTGTGCACGAAAGAAGCATTTTTTCATTTAAAAAAAACATGTTTCATGCACCTATTTTATTGATTTAAACTATATTATCTATTTTGAGACGAGTTCATTGTTAACTAAAAAGAGTATAAATATTGTTGTTGTTAAACATATTTCCATCTGCATGACATGTGTAGCCCGTCATTTTACCTTTTCGTACTAAAAAACACGACCGCTAGACTCCTAATTTTGTTCAAAGGGAACAATAAAAAAAGTATATGTTCACAGATTTTGATATGAAATTAAATGGCCAATAAATTATTCCTCTTTTAATATGTGTTTTTTTAATTATGATCCGCTTTTAAGAAATATTACTTGAATTAAAAAAAAAATCTTGTTTTCTTTTAACTTGAAACTTATTGCAACCATTGCGCAACATACTGAACATTTAACTTGGTAATCAATACTTAGTATAAAAATCCATAATTTAAAATAAATAAGTGACATATAGTTTATGGACATATAAAATCAGAGATGTGCGTCTGCATTTAAAAAGACTATATGAGTTTTAGCTTTATTTGGTCCATTTAGCATTTGCGCAAATATAAACTATCTAATTTTATACGCCAAAATATTAATTTTATAGCTTTGCATTTGTTAATATTTTACAATTTAATGGGTCATTCAAAGTAAGTTATAGAGGTCATTTAAACGTGAATGGCTGCAATAAACTTGTTTTATGGCTATCGACTTAAATCGCAGATGAAGAATTTTATGTATTTATGGCAATACTTTGCAAATTGAATTTAATATATCAATGACATAATGTAAACAGTGCGCTAGTTTATTAATAAATATTCCTCATTAACATTTACTTCTGCAGATAAATAGAAAATTTAAATTTTGGATAATGAAGTGGGAAATTCCTTATATATAGGAAATTGTTTTTTTTTAATTAGATGAAAGGTACTTTGAAATAAACAGGCAAAAAAAAGTAACAATTTTTTTTAATGGAATCACCAAAGAAATACATGTTGTCTGCGTTGACTCACACACTGCCTAACTAGTCTAACAATCTCCAGGGAATAGAGGACTGGTTATAAATATTTTTGACGTCGTTTCTGAACATCTTGAATGTTTCGATTTCTCGACTCCTATGGTTACTATGACTTTCGTTTTGGGTCAACTTTTTAAAAACATATTCGACACTAAATTTGTGTTTCAAATCATCTTAAGATAATCGTCATGTTAAAACTTAAGGGTGAAGTCCAGACCTATAATCATAATACATGCCTGTAACACGGTCTCTTAATAATAGCAATTGCATCGCGATGATTAATTTCTAAATTGCTATAAGACCAAAAAATATGTTTTACATAAACCTTATAATGCAATTGGGAAAATAAATCACATTTCATATCAAGTTTAAATGCCGTAAAATCATTTTATTTGAAAATTAAATTAAAATATAATTATAATTTATTTCCATACGATGTACTTTAAATAAATAAATAAATAAATAAATAAATAAAAGTAAAAAAGTGATGACACCCATTCAGTACTGATTCATGGTATAATGTTCCAAAGCTGAGTATGTATTTTAATAGGAAATTTCCAAATCTTATGTGAAAGTGTAAACTTTTGTAATTTTTTTTTCTTTTTGAGAAGGCATAGATTCTTAGAAACGTATTTCAAATACCATCTACAGTCGAGAATCCAATATTAATATTGATTTCAACTAAATATATTTTGTAATAATTATTTTTGGCAAATATCTTTTAAGAGTTCACAAAAAAATTCGATTATTGGTATAATATGTATTTACATAAGCACCAGATAGTGATTTATAGTAGTCACAATTATTTAAAATTACCACAAATAATAAAAAAAAAGAACGAAAGTATAGCATCACTACCACCACCAACAAAAACAAAGTTGCTAAACAATGTTTAAACTTAAATAGTTACAATAGCCAGTTTTGAAATCAGAAAATGCTACAGTCTTTTTCGATAGCATATTCAAATTGCATCTAATTGGACTCTATAAAAATTATAGTATAAATTGGTGTTTAATGATTGATTTAAACACATGAGGATGAAAATATTAGTCAATCGGTGATTGTTGATAAGAACTAAGTACATATTTTGACATTTCCCAAGTCATGGATATAGTGTCTTTCAACACTAAACTTTTAAATTTCTCCTTCCAAAACATTCACAGGTTGTATCCGGGCTAAATTCCTTTCTTCACGAAACTGCCAATAAAAGTGGAAAACATTGAAACCATCTTAAAATGAGAAATGTCAAAATATGGACTTAATTCTTTTCAACAATCACCGATTCAATTACTTTCTGTGTGACGCAACAAGCATCCATAATATCATGTACTTTTTCTCTATATTTTTTTAGTCTTAACCTTTTCAAAAATTATTTGTTTGAAGCAAGTTGATTTTTAAATCCAAAAAAGTCTTAAGTACCTTAAACTAAATATCTCTAACCCAATTTTTTAAATCACTGCTGTAAACTTTAAAATCTGAAAAAAATTACTTAAAACTAAATATGAAACATTGATATATATATTATTTTCAAAATCAAACTTTAATATAACATAGAAATAATTTAATTGGTGGAATTTTCACGACTCACTTCATTTTTATTATATAGGCACTTAACAACAACCACATTTTAATGACACGAACATTTTTATTACATAAATAGAGCACATGGCATTTATTCTGTTTAATCATATGTCATTTCCTAACTCTGCATCCGCTAAATAATTCGCTTTATCTATTTCAATGTTAAATTTCCCATACACAAAATATTATCATTCAACTTACTTATCACAGTTAGCTATGCATTGAATGCATTTCTTTTACACAGCATTTTCTCGTATTCGAGTTCTTTCAAGCTCTAAGTTTTAAATCATCTGCTGGATGTTTGCCCAACTGATTTGCAAATGGATGTTGTTGAATGATTACTTGTTCTATATGCCAAGACTGAGAGCAAACGACCGAATTCGCGAACAAGAACTAACATTTTAAACAGCCAACGAAAACTAAGCTGTAACTATGTAGAATCACAAGTGGAAATAAAGTGTGAACATTTGAATAGTTTGATATTTCTTTCGTGCAGCATTAAAATATTTATTTGATTGTTTTGTATTTTTTAAAATTTGTAATGTTTGTCTTTCTAATAAAATGATTTTCATTTAAAGAACGATGAAGTAAGCAATTGTTAATTAACATCAGTTATATTTTTGACAAAGAAATCGACTCTAAATTTAAATATTATGAAATAGGATAGAGAAGCTAAAACTTTTGAGATTATCGAAATCATAAAAGATTTATTTCCAGCTATTGGATTTCATTTACAATGGCTAATTTTTATTTCGTTTGTAACCGGAAATATTTAAAGAATATGTCTTATAAGATTTTAAGATTTTCTTTTCGAATATTAACTTTTTTATACAACTAAAATTTGATTGTTTAGATTTTTTTTACACAACTGATAATTAATTGTTTAGATTTTTTTTAATATAATGAAGAATAGGAAAGATGAATATATGCGACTTTAGAACTTATGAAGTTAATTAGTAGTTGTAAGAACGGATGTGAGATACAGAGTGAGAAATGGAGTAAAAATATAAAATACTATACTACAATACAGTGTACTCTGATTTTATTTACATTGACATACAGGTTATCTACACAGTATCTTACAGCACACGGATTATCTGCTCTAAAACAACGTATGCGCAAAATAGGATAGTGAAAAGTTTAAAGATAATTCTTTGTGGACTTATTGCAAAAGAACAAAATCCATTACTGAAGTAAACTGGTATTTATTATTTATTTATATGTTGCGAAATAAGTTAAACTTTAAAGCATGGATATGAGGAATTGAAATTAAAATTTATTTTAAACATGACATTTTTTTCATTATCATTGGAAAGATAAATCAGTACTTTATCAGTCAGTATATTAGAACTGGTGAAAAAAATATATATACAATTAACATAATTTGAAGTCAATCGTTTTTCATCATCCATATCATTTAATACATGTTTATTATTAGTCATAGATATAGAAACAAATGAATTTTCATATATGCGAGAAAGTTTAGTTCTCAAAAATCTTTCAAATTACACATCGAACTAGGTTGATTCATATGCGCTATAAAAAAAGGTATCTGTGGAACTGTACACTTGCAATTTTTTTTATTAAGTTCCATTCAATATATATTTGGAGTTTTTTAATTCACATTTTTTCGGGTGACATTTTTTTCAAAAACTGTTATATTTCTAAGTTTTAATTCACACACACATCCAAAGATGCACATGCATTATTTATGCATGACATTCTGAATGCTGGTCATTATACATCAATAAAAAAAACATTTTTATTTACAAAATAAAGTGTAAATATCATAAAATACTTATTTAAATAATATTACAGACGAATTTCTATGTATTACAAATATGTAAAACAGCAATTTAAAACAAATTAAATACTTTCTATTTGGAAAAAAACGAGATTGAAATAGATTTTTAGCAAAATTGATAACCTAAAATCAATTAAAACGTTGTAAGAAAAAAAAATCATTAATCCAAAATTATTCATGTACCTGTAATTCGAAAATCTAAGAAGATAAAATAAGCATTTTGAAACTGACTCTAACAATTTATTCAAAAACGTAAAAAGCTTTCGATTACTCAACATTCTTTATCCAACATAAACTCGAGTTCAGTCTGAAACGTAGCAATTTCATGAACATATCATGATAATAAAAAAACTTCAGCTTACAATCATTGACCGCACCTGAAAGTGCAAAAATTTCTGTTCAACTGCATTTAAAATTACATAATGAACTGAAGTTACTGAGTAACTACCGGCCCCCAAATTCCGGAATTCAAATCCCTTAACTTTTTTTCATGAATGTCCGGAACACTAAGGAAGTCGGCTTAAAAGTATCCCCTTAAGGGAAAAACTTGTGTAAAATGACATAACTATTTATAGATAAATCTTTGGCCCTTTGTTTGTATGTTTTACACTATATTTTGCATTATAAACATATTTTAATAATAATTTAAACCCAAATTGAGTAATGAAAAAAATGGATTTTTTAAAATGTGTTCAAAGGATCATATTACCCTCACCAAAAGGGAAAAATGATCCTTCATTTAAAAATAGTTGTAAATTGTTTTTTATCAGCAAAATAAAGAATATAAAAGTAATTATGACAATACATAAGTGTAATTCACATCTAAAAACATACTCCATTAATATAATTCTTTTAAATGCTAAAAAGTGTAAATTAACAACATAAAATTACTTTTATTAGGTTGTTTGACATGTTTCAGCTCACTCCGAGCCATTTTAAAAAAACAAAAGAGATAAGGATGAACATGTAAGCCGAAACATGTCAAACAACCTATTAAAAGTTATTTTATGTTGTTAATTTACACGTTTTAGCATTTAATTTATTTTATTGTTATACTCCATTAAGTAAACCAAGTCATATTTCTGTACATGAAAGACTGTATATCTAAATAAATATGAAAGTCAGTGCTTACCTTATAACAGATGTTATAAAACCAAATTTTTCAAAGAATTCTATTCTGACCCGTAATACTGCGATCGCTTGAATACCGCCATTGCTTCTTCTTCACTTTTTACAACTGGTTTATGTGTTACCCTGTAGATAGCAAGACCTTTCTGGAAGAAAACATATGTGGATCGTTTTGCCCGTTAGCATCATTTTAGGCCACCTTCCCCTATATACAAAAGACAACCGACTTCATACTTAATGAAACTCGCAACTACACAAACTTAATCGGCTTTTATGAATCTCTTAATTACCAAGTACCACTTTTCTATTGTTTCTGCCTTCGCCGATTCCCAGGATTTAAGAATAAAACTACTAATATTCTTCAAAATGTTGAATAGAGAATCCATAAACTGATTATACGGAAGTTTTAAATAGTATTCTTAGTTTTCCTTTCACTTTGTTCACAAGATTTCTCTCAGATCCTATATAAGTGCAAGATTTTATATTGAGCGCGAAAAATATTCGTGGACCCTTGTAGACTCTCAGCGAGCCCTTAGGGGGTCCACAGACTACAGTTTAAGAGTCACTGAACTAAACCATCTCAGTCTGTCGATTGATTCCAGTCGCACTCGAAAGTTATGAGATTGATAAGAAAGAAAATACGAAGGTTAAATATTTGTTAAAGTAATTTCAAAAAGCAACTGACTAATTCGCAAATTCGGATGCTCTCTACAATTGCAATTTCTTGAGTGGAAATCAGCAAGAGGCAGAAATATATTCTGAACAACATTAAAACTAAAGCTATTAAAATATTTTTCTTTTATTTCTCTTAATTTGACATTTATCCATGCATCTGAAAATTCGATGTAAGAAGATTAAAAAATAAAATTTTTTAGACTAATTCCAACAACCGATTATAAAATTTCTAAAATTTTCGATTACGCAACTTTCCTTTTCGATCATAAACTAAAGTTCTGTCTCAAAACGAAATTAGTATTAAGGATCGAAAAGATGCCCCATGAATCTTTAATGATAATAAAAAATACCAGCTACCAATCATTGATGGTATTTGAAAACGCAACTATTTTCGTTCTGACTACTGCATTGCAAACTACTTAATGAATAGACACTACTAATTAACTACCGGATCACTAAAGCGTAGGATCGATTCAACAACTTTCTTACACTAATCTCCGAAATTTTATATACGAATGGAAAGTCATTATACACTTTTATAAAACTGACAACTATAGAAACTAAATCATGTCATTCCGTCGATTCAAGCCACACTCGAATGTTATAAGATTTATAAGAAAGGAAATACGCAGATTAAATATTTATTAAACTTAAAAAAAGGAATTCACTAACTGACAAATTACAAAGTTCTCCACATACATTGGAAAATTCCAAAAATTGTACTTTCCTAGGCGGAAAACAAGAAGCAGATATATATATATTAAACAACACTAAAAATATAAAATCTGTTAAAATAGTTTTTTTTTAAACCTTATTAATTTCCAAAATCATTCAAAGCATCTGAAAACTCGATGATGTAAGAAGATTAAAAAAAAAAAAAAAGTTTTTTGAAACTAATTCCAACAACCGATTACAAAACTTCAAAAGTTATCGATTACGCAACTCTCCTTATCGATCATAAACTCAAGTTCTGTCTGAAACGAAATTATCACTAAAGATCCAAAAGCCACCCCATGAACATTTCATGGTAATAAAAATCCCAGCTATCAATCATTGACGGCATCTGAAAGTGCAAACATTTACGTTCTGTCAACTGCATTCCAAACTGTCTAATGAACAGAAATTTGGAGAAATAAGTAGGTCACGCTATCGATTAGCTAGAACTTCAATCAGTCTAACGTTTTCGGAGAATATAGAAAAGACATACTATTTTCTGCTTTGAAAAATATTTAGATGGTATGCAAAAATAAAAATTTTGAGGCGGAAGAATTTGCAGTTTATTTTACAATATTCAAATTTATCTCCAGATGAGAAAAGTTTTGATAGTTTAATGGAAGAAATCTAAAACAAATATCTGTCGTTATTAGACAACGGAAAAAAAGTTGATTTATGTCTTTTCTTCTTCGCTATTACAGTTCAGATAGATAAAGTTTTAAGCCGGAGTAATAGAGAAAATGGAGTAATATACCCCTTTTTGACAGGAAAATAAATGTAATAGAAGAATTTATACAGGGTGCGTAGAGGTTTTTATTTTGAGCACCGTTATTTTCGAATAGTAAGCTTCATCCAACTTTCGCATAATACTGCGATTAAGTAAGGCGAAAATTACTATTCATACATAGTAGCACTCAAAATTAAGCATCTCTACGTGCCCTGTTATACCTTAAATTAATTTAAAATAGAATTATGTAAGATATTGAAAGCATGATTTGTTAACAAACTTTATCAAGTCTCAATACATTTTATATCTAAAATTTTATTTTATTTTGGGAGAAAACATATAATTTGCCTTTAAGTTCTCTTCACAATTAAAATATGTTGTTTGTATTTAACCCAGTGTTGTATCCGGATTTCGAAAATGTATATAATATTAAGTTTATATGTCGTGTGATCATTCTAACCTGTTGAAGCGTGCGTTTGTGAAAACTTAGCTAAATTTTCTACTTCAAAACATGCGTCTTATTTCTATGTATATTATATAGTGTCCGAAAAGAAGCTTCGAAAGCTTATTTTCTTGAAGTAGTCCTTTAGTTTTTTTTTTTTAAATTCATTTTTCTATTCATAATTCCTCTATCTTTTGAAAATAAGTTTCAATATTTTGCTTTTTATTTTTCTAAAAATCTACAAATTCTTAAACTGTTAGAGTGTAACTTAATATTAAAAAAAAAAAAAAAAAAAAAAAAAAAAAAAAACATAGATTTGAAAATGAAATTAGAGTTTTTTCTTCAAGCATTCTTTTGTTTCTTTAACGAAAAAATAAAAATAAAATTGCACAAAAACTCTTTCTGGGTAACTATTAGAAACTGAAATAACTTTACTGAAAAGATTTACCATTTAACCAAATTCATTTAATAAAATACTTAAGATCTTCAAAAAATGTTTTTTTTCTTTAGAAAATGGTCAGATTAATTTATCTCCTTCTTTGAAAATCGGGAAATTAAAGTAAGGCATTAAATGAAATCCCCAGTTTATTAAATGTGCTAAAGAAAGTGAATATATATTTTTTAATTAATACTCCAGCACTAAAGCAGGAGAGAAAAACTGAACAAATAATATAATTTCAATGATAACCTCTTAAAAACTGAGTGGCCTTTTGAGCTTCGTGCCCGTCTTTGAGATTCTGAAAAGATTCTTAAACCTAGATCAATATTTAACACCGGGTGTCTTTGAGAAAAGCAGAGCAGAAATTAATTAAATTACAAGATGCTTAGTATATTAAAACTGTGGCGACATATGGGCGATCTCTTAAGGGAATTTCCATTTTTTTATTTCATACAAATCTGTAGGTCGTGAAATATTTTCTGACATTACTGTGGCAAAACTTTTCAATTAGTAGAATTGAATGGAAACATTTGAATCACATAGAATTATATAATTGTTTAATACTTTCTTTATCAAGTACATATTTCTTTTTTTTTTTTTTTTTCGAAAATAGTATATTTGTCATATGAGAATATCATCGTTTTGTGTGTTACGGAATTAGTAGGTCTGTTTATTATAAGGTTTTATTATATTTACTCTAACCACTTTTAGCGTATATATTTTTATTTTAATAGAATATAGTTTACCCTAAAAATAAAAAAATAGGCATATCAGTGTATAACTGTATTTTTATGCCGTTAAAAAATAAAATAAAATAAAATAAATACTTTTTAACATAATGTTTGTATTTGGCTACGTAAATTGATATTTTTGTTTAAGATGTTTTGATTTCTTTTAAGTTAAAGTCGTAAAATGTTTGTTTAGAATAATGTTATGGCACTAACACCGAACAATACCACAGAAAAATTCTAATTTTTTTAAATTAAAACTGAGCCATGCTAGCTTAGGAGACTTAAATACTGAGTATTCTTTTGAGTATCATGCCTAACTTGGATATTCTGAAAAGATCCTTACACCTAGATCAATATTCAACACCGGGTGTCTTTGAGAAAGCAGAGCAGAAATTAATTAAATTATAAGATGCTTAGTTTATTAAAACTTTGACGACATATGGGCATTCTCTTAAGGGAATTTCCATTTTTTTATTTCATACAAATCTGTAAGTCGTGAAATATTTTTTGACATTACTGTGGCAAAACTTTTCAATTAGTAGAATTGATAGGAAACAGTTGAATCATATAGAATTATATAATTGTTTAATACTTTCTTTATCAAGTGCATATTTCTTTTTTTTTTTTTTTTTTTTTTCGAAAATAGTATATTTATCATTATACTGATCATGAGAATATCATCGCTTTGTGTGTTACGGAATTAGTAGGTCTGTTTATTATAAGGTTTTATTATATTTACTCTAACCAGTTTTAGCATATATATATTTATTTTAATAGGAAATAGTTTACTCTAAGAATAAAAAATATGCATATCCATGTATAATTGTGTTTTTATGCCGTTAAAAAAAAAAAAAAAAAAAAAAAAAAAAAAAAAAAAACTTTTTTAACATAATGTTTATATTTGGCTACATAAATTGATATTTTTGTTTAAGATGTTTTGATTTCTTTTAAGTTAAAGTTGTAAAATGTTAGTTTAGGATAGTGCTATGGCACTAACAAACACAGAACAATACCACAGAATAATTTTTCTTTTCTAATTAAAACTGACCCAATGCTAGCTTATGCGACTTAAATATTGAGTATTCTTTTGAGTATCATGCCTACCTTGGATATTCTGAAAAGATTCTTACACCTACATAAATATTTAACACCGGATATCTTTAAGAAAACAAAGAAAAATTAATTAAATTACAAGATGCTTAATATATTAAAATTTTTTAGGTATATGGGTGATCTTTTAAGTGAATTTCCATTTTTAATTGAAAAAAATCTGGATGCCATCAAATCTTTTTCCGACTTTACAATGGCGAGAATTTTTAATTAGCAGATTTTAATAAAAGATACAAAAATAGCAAGTTAAACATACTTTGCTACTATAAAAAAATAAAAAATAGTAATTAATATTTACCAACATACGATATTTTCCGTTTTTAAAAATGAATAGTTGTTAAAAAATAATAGTCGTGTCACTAAATAAATAGTTGTTTTTTTATTAGTGATTTAAATTTTGTGATCAAAAATCGTACTTTTAGTGTATTACAAAAATTAATTTTCAGTTTTTTGAAATAATAAAAAATATTTCGAATAGCATAAATTAATATTTTTAATTAAAATTTAAAAGAATTAAAAAATCACTAACTTAAAGACAAGCGAAATCGTTAATTACAGTATTTTGATAATCCTTTTTATTAATTAAAATTGAACTATATTAGTTTAATCCGTGTTAGTGTAGTTGAAGAATTATCTTCATTTTATGTTAAATATATAATCTTTCGCGGGATTTATATTATCTTACTCATACTTGACTTAAAACTTTTTTATATTTGAGTCTGTCTTTGACATTCCGAAAATATTCTTAAATTTATATCAATGCTTAAAATATGGATGCCTTTAAGAATTGAGCGCAGAAATTAATTAAATTAGAAGATGCTTTGCATATACGAGGGAAAGTCATTAAGTAAGTCACAAAAGATAATTAAATAATAACTTACAATGATATTCCCTTCAAAACTATTTTTATTTCTCAACACATTCTCCACCAATATTTATGCACTTATATCACCGTTTTATCAGTGCCCCAACACCAGCTGCATAACATTCTTTGGGTTGCTGTCTCAGTCACATTAGGACTTCAACACTGTTAAAAATTTGCAGCAAACTGTCCTGTCATTTGACCTTTTTTATATAAAACGGTTATATAACCGTAATTTAGCTCTATTTTGACCATAATATTGACAATAATATGGTCAGAATAGAGTTAAATTACGGTTATATAACCGTTTTCTATAAAAACGGTCAAATGACTGGACAGTTTGTTGCAAATTTTTAACAGTGAAGTTGAACCTTTTCTTTATCTGTGAACATCATCTTGCAACTTCTTCAACATCCACCATACAGCTTCGACTTAGCCCCAAGCGATTTTCATCTGTTTAGTTCACTGAAAAAAACATCTTGGAAGCAAAATGATGTTCAGAGATGATGAAAAGGTTCAACTTGAAGTCCTAATGTGGCTGAGACAGCAACCCAAAGAATCTTATGCAGCTGGTGTTGGGTCACTGATAAAACGGTGATATAAGTGCATAAATATTGGTGGAGACTAATGTTGAGAAATAAAAATAGTTTTGAAGTGAATATCATTGTAAGTTATTATCTTTTGTGACTTACTTAATGACTTTCCCTAGTAGTAAAACTTTGGTGACATATAAGTAATCGTTTAATAGAATTTCCTTATTTTTTTTTTCTAATGTTTGCATTTTCACAAATCTGTAGTAGGTCGTCAAATTGTTTTCCAACCTCACTATGGCAAAGATTTTAATTAACAGATTTGAATAGATTATATAGTTTGTCGTAAAAATATACTATGCTTGCCGCTGAATAATAATATTTCTGCACTATCAAAAATTAAAAGTAGTATTTTTAAATTAATAAAATACTTGCTTTCGGCTACACAAATTAATATTCGTATTTAATGTTTTTGAGTAGCCTAAAATTGAAGTTATAGATTGTTAGCCTAATGTTGTATAATATTCCTAATATAGTACATTTATATTCTTCTTTTTCGAATTAAAACTGAGCTATATTAGCTTTAGGTTATCAAAAAATAAGTCTTTTGAGCCTTATAACCGTTTTTGAGATTATGAAAAGATTATTAAATCTGGATCAATATTTTCCTTTGAGAAAGCAAAGCTGTAATTAATTAAATTACATTATGTTCAGTATATTAAAGCTTTGGCGACATATGGGATATCTTTTAAGGAAATTTCCATTTTTTTTTTTTTAATACTACAAATCTCTTTGTCGTTAAATATTTTCCCTTATTTTAGTGTGACAAAAATTTTTAATTAGCAGATTTAAAAGAACAAGTATTGTAGTAACAGTAATAAGCTATACATGTCTTCAGCACAGCTATTAAAAATAATCAAAATATAAATTAATTTTGAACATACAATACTTTCGGTTTTTAGCGAAACTAACAACAATATTTTTTATAATGATGAGTAGAATTGTTATTCTATTAAAAAATAAAATTATTCTTTTTAACATTGTAAAATTTTCGAATTCGTTTATAAAAAGGGTTATATTTCTTTAAGATTTCCGAAATCGTTAAAATTAAATTTTAGAAAAATAGCTTAGATATATGATCGCACTATATTATATATAATTTCAATTGACTTCTCAGGGTGAATTTCCCGGTGATTATCTTAGGTCAGTAACTATGGTAACACCGCATTTGGTTGACTGGACGCCCTTTTTGTTTTCCATTCTGCTTGAGATCAGTAGAAAGCTTCTTTCTTTGCTCGATTATAGCAGTGGGAAAAACGAAAATCGAGGCTCGCGTCTCCTAGTGCGATAACAACAAAGGGATGAAACGGGGCAGACGACTATCCTTGAGAAGTAAATTAAAATTACATTGAGTATAATACAGTACATTTATATTCTTGTTTATTATCATGGCATTTCTGATAAACTGAGATGTATTTACTTAAGACATGTGACTTTGTTTTTATTCGTGAGTTCACCTTCGATATTTTAAAATGATTTTTATGTCTAGATCTATATTTAGCATTGGAAGTCTTTAAGAAAATATTGCAAAAACCAACTGAATAAAAAGATTCTTACTATATTAAAAGTTTATCATCTCGTAGAGTTTTTTTAAATATAGTTTGCACTTTTATTTATTCCGTTATTAAATATTTAGGTGATATTTTAATTCACCAATTTACTGCGAAATTTTTTTTAAATTAGCAGATTTCTTAGGCAAATGCTTTTTTATGAAAAATAAAAAAGTGTACTTTAAACAATGTTGCGGCATAAACAAAAAAATCTTTGAGAATTTTTGTTCATAATATTCTCTAAATATATTCTTAAAACATTAAAGTTATAGATTGATAATTTTTAAGACAATTTTTTAAGTAATGGCAAAAGTTTTGAATATAAAAGCATAGATTCCTCTTTTTTATTTCAGAATTTTAAAAATTGTGTTATTAATTTAAATAATGTTAACTTAGAGTGCAGTATTACACATATATATTTCTAATCTTATTTCTTTTTTCTTCTATTAATGAAGATTCGTAATTTGCACTTATATAACTAATTTATTTTTTATGTTACTTAGAACTACTGTAAGTTGTGTTTTTTTCTTTTTTATTGTGACTCAACTAGAACATTTGCATGCTGGAACATTTTAAAATTTGGATTGAATAATTTAGAAAAAAAAAAGTTTTTTAGAAAATGGACGTTGGAAAATATCAAATAAGGACATCTGGACGTAAAAAGCACTTATAGTCATATTTTTCAGACGTGTTTTCAAAACATTTTTGTAAAGAGTTGAATTCTGAAGTTGATTATGCATTCTGTTTTGTAATATAAAAAACACGTAATCAAACTCAATGTAAAAGAGTTATAATCTAATGTTAATATGTATTTTTATTAATGTTTATATGACTTTCATGTCACACCCGCAACATGCAAAATTGTTTTTAACTTGCTTTTTTACGAAAATTATTAAATTAAAGAAAAGGGTTTTTTTCCTTTTAGCATAAAGTTGATAACCTACATAAATTCTGTCAATCAATGAATTCAATTTATTCAACGCAAGAGAGTATTTTGTACCATCGAAATGCTTACATCGTTTCATGCAGACTACGATGGTGTCGTCAGATCATCGATGGTGCCGTTTGATCTTCGATGATGTCGTCAGATCATCGTATAATGCGGACTTCTGTTAGTGTGGACAAAAAATGTCCACCATTAGTCGTCCGCACCACTGTGATGATTTAATTAGCTAATCATCACATATAATTAATTATCTTCCAATTTAAATGTTAATTCCCTTTTTATAGATATAATTAACTAAAACTTTTTTTCCCTTTTAAAAATATATCTATTTCTTCTTCCCTTTTGCGGTTAATAAATATCGTTACTTTTAAGGTTCGCCAGTCTTTCCAGACGTTAAAAAAATGAAAACGAAAAATCAATTTTTATATCTTAAAACGTTAACAGTGCAATTGCATATTTTTTCGCCAGTAAGCGAATAAATAAAACGAAAATCATTTACCACATGCTTTTCCGTCCGCATTATTCTAAACGTTTTTTATTCTCACAACTGTAACCTATACAAGTTATTATTTCAACCATAAGTATGTACTTTGTTTACGAAAAAAAAATGGCGCCTTGCATGCATACATGTCTCACCTTCGCCTCTCAATATAAACATTCCGAACGTCCAGCCATTGGCATCGAATGTTTACGCTGAAATTTCAGTTACTCCAATTAATAAATTGCTTGGCTGAATTGCAACTCAAAATTTACATTAAAAATAGTTATGTCTTAGGTTATAATATAGTTTAAGAGTTTCAATTTTGGTTGGTACATCACATTTGAAGTACATAACTATTCACGACTTCGGGGGTGATTGTCAAGGCATTTGTTATCCGTTTCTGGTCTAAGTAACACCTCGTGCCGCTGGGTCCCTCTCTCTGGCAGTGCTGATATTTATATGATATTTCGATAGTATTCACTTGCCTGATGATCTCTGTCTATAAATTAATAATTATATAATTATCTGTAGATAAATAAAACCAAATTGATTTGGACTCATTGCATATCTACTTATTTTTTCATATCTTTCATTAAAAGTATCAAAGACCTTTTTCTAAACTGAACTTGGACTATCTTCAGACCTTAAACTTCCCACGTCAACTCACGCAAGGACTTTACTACACTCGCTAACGAGAGTCACTGTATAATTTAAAATTTGCACTCTAAACCCATTAAATACAAAGGTAACTTGTGTGTATGACCGTCACATCCACTAAAATAGACTGGGTATTATGCTCCATCTTTTGAGACTGATAGTGGTTAATAGTAGTTTAATTTTTTTAGCATAAAAGTATTTTATTTAACAGCGTATATTTTATTAATGCAAAATTGACATTAATATATTTTTTTCAAAATCATCTGATACAATATTGATAAAGATTAATAGAAAGAAAATATTTAATATTTTAATTATCTGCTATCGTATCATCATATGCTATCCCGTGAGACTAAAACTGTATTAGCTACCTGAATTTTTTAGTACAAAACTGTTGTTGTTGTTTTTTTTTAACATCGTATATGTTACGCAATAAAATACTAAAATTAATGATTTTCTTAAAAACCCGAGATTTAGTATTGATTGATAATGTTTCATAAACCAAAATTTCTGAACATTTTAATTATCTGTTATCATTTTAAATGTTATCCCGTGAGACTAACTCTTTATTAGATCCTTTAAATTTTCAGTAATGAATGAACGAGTATCACAAAGAATTAAAAAAAAAGTATATTATTCATAGGAAGTTCAAATGCATGTTAACCCTCTGAGCGTTTTGAAAAAGGGTAAAATTGTAATGTTGTTTTCTCTGTATTTTGTTTTAAATGCTAAAAAAATATGATTCTTTCAGCATTATAAATAAAACTTAATTACAAATATGAATGTAACCCTTGAGAGTATTAATCATTCTTCAAGGTTTTGAAAATTCATTAAATCTACAGAATTATATTATCTTAAACATTGCATATATTGCAGTGAAACCTGGAGCTTAGTGAACGGAATATTACGTTCCACACGCTTAGAGGGTTAACAGCATATATGTCATGCAATAAATTACTAAAATTAATGCTTTTCGCAAAAACTTGAGTTTAGTATTGATTGATAGTGTTTCATAAGCCAAAAATATTGAACATTTCTGCTATCATTTTAAGTGTCATCTCGTGAGACTAAAATTCTATTAGATACTTCAAATTTTCAGTAATGACTCAACGAGTGTCAGAAATTTAAAAAAAAAGTATATTATTTATACGAATTTAAAATACATGTTTAGACAATGAAGATTGAAAGAACATTTGACCTTCGCATTAACTAATGGCACTCCGCTGTCAAGCCCTAGAACAATCGATCGGCACATCGCATAATCCGTTTTCTGCAGTCCACATATATAATGCTTTGAACTTCATATTTACGTATTTGTTCTGATAATAAAGTTTCGCGACGTGTTTCATTTTCGTGTCGCTTGTGAATTAAAACCAGCAATAATTATTTAAGTAAACACTGCATTATTTATTTGGAAGATTCATATTTTCATCAGTGAATTAGAGTGAAAGTTGTCAGATTAGAAATGGAAGTATTTGTTAAAGCGATGCTATTGTTACTGTTGAGGGATAATAATGTCATTACAATTACTATTGTAAATAAATAAATAAATAAATAAATAAAGATTTTGTATTTTAGTGATGTGAAATTAAATGAAATAATGGAAAAACGCATTGAAAAAAATTGACATCTCAAAAGTTGGAAGAAAAATATTTGAAATTTGATCTATTGTGGACTCTTCGGTTTCGAAACTTAAGAAATAATCCCTGACTCTAGATTAATACTAAAAACAGTTTGTTTTAAATCAGTAATAGATCCGGATAGCAGTGGAGGTGTCCAAAAATTAACTAAAGATGACCAAGTTCAAAGTTCACGCACTAAGAGAGTGTTAGAAACTAACCCCGAGAAATTCTCTAAATTCTATCACTAACTCCAAACAAAATGGCTACGTCCATAGTTCTGCTGGAGCCTTAGGGGAGTCTCTTAACTCGCTGCTAAATATAACTTGAAACACTAAATATATCACTATAGAAGATGTCATTGATTGAACGATTCCAAATATAATTTATTTTAAGTAATTAACGCAATACCTTACCAAAAGTCAAACTTCAGCTGAAGAATCTTAATCCAAACTCAATCGAACTGGTTCAAACGAAATTCAAACTTGTCTTGATGTTAACGAGGGATGAGATCCACCAAATTTCGACGTTTTACTATTGCCGTAGTTATACCACTTTCCTCTAAATTCTATCACTAACTATATACAAACAAGATGGCTACGTCGATAGTTCTGCAAGAGCCGAAGGGGAATCTCTAAACTCGCTGTTAAATATTTGAAACACTAAACATATCACCATAGAAAATGCAATCATCTGAACGATTCTAAATATAATTTATTTGAAGTAATTAACACAACACCTTACCACTTAGTCAAACTTAAGCTGAAAAATCTTAATCCAAACTCAATCGAACTGGTTCAAACGAAACTTAAACTTGTCTTGATGTTCACGAGGGACGAGATCTGCCGAATTCCTACAATACTCACTACTATTGCCGTATTTATATAATCTAATCGACTAGTGAATCCTAATTAACATATTACTGCATAAAATAACCGTATCATTCAGATTTCGGAAGATTCAACCGCACTTTGCGAAAGTAAAAGAAATGACAGAAAATATGGCTCGTTTAACAACACGTTCACATACAACACTCAATAATCCTTTTGCACTAGACCTTCATAACGAGAGTAGCTAGGCATTAATGCTACTGATCAGCATAACGGATTTAACTAAAAATATATTATACACATGTAGATTCTGTTGAGTAAACACAAATTTTAATTTAAAATACAATTAATTTTTAAATAAAATGTTTAGAGTAAAAAAGAATTTTTTTTTTTACTTTACTATGGAAGAAATGTACTATTACGAGTGTTAAGCGTTTGATAAAACCCATAAATGCCTTAAAGAAAACGCAATTAAATCATTAATAATTAATTAAAATTCATGTTAATCACAATACGCTTAATGGACATACGTGTAAATTAGATTCACAAGCTAAAAATAATAAATTATTTTACGTATTTAAAGCAAAAAAAGCTAACATTAATTAAAATTAAGTACTGAGTAGTTCTGTTTTACGTTGTTTTAATAATTAAAAAAATAGTAGGAAAAAATCATTTTTCAGTTTGGAAATTTTCAGATTTCGCGTTTAAAAAAAGAAAAAAGTGAGGTATCTGTAAAACATTTTACAGCTTATTGCAAAAAATTTAAAAAAATTAAATTAAAATTTTTATTTGAAAGACATAAAAAAAATACATAAAAAAAATCAGCATTCTTAGCGCAACTATTGTAACAAAATATATTCATAAAATTCCAGAAATAAAAAACTTAGTAACTACTTGGTAAATTTTCAAAATTTGCTTTTCTATTTTATGTAACAACATATAAAAAGTACAATTTGTTTCTACGTAATTTAGTCCATGTTTGTTTATACAACGTATAAAAAACTATGAATACATATCTCATAACGACTCTGTATAGGAAATTTACACTTCTAAGATAAGTTTACGTTATTTTTCTCGTTTCCATATTAGAATTATTTTGGTATTTTTTTCGTCTAACATCGGATACTATTTCACTTAAAAAGAACATGGTTTAACACCCTCTTCGAAATTTTTTTTTTAATTTTATAATCTAGGTACTTATTTAATCAAGATACTTATTTACGTATTGGTTTTTGTTTGTAATTATTCATATGCATAGATTCTCCCTTTTAAAATCAAAAATTTATGATCGTCTGAAATAAACATTCAAATAATAAAACTCAATAAGTTGAAAACATATCTAACTATTTACATTTGTTTTCATTAATAATAAAAAAAATTGCATAGTCTAAATAAGTTTACGAACCCTAAAATTTCAAAGTTGTACTTAATATGTACGCCAGTTCGTTATTATTAAATTAATAATTTATTCAAATTAATACTTTATCAAAACCTTTATTCATTTTTATACTTTTTTAGAATAAGCTTTATATAAAATCTTTATATGGTATAAATAAACATGTTTAGCAAAAGAAAAAAAATTAAGAATATCTACAAAGATATGTACACAGGCCCACACATCTAAATACGCTTATACCGACATTTTAAAAAGAAAACAACATTAGCAGTTTTAGCATAGAAAAAAAAATTGTGATGGAATGTATTTCCTTCATAACTATATGAGCTAATGGTGTCTTTTCCTGAAGCATAAAATACGATAAAAAAATCTGTTTCCTTCCCTTTATTTTTTTTTTATTATTATTATTTAATTCAGCTCATTCTATGCCCCTGATTTTATGTGGGTAATATTAGTTTGGAATTCACCTGGAAGAAGTTACTGGCGTATGAGAATTGTTCTATAAGTTTAAGACTGTTTATATCGACATAAAAAAAAAAAAAAAAAACTGGGAAACAAATCACTCCATTTGCACGCGTGTTCTTAAATGGTTTTCTTGCTAAACATATTTATGGATGATATACAAATATTACGCATAAAGAGTATCGTTCCATGCAAAAACGTATGAAAAACTAATCACACACACATACAGTTTTTTAAACAAATTCTCATGCCACTATTTAGAACAGAAATGGCATTAACAGTTTTAGCACATTAGAAAAGAAGATTGTGGTGAAATATTTTTTTTCGTAACTATGGAAACTAATGATGCTTTTACTTGTAACATAAAATAAGATGAAATATTCGATTGTATTTTCTCTATTTTTTATATTTTTTATTTAATCCGGCAATAACGCACAACCAGCCTGATTTTATTTGGAACACATTTGTTTGTAATTCATTTTCAACGTGAAGTTACAAGTATATGAGAATTGGTCTTTAGGTTTTAAAATGTGTATATGTGTATAATGCTTTTCAGAAGTAAATCACCACATTTGCATGTTGTTCTTAATACTTTATTGACCTCCGACGACTATGTTCGTCACTAATTTATGACGTTTTTTTATCAAAATAACTGCCAGAAATTTTTAATGGTAATGTTTGCTTTATTTAATCACGGTATGTCTGTTACCAAATAAATAGAAAAATACTGGTGGGAAATCGTGGTAGATATTATGAATTTTAAAAAATACCGCTAATTTGTTTAGTTAATCATATTTATGAATGTTATATAAAAATTTTATATAAAACTTATACTTCTCCAAATCATGATATATAATATCGGCTATATATACACTCACGGTATTCTCAAAATGACACCTATATTTAGAAAAGAAACATCATTAAAAATTTCAGCATGCAAATTAAAGAAGATTGTGTTAAAATACATTTTCCTTAACTATATGAACTAATGGTGCCTTTTTTGTAATGCAAAATAAAATGAAAGAATCGATTTATCTTCTTCCATATTTTATATTTTTATTTAATCCAGCAATAATTTTCATTCTGATTTTATGCAGGTCATAATAGTTTGAAATTCATCAGAAAAGAAGTTACTGGCTTTTGAGACTTGTTCTATAGTTGTAAGAATGTTTTATATGGGTTGAGTATAAAAGAATCCCAGAAGAAAATAACCACATCTGAGTGCGTGTTATTAAATGGTTTTCATGCAAGAATAATTTATGTACGATATATAAAGATTGTATATAAAGTTTTTTCCATCCGAAAGAGTTATAAACAATCAATAACTTACACATAAATATATACGAGGGACGTTCCGAAAGTAAGTTTTTTCATTTTTATTCCACACGGAAATGTAGTGCCAAAAATAAAAAAATACACCATGGCATCATGAACTATACACCTTGCACTATTTTTCGACATAGTCGCCACCGACATTGAGACATTTGTCGCAGCGTGCAATCAGTTTGAAGAAACCACAATGTTAAAACTCGGGCCCTGCAAGGAATTGTCGCACAGCCTACTCCACCTCAGCATTGTTTTAAAAGTGGCGTCCAAAGAGTGTGGCTTTCAATGCAGGAAACAGGTGAAAGTCCGATGGAGCAAGATCGGGGCTGTAGGCCGGATGATCCAATCTCTCCCATCCGAAGCGACGGATCTGATGTTGCGTGAGCCTTGCTGTGTGTGGTTTTGCGTTGTCGTCCAAGACCACAATACCTTCACTCAACAGCCCTGATCCCTTTCGTCGAATGGCGGACCTGAGTTTGGTCATGATTTGTATTCGAATAACATCGGGGATGCCAGTCTGCAGTTATTCTCTCTTCTTCGGCGCTCTGTGCTTGCATCATTCCTCCTCCGCTGACGCTCCTTCCGTCGTTGAACCAGCAATGGGTGTGGATTCTTATTTGCGATTGTTTGTTTCACCATGTATACCATCTTCTATTTTAAAAAAAAAAAACTCACGAAACTTACTTTTGGAACGCCCCTCGTAGTTTTTTTAAACTCGAGCGCATAGCAATATGTAGAAAAGTAACAGATTTAACAATTTTAGCATATAAAAGAAACTTGTCATGAAATACATTTTTTTCGTAATTATATGATATTTAGTGCATTTCCCAATAACATAAAGTGCGATGAACGTATCGACTTATTTTCCTGTATTTTTTATAAGTTTATTTAATCCATCAACAACATTCAGTCTGCCAGCCTTCTTTTATGCATTTCATATTAGTTTAGGATTCGTTAGAGGAAAAGTTACTGGCTTATGAGACTGATTCTGTAGGTGTAAGTATGTTTTATATGGGTATAAAAGAATCCCAGAAGGAAATAACCACATCTGAGCACGTGTTCTTAAATGGTTTTCATGCTAAAACTTATTTATGTATGATATATAAAGATTGTATATAAAACTTTTTCCATCGAAAAAGATTAAGAAACAACTAATAACATACGCAGACACATACAGTTTTCTTAAACTCGAGCTCATCGATATTTAGAAAAGGAACACCTTTAACAATTTTTAGCATATAAAAAAGAAATTTGTGAGGAAATACATTTTTTTCGTAATTATATGAGCTTATAAGTAACATAAATTAGTAACATAATAACTTTTCCAGGAACATAAATTACGATGAAAGAATCGGTTTCTTTCCCGCTATGTTTTATTTTTTATTTAATACAGTAATAACACTCATTCTGTCAGCCTGATTTTATGCAGCTCATATTGGTTTGGTATTCATCATAAAATAAGTTATTTGCTAATGCGAATTGTTATGTAGGTGTAAAAATGTTTTATATGTGTATAAAAGTATTTCAGTTAAAAAAAAAAAAAAAAAAAAAAAAACTAAATCGGAGCACGAGTTCTTAAACGGTTCCATGGTACACATATTTATGTATGACATATAAACATTTTATATAAAGCTTTTAGCACCCAAAATAATTATGAAAAACTAATAATATATACACATTCGTACATATAGAATTTTCTTAAACTCGATCTCATACCTATATTTATAAAAGAAACAGTTTTAACAGTTTTAGAATATAAAATAGAAACTTGTGATGGAAAAAATTTTCTTCGTAATTATATGATTTAACGGTGCCTTTTCATGTAATATAAAGTGAAATGATAGAATCGATTTCTTTTCCTTTTTTTTTTTTTATCTTTTTATTTAATTCAGCAATAACGCTCATTCTACCAGACTGATTTTATGCGGGTCACATTAGTTTGGAATTCATCTGGCAAGAAGTTACCGGTTTATGAGAATTGTTCCGTAGGTTTAAGAAAGTTTTATGTTGATGGATATAAAAGAATCTGAGAAGCAAATCACCACATTTTCACACGTGTTCGTAAACGTTTTTCTTGATAAACGTATTTATGGATGATATATGAAGATTATATACAAACCTTATTCATTCCCACAAAAGAATTAAGTAAAACTAATAACCACAAGCATATACATACAATTCTTTTAATCGCAAACTCATACTAATATTTAGAAAACAAACAACATTAATAGTTTTAGCATATAAGCAAAAAGAATATTGTTATGAAATACATTACCCTCAGAACTATATGAACGTAATGTTATCTTCTTCTGCAACATAAAGTAGGGTGAAAGAATCGATTTCTTTTCATCCATTTTTTATTTTTTTTATTTAATCTAGTAATAACGCTTATTCTTCCAGCCTGATTGTATGCGGCATACATTAGTTTGGGTTTCAAATGGTAAGAATTTATTGGCTTATAAGAATTGTTCTGCAGATTTAAGAATGTTTTACATGGGTATGAAATAATCCCAGAAACAAATCACTTACATTTGCGCACGTGTTTTTAAACGGTATTTTGCCTAAATATATTTATGGATAACATATAAAAACTTCATTTAAACCTTATTTTTTTAAAAGAAAGTAATAAAAGATTTGATAAATTATTCGTTTGATTTAATAATCAGACTAATGATAATCAACGTAGGTACATTAATGGAAAGTTTTGGAGTTTATATTACATAAACAACATTCAACTGTACATACTCGTATTATTAGTATGTACAGTTATAAATACGTAAGCAGATACACACGTTTCTGGCCTCATATACTTGAAAGTAATTATGGAAATTATAATACTTATTTTTTAATATAAACTTCTTGTACTTCGTTGCACTTTTGACATCATTTAACAATTTGGCTGTTTCTTGGTAGTCACGTGTATTATTTTGCCATAATAAACTTGTACCGCCAGCTGTCATTTCAGATCTTTTCTGACTGGCAGTTGGCAGATTTATTTTTGGCTATTCTTTCCATCGTTTGGATTATAAAACACACAGTTAGTTCAACGTATAAGCTATTACTGTGTGATAATTATTGGCCTATCAGCGAAAACAAATGATTGCCAGCTGTCATTTAGCATTTAAAATGTTAATGAACATCTTTATGCCACTGAAAAAGTAATTTCAAGGCTTCCCATCAAAGTATTCTACAATTTCTCTCCACAATTGTCTCCATATTCTACAATTTACTCCCTCAACTCAATTTCGTTATCACCAGTTCAGGATTCCCAGCCTTTTTAATTCTTATTTTGATGATTAATTTGATGATTATTTTGATGATTAAAATTACGATATTTACTAACCTTTGATAAATTCAAATATTGCTTAAAAAGTTATATTCATAAAACATAGTTGACTTATAATAAATGAAAATAAAATATATACACCCTGTATCAGATTAAATAAAATAAGGAAGCGTTTTTCTTCGCTATCCCTTCTTTTCATATGCGTCTATCTAAAATTTCAAAATTATTGAAAATTTTAATGCATTTTATTGATTTTCAGGCAGTTAATGATTTAATCGATTCGCGCAAAATGATTAGCTAGTATTAAAAAAATTAAAATTATTCGTTATTGTCATGACTCGCACGGTTAAAAGCAATATCGTATCTGATAAATCAATACTTTAATGTCATCAAAATTTTGTTATTCCTCTTACAACTTTTGGATATTTATTTTGGTTTTTTAACAGTGAATTTCTTCTAAAAATAAAATTTATTTAATTAAACGATGACTTTTAAAACACACTGTGGAAATAAAATTATTTTCCCTCATATAAATATTTATTACTATCCATGGTTATAAAATCCCCAATAAAATATATACAAGTTACATGAAAATATCTTATATTATCTATAAGGATAATTCAGGTGCATCAACTCAAGTTATTTGTGCACCAAAAAAATTGTGGTCAGCAAACACAAACTTCAGTATAAGAAGGCGCTATTTGATAATGAATTAACCAAAAGAAAAATATTTTAGATACTGTTTAGATTGATACCTTTTTATTTTTCAATAAAAGATAATATCACGCTGTTAAAAATTTCCAAAAAATAATGATTCATTGACAATATATTTTACATTCACTTTGCCTTTTATTTATAAAATTGTAGAAACTCCATAAATTTATAATGGTTTCTAGAACTAGCTAAAAAAATATTGTTCAGCAATTTTTCATGAATTTGGTGTAAACTCTAATTTTCTAAATATGAAAAAAATTTAAAAAGAAATTTAACAACAGAATGATGCTACATTAATATTAGAATAACTATGTTTCTGTGTGAAAGTGTTATATGAGAACATTTAAAGATAGTGTGGCCTAGATGGTTGTATACGTGTACGAAAAATTACAAACGATAATAATACATTGCTCTGATGTGGTTGTATAGTTATTAGGTATTGTCGTGGTTTGGCCATAGTGACATGAAGAAAAGCCTTTGAGGCCGTTTGAAGAAAATAATATCTGATTTATAGTTTTTTTAAGATAATTTTGAAATTTTTACATAGCTACCAATCATTAACCCCTTAGCCTTCAATCATGCTGTACAGGGTCGAACACGTAAACATCATATTTCCACCTGTTTGTGGTGAAGGTTTAGCTTCTTCCGTCTGGTTAAGGCTCCTCATCAGTCAGACCACAAATTTCCCTCTAATATTAAACTTATATTAGATCTGATTGGAATCCGGCTTGGAATGCATCCGTAAAAATTCCGCACTTTAAAATTTTGTATTCGAAAATTGAAATGTTTACCTCCTTTTTCCTGTACATGCTCTATGTTTTTTTTTTTTTTTTATTTATTTTTTTTTTTTTTTTTTTTTGACAAAATATTTCTTAAATATCTACTCAATTTTATAATTTAAGTGTTAAAATCTGATTGAAGCAGACGAGTTTTAAATAAGTAAAATTAAAATAAAACTAACTGTGTATTTTAGAAATATTTTGCCAAATAAAAGAGAAAGAAACATCTTTCGAGAATAGCATACAGGAACAAGAAGGTAAAAATTCCAATTTTCAGAGGATAAATTTGAAAAATACGGATGCATGCAAAGTTCATAGGTGGAACATTAGAGAGGGTGATTTGCGGTGTGACTTATAACGAGCCATAACATTTTAGTTAAGAAATATTTTGCCAAATAAAAGAGAAAGAAACATCTTTCGAGAATAGCATACAGGAACAAGAAGGTAAAAATTCTAATTTTCAGAGGATAAATTTGAAAAATACGGATGCATGCAAAGTTCATAGGTGGAACATTAGAGAGGGTGATTTGCGGTGTGACTTATAACGAGCCATAACATTTTAGTTAAGAAATATTTTGCCAAATAAAAGAGAAAGAAACATCTTTCGAGAATAGCATACAGGAACAAGAAGGTAAAAATTCTAATTTTCAGAGGATAAATTTGAAAAATACGGATGCATGCAAAGTTCATAGGTGGAACATTAGAGAGGGTGATTTGCGGTGTGACTTATAACGAGCCATAACATTTTAGTTAAGAAATATTTTGCCAAATAAAAGAGAAAGAAACATCTTTCGAGAATAGCATACAGGAACAAGAAGGTAAAAATTCTAATTTTCAGAGGATAAATTTGAAAAATACGGATGCATGCAAAGTTCATAGGTGGAACATTAGAGAGGGTGATTTGCGGTGTGACTTATAACGAGCCATAACATTTTAGTTAGCTTAGTAGACGCAATCCTTCTTTAATGAAAGCCTTTTTTAAGTGCATTACGCGAATTATAAATTCATACATGTTTTTCTCCTATCACGTTAATAATATATATTTCAATTGTGTACGATCTGTTAATTATCGATATCTCGCATGCACCCAAAATAGATACATAGATGCGAAATGCCATGACCGATTGTCTCCAGGCAACTAGATGTCTCGTGGATCTAAACATATGCATATCCTTTTTCTATATTGAAATTAATATACAGTTTTGCACCCAAAATATGTGTAAATTGAAAAAATGCATTCAAAATATGTGTAAAGAAATAATAATAAGCAAAATATTTTTCAAGAGTTTCCCCAGTCCGAAAGCATAAAACTAATTATTCTATTAAGTAAAAAAAAAAAAAAAAAAAAAAAAAAAAAAAAAATGTATGTTTCACATTACGCTCATGACCGTGAAATTCCGAACCCAAGTACTTAGTTTCCCAACATTCTTCTTTTGCATACTCAGTCAATTAGACGTTACTTTAGGGCAGGCTAGTACAATGTTGCGAATTATAGTATTATTCAAATGTTTTATGAACAATCTTAAACTCCTAACACATAACCAACGTCTGTGTCCTGTGTTTAATTATTCATCATGTATTGGCGATTTGGTAATCATTTATATCCGGATATGCAACATAATGACAGATGCGAGGAAATGTACATTTAAAAGGAACTATATAAAGCGAAATGTTTATCAAGAGATTTCCGAACCCGAGTACTTAGTTTCCACATTTTTCTTTTGCATACTCAATAAATTAGACGTTAGTTAGGGCACGCTAGTACAATGTTGCGAATTATAGTATTATTCAAATGTTTTATGAACAAACTTAAACTCCTAACACATAACCAACGTCTGTGTCCTGTGTTTAATTATTCATCATGGATTGGCGATTTGGTAATCATTTATATCCGGATATGCAACATAATGACAGATGCGAGGAAATGTACATTTAAAAGGAACTATATAAAGCGAAACGTTTATCAAGAGATTTCCGAACCCGAGTACTTAGTTTCCACATTTTTCTTTTGCATACTCAATAAATTAGACGTTAGTTAGGGCAGGCTAGTACAATGTTGCGAATTATAGTATTATTCAAATGTTTTAGGAACAATCTTAAACTCCTAACACATAACCAACGTCTGTGTCCTGTGTTTAATTATTCATCATGGATTGGCGATTTGGTAATCATTTATATCCGGATATGCAACATAATGACAGATGCGAGGAAATGTACATTTAAAAGGAACTATATAAAGCGAAACGTTTATCAAGAGATTTCCGAACCCGAGTACTTAGTTTCCACATTTTTCTTTTGCATACTCAATAAATTAGACGTTAGTTAGGGCAGGCTAGTACAATGTTACGAATTATAGTATTATTCAAATGTTTTAGGAACAATCTTAAACTCCTAACACATAACCAACGTCTGTGTCCTGTGTTTAATTATTCATCATGGATTGGCGATTTGGTAATCATTTATATCCGGATATGCAACATAATGACAGATGCGAGGAAATGTACATTTAAAAGGAACTATATAAAGCGAAACGTTTATCAAGAGATTTCCGAACCCGAGTACTTAGTTTCCACATTTTTCTTTTGCATACTCAATAAATTAGACGTTAGTTAGGGCAGACTAGTACAATGTTGCGAATTACAGTATTATTCAAATAACAATCTTAAACTTCATAAATATCATATACACTGTAAAGAGTTCAACGAATATGTGTTTAATTATTCATCATGAATTGCCGATTTAGTTATCATTTATATCCGGACATGCAACACAATGACAGATGCGCCAAAATATACATTTAAAATGAACTATACAAAGCGAAACGTTTATCAAGAGATTTCTGAATCCAGAGATTTGGTTGGCATGTAACCAAACCTCTCAAGGCGAGCGAATTTAATCTATTTAAGGGAATGCCTTGAAGAATATTAGATTTAGTGCCCTCGCCAGCAAAATTTGTTTTGGAGAAATCGAATTTGTTCTTCGCCAGGACCCCTCCCACATAATATAAAAATATTCAATCTCTTTTTCTCTTTACTATGGAATCCCAATGCCTTAGTCTCTTTTTTTTCCTTCTTTTTTTTTCTATTTAAGGAGAACCTGTCGGTGTTGTTGGAGTTTAAGCATTTTCAAAGGCGTGAAAGACAAGTAAAAAACATGCGGTTTCAGAATAATCCTCAAGTGAAAAATATGAAATTTTGGTTTTTGCCGGTTTTAAGTACCAGATGTTTTTGACATATTTATGAATTCGAATTTCTTAACAATATTATATTATAATGTTATTTATAAAGCTTTTTTTTTTTTTTTTTTTTTTTTTTGAGCTTTATTTCTCCAATCTTTTTCTTTTTTTTTTCTTTTTGTCATTGTTACGAATATTTAAACAATATCTTGCGAAAATTTAAAATGCATTTAAAAGTCGCAATGTACGTTATAAAGATAAATTAAAGTTATTACAATTTGAGAAAAAAAAATTGAATTAATTTAATTCAAATTTTAAATTGTATAAAAAAGCATGCTTAAATTAAACTTGCTTCAGTCGTAAATGTTGATAAGAAATAAAAAGATTGAGGGAAATAAAATCGAACTTTTTTTAAACATTACACTTTTTATTTTGTATTTATATATTATTTTATACTTTTTAGTGTATCAAATATTTCATTGTTGCAATCTAATAGCCAATTGGCTTTCATAATTAACTCCACATTGTTGTTTATCTCGTATACAATTGTAACCATAAAGAATATTTACCGGTTTATCCCCTGGTCCCGGCTAACGTAAAAATGCCTTAAAATTAATTTATTAATTTATAATAAAGTTCTAATTACAATGTTTTATATTGTCATCTGAAACACACCTCTTTACATAATTTTAATTATATTATATCAGGAAGTGTGTGAAAAATCGATTAAGCAATTCCATCTTTACATACAGGAGCCAAGTTAAATTAAATATAAAATAGTGTGAAAGGATTGTCATGTGTATAAATATTTAAATAATATATTATCAAATAATTTTTCTTCGAAAGATATGCATTCTTACGAAATTTAAGTTCTTACACTCTACTCTTTCACCGTAAGAAAACGGCCATTTTACAATTTATCATTCCAGCAAACTCTCTAACCATTCGAACGTATTTATAGATAATGATCAGTTAATTATATTGTAAAGCGTTCTCATTAGAGATGTCATAAAACGTATTTTTCCCCTTAAAAGTCCTTAAAGGTTCGGCTTCATGTCAATATGAACAAAGCGTGTACAAAGTGTTATGAACAAAGCGCTAAACCCAATAATATAACACATCAGAACAATATAATTAGCATTTATAATTTTTCAAGCAAGGAAACCACGAAACAAACCTTTTTTTACTTACCCATCATACGTAGTATAGGGTAATTCTTGTAATCGTTTTGAAAATCGAAATTTTTTTTTTGACGGATTTACACGTTTCAGACACTGGAGATTCCGAAAAACATATTTTTAGAAAAAAAATTTTGCCGTCCGTCTGTCTGTGTGTCTGTGCGTCTGTAAACGCTCTATCTCCCGAAAAAATTAAGATAGAGATTTGCAATTTGGTATGTACTTAGTATGTAATAATGGGAAGAAGCCTATTTCATTTCAATAACCTCGATTAACCGGAACTATTTTTTCGGACTCTCGAAATATTCGTTCTGATGAAAGGTATATAAAAATTTTGTATTTTTTTGTCGAAATTTGTTATTTTAAGAAATGAATATAAAAGACAATAAAAAAACATAAATTTTGCATACAGCATGAAGTCGATCGGATAATGAGTTGCCGAGATATTTGGAATCCTATTTACCACACTCTTCGATTTTTCATGACCCTGTATTTCATCCAAATTTCACTTAAAAGATATATTTTAATTGGAAATTTGACGCTTAATCAGATTCAATAAACCGCTAGTTAATAGGATTATTATTTTTGGAGTTATAAGGATATTTCTTTCAAGGAGTTCAGTAATCGAGCCTTTAAAGTTTGTGACGTCATCAAGCCACGATTTTATTTGAATTGCAATGCATTTGATAAGTAGTTTACACATTTTTATTTTAATATTTTACATTATGCATACCCATGATGGGTAAGTATTACGTTGGCCCCCCAACGACTAGTTTCTTTTCAAATCCCCAAAAAGAAAGTCCTCACATAGAAGTTTTATAATTTTAATATTCATATAGCGACATATATATATATATATATATATTGTCTTGTTAATGTATTTTTTCAAATTGTTTATAAGGCTATTCAAAATTTAGAGCAATAGAAAAATATAAAAATCTAAACTTGAAAATTAAACACAAAACATAGGAAAATAAATTTAATTTAATTAATGTTAATTTAATTAACGTTAATTTATTTAATCAATGTTAATTCATTTTAAATAATTAATCTTAATTTAATTTGACATAAATTTAAAAAAAAGTCATTTGAGATAGTCTAAATAAATACTTTTTATATTTAAATAGAATCTCTATACTAATTCAGAGCTATACCAATTAAAATGTAAGCGTAAAACTTTTATAATGTATATCTTATCTAAAGGTTAAACAATAGAGAAGGATACTTTGTGAAACAGGAAAATATACATAAATCGAAACATAAAATTGATATAAATTGAACTTTATATCAGACTTAATTATCATCATCCGCATTTTATAAATTTAAGAGGATAACCGATATAAAGGCAATCAAACCAGTACAAAGGAAGAAATCATTGCATTAATGGTAACTATGTAATTTTCACAACATTATAGCAACTTAATTACAGAATCTTGTTAATAATAGTTGATAATTTAATTTCCTATTGAATGCTTTAGTTTCAAATAGATGAAGACAATTCAAACTCTTAATAGTCCTGTCAGAAAATTTTATATTGAATCTTTCATTTTCAAATTTAATAATCAATGGAAACTTCATTAAATTGTCATTTACAATTTGAATTCTTATAAGAGTTTTACATAGAATATGCTATTTCATGAAAATATGTCCTGAAATATACACAGTATTAATAATCAATTTTCATGCAGTTTTGGAGTATATAAAAATAGTGTGTGGTAGTATAATTTATTGAAATAGAATACAAATATACAAAGGTAACCTAATCAAAATTAAATGTTATTAATTTAAATATCTTAAATATATGTTTTATTGATCGCACATCAATACACATTGTCATCGTGAGAGATAATTAAAAAATCTTAATAAGTCATTGTTCCGAATTTAAGGATGGAATATACAGAGTGATTAAAAAAGATTGGATATTCTTTAAGAAGTTGGTAATGCATAATACAACAAACAATTTGTGTGCAGGAAGCAAAGCGCGCACTCGATTTATTTATTTATGTTTAAAATCTGGTGTTACTCCACTTTCTGAACAATGTTATATGTGTCTAGAAAAAAAAAGGCATTTCTGACAAAATCAAAGACAAAACGGGCGGGGGAAATGGGGGTTCGGCCGGGATTTGAACCCGAAATGGAACCAAAAGGATTCGTACGATGGACTTCCCGTTATCAAATTGGAGACGTTACCACTGTGCTGCTAGTGTTTAAATACATTGCCGCAATACTTATCACTTATACTCTTCACATTTCCCCGATGATCTTCTCTATAGGTCGCAAAATGATTTGAAAATGGTTTAAAAATGGGTTAAAAACCTAATCGTTCGGCCGATTTTTAGGAAATTTTAAACAGTTCTTGCGACAACAATCTATAACATATTCGCCAAATGGGATCTCAATCCGAAGTACCGTTTGGAAATTAATGTGTTCATTCGCACACCCACCCACACACACAGTTGGTGATAACAATACGTTCCTTACACTCTAAAAACGACATTTTCGAAACTGAGCAAAAAATACTCAAATATGAGTATGTCGCATAGTCAAAATGGCTCCGAATCAAAATTACTCAAGTTTGAAACATGTATATGTAAGACTTGTAACATGTTTGAAACATGACATTAATGAGAACATGCACACACTCAAGAATAAAACAGCATGTGCTCAAATTTAAGTATGTCCATGTTTAAAAAATGAGTATGAATTGACTTCTAGCTGCTCATTTTTGAGTATTTCCATGTTTCAAAAATGAGTTTGAAATGATTTTAATCATTTTGGAGTATGTCCATGTTTCAACAATGAGTATGAACTGACCTCTATGTGCTTAGTTTTGAGTTTGTACATGTTTCAATATTCTGAGTATTTCTGGTATTTCAGAATTGAAAGCATTCTGTCGTCATATTTGAAACAAAAAGTTTCATAACAAAATGAAAACATCGATTTACTCAGATTTGAAAGTGTCATTTTTCTCAGTGTACACTATCTTTATGGATGATATAAAAGTGAGCTTCATACGAATTTGAAATCGGATTTTTGTTCACATCATGAACAATAATTAAGATATTTCAACGAAACTTGACTAACATTTCATTATGTGAAATTTAAAGATAGCACGAAAAGTGGCGGAAGTGGCAAGAATCCCTATTAAAAAGCACTAAGCTCAGACGCTGCATACTTCCGTATGTAATCTACAGTTTATAAGGTTTCACATAGCGATTTGTTTTTATTATATCCTTACATTTCATGCAAAACAATGCAAGTTTGTTGAAAATTTTCTTCAAATAATTCTAGTTAAAGTAATTAATGATTGTTCTGTTGAGACAACTTGTATTTTTGAATGGAAATTGGATTATAACCCTGGTTTTGCATGCAAAATTATTTATGTATGACTGGAAAAATGGATTACGACCCTGGTTTCCTATACAAAAATTATTTAAAAGCATTAAAAAAAATCAAAATAAATTATTTTAATTTACCAAAAAGGTACTAAAAGTAGTTATATATAGGTTTTAAAAGCTTAAAAATATCGTAATAAAAATTATTTATATCTGAATGGAAAAATGGATTATAAACCTGGTTTCTTATATAAAATTATTTGTTTTTGAGTGGAAAAATGAATTTCGACGCTGGTTCCCTATACAAAATTTATTTATTTTTGAGTGGAAAAATGGATTACGACCCTGTTTTTATACAGAAATATTATTTATTTTTGAGTGGAAAATTAGATTACGATCCTGGTTTTCTGTACAAAAATCATTTATTTCGATATGCACTACCTCTTCTTACAGTTCGCCAGATCTTTTTTTTTATCACCCTGTATAATTGTCAATCTTGATGTGAACTAAAGATAAGTCATTATTTTTTTAAACATAAATCATTACTTCTTTAATTATTCATGTATATTTGTAAATAAGCTTAAACTAAGAATAGAAACATTTCATTCTCACATGTATGCAGGTACTGCTAAAGTTTACTTAAGATATGCTTCAAAATCATGTTTGTTAAATCATCTTTATTCGCATTAGTTATCTAACATATTTTCAATGCATTTAATAATCACTAAATGTTTGGAAAATGCCATGAACATTTAACATCCAATATTTACTATATATGCGTACATATTCTATAAGTTTTAAAATACAATACATAAATATGCATTATTTTCAATTTACCATGATTTTCGGATATTCATAAGCATAAAAGATGCATTATCAAGAATAATTACTTACTCTCTCTAAGGTCTAAAGTTTATTGGATACGATGTATAACAAATGCATAATAAATCCATAAATTAAACGCATTATCTTACTGACAAATCATTCTGCCTTGTTTGTTCCTTGCCAAAATTTTCACAACATTCATATCTGTCATAATTTGTTACCCTTAAAATCCATCAGAAATACAAATTTTGCAAACATTCTATTAAATAAAAAAGAAAACCCCAATAAATAAAACAGATTTTCTTTAATTTATTTCAAAAATAACTAACGTTTTTTTTTTTTTTTTTTTTAAATGCGAATCTTTCTTTTGTTGACACATTTACATAAATATCAAATTATATTTCCTTCATTTATTTTTATTCTGGCACGGGAAAAACGTATTCACCAGCAGAAAAAGAAAATTAAAATTTATTTAAAAATAAATAAGTGTAAAGAAAAAGTTCAAACAAAACTAACAAGTGAAAGGAAAAATTGCTGAGCATCTTTGATTCCACAAATGAATCAGAGTGTGCTATCGCCTTAAGGGATTTTTCCCTCCTTTTTTTTCGGGAGATTTTTTTGACTCCAAGAACAGAAAACTTCTTCAGATATGTTGAATAAAAACTGAAGCCGTCGGGTTCAATCTATTTCTTTTTTACTATAATCACGCTAATGTAATATAAAAAACGAGAAAGAGTTTTCTATTGATAATTTTCTAAGTAATGTTTTATTTTCTGATTTTTTTTAAGTAACTGTTTGGCTATACAGGGAAAGTAAAACAATCTTTCTAAATGCAACAAGAATATTTATAAATAAATTATAAAGAAGGTCTTAGCTAATTTGAATTTTTTTTATTTTTACTTTTACATAATGGTTCAGGAAAAGAAAAGTTGTTGAATAAATTGTTTATCCGATAAAACATTTAGAACTTTAATATTAGTTACCTAATATATTTTTTCAGAATTTTGTAAGTTTTAATGAACGTAATGAACAAAATTTTACATTTGAGTAATCTCACCTCTGGCCTTGGTTTAATTGTTAGCATTATAGCATTGAGAACATAAAAATATACAAATAATATATATTACAAGTTTGTGTATTTGGATGTGTTTATATATTTAAAAAAATTATGTTTTATTAGTTCGGTATATGTTGGTATAACACGTGTTTGTAAAATAAAATGAATGTATAACACATCGAATATTCAAAACTTTTATTTGCTATTAAAAAATAATAATAATTAATTAAAAAAATACAATTAAACAAATCTTAAAATATTCTTGAAAGCTTGTTCAATATTGACTTGCAAATATTCAACATAATTTTGATGATTGAAATAACATGTGAAAAAATAAAATATTAATAGTGTGACCCAATCTACATGCATTATTGCATTTTTCAAATATATTAATTTATGTATGAATGAGTGTGCCTAAAATTGATAGCTAATTATTAACTCCTTATTTTTTATTACCAAAATTATATTTTTCTTATTTAATCGTAGAAATTTATTACAAAATA
Source organism: Maratus michaelseni (assembly GCA_963931845.1). Taxonomy (NCBI): domain Eukaryota; kingdom Metazoa; phylum Arthropoda; class Arachnida; order Araneae; family Salticidae; genus Maratus; species Maratus michaelseni. The sequence goes on along the minus strand of OZ007588.1, from coordinate 135,444,090 downwards.
TTAGTTAGTAATTTTATATATTATTACTCAGAAATAGTGGTACTTAAAAATGCTGACTGTAAGCTACCCGAAAATATATTTCAATTGACAAATATTTATAAAGAGCACTTTTCAAACAGTTAAAAACTTTTATGTGTCTTTATCTTTATTTCAGTTAATTTTTAGTTAATTTTGATCTAACGAACAAATTTTATAATTTTTAACGCCGTCTCTTAGTCATTAAATTTTCCGATTACCTTGGCTTTGTAATCATTTTGTTACCTTTGTATGTAATTTACACATGATTAATTTTATTAAATCTTCTTTTACCGTATTCTTTCTTTTAAATAGTGCATCGTTAAAGTATTTCGGTAAATGTTTACTTTATGAACCTAAACAGAACAAAAGACACCTATACACTTTCGATAAACTGATTCCATAAACATTTACATTACTTAAAAACCGTTTATGGCCAAGTTACTCTCATTTAAAATTCTTGATAACATCTTCTTTAATTACAGTAATTCGAAGTTAATAAATTAATTACGTATTATATAATTAAGCTTAACTCAAAGATGCATAAATGCTTTTAGTGTAAAAACGTTTTATTAGATTATATAATGAAAACTTAACGAAATACTAGATTAACGAAATTAATACTTCATTAAAATGAATTTTTAGGATCTTGTAAATAATGCAAGCTGTAATGAATGAATCGTAAAGTATGATGTGAACACGCTTCTTGTAACTTCTAGATAATTTAAATGGCTTTCTTTCATTCATTAACAAAGCTTTAAAACTTGAAACATGCACTTAAATTTGCGCTTCAAATTAATTATGGTGTTTCCTCATTTGGCTTCTGGAATATGTTGTTAGTAATAATTTTCATTAAAAACATACTGCTTTTGTAATTTCACGATTAAATTTCTCAATGTTGTGAGAAATCATTTATGAAATGGAAACATGTTTTCTAGTTTCTCAGCATATTTAACTGTCTCATGCATGGATTATTTTTAAATGGATTAAAAACAAAATACATTTAAAATGAATTATTAAGAACAAATGAAGAACTTAATGGAAGAAGATGATGCGTAACAAAAGTTAAATTTCGAGCCAATGCAAATGAAATAAGCTTTTTTTTGGTAAATTTTATTGATTTCTTTTTTTTTCTTTAACATATGTTTAATAGATTAACAGGTAGTACTAAACTCTCTCAGAAAAACTGGTTAACATTTAATTTTCAAATAATAAAAATTATTAAAATTATTTGAATCATTAAACATTTAAAAACTAAATATTAATAAATAATGTATAAGATCTTTAAGACTAATTATAATTTTAGTATTTTAGATATACGATAGAATTTCATATAATAGAATACCCCATAACACCAGCACATAAAAAATATTTTTTTTTAATTTATTTCTTTTTTCTTTTTTGAAAAATGTGACTTAACATGTTGTTTTACTAAGCCGGTCAAATAATTTTGAAATTTTGAAAATCTTACATTCCTTACAAAATTGCAAAACGAAACCTGACACAACTTTAGCAAGCACTAAAAAACGATCATTAAACTTATTTAAAAATTGTGATAATTTAAACTTTGAACACCTTACCACATAAGTAAAAAGTACCAAAATATTATTGGTCAAATTTTTGTTTAGATCCAAGAGCATCCCAGTAAAACAGTTATTGGAAACTGTTTCCCAACAGTTTCTGGAAACTGTTGGGAAATGGTATGGTTTTAAAATGGTTGTGAAATGGTCGGTAAATGATAGGGTACAAATTCCTCTCTAATTTAGAGCGTGTCTGAGCGGCTAATGGTTCGACCAATGTTGGGCCTTCGTTGGAAGATAGTTCGTTGGCAAATGGTACGACAAGGCGGACATTTCTTACTGTGAGTCAACGTGGGACAACAAGCGAACAATTAGTCAACGTTTGTCCAACCATTTTGTGGTACTTGGGCATAAATTATTTGAGAAAATTTTCTCTCGTGAAGAACAAAAACAAAATTGTCAAAGGCGAAATTTACAACTAAATTTTCAAAAAAAAAGAGATGGCTCTTCAATCCATTGCTGTATTTCACAAGCATTCGTGAACTTCATATGAGGTTTATATGTGATACAGAAAAATATATAAAATATTCACAGTTTGGTGAAGATTATTTTCCAATACAACTTCATATGATAATATTATGCATGAAAAAGTGAAAATGTGAAATATGCACTTAAATTTGCGCTTTAAATTAATTATGGTGTCGTTCCGTTCGGCTTCTGGAAAATGTTCCTAGAAATAATTCCCAGTGACACACCGCGGCACGTATACGTGCTCCAGTTCCTTGAAATTTAACACCGGTATTTTAGTACGGGAAATTGTCTCTTACTAAATCTTCCGCCTACCATATGGGTCCAATGGACCCGACAGGTGCATTCGAAATGAATATTCGAACCAGAATTTGTTTCATAACATAAGTTAAATATAAACCACAGAAACAGAAACGGAAAGAGGATGGCTATACCAATGTTGAGGATGATACCAAGAATTAGACTGTATATCCTACAATGCAATAGACTGTCCTATATCGCATTTTTATGCTTTCTTTTACATATTTTTGTTACTTTAAATTATTATAAACTTTTTTCACATGGCTCTCTTAAGATGTGTGATACTATTACTCATATACAGGGAGTGGAGTTATTTTTAACTAGGCATCCCATTGAAACAATCAATTGTTTCACAGAAACAGTTTACTGTTTCAATGAAATTCCCAGTTGTAAAATAACTCCACTCCCGGTATATGAGTAGTTGTATATCACATCATAGAGGAGCCACGAGAAAAAAAAAGTATAAATGTAGCATATTAGCACTAGAAAACGAAAAAAAAGAAAAAGATTCGACTGAGACCTTCATCAGGCAATCCGAAATATGTAAGCCAGCCAATCAAATTTAACTTAAAGTATAAGAGTTAAACCACAGAGAACTAATGCAAATAAATAAGTTAAATAGTTTTAAATAAAAATTCTGGTGTGAAATGTTTCTATCAAGGTTGGGTACAATTTCCGGTGGTTCTAGGGTTAATATAAATATTTCGGCAAAAACAAAAATATAAGCCAAAAATTACACTATGAAAAAAGTGGTGCGCGGAGATTAAAAATACTGGACTGGACGCTCGTTGCACAGGGGTTTAAAACATTGATGCTCCGTTCATGTAATTCCACCATTGTATTTCTCAACCTCGCGAGAAATTCTTTATGAAATGAAAACATGTATAATAATTTCTTTGTCTATTTAATTCATAAAATATTTGAATTTAGTGAAATGAGTACATATTGGTTGAATTAATTCATATTACGTCACGATTTTAATTCATAAATATGTACAAACTAATGAAACGAAATTTGTACGTGAAAGACTGACTGAATTAATGACAGGAATTGAAATGATGAAAGAAAGCCAACTTTCATTTTTTTTCCTCTCAAATCTAAAGTTTAATTTTATTTTAATGTGTTTACAATTAAAATTTAAATTATTAATATGACAATTAGTTATAATAATTTGCAAATTACATCACTTCTCTATTAAAGCAATTTCTTTCTTTCTTTCTTTTCTTTTCTTTTTTTTTTTTTTTTTTTTTTTTTTACAACAAATAATGCAATACGGTGGGATTTTTACGTACATATTGTTCATTTAAATTTACATTTCTATTTGCTAAATAATATTGCATTAAGTGTAATTGAAAATAAACTTTGATTTTTATCTACTTGTTTTTTAACTAGCTATATTTTAAATATTTTCTCATCAAAAGCATTTTTATGCTTTGCAATTCAGTACTTTCAGAAAATTCAGAAATTATGTGTTCTAATGCATAAAAAGTATTAGAAATAACATAGTTTATTAATTTTAAAAATACAAATACAATTATAAATTTAATAGAAACATTCTAGTTACAATGTCAAAATGCATTAAATAGCTTTAATAATACACTATAGCCTAGTTTTAACGTCCTAGGTATTCTAGTACAAATTTTCTAAATTGAAACGCATAAAATTGAAATTCTTAAACGCACCTTACGCGTATATATGAAGATATATATACTATTTGTATTTTAACATAAATATATTTGTCTATCATAAAAATCTATTTAAACACATATATAGGTTTATTATCTATTAAATAGTAATAAATTAAAATTACTCGCAATATCTTCTTTATATTACAATGTTATTATACTTACATTCGCATTTTTATAAAACAATAGTACTGTAGATAAAAAACTTCCCGTAAATTTTCTTTTTTTAGCTTGCATAATAAAGAAGGCTGTGAGAATATATACGGATATTTTAAACGTATATTTAAAAACCGCATACATATGCACATGTATGTTCATTAATATATACACTTGCAACTTCTCTCTATGTTTTACACGCACACACACCCATACATACATACATAAATCTATCTATATGTTTGTGTGAATGTCTATAGAAAAACAAATTTTGCAAGAGCAAAACTGTCAAACAGAAGAAAATGTTGCCTTTTCTATTTCAAATCCCGGATTGGAAAAGAATTTTCTCAATTTTCAGACTGCTTCCAAAAGTAGATGAAAAGTTTTTTGAAACGGTAGTTTACCATTTTCGAATTTCAAAATTCCGAAAACTTTTTCCATTTCAAAAATTTCTTTGTTTATTAAATATTTTCATTCCACAATTTTCCAATATTTCACTCTATTAGTTCCTTTCTTCGCTTTCTTAAATGTCAGTATAAAATATTTTGAGTTGTCAACTTTATGAAATGTTTTCGGACACTCTCAAATACATAAGGAAAAATATATTCTGTATCTGCAATTTTATCAATTTCTGATTGCTCACATTTTAACAATTTTTAAAATATAGAATGGTTATAAAATAACTTTCTCTGTTTAAATGCATTGTAGGAATTAGTACCTAAAACTAATGAGCAAATTAAGACTAAATTTTATATTAGAATCTTGAAGGCAGACTTGGTGAATTCCGCAAAAAATAATTGTACCAAAGACCAAGTGCCTACGTAAGTCTTGAAGTACCAAGGTTTAGGTACTTATTCATCGATAAAACATAGTACCCAAGTCAAGTACATAAGTCTTGGTGTACCAATGCTTAGGTCACTTCGTCTCAGTTTAGGCTTAGACGAAATCCGCGAAAAATTATGGTACCGATACCGAAGGCCAAAAGCATTTTTTGATGTACCATGGCTGGACGCATACTGGCTAGACGTTCACAATTTGCCAATTATTCAAACTAGTTGACCCGCCCGGCGTTGTCTAGGCCCGTGATAACAACTTTAATTAAACCACAAATTTGCATTATTTTATATCTTTAACATAATTTTTTATGAATTCATATTTTTAATTGAAAAATTCACGAAAAAATATTGATATTTAGTGGGTAAAAGTGCTCATAAGAAGACAGTTTCTTGTTTTTTACGTACATTTAGATACCTTTAGTATTAGGCAATAGATGACAGCACTATCGATTTAATCAAAAGATCTATTTCAAATTTCTCTCTCCTCTCCGTTTCAAATAATGATTTTCATTATCTTTATACTTTATTTTAATGTTTCATAAAGTATAAACTAAAAGTTTTTTCGGGTATTACTTAAAGTTGTAGATTATGAAAGCAATTTTTTTTTAACTTAAATATTTTTAAGGGGTCTCAGGAGTCTTAAATCTTGAAATTTTTCGAAATTTCAATTTTTTTATATGTTGAACTCTCATCTTTTCTGAACATTTTGATGTATTATGTTTGTTGAAATTCACATTAGAACAAGAGTTATGGCTTTTACAGTGAGGGTCACTTTGTACTACAACAGCGTTTTCAAATTTAAAGGGACACTTGACCACCATATGTTCTTTGTTTACATTAATCGCGATGCGTTTTTCGAGCATGAAATGCATTTTATACTCCATGTATTTTAACAAAAACATAGCTGAATATCCAGTAAGCAGCTCATCTACAATTTGTATCATCGTATGTCAAGTCAATAGAGTTATTTACTACTATTTAGCGGTAAAAAGTTCGTGCGCATCGTGTTGTTTTGAATCTGCTTAAACATAGCTATTGATTGCTATTTTATTGTAGATTGTTCACTTGTAATTCATAATGGATTGTGAAAATAAGAAACGGATGTCAGGAAAACGACCAAGAAAGAAGAAATTTCATGGTAATAAGTTTGTAAAATCCAACAAAACAGAAAAATGTAAAAAAGTTAGTGCTTCAAATAGGAAGTTAAAAAATGAAAGCAAAAGCTTCACAAAAACATTTTCTGGATATATACTTATGGACTTGGCATTATTATGTTCAACTATAGAGAGATATTTAGTATGCAAAGCTTGCAATGGTGCAATAAAAATGCAAGAAATTTCAATGTGTGGACTCAGTTGTAAATTACAAATAACATGCAAGATCTGCAAAAACGTATGCACATTTTCTAATAACGAAATGATTGGAGAAAAAGCTAATATCCCAGAAATAAATAGACGTTCAATATTGGCAATGAGATGCATTGGTAAGAGTTTAACTGATTTAGAAACATTTTGTAGTATCATGTCCTTACCAAAACCTGTTTCTCAAAAAGCATATGATGCTATAAACAAACAAATTTTAATTGCTGCTGCTTCTGTTGCAGAAAATTCAATGCAGGTTGCTTCACTGCAAGAAACCCAAGCAAATGAAGGCAGTGTTGACATAACAGTTAGTGGTGATGGCACATGGAAGACAAGGGGTCACTCGTCTCTTATAGGTGCATGTGCTGTCATCGGTGCTAATACTGGCAAGGTGATAGATGTGCACGTCATGTCATCATATTGTAAAGGATGCGATAGTTACAAAGGTATCAGAAGAGGCATTCGTTTTCAAATATGGCAAAAGAAACATGCAAAAATTTGTAACAGAAACCATTGTGGATCTGCAGGGAAAATGGAAGTTTCTGGAATGTTAGAAATTTTTTCTCGGTCAATAAAGAAGCGTAAAGTTAGGTACACAAATTACATTGGAGATGGCGACACCAAAACTTACCTATCATTAAAAGATGCAAAGCCATATGATGATGTAATAATTAATAAAATTGAATGTGTAGGCCACATTCAAAAGAGGATGGGTTCTCGTTTGAGAAAACTTAAATCTCAAATGCAGAAGACGAAGCTATCTGATGGAAAAACTATTGGTGGTAAAGGACGATTGAGTGATTCGCTAATATTAAAACTGACAAAATATTATGGAAATGCAATCAGGGGAAACACTAAAAGTGTCGTGGAAATGAGGAAAGCTATTTGGGCTGTATGGGCTCATACGGCCTCTTCAGATAAGGAGCCAATGCACTATTTTTGTCCAAAGGGAAAAAACACATGGTGTAAATATAATGAAGCTATTTTGGTAAAAAAAAAAAAATTCCATCACAAAACCACAGTGCCATTTCCAGTAATGCTTGCTATAAAACCTATTTTCAAAGATTTGTCAGATCCTAACTTATTGAAACGTTGTCTTGACGGAAAAACCCAAAATCCTAATGAGTCGTTTAATGCAACATTGTGGAAGTATTGTCCAAAAATCATTGGCAGCGGAAAGAAAATTGCAGAGATTGCCGCTTCAATTTCTACTGTTATTTTTAATGATGGTAGCAAAGCCATAATAGAAATTATGCAAAATCTGAATTTATCCTTGTCAAAATGCTCAATTAAAAGATTTCATGAAAAAGACAAGAAACGTATAGCAACTGCAGAGATTCGTGTCAAAGCTGCAACTCACGAATCTCGTAAAAGTAAAAAACGACAAAAAATGTTACTAAACGAATCTCAAAAACTGGAAGAAGGCACAATGTATGCAGCAGGAGAGTTTTAGCTTTGTAATGAGAAGTAAGGTTTTAAAGGTAATCAGAAATGTTTTATTTTGTAACAATTTTATCTTTACGTAATTTTTTCAGTTTTTAAGATTTTATGCTAGTGCGCAACATTTCTCTGTAATATATAAAGCAAATTTAATGATAGTTGACAGATATATTCATTTTGATGTAGGGAATAACTTATACTTCAATTTCTGTATTATAAATGCATTGTTTATGTGAAATTAGCGGTTTTTCACCTAAAATATAGCAATTTTTAAAGATTTTAAAAGTTTTAAAACTATTTATAATTTTAATTGCTTGAAATTGAAGTATAAGTTCAAGATACATCAATTTTACATCATTTTTAGTTTTGTATGATGATTACAATTTGAAAAACAAAGATTTTACGTATCCATTCAACGTATCGTATTTTGTCGAATTTCAAACATCAACATACCATTGAAAATCTTTCGCCATTTTTAAAAGAATAATTTTTTAATTAAAAACATTTCAAGAATATGTTTTTAAAGGCGAGATCTATTATTTAGTATAGTTCAATAAAACATATAATAATCAGAAATGTTTTATTTTGTAACAATTTTATCTTTACATCATTTGTTCAGTTTTTAAGATTTTATGCTAGCACGCAACATTTCTCTGTAATATATAAAGCAAATTTAGTGAAAGTTGGCAGATATATTCATTTTGATGTAGGGAATAACTTATACTTCAATTTCTGTATTATAAATGCATTGTTTATGTGAAATTAGCGGTTTTTCCCCTAAAATATAGCAATTTTTATTGATTTTTAAATTTTTAAATTTTTTTAAACTATTTATAATTTTAATTGCTTGAAATTGAAGTATAAGTTCAAGATACATCAATTTTACATAATTTTTAGTTTTGTTTCATGATTACAATTTGAAAAACACTGATTTTAGGTATCGATTTGATGTATCGTATTTGACGTATCGTATTCGACGTATCGTATTTTGTCGAATTTCAAACACCGACACCTTTGAAAATCTTTCGCCATTTTTAAAAGAATAATTTTTTAATTAAAAACATTTCAAGAATATGTTTTTAAAGTCGAGATCTATTATTTAGTATAGTTCAATAAAACATATAATAATCAGAAATGTATTATTTTGTAACAATTTTATCTTCACATCATTTTTTCAGTTTTTAAGATTTTATGCTAGTGCGCAACATTTCTCTGTAATATATAAAGCTAATTTAATGAAAGTTGGCAGATATATTCATTTGATGTAGGGAATAACTTATACTTCAATTTCTGTATTATAAATGCATTGTTTATGTGAAATTAGCGGTTTTTCACCTAAAAATATTGCAATTTTTATTGATTTTTAAATTTTTAAAAATTTTAAAACTATTTATAATTTTAATTGCTTGAAATTGAAGTATAAGTTCAAGATACATCAATTTTACATAATTTTTAGTTTTGTTTCATGATTACAATTTGAAAAACACTGATTTTACGTATCGATTTGATGTATCGTATTCGACGTATCGTATTTTGTCGAATTTCAAACACCGACACCTTTGAAAATCTTTCGCCATTTTTAAAAGAATAATTTTTTAATTAAAAACATTTCAAGAATATGTTTTTAAAGGCGAGATCTATTATTTAGTATAGTTCAATAAAACATATAATAATCAGAAATGTATTATTTTGTAACAATTTTATCTTCACATCATTTTTTCAGTTTTTAAGATTTTATGCTAGTGCGCAACATTTCTCTGTAATATATAAAGCTAATTTAATGAAAGTTGGCAGATATATTCATTTGATGTAGGGAATAACTTATACTTCAATTTCTGTATTATAAATGCATTGTTTATGTGAAATTAGCGGTTTTTCACCTAAAAATATTGCAATTTTTATTGATTTTTAAATTTTTAAAAATTTTAAAACTATTTATAATTTTAATTGCTTGAAATTGAAGTATAAGTTCAAGATACATCAATTTTACATCATCTTTAGTTTTGTTTGATGATTACAATTTGAAAAACACTGATTTTACATATCAATTTGATGTATCGTATTCGACGTATCGTATTTTGTCGAATTTCAAACACCAACACCATTGAAAATCCTTCGCCATTTTTTAAAAAATATTTTTTTATTAAAAACATTTCAAGAATATGTTTTTAAAGGTAAGATCTATTATTTATTGTACTTCAATAACAATATAATCACAAATATTTAATAATTTGTGACAATTTTATCTTTAACTTCGTTTTTCTCAGTATGTAAGATTTTATGCTAGCGCGCAACATTTCTGAAAAAATTATGAAGCAATTTAAACGAAACTTGTCAGATATATTTATTTTGATATATGCAATAACTTATACTTCAAATTTAGTATTATAATTGCATTGTTTTTTTTAAATTGGCATTTTTTCAACAAAAAAATGAATGTTTTAAAAATTTTACAATTTAAATTAAATTAAAAAAATAAATAAATTTTTAATTACTTGAAATTGAAGTATAAGTTCAAGATACATCAATTTTACATCATTATCAGTTTTGTTTGTTATTTTTGTAGCAATATTTTTTCTACAACCTTGCGCGCAGTGGATACCAGGCGAAAAAGTTTGTTTACTTTTTATTTAAATTTAAACTTTTTTTAAATAATTAAATTTGAATTGTACAACATTGAAATAATTATGTTAAATCAAACAGATATTGACCTATTAGTGGTAAAAATTACAGTTTATTGTGTGATACAAGAAATCAGAAATAAAATAAAATGTGACATGATGCAAACTCGCATCTTTGGAAGAAAAGTAAGACTCCTGAGACCCCTTAATACAAATATTTTTTATTTATGTTATATTTTTAATACAAATTTAATTTGTAAAAATATTGTTGGGTGTTAAACTTTACTTAATTCAAAAGCATACCAATAAAAAAAAAAATACAAGTTATATACGTAACTTTTTTTACTGAAAATGGTGACAATAATTGAAATGAATAAAAGCCAAAAGTATTGCAGAAATCATTCTGTCGTAAGCGGGATTCGGACCCACTTTCTTTGCAGAGAGCCAGAGCTTAAACTAACGCCTTAGATCACTCAGCTACGCTGATCACGATCAAGTCTACTTTAAAACTAAATATCGAACAAACAACCAAACATCGAATTTGCACTGAAATTTTTAGCTTGTCGCTTCAATATATAGTATGAGTTATTTGTCTAAACGTTCCGTTTATCTTTTCAAGAGAAATTACCGGCACGAAAGAAAATTTGAATTATTATATTTTACTAGTGATTAATGTGAATATCTTACTCTTTTCGGACCCAATATTTTTCCTTTTCGTACAATATGTTTTTCACGGGATTTCATATGTTCATTCATTCAAAATACTAAATAAAAAAAGTGGCCTCATTTCATAAATTAGTTTTAATTACAAATACCTCATAACATAGAATGTTCCTTTCCAAAGAAAGGAAGAATCACCCTACCTTTATAACTTGTATAAAAATACCGAAAAAAACAATAGTATGTTATTTCGTATAGTTAATTACTTATGTTTTCTTATTCTCTATATAAAACATGTATAATTGCAAAGTATTAATACTGTTTTAAAACTTTTTAGTATAACAATTCGTTATATGCGAATATTATGAGAATCGTAAATGCACAAGGAGTTTAGTTCTCTAGTGTACAATGTTATTTTTTATCAATACGTGGTTCGCATGTTTTGTAATTTAGACCGATTCCGTGTGACACTTTTTAATAAGTTGAAATACTTTAGTATCATTCAGCGGAGATTTAAGATTTAATTAAAAAAAATAATAATAATGCAATTTTTTTTTCTTTTTTTTTTTTTTTTTTTTATCGCAATTTTTTTTTTTTATCGCAAAGTTTACTTAATCCACTATATCCGAGTATGAATAGCGTATTATGTTTGAAAAAAAGAAATAAATTATATGCATAAGTTTTAAAAATCTCTTGCTAACTATACAAATCTCTTTGTTATATTATTTATATTATTAATATTATATATTTTTAAAATCTTGAATGAAACATTTTTAAAATATAAAATATACTTTTTAAGAATATTTATTCTACAACTAACACATTAATATTTAGACATATTTTGCCATCGTATTGAATTCATTCAATGTATTCGCAAAAGCTTTTTAAAAAATGCGCGTGAACAACTGAAAAGTTTAGCGACTAGAGATATATTTAACATTATATATTAATTATTGTTTTAACAATTTATACCTAATCTTATCATTATATTTTATTACTTTATATCCAATATTATTATTTAATATCAGATATTAATTATTTTTTTAATATTTTGCTTTGTGTATCTTCCTTGCAAACGAGTTCCTTTAATATGCATAAATCCGAAATATGCAAAAGTATATTTATTGATAATTCCAAAAGTAACAAAGTGTAGCTCATATTAAATATTTGAATTTAGAAAACAACTGTGAATATCATATATATAAAAAAAATATTCACTCGCTTTAGTTTTTCAAAATATTTAAGAGACAAAAATACTGAATACTTAATTAATGAAATTTCTATGCTGAAGAAAACTAGCAAACCTGCTATCAAAAGAGAGTAATTTACGCAGCTCACAAAGCAAGACGGACTGTCAAAGGCTACAAAAGTTAGCAAAGCCAAGTAGCTGAAGAGGGTAATTATATAAAATCATGAATTATTCATTTCATTTTTTCTTTTTTAGTTTTTACTAATTTTTTTCATCGTTAGGCTATCTTGTTAGTTTTCACGATAAACCAGATGAAAATATTTGGAAAGAAAACTCTATGTAAATGCAGCAGATGAATTTTTCTTTGTTTAAGGAAATATTCTGAAACCTGAGGCAAATGTAAATGATAATTTCCAAAACCAGAAAGAACTAATTGAGAAAACTAATTAACATGTCCTAACAGCAGTATTTTTTGCAACTTGGATAATTATGCAATACTTGAATGTTCAATATGTTTGAATATTAATTGAATTTGTTATTAATTTTACTTACGTATTGTTATTTGTTTCAATCAGATAGGACAACATAATAAATATATAAATGCTAGTTTACACGGGAACTTTCATTGCCTTTGATATTTTGTAAACGTCACATAACGGTCGCTGCATATTTAAATATAAGTATTTATTTATTCATGCTCATGTACAACACTGGTAATTGAAAATGAGACATTATGAAGCTATTAAAAAATATATTATATAGAAAATTAATTGTAGCAATGTGTAAAATGTATTAATTACAGAAATGCGTGCAGTAATAACAGAATTAGCTGCCTTTTGAAATCTCTGATAAAAAATTCCAACTTTTAAAATATAAATCTTTTAGTCACACATCTTTTCAGCTTATTATAAATCTAGTAAAAAAAAAAAAAAAAAAACTTCTTTTATTAGTAATTATTATTAATATAAATTAGTTAAGTAATATAAGTTATAGGTACACACAGAAAAAAGTTTTGTTGAATCAACAAAAATTTGGTTGACCCAACAAAACTTTTTGTTTAAATATAGGTCAATGGAAATTTTGTTTAAATCAACAAAAACATTTTTTTTTTTTTTTTGCAATTCCAAAAAAAAATTTTGTATCGTCAGCAAAAAATGTTTTGTTAATTCAAGTAAAATTGTTCAATTTTACTTGAATTTTGCTAAAACAACCAAAGTGTACTCAACAAAACATGTTTTGTAGTTTTAATAAATTCCTTTTTCTGGGTGTATTAGTAAGATTAATATTTCGTTTGCATTAAATGTACGTGTATTAAATTCATTATTTCGATTTATTGTATTTGATACTGAATCTAATGAAAAAAGAAACATTGCTTATCGCATATGTCTAACATTTAAATAAGAATGAATTCTTATTATAAGTATTCTTTAGTTCTTGTTAAATCAAATAATACATTATAAACATCCAATGCTTACATTTTACTCTTTTTTAAATAACAACGAGGCGTCGATTTCACACGTGATTGATCATCTATTAAGCTTGCAACTTGTGTCATTTCTAAAAAATAACATATTTTTAAAGAAAATGATGTATTGTTATTTATTCATAAATATTTATTACGCAATGTAATTTAAAATATTCATAAGATTAAAAACATCAATTTTTCATCGTATTATGTAGAATTTAAGTCTTAATAATTTAAACTCGTATAAAATGACGTCTAAAAGTATATATTGTAGAAATATGAAAATTAAATGAATGCACCAGAAAAAAAATGAGAATTTGGAATATAAAAGGGAAATCAAAAACGGATAAATTAAGATGATGAATTATCAATGATAAATTAAAAGCAATCTCTAGAATATTTGATGAAGAAAAGTTTTCCCATTATTTAGTACACATTTTTTAAGGGTTTTTTTTTTTTTTGTCTTTCTTTTTGGAGTCACGTGGTTTTTGTGACAAGATGGAGCTTTTAACTCCTTAACAGTTCCTTCTTCTTTGCACACAATAAACTAAAAATATGGTTCAAAACGCCTCTTTTTACGAACTAAAATATTCGCCTTGCTTAATTGAAAAATTTCTGTCAATAATTAAAGCGGAGATCACAATTAACGCGTCGTAACGTATCTAGATGTGACACCAAACTTACTACGCCGTTTTAAAGACGGACCACGGCTGTTTAAAACCTATTACGCTGGATTATGCAAACAGATAACGCTCCAACTTGGCACTTTCTCTGAAGTGGTAAAGGGATGCTTTCACCTTTTATGATTTTCATAGCATGTCTAAAGTTCAGAGGTCAAGCACGGGAGCATGATGACAGATCATCAACGCCTATTTCTTTTGTTGAAACTCCACTTCCTTTTGTCAAAAACCCAAAATTGTTTGAAAAGAATGGGAAGTCGTATTATTTATAGCTCTCTTAGGCAGACTTGCAAATCTGCTATATAAACGCTGCCTTTTATATAGCTGCATCATGCAGCTTAACGGCGTAATAGGTCATAACCTGGTAGAATTCGTCTTTAAAACGGTGTAATAGTTCTAATGTCAAACCGAGACACGTTAGTGGTATTCAAAAGCTTTGAGTAACACTTCAAGAAAACTTATCTAGCACGTTCGGTGTATGGGCAAAACTGCTTAAGGAGTTAAACATTCTTCTTGTTATGTTACTCCTACGTATGTAACAATCAGGCATTGCCTGGTATAAGACATGACTGAAATTTTATGTATGGTAATTCAAAATAACTGTTCAATAATTTGAAGGGAGATCAGGAGCACACGTTAATAACTTTGTCAATAATGAAGATATTTTAGCGATATTTTCAACAATTTTACTTTGAGTTTTGTGAAATGCAATGACATAACGTTCTGGAAATCGCCTCTATTCGTATCAAAAGCGCATTGAGATAGGCTCTCTATAATTCAGAATGTAGCTGAGTTAACGTATTCCTGACCGAATTGCCCTGCACGTCTAGTACTACTCGTAATGCCATCACATTTCACACAAAACAAAGCCAGTCTTAAAAAATTCTGTAAAAGGTCCTGATTAATATAAAAATTATGCCAGAAAAACAGTGTTCGTATTAGGTGCCTGTATACTGCTGACTAAATAAATGGACTACGACTCTGGTTTCCTATACAAGAATTACTTATCTTGACGTATAATAATACACTAAACATTTATATATTCACACACACTCTAATACAGTGAAACCAGATAATTTATCCAATACCTAACTTATATTACGAAAAATTCTTCAATGGATGCATTAAATTTTGAATATGATACTATACTAATACTTCTCATGATATGATCATATTTCACCCAAAGATAAGGTCAGTCTCCAAATTTCCCCAAAAGTTCCTCAATAATATCAAAATTTTGCACGAAAACCCGCGTTCCTATTAGAAGTATGTTCGGATGACTGAATATGTTGACTGCCACTTTGGTTTCTTATACAAGAATTATCAATCTTGATGTATATTATCACCCTAAAGATTCATATATTCATACTCTCTCTTAAAACCCAACCGCATTATATATTGTTTAATTATAGTTTTAAAGTACATAATTTATCCAATACTTAACTCCTTTTAGGAAAAACTCTTTAATACGGATACATTTAATTGTAAATACATTACGTTACACTTTTATCTAAAGAAAATCTTTTTCATTTGGAAAAAAAAAAAAAAAAAAAACATGAAACAGGTGCAAATAAACTTATCGGATAAGTAATATGTGAGGAGAAAAATCGACGAATTCAAGAAAAATAACATTAATGATAAATTAAAAGAAACTCTGGGGATTAACGCGATGAAAGATCTTTTAGCACTATTTTTAGTAACTTTTTTCATAGAAATTTCCCATTGGTTTGGTATAGTTCTTCGTTTTATGAAACAAACATTGACGCTTTTATGTTTTGTTATTAATGTTACATCTTCTCTTGCTGTACAAGGCACACGATCGCGTGTCTCACGGGATATACAAGAAGTTGTAAGGGAATGTTTTTAAGAGAATAGAGGGCTACGATATTTTTTTCCAAAGCATAAAGGGAAATTCATTAAAGTGTATGCATTTATGATGACAAACACCGATTGAGTATTTTTTTTTTATATATCTTGTAAGTGATAAAATACTGATTTTCGAAGCTTTCATTTTTACTTTACTTTAGAAGCAGATATACAAGAGGGACTGTATCTTTTTTTTCTTTGCGTGTGTGTGTGTGATAGTTTTGTGACAAAAATTGTAACATTGGAAATAGAAAACAGGTGATTTTAAAACTGCAGCAGTTTACCTAGGTGACAAGGAAGATTAAGTTTTGATTAAAAAAAAAACATGTTTAAAGTATCCTTTGTTATAATAGTATATATACGTATTAGATAACAATTAGATACGCTCTATATGTGTTTCTGTTGTGAGACATTATAGATTCATAGATTAATCTCGCATTGAGAGAAATCAGTGTTTAACTTTTCTGCATTTATTTTTTTTTTATTATTTTATTATTCTGAAACATCAGTTTTTAAAGTTTTTGCAGCAGAAATACTCTCGATTAAGTAAATATTGGTGACCTCTGACTGTGGTGCCATTCTGAGACTTTATAAATTATAAAGACTATCTCGCCCTATGAGCCATATCAGTTTTTTAATTCTTTTCATTTTTTTATGTTTTATTTGGATGCAAGTTTTCGCATATTTATCTATTTAGACGTTCACAAATTAACACTAAAAATCATTTTTAAAAATTATGCTATTAAAAATAATGCTAATGATATTAAAAAAGGCATTTTTTTCCTCTGGAAATTAGATAATAATTTCTGGTAATTTATGGTTTCAAAATAGTGACATATTTGCTTGGAACAAATAATGATAGTTCTTTTTTTTATCTATAATTTTATTATAAATTATTAAAATTTAATGATATCACAGAGGAAAGCACAATTAACTGTTTAACCCTTTGATTGGCTGTGAACTTTCTCAGATTTTTAAAAAATTGCTCTTAAATGCAGGTTAAGTAAAATATAGTTTAGTTCTTTTGTGTTCATGCACACAGTGCGCACAATAAATTGGCAATAAATTCGCATGTCCTTATTTCACATTATTGGTTCCCGTATTATATATATTTTTTTTTATTTAGTAAAACTACGTTATTAAAGCTTTTAATTAACTTTTTCTTCTTTTTTAGAGGTAAAAGCGTTAAATGCTTATAGTAATCTTCTTGGAGACGAAATACGAAGTCAGACCAACCGATAATTTCTGCACTCCGTACAGAGTGAACTGCTAACGGAATTTCAGTTTTCAATAACACTCCTTTACGAATAGTTTACATCGTGAAAAGTCTGCAAGTCGCTTATCCTAATGTAGCCATTTCAGCAATGAAAAAGCTCAGGTACACAAAGATAGCACATGACCAGATAGTGTACAATCCTTGTGAGTGCCATATCTTTTTCTTGCTGTATTTGGGACAGCAGTATCAGCATCTTACACATTTAACTGTTTGTAAAGGGATAAATTTTAAGTCCACCATTCGCTTTTAATTCCCTTTTTCCAAGCACGTATCCTAGAAAGACTTCAATAGCATCCCTTTACATACAGTTTACAACGTGAATAAGCTGCAAATCACTGATACTAATGTAGCCATTTCAGCAAGGCAAAGAGATAAGGTACACAAAGATAGCACAAGCACATGACCAGATAGTATACAATCCTTGTGAGCGCCATACCTTTTTCTTGCTGGTTTTGGGACAGCAGGATCAGCATCTTAGGCATTTTTAAGGTAATAAACTATTTGTAAAGGGATAAATTTTAAGTCCACAATTCCCTTTTAATTACCTTTTTCCAAGCACGTATCCTAGAAAGACTTCAATAACATCCCTTTACATACAGTTTACAACGTGAACAAGCTGCAAGTCAGTGATACTAACGTAACCATTTCAGCAAGGCAAATGAATAAGGTACACAAAGATAGCACACAAAACCAGATATTGTTCAATCCTTGCGCACCTTATATATTTTCCTTGCTTCTCTTGAGACTGAAGGATCAGCGTCTGAGACAATTTTAAGGTTATAAACCGTTGGTATACGGATACATTTTAAGTCTCCAATTCTCCCTGCCAATAATATAATCAATTTCTCCCTGCACGTATTCTTGAAATACTTCAATGAAATCCCTTTACGTACAGTTTAAGATGGTTAAAAGCTCCAAGAGACTGATCTTAATGTAGCCATTTCAACAAAGAAAAATCATAAGGCCTACAATGATAGCACAAGACCAGACATTGTGCAATCCTTGCGTGCTTCATACCGTATTCTTGATGGTTTTGGGACACCAGAATCTGCATCTTAGACATTTTTAAGGTTATAAACTGTTAGTAAACGGATAATTTTTAAGTGTCCAATTCGTTTGCAATTCCTTTTCGTACACTGCACGTATTCCAGAAAGGTTGAACTAACTTCGTATTTCTTCGAAATGATTGATATCAGCTTCAGCACTTCACACTTACATCCAAAAAAAGTTAATAAATTCAGAAACATAGTTTTTAAAAATTAATTAGAAACACGTAAAATAAGAAGATGCAGAGTCATTGCCTATTAATTAACTGTGTATACCTTATACATTTCTGTACTTTGAAGTTCATGAAATATAATTCAGTTAAAAATATTTTTGTTTACAATCAATTAAAAATTGTATTTCCGGAAAGGAATAATTTGAAACAACATTTTTAAACTTGAGAAGTGTTTTTTACCTAAATTACTGCCATTTTAATATATAAATGTAGCAGAAAAACCTACATGTTTATGAACAAAACGAAAAATCTATCTACATTGTGTTGATCCGGTGTTTTATTCATTGTTCAAAATATTAAGGTTATCCTAAATACCTATAACAAGTCTCCAATCATTGCATATCCAATTTCTACTTTTAAAAATGCTATTTCTATTTTAAAAAATTATATTCATTAAAAATTATATTTATATAAAAATTATATAATTATAACTATTTTAAATATTTATAATGCACTTTTAATTGAATAGCTTCATTTTTAAATTAAGTTCCGTGTGCTTATGTAATAAACAAAGGCTTTTCTCTCCAAAACGAAGTATCATATTGTATGTGTTGTAAATATTTTAAATTAATCTTCAAACATAATTTTTAGTTACATATTTGTATGATTAAAAAAGTTTATTACTATCACATAAGATTAAACAAACTTCTTCTCTTTTCAGGTAAATATTTCTCTTTTCTGTTTACTCTGATGCAAAAGTTTTGAAAATTTCTTTGACAAAGGTAACATTTTTAACTATATAGCCTTTGAAGAATACCTCCAAATAATGTTTGTGGTTAAACTCGAATGCATGTATAAATTATAAATTTGTATACCTGAAAAAAAAAAGTAATAATAACTAGCAAAATTTTATTTCATTTAATAAAACTTGAATTAATGTAGACTGATTCCTGTACTGTGCTCAGTTTCAATTTATTTTTATTTTTATTTTTATTTAAAAATCCGTTACAAAGCGGTAACTTGGCGTGGGCCGCGATTAATTGAAAGTTTGCTGCTTTTATTTACGCTTGACAGAAAGCGCATACTAATGGTATTATTAACAAAGTTATAATTTTTGCTATGTTAAGACAACAGGAAAGGAAAAAAAAAAACATTATTTAAATTATCTATTTGGGATTTCTAAAATTTTTCTCAACGTATAATCATAATTTAATTAATATTAAAATATTAAATAATAAAAGAGTAGTGTTTAAACTATTTCGTTTTTGCAGCTTCAGAGACAGTTGACATATTTTGAGAAAGTAGTTTGACGCATAATTAATTCCATTTTTTAAAAAACTCATAAACAATGGTAACCATAAAGAATATTTCACCATTTATCACCTGCGCCCGACTAAAGGAAAAAGTCTTAAAAATAATTTATTAGTTTATAATTAAGTTCTAAAAATATTAAAATAATGTACTGCTTTCAAAACACACCTTTGTACAGAATTTTTACAATTATAGCATATCATGAAGTGATTGAAAAATCGATTACAAACTTCCAGCTTTACATCCAAAAAACCAAATTAAATTAAATTAAAGAGTGTAAAAAAAAATAATTATAATAATAATAATAAATAATAATAATAATAAATAATAATAATAATAATAATAATAAATAATAATAATAATAATAATAAATAATAATAATAATAATAAATAATAATAATAAAAGAAAACTTTTGCAAAATTAACCTAACTGTCATATTTATCAGATTTTTAAGTAATAACATCGATATAACCTCTCATTTTCTTTTGTACGGTCAGTGCTAGAAATTTTCAAACAACAAAGAAAAATTGTAAAAGGCATCTATCTATACATTTTAAACAAAAATCGCATTCTGTCAAATCCCCATGAAAATCGTCTCTTTGCGCATGCGTCAACTTTTTTGAAGGCTTCTACCCTCAGACACGGGAAACCTGATTGATTAACCCAACCCTCACCTGTTTAGCAAGGGGATTGAAAAGGGTTGATTGAAAATAGATAAAGCCGTACGTCTATGCATTGAAAGCATAGACCTCCTAATAAATTTTTGCTCTGAGGTTGAAAGCTAAAGCTTTTTTTAAAAATAAACTCATGTTTTCACTACTAAATATGCATATTTTTTCGCAAAATTTGAAATAGAGCTTGGATGCTGTTATATTTATAACCGATTGAAATGTCAGAGAGTTCGGAAGATGAGAACTATTTTTTTATTGTTATATTAAAGAAGCAGATGCGAAAACAAACAAACCAACAGAAGAAAACATTTCTTTTACAAATAGACAACAATATATTTTCACGAAATTTTACAGGGGCTGTAAAACCGTTTTATTTATCCCCAATAACGATTTCAAAGAGTTCGGACAAAAATAACTTTTTATTTTAAAACTGTGAAACGACTTTAAGTTAAAAAAAAAAAAAGAAAGAAAAGAAAAGAAAAGAAGAGAAGCGCTTTTATCACTAAATATCAATATTTTCTCGCGAATTTTTCATTTTAAAATATAATTTCATACAAAATCGGTTTAAAGATATAAAATAATAAAAACGATGTTTTATTATTATTATTATTTATTATCAAGGGCCCGGCCAACGCCCGACGGGTGTCTTTACATCCAAAAACCAAATTAAACTAAATAAAATAGTGTTAAAAGAAAAGAATTAAAACTTTCGCAAAATTAACCTAACTGTCATATTTATCAGATTTTTAAGTAATAACATCGATATAACCTCTCATTTTCTTTTGTACGTTCAGTGCTAGAAATTTCCAAACAAAAAAGAAAAATTGTGAATGGCATTCTTTATAAAACCACGAATTTTATTCTACGCAATATTTATATGCCTCTTATTTTCATCCTTCTTTTTTCTTCCTCTGTTATTTAGCTTACGCATTCCTCTTTGATGCAGCATCATATATTTCTCAGTTTTTTTTCTCAAATAATAAAAATATTTCATTGAGAACAACTGGATTGAATTTCAAAGCAAATCCTACTGATATAAAACCGTAAAACAGGATTTGTTTCTTTTTATTATAGAAGTATATGGCGATTTTTTGTGCTGTCTTTTCACCTACTGCTATGAAATAGGAAAAACATGGGTTTTCTTTTTTAATATATTGGTGCATACGGAGTTTAGTCTCGCAGTTTAACACAAATTTATAATCTAATGTTTTTAATTTTAATTTATAATGTAGTGTGTAATTTATAATGTGTTTGTGAGAGCCTATTACTTACCCATCATACGTAGTATAGGGTAAGTCTTGTAATCGTTTTGAAAATCGAAAAAAAATTTTTGACGGATTTACACGTTTCAGACACTGGAGATTCCGAAAAACATATTTTTAGAAAAAAATTTTTGCCGTCCGTCTGTGTGTCTGTGTGTGTGTGTGTCTGTAAACGCTCTATCTCACGAAAAAAATGAGATAGAGACTTGCAATTTGGTATGTACTTAGTATGTAATAATGGGAAGAAGCCTATTTCATTTCAATAACCTCGATTAACCGGAACAATTTTTTTCGGACTCTCGAAATATTCGTTCTGATGAAAGGTATATAAAAATTTTCGAAATTGTATATTTTAAGAAATGAATATAAAAGACAATAAAAAAACATAAATTTTGAATAAAGCATGAAGTCGATCGGATAATTAGTTGCCGAGATATTTGGAATCCTGTTTTCCACACTCTTCGATTTTTCATGACCCTGTATTTCATCCAAATTTCACTTCAAAGATATATTTTAATTAGAAATTTGACGCCTAATCAGATGCAATAAATCGCTAGTTAATAGGATTATTATTTTTGGAGTTATAAGGGTAAACCTCTTTCAAGCAATTCAGTAATCGAGCCTTTAAAGTTTGTGACGTCATCAAGCCACGATTTTATTTGAATTGCAATGCATTTTATAAGTAGTTTACACATTTTTATTTTAATATTTTACATTATGCATATCCATGATGGGTAAGTATTACGGTGGCCCCCAACGACTAGTTTTACAGTGGCATATTGTTTTCTCCATGGCAACTGAATTATATACTGAATAAATAAAATAAATGTCTTCTAATATTGATATATAAAATATCTATTTTCATTTTTCCATAAAACTATTTTTGAACTATTACTATTTCTCAAGAAAAATATACTAAATATACAGTGAAATTACATTTTTCTGCTATTTTGAAGAAAAGA
The DNA here is from genome assembly GCA_963931845.1 of Maratus michaelseni. Taxonomy (NCBI): domain Eukaryota; kingdom Metazoa; phylum Arthropoda; class Arachnida; order Araneae; family Salticidae; genus Maratus; species Maratus michaelseni. The sequence goes on along the minus strand of OZ007588.1, from coordinate 135,421,066 downwards.
ATCTGTGAAAAAAAAATCATGTGTGATTTGTTTTCTCATATATACTTTTTATTTAAAAAAATACTTTTTTAATTATTTTTAATTATTAGTATATATAAATAATGTAGAACAATAGAAAGAACATTGTTTAATAATTTTGTTTTACTCTTGTCATTGTTGAAATTCCAGAATTCCAGGAATTTCTTTTTTTACAACTTGGAAATGATCGTACCTTCATCTTTTTAAAAAATTTAAAAAATGCTACATACAACAGTAAAAATATCTTTGAAATGTCCAGAAGTAGCATTTATTATTGTTATTATTTAGATTGTTATTATTATCATTATTACATAGTATTTCATAAAAATCTCTCTAATTTTAAACATCAACAACTCATTAACTATAATACATAGAAAGATGAAATAAGTGAAATGTATTGAGAAAGTCATAAGTTTTGTATACAGTAGTTTTAAAATAGTTCAAAGTTTCGTCAAGAGATGGCGCTGCGATATCTCAAAATGCGAGAATGCTCAAAGTAATGTGTAAATTTCAAGTATTTGAGCACGAAAAGAACTGTTTGTATATTGTTATAGTATAAGATTGTATAAGTTTGAAAGTCAGTTTGAGCAATTTTAAAGCTTCAACTGGTGCCAAAAATTTTAATTATTTCTTTAATTACTGTATACAAAACTTATGAGCTACCTGAGAAGCTTGTCACTTACTTCCTATTTATATTTATCATAGTGAATGAATTATTAAAGTTTAAATTTAGAAACTCTTTATGGAACATCTTGTATGGTGAAATTAAAATATGATTTATAAACTCAAGGTCAAAATATAAAAAATAGCATAATGTTAAACATTCTTATTTGAATTATAATTCGAATTGTTTTGTGTATTTGTATTAAAATGTATCGGTTAAAATAAACTTAAATACGTTTAATTTAATTATTATGATTTTTTCGCTCATTTCTTTCGTTAGGAAAATATACATATATAATTTAAATATTTAAGTAATTAAGTAAGAGTTTAAGTTTTTTTTTTTTTTTTAAACATGCATCTGCAATTTAATATTAATATTAGACATATTTGTAATAATCATTCAAAATTATTGTGGATGAGCAATTTTTTAAATTAAGTCATTTATTTTCTCCTATCCCTTATTTATTATTTTCCGTTTCTTTTCCGAAAGTTTTGTTTGCCCTTTCTGCAAATCTTCTTTTTCTTTGTAGCGGAACCATTTATATCAGTTTTTTTTTGCAAACAATAAGTTTCGTCCTTCAACAGGAAAAATTGGATTAAATTTCAATCCGAATTCCTCAGTAGTCTTAGCATGAAAATATTTGTTTCGCTTTTCCCATTGCAGTGTATTGATTCTTTGTGTGTTGCCATTTTACATCTATTTTTTGACATGATAAAAAATGAAATCAGGAATTGGGTTTTTTTTTCTGGAACGAGTTGCTGAAATTTATGTCAAGTACACAATACAAATTCGTGATGTGTATTTTGATTTTACTTTTTAAAAAGGATTTTTGCATTTTAGACATGTTATCAATTTTTAATGTAAGTATTACAGATAACGTTGGATTTTCATAAGGCATATCTTTAAAAAAACAAAAAAAATCAAATAATATATTTATATATGCAAACGGGGACTATATATATGTAAGTGCGTGAGTGTAGGTAAATGCAGAGCGTTTCAAAAAATACATACACAACTGCTCTCTCCGATCCGGATCATCTTCATTCAGAGATTGGACTAACATTTGAATGCAACTTCTTGAATGTAGACGCTTAAAAATGCAACGGACGCTTAATTTTTTTAAATTCTACCTGGAAACGCGTGAGACACTTGCAGAACAGATTTCCTTGAATGTTTGCACTAAGTTTCTTCAAGGATTTCTAACGGGGTTTCTGCATATTTTGTCGATGTCCGTGGTCTACCCAAACGTTGTTTTAGAACATATTGAACAGTTCCATCTGCTTCAAACTTACCTCTAAAGCTGAGTATAGTCCAAATACTCAGATAAGAGCTAGGAATTATTTGGAAATGCGGAAGAGCAGCTATTTATTTACTTGCATTTGCTTGCAGATTAGCTATTTGCATGCTAGAATCGCTTAGCATTAGTTATTTGCTTGCCGCTTATTTGCTTTTTCTTTTTGCTTTCAGAACAGATTTCTTTGAATTTTCTCCCTACATTTCTACAAAGGTTTCTACCATGATTTCTGTGGATGATTTCTACCTGATTTCCTGATTGTTTATGACCACGGTCTCTTCTCAAACGTTGCTTTTGAACATTTGGAACAGTTCCATCTTCCTCAAACTTACCCCTAAGACTGCGTATAGACCAAATACTGCGACCAGAGGCCTAAATTATTAAAAAATGCAGCAGAGCAGCTATTTGCTTGTTTACATTTGTATGCAACTTTTCTAATTGCTTAATATCATTGCTTAACATTAGATATTTCCTTGTTCTATTTCCTTTCAGAACATATTTTCTTGAAATTTCGCCATACGTTTCTACAAGGATTTCTACCAGAGTTTCTGCGAGTTTTGTTGATGACCGCGGTCTTCTCGAACGTTGCTTTTGAACATTTGAACAGTTCCATCTGCCTCGAACTTACCTATAAGGCCGCGTATAGACCAAATACTGCGACAAGAGCCATAAATTATTTGAAAATTCAGCATTTGTTTACATCTTACCAATTTGCTTGCTAGCATTGCCTACCATTAGCTATTTGCTTTCTAGCGTCTTATTCCACCTGGTGGAGAAAAAAATTCTTTGAATTTTTGATTTATATTTCTACCAAGGTTTCTGTAGGTTTTGATGCTAACATTGTCTTCCCGAACGTTCTATTCTGCGCATAGACCAAATACTGATGCATGGGTCATAAATTATTTATCGGGGCTTTCATTTAAAAAAACTATGTGGTTAGTTGTGGCCTTTTTTTTTTCATTTTCAAAGATGTCGAGGCAAACCACACAAAATCAACTAAGGAAATTCTCCCCAATGGAGGTTATAAGTATGTCAGGGATCCTCCATCACTATCGTCGCATTTTCTTGACGTGCGACAAAATTATCGTCATATCCAACAAGCCGAAAAAGTCCCGCTTTCCGTCGTGATGTTGTATTTCTGCTTAACTATAGCAATTCTAAATGGCACAGGCAGTCTATCTAAAATGGCAGAGTCTTATCTTAAACTCTCTCCAAAATTGTTTCTACACTTCAAGCTTCCAGTAACACTTTAGTATAGGCGATTTTTGAAAAATTCACGAAATTTTTATCCGAATTTTAGCGTTTTACGGCGAATTTTTTTTTTTTTTTTTTTTTTTTTTTTGATTTAACTGAAAGAACTCTTCGGTAATTTTTGATTCTGCTATGATTAAGTTCAAGTGGGCAGAAAGCCAAATTGGTTTCTATAGCTATGTAAATGCTGAAAATTAGAATTTAATTTGAGACGATCGCCGCGTGCCTTTGAAATAAGACAATTACGCTTTGTAAAAGAATTATTTGTATACGCTATGAAATATGAAAAAGAATGATTTGTGGAGCACCTAATCCTATGTTCGTTTGGAACAGAATTCCTTCTCTCCCCCCCCTCCTCCCCCCCAAAAAAAATATGTTTGAAATAATAATAAAAAAATAGAAGTAAACAAACTTTTATTATTATTATTATTATTATTATTATTATGGGAAAATATAATGGATAAACATAAAAGAAGCCATAATAATAAATATATAGACAAATTCTATCATTACTACATGCAGATAATGACAAATATAATTGATAAGACAAAATGATTACTCAATGTAAAAAAAACGTAACCTATAATTAGGATGCCAAGGCCTGAACAGTTTAAAGCTACACATTTGAATAACTTTTTCATATTTTGGAAGGTGCAATGAGTCGGTTTTCAGATTTCTTGAAATAAAAACACAATAAGACATTTTTTATGCCTTTCGTATGATGGATGTAACGTGCAGGGATTTCCTCTTTAGGAATTTTTTTTTGGTTAATTACATCCTAAAAAATCATTTGAATATGTTGAGTCCTTTTTTTCTCTATAACCATGGAGCATTTTTATAGTAATTGCATTACATTTCGCTACAAATTTATGTATGTATATTTATTGTAAATAAACATATATTCATTAAAAATAAAGACTTAGATCATATGATTGTGCGTACTGTATAAGGGTAGCATTTTACGTATTAGCCTCGAAAAAAAAAATTGGAATTTTCAAAAAAAAAAACTAGAATAATGAACTGATTATTAATGTGATTAGATTGAAGGTAAGACAAAAATATTATTATTATCTTTAATTTTATCATGTATTAACAGTAACATGGATTATTACTCCCAAAGAAATATTTTGCTATACAAAATGAGAGAACAAATCTTAACACTATATCTACTTATTTATAAACTAATTGCATCATTATTATATTCAAGCTTTTATATTTTTACAGAAATGTAAGATATCGGTAAATATTTGAAACACAAAATGAACTCGAATTATGAACTGAACAATTAATGCGATTATATTAGTCGTAAGGCTGAAATGCTCATTTTTAATGTTTAGTAAGGTAAAGCTAGGATAGTCTGCGCACAATTCAAAAGAATAACAATAAAAAATCTAAATCTTACTAATTTTTTGCTAAACTATCCATGAATAACTTTTACTTCATTTGTTTTTTATGCATTTTCATTGCCATTTTGTTCTTGTGTTACAATTTGATAGAACAGTTGTAATAAAACCAAGAAAGTTATTTAGCGCAATCTGTCCTTACAGGGTTGGTGTGATTGCGCAAATGGGTAGGAGAGATTTTTACTAATGTGGGAATTGAATGTTTTCCTGCTTAAACTAAAACGACAGAGTCAAAGCCAATCAGCGACTTCATCTTGATATTGCGTCATATAATCTATGTTGAAGCATGCAAGCTCCAAACCACACTTCAAAAGGAAGTCAAAAGAGGTGTTTTGGATCGAAGGGAAGCTTTGGCAGAGTCAATGAAGTTGGTGAGTTAAGACGGTCGTTTTTGAACTATACTGAAGACGTCGACACTGAGATGTTTTAGATTAAATAAGATGTAATGCAGATAATCCAGATGGTTCATTAATATTCATATGTTTACATGTATTTTTAACTTTCTTTGTAGTTAGTTTTATTAATATAGAGTTCATTTTAACTTGATGTTTTCTAGTTTATTTGAAGTAAATCGAGTGAATTATTTATCGAGTTGGTGTCAGAGAAAACTAAACCCCATACTAATAATAACTACAATTAAATTGATAACAATAATAATTACACTTAAATGATATTGTTGCAAGGCTTTTGTGAACAGTTATTTTTGTATTAGGAGTGAATATTTCAATTAAATGATTAAAGAATCAGAAAAATGAAATACTTTTAAAAACGTTTAAAAAAATTTAATTAAGGGAAATAAAATTAAAGAATCAGAAAAAGCAAGTCCAGATAAGATTACAAAATAATATTAAGTTACTTGATAACACGTTTAACTTAAAATTAGTCCATTTTCATTTTTCATTTTTTTATGCAAATTTACCAATAAGCTGCGTAAACTCTCCTAGTATGGAAACTAATAGGAACAACACGCCATCTCTCCTAAGTAGCAGATGCGCAAACTCTCCAATTTCGGTAGGAGAGATTGCGCGGCCTTTTATTTAAACATGGCCGCTACTAAAACGAACCGTTGATATTCACATTGTTAGTCTAGATTAGTAGCTTATGAGAAATCGTTTAAGTTAAAAATATTTTGTACCACTGACATTGTATAGAAATTCTGATGAATAGCTATGAAAATTCAAGCACTTACTTTTGGAAAACAAAACAAAATAACAATGCTTTGTCTTTGACGCTCAAAACAATTAACGTGCAATTTCAAATTGACACTCCACTACTGCTGTTGTACAACTACCTGGAGTCACTGCTCACTCAATCTACTCCTTCCACCTTAATCTCTATTTGCGCAATCTCCCCGACTGCGCCATCTCTCCTGACTTTACCTTATATATATATATATTATATATATATATATATAAACACAGAAATAAGTATTAAAAGTAAAATGGGTTGTCGCTTTCACAGAAATATTTTAAATAAAATGAACTCGAATTATGAACTGATGAATTAATGCGATGATAATTAGTCTAAGGCTGAAATATTCATTTTTAAAATTTACCTTTTTTTTTTTTTTTTTTTTTTTTTTTTTTTTTTTTTTTTTATTATTATTAATAAAAGTAAAATGGGTTATCACTTTCACAAAATTATTTTATTGCACAAAAAAAGAAAAAAAACTCTTATCACTATCATTTCTTGTTTGTAAACTAATTTTACTAATAAAGCTTGATTCATGCTTATTTTTTACATTTCAAAAGATGCAAGATATTTAGTGGTTTTCAGATTTTAGTAAACAATACAATAAGTCATTTTCTTTTTTTAAAGTTGATGTGATGGATGATACCTATGGGATTTTCTCCTTTAGAAAGACATGTCGATTACATCCTGCGACTCTTTTGAATAATTTTTGTTTGTTTGTTTGTTTTTAATTTTCTGTCTATAACCTCATAAATTATCTTGATGTATTTTTATCATAATTGCTTTTAATATCTGGAGAAATTTATGTACATATGCATATGTATATGTAAACATATATTCATTCAAAATAAAAATAATAATAAAGGAAAGAGTCAAGTTATTGATCATGCATTCTAAATAAGAATAATATTTAATATTTACTCATTATATATATAATCTTGAAATAAAAGTAACATGGATTAATGCTTTCACAGAAATATTTTTAAGTGTAAAAAAAAAAAAAAAAAAAAGTTTTAATACTAATTGCTGCTTTTTATAAACTAATTTTAATATTAAAGCTTGATTGTTAATATATAAAATGTAATAAGACTTTTTAAAGTATAAAAAGTCCATCCACCTTTCAGTAAGATGGATGATACTGGTTTTTTTTTCCTTTGAAAACACATTTTTGTCGATTTCATACATCTTATGAATCCTTCGACTAGTTTGAATGTTTTTTTTTTTTTTTTTTTTTTTTTTTTTTTTTTTCTTGCTATAAACATGAAAAAATGTCTTCATGTATCTTTATCGTAAATGCTTAAAATTTTTCGGTAAAGTTATGTATATGTGCCTGTGTATCATATATAAACGTATGTTCATACTAAAATAAAGAGTTGAATTATCGCGTCATGCAAACGATATCAAAATAATATTTAATTTTTTTCACGAACTCGTCAATGAAAACAATAAGAAAGCATCAATTGATGAATTAATGCGATTAGATTAATTGTAAAAGCCAAAACATTTAATCTAGGGTTTTTTTCATGTAAATCAATAACATGGGTTATTGCTCTCGTGGAAGTACATTTTATTATACAAAAAATAAAACAAATCTGTTAACACAATCGCTACTTATTTATAAGCTCATTTCACTATTATTATACTCAATGTTTAATATTTTTACAAAGATATATAAGGTATTGATTTTAAGATTTCCTTAAATAAACTACACAATAAGGTATTATTTTCCTTTTTATGACTTCGGTATGATGGATGATACATATGGGAATTTCCTCCTTTGGAAAAACATTTTTGTCGATTACATCCTTTGAATATTACATACTTTGAATATTTTGAATGTTGTTTTATAAATTTCTTTCAGTAAATAGGAAAAGCTAACGTGACATATTTTTATCGAAATTGCATCAAAACTTTCAAAAAATTTATGAATACATGCATATGTTAAAAAAGTTGAATAATCTGATAGTACATGCATAATAACCGTTCACATTTTGTTAATTAAAAAAGTAGTTTTAATATTGGAAGAAAAATTAACTTGAATTATGAACTCATGAATTAATCCGATTATATTAATGTTAATCCGATTATATTAATGTTAAGTGTTAAATAATGCTAAAAAATAAATGAATTGTGCACTTTTGCAAAATCATTTTAATGCACCAAAAATAAATATTTGTTTTTAAACTCAAGTATTTTCATGTAATAAATTCATTGTGCACTTTTGCAGAATTATTTTAATGCACCAAAAAGGAAATCTCTTCACACAATAGTTGCTTAATCATAAACAAATTTCTCTTCTCAAGTAAGATTCTGCTAATTACTTTTAGCCTCATGTGTACTTCAAGATTTTTTCTTCTTTATTTGTTTATTTGATGATGAATCTATGAAATAGTGCCGATTTTTAGGTTTGCATTTAAATCGAGATAACCACTGTAAGTAATTTTTATTTATTATGTATAATTTGTAACGCATTATAAACTTTAAATTCTAACGCAAATTACAATGTAGATTAAATATATATATATATATATATATATCTGAAATTCAGTATCCCTGTATTCAAATAAAAACAAATCATAATTGTCCCTACCTAAAAATATTTTCTTTACTATAAATTCCATTCTTAAGTTGTCCTGTCGCTGAAATAATGTTATCGATTTTTATGATTTGCCAAGATAAATCACACAATAAAACCGTTTTAACCGTTTTTGCGATATGATGGATTATGCCTGCGGGTATTACCGCCTTTAGAGATTTTTATCTCAGCCTACCGAGACTTTTTTCAAACATTTTTAAATATTTAATATGGAACTTGATGGGTTTTTGCGACATTTTATTCATATATTGCCCTGCATTAATGATGATTATATCTGGATTATCCTATTATCTAACGCAACTACTGAAATAATGGTGAACCACCGTTTAAAGGGTGTTGTTGTTCGTGTCCTAAACATATTTAACTGAAAATTAACTTTGTCCCACTAATATGTAAAGAGAGGATGTTCAAGGATATATGCTGATCTTAATTAATGGTGATTATATCTGGATTACTTTATTATCTGATGCAACCACTGAAAGAATAGTGAACCACCGTTTTTTAAGGGTGATGTCCAAAACATATTTAACAGAACATTAATTTTGACCCAATAATGTGTAAAGAGGAGATGTTGCAGGATATGCTGTCCCGCACGAATAATGATTATATCTGGATTATCCTATTATCTGACGCAATCACTGAAAGAATAAAGAACCACCGTTTTTCAAAGGTAGTGCCTAAAATTATCTAACTGAAAATTAGCTTAGACCTTCTAATTTGCAAAGAGAGGATGAATACAAGAATAGAACTTTAAGATGTGAATTTTATGCTTGTGATGTTTGTCTGTCTTATGACGGTAGAATACTTTTTGTAATACTGTTAAAAACACATTTTCTCCTTAAAATAAAATAATACTTAATGACATCACATGTGACAGCTATTAATTTTAAATTTACCTGTTTACATTATATCGAAAATAATAACATTCAAAAATGTCTCGTGGTTTTTTTTTCGAGTTTAAATTTTGTAATTTTAATGGGGGTTCTAAAGACTATTGTCTCATGTTGATAAAACTCTACCTATTTCAATTCGCATACTCACTTAATAATCATACTTTAAAAATAATTTATTAAATTCTTGACATGTATGTTGTTAATTATATTGAATGCAAATTTTTGCAATTTTATACACACACACACACACACATATATATATATAATATATATTAATAAAACACTTTTTAAAATAAAAAATAACAATAGAAAAAAATGACCAAGTATTAGAATATGTTAGAAAATAACTTCATTCTAATAGTGCTAAATACAAGGTATCGTACATATATATATATATATAGAGAGAGAGAGAGAGAGATCGACAGAGCGGCAGAGAAAGAGAAGGGGTAGGCGTACAGTAGAGTGCAAGAAATTACGAAATTTTATACAATTAAAAAAACGAAGAAAACACCTTTTTTGAATAAATTGAATCAAAGTGATAATTTTTAGAAAGAAGAATTAGTTTAGTAAACTTCTGTTACTTTATTTTAAACTTTGCAAGTTTAAAGGTCAAATTTACGTTTAATGGAATTACTTTTCAGTTGTAGCACCTACAGAAACTTTCGCTCTCACCTCTAGAGAGCAAAACAGTGGCCGAGCAATTGTCCCGTTGTAACCTGACTTTCTCACGCAATCAACCGCGTCAAGGGCATCCGGGCGTGGAGTTTGCCTTTAGGGCATCATTAATTCCACAGAGGCACAAAACTCAGGTCGCCGGGGGACAAAAATCTCGACAATTAGCCATATCTGGGGGTCGATCAGCCTGGAGACCTTCTTTAAAAGGTACTCCGAGTCTGTTTTATTCAGAAAGGCTGGTCCTTCAGCTATCGCCTATTGTCCGCAAATGAGCCCGGCCAATGAAAGCTGCTTGAGATAACGCGCCAAGATAGATAAAACCAAAGAATGGGATGGAATCACAACCACTCAGGCATAGACTTCTAATGTGTTTGATTTAAATGCTGCAACTCTTGCAAAATATCTCTTGTTGCTGCAAAATGCAGTGTTTTGTCTACCTACACAGTTTGCGTTTACTCATTTACAAAAGGACACCATGGATGTCAAAACAAATGTGAACATCATTTCGGGATGGGTGACCGCAAAAGCTATATGTTTCCTTTTCGTGACATATTTACTTTATTTAATTATTTGTATATATTTCCTCTAGTTTTCAATTAGTATATTCAGAACTAACTAAAGAAGGCGTTTGGTTGCGGTAAAGTTAAAAATGATTATTTAAATGTCCAGTTGTTCAAAGTTTATTTTATTTATTTTTCTGCGGTTTTTCATTTCTTTTTGCCTCTTCGTCTTTCTCTTTTTACCTTATCCGTTCTTCTCTCTCGCTCTCATTTTTTTTCTTTTCATTCCTTTTTGTTACCATATCCTAACGCACCAAGATAGAGAAAAAAAAAATAATGGAATAGAATTGCGAGTACTTCAGGCTTAGATTTTTAGTTATCTAATCCGTTAGACTAAATATTGAAGCCCTTGCAAAATATCTCATGTTGGAGTTGGGAAAAATGCAATGTTTTCTTTGCCCACATAGTTTGAATTTACCCTTTTAGAAAAGGACACCATGGGTGCCAAAATAAATATGGGTATCTTTTCTTCCTGGATGCCTGTAAATTAGTGGTCTCAAAAGTTCTTTTTTTCTTCCGCTGACGTATTTGATTCATTTAATTGTTTGAACACTTTTTTTTCTAATTTTTAATAAGCGAACTAACTGAAGAAGGCGTTTCATTATGACAAACAACAACAGCAACAACAACAAAGAAACTCGTTTACTTGTTTACTTATTGAAATTGTGAATTTCTGCGTTTTTTTTTTTTTTTTTTCACTTTATATTGTTCCCTTTTTGTCTCATTTTTTCTCCCTTCACTTTACATTTTTCCCTTTTTGTTTTATTTTTCTTCTCCTTCTTTCTATATTTACTTAACTTATTCTTTCTAAAATTATATTTTTTATAAGTTAAAAAAAATAGTAATAAATAAATAAATAAACAAGACAACTTTAAACTATCAGCATTTAAATAATATACATAAGTTAAAAACTACTATCTAAGTAATATTTAATCAAAGTAAAAGTGAAATCAAATACATACATAAAATATTTTTAATTTAACAAAGCATTATTTCCGTATTTTATTTTGGACTCAGAATGTAAAACATTCGTTTAATTTCATAGAACTTTATACAATAAATATATATTTATCTTATAAAATTTAATGAAATGAATAAAAATTCTTCGAAGAATATTATTATTTTTATTATAAAAAATGACATTTTGACGAAAAAATCATGCAGATTAAATTATAGTTATAAAACTATTAGACATATTTCCAGGAGTTTACATTTTCAGGAAATATAAAATAAAACTTTATGAAATGCATTAACAAAGTGATTTTTCTTAGTTTACACAATGCATAAAAAATAATACTTTGTTTACATTTTAAGAAACAAAAAGATAAACCTCATTGATTTCTATAAAATCTCTCAGAAAAATATCCCTAGCGGTTACGTATTTGGCATTTTCATTCTTTGAGTATTTTGTATGCTACTTATATCCACAAAAATATGATTCAAATATCACTAATGCTACAAATAAAGACAACTGAAAATCCTCGCAAAAAAATATAATACTTAAATCCCGGTGGATTTAAATTCAGGACTATCATCCAAATCAAGACGGTAGTATTGAATGAATAAATAAATTTCTTTAAAAAAAAATCTGTAAGCCTCTACGGTATCATCAATCATTTTCCAAACAAAAACGTAAAAATATTTTATTGGCCGATTTATTGAAGCAAATGGTGGTAACCGATAACCCCTTTATTCAGGAGAAATGCGAATAAGCATAATCGCTGGCGGATGAACATTTATAGGTTTCCTGCAGCATCACGTCAAAGGAATACATTAAGGTTGCACTTTTTAAATGCGGCTACAAATCTGGACTACAAATTTCTTGACTTTGAATGATGAACCTATCAGAACTACATGTGGATGTTGTGGAGAAAAGAAAAAGAGAGAGGAAAATGGCAGCTTCTTTGCGAAATTGAATTTGTTTACGATGGAGGAAAGAAGATCTGTTGCCAAATCGAGTTAAATAGAAAAACGACGTTACTTAGGAGATGATTCCGCTCTAATGGTTTTCTGGTCTTTAAAACCTACATATGCTTAAAAAAAAATTTCCTTCTATTTTGTAATGCATACAACGGGAAAAACTATTTGAGAATCGTTTAGAGTATGTTAGTGCTGATATGGTTCTGTTTCGTTGGAAATGATTCATTATTGCTTTCGTGGGTTTATCTGTTTATTTATTTATTATTGGGGTTCAAGTTTCCTTTTCCTTATTGTTTTCTTTTTTGTTTCTTTTTGTTTTTATATGCATGAGAATAACTCAGTAGATTGATGCACAGGAGCAAACAGTTTATTAAAATTTTGTTTAGTTAAATTGATTTAAGGGGTCGTTTCACATATTGCACATAGTGCACATTGTTGCATAATATCACATATTGCACATTATAATTTATAACGAAAATGTATTTGAGAATCGTTTAGAATATGTAAGCGCGCTGAAATCGTTCTATTTTGTTGGAAAGGATTCCTGATTGCTTTCGTGGATTTATTTATTTATTTGTTTATAAGGGTTCAAGTTTCTTTTTCTTTATCCTTTTCTTTTTTGTTTCTTTTTGTTTTTACGCGCATGCGAATACCTCAGTAGATTGATGAGCAGGAATAAATATTTAATTAAGGTTTTGTTTAGTTGGATTTATTTAGAACGAGACAGACTATTTGAGAATCAATTATGTATATTAGCGTACTATTTCGTTGGAAAATATTCATTATTGCTTTCGTGGGTTTATCTGTTAATCTGTTTATTGGGGGTACAAGTTTTATTTTCTTTATTTTTTATTTTTGTTTTTATGCGCATGAGAATGCCTCAGTAGATTGATGAGCAGGAAGAAATAATTAATTAAAGTTTAGTTCAGTTGGATTTATTTAAATTTTTACTTTAACTTTATCTATTTCACTTATTATTTTCATCAATATTTTGAACTGTCCAAGTTATTTCATGAGTAAAAATGGATATCTAAAGGAAAGAGTCATATTTCTTTTTTAATGTAGTGACATTTTAAAAAATTTATAAAAAAATTCTCATTTTTTTCCCATGTACACAAACAACCCACTCAAAAAGAGAATATTTGTATGAAATTTTTAACTTATAATATATCTGGAACATTGAATTCGATGATGACGACCGCACTTAGGACAGATTCAAAATCAATTTTCACAAAATTCAACTCTACGCGGACGAAGTGGAGTGGTTATTCAGTTTGTTTAAGTTATCCATTTGACAGAACCACTTTCCCTTCAAAAGTACTCTGTGAAACTGTTCTTTGTTCGTCAATATGAGAAAAACTGACCTATCTGATAAAATTCTACCCTGTTTCCAAAATATGATAAATCATCTAATTGCTTTATGGACATATGTAATACAGTTGGAGGAGGATTTTTTTTAATGCATTATGTCAACGGGTACGATTTAATCGAAGATATGAAAAATCAGAAAAACATGATAATAAAAATAAGTGGTTTATATTTGCTCAGAAATGTTAGTTTATACTCGCATTACAATTTTCTTAATGCAATTAATACAACGAAACAAGAAAGCACTCATTATAACCTTTCTACATAAACTTATTTAAAATGTGCAGTTAAGCTACAATTTATTTTTTGGTGAAAACTAGTTAAAAAGAGCGGTATATATGAATGAGCGATAAGGCGAATCACGATATAACGAGAAGCTACTGTACATATATAAATCTACACTGCTAAAAATTTACAGCAAACTGTCCAGTCATTTGACCGTTTTTAGAGAAAATGGTTACATAACCGTAACTATATTCTGACCATAACATTGCCAATAATATAGTCAGAATAGAGTTAAATTACAGTTATATAACCGTTATCTGTAAAAACGGTCAAATGACTGGACAGATTGCTGCAAATGTTTAACAGCGTAATAATTTTGACGTATGAAATAAACTGTAATGAATGTATATTTACATTACATTCAATAGTATAGTTAAAAGTGTTGAAAATATAAAAATTTATAACTTTTATATTGCAAAAGAAACAGGGAAAATTTGTACGTATACATATAATTTGTTTTTAAATTTTTCTACATTATGCGTTTTGTTTCTCCTCTAAAACACTTCTGTTGTGTATGTGTTTGGTTCACCAGGTGTTCACAGAGGTTTAAACATATTCATATTACAATGTGTAACTTGTGACCAGATATTATTCTTTTATCTGCAGATAAATGATTCAAACAAGGGAATGAAACAATTTTTCAACATTATTTAGAGAGCTTCTAAAAACTATAATATTTAAAAAGTCCAAGATTTTTTTCAAAGTTACATCAAAATATAACTATGTTACATAAGAGTGATTATTAAAGGGAAAACATAAACAAAACATGGATTTGTATTTTTGAAAATATCATTAGTGTCCATAAATATACCTTAATCCGAAAATAAATATCTTCATCCTCTCATTAAATAAATAACGAAGCTTTTATCTTTCCTGTTACGGGCATTATTTTATAACTATTACGAATTTCAGTTAGATGGATAATAAAACATGACTACTCTAGCATTATCAAAAATTGCATTATCTAGCTTAAAAGAAAAAAAGTTTGCAAGTAAAATATCTGTATAACATTTAATATCACAAAAATATGTATATATCTAATTATTCTTAGAAAAAGAAAAATATAGTTTTCAATCCAACTAGCAAAACATATACCAATGGATTATTTCCAACCAATCCTTTATCATTTTTTTTATTATTTGTCATGGTACTTTTTTTTTCTTTTACAGACGGTCCCTAGCTATGTATGATAATTAGGTACTTCAACAATTCTCCAAATCAATACTTCCAACTGTCTCGATCACAAATGGTTAGTTTCTAGTCTGTTCCAATCCTTCTGGGCCTAGATAATTATTTTTCTTTTTTTCATTCAAAGACTAGGAGACTGCATTCAAACGCATTAAATAGAAAGAATATAAGTAAAATAAAAGAAAGATTTCCCGACGCAATTTCCGGTTTGATTTGATAATACACCGAGAAATAACCTGTTTCGGTAGTTAAGCTTTGTGAAACTCGATTCGGATTTTTATTTTCTTCTGAGTAATTTTTAAGGATTATTGTTTTATTTTTATTTCTTATCAGGAGAATATGTATTTAACTCACAATAATTATGTAATATTTAATCGTATTTATTATTTTTTCAAATATATATATATATATATATATTAATTTGAAATTACAAAGGAGAAAAATCAAGAAATAATAAAAGAAAAAAACTCCTTGAATATACAGTATTATGAAATATTGATGAAAATATTTCTGTTACGTAAATATTCGGTTAGATTTAATAAAAATATAAACGATTTTGCATGAAAAAACAGATCTCAGCATTTTTTTTTTCAAATATATATATATATATATATATATATATATATATATATTAATTTGAAATTACAAAGGAGAAAAATCAAGATTAAAAAAAAATAAAAGTCCTTAAATATACAGTATTATGAAATATTGATGAAAATATTTCTGGGACGTAAAAATTAGGATAGATATAATAAAAATATAAACGATTTCGCATGAAAAAACAGATCTCGGCATTGTTTAGTTTCACAACTATAGAATTTTAACAACATTTTTTATTCCTCTCCATACGATCTGAAATTATTTGAAAATGCATCTAAAGATGCCCTGAGTGGCTGAAAAATTTCCAATTAGTTTTAAAACTATTAATTTTTGATTTATTTAATTTTCACTGTTCCTTTTAAATTTAAAATCCGGAAATTTTAAAGTTATTAGAGGCGACACATTGGTGAACAAAAATTATTATCAAAATAATCATTCAATTATTAAAATTTAAATAGCATATTATAGTTGTTTTTGATGTGATAAATTTTCGTATCATTAATTATATATTTTATATTACTATAGTGTATATATGTTAATACGTAATTTAATTATATGTTTTCGAAAATAAGTTTCTATATTTATATAACTTTCTCAGCTAGATCACGATTGCCTTTACAACCCAGGTCGTCCTTTGTTGTAATACCGTTCGTGTGCAAGAAACCCTTTTGGGGTCATACATGTTTTGAAAGATAGTCGCCTTAGGAGCCACTTATAAGCGCAGGAGTAGTTGTAGTCCCAGGCAGTGAGGGCCCATGCTGTACTATGAGCTTGGCCCCAGACAGGACTGACATCTGGCCTAGTTTTTCGACCGATGTCCGTTTGCGAGCATTGTGGCAGAGCTATCATGAATATATCAAGATGGCCTCGATTGTAGTGTGGACTCGGAACGTGCCGCTCCTGGACGGTGCTGGAAGTCTCCAAATAAACCCCTGCGTGTGGTTGAACATTTGGATGATGGTAGGGGGGGGGGGGGGGGGATGAGTGTGCAACTGGGTTAACAACCTTGAGCAATCCACCTTAATAGCGTTCAAATCTTTTATGAAGCACTAATTTTTTAACAAAGATTTAGAAAAAGCCTCATCAGAGCCTTTATAAGTCGGAAGTCTGGGTGCATTGTACGTACATGCTGCACCCAACTTAATGACCGGCGTTGTTTACACTGCAGAATATTAAGCGTAGAATGGTTGATTCTTATTTTGAACATGATGTATGACTGTTGTTATATGTTGTTTAACCATATATAACTAGCTTATATATATATCTACATGTTAAAACACCAAAGTGCCAGTTTTTAAATCTGAAAAAGAATAAAAAATAGCTAGGTCTAAAGTTATTATATAATAAAATCGCCTTGTAACTTTTGGTCCACTTTGTATTATTATCAAAGTATTGATATATTATACTACCTATAATAATTATTGTTCTTGACTATGACGCAAAAAGAAAGCAAAACCATAAGCACGAATAACTTGATTATTTCATATGAAAATAATTTAATTTAATTTTAATGAGCTTAATCTAAGGTTTTTAACAGATTAAAAATAATATCATCTGCACCTATAATAATTATTGTTCTTGAAATATCACTTCCTCATTAAAAAACAAAACTTAAACCCTTAACTTTAAGTATTATGTGGAAACATATTTATCTTCCTTTTCTCTAGAAAAATGTTTGCTATAATTGTATTGATTACATCTTTGTAAAAAGAAAGATGGTGAAGATATGATTATAAGATAAGATATGATACATATGATATGATATGATATATGATTGAAGATATGATATAAGAATTATTTCTTATAAAATAATATAATTTAGTTTTAATGAGCTTAATCTAAGGTTTTAAAAGAGTTAAAAGTATTATCATCTGCACTTGAAAAAATTACTTTCTTTAAATATCTCTTCTCATTAAACATGAAAAACCCCTTAATTTTAACTATTATGAGAAAAAATATTTATCCCCTTTTTCTTTAGAAATTTGTTTACTCTAATTGTATTAATTACATCTTTATAAAAAAGCAATATGGTGAAGATAATGAAAATAATATTGAACGGGAATAGATTTTCCGTTTTTGTTTTGTTTGAAAACTGTTCCTTATTAGAAAGACTTATTAGAAGTTAAGCCTCAGAAGTTTACTTGAAATAAACTAATGAACAGATAAGCTTCATCATTTTCAAGTAATGAGTAAATTATTCTTGAAAAGAAACGGTAATATTATAATATAGATTATTCAATCAATTGCACTTGGGGTGTATTTAATTATGTATTTATGGTGATGGCTCTGATATAAAGTTATTTTTCAAATCTCCCGGGCTATTCAAGATGCTGTTTGAGATTCCAAAGGTCAAATAAAATGCATTACCGTATTCCCGCTCGCTAATGTTAATCCTATTTGAGAAATTGATTTAAATATCTCGTTTGAATTTCAATATTATTAAATGATTTCATTGGTTAAATGAGGTCGATCTCTACAATAGTCGTTTTTTACTTTTTCGATTTTGTTTGCGGGTTTTTTTTTTTTTTTTTTTTTTTTTTTTTTCTAGATGATATTTTTATTTTTGAAACTGGTTATGAAAGTGAAAGTATAATAATAATAATTAAAAAAAACTGTGTACAAAAACGAAAAAGGAAAAAGCGGCCTTTATAGAGATAAACCTCAGCTATCAAATGTAATAAAATCATTTAAAGATATTGAATTGCAAACGAGATATTAAAAATTTTTCTCATAGGATGAACATTAGCGAGAGAGTGTTTTTGCGTGAGTGAGATAACCTCTTAAGAGCTTACTACTAAAAAATCTACTAATAATAATTAAAGTTACTAAGCTTTTTCAAAATTATTTTAAATGCACTTGTAAAAAAAAGACAAAAGTTTCTTAATCTAGAAATAGATAATATATCCACGAACTATAATATATACATTAAACTCTTTCGTGTTACCCACGATTCCGCAAAGCGCTTTTTATCTTTAGAAACCTCAGAAACCTATATATTTTCAAACTTTAATAAAGCATTTATAAAAACAAAGCTTTTTTTGCTATAAATGATTTTCGGAAACGTTTCCGAGTAGTTTTTATAGTGCAGCATTAATCCGTTTTCTAAACCAGAAATATACATTTTTTTAGATTCTCAATTAAACATTTCTATGTTCAACAAACATGTTTTACAGACAAGCATAATAAATTAACACCATTAACAATAACATTAAAATTATTATTATTATTATTATTATTATTATTATTATTATTGTTCCTACACTTTATTATTATTGTTATTATTGCTTTATTATTATTTATTATTATTATTGTTCCTATTATTTATTACACTTCCTGTATAAATTTAATTACGCAGCTGAAAATGTTTAATTGAGAATTGATACCAACCTAAAATCCGATATTCTGGTTTGAAAAAACGGACTACCATACTATAAAGACTATTCGGAAACGTTTTCATGTCCAACAAACATGTTTTACAGACACGTATGATAAATTAAGACCGTTAACATTAACATTAAAATTAACCTTTTTGTTTCTTCTTCCTGCATAAATTTAAGTACGCAGCTGAAAATGTTTAATTGAGAATTGATAGCATCCTAAAATACGATATTCTGGTTTGAGTAAACTGACTAGCACACTATAAAAACTACTCGGACACGTTTTCATCTTCAACAAACATGTTTTACAGACAAGCATGATAAATTAACACCCTTAACATTAACATTAAGGTTAAATTTTTTTGTTTCTTCTTCATGTATAAATTAAATTACGCAGCTGGAAATGTTTAACTGAGAAGTGATAGCATCCTAAAATTCGATATTCCGGTTTGAGTAAACTGACTAGCGCACTACAAAAAACTACTTGGAAACGTTTCCGAAAATCCGTTCCTTAAAAATAAACTGTTTTCATAAATGGCTCTTTAAATCTGGAGGTTTTTATGGATAAAGAATGTTTTACGGAACCATGGGTAACTCGGAAGGAGTTATTGTATATTTTCATTCGTGACTATATTATATTTTCGTAGATTAAAAAATATTTGTATTTTTTCTACAGTGTAGTATGTAATTAAATGATTGCAAATACCCTAAATCTTTTGCACGTAGTTCTTTTTAAAGAATTTTAAAATCTTGATGTATTTGTTGAAAATTGTGCTTAACCACTTGCGGTAAAATGACGAGTGCAGCACGTTATGAGTGTTTCGCGCTAAACAGTAAAATGGCAAGCTATACTCATGAACCAATATCTTGGTTAAAATGTTTCTTCTACCATACAATTATTTCAGTTTTCATTGATAACAAATTTAATTATAATTTCATTCAAATCAATAATATAGTTTTCCTGAACAAAACGTTTGAATCATAAAATGAAACATGATGTTTTCTTTATGATAAAATAAGTACATTTTTCGTGCGCAGTTTTTCACAATTAACCCATTATTAACGCAATTATTTTTCTTTTCAAAATGAAAATATTGCATTTTACACCACTTTTTTATAATAGAGATTTGTATTTTATGTTTTTGAGGAGTTTTTGTCATCAAAGAAATAAAATATTTCGCTTCAAAATTACTGGCGTGCAAACATAAGTATTGGCCAATATGCTGTTGCAATAATGCAACGCTAGGATTTAATGGGTTAAGTCTTTCCGAAAGGCCTAAAAAAATACCGAGTAACATTGTTTCATTTTAACATTAGTGTATCATTCCAAAAGTCTTCCGCAATTAATAACAAAAAAAGTATTGAAAGAGAAAATTAATGTACATTTTTTTAAATGTTAACATAATTATACATACTATCTCTTAAGAATGATGAAGTTATGTTAAATTTTTTATCTCGATGTAAAATATTACAAAGGAAAAATAACTTGAAAAATGTCTTATTTTTATTCTTTTATTGTTATTTTGATAAATGATTCCATGTATACAAAATTATTTTATTTTCTTTCGCTTTTTTTTCAAAAAATGCGTAATTTTTCATTTTCGGACTTCTTTTCTGTTTTGTTATTATCATATTTAAAACTGGAATAAAAGTTTGCCTTTAAATATATTTTAGATTTTACATCAAATACTGGTCTTTTCTTTTGACGACCGACACATCGTTATTCTGTCCATCCTTTATTTTTTTTCCTAACACTACCTTTTTGCTCGGTTGGAAAAACTCCTAAAGTAGTTAAGAATGATGGATGATTTTGTGGAAAAAAGCGGATCTCTCAGCTGTGAATTGCCTTCCGTCAGTTGGAAGTTTTTCTCCCCTCTTAAAAAAAAGTTTTGTTTTGGTATTTTTCTTTACTTTCGTTGTCCCAAAAAAACTTTAAATGCGCATATTTAGAAAATTATATATAAATCAATTACCTACAAAGTTGTATGATTCTTTTTTTTCTGGCAAAAGCACTGTCATATTTCAAAATTAAAGATTAAAAAATTACTGTTCATGCAAGTTCTAAATAAAGTATTTCACAAATTTAACAATGTAGATATGGACAAATTAGTTCCAAAATAAAATGTTAGTAGCAACAACAAATTAGCTGTAAAATAAATAAATAAATAAATAAATGTATACAGTAAAGAATCATTTACACGTCTCTCAAATGACCATTAAAAACGACGAATAAATAAATGAAAAAACGTTGAACAGAGTTTTAGCTTTAAGAGCCTACACTACTCACGCAAAAAAAACTCGCAACCTATTGTTAAACTTATGGGGGGTGGGGGGGGGGGCGTTCTTTTCAAACTTCTCGCTTACATTTTAGTATTTCTAATGATTTTTTTTTTTTAATAGGATATCTGAGGATGATATCTAACGTTGTACGTTTGCACTTTCTCGATTATGGTTGATTTTATTTATTTATTTATTTTTATGAGGACACTCACTTTTGGAACTGGTTCCAAAAGTGGAGATATCTTCATATAAAAAAAAAATCTGCAGCCACAGCTTGTATTTTAATATTTTTAAATGCTTTTTTTCTTTTTGGGCCTGAGGTTAATATCTAATGTTTGTACTTTTTTTTATTTTGTTTAAAGTTTTTTTTTTTTTTTGTGTGTGTGTTTTAGGTACGAGTTACCCACAACTCTGAAAAGCATTCCTTTATTTTTAGAAATCTCAGAAACTAATAGATTTGTGAAATTTAAAGAAGCATTTATTATTTTTTTTAAATGTTTTTTTTTTCTTAACCGTATTTTCTCAACCCGGGAATATCGTTTTTTTTCGGATGCTATCAATTATTAAGTAAACATTTTTAGTTACGCCCTTGCTAGAACCATAACGATCACGTAATTATCATTATAAACTAAAATTTTTATCCGCCATATGAAGAAGAGTGTAGATGTTTCGGAAGATTTTCCAAAATCGTAACCAGTAGCGTGCAGACGCGCACAGATCATTCCAGCAACTTTCATACGATAGATTATACAAAAGGCTGTATATGCAACCATACTACGTGTATCGCGAGAGAAAAACGAAACTTTAACGTGGGTCGCGTAACAATAAAGTTTGGGAACCGCTGTGCTAGATATAGTATAGAAGACTTTTGGCATTGAGTTTCTCGTCGATACTCGGCAAGTTTCTTTTATCTTAAACAATATTTTTCGTTTTTTCTTCTTTCAATTTTTTTTTTCTTTTTTTTTAAACACAAATGTACATACATGAAAATAATTTACATTTTTCTATTACACTTAAAAAACTCAAATGTGGAGTTTATCCGTATATATTTTTTTAATTACAGATTACAATATAACTTTATTAACTCGTCATCATATTTCTATTGTTTCCATGTTTAATAAGCCCAGGAAATTGCATACATGCTATAAGAAAATTACCCAGAAATAACTATTATTCGTAACTTTAAACATCGGTATCTTTTGTTTTACTTTTAAAATCTAATTTATCCTCGGTTCCCTGCATGTTTCCGACAGCACCTCATGAATAACAGATGCAGATATTTAACTTATTTTTTTCTTTAAAATTTAACATTCATTCTATGTAATGTAATCAATTACGTAGTCCGATTTTCTCAAGTTTCTACAGGATGAACTTCTGAATCACGAAATACCTTACAAACAAACTTGTATTTTCAGTAGCATGTGTAAAAATGTTCACTTCTCTGAGAAATAAATAAATACAAATTAAAAAATTTGGCAACAAAATCCAAATAATGGAGTAAATAGTTTTATTCTAGTTTATTTACTTATTTATTTTTCACTTCCTTTTAAGTTGATCTTTAATATTTATATATTAAGGCCATACAATATGCGTACCTGATAACCTTTGGGTCATTTATACACTTGGTCTAAGGTTTAAAAAATTGTATTTGAAAAGTTAACTAATTTTGTTATCCATAAAATAAAAAAAAAAAATATGGAAACCATTTAAGTATATTTTTAGCAAAATATTTGAAGTGTAAAAATATCTAAAAAAGCTTCTAATAAAAACATATGCTATAATTAAAAAAATCCTCTTAAAATCAGAGATCGTTTTACAATAAGGTTAATGATGCATAAGTCCGCATTTACCATTAATCATTGGCTTGAAGTAAATTAATTGGTTTTTAATAACCATAGCTTTAAAATGTCTTATCGCTTTACTCTTCTTTTCCTAATCTTTTCAAGTTTTTTTTTTTTTTTTTTTTTTTTTTAATTTTATGCATTGTGGAAAAGTTAATGATACCATTTTAAGATAGTTCTACTTTAATTTAATTATTATATCATTAGCCTTTTTAAACTACGCGTCTCACCTAAAAAGGACATTTTTTTCCTCACATTACTTCTAATGAAATATTTTTAATTTATTTTATTTTCCATATATTGATTTTTACAAATATTATATCTTCACTATCACTGTTTTTATTGTTAAGTGTTTTTAAATCCTTTTCGAAATTTATAAATTTTTAGCACTAACTGAATTAAAGATAACTATAAATTTCCGGTAAAATAGATTATCTTATCTTTCAATAATTTAATTGCAGAAATAAATGTAAAAATATCTTTATTTTGACATTACTTTTTTAGGTGATTAATTTTACAGATTTTTAGAATTTTTAAACTATTACTTCGTAAGCTGCAGATTTTTTTTTTCTTAACGTAGAATAACATTTTACATATCATTATTCTTTGTTATTTTATAAAACTATAATGACGGCACACATATTTTAATTTTTTTTATGTAACTATTAGGAAATTTGGAGTAGAAATATTATGAAATTCCATGCTCCTACGTAACAAACTACATTAGGAACAATTTTTGGTTTTCTAAATGAGGGTTCTTTCTATATTTTTGTTGTTTAGCACACATGCAGAATATGATATGATATTATATTATGTATGACATATGTGTGATATGTATTATATAAGTATGATACATGTACGGTGTATATGATATAAATGTACTATGTGTATGATGTGCGATATGTATGATATAAGTATCTACGATATGTATGATATGATACCACTATATTTGGTATATAGTATAAAAGTAGAATAGAATACAATATGTATATGATACCACTATATTTGGTATATCGTATAATAGCAGAATAGAATATGATATATATGATATAATACTACTATATTTGGTATATGGTATAAAAGCGGAATCGAATATGATATGTATGATATAAGTACAATATGTATGATATGATACCACTGTATTTGGTATATTAGTATAAAATTAGAATAGGATATGATATATAAAGGAAATTCAAAGAAAATAGAAAATTCAACGAAACTGTTGCGTTCCTCTCTGTTATATTTCTCCTTTTCATACAATGTCTTTCAGTTTAGTTTGCGATAATGATGTTTGGCTAATTATGATGCATGTTAAAAATAAACAAGTGTGACATTTATTTGAAAAACAAAATATAAAATTTATTAAAAAAAACTAAAATTGAAATTGAAAATTTTTAACATTAAAAAAAAAAAAGAGAATTTTTTTCCTTTTTGTCATCACTGCCGAGTATATTTTCTGAAAAAACGCAAAACAAGGTTAAAAAAATTATATGAAAGATACACTGGAATAATGTAAACTCTTTTATGCATTATTTAGATATCGTGACACTTTACAGCCAGGAGATAAATAAGCGACTTGCCCAGATGTTACGCGCTATTGAAAAATTAACTTTTACTGTAGTATTAAATTACTGCAAAATTAATTACATTTAAATTAAAAAAATTATAATATAAGGAAAATACTAAAAGATCAAGCAATTAAATATATAAATTAATGTTAAATTTAAAGTTCTAAATAGATTAAAAATAAAAATAAAAGACATTCGAATGGTTCCAAAGTTAGAAAAATAAGGTGATGGTCAACATTTACCAGAGTCTTGTCCAATTGATAAAAAAAGGCACTTTCAAAAGCCATACATTATTTTATTATTATATTATTATTTG
This sequence comes from Maratus michaelseni, assembly GCA_963931845.1. Taxonomy (NCBI): domain Eukaryota; kingdom Metazoa; phylum Arthropoda; class Arachnida; order Araneae; family Salticidae; genus Maratus; species Maratus michaelseni. The sequence goes on along the minus strand of OZ007588.1, from coordinate 135,395,778 downwards.
TTGCAAAAGTAACAAACTATTATTTTTTTTTCATAGTAAATAAATTTTAATATTAAAATTATACCTATATTACAATTAAAGAGAAAAAAAAAAAAAAAAAAAAAAAAAAGAAGAAGGAAAAGAGAAATGAAAGAAATTAATAAATTTTGAAAAAATAAGAGAGTTAGTTTAAGTTTAACCCTTTCCAGCACAGACAAATTCTGTTCGTAAAATGAGAAATTACTGACTGGAGTTTTTAAACAACTTTTTTAGAAAATAAGAACTCCTTATTTTTAGCTTTCATTGTAGAAACAAAATTTTATTTAAAAAATTCTTGGTGCCGAATGCAAGTTTGGAATTAAAATTAAGTGTGCCCGGAGTGGGACCACTGTGCCGGAAAGGGTTAAAAGAAAAAAATAACTCCGATATAGTATTCTATTATTAATAATTGCATGAAATTATATTCAGTATTTTTATTTTTATGTTTTTTTCCGGTGTCAGTCTATATATAATATTACAATATGCGAGAATAATTACATATTTTAGACTTAGCAAATTTCAAAATGCAAAAATTTTTATAGAAAAAAAATAAATGTAGCTGTAAAATAAAATTATGTTGTTTTTCCTTTTTTTTTAATGATGACAAGCTAAAAAGAAATAATAATAAATAATAATAATAATAATAAACTATATGTTTTAAATAATACTGCTTAAATTGCTTAACCTAGTGTAGAAACTAAAGAATTTATAATAAAATATATTTTGTCTTTGCAACACATCGCTGCAGATGATTCATATCTGGATAGTGTAAAAGCAGTATGAAAATTGTATAATAAAGTATTTTGTTCTAAGTATATTTGATAAAATTTTCTTAAACCTACTAATAACAAAAGAATATGTTCAAAGTTCTCCAAAATAAGATTGAATATTACTTTCCTTAAGTTTTTCCGGGGTCAATCTAATTAGTATTACTAAAGATAAATTAAGAAAATTTTATACAGTTAATTTATTATTTAGTTAAATTAATTTATGTATTAAACAACATTCTTTACTGTAATTTATGGTAAGTCTTCAATAATATATTAAGAGTAAATTCCTGTTAAAAAAGATTAATTTTCGACATATTTTAAAATACCAACAGCAGCAATTTAAACTAAAATATATACACTAAATCAAATGCCATCTCAGTTAACAATTACTGCAATAGTTTGAACCATAAATTTTACTTAAAATTTAATTAGGAAGTAAATGATTAACAGTAAAACATTTACTCGCTCGTAATATGTAATGGATGTGTAATTTTTAACATAAATTCTTAGATTTTCTTTCAGTAGCCTTCTGACCACCCCCCCTCTCACCTTTATCTTAGGAAATAGTTAAGAGTGATGGATGAGCTATCCGCAAAAGGGGAATCTTCTAGCTATAAATTTTCTTCCATCAATTCTGAAGTATTTTCTTTTTATATAAAGATCAAAGTTGTTCTTTTTCTCAAAAAGTACCACGTGATAATGCCCTAAAATATATCAATACCAGAAAAAAATAAATAATTCTCTAGAATAAAATTAAATTTTTCACGCGAAGCTTTCGAAAGATCGCATAACAGGTATTTAAATATTTTCTAGTTTGATGAAATGTTATCCGAGATTCCCATGTCCTCTGCTACTCTCCTATTTCTTTTTAATTCTTTCGTTTACTTTTTAGAAATTCCCAGTTCTTATTCTTATCCACACCCATTTCTGTGGAACAAAGAAAAAAAAAGAAAGAAGAAACTAAAACACCAGAAGTAGTTAAGAATGATAAATGAATTTCCCCAGAAGACGAACTACTCCAAAATTTTTTTTATTGCAGATGATGGAAAAAGAAAATTATTCTTAGGTATTTTCGGTTATCTACAGAATTACAGGGGAAAATGTAGATATGATGCAGTTTAGACTAACAAATACTTGGACTTTGATGTATAGTTTAGGTAAACTGTAATTAATAAGGATTTCTAGTCAAACATTTTTAATCTTTAGTTTTGGACTTTGTATTTGAACGATTGTAAGCGTAGTAAGATGAATAGTTAATTCAACAATATTATACACTAGATACAGACATAATAAATAAATATTTCATAACTTTTAAAAACTAAAAATAATAAGTAAATACAGCTATGTAAAAGTTTTCAATAATAAACAATTGGAATTTAGTTTAGGTACACTCTAATTAATTAAGATTTCTATTCAAAAATTTTTAATCTTCTTTTTTCATTACAGCTGAACTATTATAAGGAATTATTACTGCCAATAAAAAAATCAGGAGTAACGCTACTCGATTTTCCAAATACTAGTGAAGGTGTCCACAAATAATAAAAAAGGGTAGGCAATGTCCGTACGGGGTTCTGGAATTTTCAGGGAATTTTCAGTATTTTGTTATAGAGAAACTCGCCTTATGTAATCGCGTTTACATAAGGCGAGTTTTTCTATAAGAAAATATTGGTAATTTCCGTGATAATTCCAGGACTCCATACGAACCCTGGGTAGAGGGAAGTTTTCTAAATTTTTGACAGAATGAAATCGGCTAGATTCGAACGCTGGACCTCGCATTAGAGGTCTGCACGGGCCGAAATTTCCAGGCCCGGGCCCGGCCCGACCCATACAAAAAAATTTTTAGCCCGGCCCGGCCCGATACAAAAATTAAAAGTTCGGCCCGAGCCCGGCCCGGCCCGAACAAAAAAAATATTGGCCCGGCCCGGCCCGATTTAAAAGTTAAAAGTACGGCCCGAGCCCGGCCCGGCCCGGCCCGTAAAAAAGTTAAAATCTCGGCCCGAGCCCAGCCCGTCCCGAGTGAATTTCTACAAAACATAATTTTTACGTCGATTTGGTTAAAAATTTGCCTCGTATTAGAAGATCTAACCAAAAATTCCTATCTTAGCCTTTTTTTTTCATGTTTATAATCTTCATTTTTATAGAGGTGCTGCAAGCTGGAATGTTTATTTTTTTAATAAATCACTATTTGTTGTATGTATGTGTTTAAGTTATCATCAATATTGTTAATCCATATTCCATTTATTGAAGTGTTAAAAATCAGAAAAATGCTATACAGTAAAATCTTCTAAGATGGAATTGCATAGGGAAGAAAAAAAAATGAGTTATAGACAATTTGCCTTCTTATCAGGTGTAAATGTATTATATATTCTTTTCTTACGTATTAGTATATTCATTTTTAATGGATCAACACATTTTTCAATTTAAGACAGGATTCCGTCATAAGCAGGTTCTGTTTCACACGTTTTACTATATTTTAATTTAGCCATATTTTAATAAGTGTATAAATCTACTATTCTTTAAAAAGAATAAATTTTAATGTTTAATTATAAAATAATGGCGATTTAAAAATGTATGCATGTTTTGCAAAGATTTTTATGCCAAATCTTATTTTACTGACCTTCGAACGGACCAGGCACGCCGAGACAATGATTTTCATACGGGTCAAAACCAGGACTAAAAATTTTGAGGCGTGAAGATTAGGAAGAATGAAACCAGTCCCGGCTCTGTACGGAAAAAATAATTTAAGGCACGGCCTTATCCTTCAGGAAAAAAGTAAGGCCCGGCCCGGCCCGTAAAGAGTAATCACTAGGCCCGGCCCGGCCCGAGTGCCGTGAAGAAAAATAGGCCCGAGCCCGGCCCGCGGGCCGGGCCGAGTACGGGCTTCGGGCTTTGGCCCGGCCCGTGCAGATCTCTACCTCGCATTATGGAACTGGAGACGCTACTTCCTCATCACCAATTTTTCATGACATCGCCACAATATTTATCTCTCTGTCGCTGTTCCTTGGTAATTTTATTTATAGAGTAGGTCGAAAAATGGTTTAAAAATGGACTAAATATCTAATCCGTCGACCGATATTTTACGAAAATCTATACAATTCTTGAGACAGTGATCTATATTCAGCAAATACGAGTTCAATCCAAAGTACCATTTGGAAATTATCGTGTTCACCCATACACACGCTGAAATTATGAGTACAATACTTATTTACACTATGTGTTCGTAAAATAATAAGTTGAGATTCGATAATATTATTCAGATTAGGATAGAGTACAGAAAATGTCTCACATTTATATATTTACTTTTAAATTAAACATATAGGGAAAACTGAGTGAGTGTATACATTATATATCCCTTTGAACATTTGAACAGTCTTTTCTATCAGGTGACTGCTACATTAAATGGATGATGTAACAAAATTTTGAAATTTATGTTAACTTTTGCACACTGTTGATATTACAGTATAATACTAGCAGCCCAGCTGGCAGTATTATACCGTAAAATTTACAGTAATAAACAGTAAAATAAGCCGTAATATGCTGCCGTGCATGCGCGGTAGCGTATTACTACTTATTTTACTGTTTATTACTGTTAATTTTACAGTATAATATTGGCAGCTGAGGTACCAATATTATACTGTAATATCAATACTTTTTTTTTTTTGCAGTGTATGTATCACTTCACTACGTATCAGCATATTCACCATATTCTGGCATAGTTACTATTTTCTGAAACGTTAAACAGATATGAAATAAGACCGCCCCACGCTTAAAATTACACACAATTTTTCGTATTTACTACTTTAGATGATAGAAATGTTATTGATGTCTGATGTGTGAGATTTTGTTTATGAGATAAAATTTGATTTAAATATTTCAATCTTTAAACTTTATTATAAATCAGTTTTATGTACGATAAATGTTCCGCTTCTGCTATTTTTGGAAGGGAATGCAAAATTAAAATCTTGAGTAGGCTTGGAATCATAGTCTGGAACTTAAATTTAATTTAAAGATTTTTTTTAAGTCTGCATTACATTTCAAAGTGTTACAATTGAGGCGTTGAGAACCAGAGTGGAATATCCCACGTTTTTGTGAAAAAAGAGTTTGAAGTGTGAGAGAATTTTATGCCATGCTAATATATTGGTTGTATAATGAATTTTATGAATTTCGAAACTATTCATGTGATAGAGCTAATTTAACAAGATGGTCCCACGTAACTTGGATGAAAAGTTGTCAGTGCACGTGGTGTATCAAGTGGCTTTGTCCACCACTCTACCACTCCCAACTTAATCACCATATGCTTCCTAAAGAAGCTTGGTCTCCTATAGCACTGGCAGAACTGGCCTAAAAGGGTATGACATTTTTTTTTTCTTTTTCTATTGTGGAAAGTATTTTCTTTGAAATCACAGATAGCGAGGTTGATCTACTCTGGTTCTCAAAGTATCAATTGTAAGGCTTGATTGTTTATAACTTGGAAGGATAGAAAATATATTTCAGGTGGCTCTCAAGACAATATTTTTCCTAACTCAACAACGCGAAATTTTCTGACGCATTGATGAATTTATTTTTTAAAGTAAATGCATGACACCTTGCAAGCAAGGTTATTGGAGTGATATGTAATCGAACTTTTTTGCCCTTTTTTCAATAAATAAATTACATCTGGAATTATAAGCGATTATCGTCTCATGACGGCAGTCTTTTTTTTCTTTCTAGCAATGTCACGTCCGGAAATTTGATACAAAAAGCGTTTTCTAAAAGTTCTCCTGCATTTACCGAAAAATGGAAAACTGTTAATTTCAATAGTTTCTGAATAAGAACATTTGCTAAGTCCATGCGCTTTTAAACGAATTCAGAAATGTGTCTGAAAGTAGGCAATTCTGATGTGAGAACAACCCTACACTATTAAAACTTTTATGCTACGTTGAACCAACTTTTGACGCTGCATTAGCTGCTACAATAAGGTGGTGAAATTTTAAAAGTTGGTTCTATGGCTAGAGTGAAGCTCCAAATGTTGGAACGAGATTTCACCACCTTTTAGTTGCAGCTACTGCAACACCAAAAATTGGTTCAACCCAACACAATTTTTTACAATGCAAAACAACAACAACAACAACAAAATGCTTAAAAAATATAGAATTTATATCTTGTAAAAGTAGTTTCATTTTTCTAATAAAAAAACATTAGATGCATATTAAATAATTTCAAAATAACATTAGGGGTCTTATTTAAAAAATATATTTTTCAATTTACCTTTTCTAGAATTTTCTCGGAAATACTTATACTGTGGGATACAAGAAAATTCATTTTAAATTTCAGATCGCAGGTTTGCGTTTCATATACTATGATTTCTTATTAGATTATTACGATTGTTTTTCATTTGTTTAATTAGGTTCTGTTAATTTATTCATTGTTAGTTAACATTTATTTCTGCATTTCAATATAAAATATCTACCTATATAAGAATAGATGTATTTTTAACTTTCTGTCCTCTGCGCTTTCATTAAAGAAAAAGACAAAGTCAAAGGATAATACACTGAAAACTGTATGTGTGTGGTGATAATCTAAACTATGAAATACATTACAATGATGATATTCAAAACTATGATCCATTTCATATACTCAATGTTTGTGTCGTCGTCTAGTTGTAAATATAGGAGCTACCGTTTCTAAAGTATAAATATGTGTAATTACTGAGACCTAACAAATGACTATATTTCTAACAATGGGTCTGAACAATGTTTCACTGAAATTCTAGTAATATTAATTGAAAGGTTGAATATTCATTACTGTTCAGTACACAAGTTCAAACAGATAAGAGATTTATGAGGTTATCACTTTACATAACATGGGCGAGTAAATGTTAGTGCGGTGTGATTATTTACGTCCTAATTAAATTTTGATTGAAATTTATATTTCAAAATATTATTGTAATTACGAATTGCGACGAGACAAAATTTATATCAGTTTTACAGCAGTTTAAGTTGCTCTTTAGAATATTTCAAATGATGTTGAAATTTATTATTTTCAAACACAAACGTACTTATATGTACGTAATGTGTTGCTACACCACGACTACAATATGGAATATGTCTCTACAAATTATTAATCCGAAGATATAGGTGTTTTCTAGAAGTATACGTGAAGTCTAAAAAAACTTAAAGTTTTAAATTTTAATAATTTTTTTCTTTTTTATTAATTATTATTATTACTAGTAATTGTCTTACAAAAAAAAATAGTACGGAATACAGTTTTAGACAATAATTATTTTCTAACTTAGCTTTCATGCAATGCAATACATTTGCTAATGATCTATTTTTTAGAGAGATGTGTTTAAAAAATTAAGGGATTTTTTTTTTAAGTATTTCCGAAGTCCCTTGGTATTTATTTTATTTCGGACAATAATCTCAAGAACGTATCGGACCCATATTCATAAAAGTAAATGATTATTATTCTTTAAATGCACCGATTCGAAAAAAACCCTGAATATTTAAACTAATTAAAAATTTATCAACAGTATCAGTAATTACATTTAGCCTTATAATTAAAACGTCTTCGATGAAAATAACAAGCAATACAATTTCAGACAATAATTATTTTATAGTTTAGTTTTTATACATTTGCTTACAGCAATATTTTCCGAAGAGATGTCTTTCAAAGGCTTTTAAAGGATTGTAAAAATCCATAAGTCTCTTGAAAGTATTTTTGCGTTTATATGTTTTAGGTCAGAAAGATTAAAAAAAAGTATGATAGCTATATTCATAAAAACGAATTGTTATCATAAATTAAAGTCGTCAACCTTATTAGATCTAATTTTAATCCACAAATGAATTCATTTTTTGTTATCGTTACCGCTATTCTCATGTCTTCTACCCTAGAGAAATAATATAAAAAAAAAAACATAAATTATTCATTTATTAAAAAGTGATATTTCGGTATTTATTCCAGTCTTTTCTTTTAAATTAATCTATTAATAATTTCATTTCACCATTAAACAAACTTTGGTACAACACTTTTTTAATCTAGGGATTTTATATCACTATCAGTAATCCTTTTTTATGTACAAATTACTATACTATAGAGTTTTTATTTTGAAAGACACATATAATGTATTCTTTGCTATATTTTTCCAATATTGAAAAAAAAAACCCGCTCATATATGGTAAAGAAGTAAGTACAATAAACAGAATATTTAATAAGAATTATATAATCTAATAGGATAGCTTCATTATTATTATTATTATTACTGTACTTCATAAAGTTTCAGTAGTTTTGGGTACTATGTTTATCTTTTCAAGTTTTGTATTTAGATATAAAAAAATCAATTGAATTTATATAATAGTGATTGTAAGTTATCATTATTATTATTATTGTTATTGTACTTCATAAAGCGTAGTTTTGGTTACTATGTTTACATTTTCACGTTTTGTATTTAGTTAAAAAAATGAATTGAATTCATATGATAATGATTGTAAGTGATAGTTTATGTTTTAAGTTATTCGAATTTATATATTATATCAAAATAACATATTCAAAAATATATTTAAACGAATGTTTACAGAACTAGCTAAAATATTAGAAAACGAAAAGCTATTATTTTAAAAGAGATCAGATAATAATTAAATTTATTTTAAATAAAAAAATTATTTAAAAATAATCTTATGTAATGTTTTTATTTTGCATTTCACAGAGTTTAGTTACCATTACTATGAATGTCTAAGAATTTTGTATTACATGAAAAATGGAAAAATTAATTGCACTTATGTAAATATAACTTTAATTTAAAGTTTCCATTTTAAAATATTTGAATATTTTATATTCTGAAATATATTGTTAAACATTTATTATACCAACACAGTATATTTAAAAAGCATTTAAAACACATTTTTCAGAAAGCTTTCAACTTCTAACTAAAATATTCGAAAAAGAAAATATATTTTAAAAGTTAAGAATCACGCCGAAGGTGTTCCTTAAGGCTTCTTATAAGAAACTTCTGTAATAAATTCAAATAAACCTCTATTAACAGGTGCAAGGACTGTCTAGGAATTCTGTATTATATGAAAACTGGAAAAATTAATTGCATTTATCTAATTATGACTTTAATTTAAACTTTCCGTTTTAAATTATTTGAATCTGTTATATTCTGAAATATGTTGTTAAACATTTATTATACCAACACAGTATATTTAAAAAGCATTTAAAACACATTTTTCAGAAAACTTTCAACTTGTAACTAAAATATTCGTAAAAGAAAATATATTTTAAAAGTTAAGAATCACGCGGAATGTGTTCCTTAAGGCTTCTTAAAAGAGACTTCTGTAATAAATTCAAATAAACCTCTCTTAACACGTGCAACTGAATCTACGGCTAAAAGTAATACAGATTTACCTTTCTAAAACGTCTTCAGAAGCATTCCAATTTTAGTAACAATAATCTTACATCGGAAGAAAAACCAATATTAAATCTTTTGCTTATCCAATACATCCCCGGTCCATTGTTAGCTTTCTGAACTTTAGATTCCCTGAGTGCCAATCTTAGTGGCTATTTTCTCCCAAATTATGACTTTTACATGTCTCGAACTCCATTCAATAGCCTCGCTTTCGTGAACAATTGCTCCCTGAGTATTGGAATTGTGATTCCATTCTTGTGAGGTTTTAGAAGTTTCCTCTGCTTTTCCTTTCCTTTCTTTTTAGTTTTTGTTTCTAAAGTCTCTAAAGCCTTCTTGATGAAAGTGGAAAGGTAGATGGGGAGTTACAAGAGGTGAAAACAACGTTTTGTTTTCTCCCTGGGGAATTTAAGAATGTGCGAACTTAGAGACGTGATTCCTGTTTCTAAGTAAGATTCATTACAGCTTGTTTATTTAAGGATACATAAGCTTTATCAGATTTAGGAATAAAGCACGGTTTTGGGATTAAAAGTTAACCAGAATAAAATGAAATGATTGCATTTAAAGTAAGCTAAATTTATTTTGCTAGGTGTAATAAAAGTGTTCCGGTCCACCATATTTTTTTAAAAGCACATATTAACTGTACTAACAAAATAATAATTAAATAACAATAAATATGTCAGTAAATTTATAAAGAAATATTATTATTATTATTATTATTTAAGATTTAAGAATAAAGCAAGGTTTTGGGATTAAAAGTTAACCAGAATAAAATGAAATGATTGCATTTAAAGTAAGCTAAATTTATTTTGCTAGTTGTAATAAAAGTGTTCCGGTCCACCATATTTTTTTAAAGCACATATTAACTGTATTAACAAAATAATAATTAAATAACAATAAATATGACAGTAAATTTATAAAGAATTATTATTATTAATAATATTATTTAAGATTTAAGAATAAAGCAAGGTTTTGGGATTAAAAGTTAACCAGAATAAAATGAAATGATTGCATTTAAAGTAAGCTAAATTTATTTTGCTAGGTGTAATAAAAGTGTTCCGGTCCACCATATTTTTTAAAAGCACATATTGACTGTATTAACAAAATAATAATTAAATAACAATAAATAGGAGAGTAAATTTATAAAGAATTATTATTATTATTAATATTATTTCAGATTTAAAATAAAAGCTTTATTAAAAATGTTTCGCATGATAAAACAGACACACTAAAGCTAAGAAAAACTTTTTCTTCTGTTTCTAATTAAGATTCATCACAGTTTGTTTATTTAAGGATACAAGTATATACATAAGCTTATGAGATTTAGCAATCAAGCACAATTTTTGATTAAAATTAAAACAGTTCTTTTACATTTAAAGTGAGCTAAATTTTACTGTGTGTAATAAATATATATAGTTGAGAATTTTTTTCGCGTAAAACTTGGCTATTTTTCTGTTTTAAAGACAGAATAATTAATTACTGCTTGTTTATTTTTACGATACATGAAATGTATCAGATTTTGGTATAACGTAAAACCGTTCTTTATTAACTATAGTAATAGTTAGTATACAAAAGTAACTAAAATAAAACGGGATGGTTGCATTTAAAGTGAGTTGAATTCTAATGGGTGTAATAAATATGTTCGGATCAGTTATACAATAATATTTCTTAAAAAAAGTTTTCCAAGTAAAAATTTATCTTTTTTTGTTTGTTTCTAAGAAAGATTAATTAATTAATATATTATTCTATTATAATTTATACTTGATTTATCAGATTTAGTTTGGTTGGTTGATTTTATGACGGCCAATTAGCTACACGAGGGATATAGGCCCTAGGGGGGAGTTCCTTCTGTGTGTGTGTGGGGGGGGGGGGGGGGGTCTTTCTAAGGCATCCTAACCCGTATTTACGGCAAGGTTCGAAGAAAACCACAGAAAACTCCGAAAGGTTAGGTCGACGAGCGCGACAGGGGTTTGAACACAGAACCTCCCGTCTACCAGCTTTGAGTCCAGAACCTCTCACCCACTGGTGGGGCTTTATCAGATTTAGGAATAAAGCACGGATTTGGAATAAAAGTAACCATAATAAAATGGAATGATTGTATTTAAACTGAGCTAAATATTGCTAGGTGTAACACAACTGTTTCAGTCAACCATATTTTTAATATACACATTTTGACACTCTCATGCGTGAATTATATTTAACTGAATGAATGAGATATTTTTACCTTAAAATAGATTAAAAATGTATTTTGAAGGAAAAATAATGTTGAAATTTTAAAACTCTTACATTTAATACAGAGTTTACAAACGAACTTCATGCAAAGCTTACGAGCACAAAAAAAAAAAAAAAAAAAAAAATATATATATATATATATATGTATAAATAGTTATTTCCGTGTACTCTGTCGTATAACGGGCACTGAAACTTGCAGACTTCATTTTTCTATTTTTAAGTGTATTTGCCGTATAATGCGTACATCTTTCTCTTAAAAAAAATAAAAAAAAAATAAATAAATAAATAAAATAAAAAAATAAAATAAAAATAAATAATAACGAGATACATAGCGAAAGATAAATTAAAGATTTCTGTAAAATTTAATAATTATTACTTTTCATGTAATCTGATAGCGAAAATTATTATTATTATTATTATTATTATTATTATTTGTAAATAAATAGCATGCTCATTAAAATAGAAATAGTACTTATTATGATATCCTTATTTTCTTATTTTTTAATCTTTTATTTAAAAAAATATATATATTCTGGTGATATATATCGTAGATATTTCTATTTGAGAAAGTTTTTCATATTTAAAAATTGTTCTTTTCTTTCTATTTCTAAGTAAGATTCATTACAGCTTGTTTATTTAAAGATACATAAGTTTAAGGGAGAAATAAGGGATTTAAGAATTAAGTGCTTTTTGGGATTAAAAGTAAACTGGAGCGACTGCATTTAAAATTCAGCTACATTTTAATGGATGTAATAAAAATGTTACGGTCATTTTTATTATAAGTTTTTTTTTTTCTAGTTGAGAATGGCTTTCGAGTAAAATTGATAAAGAAAGAACAAAAATTACCAAAATAAGACTTATTAAATATAAACAAACTTATTTTAATGGTATTTTTGAATTTAGAGCAATAAATAATATTAATTTTCTATATCACTAATTAACTTCCTATAAAGCATTTCTGTAAAAATAGTAGCTTTCTAAACCATTATTCAAAAGAATACACTTTTAACCACTTTCATATACAATTCTATCGGATTTTGCTAAAAATCAAAGCATTTCTTTAAAAATAGTAGCTTTCTAAGCCATTATTCAAAAGAATACACTTTTAACCACTTTCTGATACAATTCCATCGGCTTTTACTAAAAATCAAAGCATTTCTTTAAAAATAGTAGCTTTCTAAACCATTATGCAAAAGAATACACTTTTAACCACTTTCATATACAATTCTATCGGATTTTGCTAAAAATCAAAGCATTTCTTTAAAAATAGTAGCTTTCTAAGCCATTATTCAAAAGAATACACTTTTAACCACTTTCTGATACAATTCCATCGGTTTTTACTAAAAATCAAAGCATTTCTTTAAAAATAGTAGCTGTCTAAACCATTATTCAAAAGAATACACTTTTAACCCCTTTCTTATACAATTCCCTCGGCTTTTACTAAAAATCAAAGCATTTCTTTAAAAATAGTAGCTTTCTAAACCATTATTCAAAAGAATACACTTTTAATCACTTTCTTATACAATTCCACCGGATTTTGCTAAAAATCAAAGCATTTCTTTAAAAATAGTAGCTTTCTAAACCATTATGCAAAAGAATACACTTTTAATCACTTTCGTATACAATTCCGTCGGCTTTTACTAAAAATCAAAGCATTTCTTTAAAAATAGTAGCTTTCTAAACCATTATTCAAAAGAATACACTTTTAACCACTTTCATATACAATTCTATCGGATTTTGCTAAAAATCAAAGCATTTCTTTAAAAATAGTAGCTTTCTAAACCATTATTCAAAAGAATACACTTTTAACCACTTTCTGATACAATTCCATCGGTTTTTACTAAAAATCAAAGCATTTCTTTAAAAATAGTAGCTGTCTAAACCATTATTCAAAAGAATACACTTTTAACCCCTTTCTTATACAATTCCCTCGGCTTTTACTAAAAATCAAAGCATTTCTTTAAAAATAGTAGCTTTCTAAACCATTATTCAAAAGAATACACTTTTAACCCCTTTCTTATACAATTCCCTCGGCTTTTACTAAAAATCAAAGCATTTCTTTAAAAATAGTAGCTTTCTAAACCATTATTCAAAAGAATACACTTTTAACCCCTTTCTTATACAATTCCCTCGGCTTTTACTAAAAATCAAAGCATTTCTTTAAAAATAGTAGCTTTCTAAACCATTATTCAAAAGAATACACTTTTAATCACTTTCTTATACAATTCCATCGGATTTTGCTAAAAATCAAAGCATTTCTTTAAAAATAGTAGCTTTCTAAACCATTATGCAAAAGAATACACTTTTAATCACTTTCGTATACAATTCCGTCGGCTTTTACTAAAAATCAAAGCATTTCTTTAAAAATAGCAGCTTTCTAAACCATTATTCAAAAGAATACACTTTAACCACTTTCATATACAATTCTATCGCATTTTGCTAAAAATCAAAGCATTTCTTTAAAAATAGTAGCTTTCTAAACCATTATTCAAAAGAATACACTTTTAACCACTTTCTGATACAATTCCATCGGTTTTTACTAAAAATCAAAGCATTTCTTTAAAAATAGTAGCTGTCTAAACCATTATTCAAAAGAATACACTTTTAATCACTTTCTTATACAATTCCATCGACTTTTACTAAAAATCAAAGCATTTATTTAAAAATAGTAGCTTTCTAAACCATTATTCAAAAGAATACACTTTTAACCACTTTCTTATACAATTCCATCGGCTTTTACTAAAAATCAAATTATTTCTATCATTTCCGAAACAATAGAAAAACTAAACAATTCATTTATAACGAAATCCCCATTCACAATATTCTTATCATAATATTCAAACTCCGAAAAGTGCTGTTTACGCAATCACTTTGACATTTGACCGTGTAACTATGCATTCTTATTCTTCGGGACCGGAAAAAGGTTGTTTTCAAATCATGTTAGCAAGCACACCGCTATGCTAAACGTTGATTTTATAGCGTGATATTCGAATTAGAGCGCGCTGAAGCGCAGTTGTGCCAGCAGCAGGACCTAAAAAAAAAAGTAGTACAGCTGCTGCCATCTGTCAGCGAAACAGAGATCCAAGCAATGGTAATAGAATTACGAAGTTCTTATGTATTATAAACATTTGCATATAGTATATTTTATTGTATTATTCTATGTATATTTAACTTGAGAAACTTAATCTGATTTTTTAAATTAAATCATGTTAGCTGAAAAAAAGAGAGTGATTATAAATTCTTTTGATTAAATAGAAGATACACGTCTATAATTAAGATTTTATATAGAAGTAGAATTAAAAAAATATATCATGAAAAAATTACATATATGTGTTTAACATTTTAAAATATTTGGTACAGTTCATGATAATTTTTCTAAAAAATTGATGAAAAATTTAAGTAGGCCTAGAAAAATATTGGTGAATTTTCTTGAATGCTTAATGAATTAGAATATATATCGAAAAAAAAAAAAAACTTTTATGCCAGTAATTAAACTTTTTTTAGTTATGTAATTTCTCCAGCGAATTTATTATGTGTAATAAAAATATATGTTTTGAATTTCCTTAAAAAGATCTCGATGAATAATTCCCACATTATTTTTTTTTTTATTATTATTAACTAGTCATCTTTTTTATCTTTAAAAAATCATTCAGTACATATCTGATTAGAATATATAAATAAATAATTTTTTTTTTAAATTAAGAACATCAATATATATATTCTGTTGTAATGATGACGATGTCTAGAACAAAAACAACTACCTTTCGATCTGTCCTTTTAAGAAGCATAAAAATGAAAAATGAAAAATTCCGTACAATTGACAAAATAATCCCTGTTTGTAAATGAACATAAATCATTATTTTTTAGAAAGACCTCATTAAAACATTTTAAACATGATAGAATGTACATTAACTAACGTTTGTGTAAAAAATCCCTTTACTACATTAGCACTTATTTAATTTCCCCCACCCCCATCCTCGCCCCCCTCCCAACATAATTCCAATGTTCTTTAATAAAATAAAAAAAAATCCACTATCTAAAATTTAAAGAAAGGTTGTCTCTCATCATGCATTTTAAAGTCCCATTTATAAATAAAAATCTAAAATTCACCATGAACAAATCAGCGGATACACATGTAGTGTTCATAACAGTTCAGAATTCACGAAAGTTTCTTATTTATAAGAGAACATATGCCACATTTCTTTAAATAAGCTTAATTGAAACATGTTTCATATGATCGAATGTTAAATGAACTAGTTTTTGTAAAAGAATAAAATAAAATAAAATAACTGCTTTACAATACACCTTATTAGGTAGTTTTATCTTAACAATGCCGATATCAGTATCAAAAATAGCTACAAACAACACAAAAATGGAAAAATGGAAAAAAATCGTACAATGAACAGAATATTAGATAAATATCACTGTTAATAAAATACATTGTGATTTTTTTTTTTCATGAATATATGTATTTTATATTTAAAGAAAAATCAAACGTCTTAGAAAATTTAATATTTATTTTACAAGTAACATTTTTAATTATAAAATAATAATTTCTTTTTAAACAAAATCTCCGACAAATATAGCTATCTCTCATCATGCATTCTAATAGCATAGAAAAGAAAATCTAATATCGAACAGAACACAGTATCAGATAAGCAACGTCATTGTTTACATACATTTATTTCGAAAAACACCAGTGAACTCTATCTCTATCTCTCTCTTTCTCTCTTTTTATATGTGATCTAATATTAAATCAAATATTGGTGCAAAAAAAAAAAAAAAAAAAAAAAAAAGAAAAGAAAAGAAAGAATAAAAAGAGAGAGAGAAAGACTTTGTAGAATACGTCTTATTACCGGGGGGAAAAAAATATTCTTTCATAACAATATCGAGATCAAAAACAGTTAACTGTCATGCATTTTAACAGTACACAGAAAGAAAAATACCATGAACAAAATATCAGATAATCATGTCACTGATAATAACATGCATTCCAATACTCTTTCATGAAAATATATTCTTTATATTTAATGAATAATCAAACGTGTTAAATTAAAGTTTAATATATATTCTACAAGCAATAGCTTTAATTAAATAGCAACAAAATTACAAATGGTTAATAAGAGATATTCCTGCATTCCAGAGACTGTCTCATTTATAAATAAACTTGGGTCACATTCCCTTAGAGATACTACACCAAAACATTTTCCTTCTGATAGAATAAAAAATTAACCAGACTTTGCCTAAAATAAATCCTGTATCGTATATCTGATTAGAAAAAAAAAAAAAAACCTCTCAACATTACCGATAACAATATCTAAAACAGTTATCTCCCATCATGCATCTTAATTCAGCAAAAAAAAAAGAATCTAAAAAACTGTGTCATGAGTAAAATATCAAATAAATATCAAATAATCACGTCACTGTCAATAAAATGTATTTCGATATTGTTTCATGAATATATTTTTTTTATATTTAAAAAAAAAATTCAACACCTATCTATATTTTAGAAAATTTTATTTTTATTCTACGAGCTTCATGTGAAACATAACAAAATAACAGAAAGGCATGTCATTGTTAAAAAAAGATATTCCTGCATTCCACAGACTATGTTATTTATAAATAAAGTTGGGTCACATACCTTTGAAATACCCTCTAAAACATTTTTTCTTGTGATAGAAAAATTAACTAGTCTTTGCCTAAAATAAATCTTACGCCTCACAACTAATTAACGAAAAAAAAATTATTGTACCTCGTAACAATTCCGATAACAATGTCAGCTATCTCCCATTATGCGTCTTAACTCAACAAACATAAAGAATCTAAAAAAAAAAAAAAAAATCAGGAGTAAAATATCAAATAATCATGTCACTGTTAAAACATGGATTCCTATATAGCTTCATGAATATATATATTTTTATATTAAAGGATATATTAAAGGAAAATCAAACGCCTATGTCTTAGAAAATTTAATATTTATTCTACGAGTAACAGCTTTAATTATAAAATAACAAAATAACAGAGAGGTATGTTATTGTTAAAAAAAGATATTCCTGCATTCCACATACTATGTTATTTATAAATAAAGTTGGGTCACATACCTTTGAAATACCCTCTAAAAAAATTTCTTGCGATAGAAAAATTAACCAGTCTTTGCCTAAAATAAATCCTGCGCCGTACATCTAATTAACGATTATTATTATTATTTTTTTTTTTTTTACCTCATAACAATTCCGATAACAATATCTAAAACAACTATCTCCCATTATGCGCCTTAACTCAACAAAAATAAAGAATCTAAAAAATTGTTTCAGTAGCAAAATATCAAATAATCATGTCACTGTTAAAACATGAATTCCGATATTGTTTCATGAATATATATTTTTTATATTTAAAGGAAAATCAAACGCCTATGTCTTAGAAAATTTAATATTTATTCTACGAGTAACATCTTTAATTATAAAATAACAAATTCCCTTTCATAAACTCTCCGCTTCAGCTAAATCCTCCTGAAACACGTACGTAATGTTCCGAGCTATCCTTATCTTTAATTAGCCGAAAGAAACGCAATAAGGAATTTGCTGCTCTGCTTCCATTTTATTATACAACGATGTTTCTCTAGTGTTTAATTAATTTTTCCTCACCTTTGCACTTATTTACCCGAAGAAATCATTTTTGAATCAAATATACTATTACTGTATTTAAATAAATAATTAGAGGGTAGAGATTATTAAAACTAGTATTTCCTTTACTAGCAGAAACTGTTTGTGTAATAATAAATGCTTTTTTTTTCTGTACTTTTACATGTTTATTGTACTGTACCTTCAACTAAATAAAAAATCTTTTCTATTAGGTTAACATAGTTGTTTCGCTGAGTTTACGCATACATCGCATACATATAATGTTTGAATTTGTTAATTATTTATTAACTTACTGGTATTCTGTATACACATTATAATTACCTATCTTTAAATTTGAGGTTTGGTTGCAAGAACTTGTTTGATGTATTTTGAATTCAAAGGTATTATAATTATATATATATATATATATATATATATATATATATGTATATAGTATCCCTTTATGCAATTTACTTTTTCTTTAAAATATTTCTATTATTTATTTTTTCCTTAGTCTTTTTGACGGAATTATTTTTCTCTTTAAATTTTAGATTTACCTTTTCTTTAGTAAGCACGGTTAACGGATTAAATTGTGGAATTATTATTATTATTATTTAAATTTCTTTTGTTATATTTTGTTACATTTTCTTATATAACGATGTTTCACAAGTGTTTAATAAATTTTTCATCACCTTTGCACTTGTTTCCACGAAAAATTCCTTTTTGAATCCCATATACTAAAGTTGAATTTAAATGAATAATAAAGCTGCGATCACACGTACTATCTTGTAACAGACAACATCAGATAGTTCCTCATAAACAGATTTTTCATGAGGAAAATGGTCAAAAACGCTGCGTGTGATAGTTTACCTCTGGTAAATTCGTCAATGACGATCCCATTGCTATTTGTGTCTTCTTCAATATATGATCTCGGATTCCACCAATAACAGCTATCTAAAAATAGTTGTTTTCCGTTTTGGGATTTTACACAACATTTTAAAACACTTAATAGCGTTTACTCACCTCAGCTTTCGATTTCTCCTCACTAATGTAAAGTTTATAGGCATTTGATGCATTCGTATATTTAAAATATCTCCTCGGGAAATTAATATTTTTAACTTCTATTTTCTTGTGTACACTTCCTAAAAGATCTCTCTTTTTCTCTTAGTTCTTAAAATATTTCTAAAGTATAGACTTAATTTTATATGAAGTGTTAAAATCTTACTCACAGTTTGCCAGCATTTAACACATGGAATATTAAACTCAGCATAGATTTTAGAAATATTTTGAAAACTAAGAGGAAAAGAGACATCCTTTAAGAACAGTACACAGAAAAAAGATGTTAAAAATATGAATTTCCCGAGAAGATATTTTAAATATAGGAATGCATCAAAAGTCCATAGACTTTACATTACGGAGTAGAATTCCGAAGCTCAGTGACCAGCCCCCTTAACGAGTAACATCCAGCCTTCAAAATAACTCTACTTACTGTGCGAATAAGCTGCTCGAAGGAAGCGAGAGACAATAGCATATAATCGGATCGTATGATAGCACGTGTGGTTGAAACTTTAGAGGGAATAGATTAACAAAACAAGGATTTTCTTTACTAGCAGAAACTAGTTGTATAATAATTAAAATATTTTTTAAGCTGTAATTTTAAGTAATCAAGATTTTAATAAAAAAATTGTACATTAGGTTACCATAATTTTAATCTTTGAGTTTATACCAATAAAAATATTACATATTATTTTTTAATTTTTTTAACATTTTAATTTTTTCTTTGTTTATTTCTGGTTTCTTCTACATTTTTAATTATTAGAATTACCTTTGCATTTACTAGTAAGCAATGATCGAATTTAGGGTGAATCCAGGTTCGATGCCCCACGAGTTAGTTACCCTAGTCACTGTATTTCGGCTGTTAAACGTGTTTCGAAGTTAGTGACGTTCTTCTACTGCCAATTGTTATAAAAAAGCGTAGTAGACGAAGTTACAACAATTTATTTCTTGAAATAAATGTTTTATCCATCAAAGAAAGATATTTCTTTTAATGTTGGTAAGTCCCCCTAATTTAAATTACATAAGTTGAACCTTCCGTAGAATACATAAAATATTTTGAACTCATTCATTAAGAACCATAAAAATCTAACCCATTAAATAAATATATGATGTCGCACCTTACTTCTTGAATTAGTTTTTAGAGTTTCTACATCAAATATAAGAAGAATGGGGGAGGAGGGGGGTGGTAATCCCTCTTAGTTTAGATTTAACAAGTTTAGCTTTCGTTAGAATTATTTGAATGGCTTCAAATTTTGTATACCAATTTATTCAAAGAATTGGGAATAACAAATATCCTTTGATGTGGGAGTGTGATACAGGATTAATATACAAAGTATGTAAACTCATTTTTCTTTTTAAAAAATCGTAAACTGGATGTAAATAGTATATTATGTCAAATGAAAATGTATATTTTGATTTATAAATGTTAATTACATATACTTCCTATTCTTTTATGAATCGGGAATTCTTTTACGAATCAAATGAGGTGTCTAACCCTGAGGTCCGGGATAAATGGGCAAAATCATTGATTAAGTTTTTTGATAAATACACTATTTTATATGGTATTTATATTAAAGTAATATTTTTTATGATGTTTTTAATAAAATTTGGAGTAGATAGATTATATGTGCACTACAAAAATCATTGCTATAAAAAATAAAAAATAAAGGGGGGCTTAAGTAGGGCAACTATCCCGGTCTTATCCTACATATTTTTTTTTTTCTTATTTGCTTCCATTTTATTATATAACAATGTTTCTCAAGTATTTCCATAAGCTTTACTCTCCTTTGAACTATTTTACTCGAGTAACTCATTTTAAAAAATCCCAAATTACATTACTGTATTTAAATGAGTAGTGAGAAAGTAGAGATTAACAATACTAGAAGTTTTTTTTTCCCTGTAGCAGAAACCAGTTGTATAATAATTAATTTTTCTGTACTTTTTATGTAACATAGCTTTTAAATTAGTGTTTTCAAAAAAATATTTTACATTAGGTTAGCATATTTAATGTTTTGAATTCTGTACAAATGTAAAATAGCACCTTTAGTAATTTTCTTTTCTTTAAAATATTTTATTATTTTTCATTAACTTTTTTTTAATTAAGAGATTTGCTTTTTAGCGCAGGAAGAAAGATTAATTTATAAATTACTTAAAATGTTTTGATTTCTATTTTTTTAAATACATATGCTGTGTTTTTATGATGTGGCATGCTTATTCTGGAAGAAAGTATAATTTTTGTAAAGATAACCTTGTTTCAATTAATTAATTAATTCTTCTTTACTTTACTAAATTTAATACAAAATTTGATCTACACAGAATTATGAATGCATTTTTTTTATATGTTTCGTTCAAAACTATTTAATTTTAATGGGGTCTTTCACAATTAGTCTTTTTTATTACAAAAACACAATGATTTTTAAAAAGATGGAAATTTCAAAGAATGCAAACATTAAATATGTCTGTCTATATATAGTTATATTTATTTCATGTCTGAATGAAATGCATTGATACTTTAAAATATTTTTTGGCCTTTTTAGCCACACACAGGGTGGCTTATTCTTTCAATCTCTATCATTTTTCATGTTTATGAAAAGTCACAGCAATCCATCGTTGCCACAGATTAATCTCGGAAAATGAAACATTTGAAGTTCCTTAAAAAATTAATAACTCGAAAAGTATTTGTCACAAAATTGTTTTACAAGCTGGGTTAGAATGGTAAAAAATTGTATTTTTCTAGATATAAATTTTAAATCTAATGATTATGTCGTTTTTCAAATATTGGATTTCAAAAATTACAAAACTTCACAATGGAGTACCGTAGCGAAACTTTTACGCGTAAAAAGATAATGATAAAGGCATTGTGGCTCGACGTGTATCGTGTATACTGGCTATAGCATGAGTAACGAATTATAGTAAACTTATTATTCTGTTAAAATATAAAAGTGAATTATGTATATACATTTTTAAAAAATAAAGAAAAACATTTTATCACAAACATCAACAAAATTTTTTCTTCTATTTATTCCCTTATTCCAAAGATATCGTTTTATCGTCTGCTGCCATAGCAACATGAATTAAATTTCATTAAAAAAAATTGCTCAGTGGTAGAAAAATATTTTTCTAAATCGAATGGTTATTGAACAACTCAACACTTTAACAGGGGAATTTTTATTTGTTATTTAGATATTTTAAAATTGTTTGTTGTCATTGCGTTTTTATTCTGAGTTACAGCTAGTTTATTTATTTTTTTAAATAAAAGCCGTGTGTGGCAATCTATATTCGACCTTATAGCAGAATTTTCCCCTCTTGTTTCTTTTATTTCTTCATTTAAATAAAAGCAATTATTTTCACATTGAAATCCACTGATTCATTAAATATCATACATTAAAATTACTTCGTTATTAGCAAAAGCTTTCCGGATTGTCGTGCATTATTGTTTTATAATTTAGTTCAAACTTCTTTAGTGTAATTAAAAATGAACAGATGTATTATTTTTTTTTTTTTCAAAAATTCTAGAGAAACTGCAATAACTACAGATTGATGTTGCATTCATTTTAATGATATTTTATCATTAGTTTCTCCTCAGTTCTCAGTTTATGGAAGATATTCGTCTATATATAAACATCTACTCAAATTACAGTGTTGAAATACAGTGTTTACTTGCCCCTTTGAGATTTAACGGGATAGAAAAGGATTTTATCCAAATCCATTTATTTTATGACTACCGTCTTCTTATTTTTATTTGCCATGATATATATATATATATATATATATAAATATATATTTCTATGTCTTGTGAACGTGCTCTGAATTTTTACACTGTTTTATTCAATGTAACTTGGTTCATGTATGTAAAGATGGAATATTGCAACCGATTTTTCATTCACGTTTTGATATGCCAGAATCATAAAAATGTATGCACACAGAAGTGTTTTTGGTGACAATAGGTTATTTTAATATTTTTAGAACTTGGTTACAAATTAATGAATTTATTTTAAGGCATTTTTACTTTAAAAATGCTGTCGCAGGTGATAAATCGCCAGTTTATATTCTTATGTTACAACTGTATACGAGTTACAACAACAACGGAGAATTATACGCCTAACTACGATCGCTAAAGTATGCCAAGGGGCTGTAAAACTGCAACAAAGAAATATTTTAAACACTAAAAAGAAGAAAACAAAATATAAACAACAAAAATAAAGAGTGTATTTTTTCTAAAAAAATTGCTTCGAACAATTAATAGTTTAATTTAAATTAAATTATGATTATAATGTGAAAAAAAATCATTTAGAAATCCTGAAAAGGTTATTTAAATAATGTTTTGTGTTTTTATTTCCTATTGCCGTATTTTAAAAAAAAATAAACGAAGCAAAAATTATATATTTTTTAATAAATTCGCGCTTTCTACCAAACGCAAATCAAAATGCCGAATTTTCTATAATCGGAGTTTACGCCAAATAAACGTGTTGTAAAGATATATATAAGAGTTATTTATATCGATTTTTTTTTCATGAATATTATGGCTTCTATTCATTCTTAAATTAGCTAAATGTACAATACGTTTTACCAATCATAGACATTTTATACATTTTATCGAATTCTTTTTCAAATAAAACTTTTGAAACACTTTTAATATAAATACAATGTTTATTATTTTTGCAATGCTTAAAATATTGTTTATTTAATGATTTTATTTAAGAATTGTTGAATTATTCTTGATAAAAATAAAGTCTTCTCAATTTAATATTCAAAGGTACAATAACATGGTGACTGAACGTCAGTTAATCATGAAAATAAAATTTTAACTAATATACAGTGTCTCACATAAGTGATGGGACACTTGTGCTTTACAAAAGGAAACTAATCAAATAAATTAAAAAAAACATGTACACATTTTTTTGTGGGTGTGTTTCATACTTAAATTTAGTAAAGATTATTACATAACATACATTTTGTCAAAATATTAAAATATTAATTTAATAAAAATACAAATGTTTAGAACGGAGCAAAAAATAGCTCACATAAGTGATGGGACACCATTATATATGCAACAAAAAACGTCTGAAATAAGCAATAAAAATATTTTTTGGGGTTTTATTTTTACTTAAAAGCAATTGGCAATAATTTATAAAATCGTCTGCAGTATTTCTCTCCAGTTTGTTTTGGAATTTTTGTGTTTTTTAGCTCTGTGTAGCCATGAATGCTAAACGAAAAGAAACTTCGCCTGAAATTCGAAAATTAGTTATTAATTTGCATATTGAACGTGGAAAATCTATTAGAAAAACTGCTGAAACAGTTAACTTGAGTCGTTCAACAGTTTTCAATATCATTAAACGATATAAAAAGAATCATATGATTCAGGATAAAAGAAGACCTGGCCGACCATCAAAGCTATCCAATGGAATAAAGCGAATTATCGTTCGAAATATTAAAAAAAATCCAAGAAATAGTGCTTCAAAAGTTGCTGCTGATTTACAAGCATTATATGGAATAATTGTTAATCCTGAGACTATTAGAAGGGTAATTCGATCTGCTGGATATCACGGTAGAGTAGCCAGGAAAAAATTCTTCGTAAGTGAAAAGAATAGAAAACTCAGACTAGCTTTCGCAAAATCCAACATAAATAAGAATTCTGATTACTGGAATAAAGTTATATTCGCTGATGAGAGTAAATTTAATATATTTGGTTCTGACGGTAGAATCTTGGTGTGGAGAAAACCCAGGGAAGAATTTCGCAAACAGAACTTGGTACCAACAGTAAAACATGGTGGAGGAGGAGTTATGGTATGGGGGTGTATGTCGTCCGCAGGAGTTGGTAATCTTGTTTTTATTGACAGTATAATGGATCAGTACAAGTATATTGATATTTTAAAGCAAAATTTGAAATCTTCAGCACGAAAATTGAACCTTCATAACGATTTTAAATTCTACCAGGACAATGACCCCAAGCACACTGCTCTGAACGTTAGACTCTGGCTGCTATATAACTGTCCTGAAATAATAAAAACACCACCACAATCTCCAGACTTAAATCCCATAGAGAATATTTGGCAAGAATTGGATTCAAGAATTCGCAAACACACCATTTCTTCAAAACAACAACTAAAATCGGTGCTTCAAGAAGAATGGGTAAAATCACTCCAGAAATCACAAAAAAATTAGTCGAATCCATCCCAAAAAGATTAAATAATGTTTTAAAAGTAAAAGGAAATGCAACAAAATATTAAAACCTTTTAAAAAGTAAAATTTTTGGATAAATATTTGATGGAAAAGTAAGTGTCCCATCACTTATGTGAGCCATTTTTTGCTCCGTTCTGAACAATTGTATTTTTACTAAATTAATATTTTAATATTTTGACAAAATGTATGTTATGTAATAATTGTTACTAACTTTAAATATGAAACACACCCAAAAAATTTTTGCACATGTTTGTTTATTTATTTTATTGCAGTTTCTTTTTATAAAGCACAAGTGTCCCATCACTTTTGTGAGACACTGTATGTGCATTTATATGTTTTGTTATATGTTATATTTTGCTAAAATTTTCAAGATTTTGTTGCTTTTTGAACAAAATGAATGCAATGCATACGGACATCGAATTTTTCTGCGATACTGTCATATGTCCACTCAAATTTTTTTATAGATATGCCATATTCACTCTTATCTTCGTTCATTTAAAAAAAAAAGAACATTCTTGTACTTCATATATATTTTTAGGTCTTCTCATAGACAACATTTAAAATTTTAATGTTTCGTTACCGTCTGTTTACATTTTACAAAGATTTATTTTTAAAAAATTTTTAGGTTCAAGATTTCAAACATACTTTTAATATTTCATGCAGTCGTATAATTCTCGATACAAGGAGATTATACTTCTACTTTATCGAATAATTCTAAATTCTCTTTTAATTTTTAATGTTTCATTTTTAAATGTAAGTATAGCTTCCATTGATTAAGTTTCTGTAGAATTAATCAAGATTGTTTTCATATTGAATTATATTGAGCGATCTCTCAATATGGTTTGGTGTAAAATTTTTCGGTACTTTTCGGTTAGCCGGGCGCCAGTGATATATATACATGTATATATACGCACACACACACATATACACATATCTACGTATCCATATAGATACATAGTACATATACATATATACATAGATGTATATATACGTATATATGTATATACATATGCATTTATATATGTACATATATCACTGGCGCCCGGCTAACCGAAAAGTACCAATTTTTCTTACATTAAAAATAAATTTTTTTTTTTGAGGACACATATTGTCATTTTTACCTTATTATTTAAATTTTTATTCTAATTTTGCAATTCAGTTTTTTTTCTGCTAATCACATCGCATATTGTATGACATTTCACTACGTCGTTTCGACTCATTTTATTCTTACCTACAGTTACACATTTCCTTCTATATTTTTTTGAAATGTCAACAGTTTCACACCCCTTAGTTTATTTGGTCGTGACATTTAGTTCTACTGTCGTACTCACTCGTATTTTTCCAGAATTTTTCTACTATTTCTTTCAACAAGAGGTATTTTGTGAGTATTCGCTGATATTTGAATTACACAGTTGTACAAGGGTTATTTACATTTTTTTTTCATTTCAAGTACTAGTGGATATTTGCGCGATCCTTCTTTTCGTACATTCTTGCACGCAGACTTGTATTACATAGCCGTACAATGTTTTCTTCTAGTACAAAGATTTTACAAAGTTTTCTCACCTATGAGTTCTGCATGTGAGATTGTAATTTTTCACACACATTTATGTGGGTTTTTTCTTTCCTATATACACTTTTCTTTTCAACTGCAGGTTTGCTACAGGTTTGCATACATTGTTCTGTATAAAATGTTGACTTATTTTTCTCCTCATTTATATATCAATTCACATTTCTACTGTATTTTTTTTGCAAATTTTTCTCATTTTTTACACACTTGTTTCGGAATTTCTTTTACATATTTATGGTGTATAAAGTTCAACGACAAATTATTCTTTTCTTCGATTCTGTATTTGTACACATTTCTAGTTGGTTCATTGTGTTTGGCATCTTTTGCAGCCAGAGTTTTTCTGTTCTTCTTCTTCATTTTACACACATACACATTTTGTTGTACTCAAAATTGCTAGGCACAAATGGTTATTTTGGGTACATTCTACACACCGTTGAATCTTTATTGCAATTTTCGTATTAAAAAAAAATTCTTGCATTTTATCATACTTAAATTTACTCTACCAACTAATATTTTTAGAGAATTGACATTTTCTGCTCATTTTCTTCGACGTGTAACAAGACTAT
Source organism: Maratus michaelseni (assembly GCA_963931845.1). Lineage (NCBI taxonomy): Eukaryota > Metazoa > Arthropoda > Arachnida > Araneae > Salticidae > Maratus > Maratus michaelseni. The sequence continues at coordinate 135,368,386 of OZ007588.1, read as the reverse complement.
TTAATTTTCTCTTTGTTCATGACATATATTTTTGCAATATATTAAAAATAATAATTAATTATTACAATATTAATTGTCCTGTTATTGTTAATTTTTCCTTTTAGGTCACATTTCATGTACTTTTCTTATTTATATCATTATAACATAATTGTTGTGTTAAATCGCAGGGTTTCAAAAGGAAAATTTTATATACACACAGATTTAACATGCACCTATCAATGCCACTTGTGTCATTGTCGATATGTTGGTAAATATTTTTCATATCAATCTTCACAATATTTTCTTTTAACGCATTTTCAGGTATTCCAAGCCCATTCTTATAATTTAGGTCCTCGAACATAATAAAATATTAATATTAATGTAAAATTTTTCTGTTTGTCAAATTCATGAATGCTCCTTAATCGCGGTATAGGTGTATTTATGAATATTTGGTTTGTAGAATTGTAGCATTATTTTTGTTTTTATGTGACATGGCTGGACCATTTTTATGTTTTATGCTGCAGTGCTGCAAGACTTATATATAATTGACAAATTTTAAAAATTTTCTTGCATAGTACTTTTAATTTAAATTTAACAATTTGATTTAAAAAAATTCAGTGTTTATTTTTTGGATTGGTAAGTAAGGATTTGGTATATGTGATTTTCATGAAGTACTCCATATTTTACACTTACACAAATGCTTTTTGCAGGCTTTTCATATGCAAAGGTTGTCAAGATTCCTTCATATGGTCGACGATAAGTCTTGCATACATCTCTTTTTCTTCTTTTACACATGTACTTTATTGTATCACAAAAAAAAATAATGCGCCTACCTTTTCACTTGTCTTTGGCATTTTAAATTTCATTTGTTCACATAGCTTTATTTTTAATTTCAAATAATAGTCTTTAAATTTTATTGTTAAAAAAATTATAAATTTTATTTAATTTTCCATATTTACAATTGTCACTTTTGCTCACGTTGATAGGATTTTTTTTAAGGTTAGGTATATAGTTGCAACATGTACAACAATTTCATTGGCTATACAATTTTATACCTCAAGATATTTCAGATTAACATATCTAATTAAGTATCTAATTATTTATGACTAGTTTTTTTTATTTTTAAAAGCATTATCAGAGTTACTCTTTACATTTCTATCAAACACAATCAAAGTTTGTATTTTCAGTTTAAAGCTTTCATGGCAGTTGACAGTATCCAGTAAAAATTGAATAGTTTTTCAATATCAAAATACAGTGTCCATTTTTCTCCAGTTGAATGTAAATATTGGTGTGTGTTTTATTTCTGTACACAGTATTTAGTACAAGTGCATATTTTTTTTCTTTTTGCTTTTACATTTTTATATGTTATGTTAAAAATATATATTTTATTCATATGCGGATTTTTAAGATTTTATCAGCACTTCAAGATATTATTTTGTGTTGATGATAAAAAAAAAATAATAATAATAATATGAAGGCCAAACAACTGCCTCATCAAATTAGCCTGCAGGTAAATTTTTATCATGATCATGTATAATAACAATTGCTAGCATTATATATGTTTATGTGTACACCTTAAAAAATATATAGCATTATTATATATTGGCCATTTCCTTTATCCGTCTTTTAGGACGTGTTTTTATTAAAATAAAAGGAATATGTTAATTGTGTCTGCATTTTGGAACTGGTATGGCTATACGTATATATTGTATAAGCAGACTAGACATTTGAATTTGGTATACCTTGCACAACAAAGTGCTAATAATTTTTTTAATCAAGTACTTGTTTATATTTTTATATGATTTTTATGTGTTTATTACTTATTTTTGTATGGTGGTCTCCCAGGCTTTGAAATGTTTGTTTTATGGATATTACAGCTTGTTTTCAGTGTGTGCGCATGTGTATCGCAACAAGGTCAGCATTTTTTTTTCCTATGAAGGGGGAGTATATGTATATGATGAAGATCATATACATATTTTCATTATTATTCAAAATTTATAGTTCCCTTATGTTTCCTAAAGATTAATTAAATTTTTATTTAAACCCTTTCTATTTTAAAGATTAAAAGCAATTATATTTCATCAAATACATTAGCGTTTCTTTTCTATCATTTTTATGTCTGGCTTTTAACCGCAAAAATGATCTTCCTTTTCTGCAAAAAATGCAGCTGCAAAATTATTCAATGTGTACGTTAGATATTTTCATTATCCTTTCAAACTTTGCTTTCTGTCTGAAAAACTTAATGATAAATTCAAAACGTTTTTACATTTACGCTTTTGACCAAGCAGAATATTAACTTCCTGGTTTCAATGTAAATGCTGTCTTTAATTAATTCCCAACTGCCAAAATTCTATATGCTCATCAAAATAATTCAAAGCCACATCTGACTTCTTTCTCATAACATTCATTAGATTGCTGCTCCAAAAATTACGAAAATAGCAATAAGTAGCCAGGCATGGCACTCCTTTGATTCATTCCCCCCTGTAAATTAATATGCCAGATGCCTAACTGTCCGAAATTCTTTCTGGCGAAAAATGTGCGATACACATGTATATTTGGTGTGGAAAACAAAGCATCGGCGAGAATGTATTGTAAAATTACGGCAGATCCTTTTTATCTCGGGTACGGAGAAGATCTAAACTTTCATGATGTGAACTGCGTTCTGAGTGCCGAGGGGGCCACCTCAAACGTTCAACTCTCTTTCTCTCAAAATAAAAACATTCCATGGAAATCATCTGTTTATTTATTATTCTTGCCATGCATCTTTACACGGGAGGAGAACTATGGGTTATCTGCTAAAAAAAACGACGCAAAGTTATTATGCTTATTTCCTTCCGAAACGGCCAGAAGACACTTGGACTCGAAACAACGCCATAATTGGTTTGTATTATGGAACTCCCCATTTTGCGGATGTTAGCTGAAAAATTAAAATTATAGAGTTATCCGGCTGTTAGAAATCACAATTCAAGAAATCCAAAGCACATTACATAGCAAACTTATTAACACGTTGTTGATCACCCAGCCTGAAAACTACCCAAACTACCCTTTGGCAGTCTTGAAGCACGTAGTTCAGTTATTTGTCCGGCATATAGCACTACGAAGTTATCAGACGGATCAATAGTACTCTGGGCATGGTACTGTTGCATGTGACTTCCATGTTGAATGCGTGTGGAACCATGTTCAATGCTTCCATCCCTTACTGTTACATGTGACTTCCATGTCGAATGCGTGCTGAACCATGTTCAATGCTTCCATTTCCTTACTGTTGCATGTGACTTCCATGTTGAATGCGTGTTGAACCATGTCCAATGCTGCCATTCCTTACTGTTGCATGTGACTTCCATGTTGAATACGTGACTTTCATTCTTATGCACAGAATGGAAGTCACACATAAGACCATAGTACTCGTGGGGGGGGGGGGGTCAACGTGTTAAATTTTTGCAGCTGGGAGTAAAATCCGGTAACTTATAAAAAATTCAGAAATAAAATAAAATAAAATACAATAATGAAATTAAAATAGGGTGTAGTTTTTTTCCATCAGAGGAAATAATTTAAAAACTAATGGGGTAGAAATGAATATACTGAAAACAAATATGTGGACAAGATGTTATTATATGTAAAATAGTTTATAGCTGCAAACAAAAGAGTGTAGCATGTCTAATATCTCTAATAAGAAAGTAGCAATGTATGAAGCAGCTACATATTCTAAATAAATGTATGTCAACGTCTTTAAATTCGTAAAAAATAAATAAAATAGATAGCAACTTTCTGTTAACGTACACTGTTAAAAGTTGTGTAATGGGTTAAACCAACTTTTGGTGCTGCAGTAGTTGCAACTATTAGATGGGAAGCCCATTCCAACATTTTGAGTTATGGTTAAACTAGATCTCCAAATGTTGGAACAAGATTTTAATTCGACATCTTATGGTTGCAGCAACTACAGTACAAAAAGGTGGTACAACCAACCACAAACTTTTTAACAGTGTATTTTAAAAAGAAAATTCCCATATTTTCTTGCTGAATATGTTTACCAAATGCTTTCATAAATGCCTTTGGTTTCTTATTTAAATCGCAAAGTACGAACTTATGTAATTTAATAACTTTCTATTTAGATTTAAATGGAAGAACCTTGTGACATACTAATAAAACTATTAATCTTATTTTTCAGGTCAGCAACAATACTTCAGGGTGAAACCAAATAACACATCAGTCGTAGAAGGACAATCGGTGGAGCTACAGTGCAGGATAGGGAACCAAGGTGGTAGTGTTCAATGGAGTAAAGACGGTTTTGTTTTAGGTAAGTCTACAATTTTTTAAAATAATATTTTAATTTAATATTGTAGTTATGTAATTCTAAACTGAAGAGGAAGCTGGTGTATAGATAGCGGTGGCAAAACACATTTTAGATCTCGGATTTCTTGAAGAGATCCCTGATGCAGTTGGTTTTCTTAAGTCAGTATTTGTTACTCAGTACTTATTGCTTTTGTCCTATTGCAGTATCCTTCCTTTTTTGTATTCATCCTTTCTTCACTGTTTTCAGTCATGAAAAGTAGCTTAGTCAACGTAATGTAAATCATATTTATTATTTTAACACAGTCAAACTGATTAGTAAATAAATCATACGAGTAGTAATTTTTCCTACTGAGTTGAAATATGGCCAAGCCGAAATTTGAACCCAGAGTCTTTGGCTTTAATTCCAATGCTCTTCCTATTGAGCTATCTGGACGACATCGCAGCCAACACAATTCACTCAGACAACGTTTTTAGCAATGACATCTGGTCTTTTTTTTTTCAAAGAGCTCGACAGAACAAACCGCTGGTATGAACGATGTTTACGTATTACACTTTTATTATTTTAATATAATCAAACTGATTGGTAAATAAATCATACAAGTAGTAATTTTTCCAACTGAGTGAACAGCTTTAGTTCATCCTGAGTTCCAACTGAGTGAAAATTCAAATTTCCAGTTGAATTTTTCCTCAGTTGGAAAAATTGCTACTTGTATGTTTTATTTACCAATCAGCTTGATTGTATTAAAATAATAAAAGTTTAATTATGTATTCATCGTTTATTGCAGTTTCTTTACCTGCGGTTTATTTTGCCGATCTGTTTCAAATAACAAACCAGATGTCATTACTAAAACAGTTGTCTGAGTGAATTGTTTTTGAAAGAATATCGTCCAGATAGCTCAATTGGAAGAGCACTGGCAATTAAAGCCAAAGTGTCTGGGTTCAAGTCCCGGCCTGTATGCATTTTCAATCAGTTGGAGAAATTATTATCTGGAAAATAAATCATTTAGAAATTATATTTATATTAAAAACTAGGAAAGGGAATAATTTTATTCGAAGCAGGATTTTAAAAATATAACTAACATTTTCTTATGTCAAGCTTTCACCATCAACTATGTCAATAATCTTTTACGTTTAGGATAGTCTTAACTGGTAAGGTGGAGATAAATGAGATTTCACGAGTCCATTCACTATAATACTAAATGAAAAACTTAAATGTATATTAAAGCCGAAATGATTTCTAAACCTGTTAACAAAGTAAAAAATTAAGCAATCAATTTATGGAGTGATTGAGTAATTTTAAAATGTTACTATACTTCTATGTGTGATGGGTTACCACATGTCAAATTTATAATTTTTGAAAAAAAAAACTCAATGAAATGTATTGTTTCTATAATTTTGTTATTTTTCGTTCTTTTATTTTTCAAAACTCATTTTGCAATTACAAATGAAATCTCCAACAGCAAGTCCTTTTTTGTAAAGATTGCAAAATAAATCTTTTGCCTTCAAACATTAAAATAAAAATTCAAGATCATTCAAAATTTCCCAGATTTTAAGAAAATGGCTATAAAGCAGCATGTTTGTTTTCATCTTAAGGAAGAAATGAGAACATTTTATAAAATGATTAAATTTCATAAAAAAGTGATAGGTTTCTAGTAAGAATATTTCGATCACAGAGAAAAAATTCTTTTTTTGCAAAATAAAGATTGCCTATATATTTTCTAGTTCCTTGTGCATTTTTTGCCGTCTCGTATTCTTTGCACTTTCCCATAAATCTAATATATTAAAGGTAATACATATTCCAAGGAAAAAAAATTGGTGTTCAACGTATCTGAAAAAGGGAAACCAAATCTTTAGAAGATGAATAGCTTAGTCGCGATCTGTTGTTAAGCATGATTTTATTGAAAGAGTAGTTTTATTACACTAATATTTTAAGCGATAGGAATTTGAAATAATATTTTATAGAAAAAAAAAGTAAGGTCTAATCTAATTTGGTGTATAAAAAATAGATTAGGTTTTGTATAGTTTTTGAACTAAAGTTTAATAAAATTTTGCATTTTTATTACTGAATAACATAAATCAAAGAATCTACGTACCTCTGATTTGAGTCGGGTGATCGATTTCATCCCTAAATTTCGATCTCCATTTATTGAACAGAATATAATAATGAAATATCACATAGGGGGTGGTGAATGCTGAGTAATCATTGAATTTTATGTATAATCAGATAGCTGATATTCTTTGTAGAGCTTATGAATCACTGAATAATCAGAGAAAATTATAAATGATTTTACTTGATCAGCACTTAAATTTGAAGTCCAATCACGTCCCATTCAGAACAGAAGAAATTCTGTTCTGAGCAAACCAGAAGCATTTTTTTTTTTTTTTTTTTTTATAAATAACGATGTGTATTAAATTTGAAGAATTGAGGCATAATTTCACACTGATAAAAACTTGAGAATTTGATCCTTTTTCACATTTTTAATAAGTAGACTGTGACTTCGAATGATAATTTAAAATTTTACATACAATCAGATTTCAGACTTAAAGACAGCAGCATTTTTACGTTCAGAATAACAGGTTTTATTGCAAGCGTTTCTTTTTACACAGTGAAGCGGCGTTACTTAAGCCAAAAATTGGAGAAGAATTGGATAAAAAATTATGGTGGGTCTTTTAGGATACATAATTGAGGGGGTCGGGGCAAGAGGGTGCCAAGCCACATTTTTGAACTTCTGTGATATTTCAATTTGAAAATTTGATCAAATACTTAAATCAACATATATAACCTAAGTATTTTTGCCAATGTCTTAGTAACATTTGAGATATTCTGAGTAACAATATGGGATTACTTTAATGATATTACTATTACGTTTTTTGTAAATTAGCTATCTTCATTGAGGCATAAACATCTGGGGGTAAAAACGAAACCTGTCACATATGCTGCCGCCAACACTAGAAACAAATTATATGGTGGATATTATAATTTACAATATTAAGCAACAGATTACAGTGTTAGATTTATTTCACCAAAAATGTGGCTTGGAACTTTCTTGCCCCGACTCCTTCAATTTTTCTCTTGAAAGAAGGCAAAAGGGGCATATTTTATATTAAATACACTGAATATGTCTTATTTCTAAAAGAAGGATCATCTTTTGCAAGAAAATAGACACAGAATTTTCGAAGTGTCTGGGTCCCAGATACCCAGGATTTCAAAAGCCTAGAGACATCACTAAATGAAGAAAAATACTTAAAATCAACTACTAACTATAAAGCTTTTATTATCTTTATCAGATGAAGCATGTATGGTTGATAGCAGGTCTACCTTTGTTAAACTTACATTTTAATCACACGAATCTTCAATCGTAAAAGTAGAAAAGTAATAAATAATTTTAATATAATTGAATTTTTGCCAGAATTTTTTTTAAAAATATTGTATCTTTACAAATAAGAAATATTAAACAATTGTTTTTAAAAATATTTGTATTCGACTATGAATTTTTCTCATGTAGCTCATGTAGCAACGTTAGTTCTCGAAACCGCCGTGGTTGTGCGATGCATTAAACGCCCCAGCCCCTACGAACCCACTGGTTAATGTCTTAAACTCATTGAATTTCGCTTTTAAATTTTCTGGTGAAATCTTACGTGATCAGGATTTGATTTTTTTAAAAATAAATTTAAAATTAAATTCCTGCTGTTTCGAAACTACTTTTTAAAAACATTTTCATGGATGTATTGGTAAAAAGCAACACGATTAAAAATAGCCGAATTGTAATAGCGCATTATCAATTTATAACAGAAATAAAGTTATGATGTTGCCATTTCCCGCTATTGAAAATAATCTAAAATGACAAAGTTTCATAGATAACAACTATTTATTTTTTATTTATTTCCAAATGCCAGTATACTTTTTCTTGGCTTTATTCTGTTATTTAAGCAACCAATGCCGGTGTGATAAATAAATGAGAAGCAATAATTAATGTTTAAATTATGCACTTCATTTTCCTCAATGATAGTCCTATGTTTTTTTTTAATTCCCCTAACTACCACTATAATACATATTCGCACTAGGTAGTAACTGAGTTCTTACTTTATAAAATATTCTGAACAGTGCTTTACAAAAAAAAAAAAAAAAAAAAAAAAAAAAAAACCTTACGCAATATTTATTTAGAATTCATGTACAATGTTCACACTTTTAACGTGAGCGTAGAGATAAATGTGTCTAGGCAATTTTTATGCAATCTTTTTCGTGTTTCGAAGTATATGTCACAATTATAAAAATTTGTAGTCTTTTTTTGTAGAGAATTGCCGATGCAAATAGACCAACCTGTATTTAAGTAGATATTTTTTTTCGACAATAGCATAAATATCTATACGATTATTATTTAAGTATTTATCCATTTCGCTGGAATTAAGACTAATCCTACATTTTTTAATTAATCTAATTGATAACCTAAAACATATCTGAACACTATCTGCCACCCTGAAACATATTCTCCTTAGATTATCCCAAACTAACTTAAAATATATTCTGTTAAAAAACTAAAAAAAGCGAAAAATGCTTACACGTCAATTTCTAATTCTTTCTCCAGCTTCATAAATTTTTCTTCTCCTAAGACTTCCTGTACAACAGTTATGATTAATGAGTTAGAGAAAAAATATGTCTGGCCAATTTTTATGCAACAGATTTCTTGTTTCTAAAATTACGTAATAATCATACATATTTTTACATTTTTTCTTAAAGAATTGCCTATGCAAATAGACCAACTAACTTTTTTCTTCCCTTTTTAATCAATATTTCATCTAAAATTACACAAATATTTTTAATCCAGAGAAGAAATGTTTCTAGATATCTGCTGCGTAACAAATTTTGTATTTCTAAAAATATATTATAATTATAATCTTTTTAACACTTACCAACACAGATTAAAAGTGTTTATGAATTCAGTTTGTATGTTTGTCGGTCTATCATCTGTCTGTCTTCTATCAGTCTGCGATCTGTCTGTCCGCTGTCAGTCTGTCTTCTGTCTATCTGTCTTCCGTCTGTCTGTCTTCTGTCTGTCCATGCTCTAACTCGCGTAAATATATTCGGCTTGTCATGCAATTGATATATGTTATTAAGGTTTACTATGGCATGTTCGGTAATGAAAATGAAGTGTGTAGCACTTGCAGTTCATTTACAGGGACACTCAAAAAATACAATTACATTACGGTCTATGTCGAAAAATAATTCGCGGTTTAATTTAATAATGTTCCACTATTTCAAACATATTGAAATTGATATATATCACTAAGGTGCGCATTACAAGAGACTTACTATAGAATATTGTGTGTATAGCATTCATCTTTCATTTAAAGGGGCACACAAAAGAATTCGGTGCTCTCTGTTAACAATATTTTTTGGAAGTGCGTTTTCAGTTGCTGAACGCGTTTTTAAATTTAACTCATTTTTTGTCTATTACTTGGAGTGTATAAATGGTGTAGATAATATACAGGGTAGTGCTATGCGTTTCCTAACTGAACTAAAATTTAGCATTCTATGTAATATATATACAAATCTATATAGGATTTAATTTAAAGGGCTGCTTAAAAGAGTTCGGATATTTTTCCGAATGTTTTTGGTAATTCTTGAAATTAGGATTTTAAATATTTTATGCCCTTTTTCCAAATTCTTCGCTTAGATATGGGCGGGGCTAGTTGCGCTAAAGCCGAAAGGTAGGCGTCTCCGTCCGGTTTGACTTTGACTTTGTTTGCTTAGATATCATCTTTCACCTTCTTAAAAGGTAAAAATTTGTAAAATTATTTCGGAAGTGTTGGAAAGTGTTACATAATCTATGCTTAACGCATGATTTTTCGTTCTTGTTTTAAATTTTCTAAAATAATTCCTTTTGCAAAAGACTAGCATATATTTAAATAAACATTTCTTCTTCTAAAAATTATGCAACGTTTTTAGAATAGATTTATGATAAAGATAATGTTAATATTATTAGACTATAATTATGTGTTAATTAAACAATATTATTTTCCACGAAAAAAAAATACATAAATAAGCCATATATTATAATTAAAAAGACCTTTGTCAAATAAAAACAACACATATTGTTTCTAATTCACATAAATACGTTTTTCGATTTAAAAAAAAAAAATTATAATAAAAAAATTCAAGAAAAGCAAGAATATTTAATTCATGTTTCCATGCAATAAACATTAATCTTTATAAAAATAAATAATGTAAATAACATATATTTTCTAACCATAGATATGAATCAGCATATATTTGTTGACAATTTAAATAAATATTTCTTTTTAAAATGATATAGCATACTGATGATAGAAAAAGTGCTAATATTTTCAGAACATAAATATGTTTTACTTAAACAACATTATTTACGTAAAAGATAAAGAACATGTATATTAATAATATTTTTAAAGTAGAACAAACAGTCTTTCATAAATTTATAAAAAAACATTTTTTTTCTTTACATATTAACAGACAATATTTTGTGATCAACGTTTAAAATAAAAATAGGGAATAGCTATAATATTTAATTTGAAATTCACATGATGTCATATAACAAAGATTAATCTTTATGAAAACAATAGAAATGAGCAGTTAATGGAATTATTGGCGAGACTGAGCTATAACTAAATTGCGAATCCTAACTAGTTTTTTCTTATGTCAACAAAACTGTTATTATCTGTAAGATAAGTAAACATTAATTGTTCCTTTTCAGAAAACAAAGAAGATTTTTGAGTTGAAAAAAAAAATGTTTTTTTAATCCCATTTAAAAAAAATATTTTTTTTTTACTTTTGTCGCTGGCAAAGTACTTTTTCCTGTTAAGTGGAGCAAATAAAAATATTGCGTTTAAAACAAAAAATTACTGGTACATCTAATTAGAAAAATATAAGCCAAATAAAACATAGAATACGAATGTTCAGAGGATTTCAACAACGTATAGCAATGTGTTATAAAGTAAATAACGCTTTATTATTTAAAGAGTTAATCTAAATCTAAGTATTTAGAATTTAGTTTTTAAAAAAATTATAGGAATATGATATATATGAATATTTACCCATTAGCTGTAGATAACACAATATTAAATTAAACATATTTTACAGTTAGAAGTCGAATTATTTGAACAATGAGTTCTTAGGGTGAAAACTTGTCCATCTATTCTTGAAAGGTGATTAAAAAAGAATACATAAAAGTGCACAGAAAACGGTTGTATTAAAGGTAATATTTTTTAATAAGTAAGGAATATTATATTAAATTACAGAATTCAAGCTATGTTTTACATGAATTATTTTGTAAAATATTTATTCAGATTAATTGGCTAGATATTTTATATTTTTACTTAGAAAAATAGTTAACTGGAGAAATACTTAAATATCTGCTACTAGGTATGCTTAGTAAAATTATTTCAGTTAGAAAAAATAATATTCAATTAATAATTATAAACTTTTGTATAATAATTAAAAAAGTTTGTTATTTTCAATAACATCATTTTAATCCATGGTCTGATTACCTTTGGTTTCCATTTCTGTTTATTTCTGTGGTGAAAAATTTTTATTTATTTTAAAATCAACTTATTAGCCTGTTTTTTTTCCAGCTGATTAGGATTGGGATATACAACTATAAAGCAAAGTTTTGTTTTGTAGCTTGTTTACATTTTGTTTAATAGTTTTTTTTTCTTGTTTTAAAGAATTATATTTCGATCAGCATTTTAAAAAGAGTATAGAAATCATTACATTTCTTAAAAGAAAAGTTTTATATTCATTTTCTAGAAATAAATTCGTTTTGCAAACTAGTCCAAACAGCTAATCAAAAGAGACAAATAGTATACTACATTTTAAAACTATTTAATTTTCCACTTTGATTGTCATTATTATGCGAAAAAAAATGTCGTATAATAAAATGCTTCATCAAAAAGAAAAAACATCATAACTGACGCTCTGCCAATTAAATGTGTCATGCATGTTATTAAGTAACGCAGCGAAAATTTGATTATGGCTTGTTAGACAAGCTTAAATTGTGGTAAAGCAATGTATATGTTATTATTCATTAATTATAAAATGATTTCTAATTTTGTTTTATAAATTTGCTCCTGCTAAAAATCATTATCACACTAATTATAAAGTTTTAAAAAAATCATTGTCCTTTTTTTCTTTTTATCTTCCTGAGTATATTTAATGATTTTGATCAGCTATTATATTGTCTACAATCATTTGTATGTATATTATTTTCTCTCCTAAATGCATAATTGTTTGTATTCCCAGAACAGATATATTTGTTTAAATAGCATCTTTTAAGTTGTATGTCCATGGTAATTAATTAAATGCACTTATTTAAAATTACGTGCATTTTGCAAAATGCCATTGCTTAGAAAGTTTTTTATATGTATGTTAAATACTCTAAAATTATATACAGTGAAAGATCGATATCTCGAACTTGAAGGGAATTAATAGAAATTCGAAATATCAAAAATTCTGAATATTCTGAAGCAGTATATTTTTAGCACTTTAATGAGATTATGAACTTTAACACCATTTTAGCAAATTTATAGATAATTTGAAAGCATGCACTTATCTCAAAAGAAAGAAGATAAATTAAATCCAGTTACTTTGGGGCAATATCTATTTATTTCTAAAGTACTAATCTAATACAGTTTGCTGCATGTTTTTTTGAAGTCCAGTTACAGTTTCTAGACGTAACACAGCTCTAAATGTTTCATGTACTATGCAGATTCGAGATAAAACATAACTGCGTAGAATGTTCTTTGGCGATTGCGCTTCCTTAATTGTATTTTTTAAAATTGGCTGATATTCTTTAGTTTCACCCTCGTCTTCCTCTTGAAGTAAACTCTTCTTCAAGGTTGTTTATGAATTTACCATTCTACCAATTATAACATTTTTGTCTACAGCAATAAACCCCTGAAATATTTCAAAAAATCTACTAATAAATGAATCATACAATTGATTTAAGAAAAGCTTGTGTGAATAGGAATTCAAGAAAACATTAAGAAATTTTTCGAAAACTAGGAAATTTAATTTTCTGGTTTGGGAAAATATTTCGAGATATCGATGACTAGAGAGAAATAAATTCGGTTCAAGGATGATTTTCCCATTAGTAGAATAGCAATGAGTAAGGAAATCTGATTTTTTTTTTTTCGAGTTATGAAAAAAAATATCGATACCAGAGTTCCACTTAACGAGAGTGCATTGCATATAATAAAAGTGTTATTTAGGAAAAATATTTATTCTAAAATCACTATTAAAATTTTTGTAATGTTTTTGCGATTTCTTTTTCATACTTAACCTGCAAATTGCGTTGTCAATTTCTTGTGCATTTGTCAAGAGAGATTGAATTGCTACAGAAGAAAACCTCTACCACTTTTTTTTTCCGTATAGCAATGTTCCACATTATTTTATGAGATAAATTCTGTTTCATAATAAATTAGCGATTTCTATTCAAATATACTGACGGAAGTTGCTCTTGAAGTAGTTAGCGTTTCGTCAGAAGCATATGCATAGAAGTTCCAAGGGCTCAAAGACGGAATTACGGGTTATTTTCAATTAATGAAAAGTTTTCGCTCGATTTGAATTAATAAAGAGTAGTATAATTATACGAAGTTTTTACAAAAACAGTCTAGAATATAATTTTAGAAATAAAATTATTCAGAATTTTATTTTATTTTAAATTATTTATATATAACAAAAAATAATTTCGGGTTGCCGTCAAATTATTGCGCTCGTTAACACAACACTAAATAATTCGGTATATATCACCCTCTGTAATATTTGATTTTCATATACATTTCATTTTAAAAGTATAACGTATTTTTAAAATAATCTATCACATTTGTTTCCAATTCGTATACAATTATTTACTAAAAATAACTACAAATAATAACGCTAAATATACATTGGTTAAAAATGTCGCTTCTTAGAAAATTAAATATTAAATAAAAGCACCAAATTAATTATTTTTCCTTTCGAAAAGAGCAAGACAAAAGATTCAATAAGCTTAACTTATTATAAAACCTGCATAGAATGCCAGTCTGATAGAAAACTAATAAAGCAAACTTAAAAAAAAAAAAGAAAAAAAAGATAAATAAAAAAAAAATCCTCCAAGCAGCCAATCTCTAAAAACTCAGAAGCGACGCAATCAAATTCCAACAAGATTGCCATTCAGTTTTACTTTCTTGAATCAACAAAATAGGTATGTTACGTACAGCGATTGAAGACTTAGTGTTTGATCTCGGAAGATCTCCGAATCTTTTTAGATTCGTGATTTTTTTTCTTCTTTTTCTTCCTTTTTTAGTCCCCTTCTATCTGATCATTTTGCTTTTTTTACTTTATCAAAAGTTTTGTCTATTGACTTACTTTACTTAAAGTGCTGAGAACAGCAGTTCTAAATTAAATTGATCCGTGAAGACAATTATTAAGCTCTGTTCTTCTGGAAGAACTCCTAGAAAAGGTTTTTTTTTTTCTCTTTCTTCTCCTAGTCTAGTGTAATTGCAACAGTTGTGAGAAATGAACGAGTATCGTGTATCTGATGAACTGAGTACAAATTTTTACTGTATGCATTTCCGCGTCTTCAATTAGTTTAGCAAGCTATGAAAACATTCAGTCCTATAATTAAAGAATAACATATTTATAAAAAAAATATTAATTTGTCTTTTATTTATGTACGATTTTTATAAAAAGAAAAAAAATATATTTTTGAAACGTAGTTTTTAAAATATTTTATTTTGTGTGTATGTGTGTGTACATTCGAATTATAGAGGCCTGTGTGATTCGGGTTATACCCGGCCCGAACCCAACAATTCGATTTCAGGCCAACACGAAACCGATAAGAAAGTTTTCGTCAACCGGAAACCCGTCACAAACCCGAACCGGGACCGAAATACCCGAAATAGAAACAACTTAATCAAATTCAATTATAGATAAATAGTTTACAATTTCATTTCTAATATCAATTTTATCTTTTATGCTGAAAAATGAACATATAGTATATATATTCATTAATGTGGAAACATATATATTTTTTTTATCTGAAAAAATATTCTAGACTTTTTTGTAAAATCTGGTGAACCCGAACCTGACACATAACTGTCAAATTCTAACCAGAAACCAAGCCGAACTCAAAACAATTAAAGTCAACTAAACCCGACCACACCCGCGTTTCGGATCGCGTCAGGTAAAATCGGCTAATCCGACCAGGTGCAGAACTCTAAATCGGACCAATAAGAAGAGGATAAATTGATAACATAACAACATTTTTTTTAAAAACTTTTTCATGAATAAGGGTTCTGTAACAATATATATATATATATTTCTTTTATTTCTGGAGAATAAAAATACAGTTTAACTCGGTTACAGCGAGAATGAAAGGACAAACTTTTCTCTTTATTATACAAGTTTTCACATTAAGCAAATTTAAGCTCTGTTACATTATTATGTATGGAATTTAAATAATACATGAATTGAATCAGCAGAAATCGCTGAATTATCACATTTGTAGAGGTAAATTTAGTGCCTTAATTAAAAGTAGGAAATTTACTTATTAATTTAATGCAGTGTTTATTTATTTTTATGTTTATTTTACATGTTTAAGTAAATGAATAAAAAAATTAAAATGACAGAAGGAAAAATAATCACTATTATAATTTTTTTTGGCATTAATGGCAGATAAAAAAATGTTGCCTTTTTCTAAGTGTATGTAGAATCTTTTCCCTTATATATTTTCGTCTAATTGATCTCATTATATGGAAAATATGATTGATTATCATATTTGCTTGTAAAAAGCTTTAATGTTTTGTACAAGATTACAAACAATTGCATAAGTCGAAGAGGAAGAGCTTGTTTCACACCCATCCTAATCATCATTTTCAGCAGTGGTGTAGTATGGAATGGTGTGTTTTCTTTAAGAAAAAATAGAAAAAAAAATAGGTGTATTATTACGGGCTTTTTAATTTTTTACCACATCATATACGAGACTTATTCATAACGACTGTTCTTGAAATGTATTTTAATATTGGACAAAACATTTTCTTGCTAAATATTCTCGATAAATCGGCGTTTTCGTTTTATCGGAGCTCGCTATAACCGGTTTTAACTGTAATAATAACTTGCGATTGCATCTTTTTGTAATGTATAAGCTTGGTAATTTTCCTACAGTAAATATATTTTTCTATATTTTCAGTGACATGATTTTTTAAAAATATCGATACTTAGGAAGCATATAAATTTACTTATAACTGGGTTGCAATTAAACGCATAATCAATCTAACAACATGTTAATTTCAAACTATGAACAGAATAAAATCTACTTAGTTTTCCTAATATATTACATAAATAGTTCCTACTACAATTCTTAATATATTGCATATTCATCTTTATGGGCATTTTAAAGAAATAATATATTACATTTACATTTTTCTTTTTCATTCGCATTCAAAATATCCTATTTTTATGGCCAACCCTGTACATAAAGGAAATAAATAATAGAAATTCTCCTAAACGAATTTATGCTTTTTATACTGTTAATAACATATTTCCTGATTAAATAATCAAATAAAATATTTATTGAAAATAAATAATATAACATATAATAAAAGCAAAAAAAGTAAGAAAACCCCGTTAATTTTGAATATAATTTTGAGAATTTTATTCCATTAATAAGAGACTTCACTGATTTATAATCAACTAAAACTCACCCTTTCATTTCCCTACTTCCGGTATTGCTATTAATGTCACTTTTTGCCTGAGGCGCCATCAATTAAGAGAGATCCCTACTTTTCTATCGAAAGAATCATTGGATGCAAGTTGCTGAAAGATGTAACTTTAAAACGATGCATTATAAAATTGTGATCTTGTGTCAGAATCCTCCTAAAGTGATATATAATGAGATAGAGTATAGGACATGAAATTAATGCCAGTCTCAGCTGTTCCAATTCGATTTTGAGCGTATCCAAATCGACAGCGGGAGTGGAATGATAAAATTCTTGTCAATTTCTCAAGAATGATCTGGAACAGAAATTATTGAAGAGAGCGTTTACAGAGGCGTTTGTTTAATGAGATTTGATGTGTTATTTTTCAGATTTAGAGAAGTGTTCTGCATTATGTATCTGTCTAGAAAAGGTAGTTTGTAATATTTGCAAGTTCTCACTAGCTGTTGCAAGAATCTCTTCTGCATCATCTGTTGAAATCACAGAAAAATGAAGGAGAATAAAATTGATTTGGATGTTATTGTACTTATTTTTCTGTAAAAGAAATATAAGTGAGAATTTAAGAAAATGATAAGGTAATGTCAAAAATTAAAACAGAAAAAAAGTTTTAAAATCGTGTAAAAGAAATGAAAGAGAATAATGTAAATGCACACTGTTGGTATGCTTTATTTCTTTGTTAGGAAACGTAAAATTAATACATACTTTTACATTTTTATATAATGAGATATACTATAGGAAATGAAATTAATGCCAGTCTCAGCTGTTCCAATTCGATTTTGAGTGTATCCAAATTGATAGCGAGAGTGGAATGATAAAATTCTTATCAATTTCTCAAGAATGATCCGAAACAGAAATTATTGAAAAGAGCGTTTACAGAGACGTTTGTTTAATGAGATTTGATGCGTTACTTTTGAAATTTAGAGAGTGTTCTGCATTATGTATCTGTCTAGAAAAGGTAGTTTGTAATAATTGCAAGTCCTCACTAGCTGTTGGAAGAATCTCGTCTGCAGAATCTGTTGAAATCACAGAAAAATGAAGGAGAATCAAATTGATTTGGATGTTATTGTATTTATTTTTCTGTAAAAAGAAATGAAAGTGAGAATTTAAGAAAATGATAAGGTAATGTCAAAATTGAAAAAAAAAAAAAAAAACCCTTAAAATCGTTTATAGGAAAGAAAAGACAAATAACGTAAAAGTGTCTTGTTGGTATATCTTATTTGTGTGTTAGGGAATGAAAGAATAATAAATACGTTTTTTCTTTATTTTAATAGAATCAAGTAGAGTATAGGACTTTACATTAATGCCAATCTCAGCTGTTCCAATTCGATTTTTAGCATATCCAAATCGGAAGCGGGAGTGGAATGATAAAATTCTTGTCAATTTTTTGAAGAATAATCTGGAATAGAAATTATTGAAGAGATCGTTTACAAAGGCATATGCTTAATAAGATTTGATCCATTGTGTTTCAGATTTAGAGAAGTATTCGACATTATGCATCCGTATAGAAGAGTTAGCTTGTAATAATTACATTTTTTCACTCGCTGTTGGAAGAATCTCGTCTTCAATATCTGTTGAATTCACAGAAAAATGAAGGAGAATCAAATTGATTTGAATATTATTCTATATATTTTTCTGTAAAAGCAAATGAAAGTGAGAATTTCAGAAAACTATAAGGTAATTATTGATAAGGTAATGTCAAAATTAAATAAAGGAAAAGAACAAAAGTATCTTGTAAAAGTGCCTTGTTGGAATATTTTATTTGTTAGGGACAGTAAGATTAATAAATACTTTTTAATTTTTATGTAGTGAGATTTACTATAGGATATTAAATTAATGCTAGTCTCAGCTGTTCCAATTTTATTTCGAGCTTATCGAAATCGACAGTGAAAGTGGAATGATAAAATTTTTCTTACTTTCTCAAGAATGATCTGGTACAGAAATTATTGAAGAGAGCGTTTACTAAGCGCTTGTTTAATGAGCTTTGATCCGCTACTTTTCAGATTTAGACAGCTTTTCTGGATTATGTATCTGCATAGAAAAAGCAATTTGTAATAATTGCAAGATCTCACTAGCTGTTTGAAAATTTTCGTATGCAGCATCTGTTGCATACACAGAAAAGTGAAGCAGAATAAAATTGATTTGAAAAAATATTGTATTTATTTCTTTGTATAAAGAAATGAAATTAAGAATTTAGCAAAATGATAAGGTAATTACTGATCAGGTAATGTCAAACTTGAAAAAAAAAATCTCAAAATCTTCTAATAAAAAAAAAAGAAGAAGACGAAGAATGTAAAAGTGACTTCTGGTATATTTTATATATGTGTTATATATAAAATATAAATATATATATAAATAATATGTATATATATAATATTAATAAATATTTTTTAATTTTTATGTCACGAGGTAGGGTATAACACATGAAATTAATGCAGTTGTTCCAATTCAATTTTAAACGTATCCAAATAGATACCGGGAAGGGGATGGTAAAATTCATATCAATTTCCCAAGGATGATCTGGAACAGACATTATTGAAGAGAGCTTTTACTAAGGAATTTGTTTAATGAGATTTGATCCGTTACTTTTCAAAAGTGTTCTGCATTATGTATCTTAACAGAAAAGGAAGTTTGTAATAACTGCAAGTTTTTACTAGCTGTTAGAAGAATCTTATCTGCAGCATCCGTTGACTTCACAGAAAAATAAAGTAATATAAAATTGATTTGAATGTTATTGTATTTATTTTTATGTAAAAAGAAATGAATGTGAGAATTAAACAAACAGATAAGATAATTACTGTTAAAATAATGTCAAAATTGAAAAAAACAAATTCGTAAAGAAAAGAACAGAAGAATAACGTAAAAGTTTCTTTTTGCCATATTTTATTTACTTGTTAGGGAACGTAAGAATAATGAACACTCTTTAAATTTTTATTTTAGAAGATTTATTTTTTTCACTGTTATGTGTAAATAAAATCTGCCTAATTTTTATGTCCTCAATTAACAATTTGAAATAATTGAACACAAATATAAAATGGTGAGATAATATGAGTAATTAAGTTAACAATTCTCTTTATCTCTGTCTCACTCTTCCTTTTTCTTTTGAAAACGCTTTGAGTGTTGCTGGAAAAAATAGCGGCCAAAAGTTTGTTTTTGTTAGCATGTACAAAAACGAATAATTAAAGCACTAGTAAGGAATAAAAATGTTTGTAATTTTTTAAAGATTTGTTCTGCACAGAAAGTAAAATATAAGTATAATAACTGTATGAAAGATAATATAAAATATTACGCACTGTTTTTCTTGAAAATCCTAGAATAACACATGGACATAGGCATCATGTGATTTGAATGCAATAAAATACCCTTAGTAATAAGGGAACACATACGCATACACATGATAAATAAATTTCGCACACTTATTCTCGAAAGTTGGATGTACACTAAGATTTCCCAGTTTCATAACTTAAATTTTTTAAATGTAGTATTTTGACTTTGGTATAAATTTTACTTTGAATAAATTTTCCAGAAACTTCATGATTAATTTAAGTTGAACTAAATATTCTTTCTTCTACGAAACAAAAAGTTTCTATTTAAGATTGTGAAAATTTTGAGAAAAATGTTTTCCGAAAAACATCAGTATATATGTATAATATTTATAGTCTTCAGTTTCATAAAATATACACTATTCAAGAACTTTAATATTACAAGAATCTTATCTTATAACATTTTCAACTGACTGGAACGCAATTTCTTACGTTCTACTCTTCTAAAGAAAGAAAAAAAAAGAGACAGTCGAAAACATCCTGTTCTTTCCTTAATCTAAAAACTCGGGTATTGCAAAACCGTGGCAACATCTGTAGAAATCAAAATTTTTCTAGTTTCAGGCATTTTTCTTACTTATAAAGATGAAACTTTTCGTCTTATTTATCAGTTTTTTTTTCGACTTATAAGAAAGTTTCTTTAGTAAAATCTCATGCATAAGTAACCCAAAGAGAAGCAAAGAATTAAAAGAATGATAATGATTACAAGATACCTTATGCTCTTTTATTCATGCATAATAAGATACAAAAAGATATATGATGATAAAAATAAGTTTTAATAGTAGACTTTCTAATTATTTGTAGAAGTCAAGACTTGGAAAGATCATTAAATAAAATAAAAATATATATTCGTCATTTTATCCCTTGTATAAAGGTTATTTACATGAATAGAGCTTTTAAAAAGAAGACTTGTCAATTACTTTTTTTTTCAAGAAACTAGAAAGTTCAACTTTCAATTTAATACAAGCTTTCACGTACGATAATAAATAAAACAGGGAGAAAGAAATTCGATGGTAACAAAAAGCGTTAATAGTTTGTGGGATGTTAGGACGTCTAAAGAGCATTTAATGAGATTAAAAATATATTTGGCATTTTATTACTTGTGTTAACACATATTTACATGAATAGCTTGTTAGTTAACTGAATTAAAGGTACATTTTTTTTTTAATTAGAAAATTCAATTTCCAGTTTTATAGACGTCTTCATATTTAATAATAAATAAAGCAGACAGAAAAAAAAATTATAAACAAGAACAAAAAAAATTACTGTTTCAATCTCTGAATCAGTCAGAATCAGTCTGATCAGTCAGAATATATGCTTCAATCATAGATTATTAAACACTTTCTAACACTTCCAGAATACTTTATCAAAATTTCACCGTTTAATAAGCTGAAAGATAATACCCAAGTAAACAAGGTCAAGGTCAAACTGGGCGGGGAGGGATTTCAGGAATTACCATCAAAAATCGGGAAAATTTCGGAATTCCTTTGTGCAGCCTTGTATAGGATCTACATATTTGTATATATACTACATATTATATTAAAATTTAGTTTAGTTAGAAAACCCATAGCACAGTTCAAAATTCGCCTTCAGCAAATTCCATCAATAAACGGAAGATTACTCGAGATCTTTTATGCTACCCAGTATATGATCTATAGAATTTATATACACCAAGTAATAGGCAAATAATTAGTTAAATTTAAAAACGCATACCACACTGAAAGAGCACTTCCAGCAATTATTGTCAACAGACAGTACTGTAACCGAATGTTTTGTGTGTCCCTGTAAACGAATGATGAATGCTATGCACACCATATTCTATAGTAAGCTTCTTGTAGTGAAATTCAGGACTATGTATCAATTTCAATATGTTTGAAATAGTAAAACATAATTAAAATACGCCGCAAACGATTTTTCCGCATAGCACCTAATGCAGGAATTATTTTGTTCCGGTATTTTGTACACCACTAAATTTATATAGCAATCTTTTTCTTCTTTAATCGATAAATTCTGCTATGACATACTAAGAATATTGCTATATAAATTTAGTAGTGTACAAAATACCGGAACACAATTGGAATTCTGTAAACGAACTGTAAATACTACTTCAATTTCAATACTGAATGTGCAACTAGAACAAGAAACTAGAAAATTCAGCTTTCAATTTAATGCAAGCTCTCACGTGCAATAACAAATAAAACAGGGAAAAAGAAATTTGATGGTAACAAAAAGCGTTAATAGCTTGTGGGTTGTTAGTACGTCTAGCATTTGATGAGATTAAATATATATTTGGCATTTTATTAATTGTCTTAACACAGATTTACATGAATAGCTTGTTAGTTAACTAAGTTAAAGGGTTTTTTTTCTTTTTTTTTTTTTAGAAAATTCAATTTTCAGTTTTATAGACGTCTTCATATTTAATAATAAATAAAGAAGACAGAAAGAAATGATAAACAAGAACAAAAAACCATGCTTCAATAATAGACTATTAAATACTTACCCCCAAATAACCTGTAGACCCCAATAACAAATATCAATTGTATGGCAATATAAGTATATTTAAGGGAGTTACAGCACGGACAGACAGCTAGACAGTCGGTAGACAGACAGACAAACAGAAATCATAAACATTTTTCAACTATGTTCAAATGTGTTAAAAAATGGTAAAGATAAGCTTTTATAGCAGACTTTCTAATTGACTGTAGAATGTCAAGGCTTTCAAAGATCGTTTAATGAAACAAAACTTAAATTTGACATTTTATCAATTTTGTAAACACGCATTTACACGAATAGTGCATTTTAAAAGCATTAATTGTTAGTTAATTAAATTATTTTTTTAATTAATCAACGAATTAAAATTTGAATTATTTCAGACATTTTCCTTACTTATAAAGATGGAACTTTTCGTGTTATTTCTCAGATGTTTTTCAACATAAGAAAATTTCTTTAGTAAAATCTTATAAATAAGGAACCCAAAGATTAGCAAATAATTAAAATAATGATAATGATTACAAGAAACCTTACGCTTAAGTCTGCATGCATAATAACAAATAAAACAGCGTGAAAAAAGATAAAGGAAAAGTTTTCAAAAATAATCTTTAATTGTTTTAGACTGTTTAAAACTTGTAAAATAGCTTTTAATAAGATTAAAAATATATTCAAAATTTTATCACTTATGTAAACACGATACATAAATAGTTATTTTTAAAAATCTGACTTGTTAGTTAGTTAAATTAAAGAGGAATATTTTATTAAATAAAGTAAGTTTTATTTTTACTATGATTAAGGCTTTTTTTAAAGCTTACTTCTTCTTTTTTCTCAGAAGTCTGCACACATAATAATAAATAAAACAGACAGAAATAAAAATATACGATAGTAAAAATAAGCTTTAATTGTTTGTGGAATGTTATAATGCATAAAGAGCATTTAATCATATTAAAAATACATTTACAATTTTGTCACTTGTGTAAACAAATATTTACACGAATAGAGCTTTTTAAATATTTGACTTGTTAGTTAATTGAGTTAAAGGTAATTTTTTTTATTTAAATAGACAATTCTATTTGTAATTTTATAAGAAATTTGCATACATAGTAATAAATAAAACATAAATATAAAATTATAAAAGATAGAATGGTAAAAATAAGCTTTAATAGCAGACTTTATAATTGTTTCTAGAATGTTAAAACTTTTACAGAGTGTTTAATGTGATAAAAAAATTAAATCCGGCATTTTGTCACCTTTGTAAATCTTTTATTAACACAAATAGCGCATTTTATAAACCAGAATTATTAGTTACTTTAATTTAAAATATTTTTTCATTCAATTATCAATTTAAATTTTAAATATCTCAGCAAATTTTATTACTCATAAAGATGGAACTTTTCCTGTTATATATCTGTTATTTTTCGACACATGAAAGTTTCTTTAGTAAAATCTGATCCATAAGCAACTCAAAGAGTAGCAAAGAATTAAACGAATGATGAGAAGAAACCTTAAGATGAAGTCAGCATACATAATAATAAATAAAACAACAAGATGGAAATTGTACGTCAAACGCTACAAACGAGGTGCGTTCGTACTATAGCTAGTTATATAAATATTCAGATCTTCATGATTTTTAATTCTGTGAAATGAATTATATCGTCTGCAGATTAATTTTTGCCATAAAATAAGTATCTCGGTCGCTTGACGATTAAACTTCGAAAGCTCCTATAACAAGAAAGCACCGATTTGAAAAAAAAAAAAAAATTTCTTAATAAATGTTTTTATTAATATTTTCTAAAGTTTTCATTCGATTTTTAAAAAAATTGAAATGTCTCGACAAAATTCTGCAAAGATAATATATCTTAAATTTTAAACCATTCGGTTGGGTAGTTTTTGCGTTGTTATATGCGGACGGACGGACGGACGGGCAGACAGACGGACGGACGGACGGACGGACCAGACGACGACAATAGGTGCTACGTATTTATATAATTACGAACGCACCTAATAAAAAGGAAAAATAAAACATTTGACGTTAACAATAAGCTCTAACTGTTTATGAAATGTTAAATATCTAAAGAGCATTTAATGAGATTAAAAATACATTCGGAATTTTATCACTTGTGTAAACACAGATTTACAGGAATAGCACTTTTTAAATATCAGACATCTTAGTTAACTGAGTTAAATGTAATATTTTTATTTAACTAGAAAATTCAACGTTCAATTTCATAGAAGTTTACATGTATACGAATAAATAAAACATAAAGCAAAAATGATAAAAGATAAAATGGTAAAGATAAGCCTTAATAACAATCTTTCCAATTGTTTGTATAATGTCAAGCCTTTCAAAGAGCTTTTAATGAAAGGAAAAATAAATTTGGCACTTTGTCAATTTTGTAAACAATCATTTATACGAACGTTAATTGTTAGTTAATCATATTAATTTTTTTTTATTAAACTAAGAATTCAAATTACAATTATTTCAGGCATTTTTTTTTTTTTACTTATAAAGATAGAAATTTCCGTATTATTTCTCAGTTCTTTCTATGTAAATATGGTAGTTTCCTTATTAAAATCTTATGAATGAGGAACTTAAAGACTAACAAAAAATTAAAATGATAACAATGACTACAAGCTATCTTACGCTTGTATGATGCATTAAGTCTGAATGCATCATAATAATAAATAAAACAGCGAGAAAAAGGAGAAAATAAAATATAGTAAAAATAAGCTTTAATTGTTTTAGAGTGTTAAGAGCATTTTAAAAGGCGTTTAATAAGATAAAAAATATATTCAAAAATTTATCACTTAAGAAAACACGATACATGAATAGACATTTTTAAAAATAAGACTTGTTAGTTAATAAAATTAAAGAGGAATATTTTATTAAATAAGGGAAATTTTCTTTTTACTTTGGTTATATATATTTTTTTCTATGCTTACATCTTCTTATTTCTCAGAAGCCTTTATGTATAACAATAAATAAAACATGAAGACAGAAAAGATAAGATTTTAAAAATAAGCTTTAATTGTTTGTGGAATTTTAAAATGTCTAAAGAGTATTTAATTATATTAAAAATAACATTCGTAATTTTGTCATTTGTGTAAACACAGAGTTACACGAATAGCGCTTTTTAAATATCAAACTCGTTAGTTAATTGAGTTAAAGGTAATTTTTTTTATTTAAAAGAATAATTAACTTATATTTTTAATTTCATATAAGTTTGATTGCATAATAGCATATAAAACAAAAATATAAAATAATAAAAGATGTAATGGTAAAAATAAGCTTTAAAATAGCAGACTTTCTAATTGTTTGTAGAATGTTAAAATTTTTACAGAGTAGCAAATGTGATAGAAATTAAATCTGGCATTTTATCACTTTTGCAAATTCTGATTAACACAAATAGAGCATTTTATAAACCAGAATTACTAGTTACTTTAACTAAAGATAGTTTTTCATAAGAATTTAAATTTTAATTATTTCAGGCATTTTTCTTACTTATGAAAAAGTTTCTTACTTACTTCTTGGAACTTCTCAGTTAATTTTCAACATGAGAAAGTTTTTTTAGTAAAATTTTATCCATAAGTTACCCATAGAATAACAAAGAATAAAAAGAATGATTGTGGCTATGAGAAACCTTTAGAGGAAGTCTGAATGCATAATAATAAATAAAACAAGGAGAAAATATAAAATATTTGTCGTTAACAATAAGCTGTAATTGTTTATGGAATGTTAAGATGTCTAACGAGTGTTTAATGAGATTAAAAATATTTTCAGCATTTTAACACTTGTGAAAATAAAAATTTACGTGACTAGCGCTTTTTAAAAATCTCAATAGTTTAAAAACTTAATAGTTAATTAGGTTTAAAAAATTATTTTAATTTGCAAATTCAATTTCCAGTTTCAGTGAAGTTTACATAAATAATAATAAATAAAACAGACAGAAAAATTTATAAAAGATAAAATGGTAAAGATAAGCTTTGATAGTACAGTTTCTAACTGAATGTCAAGATTTTTAAAACGCGTTTAATAAGATAAAAATTTAATCTGACATTTTATCACCTTTCAAAACATTGATTTTCACGAGTGGCATATTTTAAAATCCTGAATTATTAGCTAGTTAAATTAAACTTATTTTTTCATCAAACTAGGAATTTAAATTTTAATTATTTCAGATATTTTTCTTACTTATAAAGATGGAACTTTGCGTGTTATTTGTAAGTTCTTTTTCGCCACATGAAAGTTTCTATAGTAAAATCTCATGCATAAGTAACCCGAAATACAGCAAAAAATAAAAAGAATGATAATGACTACAAGAAAGATTACACTGAAGTTTGTATGCATGTGTAAATAAAACAAGGGGGGGGGGAGAAAAATATATAAAAGTCTAGGACTAAGCTTTAATTGTTTGTGGAATGTGAAAACTTGTAAAGAGTCTTTAATTAGATTAAAATCATGATCTGTGTTTTATCACTGCGAAAACGCTTACAATAGAGCTTTTCACAAATCAGACTTACTAGTTAGTTGATTTACAGATTTTTAAAAATTATTATTAAGCTAAAAGTTCAATTTCCAATTTAGTATAAGTCTGATTGCATTATCCATAATATTAAAGATAATAAATAAAATGAGCGAAAAAAGAAAAAAGTAAGGTGGTAAAAATAAGCTTTAATTGCAGACTTCTTATTCGTTTAAGAAATGTCAAATCTTTCAATCTCCCCCCATCTGCCCCCCCCCCCTCTCTATATATATAACACATGGGCTGAAAACTTCCCGGTCTGGCACACAGATGGCATTGCAATCGCCAAACCGATGCTTTTTATAGTAAATACTAACATTTAAAAGGTAGCAGAAAAAATGTTATGATGATTCGCCGTGTGGATAAAACGTTAGAGTAGTTTTAGTTGAACGACTTTGTTGATTAAAAAAATGGATAAAGAAGAATTTCAAGAATTGTTATTTGATGGGAAAAAACACTGTTCAAACAAAAGCTTGGCTTGATAAGCGTTATCCGGACTCTGCACCAGGTAAATCAACCATTATTGACTGGTTTGCTGAATTTAAACGTGGTCGTACGGACACCAGTGATGCACCACGCAAAAGAGGTGAATACTCCGGTAAACATAAAAAGAGTTCACAAAATCGTTTTGGGGAACCGCAAAGTGAAGTTGCAGGACAAAGCTCAGACCCTGAAGATATCCAAGGAACGTGTAGGTTTTATTTTGAATGAACATTTGTCTATGAAAAAGCTGTTGTTAAAGTGGGTGCCGCGCATATTGACTTTTGACCAAAAACAACAACGAGTCGATGATTCTGAGCACTGTTTGGAGCTTTTTCGTTATAAAATTATGTTATTTATTATAAAATTATTATTTTTATTTATTTATTAGATTATTATTATTATTTTATTTTTATTATTATAAAATTATTATTATTATTATTATTATTATTATTATTATTAAATTATTATTATTTTATTTTTATTATTATAAAATTATTATTATTATTATTATTATTATTATTAAATTATTATTATTTATTATTAAAGTTATGTTATTTATTAAAGTTATAAAGTTATAAAGTAATAAAGTGATGTTAAAAAGTTGTGTTTTCTTTATTAGACCGGGAACTTATCAGCCCATGTGTTATATATATATGTGTGTGTGTGTGTGTGTCTATTCGATACCTACTTGTTTTACATCTATCTAATTGAAATATAGACATTCATTTCAATTCTATATGACAGCACATGCCTTTTTCATCCTTTTTCGTTTCCCTCTCTTTCTCTCTCTCTATTGGCTCACTTTTTTTAGCTATTTTATGGCGCATGGTTCTACAATTTTGAATCTGGATGCATCTTTGTTGGTTTTTTATGCTTGGTGAGATGTTTTAGTTATTATTTTTTTAATTGTGTCGATTTTTGTTTAATTTTCATAAATTTTTGGTATTTTACTACATTTTAATCATTTCTGTTTTTTTTTTTTTATTCTTTTTAATATGTTTTAAGAAACTTAATATTTTCAGTCTTAGGCCCTATACTGACGATATTCGATGAAATAACTTAGGGGCCGTCCATAAATGATGTCACGCTTGGAGGGAGGGAGGGGGGTTCATGAAATTGTGACAGTTTGTGACAAGGGGGTTTGAGGGGGTAAGAAGAAGTGTGACATCACACATTTTGGTTAAAATAAAATCATTAAAATCAGCAGATTAAATTTTGAAGTTATTTTGAAATTACCAGAATTTGAGTGTATTTTTTAATCGGACTAAAACAACTTCCACGTGACTTGTTTTCACTTATATTCCTTTCTTAAAAAAAAAAATATTTTATTACTAATTGTATTACTTTATTGTATATTAATTATGTTTTTGTCGTAAACCTTAATCTTATTTCATACAAAATAAATACATGAATAATTTTTATTGTTATGCTTACAAATGTCATTAAAACTTATAGTTAAAGTTGATAAACAAAATTTGAAACATGATCTATAACGTAGTGCTTTGTTTCTGAACTCCAAGTATATGTCTATGTAATATAGCGTGACATGTGACAAGGGGGGCAGGGGTATGGTGAAGTGTGACATTTTGTGACTAAGGAGGGGGAGGGGGATAAAAAATATTGAAAAAAGGTGTGACATCATTTATGGACAGCCCCTTATCTATCTTCACTATCAATTGTACGCATAAAGATCCTATGAAGATTCCATACAACATTCATAGTTTTTAATTTTTGAGTTTTCAATCACCGTTCTCTAATATTTTTACATTTATATTTCCAAATATATATATATATATATATATATATATATATATAATACAACTTTTTGCAAATAATAAATACTAAATCACAGCAAAATTGACAATATATAAATGAACCAATAATTATAATATAATATAAAAATGTAGTTCCAATTATGTAAAATACACACACAAAAAAAAAGAACAATAAATAAAAGTATGAGGAGAAAGAATGCACTATCAGAAGGATAAAATATTACAAGTAGAAAATGGAAACTTATCACTATATCTTCACCATTTTATTATTAAACTAAAAATGAAATTTCTAGACATAAGGATTATGAACAACCTTATGTTGAAGTGTATATGCTTAAACATAAATAACACGGAGAGATGAAAAATAAAAGATAAGATTGTAAAAATAAGCTTTAATAGCAGGCTGTCTAATTGTTTGTTAAATGTCAAGTTATGTAAAGAGCTTTTAATGAGATTAAAAACATATCCAGGATTTTGTCACTTGTGTAAATACTTATTTAAATGAATAGAGCTCTTTAAAAATAAGACTTGTTAGTTAATTGAATTAGAGTTATATAATTTTTGTTTATTAAAATATAATTTGAAATTTTTAGAGATAATGTCTGAGATACGACTAACTATCATTTCTACATACTTAATAATAGGCATAACGCAGACAGTTGGGAAATAAAAGATAAGGTTGTAAAAATAAGCTTTAATAGCAGGCTGCCTAGTTGTTTGTTAAATGTCAAGACATGTAAAAAGCTTTTAATGAGATTAAAAACATATCCAGCATTTTGTCACTTGTGTAAATACTTATTTAAATGAATAGAGCTTTTTAAAAATAAGACTTGTTAGTTAATTGAATTAGAGGTATATAATTTTTGTTTATTAAAATATAATTTGAAATTTTAAGAGATAATGTCTGAGATACGACTAAAAATGATTTCTACACACTTAATAATAGACAAAACACACAGAGAGAAAGTGATTGAAAGCTAAGATGATAAAATTAAGCTTTAATAGCAACTTTTCAATTGTTTGTTGAATGTCAAGTCCAGTAAAGAGCTTTTAATGAGATTAAAAATATATTCAGAATTTTGTCAGTTGTGCAAACATTGACTTATAGGAATAGCCTTTTAAAAAACCAGACTTATTAGTTAATTGAATTTAAAATATTTGTTTTTAATTATTAAACAAGAGACTTATATTTTTAGAGTATGAGACTCTCTAGTTTATAAAGTCGATTTGAAAGAAAGCAGTATATACGCCGGAATTTAAAGACCGTGAAATAATGAAAAATATATTAAATAATGTGCTAAAGTGAATTAAAAAAAATTCAAATTATCCTGTTTTTAAAAATTGAAACTTTATTATGTGAATGGTGGCTTTAATATTTCAGACTTTAATATAAATATAGATATTTACATTGACATGCCACCAGATGCATAATAAGATATAACTAGATCTAAAAATCACTCTCTGTGACTGTTAGTTACAATCTTTAGTTACATCTTGTTAACACGAGAACTTATGAAAGAACAAATGAATTCTAACATATCTTAAAACAAGAAGCTAAAGTGCATGTCTAAGGGAGTTTTGAATTTAAATTAATGAATGAGAAATTTTATTTTCGTATTAATTAATATATTTAAGAGATAATTGATGTGTTTCTTGAGAATGTTGATATCATTGCATATATATATGTGTGTGTGAATGTAAATATTTGTTACTATTTGCAAAGATATATGTATTTGCAAATATTAAATACACAAAATCTGTATTTATCTATCTACACATGTGTGTAACTGTTTCTAAAAAATTACTTCTCTATCATTTCACCCTATTCATTCATATATAACAGTAGATAACATAAAATATGCTACAGAAAATAATTTTATAATATTTCTGCTATCTATCTAATTATCTGACTGTTTCTCTATCTCTCAATCATGCTTTACATATATACATAGGTGTGTGTGTGTGTACAGTATACAGCTTATTAATTTAGAGAAACATTTGTAACTTACACTTGCTATTTATACAGAATAAAATAAGGGACATTGTATATGCAATTTAGTGTCAAAGTCCAACTACCCATGCATGAACTTGTTTCTAAAAAATACATGTCTGTAATGCCCTTTTTTTTTCGTATATAACATAAAATATACTATAACTATTACTACTACTGTTATTAGTATATTAATCTTATATTATATCTTCTTTCTATCTAATTATCTGACTCTTTCTCTCTCTTAATCACGCTTTAAATATATACATGAGTGCGCGCGTATGTGTGCGGTATACAGCTTATTAATAAAGACAAACATTTTTAATTTACCCTTTCTATTTATGCAGATGAAAATAAGGGATTATGTATATGCAATATAGTTTCAAAGTCTATGCATCCATGAATGAAACTGTTTCTAAAAAGTTACATGTTTATCATTCCCCTCTCTTTTTTCGTATATAACATAAAATATTATTTACTACCAACACCACCACATTACTACAACAACAACAACAACAACTACGAGTACTGCTACTACTACTATTATTATTTTTACTATTATCACTGTTACTATATACATGTTATATTTTATTACTCTACAGACTAATATATTTGGAAGATTATTAAAAAATTTGGTATTTATACTGTTTAAAGCATGCGGAAATCAATCCTGCAATAAAAATAATTATTTAAAACTTTTCCGACAGATGGCGCTGTATATAATTTAAAAAAATTGAAAAATTTCCTATCGCTAAATTTTAAAACTTTTTTATGACAAATTTGACATAATTCTAGCTTAAAGTTTTAGCCATGAAGAGCCTTATGAGCGTTAAAATTTTGGCTACGATGTCTTACTATCACGCACCGATTTTTTTTTTAAAATTTCAAATCGGTTATAAAAAGGAAACGTCGCCAAACTTCGGGGATTTTCTTCCTTCAATGGTAACTGGGCTATTATGCTTTGCTTGTATTAATTTGTTGGTTTGGCGCGGATTTGAAAAACGCACCAATCAAATATCGCCAAACATCGATGCGTGAGTGTAATACATCTGTTCCAAAATTTTAGCCCAAAAAAAAAGTGCTCTATTATTAAAGTGTTTTTATCGAAATGGTAATAATTATAGAGCCGCTATGAAAGAATATCGTCGTCTCAAAAGATATCGATTTAAAAATTAGCTATTTTTCTTTGCTAATAAAACATCTCTAACATTAAAGAGACATCTATCGGTAAAATTTTAAACTAATCATTTTTATTGTATAACTCGTTTCCGCATACTCTAAACAGTATAAATACAAAAGCTTTTAATTTTATTCTACATAGTTTAACTTGTAGAGCCAGCCCTTCAAACACGTGTACTTTAATTATGGTCACTCTGTATATACACACACACGAGTGTGTGTGTGCAGTATAAAGTTTATTAGTTAAGAGAAACTTTTGTAATTCACCTATGCTACTTATTATACAGAAGAAAATAAAGGATTTAAAAAAAAGTATTATTAACAAATATAATTAACAAATTTATTTAAAAAATAAAAAAAAGATTCTTATCCCAAAATACTTTGGAATTATTATTTATAAATAATAAAACCAACATTTAAAAATTTTCACATAGACTTTTTTTTTTTTTTTAAATCAGCGGCGCTTTTAATTTTACTTGCTTAAAATACATTTTATACGGGGAGTTTAATATCTTACGAATTTCATACCGTCTTTAACTTAAAATGTTTAGTAGGAAATGTAATTCCATACGTTCTGCTTTTTTAAAAAATGATTGACGCGGAGTAGAACTTTTTCTCTTTTACACCTAAAAATTCAGGTATTGCAGAACTGAAGAAACTTCTAAAGGAAAGCAAAAATTTCTTCCGCCCTTAAGATTTTCTGTAATGCTGAAAAACTTCAAAAATTTCTTATTTTCAACTATTACTATTTTTTAGCCTGCGAAAAATGTTTCCTGCCCTTTCAGGATGCGAAAATTGAAAAAGTTAAAATCTAGTGGATTTTTTTTTTTTTTTTTTTTTTTTTTTTTTTTTTAAAGTGGGTGTGAATAAATATGATAACATTCACAGAGAAAATGGCCTGTTTTGTTTCATACGTATTCCAACAAGTTGAAGCCTGATTAAACTATAAAAAAATTTCAAAAATTTCAAAATGGAATTCTTAATTATACTCTCTCCGAAAAAATGCTCATTATTCTGTTATTAAGAATTTTTGTCACACAGGTAAAGCAACTATTAAAATTATTATATTATTTCCTTTGTTTGTTATCTATTTGGATTACTTATTTGCTTTGATTTTTTTTTAATTATTATTTTCTATTGAATTGTTTATAAAATCCCCTGATATTTACATAAATAACATGAAATACAAAGTTTGTATAGTATATAAAGATCTTTCAACTTAACCTTGATGAAATTATCTTCTTTTGATAGATTTTTACGTATCGAATCCGTTTAAAATTA
Source organism: Maratus michaelseni (assembly GCA_963931845.1). Lineage (NCBI taxonomy): Eukaryota > Metazoa > Arthropoda > Arachnida > Araneae > Salticidae > Maratus > Maratus michaelseni. The sequence continues at coordinate 135,334,350 of OZ007588.1, read as the reverse complement.
TTCTTACTTCTAGGAAAAGGGCCAAAAATTTATGTATCACAGATTTTTGATATAATTAAAAATGGCCTCCAGGGGGGGGGGGAATAGGAGTTTAAGAAAAAAAAATTCATAACTTTGTCAATTCACGAGATATCAAATCCGCTGAAATTTATTATAAATCCTTTTAATTATCTACAACTTTTATATTGACAAGTTTTTTATAGGGCCAACCTTTACAGCAAAATAATAATAATAATAATAATAATAATAATAATAATAATAATAATAATTAATAAATAAAAACAAAAAATCTCCACCGACTCCGCCTACAGACACAGGTAGATTTCGAAGTGGGCGGTCCTAACAGCCGCATCATGGCAAATAGGTCATTTCTTCTGCAATTCCCAATAAACATTCGCCCCACGGTCTGCGTCTTGGAAATCTTCATGTGCCTGTAGGCTAAGCCGTCAGGGATTTTTTTTTAAATAAGACCAACAAATAAGTTTTTAAAAAGTATAAATGTAAACATTCTTGAAGACAAATATGACATATCATGTAAAAAAAAAAAAAAAAAAAAAAATTCAGACTTTATAACAAACTTTCAATTAAAAGAAATCCGTTGGACATACCTTAACTATTCTTTACTACACTACTTTTATGTTTATTTTAAAGTAGCATATGTTTCATTCCACAACGCTTTAACATAGTAGAAATTGACTTATGATCACATGAAGAAATACATTTTAAAACCTTTTAAATCTTTTCTGCGCCAGCTTTTACTTCAAATAAAAAGAAAGATGAATTCAGAAAAAAAAAAAAAACCTTTGGTTTCTTGAACAGGACGTATCTATCCATGAGAAGGAAAAGATACCTTTACAAGAATCAGACATAAAGGGAAGAAGAGCAAAGCACAATGGAAACAGAGGCTCTGAATAAAATAAATTATATGCAGGGCAATGGATATGGACATAAGAGCTTACGTCAAAGAAATGTAGAAATACACAGTATTATATTTCAGAAGAAGAAAAATTGCAACCCCTGAAGTATAAAATGGAGGGCGACTTCCGTAAAAAGAACATTTATCAATCCCACGGTACATTTAAAAGACGTATATTTCTTTCCTTTTATATACAGCAGGTTATATAGTTTAAGTGATGAAGATTAATCACGTGAAATGATCAAATATCCCTTTTTCTATAATTTTTTGTGCGAAATACTATGATTTTTAGCATCCAAATCAATTTTTCCTTTATTAAATCCGTTAGATATACCTTAACTATTCTTTACTACACTACTTTTAAGTTTATTTTAAAGTAGCATATGTTTTATTCCACAATGCTTTAACATAGTAGAAATTGACTTATGATCACATGAAGAAATACTTTTTAAAACCTTTTAAATCTTTCCTGCGCCAGCTTTTACTTCAAATAAAAAGGAACATGAATTCAGAAAAAAAACCTTTGGTTTCTTGAACAGGACGTATCTATCCATGAGAAGGAAAAGATACCTTTACAAGAATCAAACATAAAGGGAAGAAGAGCAAAGCACAATGGGAACAGAGGCTCTGAATAAAATAAATTATATGCAGGGCAATGGATATGGACATAAGATCTTACGTCAAAGAAATGTAGAAATACACAGTATTATATTTCAGAAGAAGAAAAATTGCAACCCCTGAAGTATAAAATGAAGGGCGACTTCCGTAAAAAGAACATTTAGCAATCCCACGGTACATTTAAAATACGTCTATTTCTTTCCTTTTATATACAGCAGGTTATATAGTTTAAGTGATGAAGATTAATCACGTGAAATGAACAAATATCCCATTTTCTATAATTTTTTGTGCGAAATACTATGATTTTTAGCATCCAAATCAATTTTTCCTTTATTAAATCCGTTAGATATACCTTAACTATTCTTTACTACACTACTTTTAAGTTTATTTTAAAGTAGCATATGTTTTATTCCACAATGCTTTAACATAGTAGAAATTGACTTATGATCACATGAAGAAATACATTTAAAAACCTTTTTAAATCTTTTCTGCGCCAGCTTTTACTTCAAATAAAAAGGAACATGAATTCAGAAAAAAACCCTTTGGTTTCTTGAACAGGACGTATCTATCCATGAGAAGGAAAAGATACCTTTACAAGAATCAAACATAAAGGGAAAAAGAGCAAAGCACAATGGGAACAGAGGCTCTGAATAAAATAAATCATATGCAGGGCAATGGATATGGACATAAGATCTTACGTCAAAGAAATGTAGAAATACACAGTATTATATTTCAGAAGAAGAAAAATTGCAACCCCTGAAGTATAAAATGGAGGGCGACTTCCGTAAAAAGAACATTTATCAATCCCGCGGTACATTTAAAAGACGTTTATTTTTTTCCTTTTATATACAGCCTTACATACAGCAGGTTATATAGTTTAAGTCATGAAGATTAATCATGTGAAATGATCAAATATCCCTTTTCTGTAATTTTTTGTGGAAAATACTACGACTTTTAGCATCCAAATTTATTTTTGAATTACATTAAAAGTTGTGCTTTCACCTCTATTCCTTGACGTATATTTAAAGCAAAAATTTATATTAGTTTTACTTACCCATGATACGTAGTATAGGGTAAGTCTTGTAATCGTTTCGAAAATCGAAAAAAAAAAATTGACGGATTTACAATAATGGGAAGAAGCTTATTGAATTTCAGTAACCTCGATTATCCGAAACTATTTTTTTTTCGGACTCTCGAAATATTCTTTCTGATAAAAGGTATATAAAAATCTCTAGTGTGAAATAGTTTTAAAAAACTTGAGAAAAATTTCTGTTAGTTCTAGTGTTAACTATTCTTTACTACACTACTTTTAAGTTTATTTTAAAGTAGCATATGATTTATTCCACAATGCTTTAACATAGTAGAAATTGACTTATGATCACATGAAGAAATACTCTTTAAAACCTTTTAAATCTTTCCTGCGCCAGCTTTTACTTCAAATAAAAAGGAACATGAATTCAGAAAAAAACCCTTTGGTTTCTTGAACAGGACGTATCTATCCATGAGAAGGAAAATATACCTTTACAAGAATCAAACATAAAGGGAAGAAGAGCAAAGCACAATGGGAACAGAGGCTCTGAATAAAATAAATTATATGCAGGGCAATGGATATGGACATAAGATCTTACGTCAAAGAAATGTAGAAATACACAGTATTATATTTTAGAAGAAGAAAAATTGCAACCCCTGAAGTATAAAATGGAGGGCGACTTCCGTAAAAAGAACATTTATCAATCCCACGGTACATTTAAAAGACGTCTATTTCTTTCCTTTTATATACAGGCTTATGTACAGCAGGTTATATAGTTTAAATGACGAAGATTAATCATGTGAAATGATCAAATATCCCTTTTCTGTAATTTTTTGTGGAAAATACTACGAATTTTAGCATCCAAATTTATTTTTCAATTACATTAAAACTTGTGCTTTTACCTCTATTCCTTGATGTATATTTAAAGCAAAAATTTATATTATTTTTACTTACCCATCATGCGTAGTATAGGGTAAGTCTTGTAATCGTTTTGAAAATCGAAATTTTTTTTTGACGGATTTACACGTTTCAGTCACTGGAGATTCCGAAAAACATATTTTTAGAAAAGAAAAATTTGCCGTCCGTCTGTCTGTGTGTCTGTGTATGTCTGTAAACGCTCTATCTCCGGAACAAATTGAGATAGAGGCTTGAAATTTGGTATGTACTTTGTATGTTATAATGGGAAGAAGCTTATTGAATTTCAGTAACCTAGATTATCCGAAACTTTTTTTTTTCGGACTCTCAAAATATTCGTTCTGATAAAAGGTATATAAAAATTTTCGAAATTGCTTATTTTAAGGAGTGAATATAAAAGACAATAAAAAAAACATAAATTTTGCATAAAGAATGAACTCGATCGGATAATTAGTTGCCGAGATATTTGTAATCATATTTCCCACACTCTTCGATTTTTCATGACCCTGTATTTCATTAAAATTGTAATTCAAAGATATATTTTAATTGGAAATAAGACGCTTAATCCGACGCAGTAAACCGTTAGTTAATATGATTATCAATTTTGGAGTTATAAGGATGTTTCTTTTACGCAATTCAGTATTAGAGCATTTAAAGTTTATGACGTCATCAAGCCATGATTTTATTCGAACTGCAATGCATTTTATAAATTGTTTACACATGTTTTATTTTCATATTTTATATTATGCATATCTTTGATGGGTAAGTATTACGGTGGCCCCCAAAGACAAGTTTGGGATTGCAGTGATGTAAATATGAGAGTATGAAAGTTCTTAGTTTAATTTTTCGAATCTGTGTAATACTTTTAGTATGAAAGGGGGAGATACTTCCGTAAAAAAGAACATTTATCAATCCGCGGTACTTAAAAGACATCTATTTCTTTCCATTTCTACCAGTGCCTTATGCATCAGATTATACAGAGTGTAAGTCGCTAAAGCAATTATGATTAATCACGTATGAAATGATCAAACGTCCATCGTCCCGTTTCCAAAAAGTTTTGAAAAAAAAAAAGTTATGATTTTTAGCACTTAAATCCATCTTTAAATTACCTTAAAACACGTGCTTTCACTTCTTTAGTGAGAGAAATGAAGTTTTATTCCCATAAAACAAGATAATATTTCCTTATATACCTCATGCATATGTTTATCTTTGATACTAGGTTTTAGAAGCGTATTCATGTGAATACGAGAAAATAGATTTTAGTTTAATTTTTCAAAACTATGAAATGCTTTTAGTATGATTTAGTATAATCTTGAGGACGACTTACGTAAAAGAACATTTATCAACCCGGGATACTCTAAAATACTATATCTTTATATTTATACCTCTTCTTTATACACATCGGGCTATATAGTGTGAATGTGTCAGTTAAGTGATGAAGATTAATTACATGGAATGATCAAATATCCTTTATATATATATATATTACCATGAGTTTTAAAATTAGATCTCCTATAGGAATTAATTAAAACATTGTGTTTTCACTTATTTAATAAGAGAAATTTCATTGAATTCCGACATGTTATGAAACAAGATAAATTATTTCACATATTTTAGACATATTTGTTTTACATACTGTATACTTAGTGATAATTTTGTTGAATGTAGCCATGTGAATATGAGAGCTTTTAAATTAAATTTTCAAAACCTTAAAATGTTCTGAATATGATATTATCATTTACTTGATTTGTTTTACAGCTCGCATTCTTTTCCTTATCATAATTATTAAATGTTTCGCAAATAATTTTCAGTTATTAATTCATTTTTACTTATAAAGAGAACAATATTATAATCCTTTGAATAAATTTTTATATTACATATTTCGCTGCTGAGAAAAAAAGCATGTGTTTTACCTTAAAAAAAAAATATATATATATATATATATATATATATATATATAACATTGTGTTTTCACTTATTTCATAAGAGAAAATTAATTGAATTCCGACATGTTATCAAACAAGATAAATTCCTTCACATATTTTAGGCATATTTGCTTTACATACTTTATACTTAATGATAATTTTGTTGAATGTACCCATGTGAATATGAGAGCTCTTAAATTAAATTTTCAAAACCTTAAAATGTTCTGAATATGATATTATCATTTACTTGATTTGTTTTACAGCTAAAATTATTTTCCTTATCATATTATTAAATGTTTCGCAAATAATTTTCATATATTAATTAAACTTTTACTTATAAAGAGAGCAATATTATAATCATTTGAATATTTTTTATATTAGATATTTAGCTGTTAAGAAAAAAAGCATGTGCATTAACTTTAAAAAAAAAAAATAAATAAATAAATATATAACAAATTCAGTTTAGGTAACGGATGTTTACAATAGTCATTTAGATGAAATACTTTTAAAATATATTTGAAAGTTCAACAGAAAAATCTCTTTCAAGAGTACTTTGTACTTAAAGTAAATAAAAGATTGAATGAAATAAGAGCATTATTTTTTAAATCCTGGGAAGATCCGGTCTATCAAACATTGGAAACATATCCCCAAGGAAAGAGAACGTAAAAAGAAATATATATATATATATATATATATATATATATATATATTTACTTCGCGATATTCCTTTAAATTATTCTAAATTCCGACATATTCATTATTTCTCTATTTCTTAATAATATCTACACAAATATTTATACACTTTTCAGAACACTTATTTTGTCCCCTTGTTTAGCACACTTTTTGGAACAGTTTTTAGAACACTTCTGAGACTTTCTAGCACACTTTTTGAACACATTTGGGAACACATTTGAGAACACTTTTCGGAACACATTTTGTCCCCTTTTTCAGCACACTTTGTAGCGCACTTTTTGGAACACTTTTCAGAACACTTTTGAGAACGCTTAATTTGTTCAGCACACATTTTGAACACTTTTGGGAACACATTTGAGAACACTTTTCGGAACACATCTTTCGTATTTTATAGAAATTTTTATGTCATTAAAATAAAATTTATAGGACCAAAAAATTTGCAGTGTATTCGTATTTAATTTCCTTTCAAATTCATAACGCGTATATTAATAATTATCTTATTCAAAATCTTATTCTAAAATTTTAAGTCAATTCATGAACTTTTATCAACTATTCAATTTATAATAATCTGAGAGAAGCTAGTTTTTCATTTTGAAAGTTTTTAAAAGCCATTTTGTTATTTTTATTCCACGAATCTGTTTTCGCGCGATTAGACTGTTCACATCAAAAAAGCCTCCGCTGCATTGTCAAGGATTCTTTCTATTTAAACCACTCCCTCTCGCGTTCATTAGCTTAGCCGATCAACTCTCGAGCGATCTTTTCACCGGTTGGTTAGTGTTCTTATTACGTCGAGATGTGTAGTTATCCGCGCTTCTAACAAAAAGCGAAGGCAGGACTTCGGAACGCAGAAATTTGTCTAGTTTTCAAGTGCTGATCAAATGGTTATCTAGTGTTTTATAATTGGTAGATTTCTAATTTAGCTGTTTAAGATCAATTAAAATGATGTAATGATTTATAGTCAAGTTTGAGGGCTTTAGGAACATCTCGTCATATGCATGGAAGTTGTTTTAAGATGTGGGAATTGTTTCTTCATTTTTCTCGTGCTTAAATAAACGCCTTATTTGGAAAACTGGCTTGTTCTTTATGGAGAAATTACTAAATGGTACATTCATTGCCAACTACTTCTCGCCATGATTATCGGTCTATCGACTGAATTTTATCACCACCATTAACAAACTGCCAGTTCAACATGAATTTTAATTTCAGATAAAATATTTCATATATATATATATATATATATATCAAAAGTACGCTCTATATTTTAAAACTTTGCCCTAACATAAATTATTAATTAATTTATAATAGAAGTGATTTTAGAAAATAGTTAGAACAAATAATTGTTTATCATTAAAATGTAATTTTTTTTAAAACTTATATTAAAAAAATACAAAATACGAATATTTAATAGTTTTTATAGACACAATTTTATCAAAAATAAAAAAAAAACTACAAGCATGCTTTTTAAAAAAAAAAAAAAAAAAAACATTAGAAAAACAACTACCAAAATAAATATCAGAAAGAATTTCTTTCATGTAACTTACGTTTAGAATAGTCTTTTAGACTAAATGCATTTAAACTTTACTTGAAAGTTCAACATCAAAATCTCCAAATTCTTACAAGAGAATCTTTACTTTAGTACTTTAAATAAATAAAAGATTGAACGAAATAAGAGCATTATTTTTATATCTTCTAAATACCTCATGTATCTTTATCTAAAGCATATCCAAAAAGAAACTAGAACATAAAAGAAAGAAAATTTAAATCATTTGCAAAAAATACGTCGCAGGTAAAGTAAATCATATGTTCGGATATGAATAGGGATATGAGATTTTATAACTTTAAAAAGCAAAAATTTTAAATTTTGCTTCTCATAGCAGAAAAATGAATACGGCCTTGGAGAATAAAGTAAAAGAGGGTATCCGTAAAGAGTTCATTTTTGCATAAGTTGTTCTCATCTAGAACATTCTGACTATCATTCGGTTTTGGCAATGGTTATAGCCCTAAATTGAGAAATATTGTACATTTTTTATATATAAAAGATAAGTTCTCCGTAGCATGTGGTAAATTGTACTATTTTTCGATACAATATTATCATTGCAGGAATTTCTTTATAAACAACAATATAAAGTGTAAAATTATTATTTTATTTTTTTTTTGTGCGAAATTCAAATCATTTTAGTGACTAAATATGACGCATTTTTTTCTATGGCACAAAGTGAAAATTTTTCAATGAAAATTGAATTACTATTTTTAAGAAAACTAGAGAGATATTCAAAGCTTGGTTATTTGCAGTCACGTTATACATTTTCGCTTGCTGTATTTCAATAATAATAATAAAAATAATAATAATAATAATAATAATAATAATAATAATAATAATAATGATAATGATAATAATAATAATAATAATAATAATAATAATAATAATAATAATAAATTTCATAATAATTAAATCCTTCAATTAAATTTTTCTACATTAAATATACTAACAATAACAACAACAACAACAACAACAACAACAAGATGTGATCTAAGTCAAATAAAGATGCTTTAAACCAAACATTTTTCTTTAGAAAATGTAAATATATACCTTACAGATATGGTAATTTTTTTTAAATAGAATATCTAATTTAAAAAATGTGGTTATATGACCCATGCGACAGTTACGTGTTAATGTAGAATTACAAATCTGGTAGTATTAAAATAAAAAGTTATATACATAAAATGTAATTTTCCAATTATTATAAATAACATAAAAATGATAAATGAATTTAAAACAGAAACGATTGACGACTGATATAATTTAGCTGTATTATTACCTATGGATACAGAAATAGAAAAATATGACAATATGTAATAAGATTTCTTATCTTTTGTAACACATAAGAGGAAACTTATGCGAAATAAATCAAAAGAATACCTCTGCTCCATAGACATTTATCAAAAAAGTATTTTCTCAATAGGATTCCAGGAATTTCTTTTCTTCTTTTCAAATTTTTTTTTTTTTTTTTTTTTTTTATCGCGCAATGTTTAAATAAATAAATAAAAATCACATACACATTTTCTAAAATATTCTAAAATAATATAAAATAATAAATGAAATAAATACGTAAATGACTGGCGACTAATATAATTTATTTGCATTATTATAAATAGTTATCGAAATAAAACGCTGTGACACTCTGTAATAATTTTTTTTATCTTGTGTAACACAGAAGGCAAAACTGATGCGAAATAAATCAAAAGGAATGTTTCTGAAGCATGGACATTTATCAAAAAGTATTTACTCAGCAGTATTGTTGGGATTAATTTTTTCTTCCGAATTTTATTTTTATATATCATAATATGAAACACAAAAGATGAAAAGAACAAATACTACTTCATCAAATATGGAAATGGCAATAATAGTTAGTTATATTATTAATTACATAGAAATATAGTATGTTTTCTACATTTCTATAATCCTCATATTTTATCATATTTTATCATTGGTATTTTGAACTTTTAAACTAAAGTATGTGGCTGATAAAGATGTGAAATATATATATAAAGGCACGAATAATAAGAAAAAATAATTTTAAAAATGTCAAAAAAATGATTTGTTTTATGTATTGACCAGAGATGTCAAGATTGAAAATACTTCTTAATTTATCAAGTCGAATTTTCCGAATATTAAATGCTTAATACTCTATGTACATACTTAAATATGATATACCGGGTGTCTTAAAATTGACTGACTGATTTTAAAATTCAATAACTTCCAAACGGTGACAGGTATTTAAAAAATTCTTGTAGGACCGTAATGTAAGATGTCAGGAGTTCTTTTACTACGATTTCTGATTTTAGTTCAAATTACCAGCAATAGATGGCGCTGCGAGCGATAGCACTGCAATCCAGACGAAAACTAAAATCACCCAGCATTGAGACGAAAGAAAGAGGTTCAATACATGGATTGGTTCTCATTCGCGAATACTATCTTGTTATTAGGGCCCGATTCTGGATAGGATTTTATTGGAGAATGAGACCCTCTCCATGTGTTGAACCTCCTTCCTTCACATCAATACTGAGTGATTTCTGTTTTTGTCTTAATTGGATGTCTATTGTTCGCACCGCCATCTATTGCTGATAATTCGAACTAAAATCAGGAATCGCAGTAAAAAAAACTCTCGACATCATACATTACTCTCCTGCAAGAATTGTTTTAATATCTGTCACCGTTTGGAAGTTATTGAATTTTAAAATCAGTCAGTCCATTTTAGGATACCCGGTATATTCCTTAAAAGTTTTTATATTTAAAACCATCTTATAAAATATGTGTTCACATGCAACCGATTTTAACGCACATAATCGTTATAAAAACCCCATTTTTTAACAAATGTCGGCAATAGTGACTAATGAGGATTTTTTCGTATTCTTGATTCAGCTATAAATATATTAGTTTAATGGAAAAATGGGTACTGTTTTCTTTTACATAATATGAATAGCACAAAGAAATTAATCAGTAAACCTTCTCCTCAATACACCAATGGTACATTTATACTTCTTCCCATGATTTGAGTGGGCGCTTTTATGATAGATTACAAGAAACTTTTCCGACGTTTGAAAACAATAAACAACTTTTGTTACCTAAGGAAAATGAAATAAAATAAATTAAGATATTTTTTAATACTTTCATGTTAGTTTTTGGATATAATTCTTAAGAAAATGAAAAATAATCATATGAGTCTATTATTGTTCTAAATCTGCTTCATTTGGTAAAGGGAGTAAGATGTGAATTATATATCTATTCCAGTGCAAAATCTTGGTAAAAAAAATGAAATATATCTCAAAAGATAATATAAAAGAAAAGATAGCAAAAATCCATTTCTAAAAATAAGATATGAATAGCATAAATCAGATGCATGTTCATGAATATGGAAATAATTCTTATGGGCATGAGGAACATAAATACAGAGCTATACCGTATACAAGAGATATTTCTGGAACCTGTGAATAAAATTTGAAAGAGAACTTCGGAGAAAGAGAACGTTTATCAAGCGATGGTCCTCAAAGTAGTATCTTCAGAATCTTATACCGGTTCCTATATTTTCTATTCAGTGTCGCACACCATTGACAAAATTTTTAGAATAGGCGCATCTTATAAATTATGATAGCGATAAACTATAAATTTTGTGAAAAGTGGAGATTGTTGCTTTGAAAAGAACAGCTTTATTCATGCATGTGAAAATATGTGAAGTTTTTTCTAAACTTTCAAAAATATATCCTTTTCCAAAAGCAATACTAATAATTTCTATTTCTTGTAAAACGAAAACTTAAGAGGAAGTTTGTAAATGCATTTTTATTGCAGTATTATATAAAAAATGTGAATAAATATTAATTTTTGTGAAAAAGTGTAGCACAATACAGTATAAAATTATTTTTAAAAAATATAAATCACTTAAAAGCAGAAAATTAAAAATTGAATCAACAAAAAATAAAGAATTGACAACAGTAAGCTTTCCTAACTTGATCGTATTGAGACTGGACTTATATAAAAGTATTTTAGAAGAAAAAAAATATTTGACATCTGAGGATGGTTATATTCGACATTTCGAATACTGATAATAGTAAAAATAAAAAAAAAATTTCAAAGTAACAAGAAGATTAGGTGATGGAAATTTTTAATTACCAAAATAATTGACATGTTTTAAGGCTATTAAGTATATATTGCAACGCTTTAGTACTGCTATTACATTGTTTTAATTCTGTTGTATATGCTATAGTGTATAATAATAACATTTTAGACAACCATTATACGTAAATTGAATATTTAAATTTTTTTGTATCATTGCTTTGTGATGAAGTTTTTACTTATTTCATCCTTTTATTATGTATACATGTATTTGATGAGCATATTAAAGATGAGTACGGGCTACTTTTTTCGGAGCTCTAGTCCAGAAAAATATTTTGTCATAAGAGCCCGAGACAGATGCCGAAAGAGCGAAATACAAAATCGTTAATAGCATTTTAAATTTGTTTCAAGATAAATTTTTTCATTTAAAAATATCTTCTTACTTAGAAAAAGTATTAATCCTGAATACTCCCTCATGACAACGTCTTGTGATTTTCATGTCTCTGAAAATCTGTTTAAAATAGCAACTTTCTTACTTATATCCAATCTCTGGCAGAAATCGACAAAAGTCATAATTCTAATTCTTTTAAAATACCGTTGTAGAACTGTTGCAAAAAGACATGAGTTCTGTTTTCCAGTAATTCTGGAAAGAGCTTCAAGCAGAAAACGAGGATAGACAAAGGATATCCCGCGACTTCTTGTAAAACACCTTAATAAATTTAGACTACATTCGTGTTCCTCAAATAGCAAGTTTTTTCTTTCTTTTTTAAATGTGTGAATAAATAAAGTTTTCACTTTGAGTTCGAGCCCACCCGATCCCGAAAACGAGTATAAAAATCGATCTCGAATCTATCTCATCTCTAGTGTATATATATTTAAAAGAAATATAAATCAATTTTTAAAATATTACACATGTTATTATCTATTCATTGTTTTATTTACTTTAAAAATAAATTTCCTTTTACGGCAGACATTAAAATAATACCAAAAAATAAATAAAATAAACGTGTTGATATTAAAAAATTATAACCATAGAACCTTTTTAGAAAAAAAAAATAAACAATTATTATTTGTTGTTAAAAAAAATCATTAATACAGTTAAGAATAATAGCTGTGCTTTGTATTTTTAAAGTTTAAATATTTACACAACATTGATTTAATTATAGCTTTAAAATAAGATAGACAAAAATAAATAAATAAATAAAATATATTTTTGTTTATGCTGCATGAAAATCCATCACAATGACTTTTTTACCAGTTTAAATTGTGTAAATATGTAAATAAAAAAATTTGAAAAGATTATATTTTTCAGTTTACGAAACACTGATGTGACGATGTGTAAAATGATTTTAAAATAATTGGTCTGACATATTTTCTATACAAAAGAATTTAAAAAACTAGTCATCCAATGAATGTTTGAAGACTTTTCGAAAATTATCTCTTCAGAGATTTTAGAGAATGAACAAGAAACAAAAGCATTACAATCAGAAAAAAAGAAAATGAAAAAGTATTTTAAAATGGAATGCTGCAAAATAAACTAAAGCAGTTAGTTTCTTTTCCTAACTCTAAAAAAAAGGAAAGGTAAAGAAAAAAAAATAACTGTCGAACAGTATTGTTTGTAAGGTAATATGTCAAGTAAAATAAACAAAAGCATCTTTTTTAACAAGTGTTTACGTTAATTATGAGATAGTTTACAGGAAAAAAGAAAGAATTAGCTTTGAAAACAGTTTAGAAAACTTACAAAAATTCTGTACATTAAGTGAAGTGCAGTTTATAATTAAAAATGCCGTAATCATTTTTATTACACCAATATTTATTTTTGCTAAAGGTTTTTTTTTCTCCCCCAATAACTTTAGAAAAATTTGCGAAAACATTACAAATAAGGTTTTAAAAATATTTTCTTTAATTTGTTTTGTTTCTAAAAGTCACGATATTTTTTTTTTCAAAGAATAATAAACGTTCTTATTGTGCTTATTTTATCGTAAAATATTAATTTATGTTTGAACGTAGGTTACAAACATTTATTTCGTGTAAAGTTTTAATGAAATTATTGTGCAAAAGTAATATACATAAAGGATTTAAATTTCAAAGCTTTTAAAAAAAGATTATGTTTTGTTGTATGGGTTGATTCTTATAAGGAGACATTTTTCCTAACATTAATAGCAAAATTATTTTTATAAAAAATACTACCAAACTGGTATATAACCCCCGTCAAAAATGACGGAATGTTGATCAGCGTTTCATTTTCATAAAACTTCATACAAAGAAGCAGCATAGAGATTTTATTATTGAAGAGTTTGTATTATAGAAAAGTAGATTTTAATAATTAATGTTTAAAGTTTAATTTAAAGTTTTTGTAAAAATGTGTTATCGATGAGTATCTAAAGAGCCACATAGCTCACCGTTTGGTTAAATAAGCAAAATTAAATGTAAATTCTGAAATAGTTTAACAATTGCACAAAACATTAAAATTTTGTAAGTTTTAATTTGTTGGTTGGCTCTGGCCTGAGCTCGTTAATTTTGAAGACGGTGGCGATTTTCTTGTTACAAGCTAAGTATAACGTCATTTTCACCGGCGCAAACTTTTCACGCGTACTTTATATACGTGGAATTTTATGTAACTAGAGTTTTATGCTTAAGCACCATGAATTAAAAAAAAATATTTTTTCTATTTAATTCTAATAAAAAAATGACATCAATAAAATTATAATGCATAAAACTAAAATAAATCCAATAGACGCTATTCTCCTGACGTCACAGTAAATATGATTTTTGATTCCCTTATAAAAACAAAGTACAAGTGTCGAAATATTTTTAATCAAATTTAATATAACTATTAAAAAATATACACCCAAAAAGCCGTGTCTGAATATTTTTCACTATAACTCTTTTCTGTGCAACAATGGAAATAAATCAAGGTTTCCCCTCCCTTGTTTGGATGGGTTCTCATCGGAATTGTTTGGATTTTATATAAGTAGATATCACCATTATATCAGTTTAATTGTGAGATAATATTTTACACATTTGGACAAATATTATTAGGTTAATTAAGGTTAATAATCTAATAGTTTTATAAGACACAAAATTGCTGTGAACATTATCTCCGTTACCTCATTACAGCCAGACCCTATAAAACTGCTGCATATATATTCATCCGTAGCATGAATCGAGTTAAATATGAGTCTCTATTCAATATAACTCCCACCTACATCAGTAATAGATTATACTTTGGATGCATTCCATGTTCCTAAGTTTCAAGAAAATAATCATGTAATTACAAACAAAACAACCATTAAAACCAGCTCACTTAGTTAGTCCAAAGTTTAACGTTAACAGTCACTAAAAGTAGACATGATGCTTAGGATTGAATTGTGATTATTATTATTTTTTAATCTATTAGATAAAAAAAAGACTTAAAAAATAACTTTATTTTAATTTACAAAATCACTATTATTTAAAATAGTTACGTTTTGTATGCCATCTATTACATTATATAAATAAAGTAAAATATTATTATTTTAATAATTTTTATATTTATTCAGATATTAATAAATAAAAATTTATAAAAATATTTGGAGATTAATAAGATATTCTGTTCAGAAATTGAGATTCCGTTGTGTGTGTTTGAGCTGCATTTAAAAAAATAAAAGTTTTCCACTTAATTTCTAAAAGTGAATAGCAATATTTTTATTCAAATGAGTATCAAATATCATCATACTTGATTCACCATGTTATTCTAATCACAAGACAACATTTTGCAAATTTGTGATAAACATTGTCATTTTAATTAAGGTTTACTTACTCTGATAAAAGTGGATAGCAATATTTTTATACCAAAGAGTGTCAAATATCATCATACTTAATTCACCCTGTTATTCTAATCACAAGACAACATTTTACAAGTTTGTGATAATCATTGTCATCTTAATTAAGGTTTACTTTTCTGATAAAAGTGAATAGCAATAGTTGTGTACCGATGAATATCAAATATCATCATACTTAATTCACCATGTTATTCTAATCACAAGACAGCATTTTACAAGTTTGTGATAAACATTGTCATCTTAATTAAGGTTACTCACTCTGATTGTTTTATGAGACGCGAAACTGCTATGAACACAATTTTCATTACAACTACACTGCAAGAAAAAACGGCAAAATTTACAGCAAAATGTTCTGTAAATTTATGAACCCAAATTGCCAGCATTATTTACTGTAAATTAACAGCAAAATGTGCCTTTAAAACTTTTTGTTTTTGGAATTTTACAGTAAAATCTCTGCAATTATTCTAACTTTATTGCACAAATGACTGTAATCATGCTAAATTTTACAGGAAAAAATGCTGGCAATTTGGGTGCATAAAATGACAGCACATTTTGCCGTAATTTTTGCCATTTTTTCTTACAGTGTAGACCCTATAAATTTCCTTACATATTTATCCGGAGCGAGCGGCAAATGAAATACAGGCTTCTATTCAAGAGAACTCTTTTTCTGCATCAGTAACAAATTACAATTTAGATACGGTCTATGTTTCTAAATTCGAAGAAAATATTCATCTAATTCGACCGAATCAAACATCAACATCAGAGTGCGCTTTCTCCGAAATTTAACTTAAACAACCACTAAAAATAGTTTACAATTTACAAAAACAGTTTTTACAAAAACAGTTTAGGATAAAAATATGATTGATTTTTTATTAACACTTTCCAACATAGTTGAAAAGAGTTTAGGACTTTGGTTTGTCTGGCCATCTGTGTATAGGTATATGATATCATGTTTTACCATAGGACATTCCCTAATGAAAATGGAATATGCAGCATTTATAGTTCGTGTATACACGCGAACACGCGAACTAATTCCAATACATTATGACATAAGGGAAAAAATCCGTCGACAGTAACAATATTTCAGGTTGCCGTATATGGAGGAGTAAATGATGACAGTAAACTTTTAAATAGGATTTACTTTTTATAGCTGGATTAAATTTTGTAAACCACGTGGAGAGTATAAAAATATATAAACCATAATACAGGGCTGCTCAAAAGAACTGAAATACAGAGTGGTAAAATGCATAACGAAAAGTCAAAACAAAGATAAATTTTATTTAAGATTTATTTATTTTGAGACTTATTATTATTATTATTATTGAAATACAGAGGACTAAAATGCATAACATGATTGCGTATAACCAAGTCTTGAATATTTTATCAACTCTGTCCGCTAAATGCAGAAAATAAATTTTGAAATATGTTTTACGTTTTGTATCTCAATTAAATGTAGTAAACCACGTGGAGCGTATAAAAATCTATAAATCATATACATGGCTGCTCAAAAGAATTGAAATACAGAGTGCTAAAATGCATAACGAAAAGTCAAAACAAACATAAATTTAATTTAAGATTTATTTATTATTATTATTATTATTTATTTATTTATTTATTATTATTTATTATTATTATTATTATTATTATTTATTATTATTATTATTATTATTATTATTATTATTATTATTATTATTGAAATACAGAGTGTTAAAAGGCATAATGTTATTGCGTATAACCAAGCTTTGAATATCTTATCAACTGTGGGCGCTAATTGCAGGAATTGGGTATACAACTGTGAAAACGTTTTCTAAATTATCTATTGAGATATTTTCTTTTACCTTATTTAATAGTGAAGTTTTGTTAATCTATGCGTGGCGCATAATCTTGAAATTGAAATTGCGAAGAAAAAATTTAACTTTTGAAAAAAGTATATAACTATTATTTGCATAATCATTATTATAAAAATACATTATGTTCACACATATTACATAACATAAATTATGAAAAAATTCATAGATTTATTAAAGTATTATGTTCAGCAATTTAATTAATTTTATTTTTGATTTGTATAAGGAAAATCTTTTTCTCGCATTTTATTTAAAATTAATATAAAATATCGTCATACACATGCTGTTATTTTACACTAATTGCAAAATAATATTTCGAAAATTTCTGACAATAATCTCATCCTAATTAAGGTTAATACTCTGATAGTTTTATGAGATGCGAAACAACTACGGACACGATCTTCATTACAATCAGACACTATAAAACTGGCAACTATATATTTATCCGAAGCGAGTGTCTAGTGAAATATGGGTCTCTAATGAAGAGAATTCCCACCTGCCTCACTTACAGATTACACATCATATGTGTTCTATGTTCCTAAATTTCGAGAAAATAAGCATATAATTTCGAACAAAACAACAATGAAAATCAGTACACTTAGTCTAAAGTTTAACATAAACATTCTCTAACAATAGATATGTAAGGTTAATAATTCAAATATGATTATTATTTTTTATTTCAAAAAATATATAATTTTGTTATTTATATTATCACTATTATAAAAAAAAAGCATTATAGATTATATGTCATATATTATATAATATAAATTAAAAAATGTTCGATATTTTTTTATATATTAATAAACTATTCAGAGATTTACTTATATATTATTAAAATTTTCTGAGATTAATAAGATGCAAAATAAAGAGTAATAAGTACAAGATAAAGAGTTGCCCCGGTATAGATTTGAAAAGAGCAATGAAAAAAAAATAAATAAACAAATAAATGTGTTCAACAATTTCGATTTTCTTTTACCAGTATAAAGAAAAAGAATAGACCTTTATTCATCATTAAATTAAAACATTAATAACGATATATATATATATATATTTTTTTTTTTACATTAATATCAAATATCACCATACTGAATGCACCATATTGCCTTATTTACAACACAATATTTTGCATATTTGTGACAACCATTCTTATCTTAATTAAGGTTGATATTCTGATAGTTTTATGAGTCGCGAAACAGCTATGAACACGATCTTCTTTACCAGACACTATAAAACTGTTACATATATATTTATCCGAAGCGAGTGTGGAGTGAAATATGGGTCTCCATTCGAGAGAACTCCCATCTGCATCAGTAACAGATTACACTTTAGATGCGATCTATGTTTCTAAGTTTCAAGAAAATCCCGTCTTGGATGAAACCTGATGAAGATGGAACGCGAGCAATTTAGGCTAGAGTCTTATGAAACCCAATAGATTTAATCTGCGGAAATTGGTTCAAGAGCCTGCCATTTATTAGTTTCTCTGTTAAAAGGTATAGTGGGTGAGTGGGTGAATGGGATGTAGCATTAAGAGTTGCTCCGGTATCAATTTGAAGAGAGCAATAAAACAAAATAAAGAAATACATATATATGTAATATACTAATAAAAAATACTTTTAAAAGTATTTTCCTTGTAATGTGCTGATGTTCAATGATGCACACTAAATTAAAAATCACTAATTTGAAATTTAACTTTTATATTAAATACTTTTAACATTTTTCCTCTTTTAATGAATTATAAATTCTGTTGATTTCGGTTAAAAAAAAAAAGATAAAATGTAAATATATTTTTTTAATTTTCATAATCGCATGTGACTCGTTTAACATCTTAATAAAAACATATTTGATTTGTTTTTATAAAAATCATATCCTGCAATTCATTAGTCTCACTGTTATAGGCAGATTTCAGTGAGTAAATGGGGATGATTGCATTAAAAGTTCTTCGGTGTCAATTTCAAGGTTGCAGTGAAAGAAGTGAACATTGAACAGTGTATCAGTTCAAGGGCTTTCTATTTGTCATGCAACTACACGCCTTGGAGATGAGTAAATCGTGTAGCTAATCTTAGGATCTTAGGGGGCTATGGGGAAAAGTCTATCAGTAGTGCAATATATGTACTACAATAAAGAAAGAAATATTAAAACTAATAATGTAATAATTAAAACTTTCTAAAAAAATCCATATATAATTAACTATAAATGCAGTTGATTTTAGTAAATAGAAGTATAGAAGTATAATTAAAATAAATAAATTTGTTTAACATCTAAAAAAAAAAAAAAAAAAAAAAAAAAACATATTCCTAATAACAGCAGAAAACCTCTTAATAACACTATAAGCTAAGGAATGCGCTAGGCCTTTCAGCTCCTGCCTTCAAAGTAGTAACACATCTTCTTCGTGTCCGACGAAGACAGACAAGGTTCTTTCGAAAGGCCTAGCGCATTTCTTATTTTATGGTGTTATTAAGAGTTTTTATGCTTTTATTGTATTACACCAGTTTATTCAATACTTTAACATATTCCTAATGTTTATATATTTTTGAATATGTAAATTAAAAAAAAATTATACTAAATAAATGAAAAAAAAAACTTTTAGAGATGGAAAGTAGTTTTTTTTTTTTCATCTTAACTTTGATATATTATCCATATAATATATTCCATAATAACTTAATATCTAATTTTTATAAAAAAAAATTACTCAAGCGTAAAACATTAAATTCTGACACCAATCATCATATTGCCTTTAAACAGCTTTAATGTTACATTTAGATGGTACTTAAAAATTACTGAAGGTTTTTTTAAAAAACAATAAACTATTAATTTCAAAATAGCAAGACTGAATTAAAAGCCCATTAGTAAAAATTTTTGCTCTGGAACTACTCATAGAATTGCAAATAAAAACTTTGTCAACATAAAAAGGGTAATTATGGAAATAGGAAATATAATCATTAATAGACAGGTAAATAATGTACTGCGCCAAGTATCATCTTAAATTTCATACATTCATTAATAGTTTTGCTGCTATAAGTTACAATTCAAACTTTCTCCTAACGAAAAAAATAAAAATAAAAATGTAAATTATCTATGACAGCATTTACCATTTACATTAGTATGAGTTACACACACACAAAAAAAAAAAAATATTCGGTTATATAACTTGCAAATACACTGCTAAATATTTATATTTAAAAAAATTGCTTTCTCTAATGAAGAGGTTTTTTTAATATATAAATTAAAGTATAAACTAACATTCAGGTTATAAATTGTCATTAAAATAAAATTATACTGACTTTAAAAAAAAAAGAAAATGTTTGAAAAGTACTATTATTTACCATAGAAAAAAATAGGAATTATACATTAATATATTAAGAATTACAAATATATTTATGAATAACATCGTGCTTCACCGCGTAAAATAATAGTTAATTCTATTCAAAAAACATAGCTAACTTTCTTTTCCATTTTGAAAGCGAGAATTAATATATATATATATGTACATTAAATAATATCTAAACTTACATTCGTTTTTCAGCCGTATGAAATTTGAATGTAGCATGTTTTTATTTACAATGAAATAGCGATATATAGAAACTGAAATGCAATTTTAGACTGCATTAAAAATAGCTTTATGAATACGAATTTGCATATAGATTGCTAAAAATGTGTAAATCTAAAATGTGTTTACCCTAACCAATGTTTTTTCAGTAATTATACGTTACTATATGCAATAAAACGAAACATTTTTTTCAACATTATTACTGTTTAGTTTATAAGTTTTATTAGGTATAAATACTAATAACTATGACAAATATGAACGTATTATGAATTATAAAATATTTTTTATTTTAAATTCCAGTAATTTTCCTTTTGAAAAAATTAAAAATAAAATTTTAACATGTTCTTTGAAAGAACAAGTATTTTAAAATTCAAATGACTTTTATTTGCATAAGCTATTTATTTTGTTTCAAAGTTCATGACTTTAAATTGCATTTGATATAGTTATAAAAGCATAGATATAGCTTTAAATATGATATGCAAAAAAAAAGTATAATAGAAAATGAAAACTTTTCTAACTTATATTTCATTTTGAGAATCTCACATTTTTGGATACATGTCTTTGTATTGTATTATAATTATATTTTCATATATTGTCGATTTTTTATGTGATTTGTTAGTTATTATTAACAAAAGTTTTATTATATATATATATATATATATATATATATATATATATATATATACAATCGCACTCGTATAATACGAGCGCGGTTGAAACGGCCAATTTAAACGTTAAGAATGGTTCATCATTTAAACTATATTAAGATTTTCATGCTTTTTACGAGCTACAAAAGTAGGTTAATAAGTGCTCATTGGAATGTGATTTTCGGGGAACAGTGATGTAGAATTAGAAAAAAAACATTCCTTTCTTATCACACACTGTTCTCTCTCAGCAATAATATTTTTACATTACAAATGTCTGTCAAAATGAAGTAATTTAACAGTTTTGCCAGACAGAATTTCAATCTTCAAGGAGATCTACCCTCCCTCTCTCCCTCCCCCCAAGAACAGGCAAATGAATGCCCTGAGGTCTTGAAAGTATGAAAGAAAGAAAAGAGAGATAAGGACGTTTCAAACACCTCCTTATTGTAAGAGTTACAGCTGCACCATTGAAAAGAAGGAGCACAGAAGAAAACCTTTATTTGTTTCTTTCTTTAAATACGGACTGCGAGTAGTATTAAACATCTTTTTTATGTATGTTATTTCACTGTAAAATGAAAAGAATATGTGGAATTAATAGTTCGGAAATTGCAGTGACCATTGCAATGTTACCCGAGTTTAACCGTGAACAATGGAAATTATCAAATATACATATATGTATATACTGATGCACCACGCTTGATAGAAACCTGGAGCGAACTGCGCATGGGCGAAAATGGCTTGTCCATGTCGAAAATGGGGACGTCCGTAAGCCGTAAGTATGCTGCCTAAGATAAAGAGCGGTGATTTCAGCTTCTTTTGCCGGGGCTATTCTCCCTACAGTGTGAATGGAATCGACTTGGCATTCTGCCAACCGGAGTTCTCAGAAGCGTGGTTGAACAGTATGCACATATACATTAGGGATACTGTGTGTAAAAAGACATATTGATCTATATTGACCTACCTAGCTTTATTTTATCTGTCAATATAAATAATACCAATTTTGAAATGGACAGTTAAAATAATAGTTTACACAGAATGACAGGCATGCAGATGGATACTACTACTGCAAAATGAAACAAATTATTCACTTTAAAACAAATGTGTTCCGTCATTTAAACAAATTTACGTCATATTATTCTTCTCATATTTGTCTATAATTTTATCACGTACGGTTCTTAAGTTATTTACATTTATTTTTAACATAATGTGCTTTGAATATTTAACGCGTAATATAATTTATGATTGAGCATAATTCAAAGTTTGCTGAAGCTTATTTATCCGGGAAATATTAAGCTTTCGTCGAAAGGATGATTTGATTAACGGATCATTTGATTTTACTCTGTGAAGCTTTAGATTACAACATTGCTCATTTCCATAAATATAAAATCACGATGATTTAATAGGATTGGAAGGAATTGAATTGTGTTTGTTACAGCATTCTACCAGAACGCTTTTAAATTTATTTTCAATCTAAAATATTGAAATCTAATGCAATAAAATGTTAGAGAGAATACAGAATCTAAAATAGCACCAATGTTTTGGATGCTTTTATTTTTTATAAGTACATGTATAGAAAAAAGATTGCGTCGAAAGGCAAAAAACGAAATCTTTTTCTTTCAATGATTTTTTTTTTTTTTTTCCGGGCGATAAAAACTCAGCCACATTTCTTTAAAAAAAAAAAAAAACTCTTTAAAGAAAGAATTTTACTTCGAAAGAAGAAAAACGAATACAAATAAGAAAACTTTATTTTAAAATGTAGATTTTTTTTTTTTTTTTTTTTTTTTTTTTTTTTTTTTTTTACATTTTATCATATGTTGGATGACATTAATTTGATTGCTAAAATACGGTTGTGTTTTTTTCAGTAAAAGCTAAATTTCCTTAAAAATAAAGCATAAATTCTAACAAATCAATTTAAAATCGAATAGCCATGTATTTTAAATGCTGTATTTTAAATCTTTAAACATTTATTCCCATTCCTGTAATATATATATATATATATATACACACCATAGAACCCACCATATTTATATATACATAGAACCCACCAGGCATTGCCTACACACTCTGCAAGAAGATGTGCAACTGAATCATGGGAAATTAAGAATACATATAAAATCATGGTGTAAGCAAGATACAGCAGGAAATATTTATATTTTTAAACCCAGAGCTGATGAAATAGAAACGTATAAGGTTTTTATTTTTTTAAATAAAAATTCAGTGATTTCTGTTTTGAAATATATATGTGGTAATATTAAAAAGTAAAAAAATTCACCTATCTAAATAACTACATATTTATTTACGATTTTATTTAAATATAAATATATATGACGATTACGTAAGTCTGAAACATTCATCTTAAAATACTTATTTATGTTGTCAAAGCATTAATTCTAAGCAAAATGAAATGAAAAATAAAAATAAAAACACTTATATAAAAAATAATTTAAATATTTACTTATAAATATTTTTCTGCAATTAATCAAATTATATATTTTTTTCGAATTGTGTTAATTAATACAATTAAATTATTAATACAATTAAAATTAATACAAGCTTGAGATAAATCTAATTTACTTGCATAATGAGTTAATACATTTATTTATTTTCCAAAACTAATACATATGGAATCTTAATTACTTTGAATGTTAAAAATAACATACTTTTCTTTAATATTTCGGTGTACCATAAGTAATTAATCAAGTAATATGATTAATCTATAAAAAACAGTTTCAACCATATATATGATTCGAGAATTAATTATTTATAAATTAAAGCTTGAAAAATTATTTCAGTTTTTTGTCTTCAATTTAGACAAATAATTTTATGTAGCCCTGTTTAATTATATAGGATATTGTTCAAACATCATAATATCATTTATGTATGAAATGTATTTTCAGCTTGAATGTTATCATTTGATATTGCAGCAGACACTTTCTTTTACATATTTAAACTAAAATATCACTCACATTTTATTATATTTCTGTACGCTGTTAAATATTTTGTCCCAGTTTAAATCAAACTTTGGTTCTGCAATAGGTCTCTTTTGGTTCTGGAACCACACGCTTCTGCAATTTCGTTCCAAAATATGGAACCATCTAGTGCAGCACCAAAACTTAGGTTTACCCAGGGCAAAATTTTTAACATTGTAGTGAATTAAAATATTATCCGTGTTCTGATAATTTAATCATAATGTTATATTAATCCCCTTACTCACATGGTTTCTAAAAGTAATACACTCTCAAAAAAAGTTTCATCAAAAGACGTAAAAAGTACTGGCAGCAAGTTTCCGGATTACCCCTGTGATTGGAAGAATTTTTTTCTGTTATTTGAAGAAGTTTCCGTTGATTAAAGAACTTAATGCAATTTTGAGCTTAGGTTCGGGATTTTGTGGTGTTTTGAGGGGAAAAAGACATACGTAAAATTTCGGTTTCTAATACGAATAAGTAAAACACAGCTCAGTTGGCCGAAAACTCCTGTGCTATGACGAAAAGGCAGCTTTAGATGGGAGAATTTTAGGTAATTTTTACGTTAGATTGGTGAATTTTCTGTAGCTTGTGTTTAAAAAGGTAAAACAAAGCGGAAACTTGGGTTTTTTTAACGAAAAAAAATGCAACGGAAAAACACCATCAGTTTGCGTAAGTTTTAGAGAGTTTTCTTTTAACTGTTGTACACTGTTAAAAATTTGCAGCAAACTGTCCAGTCATTTGACCGTTTTTATAAAAAAACGGTTACATAACCGTAATTTAAATGTATTCTGACCATAATATTGCCAATATTAAGGTCAGAATAGAGTTAAATTACGGCTATGCTACCATTTTCTATAAAAACAGTCAAATGACTGGACAGTTTGCTGCAAATTTTTAACAGTGTAGCTTAGTCATTTTTCAATTACCTTTTTTGTACCTCAATTGAAAGTAACTTTCAGAAGCTGCATGAATTCCACAAGGAAAATAAAACTTTACTTCATAATAATACGTAGTTCCATATTTTCATAACTTTAAAAGCCCTTTTATGTTCATGAATTTACGAAACAGTGGATAATGAATAAAATCTGTTAACGCGTTTTTCCTTTTAACGATTTCACATAAATTTTCATTCCATAATCTTAATTTAAAAGTAATCAATATAGCTAATGTCAAAAAGAAAATACAGCATTTTAAATAAAAAAAAAAAAAATAAAACATACGTTTATAGTAGATTATATTACTCCAAAAATATGTATTACGTGATATCACAGTTTAAATAATAAACAGCTGAATGCAAACAAATAATTAAAATGAAACTTGTTACTTTCTTTATCTATAACTTTATCAATATATTAATAATTATTTTGCAATTGTTTCTTTACTTTAAAACGCATTAAATTGTGAGAAATGCAGGGATAGATTTAGGATTTGACATGAATCCTTAATTGATATGAATTTGACAATAATCTTTATTGCTAAAAAATGAAAATATAATATTTTAAGTGTAAGATAAAACATGCATTTATACTTTATATAATTTCAAAAAAATATATATAAACTATACTATATCACGGCCTAACTAAAGAAAACCTCAATACACAGAACCACTTAAATTGGTACTTTTTTACTTTCTTTAGTTGTAACTCTATCAGTACATTAATAATTTTTTTTACAACAGTTTCTTTACTTTCAAAGTGCATGTACCCTTCAGAAATTCATCGAAAATAAATACAGAAGAAATAACACGGAATCATTTAGAGAAAGACCTAACATTAGCCAAGCAATAAAAGGCTACTAAAAATATAGAAAAGGGAAAAAAAAGTATTTTAGATCTTCTTAAGTCTTAACAAGCGTTACTCACACCAGTAAATGACCACCTTTGGGTCAGTGCCATTTGGTACAGGACCTCCCTTAGCGAAAGAAAACTAAATCTGCCCATTACGGCGGAATGAAAAACAATATATAAAAAGACTGTGCACTGAAGAATGGTCTAAATTGTAAGAGGAAATCGTTACAAGATGGTTTTCTCTAACACCCTAGAGAGACAGTTGACAAAGTTAGGTGTGTAATTTCCTAGTTGGTGAGTGACAGATGTACCTGGAATCTTTTCCGGTGTAAAAGTGGGTAGTCAGTGATCAGTTAAATTTGAGATTTCAACCAAAGGAAATAAAGTTACAGGAGGCATCCGTTGTTCCATTAAGGACGAAATGTCCCTCAAAAGTATTGGGTAGCAGCCCATTAACTGTTGTGAGTTTTTCTATTGATTTATATAGGGACGCGAGTCTTGATATATTTTAGATGCTTAGAAAGAAAATTTTAGGCTTTGATTTTGTTAAAACTTTCATGTATTTTTTAGATGAAGTAAAAGATTTGCAGTTTATATAAAAACATGTATAGTTTGAAAACCTTTTGCCGTCTCTAAAAGCTATTATGTGTGTTTAAATACTGTCTGCCATTGATAGATGATTTATCTGAGAGACAAAATTGATGTATTGTCCCTATATATTGATTTATATAGGGTTGCGAGTCTTGATATATTTTAGATTCTTAGAAAGAAAATTTTAGGCTTTTAATTTTGTTAAAATTTTCACGTATCTTTTAGATGAAGTAAAAGACTTGCAGTTTATATAAAAATATGTACACTGTAAAAAAAAAAAAATGGGTCGATCTGCTGAAAAATTTTGTTTTTCTCATTGATCCTTGTTATTCCTAAAAAAAATTTTGTATTCTTATTCAGCTACAAGAAAATCTGTAAGAATTACTAGAAAACAGCTAACAAATATTCCGGTTTATAATATCGGTTACTAAAAAAATGTTGTGGAATACAAATTCACTAAAAAATTTTTAGTAACCTCAGGATTTTTTTTTTATTTTTTTTTATTTTTTTTTATAGTGAATAGTTTGAAAACCTTTTGCCGTCTTTAAAAGCTATTATGTGTGTTTAAATACTGTCTGTCATTGATAGATTATTTACCTGAAAGTGTATTTCTACTGAGATTTTATTAAAGCCTCTGCGTACATTTTAAATCGGGAAATAGACTTCTACTCTAAAAACTCAACTATATGCAATTAAATGTTGTTAATGAAGAATAGATGATTTGTATGGAAATTCATGTTGTAATACCTTTTAGATGCTTAGAAAAAAAAATCTTCAGCTCTGATTTTATAAAACATTCACCTATCTATTATAGCAATCAATAGATTTTCTGTCCATATAAATATGTTTATAGTTTGGATATTTATTTTCCTCTGGAAAACAAATTATATTTATTTAAATTATGTTAATTACTGATAAATAACATGATACGAGATGTCTTGATATTTTTTTAAGCTTAGAAAGGAAATATTCTGACTTGATTTTATTAAATCTTTCATGTACCTTTGAAATAGACCAATAGATTTGCAGTTTATATAAGTATAATTGTAGTCTAAAAATTTATTGGTCCCCTAAAAACCTGTTACATATATTTCAATCTTGTTAATCATAAAGAGATGATTGATATTGAAGTGTACGTCTTGATACACTTTAGATTTTTAGAAAGGAAGATCTTCTGCTATGATTTCATGAAAATTTCACTGTTATTTCATTCGAGTAGTAGATTTACAGTTTATATAAATGTATTTTGTGTTTAAAAATGTGTTATCGTTATTTAAAAAACCTGTTATATAAAGTTAGACGTGTACGTTTGTCTTCATACATTTTAAATGCTTATAAAGGAAATCAGCTGTAAAGTTTACTAAATCTTTTGCGTCGCTTTTTGATTGAGCAATAAATTTTTAGTTTAGAGAAATATAATCTAATTTAAAAAATTCATTATAATTTGTGAAAACTAATAATATATTAATGCTATTTTTAAATATTGTTAATCATAAAGCAATGGTTCACATAGAAGTCTATTACTCTATTTAAACGAAAAGGTCTTTGAGAGTGATGTTTTAGGAAAATTTTAATGTGTTTTTAAGTTTTAACAATAAATTTTCAATTTATATATTTACATTATAGCCGAAAAAATTGACTTTTCTTTTGAAAATCAATAATTTTTTTAATTACGGCGAAATTAAATTATGTGCATTAAAAGAAAGTGCTTTTATTTTTATTTTTATTTATCTTTTTTTTTAATGAAGATTCTGGAATTCATGCTTTGTTTAGTAACATTAGACTTAATTAAACTACAGGTATAAAATTTACGAGATCGCTAATACAATAATTACACAATTTTAATTAAAGAATGTATCATAATAAACAAAAATGTAAGTAGATCCATCTATTCATTATAGTTCAAGTTAGATTTTGAATAAACTAATTGCATGAATAATGGAATTTGAAAGAAAATAAAAGCTATTATAACTATCTTAATATTGATCTTTAAATTAATTGTTCTAAAAACAAATTTTATGTAATGCTTTAATTATATAATTGTTTTTATTACATTGGAATCATTTTGATTGCTTTATTTTATTTTTAAATTTATTATTTGGGGTCAATAAATGTAATTTTTTTAAAAATATATTTTTATACTGAAAAAAAACAGTTATTATCAGTAAATATATTACGTTGTTGATATGCTTAATTGCTAATTAAATTACCATTTACATTGTATTTAACGTAGTTCCATTACAGTGAATCATTATATTATATACGTAATGAGAAAAAAAAATAATTTATTTTTAAATTCTTTATTTTAATTAGCAAAAAAAATATATATATATTTGAAAATATATAATTATCTGAGCAGGTTTTTTATTACAACATCATTATGAAATACTTTTTGGGTATTTCTCAAGACATTTTTAAAAACTTTCCCATCAGTTCTTAATATTTCAATCATTATGACTGGTTAAACTTGAAAAAAAAATTGCAATTAATTATCCATTAGTGAAATATGATCAATAATTGCAGTTCAGATTTCATCCAGGCTTTCAGGTCTTTTAAATTGATTAATTTGTTGAATCAAATCACTGTTTCATCATTACGAAAAACTTATCATTTTAGTTTTTATGTCTTATTTAAATAAAGATCATATTTGTATTTTATCTCCATACTTTTATTCTACAACTGCTGGTCAAATAACTAATATAATATAATATAATTCATCTAAGTAATTTCGAATTGTGTTATATTTTATCTTTTTAGAATTTATATAAAGTTTTTGATAATTGCATGTCAATAAGCATGTCATAAATATAAGATGTTTCATTTAAAATTTATTAAAACTAACAGAAGAATTTACAAACTGGTACAAAAATTTTGCTGAGATTTATTTTCAACAACGACGAATTAAATAAATATATAATAAATTTAAATTTAAAAATCCATTCCATATTATGAAAACCAAAGTTTTTAAAATGATAATTGTAAAACATAATATTGCCAAGTACGTAAAATGTAACTATAAAGTGTTGTTGAATATGTTTCCAGATACTAATGGCACCGGGTCCCGAATATGAGCAAATATGAAAGCATTGTGATCGAAATGCGATTCTTACTGTCTGTATTGTCGTTACGTGATGAAAAAAATGTGTCACTGAGACGTCGATATTTCTGGTTTTGTGGCGAACTGACTGCAAATGACGTTGTTTTACATAGTCGCCTTCGTCTTATAGTCACGGTGACTTCACGTTGAAGTCATGAAGTGGCAAACACCTGAGAGTCAAAATACGACGAATTTAAGGTATCAAAATTTCGTTACTGTTGCGACAATTTGTGCCGCACAGTGACGTCACATCGACTGTCTGTGTTATTAGAAAAAAGCGTTTTTTTTTTTTTTTTTTTTTTTTTTTTTTTTAATTTTACAATATATATTTAATCCTAAAATCAAGAAAAATATTTTATTAATTATCTGACATTAAAATTAACAAGAACAAAAAATCATGCGTCATGCATAGATTATGTAACACTTTCCAACGCTTCCAAAATAATTTTACAAATCATACCGTTTAATAAGCTAAAAGATAACATCTAAGTAAACAATTTGGAAAACGCATAACATATTTACAAACATAATTTCAGGAATGTCCAACATATACAATATTCGGAAAAATATCCGAATACTTTTATTCAGCCTGTATAGGATCTGTAGATTTGTATATATACTACATAGGATACTAAATTTTAGTTCAGTTCGGAAACGCGTAGAACAGTTTAAAATTCTCCGTCTGGAGTTTCTGTCAATAAACGGAAATGTGTTCCCGAACTTTTGTGCTTCCCTGTATAGGATCTACAGAATTTACACACACCACGTAATTGACAAAAAGCGAGTTAAAATTAAAATCGCGTTCAGTAACTTAAATCGCACTTCCAGGAATTATTGTTAACAGACAGTAGAGAATTATTTTGTGTGTCCTTGTAAATGAATGATGATTGCTATACACACAATATTCTGTAGTAATGCACCTTAGTGATATATATAAATTTCAATGCGTTTAAAATAGTGACACATTATTTAAATCAACCGCAGACGATTTTTCTCCATAGACGTAATGTAACGGGATTCTTTTGACTGTCCCTGTAAAGTAACTATAAGTGCTATGCACACCCTATTCCATATTAAGCTTCTTTTACTGCACCTTCGTGATATATATAAATTTCAATGCGTTTAAAATAGTGAAACATTATTTAAATAAACCGCAAATGATTTTTCCCCATAGACCGCAATGTAAGGGAATTCTTTTGAGTGTCCCTGTAAAAAAACTATAAGTGCTACACACTTCTGTTGAAATAGGGAACATGCTATAGATAACGACAATAACATATAAAAATTGCAGAGCAATCCGAGCATAATTACGGGAGTTAGAGCACGGACAGACGGCCAGATGGCCAGACGGCCGACGGTCATACGGCAGACGGCAGACGGCCATACAGCCAGACAAACCGAAGTCATAAACACTTTTCAACTAGGTTGGAAAGTGTTAAAAACCAGAAACTGAATTGGAAATTTATTCCTCAACAAATGCCTTTTTAGCTTCCTTTTTTACAAAATCAACGAAAACATTATTTAGTAACGATACCATGGAGACTATGTTACCAGGAAATGATATTTATAAAATCCCCATGATATATTATTCCTAAAATCAAGAACATCTCTTGATTTTATCAAGTATTTCGTATTAAAATCAAAAACAAGAAACCAGAAACTAAGGTTGAAAATTCATTCATTAACAAATGCATTTTATGTTTCCATTTTTATAAAATTGGCGAAGACATTATTTTGTAACCGTACCATGATCATTATGCTACAAAAACGATTTTTTCGAATTCACATAATTTATATCTTTTAGAAACTCTTGATTTAATTAAATATTTAACATTAAAATCAAACACCAGAAGCTACGATTCGTAAAATTATTCATTAACTAATGCACAGTGTCTTTTTTCTTTCTTTTTTAATTACAGGAGATGAAGTATTTCTTGTAAAAGTTGAAATGTTACCAAATATTTAAATGTAATATAAAAGAACTTTTTGATATATTCTTTATTATTATTTTGGCTTTACTGTTATGAATATTGTTAAATACTTATTATTTAACAACATTCACAGCAGTCGCAAACACATAAATGCGACGCGACGTTTTAAATTTTTTGTTATCATTATAGAAATAAAAGTACCATTCATTAAATTTATTTGCATTCTTAACCGCTTCGCGACCAGCATCATGTATACATGACGTATAATGTGCTCAGAATTCTTGATTAATCCTACCAGTAATTTTTTATTGAACATTTTGCCTTATTTAAACAAAGCATTTCTAGAATTAAATTAGGTAAAAAATCCTATTCTAAAAAAAAACCAGTGATAAAATACTAAAAATTCTGTAAAGGAGGTCTTCGTGAAGGAGCTAAGGAAGTATTTTCACAAATAATTATACATAATTGGTATTTGTTTGTCTATTGGTTGGTATTAATACATAATTGGTTGTCTATTTCATAAAATAGACAATAATTGTATGTTAGATATTAGTATATTACATAAACATTCCTAAGAAATTTATGAGTAGAAACGTAGATATGTTATATACAACTGAGACTTGCAAATTCACTGTCATGTAAAAATTTAAAACTTTACTTGGCATATACAGGATACAGAGTATCCTATTCTGGCATGAAACTAATGTGTGAAGTTTTTCTTTACTATGCTCTATTGTTTCAATTCGATATATCACCGATAGATGGCGTTGTGTTGTCTCAAACAGTTTGAACGTTCAATGTGTGTAAAAATGTATGAAAATTCGCCCAATAAAATGTTTGGCATTTTGAAATTGCATGTTTATTTTGAGCAAGGCGTAGCCAGAAATATATTTCGAGGAGGATTTGGGGCTATGAATTATTTAGTTATGGGCATAACGATTATTTTCATTATTCAAATGATTCATTCGGGCATGCGCAGAAGCATATCTGTCAAACTTCAAACTTTGTTTTATTCAATTACTACCAGAAATTTTGAGGAAAAAAAAGTTTCTAATTTTAATTAAAATTAGACTAGATGCCAGTTAAAAATGAAAAATGTGCTACGTTTGCCCAAATGATTCATTCGAATAATCAAAATAATTGTTATGCCCATCACTAATATTATTGTTGGTCTTACTTTTTGTCTTTTTACTATTTGAATAGAGGCGAGTGTTAAGAGTCTTATTAAGTTTTATTGTGAATTCAAATAACTGAATTTAATATGATTACAAAGGAAAAATTTAATCCTTTTTCAATGCAAATAAAATAATAATCTAATTTAGATGTTTCTTGGTTACGTATCGACATTAGTGTGAACCAAATTAACAAATTCATATTTGACATTTTTTGCATGTTTTCAAATGTTTATTGCCTAAAATGTCTTCCGATAACATACGTCGAAACAACTAAGTTTGTGGATATTTTTAATAAGTTTCATTGCATTCTTCAAAAAATTGTGCTAAACAAATCTGACAATCTGTTGGGCTGTTGTAGTAATTTTATTTTGACATCTGCTTTTACAGAATTCAATTTAAGAAAATTCGAGTGAACCTTAAAGATTTCTTAGAAATTGCATTTATTTTTTTCACAATACTAACGGAATCATACTATACAGACAGACTAGCGTAGAATTTTGATTTTTGAATCTTGATTTGTAATTGATTTTTGAATCTTGACCCTCTTTACTGATAGTTTATTGTCGTCCAAAAATTTTGGATGGGGATCAAACTCTGTTTATGCCCCCATTGGCTACGGCCTTGTATGAGAATTATTACAATTCGATAGAGGTTCTCTACAATTAAAGACAATGCGGCGCAATCTATCGTCGATACTTGGAACTAAAATAAAGAGACAACGTAAAGAAATTCTAGAATTCACACATTTTCCTTTCTTCAAGAATAAGTTCAATAACTGCCACCATTTATACCTTGTTACATTTTTTTAAAATATTCAGCCCATTTTAGAACATCTAGTGTATGTGCAAACTTTAAGATCATATGATGCGTTCTTTTAAAATAACTAAAGTGATTTAAAATGAACAAATAAAACTTTCAGACAAAATGCTTCACTGCACTTCAATACACTTCAATACACATACACTTCAATGCAAAATTTATTAATTTATTTGATAAATAAACGTTTCTTCAACCGTAATCTGTTCATATTTTTGAAATATATGATATTATATTACTAGTGAATAATATTTTTGGTCAAAAAGTAGAATATCGCACAAAACGAATTATCTACTAGATATCGGTTCAACCATTATTCAATTTCTAATCAATAGATAACAATCTCCACCATCATACGAATACTCATCCAACACATGTCTAGGTAATTTGTTACAGTACTTAACCTACATCCGTAACGTTCAGTACCACCCAAGATGTAAAGGTTTCGTTTACTAGATTTCCACAGTACGCTTCAATGATTAATAGGCATGCAAGAATCTGCGTGTTTCAGTCATGTGTCATACCGACATTAACCAATCAGAAACAAGCCCTTGATACAGGTGATACATTGGGAGATTAGAAATGTCCTTATGAATAAAGTCTATAATTCTAAAATTAAACGACGAGATTTAAAGGAAAGCAGTGTGAGAAATCTGAGAACACATTTGATTTGACAAGTGTAATTAGGGATGTTGCCATCGGTATTTCGGACAAAGAGAAATTGTTGATATTAACTTGGCATTATGTCGCTCGAATGGTTCGCCATTTTGATTGAAGTTTTATGTTTAATTTCGTACCTTTTCAAACGTTATTAGTTATTTAGATAATTACAAGAGTAAAAGAGTTATATTTCTGAAATGATAAGAGCAAAATAAAGGGTTGTGATACGATTGTATATATAAATACATTGATTCAAACAGCTCGTCATATTTCGTGAAATAGCATAAAGATTACTTTATGAAAGTAGAATCGGATTAAAATGTATTGAAAGCAACAAAAAGCAATAGAAATCGGATTGGAAGATTTATGCTATATTACTCTATTCTACTACTATTTCTATTGGATTCTACGCTTCTCGAATTATTTTATCAAAGACTTCAATTATACTATGAACTAGAGATATTTCTGCCATGGATTGCGTAATATGGCTTTTAGAATTTGCTAACAAATAGATTAGAGATTATGTATCCCACATTAAGCCTTCATATTGAAAATTCGTTGTATCTATATCCATATATAGAGATAAATTATTTGTAAACTAAAATTTCGGTGTCTTATTAAAAAGCGTTAATATGAAATTTATTTGGCAATATATGATATGAAGGTTTTAAAAAAAAAATTTCAAGTTTAAAATCAGTGGAATTAAAAGAAAATTGGGCTAGGAAATTTGATAGCACTTTTAAAAAAAAGTAAAAATGACGCAGAATGTAATGAAGCAGTTTTGTTCCATGGTTTGGCGACTTTATAAATGACATACAGTTACTTTAATTCGTCAGAGCATTTTACAATAATCTTCAAATTGCAACTATTTTTTAAATTATTTTTTTTAGAAATTTTGCTTTTACATCTGGTATTAAAAAAAATGGGTATATGTTTTACAATTTTACAAATCATGAGGATAAAAAGTACATAACGTGTAAAATGGAATCTATGAATAAATTTTGACATTGAAGCGTCGCAGAATTTTCTTTTTTATGTGTTATTTAATTTTCCGCAATACTATATATAATTCTAATGAAAGAGACAATATTTGAAAATAAAAAATGGCAACCTATAATAAAGCAGTACGTTGCTGGTGAAACCTTTTATGTGATCTCAATAGGTTAGACGAGGTGTATATCTAACATCAAAGAAGACCTATAAAAATATAATTAGGATTTTTCCCATTCCTATGCAAAATCTTACAGCTAAGGGAATTTTTGTACTACCAACTATCAGTTCCATATATCGCATAATAAAGGGTAAGGAAGGGTGTATAAATTCTGATATTTATTGCAAATCATAGTGAATTTTCACACAATAAAATACAAAAATAATCATAACTCATTAGGAATATTCTATTAGATATATAAAAATGAAAATATGTGAATGTGCAATATGTTTTGTTTGTTGCAGTTACCTATGCTAAGACATCAAAATTTTAAATTATGAACAAATTCTTAAAGGAAAAATTCTCCTCTATTAAATGAACACTGAACTTTGAATTGAACTTGAATCTTTCTTGCCTTAAAAAAATTAATTTAATATATTTAGTTTAAAATAAAATCATTTTATTTTATTAAGAATTAAACATTTTCAAATATCACAGAAAGGATCAAATTATCATATCAAACATAACCTAAAGTACGTTTTAATAACAAACAAAAAAAGACAACAAAATACATGTGAAATATATATATATATATATATATATATTGGAGTTTTTAGTCTCTAAAAAAATATGTCAAAAAACGTGAAGGTACTGACTGACAGCACAGTCTATTTTTCGTGATTTGAGGGAAAAGGACCTACAGAAAATTCCGTTTATGAAATGGAATATTGCTGGTAGCACAATGACCGGAACACTCCCGTACTTTGACTAAGTCGTAGCTTCGATTGTAGAATTTTCGGTCACTTTTAGCTTAGATTTTAAAATTTTCCATGTTATAAGAGAAAATGTACAAATAAAAACGAACAATGTTTATTTATAATGAACGAAAAAATACATATGTTTGAAAACTGACATAAACGTTTCGAATGATTTGTTTACAGAATGGGCCAATTTAAATAAGTTTAAAATACAGTACGCTGAGTTTATACATTTCAATCGTGAACACGGGTATTCCAGATGAAATATTAAAATTTAATCAACCCAATTTAATTTGATTTCCGAGGCATCCTTGGATCATGATGTTCTCTTTGGTATCTTCTCTATTAAGATAAACGCTTGCTGAAACAACAAAATATAATTTATTATTAAGCATTATTATTATATTTTTATTATTATTATTATCATTAAACATTATAATCACCGTAATCATCATCATCATCATCATCATCATCATTAAGCATTATTATTATTATTATTATTATTATTATTTCTATTATTATTATTACTATATATTTTTTTTTTTAAATCTGTGCATATTAGACCCTAAAAAGTTTTCAGATGCTTGTATGCTTGTTTAAAAAAAATAATAATTTCCTTATCTCATCTTTAATAAAAGTTTTAACACAAATTCGAAAATCCAAAATATTTTTTAATATCCAATATTTAAACGCCCATTAATATAATTTCATTTAACAATAATTTGAGAAATTCTAAAAATTTCCTTCTTCAGTAAATTATACTTAGAATACCTTAAAAATATATTCTAACCATTGATGAGATAAAACTTCAAAACAGACTTAAGTAAATTCTAGCCCAAGAAATAAAAGTCACTAGAAAGTTGTAAAATTGCATTAAAATCGAAATCTTAAAAATTAAATAGAGGCCAAAAGAAAAAAAAAACTCATAAAAATTTCATTTTAAGAAGCAAATTAAGCATGTAAATTTTATTTCCAAAACACACATGAATACAGAGAAAAAAATATTAAAATACTTCAAACTGAACATCATACAGAATTAGTCAGCATTGAGTGCATGTTATATAATACTAATATTATCCTTAATATAATTAATTTTCTTTAGTTATCCTAAAAGAAATTGAAAATATTAACTATAAGTACAAGAAAAATTCTTTTATCAATAATAATTTTTCAAAAAGTCCATTTCAAGCTTTTGAAAAAAAAAAAAGATAAAAATTACTGATAAAAAATTGCTTCGAAGAGTACTTGAGTTTGAAAGACATACAAACATATATCATTTCCGAAAAAAAGAAGATACAAATTAGGTAGCCTAATAACTCTCTCTTTCCTCATTTATTTTCCTTAATTTGAAAGATGGTGGCATAACGTTTTCCCGTCTCCGACAGGGGGCGTTGTGATACTTTACACATGATGAATCCGTTATTACTAAGAAAAATCTCGCGACATAATGCACTCATCATGGAGATGAATCATTGATTTTATTT
Source organism: Maratus michaelseni (assembly GCA_963931845.1). Classification (NCBI taxonomy): domain Eukaryota; kingdom Metazoa; phylum Arthropoda; class Arachnida; order Araneae; family Salticidae; genus Maratus; species Maratus michaelseni. Next base: position 135,296,366 of record OZ007588.1, on the reverse strand, counting down.
CATTTTCTTATTAAGTGGAACTTTTTTATATATATTTTTTGGATATAAATCTTGCTTTTTCTCAACGAGGGACTTGTCGTGAACGACTTTATGGAAGGATCTTCATTTACGACAATTATATAATACGGTATAATAATCCTAAGAGAGAGGATTTTTCAATTAAACTACATTTTTTTTTTTATTGGCAGAATGTGTTAATCTTTTTTTTCCTCTGTCCGCCACGCTCTCTTCATTTCTTTTGCTTTTTTCTCCAAAACTTATTCGCCTTTTTTGCAATGGGATTTATGATTTAATTTAATTAATATTCAGATTTTTTTTCTTAAAATGTATATGCAAAACATTTAAAATAAAAACTTTTCTATTTTTATTTTTTGTACAATATTAAACATTCTTTAACAATATCTACAATTACATTCAACGTATTTATAGAGAAATGAATAAAAAAATATCTTTAGCAAAAACATTCGTTAGACGGTGGATTTTTTAGCCGATGTATCATTCTAATTTTTTATATTTTATAACTTAGGGGTTTTTATCCCTCGGAATGTACAATATATGCACTACAAGAACACTTTATTTTTTAAAAGAATTTCTTCGAAAATAAAACGAAGACGTGTTAGATTCTGTAAATCTACTCCAATCCGATTTCTAAAGCAGCATTGTGCCGATATTGGCAACTTGGCTAAATATCGGGACCTTGGCTACATATCAACTTTATTTTCCCCTACGTTGGGGATGTTAATATTTTGGCAATACTGCAAAATTATTGGCAAGAAATATTGCGCCAACGCAAAGGCAATATTTCTGAAATATTGGCATTTCATTGTGAATATTTCCAAGATAGAGTCAATGTTTATACAATATTGGCATTTCATTGCAAATTTGTTTAAAGTAAAGTCAATATTTCAGCAAAATTGTCATTTCAATGTAAATATTTCCAACAAAAGAGAAACAAATGAAAATTGGTTTGCATTGAATGCAATATTGGAAAATGTGCAAATATTGAGTTGCTACTAGATAATTTGCAATGCGCTATATATATAATAATAAAACTTTTTAGAATAGAATGGCTATTAAATAATAAGATAACATCGACAATAGACAAATTTATCAAGTTTTAAAATATGTTAAAAAATAACTTCATTCCAATAGTGCTAAATGCACTATACTATAAAAATCCAAAAACAGAAGGAAATATGAATGTAATAAGGAAATGTAACCTTATATTATGAAACATGTTATAAAATGCAATATTTTAAAATATAAGGAACTCGTAATGATTTATGTTTGAAGTAGACTGAGTACTAAGCAAAAATTTCCAATCCAAACTGTCCGATTGGCTGCGACAATACATATAAAAATGATAGAAAGCAAGATGAGACGGGCGCAGCCCAAGCCCGTGATCTGGAGCTCGGGTTCAGTATTTATACTAGTAATTGGGATCGGGGGTGTTCGGGCGGGTAAGTGTGGAAAGAAGGTCAGCCATATGGAATTGACATAATTTTTTTTAAAGATTATGTTTATTCTGCAGAAATTAATACACTTACGTTTATATATATATAAATGTACCGGAAATAATTTATCGGTTGTTTTTATAAAGTATACACTTATTTAAGTAATAATAATAAAAAAATATATATTTTATGATTTTTTAAAATGTTCTTGCTTTTTTAATTTTTAAAAAGTTATGAAACACAAATTTATATAAAAATAATTTTTATTATTAACGGATTTCTGAGTGAAAACTAGAGTACTTTATGTAAAATATTTTTCTCAATATAAAAATATATGCTATAACTTTTCCCGTTATATATAAAAAAGACACTGGTTTATTAAAATATGCTTACATAGCTTTGAAAGTATTCAGTTTAAATAGACCATCATTCTTACTTTAGGCTGAATCATCAAATTCAACTTCCACCATCAATAACGTTTGTTGGGTGGAAAGAAGGTCAGCCATATGGAATTGACATAATTTTTTTTTTTTTAAAAGATTATGTTTATTATGCAGAAATTAATACACATACATTTATATATATAAATGTACCGGAAATAATTTATTGGTTGTTTTTATAAAGCATACACTTAATTAAGTAATAATAATAAAAAAATATTTTATTATTTTTAAAAATGTTCTTACTTTAATTTTAAAAAAAGTTATGAAACACAAATTTATATAAAAATAATTTCGTTTATTAATGGATTTCTGAGTCAAAACTAGAGTACTTTATATAAAATATTTTTCTTAATATAAAAATATATGCCATAACTTTTCTCGTTATATATAAAAAAGACACTGGTTTATTAAAATATGCTTACATAGCTTTGAAAGTACTCAGTTTAAATAGACCATCATTCTTACTTTAGGCTGAATCATCAAATTCAACTTCCACCATCAATAACGTTTGTTGGGTGGAAAGAAGGTCAGCTATATGGAATTGACATTTTTTTTTTTTTTAAGATTATGTTCATTATGCAGAAATTAATACACATACATTTATATATATAAATGTACCGGAAATAATTTATCGGTTGTTTTTATAAAGCATATACTTAATTAAGTAATAATAATTAAAAAAAATATTTTATTATTTTTAAAAATGTTTTTACTTTAATTTTTAAAAAAGTTATGAAGCACAAATTTATATAAAAATAATTTCGTTTATTAACGGATTTCTGAGTTCAAACTAGAGTACTTTATATAAAAATCTTTCTTAATATAAAAATATATGCTATAACTTTTCCCGTTATATATAAAAAAGACACTGGTTTATTAAAATATGCTTACATAGCTTTGAAAGTACTCAGTTTAAATAGACCATCATTCTTACTTTAGGCTGAATCATCAAATTCAACTTCCACCATCAATAACGTTTTCTGGGTGGAAAGAAGGTCAGCCATATGGAGATGACATAATTTTTTTTGAAGATTATGTTTAATCTGCAGAAATCAATACACATACATTTATTTATATAAATGTACCGGAAATAATTTATCGGTCGCTTTTATAAAACATACACTTAATTAAGTTTCCCATCCTTTAAAGCAAAATAGTTTCATATTTTATATAAATACCTTTTTTTTAGTTTCTCTTTTTATGTTTCGTCGTTTAGAAACACTCATTAAATAATATCTTTAAGAAATATTTTATTAAAATGTAATAGAGGCATAAACATCCTAAATGGAATTCTTAAAATAAATCCGAGACATTTATATCTATATAGATTAATGGAAATACTTAAATATATAACGGAGTAGTAACTATTTAGCAGCTTTTAAAAGCAACAGCTTAGTAGTAACTTTATTTCAAAAATTTTTTTCAAAGAATAATATGTTATATTATTTTATTTGTAAAAGGTTTAATTTTTTTTCACGTCGGAGCATGTGTTTAGCGCGAACATGTCTAAATACAATTTTCTCTATGCTTTTAGATATTGAAAATGAATAATTTTGAAAACATCACATTATAAAAATCTTATTAAAACTCAAAATACGACTTCGAGTATTTTGATAACAAATCTTGTTACTTTATATACTGCTGTTCATGTTAAATTTTATTAACATAAATAGATATTCATAGTTTCTATTATTGTTATTATTATATGTATACATTCACAAACCTACGCACAAAATTGTACTTTTTAATCTTTTTCTCCAGTGTTTTGGGTGTTACGTCGAAGTCGATACTTTGAGTTTTTCTACTATCACATAAAGTTTTGCTACAAAGTGATGATGAAGAACAGAAAATAAACAAAGAAAGAGTCACAGCATTTCACACTTGCCAGGTTGGCCTTTTTTAAATTCAAAAATTTCGAATTCTTACCGAAAATTATGAAACAGGACTTTTACTTTAAGTAATAATGAAATTTATGTCATTAAATAAAGAAAAGAATATTATAAGAAATTTCTGGTATGGATGCGAAATTTCGAAATTTAAAAAAGGCCAAACTGGTAACGCTGTAGCAGAGTTTAAAAAAATCTTTACACAAATCCAAATCACTTCATTAAATATTCCCTTGCAAATAAGCTGAATCTTACATTTTATTTTTATTTTTTTAGATTTCCCAAAGCTACTACAAAGTAAAAGGTCACTACAGTGCTTCTTCTTTAGATCTATGAAATATGCATACCCCCCCCCCCCCCCCACCTTTTTATAAATTTTAGTTTTGCGCAATGCGTTTGGTAGCTTCCTATGCAGTAACCAGCAGCAGATTGTAAAAAAAGGCAAATGTTTCTCAATTCAGGAAAATATAATATAACCACGAATGAAAATATACAATAACCTGTTCCGAGTTACCCACAATTTCCGAAAAGCATGCTTTAGGAAGCTGAGAAACCGATTATTTTCGAGATTTAAAGAAATGTTTATAAAAACAAAGTATAAATATATGTGCTTTGACATACTAATATAATCAAATGTTTCCAAAAGATTTTCTCTTTGACTCTTTTATCGATACTCAAAATTACTCTTCTGGAATAACAACTCTTTCAGTGAAGCAAAATTGCGCTTTATATGTCTTAATTATATTACTTATTATATAGAAAAAAATCTTTATATAATTAAAAAAAAATCTCTTTTGTAATATTAATATCTTTAAACATATTTCTAAACGATTTCATCTTTGTAGATATTATTAATACTCAAAATTGAATAAAATTGAATAAAATTTTTCTCAGAGAAACAAATCCTTGCTTGATACATCTTAATAATGTTACTTATTTTTTAGCCTACTTGCTTTAAGAATAAAAGACCTTTGTAATGAAGCTATCTGTAAGCGAAATAATCCCTTGGTTTACTTAGCGTGATCCGGAATGGAAAAGGCCTGCACTCTGCCATGCATTATATAAAGAAAACATTAATATTTTCCTATCCAGCGATCTTTACTTATTATGGATAAATCTTTTGATGACAATAGTCTAGACACATCTATGAAGATGAAAGCAAGGTTGTGCAGAAGTTTTATTGCGCTTATTTTGTTTTTATCGCTTAGGGCGTTGTTTCTGATCTTACATAAAAGAATGAATACTCATTTTTCTAAATGTCCCTATCTAAGATCATTGAACGTTGAGCTGTTCATTTTCATCGATGCATATAATGGAATAGATATCTAAAATATAATGTGGTAATCACAACTGGCACTGATGAGTTGCTGATTAAAGAGCTGAACAAAATAAACTTTTAAGAACTATCGAAGCATTGAAAAATACCGTTTATATTTTTAAGATTAAATATCTATTTTATACAGAATGTACCATTGAAAAATCTATTTCATTTGTTTTATCGATGCTAATAATAAAACATATCTCAAAAACAGAACTGTAGCAATCACAACTGGCACTGGTGAATTGTTGATTAAAAAGTTGTAGAAAGGAAACTGTTAAAAACTATTGAAACACTAAAAGATGCTATTTATATTTTGAACATTAAATATTTATCTGATACAAAAATTCTTGATTAAAAAGTGAATTGTTGATTAAAAAGTTGTAGAAAGGAAACTTTTAAAAACTATTGAAACACTAAAAGATGCTATTTATATTTTAAACATTAAATATCTATCTCATACAAAACGAACTAATTCAAAGCTATGTTTGAAGAGTTGTTTTATTTTTCATCAATGCTTATAATAAATTACATATTTTAAATATAAATATGATGATTTCAATTGGCAATGATGAGTTGTAATTACAGAGTTGAGCAAAATAAATTTTGAAATGTTACTCAACACTTAAAAATTTGCAACAAACTGTCCAGTCATTCGACCGTTTTTTGAAAACATGGTTACATAACCATAATTTAACTCTATTCTCACCATAATATGAGCAATAATATGGTCAAAATAGAGTTAAATTACAGTTATGTAACCATTTTCTATAAAAACGGTCGAATGACTGGACAATTTGCTGCAAATTTTTAACAGTGAAGCATAGAAAAGATGCTCTTTACAATTTGAACATAGAGCAGAAATTTCATTAAGTCATTTTGAAGTATAAAATAATATAAATCCATTAATGATAATTATAGAAGCATCCTGGTAGTTTCAAAGTAAAGCTAACTTTAAAAAAATATTTTTTTAAGTTTATATATGCAATACAAATTAACTGGACATTTACTGAATTTCTATAGTAGAATATCAATAAAATTATCAGTTTTGTGCAGTGGTGAGGTAATTTTTAATATTAAAACTGGTCCAATGAATTGTACACTCTAATTTATTTAAATTTAATTGTTATTTACGTATTAATTATATTATTAAAATATTAAGACTGAATAAATTTTATTTGCCAATCAGTTTTAACCCCTTGAGGACGAGCGACACGTATACGTGACGCATAAGACGCTCAGAATCCTCGATTATTCCCACCAGTTATTTTTTATTGTAAGCTTTGCCTCATTAAATCTTAGCATTTTGCGATGCAATTAGACGGAAATTTCTGTTTTACAAAACCGGTGGTGAAAGATTAAAAATTTTGTAAAGGACGCTCGTCGCGAAGGGGTTAAACAAAAAGAGAATTTGTGAAATTATTATTATACTATCATAGTTATTTCGACCAAAACAGGTGCTTCCCTATCACGCTAGGCAAGCATTTCACTTTTGTAATCGAGTAATTTAACTACATTGTACGTAATTAAATATTTATCCAGTGACAGATGTTAGATAATTTCGTGGAAGTGGAATTTATTTTTTGGAATAGAAATGGGAGAATATTGAGAAGTAAGTGAAGTCCGGCCCTTAAGTACTGTAGATATCGCTTATGTAAGATTTTTATTTTTATTATAAGTGATAATACAAATAGAACTACTTTATTAATTACAAAATAAATTGAAATAGAAATCTTCTAATGGGAAATCAATATTAATAAATATTAATATGCATATACACTTACATTGTAAGTTATATAAAATTGAATAGATTTTTAGATACTGATATTAAAATAAGAAATATGGAGTAATACAGCTGTTTTTTTAAAGAAAACAGCTAAATAAAATTCACAGAACTTATAAAAACGAAATATCACATAGAAACAAAGTAGAGATGTATTTTAAACAGGGAATATGTAACTTTAACAAACACATCCATTAGTATAGCTAATTGAACCTAAATAATTAAGATATAATTTAAGTTTCACAAAACAGTAAGTAACATGTCTTCACAATAACAGCTCAAGTATGACAAAGTCTTTAATTTTGCCCTGGGGTATTTATGTCCGACTTCAGCTTTTATAATATTTTGCAACATATCATCTCTACTGAATAGATAAGTTTATAGCCCCCAGGAGTAGTTAAAAATTTACTTTTATCCCTTTAATACATGCAACAGTATGTTAAATACTATAAATACAACGACACTTTTTCAAGAAGTGAAATTAACATTGACCATTTTGCCGCTAATGAAGATTGTTTCAGAATCCTGATTCAATTAAACCTTAATCAATATATATTTTAATGAGGAATCTTCCATAATCTGAGTGTCTTTTAATTTTGGATAGGAATACTTTCCGAACAATTTAAAATATATATTTTGTCATTCATAATTATTTATAAATTGCCATTAAATAAAAAAATATCTAGTAATAAGATAATTTTCAACTGAAGCATCTGAATAAAGTTCGTAGAAGTTACAAATGCTGAATATCATATAGAAATACAACAGTTCACGCATAAGTAAATAAATTTTAAATAAGAAATTTATCAGTTCAACAAACACATCAATATATACAATTCTAAACCAAAGTAACTGAGGTATAATTTAAGTTTCACCAAAACAGTAACTCATTTTTACAATAACAACTCAAGCTTTACAAAGTCTTTAATTTTGCCCTGGGGTATTTATGTTCGACTTTACCTTTAATAATATTCTGAAACATTTCTTCTTTGCCGAAGAGAAAAATTTATAGCCCCCAGGAGTAGTTAAAAATTTACTTTTGTATCTTTAATGCATGCAATATTATGTTAAATACTATAAATACAACAACACTTTTACAAGAAGTGAAATTAACATTGACCATTTTGACATTAATGAAGATTGTTTCAGAGTCCAAGTTCAACTAAAACATAATCAATATATATTTAAATGAGAAATCTTCCATAATCCGATAGAAATGAAATATGTATAAGCAAATATATTTTAAACAAGAAATGTATTAGTTCAACATACGCATCAATATATATAATTCTAAACCAAAGTAACTGAGGTATAATTTAAGTTTCACCAAACAGTAACTCATCTTTACAATAACAACTCAAGTGTTCCAAAGTTTTTAAAATCGCTTTGGGATATTTATATCCTTCTTCGCGTTTGATGATACCTAATCTGTAACATCTCTTCTCTGCTAAAGAGATAAATTTACGGACACCAGAAGCCTTTAAATAGTACCTTCTTTGGCTTCTGTAATACTTACTACATACAAATATACGTATAGCATGCATAAAAAAATCAACAAGTGCCATTAATAGGGACTACTCTGTCGTGAACGAAGAATTTTATAAAATCCTGATTCAAATAAAATTTATTAAATATTCTTTTAAAATGACCAAATTTTCAGAATCTTAATGGATTATAATTTTCGACAGCAATTTCTTTTGAACCAACAATAATAGTTAATATGTGTCTCATAAATGTTTAACAGCTAACTTTACTTAACAGCTAACTTTATATGGATCGAAATCACGAAATATGGAGTAATGAACAAATTTTAAACTGAAACAGTCGTAAAAAAAATCAACAAGTGACATTGATAGTGATTACTCTGTCCTGAATGTGGAATTCTAGAAAATCCTGATTCAAAAATCTTAATAAATATTCTTTTAAAAATTACAAAACTTTCATAATCTTAGTGGTTTATAACTTTCGACAGCAATTGGAACCAACAATAAAAATAGCTGCTATGTGTTTATAATTCTTTAACAGTTGCTATTTAATCATGAAGTATGGTAATAAACATATTATAAATTGAAACAGTCGAAATAAAAACAAGAAATTGCTTTAATAGTGACTAATCTGTCGAGAATGAGGTATTCTAGAAGATCTCGATTCAAATAAACTTAATAAATATGCTTTTAAAATGCCGGAACTTTCATAATTTTAGTGGCCTAGAATTTTCGACGGCAATGTATTTTGAACCAATAACAATACCTACTATGTGTCTCATAAATCTTTAACAGTTGCCATTTAATCACAAAATATAAAATAAAAAACACATTTTTAACTTCAACAGTAAAAAAAAAAACGATCAAACAATTTATAAATAATAAACATCACGTACAAAATGAAGCGATTTTCATTTAAGTAAATATATTTTAAACAAATTCAACAAACATATCAATAAATATGCTTTTATAATACCGAAACATCCATAATTTTATTGGTCTAGAATTTTCGACGGCAATGTAATTTGAACCAGCAATAACAATACCTACTATGTGTCTCATAAATATTTAACAGTTGCCATTTAATCACAAAATATAAAATAAAAAACACATTTTTAACATCAACAGTTAAAAAAAATAATTAAAAAATTATAAATAATAAACATCACGTACAAAATAAAATGACTTTCATTTAAATAAATATATTTTAAACAAATTCAACAAACATATCAATAAATATGCTTTTATAATACCAAAACGTTCATAATTTTATTGGGCTAGAATTTTCGACGGCAATGTAATTTGAACCAACAATAACAATACCTACTATGTGTCTCATAATTCTTTAACAGTTGCCATTTAATCACAAAATAAAAAACACATTTTTAACTTCAACAGTAAAAAAAAAAAATTATAAATAATAAACATCACGTACAAATTAAAATGACTTTCATTTAAATAAATATATTTTAAACAAATTCAACAAACATGTCAATAAATATAATTCTAAAGCAAAGTAACTGAGGTATAATTTAAGTTTCGCCAAACAGTAACTCATCTTTACAACAACAACTCAAGCGTTTCAAAGTCTTTAATTTCACACTGGGATATTTATGTCCATCCTCACCTTTTATGATAATCTGCAACATCTCTTCTCTGCCGAAGAGATAAATTTACGGCCCCCAGAAGACATTAAATATTTACTTTTGCCTCTTTAAGTGTGTTACGAATACATTATTAATAGAGACGCATGAACTTTGGTGTTTCTGCTCAATACGTCTTACTGCCTAAAGTCAATCAGAAAATATTCCAGATTTACGTTGATGCTTTGGCAGGTTTGAAATGACTGAGATTAGAGAAGAAAGCACTTTTGATGGAATATTCCATCATTCAAAGGAATGTCTGGCGGAAATTTGAAAGTGCAGTTTTCCGAACAAGAAAGATTATGAATGAAATAGTTTTGATGATTCTCGAAGCGAATATTATAGGATTCGAAGTAATTGAGATCTTTTGCGATTGAGATTCGCAAACATCATATTACGCCTGAAAGTTTAAATTAGAAATAAGTGTAGTGATGTTTCGAAAGTTGCGTGCATGAAATTAGATATTTCATGGATTTTAAGTACTGTGTTCGTTAATACCGATGGTATAATAAAATGTCTATTCAAGAATTATTATTCTGACACTTTCTCTTTCTCTGTGTGTTAGATAGAGGATGAATTTAACTTTATTATTGGTTATTAATATTATTTCTGTTTTAATCATTTAACAATTTTAATATTTTGAAAAACATTCACTCGCATTTTTAGTCTCATGAACTTTATGTATAATGTTTGTATTTTTACTCATATGTAGAGTTGCAAAGGCTAGAAAAAACCCGGTTTAAACCTGGGAATAAACCGGGTTTTTTTTTAGAATAAACCAGGTCTTTTAGGAATAAACCTGGGAATAAATCGGGTCTATTGGAAATAAACCCGGGAATAAACCGGATTTTTGCAACTCTACTCATATGTCTGAAGAAAGATTATGAATGAAATAGTTTTGATGATTCTCGAAATGAATATTATAGGATTTTAAGTAATTGAGATCTTTTGCGATTGAGATTCGAAAACATCATATTACGTCTGAAAGTTTAAATTAGAAATAAGTGTAGTTATGTTTCGAAAGTTGTGTGCATGAAATTAGATACTTCATGGATTTTAAGTACTGTGTTCTTTCATACCGATGTTATAATAAAATGTCTATTCAAGAATTATTATTCTGACACTTTCTCTTTCTCTGTGTGTTAGATAGAGAATGAATTTAACTGTATTATTGGTTATTAATATTATTTCTGTTTTAATCATTTAACAATTTTAATATTTTGAAAAACATTCACTCGCTTTTTTAGTCTCATGAACTTTATGTATAATGTTTGTATTTTTACTCATACGTCTGAAGAAAGATTATGAATGAAATAGTTTTGATGATTCTCGAAATGAATATTACAGGATTTAAAGTAATTGAGATATTTTGTGATTGAGATTCGCAAACATCATATTACGCCTAAAAGTTTAAATTAGAAATATGTGTAGTGATGTTTCGAAACTTGCGTGCATGCAATTAGATATTTCATGGATTTTAAGTAATGTGTTGTTTAATACCGATGTTATAAGAAAATGCCAATGCCAAGAATTATTATTTTGGTACTTTCTCTCTCTGTGTGAGTTAGATAAAGAATGAATTTACTTTTATTATTGGTTATTATTCTTTTTGTTTTGTTTTTTCGTTTTAATCATTTTACAATTTTATCATTTTGAAGAACTTTCACATCCTTTTGTAGTGTTATGAACTTACGTATGGTGTTTGTGATTCTGCTGATAAATGTTAAGAAAGATTATAAATGGAATAGTTTTGATGATTCTTGAAGAGAATATTATATGATTCAAAGTAATTGAGATTGGCAAACATCACATTACGCCTGAAAGTTTAAATTAGAAATAATTGCAGTGATTTTTCGATCGTTATGTTGTTGAATATGAGGTATTTCAGAAGCCGTTGTTTTAAAAAGTAGCGTTACATTAAAATGTTAATACACAACACAACTATTAATTTTCGTAAATTTTTGTGTGTGTTTAAATAAAAATGATTTATACTATTTTTATTATTATTTTTTCTGTTTCAAACATTTAACTATTTAAAAAATGTCAATACTATTCATTGATGTGTAGCATGTAATTGTTTATTTTTCTATAAATCTGTGAGTTTCTATCTAGAAAAAAACATAAATATTGGAAATTCGTGTTACAGAAACTCATTTTTTGTTCACTGTAAGTATGAATTAAAAATAATAGTATTGATGACGCTACTGCCGTTTGCCAGGTGTTTATATTTTTAGAGATTTCAAGCGCCACTATTACGATTGATGTTATAATATAATGTTAACACCGTTTTACTTAATTTTTAAATAATATTTTTTGTATAATTGAATATAAAAATAAATAACCATTTTAATTATAATTTTGAAGAATTTACCTTTTATCCATTTAATCATTTAACAATTTAAATATTTTTTAAAGTGTTAATTGAAATTTTTATTCAAGAAATTTTCCGTTACTTATTTTCACTACGTAATTATTTATCTAGCAAAAAATGTCAATTCACTTCTTTAAAACATACAGCAAACCGCCTTACAAAAGTAATTCTCTATTCACTGAAAGTTGAAATTGGAAATAATTATGATGATACTTCGATAGTTGAGGGTTTAAATTGTTTTTAAGACATTTTGAGATTCATTGCTCAAAATTGATGTTAAACAAATAACGTTTTCTTCTTCATCATTTTTCGATGTGTGTGTATGTGTGTGTGTGAGTGTCTGTTTAAATGTAAATAATAAATTAATTATCATTATTATTGCACGATTTACTTATTTTAATATTTAGAGTAGTCTTTATTCACAATTTTAATTATTAATTTATGCAATATAATTATTTTTCTAGGTATATAATTATCTCTCTATAAAAGTATATCACATCTTATTGGAGAAAATTTCAGTATTGGAAAAGCGTGTAGCTAAAATTAATTATTTTTTCATTACTTATAAATTGTATTTTACTTATTGTAGTACTTATTGTATTGTAGTTGTTATTACTAATTGTAAGTACTTATTAATTGTACTTATAAATTGTAACGTCTCTTTTCATTCGTGTTACAAACATTATTATCATACAACATTTCTTTTCTTTTTGCTTAACTTATCAGCATATATCCAGCGTTATGCAACAGCTGTTAACACACTTAACAACTTAGTTAAAAATCAAGGTAGAAATCTGTATGTTTATGAAAATAAAGAGCGTCAGAATTAAAAAAAGTCACTGGGCAACGGCAGTGCATTAAATTAAAAATTGCCTCCACTCGTTTTGTATGAAGTGAAATGCAATTTATTAAGACTAATTAAGCAAAAACGAATTTCGATGAGCGTGATAAACTGTAATTTTGTTATTATAAACATCAATATTTGTTAGACCTGCGTAATACCATCACACAATTAAAAGAAATTAGTTGGCAAAACGAAGAATTTCAGTTACATTGATGAATGACATAAAAGTTTTTAGACAAATATATTTTATTAAATTAAAAAAAAAAACTTATTGTAATATTTTTAAAATATTTTTTATCAACTTTTGTTTACATAAGTAAATTAATAGGCGTCTTAATTCGCTTATATAGGGTATTCTAAACAGAAGAGTGTGCAAAAAGTAAAATAGTTAATTTAATAAATAGTTAAACAGTTAGTTAAAGTAAAAGCATATTCTCTGTAAACATTTATTATTATTATTACGCTAGAAATATGTTTCATATTGTAAAGAAGACTAACGTTGCAAATGATAAACACATTTCCACTTCTAATTGAATATATTTGACCAATTCATTGTATAGTTGCACGCACATAGAATGTAACTTATACAATGATATGCACAGACAGGCCGTGGCTTTAACCATAAAGAATAATGCTTAGTGCCATGGCTTGTAGGTATTGGACTGTATTAATTTTCCTTCAGATGATTATAGAAAAAGCATTATTTCCATTAAAATAAACTTAATAAGGCATGAAAAAGTAAAAAGAAAAATCGATATTAATATGTTTTTAAAAAATGTAAGAAATACTTTTATTTCAATAATACATTTAAATCAAAATTTAGTATGGAATTGTATATAATTTTACATCTATAAAATCTCTCAGCTAGGAAGATCGAGCTATACTCGGTTAAAATTAGCTTTATATTCAACTCGCCAAACTTCAATCTTTTCGTAGACCTCTTTAAGTCTTTTGCAGATCACAAGATTCTCAGTCCAACTTCACAGGCCAAACGGGTGGCTGAGAGGTTCTGCTCTCGAAGCCGGTAGACGGGAGGTGCTGGTTTTAAACCCCTGTCGCGCTCGTCAACCTAACCATTCAGAATATTCCGTGGTTTTCTTCGATCCTTGCCGTAAATACGGGTTAGGATCCCTTAGAAAGATCCCCGCGGAAGGCAACCCCCCCCCCCCTCCTAGGGCCTATATCTCAAGAGTAGATAATCGGCCGTCATAAATCAACCAACCAACTTCACAGACTTTAGGCTTTGATCGAAGCAATTCTTTATATAGGTGTAGTATTTATTACGAGTAAGTTCTATCTGACCTGATTGGTTGAATACAGTTTTTGAGAACATTCTATAGGCTCTGATTGGTTGAATCATGTATCTCGGCTTCTATTCGGTATTTATAGAAAATTCCTTCAGATTCTGAAAGCCAATTTTTTCGTTAAATGTCGAAAAATTTGGCAAGAAGTCGAGAACTTGGCGACATTCTTTCATTTGGCGCGAAGCATGTGTTTTGGCATTGATAATCTTGAAAGTCGATTACGCCGCCAAATCTCTGTGGCTGAGAGGTTCTGCTCTCGAAGCTGGTAGACGGGAGGTGCTGGGTTCGATCCCAATCGCACCCGTCGGCCTAATCGTTTGGAGTTTTCGTGATTTTCTTCGAGCCGTGGATTTATCCATGCGTAAATACGGGTTAGGTTCCCTTAGAAAGATCCCTACGAAAGGCACTCCCCCCCCCCGGGCCTATATCCCAAGTGTAGATAATTGACCGCCAATAATCAACCCAGCCGCCAAATCTCTAAAATGTCTCCCACATTTCACTAAATATCACCAAATTTTGTGAAATGTGCATATTCGTTTACTACTTTGCGACTTCGTTTGCTGTCACCTGTTCAATAACTTAATAATTGTTTCAACCTTTATTTCCATTGAAATGCATTGACCCATAGGGACCTCAAAATGACACCCTAATCGAATTTTCCCGAACATGCGACCTAGCCTTCTCGTACCCTAAAACGGTAGGATACAAAATTTAGACAAAATCATTTCAGCCGTTTGTTAGATAAAATTTACACACAAGATTTGCTTGTATTGTAACGTATCATGTATCTAATATCACATAGTGATACAAAGTTTATTTAACTTCGCAGAATCTCACGCCTCTTTTGCACACATATGTGATATAAGTTGCACTAATATATGATATAAGCATTAAATGAAAGCTTTTACTACATAATTCAGAAAGTTTATACTATCATTGAAATACTTGCATTTTGGCCTTTCCAATCAAATCTCATTCAGGCTTAAATGACTAAAAGTACATATTACGTTTAAAACATATGCTCTGATAATTTTGAAATGAAAGGGACTAAAGATACTTGGGATAAAATGTACCATCCTTTGAAAGAACGTCTTGGACATTTGAAAAGCAGTTTGTAAAGCGGGAATTAAATCGTTTCGATAGTTTCCAATGCGAGTATTGTATAAATAAAAGTAATTTGGAGCTGGGAAAAGTTTCCTATTGAAGCTTAAAACGTATGATAATGCATATGAGCTCTAAAAGTAAATTTAATTATATTCGTTAAAATATCAGATAAAAAGTGCATGTGACATTACCAGTATTTTGAAAATATTTACAGTAATATAATTTTAATGGCTGGCGTCGTTAATAAATATTTCTAAAACATTTTTAGCTAAATACTAGATATAAAATTATATAACTATGAAAAAAACTCCAGAAGTCAAATAAATAAATTATATTTTATTTATTGAAATTTCAGATAAAAAAGTGCATGCGTCATTGTAAATACTAAAATTGTTTAGAAAATATTTACAACAATATAGTTTTAATCAGTGGTATTTTTGGTAAATGTCTCATTAAGTAAACGTTTTTACGTAGATGATAAAACTAATTTTATGTAATTATGAAAAATTTAAGATGTCCGATTCTTTTTTCAGTCAGTGTTGAATGATTTTATATTTTTAAACGAATATCTTTCCAAACGAATCTAATGTTCAAAAGATGCAACATTATTTTTCAACCATAAACGGAATTTTATATGAAACATTCTGTTGGCATCGACAGAAAAAATCAGATATCCTATAATAAAATATTTGATATTATAATACATTATATTATTTATACAAAAATATTAAAATAATATTTCGTTAAGAATAATACAATAAAATTAATAGTAAATATAATGCAATTTGTGTTTGTTATTAAATAACATATTTTGTTTCAAATGTAGTATTTCTATAAATTCATATCATGAAACGCCTTATTAAATTTTAAAATTTTAAATAATATAATTATACATAAAATAAAAAAAACTCATACAATAATTTTTAATAATTTAATTTCTCTGTCGTATTTCGAATACAGTTAATTAATAACTTACATTTTCCGGAATAATGGTTTAATTTCAAAAATATGTTTATAGTGCAATTAAACTTTTAAATTCAGATTAATTAAAGAAAATAAATGTATTGTATTTAGGTAGAACTCCCCTTTTAAATTACGCTTACTAGAATAGCACTCTGGAGACATTTAAACCAATAGAGAACAGCATCATAAAATATCCGGTAAAAAAAAAAAAGTAGAATGTTTCATTATGTAACAAATACCGCGCTTTGTTATTTTGGAAAGATTGTTTCTTTTTTTAATTCAATTAAATAAATTACACGTTTATTTGTTTTTTAAATATACAATTTTTATGCATAATATTTTTAAATATACATATATACACACACATACGCATACATCCCGCCCCCCTAATTCTACTGCATTTTCCTGTTTTTATGAAATATTTTTATTTCTAAAACTTTAGCTGTTTATATATCAACTTAAGCAAGTATACAAAAGCACATGTATACATATTATTTCTATCAATGTTTGTTTTCTGCCATTTTTTCTTTAATTATTTACATGTGCGAAATTGCATATAATTTCAAAACTGTAAGAAATATACTAATGCAGCTGGATAAAAAGCGTTTATAGGAACTTGTTAAAAAAAAAAAATAGAAGAAGAAGAAGAAAAAAGTGTAATAACTGTTCGATCTTATGCCATTTGCATATGAACATTTTTATAATTGCATCTAAAATTTAAATAAAATAAAATAAAATAAAATAAAATAAAATAAAATTAGATAGACAAAAATAATTTTGAATAGTGTACTGAAATTTGCATGGAATTGATATGGAATTTGCACATAAAAATTTGAAAAACTGCATCTAAAATTACAAGAAAAAAAAATAAAGATAAAAATAAAATTAGATAGGTAAAAATCATTTTGGATATTTTTCTAAAAAAAATATCGATAGTATCACAAATGTTGGAGTCTCCCTCTCTCTATCTCTATTTCCATATACATATATTTTTTATTTTGACTTTTACTTCCAATCATTGAAGGAATTTAGGAATATCATTTTTCAAATAAGTGATACAGATGAAGAAATATGTAGATATTACCCTACGTAATTTGAATTTTCCTTCAGATTGATTTACGATGAAAGATTTTCTTCCTTTTTTGAAGGAATTTATAATTTTATTTTTCTCCAGTTGAATATATTCACTGTTTTTTTATTATGCTTGAAGTCATTTATTTCTGAAATAATATAGGTTATTATGAAATATATATATATATATATACAGCACTATTATAAATCAGATTCTGAATCATGATAACTGTTTTTTATGTCACAGTATTGTGAACAAATGAAAGAAAATCAGTACTTCTTTACAGAATAGATACAAATATTTAAAAATACATATACATTTTACGAATTAAATATTCTCAATTCAGCCATTTTTGAATTTTTGTTTAAAATATGGATCGTTTCGCTCATAAGTAATTTTGTATAATATGATTTCCTTCAATTTTTTTCAGAAAATAGATTCAAATACTTATTTTTGATCTTTAAAATAACAATATTTCTCAACATTTTAAAAATTAACAAAATATTTTACATTGTATTACATACACGTAATAAAACCGTAAAGTTAAATGCATGCATAAATTTAGGCAATATTCTTTATTTCTAAGAAATTATAGGGTCTATTTAAAAAGTAGTATTTAATTAGAGAATTATTAAAGATAAGAAAAAATTGCTTACGAATAGCTAAAGGTAAAAAAAAAAAAAAGAAAAAAATTTTAGTTTATATATATTAATTCAATGATGCATATTTAAGTTAATAAAAATGGTTATGTAAAAGCTTATAAATAAAAAAATAAAGTAGCTTTTTACAACTTTTAAAAATCATTTAAGAATTAACTAAAAATAAATTTACCAAAACTTTCGCTTCGTACACTTTCATAAACCTTCTTTAACATTTTTCATGATTTTTTTTTTAATTCGCACGGAAATTTACAGATATTAAATGAAGGATTTTTTTGTTGTTGTTATGCTTTAACCAAAAGCATCATAATTTTTCTTTATTACAGCTAAAAAAAAAAAATCTACACTAGTCTATTTCTAAATCTTAAAAAAAAAAAAAAATTAAATAATATAAATTCAAATATCTAGAAACATTTAGCATCAAATTAAAAAAAAAAAACAATTTAATATAATTTACCACTTTTTCATACAAAAAAGTACAATTTGCTTAATAATAATTTCATATATCCCAATGGGTAGCAATTGCCATTAAAAGAAAGAAAAAAAAAAGTAATTATGTTCTCACTTAAAAAAAAAAAACATGAATTTAAACGCATGAACAATTAAAAAAAAAATTGAAAAGTGGTTTTCAATGTATAGTTTTAAAATTATGATTTTGGAAAAAAACTATGTATAATATTTTATGAATGAGACAGATTTTTTATTCAATCGTGTTATTTAAAAATTAAGCTAGTTTTAAACAATTATCTTTGATATATTTAAATTGATATTTCTAAAGTCTTAAATTTCTGTAATAATTTATTGTGAAGTGAAAAATAAAAGTATTTTAGCGTAAACAAGTTTAATTAAAAATTTAAAAAAAAAAAAAAACTATATTTGTTTTAATTTTTAATTTTTTTAAATCACTAAATACCACAACCCACAACATATTTTATAGTAATTGTTTTTAACTCTTAGCAATTATAAATGACGTATTCATTTAATTTTTTGAGTTTTTAAACTACTAATGTAATAGTAATTATAGTGATAATGTATAGCATCTCATAAATTATACATATCGCAGTATTCGCTCATGTTATTTTAAAATTGATGTCGTTTTAAATAAAGATTTTTGAAACATCTCAATTGATTTCATGTCTTCCATTTCAATAATAATTATAACACATAAAGCGTAAAGGATAAATGTATTTAATTTAAAACAAAAGCACAAATTAACAAAATTCACCAATATGCTTTGAATTACCTGCATTTAATTCATACAAATCATTTTTGAAACATCTTAATTGATTTAATGTCTTCCATTTCAATAATAGTTATAACACATAAAACGTAGAGGATAAATGTATTTAATTTAAAACAAAATTACCAAACTAACATAATTCACCAATATGCTTTGAATTAACTGCATTTAATTCATACAAATCATATATGACATTTTCTCCATGCATTTACCTTTATTGATTTTTTTTAAACTGCTATAAACCTTAAAAGAATTAAAACAATGTCGTTTTCTCCCAGAACGAAATAAGAACTTTCAATGATCACACACAACTCAGAAGGAATTCTTTGCTTAATTAAACTGTCGCATCACTGAACCAGAAACAAAGAAATGATTACCATCGTGGTTTGTTCCGGAAAACCTTTGTAACATCGTCCTAGAGTGTAACTTCTGAAAAATGATGTTGTCTTACGCCTATAGCTAAGCAACTCAGAAATCTCATTCCTAGAAAAGGATTTCCTCTGTAATTTGAATTTGGTTAAAGTAGTGTTCTCGGTTACATGAAAGGATTGCTGCAGGCGGTAATCTTATTTTGCTTAATGAATCCAAAAACTCTTTTCGTGTTGGTTGAGAACTTAATTTTCAAACATTTGAACAGAAATACACCCACCATTTTCCAGAAAACTATGCAAGTATGAAATAAATACCTTGCGTATTCAGGATTCTCACAACAACTTAAATGTACTTTTATGTTCTGTTTAATGTTAGGAAACTAGATTTGTTTCTAATTAGAAATTTAATAAAAAGAATAGGTAGCAATGTAGAATAGCTTATAACAAGAGATATCATCTCCAAAATTTATGACTTAAACGGAATTTTGAAATCATACACTATGGTTTTAATAAAATGCGAAGATATTACAAAAAGGATATATATATTATATATAAATATTAAATTATATATAATATATATATCCTTTTTGTGAATATTCTTAAAAAGCGAAATTACAAAAAAATGTGACATGAGTTACAATGCAAAAATTCTGCCGTACTTAAGCGGAGACATAAAATATAGCAATAGAACACTGAATGCCATACACAACGGTAGAAGCGCAGCAGTTTTATGCTATGTTTCATCTTCTTTCATTATTCGTTTGCCGATATTTGCGAATCCTTGTGTTGTGTTGTTATGTCTTCCTTATTCTCTACTTTTGTAGTACATCAACAATATATTTGAAAAATAAATTGATTTCATGAATGTAGTTGAAAGAAATTGCTTAATGATCTTCAAATCTTAAACTGCAATAAATCTTGAAAGAATTAATACAATGTATTTTCC
The DNA here is from genome assembly GCA_963931845.1 of Maratus michaelseni. Lineage (NCBI taxonomy): Eukaryota > Metazoa > Arthropoda > Arachnida > Araneae > Salticidae > Maratus > Maratus michaelseni. The sequence continues at coordinate 135,275,481 of OZ007588.1, read as the reverse complement.
ACCTAAGCGAAGTAAAAACTTCCAATGATCATATAACTAAGAAAAAGATATTTGCTTAGTTAAAATATCACATCATTGAATAAGAAACAAAGAAAGGATCACCAATGAGGCTTGTGCCGGGAAAACCTTTCACACAGAAAAAAGTTTTGTTGAATCAACAAAAATTTAGTTGACCCAACAAAACTTTTTGTTTAAATATAGGTCAATGAAAATTTTGTTTGAATCAACAAATTTTTTTTTTTTTTTTTTTTTTTTTTTTTTTGCAATTCCAAAAAAAAAAAAAAAAAAAAAAAAAAAAAAAAAAAAAAAAAAAAAATTAGCGTCAGCAAAAAATGTTTTGTTAATTCAAGTAAAATGGTTCAATTTTACTTGAATTTTGCTAAAACAATCAAAATGTACTCAACAAAACATGTTTTGTAGTTTTAATCAATTCCTTTTTCTGGGTGTTGTAACGGCGTCGTCGTGAAAAGTAACCTCTGAAAAATGATGTTGTCTTACGCCTATAGCTATAAGTAACTCGGAAATCCAGTTCGCGGAAGAGGATTTCCTCCGCTGTTTGAACTTGGTAAAATACTGTTTTCGGTTATACGAAAGGATTGCTGCAGTCAGTAATCATATTTTGCTTAATGAATCCAAAAACTTTGTTCTTGTGTTGCGTTGAGAACTTAATTTCAAAAACACTTGCATAGGAAAGCGCCTACCATTTTCAAGAAAACTTTGCACGTTTGAAAAAAAATATTTCGCTAATTCTTGTTTCTTATAGGAACTGAAATTTTGTTTATGTTCTGTTAAAAGCAAGATTACGAAACAAAATTTGTTTGTAATTAGAATTTCAACAAATTTGTAATACGTACTAAACTAGAAAAAAATACATATTTATAAAAAAAAAAAAAATATTACTTGAACGTGAATCTGAATTATTTTACGTGTTTAAATATACTTAAATATTTATTTTACAGAGTTTTCATAATGCTTATTTATAATGTTTTTAAAAGGCGGGATTATGACTTAAATTACTCACAATTAAATTTCATGTTTGAAAATTTTCCATTTGTATCTAGATTTATGGACACCAGTGCATATTTAAAAAAAAAAAAAAAAAACATATTTTTGGAAAAATTAGTTTATTTCATTTGTGGGTAATATATTTTGTTATCATCTCTATCACATACTGAATTCCCTGAGTAACTTCTTCAAATGGAATAATCTTATACCTATGAATTGTATACTTGAGCATATTCTAAAAGAATGTATGTCTTAATGTTTTCATAATACAGTTTCTCGCTTCTTTTACTTTTTATATATGCTCCACTTATATAATCTTACTATATAATCTTATTACATACTTTCATTCTTATTTGTTGACGTTATTTTAAAAGCAGAATAAGTCTTGATATTTATTATATATATATTATTATATTCTATAAATTTTTACATCATGATGTAACTATGATTCTTTTCACGAAAAGATTTAAGGGTAAAAGTAATGTATTAAAATCAGAAATATTCTGTCTGCCTAAAAGCTTTGTTTTTCTATGAACTTCCAGATATTTTATTAGTGAATTTTCTTTTTGTTTATTTAAGTATAATCTTATTTCCAGTTTGAAGGATACGATATCATTTTAGCTGGTATTTTGTGTACAAAGGATTTAGAGATTCTCTAGTTCACGAGATGCGCGTCTAATGATGAACTTCAACATTTAATGCATTCTTTACAAATTAAAATAAAACTCATTAGTTGCATAATATATTTATTTTAAATTAAAGATTTTTTTTTTCTGAATTAAATATTAATTTATTTTTTTAGGTTTTGACAGAATGATTCCTGGCTATCCTCGCTATATTATGGAGGGAAGTGGAGAAGACGGTGTACATGATCTTAGAATAGAAAATGCTCAGATAGACGATGATGGCGAATTTCAATGCCAGGTAATTATTAAAAAGGTTTTTTTTTATTTAATCAGGCATTTATTTTAATGATATATTTATTAAACCTTCCCAAATTCTTCTGTGACTCTAAGTGACTGTTAAAGACATTTTTAAAGCTGTACATTGTAATATGTGATTTTTAATCTTTTGATTTTATCTCTGGTAAAAGATTGTAAAAATAATAGGAATATAATTTCACAAGAAGACCATTATGTGCATAATATTTATTCACAACGCCTTTACTTACCAGATTTTTAGAACAGCATAGAATGTTAAAAAAAATGCAGATACACTCTGAGAAATTAAGAGCTTACGTTAGTCACGCGAAGAAACGCTCAAGCTAATGTTAAGTCTATGGGAAGGTTCTTGCGCGATTTCTCGCTCATATTTTAATATTTTTAAATGATTGTTTCTGCATAGAGTAGCTGAGGTCGATCTCTAACGTTGTTAGTTTTTACTTTTTTGATTTTGGTTACAGTTTTTTTTTTATAAGCGAACATTTTCAATTTTAACCGGTTCTGAAAGTTAAAGTACCCTTATATAAAAAACTGGAACCAAAATCGAAAAAGTAAAAACTAACAACGTTAGAGATCGACGTCAGCTATCCTATGCCAAAAAAATCACTTAAAAATATTGAAATGCGAGCGAGAAATCGCGCAAGAACCTTCCCATAGACTTAACATTAGCTTGAGCGTTTTTTCGCATGACTGATGTAGGCTCTTAATATGCGTATTTAATATGACCATGTTATATGAAATTATTCAGGAAAAATAAATTTTAGTAATGTTTGGTAACGACGAATGTAAAAGTTAGAAATACTTTATTTATTAATTACCAAAATTTCTCAAGAGTTCATTAAACGTCTTTAAATATTAATCCACTAAACCAAAATATCTTGCGTTAAAAATTGTTGTATTAGTGTGAGGTAATGTGCTGCTGCAAGTGAATATTCAATAATTTAACTTATTTCACCACATTTAACTGCCGTTTCTCTAGTAATATATATTTTCCAGATTTTCACATTTTCCCCGGATTTCTGGCCGTAGATAATTTAACTCTTCGTTTTACGAAGTTGATTTAGTATGAAATTTAAATAAAGGCGTTAAAATTGTTAGAAAATGTATTTCTAATGCAGTGTTAGTTCCTTGGATTCCGACTGAAAACTGAAAATTTCAGTTAGTTATTTGGTTAAACTTCCCTGTAACTTCTCTTATTGAAATATAACTTGTACTTTTCTCTTCTTTTTTTTTTCTGGTGCATTTTGTTTTCTATTATTAACTGTTATAAAATTATGCATCACTTTTTAATAGTTTTTAGTTAAAATAATACTTAAAAAGTAGAAATATAGATTTTATATTTCATTTTTAATTAATTAACTCTGTGCAGGAATTTTTTTTACAACAGTTTCTTTACGTGTTAAATTATATAAATAATATATATATATATATATATATATTATATATTATATATATATTCATCGGTCATTTTCACTGTCATTTCATAATATCAACAATAACATATTTTGAAATATTTTTTCATAACTTCACAACGTAAAAAAGCTTTTTCTTACGTTAATTTACTTAATCTTACACTGGACCAAAAATAAATAACATTCGTACAATCCATTTTTTGATATTTATTTTGACAATTTCCCTACTTAATAAATGAATGAATAAATAAATAAATAAAAAATAAAAAAACATTATTCTGTCATTTTTACTGTTACTTCATAGTACGAACAATAACACATTTTGCAGTACGAATTTTACTCAGAACTTTAAAAAGTGAAAAAGTATTTGCTGACGTTAATTTGCTTAATCTTACATTGGATTTAAAAAAAAAAAAAAAAAAAAAAAAAAAAATCATACTATCCCCATATTTGTTATTTCTCCTCTTTCTCAATACAAAAACTATAATTTTTAAATATCCTATTTTTTTTTTCTTTCTGGAATATTTTTTCATTATTTTTTCAAGATTAAAGAAATAATAGAGACTGTTGCAACTTCTAATTGAAATTCCGAGCTTTTCATTACTAAAATAGAATGATTGATGACGCCTTGAAAGTTCCAAAATTTATATAAGCTTACAGTTGAAAAATGCAGCAAAAGAGGCTGTCACATTTTGTTTGCAAACTGAACAAAAAAAAGCATCATTTTTATTAAAAGCGAAACAGTATAGGTTTCAAACGTGGGTAAAATAAAGAATATATTGACTATCCACATATCCCATGTGTCTACCAAAAAAAAAGGGAGAACCATGTGTTGACAAAATTGACAAGTAATCGGTCATTTTTCTGCTTATATAAAATAGAAAAAGAGAATACAATATATTAAACATTGATACATCATTTCTCAAGTGCATTAGTCCAGAGTATTGATTTAGTCGGAAGTTTATAAGTTTAAATCTTGCTTTTTCTACTAAATTCTAAGCATAATAATTTGAACTAAGTATAGAATGTAGTAAATCTGAAAATTTATATCTGAATATCAACATAAATATGTAAATATAAAACTTAATATCATAGCTACTGATGTTCCATAATTTATTTGATTTTTTAACTCAAATAAATATTTTAAACTAGAAAACTTATTTTATGAATTGTATTGTGTTTTTTGTGGTACATATTTCAAATCAGTTATTAAGTAAAATGTTTGGTTTAATATATGTTAATTTGACTTGAAAAAAAAAAACGACGATTGGCAGTTGTGTATTATAACATATGTGCCAATCTTGTTATTGTTTTTAAGTCAAATAAAAATATTTCGAACCAGAAAATTTATTTTAAATAATGTGAGTCATTTCTATGTGGCACTTATTTGATTTCATTTATTAAATATAATTTCTTATTTAAAATATGTTTATTTGACTTGAAACAAACAAAAAAAAAAAAAGATTGGCAGATATGAATATGTTGCAGATGACTTTTACAAAAGTATAGGTTAGAAATAAATTAAAAGGCGAAAATTTAATATTATTAATTTGAATAAAACAAGATTTTATTATTATTATTATTATTTCCCTCATTTGTTTTTCTTAATTTATGTAGAACATCCCAATAATTTTCCCAATAATAAACGAAAATTGGATTCGTCGTAAACATTTCCAATGTATTGACAGTAGAGTAGAAATAACAGTTTTAAGTTGGAAATTTTTATAATGAAAATGCAACAATGCAGAAATATTGGTTTTGACCAAGAAATATTTGCAAAGAAACACCGAAATAGTTGAAATATGTTATTTATCTTTGATATATTTACAATAAAATGCTAATATTGTAGGAATAGTAACTTCAAGTTGAAAATACTTTCAATGAAAAGCCAATATCACAGAAATACTTTGCTTTGTTGGCTTTACATTGGCTAAATATTTTTATTGGTGCAATATTTGAAACTTGCAAATACCTCAATGTTAGGGTAGTGTTTTATGTCAATATTTAGTACTGACTCCAGTACTTAGCCAAGCTAACGCATATGTTTGCTCATTATTGTTTTGCGATCATTGAACAAATTTTGTTGGTGTTTATAAAATAAAATAGTTTTTTTTTTTCATATTAAAACGAAACATGTATGATATCATGATTAAACCTTAGTATAAAATTTAGTATAAAATACCTTACTTTAGTATAAAATACCTTACTTTAGTATAAAATACCATAAAATTATGTGAAAATTAGTAATCTGTAAAAATAAAGTAGTTATAGTCTATAATGGTTTTCACGTGTATATAAATACACTGTAAAAACTTAACTAAAACATTTGAAAAAAAAAGTAATTTTTAAGCATCCATATCGCAAAGCTATCCTAACAGAATTTCTGTAAATTGGGACTATTGCCTGGGGTAGAAACAGCCTCTTTGACAAGATAAATATTTTGCTTATATGCTATCCATGATGCAAAACTGTTATTTAAAGCAATTATAATCTAATTACAGAGGCTCTCTTAAATTAAATACATCACTAGGAAAGCTTTTTTTTTTTTTTTTTTTTTTCGTTTTCTTCGTAAGTACGTGAATTGCAGAACATAGATAGCAAAATTCCAACAAAATAGAAAATGGCTCTACAGCTATTCTCACATCTTAGTAAAAATCATAATATCAAAGAAACAAAGTTTTCACCTCTGATGTTATGGAAAGCGGTTAATGGAAAAGTTAAACAAAATTATGTTGAGATGACTCGAATAATTTTGTACAATTAGCAGTAGAGTAAAAAAAAAATATGGGCCCATTTATAATAAATTTGCAACTTCACAATTTACATAAGTTAATGGTTTTTGAGATATGTTTAATTATCTTGTTTTATGAACCATAAAAATGCTTTAACTCCTGCGCATTTAACGGATTCTTTTTAGTGCAATGAAAGTGCATGTGTAAATTAATGAGAACTTTTATGAATGGTTCAACACCATTTAAGTTGTATAAGATTGTAATGCATATAAATTAAGGTATAATGAATGTAATATTTTTCATATAATATTATTAAATGCTATTCAATCATTTCATTCAACTAATTAAAATGTTAGCTGCATTTCTAAGAACAATTTGTTTTTCAGTTTTCTTCGCTATTACGAGAATTGAAGAACGTAGATTGCAAGATTCTTACAAAATTCAAAATTACTGTTCAGATAATCCAACATCTTAGTAAAAATTATAATACCAAAATAAATAAAATGTTCAGCTTAATATCCTGAAAAGCAAGTAATGGAAAATCTAAACAAAATTATGTTGAGATGCTTTGAGTAACTTCTTATCTAAGACCAGTAAATAAAATATACGCATATTTAAATTAACTTTGCAACTTAATTATTGATATAAGTTGATGCTTTTGATTCTTTTTCAGAAATGTTTTTATGATTTTTATGAGAATATTTTAATTTATGGACTACAAACTGCTTTAACTCTTATGCAATTAATGGATTAATTTAGTGAAATGAAAGTGCATGCGAAAATTAAAAAAAAACTTTTATGAATGGTACAACACCATTAAAGTAGTAAAAGAATGTCAGTGCATATAAATTAAGGTATAATAAACATAATATTTTTTTTTCTATCATGATAATATTCAATGCTATTCATTCATTTTTGTCAGTTTTACTAGGAATTCTGTTTATGCAAATTTCATGTTTTATCTGAGTAAATAATCATTCAAAATTAAAATAAATTTGTATTTGCACGTTTCTTGATACGTTAAATTTAAATATTAAAAAAAAAAAAATCGTATTGCCATTGAGTTTAAGTAAAAAAGTTGGGTGCTATTTTAATATGCATATGATCCCTTTTGCAAAATTAAAACATATATCTGCATTATAAAACAAAAAGAATGTCCGGATTTCAACGATCTGAGAAATAAATTTTGTTTTTATGCAATTAATGGATTAATTTAGTGAAATGAAAGTGCATGCGAAAATTAAAAAAAAACTTTTATGAATGGTACAACACGCACAATCACGCACAATTCGATTACGGAAGATTAACCTACTAGCATCTAAAACTATATAAACAGGACTATACAATATAAACAATATAAATAGTACAGCTTTTAATAAATTAAAAAACTCTATATTGATATTTTTCATATAAAAGTTCTCTTTGGTGTTGCTCATTGGGGAACTGCTTATTGAGCAATTAAAACAAGTGGGTAAGTGTGATCGAAGATCGCACAAAGGGTTTCGTTTAATATTCCTTTCAAAACACTTTTTCCTTTCTTTAATAAATTCAAATAAATATAATTTAGCAACAACAATAAAAATAAGTCATGTTTTTATAAAGTAAAAATTTACCGGTCTATTTTTCATTTTTTTTTTCGAAAATCTAAACCAGCCGGATAGCGGGCGAAACCCGCTATTATATTCTGTCATAATAATATCCGTCATACGGACTAAATGCGATATTTAAAAAATATATAATTTCAAAATTAAACATGTTGGACGCTTTCAAAATGTTAAAATATGCGAATATTTCCATAATCGGGTTTTTATCATAATTCAATACATTCCTCAAACTCATATATTTACTATTCTCTATTATTCATATTGATACTAGCTTTGTACTATTCTCAAACATTTGAAAAATTCGTTAAACTTCCAATAGGACGTCAGATTTTCTTTTTAATTCTCTAATGACGTGATATTAATCTGCTTTGTGTACATCCACATACTCATACTCTTTGTATTATTGAGAAATCTTAGACATTTTCCGTTTTATTTACCACTATGACGTCAATGAATTTATTTCATATTTATCTTTTTTTCAATTGGTGAAACTTTTTATTTCATTTTCTTTTTTCACGTGAAAATCGTCTGATAGAAAATTAATTATTGTAGAAAGAATTTCATTGTGGATTTTAAATTTTTGGCATCTGCTATAACGAAAAATGTTTAAATTTAATAGAAAAAGGCTATTAGAATTTTGGTTTTTTATCTCTATTTATTAAAATAATACGAATTTTTCAAATTTTAATATTTTCAGCTCTTCACAGCTGATATTCTGATTTATATACGAAGTTCCATCTCTGTAAGTTACATAGTTTTCGAGAATGGCTCTGTGACAGACAGACAACGCAGCGGGAGCAATAGGGTTTCGTGAGATGATCGAAACCCTAAAAATGTGTTAAATATGAAAAAAATCTATTAGATTTTTCAATAACACCTATGTTTGTTATACCGGGCAGTATGTTCTGTAACCCGGAAAGAGCGGGTTGGACCCTCTGGTATTTATAAAAGATTTTCTTCTATTTAAAATGATAAAATTTTTATTGCCCCAATTAGAACTAAAGTAATTGTCCAAAGTTTTTTTTTTTTTATTAAAAAAACTAAAATATAAAAAGGAATAATGTTTAAACGTCCATTTTTTAATAATAAAAAAAAACTCAAAAAGAGTTTAAAGGGAAATGCACTTTCACATTTAGTTAATATAGATAAAATAATTATTAACTGTAAGGTATCTCCTTGAAAATGATCACGTTCGTGATTGAAAGACCTTGTGGTTAATCCTTATATACTATTTCTCCTGTCAACATCCCTTTTTCTCAGAAAATATGAAACTTAGAACAACGAATGAGATATCGTATGAAAGGTTTTAGAACCGGCTTCTGACACAGCCCACTTAACAATTCGTTAAAACATGTTTTTGATTAAAATTTGCTGAAAATTAAAATTTAAATCGGCATTGTTTTTATAAAAGAAATGAAAGGTATTCCTGAAATTATTGTTGCCAAAAAAATAAAATACCACATTATATGATGCTCATAGCAATTATTATAAAAAACACCGCACGAGTTTATTTTATACTTATGATTAAAAAGCTAAATTGAAATTGAAATGTTTAGATTTATATTTCTAAGTCCCATGGTTTTCCCGAAGCGAATGACGTCATCCTCTAATGCAGTTTCTCGCGCGTGCCTTTAGCAATCTTGGATCAGTTTTTAATCTAACTTTGATGGAATAAATCTGATGATATTCTGGCTTGACTAACAACTAAATGTTGTTGGCAGATATTTTTATCCTTGCTTTTTCTTTAGAAGTTTAAACCTGCATCTAATAAATATTACATATTGATAAAAAATTATACTTCTCTATTATCCCGTCGACCACTTTTCATAACAAAAAACTATCGCCAAATAAATGGGAGAACGTTGCCATTGGAATAGCAATAAATAAATAAATAAATAAAATATAAGAATTTAAGGACACAATTGTTATTTTAATTAATAAAATACTACTAAATCAGTAAAACATAATGAAAAATACACGCAAATATCGAATGTAAAACCACTAGATGACGTAACAAATACGCATAATGATTCTGACATCACTAAATGGGACTGCATTTTAGACGTTTAATCTTACAGTTTGGCGATAGTTTTTTGTTATGAAAAGTGGTCGACGGGATAATAGAGCAGTACCTAAAATATATTAGATTTCAGTGCGAAATCCTCGCACGAGCCCTCTGGTATAGTAATATGTATGTAAAATCTTTTTACCTGTGTTTTTAAAACCTACTTATGTGTAATGGAATGATTTTAAGTAACTTCTATGCACCTTTTTGGTAAATTAATAATTATTTATCTATAACCATTTTTTAATTTGTGCCAAAAGACAATTTGACAGAAAATTCTTGAAAATATTATATTTGCCTGAAGATGAAACTGGTAATATAATTATCTTGTTTATATGCTATCCATGATACAGAGCTGTTATATAAAGCAAGTATAATCTAATTACAGACGTTCACTTAAATTAACTGCACAGGTAGCAATTTTTTTTCATTTTGTTACAGATTATGTAAGTTTCCGAACATAGATAGCAAGATTAAATATAAAATGATTCTTCAACTAATCTGGCATTTTAGCAAAAAATTATAATACCAAAAGAAATAAAATGTTCATCTCTGATATTGTGGAAAGAAAGTAATGGAAAATCTAAACAAAATTATGTTAAGATGTTTCGCGTAATTTCGTACAATTAGGACCACTTAAGAAAATATCCGCCCACTTAAAATAAATTTGCAACTGCATTATTGATATAGGTTAATTCTTTTTGAGAGATGTTTAATTATCTTGCTTTATAAGCCATAAAACTTCTTTAACTCTTATGCAATTAAGAGATTCTTTTGAGTGCAATGAAAGTGCATGGGGAAATTAAAGGAACCTTTATGGATAGTTCAACACCAGTTAAGTAGAATAAGATTGTAGTGTATATAAATTAAGATATAATGAATGTAAGATATTTTTCTCGTGCTATAATGTATACTATTCATTCATTTTTGTAAGTTTTATTAGAAATTCCATTTTTGTAAACTTGGTGTTGAATCATACTAACTAACAACCAAAATTATAAATAGTACGTAATAACAAATTTCGTTAGCATAACGATATAAAATTAATAATATTTAAGCATCCATTTTATTATTTACTCTAAATGTCATCTTAACGGATATTTATATATAGGTTTATTTGGCATTTATAAAAAAAAATAAATATAGAACTTTCGGTGCTTTCGGCCTCCAAGGAGGACTTGCCAAGCGACCAAGATTTATCGCCAAATTTTAAAGCATATATGACATTATAATAATATATGATGTATATAACATTTCATGATGAATATGGCCAAGTTATAGTCATATATGAACCATATATGATGTATATATACATAACATGTGTATAAGACAGTATGAAGTATATATATGACATGTAAGACGTAAATAATATGTATATAATGAGGTATATGGCACATATATGAGTATTTGTAGTATATATATATATATATATATATATATATATACGCATACATGATACCTATATAAGCATTGAATGATCTTGGCGAAATCATAGCGGCATCCTTGACATAATAGTAATTGTGGGGGACCACTATAACACGAAAATACCGTTCATTAAGGTTGGATGAGCATAGTTGAGGATTATTCCAATAGAGCGAAAATTGTCGTACCTGGGTTTTTGGCTTACCGGTTCGAGTTCTAGCCTCGACATTTTTCGCTCTATTGGAATAAACACCTTTATCTAGTCGAATTTATCTAGTTGAAAAATTTCTTTCTATTTATTATAAATATAGTAGTTTTGCATGTTTTTTGGTATGCTCAATTAAAGGCAAAAGTACGGTATTTGCATTAAGATTTAAAACATTTTAATATATAGATGACTCTTTATGACAAAATGAATCACATAAACCACATGTGAGACTTTCTAACTAAAATGATACTTGTTTTTTTCTTGAATCAAATATAATTTGCAGTACACGTTGCGATTTTTTCTTTACCGTACGTAATAACAAATTTCGTTAGCATAACGATATAAAATTAATAATATTTAAGCATCCATTTTATTATTTACTCTAAATGTCATCTTAACGGATATTTATATATAGGTTTATTTGGCTGAAGTTGAATTTGCAGCACACGTTACGACTTTTTCTTTACCGTACGTAATAACAAATTTCGTTAACATAACGATATAAAATTAATAATATTTAAGCATCCATTTTATTATTTACTCTAAATATCATCTTAACGGATATTTATATATAGGTTTATTTGGATGAAGTTGAAAATGATAAGATAAATATTTTGTTTATATAATGTCCCTAATGCATTTATGTTTGTGTACTGTTATTTAAAGCAATTCTAATCTAATTACAGATGTTTTCTTAATTTAACTGCATCGCTAGGAAAGTTTTTTTTCTCGTTTTCTTCGTAATTACATGAATGGCATCTTCGGCTACTTTGGCATCTTAGTAAAAATTGTAATACCAAAGAAATAACGTGTTAATTCCTGATGTTGTGAAAAGCGAGTAATGGAAAAGGTAAAGTGCATATGCAAATTAAAAAGACCGTTATGAATTATTAAACAGAAACTAAATGGTATAACATAATTGTGAATATAAAGTAAGATATAACAAACTTTTTTTTAATCTACATAATACATTATTAAGTGTCATTTATTCATGTTTGTGAGTTTTATTAGAAATTCTAACGATGTAAACTTGACGTCAAATCTTAGCAACCAATGATTCAAAATTCATATAAAAAATATATTTGTATGTTTTTTGATATTCTGATTTTATATATGCTAAAAGCATAAGTACGATGTTGCTACTGAGATATTAAAAGTTGAGTAAAACTTTAATATATAGATTATCTGGCATAACAAAATTAACTACATAAACCACGGTAAAGATTTTCCTTGAATTAAAACTGTGCTTGTTCTAGCATCAAATAGAACTGTCCACGTTCGTATATGTGTTTCGTAGGGTACACAATATAAACTTTCTTGCATTAACTAAAATATAAAATTGATAATTTTTAAACAACCATTTTTCTATTTACCTATCTATTTTGTACATTTAAAGTCGCAACCTAAAATTATTTAAATTGTGATATTTGCCTGAAGTAGAAACTGATAAGATAAATATTTTGTTTATATGCTATCCATGATGCAGAACTGTTATTTAAAGTAATTTTAATGGAATAAGTGAAGTTTATTTAAATTAACTGCAATGCTGGAAAACGACTTTTTTTTTTCGTGATTAAGTGAATATCAAAATATAAATAACAATATTTAAAAAAATGCAAAATGACTCTTCAACTATTTTGGCACTTTAGTAAAAATTATTATACCAAAGAAATAAAGGGTTCATCTGTGATGTTGTGGAAAGCGAATAAATGAAAATCTAAACAAAATTATGCTGAGAGGACTCGAGTAATTTCATACAATTAGAAATAGTAAAAAATGTGTGCATATTAAAATAAATTTCTAACTTCATTATTGATACAAAATATAAACTTTCTTGCATTAACTAAAATATAAAATTGACAATTTTTAAACAACCATTTTTCTATTTACGTATCTATTTTCTACATTTAAAGTCGTAACCAAAAATTATATAAATTGTGATATTTGACTGAAGTAGAAACTGATACGATAAATGTTTTGTTTATATACTATCCATGATGCAGAACTGTTATTTAAAGAAATTTTAATGGAATAAGTGAAGTTTACTTAAATTAACTGCAAGGCTGGAAAAAGACTTTTTGTTGTTTCCTTCGTGATTACGTGAATATCAGAACATAGATAACAAGATAAAAAAAAATACAAATTACTCTTCAACTATTTTGGCACTTCAGTAAAAACCATTATACCAAAGAAATAAAGGTCTCATCGTTGTGGAAAGCGAGTAAACGAAAATCTAAACAAAATTAAGTTGAGAGGATTCGAGTAATTTCATACAATTAGAAATAGTAAAAAATGTGTGTATATTAAAATAAATTTCTAATTTCATTATTGATACACAATATATAAACTTTCTTGCATTAACTAAAATATAAAATTGATAATTTTTAAACAACCATTTTTCTATTTACGTATCTGTTTTCTACATTTAAAGTCATAACCAAAAATTATTTAAATTGTGATATTTGACTGAAGCAGAAACTATAAGATAAATATTTTGTTTATATGCTATCCATGATGCAGAACTGTTATTTAAAGAAATTTTAATGGAATAAGTGAAGTTTACTTAAATTAACTGCAAGGCTGGAAAAAGACTTTTTGTTGTTTCCTTCGTGATTACGTGAATATCAGAACATAGATAACAACATAAAAAAAAAATACAAATTACTCTTCAACTATTTTGGCACTTCAGTAAAAACCATTATACCAAAGAAATAAAGGTCTCATCGTTGTGGAAAGCGAGTAAACGAAAATCTAAACAAAATTAAGTTGAGAGGATTCGAGTAATTTCATACAATTAGAAATAGTAAAAAATGTGTGTATATTAAAATAAATTTCTAATTTCATTATTGATACACAATATATAAACTTTCTTGCATTAACTAAAATATAAAATTGATAATTTTTAAACAACCATTTTTCTATTTACGTATCTGTTTTCTACATTTAAAGTCATAACCAAAAATTATTTAAATTGTGATATTTGACTGAAGCAGAAACTATAAGATAAATATTTTGTTTATATGCTATCCATGATGCAGAACTGTTATTTAAAGAAATTTTAATGGAATAAGTGAAGTTTACTTAAATTAACTGCAAGGCTGGAAAAAGACTTTTTGTTGTTTCCTTCGTGATTACGTGAATATCAGAACATAGATAACAAGATAAAAAAAAATACAAATTACTCTTCAACTATTTTGGCACTTCAGTAAAAACCATTATACCAAAGAAATAAAGGTCTCATCGTTGTGGAAAGCGAGTAAACGAAAATCTAAACAAAATTAAGTTGAGAGGATTCGAGTAATTTCATACAATTAGAAATAGTAAAAAATGTGTGTATATTAAAATAAATTTCTAATTTCATTATTGATACACAATATATAAACTTTCTTGCATTAACTAAAATATAAAATTGATAATTTTTAAACAACCATTTTTCTATTTACGTATCTGTTTTCTACATTTAAAGTCATAACCAAAAATTATTTAAATTGTGATATTTGACTGAAGCAGAAACTATAAGATAAATATTTTGTTTATATGCTATCCATGATGCAGAACTGTTATTTAAAGAAATTTTAATGGAATAAGTGAAGTTTACTTAAATTAACTGCAAGGCTGGAAAAAGACTTTTTGTTGTTTCCTTCGTGATTACGTGAATATCAGAACATAGATAACAAGATAAAAAAAAATACAAATTACTCTTCAACTATTTTGGCACTTCAGTAAAAACCATTATACCAAAGAAATAAAGGTCTCATCGTTGTGGAAAGCGAGTAAACGAAAATCTAAACAAAATTAAGTTGAGAGGATTCGAGTAATTTCATACAATTAGAAATAGTAAAAAATGTGTGTATATTAAAATAAATTTCTAATTTCATTATTGATACACAATATATAAACTTTCTTGCATTAACTAAAATATAAAATTGATAATTTTTAAACAACCATTTTTCTATTTACGTATCTGTTTTCTACATTTAAAGTCATAACCAAAAATTATTTAAATTGTGATATTTGACTGAAGCAGAAACTATAAGATAAATATTTTGTTTATATGCTATCCATGATGCAGAACTGTTATTTAAAGAAATTTTAATGGAATAAGTGAAGTTTACTTAAATTAACTGCAAGGCTGGAAAAAGACTTTTTGTTGTTTCCTTCGTGATTACGTGAATATCAGAACATAGATAACAACATAAAAAAAAATACAAATTACTCTTCAACTATTTTGGCACTTCAGTAAAAACCATTATACCAAAGAAATAAAGGTCTCATCGTTGTGGAAAGCGAGTAAACGAAAATCTAAACAAAATTAAGTTGAGAGGATTCGAGTAATTTCATACAATTAGAAATAGTAAAAAATGTGTGTATATTAAAATAAATTTCTAATTTCATTATTGATATAGGTTGTTGCCTTTTGAGAGATGTTTAATTACTTTGTTTTATGAGCCATGAAAGTGTTTTAACTATTGTGCAATTAAGGGAGTCTTTTTTGAGGAAAGTGCATATGAAAATTAAAAGAACCTTTATGAATGGTTCAACACCAGATAAGCAGTGTAAGATTGTAGTGCATATAAATTATGGTACAATGAATGTAATATATTTTAATCGTGATATAATGATAAGTGTTATACATTTATCTTGGTAAGTTATTTTAAAAATCATATTTATAAAAACTATTGTTGTATCCGAATAACAAACCTTTCAAAATTATTACAAAATACAAGGTATTTGTTCTTTCTCATTTCTTGACGTATACAATAAAAATATTGTGTTGCTATTAAACTTTCAAAATGTAGGTATTATTTTATGATGTAGATTATCCCTTATTAAAAAATAAATAAATGACATTTTTTTACATATACAATACAAATATTGTGTTGCTATTGAACTTTCAAAATGTAGGTATTATTTTATGATGTAGATGATCCCTTATTTAAAAAAAATAAATGACATTTGTTTTACATATAAAATAAAAATATTGTGTTGGTATTGAACTTTCTAACTGTAGGTATTATTTTTTTACGTATATAATCCCTTATTTAAAAAAAATAAATGACATTTTTTTAAATATACAATAAAAATATTGTGTTGCTATTGAACTTTCTAAATGTAGGTATTATTTTATGATGTAGATTATCCCTTATTAAAAAATAAATAAATGACATTTTTTTACATATACGATAAAAATATTGTGTTGCTATTGAACTTTCAAAATGTAGGTATTATTTTATGATGTAGATGATCCCTTATTTTAAAAAAAAATAAATGACATTTTTTTTACATATAAAATAAAAATATTGTGTTGCTATTGAACTTTCTAAGTGTAGGTATTATTTTTTGATGAATATAATCCCTTATTTAAAAAAATAATAAATGACATATTTTTTTACATATACAATAAAATATTGTAATGCTATTGAACTTTCAAATTGTAGATATTATTTTATGATGTAGAGGATCCCTTATTAAAAAAAATAAACCATATAAAGACTCTTCTTTGAATTAAAACGATGCTTTTTTGTCTTTCATCAAAGTGAACTGAAGCTACAGCAAATGTTAATACTTTATTTTAGTTAGCGTACATATTAATAAATAATAAAACTTAACTAAAACATAAAAAATTAATACTTTCAAGACATCTATTTGGTAATTTATGCCAAATGACAGGAAACTCTTAGAGAATTTGCCTGAAGTAAAACTGACAAAATAAATAATTTGCTTGCATGTTATCTATGATGCAAAACTGATATTCAAAGCAACTCTAATCTAATTAAAGAGGTTCTCTAAAAATATCTGCATTTCTAAGACAACCTTTTTTTCAGTTTTCTTTGCGATTTCCCGAACATAAATAGCACGATTCTATCAAAATACAAAATGAATCTTCAGATAATCTGGCATTTTAAATAAAAATTATAATATTAAGAAACAAAATATTTATCTTTCATGCTTTGGAAATCAAGTAATGGAAAATCCAAACAAAATTCTGTTGTAAAATTGACGCAAGTAATTTTGTACATTTAATAGTAATAAAAAACTAGTCGTTGGGAGCCACTGTAATTCTTACCCATCAGGGATATGCATAATATGAAATATGAAAATAAAACATGTGTAAACTATTTATAAAATGCATTGCAATTCGAATAAAGTTGTGGCTTGGTTACGTCATAAACTTTAAATGCTCTATTACTGAATTGCGTAAAAGAAACATCCTTTTAACTCCAAAATTGATAATCATATTAACTAACAGTTTACTGCGTCGTATTAAGCGTCTCATTTCCAATTAAAATATATCTTTGAATTGAAATTTGAATGAAATATAGGAACATGAAAAATCGAAGAGTGTGGAAAATAGGATTAAAAATACCTCGGCAACTAATTATCCAATCGATTTCATTCTTTATGCAAAATTTGTTTTTTTATTGTCTTTTATATTCACTCCTTTAAATAAACAATTTCGAAAATTTTATGTACTTTTATCAGAACGAATATTTCGAGAGTCCGAAAAAAATAGTTCCGGATAATCGAGGTTAATGAAATTCAATAAGCTTCTTCTCATTATTACGTAGTAAGTACATACCAAATTTCAAGTCTCTATCTCAATTTGTTCGGGAGACAGAGCGTTTACAGACACACAAAAAAAAATTGGTAATTTTTTTTTTCTAAAAATATGTTTTTCGGAATCTTCAGTGTCTGAAACGTGTAAATCCGTCGAAAAAAAAAAGTTTTAGATTTTCAAAACGATTACAAGATTAACCCTATACTACGTATGATGGGTAAGTAATATGTGTTCACTTACAATAAAATTGAAACTTTAGTAAAAATTATAATACTGAAGAAACGAAATTTTTTCTCTTTGATGTTGTAAAAACTAAGTAAGGGAAAATCCTAAGTAAAGTGTCTGAAGATGACTTGACTTATTTTGTACAATAAATAGTAAAAGCAAAAATGTGTTTACTTGCAATAAATTTGCAACTTCATTTTAGATATAGGCTGATAAGAATAGCCAGATAAACTTTTTGAGAGATGTTTAGCTAGCTTTATGATCCATAAAACTGCTTTAACTCTTGTGCAATTAAGAGATTCTTCTTTAGTCCAATGAAAGTGCATGTGGAAATTAAAGGAATTTTTATGAATAGTCCAACACCAGTTAAGTAGAATAAGATTGTAATGCCCATATATTAAGAAGGAAAATTCAAAGTAAAGGATCCGAAGATGACTTGAGTTATTTTGTACAATAAGTAGTAAAGAAAAAAATGTCCTTACTTACAATAAATTTGTAACTTCATTTTAGATATAGGCTGAAAATAATAGGCAGATATTCTTTTTGAGAGATGTTTAATTATCTTGCTTTATGATCCATTAAATAGCTTTAACTCCTGTGCAATTAAGAGATTCGTTTTAGTACAGTGAAAGTGCATGTGGAAATGAAGGGAACTTTTATGAATAGTTCAACACCAGTTAAGTAGAATAAGATTGTAATGTCCATATATTAAGAAGGAAAATTCAAAGTAAAGGATCCGAAGATGACTTGAGTTATTTTGTACAATAAGTAGTAAAGAAAAAAATGTGCTTACTTACAATAAATTTGTAACTTCATTTTAGATATAGGCTGATAAGAATAGGCAGATAAACTTTTTGAGAGATATTTAATTATCTTGCTTTATGATCCATAAAACTGCTTTAACTCTTGTGCAATTAAGAGATTCTTTTTTATTGCAATGAAAGTGCATGGGGAAATTAAGGGAACTTTTATGAATAGTTCAACACCAGTTAAGTAGAATAAGATTGCAATGCCTATATATTAAGAAGGAAAATTCAAAATAATGTATCCGAAAATGACTTGAGTTATTTTGTACAATAAATAGTAAAGAAAAAAATGTGCTTACTTACAATAAATTTGTAACTTCATTTTATATATAGGCTGATAAGAATAGGCAGATAAACTTTTTGAGAGATGTTGAATTATCTTGCTTTATGATCCATAAAACTGCTTTAACTCTTGTGCAATTAAGAGATTCGTTTTAGTACAATGAAAGTGCATGTGGAAATTAAAGTAACTTTTATGAATAGTTCAACACCCGTTAATTAGAATAAGATTGTAATGCTTATATATTAAGATATTATGAGTGTAAGTTGTTTTCTGCGTGATATAATGATAATCCATTGAAAGTGCATGTGGAAATTAGAAAGACCTTCTATGAGCGACTCAATACAAATTAAGTTACATAAAATTGCAGTGCATATAAATTAATGTTTCATAAACATAACTTTTTTTCATTATGATATTTATATTATTAAATGAAATTTATTCATTTTTGTAAGTTTTATTAGAAATTCTATTTATAAACTTTATGTTTCATCGCAGATTTAGAACTTTTACAAATATGTATTTGCTCACTGCGATATAAGGAAAAATTAAATATTCGATAAAAATGTGGCGTTGCTATTGCACTAATGATTCTATTTTTTTTTTAAAAACTACATGTCTCCCTTATCACAAAATAAGCCATATTAAAATTTATTTAATATGTGGTTTATGTTGTTTAATATGTGGAATGGGTGCAATTATGTTGTTTAATATGTTTAATATGTGGTTTATTCCACTTGTTAAATAACAGGCACAATTAAATACATACACTAATTCTGTTCATTAAATTTTTTTCATACTAATTGATGTAAGAAGATATGTATATATATAAATAATTTTCCGTAAATTAAAAAAATAATAATAACTTGCATCATTTACAACCTAACGTATAGCTCATTTTCTTTTTTTTCAATCCGTTATTTATTATTAAATTTACTTACCATAGTTATATAAATAAAACTAATAATTTTTAACATCCATTTTGTAATTTGCATAAAAAGATATTTTAATGTAATTTTTTTTTAAATGTGATATTTGTCTGAAGTTAGAATTGACACGATAAATATTTTGTTTATATTCTAACTATGATAAAGAACTGGTATTTAAAACAATTCTAATCTAACTGCAGAATTACACATGATCTCTCAAATTATCTGTTCTGCTAGGAAATGTATTTTTTTCCCCTTACATCGTTATTTCGTGAATTTCAGACCGTGCATAGCAAAATTTTAACGAAATACAAAATAACTCTTTAGGTAATCTGGCATCTTATGAAAGTATAAAAATTTACGGTACTTTCATGTTATAGTGGCCCCTACAATTACGGTTATACAAAGATTGCAGTTACGGTTTCGCCAAGATCATCGAAAAGCTTTATAAGTCTTATATATGCGCATTTATATACTTCTAATAATTTGGTAATTATGGTACAATGAATGTAATATATTTTAATCGTGATAGAATGATATCTTCTATGCATTCATTTTGTTAAGTTTATTTAAAATCCTATTTATAAAAACTATTGTTGTATATGAATGACAAACCTTTCAAAATTATTACAAATTTCTTCTTTCACATATATATGCCATATACGTCATTATATACATATATTATTTACGTCTTATATATATCATATATACATCATATACGTCTTATAATCATGTCATATGTATACGTCATATATGCGTCATATATGACTATAACTCGGCGAAATGCGTCACGAAATGTTATATACATCATATATCATTATAATGTCATATATGCTTTATAATTTGGCGATACATCTTGACCGCTTGGCGATTCATCGTCGGTGGCCGCTATAACGCGAAAGTAACAAATTTACATTTACAACTATGCATTTGAAATAAATGCATAGATATTACAAACAAATTGTAAAATAACGTAAATTATTTATATATATATATATATATATATATATATATATATATATATATATATATCATTAATAGCAGGACATGTTATAAGAGAAATCAATAATAACTATTCTCCGAAATGATGTATATTTATACTTTTCTGGTCACAGCCAACTTACTAAATTCGAATTAAATCTCAATACGTAGATAGTAAAGGCATACTATACTTTTTCAAATTAATATGAACAACAAAATATGAGCGAAATCTTTAAGAAAGTGATGTAAATTTTACAAAATAAATTTAAGAAATACTAAAGTTTCCCTGAAATGGTTGTATGCAAATTAGGGTTCACTTCTATAGAAAAAAAAGTAGCTAAGAAAAAAGTGCATTGTGAGGGAGAAAAAAGAACTTAGAATTTTAATCTGTCTTAATTTATGCAATAATATTTTTTTTCTTGAATGTTTAGAATGCTTTTGTGATGGATAAAATCATTAAAGAACTGTAGTTTTTTTTTTTTTTTTTTTTTTTTTTTTTTTTTTTTATCTTAGTAATGGCACGAAAGGTATAAGACTTTTTAAAGAAGTTTCCATAAAATAAAGATTCAAGCTTAAACTTAATTTTCAGTGAAAGTTTTAATCCTTACTTAAAAAAAAAAAAAGAAAAAAAAAATCTTTTTTTTTTTTTTTTTTTTAGCAAACTTTGGATTTTACCATCATAATAGGGATTTTAGTTTCTTTATATTTTTATAGATTTTTAATTTTGTTAGATTTTTTTATAAGTTATATAATTGCGTAAGTTCAGAATGATGCAATTTGAGTCATTTGTCTTTTCTTAAATAAGTAAATTAATTTCTGACAGGAAAAAAAAAATACTGTTTTTTTTTTCTTTTTACTCAATATCAGAAAAATGGCAATAATATATTCATGTCCTGTCCGTATACTTGATAGTTAAAGAGGTAAACGCTATATATATATATATATATATATATATATATATATATATATATATATATATATATATATATATATATAATTTTGTTCATTAATCTTCAATTTCAAAATAAATTTGACTGATCAGTTTAATTTTGACATTCAATTTCAAAATCAGATTTTTTTTTTTTAATTTGAACGTGCATGTTGCTGCGCTATCGAGGTTTTAGCATTAAGACTCATTTGAAGCTTCAAAACATCTTGAGCATGTTTCACATTAAGAAAAGGAACAATAGTATTTAAATGGTTAAGAGTAGTCAGATTTTCTAAAAAACTCGATACCACCACCCGTAAAGTATAATACAGGGTGTTCCAAAATTCCTTGACACATTTTAAGTTTAAATAAAAAATTAAACAATTAGCGCGTATGTGAGTGCGGTTTGGACGAACATGCTTCTTATGATTTGTAATTTTGTTTAAGCAAATACAAAAAATTCTGCTTCTGGAAAGCTATCGGATAGCTTGAATACTTTTATACATAACAATTGCAAAAGACGCAAAATGCGTATGCATAGTTTTTGTCCAAACTATGGCAATCCACATTCCCTAATCGAACTCAGGAGGGCGAGTATTGTTAAGTTCTGGAATGTGGGTTGCCGTAGTTTTGACAAAAACTGTGCATACGCATTGTGCGTCTTTCTGCATTGTTAAGTATAAAGGCATTTTACCTATTCAATAACTTTCCAGAAGCAGCGCCATCTATGAGAAATTTTTGGAACAATTTTTTCTATTTGCCTAAACATAATTTCATATCACAAGAAGCATTTTCGTCCAAACCACACTCTCGTACGCCAATTGTTTGACGGAAAGAAATTAAGATAATCAATAAATAATTGGAAATTCAACAAAAGGAGATAATGAACATAAAGATAAATTGGACAGCTCACCAAATAAAAAATAATTGTCAAAAATGCAACTAGAATCAGATCTACTCTATGATCCATGGACAAGCATGTTATCAGATGTATATAGGTATATACATCTGCACTTTTGGTTTAGTTGAATTAATATTTCAAAATTAATGTTTGATTATTTTTGTTTTGTTTTTACATAAAATGTATTGTATATATAATTGTATACATAAAATACAGGAGAACATGTAAAACTTCAACTGAAATTTGGATGGAATAAATTAAAATATCAATTTAAAATTTTTTGATCATATATGATTGACTATATTCAAAGTATTTTTAAAGTTATATCTGAAATGTGTTTTTATATTAATATTAATGAAATTAATATTTTATGAAGACTTTAAAATTTAATTTTAAACTATTTTCATTATCATTGATACTAGTTTCATTTCCATTATTTTTTTGCTCAACTAAACTCTAGTAAAAGAATATTCTAAATAATTTAACCCTTGTCTTTTTTTTTTTTTTTTTTTTTTTTAGGTCGGTCCAGCTGGTGATAATAAAGCTATAAGAGCAGATGTAAAGTTAACCGTCCTAAGTAAGATATGTCATTTTCTTATCCATAAAGTTTTATTACATATACAAATGTATGTTTCTTTTTTAAACTAAATTGCGTGTAATACTATAAATAAAGTGCACTTTCTTTATTTTTTGTCTAGTGCCTCCAGTGTCCGTTTCTATATCCCAACATCCAAATGGTAGTATAGTAGAAGTACTAGAAGGTGAAACAGTCACACTTAAGTGCATAGTTGTCGGAGGCAAACCGGCTGCTGGAATAAGGTGGCATCGAAAAAATGTTGAATTAAGGCCAGGTGCGTAGCAATTCGCCTTAGTTTTTATTTATATTAATTCCTTCTAATATTAAATATAGAGTAGTATACATTAATAAAATGTAAAAACATATAATGCAGTCTTTCTTGTGTTTGTAACGTAAAATTTTTCAACAGCACATTAAATGTCATTTTCATTTTTCTGTATGACGCATAATGATATTTCGTCAATTACAACTTTTTCTAGCTAGGGCTGCCACTGCAGACTGTATATAATTTTTTTCGTACCACTACTTCTAAACAATAATAATCTAGCTAAAAATTTAGTAGAAAATCTACCACGAAGATTAATGTTTTGAAATAGAGGTATGGAAAATGTTTTTTTTTTTTTTTTAATACTCTCCGGGGTCAGCCCTGCTGTTAAATTAAATCTTACTTTTCAGAAATAATTTTACAGATCATAATTAAAACGCATAATAGATATTTTTGAAACACAATTTTGATTTTTCAAATTAGTACGGATACTTACATAATTTTTTAAACACTATTTCTTATTATTACTCAAAATACATTTTTTTTTACTCTTATCAAGATAGTTTTGTGCATGCTTTTTCTTTAAAAAAAATTCCTGAAAATGCCTACAAATAAGTGTCGTTATCACATCCTTTAAATCCAAAGTTTAAAATTGCATTTTATTTTTCAACCATAATTTTTTTTCAAGAATTTCAAAGACACTTGCTTACAATGTCACTTAATTGAATAATAACATGAAAGTAAATGATTATTAAATTAAATTTTATTACTGTTAATCTATTCCAATATCTTTTAAAGATACAAAAATCATGAAATAGAGAATAAAACTTCTAATATTTCAATTTCTTAACCATTTCTTTGAACCAAATATAAAATAATAAAATAATCTTAAATAAATCTATAATAATAATCAAAATAGTCATAATAGAAACATATTTCTATATTATACTCAAATTGTTATTCAGTTATCGCTCTACTAAATTTGCAATTAATTTACATAAGTAACATATCTTCTTATGAAGAGTTATAATCTCAAAAAATTTCTTCCCCAGCTACAGAGCATCATAAATACAGAATGAGGTGCTTAAATAAATTAGCTATATATGTAAGAAACAAATGTTTTTATTTATCTATACTATGTCTTGATAATATCTCTTGCGTAATATCCAAACTACAGATCTATAAAGTATTACATTTGTGAAAAAAATATAAACATGAAGGAAATCAGTCTTGAAGAATTGTATTTGGTGTTATTTTGATATATATACATATATATAAACAGATCTCAAACTAGCGAGTAACCAATCTAATATACCAATTTTGCAGCCATTCCAAGTCGTAATAAAAAATATTCCTCTGCTAACTGAAATTGGTATTCAGTTACCATTTCTAATAAATTTGCAATTAATTTACATCAATAACAGATCCTCTTATATGAAGAGTTATAATCGCGCTAACTTTTCATCATTATATAGCATCATAAATCCAGAATGAGATGTTTAAATAAATTCGTTATATGTGTGGGAAACTAAATGTTGCTATTTATGTATTAAAGTCTTGATATTATCCCTTGGGGGTCCGAGCGACAGTTCTATAAAGCATTGCATTTGTGGGAAAAGTATAAACCTCAATGAAACCAGTCTTGGAGAAGAACTGTGCTTTTATCTCGAGTACCCTATTAACTTCGTTACTTGAATACCTAAATAAGCGCCTACTGAAACGCTTTTATTTTTCTTTCTGTCGTCCTTGGACAAGGTTCTTATTTCCAAAACACTTATTATTTTATTAATGTTTTTCTTTTTTATAATATTTTTTACTCAGCTAAGTTCGAGCATCACCGTGGGAAAAAACTAGTTCGTGAACCTATATCAGTGCGAGCAAAGGACATACCGTGAGAAATTGTCTTTAGGCAAAGTTTTAAGAATCATGAAATACATAAATGGCTTAATTGGTGCTACCTTTCAGAAAATTCCATTGCGGCGATGAACACGCACACACTAAAATGGCATTTTCTGGTCAGTGAAAGGAAATAATACATCGGAAGGAAAAGTCCACTCTATTATGCTGAGTGAAGAGTAAATAAGTGGAGTAAATTAAGCTATTTAAGTGCAAATGAATAACTGTTAAGGGAGGAAGATTTATAGCACTGTTTTATCGAAAGATAAGACACTGCTGTGAATGCTCTTGGTTCATAAAGGAGTTAAAATGTTATTTATTGTCGAGTTGATAACTCCGATAACGATTATCTTTGAGTTTTTTGTTAGGCGACATATTATTCTTGTATCGCCTTATTTAGTAATTTCTAAAGAGTAAGAGTTTTTTGTTTTTTTTGGAGAAAACTTTGACCAAAAATTTTTATATAGCTGTTAGAGGAGAAAGATTCACGGCACACTTTATTAAAGGAGAGGCACTGCTGTGAATTCGAAGGTACCTAAACGATGTTAAAGGATTGTTTGATGTAAATTTAATAACTTCGATAACAGTTAGTTTTGTTATATAGCGTCTTTTGGAGTTTTCTTCTTGAGTCACTTTATTTAGTAAGTTTTAAAGAATGCAGATTTTTATTTTCAAGAAAAAACATTTACCAAAATATAAATACAATAGACTTCCGGACTATTTGACCTTCAGTTATGCGACACAATCGGTTAACCGACAACTCTCAATATATTATCCCTGATTACGGATTATGACTTATAATCTGTGGTATTCTATATTTTAATGCATCTGATAATGTCTTTCCGATTGTCCGAATATTTCGATTTTCCGAAATACATATAAAAACTATTTTGTGATGAACACGGCACACAGAAAAACGCCGTTTTCGGGTGAGTGAAAGGAAATAATACATCAGAGAGAAAAGTCCACTTTGTTATGTTAAGTGAAGAGTAAATAACTGGAATAAATAAGGCCATTTAAGGACTAATAAATAACTGTAAAAGGAAGAAGATTTATCGAACAATTTAATCGTAAGATGCGACAAGCTGTGAATAAGCTAAATTCATAAAGGATCTGAAAGGTTATTTATTGTAAAGATAATAACTTCGATAATGATTATTTTGTTATTTTGCGTGTTTTGTTAAAGTAAGTTTTCTTCTTGTGTCACCTTATTTAGTAGGTTTGATCAGTTTTTTTTCTTAAAAAAAAAAAAAAAAAAAAAAAAAAAAAACTTTGACCAAAAAATAAATATTACTGTTAAAGGAACATAATTTATGACTCACTTTTATTGAAGGATTGAACACTGCTGTGAGTGTGATAGGGTTATAATAGAGTTAAAATATTATTTATTGTAAAGTTAATAACTTCGTTAATGATTATATTTGTAATTTTGTGTTTTTATTAGGCGGCGTTTTCTTCTTGTATCGCTTTATTTAGTATGTTTTAAAGAGTAAGATCTTTTTTTTTTTAGAATCAAGAAATGAGACAAATTTTAGAGGAAGAGTTATAGCAAATTTATCGAAGGATGAGACACTATTATAAATGTTCTGAGTTCATAAATATATATAATCATATGTTATTTATTATAAATGCGTTAGATACGATAATAATTAACTTTTTTACTTTACGTTTTTATCAGACAACCATTTTTCCCTTGAATTTGCCCCATTTAGCAAGTTAAAATTTAAATGAATGAAGGTTTTTGTTTTTAAATGCGAACTTTGACCAAAAATTAAATATTTCGTTCAATGAAACAAATATGAAATTCAAAATAACGTAAACTTTTAGCTTTTTTTTACGTAGTTTTAGACAACATTTTCTTTTTGAATTACCTTATTTATCAAATTTTTATAAGTAAAAACTTTTATTTTTCAAAGAAAATTTTGACCAAAAAAAATGAATAAATTGTTTAATGTAATAAATTACTATCCAGTTTCTGCGTCAAGGACCTCATTTATTGTTTACTTATCTATCATTTAATCTTCTTTATCATCATTAAATTTTGAATATTTTTTAAATAAGTCATTAACTCAACATATTGTTTTATTATAAAGATCAGAAATATTTTTTACGCTAAATTGAGCTTAGTGAAAATTTGCACGCTTTCAGAAAGACCAGCTCCAGATTTCACTGCAATACAAGCATTATTCCAATTAGTATAATTCCATGGATATAAGGCAGTTTTAATACATTGAGTAATGATTGCTACTCTTAAGGATTACATTTATATATCTAATTAAGTTTTTTTATATCATGTTGGAATATTTATCATTTTTTAGCATTTAGTATAAAATACAGAAAAAAAAATTACAATTTGTTCCTTTTGCTGAACAGTCAGAAGTTTAATAAAAAAAAATACACGATTTAAAAAAATACTGAAGGAAGTACTATATATTTTATTATGATTCTTATAAAATAAGGTTGCCTGACTCAATGCAGGATTCTAAATCCAAGCTGTCCATTCCCCTTTTTGTTGTTGTTGTTGTTGTAAAAGAGCCTAAACATTTTAAATTAATTAAAGCAGGTTACGAGAAAATTGGTTTTGCATTTCAAAGAAGTTCATGATTCTACTGAAAAATGAGACTTGAGATTCTTATTAATCGTCGATTTCTATAAATATCCAATAAAAGCAAACAATTGTAGTTTTCTAACTATCTTGTTAACTTCATATGCGAATTTTTTTATATAAGGAATTGTTTTATGCTAGTTAAAAAAGATATTTTTTCGTTTTTTTGATTGCAGAGAATATAGGAATTATAAATTCCAGACACTCTAAGACACTATAGAAAGATTATGAATTTACAATGATCTGTAATTAAAAGCAAAATGTCATCTTTGTGTGAAAGAAACGACATAAAGGAATAAACAGATTTTAGTAAGCTCTTTTGTTATATTAAATAAAGAAATAACATTAAGTTATTTCAGTGTTAATGAATAGAACTAAAACTACATAAAATAAATTGATGCATTATTTTTATGAAATGGGGAACTTTGAAGTTTGAGTTGGAACTTTTTAGGAGCATTTTTTTTACTATATTTTTATTTATATTCACGCAATTTTTATATGGCATGAAATCTCTGAAAAATCATCTTTTTAGGCAATATATATATATCTACTCCAAGCTTATATATTTTTCGTAGATTCCTCCTTTTTCTTCTTCTTCTTACTTTTATTTTTCTTTCATTCCTTTTTTTAAATTATTTTTAACAATGAGCATAAATATATTATTTTAACTGAAGCAGGTTTTGGCAACGCTGGTCCTGTATTTCAAAGAAATTCAAAATTTTAACGATTATTGTTCCTCAGCTACTTTCGTAAATATCTTATAAATAATTATATTTTTGTAAAGTACCTTGTTAACTTTAAATGTGAATTCTTTTGACGTAAGAAATTCTTTTATGCTAGTTGAAAACGACAGCTTTTCGTCTTCCGGTTGCATAAAATAAAGAAATTATAAATTCCCAAACTCCCTAATTTATAGACAGTTTACGAGTGCCTGCTTAATGAATGTGTAATTAAAAGCAAAATTCCATCTTTATGTAAAGGAAGCAGAATAAAGGAAAGAACGGATTTTACTAAGCTTCTTTGTTAGATTAAATAAGTAAATAACATTAAGTTATTTAAGTGCTAATGAATAACTCCTAAGGTAGAAAATGTTTATGGTGCACTGCAAAGGTAAAGTGTGGTGAATAGCGTTAATATTAATTTTCTTAATCAATGTAAGACAAGCATAACATCTTTTAACATTTACTGTGTTGGTAATTTTTATGAGAGGATTAATTTATTAACAATTTCTT
Organism: Maratus michaelseni; assembly: GCA_963931845.1. Taxonomy (NCBI): domain Eukaryota; kingdom Metazoa; phylum Arthropoda; class Arachnida; order Araneae; family Salticidae; genus Maratus; species Maratus michaelseni. The sequence continues at coordinate 135,245,908 of OZ007588.1, read as the reverse complement.
TAATGTTTCTATTGCCTTACACAGGAAAATTTTAATCAGATGTAAGTTTAAGAAATGCTTAAATTTAAGATTAATAATTTTTAAAAATGACGCATCAATAAAGGGTTTTAAAATAACATTATTCTCAATACATTTTGTATAAAATATATATAAAAATTACTTCAATTAATATTAGTTAAAAAAATGTTGAAATTATTCCTACTAGTTCATTTTAAGTACATTTTTAGTTCGTTTTTAAAACAATGCGACATTAACGTCACAAAACAGTGAATACAATAACAGTGTTATTGTTATGAAATACAAATTATCTATAATTCGCAAATCATCGATAACTAGAGAATATTTTTATGCGTTTTAAAAATAAATGATTTGTCATTACAGTCAATTAATATATATATATATATATATATATATATTTAGATTTTAAATTTACATTTAATGTGATTACTTAAAATGATAATTAAAATAGTTTATTTTATTTAATAATATAACATACCGAACACAATATTTTTTACTTTTTGTAAACAACTATGGACATGGATGACAAAGCATTTAGTGTCACAAAATGATGAATTATAATAGAAAGTTTTATTGTTATATGTAAGTAAATCTGCAATTGCATTCTGGAAAATATTTTCGTGCATTTTGAAAAATAAATTATTTTTCATTAAAATCAGTTAGTCGTTTAAATATTTTAAATTAACATTTAATTAAATTACTTAAATTAACCATTAAAATATTTTCCCCCTCTTATGGCAGAATATATTGAACGAAATATCTTGTACGCTTTTTAAAAGTCCCCAAAATAACTTTTAAAAGATCAAAAACTTTGTACAATCTATTTTTACAGTAAACTATAAACGAGAAGACTTCATTTAAGGTTACTCCCAGCATATTTTCTTTTAAATGGAAAATCTGTATTCTGCATACGCGTCTTCTTTTCTCTACTTCCACACTTTTACTTATTTAAAGATATTTTATTCAATTTGAGGAACGTACTTTAAGATGAATGAATGGAATTCTAGAGAAGCTTATACTTTTAGTAAAAATTGTTATCCTGAACAAGATTCTGACTGAATTTATAGTTTGAATAGAACTAGAATCTTGTTCTGGAAGCTAAAGTTTACATTTTGAAGTATATTCGTTTTCAGCTTTTAAATTGCATTAAACTTTGTGAATTTTTTTTCGTCAAAAGCTTATATGAGTATTTATGTTTTAAATGTGTTTAGAAGTATCTTAGTTTATCTTTAGCTACTAAATCCTTCGAGGTACCTTTAACTGACTTTTATATATGCATTTTTTCCTATTTAATATAAAACTATTTTTACATTTCTATAGTATAAAAATTGAAGTACTTTCATTCATATATTATTCGCACATTATTTGATGACACAGTTTTAAAAACATATTACGTATAATATTGTTTTAATAGAAATACTGTCAGGAAAATTAGATTTAAAATTTAATAGAATTGTATAAGAAAATCATTTATTATCATTAAAATAAAAAAATATGCGAAAAGGGATTACAGTAAACATAAAGTTTTAAATCATTTAATAAACAGACTTACTAGTTTCATGCACACAACCGGTGACATTCACAAAATCAGTAATGATAAAATAAACTATATTCGTAAACAAATATGAAATATGAAATTGATAAACAATCATGATTATCAGGATGATCATTTTTTCACATGTTTTCATAATACCTGATATCTCGGGATGTTTGTTTATCAAGTTCATATTTCAGTTTTTTTTTCGAATATAGTCATTACTGACCTTAAGAATGTCACCGGTTGTGTGTACGAAACTGTTTGGTCTGTTTATTAAAAGTTCTTTTAGCCTTTATGTTTACTGTAAGCATTTTTAATATATGCATTTTTATTTTTTTTTATTTTAATGTTGGACATCATTTTCAGTGAAAATAATGTATAATTTTCCCACATTTTTGGGGTGAAATATGTGTGATATAAGGAGTTTAAAAGTAGGGAGTAATACTATAGTTTTTTACTATATGTTCAAAAAATATACTTTATATTTCCTAAATGTGGACATATAAATATGGATAATGCTCTGTTATGAAACAGTTCAGTGAAATTAATAAAATGTATTTACTCATAATAATAAAAATATCACAAATAATAAATTAAAATCACTTGTTAACGTTAAATTAAAGATGTAATTAATGCTTAAAGGGATAAAAAAAAACATTACACAAACAGGCGTAAAATATATTTTAATATAAAGATGACATGTTTCGTACACTCAAACGGTGACTTCTTCAAGATCGAAAACAATAAATAAACTATTTTCGCGAAGTTTTTGAAAATGATAAAAAACGTTAATAATGAAACGACCTCATGTATAATGAAAGCAGGTGCTTAAAATGGTTAAAATGCAAACGTGAAAATTATTATTTTACTTATTGCTTTTTTAATTTGTAAATCCACTCGTGCCAAATTCTGGGTAATCCAATGAATCAGCCTCTTTTGAATTACCTAAAATTTGGCACGACTTGATATACACATTAGAAAAGCAGTAAGTAAAATACTGATTTTCACGTTTACAATTTAACCATTTTAAGCACTTGCTTTCATTATTACATGTGGTCTCGTGTGGTCTCATGTGGTCTCTCGTTTTGTGTTTATCATTTTAAAAAACTTCGCGAAAATAGTTTATTTATCGTTTTCGATCTTGAAGAAGTCGCCGCTTGAGTGTACGAAAAATGTCATCTTTATATTAAAGATATTTTAAGCTTTTTTTGTGTAATGTTTTTATCACTGTAAGCATTAATTACATATTTAGTTTAATAAAAATATCATTATAGAATTTTTACAATATTTTAAGTTATCTTTGAATAAGGATTAGTCAGGAATTATGATCTTACATGTAAAGACTATTGCAATTTTCTAATATAAAAAAGTTATAATCCAAATACTAGAAATGCTCCAATAATAATAAATATAAAAACAAAAATCCTTCAAAGATTTTTATCAATTACTGATGAAAAATTCTTTATTTATATTAAATTCGGGACATTTATTTAAAAAAAAAAATAAAATTGAATCCAATTAAATCACAATGAGTGAGAAATAACGCAAATGTTTAAAACACGACAGCTTAAACTTAAAATTAGTCCACATTTTTCTGCACTTCATATAAAAATTAATTTTCTTAAAACACATATTTAATTGATTAAATTTAATAACGTACTTTCATTTATATTTTGTTTATAATTAATTATTAAACATTTGAGTATTTTTTCTGAACTTCATTTTTTTTTCTAAATTATAAACGTCCAATATCTCCACACACATTTTTTTTGCATATATCAAAGTAGGATTTCGTGCAAGAACTTGTGTTCCCTACCTGCCTTTGCGTGTTTGGGAACGAATATTAAATATGTCACGCAAAACATGTGAACTACGCGTAATTTTCGTTTAAAATTTCAATCGAGAAAATGAATATTTTAATTTAACCTTTGCATATATTAATAACAAAAAATAAAGTTTGTAAAAATTAGACAATCATTAGTAAATATTTTACAGACGAGAGTTTTCACCAGAATTTTCACAGACGAGATTAATTTTTATAAAAATGTTTATATATTTTTTCCAGTTACGGCACTTAAAGTTTGTAAGCCATATAATTTTGAATATATTTTTATTTATGTATTGCCTATTAAAAGAAAACATAGGGCACAAGCAATAAGTAACACTTAAATAAAAAACTTAAACTAAAATTCTAATCATAAAAAAAATCCCTGACGGCTTGGCCTACAGGCACAGGTAGATTTCGAAGACTCAGACCGTGGGGCGCCTGTTTATTGGGAACTGCAGAAGAAAGAATTATTTGCCATGATGCGGCAGTTGGGACCGTTCACTTCGAAATATACTCTGCCTGTAGGTGGAGCCAGCAGGAATAATTTTTTTTTTCTTAATGCCGCAAGAGTTTGTTCTATAAAAAACTTGTCAATATAAAAGTTGTAGGTAATATTAAGAAGATTTATAATAAATTTTATATCTTGTGAATTGACGAAGTTAAGAATTTTTTTATTCTGAAACCCCTATTCCCCCCCTTGGGGGCATTTTTAATGAAATCAAAAATCTGTCATACATAGATTTTTGGTACTTTTCCTAGAAGTAATAATAATTTTAAACGGATTCGATATGTATAAAAATTAAGAAGTTATGGAGTTTTTTCTGTTTTCACAAAAAGCCCCCATGTCTTCCTTCCCCCCTTTGGTTCAATTTCACTCATTAACGAACTTGACCGAGATTTTATGCCGCTTGATTTTATGTATTAGTTTGGAAGAGATTTGTGCAGAATTATGGAAGTTATCGTGTCCATAAAAAAGTGATATAGATAGATAGATAGATAGATAGATAGATAGATAGATAGATAGATAGATAGATAAAGTTTTAAACTGGGGGTGGTTTTGGGTTCTAGGAGTCATGATCGGTGTAGATCTGCAACAATTTTTCACGAATTCCAACTTAGGGCAGAATGTAATAGGTAGTACTTCTTACGAAATCTACCTAAAAGGCTGTACACTGTAAAAAAGAAAACTGTTTCTTAATCTAGGAAAATAATATAACCATTAATGAAAACATAAAGTAACCTTTTCCAAGTTGCCCATGATTCGGAAAAGCTTTCATTATCGTTAGAGACCTCAGAGACCAATATATTTTCGAAATTTAAAGAATTATTTATAAAAACAAAGTTTCTTTTACTGCCACTGATTTTCGGAAACGTTTCCGAGTAGTTTTTATATTTCTTTAACCCGTTTTCTCGAGCCGTAAGATAGGTTTTCGGTTGCTATCAATTCTCAAGTACACATTTTCATGTTCAAAAAACATAAATGATTAACAGCATTAACATTAACATTAAAATTAATGTTATTTTGTTACTCTTGGGTGTACAAATTTAATTAAGCAGCTGAAAAGTTTTCATTGAGAATTGGTAGCGTCCTAAAAACTGATATTATGGTTTGAGAAAATGGATTAATGCACTATAAAAACTACTCGGAAAGATTTCCGAAAATGAGTGATAGCAAAAGAATCTTCTTTAAATTATGAAAATATATTGGTATTTGGGGTTTCTAAAGATAAAGGAAGCTTTTAGGAATCATAGGTAATTCGGAAGATATTATTGTACTAGCAGGATACGTCCGCTTCGCTGGTCGATGTTTCCAAACGAGCCTCGAATGATTTAAAATTTTTTAGTTCCATTTTCCACAGCCAGGGGGCTCATTCTGTTCTAAACAAACATATTTCCAAACGAAACTCCGGAACGTGTCTCCACTGCCTACGGCGCCATATAGCAGGCGTTCAGAAAAAATAAATTACCTCCACCTTCCACCGCCAGGGATTCCAGATCTATATACCTTTAACAAAATGCCGCGGTTTTTGGTTTTACTTCACACTCTATTTTCTTTCCTTTACAGAAAGTAGCTAGTTTTTTGAAAAAATTAAGAAAAAAAAAAAAAAAAACTCGTAATTTCGGATGCAGTAAATTTTTTGACATATGTGTGGTGAGTTTTAAATCGATACCTCAAATATTTTTCTTAATATTCGCAAATTAGTGAAAACAAACCACTTGTTGCCATCGGCAAAGAGAAATCACCGCTTTTTTACCGACACGTACCTTATCGTTTTATATAGAGAGATATTTTCGTTCGTAGTTATATTGTATTTTCATAGATTAAAAAACAATTATCTTTTTTTTTACAGTGTACGCCTAAATATTTAAGAGGGAGAAAAGTTTTCTTTGCATGTTATAAAACTCATTTTTAATAAACTATACCTGAAGTATTTTTTCTCTTTATTTTCAAAATAGAGGAAAATGACGTAAATTGAATTCATCTTAACTTTAGTTATTTACTTTTACTGACACTGAGGATGTGAGTCCAAGTTATTCCCGAAACGTACGTCTGTTCATTGTGCTACAGTTCGATATTGTGTGTTAAACGTTGAATTTTGGTGTATATTTGTGCACACAAGATTTTCTTCATAATCTTAACTGTCTTCAACATATTACGTGTATTATATAAGTTATTAAAGAGCTTTATGAAATATTCAATAACATTAAATACTTTTAATATTTTATGTGAAGGAAAACATAATACTGGTTTAACTGATCAATTACAAATGTTTTTTTTTCCAAAATTCATCTTCATATATGATATTTTTAAACATTTATTTTCAGATAATGTTGTTTATAATACTGAAAAAGTGGATGAGCACAGAGAAAACGCCATTAGTACAATAACTCTGACACCTACACCAGAAGATAATGGTGCTGTATATAGTTGTGAAGCTGTGCATAAAGCTCTATTTGTTCCAATGATATCCTATGTTGAACTTAGTGTATTGTGTAAGTATACTTTTTTTTTTAATCCTGAAAAAATATTAAATATTTTTTTACACTAAATATTATATTTAAGTTGTATAGATATGAATCTTTATTTTAAAAAACTTAAATTTCTAAAAAAAAATCTATTGAACTGAATAAATATTTTGCAATAAAGAGTTCAGCTTTTTCTTATTAAACTAATCGGCATAGTTTTTTTTAAACCTTCTCACCGTCGTGAACGGATATATCCATTCACTATGCGACAGGTTTCACTGCAATAGCGCCACTGTTTAAATTAATATATTTCTACAAATATAATGCAGTTTTAAAATATTGAGTAATGATTAATACTCTCAAGAGTTATACTAATATACGTAATTAAGTTTTTTACATCAAGTTTGAAAATTCATCTTCTTTTAGCATTTAAAAAAAAAATATAGAGAAAACAACATTACAAATTTACACTTTTACTTGGCGGTCAGGGGGTTAATAATTTGAAATATTTATCGAGACAATTACATCACGAAAGTAGGGAAAAAATTATGTGCTTGCTCATTTATTTTCCCTAAATAATTATGTACATAAATAATTAATATTCATTTTTTGACATATTTTGAAAAACTCTTTATCTTTATCGGAATTAAAAATTTCTTTAGACGGAGATGCCAAATCATATGTCTTGTTACGTTTAAAACAACACATTTTTTTCTAGTATTGCTATTTATTTGCCTATTTTCTTTGCATAAAGGACACATCGGTTTTTCTAAACTTGTAATTCTAAGTTATATAGACAATTATACTTGATAAAAACACGAAAATTAAAAACTGAATTTCTAGAGACCATAAAAAAATTCCGTTTTAGACGGATGTCAATGGAAGCAGGTTGAGTTGTTTGGTATTCCTTCTGTCAGTAGAATAAAACGTTTCCGTTTAAGAAAGGATTCCGCTACAAAAAGGTGTCGTTTTCAAAGTTTTCACTGCAGATATTGTGCATAAATTTCACTTCAATGCAGTAATATTTTACTTTATACTAATATCTTACCGAATTCTACTCATGTCTAACTGTTCTGTTATCATATCATTAAAATGTTTCACTATTTTATCCTTTCAAAGATTTTTACATTACTTTTTATTATTGTTACAACAAACAGCATTACTCAAATGATAGTAATTTTTTTTTTCACCACTCTTAACGAAATTCTCATAACTAGAATCTTATTTCTCTCTCTATTAACTAAAATAATAAAAAAAAGGAAAAAGAAAAAAGCAAACGTTATAAGTTTATCTGTAAATAATGTGGCAATAAATCTAGAGTTGTAAGCAAAAACGTTTATCGGTCTTAACAATTTAGGAAGTACGTTATTCAACACATAAAATTCACTTTTAACATAAATGAATCTCTTAAAGAGCTTATTTATGAAGGCCATTATAATAAATTTAATTATCCTCAAATCAAGCAAATTGCATGTTTAATACTAATGCATAATTCAATGGAAATGCATTATCTCGTTTTCTGACGAAGTGTTTGGTGTAATTAGCATTCTTTTCAATACATTTAGTTGAAGGAGATATTGATCTGACATAGGAATTTATAGTTTCTGTAGCATTTCCGTTAATTTTCTATGAACTAATGGATAATATTTTATGTCACAGGTAGAATTAATTAGAAATACAATGCAAAATGTTTACTTGTCCGCTATATTTATAATTAAGAGAATATGTTGCAATTGCATTGAATAGTTCTACAAATATACAATAAAATAGTATTTTTCGGTTTTTAATTTGAAACATTTTTATTTAAAAATGTAATTTTGTGTAAAAAGTCTTTACTTTTTTTTCAGGCAATAATTGTTGTCATTTATTTTTAACCTCAAGCTTTAAAAATTATGGAGAAAAAATAGTTATTGGTGTTAAACAAACAGTAGATGTATCAATGTTTCATTAGAAAAAATAGCAAATTGCATTGTATTTACAAATGCATCTACAAATATACAATAAAATATAATTCCTCGGTTTTATTTTTTTTTAACATTTTTATTTTAAAATGTAATTTTGTATAATATGTTTTTTACATTTTGCAGGCAGTAATTGTTTTATCTTATTTTTAACCTCAAGATGTGACAATTTAAAAAAAAAAAAAATATTTCCCGGGGTTAAACAAATGGAAAATGCATCAATATTTCAACAAACAAATTACTAACTGATTTCAATTACTATAGATGTTGTTCAATTGATTTAAAGTTATAGACATATAACAATGCTAATTGTTATCTATGAGAAAATAAATGTGTAGACTGCTAAAATCCAACTTTAAAAAGCTAAAAATTTTAAATTGCGCTTAAGGTGCTTTATTATTTGAAAGATGATAAAATTGTAAGAAAGATGTTAAACTACATTAACATTATTCAATGTCAATTACTCCGAGCACTTTTAGCTATACACATAGCCTTCATCAAGGATAAAAAATACACCTGTCCTTACCAACGTCTTACTTTCAAGATCTCCGCTTCTTGATCTTCAAAATCAGTCTTGTAATCAATTCAAATTATCACTAAAGAAAATAGAGTTTGCAAGGACGTTTTGTCATATAACATACCCAATGCATGGTTAGTTTACTTAAAAAGTTGCAAAATTAATAATACCCCCTCACACACACACACATACACACTCACGCACACTTATTCTTTCTCCTGTTACCAAGAATAATTGGAATCACCCAACAAACCCGGATAATGAAATGTACTTTCCCTAGTTTCCAGATCAAGAAGCGGAGATTTTGAAAGTAAGACATTGGTAATGACAGATGTATTTTTATCCCTGATGAAGGGTATGTGCATAGATTAAAGTGCTTGGAGTAATTGACATTGGATAATGTTAATGTAGTTTAACATATTTCTTACAGTTTTATCATCTTTTAAGTAATAAAGCACATTTAGTTTAATTTTAATTGTTATCTATGAGTTTGAGCTGCATATATCGAAAGTATACGCGCACATAATTTATTGTAGTGAAATAATCTAATATTTAATACACATTTCACATTATCTTGGACATATACTTGAAATTTTATTCATTGATTATTTAACTATGAAAATCAATATTTATTAAAAAGAGAATTACTTCAATAATATTCAACAACTGTTTTTAAACATCATTGAACTATTTATAAGGAAATTTTCTTCATAAAACTGCTTTTTTCATTTAAAAAATGGAAAAAAAATATCACATCACCAAACAATTAAAATTGTTGATCATATTATTCAGAAAACCAAAATATTTTAGCATATCGGCCTCAATTTTGTGTTTTTTGAAAAACTCTTTTGCAAATTTGAACAACATCAAAACTAAAATCGTTTAGAACTTTTTTTTCATTACTTTAAAGAACAATTATAAATTTAAGTAGTTTTCTATTCTGATTTCAGCCAACCAGTTTTATGATAGAAAACGTATCTACATTCATGTAATTCAGACATATGAAAGTTTATCTGAAATTTGATTAGGCCTAATTCTGTATAAATTTTTAAGCGTATGCAACTAGTACTAAAAAAACAAAGGATATCAGTTTGTAGTATAAATACCACTTAGTGATTATAACTCACTATATCATCTAAAATCATCCATCATTATTTCTCAGATTTATACATTCTGAAATATATAATCAAAGATCTTTTATATTCATAAAATGTGTTAAAAGTACTTCAAAAGAAATTTTTTATTAGATTTTAGCGTGATGTGTGGAAATAATTTTCATGATGTGGTTAGGAACTGGAAAATTATCTTTTGAAAAATTGCAGGATAAAAAGAAGACAGTGATAAATTATTATCATAGCAACTCGTGTAGAATATAGCTTTCGGCATGCAAACATTAATCACCGTAAGAATAAGCAGAAAAGTAATCCTTATTAATTATCTTAAAATTGCATTTCACTTTCAATGTAGCCAGAAATACAAAATTTTGTCAAGTTCTTTTTAAAAAAGAAGTTTCATATATAGTTTAAAGTGTTGCATGAAGTATGAACTTCGAATATATTTTAAATTATGCTCCACTTTACAAAGAGATTTTGTAGGATAAAAGTTCCGTTAGTTTTGTTTGTAAAATGAATCAATAATTTTAATTTCAATTATGTTTTGAAAATTTTCTAATTACCGTTATTTTAAGAAGTAACTGGGAATCTAAAATTGTTTTTTAATTGTAATGCTAATAGAATAATACGCATGTTGAATTCAAAATGAACATGTGAAATTCAAAACTTTTAAAACTAAATCTGGTTTCAGTACATTAAAAATGCAAAAAATCTGTTTTTATCAACTCTTTCAAACATAGTTGGAAAATGTTTCTGAATTCAGTTTGTCTGGTCGTCTGTCTGTCTGTCCAAGCTCTAACTCAGGAAAATATACCCGGATTGCCATGTAATTGATATATGTTGGGGGTTTAAAATTCTATGTTCGGTATTGAAAATGAAGTGTTGTGCATTTATAGTTCGGTTACAGAGACAATAAATAAAATCCGTTATATTATGGTCGATGTGTAAAAATCGTTTACAATATATTTTAATGGTGTTACTTACTCTATTTGAAATGTATTGAAATAGATATGCAGGCATAATAAATCCTCAGGGAGTAGTATTAGTTGTGGAGAACAATACTAGTATAGATTTATCTTTTCATATCATTTGTACCTTTAAAAAACACATTATTTCCTTTAAAAAAAATATTTTAATGATAATGTAAAAGGATTTTTTTTAAAGGAAATAATGTGTTTTTTAAAGATAAAAACAATAAGAAAAGATAAACTTATACTAGTACTGCTCTCCACAATTAATACTAATGCCTGATGATCTGGTATACTAATGTAATATATAATTGCATGTTTTCTCAAATTGAAATATCGATTTTTAGTATGCTATCAATTCTCAATTAATCATTTTCAGCTGGGTAATTGAATTTATACATGCAAGAGTAACAAAATAATATTAATTTTAAAGTTATTGTTAATGCTGTTAATTCATCATGCTCGTCTGCAAAACATGTTTGTTGAATATGAAAATGTTTATTTAAGAATTGATAGCATCCGAAAAGTTTTTCCGGTTGGAGAAAACTGATTAATACACTATAAAAACTACTTGGAAACGTTTCCGAAAATCAATGGCAGCTAAAAAATATTGTTTTTATAAATGCTTCTTTAAATCTCGAAAATATATGTTTTCTGTGATTTCTAAAGATTAAAAAAAAAAAAACCTTTTCGGAATCGTGGGTAACTCGGAGTAGGTTGTTGTATACTTTCGTTCGTGTTTGTATTATGTTTTCTTAGCTTAATTTTTTTTACAGTGCAGGGCTTAGCTGTTAATTCATCTGATAACCGCGTAACATATACGTTTACTGTATGTATATATTTAGCGTATATATACCACTGCTACTGGCGACTATTTATTAATTCTATGTCGCACCACTTTCTCAAAACGATATTTTTACACAAACACTTTGACATGTGCAAGAGAAATATATTATAAAATTTATATTTTAAAAATAGTGGTGCGAATAGAATATAAAAATAGTCGCCAGTGGCAGCCCTGTGAAAGGTTATTATAATACTATCGCTGCTGGGCAATGTTTATGTTAATTATGAGTTGCTAATTAAAATAAATAACAATATGACAATAAAATTTGTATATCGGATACTTACCAGACGATGGCTGTCTAGCAACGAGCTGATACAACTGTCCTGCACAGGTGCCACCTATTTGAAACATTTTTCGAGGACCGATTTTCTTCTTCAAAAGGCTATTTCGTTAGAAGTCCTTATCTATTTCTATGTACATGTATATAGCTAACCCTGACTTCTTCTTCCCGTATGAGCATATTTTTCTTCCGTCACAAATTTCCAAAGGTAAAGAAAATATTTCTTACATAAATAAGTGTACCGATGGAGAATATTTCTTGGATTTTTGCTTAAATTGGGCGTTAATGAATTCGTTTGTTGACGCGAGAGCTTTTTTCCGCTTTTTTTCTCCTATGAACAATAAACAGATTTTAACCTACAGCGTAAATAAAATTGTGATATGTCTCATTTTATTAAAATATTGAGTTACACTCATATATATGTTTTATTCAAATATGTTTTGTATCTTCTGCTATACCAAACACTACATCTCAAGATGAAAGTGTTAAACGAATTTCATTCTCAAAATAAAGAAGGAACAAGTTTTCGTATAGCGAATCCTGTGAAATGAAATTTTCTAAATCTTTTGCTTCAATACATTATTTTCCTATTTTCGAACTAAATATTATTTAGATATTGAAAATGATAGAGTTTGCGCCAAAACATGATGATATCAAGATAGTATCTTTGAAGTTTTATATGACAGGACTGTAATATACGAAATTTCACTAGAAAATCCATTAGAGTACTCCTTCAAAGAATTTGCAATTCTTGGAAATGGGTTTTAGGCTTTTTATATGTTCCAAGCGATAAGAAATACATTTTAAGCAGCAGTTGCATATCATTAAAAAGAAAACTTAAAAACATTAAATAATAGAATAACTATTTAGTTTTATTTAACTTTTACCCGATATTTGAAAGATTTATGAAAGCGTTATATAATATTTCGGAGTTAAATATCTTATATGTCGGATTTTTTTTAATATGTCTAGCGTTTTTTCTTTACTTTTCACTTCAATAAAATATCTATTTCCTCTTTCGTAAAGATTATCTTGTGATCATATAACTGTATAATATGTGATCGTATAGTTGCATATTGTAATAAAAATATTTCATCTTTCATAAATATTATCTTTTGATCAAATGATATAATTTCTTTTCACTTTCAGTAAGAAATAACAGTAAGAAATCCCACTGTTTTACACCTAGCTTTAAATAACAAACGTAATATATATATATATATATATATATATATATATATATATATAAACAAACAAAAACGTTTTCTGATATAGCAGAAATTTTCTGGAAATGTAATGTAGCATTAATTAACCAAATTCCAGAATCTCATTTTCCATAGCAGCAGATAGTATTGTAGAATTACCAATCCGAAACCCCAGAACACATTAGTTTCGAAATAAAATTGTACCTTTCTCTCCAGTAAACATTCAAAAATATATTTTTCTTAATTTCGGAAAACTATTATTTTTTTAGGCTTGTTATTGGTTCTTCTGTTAAAGATTTCGAGATACACCGTAAAGATTTCTAAAGTTTCCTGATTTAGTAGAAAATTAACAAACTTGCAATATAACATTAGTCACCTTCCTACCTTCAGAAATCAGTGGGTGAGTTACCAAACCGAAACCCCAGAAAACAATGTGTATTTTTGAAGCTTCTGAAATAAAATTGCCTCTTTTCTGCCAGTATATTTCCGGAAAGGCATTTTTAATAATTTCGGAAACCTATATTTTTCTGAGGTTTATTATTGGCTCTTTTTTTAACGATTTTTGAAGTTAAGGAACAGGTTTCCAGAATCCTAGGCAAATAAGGGGCTACACAAAATTTTCTTAAACGTTTCTTCTAATATCAGAAAATGTTTCTGCAGACCACGGACATTAAAACTAGCATATTACTGCCTCAAATATTTTTTGGAACATCAAGTACAAAATAAAAACTAGTACAAAATGTGTGAAAGTATCACACTGGCTCAACAAACAGGACAGATTGTTAAAATGAAATGTGGACATTCAGCGATATTTATCCTGAAAGTTGATCTTGAAAAAAGAAATACTCATGTTACATGTTTTTGTTCAAATACACCTGTATACTTTGCTTCTGCTTTTCTATATTAATTATTTCACGCTAAATGTTCAGTTATCGAATTCAAGCGTCGCATCGCTTGTGTCAAGCTTAACTCATTTCTCCTTAATTTCAATCAAAATTAAAGCTTTGATTTATCAATTCATATGCAGAATCCCTAATTATACTAATCTAATAGTACTAGCGCGAATTTCAATTAATCATTTTAAGAAATACAATTTAATTAAACACAAAATCATTCGAACGACGTCTTAGACTTCTATCTAAAGAATATTTCACACATAAATAAGAAATATTGTGAACATAACACTTAGATAAGATAAGCTTTATATAATAAACTTATTAAATTTAGTTCATTTAAGTGTATTGTGTTATTAAAAATCTTTTAAATATATAGTCTAGAATATAATGAACCGTTTCATAAATTTGAACAATGGCATATTCTATTTTGAGTGTTATATAGCAAAAGAAAATGAAAAAAATATGCCGTATTACCATTTATTAAACTGGGATTTTATCTCAAAACATAATTAGGAAAATAGACGATGTTCGAGACATTCGAAAACCTTTTATTATGCTTCTGTATTAAAGTTTGTTCACTTGATTTCAATTACGCTAAATATTGAAGGCTTAACCTTAACTCTTTAAATTTGATCTTACTTAATAAAGGCATATCATGTAATCCTCTTAACTTATTCATTCGGGCCAAGAGACTCATAAGACATTTTTTTTTCTTATTTAACTTAGAATATCCCGATTAAATCCTAAATTATTCTAAATTACTCAGATTTTCAAAAGGAAAAGAAATTTTTGTCTGGTAAGTCTGTCCATATCTTGGAAAAGCATTAAACAGGGTTTAAATTTTGATATGTTTATTTTATCTTTTATTTTGGTCTTTAGTTCGAATAAAAAAATATATTTAGAATATATGGAATAAAATATATATGGAATAAAAAAATATATAAAAAACATATTTTTCATGTAATTGGAAAATTATAAAATGTAAATGCTACAATCAATTCTTCAAAAATAAATGCTTTGTGCAAAGATATTACCTAGAAAATTTGTAAGCATTATCTATATTATAAAGGACAAGCGTGTCTGTGCGTAACGCTGACGTCATTTTGCGAATGACAACACTTGACGATGAAATTTCGGTTTTGCGATTTTTGCTACTGCAATTTTTTTTTAATTTCTAAACATCGCATATTTTTAATTTTTACACCATTACATGGGGAAAAAAATCTACTTTTAAATGCAATTTGTTTGAAAACTGTATCGCAATTTAATCATTTATTATGGTATTTAAATTACATTGCAAGCAAGATTTTTTTTTTTTTTTATCTATCTCTATCGCTTGCAGACGATTACAAAATATTAATCTGCTTGCACTTTAAAAAATATAAAAAGTTCAGCATTTGTTTCCATCTAATATTCAATAACGAAATTATAACTGCATTAAGCAACAAATAAAATAGTGTCTTTAAATTCCAAATTTAACAGACATGTAATTAAAATAAGCGCTTAAAACCACTGAAATTATCAGAATAATAAAAAAATCTTCTGTAGATAACGAAAATTTTAGGGATTTCTTCGGTTATTAACTTCTGGCACGAGGCCAATATGAAATTGCCGCTTTTAATAAATTTCAAAATGTTATTTGAATATATAAGACACTGTTCATTCAAAAATGCTCTTTGGTGTCATTAGGGTGACAATATAAAAAATTATTGAATGTGAAAAATCTATTAGAATTTTCAATTAAAAAAAATGGTTTTCACATATATTCTCTATATTCCAGTAAGCCCAGGTTGGATACCCTAGTAATGTTTAAAATCTGGATATATGGCATTTTATGCTCAGTGTCTGATTACCGTAAAGGTAAACGAGGCAAGTTCCTCGGGCTGCTACTTTTAAGGGATTGCTGTGTTTAATACAATCGAAGTTTAAACTTAGATGGATTTATACTTTAAGTGAGTAGGAATAAAGGTTGATAAAATATTTGGGAGACCCTAAGTGAACCTTTGCTTCATGTACAGGCTATAGTTTATTAAGCTCCGATGCAACAAAATGTTTCTTAGAAATAATTTTAGTAATATGACCAATTTTTATCTAGTCATTAATTACCACTTCAGTTAAGAAATTAAATATGAATTCCTCTTTGCACCCAGAAAAAGGAATTGATTAAAACTACAAAACATGTTTTGTTGAGTACATTTTGGTTGTTTTATAAAAATTCAAGTAAAATTGAACCATTTTACTTGAATTAACAAAACATTTTTTGCTGACTATACAAAAATTTTTTTGGAATTACAAAAAAAAATTTTTTTTTGTTGATTCAAACAAAATTTCCATTGACCTATATTTAAACAAAAAGTTTTGTTGGGTCAACTAAATTTATGTTGATTCAACAAAACTTTTTTTCTGGGTGTGAAATACGTGTGTGCTAAGAACTTTCAATACGAAATCACTCAAAAGATGTATTTAAAACTCCGTACAATGTATAATTTAAATGTAATAGAGTTTTCTTTATTATTTTTCAGTTCCACCTGGACCACCTGAAATCGAAGGTTATCAAGAAGGGGAAACTGTCAGAATGGGTGATACCTTGACATTAGCATGCGTCTCAAGAGGTGGCAATCCTTTAGCAAAACTAGTTTGGTTCAGAAATGACCAGCAGGTCGATGTAACTTACACGACTACTGGTAGAGAATCAACAAACACATTAACGTTTGTTGTTGAATCAAACGACAATAATGCCATCTACCGATGTGAAGCAACAAATTCTGTAAGTTTAAAGCCAATGGTTGCCATGGTCAAATTGACTGTACAATGTAAGTCTGTTTTTCTTTCTTTTTTTTTTTGTTGCAATAATTACAACAAAAATGCATGTAATTAACATTTATCAAAGTACAGGGTGATTATAAAAAAACTATCCCGATATATGAGTCCTTAACTATCATACCGTTCACAGAAACTGACTGAAATTTTGGTTTTAAGTATTTTGAAGTATGCGCTCAAGAATCGTATGAAAAACAACAGTTAAACTCTAACAGTTACGGTTACAGTGACAAAATTTCGAACTTTTCAAATGGCAACACCTACTTTTTTTTATTGGAATGTGATCTTCATAGTGAAAAACAATAAAAAGCGTTGAAACGGTACCTGTAGCACGAAAATTGGAAGCGCTAGAGAGACTAAGAAGAAAAGTGAAAACAATCAATAAAGGACAGAGAAGCAACAGAAAGTAAAACATTTTATTATTCAGTGCTATCCACCATCTTCCGCATGCAACGTGTCTTCGTGTGTGACGTGGAAAATTTGTGAAACACAATAAAATGTTTTGTTTTCTGTTGATTCTCTGTCCTTATTGGTTGTTTTCACTTTTCTTCTTAGTCTGTCTAGCGCCGGCGATTTTCGTGCTACAGGTACCGTTCCAACGCTTTTTATGGTTTTTTACTATGAAGATTACATTCCAATAAAAAAAAAAAGTAGGTGTTGCCACTTGAAATTTTTGAAATTTTGTCACTGTAACCGGTACTGTTAGAATTTAACTGTTGTTTTTCATACGATTCTTGAGTGCATACCTCAAAATACTTAAAACCAAAATTTCAGTCAGTTTCTGTGAACGGTATGATAGTTAAGGACTCATACATCGGGATAGTTTTTTTATAATCACCCTGTACTTAAATGGAAAACGTGAAACAATATAAAATTTCCATTAACGCACTTTTTATGTTAATTTTTGGATTAAATTAATATTAAGCTTTGATTTCCTTTTTTATGATTAGAATAATTCTAACAACATTTACCTCAATTTCAAAAACAGCACCAACAATAAAAACAATATTTTTCGAGCAGAATAATTACATTTTGACACGTGTGAATTGTTGATTGCGTGTACGTATGTTTAATTAATTGTTTTCATAATGCTTTTTTTTTTCTCGCTGTCTTTATTAAATGCATTTGTAATTACTAAGTACAAATTAATAATTCTAATGCTATTCAAAAGAAATTTAGTGGTTTCTTTGAAGTTTATGCATAAATCATTTAAAGTACATTGTTTTTTAATTTAATACAGAAAGCTCACAGTGTAAAATATTGTCTCTATTTTTAAAGTTTTTTATATATATATATATAATATGAAATATGAAAAGAAATATAAAAGTTATTATTTTCCAGACAGTTATTAAACAAACATTTATTATTTTATGGCTATTAAAATATGTATGATTGATTTCATCTCTCAAATTACAGATGTATTAGAAAACATGACAATAATAATAAAAAAATCTAGCAAACTAATTTAAAAAATCCCATTGCTTCTTTTTTTTCTTCAATATGTAATGCATAGAAGCGAAAGTGTATCATTAAATACATAAATATTTTAACCTTTTAACAAGTGTGCTGCATTTTTTTTACACTAGAAGGTACGTATTATACTTTTTGCACACGGTATTTAAGATATCACAAATGCAAGATATTTATAAGAAGAGCAATTATACATATCAGTAGAAAAAAATAAATTTTAATATCGATGCCATTTCTGGGAACAAAGTTTAAAAAATCGTATTGGTAATAAAATTGGTGAAAGTTAAAATAAAAAACGAATTAAGTAATCTGATAACTTTAATTTACATGGCGTGTGGCAGACCCTTCTGGCCCATAAGATAATTGAGTAGCCATGAGACAACAATTAAGATAAAAAAAAAACAGTTTATTTAAAATCAATAATAAAAAGGTCAATGCAGTGGTGCAAGGAAACGATGATCAACTTTAAAGAGAAAGTACTAAAGATAACGAAAGGGGGAGGGGAAATTAACCACAATAAATTCCTCATGTAACAAATCTACTTCAAACAATATGGATTTTCTAACCGTATCTAGTGAGCTTCAGAAAATCTCCTACGTAAAATATCACTACTAGCTCTGAAAACACTATATGGAATAAACAGCACTGGGTAATTCGTCAATGTCATTTAATTGAGGGAATCCCGTCGTCTCCAATACAATTTATTTTGAAGTATTGAATTCAGTACCTTGCCAAAAGGCAAGCTTTAGCAGTGCAGAACTTATTTCCAATCGAAGACAAACTTTACAGCTAACGACACGAGATTTGAAGAAAGCTCCGAATACTTTCTGGAAGTTCCACGAGATACAGGACCCTACAAAATCCGCTCGATCAAACTCATACCTGTGTATTTATACTAGTTGTTAGACCACAATTGAGGACCCCAGAAACCAAGGGGTATAAGTGACAAAATTGAAAAAAAAAACTGAGCTAAGTGCACAGGCGATCTGGAAATAAGGTTATTTGTTTGTACGTAAAGAAATATAATTGCTTTTTTAATTATGTTCTGCGTTCTGGAGGTCAACTACTTAAGAATTTGAAACTTGTACCCCTTGTTATGAATATTGATTAATTATAAATTTAAAAAAAAATGTACTCCACCTTCTTTACACAGTTATTGAAATAAGAGTTCAAAAACCACTATGAAATAAGCAACAGTTTTATATATATTTCAGTCAATTACTATTGACTCAATACTTTGAACTCAATTTACTCCAAATCGGAATTTTGTCACTTGTATCCCTTGGCTTCTAGGGTCCTCAATTAGCATTTCACTGCTTAAAATAACCGTGACAATCAGATTCAAGTAGGTTCACTGATACTTTGCGTAAAAATAAAGTAAAATAAATGGCAGAATAGATGGCTCATTCACGTACAACTGTTAAAAACAATACAACACGTTCATACCAAAAATTCAACAATTCATTTAATCCTAGACTATCTTCATACAAAGAGTAGCTAGACACTCCGCTACAGGTGTTATAGAAAATATAGTCACCACTTTAAGGGATCATACATAGTACACGCTAAGAAAAAATATTTTTGGATTGGACACACGAGTCTCAATTCAATTATTCGTTTAAAAGTAAAGGTGCCTCATTCCAAGCGGAATCGGAATATCCGTCCATACCTTTTTGGATAATGATACTTTAGCGAATATTGCTACAGACTATCCTTTGATCAAAATCTTTTACAGAACTATCCTTTGTGTAAAATGTGATGATATCATCTGAAGGGCTGAAAATGCACTGCAATTCGGCAAGTGTCATGGTATGCATTACCAGCTCGATTCCGAATTATGGAGCGTGTATCTTAGCGTTCGTTGTATGTGTATGGTGTTGATTTCCAGCACTTATCACGGTGTAAGTCTTTTGAAAATACACTTACCATATCTTCATTATTGTTAATGTTCAGAACGAAAATTCCAAATCAGCGTACAGTGAGACATCCTGTATTTTTGACAAAAATAATTGTATTACGACTCTAATTTTCTACATAAAAAAATGTTTGACTTGATATATATTATTACTCATTCGAATTGGTACCATATTTCCTGTTATACCATATATACTAATACATTTTGATTAGCAAAGATATTTGTCTTTTACGATTATTAAAAATATGGGGTCATTATTTAAATATATAACAAAACAATTAACTTTTATTATGTACTAAATATCAATGAAAGTTTTAAAATCATTATGTTATGGCACTGAAAACCGAAAGCTAAGTAAATAAATGTATTTTATTAAATTACTCTATTTATTCATCCTTGTTATTTCAAGGAATTTAAACTTAAGTAATCATCAATGTATGTAATCTTCTTTTCCATTCATGCTGATATAATCAAAGAATGTTCCAAAAGTTATTTAAAGCCATCTTTGAACTTTTAAATCTTAGTTAGAACGTCCATTTGTCAAAAATTCTTAACTTGTTCATTTAATAATTAATGTCAGTAAGTTATTTTGAAAACGTTACTATTAAGTTACTTTAACACTGTAGCAAAATGAAAATGTAATTTTATTTTACATTATTTTATGATTTTTGTAACTTCATACCTACTGTTATACATTGTGTACGTAATCGTTACGTATATGAACGTATTATGAATAATTATTTTTTATTCATTCTGGCTGATGGATAGCATATTTTTAATTTTTCTAAGTTTAAATATAATTCATTTAATTGCGTTTTTGAATACAGTTTGAGATGCATTTTAAAGATTTGAGTAAAGCATTATGTTTAGCTCGTTGAAATGTTATCATTAATCCGTTAATGCGAAAAATGGCAGTGAATGTTTATTTATTAAACAGGCCTTTCTTGAATGGATCAATTTTTGAAGCATTTAATGAATAAATATTATCAGACAATTTAGTTATATGGTCTAAACTGAATGCATCAATTTCGGTATAATATTTAAAGGAATCTTTAATAACATAATAGCGTTTTGATTTGTTTTTTAGGAATAATAATATAGTTTCTCGGATTATGTTTATTTGATTGTTTATCGTTATTATTTAGATAAAAATATTTAGATACGAAATATCCGGTTATTTGATTAACAATGTTTCTAGAAAGCTGTTACCACTTTTCGGAAATGCAATTTTCCTCAAGGAATTTAAGGCTTGGCTCAAGGTGTGCCCGTAATTGCTAAAGATTGTTGAAAGCAAGTCTTATTGAACAATGCACAGATATATTGTTTTAGTGAGTTCTAATTTCTAACAGCTAAAATTCCCAAACGATTCAATACGGTGAGATCATTTTTGGAATTTTAAAATTGGTACAACAAGACTCAGGTAAAATAAACCATTCAAAATATTTTTAGTTAAATGTTTGAATATTTTTTGGTTCTATTTCCCAATAGGGGCCTTGGAGTTTTTTAAAAAAGCTTGGTGCGAGCCAGGCTTCAAAAAGTAAGATTTATTGCCAACTAATACAAACAGCTAGGGAAACAAACCTGATGAACTTTTATGCTTGTTTATATATGTATTTATATATGTATATAAACATTTTGTATATGTATATATAATGATTGTTTTTCATATAATAGGATGATTTACTTCTGCCTGTATATAAAAATAGACAAGCGGTCGCTTTATATTAAATAAATTGTATAAATATTGAACAAATTGTTTGTGTATATCAAACAGTGAATAAGTTACCAGAAATATGTTGCCAAATTTTTTTCTCGCGCCAAAGCCATTTTCTGTATTTCGCCAAGACCCCTATACTAGAAAAGTACTGATTTTTTTTTCTAGACTCCTTTATTTTCTCAATACATTAAATAGACAAGCATACTGAAAACCTTTTTTAAATTCTTAATGTCAAGTGTAAGTGACAAGATATCCAGTTCTGTAATTTCTTTAAAGCTGCTCTCAAATCGAAACTGGCTGTTTTCTGACACATTTTTTAATTCATTTTTGTCTTCCAAACGCTTGAAACTGGTAGGTGCTCTTATTCAGAAACTTTGTAATCAAACAGTTTTAGAATAGTCTAGTTACAGAATAGTCGGATTTTCTGTTTTTAATATAAATTTTCAATATGAACGGTAATTTTTATAATATGACAGTGTTGATATTTTATAACATATATGTATATCTTTTTGCAGTTGCTCCAAGTAAAGTGACAATCATTGGACCAAAAGAAGCCCAAGAAGGTGATACTGTCACTATGATCTGCACAACTGATCGAAGCAATCCTCCAGCTGATGTTTCGTGGGTTGTCAATGGAAGGGCAGTTCAAGCACCCAGTAGTAGCATCGCCGATCCACGCGGAGGATGGATAACGACTTCCAACATGACTGTCACAATAACTGGCCACGTACGATTGATTAGTATTATTGCTGTTTATTTAACAGCTTTTCCATGTGATGATTTTTATCTGTTTAAAAAAATTGTTTAATAAATTTTAGTATTTCAAAGATCGGAGGTATTCCGTATTTATTGAGATTTAAAGAGCATTGCATCAATATATATTTTTCTTTGTTCGTTCAACTTGCTTAAATATTTTTCTTTAATTGAAAACTATAATCTGGGGAGTTTGTTTAGATTAGGCTGAAAGTTTAGAAATTTTCTACTTCTTCCAATAATCATGTTATTCGAAACCTCACATATCGATTAGGAAAAAGAAAAATAATTTAAAAAGAAATTTTGATTAATATTGTTAAACATGTAGTTTGATAATTTTCTCCTTACCTAAAAAATCGGCGATCTCATTTAATGCAGAAAACGCATATATATATGTGTGTGTGTGTGTGTGCATGTGTGTGTGTACGTACAAGCTTTTTAACTTTTCGTACATAAGAAATATTATACAAACAACAGAAAATGCTGAATCTGTATTCAGAAGTAAAAAATAAATAAAATAACATGTAATATATTATTTCTATTTAATTTTATTTAAAAACACTGGATATATAGATATCATCTTAATAAAATTTATACACATGTTAGCCAAGATGCAAAGCTTCATAGCATTTCGAATGTATGAAGAATCTATTCTATTCACTATTTTTGTGAAACGCAGTTTAGCTTAGACAAAAATCTAAAGCGAGAAGATAAATAAATTTTCAAAAAGTTTAAATTCCTCTTTTAAGTGCTTTAAAGTTTTATCAATTTATCTTTTAATTCCGTTTAAAATCTCAGTCTTGAAATCTGTACGATTTTCATTCAAATACCTTTTTGTTGCTTTTCCTCTTCATTTCATTTTAAAAGAAACTTTTACCTTGAGAAAAACCTTTTCTTTCACAAACAAATGAAATCCTAGCCTAAAATGTGAAATACTTTTTCCCTTTCCTTGCAATTCTACTTGAACCTTTCTTTTTCACCAGGTGCTCTCCAATTATCCTTTTCACCTTTTTCTACATTTTCCTTTTCCAAAGAAATGCATTTTTCTTTGCAATTTAAACAGTCCAGTGTTACGGGAAATGCTCTGGAAACTTGCATTAGCAGCAGAGAGAATGATTTTAATCAATTCATTACATCTGCTTCTTACTGCATTAGGCACGAAAAATGTTTTTAAAAACTGGTTCAGTATGTCGTTATTGCAGTCTACCGGGATTAATATTTTAATCTTTCCATTAAGGAACTTCTTTTTACCGTTTAAAGTTAAATAAAAGAGATGTCATACTTATTAATTCAAATGTTTGGAAGAAAAGTTTTATAGGAAAGATTTCTGCAAAGTATTTTTTCGCGCAAACTTGTTTTTTACATTTTTTCGTATTTTTACATACACATTTACACTGTTCGCGTTTTCAAATATTTTTATACTTCCATTTAATTTTATTTATGCTTTACATGAGAAATTCTATATTAATACCAGAAAAGCAATATGCAATTAAAATAAAATTACATAAATTTTTTTAAACTACTATTAGAAATACCATACAGTTA
Source organism: Maratus michaelseni (assembly GCA_963931845.1). NCBI lineage: Eukaryota > Metazoa > Arthropoda > Arachnida > Araneae > Salticidae > Maratus > Maratus michaelseni. The sequence continues at coordinate 135,221,552 of OZ007588.1, read as the reverse complement.
AACAGACTTTAATTAAAAAAATTGATAGGGAGGGGTGTAGGGAAATAATACAATGCAAGATTATATGCAATACTTTTTAGCTTTTCACACATTCTGTTTTCCAAAGGAATTATCTTTGTAAGTTAAATTGTCAAATGTCTACAGAAACACCATCTGGAAGCTTGCATTAGCAGCGAAAAGAATAATTTTAATCAATTCATTAGATCTCCTTCTTCTTTCATTAAGCACAAAAATTTAAAAATAAACTTTTAAAAAATTGGTTTGATATGTTGGTACTGCTGCCTACCTGGATTAATATTTTAATCTGTTCTTTAAGGAATTTATTTTTACATGTCTGTTTAACGTTAAAGCTATATGACAGAGATGTCCTACTATTTAATCGAAATATTTAAGAAAGAGATTTTATGAGAAAGATTTCTGAAAAATGTTTTTTCTCACAAAATTATTTTTCACACTTTTGTATTGACAAATACACATTAACCCTTTTTGGGTTTACAAATATTTTTATGCTTCCATTTTATTTTATTTATGCGTCAGATGAAAAATTTTGCATTCATACCGGAAAAGCATTATGCAATCACCTTATATTACTCCTCCTCATCCCCCCAAAAACATTACATCAAAATTTTAAATCCATATCAGAAATAGCATAGAGTTAAATTCAATTTAATAAAAATTACAATAAAAGCATAAGGGTAACATAACGCAAGATTGTATGCAGTACTTTTCACTTTTTCCCACACTCTGTTTTCCAAAGAAATAAGATTTGCAATTTAAACTATATATAATGTCTGCGGAAAATCCTCTAGAAGGTTGCATTCACAGCGAAAAGAATAATTTCAATCAATTCATTACATCTGCTTCTTATTGGATTAAGCACGAAAATGTTTTTAAGCACTTAAAAACTGGTTCATTATGCCGTTATTGCTGTCTACCGGGATTAATATTTTAATGTGTCAAGTAAGGATTTTTTCTTTTTACCTCTTTAATGTTGAAAGAGAAATACCAGAAATGCCATACTTATAAATTCAAATATTTGGGGGGGGGGGGGGGAGAGAATATTTAATGAAAAAAAAATTAGAAAATTATTTATTCTCACAAACTTATCTTTTTATACTTTTTTGTTGACACATCGGTGCTATTTGTTATAGCGGTCCCCACAAGTACGATTATGCCAAGGTGCAGTTACGATTTCACCAAAATTGTCGCCAAGCTTATATATGCATCACTTATACGCATATATATACTCCAAACGTTCACATATGCGCCATATATCTTAATATATAAGTAATAATTGCGTCTTATATATCATATTATACACCATATACGCTTTATACATATGTCATATATGCGTCACATATGCATTTTATATGACTATAACTACTATAACTTGTACATATACGTCATAGAATGTCATATAAATTATATATGACTATAATTTCATATAATTTGGTTATACATTTTCGTCGCTTGGCGACTCCTTTTCCGGGTCCGCTATAACAAAGTACCGACACATTTACCCTGTTTGCGGTTTCTTATACTTTTATACTTACACTTAATTACATATTTAAGCATTACATCAATAATCTTGTGTTTATACTGTCTGAAAAGTATTACATCTGAAATATTGCAACAAAACTAAAAATATCACACTTCTGAATTGAAATATTTCGAAGAAAATTTTAAGTGGAAGATTTACACAAAATATTCTTTGTTACAAACTTGTTTTTCATACTTTTTTATATTGAAAGAATATACTGATTGCATTTTCAAATGTTTTCATACTTACATTTATTACATTTTAACTTTTTTTGCACTTTTTCCCAAAGAAATGCAAATTTTTTGTGCTTTAAACCGTGCAACGTTACGGAAAATGCTCTGTAAACTTGAAATATCTGTAGAAAGAATTATTTTAATCAGTTTATTACATTTACTTTTTATTGTATTACGCACGAAAAATGTATTTAAGAACTTTTAAAAACCTGCAGTGGTTTGTTATTATTGCTGTCTTCAGGGATTAATTTTTTAATCAGTCCATTAAGAATTTTTTCTTTTTGCCAGTTTCTTTAATGGTAAAAGATAAATAAAATGTATGTCATACATTCGATTTGAAATATTTGGGGGAAATATTTAGTGACAAATTTTTTGACCAAATGTTTATTCTCACAAATCTATTTTTTGCACTTGTTTACTGATTCATTACCCTGTTTATATTTAGGGTTTATTTTATACTGTGCATAATCTTATTTAAGTATTAAACTTGAAATTTTGCAATCTTTTTTAAATGCCAGAACTAGCATTCTTTATATTTAAATATTTTGGGGAAGTATTTTAAGAGGAAGATATGTTTTTTTTTTTTTTTCATAAACCTCTATTTTGTATCAATTAATTATTGGTTAGATTTTTTTAATATTGTTGAGAATATCACATCTGCAAACATTTGCAAACATCTCGGTGTTTTTAAAGTAACTCTAATAAGTTAATACAAAGTGGTTTATGGGATTAAAAAAAAAACTTCGTAAATCATAGGTATAGATAATACACAAAGACCAATGAGACCAAAGAGACAATATGAAAGACTTAGTAACTCTTTCATAAATTCATTCGGCTACTTTATATATACCGGGTGATTATAATTAAAGTTACGATTTCAAAAATCGATAATTTTAAAACTACTGGTCAGAATGACTTGATATTTTAGCTGAACAATCGTGAGGCAATGGAATTTTGTTTGGCGAAGGAAAAAAATAGTTCCAAATTGTGCCGATAGATGGCGTTGTCAGGGGAAAGACCAAAAATGTATTCTTGAACCCTTTCCGGCGCGGTGTAAATTTGTTTGCAAAATGATGAAATAATAGACTGACACCGGAATTTACAAACGAATCCATTAGTAAAAAGAAACTTGCTTATTTTCTGGTTCTTAATGAAAGGAAAATTTTAATTAAATATTCTTGGTGCCGTTTGTCAGTTTTATAATTAAAATTGGGTGTCCTTTTTTGTGACCACCGTCCGTTAAAGGGTTAAACATAGGAATGATGTTGCCAAAAGGAAAAAAATAGAGTTCAGAGATTTACTAAAAATTTATTAGCGAAAAGACAAGACTACGTGTTTACAGCGACGACAGCGATAATGACAAAAATTGAAAAAATAAAAGAGCTTCATGGAACAAACACCTTACTGATTATTAAGGCATAAGTTGCTCAATATGCCCTCCGCCTTGTTCCGCTACTAATTGGAAGCGCAAAACGGCATGCTCCACAACAGATCGGAGGGTATCTGTACTAATGCAATGGGTGTGTTGTGTGATGCTTGCCTTCAAGTCGGCTAAATTCTGAATCCGCCCGCTATAAACAACATTCTTCAGGTACCCCCAAAGCCAGAAATCACACGGGTTTAAGTCGGGGGAACGTGGCGGCCACGTTGTTGGAAAATGTCGGCTTATGATCCTATCATCTCCGAAATTATCACTCAGTAGCTGCTTCACAGTAATAGCAATGTGCGGAGGAGCGCCATCTTGCATGAATATTATGCGATCCACACACTGACGCTGTTGAAGTGCCGGAAGAACATGGTTACGCAAAAGTGCTTCATACCGCTTGCCAGTAACTGTGCAGGTAACGGGACCCGCAGGTGTGATCTCCTCGAAGAAAAATGGACCGACGATAAACGCTGCCGTTATTCCGCACCACACAGTGACCTTTTCAGACTGAAGAGGTAATGGCTGTAGCTGGGACGGATTCTCGGTCGCCCATATCCTGCAATTTTGCGTATTTACAGAACCTTGCAAATGAAAGTGGGCTTCGTCAGACCACAGAATGTTCCATGGCCATCCGTTGTCCACTTCCATCCGGGCAAGAAATTGTAGTGCAAAAGATTGACGTGCTTCCAGGTCAGCAGGTAGCAACTCCTGCACATGAGTTATCTTGTACGGATAACAGCGTAAGACGTTCCGTAGGACTTTACGCACCGTGCTGTTCGGCATATCCAGCATTCGGCCAATCCCCCTTGCACTGCTGATTCCAGCATCACTGTCAGTATGTTCCTGTAATGCTGTAGCCACATCTTCCACTGCCGCAGCGGAAACTGGTTTCCTTCCTCTACCCCGTTTAACGTCAAATGAACCGGTCTCTTCGAATTTAGCAATCATTTTTTGCAGACCATTTGTTGTTATTGGACCATTTTTTATGGATTTTAATGTCCGAAACTTCCTAATAGCTGTAAGTGCACAGTCATCGTTCTTATAAAAAAGCTTCAAGAGCAGAGCGCGATCCTTCATAGTCAGAGTCATGATGAAGCATTCAGGCAAAGAGCTGCTGCTCTGCATTTTTATGGTTGCTATGTCTGCGGTGCGCATGTCACGTATTAGTAATTTGCATATCTTCAGACAATGTGAACCCAGACAGCGCCATCTATGGGCACATTTTGAAACTTTTTTTTCCTTCGCCAAACAAAATTCCATTGCCTCACGATTGTTCTGCTAAAATATCAAGTCAATCTGACCAGTAGTTTTAATTAAAATTATCGATTTTTGAAATCGTAACTTTAATTATAATCACCCGGTATTTAATTAAAATTTTCCTTTCATTAAGAACCAGAACAATAAGCAAGTTTCTTTTTACTAATGGATTTGTTTGTAAATTCCGGTGTCAGTCTATTATTTCATCATTTTGCAAACAAATTTACTCCGCGCGGTAGTATTGCGGGGTAGAGGAAAGGGTTCAAGAATACATTTTTGGTCTTTCCCCTGACATTACCCTGACAACGCCATCTATCGGCACAATTTGGAACTTTTTTTTTCCTTCGCCAAACAAAATTCCATTACCTCACGATTATTCTGCTAAAATATCAAGTCATTCTGACCAGTAGTTTTAAAATTATCGATTTTCGAAATCGTAACTTTAATTATAATCACCCGGTATATATATATATATATATATATATATATATATATATATATATATATATATATATATATATATATATATATATATATATATATATATATATATATATCTTTCACTATCTAACAATGTTTACTTTATTATTCCATATAATTTACAAGTTAAATGATATGCATTTTATCTTATAGGAAAGAAATATGAAAATGTTTTCTTGTTATGCAGTAAATCAAGCACTAAGTGACACAATGGTCGAAACAGCTGTTATCAGTGTCTTATGTAAGTATATCACATAAAAGTAAGTTATAAAAAATATTTCTGATATTAAAATACACATTTTAATCTATAATTCGACAGTTTTCGGAAAACAATAATTTTATATGCATGTTAATTGAATCGTTTATTTTGAAAAAGACGTAAGTCAACTAATTTGACAGGAGATACAAGTAATGATGCGATGTAAAAAAATTAATGGTGTTATTTTATTTTTTTTTATATGTTAATACACTATTAGACCTTGCGAAATATATACATTTTGTGAATACTAATAATCGAGAACATAGATAAAAAAATATTTTTAAGTTGTGAACTTATGCCCTTTGTAAATTAATGATGAGAATTTTAATGAAACATTCATATTTATACGGTTTACTGAGTCTTTATTTAAAAAATTACTACGTTTTTTTGCAATTAAACTTTAATCTTATTTATTAAGCATTATCTTCAATGTCTTCAGAAGTTTCAGACTAACAATAGATTATTAATTATAAAATTATATATTCTATTTAATATCCATTCACGTTGTCTCTTTCTTTCTATCCAGAAGTAATCAAGCTCTTGCTCATTTTTTGTTGGTATTATTTGGTGTAACTTTAGAAAATTATTTAGTCTTTTCTCTTTTGAAATTCTTCCGAAGCAGTTCATCTTACATCTGAAAAAAAAATATCAAGCAAACTAAGGGACACATTTCTTACTATGTTAAATAACAATTTTTAAAGTGAATATTAGTATAATTTTCTCCGATAGTTTTCGCCGGAATAACTTTATATTTGTAATTGGTATATTCTCCTCCACTCAAACGCTGCTTTTTGTTACATTTTGCCTTTATGCATTATTTTTTATACCATTCGTACGTTTTCGTTTTGGAATATTATTCGTTTCATCTTCTCTCTAAAATTCGCCTTCATTCGATGAAGCCATCTCACTAAACTAACGTTTATTTTGAAAACGGCGCTGGTCCAAGATAAACTCTCAAAATAAACTCTACAACAGATATGTCGTATATACTGAATGGAATGGTGAACTAGCACCATCTTTGGTGAAAATGTGCAGGTACTATAGACAAAGATAACTCAACTCGGCTTAGCCAAAATATGTGACTTCCGCCTATTTTCTTTCAAAATAAACGATTCAGTTGCCCTTGTACATTTATTGTGAATATTTTATGTGATATCTTCGATTATTTTTTTACAGATCCTCCCGATCCACCAACCATCATGGGCTATACTGAAGGAACGCCTATTGAAACTGGCACGGCTCAAACAATGACTTGTGTATCACAGGGTGGAAATCCTTTGCCAACGCTGAGGTGGTTCCGAAAAGATAGAGAAGTAACTGAAAAATTTTATTGAATATCACTAATGTTTTTAACTTTAATTTTACAATATAATTTCATATTAAAGGTTCCAATCTTAATATACAGGGTGTATATAAATAAATTTCACCTACTCAGAGCTGTCTGTAGTCGAAACTATTCATCAGAAAAGTTTGAAATTTGGGATACGTGCGAAAGACATTTAAAAGCAGCAAAAAAAAAAAAAAAAAAAAAAAAAAAAAAAACACCAGAAGGGGGTATTATTGATTTTTTTTTCTATATTTTAATAAAATAGAAACTTATACACTGTAGAATTGGTTTATCAAGACAAATACTGTTCAATATGTTGACAATTATTGTCAAGTACCGTTTGAAATCGCAAAATAGCATCTTCAACAGCCATGCGAAACAAATACCAGGACATGTCTAGGGCCTGACGGAGAGTCTTTGAGTTCTGGCAATGTTCCATTTGCAGTAATTGCACCTCTTCGAAAGTTGTTCAAAGCTCAAACCCTCCGCAAAGCTTTTGGTGCGCAATCATCATTTTGATAAAAAAGTTTCACCAATAATGTACGATCTAGTAAACTGCACAACATTTTCAGTGAAAAAGGCATGAGATTGAAAAGAGATACATAATACATTGCGTTGTTTTATTTAACATTTTCATTGTGCATGAGCAGATACATCACGTGGATGATAAAATTTGCAAATATGCCAAAATTTTATCATAAAACTCCGTTTGGTGTCCAATTCTGAAAAAAAAAATATGTTAATTACCTTTCGCATCCCTTTATTTAGATGATTCCAATTTTCATACTTTTTCTGATGAATAGTTTCGACTACAAACAGCTCAGAGTACTCGTAGGTAAACTTTAAATATGCACACCCAATATATGAAAAGTTTCTGAAAATAAAAAAAAATTGCATTTGCATTCATAAGATAGGCATATTTCAATATGGTGGCGTAAAAGGGATGTAATTGTCACTCCCTTTTCATTTCGTATGTATTGAGATTAATTCTCATCCTGTCAGAACTCAAGAAAATGTAACACACATGTATCTGCATAACACGCCATTTAGCTTTAAAAACTAACTGCAATATATTTTGAATTTAAGTGACCTTTGCCAAAAATGAAATAAATAAACAAATAAACAACCTATACGCAACTGCAAACAAAACTGCTTGAAAAAGTTTCTTCAATAACATGATATTTAAAAAATAAAAATATATAAAAAAAAATAATAAAAATAAATTCTAAAACGTCCTTAAATTTTTTTAGTGACGAAATATATACCTTGAATCAAAATATTTTCATAATCATTTTTAATCAAATATGATCAGGGATTTTTTTAAATGTTTTACAAGGCTAAATGAAATAATCACATTTTATTAAGTTATTTACCGTTTTGTGTTTTAAAAAAATCGGTTCAACAGCTGTCAATGAATGTATTTTTTCTTTTATTAGTTATGTATATTAAAATAGATAATTTATCAACACTATTCATCTTTTATTCCTTTTCTAGAATGAAAAAGCGTTAAAAAATATTCACGAATAACAATGTAGTATGAGAAGCTTAATACGTTTTTATTTAATATCACAAAACTACATAAATAAAAAGAGAAACATTGAATATGTTGCTGTAGAAAATTGATTTTATTTCCTTACAAACGCAATAAATTATTCCTTTGACTTTTGCGACCGAAAGTATCTTTCTTCTTTTCCTTCTTCTTTAGCTTCAATGTATGCTTCAAATATGAGAGCCAAGTAAATATTGATACAGCTAACTAAATAAAAATATATCCTCCGTTTCTGCAGCATAATGCATTTTTAATTAGTCCTTCCTTGACTTTTATGTCACATTCTCTTTTACAGATTGCATCTACTACAACTACAAACAATAATGTTGTATCAGCTGAAGTATCGATTACTGTCGACGATAACGATAACGGAGTGGAATATCGATGCGAAGCTTCAAATTCGGCTTCGGTCGTACCAATGGTTGCTACAACGCGGCTTTCAGTACATTGTAAGTTACTTCTTTTGTGTTTCGTATTTTTCACATATTTTAAAAAGATTATTTGTATATATGTTGAATTATGTATGCATTATTACGGAATATATTTTATAACATAAAACAAAATAAAGACTCTTAGATAGTATGAGGGGTTAATTAATATATATATTTTTTAACGTTTGTGCATGTGTTTCAATATAAATACTAGTCGTTGAGGTAGATTGTAAGCTTCAGTAGTCAACAAATTAAGTTCAGTATAAGCCTCGTAATAACACTACAGAAATGGTTGATTAATATCTCTGTAGAAATATTCATCATTATTTGATGATCGCTTATGACTTATAAGAAATGGCTGCAGATCGTTAAATTATAACAGTTCATTTTGAATCGAAAATAAATCTTTTTTAAAACATTTTATCTAGTAACTGTGGCTGACTTCTAGTGCAAGATTAAACGTAGGATAACTTTTTTTTTATTATGAGAAAATTTCTTCAACTTTGACATCCACCTGCAACGAATATAGTATTTCAGGTTGTAATTTCACATCCATATATAGTGTAATTATATTTGTATATTTTGTATATATTTTCTGTAGATTTTGTACTCTGAAATTATTCTTTATCGTAAAGTAAAAAATATGATGTTCACGAATAAAAATTGTTTTAATAATACTTTTCTTATCTTTATATACCTTTTTTCATTTATTTGAAGTTCTTATGATTTTTTTGTAAATGTTTTTACTGCATGGCATCTTTAATTTATATGGTATAAATGTAAAGTTATAAAATATTCGCTGTAGAATAGGTCAAAGTTTAATAAATTTCCCCGAACAGAGTGAGAAATATTTATTCCAGGATTCGATCCTGGAACCTTGGCTGTACACCTTAATGCCTTAACCAGTGAGCTACGCAGATTACATCCAGCCTGAAGCAATTCACTCATATGTTCCATACCAGTGAATCTGCAACTCGGAAGGTTCTTAGAAAAAAAATTGTTTTATAAATGTCTGTAAAAATTGTCTGGGTGGCTCAGTGGTTAGAGCATTGGATCGTATAACCAAGTTCCAAGTTCGAATTCTAACCTACATACTATTAGAGAAAATTTATTCAACTTTGACCCTTATCTGCAACGAATATACTATTTCAGGTTTAATTTTCTCATGCATATTATGATATAATTATTGTCTATGGTATTATGGAGTTCCGTGTGTATGTATTTTCATCAGTAATAAAAACCTGTCGAAATTGCAGATCCGATGGTACTAAGATATGAGTAAATTGTGTCAGGCTAGATATCGTCCGGGTAGCTCCGTGGTTAGAGCATTGGAGGGTATAGCTAAAGTCCCAGGTTCGAATCTTGACCAAGATACTTTTCACTCTGTTGGAGAAAATTTATTAAACCGTCATCTCTTACTACAACGAATATTTTATACCTTTATATTTACAACAATATAAATTAAAGATGCCATGCAGTAAAACCATTTACAAAAAATGCATAGGAACTTCAAATAAATGAAAAAAGGTATATATAGATAAGAAAAGTATTATTAAAACAGTTTTTATTCGTGAACATCATATTTTTTACTGTACGATAAAGAATAATTTCAGAGTAGAAAATCTACAGAAAAAATATACAATTCTTGCAACATCTCCATAAAATAAAACATTGTTACAAAGCTTCTTCGAATTTTTTAAAGTCTCCATTTTCTTTTCACTAATAACAACAAAAGAAAAACAGGGAAAAAAAAGCTCCAGTGTTTGACAAGCCTTTTTTATTTCAACAATAACTAAAAAAAAATTTGAGTAGTGTATATAATAAGCGATAATGGTTATTCAGATATTTTTACTTTGAGAAAATGGAACCGAAATTTTAACTTCTATGAATTATGTATAAAATTGTTGCACAGTCGCTGCCTAAAATAATAAACGTAAAACAAAGAAATATATAAGTTGAATGTTTTTTTTCTTTGTTCATATATTTATTTTGCTTTTGAAGATATAAAATGTTTCTTTTCGAAATAAACTTTTTTTTTTATCACAGTCTCACAACCATAATAAAAATGATTGTTTAAGGCTGGAGTTTTTAATGTTATTAACAAATAAAAATGATATTTAATTTTATGCAATGTATTTTGATAGAAAACATTTAAATTATTGAAACAAATTTAAAATGCAGATTCTAATCAGTATATATAGTGAAATTGGTATGTTAGTCTAATTGCAAGAGTAACAGAATTGAATTAAAGCTTATCTTTCTATTATTCCGTTGTAAGCATTTCGGTGTTTAAATACTGGACGTAGGTAACAAAACTAATTTAAAGGTTTTTGACTATGCTGATTCTAATGGTAACAAAATACTATATGTTTGTATTTACAGTTTTTTGACAATTGTTGCACAGTCGCTGCCTAAAATAATAAACGTAAAACAAGGAAATATATAAGTTGAATGTTTTTTTTTCTTTGTTCATATATTTATTTTGCTTTTGAAGATATAAAATGTTTCTTTTCGAAATAAACTTTTTTTTTATCACAGCCTCACAAACATAATAAAAATGATTGTTTAAGCCTGCAGTCTTTAATGTTATTAACAAAAAAAAAATGATATTTAATTTTATGCAATGTATTTTGATAGAATGCATTTAAGTTATTGAAACAAAATTCCAAATTCAGATTCTAATCAGTATATATAGTCTAATTGGTATATTAGTCTAATTGCAAGAGTAACAGAATTGAATTAAAGCTTATATTTCTATTATCCTGTTGTAAGCATTTCGGTATTGAAATATTGGACGTAGTACACAAAACTAATTTAAAGGTTTTTGACTATGCTGATTCTAATGTTAACAAAATACTATATGTTTGTATTTACAGTTTTTTGACGATTGAGGGGGTCGGGGCAAGAAAGTGCCAAGCCACATTTGGGTGAAATAAATGTAACACTGTAATCTGTTGCTTATTATTGTGAGTTATAATATCCTAAATATAATTTGTTTTTAATGTCACGTGATGGCAGTATATATCCCAGGTTTCGTTTTTGTCTCAGATGTTTATGCCCCCAATGAAGATAGCTAATTTACAAAAAATGTAATAATAATATCATTAAAGTAATCCCATATTGCTACTCAAAATATCTCAAATGTTACTAAGACATTGGCGAGCAAACTTTGTTATATATCTTGATTTGAATATTTGCTCAAATTTTCAAATTGAAATATCTGAGAAGTTCAAAACTGTGGCTTAGCACTCTCTTTCCCCGACCCCGTCAATTGTATTTTTAACTAAAAATCAATTTTTAAACATTAGTTTAATAATGCATTACGTTAAAATATGTATTATGCTTGCATTTTGGAAATATCATATGAAACAAAAAGTAATGGTATACATAAATTCTTTTTGACAGGTGCTTTATTTATGATATATTTATTAATTACTTATTAAAGATTTATTAATTAATTTAGTAATTTATTTATTAACGTGTGGTAGAAGCGATTGTTTCTTTTTTCTATAATTTATAGATCATTAACTAATCATCTGAATTGATGAAATTAATATTTCCAAGTTTTTATCATGTTGATTTTAAATATGAAATAAAAATGTGGTAGTCACAAAGAAAGTTTAAAAAGGTGGATTTAATTATAATATGTAGATAGCCCCTCATGGCAAAATAAATCATATTATACTACTAGTAGAAAGGTTTTTTTTATTTGATCATATCTTTCTTTTGATTTTGGAAATAGACAATGTTTCTTATCTAAATTAACATTTAAAAGAATTGTCAATCTCTCAAACATAATAAAAACAATTACTTAAGCTTGTAAGTTGTTATGTAGAAAACAAAGATTCATTGATTTTATTTACAAATCAAATTCGCATTTAATTTTATGCAAATTATTTTAACAAAATGCATTTAAGTTATTCAAACAAAATTCTAGACAATGCCGATTCTAATTACTTTATTAATTGCAAAGCATGCCAGAATTAAAGCCCTTCATTTTTTCCCGCTATTCATTTGTAAGCCTTTCAGCGTTCAAATCTTGGACGGAGAACCCAAAACTAATTGAAGGCCCCAATGTCTTGCCAAATTAAATGAAAAGCTTAGTAAATATAAAAGTCTCTGTAATTAAAATTGCTTCATTAATAAGGACACATAATTCCGTTCATTTAATCAATGCAACGAATTTCAGTAGTCCGTTTTTTTTTTCACTGTGTAAGAACTGCTAACAAAATTGCCCGTGACTGCATCTAATTATGCAATGACTTATGCATTATCTAAGAATAGATTAAAGTATTTTTAAGTAAATCAACGTCACAGCTGCGTAAGATGGGATTAGAATGTTTCTGAATTTTTTCCGGTGTGAATATTTTGAAATGTCATTCTTACTCCATTTATTCTCAGTTTGATCAGTGTTGTGCGAATACATAAGATTCCAAGATTTTTACATAATCTATTAGTGCACATAATACTTTCGTTTATTATACTGATGTTAGGGTAAATTACTTAGTTAGGATTTAGGTAACAGGTAATTATTAAATACTTATTTTAAGAATATGCATAAATGTTATTCAAACACTGTTTTTTAAATAAATTGTTTATTGAGTAGGGTTTAATGAATATATTTTTCCTCTCTTGGTATCAATTACCGTCTGATATTATGTTAAGAAGACATAATCTTCTAAAAGTTCTTATTGTGTAATAATCATTATAGGCTTCGTTTAATTGGTTCACAGTTATTATTTTTGGTGTGGTTTTATGTTTAAAAAGATATATAATAAAATATTATGTGCTTAATAGAGTTTTAAAATTTATTTATAAAATTATTATTTATTGCTACAAAAATTCATTGCATTTATTTATTTTTCTTAAAAGGAACTTGAAAATATTTTTAATTATTAAACTCCTTATGAAAAAATCTCAATAATTGCTTTAAAATGTCTTATTATTATTTTTTTTTAATTAAATAAATAAAACTTTGACAGCGAACAGCGAACATTCCAAACTTTTAAATGGTATTAATGCAACTGCGCCATTGAAAGCAGAATCTAAAAGTTTACACAAGATTATACTACAGAGAAAAGGTTACTAGAAAATTTTTAGGGCCATATAAAATAAATCTTATGTAAGTCTACTAACTTTACTACAAATATATATATATATATATATATATATATATATAATATCTTAAAAATCAAAAGACAACGAACAAGTTCTATTATTAAATCCGACCAAATCTTTAATATAAAGATTTCATGTAAATACTGGGTTGTTCGAAAAGTTCCATTCGTTTGGGAAAACCAAACCGTACCGGAACATTCTGCTCGTCAATTATTACACATTAGATATCGCAATTAATGTCTATTAATGAAATGATAGAATTTTCCGGTACGAACCAACTTTCCCAAACGAAAAGAACTTTCCGAAGAACAAAATAATTTATAACAGAATATCTAACTTTAAATCAAAAGCTAACATATTTGAACAATAAATTACTTAGAATCATGAACGATTATTCTCAAGCCACTTTATTGCTACACACCCAGAAAATTTTTTTGTTGAATCAACAAACATTTGGTTGACCCAACAAAACTTTTTGTTTAAATATATGTCAGTGGAAATTTTGCTTGAATCAACAAAAAAATTCTTTTTTTGCAATTCCAAAAAAAAAATTTCGTATCGTCAGCAAAAAATGTTTTGTTAATTCAAGTAAAATGGTTCAATTTTACTTGAATTTTGCTGAAACAACCAAAATGTACTCAACAAAACATGTTTTGTAGTTTTAATCAATTCCTTTTTCTGGGTGCACACACACATATATATAGGTATTATATGTATATATATATATATATATATATATATATATATATATATATATATATATATTCTTCTTTCCTTGATACAAAAGAGAGTGGCTTAAGGATAATCGTGCATGATTCTAAATGTTCTTCCTTATATGTGTATATATATAATACCTATATATATATAAATGCATACATACATACATATAATATATATATGTATGTATGTATGCATTTATATATATATAGGTATTATATATATACACATATAAGGAAGAACATTTAGAATCATGCACGATTATCCTTAAGCCACTCTCTTTTGTATCAAGGAAAGAAGAATATATATATATATATATATATATATATATATAACAACTTCTGGTTACTCGAATGTTTATTCTTAAGTAACTCTACTGTTTTTGCATGAAAAAAAAAAGTGAAAAAAAATTACCTTACCTCTAGAAACATACTTACTTATATTTGAATGACTGTACTTCCGCTGACTGCTTTCATATGAATGAAGGTAAAAAAACATAAATAAGAAGAAACTATTTCTATATGCATAGAAACCTACTCCTAAAAAAAAGAAAACTACACTGTTTTGTATAGAGAAAAGTAAGAAGAAAGAATGCAACTACTTAGAGAAACACGCAGAATTATTCTTATATAGCACTTTTGCATGAAGAAATCGAGAGAAAAGGAAAGAAAATAACAACCGCTGTAGCATAGAGGCTTATTCCTAAATAACCCTACTGATTTTGCATCAAGAAAAAGGAGAGAAAAGAAACAATTAGTTACTTCTACTAAGGTCATGAAAATTGTACGTTGCCTAAGGCATTTGTTTTATTAATGCATAAAAATAAATTATTATTATTGACACTATGAATGAATTATAACATGAATTGACTCTAACGTTATAAAATATAATAGTATATGTGAATTTAAATAAGTTTGGCATATGCATTTGTTACTTTTTGCTTATGCAAATAAAGTAATTAAAAATATAAATATAAAAAAATGTTATATTTTGTGATTTTTCCTTGTCGTATTTAAGCTTTATTTTAGAAGAGTAAAAATATTTTGCAAAATCTCGTATTTATCTGATAAAAAAAAAAAAATAATAATAAAGCTGTGGATGCTTCATAATTGCATGTATATATAATCTTACACTATTCATGATTATGTTGATAGCTTATACAAAACGGTTTGGGAGAGAAAGATGTATGTTTAAAGAAGATTTTAAAATTTATCATCATCAATCAAATTTATCTCTAAGGTTTTTTATTCTTATATGTATTATTAAAAACAATTAAAAAAAGTGTGACCATTTTAAAAATTTTGTTTTTTAATTTAGTTCCACCAAAAGCTGTTAACATCAAAATCAAGCCAAAGCGACCTAAAGCTGGACAAAAGGTATGTTTTCATTTAAATACTTTCTACATTATTTTTGGTGATAGGGTATTTTAGATTAGAATTCCGTTTTTAACTTTAATGTTTTTAAGGAAGACTATAGATAATCAAACTGCAGTTAACTAGCACTATAAATAAATCACAGATTACTGAAAAAATATACAGTCATTATTTAGTGCTTATAAATTTCTTAGTAGATCGGGAACTTTCTGTACCCATGTCTAAACTTATTTTGACATCTATTTGAGTCATCCATTTTCGAAACTCGTTATGTCAAAAAATTGGAATTTTGCAAGAAATGAAAAAAACTTTTTACAATCCTAAAAATGTAGGCATTGTTTCGATTTTTGATTCAGATTTTTATATTATTATTATTATTTTACAATTTCGTAAGACAGGCCAAAAATGTTACATTTTTAGTTCATTAAAAAAAAAATTAAAAATTAAAAAATAAATAAATAAATGTTTGACATAACAAGTTTTGGTAATGTATATATATCAAATCATTCAATAAAAATACTAGCAAAATCAAGTTACACAAGTCAACAGTTTTACAAAACTCTTTTATTATCTAAAAAAAACACTCTAGGCTTAGGCCAATAAACTGTCAAAAAAAAATTAATTTTTTAAAAAATATAAAACTCCAAAAATATTTTCCTGTTCAAAAGGTATATTCACCAGAATCTTCCGCAGGACGTCATTTTCGACATTTTCCTATTAACAAGAATTGAATTGAGTGAAAAAGCGTATACTATTTTCAATTAATTGTTTTTGAAAGATGGCGGTTAAAATGTTTCACAGGCGTGCTAACAGTAAATTGGTTTATCGCCTAAAAAATGACATAATTTTTGTTTGTTGTGAAGCATTTATTTTAATTCTAAAGCTTTTTTGTAACTTCGCCCAAGTGACGCCATTTTCATCCCACCAGCACCAAAATGGGAAATAAAAGAATCTTAAAAGGACAATATACTTTTGAGAAATAATGTTTTGCATCAAAAGTCACGTTATCTGCAAAATATACTTTTCGAAATGTCCATTTCACTTACATTGTTTAATATGATTTCTTACTTGAAATTTAGTATTTAACAAAATTAATGTTATATGTACATATTTTATAAATGTACAATAATACTGGATTAATTTTTATCGTAAAAAATTGAAAGATCTCATGCAATTCAAATGCAACAATTCGAGTTGCCACAAAGTTTGTATCATTAGAAACAAAAACAAAAACAAAAACAAAAACAAAAACAGGATTTTCGAAAAACGAATATAACATTTCTATTTTACTCGTAACTGATCACAGTACTTTTGCTTAAAAAAAAAAAATAAATTGAGTTTTATGATTTCCACTTATCTTATTCTGAAAATTATTCCTATATTTTATGTTATTTAATTTTTTTTAAATGAAATAATGCACTAGATGCTTTACCTTTTTTAATTTCGATAACGGAATATAACAACATAATAATGAATAATAATTCTCTAAAAAGCATATCATTAAAAGAGGAAAACATCAAAGACATTTTAAATGCAATTTAAATATAAATATTTATTTTTAATATTAAAATTAATTGTCTACTCATTTTTTATGAGTGTCTCAGCTATCATGATGTAGCACTAAAATAGTTTTAAATATTTCAACTTTTAATAAAAAATAACAATCAAATTTCTTTTATTCTTGATAATAATAAGAGGCTAAATAAATATTTATCAAACGATTACTATCGAAATTTCCATTAAATTATTTTTAATAAGAATAGGGTGCTTTTTGTTAGAAGATGTCAATTGAATATAACAACTGTATTCTTACGTTGTAAAAGATAAAATGGCATTTTTTAATTCTTTATTCCTTTATAAAAAAAAATAACAAAATACTTTCTGCACAATAAAAAAATAAAATAAATAAAATGACATATATGCGTAATACAGCTCATGTATTTGTAACATATTTTCTTAAAAACTGTTAGGATAGAGTGAAAATTTTGCTTTTATATCTTTTTATCCTTAATCATAACTTTTAAAAACACGGACGGTTCGTAGTAATGTTAAAACAGCGGTGGCATTTTTTATGCACCTAGGCACTTTAAAGCCTGAATAGCAACTTTTAATTGTATCCTTGTTTAATGCAATGCTTAGTAGTAGTAGAAAAGTAATAAACATGAAATTGATTAAAAAAAAAGGACTAATTTAATTAGAATCAATATAACACGGTTGGCTTCTAGTGACATTAAAGCATGGGCGGCGCGGTGTCCGCAACCTATTTTACGCCCCCCCCCCCCCAAAAAAAAAAAAAGCTTTTGATTACATTATTCTTTAATGCAATGTCTAGTAATAGTATAAAAGTAATAAACATGAAATTTATCTAAAAAAATAATTAAAAAAAGAAAATATAATAGATTACACAGATACACGGGCGGCGTATTCCGTATGTCAGTGATGACTTACCAATAAAAATAATTAAAGCGAGTAGAAAAAATTTCGAACTGCAACTCAAACTTTGATTGAACGGCGAACAGTCTTTTCGGAGAGGGTAAATGAGGCGGAGGTATTAATCACGTAATTAATTTGGTATTCTCAGCTGTTTCTATACTGAGTGGCGTACACTGGACGCCCCTCCGTGTTTTTAAAGGTTCATAATACATTTATTTTATTTTTTGTTTATTAGTTATTCTCAATTTGACAATACAAATTTTTCCTTGTACCGGGATAATACACAATTTTAGTCAGCGGTTACGAAAGCATTAATTTCGTTGAATATTACAAGATTTTAAACATGCATTCTACTAAACGCATTCATCTATTTGTCATTATGAAACTATTTATACGAAAACAAGGTACCATTAGATACCTACTTTTGAAGATATTTCCTAATATTAATATTCTGATTATTTCCGGAAACAAAGTTCCCATGGATTGTTGCATTTAAATATCCCTATTTCTGAACAGTAATGCTTTCCTTATTCAATCGCCGAATCTTTGGAATTTAATTGGGCGAAAATATTATTAGTCAAAAGTAAATACCCGTGGGAACAATGTTTCTGGTCTATCTATATATATATTTGTCTTACGTGGCCTCGGAAATAGGGCAGAATTTCTACCTTATCGTTGGCAACAATCGTAGTTTCCAGAGCTCAGACCAATGACCAGACAAGATTGTGTTAGCCCCGCCTCCAATATGGCGGAAAGTGTCACAGCATTGAAACTGAAGCTAGCAATTATTAAAAATAAAATAATATGAACGTAATCCAAAGCGTCTGAGATGATTCCTCATTTTAATTATGAGAAATACTGTTAATTTCAAATAAATTCATTTTTTTCAAATGAATTCATTTAGAATTTATTCACGAATTTTACTCCCACAAAAAATCGGAGATAATAAAATATAAACTTTCTAGAATGCCTTGCTGCCATCTGTTGCCGTTTTATTGAAGTAAAAATAATTTTTTTTGCAGAAATCTATAATCAATTAGAATAATAAAATGTTGAACGAAATTTAAACAATCATTGATGATAAACTATCTTCCTACCACGTAGTGTTTTTTTTAATGAATTTAAGCCGTGCTGTACAATATTATAGGTGCTAATTATGTTTCCAAGATCCTCTTTTCATAGTATTTAAATTATTTATATGTCCATTAGTAGCATCAACTAAATGCATTTTTAGTTGTGTTTTCAACGGAGTTTTCAATTACTTTTGTACATTAAAAAAATTGTCAATTTCATATGTTCAAATGATTTATTGTAGTACTTATTCCGGCTAGAATTACTAGAAAAATAAAATGAGGTGAGCGAGCAAAGCGAGCTGTGACCGCGTAGCGGTCTCAATGTGAATTGCCTTGCAATTCACCGGGGGTTGGCGAGCGTTAGCGAGTAGGGGGCTAAGCCCCCTAGTATTGTATAAATGTCACAAGGGGTCAGTGACCCCTTGTGACATTTTCCTTTTTTTCTCAATTAACGCTTGTGTATCGATATTTTCAATATTATGTTATACCCGTTCGCGGCTCTCTGCGTGGCCCAGCGCACACTGTCTCGTCGATGACTGGAATTCCCAAACGATCCCCTGCGTGTGGGGAACATTACGGGGGAGGCGCCAAAGCTTAACAACTTTAGAAACCTATATTAGCTGCCTCCCTCAGAATTTCATTCATTGTTTTTACAAAAAGATCTTACTACTATATTGATTTTTGCATTTTATAAAATTATAATCAGTGTTTTTTGTTAAAAACTAAAAACCACAAAATAAGATTAGAAAGTATTAAAAGTATCTAATAAAATTTTACATATATAATATATAATATTACATAATATTTTACCTATCAAAGTGATACAAAAAAGTGAATATTTGTCAACTACATTATGCATAGCTACAGATCATAATTAGCATCCATATTTAGAACTTTCATTAATATTTCTCGCTATCATGAAAAATAAACTATCAACAAACATGTTTTAGTCTTCCCCATATTTCTCCCCTGTTCACAAAAAAAACCCCATCAATTTTGTTTCTTTTACAGAGCTGTATTAGAATGGCCCTTGATAAATGAATCTTTTAAGCACCCCTTTCCCCACTTCCACGATAAGTGACCTTTCTTAAAAATGAAAATGTCGCGACTTGTGCAGGCATTTTAAGCAGAAAGCGCTATTTCATCGATTTTTCATAAATAAAGCAAAGAAAAATGGGCGTCACATATTCTTTCCACGGCGGCAGTTTTATTTAGTCAAGTTGACGGCTTGTTTATGAACGTCACTCTGGAACCACTTTGTGAAAGTTGTCGACGTCAAATGAGAGAAGTAATACGTGATCACTTTTGTATTATATTTATACGCCATTCATCTCTTTTCTAATTAAAATCAATTCATCTTTTTTTAGGGAAGGTTCTGTCGAAAAGTATTTTGAGAATCTTTAATTTGTTTAACACTAAGTTAAATACATAATTATGTATCACACATGTAAGGGAAATTATTTCTCAGGTTATATTAATAAGCATCGGGTATCAAGGGAGTGAACAAGATTTATTTTTACTAAACACAAAAAAAAAAATGTAGAACATTAAATATTGATAGTTGATGTCTTAGAATTTAATAAACGTGATGAACGTATATGTTGGGGGAAAATCTTTTGGAACAGATGTGTTACACTCACACACCGATATTTGGCGACTTTTCGATTGGCGATATTTATAAGCCGACTCCAAACCAATAACTTAATAACCAATAGCCAAGTTACCATTAAAGGAAAAAATCCCCAAAATTTGGCGACTTTTTTCCTTTTTATAACCAATTAAAAAAAAAAAAAAAAAAACGGTGCGTGAGTGGGAGACATCATAGCCAATCTTTTTTTCAATGTACTATCCTTTAGAAAATGTATGGAATTTAAAAATACACTTTAAAAATATTGAACAAACTGGTGTAATACAATAAAACAAAAAAAATCATAATAACACCATAAAATTAAGATACGCGCTAGGCCTTTCTAAAGAACTTTGTTTTTCTTCATCAGGCACACAGAATACCTGCTACCACTTTGAAGGCGTGAGAAAGACTGTAATACTGATGACGGGAACAAGACTGAAAGGCAGAAGGCAGGAGAAAGACTGTCCAGTCTTCCTCCTCCTTTCAAAGTGGTAGCACGACTTCTTTCCACCTTATGAAGAAAAACAAAGTTCTTTCGAAAGGCATCGCGCATTTCCTAATTTTATGGTGTTATTAACAAGTTTTTGATTTTATTCTTACACTGTATATTTTCCTTAGAAATGTATAAGTGATAAAAAAGGAACCCTCTTCTGAATGATCTTAGTTTCAAATAGTTTCCGAGCCACAAGATGTAGTTTTTCCACAAATATGTGAAGTTAGAAGAAAAAACGGAAACCTACCTGGGAATTTCCTAACAACTTAATTTCGAATATTTTCGGATTTGTGGCAGGGTTTCATCAAAAATGCATATATATATATATATACATATATATATATATATGTAAGGAATTTTCCGGGGACGACTTGGGAGAAATAAGTTGGTGACACATAAATAAGTTTGACTCGGGACCTCTCTTGCGGATCTAACTCGTTTATTGAAGCCTTCCTTCTTACAGTCATATTCGCGCGTTCAATCGGAGGTCCCGCGAGCCATTTACGTTGTTTTGAGATCTACATGGCCGAGGGTTTGGCTGACAGCTCAAATGTGCCAAATATCTGTCTTCTTCGTCCTTGCATTTGGTTTTAATCAGAATTTAGGATATTTTCCAGCAGAGGGAGAAAGAGTCAAATTGGGAGGATCATTTATTTTAATTGGTCAATTAGCTTTTGACTGATGTCTGGGGTCTTATGCCGACACCAAGGCTTGGCCGGCCTGGGAGCCGCGCCCCACAGACTGCTGCAAGAAATGCAAACTCATCACTTTTAAAACTTAAAGAGATGTCGAAATTGATAGATGAAAGTAATATTTGTGAGGCTGAGAAACAAAGATCACAGCGGCAGATTAGATTTAAGCATTAGATTTAAAAGTTAGAAAAAATGTTTTGGGATTTTAAATTTAAATTTTGCATTTTAAAAAGGGTTTATTTTTATCCTTTCACGCATATATATATATATATATAGGCGATCGAGTTGTGAACTTTCTTAACATTTAGTTTCAAATAATTCTGGAACTGTGACAAATAGCTTTTCCGGAAAATTCTGGTGAGAACGTTTTTGAAATAAGCTGTTTTTCGTTTGCAATTTTTAATCGATTTTTAGCAAAATCAGTTGAAGGAGGCAAATTTTATATTGCTGAACATCGAAACACTTTCGAGATCCAAGTTCTGGTTGCCAACAATACTTTCGAAATCAGCTTCTTACGGCATCCAGCAATCATCCTAGATATTTGCACATTGATAAACGAACGGATGTTTGCATTAACAGTTGAATCTCAGACTCTGTCCAATGAGCAATAATAAAATTGTTGATAATAATAACGCTTACCCGATAGAGATAAAAGTCATTACGAGAAACTTATACAAAGAATATCTAGAACAGTAAAATCTAAATATTAACAATTCCAAAAAAAAAAAAAAGAATAAAAGTAGAAAAGAAACTAGTCGTTGGGGGAGGACCCCGTAATACTTACTCATCATGGATATACATAATCTAAAATATGAAAATAAAACATGTGTAAACTATTTATAAAATGCATTGCAATTCGAATAAAATCGTGGCTTAATGACATCATAAACTTTAAATACTCTATTATCGAATTGCGTAAAAGAAACACCCTTATAACTCCACAATTGATAATCATATTAACTAACGGTTTACTGCTTCGGATTAAGTGTCTCATATCCAATTAAAATATATATTTGAATTGAAATTTGAATGAAATACAATGTCATGAAAAATCGAAGATTGTGGAAAATAGGATTACAAATATCTCGGCAACTAATTATCCGATCGACTTCATTCTTTATGCAAAATTTATGTTGTTTTATTGTTTTTTATATACACTCCTTAAGGGGTCAGGTAACCTTTAAAGTGTCAGAAATTTGAAAAAAAATATATTAGCTTATAATTAAATATGATTATTTAGGAACAATTTAAAATAAACCCCATGCAAAAATTCACTTTAGAAGTGGAGTTATGTCTAAAACAGTCTGAGCTTTTTGTATATGATCAAGGGGCAGTTTGATCTTTGAAGTAAATTTTCTCAAAACGACGATTTTATTCATTGCGCGCACGATTTAAGAAAAATGATTGGTTAGAATTTCATGAAATTTTGACTGAATGTCTTAACCAAACAGATGCACAAACTGACCTACTATTATGTTTCTCAATTAACAAGTTTAGAATTTATGACTACTTTTGTAGTAAAAAAAACTCGATATTTAGAATTTCTCTAAAAAAAATTTTTTTTTTCTCAAGAACTACTCATTTTATTTTTTTCATCGTAGGTCATTTTGAGAACACATTATATATGTACTCATTAAAAAAATTTTGAATGGTTTTAGCCATTCAAATGTGAAAAATCGTGCGCGGAGTACATGCAAGAATAATTCTTTCGTAAAAAATTTATTATATTTTAAAATAAATTTAAAAGCTTTATATGAGTGTAAACATTTTTGGAGAATTTTAATTTATAAAATAAACCTTTATTAATATGCATTTAAAATTTTATAATTCAAAGTCAAATAGTTACGGAGTTATGATAATTCTTACAGAGGTCTCCTTTTCATGTATTTTGTGAGTTCAAAGGTTACCTGACCCCATAAAATAAACA
This sequence comes from Maratus michaelseni, assembly GCA_963931845.1. Taxonomy (NCBI): domain Eukaryota; kingdom Metazoa; phylum Arthropoda; class Arachnida; order Araneae; family Salticidae; genus Maratus; species Maratus michaelseni. Next base: position 135,197,594 of record OZ007588.1, on the reverse strand, counting down.
ATTAAATTTTTTTTTAAATACCTTTTATCAGAGTGAATATTTCGAGAGTCCGAAAATATAGTTCCGGATAATCAAGGTTACTGAAATTCAATAAGATTCTTCCCATTATTACATACTAAGTACATACCAAATTTCAAGTCTCTATCTCAATTTGTTCGGGAGATAGAGCTTTTACACACACACACACACACACACACACAGACACACAGGCAGACGGACGGCAAAATTGTTTTCTACAGATATGTTTTTCGGAATCTCCAGTGTCTGAGACGTGTAAATCCATCATTATTTCTTTCGATTTTCAAAATGATTACAATACCCTATACTGCGTATGATGAGTAAGAAAAAAATGACAGTTCTTTTAAGCTTCGATTTAAAATTTTAATATTTTCTGGGTCTATATGTAAGTATGTACGTATGCATATAAGTCAAACTAACCCAATCTTGAACAGATGACATTTTTTTAAAGTTTTACATTAGGTTGTCCTCATTTTCTGACGTTGTCCTTCAACCTGTGAGCTTTTGAAATAACCACATAAAACTTACACATTCCAAAAATAACTTTATCTATACCTTTCAAGTGTTTGAACAAAAAAATGAAAAAAAAAATCAGTGAAATGCATCTCCAGAGATTTGTGGTTTTGGTTATGCGTAAGAATATTTATTCTCGCTCAAAACCCTATCTGTCAACTAAGCTAGAAAAGTGTATAAAGATACTCACATCGAATCCCATAAGCCAAGGAAATATGAAAACTTCTTTTGAGAATTTGGCAAAGAATTCTCAGATCTATTTTTAAAAGCGATGGAATCCGTAGAAAAATGATCATAACACAGTAGGAGGATTGTCGTATTAAGAGATATTTATATATTACTCATGGTAACATTAAGTTATTTGAAAGATGGCATATGAATGGGATATGTTGTTGGAATTCTTGTACACCTCTCGAATGTCCTAGAATTCTTTTAAAAGTACTGTGATATGATACGCGTTAAAATAATATTTATGATATGACGAAGAATGTATTTCATACAGCAGTATGATTATCGTATAAAAAAATACATATATATTACTTATGGCAATATTATGTTACTTGAAGGGTAGCAGACGAATAGGACATAGTATTGAAATATCTAAATGTTGTTAAGAGACATAAACTTATTTTAAAACTTCTTTTATTTCCTAAAACTGTCCTAAAAATTCAGTTCTAGAAGAAAAGTTATTTTCATATAATAAGATATTTATCGTATTCATAAATATTTATAGATAACTCATGGTAAATATTAATATTCTTTGAATAAGTAAAAATAATGTTATTTGAAAAGTAGCAGATGAATGGGATATTTTATTGAAATATTAGATGTTTCAAACTGCCTTGTATATCTTTTAAATCTTCTCATTACTTCTAAATTTGCCCCCCAATATATATTTATCATAAGAAGAAGAAAATTCTTCCTGTACGGGTGTAATATATTACGCATCTCAGCGTTATATAAAAACTTAGGAATATACTTCAAACATTATTCAGAGCAAAACTAATTTTTTTTTTAAATCCCCTTTTGTTATCTAATACTAAACAAGACCTTTTTAAAACTTCAAAGAAACTTCTGAAATTATAAGAAGTACCTCTCTCGAGGTTACAGTTATTTTTCGTCTAATTCTTTCACATCCCATTCATTATTTTGTCTTTTTATAATTAAAATTCTAAAGAAAATTGAATAAATTTTCTATAATATATTAGTAATAATAATAATGATGATGTTGATAATAAGGATTTATTTTGTAGTAATTAGCATAATACTCTATCACGAGAGATTTTATGTAAACTTTTTTTTAGTTTCTTATTTTTATATTTTTATATTATGATTTTATGAAAAAAAATTCAAATATAAAAATTTTCATCAAATCCTTTCATGTTTTTTTTTAAAAAATGGCAGTAATTTTGTTATATCCTGTTATTATTTTATCATCCGAGATTTTGAAATAACCAATATATGAATAAATGCGTAATGTTTTCTTTTTCGGTTATTTTTAAATCCTTATATTTAAATAATACTGTCAATATATTACAAAAGTTTCTTGTTTGGCTTAATATTTATACAATGTGTTTAGAACAATCTTTTATTTAAGTTGTAAAAGATGAAAGAATCATTTGACAATAGGTGAAATCATGCCACGAACACACTTTTAAAATAAGAAAGCAAAATACACAATACTTGTAATTTAAGAAAGGTTCAGAAACCACATGATCTGCAATACATTATTACGAAATTTTATTGCACTATTAAAACTGATAATGTAAGAAATGTTGGATTCTAAATTGCATAAAAAAACCCTGGTATAATCGTTATTTTCACCTTTTCATCATTACTTTAAGAAAGTTTTATATGTTATCAAAATTTAAATTATAAACATTTATTAAATTTCATAGAGTACGTTCCAACCCATTAAAGACCGCATTATTTTTCTCAATAAAATACAAATATTGCGATTGATACCACTTTTATATTATAGCAATTTAAGAATTACTATATCATGCTGTTTCTTGCATAAAATAAAGTGAATATTTATCCTAAAAACAAACTGGTGTTACCTTAAAACCTGATAATGTTGCTAAAATGCAACGTCAGTCATTAATGGGTTAAAATATTTAAATGTATTTTTTTTAATCAAAAATATCACCTTGTAAAAATCTTATATCAAATAATATTAGAAATATTAAACTAAGCATTAAAATTTCTGTTAAAAATTATTTATGTATTTTTCATAGTAAAAATATGCTACTTGAAAGGTAGCAGATAACTTTATTTGAAAAATAAGACTTTTTTTTTTTTTTCAAAAATCTTAATATTTAGAAAAATTTCACGTCACATTACCATAAAATGTACGCATATGCAAATACAAAACAATCTTTTATCTCTCTTTCAAATATTTGACAACAAAATCACGATTAATTCAACTATATCCATCGTATAAATGTAAATACCGTTATATTATTTCATAGAAGAGACAGAAAATGTATAAAAAGACATAAATTGTGGGGATTACGTGAGAAAATATGTAGAAACGTTGGATTCTACAATTGCAAGTAAAAAAAAAAAATACTGGTATAATTATTATTCTCACTTTTTTATTATTAGTTTAAGAAAGATTTATATGGTAAACATCTATTAAATTCCATTGAATATGTCTTAAAATATTTAAATATAATTTTTTTAATCAAAACTATCACCTTATAAAAATATTCTACAAAATAATATCAGAAGCATTGACCTAAGCATTAAAATTTCTAAAGACTCTTTTTTGGGGAAAATCTTAACTATAATACTTAGAAAAATTTTAAAGCCCGTCACGTTATTATAAAATGTACGCATATGCAAATACAAAACAATCTTTTATCTCTCTTTCAAATATTTGACAAAAAAATCACGGTTAAGTCAACTATAGCCATCATATGAATGTAGAATCCGTTATATCCTTTCATAGAAGAGATAGAAAATGTATAAAAAGACTTAAATTGTGGGGCTTACGTGGGAAAATATATGCATGACTTTTAAGGCTTTTAGAAATTGATGCATGATACGCAAGCTAAGGGCGTGAAGAAAAATAGCTCTCAAAATGTTTTATGAAGTTTTATGACGAATGTATCTTGTGGCTAAAACTTTTTATGAACATAAAAATCACTTTATCATCCATTTTGCGAACGAGGTAGAGGATTCATTGGAATCACGTATTTCATTTCTAAGTTTCCAGTGTAAAGCTACATTTTCTCTTCTCTCATTTTTGAATAATAAATATAGAAGATGTTTTAGATAGACAGTGTTTGAGAAATGTGTATGAAAAATTGATGTATCTCTGAAAAATATGCTCGAATGTGAAACTTTTTCATTTATTGTAGGATTTATGAAATGCCTTTTGAATAAAATACGTAAATAACTGTTTATTTTCCCCGAAATTAACATGATTTACAAAAAACAAAAACAAAGCATTTTAAAGCGAAGAAAACATTCGTTAAATATTTTGTCTGTTAAAATGAATATATTTAAATGTATTTTGCTTTAAAAATTCTTTTCAGGTAATAATTAACTCCTAGTGCTTTAAAAACTTATGAGAAACTTGATGATTTTTATATAAAACTACATTTCTCATTTTTGTTTTTTTGAATTATGCTTGCTGAATAAAATGTGTAGTTTATGTTATAGATTTGAATAATAAATATATGATTTGTTTTAGATTGGCAGCGTTTGAGATAAGTGTATAAAAAATTGATGTTTCTCTGAAAAATATTTTCGAATGCGAAATTTTTCATTTATTAGGAGATTTATGAAATGCCTTCTAAATAAAATGTTTAGATAACTGTTGATTTCTTCCAGAATGAATGTGATTTATGAAAAAACACATTTCCAAGTGAAAGAAAGTTTAAACTATTTTATCCATTGAAATGAATATATTTAAATATATTTTACTTTAAATATTCTTTTCAATTAAAACGATTTAAACAATCTTTTCAGCTAATAATTAACCCTTTGCGATATAAAAGACATGCTGATTCTTAAATAAAGCTACTTATTGTTTTCTCTCGTTTCTGAATAAAAAATATAGTAAACGTTTTAGATAGAAAGTGCTTTAGGAATGAGTATAAAATATTGAGGCATTTTTGCGGAAATGTTTCAATTATTTGAAAACTTTTGAAATATGCTTGCTGAATAAAATGTGTAAATTATTTCCATCCACATTTAAAGTCATTAGCCTGAAAAATCCTTTTAAATGAAAAAACTTTCTTTAAACTATTGTCTGTGTTAAAATAAAAGCTGAAAAAAAAAAAAGTTGATTTTATAGAAAAGAAAATTGGAGTGGCTGCCTTTCGACTTTCCAAACACTGATGTAGGTTTCCAGAATGTAAGCAAAAAAGAACATATATAAATTTCTGATGCAGACAGACAGACAGCGCCCACACTAGGGACCAGCTTATGGTTAATTGCTAGGACGAACCCCTAAGCCTAGGGAGGGAAAAATATTACTATCCGGCGCCACCATAGCAAGGGACGAGCCCGGCCTTCACAGCAAGGCAGAAGACCCTGCTTATTTTTAAGTCAAAATTTTTGAAAGTTACAATAGTGTTACATTTGCAGCCCAATTTTGCTGAGCGTGCAGAAGTTATTTACATTTTTCAGTTATAACAATTACATGTTAGCTACAATAATTATATTTACAAAGTAAAAACGTTACCTAACTTTGCCACAAGGCTGGACGAACGTTAAAATTATTACAATAATCGATATTTTACGTAAGCTTTAGTTATAGTTATTTATATAGCATTTTGAGATAAACATTATAATTACAATTATTTACAATTAAATTTATGATGTAATGGAATTGATTGAATTCAAACGCTAGCCAGTAATGTTTGAAACTAAAGACGTTACCTTTGTGCTACTAGTACTTGATTCCACCGCCGCAATATTTACCGTTTATATTCTCCACATTCCTTTGGTAACTTTTCTTTTAAAATCGGTTGCGAAACGCTTTGAAAATAGTTTAAAAATTGATTAAATATCTAATCTATCGACCGAGTTTCACGAGCTATTATCAGTTATAATCTATACAGTTTTTGAGACAGTGGTTTATAAAATATTCACCAAATAAGACCTCTATCGGCAGTACCGTTTGAGAGTTACCTCGTTCACTCATGCATGCGCGCACACGCACACACAGCTCATGACTACAATACTTTCCTTACATTATGTGTTCGAGTAATATTTAACCTCTTAAATACGTAGTAGAGACGTGATGATTAAAAAAAAAGAATCTGCGTGTAAAAGGGGAGAAATGTCATAAAGTGTTCGAAAAGTAAAAACGATCAGCCCGGACGCCGGAACAAAGCTGTTTATCTTACGAAAATAAAATCTGTTTTTAATAATCATAATTTTGATACTTTTAATATTTTAAATAAAGTATTGAACTCTTAATTTTTGAAAAAGTTTGTAAAATTGCAGATTATTTTCAGTAAGGTATGCAGTTTTTATCGTCAGCTTGGGCACCGTTATTTTTTTTACAGAAATTTAAATAAACTATAGTTTACATTTAATTTTATATGTGTTAATTTAAACATTATCCTGTCGAGTAATACTTAACCTCTTAAAGACGTAGGAGAGACGTGAGGATTAAAATAAAATAGTCTAAAAGGGGAGAAATATCTTAAATTCTTACCACAATCAATACAAAAACTCATAAATACGTACAAGACACGTAATGAATTTCAGAGGCCTTGGATAAAAATTTCGAGTTGTATGCATATTTTAAATTTTTATAATTCGTTTAATGTATTAAATAATAAAATTAAACCATTCAAATGTATATAGTGATATTCATTTCATATTAAATGCAGTAATTAAGGTTACCAAACGTCTTCAAATTTTGGCAAAATTTGAGGACGGAAGTTGAATGTTGAAAATTTGAGGACACACAGTTTTTGATTAAGTAAACTTACTAAAATTTAAAAAAGTTGATAAATACGTAGAGTTTTTTTAAAAGTTAACGTTTAAAACGTTAAACATTTTAAAGTTGTAAAACTTAAAATTTTAGATTTTAGTCCCAATATAAAATTGGGTCACCTTCCTAACAATAGCATTGTTAAAAGGCAAGCAATTGCAACGAAATTGAGCATAAACTTCTACCAGCAGTGATACATTAAAAAAAATTACGCATTTAGTAGTTCATCCAGTTATAAAGTATAATGTATTCGTTAGTTTATAATAATAACGATAAAACTTATAATTTTCATATCTGATGAGGTTAGTTAATCATTTTTAACTACAAAAATTATATTCATCCCGAATTTGATATCTGTGTCATAGCTGTCAATTTTTTACGCTTTTTTTTTCTTTCAAGTCAAATAAACATATCTTGAATCTAAAATTTTACTTAAAATGGAATCATAAATGTACGCATAAAAGCGAGACACATTTTTAAAATAATTTTTATGTTTTTAAACATTATTATTTCACTTTTTAAAAAAGAATAAAAATTGGTAGGTATGTTAAGCACTGCATACAAAACATCTTATTATTTTATTTGCTTAAAAATTCTTTGCAAATAAAATACCTTTTCAATTTCTGTTCTCACTGATTCACATTTTTTTTCTTTTTCTTTTTCTTTCTTTCTTTTTTTTTTTCTTTGCTTCTATTTTAAATGCACATATTCTATTTTTTAAACTTTATCATTTCAGCGAAATTTTAATTAAATTATTTCTTTTATTTCTCAATATCTCTTACGAGGTATTTAAATTGAATACTTTCATTATAACTTCCAAATATTTGATTATGAAAATAAAGGTACATGCCTGTTATACTTCACAATTTCAATTTCTAATTATGAAAAAGGAATATCTGAAATTTTTTTGTCAATTTTTTTTTCAATAATTAGAATGTCTATCTAATATTTATCCTTGATAAGAAAAAAAAATCATCATATCAAATAAAACTTACATGCCCTTATATTTTAATGTCTGTATTCCTAACAATACTCGACAAATAATTCAAAAATTGAATTACAACTAATCACGAAAAATGTTCAAGAAAATGTTTCATCCATTTATCATAAAATACACACTTCGATTAATTCATATATGTTTGCCTCGGGCACCAGTTTCTCTACAAGTGCACAGCATGTGCTTTAACCAACATCTAATTTCGAAATCATTGTGTGTGCTTCCCTTTCTCTCTCTCTCTCTCTCTTCCTTCTGTACACAATAACTATTTTAATATTAGTGATTTAAGTATACAAATTATGCAGATGAATTAATTCAGATCGTAGGCATTAATGTGAAGTTATTATTAGAGCTTGATACTCTCTCTTATATGTTCTTGACAATGGAATCAAAATAATTGTAGGCTTATTTTAGGGAAGTGGTTTGTAAATGAGATATGAAATGATTCATTTATTATTATTCATTTATTCATTGCGTTTATTTTATAATTTTCTTTTAAGTCAACTTTAATTTGAAAAAGGAAGTTAAAAAAAAAAACAATATTTTATTTTAAGTTATATTTTATAAAAGACAATTAGCATGGGTCTAATTCAAATCAGTTAATAATATTTCTTAGTACCAGCAAAATCTACAAGGAAATATCTATGTATATTTTTTAAGTATTTACAATGCTTTCGTAAGACATAATTAATTCAAATCAGTTAATAATATTGTAATTAGTACCAGAAAAATCTACAAGGAAGTATGTAAGTATATTTTTAAGTATTTACATTTCCTCCGTATGATACCTCCGTAATATTACCATGAGACGTGATTTAAGTATTTGCTCCTTTATTCAACGGGTAAAAAAACTTTCTAAAATTTTTACCAAAATATCTATAATATCCTCAATAATATTATTACTGATCTGCCGGACTACAATGTCTCCGACTCCAGCAATAAGAAAAGACCGCGTTATTCAACATTTGTTGAAGATAATGCCTAATTTTTTTCTGCTTTTGTTTTGTTTAACATGCATTTATTTTAAACTTGTTAAATATATATATTGTAAAAAATATATATAAAGAAATATATAAAATTATTATACTTTATTTAAAATTTTTAACCATGCTGTTTCTACTAACAATAAAAAAAAATATGGTTATCATTGACAGGTGCATTTTTCTCCTTGACCTCGACTGTTTAGAAAAATTGAACATTTTATCACTCTACATTTTTCAATTTTTTTAATTGTAATTACTATATTTGTTTTTTAAATGTCCTTATATTTTTCATTTTTAATCTTATCCTAAACAATCTTCTATATTTAATTTTCATTATACTCAGTTGTAGTTTAGACTACAGTTAGAATCATTGGTCTCCTCTCTTATGACTCCTTAAGTTTTAGAAATGCAGTTACTTGTAGATAGGGCGTAAAGTTGGCGTCAACCACGAAGCCCAAGAAATGCCTAAACTGTTCAACTGTTCGGATTTCTACATATCTGGAAATAAGGCATGTCTTAATGCGTAAAAATGCTACCCGAGCAGAGACTCTCTCTCATTACACTCCTGAAGTTTTTAATGAGATGTGTTTACGTTGTCTCTGTATTTCGAAAGTTATTATACAGTAGTAACTAGTATGCGCCGATTTCAAACTTTTTTACAGTCCATGTACCGTGATTTTAATATACAGTATATAGAGTCTTCCAAAATCCGACCGACAAATTAAGAGGATGATAGAAGGCATCAAGAGGATAAAAATTTACTATAGAACATGGAGTTGCAAACCATTTTTAAGTGAAAGAAAATCGCAAAAATAGTTATGAAGGGTGTGACGTCGAGTGAAAAAAAATGACCAATAATAACTAGTAAAAGTATTAATATGACGTCAAGCATCATTACAATGCATTGCAGTTCAACGTCAGAAAGGAGACGATGACACATTTTTATAGAAATTGTTCGAAGTTGCGGCCACGAAGGTCATTACACAGCCGACTCCGACGGACGAAGGATTGTCGGACGTGTTAAAACATATTCCTATAAAAATGTCGCGTCGTCTCCTTTCTGATGTTGAACTGTGATGCACTGTAATCATGCTTTACGTCAAATAAATGTTTTTTATATTTGTTATTGGTCATGTTTGTTCCACTCGACGTCACACCCGCTATAAATACTTTTCTATTTTCTCCTACTAAACGTGGTTTGCGACCACATGTTCTATGGTAAGTTGTCATCTTCTTGATGCCTTCTATAAACCCTGTTAATTTTTCGGTCTGTATATATGTATATATATATACATACACCGTACTGGTATACCCAGTGCTGTATATAAACTACTTTTTACGGCAAAATACCCTTTTTCTGAATTACGGCACATACTCTGGTCACATTGCTGCCAGTACATGTACCATAATTTTAAGCAGTATTTTAAGAAGCATAATAGCTACATGTATCGCGAAGTACAACATTTTGCAAACAATTGATTAATATATATTATAGTATATATACAATTCATATATTTCTCATTTATACGACATTCAATTCTTCACGTCATATCATTGTAGCTGGAAAATGTATTACACCTTAAAGGTAAAATTTTCTTCAACGTCTTTTCATTTATGCGTTGTTTTTACCGGTCTTTTGAGAGACGTGTAAACGGTGCTTTACTGTATACATTTATTTATTTACTTATTCAACTGTTCAATTGTTTAATCAAATTTATAGCTCAGAGTTTCCCAAAGTGTGATACGCGTACCTCTTGGGAATAATCGGAAAATTTCTAGGAAATACGTGATGAGTCTCTGTTGGCAACCAGCATACGAAACAAGGTAGTCAAATAAGTCAGTAAAAAGAGTTTTTCATCTAATTAACTGTTTAAAAAACTAAGTTTTAAAACCACACAAATATTTGAAGATTTCTTAATACGTGTCTATTTCAGCAAAATACCACCAAAAATGCAAGTGTGAAAAATTTCATCCGCGACGTTAAAAATTTTGCTCCCAGCGAAGCATACATTAAATGAAGGCTCAAAGTTATGTTTATGTGCATCTATTTTTTTTTTTTTTTTTTTTTTTTCATTTTTCTACTTATGATTATTACAAGTTAAAAAATAGGGTGTACGCAAAAGCATTTTTTTCAATGGGTACATTAAGCCTAAATGTTTTGGAATTACTACACTATTTGTTGTCCATTTTACCACTTTTCATTCACACATTATTTAAAAAAACATGGTCAAAAAATTTCACTAAAACCGTCCCCCAATTAAAAAATGTAAAAACAGTTTCGAGTAAAAAATATTCACCACTCCACATAAGCGCTTTCGTCCTAGCTAGAGCATCATCAGTTATGATCCTCTAGCTAGGGCATGACGCTCTAGCTAGGCCGAAAGAGCTTATGTGGAGTGGTGAAGATTTTTTATTCGAAACTGTTTTTACATTTTTTTTTAAATGGGGGACAGTTTTAGTGAAAAATTTTGACCATGTTTTTTAAATGTCTGAATGAAAATTGGGAAAATGGACAATAAATAGTAAATTTACTGACATTAACAAATGAACATCTGTTTTTAATTACTACACTATCTTGAGTAAATCTCTCTTAGGATAATCAACAAATAATTCAAAAAAAAATAATTTCAATAAATCATGAAAAATATTTAGAGAAATGTTTCATCCATTTATCGTAAAATACACACTTCGCTTAATTCATATCTTTGCCTCGGGCAGCAGTTTCTCTGCAAGTGCTCGGCATGTGCTTTAAACAACATCTAATTTCGAAATCATTGTTCTCTTCCTTATGTACACAATAAATATTTTAGTATTAGTGATTTAAGTGGAGAAATGATGCAGATTGAATTAATTCAGATGGTAGGCTTTAATGAGAAGTTATTATTAGAGCTCTCTTATATGTTCTTGACAATGGAATCAAAATATTTCTAGGCGCATTTTAGGGAAGTAATTTGTAAATGAGATACATGTTTAACAAAATAATGCGTATTATTATATTAGAATTTCCTTTTAAATTAATTTTATTTTGAAATGGAAAGTTGAAATATGAAATTTCCTCTATATTTCAATTTGGAAAGTTTCTATAGAGTTTATTTAAAAAAGTTAATAACACGCATGCCCAATTTGGTACGTACGACATTTTTTCTAGCACATGAAAACGTAAACTTGACGATCAGTATACAGATAGAGTTAACTTTTTCTTTTCGTTACAACAATAAAACTTTGATTAAGGGGGTTCGCTACCCTTCACATTGTGAAAAATTACAAAAATATCTTCTAATCGTTTGTTAAAAAGGGATTTTAGACATACCTACGAGTATAATACCTCGTAGTATAATCTGACGACGTTACGTAAAGATCCGATGATTATAAATATGCGAAAAGGCCGTTTTACTGCATCTATTTTACCTTTTAATGTATCAGAGTCGCGATGTTTAAATTCATTTCTTTTCATTTCGAGATTGTTTTTTGTTTTTTTGTTGTTGTTGTTGTTTTTTTTTTTTTGGGGGGGGGGCATTTTGTTATTCGCAATTTTAAATAAATTCACAATTGTAAGCAGTAGCTAATCTCTAACATTTGAGAATTTATTTAAATTTTAAACTTTGCTCGTAATTACTATTTATTATTCTCTCTCTCTCTAAGCGTGGGCACGTATTTGTATAATTGTGTTCTGTGTGTCTGCATGTGTATGTGTACGTTCGAAATTGTGTATATGTGTATAAATAAAACATTTTTAGGTAGAAAATATTTAATAAGATTTTTTTTCTAATTCAGAATATTGTAACCATTAATTCCCAAATAAGCATTATGTATTTTTAAAAATACATTGCTGCATGAGGAGTCAGACAAATACGTTTATACGTTTTTAAAATTTTTTAAGTTAAATTATTTTTAAAACTTTGTTTGATATAAAAGGACGAATTCTGAAGAATAGAAATTTTTTCACATTCCACGTAGTTTAAAATTCGATTCTCCATTAGCAAATTGATGCTTTAAATGCATTTTTCAATCTAAAATATTGCAAAGCTGCCTGTTTATCTTGAGTAAAGTGAAATTCGAGAATAACTTTTTTCTACTGTCGATACATTTTTAAAGAAAAGAGTTGCTTTTTAAAGTTTGATTTAAGAAAAAGGTACATTTATAAAGAATAAAATTTTATATTTACCAGTTATAAATAGAATTTTTGATTATGTAATCCTATGTACAATTTTTCAAATATTGAAATAGTTTTATTATTATTATTATTATTAGATCAAAACTGTGAAATAAATGAAATTTGAAACCGTTTATCTTTATAAAAAAGAAGACTGTCTGAAAAATATATTAATCTTTTAAGAGAATACTAATATTAGAATTTTTTTTTTAATGTTGCATATATGTATGCTGGGTTGAGGATAAATACCCATTAACACAACTTTTAACTAAATTATACAATTATTTTTTTAATTAAAATAGAAATAGTAAATTTTTCTTTCTTTGCACATTATAACAATTATATCGGTTTGATTCATTGTCACCTTCTTTAATTTTCCTAATATTCGGCGATATTTCAAAGTTAACTCGAATACAGTATTATTGATTTATAAACTTTTTTTGTGTTTTGACTCAGATTTTTGACCAAAATTAAATTTAAACATTAGCGTTCGCCCTGAATTCATTAGCAAAGCAAAGCCACATTATTTCTAGTTCCTCCACAAAAATGGGAAAAGTTTAACTTTTCTTTATTTCGCATTGATTTCGCTAAAACAATATATTTTAAACCTCTTTAATGTTCCCAAAATGCTAGTAATTGCTAATTAAACTTTCAGAAATTCTATTTAATAATAAACGCAAATTCTTTTATTCATCATACTTGTAAAATTTCAATTTCTCAAAGAAATAATGCGCCAGTCAAATGTAAAAAAAATAAAAAAATAAATAAATAAATAAATAAATTCATTAAGATACAACTAAATGTAAATATATTGCTTGAAGGTGCATAAAAACATACATAAAAACATTTAAAAGCACATTAAAGTCCTTTTAAAAAAACAAGCAAGAAAACGTGAAAAGATAACAACTCAACTCAACAATTTAGTTTTTCCACTGATGATGACCGAGTAACGGTTGAAAACGTTTTGGATTTTTTTTTTTTCAAGGACTTTAATGGGCTTTTAAATGTTTTTATGTATGTTTTTACGCACCTTCAAGCAATATATTTACATTTAGTTGTATCTTAATGAATTTTAGTTATTAAACAAGGTGAATTTGCACTGAAATTTTAACTTTTATTTTAAAAAAATCTTAATGAATTTTAGTTATTAAACAACGTGAATTTGCACTGAAATTTTAACTTTTATTAAAAAAAATCTTAATAAATATTTAGCATATTTTTCTTATTTACAGCATTCTTGTGTCTTTTGTTATTGTTATTTTTTAATTAAATAAAATTTTCTTTATTTATAAAAGAATTTGAAAGCTAATATAGATATTTTTTTTCTTTTTGCTCCTTCTTTTCCCATTGCTTTTTGTCAAGGAAATCATGTATTACAAAAATATGTAACTTCTGATGCTCTAATCTTTGAGAAAGATATAGTAAAATATTTATTTTATTTTATTTTTAGGTTACACTTTTGTGCGAATGTGCGAGCAGCAATCCGCAAGCAGAAATTACATGGTGGAAAGACGGCTTCTTAATTATTGGAACTCCTGATGGTGTATTTGATGCTCCTAATGGTGGAAGGTCAACTAAAAATCTCTTAGTACTAAATGTATCATCTTCAGATGACGGAGCTGTCTATACATGTCAAGCGACGAATACGGAACTGAAACAGAGTGCACATGATGCTATCACCATTAATGTATTATGTAAGATAAAATCCTAAGTAAACTAAAGTGAAATGAAAAATTCTTTTTTACTGGAAAAACAAAATATTGTTTTTATTTTATTTAATGCATGCATTTGATTTTTGAAGTTGCATAAAATTTTGTGATGTATATTTTAGAAAAATTAAGAATAATGAGATCACCAAATTCAACATTTTCAAAGAGATAAAATTAAAAGACCAAAGAAAGTTTCTACTTTAATATTTATTGAAATATGAAAATATATTTCTGTAGTTTGTCTTCAAAATTTTTTCAAAATACAAAATTTTTAGAAAGATAATAATAAAAAACAAAAATAATTATTTTTTACTTTAATATTAATTAAAATCTGAAAGTATATTTCAGCAGTTTTTCTGTAACAAATTTTCAAAATTCAAAACTTTCAGAGAGGTAAAAATAAAAGACCAAAGAAAGTTTTTTTTCTTTAATATCGTTTGAAATATGAAAATATAATTCTGTTGTCTTCAACATTTTTTCAAAATTCAAAATTTTAAAAGAGATAATAACAAAAGACAAAAAGAATTATTTTTTTAAATATTAATTAAAATCTGAAAGTATATTTCAGAAGTTTTTCTGTAACAAATTTTCAATATTCAAAACTTTCAGAGAGGTAAAAATAAACGAGCAAAGAAATTTTTTAGTTTTGTTTCAATTGAAATCGGAAAATATATTTCAGTAGTTTTCCTTTAACAAACTTTCAAAAATAAAAAATAAGAAATTATGCTCTCATTTCGCGTTGCAATATCTTCACCTAAAAAGTAAACAGTTTTAAAAAGTTGTTATGATATTAAATTCTTTTTTTTTTTCATTTAAATTCTGATGCGGGAAATAAGTTACCATTATAGACGTTATGTTTTTGATTGTCGTAAGCTCAGTGACGATTACATTGCACGATTACATTAAAAACGATGATTACATTAATAAATAGACGTTGTGAACGTTTGTTCTCAAAAGATTAAAGTCATAGTCAGACGTAAATGTATCTTTAAAATCCTGAATTCTAAAATTTCACATTTTTTTTCTATGATTATGCATTTTTTTATTAATTGTGGGTTATTCTTTTCTTCAAAATATTCAGTCTTTAATCATTAGCTCAATGACTTCTAAAATATTTTTTTTCATTTTGATTTTGATTTGTATCAATTACGTATTCTTAAACTTATCATATAAATTATTTTTATTGACGAATCACAGATAAACCCGAATTCGAGACAAAACCTCTGCAGCAGTATGATGTCATCGAGGGTGAATCCACCACGCTCAATATCTCAGCAAAAGCCAATCCGTCGGCAATCACGTATTCCTGGAGCAAAGCAAGTAGTTCGACGTCTCTCATGCCAGCGGACTCCAATGATGTAGCTGTGACTGCAGTGTTAGCTACGGGGTCTTTATTTAATCTTAGCAATGTGAGGAGAGATCAGGCTGGTAAATACAAACTGGAAGCAAGCAATGAAGAAGGAAGCAGCTTCGTGACAGTTGTGCTGAATGTACTTTGTAAGTACTTTATAGCATTTTTTTTGTTAAATTAATGAAATAAACAAGTGAACTTTACAAATAATATATACGTGAAACTTACAAAATAGACAATGGACAATTTCCGCCTGACGTCACACTCCCCCATCATGTGACTTACAGGTGAATGTAGTAGATGTAACTGAAAACGTAACTGTACTTGCGACACATGTTAATTGTTTATTTTACGCTTTTGAGTTTAATTTTGTCACCAAACAATATGATTTAACGAAGTTTTACAAGGAAGAAATCTTCTTTGTAAAACTTCCAGTTGATTGAATATTACAACAAATCCATTAATTTGGTTGACGAGAAGATGAATAAATCTTATGTAACTTTAGTCGACTTTCTTAATACTGGTATATATGTCCAGAAAGTAAAAAAAAAAAGAAAAAGGGATTTTATTTAAATTTCCGACACAATGGAATCGACTAAATTTGAAAGCTGGACCTCTCGCTTTGAAACAAGAGACGTTACTTCTGCTCTACTAATGTTTGATTACATCCGCGCAGTTTTGATCAATTATACTCTGTCGAATTTCCTTGGTGATTTTATTTATAGAATTGGTTACAAAATGGTTTTAAAACGGTTTAAGAATGGATTAATTACCTAAAAATCCAACGGCCAATGTTTACAAAAATTTATACTTTCCTTGCGGCAGTGGTTTATGGAGTGGCAAGTTTATGGTTATGGCAGTGGATAAATGATAACGCAATCGGAAGTACAGTTTGGAAGTTATTGCGTTCAATCACACACATGCACATAAATCATGATTACACTATGTGTACTTCCTTATGTGTATTTCTTTACACTATGTGCTCAGAAAGTAAAAACAGCTAAACTGTCATATTGTGCTGAAATGTCTTTTTTCTTTCTTTCTTTCGTTTATTTATTTATTTATTTATTTTTGTTAATTTGCCATAACGTTTGTCTATAAAAAAATAAAT
Organism: Maratus michaelseni; assembly: GCA_963931845.1. NCBI lineage: Eukaryota > Metazoa > Arthropoda > Arachnida > Araneae > Salticidae > Maratus > Maratus michaelseni. The sequence goes on along the minus strand of OZ007588.1, from coordinate 135,180,800 downwards.
AAATAAATTACTTGTGAAGCATCGCTTTATGTAAATTTTTCTCACTTGAACAGTTGATAATTTTCATTTCCAGATTTTTATTCTTACGTATTTTTACTATTTCTTTTCCTTTTTTTAACATTTTCTGTTGATAACTTAGAATATTTAAAACTTTATTACTACAGATGGTTGTATATCTTTATTTGCTAATTTTATTGATTATCCTACTTTTAGGTAATTTAATTTTTTAATTTTTTACTATTTTTCTTAACATTTTGTGTTACAAGTTTTCTAAATTTTACTATTTCAGAACGTTAAATATATATTTGGTACTTTTACTCCTTTACCTATTTTTAAATGAAAATTTCTTAATTAAAAGTTGTGTAAAAATTTATACTGAGACGCTTTGAGAACTTTGTTCGCATAACATCTGTCTCACAAAAAAATAAGAATGCATATATTTTTGAAAGCTTGAACCTGATGAAAAGAATTTTCATTTAAATAAATGTTTTTGTAGTAAAATTAAGAAAGTTGCTTTTCTACTCCAAAATTTAAAAGGAGCATCTTTTTTTCTGAAATGTGTTAATATCATGCATAACAAATGTACAATTTTTCTGCATTAATAATTCCTTCGTTCCTTCACATTAAGATTAAAGTACAAGGATCATTATCATTTTTAAGAGATTCCGCAGTAAATAAAAGGCTTTTTTTTCCTTTTATCGAAAACTTTTCATCATCTTAAGAACGGTAGTAAAAACTATTGTTTAAAGAAATCAAAAGAATTTTATGGATTTTCTAAAAGTAGAAATTTTTAAGTGAAAGAATACTTTTAAGTTCTTATGATAAGATTCATATTTTGTTAATTCATGTAAGAAAAGTGTTTTTTCATGATTCGCAAACAGCAGAAAATAAATGTTTGCAGAAAAGTATTTTTTCTGCATTTGTCATTTTAAGCATGTATGTTTAATTTTTAAATAAGCAACATAAAAAGAAAACTTTGAATATTCATGATATTTAAATATTAAAAATCATTGGCAAAGTTCAACAATCTTATTAAGCTGGTGAATATATATCTGTTCAGTCAAGGAAACCACTTATGGTGCAGCTCGCACCTAGAATCGAGACCTGGTGCACTTTGTAGCCCTATAGGTAAAAGTTATAGACCCTATAAATTTTTTCTGTTAAAATTATATTTTACAGATCATTTTATACTTTTAATTTTTTTTATTGGATTTTTAATTGTTAATTTTCAACCAAAAGCGAGTTAAGTAACCAAATAGGGTGCCACGAATCCAAATACTACTCAGACACAGCAGACGACTATGGCATTTGCAGAGGTGCCAACCTCTCATTAATATCCCGTAATATGCGGGTTAATTTAACCCAGGTTTAACACGTTTCGCACCAGAAATTTTTTAAAGAAATGAAATTAAATAAATTCCACGTAGAAACCTGAAATTAAATAAATAAAGATACATCCGATATTTTTTTTGGGTTTGAAGCGCTGTTAAGCTGGGTCACATTAACCCGCATATTATGGAATATTAATGAGAGGTTGGCACCTCTGCATTTGTCCAGGGTTGGCGAGACAAATTGTACGGTAACAAATAAAGCCAATTTCGTGCCGCAAAATATGCAATTATAATGTTGTATTTTTTCAAAATCAAATTCTTCGGTTCTTGAAGGAATTTTTAAACTTTTTTCAATATTTTATACTTATTATTGACTAATTTGTATTTTTAACTGCTGTTAAAAAAAAAAAAAAAAAAAAAAAAAAAAAAAAAAAAACCTTCTATGTTAATAGTCTGATAAGTGCTCCCGAAAACTGCATTTTCAGAAAGTTATGCTGCTGTAAAATAAAAAAAAATATGATTTTAACAGTAAAATGCAGTCGGCTCTCAAACTTCACGGTATATTGCTTTAAAACGCACCAGATCTCAATGCTAGGTGCGAGTGATTCTTCCCTTGTGAGTGATTTAGAACTAATGTAACAGCATTTAGAGAGTGGTAGACTGTAATCAACATATTCCGTTTAAAAAATCTTGGTTACAATGAAAAACAGCAAATATTACTCAAAACCGAATCTGGTTTTCCATTCATAACTTTAACAATAAGAAAAAAATTTGGTACTTTTATCTTATCCGGGCGTCAGTGATAAGTCGCCAAATAGTCGTCCCATCATCATCATTCGTATTGTATTCATTTCATATAAAATACAAACCTTTCATTTTAAATACATATATCACATACATTTAATATACATGTCGTTCACTAATTTCATCTAAAATACAAACTTTTCATTTTAAATACATATATCACATACATTAAAAATACATGTCTTTCACTCATTTCATCTAAAATAGAAATAAATAAAAACTTTAAAATATAAAAAAAAAAAACCATAAACCAAAACAGTTTATTTCAACGCAGCGTTTCTAATTTTGACACGCGAAAAATAAAGCTTCCATTGGCGAGATATGCGCCCGACATACCAAAAATTGTAATGATGTTTTCAACAGATTTGCTTGGATTGTGTAAAACGGAATGCTGGAAATGGCTACCAATAAAATCTAAACAAATGCTGGTCTAGACGCTCCATAATTCGGAATATAGCTGATAGTACATGAAGTGTTACTGGCTAAATTACACTGAAATTCTAGCCCTTGTCATGATGGCAACACATTTCACACAAAAAAAAGTTATTCCGTTGAAAATTTCGGTAAAATAGCTTCATTATAGCCAAAAATTCTCGACAAAACCCCCCGGGTTGTCTTCTAGGGAGGTACCCTGTATTTTTAATCCAATGAAAGGATTGCGATTTTGGTTTCTTATTCAGAAAACGTTTCTTGTAGTGTGTTCTCGACCACTCACTAAAGTAGTTTGTTCCACAAATCCTAAATTACTCTGTTTATTTATTTATTTTATTTTTATTTTTTTGTATTGTTCTGTAAAATAAAGTATAGAAATTTTACTGAAATGCACATTATATTTTTCTTAATTATATCGTTCTTAAGCTATAAAATAATCCATTTGATTTAAAAACAAATAAGAACTGTAAAGTATCTTTAGATATTTCTTTGTTATAAGGTCCTAGGCGCGCAAAATAAAATTGCAAGGTTGAATTTGGCGAGAAAAGCAAAATTTTTAAAAGCAATTTCTGGCTTTATTCACATGCTTAAAACGAAATCCGATTGTTATGCCTTTATGGAATAACTCTAAATGTATCAAATATTTAAACATTTTCTTTTATATATTTACACCATTTAATACATACACTGAGAAGCAATTTATTCAATTTATACATAAATAAGCCATATAATAATATAACACAAAATATATAACATAAATAAGCCATATAAGATTAGAAATTTTTTCGTTTGTCGTCGTTTCACTTTCGTGAATATGTTTTATAATATTTGACACGAAATAGCCCTTTCTCAAGACTGAGTTATATCAAAGACCCTATAACATAAATGTACCTATCTATAATTTTAATAATATTTGTTAATATCTATTAAGCTTAATTAGATAGTTAGTTAAGCTTAATTAAGTTTAATTACATAAAGTTCAGAAATTGTGCTAGAGAAATTTTTATTTTGATTGACAGAGGGGACGCGGTACTTACTTTTGAATACCACTATTTCCAAATTTTCGTCACATTTGTGTGGAGAAAATTATTTCAAATTCTGCGATTAAATAAGGATAATATTCATGTTGGGAAAAAGTGATACTCAAAACTAATGCTTTGATCGATATTCTTTGAGTTATTTTAAACTTACACTTCTAAAAATTGTGAAAAATGAAATATTAACAAATTGCATAATTTTCTTCTCTCGCATTCTGTTCGATATTTTCACTATTCAGTTTTAATTCCACTGAGTTTATTTCCTTATCTAAAGGTAAAAATTCGAAGATTATATCAAATGATGTAATTTTTCTTAACGTTTGAGTTACACTTGAAAGACACATTCATCCATCAATACGTAATTCATGGAGTATAATTCGTCGCACATCTTTCCTTAATCACATATTCTCTTCCTCTTCCAGATTCAGCATCCATCCCCATGGCAACGGAATTTGCGATGGTGGATCAAGGTTCCAATGCCTTCCTTGAATGCCAAGTAGATGCCAACCCTTTGACGGATGACGTAATCAGGTGGCAAAGGCCCAATTTCGACATGAGTAGGACCAAACAAAGCATCGAAAATGGACGTTCATACCTTATTATGAATAACGTCACACGAGAGGATTCTGGCATATTTTACTGTGTCGCGGACAATGGCATCGGTTCCGAAGCACAAAAATCTTCTACTTTATTAGTTAAACGTAAGTTTCAAGTATGATGCAGTATTATATAATGCATTTAATTATTCCTATTTCTTGACTATGTTATTTTATTTGTAATTAGAAATTACGCTTTTTTCTTTCCCATATAAACATTATATTCAGATGTTTTCCTCATATGCAGCAAATATTCAACATTTTTTTTTTCTAAAATACGTAAAAGTTCTTTATTCTCTTTTAACTTAAAAAGACCAGTATATCTACAACTAGTTATTTTATTTTTAAATGTTGAAAATAAGTTTGAACACTATAGTCAGATGTTTCCTTCATATGCAGCAAAAATGTAACCTTTTTTTTTTTTTTTTTTTTTTTTTTTTTTTTTTTTTTTTTTTTTTAATGCTTAAAAGTTTTTTATTCTCTTTTAACTTAAAAAGACCAGTATATCTATAGCTAGTTAATTTATTTTTAAATGTTGAAAATAATTTTGCGCTTTATAGTCAGATGTTTTCTTCATATGCAGCAAAAATTTAACTTTTTTCTTTTTCTAAAATATATAAAAGTTCGTTATTCTCTGTTAATTTAAAACGACCAGTCTATCTACAACTAGTTATTTTATTTTTAAATAGTTGACAGTACACATATACAGTATGTTTACAGTACATATTAACAATTTAACAGTTGAAAATTTAGCAATATTTAATTTCAAAGGCAAACATTTTAGTTAAATACAGTCAATTTCAAATGAATGGCGCACACCACTAACCAAAAAAAAAGAAATTAAAACATTATGTACAATAAAGAAAAACGTACATTAAATTGAAGACATTCCTAAGTTGTAATTTGTATTCCAAATTAGAGCACAATGTAATTATGGTCCAACGCAATTAGTACTCCAAATATTTTATGAAAAAAATATATATATTAGGGAACAAATTAAAGACTTCCTTTATAAAAAAAAATAAATTTCTGTCAATGTAATTAGTCGAATAAATAATTACTCATTCATTTAGATATCGAAAGCTCAAATAATAATATTCTTTTTACCCCATTTTAATACATGCAATCATCAACGCAAGTGTCTTCTCCATAAGTATGTTTCACCCCAATTTCCAATTTAGCCTTACAGAGTGGTGAATTCCCCAGAGATATTTACGAGAGCATGTGCCTCAGGCTACCAATACCACCCTCACTTTCATTTACCACTCTAATGTTACTTAAATTTAATATTGCCTTCCAATTTGCTACCCTTCTTAATTTAGAGCCTCGAGGCATAGAATTTGTCTGTTATTCGCTTGACCAGTCTTAAAAGGTTTCAAAACTGAGTTTATATTCTGACTTGCATCAGATGTGTTGTGTATTGTATTATTAGAAAGGGCATTTACTGTAAATAGAATATTTTATATAATAGACATTTTATGCACTGAATATTATTCTCTCTTTTAAACACTTTCCAACAAAGTTGAAAAGTGTTTATGAATTCGGTTTGTCTGTCTGTCTGTCTGCGTGCTGTTCTGTCTGCCTGATCGTGCTCTAACTCACGTAAATAGATTCGGATTGTCATGCAATTGACATATATGTTATTGAGGTTTACTATGGCATGTTCGATAATGAAAATGAAGAATGTAGCACTTATATATATATATATATATATATATATATAATTTTTACAGGGACACTCAAAAGAATTCAGGAAAACACCCGCTCGCTAATGTTGATCCTACGGAGGAAATATTTTAAGATATCTCGTTCGCATTTCAATATTTTTAATTTTTTTTTTTTTTTTTTTTTTTTTTTTTTTTTGCATTGGATAGCTGAGGTTAATCTCTATGCACGATCCTTTGTACTTTTTCGATTTTGATTACAAGTTTTTTTTTTTTATTACGATACTTTCACTTCCGAAACCGGTTTCGAAAGTTAAAGTATCCTCAAGAAAAAGAACTGCAAAAAAAAAAAAAAAAGTAGACAGGAGCGTGCATAGAGATTAACCTCAGCTATCCAATGCAAAAAAAATCATTTAAAAATATTGAAATGCGAACGAGATATCTTAAAATATTTCCTCCATAAGATTAACATTAGCGAGCGGGTGTTTTCGTCTGAGTGAAGTAGCCTCTTAACAATAATTGCAGGAACTGTGTTTTCAGTTGCTGAACGCGTTTTTAAATTTAACTCCATTTTGTTTTTCCTATTACTTTGTGTGTATAAATTTTATATATCATATACAGAGCAGCCCAAAAGTTCTCGGAACACATTTCCGTTTATTGACGGAAATTCCAGACGGAAAATTTAAAACTGTGCTACGCGTTTCCTAAGTGGACTAAAATTTAGCATTCTATGAAGTATATATACAAATCTATAGATCCTATACAGGGCTGCACAAACGAAACCGGGTATTTTTCCGAATATTGTTAATAATTCCTAAAATTTGAATTTTAATTGTGTTATGTTTTTTCTTCTAAATTGTTTACTTAGATATCCTCTTTCGCCATATTAAAAGGCAATGAATTGTAAAGTTATTTTGGAAGTGTTGAAAAGTGTTACATAATCTATGCTGGAAGCATGATTTTTCGTTCTTGTTTAAGGATCACATTGTGTAACAAATCTAAGGCATAGTAATATAAATTTCTGTAATATATGCATTGAAAATGATTTTGTCATTAATAATTTTGCAAGGTTCTGTTTTTAAGTCAGTTTTGAGTCTTAATATTTTTGCAAGGTTCTTTCCTAAGTTTGGAAAGTGTTTATGACTTCGGTTTGTCAGGCTGTTGGTCGGTCTGTCCATGATCTAATTCTCGTAAATAATTGGATTGCCAATGCAAATGATATATGCCACTGAGGTTTAATATGACATGTTTGGTATTAAAAATAAAGTGTGTAGTATTTATAATTCGTTTATATTGACACTCAAAAGAATTCCGTTACATTATGGTCTATGGGGGGAAATCGTTTGTAATGTGTTTTAATGATGTTACACTATTTCAAACATATTGAAACTGATATACAGCACTGAGATGCACTACAAGATGCTTACTGTAGAATAAGGTGGGCTTAGCACTTTTTGTCAATTTACAGAGACACACAAAATAATTCGGTTACTGTACAGTTTATGAGCAACAATTGCTTCTATTGGGTGTTTCCTTAATTAAAGAGTTAATTTTAATGCATCTTATGACAATAATCTTACCTTCTACTACTTCACAATATTTAACTTCAATCTAATTATACAAGAATTTAAATTTAACATTACACCAGGTGAGAAAGACATACCACCAACTGAATATTGTTACCATAAATTTATTACAAACACCAGGTAGTTAGATTTAAGAAGGGGCACCAAAATTTAGTACAAGTTAACACACATAATACAAAATATAAGAAAAGGGAGAGAATGGCTAAATAAATTCATTTACTTTTAAATTTTACTTTTAAATAAAATCAAAGGAGGTAACAATATTCTCATATCTTTCACAACCTTAAAAAAAGGAAAAACACCCAATACTTCTAAATTTCAAAAACATAAAGTATTCATAAATAATGACGAATAACAGTGAAAATTACACTAATTTTGAATAACTGAATGGAGACAAACTCTCATATTTGAGAGGATAAAACTTAGAAAATTAGCAAGTTAAATCCAAAATGACATTATTTTATGAATACATTTATACCTTCAAAATTTAGGGACCAAATGAAATCGTATAGTTGAGCACATTACGTATTTTATAAATCATTTGAAAAGCTGTGAATCAAGATGATAGGACACATTTTTAATTACCTAAACAATAATATTTCACTTAATAGGATTCTCTTAATACTTCATAAATTTATTAACTCTCTTTAAAATATATAAAATTTCACAATTAACTTAATTCAGAATAAACAATTTATTTTAAGTGCATCAATAAACTTTAATCTATAAAATTTACTATCATCTGTCTAGCTATTTAGTTCTATTTACATTTGGATATTTAGATTAGGTCTACACATTTCATCTTAAATCCACATTAATTTAAAATTATATTTGTCATATATATATCTCTTACAGAATTAATATTTTTAAAGAAAACATGTGTGATTGAATTTCACTCCATATGAATTCTGTTATCAATTTAAAAAAAACCAATGAAGGTGGACTTTTTCACAGAATAAAAAATATAAGGGCAACAAAGCTAAAAACAAGAAAAGGGGGTTTAATTTACTATTAATTTACAGATTTTAATCTAAAAGTGCAGAAAAGAATTACTTATGAAATAATATTTATAAACACAATTGAATAAAACAATAACAGAATTCTAAATTCAATTTTTTTACACATGTATTTGCTGTTATTATAATCGAGCAGACTACTATTAAAGTAGAATTTAACATTACCATTTAAAGTTTGATAACTTGAATAAAATCTTTTAAGCTACTGTTATAATACATGAGAAATGTATTTAAATTAATCAGAATAATAGATGCAAATTAATAAGGGAAAAACAGATTCTTGGTTAATTGTGGGTTTATTTACAATTAAACATTTTCATATCAGTACTAGAAAGAATATTATAATTATAGTATGACATTATAGACAAACCAAAATTTACTCACATATATTTTTCTTAGACCACAACAGTTATCTCATCTATAGAGATTTTCATCAGGATGACAGATTAACAATTTTATATCAGACCACCACATTATCGTCGAAGATGGCCTCTACTTCATCGGCAGTCCCCACTTTGCCGAAAGAGAAATTCTTCACCACCTAAAACCGCATCTCACTGGTCACGTACTGCTTTCACATGCAATTCGGGGTTGGTACTTGTAATACCGATGACACTCGTGTCGATGATGTCGAGAGAAATTCCGCTTACACTATCGGGGCCGGTACTTGTAACACCGATGACATTCGTGTTGATAACATCGAAAGAAACTCTGCTTACACTAATTTAGTTTTAATGTAGCAGCAGGATTATTAGAAGCATAACATTAATTCCTCCTTCTGCTCTTTAATACGATCCTCATCCAACACCTTCCGAACTTTCATGTACTACCTCGGCTCAAAGTTGAGGAAAGTTCATATCTCCGAAAAACCTCAGTAATGGAGATAGCAACAAATACTTATAGGACCAGCATCCTTTTTAGTTAGCCTCTTCTGTAGTACCAATGCCTTTTTTTTTTTTGCGCTCATGCTTCGGAGCTCAGGGGTAGCGGGGCGCATTTTCCCGCCAAAAATCCCCCTCGCCCGCTCCAAATTTTTTCGACTCGCACCTACATCATACGTTGCTCTCTGCTTACTGACTGACCTTCTCGTATCACCTTTACTCCTCGAACCTATATGGGGCCTACCCATTATAAAATTAAGGGGAACGGGAGCCTTACGCTTCTGTTACTATGCGCTAACCACATGGTAACAGGAAAATTTTCGAAGAAACGGGTTGCTAATGGTCCTTTTTTGACCGAACGTTTATTTGAAAGGTTGACCGTTTGTCCTACAAGGTTAAACTTTGCGGGTATTTTTCCTGGAATAAGTGGGGTTGAACAACAAGGTCACAACAATTTACACTTGGGGTTGATATTACGAAAAGGGAAAAAAAAAAGAACATTTAACTAGAATTTGGAAGAAAGAACTGCATTACTTACCATGTTATAGATTAAAAAAAAAAGAAAGTGAAAGAAAAATTAACTGAAAATTTAGAGAAATGAAGGGTTATGTTAATATAAGTTAAGAAAATAGAATTTGCGAAATATTCTACAACAAGACTCCCCTATCCTGAATTTAAAAAAAAATTTTTGACTAAAAAAAAATTTTTTTTTTTTTTTTTTTTTTTTTTTTTTTTAAACAAAAAAAAAGAAAGTATAAAGCTAACTCCCAATGGAGAACTCGATTTCCTACTCCAAGTTAGTTAACCTAGACTTGTTAAAACCAAAAAAATGGAAAAATGAAGGTAAAATGGTTTACTGCCTGCTGGAGAAACACCTACGTGGGTCCACGATACTCGAACAAATCAAACAACGACTCGAAGAGCTTCCAAGCATCACATAGTTGAAACCCCGCTCGTCACACTCCGGAATGTGCAATTCGAGCTGCACACAATGAACCGTCCACCTGACCACATCCCTAAAAGAAAAATGGAATTGAGTTTAAAAAGGAATTTATACATAAGTAAAAGCTGTGAGCCATATAAGTAACCATGGGGTTTATCACAACCAACTGAGCCTCTATCCTTGCCTTCAGATTTGCCTACAGTTATCTGTATTAGATGATACCTACTGAAAATTTTCACCAACTTCCCGAAACAGACCAGATATCCAGACGGTGAACTCTCATTTCACCACTACTACTTTCTACAAGTGAGTATGCCACTCCACCGTAATTGCCATGTGTAACTGCAGCTAGGCCCCAAAATTGTTGCTAAAATTAAATAAATTTAAGTTTAAGGTTAAGTAACATGTGAAGGACTGCCAACTGGTAATTTTCACAATTTACATACACATCAAGACACAGGCTGGAGATGCAGATGTAGATATATGTATACATAATACACAAATAAAATCTTTTACTCGACATATAACAGTGTGTGAGTCAAAGGTAATAAAAAAAAGTATTTAAATCAAATTCATAGAAATAGCACTAGGTTACATACAGGTAAATAGCATAACACAAAAAAAAACACAACAGAGATGCAATATTTCATTTTCAGTTTAAAATGCTTTACAAAAAAAAATACATGAATGCAAGTTCATTGTATTAGCAGGGAACCCCTATTCATTTGAAAAGTTCATATTTTGATTGTTGGGGTTTTACTTGGAGTGTACAACTGCACATACAGATCATTGTGCATACATTAGTGTATGTCTGCAACTCTGTATTCCTATGGGAACAATTACCATAGCCTAGACAACTTTAAAAATGCAGAAACTAAAAACAACATGCAAAAAAAATGTGAAAAACAAATTCCACTACTACCAGGTAACTCTGCCAACAAGATATAAAAAAAAAAGGGAAAAAAGAAAATATAAACACAATTACCCAAATTTACAGAAGAGAATAGAATATAGAAGGCAACAAAGCTAAAAACAAGAAAAGGGGGTTTAATTTACTATTAATTTACAGATTTTAATCTAAAAGTGCAGAAAAGAATTACTTATGAAATAATATTTATAAACACAATTGAATAAAACAATAACAGAATTCTAAATTCAATTTTTTTACACATGTATTTGCTGTTATTATAATCGAGCAGACTACTATTAAAGTAGAATTTAACATTACCGTTTAAAGTTTGATAACTTGAATAAAATCTTTTAAGCTACTGTTATAATACATGAGAAATGTATTTAAATTAATCAGAATAATAGATGCAAATTAATAAGGGAAAAACAGATTCTTGGTTAATTGTGGGTTTATTTACAATTAAACATTTTCATATCAGTACTAGAAAGAATATTATAATTATAGTATGACATTATAGACAAACCAAAATTTACTCACATATATTTTTCTTAGACCACAACAGTTATCTCATCTATAGAGATTTTCATCAGGATGACAGATTAACAATTTTATATCAGACCACCACATTATCGTCGAAGATGGCCTCTACTTCATCGGCAGTCCCCACTTTGCCGAAAGAGAAATTCTTCACCACCTAAAACCGCATCTCACTGGTCACGTACTGCTTTCACATGCAATTCGGGGTTGGTACTTGTAATACCGATGACACTCGTGTCGATGATGTCGAGAGAAATTCCGCTTACACTATCGGGGCCGGTACTTGTAACACCGATGACATTCGTGTTGATAACATCGAAAGAAACTCTGCTTACACTAATTTAGTTTTAATGTAGCAGCAGGATTATTAGAAGCATAACATTAATTCGTCCTTCTGCTCTTTAATACGATCCTCATCCAACACCTTCCGAACTTTCATGTACTACCTCGGCTCAAAGTTGAGGAAAGTTCATATCTCCGAAAAACCTCAGTAATGGAGATAGCAACAAATACTTATAGGACCAGCATCCTTTTTAGTTAGCCTCTTCTGTAGTACCAATGCCTTTTTTTTTTTGCGCTCATGCTTCGGAGCTCAGGGGTAGCGGGGCGCATTTTCCCGCCAAAAATCCCCCTCGCCCGCTCCAAATTTTTTCGACTCGCACCTACATCATACGTTGCTCTCTGCTTACTGACTGACCTTCTCGTATCACCTTTACTCCTCGAACCTATATGGGGCCTACCCATTATAAAATTAAGGGGAACGGGAGCCTTACGCTTCTGTTACTATGCGCTAACCACATGGTAACAGGAAAATTTTCGAAGAAACGGGTTGCTAATGGTCCTTTTTTGACCGAACGTTTATTTGAAAGGTTGACCGTTTGTCCTACAAGGTTAAACTTTGCGGGTATTTTTCCTGGAATAAGTGGGGTTGAACAACAAGGTCACAACAATTTACACTTGGGGTTGATATTACGAAAAGGGAAAAAAAAAAGAACATTTAACTAGAATTTGGAAGAAAGAACTGCATTACTTACCATGTTATAGATTAAAAAAAAAAAGAAAGTGAAAGAAAAATTAACTGAAAATTTAGAGAAATGAAGGGTTATGTTAATATAAGTTAAGAAAATAGAATTTGCGAAATATTCTACAACACTTCAGGTGCGTTTTCAGTTGTAGTAACCATTTTAAAATTTAATAACTATTTTTTACTATCCATTTGGGTAAAGGATCAAGGTCCATAAACTGGGTTTTTGGCCCATAAAATTAGAGTAAAATTTGATTTTGTTATACTGATTTAATTATTTCCCTATTTAATATTACAAGGTTTTTCCTGTACGATTTCAACAATAGTTTTTGCATTTTGTTCCGATTTATAGGACTTACACAAGCTCAAAATTCGAATTATTCGTAGTTTTTTTTAATGAAAAATACGCAATTTCTCCTAATTTTTCCTCAATTATTTATATGAGCGCAATCGTGCAACACTTTCTTCTTTACATATATTATAAAATACATCAAAATGTACAATATATGTAAAAATAAAAGTGTTGCAAAGCTGCGCTCATAGTAAAATATTAAAAATAGAGAGTTACGTAACTGCATTTCTACACGTCACTAAGAGACTTTCTGATACAGCAACGTGTTTAAACGTGCTAAAATGAACATAACTATTGCTAATAACTGCCTTCCTTCACATTAAATCCTTCTAATATTAAAAGTGAAATAATTAAATCAGTATAACAAAATCGAAATTTAGTCTTATTTCATGGCCAAAAACACAGCTTATGGACCCTGATTCTTTGTTAATTTGTGTGTGTCGGCGCTCTAAATTTTAACTCTAAATTTGCGTGGACTGTCATGAAATTTAAATGTGTCATTAATATTTACTACCACATGTTTCCCGTTAAATATGATCTAGCTAATAGTTGTAGTTCATTACATTCATCTATTTCAAGAAGACCGAAACTGATGAGCCTTACTCAGTCTTACTGTAGCATATTATTTTGGAAAATGGTACATATAATATTTCCAATTCTTTTACAAGTACACACAGAAGAATTTGGATGATTTATTTATGGGCGATATTTCTTTATCTAGTTTTATTATTTTAAATTATTTCAAAGAGAAAGAAACTGTTACATATTACTGAGGTTTACTATATACCGTTCCTAATATTAAATGGAGTGTGCAATGTTTATAGTTATTTTAAAGGACCACACTAAAGAATTAGAACGACTTATGGTCTAATGGGGATAATTATTATAAATAGGTCTTAATAATGCTACGTAGGTTCATTTAATTGATACTTATGTAATATATTGAGATACATTTCAATATGTTTTCTATTATGTATAATGATGTGTGTAATCCTTATACATATATTTTTATTTCATAAAAATATTCAAATTGATTATTGTCTTTGAGTAGTTATTCCTTGAAGTACGTTTACAGTGATATTATGTGTTTTCCAGCCGAACTGATTTATTTTTTTTATGTTACGGATTGCAGAAGCTTTGAAGTAAAGACATTTATGTGAATATGACTACTAAGTTAATAAAGAAAAAAGAAAAAAAAAAAGAAAAGGGAGAATAAAAGAAAATACGTTACAAAGAGCCACACCAACACACGAATAAATGAACATTAGGTTTACCACATTTTTGTTCTGAGCTAATAGTGGGAATATCAAATAAGAAATTATTCAGAAAGAATGTAGTAACTCACTGGTTTAACAAGTACATATATATATACACATACACATTTAATGTAAGAATACTAAACTCATATAGAACCAATCATCAGTTTTCGGAAAAATATCTATTTGACAAGCTTTATTTAACGTTTATTTTAATCTAAATCAATAAAATAGCCATTAAATTTTATAGTAATACATTTTTTCATATAAAAATAATTTTTATTCGTTACCATTATCAACAATAGATACGTTTTTAAGGACTAAAGGAATGCTCATAAAAATGTTTCCTTTATTTGAATTTAGAATATTTTGCACCAAGTCTAAACCTTCTTTATTTTTAACCACATTCCATTTATTTCTATAGAAAAATGGTTTCCACGTGCGATACGATATTCATCTTACATATCAAACTATTGAAATATTTTGATTGAACAAAGGCATGTCCTTCTTAGTATTCGTAAAATCATGGTCAAACTCAAATATTTTATTGAATATTCGTACTACACAAAGAAAAATCAAAGCTACTGGAATTCACTTGAACTCTTGATTTATTCCGCGTATGTACTTCGAATCATATATGTGTGTGGGAAGAATAAAAGAAGTTGTAGAGATTTTTTGTGCCCGGAATGGTTTTCAAAATGATGTCACGTTCTTTGATTGTGGTTGAAACGAATAACATTACTCGAGAATATAGTTAACTGGACATCGCAGGCCATAAATTTATCGATGAAAAATAGGCGAGTGCATCGACTTAAAGTTATAGTTGGGCAACAATTATTCATTTTTGTATACGATAATATGCATCATAAATTTAGATAAAGTGAAACTTTCAGAATAGAAATGAGTTAGCTTCCATACAAATTCTTTAAAAAACTTTCATACAAATTATATTTCATATATGCACTCATGAAAATAATATCATTTATTTAATCGTGAATTATATTTCTGTAATGATAATTTAAATTTTTTTATTATTATTTAACAGACAACCTCTATTTAGTATTAGTTTTGTGATGTAATTCAAGAGAATATATTTACTAATGATGTATACATATTTCTATGTACAAGGTGTTTTAATTTGATTGAACTTTCTACTTAAAAAAAAAAAAAAAGTTTTTCTGTGTCATCTACGATATTTATTTTAGATATCAAACTATTACATTATTTTGATTGTAGAAAGGTATTAAGGTGAAAATTGCCAGGCCTGATTATGGATGTAGAAGCGATTTGGAATCGAAATGAGTTTTCTATTTTTTTTTTTTTTTTATAAATAAATTACCTAACGAGTTATAATCGATTTTGGTCACATGCCGACACATTGTTTTGCCATTCTCCGGCTACCACGACGGAAATTCGGTTCAAAAAGTTGACAGTATTTTCTGAAAGATCTTCTGCATTTACCAAAAATTGAAAAACGTGTTTCGATTACATAGTTTCTGAATAAGAACACCTGACAATTTCCTGCGTTTCCGAGCAAAAATGAATTTAAAAATATGTCATAAATTAGCCAGTTTGGATTTGAGAACAGCCTTAATACTTTCTTAGCATTCCTAAAATCATGGTCAAACTCAAATATTTCCTTGGATGTTCATACTGTACAAAGAAAAATCAAAGCTACTGCAATTCACTTGAACTCCTGATTTATTCTGCAAATGTACTTCGATTCATGTATGCATGTGGGAAAAATAAAAGAAGTTGTCGAGATTATGCGCCCGGAATGGTTTTTAAAATGAGGTCACGTTCTTTGATTTTGGTTGAAACGAGTAGAATTCCGCGAGAATATAGTTACCTGGACACTGCAGGCAATAAATATATCGATGAAAAATCGGCGAATGCATCTATTTAAAGATAAAAATAGCTAGGAAACAGATATTTTATTTTTATTTATCAAATCTTGTCGACGGCAGTAATGCGCATCATAAAATTAGATAAGCCATAATTCTAGAATAGAAATGAATTGGTTTGCATAAAAGTAATATTTTATCGAGTAATATTCATGTAAATTATGTTTTGTACATGTAATGACATAAACATAATATTGTTTACCTAGTCATAAGTTATATTTCTTAAACGA
This sequence comes from Maratus michaelseni, assembly GCA_963931845.1. Classification (NCBI taxonomy): domain Eukaryota; kingdom Metazoa; phylum Arthropoda; class Arachnida; order Araneae; family Salticidae; genus Maratus; species Maratus michaelseni. The sequence goes on along the minus strand of OZ007588.1, from coordinate 135,164,297 downwards.
TAATATCAAATAGAACCGATAAAGTAAGATTGATTGATTGAAAATGATAAGAATTTAAACCACTTTGAAAAGTTTTTTTTTCTTTTTTAAGATTGCAATTTTGTATTTAATTATGACTGACGACAATATGATAATGACTCAAAATTAGAGCAATAAATTATAAGTAGACTGTTAAATAGTTAATCGCCATTTTTTAAGAAAAAAGAAAGAAAATGAAATGCGAATTCATGTACATTTAGTTAAGCATTTAGTAATTACTTTATTTTCGCAATTTATTTTCGCAATACTTTATTTACGTAATTTATTTTCGCATTATAAAGCAAAATATTTCTGAAATTTAAAATAATTCGTTACTGTTTAATGTTTATCGATTTGAAATAAAAATAAAAAATACTAATGAATCACTTTAATTTTTATGGCTGTGCTTATTATTATTATTATTATTATTATTATTACATAACAGAAAGCCAGGGTTGTCAGTTTGGTCTCCAATTTTATTCAATTGACATTATGACATATTGACTTTTATTCAATTATTTCGAATTGACACCAGAAACTGCAAATAATAATTTTGCTTTATTTAATGACAGACATTTCGCGATTACATAAAGTAAAAAAAATTCTTTCGGAATTTCTGCTTAAAACCAAGGCCAAACTGGCTACCCTGTATACAGCGACTAACTCTACTTGAAACAAATAACGAAATTCCTAATATCATTTAAAATTCCTAATACCTAATTTTTTACTTTCTGATTAATTTCCGGTCTCATTAATTTTTATTCCTGTTTTTATTATTTAAATTTTTGTGCTGATGATGATAAATCATAGATGCCTCTATTGTTGTTACTTTAGTATGTTACTATTTTTTTTAAATTGTTGTTCATTAAAATATTTTTTCTTTGTTATAAAAGTAAGTATGAAATCAAAATAATAATTCTTATTATTTTGATTACAAATTTATCTGCATACAAATGTATAATGTACCTTGTATAGAATCAATATATATTTGTTTAGTTATATAATACTATATTGAATAGACAGGTCATAGGCGGTACTCTTCATTTTGTAATACTTTTATTTTGAATTAAACCAATTGGTAAACCAGTAAAAGTGACATAGTCCTCCCCATTACTTTTTGTAACATTTGAATGTTGATATTTATAACATCGACTAATTTTTTATCTATTTCTGTTCTAAAAATAAAGAATTACTAATGAATGTTATGGTCTTTTACGACAAATACATTAAACACAATACATTTTTTGTAAGAACTGAAGTACAAAGTATAATTTTAGCTAAACAATATATACAAGCATCATACAATCATATATGAGTCACTCCGTAGGCAAAGTTGTTTTGAAAGTAAAGCTTATTAATATCTTTCAGTTTGTTACTAAAGTATTAATGTGTTTCTCATACATTAATATGTATATATATATATATATATATATATATATATATATATATATATATATATATATATATATATATATATTTATATTACAGATAAGCCAATCATAGAAACATCTGGTGCTCACACAAAAGCTGCAGGTAGCGAAGGTGAAGATGTGCGAATTATTTGCAGGGCATCCGGAGCTCCGAACGTCACGTTCACATGGCTGAGAGATGGTACAAATTTACAGACTGGGAAAAGACCACAAAAATATGAAATAAAAAACAAACAAATTGATTTTATTACATATGAATCAACCTTGACAGTAAAAGATCTGAAAATGCAAGATTACGGCGACTATGAATGCGAAGGGAAGAATGAACTTGGATTTGATAGCTTCAAAATTCCTTTAGGTCAAAAATGTGAGTAATTTGCTTGGTACACTACTGTATTTATATTCAATACTTACAAAAGGATTCCTGAAAACGTTATGCACTATAATCGTATATAAGGATCAGACTATGATCGGATCTCAGGGTACTTTTGTATACTTTTCTTTTGGTATACATTTGTTATTCGAAAAATATAAAAGTTATTTCTAACGTATAAATTAAAAATATTTTCTGCTGTGTTGCTCATTTAAATATCATATATCACAGAAAAAATTGTTGATTTCTAAGAAGGTGTTAAGTTACACGTGATAATGCAAATGAAAAATAAATAACACTGAAACGAAATAATATTGAATAAAACAAATATATTAGAAGCATTCAGTAAATTCGTATATATTAAATAGATCAATAAGCAATTATTGCTTTACATATTAACTGTTTCATTTTTGAAATTATTTTATATTAAATTTTAATTGATTCAAAATATTACACTGTGCATATGTTTTCTTTTATGATAACAGTATATAACTTCTGAGAAATAATTTATAATGCTAAGTTGAATTTCATAAGTTAATAAGTAAACACTAGATCAAATGTTTCCCAATTTTCATTTTAACGATCTCTTGTTAAAACTCTGCTTCTTTTAATCATAGAAGTCTCAAATAAGTTTATAATTGTTAAGTACCACTTAAATAAATTCTTTTACAGTATATTCTTTTATAGCTGTTGAAAAGATATAAAAAAAATAATATAAATAAAAATTAATTCATAAAGTTGTAGATTAAATACTATGTGTTCTAGAATTACTTCTTCTAACAAAATACGTGGTTAAAAACATTTTTATAAAGACTTTTTTTTTTTTAATTCTCAATACATTTCACATTAACAGAAAGTTCCATTAAAAAAAATTCTTTTCACAATTTTTAATGTGATACATTACAAAATAATTAGTTTATATTCAATAAATATCAAAAGAACCATACAAATACAAAAGTGTATTTCTTTACTTTAATTTCCGTTCCATTTCTGACTTCAAGGGAAAGAAAACAGTCGGGATGTTTTCTTTCTCTCTCTCTCTCTCTCTCTCTCTTTTTTTTTTTTTTTTTTTTTGTTTTTTGTTTTTTGTTTAAATAAAAGTACTCTTATCACGGAATTCGTGGAAAAAATCTTTGTATTTCATTCCAAATATTTCACTTGATTTTTTCTAAATGACTTGAAAAAATTAATAAGTTTTTCATTCATTTCAGATAACATGGTAACAAAAGGATTTTAAAAAAATCTGCTTAATTTAGCATTTCTATTTCAGCTTCAATTTTGCACTTATTATTATTATTTTTTTTAATTATGAAACACAAAATATTTTTTTTTTTAGTCAAACGATTAAGGTATTTTTTAAAAATTAATATATTGAATTGATTTAACTTTTTATATAACTCTTATTTCAACTACTGAAAAGAAATTTTTTTAATTTTTTTTTTATGTATAAAACTATAGTGATTTTTTAATAATTTTGTCTAAACGATATGTTTTTTTTTTGTGAAAATAATTAATTTTATATCTTATTCTCCAAATACATATTCATCTAAAAATCTATAATAATTTATATGTGATCACGGAGATATATTTTACTGAGCGATGTAAAATTAAAAAAAAAAATAACCCTTTCCGGCACAGACAAATTATGTTCGTAAAATGAGAAATTACTGACTGACACCGGAATTTTCAAACGACTTTTTTACCAAATAAGAACTACTTATTTTAAGCTTTCATTGTAGAAACAATATTTTATTAAAATATTCTTGGTGCCGAATGCAAATTTGGAAATAAAATTAGGTGTGCCCGGAGTGGGACCACTGTGTCGGAAAGGGTTAAATATATATAAACGATATAACTAAACTATTTAGAAGTTCTTTTACCATAATACTTCTATATCATTGATAATTCTTTAAATTTCAACTAAGAAAAAGTAAATTCTTATAAATGCTCTGAAATTCACGTAGCATTTGTCCAATTTTATATTACATCAATGCAAATTATCATGGAATCTCACTTGATTTTCCTCACATCTAAAATTGTTAGTTGCGTTATGAATACTTAGTTATACACAGGGCCCGAATAAATAATGAAGGGGCATGCGGGGCAGCTGCCCCGGGTCACCCAGTTGAGGGGACCCTCGTGGGCATAAGTGAAATTTTCGTTAAAAGGGAGCCAAATGTTAAAACTTGGCCAAAAGTGACCAAAATTCTTACTTTTGTAAAGATTTGTGCAGGGGTGGAAAGCTGATGATTAAAATTTTGTTGAAGAAACAAAGAAAAGATTAAGCTGATTAAAGGTTAAGAAATCTAACTATTTAAAGCTGATGATTAAAATTTTATAGTAACAACTAAGTAATTCATTGTTTTCAAGAGAAATTCATTATCGATTATGAAAACAGATGAAAACCAGATGAAAACATCATCTGGGCACGTGCGAAAGACGGCAGGCAAACTGACATGACTTAGGGGTTTTTAATTCGTTTTAATCTTTTGAATTGGCACTGATGATGGAGCTTAAGGGCTTTGAAACAGCTGTTTGCCAGTATACATGTTTTTAATTTGTGCTATTTTAACGTTGTCCATTCATTTTTAGATTCCTATACAGAAAAAAGTATATTCTATCATATCTTATGATCTTTCATATGATACCCTCTATACAAATGTGAATAGTACCTAGTACGAAATTTATGTCAGCAGTTTAGTCACTTCAGCGTAATTCAAGAAAATTTCCCATGGATAGATAGAAAAGCCCCCCCCCCCCACACACCCGGAATAAGGCTTGCCCCGGTGCCCTAGATACTCTAAGTCAGGCCTTGGCTATACACATTCCTCTAGAACTTAATTTTTCACTTTATATAAACGAGAGGGTTAGATAATCATTTCCCCCTCTCTATAGGGTCACAATTTTTTTTTAAAGATACTTTCATAATTTTAATATAACTAGAAGATCCAACCCGGGCTTCCCGGGTTACAGAATATAAGTTAAAACCATTATTTTTAATTGAAAACTCTGACAGATGTATTACATTTAATATATATTTTTTAAATTGCCCATTAACAACAGCAAAAAGGATTTTTATATGAAAAAAGATCAATAATATATTGGAATAAAGTTTTAAAATTTATTGAAAGCAATGCTTACTTATTATCCGCATGCCAGAAGTTAATAGCCGAAGAAATCACGGAAGATTTCGTAACTTACAGCAGTCTTTTTGAATCTGACAATTTCTGCGGTTTAAACACGTAGTTGGATTACGTGTCTGTTAAATTTGTGTTTTATTTATATAATTTTATTTATTTATTGATGATGTTTTAATTTCGTTACAGCATATCTGCAAAAAACAAATGCTGAACTATTTATACTTTTAAAGTGCAAGTGGGTTAATATTTTGTAATCGGGTTGCACGTGGTAGAGATAGATTTAAAAAAAAATTCATACTTGAAAATTATTTTACAAACCATACAAATCAGCAAACTGAAATATCGTGTTCAATAAAAATGCATTTGAAAGAATTTCTGTTTTCCTATACGACGGTGTAAAAATTGAAATTGTGCGATGTTTAGAAGTTAAAGAAATTACATTAAAAATGAAATTTATTGGTCAGGTGTTGCCACAGCCAATATGACGTCAGTGTTATTCACGGACATGTTTTTTCCTTATAATATACACTTTGTATCTATATTTACTGCCTGTCTCGTTGAATTTCCTTTTGAAGATTGTTTAAAATGGATATATATCAGAAACATACATAGGATTATGTAGCTAAGTTTAAAGTATTTCAATTATATAAACTTTATCACTTTTCGATAGGAAGCACTCCTGAATGTAATTTTTGCGCAGATTAATATATGAAAAATAAAATAAAACATATCTAAAAACTACGACTGTGTTATGAGCGCTTCATATCGAAAAATAATCTTATTGATATGATTGAAGAACTTCTAAATTTGCTAATTAAATCTACAGCAAGTGTGGGATACTACAATGTATCAGGATTGATCGTTCAAATTTAGTGGGGAGGTAGAAAATAGCAAAAGAAGACAATATCATGTAGGAAAGTATGGGTGCAAACGAACGCATGACATTGTAGAGGGCGCTGTGTATCTACAACTTCTGATCACGCACAAAGCTCTCTGACAAGTCCAGCCGGTCGTCATTCGACAAGGTGACTTTGCTGAAGTAACACGAATTGTTAAACGTTTAATGCATATGCAGCTATGCATCTAACTTATGGTGCGGCAGGCGAAAGCAGTCGAGGAGCTGCACAAATGTATACAGAACGCTACCACCAACCAGCGCAAACAAACAACAACAACAACAAAACTAAATTACACCATGTACGTGGAACTGTCTGTGTCGATCAGTTGCTCCCCTTACCATGACAAGTACTGGTGATGATCCAGTTGCAAACATTTGATTCTGAGGTTTGCGCCGATTGGGGTAGCGTTCTGCATACATTTGCGTAGCTCTTCGACCGCTTTCCATGCCACACCGTAAATAAGATGCATATCTGCATATTCATTAAACGTGTAACGATTCATGTTACTGCTGCAAAGTCACATTGTCGAATGACGACCGGATGGTCTTGTCAGAGTGCTTTGTGTGTGATCAGAAATTGTGGATACACAGCACCCTCTACAACATCATGCGTTCATTTGCGCATATACTTTCGTATGTGAGATTGTCTTCTTTTACTATTTTCTACTTCCCCACCTAGGTTGAACAATCAATTCTGATGCACTCTGTATATTCTGATCTTTCATAACACTTTTAAACAATCTTTAAACAAAATTCATAGTTACAGTAAATATAGATATTAAATTATATTAAATTAAAAATATAACAGCAAGGAAAAACGTTTTTACTATACGCTGTAAAAAAAACTGCAGCAAACTATCCGGTCATTAAACCTTTATTATTTTTTTGTTTTAAATAACGGTTTCTTGACAATATTATAAAGCATTCTCATTGGTCAGAATAGAGATAAATTATGGTTATGTTGCCGTTTTTTTATAAAACTGTTGAATAACTGATCAGTTTGTTGTAGATTTTTAACAGTGTACGTGAACCAAATATCATTATTTTTCTACCCGTCTGCTTTGAATCCTTTTAAAATTACACAGTAAACAATTCATCTCGTACATGTCTAATTACTCCTTAATATTGCGTTACGAAGACAGGAATATGGAATGAACTGATTTTTCAGTTTTTATTTCTCTTCAAAAACTACAATCTTAAATAGCATCAATCTTGAGTCTATCAGAGCATTTTAAAAGATGTTTTCCGATTCTTTGAAACGAGTTTTAAAAATTTCTCCCTTTCTCCATCAATACACAATTTATGTAATCTCTTTATCCCATTTTTTCTCTACGTGACCCAAAACACATTCAAGAATGCACAAAAATGTTTAAAAATAATGTAAATTGCACTGCATTCTGATCTAGCTTTTCTTAATTTTAGAAAGATGTTTTATTATAAATATTCGAGCATGTTTCCCTACGTACTGTTAGCTATTCATTTTACAAACATACTAATAAACTGCGCTATTTCAAAAAAGGTTGTAATTTGCAATAATCCTATCTCTAGACTATTTATGTTATTCCGCACATTTGTAATTCTAATTATATATCAATATTATGTCATATGTGAGATTGTCTTCTTTTAATATTTTCTACCTCGCCACCTAGTTTGAACGATCAATCCTGATACATCCTGTTTATTTCTGATCTATCATAACACTTTTAAACAATCTTCAAACAAAATTAAATCACAGTTACAGTAAATATAGATATTAAATTATATTTAATTAAAAAGTATTAGAGAAAAGAAAAATGTTTTTACTATACATTGTTAAAAAACTACAGCAAACTGTCCAGTCATTAAATCGTTTTTTTTTTTTTTTTTTTTTTTTTTTTTTAAATAACGGTTTCTTAACAATATTATAAAGTACTGTTAGCTGTTCATTTTACAAACATACTAATAAACTGCGCTATTTAAAAAATAGTTGCAATTTGCAATAATCCTATCTCTAGACTGTTTATGTTATTCGCAACATTTGTAATTCTAATTATATATCAATATTTACAGCACCTCCTGATCCTCCTTTGTCACTCACTGTAATCAACGCAACACACAATGCAGTTATTCTCACGTGGTCACCCGGATTTGACGGAGGTCTCGAACAGATGTATAGAATACAGTACCGTAAAGTCGATTCTGGTGAAGGCTACATTGTTGTGGACGTTGACACGCCAAATGCCACGAGCTTCACAGTTGGCGGGTTGGAATTAGGAACTGAATATGTGTTTGGAATAATGGCTTACAATGTACTTGGAGGAAGTTCGTATCTGCAAGATGCCGCTTCTGCAGTGACGCTTAGTAAGTTACTGTTATTATGATTGACAAAACTTGAAACTATTGTCTTATAATATATCGTATTATTGGACAATACCTACTCGCTTTGTTTTTTACTGGTTAACATCAAGTGTATAAGTGCCATTATGCGCGCATCTCCTTTAGAATATGAAAAGGAAAATCAATGATAAATGTAAGAAATATTTCACTGTTATATAGGAATATCATAAACTCATTTATTTATTCTTTATTTGCTCAAAAATGTAAATAAATAGGATTATCTTTCATAACATAATATAAAAAAACCCATATTATTAATATAGATAGAAAAAATAATAAGAGAATCCGATAAAATATATCAAAAATTTTCATAAAATTTTCCACGGATTTGGAAAATTTATGAAAATTTTGATGATCTACCTAGATTTGACGGTTGCTTTCCATCGATAAAATAAGTGGTACTGTTCTCCTTTTATCGAATAAGGGATATCATATAAGGAATATTAGTGTACTAAAGAAAAAAAAAGGACGCTGTGTTGTTATTATTATTTTTATAATAATCATTATAATAAGAAAATGCAATATGTTGCTTTTACCAAGTTTGTATTGTTCTTCACATTGTGCTGAAGGAAATGCCTAGAAGCCTAGAAGCCTAGAAACAGCATTTCAATGTTTCTAGAAGCCCTTTTCAATACTTTATGCAGGATATTTTTCTTTTTGTATGCTTTTATATCACAACAGTTTTTTTTTTCATTAAATAGTATTTTACAAAAGCAATTTCATTTCAAAACACTATTTTAATTTTATTTTACAATTCTCTTTCTATATTAATTCTTAATATAGTTGCTAATTCGAATTATTTGACACTGTTCATCTTTCGAAATCTGAAAATGTAAGAATTTTACATTTTATTTTGTCATATACCAAATTACAGTATCCATTAAAATAAGTTTTCTAAAAATTTTACATTTTCGCAATAACTTTCTATGTAAATATTGCAAAAGAATCCGATAATATTTGGTTACATATTCTAATACAGATTAAATCACAAATTCTTCAGAATTATAAACATAACAACGAACTATTAAAAAAAAAGTTAAATTAAAGTAAAACCAAACAAAATGAAAATTCCATGGATTATTAATTTTCTTTACATGGTGACTGTTTTTCTACTTTTAAAAAAGTGTTTTATTAGCTTACGATGTTATTAAAAAAAGAAAGAGAAATTTTATAATTTTCCTTTCAAGAATTAGAAAAACTATTTTACCGGCATTTCCTCATAGTTAATTTCGAAATTCTTTGTGTACTTTTCATCATTTTATTTTTATCATGAGTTATTGTGATGTTACTTTTCATATTTTTTTAAGACTATTCAGAAATTTTTATAACTAGGATTTATCTTTTATCACCTTTAGGAATAATGTGTTTTTACTGTTAAAGACAAAATTTAATATTTTCTTTTGTTTCATTGGCTAAAAACTCTTTATTCATATTAAAAATATACATATATATAGTTCTTAAAAATTTAACTTATAACGAACAAATTAATTTTTGATAGACGTTTGATAATTATTATTGAAACATGTAAAAAAGATATTAATACATCTTTACACAGAAATTACTAATAAAAATTAACTGTTAACAACTACTTTTATGCACAAACTCTAAGTACCAATATATCTTAAAAGATGTCTTCATACTTTTACTCTAATAGTCACTCAAATGTGACCAAATGTCAAAGCACCGTGATCCTAATTTAAATGTTATTATCAGCGTTGTCATCATTGCGTTGTGACATTGAAAAGATAAGTCGATGAGTTTTATTCACGTCACTGTGAAGTGAATGTATCCCATTTTGAGACGAGTTTCAAGTGATTAATATATGGTCAGGGTGAAATCACAATGGAGCCACAAAGTGACGTCATAATGGAACGAAATACATGAGACACCTTTTAGTCACTATTTGACTGTAATCATTTCTGACTATTCTGACATAATAATGACATCACATTGACTGGCTATGCTATTTGGGTATAAAACTGAGCCAGGCACCTGAGGGCGCCCGTCAGGCAGATTCAGATTCAGATTCAGATTCAACCAAGCAGAGAGGCCTACCATATGGCTTTAGCCTGTGCAAGCCCTACTTGGCACGTCAACCGCCGTACCCAAGTCCTGTGGGACTTTTAACGCGCACGACCAGGGCAGGCCTCCTGTATGCACTACGGCGGTGGGGACGCCGTCACCTTCTGACCACCCCCATCGAACCCAAGTCATAATTCTGAACTTTGCTAACTTATCTGTATTTGTAATATAAATGTTTTAATTATTTACATTCTTGAGCACCTTCGATTTTTACAATAGAACGCAAACAGTTAACTTACTAGAGTAAAAATTAAATATTAATTATACCCAAAATATTTCAATAGTTTACCAAAAATATAACTTTAAAAATTTAAATAAAACGCTCTTATTGCCCATTTTCTTATTTTTGCCTTTCTTGTAACTACTGTAGATAAAAATATATTCTTGTTTTATATTTTGTTAAGCATGGTTTAACGCAAAATTAATATAATTCCTGTAAAATTGTTGCTATTAAATTTTTGTAACTCGGTTGTTACCAGTATCACCCTTGTTTAACTTGTTTCTGTAAGATTTTCCGCCTGTTCGAAGAGCGGGTTTCTGCTCCTGGAACTTCTCTGGATGAGATTATGGCCCTGAAAATACTCCAGTATTGCACTGTCACGGACAACGAACACTTTTGCAATATTTGAGAAACAACGTTTTGATGAAAGTGGGTAAAATTGATTGCAAGATTAAACTAAGTGTCGCAGACAGACATACAATAAACGAAGTTAAATGAAAACATATAATAAAATGTGCAAAATCCTTTTTGTGATGACAGTTTGATAATTACCAGTTTCTACACAAAATTTGAATTTGAAAATATCTTATCAGGGTTCATATGCATATTCACCTATATGTGTATTTTGATTATAAGGTGATAATTGCAACTTATACATGACAGAAATATATTACAAAGTTATACGTCTAATTATGTACAGAAAATATTAATGTCTTAACTACTAACAACTATTTTTACGTATAAACCGTAATTATCATAAAAAAATATCTTCATGCATAGAATACTACATCATCATGCATACGTATACTACAACAATGTTTTACTATGAAGAAAATTGAAAATTAGTATATCTCTGTACTACAACTGCTGTAAATAATTACATAGTGAGATGCATTTGATTTTTACAATTGAATGCAAATATTTATAGCAATATTTAACAAGATACCTCTTCCGTTAATTTGATGCCTAAAACATCGTAGTATTATACACAAATATATGATGACGATTTGGTAATTACAGCTTACACGTGAAAAAGAGGTATTAGTAAAAAATTATTCATCTAGTTATACATAAAATATACTAATATTTTCGTATTATTAACAACTTTTTTAATAATATTTTTTAATTATCAGAATATAATCAAAAATGTTTTTAATTCTAACATTTACATTCTAAAGAAGTGATCTTGTATCAAGCTAACTGATATTTCTTAGTAAACTGCTACTATAAATAATTACATTCTTAGATGCATTCCAGTTTGATAATGTCCATTCAGATTGCTGAACATCTGACTTATGACCCTTAATCTTTCGTAATCTAACGTCCTTATTCTAACATATTGCTTTTTTCATTAATACAGGCGAGGCACCGATTGGAGAGACCGAAAAAGTAGTGGATGAAGCTCTAGCTACAAAAGGAGATATACCTCGAATAATCATCATTACAGTGTCCGTAGTAGGATCGTGTTTGCTGATTCTGAACATTGTTCTCGTCATCTGCTTCGTCAGAAAGCGAAGGAAGAAGAGACTAGAAGAAGGTAGGGCATCTGGAGAGGGAGATCAACAATTGTGTCTTTTCTCCATGGGTAAATTACGTTTCGGTGTCTGTTTTGTGCATGATTGCGTGGTCGATTTCTAGCTGAAGTAACGTCATCTGTAAAGGATTGATAAGAAAGAGACAATATATTTCTATGAGAGGACGGATAATGGTTACAGAGCGGACGGTAGAGGTTGAAATAAATGTAATCAGGCATGTACTTATTTTTATATCCCACTTGATGGGGGAAATTATCGGAGAGTTGCAGATGAAATTCAGAATACTAGCACAAAATCTATCTGTATATAATATATATTATTTCTGTTTTTTTTTTAAACCGAGAACAATTACTGTTCCCAGAATTTTTAGTTTAGTTTAAAACATTCGGAAAATATAAAATACATATTTTTCAGTCTATAACTCATAAACGTTAAATAAAAATTAGTGAAATACCAGTATGTGAATATAATTAGTGAATAATCAGTAGTGTAAACAAAAGGACAAAACATATAATTAAAACGTATAGTTTTGAGACTTTTTCTTTCTTTCTTTCTTTCTTTATTTATTTTATAATTTATACAGTACCGGTAGTTTCCGGTAATGATCAAAATCGTGTGAATAATCGTAGAAGTTAGGGTACGTCGCCAACGTGGCGGCTTGATAACCAAAATAACCTTGATATTTATCAGCAAAATCCTTATTTCGTCTAAAAATAATAATAATAATAATAATAATAATAATAATAATATAATTAAAATGCAATATAACATCAGTATGTATTCCTTATACATATTTCCATATAAGGCAAATTTATAAGAAATTTTGTCACATTGGCAGTGTTACTTATCGTAGGATGTCATTTAAGCAGTATATTTTTATAATGAGATGACGTTACTCTAGTTATATGCTTGCGACCATTTACTGCTTCATGCATGCAAAGACGCTAAGCTTTCCTGTACAGATTCCAATAGCACTGTGATAAACTGCGAATCTATTTAGTATTCTTATATATTTAGTATTTTCTTCCTTTTTTCTCTCTTTTTTGTGTAAAAGTTTGTTTAAAGAGGCTCATTATAAATAATGCATGACAGATCTTATTTTCAAAATTCCTTTATGTAATTCCTAAAGTAATTATTTTTGTAATTACGTTTAAAAAATATTTTCAGATTATTTAAAGCATTTTTTTATTTTTTCGCAAGACCAAACTTTAATAATTTTACATTAATTTATAACATCATACATTCTCCTGGATTACTTTAAAGTGTTTTTACAGCTTTCTTACATGTGAAAAAGTATTTTAGATAATCCAATGTGAAATTTACAAATCCGTGCATTATTATTTTCTTCTTTTATGCATCCTAAGAATATTTACTTATAATATATATTTGTTTTACTTTTATTTTCTAAGCTTAAATTAGGATTTATTTATCAGATTTTATATTTTGTTACAAGTGCTTGACACACTTTTCACATCTTTTAAATCTTAAAAAAAAAATATATTTCTTATACTGCTACTTTAGATTTTATAAATCAGTATCTTAACTTTTTCGCATAAATAAAATAAGATTATCTTTAAGTATATCAAGCAGTATCTTTTATATTTTTCTCAAGAAAAAAAATACGGGCTCGATAATGTAGCGTTATAGATAGTAACATACGCGTAGCATTTTTGCAATGAAATTACTGACATTCCATAAAATAAATGGGCCAATATATACTTTTTTATCCTTTTATTCAATTTCGTATAATTTAGATATTCTCTTCTTTTAACATTCTTCTTCTTGCTTTGTGAACGCTTTTAATATCCTCTTTAGATTATGTAGTTATTTTTTATTTTCTATATTAGTTCTGCAGAATTTTCTAGAATTGTATTATCTTTCCTATCTTTTCTTTCTAAATGCTGCATCCGTAAGTGCTGCAGAGGTTGGCAAAGATTTGTCAGAGTAAGTATTACTTTGACACATGGATTAGGATGATTTTATTTTAATCACTTTTTTTCTTTAAATGCTTATTTTTTTTAACACTTTCCAACAAAGTTCAAAAGGTTTATGAATTCGGTTTGTCTGTCTGCCGTCTGACGTCTGTCCGTGTTCTAACTCGCGTAAATATACTCGGATTGTCATGCAATTGATATACGATTTTGATGTTTACTATGGTTTGTTCGGTATTGAAAATGAAGTGTGTAGCATTTATAGTTCATTTACAGGGACACTCAAAATAATTCCGTTACATTACGGTCTATCTGTAAAAATCGTTTGCGGTGTATTTCAATTATGTTAGACTATCTCAAACATGTTGAAAAGGATTTATATCACTGAGACGCACTATAAGATGTTTAGTATAGACTATAATGCTCATAGCATTCATTGTATACTGACAGGGACACTCAAAAGAATACTGTTACCTTACGATCTAAGAAGAAAATCGTTTGCGGTGTACTTTAATAATGTTACACTATATCTAAATTTCCAATTAAATTTTCAACAGGACTGAAACTACGCCATAAATCTTTAAATGGCACTACAAAGGATGTGAATTTCTTGTCACTTTGCTAAACAGCATACAACCAACAGAGTGAAAAATGTGTCCAGACAGGGGATCGAACCCAGATACCTTGGTATAGCGCACCAAATGCTTTTACCAATTAAGCCATCCGGACGATATCCAGTCTGGCATTTTTTCACTGATATACGCTGTAACGACTGCAACTTCGCAGCGCAAGATGGAATGTCAACATGAGCACACTATTCAGTGGCGTACATGAGACAAATAAGTTCACAACATCCATGTACGCCACTGAATAGTGTGCTCATGTTGACATTCCATCTTGCGCTGCGAAGTTGCAACCTTTCCAACATATATTAGCAAAAAAATGCCAGACTGGATATCGTCCGGATGGCTTAATTGATAAAAGCACTAGGTGTGCTATACCAAGGTATCTGGGTTCAATCCCCGGTCTGGACACATTTTTCACTCTGTTGGTTGTACGCTGTGTAGCAGAGTAAAAATAAATTCACATCATTTGTAGTGCCATTTAATGTTACACTACTTCAAACATATTGAAATTGATATATATCATTGATGTTTACTATAGAATAAGGTGAGCATAGCATTCATCGTTCCTTTACAGGGACACACAAAAATTTCGGTTACAGTACTGTCTAAAGATATTATATAGGGCTGCACAAAAGATCTCGAGTACATTTGCGGGATTTGCTGTAGTAGAATTTTCAACTGGTACTATGAGTTTTCTAATTTAAGTAAATTTTAGAATACTATGTAGCATATATACAAATCTATAAATCCTATGCAGGATTGCGCAAAAGAATTCGATTGCTTTTGCGGCTATTGACGGCAATTCCTGGTACTGGGTTTTCAAGTGTGTCATGCGTTTTCCAAATTGTTTATTTAGACATCATCTTTCACCTTTTCTAAATGGGGAAGTTTCTTTTTTATAGTATTCTGGAAGTGTTGGAAAGTGTTTAATAATCTATGCTTGACGCATGTTTTTTCGTTCTTCTTGTATTTATTTGACGGATGTGAATGATTATAAAACATCTTACAAAATGTTGGGTTATACAGTAATAGGCAGTTGGTAACTAAGCAAGCAGGTAGTAAGGACATCAGTTGGTGATTAAAGATCTACAACCTAGAATTGTTAGAAACAATAACACATAGCAGGATGCCTCGTGTAAGAAACAACGTAAAAAATACAAAGAAATAGACTGGTAATTTGGTTACCAGCAGATTTTGCTTTTAATTTACACCAAAATTTGCTGGTACTTTAAAACTACTTTTTTTTTTTTTAACCAAGTTTAATGTAAAAATTGCTATATTCATTCAAATGTTTACAGTAGGAAAAGCTATGTAACCAAATTTTCAGTAAATTTCACTGAGATTTTCTCAGGTTTTTTTTTATTTATTTATTTATTTTATTTTTTACCTTGTGCAATTCTATGTCTACACTGAAAAAAAAAAATACTGATGTTACTAAAATTTTTTTAGTGAATTTGTATTCCACAGAATTTTTTAGTAACCGATAATTATGAACCGGAATCGTTGCAAGCTGTTTTCTAGTAATTCTTACAGATTTTCTTGTAACTGAGTAAGAATACAAAATTTTTTTTAGTAATTGTAAGGATCAATGAGAAAAACTAAATTTTTTTTAGTAGCAAGTACATTACTTTAACGTCTGGATTAGAATGATTTTATTTTAATCACATCCTCTCGTAATTTTTCACTTTCCTCTACGGATGTAGTTGTTTATCATTTTACGAAATACTGCGACATTCGAAAATCGGTAATTAAAGGTCCAGAGTAAACGGATTTTTTTACTATTTTGATAAAACTTAGCCGAGGGACTCGAGTAGGATTTTTGGTCTAAATATTACTTTAATACCTATATCAGGGAGATTTTATTCCAAACATTTTCTAACATTTTCCTTCTTTTGACGAGCATTATTGTTTATAAAACACCTTACCAAACGCTGTGTTATACGGCCGGAATCAAGAACACGTAGATGGAAGCATAAGAATCAAGTTACGTTGGTTTTTAACCCTTAACGAACGATATTGTTTCAATTAGATACCAATATATTTTTGCACAGAAAATTTCGCCTTACCTAATATCAAAATTTCACCAATTAAACGATGCAAAAAACCTTTTTCGGGTATGTAATATCATGACAGCCGAATGACGCACCGATTCTTCTTTTTAAAATTTAAACACAGAGTTTATTAAATATGAGAACTGGTATTTACAATAATGTTTACACCATATACATTTTCACTAATATTCATAAAAATTCCACCAAACAACATTACTTCTTAAAGCAACCAAAATATACTCGGATGCATTCCACATCCTACTCCTCCGAACAAAACACCATTCCTTCTGTATTTTCTTCACTTTCGTTTACTTTTTTAAAAAAAGGGTTGGAAGGATGTTGGTTGCAGGGTGTGGTGTCAAAATCATAATAATTGAAAACAACACATCTGGAGAATAAAAATTGGTTCTCGCGAATATGGCGGTATTCTTTAATTAATGATTAAGAAAAAGTTCAGTTATCGAATAGAGATGCAGTATCCTTTTGTTCCCAAATGTCGGAAGACAAAAGAAAAACACGATACAAGCGGAGTCAATGAAAATTTAAGAAAGATTATTATAACTTACAAGTAAATGATTTATGTTTGTCTACAAAGCTTTAAAATATTCAGGTATTAACTTAACGATAGCTGGTTGGGTTGATTTATAACGGCCGATTATCTACTCGAGGGATATAGGCCCTAGGGGTAAATGCCCTCCATGGGTTTCTTTCTAAGGGATCCTAACTCGTATCTACGGCAAGATTCGAAGAAAACCACGGAAAACTCCGAACGGTTAGGTCGACGAGCGCAACAGGGGTTCGAACCCAGCACCTTCCGTCTACCAGCTTTGAGATCAGAACCTCTCAGCCACTGGTGATGCTTACTTGATGATAGAGGAAGTTATTTTAATTAATATACATATAAAATTGTTTAAAAATAGCGGTTTAAAGTGGAAAAATTATCTGTTCTTTTTTTTTTTTTTAATGAAAACACGTAAAGAGCAATATATACGAAGAGTGTTAAAACAAGGCGTGATTAATTCTCTATAAATGATTTCGTAGTGGGACTGGTGTAAAGAGTCAGGAGATTTCCGTTTCTTTCTCTTACCTTTTAAAATTTTGTGAAGGATTTATCAGCAAGCATGGATTTGTAGATTCATATAAAATGTGACATGGTTTGCCGTCAATAGATCGAATCTTGCATGCCATTGTCTAGCAAAAACTTTTCTCATTAGTGAAAAATGTTTATAAAATAGTAACATTGAGAGAAATTTCTTAAATATATCATATAAAGTGAAGGAAATACAACGCATTTTGAAAAAAAAGATAACTTTATCTTTCAAGCACAAAAAAGCATGGGTCTGAAATTTTACATTTCTTTAGAGAATTAAAAATATCGGTATTGCATTACAGAAACTTTAAGACAATTATATTCATTACTAAATTCATTATAATTAAACTTTCATATCATTTTACCATTTTTTTTCTTTTTTTTTTTTTTAATTAATGGAGTTTTCCATTTATTACACAATTTATAGTTTTCTTTTTCATTTATGGTGTTTTTTTCAGTTTTTTCTTACTTCATTTATAAATTTTAATGTTTTATTTACTTATTATTATTTAGAAATTATATTAGTATGGTTTTAAAATGTGGAACCGGATAAACCGGATTTACATCAAATTCGGAAAAAATACATTTAAAAGTATTCATTAAATAACGCATAAAATTGAAATTTCTTTTCTATCACACAGAAGGTAAATAATAATAATAATAATAATAATAATAATAATAAAGCAATCTTAAAGGAACTTTTTTAAACCAGAGTAAAAAAAAAAAAAAAAAAAAAAAAAAAAAAAAAAACTTGGAATTCAAAAAACAAATTTCTACCCCGTAAGAAACAATTTCTAATGAATCCAGGCTTGGGCAACATCAAAAAATGAAACAGCGCAACTAGTGCCATCTTCATTTCGGATTTGAAACTATCACTCTGAAAAGCCATCAAAATGAGGCAATGCATTTTGGAAAGAGGTTATTCTTTATTTTTCATTTAGCTGAAGTAGAAAATAATTTAATTCTATTCTATTAGTAGGAATAGAGATTTCCATTAGGAAAATTAATCGGTTTTAAATTATTCAGGAAAATACAATGCTACCATTCGGAAAAGAGAATTTTACACGATACAATTAGAAACAATTTAAAATAAATATTAAGACTGAAAAGATGTTTTAAATATTTAAATATTAAACGTAGAATACAGTTATAAATTACGTTAATTACAGTAGTCGAAGAAAACTTTGTACGATATAATGTATCTACTGCGCTCTGTAAATTTATTTTGTCAATTTTGTTCTAAGAATAATTTAAAACTTATTAAAATATAAATAGTTTGAAAATGGGATATAGTTAAATTATAATTAAATGTGTGAGCTATGCTCTACTCCTGAAAATAAAAGGTTCAATAAATAAATAAATAAATGTGGAATAAAACCATCACTGGATTTTATGCTTCGAAAATTCACTTTAAGTAATGTCTTTTGAGCTGCAGAGATAATGATAATGTGCATTGGCGCAGCAGGATCCTCATATGAGAGAGGTTTTAAACCATTGTTGCTTATAAAATGAACAATTTCGTTGTGTTAGATGTTCAAATGATAGTGTTTAGTAAATATGCGACACATAAAAACGAAATAATGAAAAACACAAACAACCATAATAAATTAAAGATTTATTGTATTTAAATGTTTCATTATAGAGCTTCTCTTTCAATTTTCAGAGGGGGGTGGGGGGAAGAAAGGGAGAAAGTACCATAACAGTACGTACATACGTACGTACTGTCAATACGTACTACTTTCCTGTTATTGCTCCTACTTTTTAATTTCATTAATTTTGTGTTGAAACAGTATTATAAAGCCTTTAAATAGTTGAAAATTAAAAGTTTAATTTTTTTGTTTTTGTTTTTCGTCACTTTGGTTTTTATACATCATATTTTTATTTTAACACTAGGGGTTTTGGATAATTCTTATCCGTTTTAAATGCTCTGGTGGAGTTTTAACCCCAAAATCACCCACCCCCTTCCCTTCGCAAGTGTAATGTGTAATAATATACTCATTTTTACTCATGAAACTCATTTTTAAACATCAGGAATTGAAAGACTATATTAAACATTGAAATTTAGCTTTAATTTAAAAAACCTGCTAAAGGGAGTGAGTTTGTAAACAGAAATAAAGAGTGGGGGGTATTTTTTTTAAGCACTGTTCAATTTTGACCCCATTTTCATATAGAGCAGGTAGAACTTTTTTTAAAAAGAAACGTAGATGAATTTGAAGGAAAAAAAAAAAAAACCTTTTATTGAAATTTTATTAAACATTTTATTTTATTTTCATGGTTTCATTAATTTTATATTTATATAACTAAACACTTAACAGACAGGCTACGATTTCAGGGCTTGTACAGTTCCCGAGTTTGAGTACCAAAGTTTCCCGCGTAATCACCTTATTTAATTGCAGAAATTCTGAGAAATAATAAACCAAACGTTACTATTCGGAATCAGCTGTATTCTAGCGAAATTAAAAGTGTGATCCTAAAAATGTAAACATACGTGGCACATCCTTTAAGTGTTAATACTAAATTACAAGTTAAACAGTTTATTTACAAGTTAGTGTTATATTTCATTGGCTTCCAAGTTGACGCCAACTTTACGCCCTGCCTAGGAGTAGCTTTACTTCTAAAACATAGGGATCCATAAGACAGAGGAAGTCTAACTATATTATAAACTATATAAGAGTGAGTATAATTATAAATAGAAATAAAGATAGCGTTTAAGAAGAAAGATAGATAAGAAGAGATAGAAGATTTTAAGATAGATAAGAAGATAAAAAAGCGTTTAAGAAAGGATTAACAAGAAGGAAATTGTACGTTAAACGTGACATAGGTTCGTTTTATAACTAGCTTCACAATGTAAAATAAATCATCCTTATTATTTCAGTGAAATGAATTATATCGTCTGCTATGAGCGAAACGAATATGCATTTTCTTTTTCTTATTACGTATGCCACGTTTACAAATACGATTTTTTTTTCTACACTAGACAGCACTGTAAAATTCACCGTGGAGATCTTGCTTTGCGAATGATTACGTCCATGGTTTAATATTTTTATGACTCACAATGAAAGAATCTTCTGCGTTTATTTACTCTAATGGATTGAGATATTCGGCTGTTAACGTAATTTCCACTGAAGCGATCTCAGAATCTATACATTTTTTAATGTAACTTATTTCTCAAACAAGCAATTTTTTTGAACGATCTTTCTAAAAATGTAACTTTTAAGCAATTGTATTCGAAAAAATAATTTTGAATACAAATGGCCGCCTGGCATATGAAAAAAAAAGAAGTGGTTTGCCTATTTGTATTTCCTCAGTCACATGACTTGCGCTTTTATTATATAGATTACGTAGGATAGGATTTAATAGAATAAATAAAACTTTTATTAATATATTTTTAAGTTTTGATTTGATTTTCATAAAAATTGAAATGACTCGACAAAATTATACAACGATAATATATATTAAATTTCAAACCATTCGGTTGGGTCGTTTTTGCGCTGTTATATGCGGAAAATGGACGAACAGACAGACAGACAGACGGACGAACCAGACATATATAGGTACAACGTATTTATATCATTACGAACGCACCTAAAAATGAGAAATATAATTAAAATTAAAAACAAGTATACTAATTACATAAAAAAACAATGTATGGAATTTAATGACAATAGCTCGTATATTTACACACACGAGCATGAAAGGAAGAAGGGGAAAGACACAAAGTGATACTTTGAGATTGATATAACGTGTATACGTATACCATATCATTATTATATTTACTAAACAGAATATAGTAGTAAACGCTTTCAGTTGTTAGAAAAAGATATTTAAAGCATCTGTTATATGTATATATATTATTTGAGGCACGATGGTTTTTGATAAAAGAAAATAATTCTAATATACTTATTTTTTTTAAAGCAGGGTATTAAAATATTATTAGCTTTCTTCTGTTTGGTTTAAACTATAAACAATTAAGAAACTTAATTCCATCACAGTTACAAAGAAACATATTTTATGCTTAATATTTTCTTTTTATAATATCATTATAAACTCCCATACACCAAAACTTTATTATTCGACTAATTACATTGATACAAATAACCCTATACTTTTAAGTGTATAAAATATTACAAGAAAAAATTTATTATTATTTTTCTGGTGTTAATTTAAATTAAGCATGTTCAAGTAAATTAATTACATCACAATTACAAAGAAATATATTTTATGCTTAATAATTTGAACAATATCATTAAAATCTCCCATTCATCAAAACCTTATTATTTTATAAGCCGTATTCATAAAAATATACTTATTAAATCCTTGATATCGATTGTCATTCCTGATATCACATCAGAACAGGAAGTAAAAATGAAAAGAACTTCTGATATCATTTATTCTTGTTCTCACTCCAAGAATGCGCTATTTATCGGAAGAGAACCTGACAAACTTTTCAGTTTTACGAACTCCTTTTCAATGACGGAACTATGTTCAATACAAAGAAAAGACGTGTGTAAATGCATAAATAAAGAAAATTTCTTCTCTGTCTTTAAAAATAGGAAGTACTCTCTAATTTGTCCGTGCAAGCTTAGTACATAGCAAATCTTATGAGATTGATTATCCGATGAAAAAGAATTTTAATTAATGATGCATCCTTGTTGGGCGCATCAAAAGAGCTGTCAATCTGGAATTTCTTGAGCTTTAATGTTACTTCCTTATTAATTGCATTTTTCCTGAGTGATAAAGCCTTTTCGGAAGAGGAGACATTTATTCGAGTTTCTAATATTTTTCGTTTTATTGCGCCATCTGTTGTAAGGTGAGAGAGAAAATAAATCGTAAATAGGAAAGCAGACGATATTAGGAGGAGCCATCAATATAAAGCACTATATTTCATAGGAAATTGTTTTTAAAAAATAATATCAACTGTTTTCTTTCATTAGTTGGAAATTAAGTCATTAGAGCTTAATTTCGATTATTATATATCCAAGCAGTTATTTAAATGTTGATTATTTAGATAATAAATAGTGAATTTTTGCATCAAAATATAAAAAGAAAGATCGTGATTAAAATAAATATAACGAAATTTTCTTGTGAAATTATTCTTTGTACTTTTATAAAAATGAAAATGACTTGACATAAAAATTAAGAATTTAAATTAAACTACTCGAATAATATTTCCTAATTATAGAATAAAGCCCATAATTATTTTAAGAACATTTGAAATCAATATTTATTGAAGCATCAAGCTTAATTAGTGGAACAAGAGCTATGCTTTTATATAAATGGATTAAAACTTGATGATTTAAATGCATAAACACGAACTAATCGCTCCTCATGGCTTATGACATTATTATGCAGTTTTTATTAAGTGAAGGATACTATTAATAAAATATCCATCATCAATCAATACTATTTATATTATTATCTATATTATTATTAATGCACTCGAATATTGGATCTAAATCCTAAACTTTCAGCCATCTCAATTTTTCTATGTTGAAATTATATAAATTTAGTAATATTGGTTTGCCGTCTTAAAATAATTTTATTAAACAGCACATAGAGTTTCGCTAAATTCGATTGATGACTATTTTATGTAATATTTTAGTTTAATTATTTTAATATTAATAATTTGAGTATTTTTAAACATGACATATCCCGCGCCAAAAAGACGAGAAATTTCATTAAAATTCCCAGAATATTAAAATAATAATACAAGGTTCTGACACGTCAGGGAATTTCTTGACTTTAAGTCAGTAGAATACCAGTATTTGCTTAGAGAAAAACTCGTCTTATGCAATAGCACAAATATATAAATCGAGTTTTTCTATAAGAAAATACTGGTAAGTTCCTGAAACTGTAGGAACTTTCTAATAGCAATTATATTATTATTTGGACGTTAATGACAGTGGCAGAAATGTTAATATAATTTTTGTAGAATGCTAAACTATGCTACCTGAATTTATTATTACGATGCTAAATAATAATATAAAGTATGTTTCTCAAAGTATTTCTCTAAAGAAAAATGTCTAACAGTTTTATTTTATGTTTAAATGACTTATTTTTTAATTCTCTAAAATAATGGAATGAATTTTATATTTTAATTCATTTGAAAATAATTTAGAAGAAAAAATGAAATAGCTTAACAATCACGATTTTTCCTATTGTCTTTTTTTTAATAATAACTAAATGATGAGATTGGTGAAGTTACGATTATTATACAACTTGACACTTTAAACAAGAAACAAATTTAATAAAACTTTATTCGTGTAACATTAATAGAATAAAATTTAATTCAAAATTACAGTTTCTTTGAAAACAACTTTAATTAATAAAAAAAATACATGAAACATTTTCCAAACTAGACTCTTGATTGCCCGAAAGATTAGCATTTAATTAATGACTTCCACTCATTACTTTCTTAAAAGAAGAAAAAAAATCGATGTATCCTTTTTTTTTATATCTGTATCTTGTCAATTACATTGTTTTGTTTTCTCTTTAAATTAAATGTCATTGCAAGTGAGCTTTTTATCGATTAACGATAAAAATAGAAAACCGAAATTCTTAGATAGAACTATTTTCTGCAGGGTATTATTTTTTCCCCTAAGATTATAGGAAATATTTTCAAAATAATGAATTTTTCAAACTTTTTTTTCTGTGTGCATTTAATAACGATACTAGTTCTATTAAAAATAACATAACTATGCCAACGGCGATGAAATTTCATAAGTGTGTTATTTCACTTAGCTATAAATAAATGTGTTTTTTGAAGGAATAATTAAAAAAAACTGAAGCTATTAGTTAATATCAAGGATCTAATAGCGATTATATTCAGAAAAATAATTCCAACGAAGAGATAAATGAAAAATACTTCATCATATATATATATATATATATATAGCTGAAAATCGTAAATTCTTAGGTGGGTTAGTGTTGCTCTCGGAAGTTTCGAAATATTTTCTTAGAACATTAAGGAATTAATTACAAGATGGCTTATAAAAACATTTCATCAATAAAGAAATTAATCACCAGACAAAATTCAGAAGAAATTGATAAATTTTTAAATATCTTGCAATGTTTTATTCTCTGAAAATTTGGAAGAATTACATTTTAATCCCTTGAAAGGTGGAAAGATAGTTTTTTATACCATATAATTTTAATCAAGATTTTTACCAGAATTTTTCAACAAAATTCTACTTTTAAATATTTAGTAAAAAAAAAAAAAAAAAAAAAAACTGTGGTAAATCAGTAATATATATTTTTTTTTTTTTTTTTTTTTAAGTTTTCGGTAAAGGTAGGTCGGTAAGTTTGTCAAATTTGGTATTTTGAACCGAATTTCCGAATGTGACAATCAGATGAAAGCCATCGTGACTCAACAACGGTTTATAACTCAAGATGTAATTCCTTTATGGAAAAATGGAAAAACTATTCCATTCTAAATTACTTCAACAGTCATACCAGAGGTTGTCCCATTTTAACGTATAAAAAAGGGGAAAAAAGTCGTAAATGAGTCAGAAATTAAATAGATAAAGCGAAAATATTTTTCTTTTTCGAGAACACCCTTAACTCTTTCAAGGGCAAGTAATTGTGTTTCTATAATGTTGAATTCGTTCTGAAATTTTCTAAAAATTTTATTTCAAATTAAAGGAATCCAATTTTACAGCTTTTTTTTTTCACCAGCATTATAAAAGTAAAATTCTGTTAAACAATTCTGGTACAAATCTTGATTAACCCTTAACTGCTGTTAGCAGTTTCACAGACCGTTGCTTTTCTCAATTTTATCAGTTTAACTTATAAGTTTTAACTATATGAAATTTTATTTCATTTGGAGCTATAGTACTATTGCTAGAGAAGGTGAATTTTAATTATAATAGTCCCCTACATAAAATTTAATACAAAAAAGTATCCTCTGAGTAAATCGAGCGATTTATTCATCCTTCAATCAAGCGGTCTCAGAGACCGCTCACAGTAGTTATGCGGCAATTTTTGTCACAACAGTTAAGGGTTAAAATTAAGTGGTAGAAAAAAATACCCCACCACCTTTCAAAGTGTCTTTCAGGTCAAAGGCGTCAATCTATTTACGAGATTTGCACAACAAATTAACCTTAAACATCAAAGTAAAATACTGCACCAGTTACATAGTAGTAATTAAAAATGTAATCAGTTCAATACTTAAGATTTGTTTAAAAAATCTGGAATTTTGTAAGATTTTATTTAGTTTATATAAAGTTACCAAATTAATAAAAATGTCAAGGGGAAAAGAATCTTTTTACGAGATTATGCACAACAAATTATCCTTAAACATAAAAGTAAAATACTGCACCAGTTACATAGTAGTAATTGAAAATGTAATCAGTTCAATACTTAAGATTTGTTTAAAAAATCCGGAAAATTGTAAGATTTTATTTAGTTTATATAAAGTTACCAAATTAATAAAATTTGTCAAGGGGTAAAGAATCTATTTACGAGATTATGCACAACAAATTAACCTTAAGCATAAAAGAAAAATACTGTACCAGTTACATAATAGTAGTTAAAAAATGTAATGAGTTCGCTATTTAAGATTTGTTTAAAAAATCCTGAAATTTGTAAGATTTTATTTACTCTATATAAAGTTACCAAATTAATAAAAATGTCCTCCATTTTTTTTTTAGTTGCCATCCTTATTTCAATGGATCAATATGCATACGGACTCTGATAGACTATCAGAACTAATCGTTCTATAATATTCAGGTTGGGTCCTTGTTTTTCCTCAAAAAATGGGGAAATCACATGACATGCGGTTGTAAGAAAAGTAAACAAAAGCAAGAGAACAGATTTGCTTATTTTAACACAAGAAATAAAACTAAAAAAATTCCTATATTTTTCAGTAATTACACCTGAACATAAAAAAAATATATAATAAAAATATTTTCTTCAAAACGCATTGAAACTTTAATCAATAGATTTGGATTTTGATACTAACATCTTAGTAAAAGAAAATACGAAATTGATAAATTCGTAAATGCCACAAAATCTGCTAAGATGAAAACTCAAGGGACCTTATAAAAACCTGCTTTAGACAGGTTTCTATCTTAGCAGGTACATCGTCCATTGTGACTGAATTATATTTTTTGCACCAGACCACTGATTTTTTTTCGTTTAAGGCAGCATTACGTTATAGGCAGGTTTTAGCGTATCTAAAATGTAAATATGAGATTTGAAATGGATATTAAATAAATAGCAGTCTAATAAATTAACTAAAGAATAACACCAATCTTAAGGTCTAAATCTACCTTTATATAAAAACTTTTTGAGGTAATTTAAATTTTAAAAACCAAATTAAGCAAAATTATCAATCGATACCTTACGTTCATTATTCTATAGCAATTTTGTCTTCTTTTCTTAATTAATATTAATTTTCTAATGCTGGCTTGTAATGAATAAACATTTTCGGAAAAGTTAAGCTAATTTAAATATATTAGTTACTTATAATTTATCCGCTTTTACTGCGCGTGGCAAGGATATAAAAATGGATATTGACGACATGATATTTTATTCCTTTAGGGTTATATATATTTAGAAACTATCTATGAAGTTTGTTTATAATATTGAAGAAATATTTTGCATATTCTGATACTTAAATTAACTTTGAATTAATATTGTGAGAAAACTCTACAGACAAATTAAGCTTAATTTAAATATATTAGTTACTTATAATTTAGCCATTTTTTCTGCGCTTGGCTAGAATATAAAAATGGATATTGACGACATAATATTTCATTCTTCTAGGGTTCATATATATATATATTTAGAAACTATCTATGGTGTTTGTTTATAATATTGCAGAAATATTTTGCATATTCTGATACTTAAATTAACTTTGAATTAAAATTATGAGAAAACGCTTCAGAAAAATTAAACACTATTTAAATATATTAGATACTTATATTTTATCCACTTTGGCTGTGTAGCTAGGAAAAAATGGATACTGGTGAAACTTGATATCTTATACTTTTTGTATTCATTTACATATTTAAAAATTACTTTCAAAGTATCTTTCATTATAATAATTAAATTAAGATTATAAGAAAGCTCTTTGAAAATTTTTAATTTAATTTAAATATATTAGTTGCAATTGATTAGTTACAATATTATATTTATCCACTAATACTGCATGTGGCCAGTAAATAGTAAATAAGTATTGACGACTTGATATTATATTTCTTAAAGATTTCTTAGATATTTAGAAAATACTTTAAGAATGTTCATGTAATATGGTAGAACTAAGTATTTTGATTATCAAATCAAATTAAATTTAAGATTTTGAGAAAAATTTCTAAAAATCTAAGCTTAAATTAAATGCATTGGTAACATATAATTCATCCATTTTATTGTGTGTGCTTTTAAGAAGTAAAACTGAGTAATGACGAATATTTTTTGGCTTTTTTAGTAGTCATACGTATATATATATATATATATATATATATATATACCGGGTGTCCCAAAATGAACTGACTGATTTTAAAATTTAATAACTTCCAAACGGTGGCATATATTTAAAAAATTCTTGCAGGAGAGTAATGTATGATGTCAGGAGTTTTTTTTTAAACTGCGATTCCTGATTTTAGTTCGAATTACCAGCAATAGATGGCGCTGCAAGCAGTAAGCGTGCAATTGTGACAAAAACTAAAATCATCCAGTATTGATGCGGAGGAAAGCGGTTAAATACATGGATTGGGTCTCATTCGCTAATACAATCTTTGTTCTTGAAGCCCGATTCTGAATAAGGTTTTTTTGGTGAATGAGACCCACTCCATGTATTTAGCCTTCTTCCTTTGCATCAATGCTGGATTGATGTTTCTGCCTCGATTGGAGGAAAAGTGCTCACAGCGCCATCTACTGCTGGCAATTTCAACTAAAATCAGGAATCACAGTAAAAAACTCCTAACATCATACATTACTCTCCCGGAAGAATATTTTTAATATCTTTCACCGTTTGGAAGTTATCTAATTTTAAAATCAGTCAGTCCATTTTAGGATAACCGGTATTTATTTAGTTTATAAGTTTTTCTTTAAATATTTCCTCATAATAGTGTAAAAGTTCTTTTAATATTCTGATGCTTAAGTCAATTTTGAATAAACAATATGAGATAATACTTTTAAAATTTCAAACTTAATTTGAATACATCAGTTACCTATAAGTTATCCACTTTTGCTATGCATGACTGGAAAGTAACAAGAATGAAAATCATGCGTCAAGCACAGATTATGAAACACTTTTCAACATATCCAGAATACTACTATAACGGAACTCCGTCGTTAATTAAGATGAAAGAAGTTATGTATTTAAACAATTTAGAAAACGCATAACACATTTAAAAACTCAATTACAGCAACTACCACCCATGGACTGAAAAATATTCGAATTCTTTCGAGCAGGGCTGTATATGATCTATAGATTTGTTTGTATAATATTAATACATAGCAGGCTAAAATTTAGGTCAGTCAGAAAAACGCATAACACAGTTGAAAATTCGTTTATAGCCATTTTCAGGTCATAAACACTTTTCAACTATGTTGGAAAGTGTTAAAAGGCTTCGAATGGTTATCTTAATATTTAGTATAGCTGCTTTAAAAATTACCTTTCAAGATGGCAGAAATTCTTTGTATGTTCTATTACTTAAATAAAATTATTGTATCGTGCGCTGTATATGATCTATAGATTTGTATGTATACTATTAATACATTAGCATGCTAAAATTTTGCGCAGTCAGGAAACGCATAACGCAGTTGAAAATTCGTTTGTAGACATTTTCAGGTCATAAACACTTTTCAACAATGATGGAAAGTGTTAAAACGCTTACGATGGTTATCTTAATATTTAGTATAACTGCTTTAAAAAGTACCTTACAAGATGGTATAAATTCTTTGTATGCTCTATTACTTAAATAAAATTTTAATTAAGATTGTGGGAAGTCTTAAAAAAATTAGGTTTATTTTAATTAAAATAAATATTTAGCTGTGTGAGACAAGAAATAAAAATGTACACACAAATGTAACGATAGGTTACGTATCATTTATACAGGGTGCGTCAGAAAATTGTATACACGCTTTGAATGATTATAACTCCAGATTTTATTCATACATAATTAATATTTAAATTACAAAGAATCTATGTAAAATGTATAACGTTTCTTCCTACCACTGATGTTCAAATTTATCACTGTTCTGGTCAATACACTGCTTACAACGGTGGGCTATGGATTCACAAACTTCAACAAACATTTCTTTTCGTATTGTGACGCATTATTGCTCAATTGCGGTTCCGGAACATTGTCTATGAACACCCATTCGTTTCAAACTTATCTTTTATATAATGAATTGTAAGTGGCATAGGTGAATCTGCCTGAAACTCCCTGCGATATTGTTTTTGTACTTCTGCTACAGTTTCATATTTACAATCTATATATTTAAAACGAAAAGCGCATTCTGTCAAATTTCACACGAATATCGTCTCTTTACGCATGCGCCAACGTTTTTTGAAGCCTTCTCTCCTCAGAAAGGGGAAACTTGATGGATTAGCCCTCACCTGTTTGACTTAAAGGGATTGAAAAGGTTTGATTGAAAACGGTTAAAGTCACTATTGCATTGAAAGCATAGACCTTCTAATATATTTTTGCTCTGAGATTGAAAGCTAAGGTTTTTTTTTTTTTTTTTTTTTTAAGAACTCGTGTTTCCACTACTAAATATGCACATTTTTTCGCAAATTTTTAAAGAGAGCTTGGATATACGGGCTGTAAAACCGTTTTATTTATCACCGATAACGATTTCAAAGAATTCGTACAAGGAGAACTTTTTATTTTAAAACTATGAAACGACCCCACGTAAACAAGAAAATGAGCACTTTTATCACTAAATATCAATATTTTTTTGCGAATTTTTTATTTTAAAATATAATTTCATACAAAATTTTAAAGAGAGCTTGGATACAATTATATTTATAACCGAATGAAATGTCAGAGAGTTCGGACGATGAGAACTAGTTTTTTATTGCTATATTAAAGGAACCGACGCGAAAATAAACAAACAAACAAAAAAGCGAGGAGAAAACATTTCTTTTACTTTACAACTAGATAATAATTTTTTTTCACGAAATTTTTACACGGGCTGTAAAACCGTTTTATTTATCACCAATAAAGATTTCAAAGAGTTCGGACAAAAAGAACTTTTTATTTTAAAACTGTGAAACGATCATACGTAAAAAAACAAAAAAAGAAAAAGAAAAAGAAAATGAGCGCTTTTATCACTAAATATCAATATTTTTTCGCGAATTTTTCATTTAAAAATATAATTTCATACAAAATCCGGTTAAAGATATAAAATAATAAAAACTTGATGTTTCTTTTTTAATTTATTATCACGGGCCTGGACAACGCCGGGTGGGGGTCAACTAGTAGTATTTTAAAATAAATTTTCTTTTTTCAAAAGTTAATCTTTGTTCAATCATTATTTCCAATTAATTACACTTTGAAAAGAAAGAAAATTTAGAAAGTTATAAACCTTTAAACAGTGTACGTATACATTTTTCTGATGCACTCCCTGTATATATATAGAAACTGCTTTAAGACTTTTACATTATAATTTATTACATGGCAGAAATTCTTGGCAAATTCTTACGTTTAAATCTAATTTGAATTAAGAAAATGATAAAACTCTTCGTAAGTTTTAACCATATTTTAAATATATTAGTGACTCATAATTTATACGCATTTCTTACGCAAGGGTAGAAAACAAAAATGGATTTTACGACTACATATTTTGCCACTTTACGAATCATAAATATATATATATATATATATTTAAAAATTATTTTAACAGTTTCTTTCTAATATGGTAGAGAATTCTTTACATAGTCCAATGCTTAAATCAGATTTGAATTACGGTTATGAGAAAACTCTTGATGTCTACTCGAAAACTTCCTGACAAAGTGTTTGAAAACTTTGGTAGGCTACACGAACGAAGAAATTTCATTATGCATGAATGTCTTGCTCAATGAATTTAACTTTAAGATATTTCCCGCAAAGCACGGAATGTCTATATGATAACTAATATTCTTGCTTGAATAATGTTTGTTTATAAATATAAATAAATATGAGATGATTGGTATTAGAAACAGGCATTAGAGAACTGAAAATAGAAAAATCGAGTTTGTTTTATAACAATAAATCGGATTATTCATTCATGTTAATTGCGATATTGATAAGGATCAGTTATAATTGGTTGGGAAATAATTTGTGACACAAAGTTCCACATGCAATAAGCTATGTTAACATAAAGTGATTTTTCAAATATATTTTTAAATACACATTAAATAATGCTAGTAAAAAAAATAATAGAAAAAAACGCATCTACAAAATTTCATTATGAGCTTATTGATCGATTTTTATTGATTGATTAACCACTTAACTGATTTGCCCGTACGCCATGCATGCTAAGCTTCCAGGGTTTTCTTGATTTGCAATCTGTTCCGTACATGCTAAAAAAATTTGCTTATTCCGTTAAGACTCGTATAGTTCTTAATTTTGAGTACCACTATTTACGAATAGTAAACGCCGCCTTATTTAATAACAAAAATTTCTTGAGACAATGAATTGTTCGAAACTGTTCGAAAATAGTGGCACTCGATAATAGGAGCCTTGCGAACCGATACTGTTTTCCTCACATTTTTGTTCCTAATTAGTTTATGTTTTGGTTTCAAAACAGTATTTTTTTTTTTTTTTACCAAATTGTAAAATAAATAAATAAATGAATAAAGACACTCAACAAATTGACTTTCATGGCACACACATATGTATACTAGAAATATTTCTTGGGGCGCCATACCGCATATACGTGTGCCATCAATATTTTCATTGAAGACAATTAATTGTTATGAAACTATTGCTATTTATTGCATGTTTAGTGATTTCATTTTACGTTCAGTGTGTAACTATTACTCAAACTTGATATTTTTTAACTAAAAATGTATAAAATTACCACTTTGTACAAAATTTACGAAATTGCTACGATTGGGAAATCTGACAAACACTGAAAATCGCGTTGTAAATGTTTTTCGAAAATGCCACTTCGTCGCAGTCTGTGGTGGTCAACGTGTTAAGTGGTTAACTTAAGTGGAATAAAATGCCTAAATTAGAAATCTGTGTTGGAAAAAATAAAATTTTGATGTACAAAACTAAATGTTCTATATACAAAAATAACTTAAAAAGACAACTGTGAACGTTAAAACATGAAAAGATATATTGTACATGTACATACATTTCTTATGTAAAATAAACATGAAATCTTTTCATTTTATTTCCTCTTTGAAAATTTATAAGTAATTTTCTCTAAATTTCTCTTGCAGAAAGTGATCACTCTAGCAGCAAAGCTGCTACGATAGAGATGTACGCTCCGAGTTCCTACAACGAAGGCTTAAACGGGGAGAGTCTTAGCTGTAACTCGGAAAAAAGTGATAATTATTCAGATGGGCACAGTGCCGGGGGATATTCGGTAAGTAAAGTATAATTGCTTTTCATTTATTTTCTCCCATTTTACATTACTTCTCTTAAGAAAACTGGAACTAATTTCTAATATACTATTTCCTTTTGGTAATGGACAAAGATTGCGAATTAGAGAGTCATTATTTTTACCTGCATTATTTTTAAGGACTTCATTATATTTTAAAATAATTCGCATGACATTCTTATTATTCTAAATATAATTCATTTGGTAAGTAAAGTAAAATTGCTATTTATTTATTTTTCCTATTTTATATTTATTAACTTAAAGAAACTGAAACTAAATGTTAATATACAATTTCCTTTTGGTAATGGAAAAAGATTGCGAATTAAAACAACACCCATTGTTTTATTTAAAAATATTTCGCATACTATTCTTTTATCTTATTATTCTAAACATGTTATTTTTGATAAGCAAGTTATAATTTCTATTTACTTTTTTACCGTATTTTACATTTACTTATCTTTAAAAAAAACTTGAATTAATTTGATAATATAAAATTTACTTTCTCTGTTAAATGAATAAAGATTCTCGGATTAAGATATCCGGCATGCAATATTTTTACGGATTTTATTTCATTTAAAAATAATTCACATTCTATTATTTTGTTAAGTTAGTCTAAACATAACATAAGGCATAAAATATTATGCCTTATTAGTTTCATACATTATGTTAAAAAAAATTAAATGTTTTAAACAAGGGTCAGTTATTTTATTGAACTGAATCTGTATGGATAATCTTAAAAAAAAATCTAACGTGAAGTAGAAAGATGCGATTTTATGAAAATTAAAAAATATATTTTCGAAAATCCATTAATTTAAAAAAAATTAATATTTCGAGAAAGGAATTCCTATTGCTCAGGCTAAAATCTAACTATACTCATATTCTAGGAATATATTTTTTTTAATCGCCGTGTATGCAAATAAATATCGTCTTGGGAGGCGCTTCTTTTAATCAGTTTGAATTTGTTTTGTTTATTTCTGTAAGAGTTTGTTTGAATGTTAGATGAGGAAAGTGCATTTACTCATTTAAAATTTAATAGATTTTTCATCATATACATGTGTTTAAGAAATTTTAATTTTTGAATAGTACATCTCTTTTTCAGTTTAAGTACATTATTTGAAATATATTATATTTTTTTATTACCAACGAATGGAAGTTTGTTCAATACTGTAATGCAGAACTTTACTTTTTACCACTTCGTTGTGTAAGGTGAAATCTACCACATTAATTATCACCCTATTGCAAAGCAGAATAACACCATTTTCTCAAATACTTTGTGGTTTCTTCGTAAAAAAAAAAAAAAAAGTGATCAAATCATTTTACGAAATTGCGAAACACCCAAGAAAGTTTTCGAAAAGTCCGATTTTTATTTCTCTAAATATGCAAAGCAGAACAAATCGACATAGAACAAAAATTTTCAATTGAAATTTTATTTTCTACTTTAACGGAAACTTTCTTAAATAAAAATTTCCTTTCAATAAAAGTATTACTATTTGGTAAAACTTGTGTAATAATCTGAAAAAATATCATGTACATCATCAATTCTGCAGCACGTTTTGCAACATCGTAAAATTTGAAATTTGCTTTAAATCCTATAGAAAGAGAAGCATACGTTACCGACAATATTTTCATCACTATGTGAAAAAAAAATTAATTACACCAAAGGTAATTTAAAACTTTTAACTGATGCTTCGCGCTTAATTATGGTTGCCGTGCAATAAATTTGAAGCTTATTACGCTACGTTACTGTAAAAGTTAATTAGTCTCATAAAACTGTTTAAAAAATGCAATTTAAAAGACACAGCTCTCGGCGTTTCATTTATATTTTTTATCCCCCTATAAAATTTTTAATCTGGAATCGCTGCATGCCTAATTTTGAACTTTATATTTTAAGAAGGTAATTGTCTCCATGAAGAACTATTCTAACTGTACTGTTTATTTTATGAAACTCTCTTTTTTTCATTAATATGAAACATGATAAGGAAAGATTAATCTACGTATGTTTACTTTTCTAATTTTAGTCTCCTTTTTTGGAAGTTTAAAATTAAGCACATGTATATCTACGTAAATTATAGTATTATGTGGTTTCAAGAAAGTACCACTTTAACTCATGTAGAACACTTTTTTTCTTAAAAAAAAAAGGATTATTTAATAATCTTAAAAAGTAATTAATATTTTTTTATAATTTTAATTGGGTTAATAATTGAATTGAATTTAATTAATAACTTCAATAAGCACAATATGTTAAAATAAATAAATAAAATAAAACCTATAAATAATTGTGAACGCACTTTTAAAACATCGCTAATAAAATATTTTTAATTTTCTGAAAAAAACAAATGTGATTTATCGTTTACTGCTAAATTGAAGAAAGATAACGTGGAGAGGTTTCTAAAAAAATATATGATCAGTAAAATCGTGTTGTCTGTTTAAAATGCACACACACATCATATGCCAAAAAGAAAATATATATATATATATATATATATATATAAATGCATTTCACTTATACAGAAAAAGTAGCTTATTGAAATTTGTTTTATTTCTTATTTAAATTGGAAAATATTTACAAATCTATTGAAAAACATTTTTTTTTAAGATTATAAAAATCATTCATATGAGAAAAGATAATTAGATACAAAAGCAGTTGTTCGTAAAATTGTAGTTATTGTAAATTGAATAAAAATTCTTAATATCTTCGGGAAAGTTTGACGCTTTCAAGTATACAGTCAAATATACAGTTATATACATACAAGTATACCGTTCATACGGTTAATATCTTCGGAAAGGCTTTACGCTTTCAAGTATACAGTCAAATATACAGTTATATACCTACAAGTATACCGTTCATACGGTCAATATTTTCGCGAACAACTATTTTGGAATAGAAATCTTCGCTTTAATCAATAACATGACTTCGTTATTCAATAAAGCGAAGACTACAATTTGGGGTACTTCTCTATTATCCCGTCGACCACTTTTCATAACAAAAAAACTGTCGCCAAACTGTAACATTAAACGCCAAAAATGCAGTCCCATTTACTTGATGTCAGAGCATTATACGTGTTTGTTATGTCATCAAATGGTTTTTAATTAGATATTGTGTGTATTTTTCATTATGTTTTACTGATATATTAGTAATTTCATTAGTTAAAATAACAACTGTGTCCTTAAATTCTTATATTTTATTTATTTATTTATTTTGATATTCCAATGGCAACGTTCTCCTATTTATTTGGCGTTACAGTTTGGCGATAGTTTTTTGTTGTGAAAAGTGGTCCACGGAATAATAGAGAAGTACCCAATTTGGAAATAGTAGCATTCAAATATAAAACGTCGTACAGTGACACTCGTTCCGAACATGTTTAATAACATCATGCATGAACCCCTTCGGGAAAAGCAAAGCGTATACGTTACATGTAGGTTTTTCATACCAGAATTTTAGAATAGGAGATCTGTCTTTTTTAATCGCAGTATTTTATACTATTATATTAGTTACAGGCTTCTATGGGCAAATACTGGTGCTAAAAGATTATGTATGGGACGTTACGTAATGTACTTGTGTATGGGACGTTCGTCACAAAGTAGTTAAATTTTACGAAATTGAATTTCATGATTGAAAAATTAAATAAATCACAAATACCTACTGAAACTAAGCAATATATCAGATTTGGAAGAGAAGAATAATTATAATTCTGTTTAACAATATTATTTTCTGATTCACGTTTAAAAAATATATTTGTAAATATATATAAGAGATAATTTCTTTTATCTTAACATATCTCACATTATATTTCAAAGGGTTGTTTTCTTTTTCATGCAGGAGGAACAAGTTAAAGCTGAAACAACAGCTTACATAACAGCTCATGCAGATGGTACATATATACCAGATTCTTCAATGCCTTATTACTGTCCATATCCATATCCAGATCAAGGTAAAGTTTGTATAAATTAATTTCTTGCTTCTATATTTAATACATTATGCATAGGTTTTTTTCTAATGTATTAATTATTTCCTTTGCCTGAAAATATTGTTACTTTTAACACTTGGAAGCGTACTTTTTTTTACAAATAAATGTTACAAAATAAATCTCTAAATATGCACTTATTGTATCGTATGATTCTTCAAACAATCGAGATAATCTATTGTATTTCACTAATCTTAATGAAATATTCTGTATGCATAGAAAATCAACTGAAATATGCTGTATACATATAAAACTAACGTACTATCGGAAAGGGCAAAAGAGAGAGAGAGAGAAAAAAATACTATGTAGTTGTCAACGAGATAAAGAAATGCCCGTACATAAAGAAATTCAATAAAAGGAAATTCTTGTTTTAAACTGTAATATGGCCTATAATCTTTTTTTTCCAAATACCTAAAAATCTATATTAATATAAGAAAGTTATGTTCCATGTGCTATAAAGCTATAACTATTTAAAATAAATCAAGTTATTTAAAACATTTGAGAAAATATAAATCAAACATAAAAAATATACATGGTTCGTACGCTTTTAACACAATTTTTTAATAGAATGTTTTACCGTATTTAAATGCAGAAAAGTATTACAAATCCTGCAATTAAACGATGCGTCTACATTGTATGCTATAAATATTAAATAGAAAAATTCTATTAAAAATTGTGGTAAAAGCGTATGAACCCTAATATAGGTTGCAGAAATTATTGAATTTAAAAAAAAAAACTTATAAAGAAAACTGGTAATTAGAAAACAAAAAAGCCATAAATATGCACAAGTCAAGTGAGGAAAATTACTCATTGAAAATAGTAATTTTTATGTTGTTGTTGTTAGGTATGGGCCCCTGTTCTACGAAAACCGGATGCCAGATCCTGAAGGCATTCGACGAAGGGGTGCAGCTTCCATTTAGCGAACACCACAATTTCAGAAGTCTGACTTGGCTCCAAAGTTTCTGTACAATTTTAATCCTAATTGAAAGAGATGGGGGGGGGGGGGGCGGTATCTGCCTGTTTGGTACAAATATTCCACCTACCTTCCTCCGAGCAAGAGGACACTCTACACCCTGATTTTACGTGTAATATGGGCACAACACGGCCAATTCACCGGAGTCGGCCTTTAAAACCGCGTATAGAAACGATCCTGAGAAAGTCGAACTGAGATGGGTATAGGGCAGTTTCAATCAACGTCATGCTGGAGGTCACATACTACATATAGGCAGTTATGATTGGTGGTATCTACCCTGACCTCCAGTTAATCAGGTGATTGCAACTTTCCCATTCTTCTCGAATTATTTTGTGGTCTTTGACAAAAGAAAGGGCAGATTCAACAAAAGAATGGGATGTTTGCCGACCTGTCAAGGATTCCGCTCTTCACTTCTGACCTTTCGATATGCTAAGAAAGTCATATACTGTTAACATAGACCACAGTCTGATCGGTCCTTAAAGCACTGATTGCACCCGATGCTGCTTGAATTTATAAATGATGTTGCGTGTTCTCGTGAGAACCGGTGCTATACCGTATCGCATGTCATTAGTGCTATGTATCTTTTTAGCTACATCATTGTAAAAAGATTTTTTATCATCATAACGTTGCATTTGGGATGCATTTTTTAAATGAGTACAGACTAAATAAATTGAATAAATATTTTTTTTTCGCAGTATTTGCTTCATTATAGTCTATTTATGTTTATAATAATTATATTTTTTTATATGAATTTGGGAAATACAATACCCCATAGACTATCTCTCTTTCATATGCCTTTTTTTTTTTTTTTTTTTTTTTTTTTTGAGTTTTAATGTAAAAATCTAAACTTGCACCGTAAAAAATTTACATTTCCTTCTGTTTTTAGTTGAAGAACAATTTTAATTTTTTGTAGTTAATTTGATACTTTATTACCTAGATGAAAATTTATTTTTACGAAACCGGAAGTAAAATTTAAAAGAAAAGAATCTCAAACTCTTCTCATTTAAATACACTGCACATCCTACGGTGAAATAAAAATAAATTTCGTGAAAAAAAATATCTCGTTACACATTATGCAATGAACGGAACTATAAAGCGTAACATAGTGTCATAAAGTGTCTCTTTTGTACTGTTATGTCTCCACTTTATATTCCGAAATGTTGAGTAGTAAATTCCACCCCAAAGAATATTTGAGCCTAAATTAAATATGCAAGCCATGAGTTTTACAGAAAAAAAATAAAGAAAGAAAGATTCGGATTCCTAAATATAAGGAAAAAGAAACGAACGAACTTAGGAATAAACGAAAATCAAAACAAATGAGAATATGCTTCACGACGGGGAATTATTTAAATAGCCCTCTAAAATGCCTATGTCTGCGGTTGCAAAAATAGCGCTATCATTTTATTTATTTTACGTCTTCCTTAGTATATGCTACAGTTCTTGAAGCAGTTATACCATTTATTTGTCGGCTGTAAATTATTACCGGAGAGAGATAAGAATGCAAGGAATGTTAGAATAAAGCTAGCAACATTTCCATGAGTATTCTTTTTTAAGTTCTCTTTTCGTTGGAAAATTTCTTTTTTCCAGTTTCAATTTAGCGTACTCCTCTAAAGAAATCGATAAGAAGTTAGAGGATGGAGGTGGGGCGGTGCCTGGCAGATTCCTCTGCGTCTACTAAATTTGAAGATAAAAATACAAATTGAGATACGTTTTTAGAAAGAAAAAAGTTTTTATTTATTTTTTTAAATATTCTCAGAAAATGCGCTGAGTGGGCAAAAAAGGCAAAAAAATTTCCATGCCATGAACGGCACCTGCTGCATCTAACATGCCCTCATTTTGAAGATATATCAGTATGAAATTCCCCTTATTTGTGGCTGAATTTGGATATTTCTTTTTAATATATCAAATTGTTGCTATCTTGTATTGAAAAACAGATATTTTTTTCAGTAATTTGTAATTTTGAGGTTTTCAATTTTAAAAGTTAAAAATAAAATATATATTTAAAATATATTAAGTATATAAAAAAGAAAAAAATAATAGATTTTTTTTCATTTTTTTTTCTTTTATCAGGATAAAGGGAAAATGTTTAAAAGAAGGTTAAAAAGAAAAATTTTTAAATGTGTTTTCCCGCAAAAGTAATTAAAAGAGAAAAAGAACCTTCAAGTTTCCTTTTTTTTACATTATACATAAGTCTGTAATTGCGTATTTGGAAAGTGTATTATTATACACATATATATATATATATATATATATATATATGTGTGTGTGTGTGTGTGTGTGTGTGTGTGTGTGTGTTGCTAAAATGAAATTACATGTGTGAAAATCAAAGGAAAATATATTGTAAAAATTAAGCACAGTTCATTGAAAATGCAAATATGAAAAACTATGAACATCTTATGAATTCGTCAGAGGAGCTTCATAAGACTAATTCACAGTAAAGTTGTGTTATTCGTCGAATATTGTCAGTATTAAGCCTAAAAATGACAATATTAAGCTCTTTATAACATATCGAAAACAAACAAAAAATGTGAAAAAAAAGATCCAACTGTAATACATAAAAAACAAAAAATAATAGGCACAATTCTTTCTCTGTATATATATATATATATATATATATATATATATATATATATATATATATACAATTTGATTGATGGTTTACCTGATAGAAATTGTATGTCGTGTAATACATTCAGTAAAAGTAATACATTTAACATTAGGCATAAAAATTGTCTGATATTTCTTTAGAAAATTTGTTCTATAGGAACATCGAAAGTGATTTAAATAAAACATGAATTTTTAAAACCTCCCAATAAAATCACGAGTCTAGCTCGTCACGACGAGTCAGATGGTAAAATAACTTTTCGTGCAAAATGGTAAAATAACAAATTGTACTCATTATAAGACTATGTAAGTCATTTAAAATATTTCTAGTACCACAAAATTTATACCGATTTTAATAACAGAAAATTAGTTCTAACCAACTTAAAATTGTTAGTTTTGATTAAAAAATTTTTGCATCATAAAACGGAACGTGTTGTTCATTTCTGAAATGCAAAAATGCTTTTTCTTGCACAAATATTCATGATTAAATCTTACCAAAAGTGTTGATATTCCCTTAAAAAATATTTTCAATTTTCTTGAAATTTTTAAAGCATTCCTCATGCTTTTTTCAATCGAATGTACGATGTTTGCTTTGTTCATATTATACATATTCGAACCTTTGTCCTGTTAATAATAAGATTTTTAAAAATATGTTGATGATTAGAACCTACTTTAGTTAAAAAATAATCGAAGCTTAAACATAATATATTTTTTAAGTGGGTACTTTAAGTTTCCTTTCATTGTAATTCACAACTCCCTGAGGTCAGAAATAAGTTTGCTTCAGCCTGAAAAATATATTGATGGTTAGAACTTAGTTTGTTTAACAAATGTAACAGGAACATAGGAATAACATTTCTTTTTTTTTAATCTGGATACTTTCAACTTCCATGCATGGTAATTAACAGTTTCCTGGGATAAGGGATCTACGAAAATAAGACTGCTTCAGTGTCTCAATTAAAGTTAGGCGTTAGTCTTGCATTTAAGATGGTTGCTAATTAATAATGGTATAAATATTTAAAAATGATTTTTTTTATATTCAAAATGGATAAAAGATAATCCGAGATAATGAGATTTACCCTATCTTTTTCTCGAACATTTCGTCAAGTACCCGAAAATTTGAAAAAACATACAAAAGGCTGATGATAAATATACTTACATCAACCGAATACATTTAATAATATTAAAGCATCCAATAATAGAAGGAAATTTAATTATGGTTTCGATAATTTTATTTGCAGAAAATCGAACTGATGAAGTTAATAAATTCTTAATTATTATATTTTATGAATTCAATATAAATTTATACGTTAATTAAGTTTATATTATTAAGTTGGAATGCATTTTTTCGTTCAGTATAATTTATTTAATAATGTATGATTACATAATTATACATTATTAAGGAGATTATAACTACCCGATCTTTCTCCGAAAGTATATTACGAGCCATTTTCCTCGATAATGTGGAAATTGGAACATTAAATTAATTATCAATTAGAAATATATTCCTTCTTTCCGTTCATATTTAATAATAGTAAAATATTCAATAATAGATATAAATTCAATGATAACTTGACCAGTTTTGTTCGTAGGAAGCCAAATTAGTGGAGAAAATGAATTCGAAATTTTATTTTGTGAATTTAGTTTAAGGTTATACAGTCTTTGCATTCAAAATCTTAACATACAAGGCTATTTAATTTTCTGCATATGTACAGTTAAAAAGTTGCTAATTATTGAATATTTGACATATTATGTAAACCAACCCTTTACAGTTTAAAAATATATATTTAGTAAATTTAGAAGAAATATCGGTTAATTATTACTTTGGTTGACAGTTTTGTTTTTAGGAAGCCAAATTAGTGGAGAAAACAATTAAAAATTTTATTTTATGAATTTAGTTAAATGTTATACAGTCATTGCATTCATAATCTTAACTTGGAACGTATTTTTCAATGCTAGTTAATTTTTTTAATATGCATTAATTACTGAATATTTGACATATTATATAAACCAACCCTTTACATTAAAAAAGAAATATTTTAGTAAATTTAGATAAAATATCGATTAATTATTACTTTGGTTAACCTTATCCACAGAAAGCCAAACTGGTGAAGTTTACGAATTTTTAAATATAAATTATGATTATATACGAATTAAAATGAAACACTTATTAAAAATTGTATTTTTAATATGAAATGCATTTTTCTATGCCATATAATTACCCTAATGATGTATAATTATTAAATTATTAATTATTGTATATATGAAAAAATATTAAAAACCAACTCTTTTTACAAATATTTAAAGTACATTTAAAAGAAAGATAGATCATTTACTATCTTGGTTATTTTTATTCCCGTAAGATAAATCAATGAAGAGCAAATTTTAAATCATAG
Organism: Maratus michaelseni; assembly: GCA_963931845.1. Classification (NCBI taxonomy): domain Eukaryota; kingdom Metazoa; phylum Arthropoda; class Arachnida; order Araneae; family Salticidae; genus Maratus; species Maratus michaelseni. Next base: position 135,121,052 of record OZ007588.1, on the reverse strand, counting down.
CATGTGAATTTAGTTTATACACTAATTAAATTCATATTTTTAATGAGTTAATTTTTTTCTTCTATATCATTTTCTTAATACTGTACAATTATTAAATTACTAATTATTGTTTATTCGAAATATTATTCAAATCATCCCTTAACAAATTCTTTTAAACATTTACAGTAAATTTAGAAGAAAGATACGACAGAGCTGGACCTGTGCCAAATAAACTTTTGTATGGAACTGAAGAAGAGTTCTACACTAATGCTCTCAGAAGAAATGCTTATAATCTAAAACTTGGCGATAGACCGGAAGTAAGTAGCTCATTTATCTGATAAAATGTAGTTGTTTATTGATTAATTATAAGAATTGCTTTTAGTATTAAAGTCTAGTAAGTGTATTGTATGAATAAAGCATGCAGTACGACAATATTGTATTATTTTAGCTTTAGAATTTATTGATATACGTAAAATCAAAACCTTTTGAATCAATTAATTTCCTTACCCGTGGAGTTCTTTCTTAGAATTTTTTTATCAGATATATAATTACAATTCCTGCAATAATATTAATAAGAATAATAATAATAATAATGAGTATTATTCTTATAAATATTTGGATTTTTAATATGTTCATGGTTATTGATAATTAAATGAAGAGCTTGGAAACAGTGTTAAGTATTCAGTATTTTTTTTGTGTGTGTGTGTGATTTATTTATGATATAGAACATTTTATGATGATAATATTTTATAAAAAGGTGAAGTGGTGTAAGTGTAACCACGTTTAGGTATAGTTCAACTTTAAACCTTTTCCATGCATTTTCTACTGAACATACTAAATATTCTCGAGCAGCGACAAAGACAATGAGTTCATGCAATGCAAGAAAAAAAGCACGCAAGCGCGAGCAAGTGTTCTATAGATTTTAATAATAGTTGTTGGTTGAATTTTGATGCAATGCTCAGAGAAGCTTGCTAATTATGTTTGTATTCAAATACGAAAGTTTGTATCGTTCATAAATATTAATCCATTTATATATTTGTATTTGAATCCAATCCTCAGTTGTATATGTTGTTATTTTATTAAACCTATTTGTTTACATTATATTTGAAGAATCTTCTGTTGCATTGAAACTATTATTCTTCCTAATCCCACACACATACATACATATATATCATTGTTTTAGAACCTACTAGGTACACTATCTCAGATCTGAATTTTAAAAAATGGTTTTTGGTCTATTGATTTTTCCAACTGAAGTCAGGTGGCTACACATTAGCTGGAATTCTGAGCAAATGGAACCAAGAGCTTTGTCTTGCTTTTGAAACATATGGTTTCAATCCTGTGGCAATTGTAATATCCCCCTGGCTCCGTTGACTTCATGTCTTTTTGACTTATTTAGATATTTTATTTGAGTACAAAATTATAATTTTTTTTAGAAACACAGATAAGGTTGCAACAAAATAATGTGGGAAACTAAAAAGAATGGTTTATTGAAAACACATACACATAACAGCCAGTTACAGAACAGCAATATGATTTTTTCATTAGTATAAGACAGAGTTTCTTTTTCTTTTGAAACAATAGTTTTTAAACAGAGAGTTATATTGTAAAAAATATAATGACTCATTTTTAATCACTTTATCATTAAGCAGAATGTTGTAGTAGACAAGAAAACCACTTTTTAATTTTTATTTTTCGTACATTAAATAAAAAATTAGTATTTTCTAAACAAATATTGGCTGTTTTTACTGCCTATTTAAAATATATAACAAGAATCATTTTGCGATTTCTACTGCAATTCATATGAAAATAAATTTCTGGGGAACAGTATTTCCCCTCTCCTATATAATGAAGTCTCTTCTAAAATGCTTTAATATCTGACTCAAACACTTACTGACTTTTATTGATATTCTCATGAGTTGATATGGATAAAAAATGCAATTAGAAGTGTTAAGGCGAGTATAACCAGTGTGGTTACTCTTAAGTCACAGGTTACTATAACTCCGTGATTACCCTTACCCCCACTTCACCTTACGTGCATTTTAAAAACTATGCTTTATAATAAGTTTTATTTTAAAAAAATACCTGTATATCGTACTAGTTTATGTAATAATTTTGATACATAACACTGATTTATACTTTTTTTAAGACCTAATAGGATAAACAGACTAAAAAAAAAATTTGGTCTAATTAAAAATACATAAATATTTAGTTATAATAAATTAAAAGAGCTGTTGATCTAATGATTCTTCAGGATCTCCTAAACGTTTCAAAAGTTTTTATAGTTTTCAAATTTAGACCATAAAAGTTTTTTTTTTTTTTTTTTTTTTTTTTTTTTTTTTTTTTTTTTAATAGCACACATATCATCAGCAAGATATTCATCCATGCTGGCAAGTAACGTTGAATATTTTAGTATGGAATCAAATAATAAGAGATTCGATTTCGATTCCTTTGATGGTGATGATAATAACTCTTAATTTACTAATATAGTATAAAATCGCCGGCTGGTTTCGACACCGCAAAAAAATTACAGTCATTGGTGAGCAATGTACTACCAAAAGTATGTCTCTAAATTTTATGAAGAATTTAACAACGGAACAGATTTAAGGACTGGTAGGTTAAAAAAAAAAGAAGAAGAAAGTGTGATAACCAATAGGAAAACAATAACATTAAACAAAAATAATGTATTCCTGTTCGTCCTACAAATACGTTATGAAATCTATCAGTTCTTCATTAAAAAAAAAAAAAATAAATAAATAAAAGCAGAGTTTTTCGAAAAATATTTTGTTGTTGTTTTTTCTATTGAGGACGACAACCTTAGTAAGCTGTCGAAGTAGTTATGCATCAAAATTTTCATTGAAAGAAAAAACCACTAACGTTCCAGTTAAATAATTGCGTAAAACGTTCAAAGAACGTTTCTTGGAAATAATTTCTATGAAGCTCTATTCAGATATATTTGTTATGAATTTTGAACAGAAATTTTTCAGAATTGGAAACCAAAATTTTACAGGGAACTGCCTTCAGGTAACCAGCTGCCTATTATTTCCCAGGAGCGTTTTACAGTGTTACACTGATATATTTAAACATCGTTATTAACATTATGATTCTACCAAGTTCTATTAGTTATCTATATTATCCTATGACTGATCCTATAATTTCGAGCATTGAAAGAAAGGACGCTGTCTGATTATCTCATACCATCATGTCTTAGTGAGATGACGTTATATATTTATTCGTTCTTTATGAAAATATTTTGCTTCTTTTTATGTTGCTTTGATGTATTCAATTATTTTTTACTTATTTTCCATCAGAATTTCAGAAATAAAACATGAGTAAATTTGAAATTAAACTCTTTATCTTAGAAGCCACTGGAACGAAGAGAAATAATTTTCTGAATCAAAAGAAAGATATATTTGCTAAGGTCTTAAACTCACATTTACAGGTACAAAAACGAAGATTTAGAGTTATTCATATTAACCATCTTTTTTCCATATCAACTTTTGAAAATAAATCTCTTGATAGACGTTCAGTAATTTTTGTTGTGTTGTTTATTTAAATTAATATCATCAAAGATCTAAAGGTCATTTTCGTGAAGCCTTTTCGTGAAACTCCTTTTATAAACCTTTATAAAACAACTTCTATTTTTTTATTACAAATATTTAAATTTAGAAATTTAAAGGCAAATTTACTTATCGAATAACATTCTTAGGAAACCACACTAGTCGTGCGATGAGATTCGCAAGCTAATATGATAAACCATTTCGCATTCGCAATTTTCGCAAATTTTTCGTTAGTAATTCAATATGTGTAAATAAATATTTTTGAATAGGATATCTGTTGTTGATGTCTAACGTTGTACACTTACGCTTTTTCGATTTTGGTTGCAGTTTCATATTGAGAACTCTTTCAATTTGGAAAAAAAAAATGTTGGTTGATTCCAAAATCGAAATTGTCTTCTAAACGAAACTGCAATCAAAACCGAAAAAATACACCGAAAAAACCAGTAAAAGTGCATCATTAGACATCGACCTCAGATATCTTATACAAAAGCATCATTTAAAAATATTGAAATGTAAACGAGAAATTTTCCAAAGAGCGCTTCCATTGGTTTAACATTGGCTTGCGAATATAGACGCGTAAGTGAAGTAGGTTCTTATGTGGATTATTTTTAGGGAAGTTTTCAAAAGAAAACTGACCCGCATCTATTTTATCTTGAAAAAGTAATTTTTTTTTTTTTTTTTTTTTTTTTTTTTTTAATTAAGCATATTAAATTTTTTCTAGTTTCAAGCTTTTTAGCATTGGCTATCTAATTCAAAATAAAACCTTGGAAAAAGTTAAATTAATTTTGTAAAAAATAAATGAATAATAAATAAATAAATAAATAATTTATTTATCGATAATTAACGTAGTCATTATTGCGCCTAAAATATTCCTATTAAAGATGAAACATTTTCTATGAAAAGGTATATCTTATATAGCAACAGATCTAATCAATGACTTCTGAGTTTTCATTTACTATCTCTATTACCCTTCTACTTATCAGTGTTTTATATATGCTTAATAATAATAATAATAATAATAAATTAATTTTATATCCAGTTTTTGTACAGCAAATTATACATTACTTTGCAATATAAATATATATTTAATTATTTTTACACAGGAGGTAACTATTTTCTATCGTGTTGCTTTTTCAGCAAAACACCTTTAAATATAAATAATAATCTCAGTTAACTTCCATAGTAAAATACGCAATTTTTGTCGAATTATTTTTCTGTTTAATATGTTATGACATTTTTCTTATTCTTAAATTTAAGCATAACCAAGAATAAGAAGTCGCTATATTTCAACTACCACTATTTCAATAATCTCCTTGGTAGATTTCTAATGCGTATATTAAAGATATCTACCACGAAGATTATTGTTTGGAAAAAAGTGGTAATGAAAATATAGAAAGTAGCGACCCCTGCCAGCATACGAAATTAATTACATTTTATAATGCAAGTGATTACTATAAAGGATATTTTTTCTATCTCTTGTAGAATTATGAAAAAGGTGCTTACCCACCGCCACCTCCAGGAAGAACAGCGGCTAGCGGAGCCGAGGTACATTACACGCCTGGCACAGAAGAACGCCGATATGTCCCGTATCCACCGTGTGGCACGTCATCCAAGCCTTCACCAGCACTAAGTACATTTAACCCGCATTTACAAGGATCCCCGTTGCATTCAACGCCAAATCCGTGCAATCACATGTCCCCAGGTACAGCTGAAGGAGTCATTGCACACAGTGAAATGGACGGACATCTTGTTTGACGAAGTACCTGTGTCTAAACTTGGAGACATGACCAAGTGCCCTATAGAATACAAAGACGGTACAAAATTTCCTGTATTGAGAGCGAAGAAAATTTTGGTACTGTTGTATAAAAGTAAAAGTGTGGCGCAGATGCCACATATTGAAAAATCAACCAGAGAACATTCGTGGTCGAATATTGTGATTCATTCGCTTGAATCGCCATTGCCACCAAATCCTTGAGCTGCTTCGACTGATCTTCCTAAAGAGTGATTTGTGATAATCATAAATCACCTACATAATGACCATTTTACAGATCACGGAAAGTGAGGAAAAAAACTACTTAATTGATGCCAGTAAATGTGTCTGATGGATATGTTTTTTCCTAGAAGAAGTTTTAGACAAACACATCATTCAGAACTACTATTTAATGTAATATAACCGTTTTGGTACCAACTGCCTACCATTAGCGTGGTCTAAATATGTCAAGTACTTAACATAGATGTACTGACTTTGATCATGTGTATGTACAACTACAAACCAAGACTATGTTATATTATACATCATTTCATTTTTTACAAACTAAAAAAATATAATTCAAGGTCTACATATTGGTCTTGAATGTGCAAATCTTGAGCTAAGTGGCCCTATCCTGTGGATGTATATCCTGCCGCAGATGAGCTTTTATTGAAAACGATTTGTGGTGCTCAAATTTTGTACTTGTGCTTCAACAGAAATAGTCCGGGAGGCAGCGTCATATTTTTGTGACCAATTTTAGCGTCGATGATTTTAGTATATCTGATAGATTAGATGATAGAGATAATGAAACTAACAGTCAGCTGGCGCGCCAGCGGAGATTGTCATAGCATTACCGCACAGCTCGTTGCAATGTGAAATGAAAGACAACTCGATTACGGATGTTACCAAAACTCGGAATCAGTCTTCAGTAATGGGGTTACCATTCATTTCACTTTGCAGTAGGCTTTCCTATGTTGTTATGGCAAAACACACCACTGATGCGCCAGCTAAATGGCAGTTTCGTTACTCTCTACTGCCTAATCTATCATATATAACAGAATTAGCGACGCTAAAATTGTTTGCAAAAGTGTGACGCTGTCTCCTGGACTAAAACTATAAGTGTGCCTTATCTTCAACTGTTTTTACTCGGTGAATATTCATTCTCAGATGCATTTTTCGTGCTTCTCGTTAAAAAAATGAAAAACAATATATGTTTTTTTGTTTAGCTTTTTTATAAATATATCAGTAATTGAACTTCAAAATACAGAAGATACGTCATTTTTATAAAAAAGCAATAAAATCATATGTGAGTATTATTACTCTATTTGTAATTATGCTGTATGATAAAAGAAAAAAAAATTGCTTGCTTTTTATGTTTATTTTATTGTTACTTATTTTTTTTCTGGAGAACAAAATATTACAACATAATTAAAGAAGATTCATGCAACTTAACATGTCCGAAGAAGAAACAAAATGAGTATGTTAAAATGAATATTTTTGCAAACACTTAGAAATACCAGATATCATAAAACAACAAAAAAAACATTATAATTAATAATGTATGTATTCTAAACTAAATTGAAACCACACATAATTATTTTATGTCTTTTAACAATAATTTAACCCATTCTCCGAAGCTGTTATATTTGTAAAGCTAAAATCGACGGTGATTTTAAATTATTTTATTTATTGTAGCTTGTTGAAATCGAGAACAAGCTATGTGTTTTAATATGTTGTTTTGTATATATTTAAGTGATTTTTTTGTCTATGTTACATTTATAATTATTTTATTACTTAATTCTGAATCATTTTTATAATGTTACATTTCGTCGTAATTTTTTTTTTATTGTGAGACTGATCTCAATGAAATGTAGTCTTCATCAATATCTCAGGAACATTGACAAAAGTATTGAATTATATAAAATTTTATCTTTCGTTTCTAACATAAGATTCATTATTAAAATTATTTATATTTCTCGAGTTATAGATTTCTAATACTACTATTTCTAATGCATTATTCAAGTCTGTCTGATAATATCTTCTTTCTGCCTGCAATGAAATAACAAAAAAATAATTTGTAACTCAATTTAGCTAACTGTATACGTTTTAGATCATTTCAATAAAATCATTTCAACATTTTTTTTTCAAAATAAAAAATTATTCAAATAATAGAAAACATGCAAAATATATTAATATTATTTTTTACTTGTTATGAATATAGTTTGTGTGCCTAGAATTGAAAACTTTCTTTCATCATATCATAAAAAAAAGGTGTTGAAAAAAAATTTAACTGCTGAATATTCGATGATATTTTATTTTAAATTCAATTTTATATAGCTCAGTATTTATTTAATTATAATATATATATATATATATATATATATATATATATATATATATATATATATATATATATATATAAAGTTTTTTCGCAAAAAATAAAGAAGTAGCTTACCATATATCCAACACATCAATTATAAGGACAGCAGAATCATGAGAGAAGATATTACATTCCTCGGCATACCATACTACCATAAATTCATATCAATACCATAGTTAATGGTCAAAATAATTTGGTTTCTGAATTATCAAAAATTATTTCTATACACAATTTGAATTTTTTTTAGTTAAATTAAAAACATTTGTAAAAGAAAAGTTCCAAATAAAAATATTTGTTATAAAATCAATAATCATAGTCAATACTTAACTAAATAAATTCAGTAGGACAAGAAAGATTTTCTTAAATCAAGTGAAAATATCTTTTATTAGATTTGATTTTTTTTTCAGAATGTTTCAATATACATTTTTTCTAACGATTTTTTAGATTCAATTAAATTATCAAAGAATTTCTTTTTTTTTTTTTTTTATAAATAAAACATAACACTACAATTGGATAATCTATTTATATTTTTTGTGTGTATTCATTTGATTTTTTTTTTTTTTTTTTTTTTTAAGAAAACTTTCTTTCATCTATATTATTTTTAAACACATTTCCTGGATATGAGATTTTATAGTTTAATTCTGAATTCGTCGAATGAATACTACTTAATACAAAATTTATGTTTGTACAGATTTTGTGTTATCTTTTAATTATCGTTACAAAACGTTATTTCCTATGTTTTATTTATGAGAGATTATAATAAAATTCAAGTTCTAATAATTATATATTTTATCAAAGTACTTAAGGGCGATACATCAGTTTTACGATACCTTTAATTGCAAGATTTTTTTAACCTCTATTTCATGTATTATTGTTTTCTTGAGATTGCTTCGATTTAAACCTACTCTTCAGAAATTATTCTTTACAGCCTATTTATTACATTCCATGATCCATTTTAATATCAATGAATAAAAACTTCATTTATGCAAAGAAAATAATCGCTATTTATTAAAATAATAATAATAATAATAATAATATAATTGTTGCGCGTAACCTTAGAGTCACGAAAAGTAATTATTAGTTTCAGTTTTTAGTTTTTATTAATATAAATACATTAGACATAAAGCTAGACCTAAAGGTTTTAGATTATATAACAAATATTTTAATAGAGAAGAATATATAATTAAATAATGGAAAATATCACATTCAAAAATATATTCTACTCACAAGAAGACAAATTTATAATCTAATGTATTTATATTAATGAAAATTCCAAATTGAAATTAGAATTCAGTTTTTGTGCCTATATTGTTACGTGCAACAGTATTGCGCGCAGCATTGTATTACGTGCAGCATTGTATTGTTTTTTTTTTTTGTGATATTAAATGGCGAATATTTTTCGTATCATAATTTTTTTATTCATTGATATTAACTCGGATCATGGAATGGAATAATCAGACTGTAAATAATCATTTCTGAAGAGCAGGTTTAAATTGAATAAAACTTAATAAAACTATGATACATGAAATAAAAGTATTAAAAAAATGCAATTAAACATACTGTAAAACTGACGAACCTACTAAAAGCACGTTCCTAAAACAACCTATTTAAAAAAACTTTAAATCCATAGTCAATGTTTTTCCTGCTGCCATAACATACTTTATTTCTTTTCTAAATTTATTTGTAAATATTTTTTATGTTTTATTTTTTAAATTTTATATGCTTTTATAATTTTATACTTTTTCTTTGTAGTGTTTTTTTTTTTTTATGTTTACACTTTTTTTCTATCATTCTCGGTTTTGTCTGTCATTTCTAGTCGCACTTATGTTCACCAAAGAACAGTTTTTTCGGCATACCGAGTTTTTATTGTATTTTTATTTGCTTGTAATACCTGCTCTTTATTAAAAAACAAAAACAACTTATATCATCCGTTATTGCCTTTTGTAGTGAATTTGTTTACTATCAGTGAATTATTATGTCTGTTTTGTTTGTACAGTACTTTTAAATGTATACTATCGTCAAAACTCTCATTTGTATTTACTCAAACTTGTAACGTTAGAAAGCATTGTTAATTTGTTTCATTTTTTGTAATTTTCTAAAAATTACGGCAATAAAATATTATATATGTATGAAGTGAATTTGTTATTTATGTTCTTTTTATCTGCCCGTTTAAAAAATTTGACTCAAATAAAAACGCTAACATACAGATTGATTAAAAATGATGAACTCAATTTAATATTGTAGTATTTAAGGTACTTCTCCAGTATAGAGGTGTTGGCGAGATAGAGAATAGAGACCTTGGCGAGAGATATATTTTCTGTCTATACCTATTCACTGTTTCATGCACACAATTTTTTTTAAATAATTATTTATTCAAATTATTAAATAAAAAGAAAAAATAATAATTGTCTAAATTTATACATACACATAAGTAAATTGTACATAAAAAACAATATTAATATACATCTGTCAATAGATGGCAGTAATGTTCCTTAATTTCTTGTTTTATCAAGATATTTAAGCTTCATTTACGGTTTGGTTTGAATCACTGAGTTTGAATATTTTTGAGTCATTCAGTTATCTTATAATTTACCTAATGAATTAGTAACTATTTTGTTGGCAAGATGTGAAGATTTATCAAACCATGCATGTTTTGCCGTTTTATTTATTTATTTATTTTTTTATTTTTTTATTAAGGAAATTTTTCTCATTTCTATCTTTTTCATTTCGTATATTCTTTCAATTCGTTTTTTCTGGTCTATTAATTTACGATTGTCCAAATCTTCTATTATTTTAGCTTATTATGGCTTGTACAAGGATGAAATCGTGCATATTGGTGGAAAGTGTAGTAATTTGGGTCCGATGATTCTGCTACAGTTGGACAGTGTATCTTGACATTAGATATTGTAAGATCCAGTTGTATTACAATATCCAATGTCAATGTGGTTTGTCCTATATAGGACAAACTAAACGATAACTCCATTACAGCATAAATTAACACAAAAACTATGTTAAGAAAAAAGAATTAAAAAATCCTCTATTGCTTGTCATCGTTTGTGATGAGGGTCACAATTTCAACTTTGATTCGGGCACTATTATTAAGAAATGCACTACTCCTTCAGATTTACACTTTTTAAATCTGTTTATATTTTTAAAAAAATTACAAACGCTCTGGTTAACGATTTTTCGAGTGTACCTTACACCTCACCTTTCTGGGTTGATTTACAGTGTCACAGTGCATCACTTCCGGCTTAATCTCATTGGTTGTTCGTACATGATGGTCTTCCGGTGTATTGTTTGTTGTCATTTGGGTTTTCGACTTTCAGTTTCATGTCTTTGGGGGGATGTCGATTTTGTTTTTATTGACACTGATGATGCGAGTCCAAGTTACTCACGAAACGTGCATATGTTCGTTTTCATGCTGCTTCATTGAGATATTGTGTGCTTAAACGTTGGTGTTTTGTATATAGTATCACAGTCTTACTGAACTCATGAATATAAAAATTGTTCTACTGTATAATAGTAATTGAAATTTGCGTTGATCTACATTAAGCAATAAGAAATATATAATAAGAGACAAGTAATATCACAATCTTATTGAACTCACGAATTTAATAAATGTTCTATTGTATAGTAGTAATTAAAATTTAAGCTGTTGTACACTGAGAGATAATTGAAAGCTTTTAACCACAGTATTTGAAACTTTAGGGTATCCTCTTTTAAATTTAGTTAATTTATATAAAATGCATAGTTTGAGAGCAGGTGATGTAAACATGTGAAATTGAGGACATCTTCTAGAATTATCCTGTACATTTATTGTCAACACTGGTGACTAAACGAGATTTGAAATACCATATTTTGATACTAATGTGAAACACTGTGATAAAATCCACACTTTAAAGAATCTGAAAACTTTTTGCAGAAACAATAAACAAAATTATGATATTGATGAATATGATGAACATATTTCTATTTTGATAATAAATATTAAATAAATAACTACTTTTACGAAAATAAAAATGGGTTTGAACTGATTCTAATCATTTTTGAGCATGTCCATATTTCAAAAATGAGTATGAACTGACCTCTATGTGCTCACTTTTGAGTATGTCCAAGTTTCAATATTCTGAGTATTTCTGGTAGTTCAGAATTGAAAGAATTGACTCGTCCTACTTGAAACAAAAAGTTTCATAACAAAATAAAAACATCGATTTACTCAGATTTAAAAGTGTCGTTTTTCTCAGTGTATATTGTATAGATCGCATATGGAGCTATACGAAAGACTTTGCACATGTTACCGGATATGGACTATAATTGCTGAAAATGAATTTTTACTGAGTTATGTGTTTTTTAAGTCGTTTATTAAGGCATCTCATTTGATTCTCGGTAAAAATCAAATTTCTTAATAACATCCTGTAAGTATTGGAAAGTGTTTCATAATCTATGCCTGATGGATTATTTTTCGTTCTTGTTTCTACTACATTTTCTGCAAAGTTTTACAATTTTAATAAGACGTCTTCAAAAAAAACCTGATTCAGCACTATGTACACCAATAGCGATATATAAATGTATTGCAGTGAAACTTGTACGACTCGTACGGAAATTCGTTTTTAGTACTAATATTTGAAAATATAGTATGTTTTGTCTTAGTTAATAGCAGAAATTCTGCAATTAAATAAGGATATACCGTAAATAAAATGGAAAAATTAATCGAAAATGGAACGCACTACAGTTTCTTTAAGAAAAAACTTATTTAAATCCGTACACCAAAGAAAAATCTTTTAACAATTTCCCCAGTATAAAATATAATTAAATAACATCTTTAAATTATTACTCTTTACAATTGGGCCCTCTTATAAGCTTCATTTATAGGCCCAACATTTATTTTATTTATTTTTATTTGTTTTTACCCTATTGACATTCAATTTCCTTTTCGTAGAAACAATTAACTTTTTTAATTTGACATTTCAATGCATTTTTAAATTACTTTAAATTAGATTATTTGGATTTCTGGCATTTTTCATTTTAACAGAAATATTCCGATAAAAGTAGATTTCGCATGCCTTCGCAATATATATGTATATATTTTTCTTTACAATAAAATTTTATTATATAAATACATTTTTTATATAAATAAATAAATTTATGTATCGGTATTCTTTGTTTGTGACAAACCTAATTTTAAATGTTACATAATGGTTTATAACATTATATTATTATATTTATACTAAAAGTACACTAAAAATTTCCGCCATAACATTTTATGAAGAATAAACATTGCTAGCAAATGTACAGACAACCATTTTCAAATTTTAATATTTAAATCAAAGTCAAAGAGAAAAATACATAAACTTTTTAAACTTTTAAAATGGATCTTAAGTAATTAAAAAAAAAGAAAAGTAATTAGTAAACGGTTGACTTTCCAGGAAACTTAATATTATACATGCTACGTAATGACAACTCTGTTTAATCTAATAATACTTATGTTCTAGCGCTACAATTGCTTTAAAGAAAAAAATTACTTAAAGCTACTATAAAATATTTTTAAATTTTCCTTAGTGAAAAATAGTTTAAAATGTTTCCTTTTTTCAATTGTGCACTTTCGTAATTTTCTTTAATAGGATGAACTTAGAAATTTATTTTTACACTATTGACATTGATTTTTAGGTGCATTCGTAATTATATAAATACGTAGCACCTATAGTCGTCGTCTGGTTCGTCCGTCTGTCCGTCTATCCGCATATAACAGAGCAAAAACTACCCAACCCAATGGTTTGAAATTTAATATATACAATAGCTGCAGAATTTTTTTTGCGTCATTTCAAATTTTATGAAAATCAAATCAAAACTTAAAAATAAATTAATAAAAGTTTTCTTCATTCTAATAAATCCTATCATACGTAATTAATTCAATAATATCCCATGATAGGTAATGAGTTTAGGTTGCCATGGTGATTACGTCCAATTTAAGATTGAGTCGTATTATTTCCGTATTACTCAATTTAAAAACCGAATTTGTATACTAAAATTGTTTAATTATTGCATTCATATAATCTACCGACAGTTTTTTTTTTATATAGATGTTTCCGGAGAAATAGATATTAAATGGAAAAAGAGTCTAAATATGGATTTCAAGTTCTGAAATTTTCAAAGCTAGGCTAAAGTTTCCCATCAGAATTTTCAGTAAATGTCAACAAAAGATAAAATGTTACCAACTTAGAACAATGTGTTTGTTGTATAAAATGTACAAACTTATGTACTTATTTTATTACAGAAATTAATCATATCATAATAACCAACAGGCGATATAATTCATTTCAGAGAAATATTAACGATGATTTTTTTACATTGTCATGTATTGGATATTTGCGCATAGTATAATTTTAATGTAACAGAATTGCAATTAACTGTTTGTAAAATTGTATTGAAACTTAATTTCATAAAATGAAATTAATATCTATAATATGAAAATCTGCACATAAAATAAATTTTGTATGAATGCATTTTTGCAGTCCACAATTTTTGTATCTTTATAAAATTAGTTACAGTACGAATGCACCTCATTTGTCACGTTTGACGTACAATTTCCAACTGGTTTTTCTTATCATTGCAAATAAGTTACGTTTTTAATTTAAGTTTCCAATTCTGAATAACGTTATAAAATTACTCTACAGAATATTTTAAGTATTTTTAGTTCTTTTATATTCACAAGAATAGAGCGAAAAAAATTGTTCTGTATGAATTTGTAACAGAATTTTCGAACAAATTGTTCATAATCTCTTACTTACCACAAACTTGTTTTTATATTCCAATTGTTTTCGCGGACCATCACAATTTAAGAATAAAAACGTTCTCTTTAAAATATTGAAGCAAGAACGAAAAATCATGCGTCAAGCATAAATTATAAAACACTTTCCAAAGCAATCAGAATCTGTAACAAAACTTCAAAGATGATGTGTATGTAAACAATTTAGAAAATGCATAATACACTTGAAAACCCAATTACGCTTGTTAACCTTCCCCTTCCTAAAAGTCTTCCAAGCAGTTCCTAGCTAGCGCGTTATACATGCTGCTTTCATTCCCGCTTGTATATTTCTCCTATTTATCATATGAGTAACAAACTACTCCAACATACAAATATTTTAACTGTTATTTCCCATCCAACTTAAAGTATTTTATGTTTCTCCTACGCCGCATTTATTTCATTATAATACCATGTTTTCCCACCAGCACATGCAGAGGCTGGCATCCGGATTAGCAATTCCTGCCCTATCTATTCAAAATTTTTAAACTGCTTCATACAGCTAGCAGTACTACGTCTGCGGGGCGAGTAGCCACAGTGTCCCAGGGTCTATTCTTTCATTGCTTTGTTACCTATGTTATTTATTTCGTTCATCAATAGAACAGTTATGTCAGCAACCGACCAGATGTCTGCACCATAAATGCCATTATCAAGAAGCAATAGTACATCCTCCCTCAATCAAAAGGAGGAATGCATTGCGTACATAGCATCTAAATGTAAAACCAACATCAACAAACTAAAACATGATACTGATAATGAATTGCGCAAGACATATGAAAACCATTTAAAAGAAATACATAGGCTACTTTCAAAAGTTGAACGGCAAACGGCCAAGAATGCATCAGAATATGATTCAGTGGAAATGCACATCACTCGAACGCAGGAAAGTGCCGGAAGATATAAGGAACAGGCAGGTAACCTCAAGGAACAGATTAATGGCTGCTTTGCCGCCATCCCAGATCCAAAAGCCATCGCAGAAACTGTAAGCGCAGCTATTGCAGAACAAACGGCACAATTGCAACAGGATCTTCAGATAGAGGGAAATCTGCGTAGTCAGTTTGTCTCCCTGGCCATGGTACCGACCCACTCCGACCCCAGTACCGCAGCTGACCATCCGGAGTGGTCACCAGCAATCGAACACCAACATAAATCACTGAAACAGCAAGTACCAGACCGCAGTGTTCACATAGACGCACATTAAAAGTTAAGGAACTAAAGAAAATGACAGGTACTGCCATAGAAAATCTTATTGTGCGACAAAATATACCCTGTCCAGCTATTGTAGAAGACATCATCCCCAGAACTAATCGCCTTGAAATCCTACGCAGGACTCAGGAAGAGAAAGACGTCCTCAAACAAGATTTCTAAAAACACCAAACCCTAAAAAAAAAACTCTATTTTACAAATAAGACTGCAGATCTTTTTAATTGATACTTTTTGGCGTACCGGAGGTCATAAACGTAGAATTCATCTTGGAATCCCTGGACTCAATCTACAATTTCTCAAAGGATCATCCTTTGGATGTAACGGCCAAGGAGTCTAAGACCTCACCTGGATCAAAATACTGGATCCTGCATATACCTAAATCCTTGGCGAAAGCGATTATCGCTGATCGTGGTGTCCCTCTGGCCGCAAAGAAGTGCAGACCCCGGCCCTTCATCACGGTCCAACGTTGGAACCGCTACCAGGACTTTGGCCACTTACAAAACTTCTGCAAAAACCCCATCTACTGCCACAACTGTAGAACAAAACACCAAGCAGAAAACTGTGATGCTGAGCCTAACTGTATCAAATGCCAATTCCACAACAGAAAACATGGAACGGAGTTCGATACAAATGACAAGGTCTCCGTCAACTGCTGTGCTATCTACAGAAATTAATACAGTAAAGAAAGAACCCACTTGGACAGTATCTTTGCCCTAACACTGAAAGAAAAAGAACCCGAAGTGCTACTACCACAGCAATCCCCGCAGCATCAACCACAACAGCAGCTAGGTCATCATTCTTGGACCGACAGATGCTATATCCACCACCACAAAGCACAATAGGATCCTAATCGGGCTTCACTCCATCGAAAATTGCACCCAAAACCAGTGGTACCCAGACTGTTTAGGTAGGAGTCCATATAATAACTTTTACTAGGTTTTTACTAACAAGTCTCAGTAACACATATCACTATATCTCTTTCACCTTCGAATCACACACTCCTCTTCCATAAGGCCAATTAAAATTCCTGCAGATAAACTTAAATCACAGCACTGCAGAAAATGGTAATGCCAAAAGCCACATGATAGGAAAGACATAGACATTGGCCTGTTACAGGACGCCCACTTCAATAGGAAGGGTACATTATCCATTTTTCCAAAGAACTGGAAGATCTTTACCTCAAAAAGAAACTCAGACCACGTTGTCGACAGGAATGTCAATATAGTCATCACCCACCTCTTCACAGGTGACAACTGTGTTTTCGTATCAATAACAGAAAAAGAAGGTGAACTTTTCATCGGCTCCACATATGCCGCTCAATCTGTTGACTTTGAGGACAGCCTTGCGAAATGAGAACATCTCATCATGCAGAGGAAGACTTTCATCTGTGTCAGGGACTTTAATGCCAACTCCACACTGCGGGGCTGTAAGCATGAAGATTTCCGGGGTGACTTCCTCACTGAACACGTCGTAGTGCACATATTGCTAATTGCGAATCTATACAACTCGGATGCCACATTTGAAATACATTATTCAAAAAGCCAGGTTACTGCGACTGGCTGGCCCGACCTCAGCTTGGTCAACTCACAAACACTTTCCAAAATATCCACCTGGTTTGTCTCTGACACCTTCAGTGGCTTTGGATACAAGTACATCTACTACACATTTCAAACCACGCCATTTTACACCCAGCTATACTTTTTAACACCACCAGAGGCAATTTTCGCAAAATTTAACAACATCATTAAATCAAACAAACAGGCTCTACGAAGCCAGCTGTTTGAGATTTATAAGACAGACAAAATGAACAATTTCACAATAAAATTAATTGAAACCATGCATACAGCTGAGAAGGCCTCTTTTCGACAGAAAAAAGTCCATAAGTCCCGAATATTCTCATTCTGGACCGCGGAGCTCAGCGCAGGGAGAAATCATCTTACTACCCTTCACCGCAAGCTAAAAGCACTGCGGCAAAATGACACTTTATCTCCAACCATCAAAACTCTGGGGGCCAAGCGCACTAAGCTGACGGCCCAGCACAAGCGCAATGTCCGGATGGCAAGAAAGCAAGCATGGTAAAGGTTCTGTAGCAGCGACACTAACTCTTTCGGCACTTCTCAAAAATTCTTCTTCGGCAAATACTTTACTTCATATGAAATTAAACATGAACAACCTCCAAATACAACATCAAGACAAAACAACTTAGAATACCTAACACAAGAACTCTTCGGTCCTTCGGCATATCCCATGATAGATAATACAGACATACAATTTAATGCTCCAACAGACAAAACATTCAATAAAACGGAAGTTAAGACAGCACATTCCACATTTGACTATAAAAAAGCACCCGGCCCGAGTCAATAGATTTCAGAATACTTAAACTATTGCACAAAATACTCTCACATATCTTTACGCGCTGGGCAAACCTTCGCATAAAATAAAATTACTTCCCACTAGTATTGAGATAACGTGAAATAGTATATTTACTAAAGCAAAGGCAGTCACCCTCTGAAACAAAATCATATCGCCCGATCTGTCTGCTACCCACACTAGGCAGATTGCTAGAGAAACTCATCGTTTTCCGGCTCTCTCATTATCTTGAATCCAATAATCTTCTACATCCAAAGCAATTCGTATTCAGAGAGGGCAGATTATGTGAAAAAGCTTTGCATGCCATCATGACCTCCTGCGCCGATAACATAGCACAAGGAAGCTACACTTTACTAGTCTCATTCGACATTCAGGGGCCTTCAACAACATAGAATGGCGTGACATTCTCGCTACATACACTTATGGTTCCCGGGAACTGTAACTTCATGAGCTTGTACTTGTATTAAAGGAGCGTCCTCATTAATTGGGGCGCTGGCACCTCGTCCCACCGACTACAGAAGGGTTCTCCCTAGGGCTCATGCCTTGGTCCAATCCTCTGGCTTTTGGTAGCAAACAATCTGCTAAAGGAACTGAACCGACTAGGATACACTCTTTATGCCTTTGCTGATGACTTTAGCTTCATTTTCTCGGTTCGCATTTGTCGTCATCTGGAGGAAGCTTTTGCCGCAGCCCTACGTACCTTCTGCTAGCTTCTGGATACTCTACACTATTACCGAGGAAGTCCCAGACGCTGGTTTTCAATAATTTACGCCGTCTAAATACCGAAAGACCACAAGTAATAAGGATTAACGGCGTTAGGATACATCACGTACAACAACTCAAAATTCTAGGCATGATAATTGACTCCAATATTAACTGGATCGCACGCACATAAATTACATAAGATTAAAACTTATCTCTTAGGTTTTTAAAAACATGGTATCTAACAATAATAGAACGCATTATAACATACGTGGCAGAGGGGGGGGGGTAAACTGGCTAAGCATGCACTCACAAAATTAACTTCAATTAAAAGAATTTTCTTGCTACAACTCCCACGCGGGTACCGAACAATATCCACTGATGCACTATCAACACTGACCAGCGTCCCACCCATAGCAATAACTTTAAAATACAAATTCCACAAAGCATCCATCCTCCAACTCCCTCACATTTCCAACACCCTCTTTCCCAACACGACCATTGAACATAAAGTCCACGGCTGGCAGATCCACCCTGTCAAAGAGACATCGCACCTTCAAGTCAGCACACAACTTAACAGCAACACCACCGTCATGTCACCTGTCAAACGATCTTTACTGATGGGTCCCACACTGAAACCGGCGTGGCAACAGCTTTCGTCTTCCATTCGCAATTTTCTGCGCCCTAGATTGCCTAGATTGGCTAGAGGGCCAACCTATAGGGAAGGTTCTCATCTTCAGCGATTATCAGTCTGGACTGCAGGCCATACACGCACCCAGAACAACCAATCCACTCGTACTAGATATCAAACTAAAACTCAAAAACTTCTTTACAGAACACATCTCGGCCTTGTCTCAGCAGATATGAGCACTTTTGGTAACGAGTGTGCGGACGAACTTGCAAAACAGGCCACCAAGCATACAAACATTTATCACCACCTCCCAGTGCCCAGGCGTTTATCAAGAACGCCCTGAAATCCAGGAGCATCTCGGAGTGTTAGGAGTACTGGTAACTCACTGAGAACGGCAGGCACACGTTTGACCTAATCCCCACAGTTTCACTCAGCATATATCACCTCACACCATACACCGCGAGCTTCTTAACAGGACACGGCCCTTTTAAATCCTACCTCCACAAATTTGTGTGTGCAGGATCTAATAGATGTGAGTGCGGCAAAGAGGGATCTCCCACCTCGCCTATGATTAATGCACACTCACTGCACACTGGCACATCAAACGTCCAGTCACTCCCCTTAAAGCATGGCTATAAAACATCCTCTCAAGACCCACACTTCTAAACAAACTCAAACATATCTACAAACACCTAGCACACATCTCCAACCCGACTAGCTAGTTAGTACCCAAAGTAACTCCCATTTCCTTGCTTGGCATCGCCCCTTGTCCCGAGTAGAGTTTCCTCTGGGGGTACCATAGCGCCCATTGTCGCGAGAGAGCATGTCTTTGGCGCGCAATTCGCCATCGGTACTCACTGCCTACTGTCGCGGGGGAGATATGTTTCCGGCAGAGAGAGTGTTGTCTTGCATATTTTGCCAACAACTTCTTTTGTTTACCGGCAAATTCAGATGCGGATGAATATTGTTTTTTTATTTTATTTTTTATTTTTAAGATCTTAACAAAGGAATCCGGGAGTGACATATATGCTCTACAGACTCGGTGTCCTCGTCTGAGCACTCCATCTCAGACTATCAAGCTATCATTACAATAATAGAGATGTATAAATAAATTACAGTGACGTCTCACCTGTATGACTCGTACGATAATGATTTTTTAGTAATATTATTTCCAAATATAGTAATTTTCACCTTATTTAATCACAAAATTTCTGCTATTAAATAAGGAAATAGTGTAAAGAAATTATATAAAAAATCGAAAACAGTGGTAGTAAATTCACTGCAGTTTTTTAGGGGAAAGGGTATTTAAAGCCGTGCACCAAAGAAAAATATTTTAAGAATTTCCCCTGGGAGGAAATAAAAAACGGCCTTTAAATTATTCCTCTTTGAAATTGCGCTTGAAATTGCGCTTAAGTTTCAGTAATAGGCTGAACTTTTAAATTTATGTTTTACCCTCCTGATATTGATTTTCCTTTTCATATCAAAATATAGTTTTTATATTTATCTTTTCAATGCTAAAGAAAGTTTCTAAATTACTTTGCATTACGTTTTTAGGGTATCTAGAAATTTTGATTTTAGTAGGAATACAGTCGTAAAAATACATTGATATTAAAAAAAGAAGAAAAATCTGATATTCGTTACAATTTTTTGAAAAATAATTCTAACTTTTTTATTCAGCAAATGCACAAATAATCATATTCAAATTATTCTAGGAAAATTAATGACACTAGGAGAATGAATGAACCTGGGTACTTTGGCAAGCCAAGGTACCCAGGTTCGAGTCCTGGTCTAGGCATTTTTTGCTCTGTTGGAATGAATCTCAACTATGATAATCCAACCATTGAATATGATTTACTTAGTTGAAAAAAACTTTCCTCTGTTCATTATGACATCATTACATGGTTTACTGGAGTTTCCATGTTATATCACATTCATCATGTAAATGCTATAGTTATAGCTCGGATGAATGAAATTATCCCTGCAGTTCGCATATCCAACAAGTAAGAGTGAACTATGCCATCCAGGATATCGTTGGGATAGCTCAGTAAGAAAAGCATTGGCACGGCAAGCCAAAGTACCCAGGTTCAAGTACTGGTCCCGGCATTTTTCGCTATGTTGGAATGAATCTCAACTATAATACTCCAACCATTGAATATTTAGAAAATGGTTTATTTCATACTGAACCTAAGTTTACGTGCTACGTAATGATCACTATATATTTACACTTAAAATAATTCTGATCTACATTACAATTTGTTTTTGAAAAAAAAAGTTATTTTACATGAAGCAAATGCACTAATAACCATTTGCAAATTTTATTATGCCAATTATCTTTAAAAGATAAATAACATTAAATTTTTGTACTTTTAAAACAAAATTTTAATAAAAACAAAACTTTAAAAATGGTTTACTTTGCACAAAACAAAGTTTTACATGCTACATAGTAATAAGTGTATTTACACTAAAAGTATTTTTGATCTCGGTTACATTTTTATTAAGGAAAAATACACATTTATTTCACATTCAGCAAATAATAATAATCATAAGAGACGGTAGTCTCTTGAGTGACGCAGCGAAAAACCGAAAACCGTAAGCCCAAAACCGAAGATTCCGTCACTCTCATATATACAGCTAGCAGGACATCAAAGGAAAATCGAAACGCCGACATTTAATATCTCAGTAAATATGAGGCATACCGTTTCGATTTTTTCACATTAGTCTTATATCTATGGCCTAACTCTATCCTGAAATTTATAGATTTCTACATGCAGTAGATTTTGAGATCTGGAAACCAATTTTTAAGCGAAAATGGAAAATGTAATGGTGTAATGGGCACAGAGGTGTTATCTCGAAAATGGATCGAACGATTTTTTTTAAATTAATATATTATATTAATCGCTTTTAGATGAAGAGAGTAAGATTTTGAGCTAACGTAGGAAAACTCTTGTTTTTTATATAATCCAGCTTCAAAATCGGACTCTTTTCTTATGCTTTTTCTGGTAGACTAACATTAAAGATTTTCGGCCTTTTCACCCTTTTTTATTCCTGCGCGGTCAGGATATTCATGGGTATCACGGTTATAGTTAAAGGCGATTTCGCAATCATATCTGGCTGAAGAACTATTTAGATTTTTTTTTTCTTAATACGAAAACAGTTTTTAATGCAATTTTTAATATGTAATATATATGTATTAAATTAAATTATTGTTTGTATATTTTTCTTTTTTGTTATAATAAAGAATTTCTTATATCAAAATCTTCATTAAGTCGAAAAATATTTAGATTCCTTGATTAAAATATTGAAATATTTTATAATTATACATATACAATTTAATTGTTATTTATATTTAATTTGTGATTTTTTAAAGGAAAAAAAAGATTAAGATTTTTTTTTATCAATTAATTTGCGTAACAAGGAATCATTCAAAATGAATCAATCATCAGTTTGTTTTCTTCGTGTGCGATGCGATTCGCTGCTATGAACATTTTTTGAAGTGTTGAAAATCAAATTTCACAAATACTTCTAACTTCTATTAACAAATACTTCATGAATATATTTTTAATTCCATGTTGTTTATGTACGATAAAAAACACGTTTGTAAGCTTCTGTTTCATAGTATAAGAATCCAAACATTTAGTGAAATGCGTATATTTGATCAGCTATATAAACAAATGAAGAATACAGTACCTTTTTTTTTTTCAATTTCATTTCTTAAATTTGCATTTTAAAAACAGATAATAAAGAAATATGTATTTATCTTCTAATATTTATTTTCCTAAGTCAGAGAAATGCAAAGTTCTACCATTGTTTTTTTTTTTGTTTTTTTTTCTAGTGAAAGTTTATTTTCAAATGTTAAATATAGATTTTACTTAATAAATCACGAAATCAGTCGTCAGTTCTCGGGGCAATGGTAGACGTGGCATTGGAAACCTAAAAATCATGAGAGAGGGTAATATCTTTAAACAAATCTTGTAGCAAAGTATTCAGTAGTATCTTGCACCAAATATAAGAAATTGAAAAAAAAAAAAAAAAGGTACTGTATTCTTCATTTTTGTTTATGTATTGTCAAAGCTATGCATTCTACCGAATGTTTTTATTCTTGAAATAGACTATTTAAACAGAGATAAAAGTTTACCAAACTTTTGTTTCTTTCTTCATACATAAACAACATGGAATTAAAAATATATTTTTGAAATATTTGTTAATTAAGTTAGAAGTATTTGTGAAATTTGTTTTTGAACCCGTTAAAAAATCTTCACAGCGCATGGAAAAATAGAAACGCTATAGAAGGATTTTTTTTTCTTCAGTTACCCTGAAATTAAAACAATATATATATATATATATATATATATATATATATTTTGGGGGGGGGGTTTCAGGAGTGCAAAACGTTCATATTTACTGATTTATTAGTTGTTTGTTTTCTTTTTAAAATTAAAATAATGTTGTTAAATAGCAACATCATGGTGTAGAAAAAAAAAACATTAAAAAAATGTGATGCATCGTTATGTACGAGAGATCAGTTTCAACTGACATTACAAAAAATTATTCACAAACTAAGACAGATAATTAAGAAAAATAGGTTAAATCCTAGAACAAGCGAGACGCTTGGCGTCATCGAATTTAGCGAAGCGATAAATGAGTTTTCTTGTTACCGGTTTATTTCTTACGTTTTTTCCACGCCTTTTGTGCTTGGTTCTAGCATGAGCAGAATGCATGGTTCTGAAAATTGAGCTGGTTTTTGAGGGAATTAGATTTGATTGGTTGGTTGACAGATTAGAATATTCTATAATAGAGTTCTATTGTCTGTGGGTTGGTTTGTTGTGTGTCAGATTTGTTGAATTATGTTTATGAAATGTGTTTTATGTCATAAAGGATAAATCCTGTGAAATATTTAAAAAAAAACGAAGGATGAGAAATAACGGTAAGTGCATTTTTGTTGATTTTATATGATAAGATGTATTTTAAGCACTTTAGAGATTGCTGTAAACCGATTTTTGTGCGAACATTACTGACCGCAGCTTGAATGGATTTCATGCATTCTAGGGAGTGCGGAATATAGCAATTTTTGTGCATCCAGGATTTTTTTTTTTCAGTTAATGTACGCGAAGCATACACATATATACATATATATATATAAATTATTAACTGCTGTTTGAATGAATTTCATGCATTCTAGAGATTGCTGCACAGGGAGTTTCATGCATCCAGGATTTTTTTTTTTCTGTTATGTACGCAAAGTGTACATATATATGTTACTAACTGGTGCTTGAATGAGTTTCGTGCTTTTGAAAAATCAGAAATCTCTAGATTCTCCCCAATCGTAACCTGTGTTCTTTGTAGCAGAGAATTCACTACTTACACAGTTTCTATGAACGTTTTTTCACGAAGTAAACATTGATTTTATTCCGTTTTGTGACAATTTACAAAGTTTTAGCAAGGAGGAAAAAATAGCTAAAAATTATTAAAAATAGAAAAATCTGGAGGAAAAAATTGCTAAATGTTTGTATGTAAAAATTGAAATATCCAGACGAAATATTGCTAAAAGTTTGTAAAAATAGAAAATCGTGAAGAAAAACTTGCTGAAACTTTGTAAATAATTGTAAAACGAAATAAAACTTATGTTAAAATTGTATAATAAAGCTTGCCGTAAGCAGTGTGTAAGTATCTGCTTGCTTAAGCTTAAAAAACATTCTTTCTGATTGGGTAGAATTTGGAGGTTGCCGATTTTTTGGTTGACGTGCGTAAAAAAAATAGCCAAATCGGATGTTTTGCTTGTTCTAGGATTTTGCCCAATATATTTGATTAATGAATTCATCGATTGATACTTTGGCTTAATTAGGTTTGAATTGGCTTAGTAATTTGAATCTTATCATGATGACGTTTTGATTTTGCATGTCCCTGTATAAAAAACTCCTCAATGATATTTGCAAGATAAATACACTGTCACAATTAGATTCAAATTGGTTCAGCATTTCAACAGTGATGGTAAGGATTAAAAAAAATTCATATTTTTTGCTTTTGTGTGTACCTTTTAAACAAACTGTAAGAGCTAAATGCTTGATTAGCTAACTCATTGATGATGCGGCTAAGTTTAGGGATTCACCCTCAGTTAGCCATCTTGTTTTTAAATCAAAACATTTTAACTTTTATTATTAAATATAAATCAATCAGTCAGTAAAATTAAATAACATGCTTATAATAAGTAAATATGAATGAAAATTATTTTGGAAATGAGAAACAAAACAAATATGTTTTGAAGTATAGATAAAATGCTTCAGTGATTAATTTGTAATCACTTCAGCATTTTATCTATATTTTAATTATAATTAGTGATCTTCTGTGATTATGTAACATTTCAGCGATGCTGGATTGAATCCCTGAAGCATTTTATCTATTTCGAAAAACCGAAGTCAGAGAAATGCAAGTTTTGTGCATCCAGGATTTTTTTTTTCAGTTAATGTACGCGAAGCGTACTCACACACACATATATATATATATATATATCAATTATTAACCGCTGTTTGGATGAATTTCATGCATTCTAGAGATTGCTGCACAGGGAGTTTCATGCATCCAGGATTTTTTTTTCTGTTAATGTACGCAAAGAGTACATATACATGTTACTAACTGGTGCTTGAATGAGTTTCGTGCATTTGAAAAATCAGAATTCTCTAGATTCTCCCCAATCATAACCTGTGTTCTTTGTAGCAGAGAATTCACTACTTACACAGTTTCTATGAAAAATTTTTCACGAAGTAAACATTGATTTTATTCCGTTTTATGACAATTTACAAAGTTTTAGCAAGGAGGAAAAAATAGCTAAAAATTATTAAAAATAGAAAAATCTGGAGGAAAAAATTGCTAAATGCTTGTATGTAAAAATTGAAATATCCAGACGAAATATTGCTAAAAGTTTGTAAAAATAGAAAAATCGTGAAGAAAAACTTGCTGAAACTTTGTAAATAATTGTAAAACGAAATAAAATTTGTTTATTTTGTGAAAAAGCTTGCCGTAAGCAGTGTGTAAGTATATGCTTGCTTAAGCTTAAAAAGCATGCGTTCTGATTGGGTAGAATTTGGAAGTTGCCGTTTTTTTGGTTGACGTGCGTAAAAAAAATAGCCAAATCGGATGTTTTGCTTGTTCTAGGATTTTGCCCAACATATTTGATTAATGAATTCATCGATTGATACTTTGGCATAATTAGGTTTGAATTGGCTTAGTAATTTGAATGTTATCATGATGATGTTTTGATTTTGCGTGTCCCTTATAATGAATCCATGATGTTATAATTTGTAAAGGGGTAGCGTGTGGCCTTTTCATATGGATTAATTTCAATAAGGTACTACTAAGTGATTTTTATTTAAAAATCATTTTCGAGTTTCTTAATATTACAAATCATTATAAACAATTTTTTTCAGCGTAATTTCGTTTCAACTTATAATCAATTAATAAAACAATGAAAGGTCCAATCTTGTACAGTGTTTGGAAATCTTAACATGAGTTCTTTTGCACTCGTCACAAAAACTTCAAGCGATGACCTTTGCCGTTGCCTTAAGAGAAATCTTTTCCCTTCAAAATGTGTCAGCAAAACATTTCCTTCCCCACTGGTTTGGGAAATCGTCCTGAGAAGAGTGTTTTCCACCAACACTCGTTCTCCTGCCAAAACTCTAACTACCTTCCCCTCGATTTTCTTTTCCGGTCCCCTTGCTCGAACAAAAGATACTCCGATCACCAATCAAAAAAGTTTTAGTTTACGTCATTGGATAAAGCCTTTTTTAGGGAGGTCTTACTGAACTTTTAAATGTTCTCGCAGGAAATTTTCCCACGATCTGAGACCCCACATATAGACGGTCAGATCAGAGAAATATTTGCTGTCTAGCAATTTCAGTTTCACAAGATTGATCGAAGCTCATCTTTTCCTATTGTAGTAAACGACATTCTAGTCACACAACAGCTAAGCGTGAGAAAAGTTTTCCAACTCTTGGGAACTTCTATCTTTGATTACTCTGCCTAATTAGCAGACTGTGAGAGATTTAATGAAATCGTTACACCCTGTATAAAAAACTCCTCAATGATATTTGCAAGATAAATACACTGTCACAATTAGATTCTAATTGGTTCAGGATTTCAACAGTGATGGTAAGGATTAAAAAAAATTCATATTTTTTGCTTTTGTGTGCACCTTTTAAACAAACTGTAAGAGCTAAATGCTTGATTAGCTAACTCATTGATGATGCGGCTAAGTTTTGGGATTCACCCTCAGTTAGCCATCTTGTTTTTAAATCAAAACATTTTAACTTTTATTATTAAATATAAATCAATCAGTCAGTAAAATTAAAAATCACAAAATTCGTCAAATGATCTCGGGAGAAAAATAGTGAAATTTGTCTAACAATCGCGGAACAGAATTGCAAAATTCGTCGAATGGCAGTGGAAAAAAAGTGCACAATTTGTTCGTTTATGGAAAAAGTCGTGAAATTCATTAATCGATAGTCGATAAATCATGAAATTCATCAATCGATAGCAGAAAAATCACAAAATTCATTGATAGTGGAAAAATCACAAAATTTATCAACTGGTTTCAGGGGAAAAAAATTTCGAATATCGTCGAATGGCTTCGAGAAGAAAAAAAATCACAATCCAAATAATTTCTTTGAAAAAATCGTGAAATTCGCCAAATGGTTTTGAAATTTGTCGAGCGACAGTGGGGAAAAAATCTTTTTCCATTGAATCATCGCAATTGGAACTATTAAGTTTGACCAGTGGTGGCAGTAAAGTCAGTCGGCAAATTTTCAGTATTACTCGCCGATTGGCGAATGGCAATTTTGTCCTATATTTTTATGCACTTTATCGATGAAATTCATGATTTTTTACACGCCTGATCGATGAAATTCAAGATTTTTACGCACCCAATTGATGACTTTCTTGATTTTTATGCATCCGTTTAACGAAATTAATGATTTTTACATGCTTGATAAACAAAATTCATGATTTTTATGCATGTGTTCAACAAAATTTATGATTTCCCTTCTCCCGATCCACAAAATTCATGTTTTTACTGTGCCTGATTGACAAAATTCATGATTTTCAACTGATATGCTTTCCATCGGCCAATTAATGAAATTCACAATTTTTCTTCTCTAGACAATGGCGAAATTCGCAAATTATTTTTTTTTTTTTACCGTTCGTTGAAATTTACAATTTTTTCACAAACATTCGATGGAATTCTTGATTTTTCCAAGCCCAGTTGTCGAAATTTGCGATTTTCCATGCCTATCGACAAAATTCATAATTTTGCAGAACCGATAGACAAAATTCATAATGTTTCCCTATGATCTATGGACAATTTGCAAATTTTTCCTGCAACTGTTCGTTGAAATTCTCGATCTTTCCACGCCATTCGAGGAAATTCGCTGCTCGATCCATGAAATTCACGATTTTAAGTGCCTTTTCGACAAAATTCGCAGGTTTTTTCAATTGATTTACAAAATTCAAGATTTTTTTTTTTTTTTTGAGTGATTGACGAAATTTGCAACTCCGGAATTACTGATTTTGGCATCTCTGGTTTCTGTTGACCGATTATTGAAATTTGCGTTTTTTTTTCTAGCGACAAAATGGCGAAATTTGTGATTTTTCCATGCCCATTTGACAAAATTCGCATCCAGTCGATGCAATTCATGATTTTATGCGCCTGATCGATGAAATTCATATTTTCCTACGATTTATGGACAAAATTTGCAAATTTTTCTCACGAATTATTAAGGAAATTCGAAATTTTTGGATAGGTTGGCATGTATGGTCTCTGCGGGCCACCAGTTATCCATCACGGGCCACAGGTTGTGCATTCCTAATCATGATGCAGTTTGGCTCATTCGACTCGACATCGATAGAACTTACTGATTTTAGTTTCACCACCAGGGGCAGTTATGTTCATATAGAACAGAGAGCGCCCCTGGCAGTGGAAGGGGAAATTAATGGATTTTGGAGCTAACTCAAGTTCTATGGGTCCCATCACAACATGGTTTGATTCATTCAACTTGTTTCAAGTTTGACCACCAGGGGGCGCATTCCCATCTTAGGTTCTATGGCCCCGATCATGACAAGGTATGGCTCACTCAACTCGAAATCGACAGCCTCAAAAATTTCAGCTGTTTGTATAGAACAGAGTGCGCCCCCTGGTGGTGGAACAGGGAACTAACAGATTTTGCAGCTAACTTGAGTTCTATGGGTCCCATCACAATGCAGTTTGATTCATTTGGCTCGCTCGACATCGATAGGATACATCGATTTTAGTTCCAAGTTTCACCACCAGGGGCGCTATCCTAGCTCGTGTTCTATGGGCCCGATTACGGTGAGGTATGGCTCATTCGATTTGAAATCGACAGCCTGAAAGATTTCAGCTATGTTTGTATAGAACAGAGTGCGTCCCCTGGTGGTGGAAGATGGAACTAATGGATTTTGCAGCTAACTCGAGTTCTATGGGTCCCATCACAATGCAGTTTGATTTATTAAACTGGACATCGACAGGATATATAGATTTTAGTTACAAGTTTCACCACCAGGGGGCGCTTTCCTATCTCGGGTCATATGCGCCCCATCACGACGCGGTATGGCTCATTCGACTCGAAATCGACAGCCTCAAAGATTTCAGCCATGTTTGTATGGAACAGAGTGAGCTCCCTGGTGGTGGAATATGGAACTAACGGATTTTGCATCTAACTCGAGTTCTATGGGTCCCATCACAATGCAGTTTGATTCGTTCGACTCGACATCGGCAGGATATATCGATTTTAGTTACAAGTTTCACCACCAGAGTGTGCTTTCCTATCTTGTGTTCTATGTGCCCCATCACGACGAGGTATGGCTCATTCGACTCGAAATCGACAGCCTCAAAGATTTCAGCTATGTTTGTATGGAACAGAGTCCGCCCCCTGGTGGTGGAAGATGGAACTAACGGATTTTGCAGCTATCTCGAGTTCTATGGGTCCCATCACAATGCAGTGTGATTCATTCGACTCGACATCGACAGGATATATCGATTTTAGTTCCAAGTTTACCAACCAGGGGGCACTTTCCTATCGGGTTCTATGGGACCGATC
The DNA here is from genome assembly GCA_963931845.1 of Maratus michaelseni. NCBI lineage: Eukaryota > Metazoa > Arthropoda > Arachnida > Araneae > Salticidae > Maratus > Maratus michaelseni. The sequence continues at coordinate 135,090,567 of OZ007588.1, read as the reverse complement.
ACGACGACGTATGGCTCATTTGACTCGGAATCGACGGCCCGAAAATTTTCAGCTATGTTTGTATAGAAAAGGTTGCGTCCTTTGGCGGAGGAAGATGGAACAAACTGGTTTTGCCATGCATTTTCATCCTTCTAATTGTGTTACTCTCTCGCTGTATAATTTAAAAGTTGAGTCTTGGATTCCTCTCCCTGGGCCACCACCCTCATATTTTATTGGGGTCCAAGGGGTCTTTTTTAGCATTTCTTTAAAATTTTATTTTAATGATTAATTTATACCCTATGCTTAATTTCGACTAATTGACATTCTCATCAATAACCTTAAAAAAGTAATGATATCAGTACAAAAACCCTTAACGGGTTAAAAGTTGTGACGCAGCACTTTCTTTTGGCTTTATGAATTTTAAATATGGGTCTTAAAAGCAATGATATCAAATTTAAGGGACGCTATGTTAATAATTATTTTTTTAAATCATAATTTTCTTTTTAGTTTTATTTATATTCACATGTGCAATTATTATCTTAATATGAAAAAATATATAAAATTTATTCGCTGATGCTTTTTCATTCACATCTCTCATGAATTCAAAATATGGGTTTTAAAAGAAATGATATCAAAATTTGAGTGACACCTTGGCGTTAATTTAATAGGACTCTTTTAAAATTCAATTTAAATTATTTTTGGTTTGTCTTCTAAAGTATATTTACACATACAAACAATACTTTTAATTTTTCAATACACTTTTAAATAGATTACTTTCACTGAGCCTATAATATGTATTGAAATGTATTTATTTCAATAAATTGATTTATCTTCTGTGCCACGCTATCCAAAATCATAAGTAAAATTTATGTAAATGATTATTTTGCGTCATAGTATCCAAACAAAGGGAAATGTATTCAAGTGGATAATATGACGCAAAATAATCATTTACATAAATTTTACTTATGATTTTGGATAGCGTGGCACAGAAGATAAATCAATTTATTGAAATAAATACATTTCAATACATAATATAGGCTCAGTGAAAGTAATCTATTTAAAAGTGTATTGAAAAATTAAAAGTATTGTTTGTATGTGTAAATATACTTTAGAAGACAAACCAAAAATAATTTAAATTGAATTTTAAAAGAGTCCTATTAAATTAACGCCAAGGTGTCACTCAAATTTTGATATCATTTCTTTTAAAACCCATATTTTGAATTCATGAGAGATGTGAATGAAAAAGCATCAGCGAATAAATTTTATATATTTTTTCATATTAAGATAATAATTGCACCTGTGAATATAAATAAAACTGAAAAGAAAATTATGATTTAAAAAAATAATTATTAACATAGCGTCACTTAAATTTGATATCATTGCTTTTAAGACCCATATTTAAAATTCATAAAGCCAAAAGAAAGTGCTGCGTCACAACTTTTAACCCGTTAAGGGTTTTTGTACTGATAACTTATACAAATAATGATTTTCGAATTATACAACTGAAGTTAAATTAAAAAATATATATATATTTTCTTAAACTTTTAAAATCGAACTTCATAATTTTAATAAAATATAATTTAGGAAATGGTTTATTTTGGAGAAATCCTAATTTTACATGCTACGTATGTACTCTAATAATACTTCTATTCTCCCAATTCTATGAAAAAAAAAACATTTTAAGCTATATGCCACTGGAACATATTTTTAAAATGTCCTCAATAAAACAACAACAACAAAAAAATCTTTTAAAAAATTATTTTTTACTCTTTGCAATTATGCGTTCTCATAAGCTTCAGTAATAAGTTTAACTTAGCTTCTTTACATTTATTTTCTTTACATAACAAAAGTTAAGTTTCCTATGCTAAAGAACGTTTCTAAATTACTTTGCCTACCATTTGAAGGATTTCTGGCACTTTCGATATTGATGGGGATGATAAAAATTAATTTTGTATGACTTTGTAAGAGAATTTTTTAGAATATTTTTTTAGAAGAGTAATTTTTTTTTTTTTATGAAACCTAATGATTTAATTTACAAGACTTCTTCTTCTTCTTTAAAAAAAATATATATTTTTGTTAACATTGGTCTTTAACTTGTCTGTTGCGATTACTTTTATAAATAAATTTATGAAGCGAATTTATTTATTTATGTAAAATATAATTTTACATGATACGTAATGATCAAATATATTGACACTAATAATATTTCTGATCTTGCACTACTGTTTATTTATAGAAAAATAAATTAAAGTTGTACACCAGTGAAAAATATTTAAAAAATTTGTTTTGTTTAAAAAAAATAACATTACACTATTCCTCTTTCCAATTATTCACTCTCATAAATTGCAGTAGTAGGCTATGCTTATCAATTTATTTTTAACTTTTTGGCATTGATTTTAATTTTCATAGCAAAAGATAAGTTTTTAAATCGAAGTTTTCCATGATGAAAGAATATAAAATTTCAGCATTATTTTGAATTAAGGTAAAGCCAGGAGAGATGGCGCGGTCGGAGAGATTGCGCACATAGAGGTTCGGGGGGAAGGAGTAGAGTGAGCGCGTAGCGACTCCAGGTAGTTGTACAATAGCAGTAGTGGAGTGTCTACTTGAAAGTGCACGTTGATTGTTTTGAGCGTCTAAGATAAAGAATTGCTATTTTGTTTTGTTTTACCAAATTAAGTGCTTGAATTTTCATAACTATGAATCAAAATTTCTATACAATGTCAGTTGTGCAAAATATTTTTAACTTAAACGATTTCTCATAAGCTACTAATCTAGACTAACAATGTGAACATCAACGGTTCGTTTTAGTAGCGGCCATGTTTAAATAAAAGGCCGCCCAATCTCTCCTACTGAAATTGGAGAGTTTGTGCATCTGCTACTTAGGAGAGATGGCGCAATGTTCCCATTAGTTTCCATGCTAGAAGAGATTACGCAGCTTATTGGTAAATTTGCATAAAAAAACTGAAAAATGAAAAGGGACTAATTTTAAGTTAAACGTGTTATTAAGTAACTTAATGTTATTTTGTAATCTTATCTGGACTTGCTTTTTCTGATTCTTTATTTTTTTTCCTTTAATTAAAAATTTTTAATCGTTTTTAAAATTATTTCCTTTTTCTGATTCTTTAATCATTAGGTTGAAATTTTCACTTCTAATACAATAATATTTGTTCACAAAAACCTTGCAACAATGTCATTTAAGTGTAATTATTATTGTTAACAATTTAATTGTAATTATTATTAGTAACAATCTCTCCTACCCATGTGCGCAATCACACCAACCCTTTAAGGACAGATTGCACAAAATAACTTTCTTGATTTTATTACAACTGTTCTATTAAATTGCAACATAAAACCAAAATAGCAATGGAAATGCATAAAAAACAAATGAAGTAAAAATTATTCATGGATAGTTTAGCAAAAAATTAATATTTAGACTTTTAATTGTTATTCTTTTTAATTGTGCGCAGACTCTCCTAGCTTTACCTTACATTTAAAGATTTTATACGACTTATATTACATTTTAAGGGTTTCAACGAGAATATAACAACTGATTTCATACACCTTTTTTTATAACGAGTAAATAAGTGAACAAATAATCAAATTCATATAACAATAGGGAAATTTAAAACGAAAGAAAAAAGGTACGCACACACACACGCATGCATAAATATATTTATTTATTTACTTTTCAATTTAAAGTTTTATAATAAATATTTTTTTTTATAAATAATTTTATATAAAGTTATCTTTTGTTCGGGAAAAATATAAATTTAAAGGATACTTAATGATCATTATATTTACACTAAATATATTACCCCCTTCACAATATTGTTTATGAAAGTGAAAACATTACTTTTGTATTCAGAAAATGCACAAATAATAATTTTCAAATCATACTAGGGAAATTAAAGACAAAAAGAAAAGTTCTTCTTCTTTGATTTTACAATCGAGTTTACATAATTTTAAGAAAAAATAATTTCGAAAAGAGTTTACTTTATAAAAGACCTCATTTCACGAGCTACGCAATAATCGCTGTATTTCCACTAATAATATTTCTGATCTCACGCTAGAGTTTCTTTAGAAGAAAACTATTTAATAGCATGCACTAGTGAAAAATATTTTAAGAATTTCCAAAATAAAAAAGAGAACTTGAAATTATTTCTCTGTGCAATTACGCAGTCTCATAAGCTTCAGTAATAGGCTGCACTGTTAAATTTACTTTTACTCTCTTGACATTGATTTTTCTCTTTCGCAGTAAAAGCTACGTTTTTAAATTTAACTTTTTATTGTGGAAGAGCGTTTCTAAATTACTTTACATTATATATTAAGGGTTTCTGGTACTTTTCATTTTCACAGGAATTGAGCGGTAAAATTTGATTCCCGTATGGAATTGATTCCTTAATAGATTTTTTTAGGAAATATTTTTAGGAGGGTGTGAATTTTTTTGAGCAATCCAATGATACAATATTCTAGTTCTTTTTAACTGAAGCTTTTAATAAACATTAGTCATTAACTTTTTTGACAAGTACGTTTTGATAAATAAATTTATGAAATGATGTGATTTGTTTATGGAAAATCTAATTTTACATGCTAAGTAATGATCACAGTTCTTACACTTATAATATTCCTAATTTCGGGCTAAATTCTTTCTAATAAAAAAAAAGAAAAAAAGAAAAGAAAAAACCACTTAAAGCCATAACTAGTGGAAAATGTTTTGAAAATGTACTTAGTGAAAAAAAAAATTACTTTATTTTATTTTTCTCTTTCCAATTACACTCTTATAAGTGTCAGTAATAGGCTGCACTTTTAAATTTATTTTTTACCCTCTTGACACTGATTTTCTTTTTCACAGCAAAAGTTAAGTTTTTATATTTAACTTTTCATTGCCGAAGAACGTTTCTAAATTGCTTTACATTACATTTTAATAGTATCAGGCTGTTTTCATTTTCACATGAATATAACGAAATAAACTGATTTCATATGCATTTGTACTAGAATTATTTTACGATAAAATTATGTAAGAGCATAATTTTTATTACCAAATCCAATTCTCTTATTTATTAAAAGTTTTTTTTTTAATTACTCATTTTAACAGTTCCATAAACTATATTTTAAAATTGTTTGCTTGAATTTGTCTTTGTGCCTAAAACAATTCTAAACACAAAATTACTAAAATGAAAATGATTCTAAATTTAATATAATTAAAACAAGTAAAACTATATTGAAATATAATGTTATACAATCCATTATTTTGATCTACTTATGACTTTGGAAAATTTGTATGTATCAATCTTTGTCTTATTGTTTTTACATATTAGTATATTTACTAAATATGATTTTACAACTGAACAAACAACTACCAATACGAGTAGTAATTTTCCAATCTGAACGAAAACGTTTCCAGGCTGGGACTCGAACCCAGAACCTTTTGGCTTCAATTGCCAATGTTTTTCCAATTGAGTTATCTGGACGACATCCCAGCAAACACAATATTCGCTCAAAACTACCTTTTTATATAATTTTTTTACAGCAAAATGGGAATTCAATATGGGAATAATATGATTAACTTTATTATTTCATCACGCATCCATATAAGGAGAAACCTTTGTTTCAGCTAATTGAACAAACTTGGAGGAAGAATTAAATCAGCCAACTGCTTTCCATGGTGGTCTAATATTGTCATTTTGTTCGTTTCAGGTGGGAGAAGAAATAAATAAAAAAGCATTACATAAAACATGTTCGACAATCTTGTTCTGGTATGTCCGGGAGTTGAGCGAACAGGTTCTCCAAGCTCTTTGTAGGGTTATTTATCGTTTGTTACAGGAATAAGCTTGCTGGATAAATATGCATATATATTTTATACCTTTGTTTCTATTGATTCAGTTGGATGAACGCCAAAAGAATGAGAAACATTCTGGACCTAACAATGGTAACAAACGGTTTCGCCTAAGCAAACTTGTGTTCTCCTTGAGCAAGGTAAAAACAATTCTGCTGATCATAATGTTATGTTGGACGAAATGTTGTACAAATGATTCCCGCCTGATGTAACCATAAGGTGCTCAATAACACTGAAGCCCAATGCTCCAACTCACTAATCGTTTCATTCTATGCTTAGAACCTCAAAAAGTTCTCGTCAAAACTTGTAAGGTCGAGCATTGTCACCAATCAGGATTAAGTATTTACCATTAACCAAAGAACAAGATATCATATCTAGATGAAAGATTCTCATCGAGATATCTCACACCACTCAGAATTTAGACATGTAAGACATTGAGATTAGTGCGGCTATATAAAGATATTCCAGCTAAAAACACTATTAAACTTTCTTATAACTGTCATCGAAAATGTTTTAATTATAGAAACTGGTGATTTTTTTCCTTCTAATCAGTACACTACCCGAAACATTCTGAAAATTTGTACTGGACGTCCTTGTCAAGACTGGTGTGTGATTCAATGATGTGCTCTCTCCCAAAACCCCAAAAGCAACTAAACATTTCTGTTTTAGGTAGATTTCGTAAGAAATACTACCTATTACATTCTCACCTAAGTTGAAATTTTTGAAAAAGTTTTGCAGATCTAGGCCGATTATGACTCCCAAAACCCGAAACTTTATATATATATATATATATATATATATATATGTCACATTTTTATGGACGCGATAACTGGAAAAATTCTGCATAAATCTCTTCCAAACTGATACATAAAATCAAGGGGCATAAAATCTCGGTCAAGTTCGTCAATGGGCAAAATCGAACTAAGGGGGGGGGATGAGGGGGGCTTTTTGTGAAAACAGAAAAACCCCAGAATTTCTTAATTATGATACGTATCGAATCCGTTTAAAGTTATTATTACTTCTAGGAAAAGGGCCGAAAATTTATGTATGACAGATTTTTGATATCATTAAAAATGGTCGCAAGGGGGGGGGGGAAAGGGCGGGTTTAGAAGAAAAAAAATCATAACTTCGTCAATTCACAAGATATCAAATCCGCTTAAATTTATTATTAATCCACTTAATATTATCTGAAACTTTTATATTGACAAGTTTTTTATAGGACCAACCCTTATAGCAAAAAAAAATTAAAAACAAAAAAATCCCTGCCGGCTCCGCCTGCAATCAAGTTAGGTTTCGAAATGGGCGGTTCCCATCTGCCGTACAGGTTGTGGTAGCAAGTAATGAGATTGGCCGCCGCGCGGTGCCCCAGTCGCTCGCAGGGCGGTCTCCACCTGTACGTCACGTGGTGGGGGATCTGAGCTAAAAATAGAACCGGTTCGCAGTCGCGTCGGAGCTCTGGTGCAGTGAGGGTCGAGCTTCGCGTATTAAGTTGTTTGTGTGCCCGTGACACTTGTGAAAACGCTGAAGATGGATCGCTCGATAGAACAGCGGTATGCAATCAAATTTTGCTTTCGCTTGGGCAAAACTGCTTCGACGAATCGTGGACATTCCAGTACGACCCGGAGACGAAAGCCCAGAGCTCGGAGTGGCACACACCGGCATCCCCGCGGCCGAAGAAAGCAAGAATGTCAAAGTCCCGCATCAAGACAATGCTGATTGTGTTTTTCGACAAGCGGGGGTTAATTCACAAAGAGTTTGTCCCTCAGGGGAAGACTGTCAATGCCGATTTCTACAAAGAAGTCCTTCAGCGATTGCACAGAGCCGTCAAACGGAAGCGACAGGACCTTGCTCAACGCTGGCGTCTCCACCACGACAACGCTCCGGCGCACACAGCGTTCCTCGTGACCTCCTACTTGACCCGAATTGGAGTTGAAGTTCTGCCACAGCCACCATACAGCCCTGACTTGAGTCCTCCTGATTTCTTCCTATTTCCGAAGGTCAAAAGATGCCTGAAGGGTCATCGTTTCGACGATATTCCGAACATCCAACGTGCTGTCACGAAGGCACTAACTGGGATAACTCAAACGGACTACAGTGGGGCCTATGAAGCTTGGAAAACGCGCTGGCAACGTTGTGTCGACGCCCAAGGCGAGTACTTTGAAGAATATTAACGTTTTGTACAAATAGGATCAATAAATTTGTTTTTCTAGACTGAGTCTCATTACTTATCTACCACACCATGTATAATGGCAAAAAAGTCATTTCTTCCGCAATTCCCAACAAATAGGCGCCCCACTGTCTGCATCTTCGAAATCTACCTCTGCCTGTACGCCGAGCCGTCAGGGATTTTTTTGTTAAGAGTAATAAGCTTTTCAAGTGGTCCTGTCGAACTTAGAACTCTAATAATGAAAGCATGTTTTTCGAAGCACGAGATGTCTTGATCTGGCCCCCTCTAAAAAAAATGGCTTGCTATGAGTTATCGTACAGCAATAGATTTGCATCAAATATTACATTCTTATAATGTCAATCTGGTAATAACTAAATTCAAAATCCATTTATTTTAAAACTGATAAACTGTTCTAATTAAAACTGTTATAATTATTAATTTTAATTCTAATTTAATGCTTTAAAACGAAAACACGAATTTGTTTTACCAAACTGAAGAACAGATGAAGGTCAAATTTAAAAATTTAAATTTATATTACGAAAAGTAATCCAAGCTCTATTTTGGCTCAAATTTTATGTTTCCATTTTAATTCATTAATGTATTTATTTTCAACAATAAAAGTGCTGATGCACTTATGTAAAGATGCAGTGTCCAGACGACACAGGTATGTAAAGTATAAAACATTACCTCTAATACCAAATAGAGAAGTAGCTGAAACACTACTTAATTGCATAAAAAATTCAATACATTGAATGCCTAAGGGGGGCCACTCGGCCCAGCAAAGCCAGGCCGTAGAGCGTTAGCACCTCCCCCGGGATGTTCCCCGGCACGCGGGGATTCGTTTTGGGTGATTCCAGCCACCGGCGGAAGGGAAGGCACGACGCCGAGACCGCCAGCGCACGCGCAAACGGCCCAAACAACAAAAAAAGAAAAGAAAGAAAATACAAACTAGGCCAAAGGCCGGCACTGCCAGGACAAGCCTAAGCGCGACAAGGGGCAGGCAAGAAAGCTAAAAACAAAAAAAAGAAAAAGAAACTGAAAAAAGCCTGAACCGCTGGAGCCTGCACTCCCTCGCGACAGACAGCGGCAGGTGCAGTGATGAAGAACTTGTAGGTGAACAGTCCTTAACGCTCCTGCGTCATGACACACAGTTCGCGGCCAAGGCGGTCCTTGGATAATAATGATGCGCCGGAATCTGAGAAGCTCAGTTCCCACGCGACAGATGGCGCCACAAGTTGTTGCGTTGGAGAGATGAGGCCGCTGCTAAAGACTGCGAAGGGAGCACAGCAAGGTGCTCAAACACTGACAAGGTACAGCCAAAATAAGGAAAAGTCAGGAGAAGGAGGGTAGGGAGATCAATTACAGTACTGATTGGTGGTGAAGAATTTAATATGTTTAGTTAAAAATTTGATAAAAGCTAGAGTTGGTTACTTAATTTGTTAAGTTCGATAAATCCACTAAGAAATTAAAAATATTTTTTAATTTTTTTAGTAAGAGTGGTCTTGTTAGAATATTGGTTAGCCAAGAGGGTGGGGAAATTTCGGGAGATCTGAGATGCCAGGCAACGGTTAGTGGGCAGTCAAAATAGTAATGAGAAGGCAAGCCCCGCTGGCCACATGGACACACATTGGAGGCTGCACGTTTATAATATTTGAGGTAAGTAGGGAATGGACCATGTCCTGTGAGGAACGCTGAGGTGTGGGGGGCGAGGTTAAGCAGGTTTAGGGAGACAAAAGGGAGCAATTTGTGGGTATGTCGACCTTTATCCGAGTAATCCCAGTGGTCCTGCCACTGAGGAATGATTTTAGACTTTAAAAACCCTCTAATGTAGGATGGGGGAACAGGGAGGGAAAGATCAATATTTGTGCTTCCCGTAGCTTCTTTTGCCAATTTATCAGCTAATTCATTGCCAGCAATGCCAATGTGTGCCTTCACATGGCCCAGGGCTACTCGCCGTGCAAGGTCTTTTAAAAGTAGTTTTATTTGGAGTACAATGGGATGTTTTGTGCGGTGAGTAAAGATTGCTTGTAGGCTGGAGAGGCTGTCTGAATATAGACTGTAAAATTGTACTGTTGGGTTAGAGATAATCCATTCCAATGCCCGCAGAATCGCGAACAGCTCAGCCTGGAAGACAGTGCTGTTATCACCGATTCTGCAGGCCCACTTATGGGTCACGACCTCGCCTTTCTTGGCACAGAATGCTGCTGCCACGCCAGTCTCCGTGCGGGACCCGTCAGTGAAAATGGTCGGACAGCGGGGAGAGTAGCTGTGTTCAAAACCGTGCCTGGTTGTGTTTATCTGTAAGTGAGATGTCTCTTCTGCGGGATGTATTCTCCAACTGGGAACCTTCCTCTGTAGTTGTATTTGTGGAAAAAGTGCTGCACACGTTGGTTCATGTTCTAGGTGTGTGATCCTGTTTTTCTGGTATTCATATTGGAGTGTTATTGTTATGGGAGGAATACCTGTTATTACTGTGAGTGCGTCCGTTGAGATTGTCCTGTATCCTCGAGCAATTTGCAGCAAAAAGAGCCGTTGCATCGAGGTCAATTTGTCCTTCACGGCTTGCGTGAGGTTACCTCCCCAGACGCCCACACAGTAGAAAATTATCCGCTCCACTATTGTGTGGTACCAGATTTTTAACATTGTTGGCTTTATTCCCCAGGATTTTGACGTTAGTTTACGTGCGTTTAAGTGTAGTTTTCCTACTTTAATCCTGAGGGTGTTGATATGTTCCGTCCAGCTTTGGTGTTCATCTATGGTGAGGCCAAGAAGTTTGAGGTGTGAGACATGCTCGACACTAACCCCGTTCACTCTTATGATTGGTTTACGTTCAAGTTTGCGTGGTTTGGAAAATGTGACTGCTTGTGATTTTTGGCTTGATAGCTGGATAATGTCCCTCCATTCTACATTATCGAAAGCACCTTTAACATCTAGTGAAACAAGTGAGGTGTAGTCTCCTTTGCTGATGGTTTCATTGCAAGTGGTAAGAATGTCATAAAGGGCCTTGTCACATGACCGACCCTCTCTGAACCCATATTGCCTATGATGCAAGATGCCATTCGTCTCCATGAAGTGCACCAGTCGTGTGACTAGTAGTTTTTCTAGCAGCTTCCCCAGAGTTGGTAGGAGACAAATAGGTCTATAGGATGTGGGTTCTGAGGCATTCTTTCCTTTTTTCAGGAAGTAGACGGCCTCAACTTGCTTCAGTGTTTGAGGGAAGTAATTGTGATTGAGACACAGATTGGCCCATCTGGTGAACAACTTTGGGATGATTTTGAAAGTTAATTTTAAAATTTTGAAGTCCACGCAGTCTGGGCCAGGGGCTTTTTTATCATTAAATGTATGTAGAGCAGATGCTACTTCAGCTTTAGAGAAGGGTTTATCATTTTCGCATCAGCCACGTCGCCTGTCTGTTGAATTTTTTTGAAAAGCTCACGAATTTGTTTCCCATCTGGGCCTTTTGCGATTTGAAATTGCGTTTGAAAACTTTCTCCTTGTGGCAGTAGGACTCTGATTTAATCGGTGATACTCCAACACAATAAACACACGTTCCTCCACGGTATACATCACTTTCGTAATTATTTTCACTATACGCTAATAGCGGCCAGATTTCAATGACGAAATATTCGAAGACTAGTCTTTCTATGCTTCTGAACTCTCTTTAGAAGGATTCTTGACGCTCTCAGTGCCATCTATCGGTGATATTTTTAACTAATTTTTTAGATTTACGTATAAGATTCTTACGATTTTTTTAATAAAGATACCACTGGTTTCATGTTTATATCTATCACCGTTTCTGGGTTATTGATTTTTAAAGTTAGGGGTCCTTTGTGAAACACCTTGTAAATATACACACGTCTCTCCAAACATCATAATCCAGCACTAGGCTGAAAAAAATATCTTTTTTTAGTCAGGTTCATCAATAGACTACATCATTAACGAGTTTTCTTGCCGAACATGAGTTCTTATTCGATGACGATTGTCTCTGACGTTACACTCCACCTCATACTCACATGACAACTTTTAAATAATCACCAATTTTTTCTCTAACAGTTCTTTTCCAGGTCTTGTCCCATACTATTCACTTTGCATAGCGTTGGCATCTAGTACAATCGGGAAATAATAGTACTGTGTGGAATGCATACTTACCCAAATATCTAAAAAAATACTTTGTTGCATAAATTTCCAATTCAAAGTAATTTCAACATTTCTAGTACCTATATGATCAGTACGGATAAAAAGGATTAAAGGGTTAAAAAAATACTTCACACTAATTATTTTATAAAGCAGTTGTTTCAGGACATTACCATAGTTTTATTAAAATGTTAAATTCGTGATCATAATTGAAGAGGGAGTAGGTGTTATTTCACATTATTCTCAAAAATAGTTTCATTTTATGCATGAAGACGAAATAAGATATTCTCACATATTTTAAGACCTAAAGTTCTAATTATTCTTGAAAATGTGAAACCTTTTTTTTTTTAGTATTTAATATTTTATATTAAACAATTAAAAAATACAATTTTTTTATGTTTAATATTTTATATTAAATAATTAAAAAAATACAATGTTTTAATATTTAATAATTAAATGTTAACAAGTTTTCGTAACAGAGTTTAGTAATACTCGCATTAACGTTTTAAGCATACTACCAAACAGAAAATAAACTATTTACTGCAAAAAGCTTTTTACTCCAAATTTCTCGAAATTAATTTTGTTACATAAAGCTTTAATCCATTCGTGTTGTCAATTTTAAATCAGAAAAAAATATTATGTGGGTGGATTTTAAGACTTACCTCTCGTGACCTCAATAAAGATTTCATTTCAGCTGAATATTATAATGCGAATTATTAGTTTAGAGTAACAAAGCTTGGCATTTTGCTCTATGCTATGTCACTCGCCTACTGCTCATGAGGTCCTTGGTTCAATCCTCGCCAGCGCCTATCAGATCTCATCAGTATCATGCTAAATTTCAGGACAAAGCAAAAACAAAATGCCTGCCACCCTGTTTATTTTCGAAAAACAAAAATGGGGATGAGTAGCGGCGACAGACTTCTCCCCAGCACTTCCTCGTCGTCTTTTCGTTAGAGACAGAAATACTGGTATATCTTTTCTTGTTAACTTTCGATCTGACGCCAGGCTTGTTGCTGCTAGCAGATCAGATAAATCAAAGCCTGTTTTCCAAACTTTTCGTACAGCTAATGGTAACAAAATCAGTGAAAAGGTCAAATAGATGCTGGAGGGGACTGAACAAGCAACCTCATTGTCCTCATTAACAGTAAGCAAGAGACAGCATCCAGCAAAAAGCCAAGCCAGTCACTATAAACTAGTAACTCACTATATATCGTTCGTATATAGTGAATGCAAGATGAGATCGTTTACAGAGGGTTAAGGGGACCAGCAAAATATGAAATGACGGAAAAGGGTGTTTTTTCTTCCATTATTCAAAAAAAGGTTTGATACTTTAAGAATGTTGTACAATTCATCCGATAGGAAAGTTCCTAAAATTACGGATATATGAACAGTAAAAGTTGAGCCGAAGCTTTCAAGACATAACTTTAAACTCAGATAAACCAAACCATTGTTTATCAGAGGTTTTGCAACGATAACTTTTGAAAAAATTGAAGATTTTACACGTTTTTGAATAGGTGAAATTAAACTATATCTGAAAAACAAATAGACAATTTTTTTTCTATTTAGAAATAAAAATAAGATACATTTTTATGGATTTTGATTTTTTTATTATAAATTTTTTTATGTTTTTTATTTTTATTTTTTGTTTCATGCATAATCGAGAGATAGCATAATAAGCAATATAAAGAAGAAATAGCAACTGAAAAATATGGAATCTGAACATCAAAATCGCAGCAAAACTAGTTTTGCTGGCGTCATTTTAAACTACAATATTCATTAAAACTTTTGTTATAATTTTTTACAATTGAACAAATACTTTTTTATTTCTATAGAACACAGATGAATAAATGTAAAAAAGAAGCAATAGCCTAAATTAATTACAAGCTTCCGAATCCATGATCAAATTTCAGTCAATTTTCGTCATACCAAATCTTTCTGGTCCTCTTTAAAGGCTTTAATATTAAATGCACATATTTTTGGATTTGTTAAAAGGACTAAAAATGCGTCATTTTTCGAATAGTTAACATTCATCTCATAATACTTTTAATGCAATATAAAGATGAAAGCAAACTCCTTACAAATTCCCTGTTAAACAAACTAAAATAAGGAAGTCTTAAGGCTACCACGTGTACAAACATCGTTAATTTTCTTTAATAATAATCTTTAAGACATATTTCTAAATTTCTAACACAGAGAAAACAGCTAGTATATCTAAAATATTTACAGCTGAAACATAGCGAAGTTGAAATGGCTTCCCATATTTCAAACATGTTCATAAAACTTTAGAGTTTGAAAATCTATTCATTTCCGAAGTATCATAATAGTAAAGGATACGAATTCTGCGTTTTGCATTTTAAGTTAAAGTATATAAAAGCTATTTAACATGTTCTTCCCAAATATTTAGAACTGATATCTTTTGAAGCATTATGGATTGGTTGAATATATATACTTAAAACTTATTTTAAACTTATATTTAGCACCTGAAAATCTAAATATATATTTTTTAAATATATAAATTTTATTTTATTTACAGTATGAGTAGGAATGACAGAAATATTATTAACATTTTTGCTCAAATTCAGTTTTTAAACACAATAGTATACTGCGTGAATTCTTTAATTTATAACTATAAACAAACATAAATCATACAAGGTAACTTAAAATGCACTGAACATTATAAAAATTCAATAACAAGTATGCTGTGACACGGTTATTGAAGTTATTCTTACAGAACATTATTGCGTGAATCAGTGTTCTCAATGGTCACCAATTTGACTTCCACTTTTACTCAGAAAATCGGAATAGTTCCGACTTGCCTTGGCATTTGTTGTAATGTGCGCCTCCTTGACGCATTCTAGAGTTTGTTTAGTTTTGTCTTTTAACGACACGTAGCTATTCTCAATAGTTTGTTTATCGGCGATCTAATTGAACCTATCGAATGTTCGCTGGATTTACCTAATTACAAATAGTCAAACCTCAAATCATCCTTGTGAGAAATTCACTATATCTCACCCAAAATCCTGTTTGCGAAGCCTAAAGACAGGTATAGGCAGTTGCCATGTGTTTGGGATTTTCTTCCAAAATAAAACTAAGTCCAGTAATCGGCCGAGAGACTTTAAAAGTTTTGCTCAATCATCACCAATCTTACTACTTGAAGGTTTGGAGACAGCGAGTTGAATGGAGAGAGCGGAGTGGAATCTGTTTGGTCAAGCTGCACACTGCAGTTATCATGGGAACGGAGATGACCTTGGTTAAGAGAGGATATTCATGGGAAATCCTTTTTCCACCTATCAAAGCGGACTTTTGTTATTACCTCATCTGAAAGACTTTTTAGTGGCTGGAGAGAATCCTGTTGTTCGAGAGGTAACAGATAGAGGATAGAAGAAAAAAAGACAGAGTTATTCGAGAATAGAGTTACGAGTAAGGAGTACTCGGTGTAGGTTACAGATTTCTCTCAACCTTAAAAGACGGAGTCATCACTCCGGCGAAAAATTACATTCAGGTGATTGTTGAATCATCAGGCAGAGAAAACCTTTCTCTAACATAACTTTGAGGTTGTTGCGTGACAGTCTTGTAAAGCGATCATGGACATTCTCTAATATTGCTCGAGCAACGACTATTTTGAATCCCTTCCCGTATTTCTTTTCATGAAATTTATTTTTGTTATTGAAGTTTACTATGGCATGCTATTGAAAATAGAGTATGTACCACATATAGCTCGTTTACAGGAACACTCAAAAGAATTCCGTTACATTATAGTCTATAGAGAAAAATTTTTTGCAATATATTTTAACGATGTTACACATTTTAAAACATATTGAAATTCATAAACAACACTGAGATTCAATGTATTCAATGTTTAATGTATAATATGGTGTTTATAGCACTTATCGTTCATTTACACTTACAGGGAAATAATTCGGTTACAGTACTGCCTATCTGCAATAATTACCGGAAGGGCATTTTGAGGTATGGTATGCAATCTTTAAATTTATTTTTTTATCACTTGGTGTATCTATTAAATTCTTCAGATGATATACAGGGATACGAAAAAAATTGGATTACATTTCCTTTACTGACGGGAATTGTTGAAAGAGAATTTTCTACGGTGTTATGCGTTTCATAACTAAACTGAATTTTAGAAAACTATCTTGTATACACACAAATCTATACAAGGCTGCACAAATTAATTCTGATATCTTTTCGACTGTAGATGGTAATTGCTGAAATTGGGTTTTCAAATGCGTTGTGCGTTTTCTAAAGTGTTTATTTGGGTATCATCTTCCCCCGTATTAAACGGTGAAGTTTTGTTGCAACGTCCTGAATGTATTGGATAGTATTTTAGAATCTAAGTTTGACGCTGGATCTTTCTTTCTTGTTTTCAGATTTTCTTTTGTGTTTACGAGGGGTCGTTTCACAGCGCTCCCTTTAATTGCTTTTTCCTCCCCAAAGGTCAGGTGGGGGAGGAAACTTTCTCCTACGGGTGTGAAAGTTGATCGGAACATTTACGGCGCATTCGCGTTTTCGCCAAGGCTCTGATCTTTCAAGCTCTGAGCTGAATTTTTCTCTCTGCTCGTTATAAGCCTGACAACGTCAACATAGGTTGCGGAATTTTTTTTAAATTAAATTAAAGCAATAAAATATGCGTATAAAATATAATTAATATAACTTTTATCATTAAATGCAGTATCTAATTATTTGTCACTGGATATGAGTGGAATTTTAAGTGAAATTTTTCAATTACCTTTTATGTAATATTTTATAAATATGTATTTACGATTTTTTTATGTTATAAAAGACAAAAACAAAATAAGGTTCATTTTTACGCAATATAGTATGTCATGTAACATCCATTGTGCATATCACTGAAGTTAGCTTTTATTATTTAAATGTAAATAATGTAATTAAATTTAAATATTTATATTTAAAGTAGTAATCTATTATTTTATTTCATTAGATTACTATTATCATTACATTTATTAATGTCCATTGCTTTGAACTGAATATTTTGAAAATAAATTAATTTTAAATTATATAAAAATTACTCTCGTATACTGTTATATTAAAACTTTTTTTTACCTCTTCCTCCCTCCATTTTTGTTTGTTTGCTTGTTTAATTAATTTTTTTTCATTTATTTATTTTAGACTTAATAATCTGAAAATAATTTAATTTTAAATCAAATAAAAGTTACCTTTTTTTTAAAGATAAAATAAAAAAATTAAATGAAGGTGAATATCTTATACGATAAAGTGCAATTCAATGCAATTTTGCTCAAACAAGTATTATTTTAATTTCTGAATATTTTTCATGAGCAAAAGTTTTCATGATTCAGCCAAGAATGATTTTTATCATTTCATTTAGGAAAAATAAGTATTACATATACCTAGAATAAAGCCTTATTAAATAGTGTAAGGCCCATTACATAGAGTAAAATTGCCTCTTCGTGACAAACATATCTCAAAAATTAGTTTTAATCATCCATTTTGTCAGAATTTTTTTAAGATTCCTTGCAACCTCAATACAATTATCAGGATAAATGATTTATAAATTTCTTTAAAACTGCAATATTTTATTTCAGTATCAATTGTTACTTTTTAACCTGATGAAAGAAATAAAAATTATGCTCTGCCTGCATTTCTAAAATCTGCAAAAGGCCTTTATAAAAAATATCCCTATACATCTGATAAAAATTTATTATATAAACTGAAATATTACACAATCAATAATACGGCACAAATAGACATAATACAGTATATGTAAAATTTACTGCCACCTTTTCTCCCTCCATCACCCTCCACCCCACTTTTTTTATTAATCAATATTTTTGTATTGGCATCAAACGTACCAAGTAAAAAAAAGGGTGCTTTAAATCCAAATTTCTATTAAATTATCATCCCTAATATGTTAAGTACAAATTAAAAATATAAAAGTCCTCTTCACAAGCTCCACATCCACATTAAAACACCTATATTACTGCAATCTAACTTTTCAACAGTTCCCCTTTAGCTGTTTTATTGCAGAGCATAAGATTTGATTTGCTTCGTTATAACGTAAAGCATATTAAAAAAATATTTCAAAACAAAAATGCTCATTGACTAATTTAGGAGGTAGCCTTGGTGCATATGTGTATGCGGGGGGGGGGGGGGGGATTTTGAATTTAATGCATATCAATATTGTTTAAGTACAAATCCTCTCCGCAACCACCGGAGCTTTCAAAATACTCCCTTGAGAAAAATGCCTGATTTGAACACTGAAAATATTAAAGAGTTATTGAAATTTCTAAATTATTTAACGTACTTAGTTTTTATTTATTCTCATATTAAATGTGGGGAAAAAATGGATCCATATAACATATTGTACTTGAAAATTGAAATGAGTTAAATGAAATTTTCATAAACAAAATTGTTCAACAATTATTACAATTTATAACACATTTATTTAACACATTCAGTTTTTATGCATTTCTTCATCAATCTCTTTTATATATAATTCTTTTATCAATTATATATAAGAAAATATATATAACTATACGTCATAAAATTCATACATTGAAATGTTTTTTCGAAAACAAAACTGATAAAAAATCATTTAGTTTTCTACATTTCTGCGTTATTAAAGACGAACTATTTATCAGTATTTATCAGGAGAAAGTACTTAGC
Organism: Maratus michaelseni; assembly: GCA_963931845.1. Lineage (NCBI taxonomy): Eukaryota > Metazoa > Arthropoda > Arachnida > Araneae > Salticidae > Maratus > Maratus michaelseni. The sequence goes on along the minus strand of OZ007588.1, from coordinate 135,071,791 downwards.
CAAAGATGCGATAAACTGCATAATATGCAGCTTCTCACCGAGTTTTAACACATCGGGAATCTTAGTTGGGGGTAAAATTGAGAATGGGGTTCTATTCTGAGGGGTGACCCGAGCGGTGTGATGCAGAATCGTTTACGAACTTTATGCAAAAATCCTTATTTTTGTAGATAAAAAACAAGGTGCGTTTTAGATTTTGGACGTCTTAGATGTGAGTAAATACGGTATTTCGCCCTCTCAGGGGCCATCCATTAATTACATCACGCAAATTTCGTCGTTTTTATCCCCTTTCATTTCCCTCTGCTACAGGGTGTAACATTCACGTGATACCACCCTCCCCCTAATGTGACATCGAATTCTTTCAGATCGATTTTCTTAATCTTATATTTTTTTGTATATTTATGGATGAACCCCCAACACATTCTCTTTTATTACACTGTAAAAAATGATCAATGTTTTTTATTTTATGAAAATATACTATAACCACGAACGAAAATATAATATAATCTTCTGAGTTATCCGAAATTCCGAAAAGCATTTTCCATTGTCTTTTGAATCCCCAGAAAGCAATTTATTTTCAAAATTTAAAGAATTTTTCGTAAAAACAAATTTTTTCCAGCTGCCCGTATTTTTCAGAAACGTTTCCGAATAGTTTTTATACTGTATTAAACAGTTTCCTCAGCCTGGAATACCTATTTATCGAATGTCATCCATTCTCAAGTAAACGTTTTCAGCTGCATAAGTTAATTTATACATGAAAGAGTAAAGAAATAACCTTAATTTTAATGTTAATGTTAACGCTGTTAATTTTGCATGTTTGTCTGTTAAACATATTTGTTGAACATGGAAATGTTTACTTGAGAATGGATAGCATCGGAAAAAACTATATTCCGGGCTTAGAAAACTGATTAATACACTTTAAAGGCTACTCGTAAACGTTTCCGAAAATTACGGGCAGCTAGAAAAATTTTGTTTTTTTAAATGATTCTTTAAATCTCGAAATGCCATTGATGTCTGAGGTTTCTAAAGATAAAGAAACACTGTTCAAAATCATGGTTAACAAGGATGAGTTTATATTATAAATTTATTCGTCATTATATTATATTTTCGCATATTCAGAAACATTCGTCATTTTTTACAGTGTACTTTATGAAAATTTGACATATAATGCATGAATTACCGTATATTCTAGAGTCAAATGCGCACTTTTGAAACGAGAAAATTGATCAAAATTTACAGATGCGCGTTGTATGCAGGGTATAAAAAGTTAAAGACAAACAAAAAAAGTAGAAAATGTATGCGTAATCACTGAGATTTGTATACTAATTAATAAGAAAAGAAGACGTGTTTAGTTGAATTAAAACAGAATAAAATTTCAACCACTTTGCCGTTATTCGAATAAACAGTATTTCTTCAATAAATTTCTTCATTTTTTCTTTATTGTGCTTTCTAATTAAACATTTTTATCTTCTTTATTGTATTTTATGCTACATATTTCTTTTTTATATATTACTCTTCTTCTTCTCCACTCTCTTCTTCATTCTTTTTTCACTATTTTCTCTTTGCAAAGAAAAGTGTGCGCGTAAATTGCGAATATACTTAAAAGTAGAAGTTTGCGTAGTCTCATATCACAGGGAAGCGTAAAACGGCGAGATATGCATGTACCGATATCTACATACTCTCCCGGATTATTTTTATCCAAGGAACTTTTAAAGTGTGGAAAGTAGATGTTACCACTTGAAAAAATGAATGTTGTTACCATCTGTAATATGTAGACGATTCCCAAAGCATAAGTTAAACAAGAACGAAAAATCATGCGTCAAGCATAGATTATGTAGCACTTTCCAACGCTTCCAAAATAATTTTACAAATCATACCGTTTAATAAGCTAAAAGATAACTTCTAAGTAAACAATTTGGAAAACGCATAACATATTTAAAAACATAATTTCAGGAATTTCCAACATATACAATATTCTGAAAAATATCCGAATACTTTTATTCAGCCCTGTATGGGATCTATAGAATTGTATATATACTACATAGGATGCTAAATTTTAGTTCAGTTAGGAAACGCGTAGCACAGTTTAAAATTCTCCGTCTGGAGTTTGTCAATAAACAGAAATGTGTTCGCGAACTTTTGTGCTGCCCTGTATAGGATCTACAGAATTTATACACATCACGTAATAGACAAAAAGCAAGTTAACATTAAAATCGCGTTCAGTAACTTAAAACGCACTTCCAGGAATTATTGTTAACAGACACTAGATAATTCTTTTGCGTGTCCCTGTAAATGAACGATGACTGATATACACGCAATATTCCGTAGTAAGTCTCTTGTAATGCACCTTAGTGATCTATATAAATTTCAATGCGTTTAAAATAGTGAAACATTATTTAAATAAACCGCAGACGATTTTTCTCCATAGACGTAATGTAACGGAATTATTTTGACTGTCCCTGTAAAGTAACTATAAGTGCTATGCACACCCTGTTCCATATTAAGCTTCTTCTAATGCACCTTAGTGATCTATATAAATTTCAATGCGTTTAAAATAGTGAAACATTATTTAAATAAACCGCAAATGATTTTTCCCCATAGACCGCAATGTAATGGAATTCTTTTGAGTGTCCCTGTAAAAAAACTATAAGTGCTACACACTTCCGTTGAAATAGGGAACATGCTATATAGATAACGACAATAACATATAAAAATTGCAGAGCAATCCGAGCCTATTTACGGGAGTTAGAGCACGGACAGACGGACAGACGGCAGACGGCCAGACGGCAGACGGCCAGACAAACCGAAGTCATAAGCACTTTTCAACTAGGTTGGAAAGTGCTAAAAATAGAATAATAGTAGACATTAGTCTCAGTCGGTTGGTACATATATCTTTTTTACATGATAATTTGCAGCGTAAATAGTAAGGTATACCTTTATTTTCGGTGACTCTGCGTGAAAAAAGAAAAAAAGGGTAATTTTGCATAATTTGTGTTTTAATGGAGAAATTTAGTTGAGGTATATTGATAATTAAAATAAAATAAAATAGTCTTAAAGTGAAATACCGGAAATACATTTCCTTTCTGCTTTCTATGACTTTTTTTTTCAGTTTTTTTCATTCAGTTTTATGTATTTTTTCTTGATAATCTCAAAACTGTTTCCTTTTTGTCTTGTTTGTTATTTTTTTATTTTCTTTCTACTTTCAATTTAGATTTTTTTTTTTCATATTTATGAGTGAGCTTTAGAAGAAAATGATAAATATATACAAGAAAAAAACTTGAGACATGTACACATTTCTTTTATCTTTTTTTCCCCAGATTTCTAATTTCTTAATTAAAAAATATTTAATTGGTTAAAGAACAATAGCTGTGAAGCATTTTTGGGAATTGTCAAGAAGTATTTTAATTTTATGCTAACATTTTTCTATTTCTGAACTTTTAGATCCAAATTTCTTGTGAATGCTTTTTTATCATTTAAAAATTGTAAGTTCTTGGGCAGTTCTTTTTTCAAATTTTGTAATTTTTTTGCGTTAGATATAGGATAAAAACACCTGATGATTTTCTCTTTATTGTAAAAAAATTGTAGTGAAAAAATATTGCACCTTAGTATTATGAAAGATACTTCAGTGTAAATTTAGTAACATTTTAAGAATACCATTTCAAGAGGAATAAATGAAAATTTTCAATAAAATGTCATTTTTTGTTGTTGTTGTTGTTTTTAATATATATATCAAACTTTTCGTATAATTACATCATAAGGACTTTTGAAATTTTATTTAAAAAAATTCATTCTGCATGCTGCTGCATATGAAGAATAGGAACTCCGCTTACGGTAGGAGGAAGTAAAACAATGAAACAGGCATTTTGAAAATATTGGTCAACTCAAAAAATGAACTCTTTTGCGGCGAGTGTCAAGCACAGTTCTTTTAAATTTTCGGCAGCACCACTTTTTCTAAATAACTTCTTTCATATTATTTAATCGCTTATACTCTGTGATTAAATAAGTCGAGAATTCGAGTTCGAAATTACTAGTATCAAAATTCCAAGATTTTGCGCACTTTATACAGAACGTATAAGTGCCGCTTACCACGAAGGGGTTACAAATCGATCTTATCGGTAGATTGCTTTGGCATATCAGCTGTAGGTAAAAGGAGAAAATATATCTTTTAAATAAAAGGAAAGCTTATTTTCTTTATCTAAGCCACTTTGGCAGATAAATAAAATTTGCCAAATCGCGTATTTCTATGTATATATATATATATTTATTTTAATACAATAAGTGCTATCATTCCCAATAATATTAAATCTGCAATAAAATTTTCTCTCAAATGGACGTTCAATGGGGTAATTTTTTGGTTATTTTATCTTTAATCAAGAGCGAAAATGCATGCAACAGGCATAGCTTATGAAACACTTTCAAACAGTAACAGAATATTATTAGAATTTTCTTTTGTTTCATACAGTGGAATAAGATTTCTAAATAAGTAATTGATTGGTTTGAAAGATACGTAACGCTTTAAAAGTCTATTTTCAACAATTGCTGTCCTTATGCGGTGATATGTATGAATTATGTCGTGTATCCCGGTTTATGATCTGCAGAATTTAAGTACACAACGCAATAAGCTAAAAAAATCCCTGAAGGCTCGGCCTACAGGTACAGGTAGATTTTGAAGATGAAGACCATTGGGCGCCTGTTTATTGGGAATTGCAGAAGAAATTACCTTTTTACCATGATGCAGCAGTTGGGACCGCCTACTTCAAAATCTACCTATCTGTAGGGAGCCAGCAGAGATTTTATTTATCTATTTATTTATTTATTTTATTTTATTTTATTTTGTAAGTGTTGGTCCTATAAAAAAACTTGTCAATATAAAAGTTGTAGATAATATTAAGAGAATTTATAATAAATTTAAGCGGATTTGATATCTTGTGAATGGACGAAGTTATGAATTTTTTTTCGTCTTAAACCCCTGTTTTTTCATCCCATGAGGCCATTTTTAATGATATAAAAAAATCTGTCATACATAAATTTTCGGCCCTTGTCCTAGAAGTAATACTAACTTTAAAGGGATTCGATACGTATCATATAATTAAGAAGTTATGGGTATTTTTTTCTGTTTCCACAAAAAGCCCCCCCCCCTATTCCCCCCCCTGGTTCGATTTTGCCCATTAACGAACTTGACCCAGATTTTGTGCCCCTTGATTTTATGTATAAGTTTGAAAGTGATTTGTGCAGAGTTATTGAAGTTATCGTGTCCATAAAAAAGGGATTTATATATAGAGATAGATAGATAAAGTTTTGAACTGGGGGTGGTTTTGTGGTCTGGGGGTCATGATCGGCGTAGATCTGCAAAAGTTTTTCAGAAATTCCAACATAGGGGAGAATGTAATAGGTAGTATTGCTTACGAAATCTACCTAAAATTAGATGTTTAAAACTGCATACCACAGCGGAAAATCTACTTCCGACAATTATCGATCACAGTCAATCCTGTAACAGAATTTTTTTGTGCTTCTCCGTAAATGAACAATATATGCTACGCACTACATAATCTATAAAAAACGTTTTGTAGTACACCTCGGTACTCTTTTTTAATTTTATCATGTTTGAAGTATCATAACATTATTAAAAAGCATCGCAGCCGATTTTTTCCCAGAGGTCATAATGTAATGGAATTCTTTTGTGCGTCTCTGTAAACGTACTATAAATGCTACTTATTCTGTGCTCCTAAAAAAGGATGTTGTAGCCCACCTAACAAGTAAAGGTACTGTAGTCTTTGGCGACGAATTTCGATTTTTATAGCTCATTCGATTCGTCTCATCGAGCTTCGTAATTTTACACCTCGCACATCGGCTATTGAGTTTTTATAATGTCAGGGGGCCGGGTCAAAGTTCAAAATCTCGTTCGGTGAAATACAGATGCCTTCGAAGAAATAAATGCGATTTAAGTTTACTGATTGTTTTTACAGTTTAATACATTCCTAATAACTACTATAAGGCTATATTATTGTTGGTATCATAAGAATGTGTAATAGCAGATAAAATATTTTTACGCTACTTGACAGGCAGGTTATCGCAAGTTATGATGAAAGCAGAGCTGTTTTGAATGTGTCGTCGAGTCAGCTGCAGAAGCCTTTGCTCATTGTGCGCACTGTGAGAAATATTTTTGTTTTACTCACTTCTTCGGAATGAACAATGTGTCAAAAAATTGACTATCATCAGCGTAAGAACCATAAATAAATTTAAATCTTACTTATTTCTTTGACGGCAACTGGTTTTCAATGAACGAAATTTTAAACTTTCACCGGGCACCTGTCATTATCAAAACTGAATAGCCGATATGCAGGTAGCAAATTACGTAGCTCGATGAGACGAATCGAATGAGCTATAAAAATCGAAATTTGCCACCACAGATCTATAGTACCTTTACTTGTAAGTGATTCATATAATTCTGATTATGTTTCAAATATCGTAAAATCAATAAAATGTATCAAAAACGATTTTTCCCCTTAGACAATAATGTAGCGAAATTATTTTTTATGCCCCTGTTAACAAACTATAAATGCTACACTTTCAATGCAAAATTATAAGCTAAACCTCAAGAACATATAAAAATTACATGGCAATTTGAGTATATTTACGCGTGTTAGAGCTCGAACAGACGTCCAGACAGACGTCCAGAATTTATAAACACTTTTTAACTTTGTTGGAAAGTGTTAAAAATGGAAGAAAAAAACTTCTATATTATACATGGTAATATTTTCTGTATTTTAACCTTTTTTACAAAATTAATAAAAAAGGATAAATACTTAAAATACATTTGAAATAATTTGTTTATATTATAGACATGATCATGGTTTTAAAAATACTTATACCAGTAAAAAGTAATTAAAAATTTTACTCAATATGGCATATTTATGGCTAATATTTTACATGAAAAAAAATATTTTAAAAGACATTTGAATATAAAAACTTCTTTTAGGATCAATTTAAGTAAAATCATGATTTAATAGGTAGACTTTCACAGGAAGTATTTTATTTACCAAATGTTGAATGAATTAAATCGGAAGGCTTTTTGGCCTCTAATTGATTGCGAACATTTTCCATATACAGTTCACTTTTGTCAGTTTCATTAATTTTAAGAAATCGGGAAATTTTTAACTTACATTATTGAGTAAATTATTTTTTTCAAAGCTTTTAATTCCATTATTTTAATAGAAAAGTGAAATCTTCTATTTCAATATATATTATTTTTTAATACGGCAACGATCTGCAAATTGTATAAAAGAGAAATTTTCCCTTATTTTGGAAAATGTCTGGCTTTATAAAAATGAATAAATTTTAAAAAGAGAAAGAAACGAAGTTTTTTCCTTTACTATCCCTTAAAAAAATATTATGAAAGAGAAATTTTGTGTCCTTTTTAAATTGGATTTTTTTCTATTAAGCCGCTATCAGATTCACCAACTTTTCGAGCAACTTTTGAGCCAACTCTTGATTTGAGCCGATTTTCCGTGAAAAATCGTCCCAACACCCAGTGTGATAGCAAACAAGAATATCCCCAATTTATTTGCCACAGCTCTAAAAAATCGTGGCTAGGAGCGACATTTCATCCAACTTCCAACATTTCAGCCAATCAGAGGGAGGCGTTTCGAACGCCTCTTTGCTATGAAATGAGATTGGCGTGATTTGGCTTGCCTAGTTTGATCGCCAATGTTTGTAAACATTACAGGGGTTGATGCAGGGTTTTTTTCTTGGGGCCCATTTTGTGAAAAGTAAAGGTTATTTTTGTGAAATTTATTAAATTTTTGTGAAAAATAACTTTTTGTAACGAAAGTTATCTAGTTGCTCAAATTCGAACAAAGCATTTATTAACAAAAACATTTTAAAATCCTTTTGCCAAAGTTTTCCTCTCTGGTGAACTTGTTTGTTTACAAATTACACATTTTAAAATGTCACAATGTAATAAATAATTAATAAATAGTAAGTTTTTATGGAATAGAATTTTGTGAAAGTGCCTATTTTATTAAAAGGAATTTTGTAAAGTGGTTGTTTTGTTACAAAAAATTTTGTGAAGGTGTCCATTTTATCAAATTGATTTTTGTTTAGGGTCCTATTTTATTAAAGGGATTTTTGTGAAGGGACCTCTTTTGTTAAATAGATTTTTGTGAAGGAGCCCTAAATAGACCCCAAATTTTGCCTGGATCGATCCTTGCATTACAGGAATAGCAGAAAGTGTTCATTTTACTACTTTTGCCATGTAATGAATTCTGCATAAAAAGTATTGCTCTGTATTGATTTTTAAAGCTTCTAGTTATGAATCTCTAGAGTGTAATCAAAGTTTTGTATGTAGTTATTAGTCCTACGATATAATTATTCTGGATGCATACAAAAACATTGTAAAATCAGTTATAGGTATCCTATTACATGTTTTTAATGTTTAATTGCTTGTTTGTATAAGGTTTTCCATATTTTCAGTAAAAAATTACATAGATTAATTTTAACTTGGAATTAAAAATCAGTTAATATATAAATAATCAGCTTAAAAAATTAGTTCAAACATCTGATCCTCAATTTAAGTATAATATTTAAATAAATTTAAAACCCATTTTCAAAATTAAAATACTTCTTTTATAAGAGAAAAATTTAGAAAAAAAAATTTTGTTCTTGTGTTTGTTGATATTTAAATTTTATCACAATTTTGTCGTTGAATGCATAAATAATTTAAAATATTTTATTAAGAAATGTAGAATAACAGTTTTTATGTTAAGTAAAGTATTTTAATTTTTAATTCTTGCTTGTAAGTTTAATAGGTTGGCTAACCTATTGAAAATATTATTCAATATCAATCAAAATATTGGATTTGTTTGATATTTTTGAAAATAGCTTGGTATTTACGTACTTTTTTACAATGGCTGTATTGCTTCATCAGTGAAAAACTTTTCTAAATTTGGCCAAACAAGCCCAAACTGCACAATTGACTAGAGACTGAAAAAGCCAATAAACTTTTATTTGTGTTTAAATATTGAGAAAAGTAATAAGAATAATTTGTGTTTTTAAAATCTTGTTATTTTTTTATATATATATTTAAAATTTAATTCTGTGTTTTATGATTTAAGAAGGAGTACAAAAATCAAAATACTTTTTTTAATATTTATGCCTTGTGTTTTTCTTATTAATTGCTAAAATGGGTTTAAAATGTTTTGTTATGAACAAATATGACACTGTAGTTTTACATTAAACAAGTAATATAAAAGAAATTTTTTTAAAGTCAATTCCTACTTAGGTCATCAAAGAAAAAATTTATTTTAGCTACTTTTTATTAAATAATTACAATTAATATAAATATGTATATACATATGACAGAATCACAATATTAAGCGGCAAAATAGAAATGAAATTTAATTAATGAATTATTATTTGAAAAAACTGTATTAACATAAAGTGTCATCCACTACAAGTTTAAAAAAACGTATTTGAACTTGAGTGGATGAATAAAAAGTATTTTATTAACGATTGAAAATTTGAAAATATAAAACTAAAATTAATTAATTTAATTACAAACATAAGTTGGAAATTGTACATCAAATGTGACAAATGAGGTGCATTCGTACTATAGCTAGTTATATAAATATTCACATCTTGATGATTTTTAATTCCGTGAAATTAATTATATCATTTGCAGATTAATTTCTGTAATAAAATAAGTATCTCGGTCGCTTGACGATTAAACCTTGGAAGCTCGTATAACAAGAAAGCACCGATTTTTTTATAAATATAAAACTAAAATTAGTTTAATTACTGAATTAATATTTGAAAAAACTGTATTAACATGAAGTGTCATCCACTACAAGTTTAAGAAAATGTATTTGAACTTGAGTGAATGAATAATAAAAAGAAAAGTGTCCAATTAAACTGATGGCATTGAGCTCACAAGCTATTCACACTAATTGTATATTATACTCTTATTTCAAAGAATAATGCCCCTTGAAAAATAAAGAGATCAACAATAAATTAAGGGGGGGGGGAATTAGCCCCCTATTTCCCCCCTTTATACTTAACCATTGAACCCCCAAAACTAATCAGGGAAACGCCTTACCACAATTAATCTATATACAAAATTTGAAGCAAATTGGGTAATTCTGCATGAAAACCCCATTTACAAAAATAAAGAGGGAAGGATTAGTCCCCCATTCCCTCCTTTATACTTAACCAATGAACCCCCAAAACTAATCAGGGAAGCGCCTTATCACTATAAACATGTAACCAAAATTTGAAGCAAAACGGTTATTTCTATCAAGAGTTATCGCGTTACATACATACATACGTACATACAGAAACGGCGGGCACATTAGCTCCCAGGCTTTGTTAGCCAGTGAGCTAAAAAGTATTTTATTAACGATTGAAAATTGGAACAAGATATATAAATATATAGAGTGTGTGAACTAATAGTAGGAATTGAATAAAAGATATCAGGTATTTGTAAATTCCGAGTGCATTACTTATTGTAAAAATGAATAAATATGAAAACTGCTAAAAGCATTTTAGCTATTGTTTGATAGTTTTTCAAATTAATAATAGGGGAGAGGTGGGGGGGGGGGGGCACATGAGAATAATTTTTCCATTTTTTCCATTTTACAATTTACATACAACTTCTAATCCAAACTTCTCTTTTCTGTTTCTTCTTTCTGCTATCTGAATCTAATAATAAAATTGCTAAACACAACTTTTTTTTATCCTTCAACGATAAAAATTTGCTGTTTACCATATTGTCGATACAAAGATTGGAACAAAAGAAAGCAAAAACAATTTGAAGAAAACAAAACGTGTTTTGCAGCAAGTCCGATAGTACGGAGCGATTTATTTACGCCAACAAAAGAGTGATAAATAGCAACAACTGGTACTCGTAGTAACCGGTTTTTCCTCCAACTTTATCAACGACAATTGCAACCCTTCTTTCACTTTGAGCGCGAAAAAGTTGGGGTTAAATTTGGCTGAAAAATTGGTTGCTCGAAAATTTGGTGAATCTGATAGCGGCTTTAGACAATTTGAAATTTCACATATATATAAACTAGATGATTAAATGAAAGTTTAATTTTAAATGTCTCGAAAAATTAAATAAATGAGTTATATAGTTTGTGTGTTATATTTTTCCAAGAATGTTTAAATGTCTCTTTCATATATTATGTGCTTTGTTAATATTAACTATAAAATCGAGCATAATCACATAATAAGATGACTAATTATAATTAAAATAAAGGCAAAATGCTTAAGTGATACAAAGAGGAAACACAAAAGGCTTATAAAAATCTTTTAATGATCGACATATGTTTCAGAGCTCATATACGGAGCCAGCCATTTTGAAGATATAAACGATAAACAAAAATATTTTCGCAAATTTTTGAAAATAAACTTGAAAACATACATCACGAAATCATATATGTAAAAAAAAAAAAAAACAGGTGCTAAAACAGGAATAAGGTAATATTAATTTTCACGTTTACAGTTGATTATTTCAAGCACCTGTTTCTCTCGTGACTTGTGTTTTCATGTTTATTTTCAAAAATTTGCGAGAATATTTTTGTTTATCGTTACATATCTTGAAAATGGCGCCGTATATGAGCGCTGAAACATGTGTCGATCATTAAAAGATTTTTATAAACCTTTTGTGTTTCCTCTTTGTATTACTTAAGCATTTTAACTTTATTTTAATTACAAAATCGAGATTAAATTATTTAGTACATTGTGATATAAAAACAAGAGATAAAATTTTGCAGTTTAATTAAAATTACCTTTTCAAACTTGTTTCATAATTTGCTAGTTACTAGTACTAATAAAAAATATCCTAAGTCACTTTGTAATAGTTTCAACAACGGTTTCTCGTTTTTATTTTGTTGCGGTAAAAGGCATTAAAATAGGCCTGATTACGGTAAAAGATGCAAGTAATATTAAACTCTTCTGAAAATGTTTAATCCAGAATCCTTTATTTAAAAGTGATTTATTTATTAGGATTAAAATCTTATTTTAATAATTTAATACATTTTTTTAAAATTATATTTATAAAATTTTGAAAGAATTAAATTGAAAAGTTTCTTTTTTCTAATTTAGCGTGAACATCTTACTTAAACAATAAACTTTTGTTAGTTTCATTAATTTTAAGAAATCGTGGAATTTTTTAAACTACATTACTGAGTAAATTAAATTTTTCCAAGCTTTTCATTCCATTATTTTAATAGCATTTCAAAATTGAATCTTCTTTAATACGGTAACAATGTTCAAATTGAATTGAAAGAAAAACTATCTATTATTTTGGAAAATGTCCTACTCTATAAAAATGAAAAAACAAAAAAGAAAGAAATAATAGTGTTTTCTTTCTTTTAATAGCTCTTTAAAAACAAAATTAGAAAAGAGAAATCTTAAGTCTTTTCAAAATTGTCTTTTTCTCTGGAGTACTTTGTGAAATGTAACATATATATGATCTCGATAATTACATAAAAGGTTACTTTTAAAAATATTCTAAAAATTAAAGAAATGAGTCATACAATCTCAGTGCCATAATTTTATGTAAGCAATTTTGAATATATAATACATATATTAACATGCTATATTAACGTAAGAAGTTTTACTTTACGATAGGTTTTAATAAGATTGATATTTATGTACAATTAACTTTGTATTTTAAAAAGAGAAATAAAATTTTACAGTTTAATTAAAATTAATGTTTCAGACTTTTTTTTTTTTTTTTTTTTTTTTTTTTTTTTTGCAACTACTGATACAACGAAATACATGGAGGTGGTCTAATTGTCAGGAAAATACCTTCACTCAATATTTCAAGATTAAAGAAGAATGTTTCACGCTGACATTTAAAAAACATTTTAGAAACATTTAAAAAATACATATTAGACTTTAATTTTATTAAAATTCATTGTTATTGGTGTTAAGTTTTATTTAATTCATGTGAATTACTTTTAACTACTTATATGTTTTTATTCTTTAAAATGATCGTGATAGATTAATCATTAATAATTCTAAACATGAAAATCTGATTTCAAACTTATGAAAATATTTTTGACACTATTTCTTACTATTTTATTGAATCCCCCTCCCCTCCACACACGCACACATATATTATAATCACGTGAGAGGAGAATAGAATTGCACTTCATGTGCATGAGATGTAAAATGCCTTTTAAACAGGATTCTATTAAAAGTTCGAGAAAGAGGAAGATCACTGTTTATTATGCGCGTGTAGGGGTGAGAAAAACAAAAGATATAGATTGTGCTCATTCCTTAAATAAATTTTTGTAGGAAAAAAAACTTTTACCATATTAAATAATTTAGTTACTAAATAAAAAAATACTTGGTCACCAGTGGCGACCTTGACGACCGCATGTCGCACTCATTAAAACTAAGAACAGTACACTAAAAGTAAAAAATTGGCCTGAGGGGCGCCCGGCGCGTCTTCGACCACCGAACACAAGTCCTGAGGCATCTTATAACTCGCACGACCGGATTTGTCTCTCCATATGCGCTTCGATCGGTCGGGGGACCGACACCTGCGGACCCCCCGAACCCTTAGACCCATGTGTCGACGACATAGGTCGCTGCGATACGCGGTGGATCCTATTTTCATAGGAAACCACCACGAAACACTTGGGGACGGGCCGGTGTCCCCAACAGGTTCGGGGCTGGATACCCATGAGGGAGCCAGGCCCTAGGCCTTAAGTCGGGTTTTCCCGACCCGCACTTGCTTTACCATAACACGAGGGATGTGGAGACCTACAAAGGTAACCACGGTTCCCTCTTGTAATGGTCGTACACTAAAAGTAAGCAAAAAAATGTTCTTAAAGTGTCCACTACTGGTATAATTAACTGTCAAGTTAGTGTGTGCAAGATAGTATATATGAGTCAGCTACTAGAACTTATAATTGTATGCCAATATGTCATAAGCTCTTGTAGTCCACCTTTAAATTCATTTCGTGATTTTTCCTGTTAGTAATATATAATTATGATGCTACTTCGTATATGAATGACAATAAAAGAAGATATTTTTCGTGCAAAATTTAGGACATTGGTGTCCAGAAATTAAGGGGCAGTAACTAATTTCAGACGTTTCGTCGAATATCTACTGAAACTCGTGAGGAAATGCCCGAAATGCTCTTGAACTTTGAGGAGGTAAAGAAAATGTTTGACTTCATGTTTTTCAGTGAAGATTTTGTCGCGATTACAAGTAGCGAGGGCAATAATAATTTTAATAATCTATATATATAAAAGAAAGCCCTTTCTGGCTAGATGATCAACGCACAGCCAAAACTACTGAACCTACAAAGACGAAACTTGCAGGAAAAATACTTCTTAGTGTGTAGAGACGCACTAAGAAGGGATTTTCAAAAACTCCACCCCTAAGGGGGGTAAAAAGAGGAACAAACTTTAAAAAAATTCCTTAAAAATCGGGTATTGTAGTTACGTGACAAATGATAACATATTTTAATGTATTTTTGTATGCTGAATCGAATGGTATCAATTAAATACTCATAAGTCAAACAGTTCGTGAGATATTGCACATTGTTCTAATTTGGCGAAATCTTTGACGTCATAATCTAACAATTCTAACAATACAAGTGAGAATTTCTAAAAATACATCCGTTACTATAGCAATGGAAGAAATTCAAATTAAATATTTTTGTTATTTAATTATTTTGTATATTTTTACAGATAGAAACATTAACTGTTCAATTGGGAATGGAATATTATTCTTACGGATATTTATGTAATTGTGTATAATTATTAATTCTACAAAATCCACGATTTAAAATAAAACGTGATTGCTAAAATAAAGTTTCGAAGGCCTGTTTAGTATTATACAAGTATATTGCTTCTTTATTTGTTTTCAGTCTTCATCCATGTTTCCCCTTTTCTTTGAGTTGTTAGTTATTCATACGATTTCGGGCTAATTTTCCCGCAATCAGATACCTCGCCAATTGGAGTTTTAGCTACCATGTTGGGTACTTCTCTGTTATCCCGTTAACCACTTTTCATAACAAAAAACTATCGCCAAACTGTAACGCCAAATAAACGGGAGAACGTTGCCGTTGGAATGTCAAAATAAATAAATAAAATATAAGACTGTAAGGATACAATTGTTATTTTAATTAATGAAATAACTCATAAATCAGTAAAACATAATGAAAAATACACGCAAATGTCGAATTAAAAACCACTTGATGACGTAACAAACACGTATAATTCTTCTGACATCAAGTAAATGGGACGGCATTGTTAGTGTTTAATCTTACAATTTGGCGATAGTTTTTTGTTATGAAAAGTGGTCGACGGAATAATAGAGAAGTATCCAATGAGCAAAAGCATCGTTTACGTTTGAAGCGAAACCTTCATGATGAATCTTATTACAGAAAATCATATTATCATCTACTATGACTCTAAACCTCATATTCATATTTTAATCCGTTTATTCATGATATTTTGTTAGGTTTTACACTGTTAGTTAAGTAATGTTTTTTGAAAGGTTTTATAGAGTATAGCTATTCTACGTTACTCTGTTATAGTGATACAGAGGAAAGCTCTAAAATTAAGTGAACCCGATTATTATAGATTACCTTTACAAAAAAATGCTACTGAACAAATTTTGATGGAAGTGACTTTTCAAGTATGGCTAATGACCCTATTATATATCATTCTATGTTGCTTAGTGATAGAGCTAATGGAAAAGTGATTGGGAAAGATGAGTGCAATTATGAAAGATATATCTACTATATATATAAAATGCAAATTCGTATTTCATTCCGACTGTTTATAATTTTAAAACTGCTGGACGGACTTTGGTGGGATTTACACAGTTAGTTACGCAATTTTCTGGAGATGGTTGGCAATTATCTGTAGACAAGTTTTCCTCTGCGTTTCTTTTCTGAAGCAAAAGCTTGACAACGAATCCGATTACAGAAATCATGTCATCATCATCTACAATATTTATAAAACGCAAATTCGTATTTCAATCAGATTGATTAAAACTCAGGTTCTACGGAACAGATTTTTATAGGCTTTCACTATTAGTTAGGTAATTTGTTTTAGAAAGGTTTAAAAAGAAAGCACATTGTTATACATTGCTTATTTATAGAGCTACGGGGGGAAGTTTTAGATAAAATTAGGTGCACCCAATTATGAAAGATTACCTTTTTCAAAGTTCTACTGAACGGATTTTGATGGAATTTTCACAGTTAGTTAGATAATATTTCAGGGATTGATTTTCTACATTGTTTAGTTATGGAGCTATGGGAGAAAGTTGTCAGTGGTGTAGTAAAAAAACTGTGCATATACGCTATAGACAGAGGGTGTATACTAGAGAGTATATGTTACAGCTACGGAGGGTGTGCAGAGTTTCTTTTTGAAAATTCCAGAAGGTCAAGAAGAAAATTCCGCTTCTATCATCAGGACAAGATGATTATGAAAGATACATTCACCTATCTACTGTATATATATAATGCAAAGGGGAATTTCGATCCGGCCACTTATAACTGGAATTTTGTTGGGACTTGCACTGTTAGCTAAATTTTGAAGCAAGGTTTTAGTGCATAACATATCATTCTACGTTGCTTAGTTATAGAATTAGGGGGAATTTCTATAATCAATTGAACCCGATTATGAAGCATTATCCTTTTTAAAAGATTCTGCTAAATGGATTTCGATGAAACTTGCATTGTTAATTTTTAGAGATAGTTTTGGTGTAGTGCATTATCTATATATATAAATGAAAGTCCTGACTGGGTAGATGATCAACGCGCAGCCCAAACTACTGAACCTACAAACACGAAACTTGGAGGAAAAATACTTCTTAGTATGTAGAGGTGCACTAAGACCGGATTTTCAAAAACTCCACCCCTAAGAAGTGGGGTGGGGGGTAAAAAAATGAACAAACTTTAAAAAAATTCCTTAAAAATCGAGTATTAGAATTAAGTAAAAAAATTATAACTAATTTTAATGTATTTTTTATGCTGAATCGAATGGTACAAAGTACATTCTTCTAAGTCCTATAGTTAGTGAGATGTTGCATATTTTACAAATTTGGCGACGTTCTTGGCGTCAAAACCTCAAAATTCTAATATTACAAATGATAATTTCTGTACATACGCGCGTTATTATAGCAATGGAAGAAATTCAAATTGTCGATAAAACGCGACGGACTTCTTTTCATTGTTATAAGATAATGCGGCGAAATCTGTTCCCGCAAACTGTTATCTATATATATAAATGAAAATCCTGACTGGGTAGCTGATCAACGCGGAGCCCAAACTACTGAACCTACAAACACGAAACTTGTGGGGAAAATATTTCTTAGTATGTGGAGGCGCACTAAGACGGGATTTTCAAAAACTCCAACCCTAAAGGAGGTAAAAAAATGAACAAACTTTAAAAAAAAATTCCTTAAAAATCGAGTATTATAGTTAAGTGACAATTACAATATATTTTAATGTATTTTTGTATGCTGAATAGAATGGTATAAAGTTCATTCTTCTAAGTCCTATCTATTGTTAATGAGATAATGCATATTTTTGTAACGATTATCGTTATTAATAGTTCTACGTTGTCTAATTATAGAACTAGGGTTGAAATTTCTATAATCAGTTGAAGCCGTGAAACATTAGCCTTTATAAAAAATACTGCAGAATGGATTTCGATTGAACTTGCATTAATAAATTTCCAGGGGTAATTTTAGTATATTGCATATTGTTACATAGTTCTTTAGCAAATCATACTGTAAATGATTAAATAAAGAAGTTGGTCTTTAATAGCCAAATTTTGTGCAAAAAATAGAAAATATAACAGAGCAATGACGTTTATTTCGTTTTACAGCATTGCAAAAGGACAATCAAAGTAAAGGTGCATATTGCTTTAAAACACAAGATGACCAAATTCAGGGGTATATTTCGTTTGGAGAACCGACCAGCATAGCGGGCAAAGCCTGCTAGTACTAAATAAAATATATGTTTATTTTAAAATACTGTCTCTTAGTTTTATGTGACTCATGCTAGTTTTTAGAAATCGTGGAATTTTCTAAGCATCATTGCTGAGTAAATTACATTTTTCCGAGCTTTAAATTCCACTCTTTTAATAGCATTTCAAAAATAAATAATAGAATCACAATATTCAAATTCTATTTAAAGAAACACATCCATAATTTGGAAACTGTCCGGCCTAAAAATATGGAGAAACAATAAAACGGGAAAGTTTTTTTTTTTTTACTTTTCCTTATTATACATGGATTTTTAAGAAAATTTTAGTTATTTAACTTGGAAAAAAACTAAAAGTGTTTTCCTTTATAGTGTACGATTTCTTTAAACATGAAACTTTTGTCAGGTTCATTAATTTTATGATATCACGGAGATCATGAAACAGTATTACTGAGAAATTAAATTTCTTTCGTGGTTTAAATTCCTCTATTTTAATAGCATTTCAAAATTGAATATTTTTTTTAATTCGGTTACATTGTTCAAATGTAATTGAAAGAAAAAATCCATTATTTTGGAAAATTTTCGCTTTGTTAAAATGGAGAAACATTAAAGTTTGAAAAAAAAAAGTGTTTTCTTTCTTTCATCAGCATTTTTAAGACAAAATTATGACAGAGAGAAATAACAGGAATTTTAATAATTGTTTTTTTTCATTTTCTAAATAAATTGAAAGAGATATTTTTTTTTATATTCATTTAAACAATTTTGAAAATACTTTTATCCATATAAGATGATTCAATATATTTCTCTATCGGAAAGCGTTTTATCTCAGCATGAAAACACCAAAATACTATATATTTGTTTATAAGCAAAATAAAAAAATTCCGTTATTTAGAACAGATTTCGAAGAAACAAACTTTTAATCATTTATTACATAGTTTTCCAAAGAAAAATCCTTTTAAAAAGATTGAATGAATTAAATCTGAAAGTCTTTTTTATATTTTAATATGAACATATTCTTTAAAAAGTCAACATTTTTCAGTTTCATTAATTTTGAGAAATTATGGAATCTGGGAAACTATATTACTAAATAAATTAAGTTTTTTTTTTTTTTTCAATATTTAGGTTAGATTATTATGATAGCATTTTAAAATTGAATAGTTTTTAGTTCGACTGCAATGTTTAAATTCAATTTAAAAACACATAAATTCATTATTTTGGAAAAATCCGCCCTATGAAGAAAAATAATAAACAAATAAATAAAGAGTTTAAAATTGTTTTTTATTTCTGTAAATAGAAATTTCGATAAATGTATAACTCTTTAAAATTAAAATTCTGGAGAAAAACATCACATATACACTTACAACTGTTTGTTTTTTAATTAATTAATTTCTAAATAAATTTAAAATATGTTGTCTTGATTGAAGAAATCCAAATGATTTAGAAAATTCTGTTATCAATGTAAAGTAAATTAAAATTATCCTCAATATAGTATCATATTTATAGCTGAGCATTAAAATAATGAACAAAATGTGCAAATAAAATAAATTTAATATAAAATCTTTTGTTCAGATCAGATTTATATAATACCCTATTCTAATCATTTAAAAAGTGGGTATCTACGAAAATGTTTAGTTATCAAATATTGAAAAATTAAATCTTTTATTTATTTATTTTTAGTTAATTAATTTTCATTTTCATTTTATTTTATTTTCTTTTTTGTCGACATTTTACTTAAAAAGTTAACTTATTTCAGATTAATTAATTTTAAGAAACAATAGAGTTTTTTATACAGCATTACTGAGTAAATTATATATTTTTTTTCTAATCTTTAAATTCCATTATTTTAAAACCATTTCAAAACTGAATCTGGTATAATGCAATCATAATGTTAAAATTCTATTGAAAGAAATACATCCATAATTATTAAAGTATCTGTTCTATAAAAATGGAGAAACAATAAAGAGAGAAGAAGTCGGTTTTCTTTCTTTCATCGGCTCTTTAAAGAGAAAATTATGTAAGAGAAATCTCGTGTCTTTTTATGAATGCACTTTAATTTTCTAAATAATTTAAAAATACGATTGATAGATTAAATGCATCAAATTGATTTTGAAAACAATGATATTTTTGTATACTGTTTAAAGTTCATACTCTGTATGAATGTCCGTCATGATGTGTCTTACAAGGGAATGTCCCCAACTGCCAGTTCGGGATTTTGTTGAGAGTGGTGTCGTTGGAAAGCTCTTACCATGGGGATCAAGGAAATGTATACAACAACTACCCGTCCAAATACAACTGGTGAAGAGTTATAGGCCGATGTATTACTGTCAATTATTGATTTCTCCAGGTCGCTAGCTATGCAGGACAGACACTCTGTGTGGTAAAAAAGAGAGCTGATGGATTACAGAGATTACAGAGAAGATAGTTTATGCTTGATGGAAAAAGTAACTTCACGGATGGTAGTGCATTTCTGAATAGAAAAGGGCTGAAGCACGAGCGTTTCCAACACCAGGTACACACAATGAAAGGGGGTGTTTCGCAGTTTTCACAGGTGTTATTAGTTAAGTTAAAGCATGCCTGTTTAACTGTTCGAAAGACTTATAATCTTCTGCTATAATCTTTCTGCTTATAATCTTTCTGATAATCTTCTTCCGTGTCTCTAAATAAAGCATTTTGAAAGGCATACCGATGCATGTCATCAAGGGTGGGCGAGGAGAATTGGTTATAGGCTAACTTATGCAATTTTATTATGCTTTCTCTAGTGGTCATGTCGACAAAATGTGGTCACAATCTTCTGTTTCTAACTACAGGGAACATAGAAACTTCACCAACTTCACACTGGCAATAACAGGTTACATAACTGTACTGTATGCTGTCTTCTCTACCACACAGAGTGTCTTTTCTGCATAGCTAGCGACCTGGAGAAAACAATAAATGACAGACATACATCGGCCTATAACTCTTCACCAGTTGCATTCGGACGGGTAGTTGTATACATTTCCTTGATCCTCAGGGTAAAAGCTTTCCCACGACACCACTCTCGACAAAATCCCGATCTGGCAGTTGGGAACCTTCCTTAGTTACCAAGAAAACAACAATACATGTATATATATAGGGTTGCTCGGAAAGTTCTTTCCGTTTGGGAAAGTTGGTTCGTACCGGAAAATTCTATCATTTAATTATTAGACATTAATTCCGATAGCTAATCTCTAATAATTGATGGGCAGAATTTTCCTGTACGAACTGATTTTCACAAACGGAAGAAACATTCCGAACAATCCAATAGTTAAAATGATATCCCACGTGTTAAAAACTAAGAAATATATAGTATAAAATTCAAATGAAATGATACTACAAAATTAAACCCAATAAGATGAAAATCAAATATGAAATACTATGAATAACTTATGGATTCATCAGAGGAGAATCATAATTATAATTCATAGTAAATATATATTATTATTTTCTCAAATATTGTCAGCATTAAGCCTAAAATTGACAATATTATGCTCCTTATAACATATCAAAATGAAACCCAACAAATATTAAAACAAAAAAACCCCTCTAAAAATAATAATTATCCATAAGTAATAGTTAAAAAACCAAAACATAGTACACACAACTGACCAGCAGAAAAAAAAAAGTGTAAAAGTGATTTAATCAGATAAAAAAAAACCCACCATGCGTTATCTATACACTGCAAAAAGATGTGCTGTTTAATCGCATGGAAACATAAGAATAAATATATATATATATTGGGTTGTCCGGGAAGTTCGTGCCGGTTGGGAAAAACAAATCGTACTGGAAAATTCTGTCTGTTAATTATTAGATATTAGATATCGGAATCAATGTCTAATAAAAAAAATTATAGAATTTTCTGGTACGAATGTATTTTCCCTACCGGAATGAACTTTCCGGACAACCCAATGTATAGACAGATATATATGAACACATAGATAATAAAACTTTTTGTCAACAATAACTATTAAATATCATGAAAATCGACAATATGTATGAACCAATAATTATAATACAATACAAAAATGTATATCCAAGTATGTAGAATTCCCAAATTCAAAAAAAAAATGGAAAAATAAATTAAAGTATGTGTAGGAAAAATCCTACGAGCAGAATGTGGAAATACTACAAGAAGCAAATGGAAACTTATATTGCGATAGACTTTATCAAGGACAATATTACACAATACAAGTAAATTGTAATAGATTTCTGTTTGAGTAAAATAAGTCGTTAAGCCTAATATGTATTTCACTCATATTGCCAGATCAACCATGATAACAGATGTTAAATAATTTCTAGTAAGAATAGATAAATACTTAAATTCAAAAGATTAGAGATGCAATATCAATTACAAGAAAACATTATAAATTAACAAATTATTGTAATAAAAATATTATAATCGAAATTAAAAAGATAATCTAACGAAACATTTCAATGTCAACATACAAGACTTTCAATGCATTTTGACATGCAAATAGAATGATTGTATAGTTACAATTACAGTTAAGTAAGTGCAAGTTATTTTAACAAATTATAAACTAATTCCATTAAAATTAATTCCTTTTAAAACTATTAAATCTAATAAAAATTATCACCTTTGATTATATATATATATATTTAAGATAGATTAAAAGAATTAAAACTGAATTTTTTTTTCTCAACGTATCACTTAAAAACTCAACATTTTCAGTTTCATGAAATCTCAGGAACTACATTACTGAAGAAATTAACATTTTCCAAGCTTTAGATTTCGCTATATTAACAGAATTTTTAAATTAAGTATTATTTAAGAAGACAGCAATGTTCAAACTTAATTGACAAAAAAAATATATTCACCCATAATTTTTGAAAAATTCCGTCCTATAAAAATTTAAAAACAATATAGAAGAAAATAATAGTGTTTCCATTCTGTAAATAGCTCTTTAAAAAATTCTGAAACAGAAATATCAGTGCTATTTACAATTGTCTTTTTAACTATTCAATAAACTTTACATGAGTTATATAGCTTATAGAAATCAAAACAATTTTGATAATACTGTTATCAATACAGAGTGAATTAAAATTTTACTCCCTATGGTAAATTTATATAACAATATAATAAATTATAACACTTTGTAATAGTATATTACTTTTAAATGCTAAAGGTGTAAAATTAACAACTATAATATAAACCACCACCACCAAACCACCTAAGAAATTTAAAAATATGGCTTAGATGCTTTACACTGACGCAAAAAAAAAAAAAAAAAAAAAAAAAAAAAAAAAAAAAAAAAATTAATCGGTTAAAAAAAAGAAAAAAGTCGCCAAACTTTGGGGACTGTTTTTTTCTTTTATGGCAACCCGGCTATTAAGCTTGTATTTAGTTACTGGTGTTGAAATTTGTTATTGTAATCCGTATTTGCGTGGATGTTAAGGGAAATGTTTGCGCATGTCTGTATTACGTCATTGATGATGAAAAGTAGAGAAAACGTGATTGGTTGTAGAAGAACGTTCTATTGCACATTATTGGTTGCAGAGTCGCGTATTATAGAACCATGTATGGAAGGGAAATAAATTTGCATAACTGTTGAGTTAATGATTGGTTTTTAATTGTCATGTGAATTATTACGTATTGGCGGTTACAGTGGCGGTTATTACAGTGGCAGTTAGAGAGAGCGGTAGAATTGAATTTATCATTCTATTTTGTTTATCGAAATTGTTTTGACGTTTGTAGTTGCTGGTAGAAGTTGAAAAATGTCCGTGGCTATGGTTACCATTTTTCGAGAGTACCAGGTAAGTTTTTATGAGGAAGCAGAAAGGCAAGTTCAGCACTTCAAAACTGAAATAACGCGATGATTTTATCTAATAGTTTGTGTTAAATTAGAATTTGAATTACCGAATGGTTACCCTGATATAGTAGTGCTCTTTAAAAGATTGAAATGAGGAAATTTTATCTAAAGGTTTGTGCGAAATTACAAAATCAGTTATCGAATGATTATTCTGATTGTAGCAGTCCACTTTAGAGGAATGAAGTAGGTAATGTATTTTCTATTAAATTTATTTTAAAAAAATTTACTTTTCCTTTATTTTGATATTTACTTTCTGATTTAACTAATACGTCATTATTTATAAATGTTGTGTTCGTCATGAAATTAGAAACTAAATAGAAACTTTCATGAAATTAGAAACTAAATGCATCGAATGTTTGCACTGATATAGTAGGGCACTTTAAAAGATTGAAATGACACGTAATGATTTTAACTAAAAGTTTGTGTGAAATTAAAATTAGCATCAGCGAAGGATTACTGTAATATAGTAGTGCACTTTAAAAGATTGAAATGACGTAATTAACATTTTCCATTAAATTTATGCTGTAAAAAATGTATTTTTGGTTTATTTTAATTGTTGTGTAGAAATACGATTTTCTGTGTTTTCGAATACTTTTATGTTATTAATTTTAATGCTGTATTGAATTTATTTACGCATCATTCGAATCTCTTTTTATTTAGGTTAGTTTTTGTGCAATTTTATAGAGTTGGTGTGATTTCATTAATTAGTTCGCTAGTTTATCAACCAACAATTTAACCCCTTAACGGACATTGGTTTCCCTATGAAACCACAAAACTTTAATTACGAAATTCAACAATGTCGGCAGAATTTTAATAGAAATGTGTTCCATTTATTTTGTATGTGAAATATCGCTTTTTTTATATACAAATAAATTTGTTCATAATTTCCGGTGTCAATCGTTTATTTCAACATTTTAGCAATTGAAGTGCTTTATCCGTTAAAGGGCTAAAAACTGGAATATTACGAAATCACACAACGCTTCTTAGTATTAATGATATTAATTTTAGAGACCATTATGTGATTACTGTGGTTATTCTGGTTAGAATTTAACTATAACATTTTAATTAATTGGCTGCCTAAGCTAACCGCTAAAAGTACGAATGGGGCTGACAAAGCCAGTAAATCTTTTGGGGTGATATATTAGGGAAATCGTAACCAGTAATAATTTATTCATGAATTTTCCCACCATTATATAAGAGAAATCTTGGGTGTTTTTACAATTGTCCTTTTATTTATAGAAAAAAAAATAATAATGTTTTTTTAGATTACAAACATCAAAACGATTTTTAAAATACTGTTATCAGTACAAAGCAAATTATGTTTTTACTCAAAAGCAACAAAACATCAAAATGATGTTCAATACAAAATCTTTAATTTACACCAGATTTATATAAAACGCTATTTTAATCACTTAATACGGAGAGTTTTAAGAAAATATTTAGTTATCAAATATTGCAAAACATATTTTTATCATTGTTATTATTATGAAATTTTCCGCAAGCAACAAAATTTGTCACTTTCAGAAATCATACGGTTTTCACACCAACATTACTGAGTAAATTAATTTTTTTCCGAGCTTTGGATTCCATTATTTTAATAGCATTTCAAAATGGATTCTTCTTTAATACAAGTACAGAGTTCGTACGCCTCAGGTGATTCAGGGAATTTGAATACCAGATTTTTCATAAAGTGATGGTCGTCATATTTAAACACAGAATTTCTTCATTAAATAAGCCAAGCATTACTCTACAAAAAATCTGGTATTAAAATTCACCGAGGCGTACGAATCCTGGACTACAATGTCAAGTTCAATTAAAAGAAAAAAATACATCATTTTAGAAATTTTAAACCTATAAAAATGTAGAAAGAATAAAATAGAGAAAAATTGTATTATCTTTCATTCACCCGTCTTAAAAAGTAAAATTATAAAAGGTGAGGTTTTTAACTTTTCAATAAATTCAAAATAAGTTGTACTGTCCGACCATGTTTTGTGTGGGAAATTATCATGGGAAAAATAAGGACGAATGCAGTCTCGCATGGGGATGACAGAGATCACGGATGTAAACTTCCAATGATACCTTGTAACAGAAATTATATTCTTATTTTAGAACCTTGTCTCTGCAGAACTTCTGTCATATATAAGATAAAAATTTTATTTGTCTTTATTGGCGTGAGTTTACACGGTAATCAGGCTTAGGCTAGCATTAATCACGATTAATCGATTCTTCCATTTCTGTTTTTAAATCGGACATTTGTATTTACATCTTATCGTGGTGTAACAGTATAGAATATAGATTATGAACATCAAAAAGATTTGGACATATTAGTTATCAATAAAAATATAATTAAAATTTTACTCGATACGCAGGGCTTGCAGCGTTTCTCTACTTTAGCAAATTTGTCTACCTTAGCTACCACTATTTTAAATCAAAAATATTTGTGGTAGAAACTCCAATGAAAATCTATAATAAAGATTATGGTAAAATAATGGTACCAAGGTGAAAAACTTTTAGAAACGCTGCGAGCCCCGCTCAATAGCTCGCAGCGTTTCTAAGTTTTTTCTACTTTTGCAACCACTATTTTAAAACAAAAAAGCCTTCGTTGTAAATTCCGGTAACATCTGCAACAGGAATCTACCACAAAATTTTGAGTTTTGAAATACTATTAGCAAAGATTGAAAATTTTGCTGCGTTTTCTGAATACAGTATATTTTTATCTTAAGGGGTTATACCTACCTGTAAAGAAAAAAAAAGTGTATTTCGTGGAATTGTTTTCGGGAAAATGAAACAAAATTTTTTTTGAAAATCTCCTTTTGCATTTTGTTAATTACTCTTTAAAGAAAATAAAGTGATTTTTTAATCATCATCATCCCAAAACATGGTTTAAGGCTATAAACCTGTTCCGGCCTCAATCCATCTTTTTCGTGGCCTTCCTCTGTCTCTTTTCCCCCTTGGTTTATAATTCAAGGCTGCTTTTGGAATGCGATCAGAATCCATCTTTTCCATGTGGTCCCTCTATTTACTTCTGTAATTTTCTATTTTATTCAATATTGGCATAGCCTCAAGCTCTCTTCTGATGTAGTCATTCCTTATTTTGTCCATTATCGAACATCCTTTCACACTCCTCAAAAATTTCATCTCTGATGATTGTATTTGTCTTTCATCATAATTTGTGAGTGTCCATGCCTCACTTCCGTATAGTAAAGTTGGTATTGCCATTGTTTTAAATTTTTTCAAAAAATTTCTTTCTGATTTTTTAAAAGACGGACTAAAGTTGGGTGTCCCCAGCAGACCCGGTTCCCGGAAATGGTCCCGTTCCGGTAGCCATCCACGGTGATCACTGTAACTCTGTCAAATGTTATCTGAAATTATAGAAAGCACAATGTCTTTACTTCAAACACATAAAACTATAGAGTAATCGTTTGATTTGCGGAAAATTTGATTTTGAATAAAATGGCGGCCGTTCAACGTTAAGTTACCAATTTTCACAAAAAAATTTGAACTTTGATTTTATGTATAAAAAAATAGAAAAAGATCATCAGATGGTCATAAGGAACAGTAACACTCTAGATAATATTGCTGTTAAAAATGTGTCAAAATTTCAAGAAGATTTATTCAGATTTTTTCGAGTTATCGGGATCACCGAATTTAAAAACATAGTTTTGAGATAATCACGTTTACAGATTCAAGTTATGATTCATGTATGATAGAACGAAGTAAATTAAATTAGAGTAAGTTTCTTAATTTTTATCAGATTAATTTTTATCAACTAGAAAATGCAATTCTATATTCTTTACTAATTCCACTTTCAGAAAATGCAATAAAAAATAATTTTTTCTTTTATGTTTGTAGGTAGGTATAACCCCTAAAGTATTAAAACATCGAAATAATGTACTAATCAGATAAATTATATATATATACGCCGTAAAAAAAATTAGAAGGACACTTGATTTTTTTAATTTACTTAATTGTGACTTACATTTACGGTCTGATATTTTTAAGGGTGTAACTTTACACTCATTCCTTTTGTTGTGAAATAAAAAATAAATTGCTACCACAATTAATTTTTAGAAAAATGAAATTAGTTAACTATCATACTGTAAAAAAAGTAGAAGGACAGCAGTGGAAAATTGAATTTATTGGACCCTTCTGCTACAGATAAGGTAAGTAAGCATTACTATTTCATTGTTTTTGTCAAAGAAAAATATATTTTCATTTTCAGATTGATTTTTTTTCTCAGAATGCCTAAAGGAATACCTTTAAATAATTTTCAAAAAGGCAAAGCATAACATTTAGAAAACAGGGAAAAAGCACCAGACAGATTTCTAAACCGCTTAAAGTTAGTAAAACTGCAATATCAAACTATCTTAGAAATCCAGAGCATCACGATACTAAAACAAAGACAGGAAGACCTAAAACACTGACGCATCGTGATGAAAGAAACATTAACCGAGAGTTGAAATGAACAGATTCTACAATCTCAAAGGTCCGAATACATGCAAGGCTAACAAATGTGTCACGTCAAACTGTATATAACTATATAAAAAAGTCTAAAGTCTTCATTTTCAGGGAAAGACAATACCATGCAAAGTGGACAAAAAAACATATAGTTAACCGCTTATCTTGGGCTAGAAATCACATGTCTTGGACCACAGAATGGACTTCTGCCATTTCCTCTGATGAGAAAAAGTTCAATTTAGATGGCGCTGATGTATATGAGTTCTATTGGCATTGTATAAAGAATGAGGAAGAATTTTATTCCACTCGATAAATGGGAGGGGGGAAGTTTGATGGTCTGGCTAGCAGTCGGATATGGTGGACGAACGAGTCTGGTCTTTTTTGCACGGTAGACAGGACCATAAAGATTACATCCGATTGTTGGAATCTGAACTTCTTCTCTATGCTACAGAATTAGGAGGAGAAGATTGGATATTTCAGCAAGACGGAGCAGCGATTCACACAGATACTGATGTTAAAAGTTAGTTCCACACAAATAAGGTCCATGTTTTGCCATGGCCAGCTAAAAGCCCTGACCTGAACATAGTTGAAAATATATGGGTGACATTAAATCGTCGCGTATACAGTGGAGGAAAACAGGATGAATCTGTTGTTGAGCTTCGGAATGCACTTAACGATGTTTGGGACAATTTTTGCCAAAGTGAAATACAAGAACTCTATTATTTAATACCAAACAGATTATTTCAAGTGATAAAGGTAAATGGAAAGAAAACGTCTTACTAATACTTTAATTTTCATATAAAATACTTATGTGTTCGTCTACTTTTTTGACAGAGTTTCATGTAAGCAACAGAAACTCTATTATGAAAAACAAATTCTCTTCGCAATTTATTTTTGATTACTGTGATTCTATACTAATCAGGGTTCGTACGGATCAGGGAATTTTCCAGGAGTTATACCAGTATTTTTTTTATAGAAAATAAATCAAGGTTCAACTGGAGAAACTTCTCCTTCTTTTAAGGAGAGGTTTTCTGTAAGAAAATATTGGTACCGAAGAATTTCCTGATCGCAAAATTCCAGGAGGCGTACGAACCCTGACTAATTTAGTTCTAAAATGTTACGCAAATAAAGAATTTTGCGCTAGTTTAATCAGTTGTGCTTTTCTTAGAAAAAGGCCTAGTGTCCTTCTACTTTTTTTACGCAGTTATATATAGAACAAATATATATAAAACCATATTTAAATGTCATGCATGATTTTTTTTTCCGCTATTCAATTTTGCAAAAATAAATTATAAAAACATGTTTTTTTTAACAGCTTTCTTATACAGTAAATTTTCGTCAAATTCAGTAAATTTAAGAAATAATTCAGTTTTTGAATCAACATTACTGAGTAATTTTTTTTTTATCATTAAATTACATTATTTTAACAGCATTTCAAAATTGAATCTGTTTAAAAGCATTTTTCAAAATCTATTAAATGAAAGATAACCATAATTTGCAAAATGTCCGGTTCATAATAATGAAGAAACAACAAAAAGAAAAAAAAATGGTGGAATTTTTTTTTTCTCTAGCTCCAAATAAAATTATGAAAGAGAAATTTCATGTCTTTTTATAAGTGACATTTTAATTTCTAAATAAATTTTAAATTATAATTTTTAGATTATAAACATAAAATCTATTTTGAAAATGCTGTTATCTATAAAAAGTGATTAAATATTTTACTCTATGTAGAAAGTTTTTAATAGAAAAAAATCGAAAAATTTCGTTTTAAAACGAATTTTATATTTCAAATAAACCTTTACTTAAATCCAATAAAACCATTTTTTTAATAATTTAATACATGAATTTTGATGAAAATTATCTTAAAAAAGTATTTTTCCTAGTTTATTGCGAATAAATTTCTTGAACAAACAACATTTTTCAGTTTTATTAATTTTAAGAAATAGTGAAATTTTCTAAAGTACATTACTGTGTAAATAAAAAATATTCAAATATTTACCATTCATTAATTTAATAGCCTTTCGAAATTGAATTTCTTTAATACGACAACAATGTTCCAATTCAACCGAAAGTTAAATTTTCATTTTTTCTTTGAAAAAAATTTATTCTATGAAAATGGAGAAAAGAATAAAGACCATATATATATATATATATATATATATATATATATATATATATATATATATATATATATATATATATATATATATATATATATATATATATATATATAGAGAGAGAGAGAGAGAGAGAATTATGACAGATGAATCTAAGGCTCGTATACGATTGCTTTTTTTAATTTCTAAATAAATTTAAAATAAGTTTTGAGGATTATAGAAAGGTGCGTACGCTCTTTAGAATATCTAAGGAATTTGTCACCACTTTTTTAGTTTAAAATTTTCTATTTAATTTTCAAATTGGTGAAAATTGTCTTAAAAAAGATTGAAAAAATTAAATTTGAAAGTATTGTTTCTATTTTATTGCGAATATATTTCTTGAACAGACAACATTTTTCAGTTTCATTATTTTTAAGAAATAGGGAAATTTCCTAAAGTACATTACTGTGTAAATAAAAAATATTCAAATATTTACGATTCATTTATTTAATAGAATTTCAAAATTGAATTTCTTTAATACGGCAACAATGTTCAAATTCAATCGAAAGTTAAATTTTCATTTTTTTTTAAATATTTATCCTATAAAAACAGAAAAAAAAGATGAAAAGACTTTTATAGACAAAATTATGATAGAGGAATCTAAAGGCCCATATACGATTGACTTTTTAAATTTCTAAATAAATGTAAAAAAAGTTTTCAGGATTAGAGAAAGGTGCGTACGCTCCTTAGAATTTCTAAGGAGTTTGCCAACATTTTTTTAGATTAAAAATTTTCTATTTAATTTTCAAAATGCAGACTTTTTAACCAACGGACCGAATTCCTAAATTTTGTAATAGTTTTCAGCGATGAAATAACTCGAAAAATTATATTTAAAAAATTGGGATAAAGCTGTACACACCATGATTACAGACAGCAAAACTATTTTGAAAATACCGTTATAAATACAAAGTAAATAAAAATTTTACTAAATATGACACATTTGGACAACGGACCTCAGCAAATAAACGTACAGTAATGTACAAATAAAAAACTGTAATATCAAATATTTTATTTAGATACATTTATATAAAATCATATTTTAATTATTTAATACTACATGTATTTTATAGGAAATGTTTAGTTATCAAATGCTGCAAAGAAAAAAGTCCTTCCGGCCTGTACCGGGAGGAAAAGGTAGCTTTCATAGTCCATGTTTTTAAAAATTTAACTCATTTTACACAAACACCCGAAGCTAAATTGCTTGAAACTCGATTATAGAAAATTCAATCCCGTTTTTCGTTAATACTGATTTTGAATTCGAATTTAAGCATGAGAATTACAGCATAACAAAAATCAGAATTTTTAATATGTCAGCCACCCTACAAATTCAAACTGCCGTATCTCTGTCATTTTTTAAGATAAAACCAAAACAGAAAATGTTCCGGAGTCCTTGTATCACGATCTAACACTTAACGGAAGCAACTTTTTCAACTTATAATTTTTTATATATAGTTTTGAATATTGTAAAAAAATTAAAAATTTTAACTTGCCGCCATTTCGAAACAAGATGGCGCATAAAGCTAACCAACGAACTCAGTCGAGACCTTGGTATGTTCTATACACATACTCAGTCACATTCAAATCGGTTCATAAATAAGAGAGTTACAGCATGACATATGTCAGATATATATAAAGGGTGTATCTGAAATGCTTCAACAAACTTAGAGGGATGATAGTACTCATGAAGACGAACAAAAAATGAAATGGAACATGGGGTCGCAAATGACGTTTAACCCTTTTCAGGGGCAGTGGTATGTTTATGAAACCACTTAATTTTAATTCCAAAACACCACAATGGCACCAGAATTTTGCTAAAATCTTTTCCATTTAATATGTATGTGAAATATAGCCTTTTTCTTATTTACAAACAAATTTTTTTGTAAATTCCGGTGCCAGTCATTTATTTCAACATTTTAGTACTAAAAGTACTTTGACCCGGAAAGGCATAAAATATGAAAATCGAGAAAATGCGTCTGGAAATGGACAAACTGAGACAAGACAGAAATACTTCAGAAAATTATTTATTGCACAGACTAGGTACAACACAGCTCGTGATGTCCAGAGAAAACCAATATTTTACAACAATTGTTCAAAGTGTCGACCGCGGACATTTTTACACAGAGTACATCTACGGAGCAACGACTGGCGGACACGCTATGTGTAATAATGTCCGCGGTCGACACTTTGAACAATTGTTGTAAAATATTGGTTTTCTCTGGACATCACGAGCTGTGTTGTACCTATTCTGTGCAATAAATAATTTTCGGAAGTGTTTCTTTCTTGTCTCAGTTTGTCCATTTCCAGACGCATTTTCTCGATTTTCATCTTTAAAGCCTTTCAGAGGCAAAGTACTTTTAGTACTAAAATGTTGAAATAAAGGACTGGCACCGGAATTTACAAAAAAAATTATTTGTAAATAAGAAAAAGGGCTATCTTTCACATACATATTAAATGGAAAAGATTTTAGCAAAATTCTGGCGCCATTGTGGCGTTTTGGAATTAAAATTAAGTAGTTTCATAAACATACCACTGCCCTTGAAAGGGTTAAACGTCATTTGCGACCCCATGTTCCATTGCATTTTTTGTTCGTCTTCATGAGTACTATCATCCCTCTAAGTTTGTTGAAGCATTTCAGATACACCCTGTATATATATATATATATATATATATATATATATATATATATATCAACATTTGAACGGAGGATGGTTTGGGGGTTTAGGAGTCATGATCGGTGAAAATATACCAAAATTTTTCGGAAACGCTTTCCTCCGAACGGCTGCAATAGGTAGCTTTTTGTAATGAAAGCTACCTAAAAAACTGAAAATCATTATTTTTTATTTTGTGTACTTACATTAAACAATAAACTTTTCAGACTGATTAATTTTATGAAATGAAGGAGTTCATAAAACATGAAGTTAGTGTTACCCACTTAGCCTCTTTTTTTTATTATTAAAATAAACAACCGTATTACTAGAATTTCTGCACGGTTATTTTTGTTTTACTTGACGAATATTCCGTGTTTAAATAAAACAAAAATACTATACCGAAATTCTGGTGGACGTTTTTTAGAATAAAAAGGGTCTAAGTTGACAACACTGCATGGAGGTTCATACAGTTTTTCCACATTACGGAATTTTAAACATCACTGAACAATCACAATGTTCAAATTCTATTGAAAGAAATATATGCGTAATTTAAAAAATACCCGGTCAATAAAAATAGTAAAACTTTAAAGGGAGAGTGAATTACTTTTTCTTTCTTTCATGAGTAATTTAAAGGCAAATTTTAAAAAGAAAAATCTCAGGTATTTATAATATTGCATATTTGTTTTACAAATAAATTTAAAATAAGTATTTAGATTATAGACACCAAAGACATTTAGAAAATTCTGTTAATCTATGTACAGGATCAGTGTCCATAAGCCGTGTTTTTGGCCCATGATATAAGACTAAAACTCGATTTTGTTATACTAACACAATTATTTAACTTTTTAATATTAGAAGGTTTATCCTGTACGATTTCAACAATAGTTTTTGCATTTTGTTCGGATTTATATGACTTACACAAGCTCAAAGTTCGTATTATTCGTAGTTTTTGATGCAAAATACGCAATTTCTCCTAATTATACCTCAATTATTTATGTGAGCGCAATCGTGCAACACTTTCTTCTTTACATATATTATAAAATACATCAAAATGTTTAATATATGTAAAAATAAAAGTGTTTCAAAGCTGCGCTCATAGTAAACTATTAAAAAATACATTAAAAATTAAGGTAAAATTAGGGGAAATTGCGTATTTTTCATCAAAAACTACGAATAATACGAACTTTGAGCTTGTGTA
Source organism: Maratus michaelseni (assembly GCA_963931845.1). NCBI lineage: Eukaryota > Metazoa > Arthropoda > Arachnida > Araneae > Salticidae > Maratus > Maratus michaelseni. The sequence goes on along the minus strand of OZ007588.1, from coordinate 135,037,531 downwards.
AGTTATATAAATCCGAACAAAATGCAAAATATATTGTTGAAATCGTGCAGGATAAACTTTCTAATATTAAAAAGTGAAATAATTAAGTCAGTATAACAAAATCGAATTTTAGTCTTATTTCATTGGCCAAAAACGCGGCTTATGGACCCTGATCCTTTATTCAAGATTTTACTACCTATGCAATTTTTTTATCTACCAAGAAAACACCAAAACACTGCACAATTCTTTTATATAAATTTAATACAAATCCTTTACTTAGAACAAATTTCAGTAAAATCATTTTTAGTCATGTAACACATGGGTTTTCAACCATGTGTTACCTACAACATAATACAACATAACAAATGTCTTATTTAAAAACGATTGAGAAATTAAATCTGGACGTCTTTTTTCTAATTTAATGTGAACATATTCCTTTATCAGTCGACGTTTTTCCGTTTTATTAATTTTACGAAATTATGGAATTTTAGAAACTGCATTACTGAGTAAATTAAATTCTTACCAAGATTTGGGTTTCGTAATTTTAATAGCATTTCAAAATTTAATCTTCTTTAATACGACAACAATACTCAAATTCCAAAAAAAAAAAAAAAAAAAAACATTATTGTGGAAATTTTTTGTCCTATAAAATAGAAAAAATAATGAGGGATATAACAGTGTTTTCTTTCTACAAATAGAATTTCAAAAGCAAAATTCTCAAGGAGAAAATTCAGTCCCATTTATGATTACCTTTTTAAAGTTTTAATAAATTTTACGTAACTTGAACAGATTATGGACATCAAAATAATTTGGATAATACTGTTATGAATACAGAATAAATTAAAATTTTACTCAATAATGTATATTTATACCTAAGCAATGAAATATTAAAATAATTAATCTCACGTATTAATCAAATAAGTTTAATATAAAATCGTTTATTTAGAACATCTTTATATAAAATCATATTTGAAACATTTAATGTATGGACTTTTAGTTAATAATTTTAGTTATCAAATGTTTCAAAAAGAAAATCATTTTTATATGAAGTGCCTACACTTACTATTAGCGTAAAATCTTAAACAGTAAACTTTTGTCAGATTCATTGGAGTTTATTAAACTATATTAATCAGGAAATTAATTTTTCTAAGATTTTGATTCCATTACTTTGAGAGGTTTTAAAACTAAATCTTCTTTAACATTTTTAATACTGAAGTCTAAAAACGCAATAGAATTCAAAATATGGCAAACGGCCGAACGCTGAAATATTGCTGTGAGATTTTTCCTCCCCCTTTTATCTGCCTCCCAACTTATCAGCAGCACAATAAGAAGGCAGCTGTCTTCGAAAGTGAAACTTATTTTCTCCTAATATCCCTAATATAATACTCTACGGCAATAGTTGGATGTTACTGAGGAGGGAAGAAATGGAAAATCATTCCTCAGGCGCTCGGGCGGCTTGATCGTAGTTTCCTTGTCCGGGCATCTTGGGTGGTATCGTAGCGAAAGGGTTAACTCAATTACAATGTTCAAATTCTATTGAATGGATAATAGACACACTTTTGAAAATGCCCGTCCAATAAAAATGCAGTTACAATAAAGTGAGAATAATATTATCGTTTTCAATATTTTACCATCTCTTTAAAAACAAAATCATGAAAGAGAAATCTTAGATATTTTTTAATTGCCTTTTTATTTCTAAATAAATTTAAAATAACTTTGTTAGATTATAGGTATTAAAATAATTTTAACAGTATTTTTAACTTTTATTCAAGATTTTACTCCATGTGAGTTTTCATCTTAGCAAGAAAACATTAAAATACTGTACGTATGTTTCAAATAAATTTATTAAAAAGTCTTTAACTTAGAACAGAGTACAATGAAACTTTCAATTAATCATTTAATGCATGGGTATTTACGAACATCTTAGTTAAAAAAGATTGACATAATTAAATCTGGAAGTCTTTTTTTATGTCATTTAATGTGAACGTATTTCTTAAACAGTCAACATTTTTCAGTTTCATTAATTTTAAGAAATCATGGGATCTTGGAAGTTACATTACTGAGAAAATTAAAATTTTCGAAGCTTTAGATTTCATTATTTTTATAGCATTTAAAAATTAAAGCAACAATGTTCAAATTCAACTGAAAGAAAAAGTATCCGTTATTTCGGAAAAAAAGCTGTCCTATAAAAATAGAAAAACAATAAAGAGGAAATGAATACAATTGCCTTTCTGTAAATAGATTTTTAAAAACAAAATTCTAAAATAAAAATATCTGGTCATCTTACAACTGCTTTTTTTTTTATACTTGTGTTCACTATCAAATACAACATACGCATATGCATAGGTAACATATGAATCTCAATGACTAAATAAATAGCGTAGCTTAGTATTACTCACAAAAATAAAAATAGTACACGAAAAAGAAAAACGTGTAATAGATACACGAGCTGTACTCTTCGAATGCCATATTTCAATTTCAATAACGTATACACTATATTGCCAAAGGTGACCGGTCACTTGCGATTTTAGACATTTTGTTAACTATCTAGAAAAATACATGAGGACTTAACCTGAAACTGCAAGTGTATAATAAGTGTAGTATAGGTTATATATTTCCGCGAAGATTTTTTCACGAAACCTCATAGGGGACTGTCAACAAATTGAAAAAGAACGATTATCTTTTGGATAACCCTGTAAAAACTAATGTAGCAAAGGCGTTCAAACTCGATATTATTAATAAGTGGCTTATTTTAATATACTGTGTTCATTTTTATGAGGATAGCATGTATACTCGTAGAGAAATTAAGGTTTTTATAAAAACAGTCCCAAATTTCGCCTAGTTTTTTGCTTATAATTTGCAGAGTTCTTAATATAAAAAAAAGTTCTTTTCAGAAAATATGACAAACAACATTGTACATAAAACTCTGCAATCAGAATTAAAAATAATAAAAATTGGATGAAAAATGAGCAGGTTACTAAAAATTGTTTCACTGCGCATGCGCGAATGCAATAAAAATATAATATGCATAATGTATTAGCTAAGTATATAGAGCAACTTTTGTGAAAGTCTCAAAACCATAGTTTGAAAATTCTAAAAATGATCGTCGATAGAATAAGCTCGAAATCCGTTGTTCCCAAAAAGAAACAAAAATATGAGGGGTTGTATCAAATATCTGTTGATTAGTGCCAAGATAGCGTACACAATATTGCACGTACTACTATATTTGGATACAACCCCTCATATTTTTGCTTCCTTTTGGGAACAGCGGATTTCGATCTTATTCTGTCGACGATAATTCTCAGAATTTTCAAGCTATGATTTTGAGACTTTCACAAAAGTTGCTCTATATACATAGCTAATACATTATGCATATTATATTTTGATTGCATTCGCGCATGCGCAGTGAAACATTTTTTAGTAAACTTGCTCATTTTTCATCCAATTTTTATTATTTTTTAATTCTGATTGCAGAGTGTTATGTACAATGTTGTTTGTCATATTTTCTGAAAAGAACTTTTTTTTATATTAAGAACTCTGCAAGTTATAAGCAAAAAACTAGGCGAAATTTGGGACTGTTTTTATAAAAACCTTAATTTCTCTATGAGTATACATGCTATCCTCATAAAAATGAACACAGTATATTACAATAAGCCACTTATTAATAATCTCGAGTTTGAACGCCTTTGCTACATTAGTTTTTACTGGGTTATCCAAAAGATATTCTTTTTCAATTTGTTGACAGTCCCCTATAGGGTTTCATGAAAAAATCTTCCCGGAAATATATAACCTATACTATACTGTTTACACACCTGCAGTTTCAGGTTAATTCCTCATGTATTTTTCTAGATAGTTAATAAAACGTATAAAATCGCAAGTGACCGGTCACCTTTAGCAATATAGTGTATGTCTCACACATTAACACGTTGCGTTATTATAAGATATCTTTTGATAATTTCTAATTAAAATACACGTAAATTTGTATTTTAAAAAGAATGTGACAAAAAGAGATAATAATTTCATAATTTTACCAGAGTACTTTTTATACTTATTAAGTAATAGAGTTGTTTTCGATAGCCTGTTATCGAAACACCTGTTTCATATATAATAAAAGCACTCCGATCATGAAAAAAAATAATTTTTGTACAATTGCTGTACTGTGAAGAAAATCTATTGCTGATTAATTTCTAGAGGTTATTGATCTTAAATAAAAGTTAAACGCTACAATTTTTTGCACCATATTGAGTTATTAATTTTCAGTTCACTTAAGATTGTAAAAGAGTCCTGCTTAGTCATTATAACTGTCATTTAAAAAAAAAAAAAGATCCTTATAAGTACAGTATGCATTGAAATGTGTGGTATGTAAGATATAATATAGATATAACTACGTAAGATAGAATTATGTATATAAGATGCATGCATGCATTTATATAAGTAAGGATATTATGGATGTAAGCATGGATATAACGTATTAAATATGAAATATTCAGCATGAGGCCGATTTTAAAAAATACCACTTAACCACTTTTTCACGTAAATAAAATCTTTGAATAAGACAGTTTTCCGTTAATATTGTTTTATATTCCACTGTTCCCGGTTACTAAAAATGTTTAGATTGCAATATTTTATATTTTCAATAACTTCTTGAGGGGGAGGGGAAGATTGTAAATTGTAATAGAAGGAATTCACGAAGATTTAATTTTAAAAACGCAATTGTAACTAAGGTAATATTACTAAATATCAGAAAATATTACTTATGTGAAGATAAACCCTCTTTTTAAAAAGATATATTTATAATTTTACATAGCTTATTATAAATAGGAAAATTTCGTTAAAAGATAATTATTTAAATCTTATGTTGTTAAGTGTCAAATTGAAGTTAAGGTAAAAAAAAAAAAAAAAAAAAAAGGGAATATACCTTTGAGCACGATTTAAGAAATTACTCCAAATCTTTTCAAAAAGGCAATATTTATAAAGTGTAATTTTATTTTAGAGGTGATTTTTTAACAATTAAAAATTGTCACTTATTCAAAAAATAACCTTTAAAAACCATGAAATACGAGTCATAAACTTCTAATTTACAGTAGAAATGATGAAAGGTATTTAAAATTCCCTGCGAAAGAAATACCTTTTCATTCTAATGAATTTTATCCTTTTAATTATTTAAAAAATATACAGAATATTTTAAAAACCCATCTTACATTTTAGCCTGGATAAAAAAGAAGAATCCTTACACATTAAAATCAATTCAATTTTTAAATTCTGCTAAATTTTAACTCATGTCACAACTTATAAGTGGTATCTTCAATCATTTTTAATTACTTCTTCAATTATATTGATTGCACCTGAAGAAGAAAAATCTATTATAATAAAACATTTCTTGCTAAAATAAATTATATATTGTCATACATTTTGAAATATAGATTTTATCGAATCACCTTCATCACAAAGAAAAAAAAAGTAGCTTATCAAAAGCAAAAAACTTTTCAATGATCATTTGTCCTTATCTAAAAACTTCCATAATGTTATTTTTCCACATATTTCATTTCTGCACTTTAGTCTAAAGAAGATAAAATTTTACTCAACTATTTCCAATGCTTGAAAATTTTCAAAAAATTATTAAAATATTAGATACTTTGAATGAATATTGATGAAGTGAAGACGAACGTGATAACAATGTCAAGATCTTAGAAAATAAAAGTAGATATTTCACTTCTGTCTATACACCGAACCAAATACGTGAGGGGACCTTCGGCATGATATCCGATGCCTTGTTAGAAATGATACATTTGTGATGCTGTTATTGGAAGATATGTAATTTTTTTTTTCATATAGCACTTATACACACTTATTGCCTGTTTAAAAGTTAAAAAAAAATCCCTTGAATTGAACTAAAAAATAAAATTAGAGTTCTAAATTTTATGTTCTATTTAAATTTTATAAATATCATTTTAAATCTTATACACCATATCCTCAATCAATTTTTATTAATTCATTCACTTTTATTTAATTCATTCTTTTTCTAATAAGTTTCACAATAAGACGATAATCGAAAAGTTTCTCAATATAATAAATTACATTTTTATACTTTTTGAAAGATAGACTTTATTACATTATCTTCTAGTCAAAGAATAAGTAAAGCAGGGTATGAAAATTTACGAAACTTTTCAATGTATATTTGCCCTTATCTGCAAATTTGCATAACCTTATTCTTCCAGGTAATAAATTTTTTCACTTTAGTCTAAAGACGAATTAATTTTACCGAAGTATTTCTAATGCTTGAACATTAAAAAAAAAAAATTATCGAAGTACTGATACTTTGAATGAATAATGATGAATTAAAAACGAAAGGAGATCGTGATAACAATGTTAAGATTTTGTAAAAGAATAATGGATATTTCAATTCTATCTTTATATATGTAAAGGGAATTTCAGAGCTTTATATAATTTATTTAATACGGCAATTATATAGTCCTTTAAACGAGCGAATAATTCTGATTATTACAGGTTTCAGAATTGATACGTTAAATAATTAAAATAATTTCATTCCACATTGGCACTTGTTATTTATAATTATGGTTGATTTGTCTGTTACCCACAAAATATACAGCTAAATAGCATTTTTATTATTTGTTTGTTTGTTTTATTATATTCCATTTTAAAGCTCTTCTTGTTTTTCAATTTTGTTTTAACAGTCGATAAGGCAGAGAGACACATAATTTTTAGCATAAAGCTACTATTTTCTACAGAAATCGATTGTTCTTTGCTTATAATTGTAAATCCTCTGCCCTTTAAGAAGTTATTTGCATTATAAGCTTTCATTTGTGTTTATACTCTTGTTTTTTTCATTTGAATTTATATTATTTCATTTCTTAGGACTACATAATTTAATTTGTAATTTGACTCTGCTATTTGGTATTGTGATTTCATTGTGTATGGTCAATTTCTTATGTTTCAATGGTTTAATTTTACATTAAGTTTATATATACATATATATATATATATATATATATATATATTTTTTTTTTAATTTGAGGATTATTCAAACTTATGCAACTCAAATTAGAAACGAAAAATTCTAATCCCATTATTCACTTAAAGATTTTTTTTTTACTTTTATTAATCCATTTGCATTATTATTCATTAGCGCATATAAGCGTCCATTTCCGGAATTTCTTTTTTATTCAGAAATTTCGAAAGTGTACCGGAAATTTTACAATATGTAATCCCGAAACGTCTGTCATTAAATAAAGAAAAAAACTTACTAGTAAGAATTTCTTGTATAACTTCTGAGTTTTAAAATAAAAAGAAATTCCTGAAGTGCACGCTAATAATGGTTTAAATAAACATTTTAATGTGTATTTGTGATTTCGAATTTCATCGAGTTTTCGAATTTTCGAGTTTCTGAATGAAAAAGAAATTTCTGAAGCGCAAACTAATATTAGGTTACGTAAACATTTTAAAATTTATTTGTTACAACAAATTTCGACACAGAGATATCGGCCTATGGCTACCCCAATATTAGCCAATATTTCGAAATTCGCTGAATGTCGTACGTCAAATTTACACCATCTGCCGATATTCAAAGACATAACTTAAAATTAGTTTTTAAAAGAAAGTATTCAAAAAAGTTTTTTGCATTACTGAAAACAGTATAAGACAGAAATAGAATTCTAAAGAATAATATTTAATAAAATTGCCGTTTTTAAAAGCTTGATTTTTTAATGCCTTATTTTTAATATTTGGCCTACAATGGTCAATGTCATAAAAATGATATTACTATTACAACATTCAGGGATATCTATCGAAATTCGTGAAAAACAATATCATTTTTCGGACATTTCAAGTCGACATTCAGGATATATGAGGAATTTTGTAATCTTGGCCGAAGTGAACAGTAAGTTCTAAAGCACCGCCCATTTGTATAGTTTTCGTCCAAGTGCATTTGATGGAGGCGTCTGCTGCGAAATTTTCACAGAAAGAAAATGTCTATATAAACATTTTCTGTAGGAATGTATAGTTATTTATATATTTTAAAAAAAGTATGTGAAAAATTGTTAGTTTGTTAAAAAAACTAAAGGTATTTTTATATTAATTTTAAACTACGTTTTTATACTATTTTTAATAATGTTTTTACATGAAAAAAAAATCAACTTATTTCATTTTTAAATGGCTGCTTCTTTATTTTTTTAATGCTTTTGAATTTTCGATTTTTATAAGAATTTTATTTTTTATTATTGAAGGAATACAAGTTTAATTTCAAAACTAGGTCATTCATCCTTTGAATTATACACTATTAAGTAATAATAATAATTATTATATATATATATATAATAATAATAATAAGCTTTTATGGCTAATTTATGTGCGCGTTAACTTGTATGTAATGCATCAATTTTTGAGAAAATGTACACATATGTATGAATTAAAATAAATAAAATGTATATATTTAATTTCTTACAAAACAAAATTCAAAGTAATGGGATTGTTAAGACCTTGCTTTATAGTTTTGTGTAAGGGGAACACATCATTTTTAAGAAAGCAAGCTTTACAATTTCTTACTTGCTATAAATTTCTAAGTTTTAAATTTCTTATCCCGCTTTAAACTAATTTCTTACAAAATTTCTAATAAACTTAATAATCGAGCAATTTCAAATGATGATATTCAGTAATGACAGAAAAATATGTCGCTTAATGTCAAAAAATGATGTTCAGAGATGTTTGGAAATATTGGCAACATTGACAGATGTCAAAAACTAATATTCATGAATATCATTTAGAGGTAGATCATTTAACGTTGCCCAGTATCAAATTTTGATATTGGTCGATATGTTGTTGGTGTTGAAAATATACATGTGCGTATAACAATATGCATTATAAGCTGAAATAATTTCAAATTCATATCATATGAAAAAAGAATGAGCTGAGTTTCATAGCAAAATAAAACAAAATAGGTGGTACACACTGCGATCCCCATACTGTATTGTAACGATTAGACGATGTTTAATGAAATTAGCACTTAACTGATGTTTTCACATTAACTTTATTTCTTCACTGCACAACGTACGATACTAATCAACGCACTCATTATAATCGTACGTTTACAAATAAAACTCTTTCTTTAACACACAAAATCATAACTCTATCAAAACGACGTATTTCAGCTCACATCAACCATCAAAGTTAAAATCATCCATCAGAATGATACGTTTACAAATAAAACTCTTTCTTTAACACACGAAATCATAATTCTGTCAAAAAGACACGTTTCAGAACACATCAGTCATCAAAGTTCTTCATCTTCCCCACGTAACAACCCGCGTGGTCTTTTAAAAATCAGAGCGCCTCCTGGCGAATCGAAAAGTAGAAACAAATTTAATTCCGAGCATACAGTCAATACTTGTATCTTGCAAAATGCCGGATTCCAGAGTTTATTCGGGGGTATTACAGATTCCTTCCTCCTCCAGATTGGACATTTCCAAACGAAGTCCTAGTCAGACAGTTACATTTATGGCAAGTTCCAATGAACATATCATTGAACTTTCCCAACGATCAGTAACGCACACCATTTTAAAATAGGCCTTGCGTTTTCTGTCCCACCATCACAGTACGGGAACAACCGTTCACAAAATTTCCTAACGGTTAATTCCTAGCAATTTGGAAACGCTGCGATAGCACTTCACCGTACGCCATCTTGACATTCCAAAACCCCGGCCAATCGCAATTTAATTTTTTCTCAATACAACAACAAAATGCACATTTACTGCAATGGACAGAAACGAAAAAGATATACCTTTACATCATCCGAGACATATCTCGGTCGGAAACTCCAATTTTAACACTGTACCGATTAGACAATGTGTAAGGAAATTAGCACTTAACTGACGTTTTCACATCAATTTTATTACTTCACAGCACAACATATGATACTAATCAATGCATTCATTAGAATGGTACGTTTACGTATCTTTAACACACAAAACTTTCTTTAAACAAAAACGTTTACTCTTTCTTTAACACACAAAATCGTAACTCTATCAAAACGTCGCATTTCAGCTCACATCAGCCATCAAATTTCTTCTTCTTTCCCGCGTAACAACACAACGGTCTTTTTAAAACCAGAGCGTCACCTGGCGAATCAAACAGAAGAAACATATTTAATTCAGAGCATACAATCAATACTTGCATCTTGCAAAATAGCCCGGATTCCAGAGTTTATTTGAGGTCATTATAGTATCAGTGTTCTCGTTATATGATAAATTGTTTCATAAATTTCACCTCATTGGTTTTTGTTGTAAGAAATTGCAATATTTTCAGTTTCAACCAAGATAAAAGTTAGCTAAATCTCTTCTCAATTCAATGTTACGATTTTATGTAGTTAAGAGACTTTGTACTTCATTCATATGTGTTCTAGCGCTTTATATCTATTTGGATATTTTGCTAAAAAGAACACATGCATCCAACATTTCAACAACCTCTTCTCATTTCTTTTTTTTAACCCTTTCAGGGGCAAGCAATTGTGTTCTTGTAACGTTGAATTCCCACCGGAATTTACAAAAGAATTTAGTTCAAAATAAGGAAATGCAATTTTTCAACATTTTCCATTCAAAGTTAAAAAAGTAAAATTTAATTAAAAGTTTCTGGTTCAAATCGGATTAAAAATAGGTGGTATTTAACATATACCACCGCCCCTCAAGGGGTAAATGGAAACATTTTGATTATTCTGTTGTAATTGTTTCTTTAGTTTAATCTCCGGATATTGGGATACAAGGGACCAGAAAACTTAAAATTTATTTCAACATGATTATCAATCCGACGTTTGAATGCTATATGAACAGAGAATGAGTGAATAGTTTGTGCAGCACTTTACTCATAAATAAAATAAATCCATAGGCAGATCTAAGACATTTCAAATGTTCTACATTCTAGCTATCTTCTTTCCTAATCATAACAGTGTTGAAAAATGTCTTCAAATTGACTTTAAGTCATTACAATAACAATTAAAGTCATTACTTCACTTCATTGATGCTTGTTAATAATATTAGTAAATTATTTATTTCGCTTCTTAACCAAGAGAAAAACTATCTAAATCTTTCCCATTTTGAACATGGGAATTAAATCACATCGTGATGCTTGAACATAACATGAAACTCGACAATATTTAAACTCAATTTTTCCTGAAAAAATAAAATCCGATTTTGTTTTCATCGTCAGAAATTTTAAATCTTTAAATTGTTTAGAAACTCATTTGACGAATTTGTTGTTTACTTCTTTCATAATAACTTTCTTCAATAGGAAATTAATTCTATTTGATCTACTCAGGAATTTTTGATTTGTTTGATTTTAGACATTATTTCATGATACTCTTGTATTAATTACACTCACGTCTAGATGTAGGATATAGAGCAGTGGTTCCCAACGGGGGGCAATTTGACTTTTAAGGGGGCAATTCCACATTTTTGTGAACTCATACCCTCTGAATTGTTTTTGTAATAGTAATGCTGTAGACTGAAAATAAAAGTTACACATCCAAATTAAAAAAAAAAAAAATGAAAAAAAAAAACAAGTTTTTTATTCACTTTTTAAAAAGTCTCCATTCAAAAGTTTTAAATACGGAGCTACCAGAATAATTATAGAAAAAATTATTTAAGATATTTAGATACTTTTATATATTTAAAAATTCTTTATAATTTTTCTGATTTATAATAATTTTAGGATTTAAACAACTTTTTCGACTATTTATTGAATGAGTCGCATTGCAATATGACACATGGAAATCAATTTTACACATGAAACTAATTAAGTGTATGTATATTTAACAATTACTTGACGACCTTCCTTTACAGAATCTTTTATCACGTTTTATTCTGATTAGAAATTGTTGTGTAATTTAATCGCAGAAATTCTGTGATTAAATAAGACAAAAATGTTTTATTCAAAATTATTGATTGGTCTAATCAAGGATTCTGAGCACTCTATACATCACGCATACGTGGCGACTGTTGCGAAGGGATTAAAAGGGACCCTTTATGTGCCAACAATATTTTAAACTGCGAGTAGTATCAGATGATTATAAAAAATATTTGATTCATCCATTACCTTCGGTATGTTTCAGGATCAATGTTAAATGTTTTTTACTCTATCAGTTCATTTATTTAAATTTTTATATGAATTACATTTTTTAGGGGGAGGGGGGGCATCATCATTTTAGAGATGCTTTGGTGGGGCGCGACCAAAAAAGGTTGGGAACCACTGATATAGAGGGTCAAAGAATTTCAAATTTTTATTCGTATGATTTATCTACATTGTATTTTTTATCTGTAATGTGAATATATTTATTTTTTATTTTGTACAAACATGTGAAGTTTAAGAAAATAATATGTATTACAGGCAAAAATATATTTAAGTTCATATCACTGGGATTAAAATGTGAAAAAGCCTTTCCAGCATTTCATATAAGGCAAATTATGTAAGGTGGAGTTAAAATACTCGATATATATGTTCTCTACACGACTGTTAATTGCTGGAATGAGAAAATATTACAGTTTATTACAATGCGTCTCAAAAGTATATGGATAGGCGATTTTTTGAAATAAGAGTTCAAAAAATGAAGCAGTAATCGCGATAAAAAAATAATTAGCATATGGTATCATAACATAAGCTTAATATAAAAATATCATGCTTATATCACAGATTGTTTTAAAAAAATAAAATTTAAAATAAACTGCCCAAAAAATATATGGACAATGAAAAGAATAGCTTTTATTACCACCGTATCAAAAAAAAAAAAAAAAAAATCATATTTCGCCTTCTGTGCATGTATAACGTAACCACTTCGAAATATAAAATCATTTCTCCTTCTTCGCTTCTCGAATAGCTGGAAAATGCCTCGCAATGTTCAATTCTCTGCAGCTGATCTAGCTAAAATTTGGCGTTTAACGGCTCAAAATGTTAACGTTTCTAATATTGCTAAACAAATGAAGCGTGGCGGATCTGGAATTTATGAAATTTTATCAAAAGGGCACAATGCTACTGCAAAAAAGCGTCCAGTTCGACCAAGAAAAACATCTCAGGGGCTAGATAGAGAAATTTTGTGAGCAGTTTCAACCCCAAAAAAGTCCGTTCGTGAAATGACCATGACTTTGGTGTTTCCTATTTCGAGATCTATTGTTCACCGTCGCATACAGGCAAGCAAATCTCATAAATATCGCTGAATGTGTCGGACACATATGCTGAAATTGCACCATAAAACGGCACACGTACTTTGGGCTAGAAAACACATGCATTGGACGGATTAATTGTTAAACGTTTTCTTCAGTGACGAAAAAATATTCAATTTGGATGGTCCTGATGGCTGACCATACTATTGGCATGATCTACGCCGAGAACGTGGCGTTTTCTTTAGTCGACAAAAAGGAGGGTGGTTTCATTTGGTGTGGGGCGCGTTCTGTTTCAACTAAACAACGGATATTGCTTTTCTTAATGGTCGACAGTGCTCTAAGGATTATCAAAATATCCTAAAAAAAATCTACTTCCAATTGGAAACATATTAGGAGGGGAAAACTGGAAATTCCAACAGGACAATGCATCGATTCACGCCTCCCACTCAACAACAGCTTGATTTACGCAGAACTAAGTGGATGTTAAAGACTAGCCAGCCATCAGCCCTGACCCAAATACAATTGAAAACCTTTGGGGAGTAATTGCACGAGCAGTATATGCCCACGGTCGTCAGTTTTTGACTATTCAGGAATTAAAGCAACAAGTAGAGCAGAGTTAGTTCTCTTTACAGCCAAACATTCTCCAAACACTAGTTCGGAACATGCTTGATAGGAGTTTAAAGATAATTGAAAGGAATTGATCCAAAATTGAATACAAAATACTCGAAAAGTCCATATATTTTTAGGACAGCTTATTTTGATTTTGATTTTTTTTTTCAAAAATTCTGTAAAACGTATACTGTAACTCTTTGTTGTAATAAATTTATGTTATGATTTCATATGCTCATATATTTTTTTTTACGTGATTATTGCTTCATTTTGTGAACTGGTATTTCAAAAAATCGCCTGTCCATATACTTTTGAGACTCACTGTATTGAGTTAAGAACTGACACTATACATTCGCTATAAAAATTTCACCTCACTGATGTTTTGCTATTAAAAAATATTATCGACGTGTTTCTTACGAACGAGGTAAAATAGCTAAATCTGTCCTCATTTGCGAAATAAGATTTATATCTCACCGTGACGTTTAAACGTAATATAAAACTCGACATTATTTAAACTGACGTTACTCCAGGGAGGGAAATCAATTTCGTTATTTCTATTAGAAATTTTAAATCGAGGCCAATGACGGATCTTGGTTGGCTTTCTAATGTGTTCTATGTTATTTTATTAACATTTCCCGCAGTCTTTATACTTGTAAGCCCTTTACTACCACTATTTCAGAATAGTATTCTTTCCTTTCTTTAAATCAGCCATACTGAACCTGAGGCCGGCGGGCCGCATGTGGCCCGGCGACCTTTTATGTGCGGTCCAAGACAAGCAATCATTAATCCATATTTATAAAAGAGAAGAAAGGTATTTAAGATCTTCATGCTTGTTTTATATATTTTAATGCGAAGACAAAATCTTCCCAGTTATTTAAAATTTGAAAGTACGTTATTTGCGTACTGAAAGTCTTCTTACATAGTCCTATTTGCGTGACAGAGATGTATATAGTTTTTAATCTTTACCACTAATCAAATATTATTTGAAATTAATTAAACTAAAACTATGTATTTTCACATTTTAAAAAGACATCAAGCTTTTGCTTTGAGCAAAAGTCGAATTTATTAAATGAAATCTGATTATTATTATTATTATTATTATTATTATTATTTTAGGGGGGGGGGGATCTTCAGAATTTAGAAATTTTGCAGTATTATATTACCTCGTTTTATACTTATTATATAGCTGAAGCTAATTATATTATGTTACACTGCTTTGTTATGCTACTTCGTTATATTTCTATTTTAACTATATTTTTGTTTTACATTATTATATAAGTATAGTGTGTTGCGGCTCGCCTAACAAAGCAAACTTATGTTTGCGGTCCGAGCGGAAAAAAGATTGAGTATGGCTGCTTTAAATCATAGAATATTCTATGATTCTATCTAGAAAGAAAAATCATAGAATATTCTATGATTAAATAAGCCGAAAATTTGTTTTCCGAAATAGTTGTAGTAAAGTGCTTACAGAAGTAAAGCCTGTGGGAACTCTTTTGAAAATAACATATAGCACCCAAAGAGCGAGTTATGAGTTGCCTCTGAAATAAGCGATTTTTAGGAAATCATTTGATCATTTAATTCAATACGTTATTTCCGATTTCACCTCCATATGTGGGATACAGAAAGCCAGTGAATAAAATATTATTTCTGATTGTGATTTATCATTATTGCATTTTTTCTTTATATGTATTGCATTTTTCTCTATATATTTTCTTTATATAACAAAAAGATAATAGTCTGTGCATTACAACATATAAGAAGGTTTGCAGCTTCAAACTAAAAAAAAAAAAAAAAAAAAAAAAAACTTTTTCCCCATTAGTGGTCCTTACTTGGATGACCGAAGATTTCTGAACATTGCATTACTTAAACTAAGTTATTAAAAAATCTTTTTCCGTTATTTCCATCGGAAATTTTTAATGTGTGTGGTATTTAATAAATCAATCATCCCCAGATTTTAATTATTTTCTGTAATTTACAACTGATTTAGGTTAAATTATAAATTGTGCCTGTTTTTATTTATTTATTTATTTATTTGTTTTTTGCCTTCATTTGTTTGTACTTCTATATACAATATGATCTTTAAATATAAGTGCTTAAAAAAGTGTGGTCCAACTGCGGCCCACGGAGAACCATTTTAAGAAAAAATCGCTTTACTTAATCACGAAAATTCTGCGATTAAATAAAGCGAAAATATCTGTGTGAAAAAAAAAATGTTTCTAAGCGGATGGCAGCTAATCACACTGGCTTAAAAACCTAAGCATAACTTGAATTATTTTAAACAACTCATGCCGGAAAAATTGCCCAGTAGTATTAAAATAAAATAAAATTATTATAAGTACTTCATCCGTAATTACCCGAATGGTGATCTAAATCATTCTCAGAGATCTGGGGAGCTTTGTCTACATTTAAAGAGACATTTCAGAATTACCCAATGCTGCCACAAAAAAGGGTATTCTTATTCTACTTTTTAAAAATGTTCTTATGGAATTACGTACTGCGTTCACGGACTTCAGAATCCTTCAAAGATTATCAATACAAACTCTCTCACTCTGTGCACTTGCTTGTGCTGCCAGATTTCAAAATTTATCATCTATCAGAAAAAAAGTAATCTCTCGAGTGCACGAGAGATTTTTTTCCAATGTCTTGTGCTTTCAATATCCATACAAGATTAAACTTTCACGTGACAATGGATTTAGTCATCTAGATTACGCATTCCAATAAGGAACGCTAAATACATTTGAACCAGTATTGCTTTTCTTTTCTTGGATGGTATTGTATGTATAAGTAACACTAAATTTTCTCATAACACATTCACGACTGATAACATGTATTTAAGTCATTTGGATACCTGCAACTCCACACTTTGGTCGTTACTTTTGCTTTATATTTATCAAAATTATACAATATTCATATTTAATCAATCACTGTACTATGTATAATATATACATTCATTTTAAAGAAAGGTATTATTATTATATATATTCTTTTATAAATAACATAAACACGAATACAGAAAATCTTTTTCTTAAATAGCGAAACATGCAAAAAATGGCGGTGATAGGCGTGACTTAGTTTTCAAATGATTTCAACTAGTGGTCGCAAAGGTGTTAACAACGCCTATAAATATTAATATTACTCGACAAAGAATATTTTCTGAGTTTTCATAAAAGCCACTTCTTTCAAAAATGCGACACCGAATTCCATGAAATCAAAACATGTTGTAGAAATTAGTAACTTATAATAGAAATGTATCACTATTACTTTTTTTCATCCTTTTATTTTAGTAACAAATAGGACAAGGGTGATATTTAAATTAACAATAATAATTTACCTTTATTCAGGGAGTAAACACAGTATTTTTTTCCCAATATTTAACATATCCGCATACACGCCATACATCTCAAAATTGTGCAATCGGTACTCAGATAAATCTCTGCAAATATATGTGCAAAAATGCAAAAAAAAAAAAAAAAAGCCGAAAATTTAGAGAGGCGCTACTCAGCACCTCGTTTGAATACATCCCTAAACATTGCTTTATTTTAAAAAAAACTTTTATTTCAACACTTCCTAGAAACTGTTTCTAGTACAAAGAGAACAATGGGCTATAAATTACACTTGGAATTTTATTTTGTTTTAACTCCTCCTATTCACACAAGCTCCTCCTACTTCCAAGTACATCCAAACTTTGCCTTCAGATAATTCAATTTATAAAGCATGTTTAAAAACAGTTCTTCCGCTAATTAAAAACATTTAATTCATTAATTTTAAAATTAGGTCTTTATTAAAAAATTCCATTTTTATCCATAAATCTAATAATTATGTTTTTAAATCTGAAAAACCGATTGTATCATTAGCGTTGCGTGCGAATTTCAGCAAGTCTGCTATAACAAACATTTCTCGTAACAACAGCAAAAAAAAAAAAAAAAAAAAAAAAGAAGAAGAAGAAGAAGAAGAAAGAAAGAAAAAGCGTTTACAGATCGTAAATTGCATTCAAATTTTTTTTGAAAAATTCCAAGCCGTTTTCTATTTCATAATAATATGCTGCATTCTGTATTACATTCCACGTGCCAATATCGGACTTCTGCGCACCTGTAACCAGAGCTTCGCGTACCAGTACTGGACCATAGTTTGAGAACCCCTGCTTCAGTCTATGCATTTAAGGGTTAATTCCTTCATGGCCCTAAACATCATTATCTACATTTTTTTGGGGAGAAAAAAATGTCATAACCAACGGCGTGAAAATTAAATGTATGCTTTCCAGATACTTAATTACTATATTTAAAATTCTGACTTTAGAAAAAAAAAATCTATTTAAAGAATTTTCAGATTTAGTAATATATTTTATTTAATGTACTCTTATTTGTTAATAAAGTAAATTTTCTTGCATTTGCCATCTGCTATAGTGACAGTATCATCCAATCAAAATGCAGCACGTAACGTGATTTGAGAATCTACAGAAAAATTGGGAAATGTCATTCTGTAATCGAGGGGAAATTTTTAAATCCATCTGAGAAAGCTGACCGGAAATACAATGAACCGCTTACATAAAATATTTCATGAAAAGCGGAATATTAAAATTCAGATAAGTCCGAAGTTTAAAAAAAATTAAGTGGAGGTGTTAGCAATGACGGGCGTAATCGAAGATTCTGGTTATAAAAGGATTTGCACTCGAGTTATTTTTATAACAGAATGATTTTAAACAATCGATTATTGGCACTCAATTCACCGACAAAATTCTTGAAAAGGAGAATATATTTTTATATTTTCAAACAGTTTTGCTTCGCAATATTTTATATAGCTCATTTTAGTGTCACTAAAATGATTTAGCAACATTTAATAGTATTATATATATATATATCAAAGATAAATTTAAAATGCTTGAATTGTTGGAAATTTTTAAATTATAATTATCTTTCAAGTTTGTATGCAGGATTTTTCCAAATTGATATATATATATTACCATTTTAGCTATAAAAATAAATGTTAAGACAGTTTTAAACCATATAAAAATATAATTAATGGAAAAATCGTTGATGAAATAATTTTAGTTTTCTAAACTTTAGATTTCATTATTTTTATTGCATTTCAAAATTAAATCTTCTTTAAAACAACAATTCTCAAATTTAATTCACCATTATGTCGGAAAAATTCCGTCCTATAAAGACAAAACAAATAAACTAGTTAATTAATTTAAAAAAAAAGTGGAATATAATACTATAAATCAATAAATCAATAACTTTTTAAAAAGAAAATTCTAAAATAAAAATATCAATCCTTCTTATAATCGTTTATTTTTTTAAACCATTGTTTTCGCAATGTAAGATATGCAAAGTATCATTTCGGTGATTAAACGAATGGTGTAGCTTAGAATTATTCAATAAAATAAAAATAATTAAAAAAAAAAAGAAGAAGAAGAAGAAAGAAAGAAACGTGTGTGATAGTACAGTACACGAGACATACTCTCCGAATGCCATATTTCCATTTCAAAAATTCAAATGCCACACACATTAACATGTTGCGTTATTATAAGATACCTTTTGATAATTTCGAATTAAAATACAAGTAACTTTTCCATTAAAAAAAAAAAATCCCTGACGGCTCGGCCTACAGGCACAGGTAGATTTCGAAGACGCAGAACGTGGGGTGCCTGTTTGTCGGGAATTGCGGAAGAAATGACCTTTTTGCGATGATGCTGCAGTTGGAACCGCCTACAGGCGGAGCCAGCAAGGATTTTTTTTTTTTTTTTTTTTTTTTTTTTTTTTTTTTTTTTTTTTTTGCTATAAGAGTTAGTCCTATAAAAAAGATGTCAATATAAAAGTTTTAGATAATATTAAGAGGATTTATAATATATTTAAGCGGATTTGAAATATTGGGAATTGACGAAGTTATGAATTTTTTTCTTCTAAAACCCCCCTTCCCTCCACCCTTAAGGCAATTTTTAATTATATTAAAAATCTGTCATACATAAGTTTTTGGCACTGTTCCTAGAAGTAATAATAACTTCAAACGGATTCGATACGTATCATAATTAAGAAATTATGGGTTTTTTTTTCTGTTTTCACAAAAAGCCCCCCCCCCCCCTTGGTTTTATTTTGCCCATTAACGAACTTAACCGAGATTTTATGTCCCTTGATTTTATGTATCAGTTTCGAAAAGATGCGGGAGTTGGAACCGCCTACATCAAAAAATAACTTGTTTGCAGGCGGAGCCGGCAGGGATTTTTTTTCTTTTTAATTTTTTTTGCTATAACGGTTGGTCCTATAAAAAACTTGTCAATATAAAAGTTTTAGATAATACTAAGAGGATTAATAATAAATTTACGCGAATTTGATATCTTGTGAATTGACGAAGCTATGATTTTTTTTTCTCCTAAACCCCCCCCCTTTTCCCCCCTTGGGGCCATTTTTAATTATATCAAAAATCTGTCATACATACATTTTCAGCCCTTTTCCTAGAAGTAATAATAACTTTAAACGGATTCGATACGTATAATAATAAAGAAATTATGAGGATTTTTCTGTTTTCACAAAAAGCCCCCCCATCCCCCCCCCCCTGGTTCGATTTTGCCCATTAACGAACTTGACCGAGATTTTATGACCCTTGATTTTATGTATCAGTTTCGAAAAGATGCGGGAGTTGGAACCGCCTACTTCGAAAAATAACTTGTTTGCAGGCGGAGCCGGCACGGATTTGTTTTGCTTTTAATTTTTTTTTGCTATAACGGTTGGTCCTATAAAAAACATGTCAATATAAAAGTTTTAGATAATACTAAGAGGATTAATAATAAATTTACGCGGATTTAATAACTTGTGAATTGACGAAGCTATGATTTTTTTTTCTTCTAAAACCCCCCTTTTTCCCCCCCTTGGGGCCATTTTTAATTATATCAAAAATCTGTCATACATACATTTTCGGCCCTTTTCCTAGAAGTAATAATAACTTTAAACGGATTCGATACGTATAATAATAAAGAAATTATGAGGATTTTTCTGTTTTCACAAAAAGCCCCCCCATTTCCCCCCCCCCTTGGTTCGATTTTGCCCATTAACGAACTTGACCGAGATTTTATGACCCTTGATTTTATGTATCAGTTTGGAAGAGATTTATGCAGAATTTTTCCAGTTATCGTGGTCAGAAAAAAGTGACATAGATAGATAGATAGATAGATAGATAGATAGATAGATAGATAGATAGATAAACTTTTGAACTGGGGGTGGTTTTGGATTCTGGGAGTCATGATCGGCGTAGATCTGCAAAAATTTTTCAAAATTTCCAACTTAGGTGAGAATGTAATAGGTAGTATTTCTTACGAAATCTACCTAAAAGGATTTGACGGAAGTAGATAATAATTTCACAATTTTACTAGAGTGCTTTTCATACTTATAAAGTAAGAGTGTTGATTATTGCTTTCGATCGCCAGAAAACAGCTATTTCATATATAATAAAATAACCCCTATCGTGAAAAGAAGCCATTTGTGTACAATTGCTGTGCTGTGAAGAAAAAATTATTGCTGATTAATATCTAGAGGTTATTCATGGCAAATGAAAGTTAAACGCTACCAATTTTTTTGCATCAGATTAACTTATTAATTTTCAGTTGACTTATGATTATAAAAGAGTCCTGCTTAGCATGCATCGAACTTTGTGGAAGATATAAGACAGATATAACTATGTAAGATAGATTTATGTATCTAAGATGCATGCATGCTGTTCGGACCTTGTGCGCATGCCGAACGAGCTCCGCAGTTTTGCGGTCATGTGACCCAGCAGTTGGTTGTTGATCTAGCTGCCGAAAGGGCACGTTTTGTTTTAGCGGGTCTTATCCCCAATTATTCTGTTTTGGTTCAGCGGGAATATTCCCCACATATGTCATCAAACAAGCTTAATTAGCGGGTTTATTACCCCAATATCACCATGTTTACTATTATGTGTTTATAAATGTTCTGTACTCGTTACGTCCGTGTGCTGTGTAATTAAATATATGAGAAAAGACAACAATGGTTCGTAATCAATCAAAAACACACACAGTATTCACGATCAAAGACATTTAGTGGTCCGTCGAGCCGGAGCCGAATAGCTGCTATGGAAAAATTAAACAGATCGAAAGGTGCTCTAAAAGGTGCCATTACAAAACTGGAAAAATTTGTACAAGAAAACACGGAGGAAAGTACTTGCTCGAGTACTGAGCTCGAAATAAAACTCCGAAAACTACCGGAGCTTCAAACAAAAATGTCCGAAATACGGGATAAATATTATGATATCCCGGAGATTAAGGATTTACCGGAAATTGAAAAGGAACTGGATGACCTTGAAAGCAGAACTGAAAAAATAGAAGTAAGTCTCAATATATTTCTTAAAAATCTCAAAGTTTCTGAAACAAATTTGCATGCTGATTCTAGAGGTTTTAATAACATTAAAGTTAAATTGCCCGAAATCCCATTACCCATATTTAATGGTAAATATGAAGAGTGGTCTATCTTTAAAGTTCAATTTACAAATTTAATTATTCACAATGAACAACTTAATGATGCACAGAAACTCTTTTATTTGCGAGCATCGCTAAAAAACGAAGCAAAACAGTTAGAAAGTGCTGATGATTCATTCGATTCATTATTTACGGCACTAACTGAAAGATTTGAAAATCATCGTTTACTCATAGACACTCATTTGTCAGCTATAATTAACTATGAAAAAATCCATCACGAATCCTCAAAAGAATTGAGATCGTTTATTGATTGTGTAAATAAAAACTTAAGGGCTTTAAAAGTTTTAGAATATGAACAAAACAATCTTTCAGATGCTATCCTTATTAATATCATATTACAAAAGGTAGACAAAGAAACACGAAAATTATTTGAATATTCTGTCAAGAAAACAGAATACCCTCAATTCGCAGAGTTAATGTCATTTCTAGAAAACAGAAGTTGTACTCTAGAAAGTGTAAATAGACATTCCGCTTCAAAACCTTTAAATAAAAACATTCCTCCTTTCCATAAAACAAAAAACTTCATGCTTAATTCTAGTGGAGAATCAAAAGTGAAAATATGTGATCTGTGCAAACTGTCTGCTCATAATTTGAACAAATGTTCTCAGTTTCTTAAAATGAATACATCGGAACGATATGAATTTGTGAAACAACACAGATTATGTGTTAATTGCTTGAACAAAAATCATATTGTTAATTCTTGTATATCAAAATATAATTGCCATACGTGTGGATTACGACACAATTCATTGCTTCACCGAGAAAAAGAAAATAAATCAAAAAACGAAATTACTACCGAATCCTCCTCTCCACGCTTCACCTCCCCTACTTCTTCTGTCAAAAGCGAAAGCATTTCAATAAATAATGATGATTCGTTAAAGGCCTTGAATAGTTTCAGCGCGGATACTGAAAAGCGATCTATTTTATTGAGCACGTGTTTTGTTTTTATGGAAGATAATCTCGGAAAAAGAAGAAGATTTAGAGTAATTTTGGACTCGGCTAGTAATGTAAATATTTTAGTTAAGGAATGTGCTGACGCATTAAATTTAAAGAAAAGGGTAATTAACGTGCCTGTCAGTGGATTAAACGGATCTACTCATAATATAAAAAATAAAATTTCTAGTGTAATTTCCAATGCGGATGAAACTTTCAAAGAGAACATTGACTTCTTAATTGTTCCAAAAATAACCGATGTAATTCCATCGACACAATTAAATGTATCGGACATTAATCTATCGAATTTTGTGCAATTAGCAGATCCCACATTTTTCAAACCGGGAAAAATTCATGCTTTAATCGGAGCTGAACTATTTTACAGAATTTTAAAACATACATCGGTTAAAGTTAACGATAAGCTATTTTTGCAAGATTCCGTTTTTGGATGGATTCCAACTGGGGCACTAGAGGAAAAAGTGTCATTAAGTAATTTTTCTATGTGTTATTTTGTTAGAGATTTCGATCAAATTAATGATAATTTGAAACAATTTTGGGAACTGGAATCTATCGGCATAAAACATGATGATCCTAAATTAACGGAAACGGATCAAGCGCAACAGATTTTCGACAAAACTGTGACATTTACAGGTGATCGTTATGAAGTTCAATTACCCTGGAAAAGTGATCGGAAGGAATTAAATGATAATTTTAATATTGCGAAGCAACGTTTGGAAGGTTTAAAACGAAAATTTTATCGAAATCCAGAACTTTACCGTCAATATTCTGAAATAATAGAAGATTATTTAAATCGAGGAATTATAGAGCAGGTGGATGAGAATGAACCCGTTTTAAACAAGGCTGTTTACTATCTGCCCCATCACGCTGTTTGTAAGGAAGATAAGCTCACTACAAAGGTCCGCATCGTATTCGATGCCAGCTCCCATGATAACAATATGTTGTCCCTAAATGATTGCCTGTGGCCAGGCCCCAACTTAAATCCATTTCTATTCGACATTTTAATCCATTTTAGATTAAATGAAATTGCCTTTTCTTCTGATATCGAGAAGGCGTTCCTTCAAATCTCCCTCGCTGAAAAAGATCGCGATGCTGTACGCTTTCTGTGGTACGATAATGATTTTGGATCTCTTGAAAAATTTAAAATATTTAGATTCAAACGTGTTCTTTTTGGAGTCAATGCTTCTCCATTCCTACTATCCGCCACAATAAAAGAACACATAAAGAAGTTTGATAATCTATATCCAAGGACTGTTCACCTACTCGATAAATATATTTATGTAGATGATTTCATCTCAGGTGAAGATACTCTACAGGAAGCTCTTGATGTTTCTCTTAATGCTAAGAAAATAATGTCTAAAGCAGGAATGACTCTCCGAAAATGGATAACAAATAATGAGGATCTAATAAAGTGTTGGCAAAAGGAAGGTTTTGACATTCAGGCAGAACATGCTACTGTAAGTCTGGGGAGTAACTTGACTAAAGTATTAGGAATGTCTTGGAAAACAGAAGAGGATTGTCTGACATTCGAAATTAAAAGTCTGATAGAATTCCTGTCATCGAAAAAGAGCTCAAAACGTCTCCTATTGCAAGCAGTTGGAAAAATCTTCGATCCGTTAGGTATACTCACACCATTCACCATTAGAATCAAATGTCTATTTCAAGAATTATGGCTAAAGAAGACACCATGGGATGGGCAGTTGCCAACTAATGTCCAGGAAAAGTGGTTAAAATGGTGCGAAGAACTTCCAAATTTAGCAGAAGTAAAAATCCAGAGGAAAATCCTTAGTTGCTCAAATCAACTAACAGATGTTGAGTTACATGCGTTTTCAGATGCCAGTAAATCAGCATATGGCACTGCTGTTTATCTAAGAGTAAGAGGAGAAACAGGGGTGGAAACCAACCTCGTCACATCAAAGAGTCGCGTTGCCCCGATAAAGGAGATTACTTTGCCGAGGTTAGAACTACTCGGAGCACTACTGAGTGCAAGATTAACTGCCAAAATAAAGCCTATCCTTGATCAGAAAGTAACAGCTACAACATATTATTGGACTGATTCAAAAATAACTTTATATTGGATCAAAGGCTCACCAAGGAGATGGAAGCAGTTTGTGGCAAATCGTGTCATGGAAATAAATGCACTAACAAACTCTGACTCTTGGTATCACTGCTCCAGCAAGGACAATCCTGCTGATATCCTGACTCGAGGTGCTAGTGTGAATTCACTTTTAAACAATTCCATGTGGTTTAAGGGACCAAACTTTCTTGCAGCTGATGATTTACTGATCGAAAATGAGACTATCACTGTTCCAGAAACGGACTATTTGCCAGAAACAAAATCAAAATATAGAAATGATATTAGTGACTCTAATTCTAACATTTCTCTTTCTCTTTTCAGGAATCCTGAAAATGTAGATTTTTTTCTTAATATCAGCAATAACTACCTTCACCTACTCCGCATATTAGCTTACATTCATAGATTCATTTACAATTGCAAAAGTGATTATGCAGACCGGCATCGAGGCAGTCTTACCACCCCAGAAATAAAGGGTGCGGAAACGTGTCTAATTAGACTAGTACAAGGTTTAGAGTTTAAGGAAGAACTTAGGAGCCTAAAACGGGAGTCAGGGGTTCCTCCTTCAAGTAAGATAAAATGTTTATCTCCCTTTTTGGATGACAATGAAATCTTAAGAGTGGGCGGAAGATTACGCAATTCGAACTTGGCTTTTGATAATAAGCATCAAATGATATTGCCGAAGAGCCACAAACTTACTAAACTCATTTTTGAATATTTTCATAAAAAATACTTTCATATTGGACCCCAGGGTTTATTGCATTATGTACGTATGCAATATTGGCCCGTAAGCGGAAAAAACTTAGCACGTAAGGTAGTGCATGATTGTATAGTCTGTTTCAGGAATAATCCGGTCACTGACAACCAAATCATGGGCGATCTCCCACCAGAAAGAGTAACCCCAAATTTTACCTTTTACCATACCGGAGCAGATTTTTGCGGTCCTTTTGAAATTAAATACAAAAATCAAAGGAAGGGTATTTTTCAAAAGATTTATGTCGCGATATTCGTTTGCCTAGTAACCAAGGCTATGCACTTAGAATTGGTCACGGATCTGACATCCGACGCCTTTATCGCCGCACTTAAACGTTTTGTTTCTAGGCGAGGAAAATGTTCTTCCATTATAACGGATAATGCAACAAATTTTAAGGGGGCTAAATCCGAATTAAGTAAACTTCATGACTTAGTTCGTAGACCAGATGAAAAATTAGCTAACTATTTAGCTTCAGAAGCAATTGAATGGAAGTTTATTCCTCCCAGATCGCCCAACTTCGGTGGTTTATGGGAGGCCGGAGTAAAATCGTTCAAATATTATCTAAAACGAACATTAAAGGGTGCTAGATTAACGATAGAAGAATTCCAAACCATCACCACCCAAATTGAAGGGATACTAAATTCGCGTCCTTTAACTCCATTATCGACTGACATAAATGATTTTGACGCATTGACACCGGGCCATTTCCTAATTGGTCGGCCTATTGATGCAATTCCGGAACCCCAATTGATAGATATTAGCGAATCAAGATTATCTCGGTGGCAGAGGGTGACTAAAATTGTCCAGTTAATTTGGAAAAATTGGCAGTTAAATTACTTGAGTCATCTCCAAAATCGTACAAAATGGCAGAAAAAAGGAGATAATATTAAACCAGGAGCAATGGTCATAATAAAGGAAGACAATTTACCTCCCTGCAAATGGATGCTGGGACGAATTTTAGAAGTTATACCAGGTAAGGATGGTAATGTTAGGGTTGCCAAGATAAAAACTGCTTCGAATGTTTTCCTTAGGTCAGTATCTAAATTGTGTATTCTACCCATTGATAACATTTAATAATTGTATGCTTATTTTCTTTTTGTTTATTTGATTTAAAGTGTATTGTACAGTAAAATGTTTATATAATATATTTTACATTTAAGGTTTCTTAAGTACGATATCGAACTGTTTTTTTGGAAAATAATTTAACCCTTATTTAGCATTGAATATTCTTTATTGTGCTTATATAGTAACATTGTTATCGCAAATTGTAATTATTGTATTTGTATTGTAATTCTATTTTATTGCATTTGGTATTTTTGTAGTTCTTGTAATAACAGTATATTTCACAAATTTTGAATGTGCTATACACATTGCAAGGCGGGGCGGCATGTTCGGACCTTGTACGCATGCCGAACGAGCTCCGCAGTTTTGCGGTCATGTGACCCAGCAGTTGGTTGTTGATCTAGCTGCCGAAAGGGCACGTTTTGTTTTAGCGGGTCTTATCCCCAATTATTCTGTTTTGGTTCAGCGGGAATATTCCCCACATATGTCATCAAACAAGCTTAATTAGCGGGTTTATTACCCCAATATCACCATGTTTACTATTATGTGTTTATAAATGTTCTGTACTCGTTACGTCCGTGTGCTGTGTAATTAAATATATGAGAAAAGACAACAATGGTTCGTAATCAATCAAAAACACACACAGTATTCACGATCAAAGACACATGCATTTATTTAAGTAAGGAAAGAATGAATGCAAGCATGTAGATAACGTATTAACTATGGAATATTCAGCATGAGGGTGATTTAACCCCTTCAGGGGCAAAGTACTCTTGTTGCTAAAATATTGAAATGATTGATTGACACCAGGATTCACGAACGAATTTTTTTTTAAATAAGTAAAAGTTTTTTTCGTGTACCTGATAAATTTAAAATTTGGTTATAAAATTCTGGTGTCATTGTGGCAATTTGGGATTAAAATTAAGTGGTATATATTATATATCGGTGCCCTTCAAGGGGTTAAAAATATAAGAAGTATTTATTCATCTTTACCACTTTTTCGCGTAAATAAAATCTTTCAATAAGGATGTTTTTGGTTAATATTGTTTTATATTTTACTCGTTACCAATTAGTAAAGATACTTAAAAACATTATTTTATATTTTCAATAACTGTTTTTTTTTCCCGGTGGTGGAAATCTGTAAATTGTAATAGAGGGAATTACACGACTCAGGTAGCACAAATACCGGGTGGTTATAAAATAAGTATCTCTATTCGGAGCTGTCTGTAGCTTGAAGGAATAACCCGAATGAAACCAAAATCGGTACACTTACTATTCAAGAAGAGGGAAGGGAACATTAAAAAAATAATTGCAATAATCACCGACAGATGGCGCTATTGAGTGTGAAATGTAATGCGTAATACAAGAACAAAAAATTAAGGCGTTAAACCAGATTCAATACCTAATTTGTTGGAAAATGGCACAGTGAATGTGACTACGCTTTCGCATTGCGGTGCCGATCATGTTCAGGTTCCACATGGCCATTTTGTTGGAGGACACAATCCAGGCGGTACATGACGTGCTCAACTGCGGAATGTAATGCATCAGGAGTGATGTTTCGCACATGTTGTGATCAAGACTCCCTTAATAGATAAGACTTGACAATCCGGAGAAAGTCTATGGGAGAAAATGTCCGCGGTAATTGCCACTTATTAATTGATTTTCTCCGGAAAGTATCGCCGCCTGGTGGATACTACCGCAGATTTGCCAAGTCTCCGGCTTTTTGAACACCAGTATATTTTTAGAGAAAATGTTGTTCTTTTAAATCCTAGAATTCTCCGATCAAACAAAACAAAATTGTCTGTACTAAAAAACTGGTATCCAAAAAGAGAATAGAAAAATCTAGCATCCCTGCTACCGCATAGCTGCCAACTTTTACGCTTTTTTCTTACCACTAAAATTTAATAGAATTTTTTTTTGTTATGTAATCACACGATCTTGTCAATTTAATGAGATAAAATTTAGTATAAATTTTAGTGGTAGGAATTAAGCGTAAAAGTTGGCATCTATGCTACCGATACTAGTTCATAATCAAATGCATAGAACAAATGGAGCTGTGAAAAAATTTCATGTCGAAAATACTCCTATTACTGACGATTGATGGCGCTAGTAGCAGGAGAATATAGCGGTCAAAGGAAACTTGCTGATTGTGAGGCCTGATACTATGATAAGGAGGCCTTGGTTGTGATATGCGTTAAAGTAATTGACGTTTATGACACCTCCAAGGTACACAATATTACACATTACATGTCACACTCAACAGCGCCATCTGTCGGCGATCATTGCAATTATTTTTTTTTATTGTTCCATTTTTCTTCCCCCTTCTCGAATAGTAAGTGTACTGACTTTGGTTTCATTCCGGTTATTCTTTTAAGCTACAGGCAGCTCCAAATAGAGATACTTATTTTATAACCACCCTGTATATTGGTCAATATCAAAATGAGCCATTGTTAAATGAGCCCCCTAAAATAATGTTCAAGACTATTACTTTTTGATATCTGGCAGTATTGTGCAATATTTCCCAACATCTCTGAATATCATTTTTTGATATTAAGTGATATCATTTTCTGACATTGCTAAATACCATCATTTGACATTGACATTAAGCGATATATTTTTCTAACATTCCTGAATAATATTTTTAGACATTAAATAACATATTTTTTTTTTTTTTTTAATTGCTGAATGACATTTTGAGATATCAAAGAATTTATTTTTTGCACACCAAATACTGTTCACAGAAACACCTCACTGCACATGGAGATATACCTGCTCTTTGCTCAAGAAATCTAGTCTCGCGATGTAACAATACTAAGGTTATAACCCTGGTAATATTCGAATATCTTCAGCAGAAAGCAACTGAAAGTTATGTCATAAAATGTTCTTAGCAAAACGTGGTGGGACTAGAGTTTTTTGTTAGTAGATAAAAAAAATGTCACACAAAATTATCATTTAATTCTCTAATAGTTTTTCAATCACAATCGACTTATTTTTTATTTTTTTTTACGTTCTTTTTAGCAAAGATTTATTTAAATATCGCTTTTTATTATTAAGTTTGTTAGAAAATTTGTAAGAAGTTATTTTAAAGCAGGTAAGAAATTTAAAATCATAGCAAGTAAGAAATGTTCAAGCTGGCTGTCTTAAAAATCATGTGTTCTTTTGCACAAAATTATAAAGAAATGTTTTAACAACTCCTTACTGTGAATTTTGCTTTTTAAGAAATGAACTATATATTTTCTATTAATTTTAAGTCATAAATATGTGTAATTTTCTTTTTTTTTTTAAATTTATGCACTACGTACAAGTTAACACGCAAATAAATTATCCCTAAAACCCTAAAATATTATTATTATTATTTTATATACAATAATTATTATTATAACTTAGATGAATAGTGTCTAATTAAAAAATCAATGCCCTACTTTTGAAACTAAACTTGTATTCTTTCAATAATAAAAAGTAAATTTCTTATAAAAGTCGGAAATTTGAAAGCACTTAAAAAAGATAAACAAGCATCCAATTAAAAATTACATAAATTGATTTGTTTTCACATAAAAACATTATTAAAAATAGTACAAAACGCATAATGTAAAAATAGTACAAAAACCTCTTTAGATTTTTATAAAAGAAACAATTTTTTTTAATGTTTTTTTTTTAATTATATAAATAACTATAGATTCCTACAGACATTTTTTTATAAAACATTTTTTTTCTGTTCCATTTTTTTTTCAGTTTTTTTCTGTTCTGTTTTTTTTTCTGTTCTGTATTTGACGACGGACGCCTCCATCAAATGCACTTCAACGAAAACTATGCAAATGGGCGGTACTTTAGAACTTCCCGTTCACTTCGGTCAAGATTACAAACTTCGTCAGATATTCTGAATGTCGACAGATATCTTGGAATGTCCGAGAAATGATATTGTTTTTCACGAATGTCGATAGATATCCTTGAATGTTCTAATAGTAATATCATTTTTACGACATTGGCCAATGTAAACCTAATATTAAAAATAAGGCATTAAAAAATCAAGTTTTTTAAAAACGGTAAATTTATTTTTATTGTTTGGAATTCTAAATCTGTATTATAAAGGTATTAGAAACGCAAAAAACTCCGAATGTTTTCTTTTAAAAACTAATTTTAATTTATGTCTGTGAATATTGGCAGATGGTTGTAAATTTGACGTACGATATTCAGCGACTTTCGAAATATTAACCAATATTGGGTCGGACATTGACCGATATCTCTGTGCTACCTGGGAAGCCTGATCTTTTTAAGCACTTGCCACTAGATAACTAAATCAGGTAACTAAAATATTAAAATCTTAGGTATGTGAATATAAACCCTCTTTTTAACAAAATATGTTTCTATTTCTACAGCTTATAGTTTACTTTTCCTTTAAAGATAATTATTTAAATCTTATGTTGTTAAGGTAAAAAAATAGAATATACTTTTAGCACGATTTAAGAAATTATTGCCTTTTATTTTAATATATTTTCTTTTGAAAAAGAAAAAAAAGAAAAAATTATAAAATGTAATTTTTTTAGGTCTTTTTTTTTAAATTAAAAAATTAATATTTATTTAAAAAATAACCTGAAAAAACATTGAAATACGGATCATAAATTATAAATTTACAGCCAAACTGAATACAAATATTTAAACTTTTTGCAAAGGAAATAAATTTCTATTCGAATCAATTTTACCCTTTTAAGTATTTAAAAATATAGAGAATATTTTAAAAGCCATTCTTACATTTTAACTGTTACAAAAGGAAGAATCAAAACATAATAAAATTCATTTCATTTTTAAATTCTGCTAAATTTTAACCCCTTTAGCAGAGGCGGATTACCCATTAGGCTGAGTAGGCTGAAGCCTAGAGGCCCGCAAAAAAAGGGCACCCTGTGTTAAGATTTTCTTTTGGGTTTTTTCTTCATATTGGGCTGATATTTCATGCAAAAGAGAAATGATGTACAATATTATTTGTTTCACTCATTTATTGAATCTTTCAGGTTATTAATATATACATGGTATTTCAAATGCTATTACCCTTTTAATTTCTTCTATATTCATAAGAAGAAAGTACTGGATTCATGAAAATGTTCGTCTTCCAGTTTGTACCGAATTATGACAGTTTGAAGTTAATGGGATTTCATCGTTTACCTGCACTAACAGTGCTTCCTTCCGTTTTTAGTGTCAGGAAACACTGAAATTTTCATAAAATACGTGGTATAATAATTTAATAAGTTTTGGTCATAAAAAAATTGGAATTTTTTTAAATGTTCTTCGTAAACGATGGACATTTTTCTAAATATAGAATATATATAAATATAAAATATATAACAACTATGGTATAACATATAGAAAACAGGGGCTATATAAAAATTAAATTTCACATTTTAATGTGTATAAAGCCTCTTGTAAAACAAATGCCATGTCTAAAATCTGTACTTGTTGTAATTGGAATTATGTTTCTATCATCAGTGGTCTAAGAGATAAATGAGCAAACACGTATTTTAAATCACCCTGTATATATTGCTTTGTAGGGGATGGGACAAAAAAAGATCAAGCCTAGGGGCCCGGGTGGTAGTTGATCCGCCTCTGCCCTGTTGGGTATTAATCTACTAGCTGAAATAGTTGTACCATTAAAGACTGTGACCTCTACGAATGCTGAGAAGATGATGCTTGACTGTACCAGTAATACCGGTTCTCATTCCCTCTACTACAAGAAAACAAAAAAGTCTCAGCCAAAATAGCTGCTCAATAATAACTTCTCGTCCGTAAATTGATTAACAAAGGAAAATAAACGGGGTTTTAAAAAAGGAAGAAAGCAACAGGTTTCTGAAACGACAACTTGTCTTCTTCTAATCAGTTTCTGTTTTACTTCAAGTTTCTTTTCAGCTGCAAAAAACTGATTTTTCTTTAATACGTTCGTTTTGCACTGTTTCTCTGAATAGACATAACTAATCAGGTGATATTTCCACTTTTTTGGAAACTCTCAGACGACACTTAATGCTTTGTCTCGTTTGCTTTGTATTTTTAATCCTTTTGATTGGCAACAACCAACCGCAATTGAGAGGGATATGCGCTTGCGTTTCCTTTGGCGACAACTGAAATTTTATCTCCAAAAAAACAAGTCTTTTTGGCGAAAAGAAACAATTCGTTCTTTTTTTCTCTGAGAACTGTTGCAAGAAACTTGTTCTGCGCTTTTTATTATAAACTTTCAAATATAAGAACACAAAATACAGTGACCTCTCATTTGTACGCGATACACGGTAATTATTGTTCAGTACCAGTTTTCATTTAAAGTAATTTTTCGCCTTATACAATCGCAGAATTTATAAATCGAATTTTACAATTTTAAAATAGTGACACTAAAAAGTAATTACTGAACGTCGCGTATAAGTGAGAGGTCACTGTATTTGTAAGTGACCTCTCACTTACAAATGTGATTGTTAAGTGGTTGTATGTGATTGTGTAGTGATTGTTTTTAATATAATAAAACAATTACTTTAAATAAATAAACAAACTTACACCAGAATAAATGCTTGAAAAGTTGCGTATTGATTATAAACGTGAATACAGGCAATGGTTCGCCTGTCCGGTCTGGGGCTATATCTGCAAATCCTCCATGAAAAACCTCAGCCAACTTCATAACAAAAATCTGCGTACTGTCAGAAATGCCTCTCGCTATCTCCGTAATAGCACTGTTCGCAAAGACCTCAAAACTACCACATTAAATAAAAGAATTAACCACCTTGCCAAAAAATTTTATGAAAAATTATATGACCTCCCTAATGATATAATCGCAGAATTGCCGGATTATGACGCATTCGAACCACATCACCGCAAGCGTCCAAAATATTCTTGCATTATTGATTATGAGCATTAGTGCTCACCATCCTGCAAATTTCTCTCTCTTACTTTTATATAAATTTGTATTTTCCTATTTAAACTTATTCCTATGCTATACATTATAATAATAAAATTTAAATATTAATAAAATACTTTTGTAATAAAAAAAAAAAATAATAATAATAATATAAAAATGTTTGTTCTTTTTTAAGTGCTACTTTTGTTAAAGCTTAGCTTTGCCTGCCTTTTCCACCTGGCATTTATGTACTGTTTCGAACATGTTCCGAACCCTATTTTACACTTTTTCAACTTTTTTCAGTAGTTATTTTTAACTACAGCTATACCATTTTACTTTTTTCCATTTATTAGACTCTATCCGTAATCTCTATAGCTTTACCTTTTTATTCCCATTGTTTAATTTTTCTTCTATTTTTAATTGTTCTTTCTTTTGTAGTTAATACTACATTTAACTTTTCCCAACGGCTCAATATTTACAAGACAGGTTACTCACATATAGACTGGGCGTAAAGTTGATCGCAACTCGGAAGCCCCTTAACCGACATCAACTGTTCGGCAACTGTTCGGCAGGGAATGGTTTCATTCCACGACAAATTGAGTCCAGTAAAACTGCAGTTGCATTAAATCTGCAGTTAGTATATTATTGAAGGTTGGATTTACACATTTACAGTAGTGAAGACCACGGAGGAATATAGATCTATTTATTCCTCCATGGTGAAGAACGACACTCGCGTGTTAGAGGATGGCGCAAACTAGCGAGCGCGACCGGAGTTGCAATTTTCTGATGAATACAGAGTTTTAAATTGATATGTAAAATCATTCCAAAAAATTCTACTCATTGATGTTTCCTATTAATAAATATGAATACTTTGCATTTTAATCAACAATAACAACAAGTATATATATATATATATATATATATATATATATATATAAATGCTTTCTCAACTCGGAAATGAGATGTATACCTCTTCGCAAAGTTTGAACGAAAAATCAAATTAGACATTAATTAAGTCAAAATTTAAGAATGAAAGAATGATATATTACACTTACTCAAAGAGAAAAAGTATAATTTTCGTTATTCACGTGCGAAATTTTAAATGTATGTGATTTTTAAGAAATCATTTAATGATTCAGTTATATCAGTTACATTATGTTCCATTTCTCGATGTGGGATACGAGCATATAACAATTATTTTGGACCAAATATCTATGCTTATTATCTTACACTGGGTTAAGTTTTTACTGAAATGTATAAGATATGACAATACGCATCAGAAGATAAATAAAATTTACGTTTATATCAGTAGAATAAAATAAGTGAAAAACATTTGAGAGGAAAAAATCCCCTAAAATATTCAGATTTTCTACATTTTTTTTTCTTTTTTGGAACGAGGTTTAAAACTGACCCTTGATGTTACTAGAATAATTTCGCCACATTTTTTATTTTTATTAAGAGATTCAGAACAGGAGATGCCAATAAGCATTATTTGGATATGCGTGACTCCGACACCGAGAGGTGCTTTTGCATTATGTATGGTGCAATTTTTTTCAAAAATATAGATGATATTCGTTTTTAAACCATTAATAATCTATGAATATATATGCTTCGATCACTAACGGTAAGTTTATTACATGCATGCATTTTCAATGAAAATACGAATATAGGAACTCATTTCATAAATAGTATGGGACGGGGCTTATTATTATTATTATTATTATTGTTATCATTATTTTTATTGTAGTAAATATATATGTGCGGATATCAATACGCATTATAAGCTGAAATAATTTTTAATTCATATCATACGAAAAAAGAATGAGCTGTGTTTCATATATATGCTTCGATCACATATCACAAACGGTAAGTTTATTACATACATGCATTTTCAATGTAAATACGAAAACAGAAACTCATTTCATAAATAGCAATACATGCAAAATTGTAGCACGTGGGCGGGGCTTCATTTTTAAAAGAAGAAAACTCTTCTTCCTCGATGCGTTAATAATGTTGGTACTTTTATTTTTAGAACCAAAGGAAACGTTAGTTAAACTTCTCATTTTCGAAATGGGATTATCTCGTGAAATAAATTGGAAAGTACTTTAGAAATCGACATTATTTTAGTTAAATTTACATTTTTTTTTGTTGGGGGGGGGGGTACTAAATCTGCTATTCCCAATAATAATTCTTCATCTGTTTACTATTAAAAATATCATTTCATGATTCAATAGTATTAATGGCATCTAATTACATCTCCAGATGTGGAATAGAGAAGGCCAGAGAATTAAAAATTTATTTTGATATTGTTTATCTATATTTCAATGCAATATAGATAAACAATATAATGAAATATTTATATATTATTAATATTATTATAAGTTTATATGTGCGCATAACCTTACGTGTTATAAGATTAAATAATTTTAAATTCATATCAGACGAAAAAAGAATGAGCTCTGTTTCACATTAAAAAATATAATTAAATTAAAAAGGGGGAGCTATATAGATTGCAATTGTCATACGTGTATCAGTGTTCTTGTTTGGATGACCGCTGATTTTATAAACATTACTGAGTTTAAAATTTATACGTTAGTTTGTTTCATAAATCACTTCATTGATGTTTGTTATAAGGAATTGTAATATCTTCAGTTTTAACCAAGATAAAAGTTAGCTAAATCTCTTCACAATTTAACGTTACGATCCCATGTAGTTAGGAGACTTTGTACAAAATAACAAAATATAATAGTTTGTCTTCATTCGCATGTGTTCTGCCACATTTTATTTATTTGGACATTGTGCTATTAAAAACAATGCCACCAACAATACAACATCTTTCTCTCTCTCTCTCTCTCTTTTTTTTTTTAATGGAATTCTGTTGTATTTGTTTCTTTAGTTTAAACTCCTGATATGAAGTACAAGAGACCAGAGAAGTTAAATTTATTTTAACATGATTATTATCCAGATGTTTGAATGCACATGAAACTTGATATTTATTTTTATCCAGAGAACTAAAATCTTATTTTCATATAATGATCTATATGTTAATATTTTTTTCAAAATAATAATCAATTTTCAATATAAATGTTTATACTGTTTATATATATATATATATTATATACACTATATTGCCAAAGGTGATTGGTCATTTGCGATTTTAGACGTTTTGTTAACTATCTAGAAAAATACATGAGGAATTAACCTGAAACTGCAGGTGTGTAAACAGCATAGCTGCCAACTTTTACGCTTTTTTGTTACCACTAAAAATTAATAGAAAATTTTTCCTTATTGAACCACATGATTTCGGCAATTTAATAAATTAAAATTTACCATTCAATTTTAGTGGTACGAAAAAAGCGTAAAAGTTGGCAGCTATGGTAAACAGTATAGTATAGCTTATATATTTCCGTGAATATTTTTTTCCGAAACCCCATAGGGGACTGTCAACAAATTGAAAAAACGAATATCTTTTGGATTACCCTGTAAAACCTAATGTAGCAAAAGTGTTCAAATTTGAGATTATTAAAAAGTGGTTTATTGTAATATACTGTGTTAATTTTTATGAAGATAGCATGTATACTCGAAGAGAAATTAAGGTTTTCATAAAAACCGACCCAAATTTCACCAAGTTTTTTGCTTATAATTTGCAGAGTTCTTAATATAAAAAAAAGTTATTTTGAGAAAATATGTCAAACAACATTGTACCTAATACTCTGCAATCGGAATTAAAAAATAATAAAAATTGGATGAAAAATGAGCAGGTTTATTAAAAAATGTTTCACTGCGCATGCGCGAATGCAATCAAAATATAATATGCATAATGTATTAGCTGAGTATATAGAGCAACTTTTGTGAAAGTCTCAAAATCATAGCTTGAAAATTCTGCAAATTATCGTCGATAGAATAAGCTCGAAATCCGTTGTTCCCATAAAGAAGCAAAAATATGAGGGGTTGTATCAAATATCTGTTGATTAGTGCCAAGATAGCGTACACAATATTGCACGTACTACTATATTTGGATACAACCCCTCATCTTTTTGCTTAGATGTCTCCTTAGATTTACTGCACTTTTTACCTTTAGTTTAATTTCATAACAAGATCCAGCAGCAATCAAGAATTCTTGTGGAAAATTTTCTTTACATTCACAAACTCATTTCTCTCTCTTTTTTTTCTATTAATTGATAAAAAATGCTCTTTCTTTGACACACTCACTTAAATAATGCCACGTTTCATACAGTGTTACGATAACTTTTTATTTATCACCACCTATGTGTTTGTTAAAGCGTGCGTTAGAAAACGCTATTCATAACACATTGGAAAACTTGGGAAAGTTTTCCAAGAAGTGTGGGAGAAACTTGATATGATTGTACTAAGAAAAAAAAAATCGACTATGATGAAAATTTCGATCCAGTGTTATAATCAAGAGTAAGAGCAGTAAAGTAAAATTATCGCAAAGATTATGGCATATATGTTCAGAAATTAAATGTGAAAATCGTTTCCATAAAGTGCGAACGACCTTCTGTAATATTAATAAATGATTGTCTTGTCTTTTATACAAGAGGAAAACTAACTAAATCATACTCATTTTGGCAATAGGTACTAAATCACATCGTGAAGTTCGAACGTAACATGAAACTTGACAATGTTTAAACTCAAATTACTCCAAGAAAAATAAAATCCGATTTTGTTTTTATCGTGAAAAACTTTAAATCTTTGAATTATTTAGAAAATCATTTGACGACTTTGTTGCATTACATCTTTCATCTGCAGATGTGGAAAATGGAAAGCAAGAAAGTTAAGAACGTGTATTGAATAAAATCTTGTGTGGATAAATATACACTAAAAGCTAACGTTTAACACACAATATCGAACTGTAGCAGTTTTTCGACTTTGTTTCATGTCTTTGGTTAGGATGTAAGTTTTTGTTTTTACTGACACTGATGATGTGAGTCCAAGTTACTCACGATACGTACGTCTGTTCATTGTGCTACAGTTCAATATTGTGTGTTAAACGTTAGTTTTTAGAGTATAAGTAAGTATATTAGTATTTCAACATGATTAGATAAAGATTTTAATAAATCTTCAATATTGATATTTTCTATATGTAAAATTATAAGTTTATAACAAAATGCTAAAAAGTAAAATAAATTTAAGTTCATATCAAGTGAACAACAACAACAACAACAAAAAATAAAAATAAATAAATAAACAAAATAATATAAAAGGAAAAGAAATAAATTAAAATATTTTGTGCAGTTTTTCAAAAAATAAAATCAGATTTTGTTTCTATAGTCAGAAACTTTAAATCTTTGAATTGTTTAGAAAATCATTTGATTATATTGTTGTATTACATCTTTCATCTGCAGATGTGGGAAACGGAAAGAATGAAAGTTAGGTACGTATATTATTATTTTAACATGATTTGATAAAGATTTTAATCAATCTTTAATATTGATATTTTTTATGTAAAATTATAAACGTACAACAAAATGATAAAAAGTAAAATAAATTTAAGTTCATATCAGGCGAACAATATATGTATATATATATATAAACAAAAGAAAATAACATAAAAGAAAAAAAAAGAAAGAAAAAAGAAAAAAATAATAAATAAAAATATTTTGTGCAGTTTTTCGAATGCGAAAAATTCCTTTGGAAATTTTGCGATCATTAAAAAGTTTAAAGCAGATCATTTCAATAATTCCAAATATTAAAAATAAATATTATCTTTACGCCTGAGAACGATAAGTTAAATCAGTTATGAGATTTAAATCATGAAGTTGGGAACATAACTTCAAACCAGACATTATTCATATTTAAGCTGCACCAATAAGAAATGAATTCCATTTGATCTTCTCTTCTGGAATTTTAATTTGTTTGTTTAAAAAAACGTTTTATGATACACTCGCATTAATTACGTCCCTCTCAAGATGTTGGATATAGTCTATCAAATAATTATTTTTATCCACATGCTTTATTTATATTGTATTTTATCTTTAATGTTAATATAAATATACTTGTTTTGTAGAAATGTATGTAATTTATGAAAATAATATGTATTATAAGCAAAAATGAATTCAAGTCCATATAGGCCAATATTAGTTAAAAAAAGAGCCGTACTAACCGAAAATTCGGGGAAAGCTGGAAATTGTTTTAATCACTTTGTTTTACATCCAAATGAAGGAATTTGAAGTTTGTCCCATTTTTCCTGGTGAGCTTTAGACGTAGCACTACAAAAACCTCAAAATTTTCGGGCTTTTTTTCAGTATTTCGCAAATAACTTAAAAACCGTCCACTCTTCAGAACACATCCTTATTCACAAATTTTAGAGCGTAAAATTCTGCGCCGATTAAGTACTACAGAGTAAAACTTCCACCAATAATAAGCGAGATATAATAAATCAAAAGGTACATTTTTCAAAATTTTTATAATGAAAAAACTCATAAACTCGGTTTTTTGACTCTGAAAAACTCAAAAAGTGCTCATGTAACCAAACCAAGATTACTCACACATATATTTGCGTTTATGATTACAATTTTGAAACCTTAGAGACCAAGTATAAAATAGTAGAACTATTATTTTTATTAATATTTAAATGTACACTATATTTATTTTGAAGTATGTATGTTTTGGAGCATGTATGTTATGTTAGCAAGCATATAGAGCAGTGGTTCCCGACGGGGGGCAAATTTAACTTTTTAGGAGGCAATTTGAGAATTCGGCGAAATTCAGACGTTCATCCTTTGAATTTTAAAACAGTTTGAAAAACTCTTTTTGAAAGTAATCAAATATAAAACACAAATTTTAAAAAATAATTAGCAAAATAAATTTTCTGTGCTAAAACATTTTTTGTTTGAATTGTTTTAAATTGACAATTGGGTAAACACAAAAGTTGAATATTTGAAAAACAACTATGGTAAAACTGCAACCACTGTATTTGACGGTTACCCAGAAGAATCGTTAGAACATGGCACCAAGTGTGCTGAGCGTTTCCGTCGAAAAAATAAATACATTGCAGCAAGTGTTGACTTTGACGAAACTATGCCGCTCACAAAGCAAAAAGAGCACTTCCTTGCAAATGAAGGAAATAAACTCTGTTTAATAAAAATGATCATTGAAAAGCTGGAGCAAGACAATTTTACTGTGAAGAAAGCTGCCAAGGATGCAGATACTACCATCTTGACGAAAGCCACTCAACTTGATCAGCAGTCACAACGTGTCATCATAGTTGGGGGAGATATTGATCTGCTTGTGCTTCTGACTGCATTTGCTCCACACTCATCCATGATATACTTCTTGAAACCTGGGAAAGAACAGTCAAGCAATGTTTTGTATTCACCATTAAGTTTCAAGTACTCGCCGATTGTGAAGAATAACATCCTATTCCTGCATGCTTTTAGTGGCTGTGATTCTACATCGGCCTTCTGAAGGCAGGGAAAACTGAAATCTGTCAAGCTTTTGGAAAAACATGCTCACGTACAGGATGTTCCAAACTGTCTCTAATTACCAATATGCTACGCCTCAGGAAGTAAGTGCTGAGGTAAAATATTTTTTTTTAATAACTTAGTTTAAGTAATGAAATACATGTTCAGAAATCGTCGGTCTTCCAAGTAAAGAAGACTAATGGGGGAAAACGTCAGTTTTTTTTTAAAGTTCCGACTATTATTTTTCAACTATTATCTAATACGGAATATTATGTTTTTTTTTTTGCTTTTGCTGTTCACCTCATAGGAACGTAAATTTAAATCGCTTATAGTGCATATTGTTATAAGCTTAAATATTTATAAAAAATAAAAAAACATGTAAATATTAAATGCAATTATGATAAATCACATCAAAAATAATCTTTTATTCTCTGGCCTTCTGGATCCCACATGTGGAGGTGAACAGTGTTGAATTCAGACACTTTTCTACGGGAGGGATTTCTGTGACTGGGGGGGGGGGGTACATTCTACAGTTCCGGGGGTGGGAAATTGCACTTTTTAAACATTAAAAGCATAAAATCCCAAATCTTCCGGGGGGGATGCCCCCCCGGGTAACCCCCTGAATTCAACACTGGAGGTGAAATCGGAAATGGTGAAAGACAAACTACTGTATTATATACAAAGTCTCTTAACTACATGAAATCGTAACATTTAATTGAGAAGAGATTTAGCTAACATTTATCTTGATTAAAACTGAAAATATTTCAATTTCTTATAACAAACATCAATGAGATGAAATTATGCGAAACAAACTAGCGTATAAATTTTAAACTCAGTAATGATTATAAAATCTTTGGTCTTCCATATAAGAACACTGATACGCGTATGGGAATTGCCAGCTGTATACAGATAGCGCCACCTTTTTAATTTAATTTAATTTCTTAATGCGAAACACAGCTCACTCTTTTTTCGTCTGATATGAACTAAAAAAAAATATTTCAGCTTATAACGCCTATTGTTATGCGCACATATATATTTACAATAATAATAATAATAATAGTAATATATAAACATTTAATTTAATTATATTGTTTATCTATATTGCATTCAAATATAGATAAACAATATCAAAATAAATTTTTAATTCTCTGGCCTTCTCAATTCCACATCTGGAAATGTAATTGGATGCCATTAATACTACTGAATCATAAAATGATATTTTTAATAGTAAACAGATGAAG
This sequence comes from Maratus michaelseni, assembly GCA_963931845.1. Lineage (NCBI taxonomy): Eukaryota > Metazoa > Arthropoda > Arachnida > Araneae > Salticidae > Maratus > Maratus michaelseni. The sequence goes on along the minus strand of OZ007588.1, from coordinate 134,994,927 downwards.
AATTCTTATTGCGAAGAACAGAATTATCCCAAAGAAAAAAAAATAATTTATTTAAATTAATGTCGACTTTGCAATTTATTTCACAATGTGATTTAAATCAATTCGAAAATGAGAATAATTTTAACTAATGTTTCCCTTGGTTCTGAAAATAAAAGTACCAACATTATTAACACATCGAGGACGAAGAGATTTCTTCTTTTAAAAAGGAAGCCCCGCCCACGTTCTACAATTTTGCATGTTACACTATTTATCAAATGAGTTTCTGTATTCGTATTTACATTGAAAATGCATGTATGTAATAAACTTACCGTTTGTGATCGAAGCATATATATGAAACAGAGATCATTCGTTTTTCGTCTGATACGCATTTAAAAATATTTCGGTTTATAACGCTTATTGAAACTGCATATATATATTTATAACAATATTAATAATGATAATAATAATAATAATAATAATATTTAGCGATGCATTGCAAGATAAACAATATCAAAATTATCTAGCTTTCTCTATTCCACATCTGCAGATGTAATTGGGGACAATTAATACTATTGAATCATGAAATGATATATTTACAGTACTTTCCAACTTATTTCACAATGAGGTAACATAAATCCCATTTCGAAAGTGAGAAGACGTTTAACTAATTTTTTCATTTGTTATGAGAATGAAAGTAACAGAATTATTAACACATCGAGGACGAAGGATATCCTTCTTTTAAAGTGGATGCCCCGCCCACCTGAACACGATTTGACTGTTTTTGGAAAATGTCTGTCTGTATGTGACAAAAAATTTGTGGGCGGTTTATCTGAAGAACTAATTCACGGAATTTAATAAAAAATTAGATTCAGTTAATCCTTGATATAAATTGGTGCTGATTATGTTTTGGTGTAAATTGTCCAACAGGGTGCGTTGCTATGCTGCATTTTTCGCAATTTCCGCAATAGCTCTATCTCAATAACTAATCCACTAATTTTCATCAAACTTCAGATTCAGTTAGACCTTGACATAAATAGACTCTGTTTCCATTTTGATGCAGATATCCTAACAGGTGGCGCTGCTATGCTACTTTATTCATGATTTTCACAATAGCTATATCTCAAAAACTAATGAACATAATTTCATCAAACTTCAGATTCTGTTAGACCTTGACATAAACAGATTCAGATTATGGTTTGGTGTAAATAGCCCAACAGGTGGCGCTGCTGTGCTACTTATTTCATGATTTTCACGATAACTGTATCTCACGAACTAATGAACATAATTTCATCAAACTTCAGATTCTGTTAGACCTTGACACATCTTGTTGTTGATTACGTGTTGGTGCAAATCTCCCGACAGGTGGCACTGCTATTCTGCATTTTTCAGAATTTACACGATTTTAGCGAAATTCATATCTCAAGAAATAATGCACGGAATTTCATGAAACTTTAGATTCAGTTAGACATTGATATAAATTTGTGCCGATTCGTTTTTAGTATATGCAAAACCTTTGTGAGATAGAAGAAAGTTTTGGGATAGGCACATCCGACTAGTTTTTACTTAAGATGCCCGGCAAAAAAAGAAAAAAAAACTGAAAAACCCCGCTAGAAATTTGGGTATGATCACTGTTTATGTTTAAATTAAAACTTTTCAGCAATATGCAGCATTCAGTGCTTTCACAAAATTTTAGAAAAAAAAGAGAATTCTTACTCTACCTACTTTTAAATATTTTTTTAGAGAATTACGCACAGAGACTTAAGAATACTTCAAATGTTACCAATACAAACTCGCTTACTCTATATCTTTGAACCTTGTTGCTTTTCTTTTCTTTTATTTTATTTAGATGGTGCTGTATAACTGACAGTAAATTTCCCAATACCACATTCACGATCGATAACATAAATTTGAGTGATTCGGATATCTTACTTTTTCATTCTAATTGTTACTTTACATGTTTATATTTATTAAAATTACACAATATTCGTATTTATACAATCACTGTAATATGTATATGTATGCATTAAGTTTTTTTTTTAAAGTATTATTATTATTATATATATTCATTTGTAAATAACATAAACACGAATAGAGAAAATATTTTTCTTAAATAAACGAAACATGGAAGAGTACGGTGATAGGCGTGACTTCAACTAGTTTTAAAATGACTTCAACTAGTAGTCGCAAATGTGTTAAGAACGTTTGTAAACATTAATATTACCCGAAAAGAATATTTTCTGAATTTTCATAAAAGCCACTTTTTTCAAATATGCACACCGAATTCCCATGCTAAATTTTAGCAACGCTTATCATAGAGAAAAATAAATAATGTCTATTTCTAACTGATATGCATAAATTAAGCTTTCCCAGGTAGCACAAAGATATTGGCCAATATCAAAATGTAATATCGGCCAATATCAAACTATAATATAATATCGGCCAATATCAAACTATAATATAATATCGGCCAATATCAAAATGACTTATCGTAAATTGATATTGGACAACGTTAAATGCCCCCCTCCCCCCGTAAAATAATATTTGTGAATTGAGCATATGAATAATTGAATATATTGAAATGAGATAATATTTGTGTTTTTGACATCTGTGAATGTTGGCCAATATTTTCCAACATCTCTGAATATAATTTTTTGACATTAGGTGATATCTTTTGCTGTCACTTGAACTTGAACTTGTGATAGGTTCAATGGGCTTCCAAGTTGCGAAGCAACTGCACACCCTGGCTTTGAGTAGGTGTATATCAAATCCTGAGAGAGCCATAAGAAATGTTTAGCCGCAGTCATTGACTACATAAAAATAGGATAATGTTAAGTATATCAATAAAATAATGAAAATTTACTAGTTAAAGTATAAAAGTAAAAATAGTTCATAGTTCAAAAAAACAAAAATAATGCCAGACGAGGTAAAGTAAAGATGTTAGGAGAGGTTTAAGATAACTTGATCTTGAACTTGTGATAGGTTCAATGGGCTTCCAAGTTGCGAAGCAACTGCACACCCTGGCTTTGAGTAGGTGTATATCAAATCCTGAGAGAGCCATATGAAATGTCTAGCCGTAGTCCAATTGACTACATAAAATAGGATAGTGTTAAGTATATGTATAAAATAATGAAAATTTACTAGTTAAAGTATAAAAGTAAAAATAGTTCATAGTTAAAAAAAAACCCAAAAATATGCCAGACGAGGTAAAGTAAAGATGTTAGGAGAAGTTTAGGAGAAAAGTCAATATAAAATTATCAGTAAAAAATTATATAATAATATATATATATATATATATATATTTAATTAAAGAGAAAAATTTTGAGGTAAGAATTATAGCTCGGAAGGACTATTCATCAAGAACAGTGGAGTACCTTGGTTTTTTCCGGTTGGATGGACTGCAAGCATCGTAGTCAGGTAGCTCATAAATGAGTTCATTTGGAATGTGATTAATGTCATTGTAGAATTTTTTCGCAAGGTGTTTAATGCGATGTTTGAGTCAAGTCGTTTTCAGATCCTTGAGGATTGTGGAGTTTTTGAGGTATCTAGACCCGTTCCTGATGTAACGGAGCTGTTTGTAATGGGTACTAGAGAGGCTGTTCATACTGGTTTTGCAAGTGAAGCCCCAGATTGGACATGCATATGTGATAACAGAGAGAATGCAAGCATTATATATTAAGAGTTTGTTGTGTATGTAGATTGAGTGACTGCGAAGAAGGCGGGCGAGGGTTTTTGAAATTCCGTCGACTTTACCGCGGATATTAAGAATATGCTTTTTAAAGGTAATGCGTTTGTCAATGGTAACTCCCAGGTACTTGGCATCGTCAGACCAGGGAATGGTAGTGTTATTGATGGTTAATCTATTAGGAGTGGAGAAGGTTCTAGAGAAGTAAACAGCAGTAGTTTTAGATTCGTTTATCTTAATGCGCCATTGATCACACCATTCCATGAAGATGTTGAGGTGGTGTTGTAGATTTTTGTAAAGATTGTATGGGTGATGTGCAGTGCCATAGAGAACAGTGTCGTCCGCATAGAGTGCGAGTGATGTGAAGAGTGTGCGTGGAATGTCATTAAAGTATATTATGAATAAAATAGGGCCAATGACTGAACCCTGAATAATACCACAGAGTATCATGTGTAGTAGAGAAAGTGAGTTGTTTACACGACATAGAAGTCACGATCACCAAGGTAAGAGTGTATTAAATGGATAAGTCCAGACGGGAACTTAAGCCGAATTAATTTGTAAATGAGGCCCGCGTGCCAGACTTTGTCAAAGGCCTTGGCGACATCAAGAAATATGGCAGCAGTAGGCTTCTTCTCGTTGAAGTTTTTAGTTAAGAATTCCACAAATCGAAGAAGTTGGTGTTGGGTGGAGTGCTTGGCTCTGAAGCCGAATTGTTCAGGCATAAGAATGTTGTTGTTGTGAAGGAAGTCATTGAGCTGTGATCTAATGACGCGTTCGATGACTTTACTTAGACAGGAGAGAAGACTGATAGGACGGAAATTAGTTGGGTCATTAAGATTGCAGGATGGTTTAGGAATAGGAGAAATGATAGAGGTTTTCCAGGGTTTAGGAAAATAACAGTGTTTGAGGATAGAATTAGTGAGCTTCGTAATGTAGAGAATACAGTTGATAGGAAGTTGTTTAAGAGTATAGTTGGAAATTTTATCATACCCAGGAGATTTTTTATTATTAAGTTTTTGAATAATATTGTTGATCATGATGGGTTGAATTTCGGGGAGAGGGATAGGAGGGGTTGAGAGGAAGTCATTAACAGTATCATTGACATTGTTAAAGTGTGCTTGACTTGCGAGGAAGGGATTCGGAGAGAATTGCCTTTCATATGAGCTAGCGAGGCATTCTGCCTTGTCCTCGTCAGTATACGCAGTTTGATTATTGGCAGTAAGGGGAGGAATAGGGGTATAATTATTATTGAGTTTCTTTTTGATTTGCCAAAGAGAGTTATCCTCGCAAGTAAGACTTTCGAGAAATTTAGACCAGTTTTTTTGCTTATCTTTCTGAATAAGGGTTTTAATTTTATTGTTGAGTCTGTTGACAGCTGTTTTAAGGGTGGGATCTCTGGTATTTTGGTAGAGTCGACGGAGTGTGTTGCGTTGTTTACAGATGTTATGTATGTAAGTGGGTAAGATGTAAGAGTTATTATTTTTGAATTTGGTGTAAGTGGCATCTTTTTGAGCTTTGTAAATGATGTTGTTGAGTTTATTAACTGCGTTATCAATGTCAGTAGTGTTGTTGATTGTGGGGTAGGTAAGGTCGGTGTTGTTGATGTAATTTTGGAATTTATTCCAGTCAATAGCTACTGAAGGAGGAGGAGAGATAGGGTTGATAAGATCAATTTTGAAGAAGACAGGAAGGTGGTCAGAGCTTAGGTCATTAATAACAGAAGTGTTGATAGGGAAGGTAAGATTTTTGGTGATGGCGAAGTCAATAATAGAGGTGTGCTGGTTGCGAGCAACAGGAATGTGTGTTGGTGTAGTAGGTGCGAGGAGACTGAGATTGAACTGGCCAACCAAGTTGTGAAGAGATCTACCTGTGGTAGTGGTGGAATGACAGTTCCACTGCCTGCTATGTGCATTGAAGTCACCAGCGATAAATGCGTGTTGGTGTTGTGTAATGATGTGTGTCAGGTCATTTATGGGGTATCGTCGCCCATGTCGTGCGTAAAAAGATGTGAAGTTGATTTTGGCATGGGGCGAGTTGACGACAATACTGGTGTAGTCAATGCCTGGGAGTGGAATATTTTGAGTTGTGTGATGTGGGATATAATTTTTGATGTAGATGGCTGTGCCACCCCAGTGAGAGTTGGCACGTGGTGTATGATGGAGTTTGTAACCTGGGATGGTGATACTGCAGGAAGGGTTAAGTGTTTCTTGGATTAAGAGTATATCCATTTGTGGATTAATGGAAATAAAGGAGCGGAGTTCATTAATCCTGGGTTGCAATGATTGGCAATTCCAGGAGAAAATAAGAAGAGAAGAGAAATTTTTGTTATTGTAATTATTCATAATTGGTAATGTTGAGCTCCGTAGAAAAGGCGTCTAATTCTTTTATTATGATATACATTTTGTCGAATGGGTTGTTGCAATTTTTTGATTTGATGGCGATGTTTTTTAAATGTTTTAGGAGTTTGGTAATTTGGAGAAGTTCCTTCATGTCTTTGAAGGTGTCAAACATACCTTTGAATGTGTTTGTATAATTATTTTGTATAACAGGTGGTGTTTTATTTTGTTTGGTGTAACTGGAAGTGTCCTCAACTGGGGCTTCCTGGATATCGTTATTCACGTCAGTAGTGGTCTCACTGTTGTTGATATCGTTTGGTTTATCATGAATGGTGTAATTGTAGGGTTTGAAAATGTCTGCGATGTCAGCAATTATATTTGGTTTTTGGTGTTGCGGTTTTGTTTTGGTGTTGAGTGTTGCGGTATTTTTTTCTTAATGTTGTTTGGATTTTTTGGGCAACCTCTGTATGAGGCCGGATGGGCACCGTTACAATTGGAACATTTTGGAATTATTTTACCTGTCTTGGGGCAGTTATCAGTGAGGTGCTCTTCTGAGCATTTAAGACATTTTGGTGTTAGGCTGCACGTCTCGGAGGCGTGTCCGAACCGTTGGGGGATGTAACATTGTTTTGGGTTATTGTTGTTTCTGAAGTATTCAATACGAACACTTATATCACAAAGTTCCTCAATTTTATAGATCTTCTCAAAGTTAGTGCAAGGGAGGACGTTGACCATGTAAATTGGCATACCTCTGCCAGTTTTGCGACTCTTAAGCATGGCGGCTCGGGTGGCCTTAAATCCATGGTTACCAAGGTCTTCGATAATAAGTTGGGGGTCTGTGTTGGGGGGGATTCCCCTAATACAGATTTTTTTTGGTCGAAGTTCTTTTGAGTTAAGGGTGTTAAAATTCATATGTTTGTCAGTTAGGTATCTTTGGATATCTCTAAATTGGCTGACAGATTTGGGTAGAACTTTTAGAAGTTCCCCGGAGAGGCTGACTTGAGGAGGATTATCAGAATCAAGGGCTTTTATCTCTTGGGCAACTTTGCGCCAATCCATATCTTTGAATTCAATAAAGAAGGGGTGCTTGTCGTTTTTTGAACATTCAACATCGGTGCTTGCAGCACCATCTTGAGCAGATTCCTGATCCATAAGATCATGGTTATCAAGATTAGCTTCGGAATTTAGATTACCGAATTTATTTTTGAGGGGAATTGGATTTTCAGATTCAGAATTTTTTCTTTTTCCTGTACGGGGGGGGGGGGGGATTAGAATGTGAGCTAAAATTCTTTAGAATTTGGAGTTTTTCCCATTGGTTATTCCCTAGAAATCTAATATAACCAGTTCTACAGGCTAAATCAATTAAATCTAATCTAGATGGCTCCTCCAAAATGGTTTAAGAGAACTGCTGAAAGAGAAAAGATGTTAAAGAAAGCTTTTAACAAAAACTGGTGGGAGTAGATTTGTCTGTTACTGGGGGAAAAAATGTCTGACAAAATTATCGTTTAATTATCTCGTATTTTGCAATCACAATGGACATATTTTTTTTTACGTTCTTTTAGAAAAGATTTATTTAATTAAATATCACTTTTTATTATTGAGTTTGTTGGAAATTTTGTAAAAAAATATTTTAAATTAAGTAAGAAATTTAAAACTTTGAAATTTAAAGGAAATAAGAAATTTGAAAGCTTGCTGTGTTAAAAATCGTGTGTTCCCCTTGCACAAAACTATAAAGAAAATTTTAACAACCTCAATACTTTGAATTTTGCTCTGCGAGAAATTAAATATATATTTTTTATTAATTTTAAGTCTGAAATATGTGTAATTTTTTTCAAAAATTGATGCACTATACAAAAGTTAACACGCACATAAATTAGCCCTAAAAGCTTATTATTATATAATAATAATTATTACTTAGATGATTTATATAAAATTTATTAATAGTGTCTAATTAAAAAATCAGTGACCTACTTTTGAAACTAAACTTGTATTTCAATAATAAAAAATAAAATTCTTATAAAAGTCGGAAATTCGAAAGCCTTTTAAAAAGATAAACGCGCATCCATTTAAAAATTACGTAAATTGAATATTTTTCTTGTAAAATCATTATTAAAAATAGTATAAAATACATAGTATAAAAACAGTATAACAACATATTTAGTTTTTTATAAAACACAAATTTTCACATTATTTTTTTATATATAACAATGACTGTAGATTTCCACATAAAATTTTTATATAGGCCTTTTCTTTCTGTGCAAATTTCACTCCCGATGCCTCCATCAAAGGCACATTGACGAAAGCTACACAAATGGGCGGACCTTTAGAATTTCTCTGTTCACTTCGGTCAAGATTACAAACTTCGTCAGATATGCTGCATATCGACAATATAATTTTTACAACATTGGACAATGTAATCAAATATTAAAAATAAGGCATTAAAAAGTCAAGTTTTTTAAAAATGGCCCAATTATTAAATTTTATTGTTTAGAATACTATTTCTGTATTAAGATGTCATAAGTAATGCAAAAAGGTCTTTTGAATGCTTTCTTTTCAAAACTAATTTTAAGTTATGTCTGTGAATATCAGCAGTTGTTGTAAATTTGACGTACGACATTCAGCGACTTTCGAAATATTGGCCAATATTGCAGTTAATATTGGCCAATATCTCTGTGCTACCTGGGTTGGGAACATATATATATATAAAATTGGAATTAATTTTTAAATTTTCAAAAAAAACAATAAGTTTTCACAAAATTCTTTTAATTTTCGTTGAAATTTATGCTCATAAACCAAATTTCAAGTCATACGATCCACAAGTTTTGGGATTACAATTATTCAAAAATTTGATCCCCAAGATCTATTTTCTGAATTTTTAAACATATATCTCTGATTTTTTTGTATTAACATACTACTTAAGAGGCTATAAATATATTAAATATATTAAATATCACTTTTTATTATTGAGTTTGTTGAAAATTTTGTACACATTTTTTTAAAATTAAGTAAGAAATTTATAACTTTGAAATTTAAAGGAAATAAGAAATTTACATTAACACCTGGTCACTAATGTTGATCCAATGGGAGAAATGTTTTTAAATAACTCGTTTGCATTTCAATATTTATAAATGATTGTTTTTTTGCACTGAATAGCTGAGATCTATCTCTATGAAGGGCGTCTTTTACTTTTTCGATTTTGTTTGTACTTTTTTTTTTAGGATAGTTTCACATTCGAAACCGGTTTTGAAAATGAAAGTATCTAAATAATAATAATAATATAATAATAATAATAAAGTAAACAAAATCGAAAAAGTAAAAAAAGGCCTTTATAGAGATCGACCTCAGCTATCCAAAGCAAAGAAAAAAATCATTTAAAAATATTGAAATGCAAACGAGATTGAAATGCAAATGATTTTTAAAAATTTCTTCTATAGGATTAACATTAGCCAGCTAATGTTTTCGCGTGTGTGAATATCGCCTTCTCAAACACATCTTATTTTCATAATTCCTATTACTTAGTAATATGAATTAAGAGATTTTGAATAATGTTAAATAAATAGGAATTCCATGTAGTATTAATACCGCATGGGAAAAAAAAAGTTCTGTATCCATACTTGAGTGTGTTCTGAGTTCACTCTACAGCATTTTATTCCAAGATCACTGGAAGCCTAATAATGACTGGACAGTGCGCCCGATTGACTGTTGCTATTTTCTGCTTATGTTATTCGAATACGCGTGCCATTTGACGGCTCATTCCTATATGGATTTTTTACCTAACGTCGATAATTATCCTTTCACACTGGTGTTGCCAGTTTGGTCTCCTTTTTCATTAAAAAATTAAGAGTTCAAACAGAAAATTCCGAAAGAAGAATTCTTTTTTTATGTAATCACGAAATGTCTGTCATTAAATAAAGCAAAACTTTCCCTTCGGAATTTCTGTTAGGCATTAGAAATTTTTGAACAAGTGGGTAAGTGTGATTGAAGATCACACAAAGGGTTTCGTTTAATATTCCTTTCAAAACACACTTTATCCGCTATTATACTCTGTCATAATAATATCTGTCATGTGGACTAAATGCGATATTAAAAAAAAAAAATAATTTCAAAATTAAACATGTACACCTTCAAAATGTTAAAATGTGCGAATATTTACATAATCGGGTTTTTATCATGATTCAATACGTTCCTCAAACTCATATATTTACTATTCTCTATTACTCATATTGATACTCGCTTTGTATTATTCTCAAACATTTGAAAAATCCGTTAAACTTCCCGAGGCTAACGAAAAAGACAGGTTACCACGGTACATTCCACTTATCTTTTTTACAGACCGCTAGAGTGACGTGTGATCTTTTCGTACACCTGCATTGGTGCATTCGAGCATCACCTGACTCCCGCGGTTTGTAAAAAAAGATGCGAGTAAAGCACCGCGGTAGCCTTTCTTTTTCGTTATCCTCGTAAACTTCCAATATGACGTCAGAGTAATTTTATTTTTAATTCTTTAATGACGTGATATTAATTTGCCTTCTGTACATACACATACTCATACTCCTTGTATTATTGAGAAATCTTTGAAAAATTCCGTTTTATTACAAATATGACGTCATAACCTTTTTTTCAATTGGTGAAACTTTTTATTTCATTTTCATTTTACACGTGGAAATCTTTCAATAGAAAATTAATTATTGTAGAAAGATTTTTATTATGGATTTTTAATTGTTGGCAACTGCTATAATGAAAAATGTTTAAATTTAATATGAAAAGGCTGTTAGAATTTTGGTTTTTTATCTCTATTTATTAAAATAATACGATTTTTTCCAATTTTAATATTTTGAGCTTCACAGCAAGTATTCAGCTATATACACACAAAGTTTCAACTCTGTAAGTTATATAGTTTCTGAGAATGGCTCTGTGACAGACAGACAACGCAGCGGGAGAAATAGGGCTTCGTGAGATGAACGAAACCCTAACAAAAAGGGAGGCCAAATTGGCAATCCTATACATATTATCTGTCTATATGATATTAGGTGTCTTGTGCCAGCTTTTGGCTCGTTTCTTATAGGACGGCTCTAATATCATTCTATCAAAAAACTGAAAAATTTATTATCATTTCGTCAGGGTTTCGTATCATTTCGTTCACAGTTTTTACAGTTTACAGCGTATAAAACTGTTGTAATTTTTTTGTAACGTTTTTCACTGGTATCATTACGACAGAAGATAACAAATATGTGAAATTTCCATTTGGAAAAATAAGGCAATATTTTAAAGAAAATATAATATTTAAAGATGTGATTTATTTTTTAGTACTATTCTTTACAAATAGTTATTGTCGGCTTATTTAATCGCAGAATTCTGAGAAAAAATAAAACAAAGTTTGGTACCTTTATATTAGCCGTGGTAGGTTATTAATCGTCAAATAGTGTTCCCATCGCCATTATTTGTATTGCATTAATTTCATTTAAAATATAAATGTTTCACTCATTTCATTTAAAATACATACATTTAAAATGTATATATTACACATATTTAACATGCATATATTATATACCTTTAAAATACATAACTGTCATTTAAAATACATATATTACATACATTTAAAATACATGCCTTTTACCCATTGCATTTAAACAAACAAAAGAAATAAAAATAAAAAATAAGAAATGTATAATAACAAAGTAAGAAATAATGCCACAAACCAAAGCATTTTATCATCATCATCATCATCATCATCCCAAAACATGGTTTCAGGCTATAAGCCTGTTCCTGCCTCAATCCATCTTTTTCGCGGCCTTCCTCTGTCTCTTTTCCCCCTTGGCTTATAATTAAAGGCTGCTTTTGGTATAAGATCAGTATTCATCCTTTCGATGTGGTCCCTCCATTTCCTTCTGTAACTTCTCATTTATTAATTAATTAATTATCCTTCTGTAATTTCTTATTAATTTCTTATTTTCGAGATGAAATTTTTGAGAAGTGTGAAGGGATGTTCAATAATGGACAAAATAAAGAATGATTACATCAGAAGAGAGCTTGAAATTATACCAATATTAAATAAGAAATTACAAAACATTTTATTACATCATCAAAGCATTGTTTCTAATTTACACCTGCGTAAAATAAAAGCTGCTATTGGCGAAAAAAATATTTTTTACGAGATTTGCGCACAGTTAACATAAAAGTACCCAAATATTACTAGAGAAAATACTAGTAACGATAAAATAAGCATCTTTACGTACACTGTTCTGGTCGATGGATTACGAAATACTAATATATATATATATATATATATATATATATATATATATATAACGATAAAACATTATAAGAGCTAGATAAAAGATAAGATGGCATAAAAAATATCCTTTCATAATGGAAGGAACATCATATTTTTTAAAGACACTTTTTTTAAAAGTTGATTTAAAAAAAAATATTTTCATGTTTTGCGTGAGTTGAGTAATATTTGAAATATTTGCAAGATTTCGATGTATATACTTTACTGTTTAAATTTAAGAATAAAGATGCTTTAAAATCCAATTACCCATATAAAAATTAGGTAGCTAGAAATGTAATTTAATCAAAAAATATGCCTTAATATTTTTTTTGTCAAGTAATTAAATTTTTCTTCGAAGAAAAATGCTCGCTTTTAATAATTTATTTAAAAAATGCATTTTAGAGTGAAGGAAAAGATAATGAACATATTTTGAAAAGCACTTTAGTGCAAAAAATCTAATATTAATCTGAAACAAAAAAGGAAATCATACTTCAAGCATAGTTTATGTAACACTTTCCAACACGTCCAAAAATAATTTTACAAATCTTTACCGTTTAATAAGGTGAAATATGATATCTACGTAAACAAGGTCAACTAGCGGTCAACGGGTGGAGAGGCCTACCTTTCGGCTTAAGCTCAACTAGCCCCGTCCGATATCTCCGTAAACAATTTGGAAAACGCATAACATATTTTAAAAACCTAATTTCAGGAGTTATCAACAATATTCAAGAAAGTATCAGAATTCTTTTATGCAGCCATATTTATGATCTATAGATTTGTATATATATTACATATAATGCTAAATTTTAGTTCAGTTAGAAAACGCGCAGCACAGTTTAGTATTCCTCCTCCGGAATTTCAGTCAATAAACGGAAATGTACTCGAAAACTTTTGTGCTTTCCTGTATATGATGTATAGAAATTATACACACTAAGTAATAGACAAAATACGAGTTAAATTTAAAAACACGTTCAGCAACTGAAAAAGCACTTCCAGCAATTATTATAAATAAACAGTTCCGAATTTTTTGTCTGTCCCTGTAAATGAACGATTGATGTTATACACGAAATATTTTAGTATAGTAAGCTTCCCGTAATGCACAAAGTGATATATATCAATTTCAATATGCTTGAAATATTGACACATTATTAAAATAAACCGCAAACGTTTTTTCTCCATAACCGTAATGTAATGGAATTATTTTGAATGTCCCTGTAAGGGAACTATAGTGCTATGAACATCGTATTCTACAGTAAGCTTCTTGTAGTCTCCTCAGTGATATATATCAATTTCAATATGTTTGAAATATTGACACATTATTAAAATAAACCGCAAAGGATTTTTCTCCATAACCGTAATGTAATGGAATTATTTTGAATGTCCCTGTAAAGGAACTATAGTGCTATGCACACCGTATTCTACAGTAAGCTTCTTGTAGTACACCTCAGTGATATATATCAATTTCAATATGTTTGAAATTGTGTGACATCATTAAAATAAACCTCAAATGATTTTTCCCCCATAGACCAGGGCATGAAATTTCAGTTGAAAAGGTACTAGTCAGACTAAAATTTTTGTTCGCCACTTATTTACATTCATTCAGACAGTAACGCCGGCCACCACACCTGTCCAGAAAATGAACTATTTATGACAAACCTGGATTTAAATTGACCATTGTTAGAAGGAGCTGTCTGTTAAATCCAGAATATTTACATTCATGAAAAATATTAACAATTTTTAAAATGTTAAGAATTTGGGAGAAAACGAATAATTTTTACCGTGTTTCAAGCAGCTGAGCTTAGGTGGCGAAGCCTGATTCACTTCGCGCAGGAGTGAAGAGCGATCAGATTCGGCCTCGAAAAAGAAAAAGCAGCCTTGCGCAGTGCGAAAGCGGGGGAACGAATGCAGACAGGTGAGGTTCGTATCTCATTGAAGTGGGTGACGCCGCATTTTTTCTTCTTTTGGAAGATAAAGGCCGTCGCTTGATTTTAAAACACTTCCGCGTGTCGCTAGATTGAGGCACGATATTCTGAGTGTATACAGTTTGATTTGAAGCACAACATTTCAAAATACGAAAGTTACTTGCCAACCTTAAATATTTGCTCGCCAATGGTGAGCGGGCGAGCGGAAATTTCGTCCCCTGCTATAGACCGTAATGTAGCGGAATTCTTTTGAGTGTCCCTATAAAAAAACTGCAAGTGCTACACACTTCATTTTCCATACATCATTGTCTATATATACAATATATATAGACTACGATATAATAAGGGTTCATAAAATATTTTAAATTAAGCTAATAACATTGAGCTATATATATAACAGGAGTTCAGAATCAGCGGTCAGAAGCATGAAAGGCAAATGGAACTTGCAGGGGCAAAAGTAAAAAGTAGTCTGTGTTGTCAAGACAGATATTAGTATTCTTATTTACTATTATCCCAATTTATGCTTTTATAATTAATCTATGGTTATCTAATTCATAAATAAATCACTAATCATGTAAGGGAATGCGATAGACAGCATGTTTTGCCATGAATCCGATCTAAAATTATCGTCACTGTATCCTTCTCCACTGACCGCTGGAAATCATGTTCGGCATTAGGAAGACAGATCTCCTGTTATATTTGGTGCTCAGTGGCTAATAAAGAAAAAATCTTCAGAAATTGGACGCACACTTAAAAAAAAAAAAATACTGTTTTTGATTTAGATATTGGACAATCATAAGAAAGAACTTGAGGGATAATCCTATTGACAGGGTAAAACCGTTTGTCGGGAATAATGCAGGAACTTTGAAACATCACACAATAAGCTGGATGATTGAATACTGGCCGGTGCAAAAGTACTGGTGTCCAATTGGAAACAACACATTTGGACAGTAAAAATTTGTTGTCGCGAATATCGCTGCATTCGTTCGTTAAGGGATATTATTATAGATAATTCATTCTACCTATCAATTTAATTGAATCGGCCATTTTGAAAACAGGTCAACTCCAATTTTTTCACAGAATAGGTTTTTAGTGGATTCTTATTCAATAAACATCAACTCGTCGAATTCATATGAAAACGGGTCACATCTCAATCACAATGGTGTTTAGCCAATGTTTACATCCAGCATTCACTTCGAAAACGGACCCAGGGGTCGGAAGTAGCACGCTACAAGTAGCGCTACAGTAGCCGCTACTTTTTACAGTAGTTTGTAGTGTAGCGCGCTACATTTTGAATAATGTAGTGTAGCGAGTAGCGCGATACAAAAAATCAATAGTTTGTATCGAGAACCGACACTACTTTTAACGCTACTTCAGGGGAAAAGGAAAAAAAAAAACTAACATTTTGTAAATCACATGGCCGAAGCCTGCTTCTTTTATGCAAAAATTTTTCTGTTCAACAATTTGAGAATCTCAGTGGTAAATCTCAGCTTCAGTGTATAGCAACGTTTCACATGAAGTCATAGATTTTCGCCATTGACACTTGCTGCTAAAATCAAGTTCTAACACAGAAAATGAATTCATTTTCATGCTGGCAACACTTGTGTATATTTTCATTATTAAGTCTTCATGTTTTAACACCGGGTTTCTTATTATTCGGAATAGCTTTATTTACAGATTTATTTATTGTTTCCATTTAAAGCAGTTTGTCTGTAATTTTCTAGATTATAATATCTCTCTTAATTTTGCTACGAAATTTTAATGTGTGTATAAACTAACATTTTTGAGACAAACACAAAACATTTTCTTATATGTTATCCTTTTTAATTTTTTAATGCCCTCGGTTATGTAACATTTATTTCATTATATCTCGGCAGACACAGTATAACGAGGGGTCACTTTATTATTTAATCCTTGTCTTCAATTTAATAGTGTAAATGGAACCCTTTGACAAAATCTAAAAGAAACGAAGTAGTGACTACTTTTAAAAAGTAGTTTGTAGTCGCTATTTTTTAAAACATGTAGTTGTAGTTGTAGTTAACTACATTTTCGATAAAGTAGTTGTAGTTGTTGTTCTTTACAATTAAAAAAATAGTTTTTCCGACCCCTGAACAGGCCATATTTGGAAGATGGCCCCTTTTCCAACGAATAATCCTGCCTATCAAGGTAAAATCCCGATCAATTACAATAAAATCCAAGGTATAGACAAGTTCATCCGGTACATTCCCGAAGGACGCATAGATTTTTATAAAGAAATAAATGAATGGCCGACCAGTTGAGAGGAAGAACCACCCGAAGATTTATAAATTTTCTTTGTGCGTAAAATCTGTTTGTTTTTTGTTCATAATGTTCATAATGTTTATAATATAATATTGGAGTTTATATATGCATACTTTAGTTGATATTTTAAATTAAAAAATGTAAAACATTTGGCTAAAAAAGTGAAGTTTATTTTTGAAAACCAAATGAAAATGCTTCATCTTTTATCCTGAAAAACGGTTTTTCTAAGCACCCAGTGCAGAACAAATTTTGATTGTGGCATTCTTTCTACTTAATATTAATATATACGAGGGAAAATCATTAAGTAAGACAAAATTTAATTAAACAATAACTAAACATTTATATTCACTTCAAAACGATTTTTATTTCTCAACCTTTATCCACCAATATTTAAGCACATATATCACCATTTTATCAGTTATCCAACACCAGCTGCATAACATTCTTTGGGTTGCTGTTTCAGCCACATTAGGACTTCAAGTTGAGCACAGGAGACAATTCAAAAGTTTGGTTGGCAACTGCTTCAACATCCACCATACAGCTTCGACTTAGCCCCAAGCGATTTTCATCTGTTTTGTCCACTAAAAAACAATCTTGGAAACAAGATGATGTTCACAAATGATGAAAAGGTTCACTTTGAAGTCCTAATGTGGCTGAGGCAGCAACCCAAAGAATCTTATGCAGCTGGTGTTGGGGCACTGATAAAACGTTGATATACGTGCATAAATATTGGTGGAGAATATGGTGAGAAATAAAAATAGTTTTGAAGTGAATATCATTGTAAGTTATTATTTAATTATCTTTTGTGACTTTCCCTCGTATATATATATATATATATATATATATATATATATATATATATATATATATATATATATATTACAATTTAAGTTGGAGCCTTTTAACCAGTTTTTTGCTTTTTCTGTAAAATTTCAAAAACCCCTTTCAAAATGACCGATTCAATTAAGTATCCGTTGATCTAAATCTAAACATGTAGCATATTAGGTCTCGATTCTGATACTTTATTGTTTTTAAATTGGTTATAATGTGATTTAACTTATTTTACTAACACTTAATATCCCTTACATTTGTTTAAAAAAATTAATAAATATTTGCGTTATTGACAAATTTAAAATAAATCTTTTTCACAAACTATAGGTATTACGTATTAACATTTAAATCAGAATATTATTCTGTTAAATACTCATATAATCTTCACATTATATTATTTTCTGGAGATTTAACAGATGTCAAAGTGAGTAAAGATTCTAAAAGTAACGCTTAAGTTTCATTATGAAATAAAAAAAAACAGTTTTTTTTCCTGGATTGCTTTAAAATGTTAATTACGCCTGTAAGATTTTATTTACAAAGTTAATATCACTCTATTGTTGGAACTTTAGATTTCAGTAAAAAACAATGCAATATAATGCAAATCATTCTGAAGGAGAAAAAATAAGTTTTCTTTAGAAAATCTTTTATTTTTGTATTTTGCTTTTCTTAGGCATTTTTCTAACAGAGTTAATTAAAGCTGCGTGTCAAAAGCTATTTGAGAGAGAGAAACCCTATTAAGAACCGTTTAAAAGTTTTTCAACCATCAAACCCGATTTCTAAAGAAATGTACTGTGTAAAGAAAAGAAAACTGTGAAGTGAATACTTTAATAAGTTTAAGCAAGCGAACTTTTGGAAGATTTTTTTTCTTTAAAAACTAAAGTTCTATATTATGTGAATGGCTTCATTTAAGAAACTTGTACTTTTCAAATAATAATATTTTCAATAATCTCCGATAATTTATTACGAAAAATTTCCAAGAAAATTCAGTTTTTTGTTATATGATTCATTAAATGGTAACAGTGTCTAATATAGTACTTTAAATAAATATATTACTCTTATAAGATATAAAAGAATAAAAAGTTACATTGTTTCTTTTGTTACATTGTGGATATTCTTAGGAAATATTCAAAACACTGATTTCTAGTTATTTATTTCAATGCGAAAATTGGGAATAAAACGAATATGTAATATAAAATAGTAAACATTATTACAACCGAATAATAGATTGAAAAATAATTTAAATATATAAAATAGAGTCATACACAAAAGCCAAATTAATTCTTATAGTTTTAATAGAGTGGTATATCAGTTTGAAATTTTTCATTTATATTACTTCATTTTATCCTAAATGTGGCTTAGTAAAATTATGTTTATTATCATCGAAATAGTGCAAAAACATTTGTGGTTAATAAGGCTAAATTAGGTGTGTATATAACTTAATAATAACACACACACACATATATATGTATATATGTTAAAGAAGTAATACAAGTGTTAAATCTTAAGGAAATTCGGGTTTTTCGGTTGTTTGATTTATGACGGCTGATTATCTACACGAGGAATATAGGCCCTAGGAGGAGGGGGGGGGCCCTCCGTGGGGGTCTTTCTAAGGGATCCTAACCCGTATTTAAGGCAAGGTTAGAAGAGAACTACGGAAATCTCCGAAAGGTTAGGTCGACGGGCGCGACAGAGGTTTGAGAGCAGAATCTCTCAGCCATTGGTGGGGCTCGGGTGTTTCGGATAAAACAATATGCGCATCAGCATTATTTTTTGAGCACTTTATAGAAATCTGCTTAAAAATTCCTGTAATTATGTTTACTATACCTCAATATGTACCAGTTGTTTTCTGTAAACAATGTAATCGGGAAACAAATTAAAAAATAATGATGAAAAATAATGATGAAAAATAATGATGAAAAATAATGATTAAAAAATAATGTGGCAAAGTAATTCTTGAACTACTTAATATTGTTACACAAAATTTTATAGATTAACGATTATGTTTATTGATTGAACCCAACTTTGTTATTTTACCAAAGACAAATTTTATGCATAGATAAATGTGTTTGGATGTGTGCATGGATAAATGTGTTCGGTTCAAATGTGTTTGGAAAAATTATGTAATCCTTTCAAATTTAAATTAGAACTCGGAATTTTAGCTAAAATATAAATAAATTTAAATTAAAAAATGTGCTACAGTGTTTGAAGTATACAAGGGACAGCGAACTGCTTTGCATCCGAGTGCCAAATGTTTACAAAAAATAAATATTTTTTCTGATTATGCCATGCAAAACCAAAACATTTAGTGTATCAAATAATAAAGAATTAAAATTACTTAAAATTTTGTATGTAGGATAAAAAATAAATAAATATGGGTAACATTTGGTGTTTTTTATACCTCAGAAAGTAATTAAAAAATTGCTTTATCTGTTTTCGTATCTTAGATGTCAAATAATTGATATCAGCTTCAAATTTTATTTTGACAAGAATGCAAAGTAAAATGGAGTCACCTGGCAAGACATTTCTACTTTAGTTTTTCATAGTATTGATTTCCAAAAATAATGATTCGCAAAAAATAATTTCAAAATGGCAAGCGCTAAATTCTTCAAACATTTTAACACCTTATAATATTTCCTTTCCAATAATCTTCTAATAATCCTATAATCGAAAAATTTTTGGGCCAATATTGAGCTATATTGGGATTGATTAAAGTGCATTTCAGTTTCTCCAATTTGTATGACAACAGCAACCAATCGAATCCCGACAAACCCAGCTAGTCTAAATTAATTCATTTTGTGGAATTTCATTATATTTTGATTTATAACTTGAATCTATGGCATGCCCGTGCCGAAACTAATCTGTCTCGTGCCACCTACGTCACGCATGTCGCAGGTTTGCCGCCTCTGAAGTATATTAATAAAGCAGAATTTTTTAACAAAATTTAAGATAGGCGCGCTTGCTTCCATAACACTTTCATAAACGAAAATATACCAACTGTTTCTTACTTTTGAGACACACGTACTGTTTATAATCTAAACTCAATAACATTATATATTTATAAACTATACTCTATTTTATTATAATGAAAAATGCGGTTTTAAAGTTAGGTGTTTTCAAGATATCATTTGCCGAAATTTTGAAATAATTTGCCCTTGTTCCACTTTTACCAGTTGTTTTATCCCTTAAATATTACAATTCAAACCAGTAACTTAATCTACGCAATGTCTGTTTTATAATCAAGCCTACTACTACACGTAGGAAAAACATTTTTAATTTGTAAAAAAATACAGATTAACCTATAACTGCTTACAAAATCTGAGGCGCTTCGCTTCCCAGTACTATAGTTTTTCGCACAGGCGTATTTATGCGATTAAATAATTCGAAAATTACTAATCGGTAATACTGGTGATAAAAATTGTAGCGATTGATACATATACACTTGGTCAAGGTCAGTTTGTTTCACTCCAAAATAGTGGGCTGAGTTATACGACCGAAAAAAAAAAACTAGTAGAGGTAGGTATTTTCTAAAGGCGTATGTATACGTCTGTGGCAGCTGAAGCATGCACTATACAAAGCGTATATATACGGCCGCGGCAGTTGAGGGGATTATAGAAGTCAGTTTATATGTATAAGTATCTGCATACAGGGAAAAAGATTCATTTGCTACGGTCCATAAGAGCTTTGATGCGTATGGTGTTTAGACTAGAACTTTAAATAGCTCTATTTTAAACAGCCTACGTTCAATAAAAGTACATCTCTATTAATATTTTCCTCATGAATATAATTGTTTTCGGTGTAATAGTATACTTCACCACATTAAATTTCACAATTTTCGTTGAGTGACCATAAATAAAGTTAAAATGCTAGAATAATTTATTTCGCACCTTAATCTTTACTATGAAAGCAATGAACATATTATAGAACTATGAGCTGTCTTTAGTAGCCTGTAACGTTTCCTCTTAAAAATAATTTATGTCACCAATTTGTCTTGTTTTATGGCCACTAAAATGTTTACCACAAGATTTGAGTGCGTTATTGTTTGAAAGCAGGAATGTTAGTTGATCTCCGTTAAACATTGACATTAGAGATGAAAATTTGATATATGTAAAAATCCAGGAGGATTGTTCATGTTGCATTCACGTTCTATAATAAAATAAATTATTTTATTATTATTACAATTACATCATTTAATACTATTACAATTAATTCTATTATATGAATAAAATTTACGTAAGCTTTTAGATTTGGACATGTGGAATTTAACCCCTTCGGCCCTGACGTCCTACTAATAGAACATATCTTTTATTGAGTATTATTTTGTCTTAAACATTATTTTTATTAATTCCAGCATCTAATAGTGATAGTATGAATCTCTACTTTTCCTATTATGACTTCACTTATGTATTTAGTAAGTATAATAATAATAATAATAATAATTTAATAATAATAATAATTTTCATAATTATTAGCAAGCCGTTGGTATTTCTTTTAATTAAAACACACGTTTCACTCTTTAAATTAAAATTTGTGAATCCTTTTCCGAATTGGTAATTTGTGATAAAAGATAAATAATATTACTAAATTTTTATGCTTGTTTAATTTAGTTGTAATACGACATTTTCCAAACGTCTTCAAAAATTCTTCCTTAGACTATTGTTATATGAAAAACACGCAAAATAACTACATTTGTGAGGTTTTGGTAAAGGATGCATTCGTCAACTTTCATTAAACCCTAACTTCTGTGATTCCGATAGCTATTTTTAATTTTGTTTGCATAACAGTAATTTTTTCCCCAAAATTGGAAAACAAAATCAGGGCCGAAGGGGTTAAATAATGCGTTTTTAATTTTTTGAAATCGATATTTCATGGGGTTAACATTACAGTGGAGTAAGCCAAAAATTTGACAAATCTAGATAACCACATTTTTACTGAACGTATTTGAATTTATGTTCAGTGCGACAGTCAAATAAGTCATAGTTCACTTAGGGAGTCGCTAGAAGGCAAAACAAGTTGGACCACTTAATGCAACGGCAATACGACAAGTTTCACAAAAGCTTTCATTTCTATAATTACTAAATATTGACTTACTCCACTGTCATTCTAACCCCCTTATTTATGCAAATGTTATTTAGTAAAACCAGTGGATCCGTGAGAAGATTTTGCACTGCAGTCTAATATTTTTTAGCAATATCTAATATTTTTTAGATGCAAACTTCTAAAAAAATAATAAGGACTAAAAATATCCTCAAACAACATTAGTCAAGCCAGAATATCATCTCATTTATTTCATCAAAGTTATAGTAAAAACTGACGCCAAAAGAAAATTTATCAATCGTATTTTAACTGCATTAGAAGGTGACATCATCTGTTTCGAAAAAAAAAAAAATGAGCATTTGAATTTAAATCTTGCATTTTAAACATAAATATAAAATAAATCCGTGCAACAACTATGTATCAATCACTTTATCTTTATTGAAATTTTTTTTTTATAATTATTGTTGCGGTATTTTATTTTTGTGGCAACACTGATTTGAAGAAAACCTTTCATTACATTTATCAAAACAATGCCTATTTAATTTTTAATTAATTGAAAATGTTAATCAAAATACATGTTTTAACGAAATGTGTGTGTACTATGTCAGAAGCCGCTTCATAGATGGTATCACATTTATCGTTCTGCGTTTTTTAATTGCTTCGAAAAAGAGATGTTGACAACATAAGTAATATATTGAATGAGATTTGATTTGTAAAATTTGTCAGTAGTAAGATTTTGTGAGAAGACTTATAAGTCAATATGTTTCAAATATCTTAAAAATTTTTGAGAGTTTTGCTTCAGTCATGTTTTTACAGACCAGTAAGATCGAAATAAACAAAAATTTAAGCATCATATGGACTAAATCTTACAGATTGTCCCACATTGTTAAAAATTTGCACCAGACTGTTCAATCATTCGACCGTTTTTATAGAAAACGGTTACATAACCGTTTAACTATATTCCGACCACAATATGAGTAATAATATGGTCAGAATAGGGTTAAAATATGGTTATATAATCATTTTCTAATATAAAAACGGCCAAATGACTGGACTGTTAGATGAAAACTTTAAACAGTGCAATGCAAGCAAACACTTTTGATGGGTAATAATATATATACTTTTCAAATTTAAGTGCTTCAAAGTATTACCACATTAATAATATAATAATATATATTACTAACATTTCACGCATCTTGCTGCTTACTATTTTTTTCCTGAACTGTAAATGAGTTAAGTCTGTCTGAGGTATGTAAAGAAGCGGAAAACCATTATATCACATATGGATAAATAGTTGTTTCGGCTTTCGAGCTTTCATGCGTGGAAAGTTTGATCTTCTAATGATATTTAACAATAGATAATACTAAAGAGAACATTTTCGACTTGTGCTATGGTATGAAATAGTAGGTCACATGGCAAGTTAACCTAAAAATATTTAATGAATTACAAAGTTGCGAAATCTCCGAATTTTTGAATACTAGTATTTTGGTATAGATATTTTTGCTTATTTAATCTCAGAATTCTCCAATTAAAGAAAACAAAACATTTTATACGAAAATACTGGTCTTCAAAAATCCGGAGACTTATCAGCTCTGCTAAATACATCACAACTCTAGAAACTGAATAGAGGTATAGTAATGACTTAATAGGCTGTTATTGAAAACAGCATATAAGAAGTTGAAAGAGATGGGTTAATATTTTGGAAGCAAAATAATATAATGTTATGGTTTAGCAAAAATATGGACAAAAATAGGGTTTTACTGTTTCTTTCTTTCGCCTTTTAACTTCAAAACAATTGCAGATCTTTCCGCCATAGAATGGATCATGTTCTGTATGTACAGCTGCCAACTTTTACGCCTCTTTTTTGCTATTAATTTTGAAAAGTAATTTTTGCCTTATTTATTGCCGAAATTCTTAGATTAAATAAGGCAAATATTAGATTTAAAATTTAGTGATAATAAAAAAGTATACAGGTTCGATGTTATGTGTATGCATGGCTCAGTCAAACGATAGCACCAACCGTTTATTAACATCTCCTGCAACTCACTTTTTAAATACGATTTATATTCTGCAACTTCTATACCAAGTTAAGATCAGGAATTTTCTATAGGAATCGGATTCGGACAGGGTGGCATAGCCATGTCATTATTCGCATGATAACTTTGCAACTACAACCTAACATACTGAACAATTGATAAATATGCAATATCCCCTTATCAGATCTAAAAAGGAATAAAATGAACGAAACAATTACTAGTTTAGCATGATGATAAAATGCACCATGATGTTAGAAGGTGACATTTTAAGCATTATTAAATTTGATATTGAGTGTTTCAAATGGCCATGAAGGAGCTATAGTCTGCTTGCGATAACGTGGCCAATAAATAACGTAAATTTGATGAATTTATTCATTAATTACGATGACAGTCACTACTAGCAACGAATAGTATCCAGTTTCTAATTAAATAATGCAATCCCTGCATTATTTACGTATGTAACACTTTGCCTTCCGGCGATACGACAGTGGTGTCGTACGTAAAGTAACTTAATTTTAATCCTAAATGCTACATTGGCACCAGAATTTTGGAATGAAAAGTTCCATTTTATAAAGTACATGGAGAAAAAATTTTACTTATTTTCGAATAAATTTGTTTCTAAATTCTGGTGTCAATCAATCATCTCAACATTTTACGAATAGAAGTATTTTTTCGAGACATGCGGACGGCAAAGTTTTAACAACTTTCTTTACCTGTAGTATCGCGAACTCTTTCAAGGTGATTAGCCAAATTAATAACAAATGGATAACAAATGGAATATATACGTAATTGTTATCACTTACATTATCAGCTACGGTGTAATGCCGGCTCACATCGTAATGGAAAATTCATCCCCAAATCATTTGACCATGTAGATATTTTATAGATTTTGTAATGCAATCCGTATGGTATTTTCCGTATCTCTAACTTCGCACGTACAGCCTCCCATCGAAGTCGTGGAGATTAAATATCGAATCATCGAAAAACTTAATCTTTTTCCAATTGTGTTACTGTCCAATTTTTATATTCTTGTGGTCACTTCAGGGGAGCAGATTTCACTTTTTGTCTGCAGTTTTTTTGTAGGACGTATTGCAGGCAGACCAGTACTATAGAGTCGACTGCAAAGTGAGTAATGATTCGTATCCAAATGCTTTTTCCAAAGTCGGTGTAAAGTCAGTGGATGTAGCAGTCCTATATCGAATGACAGTCTCGAGAGCCTGAGTAACGCAGGGGAATGTAAGAAAGCTGACATTTCAAATAGTAAACGCCATCCTATATAAACGTAGAAGTTTTGCAAAAACGAAGGCAAAAGATGCAATTTGGCGGTGAATATTTGCTTTAGTGTTAAGTCGTCCCTGACTATCGTATCGAAAATGTGGTGGGTTGACATCTTATTTCTTTCTATTTTTTATTTCACTATTTATTATTAAAAAAATATTTAACAGTCGTGAACTTTGAGAACTGATTAGTTACGATTTTCTGTGAAACATGTCTAGTTCTATGACCTTTATGCAGTGTAACACATAAACTTCGTAGTTCTAACCATACCGAAATCCTTCTTGAAAGCATGTTTACAGACAATTTGAATAGTTGACTTAACCAGTTTGCTAGAATCCTGCTATCCAACGGTTTAAATGCTGTTTCAGAGCGGGCGACGCAGTAACTGCAAAGTATTATGCAATACCATAACGACCTACCTTCCGAGTATTTTTTTAAAAGTCAAATAAATTTATTTTAAACCAGAACATTTATTTAATAACATGTATATTGTTTCTTTGTAAAACTTATATGACTTCATTTATTAAGTAAATTTTTTTGGATCGAAATATATTTCATTAAAAAAACACGGAATTTCGGCAGCTCATAGATGCTTTGCATTTACTTCCATAGTTCGGAACATACCCAGTGAACCAAAAAATCGTTAAAAATTTAAAAATGCATAAAAAAGGAAAAAATTATGATAAAGAAGTGCGGTTTGCAAGAATGGGCTCACAAGGAAGTCGGATGTTTTTAAAAGCAAAAAAAAAAAAAAAAAAAAAAAAAAAAATTAAAAAAAGTCACCTGTAGATGGTGCTAATATGCGAGAGATTCATAAAAATTATGCAAATTAATCCTGCAACAAAAGACCGGAATACACGAGGATTTCTCATTCGCTTTCAGAATGTTATCATTACTCGATCGAGCGTTGTTGGTGAAGTTGTTCTATTTGCACGGAGAGTTTCTGCAATTCATTCCGACATGTTGCATTCAGCTGAAACGGGCGTTGTGAGTCGCCTTAGTTGTGTCGTACAATGTTCTGGATGTCATGTTGAACAATTGTTATTTCAAGAATAAATTAATGGAGCGTACTGTTGTCCTGTTCATTGTGTTTCGAGTCGTCAGCGCCCTCTATCAGTGACATTTTTAACTAAAAACTTTTTTGCTGCTAAAAGAAATCTGACTACCTTGTGAACCCTTTCTTGTAAACCGCACTTCTTTATCTTAATTTCTTCTTTTTTTATGAATTTTTAAAGTTTTAACGACCTTTTGGTTCACCCGGTATAAAAAACCATTAGTATATTTTTCAACTATTGTATATAGAATATTTGCAGGGTTTAGGTTTTAGCCCACACAACACTATATGGGCTCATTCTTTCGTATACTGCTTTTCCTTGTTATATTTAACTAGACCCTATACTTTTTACTAAAATTGAGAAATTTGTAACATTATATTGGGTTGTTCGGAAAGTTCCTTCCGTTCGGGAAAACCACTTTGTACAAGAAAATTTTGCCCGTGAATTATTAGATATTAGATATCGTAATTAATGTCTAATAATTAAATGAAAGAATTTTTCGGTACAAACCAACTTTCCCAAAGGGAAAGAACTTTCCGAACAACCCAATACTGCTAGCCATAATGAAATATAAAAATTCTCATTCGTATTTTTTCCCCGATAATTTATAAATAAAATAAAGTTAGATTGTATCTATTTAATTCAAGCCTTTTTATAATCCGATTCGATTCTTTTTAGCAAGATAAAAATTCCAGATCCTCATTAAAGAGTTTTAAATATTTCTTCAATATGATTGAATGATTCAAAAAAGTCTCGCTTAGTATTAAAAACGCAACATATAAAATAATTCATAATTTTATTTAATCCGAGTGGCGTATTAAATACTTGAGTGAAAGTGAAAAGTAATTTAATTAAAGTTTATTTACATTTTCCGTAGAAATGAAAAATAGTCGTAGTTACCAGTCTAACATAAAAAGTACTCTATAATTTAACTTTTAAGTTCCATTAAAGTTTCTATTCCATTAATTTAAAAAAAAAAAAAAAAAAAAAAAAAAAAAAAAAAAAAAAAAAGATAATTTTTTACAATCTCTAAAGCATTTTTTTTAATATCGAGTAAATTTAATTTCTTTAAATAAATACTATTAGCTGTTATTTTCGGTGTACTTCATGAAAAACTTTAAAAATAATTATTTAATGCTTTTATTAGGATATAACTTGCATTTCTTGTGATTTTTAGAATGAAAATACTGAATTTAATGGCCAATATTTCTTTTAAGATGTATTATGCTCTCCTGATTTGGTTTTAAAATACAGTGGAACCTGCTAAAGAGACCGCTTTTGCAAAATTTTGCTTTTGCTCATATAAATAATGTGAGAATTGGCCGGTAATGTGATCACCTGGTTACAGTGTAAAGTCACCAGATACACTGTCATTGCCACCGTTATTTGAACCTGTAAAATGTGATCGTTCATTTTACTTACCCATCATACGTAGTATAGGATAAGTCTTGTAATCGTTTTAAAAATCGAAAAATTTTTTTTACGGATTTACACGTTTCAGACACTAGAGATTCCGAAAAACATATTTTTAGAAAAAAAAAATGCCGCTTGTCTGTCTGTGTGTGTGTCTATAAACGCTCTATCTCCCGAACAAATTGAGATAGAGACTTGAAATTTGGAATGTACTTAGTATGTAATAATGGAAAGAAGCTTATTGAATTTCAGCAACCTCGATTATCCGGAACTATTGTTTTCGGACTCTCGAAATATTCGTTCTGATAAAAGGTGTATACAATTTTTCGAAATTGTTTATTTTAAGGAATGAATATAAAAGACAATAAAAAAACATAAGTGTTGCATAAAGCATGAAGTCGATCGGATAATGAGCTGCCAAAATATTTGTAATCCTATTTTCCACACTCTTCGATTTTTCATGAGACTGTATTTCATCCAAATTTCAATTCAAAGATATATTTTAATTGGAAATGAGACGTTTAATCCGACACAGTAAACCGTTAGTTAATATGATTATAAGTTTTGGAGTTATAAGGATGTTTCTGTTACGCAATTCAGTAACAGAGTATTTAAAGTTTATGACATCATCAAGCAAGGATTTTATTTGAATTGCAAGGTATTTTATAAATAGTTTACACATGTTTTATTTTAATATTTTATATTATGCATAACTATGATGGGTAAGTATTACGGTGGCCTCCAACGACAGGTTTCTGGATGCTGAAAGTTTTCAAACTGAGATGAAAAGGACAATACTAAGAAGAAAATTACTTCTTCTAAAGATGCAATAGGAGAGATAAAAGGGAAGAAATATTTGTGGTTCTGAGAAAATCATTTGAATAAGAGAGTTTCTTGCTTGAACAAATAAAGCAATACAAAATGTGCTTTCTGACCACATATAGTCTGTTCATGGAAGGTAATAAGCCAGTCGAAACAAATAAGTTGTTGGATTCACCACAAAAATTTCAGAACTTGAAACACTCATTTGGGGATATGGTTTATCTCAAGCATTTACTCTTCCTTCTCTAGATAAGGACAAAATTCACACAATGAAATAGCCGACACCTCTTAATGTTACTTTGAAAGAGAATAGTCAGATTTGGGAAATGTGTTTAAGAGTGGTATCACTGATGCTTGATGGGAAGACCACAATCAAGACAACAAAAATGGTTGTTCTGCAGAAGTTGGAAGGGGTGAAAACTGTTGAAAATACGCTCTCCCAAGTACACTGCAAAAAAAAGTGTTGATTTTACAGAATAATACTGGCCTCCCAGCTGCCAGTATTATACCGTAAAATTAACTGTAATGCTCTACAGCGTATAACTGCCTATTTTACTGTTTATTACTGTTAATTTTACGGCATAATACTGGCAGCTGGGATGCCAGTATTATACAGTAAAATCAACACTTTTTTTTTGCAGTGTAAAGTTAGCACTTTCAAGCGATTCATTGTCGCCAAAAAATCTCCTGACTTTTTAAATTTTACAGTCTCGGTGAACAGATTATAAATTAGATGACATGGGAAATTGCTGTACAGAGGATTATCACGTGAGAATTTTTTTCTCAGTATTTTGCTAAAATACAAATTCTCCGCATACAACCATGGCTACAACCTAAGTCAGTCGGATAGTTCTTGGGGATTATTTTCCTCATTCGTCCTATCCCTGTGCATCAAAATTATGTGGTACTTTGTATGTTGCTAAAATGCTCTTAATTCTGCAACTGAAATGAATTTTTTATAACTTAAAATGGCACCCAGAAAGACGAAAGCTTATAAGAAAGAATATTTGAAAGAAAAAAAATTGAGCTTTTGAAATTTATTGAGTCATAGAGCAGCTTCAGAAATACATGTAACCCAAATGTTCTAGCTTTTGATGTTACACAGTTTTGAACAGAGACAATGTTTAAAAAAATAAACATATATGAAAATGGAGAGTTAAAAAATGAAATCTACCATTTGACACAGAAGGAAAAGATTATAGATTTGTACATCAATAAACATTGAAATACATTTCGCCATCATTCGTAACATTTCTTCATCATGTAAGAATCCATTTAAGTCAAAATAGATATATTTTTTAAAAGTTAAGAAATGATGTTTTATAAGGTCCTTGATGAAAATCCAATTAAGTCAAAATAGATATATTTTTTTAAAGTTAGGAAATAAAACTTTTATAAGGTCCTTGATGAAAATCCATTTCAGATAAAATAGATATTTTTTCAAAGAAGTTACGAAATAAAACATTTATAGGGTCCTGGATAAAAATCCATTTAAGTTAAAATAGATACTTTAAAAACAGTTACGAAATAATTTTTTTAGGGACATTAGTACTTAAAAAAACGTTTTCAATTTAAATTAAAATAATCCCTTTAATTTAATAATTTAGTAAATACTCAATAACACAGCCAATTTCGTCTTCCACTATATTTTTTCTCATCTTAAAAATTAAATTAAGAGACACAATAAACGATCACAACAATCAGCAACAGCTTCTTTTCCAAGCGCAGGTCATTGATACAAACCTCTTTCTTACACTGTAAAAAACTCCCATATATATATAGGGCTTTTACGTAATTTTTTTGTCTTTTAATGAAAACTTTTTGTTTTGAGTGGAAATCGTACATTTTTCTGGAATAAACGAAATTTTTTTCTTTCTATCCTTACGCGTTGAATGTTAAAAACTAAACAGTTCCTTCCAAGACAGACAAACGTAAATGTTCTTTTTTAATTAAACGAAAACGGAAACTGTTCAGTTAAATTGTCGTAACTGATGTTTTGGCCTATAACCAAGTCGTTAGATGTAGGTAGATGGAGTAGGGAACAAAACATTCATATTGCAATGGCGAGTATTGAGTTTCTTATTCCGAGGAAGCCAAGGCGATAAAAAACTTGTACGATAATATGCAATACAACTATCTGTTCTGTATAAATGTGTATTAGTATATATATATGTCGTGTTTCCAAGTTCAAATCCGGGAAAAAGGCAGTCGTGCTCGTGATAAATAGGGTTAGCGATGTGATTGGTTTCCCTTTTAGCTCGCATCAGGCGGCAGTGTGGTATCATCAACAACAAGAAATGTCAGTCCATATTTTTGTCGAAGAACCTTTTATTTCCAGTTTTAAGACATCTCTTCAGGGAAAATGCTCATTAGCCAACGCTAAACGAAAAAAAATACAACGTTCCATTATTTTCTAGAATCCGTCCCGATTCTTTTAGCAAACACCAGCGTCGAAAAAATCCCTCTCCGAATCAGGATGATCGTGTTTTTAAACTAGCTTGCGTAATAATACAGAATACGTCACGTGACCCACTTCTATCGAATCAAAAGGTCTCTTTTGGAACTTTATCAATATTTCCGGTGGATTTATTTTGTTGTAAAATGCAAAAATTTTCTACGCCCTTCCAGAATATTCCATAATCTCGTACCAGATGCCTGTCATATCAACAAACGAGCTTATCTGTTTTTGAGGCTGTAGCTAAACTTCGAATTTAATACGTAATAAAAATAATAAGAAGAAAAGAAAATGAATCTTTATAAAAGGGAAAAAAAGAAAAAGAAAGAATTAAAGTTTTTCGGAAGTATTTTAATAGACATTTGATATTTAATAATAGGATAACTTTATGAAATAAGGTTTTTTGAGCGGAATATTTTAAGAGATACGATATTTTAGCATTTAAATAAAGAAGTTATAGCAATTTGACCACACGGGAATAATACTAATGAATTTTAATAATGGATTAAAATAAAGATGTTCTATTTAAAGAATAAATTAAAAAAGCTATCGCCATTTTTAGAATAACTACATTCGAATAAATATTATTAAGTGGATTAGGAATAATTGGCTTTACATATGGATAGTAAAAGGCTATTTTAAGAATGAGAATTATTTTAATAAGCTGGGTTATATACCGAATATTATTGAATGGACAAATTTTATAGAATAATTGCGGAAAAAATTTAAATTTTGTAATATATATATATATATATTACATAGCTTTGTTTAATAATGCACTGTTGCTTACATTTATTTGTAAAAATAGAAATTGCCCAATTTGAAAGCAGAAAATTTCCATTGTGAAAACGTCAGAATAAAAAAATGGACGTTTTGTGAAAAAAAAATGGAGAAAAGACGGTAACTTTTCTGCCAGTACATTTTTCGTTGTTTTCAAGATTATTATTATTAGTATTTTTTTTTTACAATCTAGTACCACCATTGTTGTAGTTACATAATCGTTTTTAAATCAAGTAAATTAGATAATTAATTTTAAGCTGTTAAATTGACAAAATACTTCTATCAACTCTACTGTCTATGAATCACACCAAAATTTATATGATGCTCAAGGACTGCCGGAATGTATCAATTTTCATATTTAACCACTAGCTACAGGACAGACTGTACCGCTACTAAAAAGCTCATACATGGTACAAGACAGCATTAAAAAACCTCATAACTAAAAGAAAACCATACGAATAAGAATGGAAGACAATAACCATTTAGCCGTTTTCCAGTATGGTTGTACAAATATTATAAAGGACAAACGTGTCGTGCGTAACGGTAACGTCATTTTAGGAATGGCAACACTTGACGATGAAATTTCGGTTTTGCGATTTTTGCTAGTGCAATTTTTTTAATTTCTAAACATCGCATATTTTCAATTTTTACACCGTTATATAGAGAAAAAAGCTACTTTCAAATGCATTTTTTTTGAAAACTGTATCTTAGATGACTTGTTTATTATAGCATTTACATTAAATTTTAAGCATGATTTTTCTTTTAGGTAGCTTTCAATACAAAAAAGCATAAAGCTACCTATTGCAGCCGTTCGGAGGAAAGCAATTCCGAAAAATTTCGATATATTTTCACCGATCATGAACCCCAGACCCCCAAACCACCCTCCGTTCAAATGTTGATATATATATATATCTATATATATATATCTGATCTATGTCATACGATAACGCTCGTATTTATAAATTAATTTTGATGAAACAAATTGTGTGTATTAAGCTCACCAATACCTCGACCGAGTTTGTTGGCCAGCTTGGTCCGCCATCTTGTTTCAAGATGGCGGCTACTGAAAATTTTAAAACTAAAATAAATACACAAAAAGTTAAAAACTAAAATTTATTTTTTAATTAAGTGTTAGGCCTTGATACGAAGATTCCAGAGCATTTTTTGTTTTACCTCTATCTTAAAAAATGGCTGAGATAGAGCAGGTTGAAATTCTAAGGTGGCTGACATTTTGAAACAAGACAGCACATTACAAAAAACCAACGATTAATTTATGAGTTTTAGTGAACGCGTTTTCTCGCAAATTATTTTCTTTCATTGTTGTAATCATTTTCCCAATCATACGCATAAAACTATATATTCATATCCGTTATTGCTAAATTATCGCCAAACTTGGTGACAATTGGCGAAATATCGCCAAATTTGGCGACCAAAATAAGTTTTCATAAATGAAGCCAACTTGGCTATAGCTCAATGATTTAGCGAATTTCTTATTCAAATTCAGTATTAACGAATCTTTTGGAAACGGTTTCTTTGTATTTTAGCTTGCTGTTTTCGAGTAACATTAGCTAAAATTTTTAAAACGAAGATATAGGAAAGCTACCTTTTCCTCCCGGTACAGGCCGGAAGGACTTTTTAAATCTATTACAAAATATTATTCCGTGTGCACTTTCAACAATATAAAAAGTTTAGAATCTGTTTCCAGGTAATATTCCCTAAGGAAATTAAAACTTCATTAAGCAGTAAATAAAATAGTATAAATAAAACTCAAATTTAACAGACATGTAATTGAAATAAGCGCTTAAAATTGATGAAATTACTAGAATAATAATTTAAAAAATCTGCTGTAGATAGCGAAAGTTTTAGCGATTTCTTCGGTTATTAACTTCTGGCACAAGGCCAATACGAAATTACCGCTTTTAATAAATTTCAAAATATTATTTGAATATATAATTGACATATTTCATATAAAAATGCTCTTTGTTGTTGTTAGGAGGCAATCTAAAAAAATATTAAATGTAAAAAATCAATTAGAATTTTCAATAAAAAAAATAAATGGTTTTCACAATATATTCTCTATCCCGGGAAGCCCTGGTTAGATGCCATAGTGATAATAATGAGAAAATAATTTTATGAAAATATAATAAAAATAATTATTTGAGAATTCTCGCATTATAACTCAACCTTAAACTAAGATTTATACTTGTCGTACGAATTTTCCCACTAGAATCGAAAAATAAATATAGATTTATATTTGATATAGAGAGTTGCAATTTCTGTGCGAAACTAAATTTACAATGTGTTTTTTCAAAGCATATATTCTAAAAAAAGTTTGGAGCTCTGTATTTAATTCTTCATCATTTTGATTGTGTTTAATATTAATGTTTATAGAAAAAAAAATAAAATTCGTACAAACCATATTAGTTTTTAAAATAAATTTTGAAAAATGTACTACTCTACAATAAAATTCGATTTTGTTTTCAGTTTTAGAATAATAATGCAGATTAGATTCCACAAATAACTTTAAAGTAACTTTGCAGGGACTTTTACAAAAGTTTTTTGCTTATTTTACTTTAAGTTTAAAATAATCAAACAATTAAATAGAAGGTGTTATCGTAAAAAAGGGAAAATAAATTGTAGAAAAATTAAGTCGTCTTCAAAAATTTAAAACTAGCATTTTAATTGTATTAAGCGAGTTAAATGAAGCGATTTTTAAGAAAATCAAATTTTAATTTGAAAGTAAGCTACAGTTTTATTCATTTTTTCGTTATATTTTTATCCTTTTGAACTCAAATAAGAAATCTAGAATCTCGAAACTTTTGGAAATTTATAACAAATGTTGGCAACGCGTGACAAATGAAATATATTTATTCCCAATAAAATAATTGCATTGTATTATAAAAATTAAAATGTAAAAAATACAATGTAAAGTTTCATTTACTTACATTTAATAACAAAGTTATCATTCGCATTTAATGCAGTAAATATAAATATGACATTATATAGACTGAGATAAATTCTATATTATAAAAAATTATGAAAATTAACAGGTTTTTTAAAAGCGATATCAGCATAAAACTGTATGGTTGTCAAAAAATAAGGGTTACTGTAATTAATATTATTGGCGCAGTTCTATTTTCAGGGCACGGATAATACGTTAAGTACTAAAAAATGTCGAAATTATGTTTAGGTCCATTCTTTCTATCGCAATAAAATGAAACAATTCAATAAGATATTTCTGTCGGACGATTTAAAATAAAGTTTACCACGTGGAATTGACAATAGTATTCTGAAATTAAAACACACATAAACAACGCCTGCATTCAGAATTTAAAGATATACAATTATTATATTGTATATCTTATTGTATACATACATTAAATACAATAATCCAACATGGAGTGAAAAATTAGCCAGAACCAGGAATCCATGGAGAGCCAGGAATGGACCCAGGTTCGATTCCTGGCTCTGGCTAATTTTTCACTCCATGTTGGATTACTGTATTTAATGTATGTATGTCTGTATAATAATTGTATATATTTAGTATTCTGAAACTTTGATCTTTTATAGCTCTATGAAGATTCAAGAAACATTGCATAAACAATACATTTTCAGTCGGACGGATTTGATCCAAAAAAGGAATATATTCAGAAAATTGGGTGTTACCGTTAAAAAAAAAAAAAAAAAAAAAAAAAAAATGTAATTTTTATGAATACACTGCGCCCAAAATTCTGCCTAATCCATACATAGAATTTAATTGAAGATATTATTACCAATCGGTTGGTACCAGTAGCATTTTTGTAAGACGATTTGCAACAGAAATAATAGGTGGTATAATTTTCTCCCGCGCTTACACTGAAACAAAAATGTTATTTTACGGTATAATACTAGTATCTTAACTGCCAGTATTGTACCGTAAAATTAACAGTAATAAACAGTAAAATAAGGAGTAATACACTACCGCGCATACCGTAAAATCAACGATTTTTTTGCAGTGTATCTATCTATATCGTTTTATACACAAGGCATATTTTTTTGCAGTGTATCTACTGTTTGTCGACCACAAGAATAGCTCTCGCCTAAAAGTCTGGTTAGTGGCGGTCGCTATAGTAACAAGACCTATCCATTTCGAATGGGGAATATGCGTGTGAGAATTGGCGGAATAAAAGGTTACCCCACATGATTTATCTTCTCGGATCAGCAGTTGCACGCGTTATCTTAATTTTTATTTAATTTTACTTTTGCTTTTTAGATTATTTGTTCCCACTTCTTTAAATAATTTTGCTAATTTGTTAAACTGGAAAGATGCCCTTTCAGTTTAGGAAAGTTGAAGTCTTGAAATCGCAAGTACGTAAAATCTTATATAATGTTGCGGAATTTTGTTCCAGTGAAGCTTCATCTAAAACTGTATTAATTGCGCTCCCACAAGCTCTGAAACGGGCTTCTCGAGCAAGTGGAATTTCTGAAGCTACAATAAAAAAAAATATTAAATAAAAAAATAATCAATAAAAATCAATCAATTTCAATAAAAAAGTTTCTGCATTGGGTTCATCGACAGTTTTAAAATCACCTACTAAACATAGCAAAAGACCTAGTGAACGAAACTGCTTTGACAAGTGCGTTATACGTCAAACGATTCAAGACTTTTATATAAGAGAAAGAAAACTACCATAGACAGTAATCGTCCAAAGAAAATCATCTATAAAATTGATAATTTATTAGAGAAATAAAGACATGAAGTTCTACGACTCCCCCCTTATCACTGCGATCTAAACGCAATTGAATTTGTGTGGTCCTCTGTGAAAAGAAAAGTCAAAGAACGAAATGTTACTGTTGATTCAAGTTTGGACAATCTAAAATCTCTACTTCAAACAGCTATCACTGAGGTTACTTCGGCACAGTGTTGAATTCAGACACTTTTCTCCGGGAGGGATTTCTGTGGCTCCGGGGGGGGACATTATTGAGCTCTGGGGGGAACTTTCGGGGGGTTCCTGGGGGATTCTACTTTTTGATCATTGAAAGCATAAAATCTCACATCTTCCGGGGGGGACATTTCAATGCTCCGGGGGGAATGTCCCCCCCGGGCCATTCCCTGTATTCAACACTTCTTCCGCAGAATGGGCAGCGCATTGCAAATATGTGGATAACGTTGAAAATAATTACAGGGAAAAAGATGGGCTGTTAGAGGATTTATTGGACGAACTGTCATTTAACATTAATACCGGCGATTCTGATTCAGGGGCGCCATTTCGGGGGGGGGGCTGGGAAGGCAACCGCCCCCCCAAGGAATTTGAAATTTCAAAAAAATTATCAGTTATCACAGGTTAGACCAGAAAAAAAAATCAAAATATGATCAAACGTCAGATTTCACAGATTTGATTACAATAAAAAAAACTAGTCTGATGTGCCAATCCCAAAACTTTCTTCTATCTCATACAGGTTTCACATACACCAAAAAGAAATCAGCACCAATTTATAAAGGTCTAACTGAATCTAAAGTTTTATTAAATTATGTGCGTTAGTTCTGGGGATATAGCTATCGTGAAAAACGTACAAAATGTAGCATAGCAGCGCCACCTGTTGTTTAAATGAATGTATATTTATACCAAATCGTAATCAACGTCTATTTTTGTCAAGGGCTAACCCAAGCTGAAGTTTGGTGAAATTCTGTGTATTAGTTCTTGAGATATAGCTATCGTAAAAATCATGAAAAATATAGCATAGCAGCGCCATCTGTTCGGCGATTTACACCAAAAACTAATCACAACCCAACTATATCAATGTCGAACTGAATATAAAGTTTTATCAAATTCCGTGCATTAGTTCTTGATATACAGCGCCCACAAAATTTTTGTCACATACAGACACTGGGACACACAGACAGACATTTTCTAAAAATAGTCCAATTGTGATGTTCAGGAACTTCTAAAACGTATAAATCCGTTGAAAACCGGAAGTGGTAATTTTTCATAAATCCAATACCTTTTTGTAAAGATAGAAAAAAGAAATAAACATTTAATAAACACTTTAAACATTGAAATGTTTTCTAAAGCCTTCCTATTGCAACATTCTATAATTGAGAAATTTAACATTAATGAGTATTTTGGCTAATTTTAGAAATATACGTGAGAAAAAACTAATTGATTTGCTTCTGAGCTGTGTACAGCATCATTAAAAGAAAACTCTTCACGCCCAAGGCTAGAATTTTAGTGATAAATTCTTTGTTTAGCCAAAATTTTAAGGGGATTTTTTAAATTTTTTTTCGGGGATGGGGGAGGTGTATTCAATTTCCTAATTATATGATTTTTTAATTTTGTTTTATTAGTGTCACATTATATTTACTCCAATCGTTATAATGCTATTGAATCATTTGCTTCATTAAATGATATTATACATACAATATGCTCTTAAAAATCTCCACAGCCTGACACTAGAGTCCTGTCCAGATTTGGTTGTAACCGACCTGAATCCTGACTTTAACCCGACAAACGTCAAGCTGAATCCAAAATATTCATACCTGAACCCGAAGTGAAAGAAAATGAATGTATATTTTAATACACAAAATTTTTTAGACAAACTGCGTTAGAAAGGTATAAAATTGTATTTTTTTTTATGTAAATTTCAAATCTAATGATTATGCCGTTTTTCAAATATTGAATTAAAAAAATTACCAAACTCCACAATGAAGTACCATAGCGAAACCTTCACACGTAAAAAAATAATAGGGCTGTTCAAGGACGAAGATCAGGCGGCGCGCTTGAAGGAGACTATAAATATGGAGTGAGTCTATACTTTTGAACAAAAATGAAATATAAAACTAAAATTAATTAATTAAATTTAATTAATGAATTAATATTTTAAAAAACTGTATTACCATCAAGTGTCATCCACTACAAGTTTAAAAAATGCATTTGAACTTGAGTGGATGAATAAAAAGAATTTTATCAACGATTGAAAATTTGAACAAGATATATAAATATATAGAGGGTGTGAGCTAATAATAGGAATTGAATTGAAGAAAAATAACACATATAATACAAAATACATGGGTGTACAAAAAATACAGACATTAATATTCAAATATACTATAGTTTTTTCATTTGAAAATTATTCAGAATCTCCTTTTCTATAATCGTTTCGTCTCGAACTCGATTCGAAAGAGTCAAAGCATAACCCGAAGCGTATAAAGTTTACTCGACCCGTAACAACAACAACAAAAAAAAAATTAATCAACCAAACACAAAATGAAATGCATTTCGGATAGCCGATGCAGGACTGTAATTTCCAGTAAACCCGGAAACGTCCAGAAATTTTTCATTGACTGCAACCCCACCCGAAATGAAAGAAAATTAATCCCTATTTCAATATGATTTGGAAAAGTAGAATTCAATTATATCTCTAATAACAATTTTATCTTTTATGTAGAAAAATTATTTTTTTTTCATTTGAAAATATTTAGGACTTCTTTGAAAACTCGGGCAACACGACCTCGACTCAAAATAGTGAAAACCCAACTTGAACCCGAATCAATTAACCCTTCAATAACGGGCCAGGATTGACTACTAATTTTGCATTCAATCGTTCTACAATTTCCGAAAAAATTCCTTGTGACAGATTTCTCTGGAAAATATCCTCATATAAACGTATGACAGATTTCAAAAAGTCGAACTAATAGAATAAAAAATAGTCCACTGGGACATAAATGTCCCAACC
Source organism: Maratus michaelseni (assembly GCA_963931845.1). Lineage (NCBI taxonomy): Eukaryota > Metazoa > Arthropoda > Arachnida > Araneae > Salticidae > Maratus > Maratus michaelseni. The sequence continues at coordinate 134,955,040 of OZ007588.1, read as the reverse complement.
GTAGTCAAACGTTCCAAGTCAACCTGACCCGCAACGAAAATAAGCCGCGTCAACCCGGCTCGATCCGTGCTGCAGACTGGGTCGTGTTGTTCCACCCAATGCAGGAGCAAGTGAACTGAGACCAATGGTTTTGAAGATTTCTGAATTGTATGGAATTTAGATCATAGTCTGAAGAGGAAGGCAGAAAATGATTGCGGAAAATTTTTACTGACAGAAAATTATTAATGAAAATTTTCTTATACCTATATGGATTACAACATTTGCGAATTTCGTAACTTCTTGATGGTGTTCGTGCGCTGATTATCTCGTGACCGATTGAATTTCACGACTTTTCGTGACAATTTTCCAAAATTCGTTGTTTTCTGTGAATTATTGACGGAATTGATTTTTTCGACCATTTGTCTAAATTCGCGACATTTTTTTCAACTGATCGACGAAATTCGCTATTTGTTTTCGCAATCTTTTGACGAAATTCGCGACTCTTTTCATCTATCGTTTGTTGAAATTCGGGAGTCTTTTTCCGCAACCGACTGACAAAAATTGCTATTTTTTTGCACCATCTTTGACGAAATTTCGATCGTTGACGAATTTTTTCCACCATTTGTCGAAATTCACGATATTTTTTTTTGGCAACTGATCGACGAAATTCGCTATTTGTTTACGCAATGGACTTTACCCATATCACGTCATCTGTGGGTAAAGAGATGAAAAACACCAATAGGCGTGAAGAACAATTTAACACAGCTTCCCCTTCGTCCAATAAATAGTCTTTTTCCAGAGGAAATTACCCTCAGAGGTGGGGTTGTTGCCACTCGTGGGTAAGGTCCATCTTTTGACGCAATTCACGACTCTTTTCTACGATCGTTTGTTGAAATTTAGAAAAGTCATTTTCCGCAACCACTGACAAAAGTAGATATTTTTTTGCGCGATCTTTGACGAAATCCCCTTTTTTGCGCGATTGTATGACTAAATTCGTGATTTTTTTTTTGTTGTTGTTCAATCTTTTGACGAATTTCGTGATATTTTTTCGCAATAGTTATACTAAAAGCGTGATTTTTTTCCGCGACCGATTGACGAAAATATCTATTTGTTTCAGTGATCTTTGGCGAAATTAGCAATATTTTCCCTCGGTCTTTTGAAAAAATTAACGATTTTTTCCGCGACCAATTTTGCCAAATTAACAATTTTTTCTAATTCCAATTCGTAAAATTCGCTATGTTTACCGTGATCGGTTGACAAATTGATTTTGCGTAAAAAAAAAAAGAAAAATTCGCGGACCATCACTAAAATTAAAAGTATATTCGCTGAAGAATCACATGTTTGTGAAAGAAGTTAAGATAAAAAGGCAAAATCTAACACTGCATTTTTCATTGTGGGGGCCTATTTCTATTTTGTGCACGATTTGGGCAATCCTGCACGACATTTCAACCCCTGTCTCTAAAAAAAACATTGTTCCCCTCCCCCCTTTCCCCAAGAAACTCTTGAACTGGCACCCCTGCAGTAAAACCCGCAAAGAAGGAATTGATAAGGACTGTAAAAAAGCTCCATTTTAGACAGGTCTCCATCTTACCAAGTATAATTGTATGGCGTTTTTTTCGTCTAAACTTGAATTTTTTTTGTCCATTTGAGAAAGAATTATGTTATAGACAGGTTTCGCTTAGACACGTTTCACTGTAATACACCTATGCTCTTCAGAAGTGCTTTATAGAAAGGAGGTTTCATGTCTTAAAGAATACCTGAAAAAAAGGTACCTGTCAATAACTGAAAACTTTCATATTTTAAAATTCTACTTGCTAAGACAAAAACCTGTCTAAAACGGAATTTTTGAGAGGTCACTTGAGATTCCATATTAGAAGTATTGCTGTCTCTGTATATATGATTCAGTAAACGTTTCTTATTCAGAGAGGTTGCGGGGGGGGGGTGCAGCCACCCGAACTCCACCCTTGGCTATGCCACTACTTTAAAAAAAACTTTGCCCCCCCCCCCCCCAAGAAAGTTCTGAAATGGCGCCCCTGTTCTGATTCAGAAGAAACCGAGACTTTTGAGAGTGATTTGGAGAACTTTCACATACATAAATACAATTCTAAAGGTATTATTTTTTATATTTTTACTGATAAAAAAATTTCTCCGTTCTTGCACATTGTTTGAAAATACATGCTGAAATTTATAATAATCACTGAAGTTCGGTCATTGTATTAATTAAAGTCATTGATAATTATTAATGGCTATGAAAATATTACTTTTGAAACAATTATTTAAGTTAATTTAATTAAATTTTTACTGTAATAAATTTTATTAATTAATTCCTATTGATTCATATTTTGTTTTCATTTGTAAAATCTATATATTATCATATAAATAATATATGAAACAGTTTTCTTTCACTCGATGAATTGATTAACATCGCCAAGACGCCCTCAAGGCGCTCAGTAAGCCAATGTGAATGCCTATCTTCTGGCTTCCCCTGTCGAAAATAGAGCGAGTCTTGTTTCCACGGCAACAGACAGGTACAGACTTTTAGGCGAGAGCTATTCTTGTGATCGACAAACAGTATTTACATTGTTTTAACCATAAGACCGATTCTTTCACCAGTCGATTAAGAGAAAACTGCGGCATCATTTTACTCTATTTTGGTCTTAAATGAAATATTTTACACTATAGAAATGTAAAATTTAAGTTTTGTGATATTAATTTTCATTATCTAGTAATAATTAAAAATTGCTTTCTGTGCATGCGTAGTACTATGTTCGAAACTGACTTTTGATGTAATTGTATGGCGCATGCGTAACACGCCGAATTTCTTTTTGTATTAATTCAAAGAACATGTTAATTTGTTTTTTCCGAGAAATCATTAGGTGATATTGCCTGATGATCTGGCACTTTTGATTTTGATTTTATTTGTGAGGTGGGGAGTTGTATTACACATAGAGAGTAGTACCGGGTGAACCAAAAGTTCGTTAAAACTTTAAAAATTCATAAAATAGGAATAAATTATGATAAAGAAGTGCGGTTTGCAAGAAAGGGTTCACAAGGTAGTTGGATTTTTTTTAGCAACAGAAAAATTTTTAGTTAAAAAAGTTACCAATAGATGGCGCTAACATGAGAGAGATTCAGCAGAATTATGAAAATTAGGTTGTGGGTCGATTTGAAATCTCTTGTGTACTGTTCATCACCCTCAGCATTGGCCGAACTTAAAGATTCTATCTGTCGTGAGGTTTCTGCAATTCATTCCAACATGTTGCATTCAGCTGTAACGGGCGTTGTGAGTCGCCTTAGTTGTGTCGTACAATGTACTGGAGGCCATGTTGAACAATTGATATTGCAAGAATAAATGGATGGAGCGTACTGTTGTCCTGTTCATTGTGTTTCGGGTCATCAGCGTCCTCTACCGGTGACATTTTAACTAAATGTTTTTTGCTGTTAAAAAGAATCCGGCTACCTTCTGAGCCCTTTCTTGCAAACCGCACTTCTTTATCATAATTTCTTGCCTTTTTATGATTTTTTAAAGTTTTAACGAACTTTTGGTTTACCCGGTATATTAAAGCTAGAGGAGAAAAGGCATCAAGAAAGAGACAAAAACCCAATGAATGATAGACAAAAACAACCCACAACAGGGGTGAGCCTATAAAAACGCAAAAAAAAAAAAAAAAAAAAAAAAAAAAAAAAAAAAAAAAAAAACTTGACAGAGACAAAAACAACAAGAAGTGAAATCAGCGTATAAAAGAGGCGATAAACACTACAGCAACAACCCACCTTGAACGTGACAAGCCAACAGCATGGTAAATATGTAAATCTATGTATGCTAATGGCACCTGGTGCATGTAAAATCCGTCGTGGGTGCAAAGCCCTCCAAATTACCTGTGAATTATACCTCTGGGGGTGCCTAGTCAGGTGAGGGTCTCGTCACCTGATCAAGGTTCTAAATTACGAGACCTATTAAATCTGTCAATTCAACAAAGTTAAACAGAAACTTTGCCCAGCAAACAAATATAACTGTAGCAATCCACAAGAGAGCAAGCACAGTAGCGATGTGAACAAATCTATATTCAGGTGGATCACAGGCGATTTCCGCCCCGCACCCAGGTACTAACCCGTCAAGCTAGGCATTCATGCCGGGCAGGTGGGGGCCTGGTTTGCGGTATTAAAAAAAGCATATGATGAAGCATACGGAAACTGTCTATCTCACGCTCTTTTGTATTGTATTTGTAATACCGAAGTATCAAGAAACTTATAACATATAGTTAAAATATATCAAGATCAATTTTCTTTGTTAAATTAGCCGATTATTAATTTTTGCTATTAAATATCAATATTATCGCACAAACTTAGAAATAACCCTTTATACTAGCTATCAATTTAGAAAACAAATGGCTAAGAATAGAGATATTTTTCACTTTAATAGATCATTTTTTAATAGAGTTTGACAAATAGGTTTAATTAACACCTTTTCCAAGAAAAGTATCTGCGAAAGAGAGTATGCACATTCAAGAAACTTTTCGACAGTCATTTATTCTTTCCAAAAAATTTCCATAATAATAATTTTCCGGATAAATCAAGTTTTAGTTCTCTGTCTATGAAGGATGTAACTTTATTGACCTTCTTTCACTCCAAATTTTAAGAATTCTTAAACATTTATTAAACTTTTCGATATTTTCAAAGAAATGCGGTAATGTGAGACTCAAGAGAAGAAAGAAAGGCTAGCAGTAATAACAAGAGAGGAAAATGGTGTGTCACGCATAGATTGTGAAATACATTCCCAAAACTTCTAGAATACTGTAACGAAACTTCACTATTTAAAAAGGTAAATAAACTAGTCGTTGGGGGCCACCGTAATACTTACCCATCATGGATATGCATAATATAAAATATGAAAATAAAACATATGTAAACTATTTATAAAATGCATTGCAATTCGAATAAAATAGTGGCTTGATGACGTCATAAAATTTAAATGCTCTATTACTGAATTGCTTAAAAGAAACATCCTTATAACTCCAAAAATGATAATCATATTAACTAACAGTTTACTGTGTCGGATTAAGCATCTCATTTCCAATTAAACTATATCTTTGAATTGCAATTTGAATGAAATACAGCGTCGCGGAAAATCAAAGAGTGTGGAAAATATCATTTCAAATATCTCGGTAACTAATTATTCGATCTATTTAATCTATTATTCAAAATTTATGTTTTTTATTGTCTTTAATATTCACTCCTTAAAATAAACAATTTCGTAATTTTTATATACCTTTTATCAGAACGAATATTTCGAGAGTCCGAAAGAAATAGTTCCGGATGATCGAGTTTACTGAAATTCAATAGGTTTCATCTCCTTATTATATACTGAGTACATACCAAATTTCAAGTCTCTATCTCAATTTGTTCGGGAGATAGAGCGTTTACAGACACACACACATGCAGATGGACGGCAATTTTTTTTAATCTAAAAATATGTTTTTCGTTATCTCCAATGTTTGAAACGTGTAAATCCGTCAATTTTTTTTTTTCGATTTTTAAAACGATTGTGCAAGACTTACCCTATACTACGTATGATGGGTAAGTAAAAAAATCTAAATAAAGATCTCAACAACATCAATTTAATAATTTTTGAGATAGTATAACATCATTAAAATGTACTGCAAATTATTTTTCTCCATAGGCCATATTGTAACTCAATTTTTTTGTGTATCCCTGTAAATGAATGATAAACGTTATGTATTTTGTATTCCACAGGAAGAATGTTATATTACAGCTCAATGATACATATCCATTTCATTATGTTTGAAACATTGTAAATTTACTAAAATGCACTGTAAACGATTTCCCCCATATACCATAATGTAACGAAATTATTTTGTATGTCCCTGTAAGTGAATTATACACAGTGCAATGTAATGCTACACAGTCCATTTTCAATAGGGAATGTCTTGTGATAAACCTCAATAACATATGATAATCCAAGTATATTTACGCAAGTTAGAGCACGGACAGAAGGCCAGACAAACCGAAGTAAAAATACTTTCGAACTGTATTCGAAAGTGTTAAAAAGAAAGAAAAAAGTTGGAGAAACCTCTTCAAATTACTTAACTATTAAAGGAAACATAAACATATATTACAATGAATGGTCAAATTATTTTCATAAAGCTAATTTATCTAACTATTATTTATTTTTTTACTTCTAATGAGACTGCATTGCGTAACACCAATAAAAATATTGTATTGGACACGAAATTCTATGTATTTTTAGACGTGTCTAAAATTAAATGAAAATTTGGCGGTAAAAAGACAAGGAAAATAATTTCCTCGTAGGACTAATTAAAACTTTTGTTTTTATTAATAAAATAAATTTAATGTTTAAAATAAAAATATATGTTGAAATAGAAACAAAACCAAATGTTTAAAATTACGATCAAGATTTTCTTTAGTAAATAGAAGAGACGCCCAAGGATGAAAAAAAGCAAATAAAATTAAAATAAGGAGAATCGTTCATTGGTTTTTGAAGAAAAATTCAAAAGAAATGCTTTGTGTGTATCGACAAATTTTTAATAACATATTGTTAACATTTTTGTGATTATTATTTGCAATAAATGTCTAGTGTAGTATCACAAATCTCGTATATCACAATTGCATGATAGGGAAAACACTGTTAAAAATACCTGTTGTTTTAACCAGAGCCTGATTATCAACGGTGCAAACTTCCACCAGTAAAAATGAATAGCAATTTTTTCCTTACTTATGACAGTAATTTTGCATGAATAAGTCATTGTAATAAGACCGAAAATTTCTATTAAAATTTACTGGTGGAAGTTTTCACCGTTGATAATAGCGCCCTGGTTTTAACAAATAATGCGCTATATTTGAAACAGAATCTCTTCATTCATGGAAAGTAGAAATTTTCTCTGTTATGCGGCACTGATATAGTTTTCTACCTCTAGCGGAAAATTTTAAAATTGTAAATTCTTCAATTTTGTCTAAAAAACACATTGAAAATACAAGAAATATCGTAAAGGTATATAAAAGTGATATTGTACAGATAATTTCGTTTTAATTATTTCAATTATGTGAGAAGTTCTGTAAAGGTGAAGGAAAGTGACTCTTGTAATGTATCACAGAAAATTAAGTTTAAAACTGAATAATTCTATTCATGGTAAACAGGATTGCCTTTTCTGTAAGATGTTGAAAATTTCTCCCTCTTGCGGAAAATTTTAAAATTATAAGATTCTTCAATTTTGACAAAAAAAAAAACACATTGAAAATACAAGAAATATCGTAAAGGAAAATAAAAGTGATATTGTAAAGGGAATGTCGTTTTAATTATTTCAATTATGTGAGAAGTTCTGTAAAGGTGAAGGAAAGTGACTCTTGTAATGTATCACGGAAAATTAAGTTTAAAACTGAATAATTCTATTCATGGTAAACAGGATTGCCTTTTCTGTAAGATGTTGAAAATTTCTCCCTCTTGCGGAAAATTTTAAAATTATAAGATTCTTCAATTTTGACAAAAAAAAAAACACATTGAAAATACAAGAAATATCGTAAAGGAAAATAAAAGTGATATTGTAAAGGGAATGTCGTTTTAATTATTTCAATTATGTGAGAAGTTCTGTAAAGGTGAAGGAAAGTGACTCTTGTAATGTATCACGGAAAATTAAGTTTAAAACTGAATAATTCTATTCATGGTAAACAGGATTGCCTTTTCTGTAAGATGTTGAAAATTTCTCCCTCTTGCGGAAAATTTTAAAATTATAAGATTCTTCAATTTTGACAAAAAAAAAACACATTGAAAATACAAGAAATATCGTAATGGAAAATAAAAGTGATATTGTAAAGGGAATGTCGTTTTAATTATTTCAATTATGTGAGAAGTTCTGTAAAGGTGAAGGAAAGTGACTCTTGTAATGTATCACGGAAAATTAAGTTTAAAACTGAATAATTCTATTCATGGTAAACAGGATTGCCTTTTCTGTAAGATGTTGAAAATTTCTCCCTCTTGCGGAAAATTTTAAAATTATAAGATTCTTCAATTTTGACAAAAAAAAAAAAAACACATTGAAAATACAAGAAATATCGTAATGGAAAATAAAAGTGATATTGTAAAGGGAATGTCGTTTTAATTATTTCAATTATGTGAGAAGTTCTGTAAAGATGCAGGAAAGTGATTCTACCTATGTATCACAGAAAATTAAGTTCAAAATAAAATATTTCTATTCATGATAAACAGGATTGCCTTTTCTGTAAGATGTTGAAAATTTATCTTATACAAAGGAGCTCTGTTTCAAGTTAATTGGATTGTCCTGTATTTAACACTTAGAATTTATGTTTCATACAGAGAAAATATATACCAGTTTAAAAGGATTTCTTTATACAAATTACAGTGTAAAACTCGTAGCATTGCTGACAGGATTATCCTATCCAATGGAAAGCTGCAGAGTTTTTTTTTTAATATACAATGGTATAATCATATTACAAGTATTATAAGTTCGTATCCCGGATAAGACGAGGATATAAAACTATATGATTCATTTACATTCAGTATTTATATAATTCTTTGTATTACAAGTTTTACCAGACAACCAAAGATGCGTTACTATTCCAAGTATTATTTGGATAAACTAAGTATTATTTGGAACCAAGTATTATTTGGATAAATGCAAAAATGCGTTTTTTATTTTAATCTTTTCCACTATAATATGCGAGATAAGCTCTTGAAAATGGCAAAACCGTTTATTTAACTTTGGTATCGGTAACTTTTTCCATAAGCTGCAAAAATTTCAAATTTCGAAACTCTTGGGGATTTGACGTAAAAAAAGGATTATGGACTACAAAATCAACCGGGATAAAATACTGTATATAACAATTATAACAATATTGGATTATATTGTACTGAACGTTAAGATATACCGAATATACTACTCCTGCAAAAGATGTACTATAAGATTTAAAATAGTTACAAACTGTATTGCTAAAACCTATAGTAAAATAAATTTTTAAATCGCGGCTTGTCTTCATTAAGGTAGATTATTTACATTTCTATAGAAATTGATATTTATTGTTAGTGAAATTTGATATTGTTAAGCTCATATTCCTGGAAGATTTTTAACAAATGATTTATACCCTTTATACGACTGAGAGAAAATTTCTTGTGCGATTGATGCACAGGCACACATATTAACATTTTTATTTTTAGCACATACCCAGAGAAATATTTACAAATTCGGTTAGTCTGTCTCTCCGTCTCTTTGTACTCTCACTCTCGTAAATATAATCAGACTGTCATGTGGTCATGTGATTTTTATATGTTATTTAAGGTTTATTATATAACGTTTGGTATTGGAAATGGAGTGTGTAGCATTTATAGTACGTTTACTGGGGCGCACAAAATAAATTTCGTTATGTTATAGCCAAAGGGGAAAAATCGTTTCCAATGACTTTCAGTAATGTTAGAATACTTACAGCATAAATGAAATTGATAATTATTAAGGTGGATAAAATCATGCTTTCTCGGGAGTATGGCATAAGTAGAATTCATATTTCGTTTGCTGGGACATACCAAATACTTCCATTACATTATGATTTATTGCGAAAAATCGCTTGCGATGCATTTTCATAATGTTATGATACTTGAAACATAATGGAATTAAACAAGTGGGTAAGTGTGATCGAAGATCGCACAAAGGGTTTCGTTTAATATTCCTTTCAAAACGCTTTATCCTTCCTTTAATAAATCCGAATAAATTTCATTTTCCGAAAAAAAAATCATGTTTTTTATAAAGTAAAGATTTTCCGGTCTATTTTTCTCGTTTTTTCGAATATCTGAACTGTTCCGATAGCTGGCGAATGCCGCTATTATACTTTGTCATAATAATGTCTGTCATGTGGACTAAATGCGATATTAAAAAAAAAAATCAATTTCAAAATTAAACATGTTGTATAGAGACCTTCAAAATGTTAGACGTCAGATTAATTTTTTTTTTAATTCTCTAATGACGTCATATTAAGCTGCTTTCTGTATTTTCACATACTCATATTTCTTGTATTATTGAGAAATGTTTAAAAATTTCCGTTTTATTACCAATATGACGTCATATTAATATTTTTTTTAATTGGTGAAACTTTTTATTTCATTTTCATTTTTCACGTGGAAATCTTTCAATTGAAAATTAATTATTGTAGAAAGAATTTTATTGTGGATTTTTAAATGGTGACAACTGCTATAACGAAAAATGTTTAAATTTAATAGGAAAAAGCTATTAGATTTATATATATATATATATATATGTATTAAAATAAAACGATTTTTTAAAATTTTATGATTTTGAGCTTCATAATAGGTATTTAACTATAAGAACACAAAATTTCATGACTGTAAGTTACATAGTTTCTGAGTACCTACTCTGTGACGGACAGACAACGAAGCGGGAGTAATAAAGTTTCGTGAGATGAACGAAACCCTAAAAAAGATCTTTGAGGTATATACAACATATTTTCCACAGATTAAGGAGTGCGCAGCATTTGTCGTTCATTTACAAATACGCGCAAAAGAATTCTTTTACAGGAAGGACTATGATCGATTTGATTGCAGGAATAAAGAGAATTTCTGCATAATATTCTGTTAGTGTTGGAAAATGTTTCATAATCTATGCCTAATGTCTGATTTTTCGTTCTTGTTTTTATGTAAAAGATTATATTGTTCTTTTGATTATTTGGGATTTATTTTTGTTTTAAAATGAAAAAAAAAAATCTCTCGGTTACATAGAAGCATTCTTTAACGATTCATCTTTAAAACTTTTTTTTTTTGTCCAGTCATTAGAAGTTCTTAAATAAGTGTATGGAATAATAGCCATTTAAAATATTTAAAAAATGTTTTATACTTCTTAAATCTTTCTTAGTATAAACTTTCATGAGTGTTTCGTACAGAAATAATTTTTTATGAAGAAAATTTCCTTGTACTAGTTTTACTTCCAGATTAATTGGTGTTTTGACAGAAGAAATGTTCTTTCCATGTCTAAATCCATGTAAAAATATTAAAAACTTTTTGAGAAATACGAACTTGAAATTGAAGAGTTTATTCTTTTTAATTTAACATTCATCAGCTCTAATTAAGCAAGGAATGCAACGACAAATTAATTTCATTTTTTGACTGACATTTTTAATCAGGAAAGCTTTTCTAAAGATTATACAATTTCTCCAAAAAAAAAGAAAAATACAAAATCACCGCACTTATTCAAAAATAATTTAATACATTTTCTGTTTGAGTTTAATTAAACTTTTCATATTTCATTTAAACATTTGGCATTGAATGAGTTAAAAATAATTTCAGTTTTTGATTGTGTACCTAAAATTAAAAGCCTTTAATTTTCGATAGTTTTATAAAGGAACACTCAGTAAAATGGACCCACAAGCTGCCCAAGAAAGAAATCAGGTGTATTTTTTCAATTAAAGATTATTGAACCTTCATGGTACACTGTAAAAAATGACGAATGTTTCTTGTTTAATGAAAATATACTATTACCACGAACGAAAATATAATATAATCTTCTGAGTTATCCGAAATTCCAAATAGCGTGTTCCATTGTCTTTTGAATCCCCAGAAACCAATACATTTCCAAAATTTAAAGAATTATTTATAAAAATAAAGTACTTTTCGCTGCCCGTATTTTTCAGAAACGTTTCCGAAGGGTTTTTATAGTGTATTAATTAGTGTCCTCAGCCTGGAATATGTATTTTTCGCATGCTATCAATTCTCAAGTAAACATTTTCATGCTAAAAAAATATGTAGACAAGCATGCAAAATTAACAGCGTTAACAATAACATTAAAATTAAGATTATTTCTTTTCTCTTTCATGTATAAATTAACTTATGCGGCTGAAAACGTTTACTTGAGAATTGATGACATTCGAAAAACAGGTATTACAGGCTGAGGACACTAATTAATACACTATACAAACCCTTCGGAAACGTTTCTGAAATATACGGGCAGGGAAAAATACTTTGTTTTTATAAATAATTCTTTAAATTTTGGAAATGTATTGGTTTCTGGAGATTCAAAAGACAATGGGACGCGCTATTCAGAATTTCGGATAACTCAGAAGATTATATTATATTTTCGTTCGTGGTCATAGTATATTTTCATAAAATAAGAAACATTGGTCATTTTTTACAGTGTTGGGAAAAGGCGGCACATGTGAACAACGTTTATTTCCTCTAATTAACATCAGATAAAAATCTTCTTAAAATTGTCAATAGCTGATAGCAAATAGCACTACAAGGGATGTGAATTTTCTTTTCATTTTTCTTAACAGCGTACAGCAACCTGAGTGAAAAAAAATGTGTACAGATCGGGGATCGAACGTTGGTATAGCGCACTGGTGCGCTATACCAAGGTTCGATCCCCGGTCTGGACACAATTTTTTCCACTCAAGTTGGTGTACGCTGTTAATCAAAGTGAAAAGAAAATTTACATCCTTTGTAGTGCTATTTAAAGATTTAAGGCGTAGTTTCAATCCTGCTGAAAATTTAATTGGAAATTTAAAGCTGATAGTAATCCTATCAAGTATTTACAATTTTTAAAAGGTTTTTATCTGATGTTAATTAGCTGAAATGGACGTTGTTCACATGTGCATCGTTGTTCAAATATGTCTCCTTTTCCTTACAGTGTTGATGCACAAGCCTGATTTAGTTGACTTAAGTCAATTTTTATGTTTTAAAATTTGTCAATAGTTGATATTATTCTACCAACTATTTACAATTTTAAAAGATTTTTATCTGACGTTAATTAGATGAAAATGAAGTTTACATGTGGCTCGTTGTTCAAATTTGCACCCCTTTTCCTTACAGTGTTGATGCACCAGCATGACTTAGTTGACCTAAGTCAATTTTTATCTTTCAAAATTTGTCAATAGCTGATATTAATCTATTAAATATTTGCAATTTAGAAATATTTTTATCTGTTGTTAATTAGATGAAATGGACACTGTTTACATGTGACCCTTTGTTCAAATTTGCACCCCTTATCCCTACAATGTTGACGCACCAGACTGATTTAGTTGATCTATGTCAATTTTTACCTTTCAAAATTTACCAATAGCTGATATTAATTCTATCAACTATTTACAATTTTTGAAAGCTTTTTACCTGAAGTTAATCAGATGAATTGGACATTTTTCACACGCGCCCGGTTTCTCAAATGTGCTCTCTCGTTTCCTATATATTGTTGAAGCACAAACCTAACTTAGTTGACCTAACTCAATTTTTATGTTTTAAAATCTGTCAATAGCTGATATTAATCCTATCAACTACTTCCTAGCTTAATTGACTTAGGTCAATTTTTAAAAACTGTAAAATAGCTGTAAATAAATAAAGTGAGATCTAAATAAAATATCTAATTAATGGAAAAATAGTAGGATGAATTTTATAGAGAATGTAAAGATATAGATTCAATTAATTACATTCTCTATAGCTGGCATGTCAAACTCGCTTACCGCCGCGGGCCAAATTAAATGTTATATATAAAGCCGCGGGCCACATGAAAAAAGTAGATAATATTATTACCATTACACAGAATAAAATTTGTACGTTAACACAGCCATGTTAAAGACACATTCATGCAAAGTTCCAAAGTTATTATTATATATAGTTTATCTAATTTTATTTTTCAAAAAAAAAATATTCTAAAGTACTTTTTATCAACCAAATTTATAAGATTTTATCGAATTTTCTAATCAATTGATTATCAATTATTAATTTCACTGACCAGAAGAATGAGAGTATGTACTAACCTTGAAATGTAACATTTCCAATTTTGGCGTATTAAAATACCATGGAACTTTGACGTTGAAAGTCCTATCTTAAGAATCGCGTTCCGAAACTATTTCTTCGAATGTTCGTAATATGTTTCTGTCAGTGTTTCTGAGTGGTTTGTGGATGACCGTAGTCTTTTCGAACATAGCTTGTGCACTTTTTGAACAGTTCTATTTGCTTGAAACTTATCACTAATTCAATCGGAGATAAATGGCGTAAGGGAATTATTTTAAAACTCCCTCTTAAACTGTCTCTGCACCTCAGCCTCATTTTTGCATTTCCAGTAACACTTTAGGATGAATTTTATTTGCTAAAAGATTGGTCTGATTTATAATTACTTAAACCTGAAACTGTAAGATGTACATGCCAATTATTAGCGATAAAATTGTGCATACTGTTTTTGAGATGCCCTGTATAAATTGCTTGGTAATTATAATAGGAGGCAGGAGCAAATGCTTATGGTTTAACTTGGGAAGGTGCAAAATGGAATGAAGGCATTGGTGCACCCTTTTTGACTGAGTGGCAAGAAGGCCAGTATTTCGTAGATGAAATGCTAAAAGGGGCTGCTTATTTTGACTAAATTCAGACAGACCACAGTGACCTCCTCTAATAGCCTGAGGGAAACTCCGATTTTATATTTTCATTCTGTGCTTATAATTTAACTTGTGAAGGTTTAAAATGAAATAAAGGCAGTAGATGAACTTGTTTTATGAATTAGGGACATGAAGGGCAGTATTACGTAAATGAGATGAAAAACCCCGTATTTTCTTAACTAAAGTGCAAGCAGTGTGCAGTGACCTCCTGCAACTGGCTGGAAGAATCTCTTATTTTATATTATCATGTTATTTCATTTTAAATCCAACTTTTCATTTTACACTCAATTTTTATTTATAGTAAAAAATAAAAAATATATAAGACAGATTTCTTATTATAATATAATAAATGAAAAAAATACTAAATGGATTTCTAAGTTTGCATTTTGTCATAAAAGATTACACAAGAACAGATACACACACAAACAACAACAAGAACAAAAAACGAGGTCTTTTTGCCCAGTTGGAAAATTACACCTCATATGATTTATTAATGAGGTTGAATTATTCTAACACAGTTAGAATAATTGTGTTAAAATTAATCTAGTGTAATTAGGTATCCAGCGTTTACTGAAGTTCCATTACCTGCGATTTACTCCGTTGAGCTGGTTCAGATATCAGACCAGATGCTATGATCAATAAGGTTGGATGGGTGAAATGTGTCCTCCAATTTAGTCCGAGAAAGCTCAGTTGGCAAAGCTTCAGCCAAGAAGTCCCTGGTTCGAATCCTGGACTGGACATTTTTCGTCCAGTTGGAAAATTACATCTCATGTAATTTTAAATAGTAGGACTAATGGCCAAGGAACAGGTGCTACATCTAAGTGCACCAATTATATCACCCAAAAGGCAGAGCAAAACATGACTGTGACAAGAATATCGTAAAAAGTGATAATCTCCCAAGATTGTTAGAAAAATATTGCAAAAAGTGATAATCGCCTAAGAATGTGACGACCACCGCAAGCTAAGTTTAAATAGCTTAAACCTAGACAGTTACCCCAGAAAGTGACAAAACCCATAAAAAGATGAAGCAACAAAATAAAGGGACTGGTACCGACCAGTGACAATACTCCAAGAAAGAGTCAAAGGCATCGAAGATAACCTCCAGATACGTGTTCTGCAGCGTCAAATCAAACAAACAAATCCCCTTTACCCTAACCGGTCAACATAGAACTCATACAAAGTAAAGCTGAGCTGTCATTAAGCCGGCATAGGTGCTTGACCTGATCGACACCATGCGTTTGTCCTGTTGCCATTCAAACCCGTTCAACTGGATCATAGCACGTTAGGTAGAGGCATGGTCTGCGGAAAGAAAACTACTAAATGCGCCACAAACAAGTGATAAAACTTTTGATATCAAAGAAACTCCGATAAAAAGTTCATCCAACTCCGCCAAGGACGGAAATAGTGGGACTCCTTAACCACCCGATGAAAAATTTTGACAAATTAACATTACACTAACATCATTTTATAGAAAAGTAAAGCTGGTATGCAATACCTAAATATAGTACAAAACAGAATAATGTGCAGTAATATTGCAATATTCCACATTATACTTACACTGAACCTTCAACATTAGGAACAATAATTAAGATTTCGAGAACTGTTAAAGTCTTACGCGGAAAAAAGTCTAATTATAATAGGGTTAACCTATTAAATTTACAAAAAACTTATATTGTGCATGTAGCTTTGATCAGAATAAACAAACATATATACAGAACCTTTGTTCAACCAACATTTCAACCAAAAATAGTTACTATTTAAATAATACATACAAAAATCTTAACAAAAAAAATGTACTGTGACTTTTAAAAAATAAAGAATTCTTTGCTTACACTATGCTATATTTTCTTCAATGGAATCGGCTGGATACGAAAGCTGGATCGCCTGTTTTGAAAGTGAAGACGTTACCTCTGCGCTACTAATGCTTGATTGAATCCCTTTAATATTTATCACGTATGCTCTATCACATTTCCTTGGTATTGTTCTTATAGAATCCAACCGAAATGGTTTGAAAAAAGGATTAAATACATAATTCATCAGCCGATTTTTATGAAAATCTATACAGTTCTTGGGACAGTGGTCTACAACATATTCTTCAAATGACAGCTCTATGGTAAAGATACCATATATATTCTTTTCAAAAATTAAAGAAATCTATATTTTAAGTTTTTTTTAAAAATATACTTTCCCCTTTATGCATTATCGTAATTCGTATACATTCCCGGCTGTTAAAAACGCGCATCCTTTTAATCTTTCTCTTTCAACGAAAGACTTTTAGTCAAAATCATGCATATTGTTTTTAAATTATCATTAACGTACTTATTCGGTCTCCCACATATCAAAAGAAATGAAATTATACAAGGCATAAAATGTTTTCCTTTTCATGGTCAGCTTTGTCTTGCATATTGTTCCAGATGTCTATAGCATTTAAACGGCGCCTTTGCTGCATTCCTCGAAAGCCCTATTCCCAAAACAATAATTAACGGTAAAATTCTTAATCTCTCTTTTTAGCCAAAGTGCAATCTTCGCCAAAAGATTGTTCCCTTCCAATGACGTCAATTATGAAGTTGATATGTGTATAAGTAACGGTTACATTTCCCACGCAAAAAAATGCGATTCTCTTGGCTTGAAATGTATCTCGCTTGGCGTGTTTTTCCTTGCGCCCACTTTCATATCGGATAGTAACACTTGCCCTCTGATCTTCATCTCATAAACATCTAAAAATGTCTTGGCCCCGGTTTTATAACGAAAAATCCTCTTGATGGCTTAAAAACTCTTTGGATTACGTGAACTTGATCGAACCTGTTCAACAGCATTTCTGGATTATTCTTTGGATCGCGTTTGTGTTCTTCACCTCTGGCTTTAAATTTAAAATGTCACCTCACCAATATTCATCAGATTCATTTAAAAAATCTGAAACTTTGATTGATCAAAATATCACTATTGTGGAAGATTGTGAAGTGTGACATATTTCTCCAATTAAAGAACATTAACTCTAGTGATGTGATTTTCGTCTTCCTTGCTTCATCATACAAAATAAAAGGGAAAACTACACTCCAGTTTAGTACTTCAGTACCCAGGAAACGCACTCTGCGGGTTGCCAAAACAACCAAGTGCCACTATACCTTCTTGTTTTAACAAATTGTTTCACTCCGTAAAAGTAAATCCTTTAGGTCTTTTCAAAGGATTCGCGAACTTTGACATCTTCTCAATAATCACCCCCTGAACTTACTTCCCACGATAACTCTTCTATATGCATAAATGAACACGACAACTTCCCCATATTAAATTATGGTGCCTGACTTTTGAACTGGATGTGATCTTTTTAGCATGACATTTTCTAAAGGGTGTGTCATTGGGGCCACGATACGAAAAAAAAAATTCCTATTAATTTGCAACTTTTCTGACTATATTTTTTCATTCTGAGAATGCTTTGTTGGAGCCTGCCTGTGACTGTGGTTTTTACCTATCATCGAAAGTTGCTAACTTCAAACTTAATCCTTTTTGTGTGAGATATGCGATGTGATTTTCATCGAAGCAAATTAATTTAATTATTCGTCGCAAATTATTCAGCGTCGGAGCACCATCGAATTATTTCATCTTAGTGTTTTATGCTGCATAATTGTTCTGTGAAAAATGATAATCAATCCCTGATGGAATCAGTGATTTTCAACATGTGGTTTTCTTCAATGAGTGATGTTTCATTCATAAAACCTTCGCCCGCACCTAAAGTGAATATGCTATTTTGTCTTGAACTTTGTGAACTTCTTATTGTGTTATTTTATTTATACTATTCTCAGTCATCCAAAAATTGATTTTCATCGCCGTGCAACAATTAAAACACAAGAAATAAATATTATCTATATCTAATTCAACGCTGCGTTCTGACCTTTAGTATTTAGCTGAGTACCACAATTTAGCGAACTCTTGTGAACTTTGTTTTCAGACAATCCAAATTTATTCAGCTACAAGATAAAATTCACGTTACGAAAGAAATATCTTTCTCAATGAATAACCACAAATAAAACTTTTGTTTTCGTTTTTAATTCATTCAGTGATTTAAAGTTTAGCGATTACGATCCGGAATAGCAATTTAAATATAGTATTTTGTGCTTTCTTTTTCTATTAATATGTTTTGCAAAAAAAAAAAAGCGCTATGGATATTTTTATAGAGGTAAGTCTTTATTTTGTAAAAGGTTGATAAAAAAAGGAAATTTTCAATTTTGCTAGAACTTTTACATTGATGAAATATTATTTCCGTATAGTTTCAAGTAATGTTTTTATATTTTTAAGAGGATCTAGATATATAATATGAGCAATATATGTTTAAACGATTAAAAAGCACTCATTGAATTTTATTTATTTAATAAAAATTTTTTTTGCTGTAGATGTTTAAAAAATAATAATAAGGTTTTAAAAGGTATAATTGTGTTCAGGTAAGACAGAATGGCTTTTTAACATTCATAGACTTTCAAATTTTGTTATTTATAAACATTGCATTTTAGCTAAAATTTTTCATGACGGAAAAGTATATTTTTCTCCGTGTTATATTTTGGTATATTATATTTATTTTTGTAGTTGAAACCACTATTTATGATTTATAGTTAATTTTTCTTTAATACTTCTAAGATTAAATATTTAATGATTTTTAAATAAATTATCAAGTGTGGTTTGTTTAAATTGTTGCTTTTTTTTATTTTGCTTATTTTATGATATTTTACCTGTGTCTAAAAAAATAATAATAATAATAATTAAACTTTTAAGGTGATATCATCATGGCTAATTCTAAGAATTTTGAGTACGTTGTTGATAATTTTTACGGCGACCCCGAATTAATTAACCATTTCTTTAACCAAATTTTAACTTATCAGAAAATTAAGGAAATAACAAATGAACAAACCGTCGATTATCTTAAAACTAAACTGAAAGGTCCCGCCAAAAAATATTATTTGGAAGACCCTGTACTATATAACGCACAAGATTTTGAGTTCATTCGCGATCGCATTCAAAAATTCTTTTCACAGAATTCTTCGGCTACAACTTTAAATGATTTAAATTGTTTAACAATGTTACCACAGGAGACAGTAAAAAATTTTGCTCATAGACTCAATGTCCTCGTATCAAAGGTATATCCCGACATTCATGACAAAGATGCACTAAATAAGATTAAATACGTTAAATTAATGCATTGTTTACTTTCGGACATTAAAATTAAATTGCAAGAAGAAGGCATCAACACATATGATAAAGCAATTGAGGGAACAATCTCTACAAGAGATTTTCATAAATAACAATGTTTTGTCTGCTAGCAGTTCGGCGCATGTAGAATGCAATCAATTAGAAAGTAAAATTAAGGAATTAACGGAGAAAATTAATAACTTAAATTTTGCTCAAACATCAAGAAAATCGGAGTCTCCAAAACAATGTAAACATGTCAACAGACAAAACTTTCAGGCTCGTTATAAGTCAAAATTTCATAGAGCACCACAAACTAGACAAAATAATTGGGCCAGAAATAATGATTGTTGGCAGTTATGTTTTCGTTTTGGGCATATAGCGCAGAAATGTTTCAGATGGCAAAGAGCGAACGCGCGTTATGATAAAAAATTTAGTAAATATAACAGTGATAGAAATGACAGGTTTCCATAAAATAAAAATTTAAACCCCTAGAGACGTATGCTAAGGCTGACCAGTGTATGTCTGCATGTGAAAATGAGTCAGCACACAGTGATAAATGTTTTTACATTGATGATTCTCTTCCAAAATTGTCGGCTGAGAGACTGGTTAATTCAACAGGTTCTCAAACTTCTCAGCATATTTCCATTGCAAATACAATTGCTGTACAAACTGATTTTTCTCAAAATTCTATTGATTCTCACAGTGTCACTGATACAACACCGACCGGTAATTCCTTTCATGAAATTCTTTTGAATGTCAATAAGTACTCTCCCACACTTCCCCTTATAAAGGCCTCCATCGCAAAACAAGATACCTTTTTACTTGTGGATACTGGAAGTACAACTAGCCTCTTATCTGTACAGTTATTTGATAAACTTAAACATGTGCTTAAGTATAAACGTTTAGGGACTAATGTGACTTTAACTACAGTTAATTCTAAGATAGATTTTACTGCATGTATTCGAATTTCATTCAAAATTGAACAAAAACACTTTTCGCATTATTTCTACATTGTTGACATTCCTAAAGAGTATAAATTTGATGGTATTTTGGGATTAAATTTTCTTGAGAAATTTAACATCACATTAGATCTAGGTAACAAAATAATGCAACTTGATAATCTGAGAATTCCCTTTATCTACATAGATGATAACTCAGAATCAGCGGAATGTCATAACGTAAATGTACAAACTGATATCTCTCATAATGTTTGTCTAGTAAACAAACTGGTTATTTCTCCAAATGAGGTAAAATGTATTTCTGTACGCGCAAAACAAATTTCTCATGATACCCCATATTTATTTCAGAATGACATGCTTGTAAAAGACATTCTTGCTTTTGATTCGATTATTCAAACTGATAAATCAAACCCACATGAATTTAAAATTTATGTAAAAAATATGACAACTAAAAATGTTCATGTAAATAAAAGAGCAAATATTGGTTTCTTAACGCCAATTGACCAGATTGTGGAAGATGCCCAACAGCTAGAGGCTGTTAAAAGTAATTTCAAAGAAGAAACCAAACAATTTGTAAATTTCATTCAGGCTTCTACTGATATTTTGAATCAACGAAAACTTGATCTCTCACAAGATGACTTTAATTTACAACACTTACCGAATACAGAAGCTAAACTATTGAAAGAGTTATTATTGAATAATTCTGCTGTTTTCTCAAAATCTATGAAAACGTTAGGTCATACTGATAAATTTAAACCAAACATTAAATTTATTAACGATTTCCCAGTTAAAACACTTCCTTTTCCAATTCCTCAAGCACTTCAAAAAGAAGCATTAACACAAATAAACCAATTAGTTGATGTAGGTATCATTGAACGCTCATGTTCGGAATGGTCTTGTCCAATCCTTCTTGTCAAAAAAAAAACCTGATGGATCAGGTACACAAAAATTTCGTCTTGCCTTGGATTTACGGATGTTAAACACAGTTGTACAATCTTCTTCATACCCTCTCCCTAAAATACAAAATATTATTTCTAATTTATCTAAATATAAATTTTTCACGTCCCTTGATTTCCAACAGGCTTACCATCAAATTGACCTTCCTTCAGAATATCAGGATAAGGTCACTTTCACGTCCATGTTTGGATCGTTTAAATATAAAAGACTCTGTTTTGGATTAAAAAATGCAAGTGCAAATTTTCAAGCCCTTATGGATTGTTTATTGGATGAAATGCAGTTAGAAGGAATTTATGCCTATCAAGATGATTTAATTTTTGGCTCTAACTCATTTCAGGAAACGTACGATAAACTAACAAAAATTCTTGAAATCTTAGGTAAATACAACTTGACTTTGTCACCTTCTAAATGTTCTTTTCACAAGAATAATATTGATTATCTTGGTTTTCATATTCATAACCACACTATCTCTCCAATTCAAGCTAATATTCTAAAAATTAAGTCATTTCCTGTTCCAAAAACAAAAAAGCAGGTAAGAAGTTTTGTAAGACTAGCTACCTTTTATAAGAGTTTAATTCCTGAATTTTCTAAACTTATTCAGCCTCTCATCGAATTATCAAAACCATCCTCAACTTTTAAATGGACAGAGGTGCATCAAAATGTGTTTCATAATATTCAAAAAATCTTTTTTCAACCACCAATGGTACGTCTACCAGATTGGGACAAAGAATTTTACGTGAACACGGACGCTTCGGGTATCGCTATTTCTGGTGTATTATTACAAGAGCATAATAATCAGTTGCTTCCTGTCTCATACTTCTCAAAATCTCTCAAACCCTCCGAAAAGAAATATCCAGCTTTAAAGTTATAACTTATGGCCATTGTAAAATCTGTAAATGCTTTCAATTACTATATCTATAATCGTCCTTTCATAATTTTATCGGACAGTAAACCTCTTGATAAATACAAAAAAACCACTAATCCGGCAGATATCACCACTCGCTGGCTCATGCAGCTATCAAAATTCACTTTTACTTTTAAACATATTCCAGGTGTTTCTAATGTTCTAGCAGATTATTTATCCCGATGCGAATTTACTGAAGAAAATATTGAAACTTTGAATTCTAATCCTAATCTCATTTCTGAAGATAAACAGGCATTACCTATTGTTGAAAATGATTTTGAGGAAAATAACAAAAACAAAATTGTGAATTGCTTAGTCATTAATAGTAAAAATAAAAAAGATGCTTTGCTTGAAATTTCTAATGAAACATTTGTTCAAGAACAATTAAAAGATCCACAATTAGCTCCAATATATGAAGAGATTTTAAAATCAGGTTCTTCAAAAAAATTTCCACTTATTTCATTCATCCTGATTCTAAAGTTTTAATGTAAAAAAAAAAAATAATGTTGCGGATAATACTTTCGTGTATGTAATTATGGTTCCCAATTCTTTAAAACCTAAAGTTTTAACAATATCCCATCTATCTCATTTTGGTTTAGCTAAAACATATGAATTCCTCTCTTCACGGTATTGTTGGAAAGGTATGTACACCGATACTTTAAATTATGTATCTTCTTGTTTATTATGTCTTCAGGCTAAACATCATCGTGTACCTAATGCTCCACTTCAACCAACATATACCCCTAAACAACCAGGAAATACCATTTCAATTGATCTTGTTGGTCCTTTTAAAATCGGCCAAACTATTCTCACAGTTACGGATCATTTTTCTCGACATATTGAACTGTACCCTCTCTACAATACAACTGCACCTAAAATTGTAAAGTGTTTATTTGCCTATATGACAACTTTCGGGCGCCCTGCCTGCGTATTATCAGACCTTGGGCCCCAATTTCGTTCTTATGTGTATAATACTTTAAATAATACTCTAGGTATTAAAATAAATCACTCTTCTCTCTCACACCCAGCTAGCAATTCTATAAGCGAGAAGATAAACACATCTCTTAAATACTCAATCAATACTTTAATGAAAGAAGGACATTCCTTTGAAAATGCCATTGCTATTCATAAAAATCTCTATAATGGTTCTAAACATTCTTCTACTTCTTTCTCTCCGAATCTTTTACATTTTGGACGCGAATTATCTCTAATATTTGATACATATGATTTAAATGCTAATCAACCCTTTCTAGACCAAAATGTAGACTTTTACAATCTCCTTCATGATTTAAATGGTATTTACAACAAAGCTTATGACAACATAAAAGCATCTCAAATTAAAAGAAACGAATATCATAAAAAAAAGGCAAAACTCAGGCCAATTACTGTGAAAGACGTTGTATACCTAAAATCAGCAGATAAATTTAAGCCAAGGTATACAGGACCTTATGTAGTTGTAAAGAAACACTCACCTGTTTCTTTTTCAATTCAACAACTGAATTCTCATATTAACGATTCAATTTTCAGAGTTCATATTGACAGACTTTTACTTGCACCTCCTAGAAATAACCATTTATTTGACTTAAATTATCATAATGTTCATAACAATACTCCTAGTAATAACAATATTGAACAAAGTGCTCATTCCTATAATTTACGTCCTCGAAAGGTGATAAAATATTAATATGAATATAAAATTTTCTGTTTGCCAGATTCATAAATGCTCCTTATCCATGGTAACAGGTGTATTTATGCATGCATGTTATGTAGTATTGTATTATTTGTTTTTATTGTGATATGGCTGGTCCATTGTTTATGTGTTATGTTGCAGTACTGCAGAACTTGTTTATTTGGCAAAATATTTTTTTTCCACCCATATTCTTGTTTACCAAGTTCGTATAATTTAAAATCCTGTTAAAAAAATAAAATAAAAATAAAAATAAATAAATAAATAGATAAATAAATAAATAAATAAAAATATATAGATAATAAATTAAGAATAATAGGTATTGTTATAAATTTAAACATTTGATAATTCTATTAACACTCTCTGCATTTGTAAGTATACTTAGCATTTTGTAAAAAAAAAAAAAAAAAAAAAAAAAAAAAATCAAATTAATTATCTTATTTTCCTTTTAATTTAATCTTTGAATTTTTAAATAACTTAAAATAAATGAATTGTTATTTTGAGAATTTAATTTCCGATACTCTTCACTCTAGAACGTGTCTATGGAAGGATTTTTAGATTTTTGAACAAAAAAAAAAACTTTATTTTTCATTTTTTTTAGTTTTTATTCGCCCTTGCGGAATAAGCCCCGTTCAAAATTATCACCCATGTGGGGGTCTTTATTCCATTGTGAATGAGAGCAAAACTTTGTTAAAATTGGTATACCCAATTTTACTTTTTCAAACCCGTTTATGAACCCGAGTCGCTCCAATCATAGGCGGAGTTTCCAAATATGTGCGGAGCAAGGGGGGTTTACCAAAAATAAACCCCTCTCCCTAAATACGCCCTGTCGAGAATATGACCAATGTCCTAAACTGAGGTCTCTTCCTTGTTATTACAACAAGTTTAACGGGAGATATATTTTTATCGATGCCCATGTCTTGCATCATTTTTATCTCTCCTGTGTCTTTACACGAAAAAAATATTTTTACATTTTTCATATATATATTTTTTTCATAATCTCTATATTATCATTGTATAATTCTAATTGTGTTTCTTTTATTTTGAATTTTTTGTATTTACATTGCATTTAATATTTTTAATAATATAGTGCAACTTGTGAACTGTTAAACAAATACAAAAAAAAAAAAAAAATGTGCACTAAGTACTTATTTATCATGTCTATGGATAAATAAAAACACGTAAGCAAACCTTCAAAGAAAAATGCAGCTGTAGTTTTTCATTCTTGAACTCTTTTTAAAGACTGTGTAAAAAAAAAAAAATTAACAATTAAAAGTTTATTTATATAGGTGCACCACCATCATATTGAAAAATGAATAAACTTGCAGCTAAGAATAGTACTCATATGGATAAAAGACTTTTCAAAGACTTTAAAAGTATATTTTGCTGCAATTTGAAAAATGTATGGCCATTTATCATACTAATATGAAGATATTATTGTAGTACTACATATTATTATTTACATTATTGTATGCATACTTATTTTATTTTTATTATTATTTTTCTGCTTTGATATTTTGTATTATATTTACAGGGTGACATTCTAAATTTTTCAAAATCTTGAGAAGGGGTGATATATATATGGTAAAGATACCATATATATTCTTTTCAAAAATTAAAGAAATCTATATTTTAAGTTTTTTTTAAAAATATACCTTCCCCTTTATGCATTATCGTAATTCGTATACATTCCCGGCTGTTAAAAACGCGCATCCTTTTAATCTTTCTCTTTCAACGAAAGACTTTTAGTCAAAATCATGCATATTGTTTTTAAATTATCATTAACGTACTTATTCGGTCTCCCACATATCAAAAGAAATGAAATTATACAAGGCATAAAATGTTTTCCTTTTCATGGTCAGCTTTGTCTTGCATATTGTTCCAGATGTCTATAGCATTTAAACGGCGCCTTTGCTGCATTCCTCGAAAGCCCTATTCCCAAAACAATAATTAACGGTAAAATTCTTAATCTCTCTTTTTAGCCAAAGTGCAATCTTTGCCAAAAGATTGTTCCCTTCCAATGACGTCAATTATGAAGTTGATATGTGTATAAGTACCGGTTACATTTCCCACGCAAAAAAATGCGATTCTCTTGGCTTGAAATGTATCTCGCTTGGCGTGTTTTTCCTTGCGCCCACTTTCATATCGGATAGTAACACTTGCCCTCTGATCTTCATCTCATAAACATCTAAAAATGTCTTGGCCCCTTTGGCCACCCTTTGGTTTTCTAACGAAAAATCCTCTTGATTGCTTAAAAACTCTTTGGATTACGTGAACTTGGTCGGACCTGTTCAACAGCATTTCTGGATTATTCTTTGGATCGCGTTTGTGTTCTTCACCTCTGGCTTTAAATTTAAAATGTCACCTCACCAATATTCATCAGATTCATTTAAAAAATCTGAAACTTTGATTGATCAAAATATCACTATTGTGGAAGATTGTGAAGTGTGACATCTTTCTCCAATTAAAGAACATTAACTCTAGTGATGTGATTTTCGTCTTCCTTGCTTCATCATACAAAATAAAAGGGAAAACTACACTCCAGTTTAGTACTTCAGTACCCAGGAAACGCACTCTGCGGATTGCCAAAACAACCAAGTGCCACTATACCTTCTTGTTTTAACAAATTGTTTCACTCCGTAAAAGTAAATCCTTTAGGTCTTTTCAAAGGATTCGCCAACTTTGACATCTTCTCAATAATCACCCCCTGAACTTACTTCCTACGATATCTCTTCTATATGCATAAATGAACACGACAACTTCCCCATAAGCTCAGTTGGGAATGCCATTTGGGAGTTATCGTGTTCATTTGCACGAATCATGATTACAGAATTTTTCTTGCACTATCTGTTCAAAAAAAAAAGTGAATAAAATTTTTTATTTATATAAAACTAATGCAAATATAAACTAGTCAGATGTGCCAATCCCAAAACTGTCTTCTATTTCACGCATGTTAATATTTTAAAATTCGCTATCACAGCGCCAATAAAATCAGTATTTTTTGTCATTCTGTTGTGCATCACCTGCTTATGAAGCGCCCGGTAACCTGGATTAGAAGGACCCTTGGCATACAGGCAGTTGATGTACAACAGAATTATGAAAAATCCAGAAAATTGTTATCACAGCGTCCCCTTCCGGTGGAAATTTTTGGACGTGGAATAGCCCCACATTCAAGTGGAACCAAAAACATATACATAAAATTTGCTTCAATTCTATGCATAATTCCATACACTTTTCGCTGATACAATAATGAAAATGTCACAAAAGTCGCCATCACAGCGCTTCCTTCCAGTGGAATATATCAAAATTTCAATTGGGATCTGCTGGCCATAGTCAAAAACCTTTAAATGAAATTTGGTTCAATTCTATGCATATCTTCATACACTTTTCGATGATGCAATGAGGACGGACACACGGACAGACAGACATTTTGTAAAACATGTTTTTCGGGATCTCCGACCCCTAAAACGCGTAAATCCATCGAAAACCGGAAGTCGAAACTTTCTTCTATCTCACAAATGTTAATGCTTCAAAATTCGCTATCGCAGCGCCAATAAAATCAATATTTTTCGTCATTCTGTTGTACGTCGAGGCTAACGAAAAAGAAAGGCTACCGCGGTGCTTTGCGCGTATCTTTTTTTACAGACCATCGGAGTCACGTGATGCTCGAATGCAGGTGTTCGAAAAGAGCATCACGTCACTCTAGCAGTCTGTAAAAAAAGATAAGTGACATGCACCGCGGTAGCCTGTTTTTTTTAGCCTCGGTTGTACGTCAGCTGCTTGTGAAACGCCGGGTTACCTGGATTAGAAGGACCCTTCGCATCCAGGCAGTTGATGTACAACACAACTACGAAAAATCCAGAAAATCGCTATCACAGCACCCCCTTCCGGCGGAATAACCCCACATTCAAGTGGGACTAAAAACATATACATGAAATTTGGTTCAATTCTATGCTCATACACTTCTACACTGCTATGCTTCATACACTTTTTGATGATAGAATAATGAAAATGGAACAAAAATCGCTATCACAGCATCCCCTTCCGGCGAAATAGCCTCAAATTCAAGTGGGACTTGCCGGCCATAGCCAAAAACCTATAAATAAAATTTAGTTCATTTCTATGCATAACTTCATACACGTTTAGATCATACAATGAGGACGGACACACGGACAGACAGACATTTTGTAAAAAACATGTTTTTCTGGATCTTCGACCCCTAAAACACGTAAATTCGTTGAAAACCAGAAGTAAAAAAAAATGTCCATTACAATACTTTGTTCTATTATAGATTGAAGAAAGTAAAAATTATGTTTATTTATTACAGTGCTGAAAACCATACCTAAACAACTTGATAGGCATGGCTAACAGCCAAGTTTTTTTTTTCAGTTTTGTATCCAAAGTTGTATTTTTAAGCTTTCCATGGATTTTTAAGCTCTGGAGTATGACGGATTGTTTCCAGTTTATGATGCGCTCTCATTTGTGCTAATTAGTTTTAGTAGATTATTTACATTTTTTTAAGAAATCGATAATCATATTTCTTGTCTCTTTTGTACGAGTTCCTAAAAGGAGGAAAAAATACATTTTTTCTTTTTTTTAAAAAGTTGATAGAATTTTTTTCGGATAACTCGGGAGTATTATAATAATTATTCTTTTTTCTTTTAGTTCCTATAAAAGCTTTATCTGTGATCAGCAGATTTAATTTCCCTTCATATCTTTTACTTTAAACTTCTAAAGCATCCTTTTAATTTTTGCAATGATTAACTTTCTTTAACCTTCCAAAATGAAGTGAAAAACTATTTTTTTTTTTTTTAATACGATGCGACGTTTTAAAAGGAACAAAAGTTTCTCTTAAGGCATTTTTGTAAATCTAATCAATATTGTTAAATTAAAAGCCACAAAAATATAATTTAAATTCTAATTAAAGTTGGTTGATATTAATACGTGTATTTAAAAAAAAATCTTATAATAATCACCAAGACTGCTTAAAAAATGGAATTAACTTAATTCAGCATTAAAAAAATTGGAAACTGAATGAAGTGTATATTATTTTTATAGTTAATCTAATAGAATTTTCATTGAATATGCAAAGTCACTAAATTAAATTACTTTATAACGTAAATTTTTGTCTATGTAATGTTATTAAGGATTAATTAAATTACCCATTCCTTTCATGAGATGTTTAATATTAAAACACTCTTCAGTATTCTATGCAAAGATATTTTTATATTATTTCATTAGAATATTGAGCAACTTTTACATAAATAACACCCTTAAACTAAAGAAAAGCTTGCTCAAAATTTCTCTTGTCAAAATTTCTTTAATAATTTTTTTTTAAATACAGGGTCATCGAAAAAGGTTGAATAGATTTGAAAAAATCATAACTCTAAAAGTAATTGAGAAAACGGAATAATTTTCTTTTTAAGGTACTCGCCAACTCTCATAGATTTGTTAGTTGTAGCTGTTTTAAAGCCGTGACATTTAGACGATGCACAGTGGAGCGTTTTGATGATCTAGGTAGACAAAATTAATTTTGCCGATTATCTCGAAATTTAACAAGACCGCGTATACTGGTAGCTGAATGTCTCTTTTGTCGAAAAAAATACGATGTGTCAATTAACTACGACCGTAAAGAAGACAGTTTGTTTGAGGGAGTTTCAACAGTCGCACTATTTTTCTGTTTTATTTAAAAGCAGGAGTTTACTGGACTTATGTCACATGTTTGCCACAATATTTAACCTATTGTATTTTGAAAATAAGCGCCATCTTGTTTTCAAACTTAATCTTGACTTTTAATGCAGTACTAAGCATTATTAGGAAATAAGCATTTTTTAAAATCAAAGTGGCATTCCTAAAGCATTGGAAACTTCAGAAAGCTCCTGCGAAAGTTTGCGAATCATAAAGTTATATTAACTTAAAGTGTATGTATGTATGTTTAGTTCAAATCTTGCAAGCCAATTTTAAACCCCTTTTAATTATCCGATTGAGCTGAAACTTTGAATACATGTGTAGTTTCAATGACAATACAATATTATAATATAAATAAATAAGTAATAATATAAATAAATAATAATAATAATAATAATAATAATAATAATAATAATAATAATAATATAAATAATAATAATATAAATAATAATAATATAAATAATAATAATAATAATAATAATAATATAAATAATTAAATAAGCCAAATATGTTTGACTATTTTATTACTGATATATTCGAAAACCCAGCAAAACCTAGTTAAACTTCAACGCAATAATTTTGTCTACTTAGATCCTGAAAACGACCCACTGTGCGATGTGACGAATCGATGATCTGAAAACCACGCATTCGGAATTTTCACTTTTGGCATAGACTATTCGTGTACATAGTGGATCCATTCCTACTAAATAGAGGATGCTGAAGAACTTTCTAATTGACATATTTCCCATACTTTCAATAGTTTTAGATATAGGATCACTAAAGAATCGAAAAAGGTTGGAGAGCACGAAGGCCTCGCCTTGTTCACCGTGCAATTGCTCCTGCGCTTCATCTGAAGGTGAAGGCTGGGAAGCAATTACATCTAAAAAATCTTGGATAATTGTCGAGTACTTTTCAAAAGATATTACTGTGTTTCCTCAATTACTTTTCGAGTTATATATTTTTTAAAATGTGATCACCCTTTTTTGATGAATCTGTATTGAAAATACAGTAACTTACGCTTTTAAAGAATATTGTTTTGAAATACGTTATATGTTTTAATTTTTTTTTAAAAATTTCTTAAAGAGTATTTGTAACACCCCTTATATTTTTACTGAATTAAATTGTTTTTGGTTTAGATATTTTCCATATCTGTTTTTTTTTAAATTTTTTAGCTGATAAACTAGATTTATGTCTTAAAAAATTTCAAAAAATTTTATGTATTGAATTTACAAAGTATCTGATGGTAATACAAATGAAAATTTATTTAAAATAAAGATACTTTAATTTGTTTCAAAACAAAAACAAAACTTATATATGTGTATAAATCATTTTTATGGAGCTTAACCAAAAATGTTTTTGATTAATTTAAGTATAGTTAAATAAGCTTAAATAAAGAAATATGGATTGTCATCATATTATCGATAAATATTTTTCAGTATGCTGTTATATTTTCGAATAAAATTCAAAAAATGTAAGAGGGATGTATAAAAGGAATAACATAAAAATATGCAGCGCAAAGTTATTATAATACAGTTGTAATAAAGTTATACAAAGTTTTATTTTATGTAAACTTTTCATTCTGAATAAATAATATTTAATATTTAATATTGATTTTAATTAAATAAATCTCTTTGAAATAAGCGATGTTCGATTTTAGAAAAAATTGAACCCTATATTGTAATATAAGATTGGAATTTGAATAAAGTTAAGATTTCAACATAACAACAAAAATTTTCAAGCTATGAAAGAAACAACATACAGAACTATTCACTGTTTTAAATAGCATTTGCTATAAATGACAGAATTTTTTTATTCTATCAATCTATTTTTTATTCTGTTTTTTACTCACCCATCATACGTAGTATAGGGTAAGTCTTGTGATCGTTTTGAAAATTGAAAGTTTTTTTTTGACGGCTTTACACGTTTCAGACACTGGAGATTCCGAAAAACATATTTTTAGAAAAAAAAAATTGCCGTCCGTCTGTGTGTCTGTAAACGCTCTATCTCCCGAAAAAAATTGAGATAGAGACTTGAAATTTGGTATGTACTTAGTATGTAATAATGCGAAGAAGCCTATTTCATTTCAATAACCTCGATTAACCGGAACTATTTTTTTGGACTCTCGAAATATTCGTTCTGATGAAAGGTATATAAAAATTTTCGAAATTGTTTATTTTAAGGAGTGAATATAAAAGACAATAAAAAAACATAAATTTTGCATAAAGCATGAAGTCGATCGGATGATTAGTTGCCGAGATATTTATAATCCTATTTTCCCACACTCTTCGATTTTTCATGACCCTGTATTTCATCCAAATTCCAATTCAAAGATATAAATTAGAAATGAGACACGCTTAATCAGATGCAATAAACTGCTAGTTAATAGGAAGTTTTGGAGTTATAAGGATGTTTCTTTTAAGCAATTCAGTAGTCGAGCCTTTAAAGTTTATGACGTCATAAAAGCCACGATTTTATTCGAATTGCAATGCATTTTATAAGTAGTTTACACATTTTTTATTTTAATATTTTACATTACGCATATCCATGATGAGTAAGTATTACGGTGGCACCCAACGACTAGTTTTTCTGTCATTTAGCATTGTCATATTTAAATAAAAACATTCTAATCATCTTTTTTAACCAATTACCGAGTGATCAATTTAACAACATTTAATACATCAATGAAGCAAAAGAAATCACAAGTCACATATGATAACGAAATTTTCTTGTTTTCAGGGCCTGATTACCCAAAAAGCACATGGAGCACGTGCTTCCCCTTAAAATTTAAGAGAGGCCTCAAAATGACTGTAGAATGGGCTCTGAAATTTCCATTAAACATTTTTTTCATTGAGTTTTCAAATTTGGTGGAGGGACAAGTTTGCCTAATGCTATAAAACACCCACACTACTTCAGAAAATTTATCAAACAGGAAAATCTAAATGCGATCAACAGACTGTTAACTAATCATGGCATCCTGATGTGCTGATTAGAAATCACCCTGGTAACTTTTCATACAAAAAAATATATGCTACAAATATTCTCTGTCGAAAGTAAAGACAGAGAGCATAAAAAAGGCTGTTTAATGAAATATATGTAGTTGGCTAAGTCACTTTTGTGAATAATACTTGCAGCGTGTATCATTGACGAGTTTTCATGTATGAAGAATTTAGAAAACTTTTACCGATTGAAAGGGTCCCCTAAAATGATACTGTGCTTCTACCAATCCTAGACGATAATCGGACCCTGCTTATTATCAATGCGAAACGAACAACCAAAAATTGAATGGACATTTTAAGAACATATATAATTTATGACGAGTTACGAGAACCAATATCAAATCAGAACGGAGTGCATGATCAAATTTGAGAAATAGGACTGAAGATGGCAATCTTATTACAATGTTTAGCCAACTGGTGTTTAATGCTTCATTGATTTATTAACCCTCCTTAGACCACTCCAACAAATTTCAGGGGTTATCAAGTTTGTCGGCTGTCACGGTTCACGTGAAAATCGCGGGCGAAGGATTGCCACAGGCAAATATTTTTACATTCTTCTATCTTTACAAGAAGAAAGTATTGTATTCATGAAAAATTTCAACTGCAGGTTTTCGACGGATTTATACGCTTTAGAAGGTCCTGAACACGATTTGACTGTTTTTAGAAAATGTCTGTCTGTGAGTCTGCCTATCTGTCTGCATGTGACAAAAATTTTGTGGGCACACTGTCTCAAGAATTAATGAACAGAATTTAATAAAATTTTAGATTCAGTTAGACCTTGAGATAAATTGGTGCTGATTAGTTTTTAGTGTAAATCACCCAAAAGGTGGCGCTGCTATGCTGCATTATTCACGATTTTCAAGATAGCTATATCACAAGAACTAATTCACGCATTTTCACCAAACTTCAGATTAAGTTAGACGTTGATATAAGTTGTTGCTTATTAGGTTATGGTGTAAATCTCTCAACAGGTAGCACTGCTATTCTGCATTTTTCAGGATTTACACGATTTTAGCGATAACCATATCTCATGAACTATTGCATGGAATTTAATAAAACTTTAGATTCCGTTAGACATTGATATAAGTTGGTACTGATTCGTTTTTCATGTAAATGGCCTTACAGGTGGCGCTGCTATTCTGCATTATTCACGATTTTCAAGATTGCTATATCGCAAGAACCAATGCATGGATTTTCATCAAACTTCAGATTAAGTTAGACGTTGACATAAGTTGTTGTTGATGAGGTTTTGGTGTAAATAGCGCTACAGGTGGCGTTTCATGCTACGTTTTTCAGGATTTACACGATTTTATCGATAGTCATATCTGAAGAATTAATGCACGGAATTTCATAAAATTTTATTTTTTGTTATTTTGCAATATCAACATGTATGAGATTGAAGAAAGTTTTGGGATTGGCATATCCGAGTATTTATTATTATCGCTACCACTATTTCTAAACAAGAATCTTCGTGGTAGATTTCTATTAGGAATCTTCTAAGAAGATTACTGTTTAGAAATGGTGGTTGATAAAATAATAAAACAATAGTGACTATTATAAGCCACACCCTTTCAAAACAAAATGTAAATTAGTGCATTTTGAAAAGTTAAAAGCAATTAAATTATTATGTTACATTAAAATTGTTTACAAAGATGTGAAAAGTAATGTATGCAGATAGAGAATATATAGAAAATCCTTCCCATAACAACTTTTTTTTAAAGCTAATATAGTCAATAAAAGTAATTCAGCCATTTGCCTATTTTCCACTGTATTTTTTATTTATTTATTTTTTAAGACACAACTATATTATTTTTATGAACATAACTTTATTTCTATTTCAATTGCATTAAATATAAATTAAATAATTAAAGAAAATCAAATTAAACATCCAAAAATATTGACCAACATTCAAATTTCGCAATCTTGACATATAGATATGACATGCCGTGAATAAATAAAACGAATAGTACTCATCGAAAAGAATTGTAGGTATTTTGATTAAAAAATTCTCCAATCTGGCAACACTGTTGGATTTCATCGAAAATACATTAGTTCGGGTAATTGAAGTTTTACTCTACTTTTTCCCAGAGGATCAATGTTAATCGCGAATTTAATGCCTAATTACTGTAGGATAGAACAAATGATATATACTGCAAAAAAAAGACAAATGTTTCTTAATCGAGGAAAATATGATATAACCACCAACGAAAATATAAAATAACTTTTTCCAACTTACCCAAAATTTAGAAAAGCGACCTTTTTTTTTGAAATTCCAGAAACTAATATATTTTCGAGATTTAGAGATGCATTTATAAGAAGTATAAATATCTTTTACTGCCACTACATTTCAGAAGCGTTTCCGAATAGTTTTTTTTAGTAGAGGTTGGCCATAATTAAAGTGCACGTGTTTAAAGGGCGCTAGAAGCTAAACTATTTGGGAATATTTTTAAAAGCTTTAGTATTTATAATATTTAGAGTATGCAGAAACGAGATATGCAATAAAAATTATTAGTTCAAAATTTTACCAATAGATGGCGTGTACATGTAAGGGATGCTTTATTTGCAAATATTAACAAAAATAACACACATTTTAAATCAATATTTTTTGAGACGACGATATTCTTTCATAGCAGCACTATAATTGCTACAATTTTGATAAAAAAACACTTTATTAACAAAACATAGCTTTTTTTTTTTTTTTTTTTTTTTGGCGAAAACTTTAGTGCTTCTAATGCTTTTTTCATGGCTAAAACATTCAGCTAAAATCATGTGAAATTTGAAATAAAAATGTTTTAAAAGTTAGCTGGTAGGATTTTCTCTATTTTTCCTTTCTTTTTCTTTATTTATTTTAATGATATACAGCGCCACTTATTGGAAATTTTTTAAATATTTTTTTTAATTGCAGAGTTTGTTTCCGCATGCTTTAAACAGTATAAATATAAAATCTTTAAAAAATATTCCCAATAGTTCAGTTTGAAGAGCTCTTCAAACACGCGCACTTTAATTATGGTCACCCTACATATTAATCTGCTTTCTTAACCTGGGATATAGGTTTTTCGGATGCTATCTATCTTCAAGTAAACATTTGCATGTCCAAAAATATGTTTTACAGACAAACATGGAAAATTAACAACATTAACATTAATTAACATTAAAATTAATATTATTTTGTTACATTTGAATGCATAAACTCATTTACGAAGCTGAAAATATTTAATGGCATCATAAAAACCGATATTTTAGTTCGAGAAAACTGAGTAATACACAATAAAAACTCTCGGAAACGTTTCCGAAAATCAATGACAGCAAAATAAACTTTTTGTTTTATATATGTTTCTTTAAATCTGAATTTTTTTTTGGATTCTTAAGTTTCTAAAGATAAAGTGCACTTTTCGAAATCATGGGTAACTCAGAAGAGGTTATTGTATAATTTCATTTTTGTTTATATTGTACTTTCGTATATTAAAAAACACTACCTTTTCTACATTGTACTTCATGATTAATTTTGTTTTAAATCTGAAACATAAATTACCATTTTTGGAAATGCTTTTTAATTTTTTCAAAGTTAAATATATGCTTTTAATCTGGAATACGTTTCCTTAGTTTGGCTAGCAAAATCGAGAATGAACTTTGACATTTTAATTTTCCTCCAAATTACAACATTGAATTATGAATTTACAACATTGAATTACAAGATTGAATTAGAACAAAATTATTAGAGTGAATTTCCATTAGAGTGAATTTGAAAATAGTGAATTAGAGTGAATTGAATATTTGTTACTATTTTAGCGCTTGTTTAAAGTGGAAGTTTTTTCTTTAAATTAAAGCTATTTAATTTTTAAATAATATGATTTTATTTCTATGCAAATAACATGCAAAATGCCAGTGAAAATTGA
Organism: Maratus michaelseni; assembly: GCA_963931845.1. NCBI lineage: Eukaryota > Metazoa > Arthropoda > Arachnida > Araneae > Salticidae > Maratus > Maratus michaelseni. The sequence goes on along the minus strand of OZ007588.1, from coordinate 134,918,381 downwards.
GTCAAATTATAAATCCATTTTGCTTTCACTGCTGCCGTAAAAAAAATTTTATTTGTCAATCTATTTAGAGGGTCAATAATATTTATATTTTTATGCCGTATAACTCTCATCTGTCGCATTAAATGTTTTAGTGTCCATAAAATAAGACAAAATGACGTCATAAATTATATTTTATTGTGAACATTACAAATACTGTAGTCAACTCATAATCCCATTTTACGTGTTAATGATATATATCCAGTATTATTTTAGCATAATTTGCCTTTATGTATTAATGATATTGAATATTTTAAATATCAATTCAGGCATCTTTATTGAGAAATATGAATATGTTTTCCTGCGTATTAAATGACAAATGATTATTATAATAGCTCAAGTCATGAGTCTGTCACGAACAGTTACAAGCTGACCGCTTCGCTCCTCATATGCCATGCTGCCATTTTTATTCAAGATTATTTCTTAGAATAAAACTGCATAAAAGTTACATTTTGAGAAAGATCGTTCAGAAAAGTTAATGTTTGAGAGATGAGTTACATTCAAATATGCATATATTCTGAGATAACATCACTTGAAATTAGGCTGACAGCCCAATATCTCATTCCTTCAAAGTAAACAAACACTAGAGATTCGTTCATAGTGAGCTATAAAAATATTAAACCATGAAGGTAATCATTCTCAAAGCAAGTTAGTTCTCCAGCAATGAATTTTACAGCGCTGTCTGATGTCAAAAAATAATTCGTGACTGCAAGCGAATAAAAGTTCAGCATAATTCTGTTAGTTGAAGTGCTACACAACTAAACTTCTTTTACGATCCTTTCTTTATGAAATTAAACGTAAACAAATAAAACTGATGTAATACTATTTAATGAATCAAATTTCAAGACGAATATTCAGTAAATTTGGTAGTTACGTACTATCCGTATCCGGAAACACGATCACCGAAAATTATTGTTAATTTCCAATCACATTTATCATTGTCAATGGCCAATCGCGTTCAAAACAGCTATTTATTATACATTTATTAAATACATAACTTTATTAAAAATGGTAAATAATATAGAAGCAAACTAAACTAATATAAAACAATAATTTAGCAAACATTTATTAAACACCTAACATCAGATTCATGGCTTTTAGGAAAGATATTTACGATGATAGTCGTAATTTTGGCTGTATTTTATAGCCACCGGACTTAATATGAGATGGAACTGATGTCGCAGACGCACCGACATCTTTTTTGGAGAGAAAACCACGTTTTCGAATATCGAACAAAAAAAGGGTTACTGTAATTAGTATACTAGTAGCCATTATAGGCGGGATCTTTACTTGGAAAGGATCTTAAAAATGAGTAGACATTAAGCATAAATGCCGAAGTCAGTGAGTTACGCAGATATGAAAACTCCTGAACTGTATCAAGAGCCTACAGCAAAGATTAGAGTAAAGCGAAAAAGATATCAGCAGCAATATGGTTTAATTTAAATGTAGATATCGTTAAAGGTTTTTCACAAAAAAATGTTTTATTGTACCAAATCATATTAGCTAAAATATGACAATTGGCAGTGGAACCAATTACGGAAGATTACTTAATGTTTTTTAAAATCTCACCATTAGCGAACGTATTGCAACTTATAAGCAAACGGACATGAAGCATAAATACCTAAGTGAGTTAAGCCGTTTTTGTCAAGAAATGTGAAATACATAACAATAAAATATATACGAAATTCTGCCATAATCGCAAATAGTTCTTGATTTATCTATCAGAAAAGGATTAAGAAAGTAAATTAAATTATGTATAAAAGTATCATACATTTAAGGGACACCAAACTGATCGTCAGAGGCAGCTAGTATGTATATTAATACCCTTTTCAAGAAAATATTAAAATTATTAATGAATTTTGCAGCCCTGTCTGGTGTCAAAAAATAATTCGTGACTGCAAGCCAATCACAGTTTAGCATAATTCTGTTAGGTGAAGTGCTATACAACTCAACTTCCTTCACGATTCTTTCTTAAAACTTCCTATAAAAAGTTCTGCGTGTAAAAGTTCTGCGATAATTGAAACTGAGGTAAAATGCAGTCGTGTTTACAAATAACACAATATTTGCACGCGGGTGTATAGAAATTAAGAATTAATGGATATTTTTTGTAACCAGTAGGTAATACGGGAAATGTAACTTCATAGAAATTATAATGCATTCATGAACGAAACATTATTTTATATAAAATATAACAAATACATAATATAAAATAATAATAATAATTTCCACAAATGCAAGTTTTTTCCATCTAATAGTAATATTAATGTATATGAAAATGTTCTGAGCGTGTTCTATATACAGATGATCATGTCATTTATTTACAAAGCATGGTCTAGAGTTTTTGGCAGTTAATCACCTTTATGTTGTTTCTAACAGCACTCTAAAAACGACATTTTTAAAACTGAGCAAAAAAGTATGTCGCATAGTCAAAATGGCTCCGAATCAAAATTACTCAAGTTTGAAACATGTATATACTCATTTCTGAAAACATGCATACGCTCAAGAATAAAAGATCATGTGCTCATATTTGAGTATGTCCATGTTTAAAAAATGAGTACTATATGAGTAAAAATGAACTGACTTCTATGTGCTCATTTTTGAGTATTTCCATGCTTCAATATTCTGAGTATTTCTGGTATTTCAGAATTGAAAGCAGTGGGTCGTCATATTAGAAACAAAAAGTTTCAAAACAAAATGAAAACATCGATTTACTCAGATTTGAAAGTGTCATTTCTCTGAGTGAGGTTTTATCACTTTATCTAATTTTAAACAAATTGCATAATTTATGAAAAGCAGGTAGTATTGTCGTAAATCTTCAGCTCATTTGACAATTAGAGTAATTAAATATTCTTCCACAAAATATTTAGAACGAAAAAAATATTTACGAAAACATGGGGTATTATGCAAATGAGGATGCAGAAAAACAATATCTGCTTTGTCACAAAATAAATAAATAAATAAATAAATAAATAAATAAATACATAAAAGTGTCACCAAGATATTGCAATCAGAGATAAATATTTTCGTAAATCTTCAGCTAATTTGACAATTAGAGTAATTAAATATTCCTCCACAAAATGTTTAGTTTGTTCGAACAAAATCAATTAGTTTGTTCCAGTGGCGCACCCAAGGGGGGGGGGCAAGGGGCCCTGGCCCCCCCCAAAGGAAAAGTGAGAAAACACTAGAAAAATATCTAAAATATTTATGGAAACAAAGTTCGTTCGTTTTTTTTTTTTTTTTTTTTGTGCGTGTGTGTAAAAAAATCCTATAAAAGACCCTATAATACATAGTACAATCCCCGTAGTACCATGCAATAAAAAACAATTAAAAAAAAGATGACGTTTTAAGAGGTTTTTCCCCATAAATGTGTGCTGCTTTAGAAAACATTTATTTTATTGCGAGAATGAAAACAAAGTTGCCAAGAAAGCGATCACCGCCAAAAAATGACACCCTTTGACATGTTTTTTTTCAGTTTTCACTCGGTCGAACAATCGAGTCTGGCGCCGGCATCTAAATTCGGAAAGTTCTCTGGTAAGTTACATTTCATATTTTTAAAATTTCTGTTTTTTTTAATTTTGAATGAACGATTATAATCATGTGTTAAAACAAGCATTTATATGTAGAATATGCAAGTAATTAAGATATATAATGAAACCTCATTAAGACGAGCACGCTTAAGGCTAAGGCTGTTCTCAAATCCAAAGGGGCTACTTTCGGACACCTTTATTTTATTCATTTTGTTCGGAAACGAATGCAATTTGCAGGTATTCTTGTTCAAAAACCATATAATCGAAAAACTTTTCCATTTTTTTTGGTAAAGACAGAAGATCTTTCAGTCAGAAAATATTGTCAAAGTTGGCGTTTTGAACCGAATTTCTGGAGCTTGAACACGAGAAAGAAAAAAACGTGTCGTCACGTGACACGAATCACTTATATCTGGATAAATAATTTAGTCATCAAAAAATGGAAAACTCATTTCGATTCCAAATCGCTTCAATGCCAATTTTATGCCTTTGAGTTTAAAAATGAGTCAGAAAGTTTCGCATTCTTGAGCAGGTCATTTGAGAACAACCTTAAGATGACAGAGGACTTTCAAACAACTTTTTAAAATTTATTTCTATTTGAGATTTTGTATAAATATTAATAATAACATTGCTTTACAAATGTAATTTAAAAAAATCCCTGATGGCTCGGCCTACAGGCACAGGTAGATTTCGAAGACGCAAACCGTGGGGCGCCTGTTAATTGGGAATTTCAGAAGAAATGACCTTTTTGAAATGATGCGGCAGTTGGGGCCGCCCACTTCGAAATCTACCTGTGTCTCAGGGAGGAGCCGGCATATATATATATTTCTTTTTATTTATTTATTTATTTGTTTATTTATTTATTTTTTGTTAAAAGGGTTGGTCCTATAAAAAAATTGTCAGTATAAAAGTTGTAGATAATATTAAGAGGATTTATAATAAATTTAAGCGGCTTTGATATCTTGTGAACTGACAAAGTTATGAATTTTTTTCTTCTTAAACTCCTATATTTTCACCTCCTTGAGGCCATTTTTAATGATATCAAAAATCTGTCATACATAAATTTTTGGCCCTTTTCCTATAGAAGTAATAATAACTTTAAACGGATTCGATACGTATCATAATTAAGAAGTTATGGGTTTTTTTCTTTTTTCACAAAATGCCCTCCTTTCTACCCCCTTTCCCCCTAGGTTCGATTTTACAAATTAACGAACTTGACCGAGATTTTATGTATCAGTTTGGAAGAGATTTGTACAGAATTATTGAAGTTATTGTGTCCATAAAAAAGTGATATATAATTTTTGAACTGGGGGTGGTTTTGGGTTCTGTGAGTCATGATCGGCGTAGATCTGCAAAAATTTTCCAGAAATTCCAACACAGGGGAGAATGTAATAGGTAGTATTTCTTAAGAAATCTACCTAATATTCTTCACTTATTTAATAAAAAAAAAATCAAAATGCTCCATTCGTACCGAATTTCAATTTTTTTCTTCGACTTCATATTAAAAATATTTAACAATACAACACAAAAAAAAAAAAAATTATGTACACTAACTTTTGAATACAAAAGTTTTTTTTTTCTTTTCTGGGTTTGAACTGGATTTTTATCAAAATATCACAACATTTTTCATCGCATTTTATGGTACTTAATATAACTGTATTCTTAATCCAATACACAGCTTTGTTAAAGTATGTATAATAAATATTTCTGTCAAGTTTCATGAAATTCGGACAAAATTTGGATCGCAAGCCATTTAAAGATTTTGAATTTTGTATTTCAGTTTAATTAAATATTTCAAATGCTTCTAATTTTGTTTAAAATTATGTGATTTCGGCGGCTTTTTGCGAGAGAGAAAGCCGGATTCGAATAATTTTATAATATATATATATATATATATATATATATATATACTAATAAAAGAAAGTTTCGCTCTGTGTGTGTGTGTGTGTCTGTCTGCGATGGTTAGGAAAATTTAGCGCACCTAGAAGTCTGTAAATTTAGATTTAAATAGTCCAAACCATTGACTAGAAATATAAATGGACAGCGGACTAGCAACCCTTTCTTGAAGAAAACATGTCTTTTCCTCCAGCAGGTGTGGAGGAAGAATATTCTGCCAAACAGGTTTTTTTTCGCGCCAAACTGTCACGGAAATTATATTTCTAGTCAATGGTCCAAACCCTCTCCTGGTATACCTGAGTCTCAGAATTTTAATATTTTGATAATTACTCTAGATATTAATTAGAATATCATTAAACATCGCATCGAAAATGCCATCTTTTAAATCAAAATGGCTAAAGAAAAGAACTGTTGTTGTGGATTTGCAAGCGAAAATGAACGAATTCGAATTATTTTACTAATTAGCGAATTCTAAAAAAAACTAATTAAGATATCAATATGAAAATTTCTGAGCATATGTAAAAAATAATTCTGCATCCGTCTATGCAATTTTTGAAAAATTCGGCCGGTAATTTTTCTTAATTTATGCAAAAAACTGCTAAAAATCTGCTGGCGCCAGTAAAAAAAATCCCAGAAAGTTTCAGACAGGGATCTGCTTTCATTAAAAACTGAACTACAAAGAGATCTGTTTCTCTGGCCGATCCCTCCATTTAGTTTGCGAAAATGAAAGGAAATAATTGCCAATTTTTACTAATGAACAAAAATTTAGATAACTAATTAAGATATAGATCTGAAATTGAGGATGGGAGGTGTTGTCATATGTTGTCATTGTGGGAGGTGTTTGCCGGCTATTTTAGCGTAGCGTCTTCGTTATGTTCTATTTATCAGAAAAATTTAATAATTTTTTTAATGATCGCGTTACTGTAGGTGTAGGTGGTTTTCTTGAACAAATTATTCGTTATATTTGCGGGTATGGGGAGGGAGGGGTTGACGCATTGCTCTGAGATTGTTATTATTTCGGGCCCGGGCAACGCCGGGCGGGTAGCTAGTATATATATATATATATATATATATATATATATTACAATATTAATAACATTTTCCTCTTAATACGAATTACTGATAATACAAACACAAAGCAATTTTCCATCCCCACTCTAGTGTATAACATTGTTCAGTATTCGGTAATATGAATTATGGTTATTAATTTATTATTTTATGGTCCCTCCGACTTTGACTGTGTGTCTGTATATATATATATATATATATATCATAGTTTTAAACTATTCCCAACTCTTAAAATAAAAAAAAAATTCAATTTTGGTTCCGAAGGTTTCTTAAAACTCGTAATTTTTGCAATTAAACTTTTAAAGCTTATTATTATTATTATCATTTTATAAGTTAAACGTTTTCCATCTATGTGAGTGCTTAAAAATTTTTTAAGTATGCCGACAGTTTTCTTCTTCTTTATCTATTTAAATATAATTAATATTTTTCCAAATATATACATTTTAATTCGGAATTAATTTTATTTTCATACATCATGTAATGCTTGTAATTTCGCTGTTTAAAAATAAGAAGTAATTAATTTGCTCAACTAAAATATTTTATTTCCGTATTATCAAAATTTTTAATATATATATGTAACTTAACAAAATAGCTTAATGTAATTTAAATTTTGTTCATGAAGCAATAACGGTCTTGAGGAAAACAAATTGTTGAAATGAAAAATATACTTCTGAGAGAAAGTGTTTCGAAATTTTTATTTCTAGTCACGTGTTTGAACGAGAGGTTAGAAATTTCACTTTGAGTAAAATTTTCTAATTCTTTCTTCTTCTTCTTTTTTTTTTTTTTTAAATTGGAGTTTTATGAATTCTTTGTTGTAAGCTCGTTGAACTGGTAATTTTGTACTTTGAATTCATATTATCGCCAACTAAGCAAAACATTTCAAAAGTGAAACACAAAAGAAAATAAATACTGTTTACAATCATATTATAATAAAATTATCAAATAATTATAAATAATTGCCATTTTCCAATTGTTCTTTTAAATTTTGTCAGTTGTCTTATAAAAACATAAACACAAATGTTGAAACACAAATCTAATACACACATGAATGCACCAAGTATTCACCTCAACACTGAATAGTTGGTTATTTTTAACTTAAATAACAAAACTCCTATGCTATGCCAATTAAATTGGAAATTAGCATTTTTTTGTTGCTAACATTTTGTCATATATATTAAGATTAATTAATACACCATTTAATATTAATTTAATTGATATTTCAAGTTAATATTTTATGAGATTTTATAGTTTATATAATATTATACGTTAATTTTCTAGCTACTTAAAACGCGTTTTTATATATTTAGCTCATTTCAATTTTTTACTATTTTAATTATTTTTAAGTATTATTAAAGATATTTGGAATAAATTTTAAAATTAAACCACCAAAGAATAAAGTTTCCAAAGTTTCAAATTCTGATGTGAATTCTGAAAATGATGATAAAAAAAATTTACAAAACTTTTCCACACCGAAAGAATTATTACTAATATGAAACTAAACTCTCGGTAAATAAAATTCGTAGAAGTTTTAAATTAAAAATTTATTTTGTATTCTGCTTGGCTATTTTGCAATGACTTTATTGGCAATCATATCCTGATCTTCAGACTAGCTTTTCACCCGTGATAAGTAATATACATGAGAACTTTTTGATGACATTTGCAAATTAAATTTGTAAAATATTTATTTATTTTATTTTTATTTATTTATTTATTATTTATTTATTTATTTATTTTAGATTTTTTCTTCAAATTATGGCTGAAAAACGTAAACAGAGTAATTTATTAAAATTGAATTATTTCACAAAAACAAAAAAAGATGATTTAAATGTTAGTAATAACGACGTTATTAACACTATAAATACCGATTTGAATTCGGTTTCCCCAGTCGCAAGTCAGTCAAAGCAATCGAATATCCAAGAAGAAAGTATTTCCTCAGCTGTTAACAATTATCAAGACATCGCATTGCTGAAAGAACAAACATTCAATACTGACGATAATTTAGATATTATGAAAAAGTTGTGGGAACCAGAACCAAATTTTAATTTCCCCGCAACCTGTGCTACAGCTGCAAATCATAAACGAAGTTTTCAATACACATGGTTTAAAAAATATACTTGGCTTGTGTATTCTCAAGTTGAAAATAGTGCGTATTGTAAATATTGCGTATTTTTTGCACCTCCTAACGTTGGAAAATCTAAATCGGAAGTAGCTGGGCAGTTGGTCACACAAGGTTATAATAATTGGAAGAAAGCCATTGAGAAATTTAATAATCATGAAAAAACAGAATATCATATCAGGACTATTGCAACTTACGAAAGGCTACAGAATATTCGAGATGGAAAATGTATTTCAGTCGATCGACAAATTGATGTAGGTCAGGCATCGCAAGCTGCAGTTAATCGGAAACGATTAGAGCCGATTATAAAAACTGTAATTTTATGCGGTCGGCAAAATATACCCTTGAGAGGACATCGTGATTATGCAGAATTTTCGATTGATCAGGAGCCAATCGCCAATGAAGGCAATTTTCGAGCTTTACTAAGAACAAAAATCGATGCGGGTGATAAAAACCTGACTGAACATTTTAAACATTCTGCCAAAAACGCTACCTATATTAGCTGGAACATACAAAATCAAATTATAAACGCGTGTAACAATATCATCTTGAATAGTTTGGTAGAAAAAATTAATTCGGCAAAATGTTTCTCTATTCTTGCTGATGAAACATGTGACATTTCTACTATTGAACATATTTCCTTGTGTGTCAGGTATATAGATGAAGATAATGACAACAAAGTTTGTGAACAATTCTTACAATTTATTCCTGTAGCAAGCACCACAGGAAAAAACTTGTCCGACAAAATATTAGAAGGATTAAAGACATATGGTATCGACTTGTCCTATTTACGTGGGCAAGGTTATGATGGTGCCGCATCAATGAGCGGAAAGTTTAACGGTGTTCAGTCTCACATATCAGCTATATATCCGCAAGCTTTATATGTGCATTGTGCCTCACATAGTTTAAATTTAGCAGTTGGAAATGCTGTATCTGTGACAGAAATAAGAAACTGCATTGGCATAATAGAAATGACACACAATTTTTTCACTACACCTAAGAGGCAAGACGTCCTCCGCAACAATATTGACAAACATACACCGGAAATTAATAAACAAAAACTACGAAAAGTTTGTCCAACTAGGTGGGTAGAACGCCATGAAGCCATCATGACCATGGTAGAATTATATGATGCAGTGATTCATAGCCTTGAAACAATCGCAACTTGGGAAGACAGAGACTCGTCTTCTAAGGCAAAACTTTTGAAAAATTCGTTATGTGAATTTGGTTTCCTAATTTCTTTATTTAGCTTACAGAATATATTTGCATACACTTTACCATTGTCTAAGTTATTGCAAAAATGTGACAGTGACCTTTTAATTGCCTTAAATTTCGTTGACGATGTTGTGGCTCAATTAAATGCTATTCGTAAAGCCCCAGATATTTCTTTCAAGGATATTTATGATGAAGCTTGTGTGAAAGCCGACAACTTTCATGTTGATATTAAAATGCCAAGGACTGCATCAAAACAAACACACAGATCCAATGTTCCAGCCGATTCTGTAGAAGAGTATTTCAGGAGAAATATTTTTATTCCATTCGTTGATCAAATGTTGACTCAACTTAATGAACGTTTCGTTCGGCACCGCAGCATTTTGAAAAATTTTTTTATTCTTCTACCTAATGGAAAAGATGCTCCAACAGCAAGTGAAATGAAAGATTTCCGTCAATTGTGTGAATTTTATGCACATGATTTGCATTCCACAAATTCAGAAATTTTGGACGCCGAATTCAAGTTGTGGTACAAAAAAATTTGAAAAATCGCTTTCAATAACTCGATGCAAGAATGCCATTGAAGCAGTTTCGAAATGTGACAAAATGTTGTACCCCAACATCTACAAATTATTAAAAATATTTGCAACGCTTCCCGTTACAACCTGCGTCAGCGAAAGGTCATTTTCGACCTTACGCATTTTAAAAACTTACTTAAGATCCACTATGACAGAATCAAGATTAAATGGGCTGGCTTTGTTATATATACACAGAGAGATTAATGTAACTGCGACTGAAGTAATTCAAGAGCTTTGTAAAAAAAAAAGAAGAATAGATTTTATTGTGTAACAATATTTTCATTTTTTTAATTATTAATTAAATTAAATTTTCAGTATATTAATTTTCATTTTTATTAAAATAAATAATTAATTATTGAATACTGAATTAATTAACGGCAATTTGATGATTAATTAGAATCTCCTTGTAATTTCCTACTGCAATCACAACTAGAGAAATTTTCCCCCCAATAATTTTATTTTGTTTCGCCACCAATGCTCGGCCCCCCCCATGATAAAATCCTGGGTGCGCCACTGGTTTGTTCAATGTTTATGAGCGTTTAAAATCCCCCCCCCCCCTCTGTTCACAGTTCAATTTTCGCTAGTTACTCGATCCCAATGTTTTCGATTTTGGGATTAAAATTCAAGTTAAAGTCTAAAATTTAGAATAATTTTAACCCCATACAAAAAGTAACTGTAAAAAGTAGTTGTTCGTTACTCTAAAGTCTAAAGCACCCTCTATCGACAATTTTTGAACGTAACCTTTAAAAAATTTTTTGAAGAAAATCGTGATATAAAGAATGATTTTAGCGAAAAACGCAAACGAATCAACCCTTTTTCCGTTTTTCATTATCGTTTGAAGTTTTGATCCTTAAACTTTAATGGCCCCTAGCTCCTACAGAAGACGTTTGCGCCCCATGGTTTCCTATTTAATAAAGTTTGTCTTCATGTCTACTATCACCCCTCAAAGTTTGTCGGTCTGGTAGTGAAACACCCTGTATATATCTGATCTATGTCATACGATAGCACTCGCATTTATAAACCAATTTGGATGAAACTAATTGTGTGTATTAAGCTCACCAATGTCTCGACCGAGTTCGTTAGCCAGCTTGTTCCACCATCTTGTTTCAAAATAGCGGACACTGGAAGATTTTAAACTAAAATAAATATACAAAAAAGTTAAAAATTCAAATTTATTTTTTGCTTAAAAGTTAGGACTTGATACAAGGATTCCGAAGCATTTTTTTGTTTTACCTCTATCTTAAAAAATGGCTGAGATAGAGCAGTTTGAAATTCTAGGATGGCTGACATTTTGAAACAAGACAGCACATTACAAAAAACCAACGATTAATTTATGAGTATTAGTGAACGTGATTTCTGGTAAATTATTATCTTTCATTGTTGTAATCATTTTCCCAATCATACGCATAAAACTATATATTCATATCCGTTAACGCTAAATTCTCGCTAAACTTAGCGACACTTGGAGAATTATCACCAAATTTGGCGACCAGAAATAAGTCTTCATAAATGAAGCCAACTTGGCTATAGTTGACTAATTTGGCAAATTTATTATTCAAATTCAATATTAACGAATCTTCTGTAATCGGGTTCTTTGCATTTTAGCTTGTTGTTTCGAGTAACATTAGAAAAAAATTTAAAACGAAGATAAAGGAAAGCAACCTTTTCCTCCCGGTACAGGCCGGAAGGACTTTTTATAGTGTATTAAACAGTTTTCTCACACTGGCATATAGGTCTTTTGGATGCTATCAATTCCCAAGTAAACATTTTCATGTTCCATAAACACGTTTGACACACAAGCATGATAAATTAACAACCTTATTAACATTAACTTTAAAATTAATATTATTTTGTTACACTTGCATGTATAAATTTAGTTATGCAGCTGAAAATGTTTAATTGTTAATTGATAGCATGCTAAAAAACGATATTTCTGTTTTAAAAAAAACTAATTATTATGTTATAAAAATGATTTGAAAACGTTTCTGAAAATCCCTGGCAACAGAAGAAACTTTTGTTTTATAAATACTTTGTTAAAATTCGAAAATATATGGGTTTCTGATGTTTCTAAAGATAAAGAACCTTTTTCGGCATCATGGGTAACTCGAAATAGGTTTTAGTATATTTTAGTAGATTAAGAAATATGCCTTTTTTTTACCGCGCATATCTTTCTATACTGTTTGGTTCACATAGTAACATATAAAATAAATATGGTGTTATGAGCGTTCCCTAATAGAAAATAATTAAATTGATATAATTGAAATACATTTATATTTGCTAAATAAAGTCATATTTCTGAAATTGTAAAAGACATTAAAACTATCTAAACAAAAATCAACCATAGTGGCAGTAAATACAGATCCTAAATTATATTAAAACAGTCAAAACATGTTAAAAAAAAGAAATAATGAACCCCATTGTGATGAATATTGAACCTCATCAACCCACCTCTTATTTTTATTTACTGGGACATGAAAAATTGTTGCTAAATAAGTTGAATTTATTTTTTTCAAATCTCAAGTGGGCAATAGCAAGTTTATTGTATTAATGTATGTAAAACTGCTATTGAAGTTTTAATTTTATTGTACCAGATTTTATCATAATAACAATACATAAATATAATTGAAGCTTTTATAAATAATTAAATTCTTTTTAAAATATATTCAAATATGACCTTTCCTTCACCAATAGTTGAATTTCTTCCTATCAGCACTTTAACTATATCTCTAAAAAAATTTCGTTAAAAAAAATGTTTTAAATAGTAAAAAAATCTTACTATATCTCAATCTTTAAGCATATTTTCTTTTAATCCATTTCTTAAAATTGATTTTTATGGTTTGGAAAAAAAAATAATGTTTCTAAATATGATTTCACGACTAGCAGAGTTTTTGACAATCAGCTTTAATTAACTGTTGTTGAAAAAACAAAAAGTTCTAGAAAAAAAGGAGCGCTTTTAAAAGAAATCATAAGTCTTTCTTTTTAATTACATGCATTGTATAATTAATATTTTTAAAATTAAAGTAAAAGTAATTGCGTAAATAAAACCTTACCTGTCAAATTGATTTTTTGAAGCAGTAAAAAAAAAAAAAGTTTTTTAAACTTCATAATAAGGGTTATGTTTGGGTTTTTAATTTTTTTCCCTTAACCCAATTTATATCTCTAAAGCAAATTAGAAAATAATGAGAAAGCTTTATGAATACTAAGCATGACAAAAGTTCATTATTTAATGTAAAATGGATATTATGATTTTTTTATGACACATTTTAAAGAAAATTTATTATGCTTTTCTTAACAATAATAAAATACATAAATTGATAATACCAATGAGAAAATATTTTTTGTTTTAAAAAAGCTTAATAATAATAAAACAAAAATTGCTTTTATGACTCTTTTGCTAGTATGTTTGTTCATTATGAAATAATTGACGTGCGTATAAGTAATACAATAAATATTGATTTAAATGTATAGGAATTTATACAAATAATAATAATGCTTTAAAATGATAAAAATAATACTAACATTAATTTACACATCAATGGCAAGAACGATTTGGAAAAACCACAGGTAAATTGTTAAATTTATTATTTCTGAAATAACATTTAACTACAAAAGGTTTTACAAAAATTAACTTAAGTAAAAATGTTAATATATATATATATATATATATATTACGATATATTGCAGGGAATAATGAATGTCATTAGTGACTACCGGTTTTCTTATTATGGGGTAGACAGCATTAACATTACGCAGTCGTCACATCCTTAAGTATGGCAATTGATTCGCCGAAAATCAGGTATTGAAGGAATTCCACTGAATAATCGACACACACACCAGAGCAGCAGTCAAGAACAAGACCCGTTGTAGGCGAATCAATGTATTTATTCGTAGCAACGTCATCCGTTTACATGATGCAGTGTAATAATTTGTCAGCACAGGAGTACGATGCCAACTCTCGAATAGATGATAGACACTGAAGAGAACACCACACACTTTGAAAAACACACTATATACAAAATGGAATACAATGTTCTTAGATGAACCACTATGTACAAGGTGAAAGACAATGTTGAGTGAAGAATGGGGGGGGGGGGGGGGGGTCGCTGGAGCCCCATTTTATTTAAACAACCAAAAATAGAGCAAAATTCTGACGGTCCCGTCCGATGCAGTATGTTATATACTCAAAAAATTGGTGTAGAAACACGAACGCGCGAAAATTACCATCCAATAGATTGTAAAAAGGGGTGTAGCCAAGAAGAGAGCGTCCAGAAACTCAAACGTCAATGGCTAAGAAATTAGGTTAAGGGCGGGATAACCTGACGTAAATATAAGACTCGGGTCATTACAGGACTCGGATGAATTTTGAAGGAAAAAGTAAGTGCGCGAAAGCAGGGAATGATGGGAAAAATCGAACGATATCTGAAAATAATAAAATAAAAAGAATGTAAAGAAAAAATATTCTGAAAGAATAAATTTCACTGTCTCAATAAGAGGAATTTAATCAAATGCTTTTTAGGAAGTTTTTGCAATTTAGAATAATTTTTTAGAATAGGGATTTAAAGACTATTTTGAATAAGATATGGAATTAAATCAAACAGGGGATTTAAGTTATAAATAAAAGACAGAGAATTATTAAAATAAATAAAATAGATAACATTTAGTAATTTAATAGAATGGTGATAATTTGGAATAAGGACTAAGACAATTGCGAAAAGAAGGGAATTTTTTTTATTATTACACACACACACACACACATATATATATATATATCTATATATTATAAGCATTAAATGCTTGCCTCAAAAATCATGCATAATTTCGATGCTGCAATTCATGTACTTCCAAAATATTTCCGTTATAATACGTTAATTTGGCGTGGGCTCCAATTATTGAAAATTCAATCTTTCACACTTGATAAAATGCGCGAATTTATTTTAAAAAAAAAACCCTGTAGTTTTTGTTTTCAGATATGGTAAAAGGAAAAAAAAAGAAGCATTATCTATTCATTATGATTAAACTATCTATTTTAGATTACTAAATTGTTTACTCAACGTATTATGATAATTTAATTATTATTAAAACTATTAAATGATAAAAGGGTATATATTTTTTAAATATTACACTGTTTATTTTTTATATACTTTTCTTGTCTTTAAAATATATTGTTGTTACAGATTCACAACTATTTGGCGATTTATCACCTGCAGCCATTTAATGCAAACATGCCTTTGAATTATTTTTTTAATTATAATGAAGTTCTAAAAATATTAAAATGTTGCATTGTCATCGGAAACACAATCTTTATACATAATTTTTATAATTCTAGCCTATCAGGAAGTGGGCGAAACTCGGTCGATTAAAAATTTCCCTCTTTTCATAAAAAAAACCCCAACTTGATTTGTAAAGTGTGTAAAAAGTTTAAGCTGTTTGAAAGAAACAGAAACAAGCAGAGAAACACCAAATGTAATAAAGCAAACAGACGCCTTAATAGCACCATAAATTTAAGAGATGCGCTAGGTTTTCCAAAGAACATTGTCTGCCTTCATCAGGTGCAAAGAAGTTCTACCACTTGGAACGCGGAGTAAAGACTGAAAGGAAATGGGAGGGAAAGGGAATAAGCTAGAGGTAGCAGCCAATAGGAATGCATGAGGTATCAGCCAATCACAAGTGAGCATTATCCAAACAGCAGAACACAGAACATAGGGACAATTATGAAGCAAATTGACTAAACAACAGAGATAGAAAAGATAAAGGAGCTTACATGCAAATATGAAATATGTATATAATAATAAATTCATAATTCTCCCTATTTTCTGTGTTCTCCTGTTTGAATAATGCTCTCTTGTGATTAGCTGATGCCTCCGGCATTCTTATTGGTTGTTTCCTGTTCCCTCCCATTTTCTTCCAGTCTCATTCCAGCCTTCCAAGTGGTAGCACATCTTTTGAACCTGATGAAGAAAGGGAAAGTTCTTTCGAAAGGTTTAGCGCATCTCTTAAATTTATGGTAATATTAAGAAGTCTGTTTGCTTTATTGTATCACACCAGTGTGTTAATTATCTTAATGCAAATGAAATAAATGTGTTAACGATTTCTTTCAGTATTGCAAATTATTGCTGATTGTTTTTAAAAAAGCTTTAGCAGATGATCTAAACTAGTATGACACTAAACTTTCTTCAGAAATTTCTTTAAATTAAATGGACTATTTCAACCTTAAAAAATAAAAAATACATTTGTTCAACAAATTTCTAAAATTTTCCAGTACCCTCTTAAGAGTGTTAAATATTATTTTTGTTTGTTTTGACATGAACTGTTTACATACTAGTTGAAAAAATTGGATCAATATATTCTTATTTTGTAAGAAAGATAATTAACAATGGTTTAAATAGGTTCACTAGCCCATTTTTTCTGTTTATTTATTGGTGATACAAACTTATTTTTGTGAATTTTATAACATTTTCTGTCCATCAACATGAAAAGTATGAAACCTTTTAACCTCTTGAACATGAGCGACACGTATACGTAACGCATAAGATGCTCAGAATCCTCGATTTTTCCCACCAGTTATTTTTTATTGTAAGATTTGCCTCATTAAATCTTAGCATTTCTGCGATTCAATTAGGCGAAAATTTCTGTTTTGAAAAACAAGTGGTAAAATATTAAAAATTCTGTAAAGGACGCTCGTCGCGAAGGGGTTAAATTGTCTATCGCTATAACGCGTGTATGAGCGTTTCTCGCCCATGATAACAATAATAACAACAACAAAAATCAGTGGATTCGGCAAACTTGTATTGATATCTCTAAACATAGGAAATTTTTTATAGCCGCTATGACTAAAACGCGTGTATAAGCGATTCGTGTCCATGAAAGAAAAATAAATGGATTTAGATAACTCGTATTAAAATCTCTAAAAATATGAAATTAATTAAAATCGCGATCACTATAATGCATTAAAAACTAGTCGTTCGGGGCCACCTTAATACTTACCCTTCATGGATATGCATAGTGTAAAATGTGTAAACTTCTTTTAAAATGCATTGCAATTCAAACAAAATCGTGGCTTGATGACGTCATAAACTTTAAAGGCTCGATTACTGAATTGCTTAAAATAGGTGTTTCCTTATAACTCCAAAAATAATAATCCTATTAACTAGCGGTTTATTGCATCTTATTAAGCGTCAAATTTCCAATTAAAATATATCTTTTAAGTGAAATTTGGATGAAATACAGGGTCATGAAAAATCGAAGAGTGTGGAAAATAGGATTCCAAATATCTCGGCAACTAATTATCCGATGGACTTCATGCTTTATGCAAAATTTATGTTTTTTTATTGTCTTTTATATTCATTTCTTAAAATAAACAATTTCGAAAATTTTTATATACCTTTTATCAGAACGAATATTTCGAGAGTCCAAAAAAATAGTTCCGGTTAATCGAGGTTATTGAAATGAAATAGGCTTCTTCGCATTATTACATACTAAGTACATACCAAATTGCAAGTCTCTATCTCAATTTTTCCGGGACATAGAGCGTTTACAGACACACAGACGGACGGCAAATTTTTTTTTCTAAAAATATGTTTTTCGGAATCTCCAGTGTCTGAAACGTGTAAATCCGTCAAAAAAAATTTTCGATTTTCAAAACGATTACAAGACTTACCCTATACTACGTATGATGGGTAAGTAAAATCACATTAGATAAATCGCTGATATTGTTTAAAATTGTTAGTAATTTAATTAAACATATTAAAAAATAAAAATAATCCATTTTTTAAACTTTCCGCTTCTTGTATTCGAACCCGGTCTAAAGAACTAGAAACAAACGACATTCCACTGAGCCACCACGCACTCAAACCGGCATAATTTAGAACAAAATTTTACACTATAGCTAACGCATTCTTCCTTTCCTCACATGAAAAATAAATGGAATGACCCAGTTAGTAGTGATAGAGAGTGTAAAAAATTAGCACAAGTATTATCTGATTTAATAATAATAATAATAAAAAAAAAACAGGAAGGTTGCAGCTATGTTGCTGGTGATTTGTCTTGAGTTTGTGCTTAGTTTCATCAACTTCCTATCCGTCGGGATTTTTTTACAACAGTCATAGAGCTGAGATTATTTGAGGCAGGTGTCTGGGAATTGAGATTTAAGTTTGCACAAAGTATCGAAGAGTCTTACCTTTTGTTGACAAGTAATTTGATAAATATCTGTTTCGCAAAGGTAGAATCTATTTACTTCTCATTTATCGTAATGCCGACTGAAAAATCCGTTGTTGGGCTTGTTCCTTGATATCTGTAACATCTACGTTTGCACACGACTACCAGCTATCACGCATTTAGTAAAAAGAGATTTCCATTTTATATGTGGTTGCCACTCGTTTGTATGCCCCATAGTGATTAAGATAATTTCAGCTCCTGTTCAAAAGTATCCGGACACTTCTGAGTTTAGACATTCAAAATAAAGAGAAATATTTAACAAATTGTTGCTGAACGCCGACGACGTAATAAAAAACATGTTTGATCTCATATTTTTCGCTGAAAACTATATCAGGGAAACAATAACAGACTGATTAAAAAAATAACATTTGCAATCACCATGTATCATAAAAAACTTCAAATGATTTCTAGGTATACGAAAAGATTAAAGTTCTTCTGCATATTTTTGAGTTTTCTGAAAGTAGTGTTAAATTTGGTTGAAAACGCTGCATGTTATAAACACAAAACGTGCGGAATATTTTTGAAATAATCAAAGAAGTAGTTATAAACGGTTCTTTGACTACCTCAAAAATATTCCGCACGTTTCGGCAGAGTAGACTTTGTGCATCGCACTTATTTTCTCTAATGTTAGAAACATCCATCGTTTAGTAATAACTGAATTATTCCTAAAGGTCATTCTAAAGAGTTTTCTGTTTCTTTTTCGAATAATGGCTTAATATTTCCATATTAGTTCTATTGGAATTTTTATTGCAAAAGTGCACCGCATTCTGTTTTGTTATTGATATTTTGCTCATCTTAGTTTAAACTATAGTAGTGAATTTTTTTCTATGGGATATTATCACCATGTTCTAAAATATTTTTCTTATAATAAGTACAATAATCTTCAAGTAAAGATCTTTCGCCTTCTCTGACACGAGTCGTTTTACTCCAATAACGAAAAATATCGGAAAAAAATCAGACTGTTGACTATAGTATTTGCACATGTGACTTTTCTCCAATGGTTGCTTAGTTACAATATTGGTACAATAATGGTTACAATATTGGTAATCATACTGTGAAGTAAAAAGATATAATCACTCATTTCATACTGTTAAAGACGTAGTAAGGATCTTTTTCGGAATTTTCCAATGCGATTAAAATCCTTATAAGAGTTGCGGCAGAATTTACTTTTTTTAGTATCTAATGGGGGAATCTTCAATTATTTAGGTTTAAGTAAAACAATAAATATCTATTTAAATTAATAATCTTTCATAATAGTAGTACTGTATCATTTTTATGATATATTTTTTAGAAAAATGAAGTAATAGTTACTCTGTACCACAAAAATATAGAAAATAAATACACCGATTGAACTCTATATAAACGACTTGGCTTTGTATCATATCTGTCACTCGGCTTTAAATACAGAAAGATCTTACGTTTAATTTATTTTTTATATCACTCAAATGGTATGAATTTTCTTTAGTAAAAATTAAAGTAATTATCCTATAAAATGTCAAAATGTTTAATTATAGAGCTTTTAATTACGTAGTTTAAATAGAAAATTCATGTTTGCTTAAAGAAACGTTTTATAAGTTAATACCTTTCCTTAAAAAAAATTAAATTGTGAAAAATAATAATGCCTATAGTAATTGCATAGTATCATATTTATCTGCATCATACACAAATCTAAAAATGTTTCTCATAATTATAAATATTCATAAGAGTTATGCTTTTTCAATACATATAAAATTCTTAAAAGTTTGTACAAAAATTCACAAATTGTAAGGATAGAAGCTTGTCAGCATTATCATATATTAATAATATCCCAATACAAGACACTTTTGAATAATGTTAATGACAATCTAGACAATAGTTACAAAGAATATATAGAGAATGGGAATTTGTTTTTTAGATATTCATCACAAAATCTAGAAAAAAATATAAGTTTTCATCATAAATTGTATAATATTGTCTGTATTTATATCGTGTAAGGACTATAAAACATGTAGGGGAATATTAAGTCAACAGCACAAAAAATCGAAACAATTACACAATATTCTTGTTACGAGTTTATATATGTGTATAAAAGAATTTCCAACCTCAATATAGTGGTCGTAAAAAAAAAAAAAAAAAAAAAAAAAAAAAAAAAAAAAAAACTTTTAATTTTTTTGGCGATTTATCGTCAGTTTGCGATATAATGAAAAAAAAAAATACGCTTTTGTGATAAATACTCTTTAAGGGAAAACTTTCTCTACTCTTCATACTGGACTAGTTTAGGTAAGTTTAACTTAAATAAATACACTTTTATAACAACACTTTTTTCATATACATTTATACGTATGTTAAGTGAAATTTAACGATCATATTGTATGGTTTAGAACAAAATTAAAATTGATTAAAATTGTTTCAAAGTCCGATTCTGTGAACTGTCAATTCCGCTTCGATATTGTTCGTGTCGGAGACAACAAAAGAGACTTATTCAATATCGAAATTTATAACGACAGTCTTCTTAATCAGGCGTAGTTACTTTTAAAATACATTTAAAACTTATCCAGCCGGTGAAACTGTGTAAAGTTAAATAACTGAAGCAACAAGGAACTTATATATATTATATCAGTTTATAGAAAAATAAAAAAAACTATTTAATCGTTTAAGTTTAAATTCATTAATTACGGCGCATTTAAACACTTATCTAACAAGCAATTTCCAAATGCATTAAAAATGTTTGCATTTGGCAAGGAAAAAATATTGCCAGCCAAATCTCGTCTTTTTGCGTAAAGTACTCATTTTTTTTTTTTTTTTTTTTTTTTATAGATTTTCTACTGAAATTGCGCAGCTAAATTTGAATGAACCTTTATAACGTACATCAATCAGTAGTTTCATTAGCATTTTCTTCAAAAATACTTTGAGTATGTGTTTAAAGGAGATCATCCTTCTGAGCTCTCCAGACAGAAAAGACTCTGGCCTAGCCAGTTAATTCAGAAATTCAGAAGAAGTTAATTCATTTCATATGAGATGGCTTGATCAAAAATACAAAAAGAAATAAGCTGAAACATAAAATGTTATAACAATTTGAAGTTTTCCTAAAGAAAACGCCTTTTTTCTACTGCTGGAAGTAGGACTTTGTTTTTTTCTTTTAAAAACTGTTTAACAAAACGCTGTTGTATATAAACACAACGTAATATTAATTTTTTTTTTATTTATGCATCAAAAGTATTGTAAATTACGTCTGATTACGTGGTGACGCTAAAATATACGATGAACAAGGCTTGGAAAAAAATTACATGCAGGAAAAAAATAGCAATTTATTTATTTAGATAAAAATAGAAGCTCTCTCATTTAAAGTTGAAACAGAGTTTTTCAAAATATTAAGAAAATAAAAATATTATAACGACAGTTTCAACAGATTTTCTTACTTTTTGGGAAACACGATAACATGACGAGTAAACATAAATTTGGTCAGCGACATTGCATATACTGCCATCTAAATTCCAAAATATAGAGCGTCTGACTCAGTGTTGCTTTGGTTATTTCCAAGATTTATCTTAAATCACAATATTTATCACCAGAATCCAGATTTTATGCACTAAAAAAATCTCTAAATATACATGTAAATATGCACTATTTTATTTTTAAATAAGCAAAAATGTGTATTAAAAATTTAATAATATGCAAAAACTTGCATTAATACATTTTCACGTACCTCTACGTTTCACAGGAAGTCGGTAATTTGCACTAAAAATAAATGCACGAAAGCGGAAACGATAACTAATAATGATTTTAAATATTTTGCTTTACCGAAACTTACTTTTATTACAATATATAATTATGTAATTTTACAAATTACACAAAGAGAAATTTTGTTTTCGATCAACAATATAGTTTTTTAGTGAGGAAAATTTTCTTTCAACATCATCTGATGTAATAGGACAATATTTATAGTATTACTACACGATGTTACTTATTCTGGAAAGTAAATTCCCTCAGTGTAAATGAAGCTATTAATCTCTTTAATCTCTTTAACCTCGAAAAATCCTGAATTATTATGTTATACTTTGTTGAGTTTTTCTTGTACTTTTTGTCCTATTTCCTTTGGGACTAACAATATATGAGATCTAACGTCTCCATGTCTCTAATTGTATCATTAAGAGTCATAACACATCTTATTATTATTTGTTTTTGTCTCGGGTAACCCCCAAAAATAATTTTGAATTATGTGGGGGAAATATTTATCATTATTGTCTGAAAAAATATCCTTAGCCATATAAATTGCAGAAGAGTCTGAACTGTCAAATACTTTAACCACATTTAGTATTGCATTGCCGTTTATTCCATAAATAAAACTACATGAATATAGATTTCCTCTTCGTTAATACTGATTCGGGGGTCAGGGGAAGGTTAGAATACATTTAATTACAAAAAATTATCTGCATTAGTACTTTAAGAAAGATTTTTTTTAACGAAAAAAAAAATTATTTACTGGTTCGCAGCTTTACCTGATTTGTTTGGCGACGCGATGATGATCATGAGCCAAACACGTCACACAAATTAAATTGGGATTAAATACTTTTAGCGATATTGCAGCTTTGACCATATAGGGAGAAGCATCACTAATAAATACAAGAACTTTTTACAAAACGTATCATTGTCAGACCACAAATTACGCAAAAAATCATTAATGATTGGAATTCTCTGCAAGTAGTGAGATGCGAAGCAGAAAGTTTGTTGCTCATTTTTCCTACAAGTAAGGCGAGCCATATAGCGACGACATCTGTCAGTCTGCACCTATCCGTATAGTATTACTTCCAGTGCAATTTCTAATCTTGTTCATTCATTAAATTTGTATGACTTGATTAAACAGTGTAGTTACTTTTTTTTTTCTAAGCGATTATTCATCGGGTATAGACTGGTTAATGCAGAAAGTTTTTTCGAAAACTTTTGAAATTGAGATTAATGAGGTTAATGAATGGTATATTACTCCCAATCATTGTTTGACACAAATCCAAAGCAAAGTCATTTCTTTCAGCAATTTTTTTTTAAATTTTACTGAAAATGTTCAATTTCTTAAAAATGTTTCCACCTTTCTACTATTCTTTTCTGATATGTGATTAGTAATTTTTAGGTGTTAGTCAATTTGAAACTTCTTTTCACAAGGTATATTTTTTTCACATTAGATACTATGTATTAACTTTCTCATCAGATAAAAGTTTTCATTATGTTCTTTTAACCACGTTTGAATTAAAAAAAATATCTATATTAGTTTATTTCAGATCTTATTTACATCAGAAAGTTTTTTTATTTGCAAAAACAGCTCTGTTAGATAAACTACACTATTGATCAAATGAAGATAACGAATGACATCTTTAAAACATGGAATAAATTCCTTATTTCTTACTGCTGTATTTTTTCAAATCATACGAATTTAAACGGACGAGAGTATGAAGTAAAATATCTTTCAGTACACCAATTATCTCTTAATTAGTTTCATTTTCACTCATTAAACGATTTATTGTCTGGGAATTGATAAAGATTTGCGAAATCGTAGATTTATGTATTTTTCTTTTCCCGAATGAAAAATATATGCACTTTTTATGGGTTTCATAATTTTTATGGGTTTATATGCACTTATAGAAAATTTAGCGAAAATTTGAAAATTACATATGCACTTATCGAAAATATAGCGAAAATATAGAAATTACATATACATTTATGGAAAATATAGCGAAAATATACACTTCATATGCGCTAGAGATAAGTTCGGGTACTTTTTTTAGATTGCGAGCACAACAATCTTAAATCAGAGCCCGCCCGAACCCGATGCCGAAAGTGTACAGTACAACAAGTTAGTAGCATTTTGAAATTGTTTAAAAATAAAATTTCTCATTGAAAAATCTTCTATCCCATAGATATAATTATTGATTCTAAATGCCTCCTCCTGACAACGTTTCGTGATTTTCATGTGCCTGAAAAAATGTTAAAAATAGCAATTTTTTTATTTATACCGAACCACTGACAAAAATCAGCAAAAGTCACAATTTTTATTCTTTTAAACTATCATTTCACAACTATGGCAGAAAGACATGAGTTCTGTTTAGCAGCAATTCTGGGAAAGGACTTCAAACAGATAGCGAAGATAGACAAGGGATATTCCACGGCTTCTTTATGTTAGTAACATTGACCGTGTAAAGCCATCAGATAGAATAGATAGATTCAGGTAGATTCAGATAGAATATTTGTCCTTATATTCAAACAATAACAATTCAATCCCCTTTCAAATTACTTTTTAAACAATTGCAAGACACTTTAAGAAACTTAGACTACATTCTTGTTTCTCGAATAACAAGTTTTTGTTTTTCATTTTCAATTTGTGAATAAATAAGATTTTTACTTTGAGCCCGATACCGAAAACTGGTATAAATATCGAGCCCGAGTTCGTTTCGTTCCCGAGCTCAAGCTGATCCTGTATCATCTGTAATGTGCACGTATGCAATTGCATATAATCTGAACTCGATTTATTACTAAGCAATTAATTCTTTGAAATGTTTGTTAAAATATCCTCTTTAATTTTAAAGTTAAGGATGAATGTTTAGTTTTGATCTGAATTTCTGACTAAATATGTGAGTCATGCGACCTTTGAATAAGTGAATAAATGATGTGATTGTATGAGTGAATTATATCTTCGTATGTGATTTCTGTTGGTTTCTGCATTCCAGATTTTACCTTTCATTTTTGCCTGATGTCTTACAAACGACCTGTATAGAGTTTTGTTTGATAAAGGCATTTGTAATTCTATGATTTGCGTGTGATATTAACAATATATATATATTTTTAACCCAGTAGTTTATATTACCATTTGCATTAACTGTTTACTTATATGTTAACTTTAAATTATATATTTGTGGCTTTAATTTAATAATATAGATTAAATTTACAAAAAATGGCTTTAGAAAGCTTTTCTTACTTTTAAAATGTAATAATATTTTTTATTTTCAAAAATTGTTTAAAAATCGAAAGTAACTTCTTGATTACGATTTTGTAAAAGTTCCTGTATTAATAAAAAAATATTTTAATTTTCTGTTTTGCAATAATAAAGAATTTTTCTTGTAATTCTTGAATATACTTTAAAATAATTGTTTCTACTATTATTATTATTATTTCAGTTGAGATGATAATATTACAAGATATCGTCAGATTTAATTTTCCTTCATATATTTTTCTCATCCAATTCTTATATAATCCTGTATATTTTTGTAGTGATTATCATCCAAAATAGAATAAAAACATTTCTTTTACATATTACGACGAAACATTTTAAAAGTTACAAACGCTTTCTAAAGCCTTTTTTTGTAAAATCTAATCAAAAATATTAAATTAAAGCCACAAAAATATAATTTAAATTTTAATTATGTCTGGAGATATTAATAGATATATTTTGAAAAAAAAAATGCTTATAATAAGCAATAAGATTATTTTTATAATGAAGTTCATATTATTCTATATAAAAAAATAGAAACTGAAAATTGAGTATTTAATTTTTTTAATGAATCTAATAGAAACGTCAATGAATATGTAATTAATCTATTAGAAATTTCATTGAATATGCAAAGCCACAAACTAAAATTACTTTATACCATGAACCTAATTTTTTGTCTATGAAATAAAAGTTTAAATAAATTACCTTTTCTTTTAATGCCATCTTTAATTTGAAAACTGTCTTTGAAGTACTCTATACAAAGATGTTTTCATGTGGTTGCATTAGAATATTAAGTAACTTTTTGATAAAACATCCTTTTGAAATTAAAGAATAGTTTAATGAAAATTTCTTAGAAGTAAATATTGATTTTTTAGAGATGAAAATGCTGTAGCTGGAAGTACATTGCTATACTATCCTTTTGTTTTCTTAATCAGTATTTATAAGATTCTTTACAATTTTACTGAAGAGATGTAATGAATTTGTTTTCAAATTTAGTTAACTCTCATTCCTAGGTTTTTCGTGTTGTTTCCTACTAAAATTTATTTTATTTATCACAGTATTTGTCAGTTTCATTCTTTAAAGTATTTGAACATTGAGTTGTAATAAAAATATTTTCAGAATTTGAGACACATAAAAAATATTTTCGTTTTCATGCAAGAAATTCATTTATGTAGATAAATAATTTTCCGTGTGCTATAGATATAGAAAAACTTTTATAAAAGAAGAATTTGGATTGTCGTATTTTAATTATGAACAATAAGTTTTAAAACGCAGATTAAAATTTTCAACAAAGATATAAAAAAAGTAAATATAGAATAGAAGGAACGACTTATAAAAATATACATAGTGCATTTTCGTAAACTTTTTAATAAACTTTTTGTTATGTATTAAATGCCAATACAATTTAAAAATTTATTTAAAATCAATAACCTTTCAAATAAGGATCATTTGATTTTATTGAACGATAGACCGACTATGTTTTAAAATGTACAATTAGAATTTACAGTAAGTTTTGTAAACCAAGAAATAGAAAAATATTCAAGCAGAATATAAAGTAAAACACTTACAGAAAAACTATCCGTTATTCATACTATACATAATATTTGCTGCGATTGACATGAATTTTATTTGTACTTGTGAGCATTAAATTATATCCAACAAAGAGAAATATGGCAAAGAAATTTTGGCTAAGTTCGGAAGCTTACCAATAACGATTATTTTGTAACCAACAAACAAACAAGCAATTTGAACAAACGGAACACAATTTTTGCAAAAAATAACACACACACAACAATAACACATTTTTATTCAAAGTATTTTAGATATGTTTTATTAAATTACAGCTTAAAGAGAGACCAGCTATGATACTACTGTGGGCAAAAAATAGTAAGACTTTGTTCATAATTTTAAAATTCTTAATTTATTCTTCCAAATCTATTTCGTCCCCCTTAAAGTAATCCCCACTGGCCCCAATACACTTGTGCCAACGTTTCTTCCAACCCTCGAAACAGTTGTTAAAGTCAATTTCCGGAATAGCCTTCAATGCGCGTAGCGATTCACGTATAATGTCTTCAATTGACTCAAAACGGTTTCCCCGGAGCGGTCGTTTGAGTTTTCTGAATAGCCAGAAGTCACACGGAGCTAAATCAGGCGAATACGGTGGTTGCGGCACGATATTGGTTGGAAATCTGGCGAAAAACTCACGAAGAATTAATGCAGTATGCGACGGTGCATTATCGGTGCATCTTTCAAAATGGTTTTCACTGATCCTTCCGATATTCCAACGATGCCAGTAAGGTCTCTGACTGTTAATCGTCGATTCTCAAGCACCAATTCCTTGATTTTATTGACGTGTTGATCATCATTTGATGTTGATAGCTGTCCTGGACGTGGTTCGTCGTCAACGCGTTCTCGACCCTCTTTGAATAATTTGTACCAATCAAAAACACTTGCTCGCGACAAACAATTATCACCGAAGGCCTTTTGCAACATTCTGAACATTTTTCACCAGAAATTTGATTCCGCACACAAAATTTAATGGAACTTCTTTGTTGAATAATTTCACTCATTGTAAAAATCGCCGAATGCACTTTTTGTACTTCAGAAAGACAAGCGTATATTAAACACTAATGATTATTTTGATGTGACATTTGGCACAGATATCACTGACAGTCATACCAACCTAGAAAAAAAAATATTTCGACGAATGGGTTTTCGCGCGAAATTTAAATTAAAAGTCTTACTATTTTTTGCCCACAGTAGTACTCTATTTAATGTCACTCTATTAACCTTGAATGGAAAGTGCTGGGAAGTCTGAGACACATATTCTGAAAACAAGTTACAAAGGTGTCATCACTTAAGAAACTATGAAACATGAGCGAAATAAGTTTTGGGTACTCCTCAAACCTTTTTTTTTTTTGTCAGTATACTTTAGGGCTTCTGGTTACAGAAGTCTACGTGATCTTGGATATTCCTGGATAACCTATGGTTACCTGCGTTAAGACTCATCATTAAAAAAAACAGTACACTGAGAAAAATGACACTTTCAAATCTGAGTAAATCGATGTTTTCATTTTGTTATGAAATCTTTTGTTTCAAATATGATGATCCAATGCTTTCAATTCTGGAATACCAGAAATACTCAGAAGATTGAAACATGGGCATACTCAAAACTAAGCACATATAGGTTAGTTCATACTCATTTTTGAAACATAGACATACTCAAAAATGATTAGAATCAGTTCAAACTCATGTTTGAAACATGGACATACTTAAAAATGAGCACCTAGAAGTCAGTTCATACTCATTTTTGAAACATGGACATACTCAAATATGAACACATGATGTTTTATTCTTGAGTGTGCGCATGTTTTCAGAAATGAGTATATATATGTTTCAAACTTGAGTAATTTTGTTTCGGAGCCATTTTGAGTATGCGACATACTCAGATTTGAGTATTTTTTGCTCAGTTTTGAAAATGCTGTTTTTAGACTGTACGTTAGCGTTGTGATATATTTAGCAGCTCATCTAACCTGTGTCCTGCGGTTTGACGTGAACTTTATAGCACCCCGATTTTAACAAACCAACCCGAAAAAAAATTGACTAATAGTTAATAAAAATATCTGAAATAAATTACGCAATAACAAAAAAATATATACATATTCATTCTAAATAAAAACAAAATATTTAAAAGAAACAACAAGCTTTATTTACATTAATCATATTAAGATTACAGGAAAAGAAATAAGAAAATAAGCAAAACAATTACGATATTTAAAAGTACCTCTTGGTTACTGGAGGCTGGATTTTTAAAATCCGTTTCTACTATTACGTTTACAGTACACATATTTGTATTTACAGAAATTAAATATAGATATTAGGAATTCTTACTTATTTATTTTAAAATACTTAAATTATCATTTCATTTTGACTAAGTTAACAAGTTTATTTTTAGGTCTAAATATTAGGACAGAAAAGATTTATTCTAAGTTTTACTAACTACCCATTTTTTCATCATCACGGATGAAAAGCAACTTAATCACTGTCACTCTCAAGTCCAACTGCTGCATAAAAAAAATCCTCCTTCTTTTAGAAATCCACCAACGACTCCCAAAATTTGCATACCAGGCCTTAAGTGGTCAACCCGAATTACCATATGCCACATAATTTAGGCACTAATCATTCGCAGAGAGTAAGGTACTACCTTCCAGAACAACAGTGGTCAGAGGATCCCTTGGAGCCTCAAGCAAAACGATTCCTTGCATTAAGTGACGCGGGCTCAACTACACTCACGTGATACCATGGCCCAGGTCCTACAAGAAATGTGGCCACTGATCTCCATAAAACATGACGTTTTAAAAACATTACTCTTTTGTACTTTATTCCTTTAAAATGCGACTTTCTGTCGCGACAGCCTCATAAAAATAGCACTTCGCTGGTCATGGCAATTTTTCCAGTCAAGTGCTGCACAATTACCATTCTCTTGAAGTAAAAGATCTTACGTTTCTAAGTAATACTGTTTGTTAGAATATTGTAGATAAAAGCAGAAGATATAACGAGAAATACCAAACATCAATGATAATAATAATAATAATAACCATAATAATTATAATGATACATGCATATGGTCACTGAAATAAAAAAAAATGTAATGACAATCATTATTTCAAATAGTTTACAAGACGGGGATTAAAAAAATGGTGGAATCACACCCCCAGAAAGTAGTTCAGCTACAGGGGAAGCCAACCAATATTGATGTCAGGTCAGCTGAGTTAAGGGTTCTGTCCCCTTACGCGAAAACACCCGCTCGCTAATGTTAATCCTTGTGGGACTGTTATTTTACAAGAGCTCGTTTACATTTCAATATTTTTAGACGATTTGTTTTTGCATTGGATAGCTGAGATCGATCTCTACAACCGCCGTTTTTTGCTGTTTCGAGTTTTTTTGCGGATTTTTTTTTAAAAAGATACTTTTGCTTTCGGAACCGGTTTCCAAAGTGAAAGTATCCTCATAAAAAAATTCGCAAACAAAATCGAAATAGTAAAAAACGGTAGTTGTAGAAATCGAGCACAGTAAAAGCTTTTCTTCACGACCATAATAAAAGGGAAAAATATATTACAAAATTATGGTGCACATTGTGGTATTTGGGAGTTAAAATTAAGTCGTATAAAAATATACCACCGTCTTTTACATAAATGTAATTAAAATGTATAAGATATTTTGAAATCACTGGTAAAATGTAAGTAAACCTAAGTAAAAAGTCCTGCTTTTGTTAAAAGAAGAGTATGGTGCATTTTTTTTATGTATAAGAAACATTTAAAATAGTAGGATTGAACTTTGGAGCATTATATTAAAATAAATGATCAACGTAAAAATAGAACAAATAAAAATATATAAAATAGCAAATAGATGTTTCGGAGCCTCTAAAGCTCCATCATCAGTGCCAAATTTAAAAAGATTAAAACTGATTTAAAAGCTTAAGCCATGTAAGTATGCTTGCGTCTCCAACGCGACCAAGATATAATGGCGGTGAGTTTTAAAAAATAACAGCGGAGTCAGGCGTCACATGTGACGTCAATTTAAATTTTTTTTTAATTTCGCACGGATGACGGAGCTTTAGAGGCTCCTAAACAGCTGTTTGCTATTTTATCTATTTTTATTTGTGCTATTTTTATGTTGATCATATATTTTAATATAAAAAAATATATTTACTTTTTAAATGTTGATTTCAGAATTTTTTTCTTCATGTGAAAAACATGAAAATACACGAATTCATAGAAGTAAGACACTAAACCATTCCATTTTCCTATTTATTATGCAAGAATGTTTTATCTTAAGTCATAATAGTTAAGAGGGTCAGTAAGATTTATACTTTTATATCGTATGGCTCTCATCTGTCACATTAAATATTTTAGTGTCCATAAAATAAGACAAAATGAGGTCATAAATTGTATTTTACTATAAGCATTACAGATACTATAGATATCTTATATTCCCATTATATAGTTACTGCTATATACCAGAGTGCTATATTACCAGTATTATTGATCATTATTTGTAACCATATATAAATCTTATGAAATATTTCAATGTTATATAAGTCCGATATTTGTTCTTGAAAGTTTTCTGAATTTTTATGTATATTGTACGATATACGTATATATATGAATTTTTTGTGACGGGAAATCTTTATAGACTTATATTATGAAAACTACTGCATATAAAAATATAAAAAATGGTAGTTTTATAGAGCCATGTTTGATAAACACGCTGAAACAGACAGTTTTTAAATCGAAGAAGTATTTTAAGAGCTATTTAATGTTTAATTTGGT
Organism: Maratus michaelseni; assembly: GCA_963931845.1. NCBI lineage: Eukaryota > Metazoa > Arthropoda > Arachnida > Araneae > Salticidae > Maratus > Maratus michaelseni. Next base: position 134,886,450 of record OZ007588.1, on the reverse strand, counting down.
CAAAATATTTCCACTTGAAAAGTTTTATAGATCAAAAATTATGTACAGCAATTCAAGCATCTTTCGCAGGGACATACTTTATGAGCTTGCGGTGTGCAATGTGAAATCAGTTTTTAAATTTGTGTAAATTTTTGAGTTATGTTTTCAATTTTGTGTTCAGAATTTCGCTATCTAAATAGCGATTTATTTCATATTTTCAAAAAGTAATTTTCTACCGATTGTTGCCAATTTTAAAACAGCGCAAATAGTAATATTCCAAAATATTTTACAAATGAAATACATATATATACACGCGAATATAAAAAGAGAAAGAAAACTTTAAAATAATTAAATTATTACGTGCGAAAAGCAGTTTATAGTGAAAATTACGCGATATTTATAAAGCTAAAATATTAATATTTTCAAACACGTGAATATTAAACCAGAAAGAAAACTTTAAAATTATTAAATTATTACGTGAGAAAAGCATTAAATGAGGAAAATTACATTATATTTAAAACAATGTATTCAAAAATAATTTTTTATAGCGTTTAAAACAAAAATTTTCTTCTACAGTTCATTCAAAATTAAGAGGGAATTTAAATAAACGTAAGGGATGTCAATTTTTGCCACGGAGTTACAATTGTGCGCTTTTTTTTTTGCTTATTTGGCTATTGTATAAACTAGCCGCCACTGGCGACCAGTTTGGTCTCCCTTAAATGTATGTTAAGCACTGTAACACGTTACTTTTATTCATAATTTATTTTTTTTCCGTAATCCTTCGCCAAACCGGAAGATTCTAATAGACAAATCAAAAACTTTTTCGATCATGGTAGCATTTCGCATGTTTTTTGTTGTTATGTATTTCAACTTTCTTGACAAAAACCGCTTAACCAACTTAAGCATTTATGCTTCATATCCGTTTGCTTATCAGTTGCAATATGCTTGCTAATGAGGAGATTCTTAAACATATTAAGTAGTTTTCCGTAATTGGATCCATTGCCAAATGGCGTATTTTAGTTAATACGATTTGGTGCAATGAAGTCTATTTTGTGAAAGTCTTTAATGATATCCACCATTTACACTGAACCATATTGTTGCCAATATTTTTTTGTTTGTTTGTTTGTTTCTCGCTAACTTTGGCTGTAGACTTGATTACGGGAGAATCAAGAAGAAAATCTATCATTATTCTCATTTAAAACGTCTTGAATAATGTGACATAATTGGAGTGCATATTATAACACGTAATTTTCGAGTATGGTTTGGTGAAACATTGAACTTTTGGAAGCCAGTTTTGATAATCACGTAAATATGCCACACCAACATTACCGCCTATAATTCTAATTACAGCAACCCGTTTTTTCTCTCTATATTGCAACTCTATAGTTAATATAGTGCCCCGGTGCGTCTACGACAGCTGTTCCATCAGAACATTTGATTTCAAAATAAAAGTATCGTTTCTAATTTGCACACGCGAAAAATAAAAGCTGGTATTGGCGATTTTAAAAATTCTATTGGCGAGATTTGCGCCCAAATAACACAAAAGTACTTAATGATGTTATGTATTTTGTAAATGTATATTAAATTACTGTTTTGAAAGCGATTGGTCATTAATAATGGTAAATATGATTGGTGATTAACAATCATTTTCAGTGGTCTCTCTTCCTTTCACGTATAATACATAAATACCAAATTAACTGACAATTTGTTTCGAAATTTGATTCATTAAATATCATTACATGAGTTGTATTTGTTTACATTCAGCTTACATCAAGAAAAGATAAAGAATGAAGTTGAGTTGTATAGCACATAATTATGGTAAACTTTGATTGTGTCACTGGTACGAATTATTTTTTTGACACCAGGCAGCGCTCCAAAAAATCTTTCATGGAAAACTAACTTTACGAACGATTATCTCCATGGTTTAATGGTTTAATATTTTAAACCTTCACGACGAATGAATCTTTTTTTTGTTGTTGTTTACTTTCATGGATAGAGAATTTGAACTGTGAAAAGCTAATTTCAACTGAAGTTATTGGAGAATATATACATAATTGAACGTAAGTCATCTCTCAAATATTAATTTATTTTGAACGATCTTTCTAAAAATGTCACATTTATGAAGTTTTATTCGAAAAAATAATTTTTAATAAAAATGGCCGCCTGGCATATGAAAAAGTGAAACGGACATTCCGGAACTGTTGATGACAGTCACATGACTTACGGTTTTATTATAGAGATATAAATTAATAAATATTAATAAAAAATTAAAAAATGTTGTTTACAGATACCTGATGTTTAAAATGTAACTCGGCAAAATAATAATTGATACTCTAATTGCAGATTTAATTGATACACTATTTGCACAAATTAAACTTTTATTTCGATAAATTGCATTCTTGTTTATGTAAAGCAACAATTGTTGTTTTGGCAGTTATCAATGTTTGGCTGGCATTGATTGTAGCGAAAGCACCACAAAAACTACGAATTCGCACGTCTTTTTATTTAATTGTTTTCTCTCTTATTTTTGAAAAGGCTATAGATGTTATTATAAAAGTCCGGGAGGGAGATATATTTTTTATTTAGTTATTTTGTACAAGCTTTTTTTCACATGTATGATAGATCTTACTTAATCAATAACGAAAACAGCCGTCAGCAGTCGCGACAGCCGTAGATGCGGCCTTGGGCACCAAAAACTCAAAGTTTAAAGGGGAAATAATGGTAACCCGTTTACAGACGATCGCCAATGGTCGTGTGAACATCATTTAATAATTCGTAATCGGTTAATCTCTTTAGAATAGAGCACATTAGCGTGTTTTTAGTGCTCGCGGTGGCTAGTGAGCGTAGCTCGTAGGGGACAGAGTGTATTTTCACATGTGTGATAGATCTTGCTTAATCAATCACGAAAACAGCCGTCAGTAGTCGCGACAGCCGTAGATGCGGCCTTACGCACCAAAAACTCAAAGTTTAAAGGGGAAATAATGGCAACCCGTTTACAGACGATCTCCAATGGTCGTGTGAACATCATTTAATAATTCGTAATCGGGTAATCTCTTTAGAATAGAGCAAATTAGCGTGTTTTTAGTGCTCGCGGCGGCTGGTGAGCGTAGTTCGTAGGGGACAGAGCCCCCTAGTATATATAGATGTATAGATATATCTACAGATATCTAAAGATATATCTACATTAAAACATATCTTTTCGATATTAAGACATATGAAGACATATTATATTCTATTATTAAGACATATCATTTTCACGCAAGTGTATTGGAATCTAGAATTTATAGATATTATTTGTAAATGTTGCATGGTGTGCACTGTAAAAAAAATGGGTCGATCTACTAAAAAAAAAAATATTTTTTCTCATTGATCCTTGCAATCACTAAAAAAAATTTTTGTATTCTTACTCAGTTACAAGAAAATCTGTAAGAATCACTAGAAAACAGCTAGCAACGATTCCAGTTTATAATACCGGTTACTAAAAAATTCTGTGGAATACAAATCTACTAAAAATAGTTTAGTGACCTCGGAATTTTTTTTTACAGTGTGTGAAACTTAATTCATAGTATTTATAAATTCATTCAAGAAAATAACAATAACTACAACATAATGTGCAAAAATTAACCAGTGCAATCTTTGCACATTATATTGTTGCATAATAACAAATAATAAATAATGTATAATCCAAAATACCGAAGATTTTGTTTTCTGTAACAGATTTACAAAATACTCCACACCTTTTATAATAATATATGAAAGATCGTTGTCACAAGTGTAAATTTTCTTATTTTGTTAAAAAAAACTTATAATGTACACTGAATCGTTATACCTATGCTCTATTTACAGAATAACTCAATAAGACTGGTATTCTCTGATTTTCGAGAACTGAGAAATTTTATTTTGCGATTAATCAATATTTTATTTTCTGCAACAGATTTACAAAATGCTCTACAACTTTTATAATTAAAAAACAAAACAAAAAAAACCATTCAAATAAGATAATTATATTAAAATGTATAAAGATTTTTATGTTGTACTGTCTATGGTATTGGTATACGTCAATGGTAGCGCTTTATTCCAGGATTTAAATACATTTATTTAAGAAGGTATTTTCCCAGGGCTTGTCGTGTTTAAATTAATACATTCAAATTTCTATGAAAGATAAATTTATGCCACTTTTTGCAATGTTTATCAGTTATACATACTTTAAACTGGTATATTTTTAGTTTCGAGATAAAGTTTTGAAAATATGATCCTCTTATTAAGAAGAACTTTAAAGAATGATTTTTTAATTTAAATTTTTTTAAAAATATTTAGAAATGCAAAAAAGAGGGTTTTTTTTCAGTAGATAGGTCAAATAATAAAAATGGCTAAAATTTAAAAAAATTAATTAAATAAAGATAAAAATAAATATTAAAAAAAAAATTTCATAAAAAAAAAGTTGTTACAATAAATTTTTTTTTATAAATAATAAAAAAAAGTATAATTTTGTGTGTTTGTGTGACGGATCACTAAGTAAAATGAGGCTTACTGTATATTTGACTGAATACTGCCGGTCAGGGAATTTTTAAGGGAAAATACCAAAACCTAATAACTCCAGATTAGCAAGGAAATAGAATATGGTAACCAAGAACAGCAAAATTGCAGAAATCGTGTGATTCTTGTACGATGTTTGCGTACTTTATATTTTTTTATTTCTTTGGGCATCAGGACAGAATGCTGAATTTCCCCGCAATTTCTGCTTTAAGTCAACCCGAAACCCAACCCAAACCTGAATAAAAAATTTCCTTAACCCGATACACGTCAACCAAAAACCTATTCGAACCCGAAATATTCAAACTATAACCCGACCCTATAATCGGAAGTGAAAAAATATTAATCTCTATTGTAATACAATTTAATTTACAATTATATCTCTTATATAAATTTTGTCTTTCTTGTGCAAAAATGAAAATAATATACAGTCATTAATATTTAAATATACAGTTTTTTCCAAAACTCTCAAGTTTTTTAAACATATAGTTTTTTTGTCAAACATTCAGAACTTTTTTATTTATTTACTTTTTTAATTGGGTCAACCAATCGTAACCCGAAAGAATGAATACCCAACTCAAAAACTTTAAAGTTAACCGACCTGCAACGAAAAAGAATTAGCGTCATCCCGACTTCGAATAAAATTGAGTAACACGACCCGATGCAGGACTGTATATCAGAATCAATGTCTTACACCTTACAATGTTATACACTGTACGTAAAAGATGTTATTGAAGTCCGTAATTTCCGTAGCAGCTGGCCCAACGTGATGTCCAGACAGGCTGTTCTAACTTTGAATTTCTTCGACATAATGATTGCGATCAGCATTTAACACTTATGTATGAAAACAAAAGTTAAATCATAATCTTAAAAAAATAGTTTTTTAAAATTGATAAGAAATGCACGAAATAAAGAGAAGAAAATTTATTGCACATTCCTTGTATATCATGAGGTTTTAAGTTTTAGTTATACTATTTTAAGTTAACAAATATTATTTAATTATGTTTGTTAATTAAAATAAAGATAGGTTATATATATATATATATTATAATACATATGTATGAGAAATAGCTTTTGAAGTTTAAATTTTATTGCATTAGATTTTATCAGAGTAATGTTATGTAAAATTTAGAAAACATATCATTTTGACAACGGTGTATTGAAATCTAAAAGTCACAGACATTATGTGCACATTGCATGATGCGTGAAATTTAACTTATAGTAATGCTGAATCTATGTAAGAAATAAAAAATAAAATGAGTAAAAATTAATTGATGATTAAACTTTAACTTTTTAGAATTAAACTTTAAAATATATAAAACGCTTATTAAATGTTTTCCAACATGAACCACACATATTTCCTTCTTTCACTAATAATTAAGCTTTTAAATATCAACTACTTAATATTCGTTGGAAATAATATCTTAAGCATACGTGGGATTTTTAAATTGATTTTTATGATTGAAAATTTTTTAATGTTTCTAAATAGCGTTTATTGACTTGCAGAATTTTTCACAATTAGCTTTAATTACTGGTGCTGAAGAAAAAAAATACAAGAATCAAAACGTTCGCTTTTAAACAAATTAAAGGACTTTTTTTTTTCTATATCACATGCATTACAGTATTAATAATTTAAAAATAAAGTAAAATTAATTACGTAAATAAAACCTTATCAGTAAAATTGATTTTTTGAAGCAATAGAAAAATAGTGTTCCTTAACTTCATAGTAAGAGCTAGAAGTTGCGTATTCTCATTGCAATTTCCAAGGAATATGACACCACTATTTTATATTAGAAAATTTCTTTAAGTAATTTCTTTAAGTTCTTTTAATATTTAAATAACGGACTTTGCAATCACGCTGTTTAATTGCGGAATTTGTAATATTTTTTCTGCAATTAAATAAGGCGAATAATTTTGCGGTTGGTTTTTTGAATTGTGGTAAAACTGTTGCACGCACCCTGGAGGTATATTTCGCGTTTACAAATTTTCTTTTCTTTGACACAATTTAAATCCCTGAAACTTAGAAAATATCCTTATATTTCATTCCATGCTTCATTCCATGATTATCCATTTTGACAGCATTCATATTGTGAGTTCGTTAATTTAGAGAATAATTAGAAAGTTTTATGAATATCAAGTATAAAAAAAAACCTTACTTTTTAACGTACGATGCGTGTCATAATCTTTTGTGATACGTGTGAAAGAAGTATTTTTAATGTTTATTGTAATGAAAATGAAACATAAATATTATAAACAAAGTTGTAATATAATATTCAACGGCTGGAGTACCATAGGAGTATCATGGGTTCAGTCCAACAGAGCAAAAAATGTCCGGACCAAGACTTGAACTGGGTACTTTGGCTTGTCGTGCCAATGCTCTTCCTACTGAGCTACCTGAACGATAACTTGGCTGTCATAATTCACATGTATTTGTTGGACAAGGCTTAGAACTGCAGCGCTAATTTCATTCTCCTGAGCTATAAATATAGTATTTACATAATGAAAAGTCTGATATAACATGGAAACTTCTGTATACAGTCGTGTAGCCAGGGTGGGGGTTCAAATGCTCTGGATACCCCTATTTTCAAAAAGTATTCTTCGCCTTATCAAATCGAAAAATTTTCAGTGGTTAAACAAGGCGATAACACTTTAACGAAATTAGTGGTATCCAAATCAGTTGTACCCCTAACCCTGGATACACCACTACCATTATACCATGTAATTAGGTCGTAATGAAGGTACCCAGGTTCGAGTCTTGGTCTGGACATTTTTTGCTCTGTTGGAATAGACCTCAACAGTTGAATATCATTTACCTACTTGAAAAAAAAAACCTTTCCTTTCATCATTATGATGTTTAATGGAAATTTAAAATTTAAAAATTAAAAAAATCTAAACAAGCTTAACCCTCTGAGCGTCTGAGGGCTTTCCTGCATTTTCATAAAAATATTTGTAAAACTTAAAATAATTTAAATTTTCTTTCTCCGTTTGTTTTTAAAATACACTTCATATCGCTTTATTTTACATGTATCTTAAAATACAATTTTGTTAAATTTTTTTTGTCTAGAGCTGGTTTAAGTGGTTTTTGGGAAACTGAAAAATACGGGCAAAAAACTTTGAGGGTTAAAAGTTAATTATTAAAAACAAAATTATCTTTTATCGCTAGTTTGCTAATGTTTCGGTTAATATCCATTAGAGTTGTTAGAAGAAAAGGAGTCGCATGTTAACAACGTCCATTGCATCCAATGATCACCAAGAAACTAGTCGGATGTGCCAGTCCCAAACTTTCTTCTATTTCATACATGCGAATACTTCAAAAATCCTATTTTTTTAAAAAATGTTCAACAACTACCACGGCCGTCCCAAAAATTGTAAGCATTGTAAATTAATTTAGGATGCATGCTCAGTTATCTTTGTATCACACTGCGATGTCCTCATGGTTCCTTTTCTTTTAATGAAGTATTAAAAGAAGCTTGAAAAATTTTACAGGATAAACATTCAAGTACGATTTTTCTCTGATACAGAATATTACAATATCCTCTTTAATAAAAAGCTATGTGTTGCTGACGACTAGGTTTGTCGCTAATCGTTACCACACATTAATCTCGGAAAATGAAACTTTTGAAGTTACTGAAAAAATTAATAGCTCGAAAAGTATTTGTCAGAAAATTGTTAGACAAACTGCATTAGAAAGGTAAAAAATTGCATTTTTCTTGATATAAATTTCAAATCTAATGATTATGCCGTTTTTCAAATATTGAATTTCAAAAATTACCAAATTTTACAATGGAGTACCATAGCGAATTATTCACGCATAAAAAAAATAATGATAAAGGCATTGTGTCCCGACTATAGCACGAGTCACAAATTAAAATAGCCTTATTATTCTGCTAAAATATAAAAGTGAATTATGATGTCACGAGTGCATGATTTTTATTTAATTCTCTACAAACAGCAGATTTTAGTCCACCTCAGTGAGTCATATCAATTTCATTATATTTGAAGTATTGTAAATTGTAACTTCATTCAAATGCAATTTGAATCCAACGGAAATGATTTTTCCCCATAGACACCATAATGTAAACCCCATAGACACCATAATGTAAACCCCATAGACACCATAATTTAATCCAATTATTCATTTTTTTAAATGTTGACCTATTCCATAATAAAGTCTAAAGAGAATTGGCCTAATTTGTCCTTAACAGCCCAAATTTTGTCTGACACATTGAAAATGTAATAACGCAATTGCGTTCGTATCGTTTTCAGAAAAGCAGAAGGACATTCCAAGTAAAGATTCATTGGGTTTTAAAATACAAGGTCAAATTCAAAGTCAATATTTCACGTGATTAAAGGTGCGTCAAGAGAAATTGACCAGCGAAGCGGGCGTAGCTTGCTAGTTGATTAATATGCCTTGCTGATAATAAACCATTTCACAAAAAGGTTATGATACATTATGCAGATACAAAACATGCAATGCTTTTAGATTACCGATAATCACGAACCGATGCAAAAAATATATACCCGATTTCTAAGTATTAATACAGTTACTGATTTGGAAACAGTATCAACAAATGTCTCTGTAACTTTTAAAGTACCAATGATATTAAATATCTTAATGAAGTTTCAATTGATACACATTAAAAAATAATGTGTATGAATGTATATCATTTTTGATATCTTGTGCTCTAAAAATAATATTTTATTTTTATAAAATAATGCTTCTCCTCCTTGATACTTTTATCTTCTCTGTGTCTTTGAAAGAAGCATTATCATTTAATTTATTATCCGTGCTTATACATCTTTGTATTTTACCGTGAGTTATTCGTATGATAACATATTTTGAAAAAAAAAATTAAAAGACGATTGGAAATTATTCTCGATAAATCTTCCTGATTAATATTATTTTATCATTGAGTAACATCAATATCTGTACCAGCCAATTCAAAACAAATTTATTAACTATATATCATGATATAATCCGTAAATTGATGATTATTGAAAGTTATAGATGCTATATTTTTACAATCCTCTGTTCAGAAAAATCCCATTGACTTAAACCGGTATATTTTTCTATAAAATTAATCATGAGTTACCACTTTAATAACTACACCGATTTTCTTATCTATATTCATTTTTAGGGTTTCGTTCATCTCACGAAACCATATTACTCCCGCTCCGTTGTCTGTCCGTCACAGAGCCGTTCTCAGAAACTATATAACTTACAGGCATGAAAATTTGTGTACTTATAGCTAAATACCTACTATGAAGCTCAAAATATTAAAATATGAAAAAATCGTATTATTTTAATATAGACAGATAAAAAAAATCTAACAGCCTTTTCCTATTAAATTTGAATATTTTTCGTTATAGCAGTTGCCAACAATTAAAAATCCACAATAAAATTCTTTCTACAGTAATTAATTTTCTATTGAAAGATTTCCACGTGAAAAATGAAAATGAAATAAAAAGCTTCACCAATTGAAAAAAAAAAAAGATTAATATGACGTCATATTGGTAATAAAACGGAAATTTTCAAACATTTCTCAATAATACAAGGGGTATGTACAGAAAGCAGATTAATATCACGTCATTAGAGAATTAAAAAGAAAATTAATTTGACGTCATAACGGATTTTTCAAATGTTTGAGAATAATACAAAGAGAGTATCAATATTAGTAATAGAGAATAGTAAACATATAAGTTTTAGGAACGTATTGAATCAGGATAAAAACCCGATTATGGAAATATTGGCATATTTTAACATTTTTAAGGTTTCTATACAACATGTTTAATTTTGAAATTGATTTTTTTTAATATCGCATTTAGTCCACATGACAGATATTCTTATGACAGAGTATAATAGCGGGCCTCGCCCGCTATTGCACCGGTTCAGATTTTCGAAAAAACGAGAAAAACAGACCGGTAAATTTTTACTTTATAAAAAACATGACTTTTTTTTTGTTTTGGAAAATGAAATTTACTTGGATTTATGAAAGACAGGATAAAGTGTTTTGAAAGGAATATTAAACGAAACCCTTTGGGCGATCTTCGATCACACTTACCCACTTGTTTTACTTACACTTGTTTGAATAACAGATTTAACCTGTTAACCGGGGAATAAACTTTTGTTCAACTCGTTTCACAATGGGGACATTTTCTTCATAGTGATAAGTAATATCACCAGGACCTGATTACCAACGGAACACACATCTTTCAGTAATATAGAATAGAAATTTTTCCTTTATTCATGGCAGTAATTTTGCATGAATAGGGCGTTTTAATAAGACGAAAATTTCTATTAAATTTTACTATTGGAAGTGTTCAAAATATAACGGCAAATTTCCATGACGAAAAATGTCGCCATGCCCTTTGCAGTAGTAGTTCGTGTATGACGAAATATTTCGCCATACCCAGTTAACAGGTTAATTAAATATTTTATAAAACATTATTGTAATTTCAATAAACAGCTCAAAATTATCCATGAGGCAATAACCTTCCATACATATATTTTTTAATTTAAGTTTGTAGCTTTTGTGAAAAATTGAACAAAAGGAGTAAATAGGGTAAAATCGGATACCTTATTATTAGTTGCTTTTTAAAGCCAGATATTCCAATAGAATTTGGTGCAACGTTTCGTCAGTACTCTTTACTTATTACTCTACAATAAATTCATAAATATGATATATTTAAGCTAGTTAAATTTTCCATCAGAGCTGAATATTACGCTGGAGATTACTTATATAACAAAGGGTATGTATTATTACTTACTACTCACAAGTAAAGGTACTATAGTCTGTGGCGGCGAATTTTGATTTTTGTAGCTCATTTGATTCGTCTCATGGAGCTAAGTAATTTGCTACCCCGCATATCGGCTATTGAGTTTTGATAATGACAGGGAGCCAGTTCAAAGTTTAAAATTTCGTTCATTGAAAACCAGTTGTCGTCAAAGAAATAAGTATGATTTAAATTTATTTATGGTTCTTACACTGACATGCACTGATGATAGTCAATTTTTGACACGTTGTTCATTCCGAAGAAGTGAGTAAAACAAAAATATTTCTCACAGTGCGCACAGCGAGCAAAGGCTTCGTCAGCTGACTTGATGACGCTTTCAAAACCGCTCTGCTTTCTTTCTGGAATTTTAAAACAGTAGTCTGTAGGGGTGACGTAGTTTTCGTCTTTATCAATGCAGTCGAATCCATACTTGAACATATGAATGAAATTAACTGATACAAACTGATAACGTGTGTTTACAAAGATTTTTGCTCATAGTTCGGGAAAAAGTATTGACAAGATGAACAGAACTAGACGAGCACATTATAACTTGCGTAAACTTGTCTGTCAAGTAGCATACGAATATTTTATCTGCAATTACAAATTCTTATAATAACAGCAATAATATAACCTTACAGTAGTTACTGGCAATGTATGGCACTGTAAAAAACAATTAGTAAACTTAAATCTCACTTATTTCTTTGAAGGCATCTGTTTTTCAAAGAACGAAATTTTGAACTTTGACCCGTCCCCCTGTCATTATAAAAACTCAATAGCTATTTGCGAGGTATAAAATTACTAAGCTCAAAGAGACTAATCGAATGAGCTATAAAAATAGAAATTCGCCGGAACACACAGTATCTTTACTTGTCAGCGTATAACCAACAGAGTGAAAAAATGTCCAGACCAGGGATCGAACCAGGAACCTTTGGTATTACTATTATATTAGTTATCACATTTTTGTACACATCATTTTAGTGTGGTTCGAACGTGAGTTTTCGTCTCTTTGAATCTTGAAATCCCTTGATGATGGCCAAGTCGTTTGGCCGAATCTGACATGAAATGTTAACATATTTTTAAATATTAATTATATTTTCATTTCCAATTGTATACTGTTTTATCACATATATTATACATATTTTAGAGTTAACTCTATGCTTATATATTATTCACAGTGTAGAGAGACCACTCTCAAAATGTTTGATAACTCACAGCATATCAATTATAAGTTGAATGATTTCATATTTAAAGACAAAAAAATAATTACCTTCATTGGAATTCGAGAAATTTCAGAAAAGGTGTTCACTTCTTCAACATTAGGAAAAATAATTATCACTCTTGTCCATTTAGATTTGGATGCCTTTTCTTCCCACATTACTTACCGACACTACAAGCATTATTTTCCAATATACAGTCCTATTAGAGGTGCTATATTGGGTTTTACCCCATGAGAATGAGGATCGAAAAGCAAACAACAAAAGTGTACTCTTAAAAACCGATAACAATTTCATTTTGGGGAGTAAATCCTTATTAAATATGCTACAGACTATAATTAAAAAAAATTGAGTAACATTAATTGTGCTTATATATAAACTTTTGAAAACTTGGAAACGAAAAAATTATAAAATAAATCTTTGATTAAAAAAACTACAGGAATGTCAAAATGGAGATACCGCAATGGCCGCTTCTCCACCATGTCTAGGTGTTTCAGTCCTTATCCGCTAGAGGACAGTTCAAATTGAGGCAAAACTGAGATATTCAGTTTCACACGAATACTCGGTTTTACCCTACTTTCCCCTATTTTGAATTTATTTAATAATGAGCACTTAAATGTAAAAATAATTGGAAAATATTTTTTACTTTTTTGAAATATAGAGATTATTTCCCTTGTAATTCTGGATTATTTTTAATTATTTTTTTTTTCATTTAGTTGATATAAAAACTGAACTGATAATGGTAGATTAAGTTTTTTTACTTTATATTTTTTTATTCCATTTCCCAAGCTTCATTTAAATTTTTTTAATGATTAACTTGCTTTAATGTTTCAAAAAATAGAATAAAAACATACATTTTTTCAAATTACGATGAAACATTTGAAACTTTTGTAAGGCAAATTAAATGTTGATAGAATGTTGCAATGATTGAATTTCACTAGAATTTAAGAACAAGATAGTTTGAAAGGAATAAATAAATGATTTTCGTCACGTATACTATAAAAGGAAAATTTTATTCAAAAATTTTGGTAGATAAAGAGGGTGTTCGCACATTTTTTAGACGATTTCGTTGTTTTTTTTAACGTTTAAAATATGAATATTGCTTTCTGAAATAAGCTATATGATAATCTTGTTTCTTGCTTCTAATTCTGCGTAATGCTTTCGATGGTAGAAGGTTTTTTTTGTAAAATTTACAGGGTTATTGCTTCCCATGCCTCTTTAAAAACTTTCCAGATTCGATCAATCGTGGTGGTTTTGCGCTTTGAAAGAGCTCTTTTCAGCAAACCAAATGCACAATAAACCATAATAGAAACGTCAGGCGACTTCTTAGGAATATGCTGAAGGTATAAATGCAATACCTGTGTGAGTTTTTAATGTTTTCAACGAATACAGCGGTAGTTTTTGAAGTATGAGCGGTAGCTTTGCTTTGATGCAGTTTCACCCTTTAAAAGTCGTTGAAATAAATAAAATAGCATTTTTTCTGTAAATATCGGATGTAACACATTCTCTTAATAATATAATGAATTGATTGTAACATTTTTGTCCAATATTCTTATTTTTATTTTCCCATTGTAAGATAAATTTGCGACAGTCATAAATCCTTACCTGAAATTTCGTTTTCAGCTTTGAAATGGGTTCTTTTTCGAATGTATTTTTTTTTTCATTTTGAGTCTTTTTACTAAAAATAAGTACTGATTTTCGGGATAACTCTTTCCAATTAATACTGGTGTTTATTTTGCACTTAGAAATTTTTATACTATGCGCTTTACAATCATTGTAAACTTCCGAATAAGAATATTTCTTTTCGGAAAACAAAAAAAAAAGTATCCTCTGATTCACAGCTTGTTTGAATGCGCCATTTTGATAGAAGAATAAATTTGAAAGCATCAGACAATAATATGAATTACAAATAATATGTTGTTGAAAGAAAGTTTTCTCCTAAAATAATTCAATTTTTTAAAATCATTTATCAAATTTGTCTAAAAAATGTGCGAACAGCCTTTGTATTTGGAATTTGGAGGATTAAAATTAAGTAGCATAAATCTTTCCCACTCTCTTAGGACTAAAAGTAATAAAAAATCCTTAGGGCATCTTTGCAAATTTAATCAATATTACTAAATTAAAAGCCACTGAATATAATTGAAATTCTAATAGAAATTTTTATGTAATAGTTGTTTCGTTTAATAATATCGATTTTGCTTAGATATGGCGTTACTAATATAGTTGTTGGTATAGACTAATGGACTCTATGGCATTTTGGAGGGTAAACATACGCCATCTCTCCCGATCGGTTCGTTATTAATTGTCATTGTGAAATAAAAAACATAGTTTTTCATATCTTTGAATATGTCGAATTTGGTACCAGAAATAGACATCTTGCGTGGGAATTTAATTAACATTTTTTTTTTCATATGAAGAAAACGGCTGCTGAAGATCGTTGGTGGAAGCTTATGGTAAATATGCTCTAACCCCGAAAACATTTGAACGATGGTTTAAACGCTTTAAAAGTGGTGAGTTTGATAGAAAAGAAAAGGAGCGTACATGGCAGTCTAAAAAGTTTCAAGATGTAGATATTCAAGCATCATTAGATGAAGAATTTGGTCAAACAATTACTGGCGAACACTACTGACAACAACTTACAAAATGGAATCGTACGTTTAAGGAGAAAGGACTAGAAAACGCCCAAAGATACGATAAAGTCATTTTTCAACATGACAATGCTCGGTCCCATGTTGCTAAGTGACTGAAAAACTGTTTGGAAAACGTTAAATGGGAAAAACAATTCCACCAATTGTATTTACCAGTATTAGCTCCTTCAAACTACCACTTATTTGGATCAATTCATGGATTACTTCAAAAGAGGAATTGCATCATCGATGCGGAATACATTTCCTGCCAGAAAGATGGAAAACATCATAGCTAACGATGGACAATACTTTTATAATTAATTTATTTTGTTATGAAAAAAATAAACCGCTCAAATTTGGCAAACAATCGAGACTATAAATAGAAACACCTATTATATTTTGAAAAATACTCATAATAACCATTAATATTATTATAAAAATTATGTTCATTTTATTCAATATTAATAAAGTATGATTAAGGAGTATTTTTTATTTTTATAATTAATCTAACAGAAATTTCAATGAAAATGCGGAGTCCCTAAGCTAAATTGTTTAATGCCACGAGCGAGTTTTTCTGCCTATGTAATTTAATTAAGGTTTAATTAAATTATGTAATTTAATTAAGATTTAATTAGATCACCTTTTCCTTTTATGCTATCTTTAATTTGAAACGTCTCTCTAATGTACTCTGTACAAAAATATTTTTATGCCTTTTGATTAGAATATTAAACAACTTTTTCTAAAACATTCTTTGAAATTAAAGAATTTATTTAATCAAAATATCTTTAGAATAAATATTGCCTTTTTTTTTTTACAGTTAAAAATCTGATACCTTAATCATTTACAAATTTTTTTTTTTTGAAATATATTTATTTCTTTACAAATTTGTTTCATCTCTTAAACAGTACTTGCAGAAATCTTTACAATTTTAACGAAAGCCCATAATGAACCTCTTTAAGATTTACCTAATTTCCATTTCCTTTTTTTAATACTTTATTTGTTGATTTTTACTTTGTTCTATGTATAATAGAAGAAAGTATTGTAATCGAATTTTTTTTACTTCCGTTTTCAACAGAGTTACACGTTTTAGGGGTCAGAGATTCCGAAAAACATATTTTTACAAAATGTCTGTCTGTCCAACTGTTCGTCCGTCCGTCTGTCTGTCCTCATTGTATCATTTTGGTAACAATAAATGATGTTTCTTGCAAGGAATGCAATACTGAAAAATGTTTTGTTACATATAAAAATTGTAATATTGTGTGTAATATATCTTAGCTGGGCATTTTTAACAGTACAAGTCCAAAATTACAATTTTAGAAGAAAGTGAAAAAATTGTGTATTCCTGTTTTATGTTTATCTGGGTTTAGGCTATTTTGGTTAATATCAATGTATTTAATCATGAAGTGTGTTTTTATAATGTTAAGTAATAATTATATGTTGTTTGGTTTGGTGCACTGCAATATGCAAACTTTTTTTTCTTTTTTTTTTTACAATTATGATTAATTAAAACAGTTCTTTACTTTTAACCTTGACTTCTGCTATTTTAAGTGCTTATAAAAATCACTTTTTATTGTGAAATTGCAAATATAGTCATTAAACCAAAGACTTCTCAGGACCGCCTACCTAAGATATGAGTATGTAAATGTCTTGAGAGAAAATTCTATAATTTTTATGCTAACTTTATCTGAGAAAAGTATATGTCTACCCATTAGTCTACAAGCCGCATTGCTTGCCTATCCAAATTAAGTTAGGTTATTTTGTTTATTAATGCATTCAAATTTCTTTGAGATATTTTGAATTTAACTTTTTTTTTTCACAGTATTTCATTATTTCTTACTTAGTTATTACATTCTCTGATTATTATATGATTATTTTCATAGAATACTTTTAGTATTGATAAATGTGTATTATACTTTCCAATTCAGTATTAGTTAAATAAATATCATAAAAGTTATTTTGTTCATAATTCTTGCTATTAAAATTTCGAATAAATTCTGCATACATGGTTAATGGGTATTCTATTCGCCAAGTAAGTTATAACCAGTAATATAAGGTGTCTTAGAGGGCCATAGTTAAATATAATTAACAAGTAATGTTGTAATTAAATTCAGTGCATTTAAGCCTCTTAAGAATGATATTTGAAAATTTATTTTTATTTAAAGTGAGTAACATTTTCCTTGGAGTATTTTTGAGAAAAAAATTGAGAAATTAAGCCAAAACACAAAACATTCATTACTGGGATAATAAAAACTTATGTGAAAATAAGAGTGGGGGATAGCTAAAACTTCTACAATACTATATTGAATGTCGTTTAAACCCTTACAATAAGTACAAATAGTTCCATGTGGCTCCATTGTTAAATATGTAAGTATTTTAATAAGAAAAAATACAAAGTGTAACAGAATTTTCTGACTAAGTTTATTTTAACATTTATGTAATCATAACATTTATATTGTTAAATTTCTATGGAATTCTTTTTAATTATAACTGTAATTGAATAAGGCTTTATTAATGGTGGAAACAAAGTTGCTATCATAATTGTTGTATAAACACCAGATAAATCTTACAGCACCAAATTATTTTTTAAAGCTCTCTTCAAGTCTTTGACCGGAAATCTGTCGCCCCAAATTATCCTAGGGGGAAAAGTGATTGACAGGTAATGGGCATTTACGTAAAACTACAGGCATTTTTACTGTATTTTTCCCCTCTTGATTAAAATATAACATTTTGAAACATTCATAAACTTTTATAATTAAAAAAAATAGCGAGGATTTCAATTACAGATTTGTGAACTGACTTTTAACTATCAATTTATGAATCAAAGTGAAAAAAATGTCTAATTTTTATGTAAATGTATAACAGTGCAAATATTTTTCTCCATCAGGATAGCAGGGACAGTGAATTTATTGAGCAGATTTGGAACACCAAATTTGGTGTGATGCGGCATCTAAGTGGCATATTCTAAATTAGCTAGTAGAAAACCCAATTTGGTGTTAAAGCACACCAAATCAATGATGGCGTTTTATCACTCCACTTTTGGTGGCAACAAAGTTGCCACCAAAAGTGGTGTTTCTTTACACTAATTAATTTTTGGTGTTTCTTTACACTAAGTAATTTTTGGTGTTTCTTTACACTATTTAATTTTTGGCGTTTCTTTACACTAATTAATTTTTGGTGTTTCTTTACGCTAATTAACTTTTGGTGTTTCTTTACACTAATTAATTTTTGTGTTTCTCTACAATAATTAATTTTTGTGGTTTCATTAAATCAATTTACAAGTACTGTTTATTTACACCATTTTTGGTGTAAAATAACACGAATATTTTTTACAGTGCAGGTATTTTCGTATACTTTAAAATTTTGTATTAGGAAACTGACAATATTTATGAGAAATATGCAATTTTCTTTTTATTGTAGACGTGAAAAAAGTATTTTTTTAATCAGTCATTATATATTTTTTATAGTCTAATTGTTTTAAAATTATTTTTTACATGCTTAAAATGATGTATTCTAACATCTGAATAAATAATTTACAAATCGGAGTTCTTGAGTCACAAAGGGTTAATACCAAAATGGATAGCAAAAACCGGAAATCGATTTCCACATCTTAACTTGTTTGTCACACGAAAAAGAACAACGAATATTTTGATGAAAATTTTATGAATTTTATTGCGAGCTATGAGAACAAATAGGAAGTCAAAATGAATTTTGCCATAAAATTCGTCAATTATTACTTTCTAAACAGATACTGTAAAGGAAAGCGTTGGAAACATGATTTGTGTGTGTGTCTGTGAGTGAACACGATAACTCCCAAATGATACTGCCGATTTAGGCTCCTATTTGACAAATATATTACAAACCACTGTCGAAAAAACTGAATACATTTTCGCATAAATTGTCCGATGGATTAGGATTCTAAAAGTCCATTTTTAAGCCATTTTCAAACTATTTTTCAATCGATTCTATAAGGAAAATCCCGAAGAAAATGTGACATAAGGGATAAATATCGTAGTGATGCTATCAACCGTTAGAAGCATAGAGGTAACGTCTTAAGTTGTAAAGATCCAGCGTTTGAGTCCTACCAAATCCATTGTGTCAGAAATTTATACCATTATCATACTTAGGAATTTCCACTTAACAGTGAGTTTTCTCGACCCAAAAAAGTATTTTTGAGAGTTTTTTCCATTTTTCTATGTCCAGGGCAATAACATCATTTAACGTATAAGCCTTCAATGACACTTGAATGGAATTTTTACAAATCAGTTTTGTTCTACCCCTCCATCTTCTCCCTTTCGGGTTCCATTCTAAAAGAAATTTTGAAATGTGCTCTTCCTTCATTCTGCGAATATGTCCATACTATCTAAGTTTATTATGTTCGACTGTATGTACAACATCCTGCTTGACCTGCATGATTTCACGTATTCTTGAATTTTTAACTTTTTCCGGCCTTGATTCTCTTGCTGTTCTTCGCCAGAAATCCATTTTAGTAGAGAGGAGTTTCTTTTTCAGGGAACGGTTCAAGGTCCATGTTACTGAACCATACAGTGAAATGCTTTGCACAATTGCACTATTAATCGTTTAGTTTTAGGGAGAATATTACTGCTCCACACAGGACAAAATTCAACATTGCAATTTCCTTTATGCCTTCACCAATTCTCTTTCCTACATCTCTTTGGCATGATACATCTTCAGGAATGATAGATCCAAGGTATTTGAATCTAAACAGTTTTAATATTAATATCATCCAATAAATATCAGTTTTCCGACTTGTTAAGTGCTCCTTTTTTACTGCGACCTACGTTGTACACTGCTGGTTCATGACGTTTAACACGTAACACGGAGTGGATCACCTTTACACGACGATTGGTACAAAGCGTCGCGCCCATCGTTTTGTGCAAATCGCTGTGTAAAGATTATCCCCACCGTGTGACGTTTAAAAGTCATGAAACGGCCATGTATAACGAAGATTGCGTTTTTCTCATATTTATCTTTAATCCCCATTCATCATAAATATTCTTTAATTTACATCTTCTGCTATGGTGACTTGATACTACGCGAATAATAAATGATGGATATATTTACTATCAAACAGTTGAAAAACCGTTTTGGTCATTTCCTCGTTTATACTCGGGGGCAGAGATCATTATGTATTTTAAATTCGCGTGAGGCCGTATGCACTGATTTCATTCACTTCTTCTACCCTTTCAGCTGAGGCTGATGGTCAGCCTGTTCTAGGTACGTTGTCCGGCTTCCTGAACACTGACACTGTTACAATACAGCCATGTTATGGAAACCTACAACAAAAAATTTGGTTAGTTATCCAACATTTTGGCACAAGTTTCACATGTTTGTGAATCAATATTGGACGAATGAATAAATAAATTTAGAAATCAGAAAAAGACTTTTCGGACATTCTGTACACTGTAAAAAATATTCGTGTTACTTTACACCAAAAATGGTGGCAACAAAGTTGCCACCATTTTTGGTGTAAAGAAACACCACTTGTACATTGGTGTAAGAAAACACCAAAAATTAATTAGTGTAAATAAACACCAAAAATTAATTAGTGTAAAGAAACACCACTTTTGGTGGCAACAAAGTTGCCACCAAAAGGGGAGTAATAAAACACCATCATTGATTTGGTGCACCAAATTGGGTGTTCTACTATCTAATATAGAATATGCCACTTAGATGCAGCATCATACCAAATTTGGTGTTCCAAATCTGTTCAATAAATTCATTGTCCCTGCTATCCTGATGGAGAAAAATGTTTGCACTGTTATACATTTGCATAAAAATTAAACATATTTTTCTCTTTGATTCAGAAAATGATAGTTAAAAGTCAGTTAGCAAATCTGTAATTGAAATCCTCGCTATTTTTTTTCAGTTATAAAAGTTTACTGATGTTTCAAAATATGTTATATTTTAATCAAGAGGGGAAAAATACAGTAAATATGCATGTAGTTTTACGTAAAAGCTCATTACCTTACAATCACTTTTTCCCTTAGGATAATTTGGGTCGTCAGATTTCCGGTCATATTTATTCATACACATTTGAAGATTGGTTTAAAAAATAATTCGGTGTTGTAAGATTTATCTGGTGTTTAATTACAACAATTATGATAGCAACTTTGTGGCCACCACTAATAAAGCCTTATTCAATTACACTTATAACTAAAAATAAATCCACGGAAATTTAACAATATAAATGTTATGATTACATGAATATTAAAATAAACTGAGTCAGGAAATTCTGTTAGAGTTTGTATTTTTTCATATTAAAATACTTACATATTTAACAATGGAGCCACATGGAAATATTTGCACTTATTGTTAGAGTTAAAGGGTTTAAACGACAATCAATATAGCATTATAGACGTTTTAGCCATCAGCCACTCAAGCTAGCATAAAAATTATAGAATTTTCTCTGAAGACATTTACATACTCATATCTTAGATAGGCAGTCCTGACAGTAAGACATTGGTTAAATGAGTATATTTGCAATTTCACAATAAAAAAGTGATTTTTATAAGTACCTAAGAGAGCATAAGTTAAGGTTAAAAGTAAAGAACTGTTTTAATTAATCATAATTGTAAAAAAAAACGTTTAATTGCATATTGCATATTGCAGTGCACCAAACCAAACAGCATATAATTATTACGTAACATTATCAAAACACATTTCATGGTTAAATACATTGATATTATCCAAAATAGCCTATACACAGTTAAACATAAAACAGTAATACACAAATTTTTCACTTTCTTCTAAAATTATAATTTTGAACTTATACTGTTAAAAATGTCCCAAATATATTACACACAATATTACAATTTTTTATATGTAACAAAACATTTTTAAGTATTGCATTCCATGTATGAAACATCATTTAGTGTTACCAAAGTATGCTTTAAAACAATGTACCAGTTTTCATTTGTGTAGTAGCTGAAAAATGAATATCTAAATTGCAAGAGGCTTGCATCCACCAAAAAAAATCTTGAATAGTCCTTATTAGACAATTTTTTAATTTTATATGCACCAAAATGATCATTTAACCCCCCCCCCCCATAATATTCTAAGGAAAAAAAACTTTATCACTATCTGTTATAATGACTAAAATGTTTGAAAAAATTGGTTCTTCTTCAGCTAATTTCCTAACAATAAATAATCCACTCCTTTTTATTTTTCATTTACTTTTTTAAATAATTCACAAACCTTTTGTTTAGAAAATCATAGTAAATGTTGATAACAAATTTTCTTTACACATGTTGCATTTTTATACAATTTTACATCTTGTGTGTGACAAAAACTAACATTGCTGATATAGGGTACTGGGGTACTGATCAAGAAAATTGCAACCCCTCCCCCCCACACACTTCCCATTTGAAGATGGCGTTATATTTTGTTTTCAACTTGCTACCAAATTCATAAGAAATTTCGTCTTAGATATGTTTGTGGTCTGCAAACAAAAAGGGGAAAATAATTTTTTTTATTGTATAAAAATAGTAATTTTATTAAATTATACTGCCATGAGCTCTTCCTTATAAAGAAAATAGTATTTTTCACAATTATCATACAATGGATATGATTACAAATAAAATGCGTAAAAAGCTGAACATCGAGAAAATAAATGCAGTTATCTAAGTGCTTTATGATTGTGAGTCAGAGCATTAATATAAGTGACCATTGACACTATAGCCGTACAGGTAAAATATGCAGGAAGAGTAATTTTAAACGAAATCAAACTATACGTCTGTTTAATTACTTACAGTCCTCCTGTCTGTCTCACTGTTTTTCAAACAAAACAATTTTGAGAACATCAACATAATGAAATTTCGTTTCAGAAGTAAATAAATAACACAATAATGGAAATTGGGTAAGCTGGGATAGAAAATTATTGGGTAGGCTTGGGCCCCAGTGGCCCATTTAAGTTGGTGCCACTGCTATTTAGTACTCTTAAATAAATAAGGACTAATTAATATGCTTCCCTTGCGTTTAAACAGCAAATAAGAAGTTTTAAAATGAAAGCAAAATGGCGACTGCTTCGTTCTCGTTCTCTGTTGTAGTGTGCTGACGCAACATTCTGACGTCATCGTGTATCTGAACACCAAATGCTGTATAGTGAGATAAAATTGTACACCTATATTGGAGTTTTGGTTTCCCAAATTAATTTGAAAGCGTCATTCTGGGTGTATGATATCATCGATTCTTTTTGAAAGAGTAAAGATAAACTATTTTAAGTGTATTATAACACTTAATTCAGTGTTACCACCAAAATTAGTGCATATTTAAATCTTATTTGGCATTTTATAAACCCAAATTAAGCGTAATAATACTCCCTCTTTTTTACAGTGATAAATATCACTTTTTTGTAGAGGGTTTGACAAAAATTAATATAAATTAAATAGCCATATTTTTCTAATGAAAGTGCAATGGAGTTTTCTACATAAGTGAAATTATCTTCATTAGTAGTCACAGATTATGTATGTAAAAGAGGAGTTTCTTAACATTACATCAGAATCTGTATAAAAACTTGAAATTTCATTGCCTTCAGAGAAATATGTTTTCGAGCATATATTATGATTTATTAATAAAAATATTTTAATAAATACATTTGATTTATTTGAACGTAAAATATTATAAGTTGAACTTTTAAATAATGCACTTTTATAATAATCAACTTTTATAATAATCACTTTTATAATAATAAATTTTTCGTCATATGTTCACTTTTTCGTAGATAGGGAGTGGAACAACGTAGTTGTACCAATGGGTAATTACACAGGGTTCATACGACTCTTGAATTCGATATCACGGCGTTCGAATAAGTAATTATTTGAATTATTATTGGCAGAAATTCTGCAATTAAATAAGGTGAAGATTACTATTAGGAAATTATTCTGTTAAAATTCATTGACTGTAGTAAGATTGTGATGTAATTAACTAGCAAAACAGCAGCTAAATACAATGGCTGGACTCTGAATGCACTCAATGAGGTTCGTGTCATGCTGCCAACCTTTTTTTCAGGTCAAAAATCATACACAGAAATATAAAATTTATTTCATTAAATTACTTAATAAAGTGTCCTATTTTATTGCGCTAATTATTTGATTTCATTTAATTATTTAAATTTCTGCTACAAAGTAAGTCTATTTGATTTAAAAGAAATTCCTGAAATTTGGCACCTATGCGTATCGGTCACTAGTAGGCTCGAAATAGGTTATATCTCATCCGGAAATTTAATCCCATCAAAACACAACACATGTAAAATATGGAGACAAGTCTCGTGACTCTTTTCCCGTTAAAAGTTTTGAGATCGTGTAAAGCCAAGTTTAGCTGTCTTATTAACTCTGAAATTTTCATTCACAAGTCACACCTAGTCCCTACATCTTTAGTTAATGATATTGTGTCATTTGGTAGTTATGCAGCACGAGAATGTGACCTATATAATTAGCCTTAATCAAATAATCCCATTCCATCAAATAACATAGTAAGGTGTAATAACCTCTCTGTGCTGCGTAATTGCCAAGTCACAAAACAATAATTAACTAAAGATCACGGGACTCGGCTACATTTTTTACTTGTCATGTTTTTGATAGGATTTCACATCTTTTTGTAAGTAATCCTCCTTTTCTTGACTTTGAGCTCTTTTTACACATCATCCACTGGTTTTCGACAAGCCCATACCCTGTCCCTATTATTTGAAGGTACTAAAAGTTTGAAGCTTTAGTTCCGTTTGCAAAGTCCTGTAGATAAAAAGAAGTTTCCCGTTCCTTGGCAGTCACTATATTATGTGGGAGGGAGTCAAAAGTATACTCTCAATTGCATTCAGGAAAAGGCCTATCGATCTGAGTTATTACTCGCAGCGATTTTTTATACTTGATATTTGTTATAAAAATACTGTTTAGGATAAAAAGAAATACAAAATTAAAAATTCCGGAAAATTTTATCAAATCGAACTATTTTCAATTTTTTTTTGTTTTTTTTTTCGAAATTTCCAGATTTTTTAATTTTTTCCTTTCTTTGTATCCTAAACCCTACCTTTATGCCAAAGTTTAGGTTTCTAAGACTACAAAATCAAATAATTTTCAAACTTCGATTTTTTTTAAATTTTCGATTTTATTTTCGAATTTCTTAATTTTTCCTTTTATTGAATCCTAAACACAACTTTTACACCAAATTCTTAATTTCTAAGATTAAAAATTTGAATTATTTTCAATTTTTAGATTTGTTTCGATTTTCCGAATTTGCTTTTTGACTTTTCTGGTTCTTTTAATTTTTTCTTTTTTTGTATCCTAAACAGTACCTTTATTCCAAATTTCAAGTTTCTAGAGCCACAAGATGTACCTTATGCTTCTAATGATCGGTGAGTGAGTGAGTGTCACAAAATGGAAACTAGGAGTTCATAATCTTCTGAACTGGAAAATATTGATAAGTGAAATTTGAAAATTTGGTCCCAATTGCAACATACTACAGATAAAGTTTCAGGTTTTCGGAAAACTCCAGCGCAAAGATATGGGGGGGGGGGAGGTCAAAAGTGCCCTGAGTTGCTTCCACAAAAGTATGCTTACGGCTGGACTTCCTCGACTTGGCGGAGGGACTGCCGTGCCTCCAGATTTGGGAAAAATCGGGGAGAATAATAATGCTTATTGGAATTGTTTATCATCATGATATTGCACAAAAACCTGAAATATTTCTGATATTTATAAAATCTATATTAGAAAGCAGAAACATATCCACGAGTTACGCTGACGTCAGATTGACAGTGGCAAAGATCTGAAAAATCAATTTCGTTTTTAACGCAATTTTGTTAACATCTAAACATCGCACAATTTCAATTTTTACCCTATAGAAAAAAAATAAAAATGTACTTTCAAATGCAATTTGTTTGAAAATTGTATTTCTATTTACAGATTTTATATGGTTCCTAAAATAATTTTCAAGCATGATTTAAGAAGAAAAATCTATCTATTGCGGGCAGCCCGATTACAAAAGATTAACAATTTTGCACTTAAAACAGTATAAATAGTTCAGCATCTGTTTCCGATTACTATTTCATAACGAAACTAAAAATTCACCAATAAGTAAAAAAATAAATAAAATATCATAAATAAAACACAAATTTAACAGTTATGTAATCGAACAACGTACATAATCACTGTAATAATGAGAAATAAAAGGTTACTATAAATACTTAAATCTTTGGCGATATTTTTGTCTATTAACCGCTGACATGCAGCTAATACGAAAGTACCGTTTTTAATAAATTTCATGTTATCGATGTCATAATACAACAAGCTTTTGAATAATGTTAATAAATGTCTAGGGCACTGAGCAATGTTAATGAATATCTAAAGTATGAATTTCTTATTCTAGATATTCGCCAGAAAATCTATCATTTAAGGTCATTTAAGATTTATAAATTAAGTGATGGTGTTGCTCAGGATAGGGAAAAAAGGAAAATTACTCTCTCAACACTACTTTTAATGGCCAAGTGTACCACTGTTTAATGGACATTTCTAAGGATGTTGATGATTATTTAATTGTTTACATACACAGCTCGGTTATACCACAGCACATCTCCATTATAATTTTTTTAAAGCAATTACTTCTATAATAAATATTCTGTGGCATGGTTTTGTACGTTTTTTGAAAAATTACTGCTTAGAAATTTAAATCCGCACCTCTATTTTCCTTATTACAATTTTATAAAACGTTACTAAATTAGAAAAAAAAAATATGACTCTACTTTTACCAATTGCTTAGAAATTTAAACACGCATTACTTTTCTTATCAATACATGAGTTTTTTTTTTCTTTTAGTTGGTGTATGAAAATGTTAACTGAAATCAGCCGATTCAATTTTTCCTTCATATATTTATCTTTCAATTTCCGAAGCATCTTTAAAAATTTTTTAATGATTTACTTTCTTTAATCTTCCAAAAAAGACTGAAGAACATTTAATTTTTTAAACTACTATGAAACCTCTTAAACGGAATAAGATTTCCTAAAGGCATTTTAGTAAATCTCATAAATATTGTTAAATTAAAAGCCACAAGAATATAATTTAAATTCTAATTAAATTCTGCGGATATTAATTCGTATATTTTGAAATATGCTTATAATAACCACTAAGATTATTTTTATAATGAAGTTCATTTTATTTTCTATCGAAAAAATAGAAACTGAAAAAAGAAGAATTTCATTTTTATAATTAATCTAATATAAATTTCAATGAATGTGCAACAATGTTACTACTTAAATTACTTCATGTCATAAACGCAAGCTTTTGTCTATGTAGTTTCATTAAGGTTTAATTAAATTAATTTTTCCTTTCATAGGATCTTTAATTTGAAACATTCCTCTCAAGTACTCAATGATAAGATATTTTTATGTGGTTGCATTAGAATATCAAACAATCTTTCGATAAAACATCTTTTGAAATTAAAGAATAGTTTAATCAAAATTTCTAAAAAGTAAATATTGATTTTTTTAGAGATGGAAATGCAGTAACTTGAAATACATTAATTTTTTGAAGTCCTTTTATTTTATACTGAAAAAACAGAAACTGAAATAAGGAGAATTTCCTTTTTATAATTAATCTAATATAAATTTCAATGAATGTGCAACAATGTTATTACTTAAATTACTTCATGCCATAAACGCAAGTTTTTGTCTATGTAATTTCATTAAGGTTTAATTAAATTAACTTTTGCTTTCATAGGATCTTTAATTTGAAACATTTCTCTCAAGTACTCAATACAAAGATATTTTTATGTGGTTGCATTAGAATATCAAGCAATCTTTCGATAAAACATCTTTTGAAATTAAACAATAGTTTAATCAAAATTTCTAAAAAGAAAATATTGATTTTCTTTTTTAGAAATGGAAATGCAGTAACTTGAAGTACTATGTTATATATATATTTTTTAATCAGTGTTTATAAAAATTCTTTACAATTTTACTGAAGAGATGCAATGAATTTGTTTTCTGATTTAATTAACTTACATTTCTAGTTTTTTGTGTTGTTTTCTAATTAAATGTATTTTATTACTATATAGTTTTTCCAGTTTTATTCTGCAAAACATCTGCAAAATATTCGCAAAATATCTTCTTTTTTCCGAAGGAAACATTGAAGTTTTGGGTATTGATAAATTATTTTCTATTTAATTTAGATACTGATAAATAAACTTTTGTATAAACAAATTACAATTTGGCAAGTTTTAATTGTGCATGTGCACCAATCATTTAAAGTAGGATTTGATTTTTAACAAAGATCTAAAAAAATAAAACAATATAGTACACTGTAGGTGAAACGACTTATACAATACAATACACTTTTTATATTATTAATAAATTTTTTATAAGATTTTCGATAAATGTATTTTAATAAAAACTCATCAAATCAATAATTGCAATAAAATAATACTTTAAGTATTGAAGGACTAGTTCTTCATGCATATAACTATGACTCAATAAAATGCACATTTTATATTATAAATAAAATCTTTAGACTAATTTCTTTTATAAATGTTTTATAACATTTTCAATAAAATGTAATTTAATAAAATTTTTTGTAAATTTAATTGAAATCAATAAATGAAATAAAATAATACTAAAAATATAACACATTATAACACCTTGTAACAATATACTCTTTTAATTTCTGAAAGGTGTAAAATAAAAACATAAAAAATAGTAAAATAACTTTTATTAGTCTGTTGGCATGTTTCGGTTCTATCCGAGCCATTATCAAAACAAATAAGAACCTTCTATAATTGCACGGTCTTTGAAGTTATTATTTGAAACGCTATCATTTAATGTTTCACGTACTTTTTAAAATTGCGCATGTTATTTTTTATATTTATTCGGTTGTTTAAAACATTGAAGGACTAGTTTGTTAAGCAAATAAATACGGCCAATTTCGAACTTGAAAATAGAAGTTTCTTATAATTTTTTTATTGCGGTTTGTTTATTAAAGCTAATTCAATATTATTTAACGTTTAATTTCTGTTTGATTTTGGTATATGTTTATGTTAGAGGTATAAGGATTTACAAAACAATGAAATAAAATTGGTACTTCAATTCGCTTATATTTGAAAAAAATTGTTTACATGATAAATAAATTTGTACCCAAGATAAAACTTTTACCTAGATTAGTTTATTTAATAGTTGGACATTTTTTAGATTTTTACTCTCTTTTCTTTAATGGTTTTACATTTAATTTTCACAAACAGCTAAGGAAAGTATAAATTTGATTTTAGTATATGTTTATGTAAGGAGATATAAGGATTTATAAAACAATAAAATAAAATTGGTACCTCAATTCGCTCATACTTGAAAAAAAAAAATGTTTACGCGATAAATAAATTTGTACCCAAGATAAAAAAAAAATTACCCATATTAGTTTATTTAATATTCAGACATTTTCCAGATTTTTACTCTTTTATTTCTTTAATGATTTTAACATGTTATTTTTCTTTTCACAAAGAGCTAAGAAAAGTATCAACTTGATTTTAGTATATATTTATGTGGGAGATATAAGTATTTATAAAGCAATAACATAAACTTGGTACCCACAATTCGCTCATATTTGAAAAAAATTATAGGACAAATAAAGTTGTTAGTTTTTTTTTAAATAAATTTTTACCCATATTAGTTTATTTAATAGTCAATATGCAAATATTCTTTTACAGATAAAGCCGCGAATTATTTATTAATTAATCAATCGCAATTACACATGTTGAAACTGAAAAATTACCAAGAAGATATTCATACGCTGTACATTTCTGTACTGATAATAAATAAATTAATATACCTTAATGTAAATTTACACTAAGCCATTTTGAATGTCCACTGTTATATATTATTTATTAAGCCATTTTTAAAGAATTTTTAATGGTTTATTAATAGTTTATAATTGTTTTATGATTCATTTTGGAAAAACTATCGTCGATAAGACTATGAAGATGGTTCCATTCAATAATAAAAATAAAAGTTTCTTCTAAAAATATTTTATTTTTTAAATTGTTTATTATATTTATTTTATTTTATAGTATTTAGATTCATTGCAATTGTCAAACAAAACTTTATTCGTATATAAATCTGGCTATTGTGTTTGTGACTTCGTGTGGTTATGGCGAAAAGTGTTTATGAATTCGGTTTATGTGTCTCTGTCAGTCTGGCCGTGCTCTCCTCCCCGTATGATTTCTGAGGGTCTTACATATAAAAACAAGTTGGAAATTGTACGTCAAACGTGACAAATGAGGTGCTTTCGTACTATAGCTAGTTATATAAATATTCAGATCTTAAAGATTTTTAATTCTGTGAAATGAATTGTATCGTCTTCAGATTCATTTTTAGGTGCGTTCGTAATTATATAAATACGTAGCACCTATAGTCGTCGCTTGGTCCGTCCGTCTGTCTGTCTGTCCGTCTGTCTGTCTGTCCGCATATAACAACGCAAAAACTACCCAACCGAATGGTTTGCAATTTAAAATATATTATCTTTGCAGAATTTTGTCGAGACATTTCAAATTTTATTAAAATCGAATCAAAACTTTAGGAGATATTAATAAAAATATTTATTAAGAAATTTGAATTTTTTTTTTTAAATCGATGCTTTTTTGTTATAGGAGCTTCCGAAGTTTAATCGTCAAGCGACCGAGATACTTATTTTATTACAGAAATTAATCTGCAGACGATAGAATTCATTTCACAGAATTAGAAATCATCAAGATCTGAATATTTATATAACTAGCTGATACACATATATCTGAATATTTATATAACTAGTTAAGATATTTGTATGAACAGTGTCATAAAATATATACTTAACTAGCTGTTTAACCCGTTCTACGCACGGGAGATCATGAATTTAATTCTAAAACGTGCGTACGAACGCACCTCGTTTGTAACGTTTGACGTACAATTTCCAACTTGTTTTAATAAAATAAGTGCCTGGATCGCTTGACGATTAAACCTCGGAAGCTCCTATAACAAGAAAGCACCGATTTTTTTTTAAATTCAAATTTCTTAATAAATATTTTTATTAATATCTTCTAAAGTTTTGATTCTATTTTCATAAAATTTGAAATGTCTCGACAAAATTCTGCAAAGATAATATATCTTAAATTTCAAACCATTTGTTTGGGTAGTTTTTGCGTTGTTATATGCGGACAGATGGACGGACGAACAGACAGACGGACGGACGGACGGGCAGACAGACGGACGGACGGGCAGACAGACGGACGGACGGGCAGACAGACGGACGGACGAACAGTCAGACGGGCGGACCAGACGACGACAATAGGTGCTACGTATTTATATAATTACGAACGCACCTAATGAGATACATTACCAATTACTTTCATATGTTATTTCAAAAATGCACTTATACCATTTTTTTTTTCAACACTTTATAACTTTGCTGAAAATTGTTTATGAATTTTGTTTGTTTGTCAGTCTGGCCGTCTGGCTGTGATCTAACTCACGTAAATATACTTAGAATGACCTGTAATTTTTATATGTAAATAAAGCTTACCATAGAATGTTGACTATTAAAAATGTAAATTGTGGCATTTATACGTTACAGCCTATCGGGAAAAATCGTTTAAGGTTCATTTCATTTAAATTGCTTATTTATATATCTCATTTCATTTTAGGAAAATAAAAATATTTTAAAAATAATTTTCTGTTAGTGTTGGAATGTGTTTCACAGTCTATGGCTGATGTACGATTTTTTATTATTTTTTCCCATTTTATCTGATGTTTCCCATAGAACGAACAAACGTATTTTCATTTTGATATATGTTTTTGTAAGGAGTGAAAGGATTTATAAAACGTTAAAATAAATTTAGTTCCTTAATTAACTCACAATTGAAAAAAAAAAAACTTTTTATTTTACAAACCAAATAAAACTTAAAATATATTATAATTTTATAAATTTATTTGCACGAAATTTGCTGTATTTTTATATTCTTTAAATAAAATATAATTTCTGTAAAATCTATACATAAATTATATTTCTATGGTTTAAGTAAATTATTTTAAAATAGTATACATTTTTATTAAATTATTTTAATAGGGAAAAAATGAGGTAAAACCGCATACCTTATTATTAGTTGCTTCTTAAAGACAGACCTTCTAACAGAATTTAATATAACTTTGCATATATACACTGCACTTTTTCTTGTACCATAACATAATTTTAAATATATGATTAGTTCACAATATTATAAGTTTAGTAATAAATCATTATTTTTTAAAAGCCAAATAATATGGTCTTACCACAACGGCGGGGTAAATCCGTATGGATATGTTAATCTTACAGGAAATGAAAAAGCTTAATCTTTATTTTTAAAAAGAAACACTATTTCATATTTTATTATTTTAACTAAAAAACTAAACTAATAATATTTTGATTAAAAGTCTAATAATTTAATATTTAAGGACAGAAAAATAGTTTTCTTTATTAGAATTTGAGAAATTGTATAACAAAAAGTTCACCTGTTTATCAGTTTTACAAAAATTGTAATAATCACTCTTATCAATGCAGTTTTGATTGCCGTTTCTTCAAACAATGTTTACAGGCTTGTCAATTATTGTTTTCCAATATTACTTTATCCCAACGTAGAATATCCGATTTTACCCTAAGAGAATGAAGGTCGCAAAGCACTTCTTAAAATTACACCTATAAATGCTAGCAACATTTTCATTGTGAGAAATACAACTTATTAAATGTGGTATGCACAATAATATAAAAAAGTTTTAATTACTTTAAATGTGTCCATGTAACAGAATTTTGAAAACTAACAAATATTAAACAGAAAATTGATAAAATAAACTTTCCAATACAGAAACTACACAAATGCCAGTATGGTGAGGTGATACAGTAAAGAATGCTTCTTATTTATACCTAGAGCTAAGTATTTCAACCATTAACTGCTACAGACCTGTGTCAAACAAAGGTATCACCCAATTATACAGTTTTAAGCCTGGGTCTTGCTTAGTCCGAGTATGTTTTAAAAAATTGCGTTCGGGGCCAGCCAGGCCCTAGGGTATTAAAGAATTGGCACGAGTTCGCCAGACGTGGTGGCCATTTAAATGGACATAATAAATTGTGATATTGATTATTTAAATGTTTGTTACAAGTTTGCCATAGTAGCTACCAGTAAAGGCTTAATGGACGTGCAGTGTTGTATAGCATCTTTGATTTGCGTAAATATAATTAATAAGGCGCACCAAATTATCCGGGAAGTTTAGGGAATTATATGAAACTTTATAGGCATTCTAATCTTCCAATTACAATTTTTATCAAATATTATATCCACATATATCCATTGTGTTATCCATTCGATAAAACTTACGTAAAAAAAACCGCGCTATTCATGTGTTTCTTACGTAGATTAAGTTCCCACATCCGCTAAGGTTTTGTTTGTTTGTTACAAAATAAATCAATTGTACAAAATATTATATTAATTATAAATGATGAAACGTTTTCTGCAAATATTCCGCTTTAATTTTTGGTCGATGTTTTGTTATCTCCGGATTTCTGAAATTTTGAGCAAAAACCTAACCTTATATTGTAATGGATGGTTCATCATTTAATAAAATACAGTATCATTTATTTTAAAAGTTATTATTTAACTTAAATATATTTTTTAAAAATAAAGTTTTACCGAATATCTTATAAAATAATTTATTTATCTTTTTGTAATTATTGAACTGGACAGAAGAATTGCACAAATAAAAAACAATGTTTGAAAAATCGAAGAATAATTAGATTAGTTTGTAAAGGAATTAAAAATGAAAATTTTAATAAAAGCAAATTTACCTGTCGGTGAAATGTACAATGTTGCGACGTAAAGTCAACAAACTACAAAATATTTTACGAAGTTACTCCAGAGGAAAAGTACTTCCAGGAAACTAAATGAATACATGGATTTAAGATTTTGTATTTAAATATTAGCGATTAAAAACTGTTTTTTTCCCCAAAACACCGAAGTCAATCGTACATCTCATAGCATCTAATTATTCCATAACTACAAATGTCGCACCGTCGAATAGAGCCAAATACATACTTTACGAAGTTTGGCTTGAAATCTTTAACATCAAAAACATGTGTTCATTTGTTAATGTCTGTAAATTTACTATTTATTGTCCATTTTACTAATTTTCACTCGGACATTATTTAAAAAAACATGGTCAAAAATCTTCACTAAAAACGTCCGCCATTTAAAAAGGGTAAAAACAGCTTCAAATAAAAATTTTCACAGTTGTGGAGTGGTGAAAATTTTTATTTGAAGCTGTTTTTACGTTTTTTAAATGGCGGACGTTTTTAGTGAAGATTTTTGACCATGTTTTTTAAATAATGTCTGAGTGAAAATTGATAAAATGGACAATAAATCTTTAACATCAATTATTAATTTTTATTGATGTTTTAAAATTCTTAAAAAAAAAGTAAAAAAATATATATATCTTTGGTTTAATTTGAGTGGTTTAGCAAGTAACATCCGTAGAGAATTTCGTCAAACAGTTTTCTCAGCATGAAAATATGAATGAACGAAAATTATTTTGATAAAATTCCATATATTACAGTAAAAACACCTTTTCTTTGCTGCATAAGTACAAGAGTTGCACCTTCGAATAAGGCCAAATATCTACTTTACGAAGTTTGGCTTGAAATCTTTAATATCAATTATTAAATTTTGTTGTTTTTTTTTAAATCCATTCCGAAAAAAAGTGAAAAAAACTTTTGTTTAAGTAAAAGAATTTTCAGAATATGAAAATATGAACAAACCAAAAGTATTTTCCTAAAATTCCATATTGCAGTAAAAAATACCTCTTTTTTTAAACAGCATTACTTATGCTGCACAATTTTTATCTATATATATAAAAAAAAAAACATTTAACACCTTCCAGCATAGTTGAAAAGTGTTTAGGAATTCACATTGTCTGTCTACCATTTGCCTATACTTAAACTCATGTAAATATACGTGGATTGTCATGCAATTAATATATGGTATTGAAGCCTACTACTGCGTATGTGTTGCTGAATATAAAGTGTGTAGAATTTATAGTTCGCTTACAGGGACACTCAAAAGAATTCCATTACTTTACGGTCTTTGGGGAAAAAATCGTTTGCGATGCATTTTAATGATGTTACACTATTTAAAACATATTAAAATTGATATATATCACTGGGATGCAATACAAAATGCTTACTATAGAATATGATATGCGTAGCATTCATCGTTCATTTACATGGACACATAAAAGAATTCCGTTACAATATTGTCTATAAACAATAATTGCTGGAAGTGCGTTTCCGTTTGTGCGGTACGCGTTTTAAAATGTAACTATTTTTTTGTATATTACTTCGTGTATATTAATTCTATAGATCATATACAGGGCTGCACAAAATATCTCGAAATTTTTCGAGTATATCTCGAGTATATTTC
The DNA here is from genome assembly GCA_963931845.1 of Maratus michaelseni. Classification (NCBI taxonomy): domain Eukaryota; kingdom Metazoa; phylum Arthropoda; class Arachnida; order Araneae; family Salticidae; genus Maratus; species Maratus michaelseni. Next base: position 134,850,862 of record OZ007588.1, on the reverse strand, counting down.
GGTTTATTGACGGAAATTACTAAAGATGAATTTTCAGCTGTGTTATGCGTTTCCGAACAGAACTAAAGTTCAGCATACTATGTAATATATAAGAACTAAAATAACTTCTTAAAACACCATAAAAACTTTAAAATGCGCTAGGCCTTTCGAAAGATCTGAGTCTTTCTTCGTCAAGCGCAAAAACACGTGCGTCTACTATGAAAGCAGCAGAAAGACTGAAATGAGAGGTAAGGGAGAGGAAACAAGCTGATGCAACAGCCAATAGGAAAGTAGAAAATAACAGCCAATAGGAAAACAGAAGACAACAGCCAATCATAGAAGAGTAAAAACAAAACAATAGAGAATACAAAATAGAAGGTGAATAAGGAAGTGAAATAAAAAATAAAAAAATAAAAAATAAAATAAAATAAAATAGAATAAATAAATATATAAAATAAAATGAATAAATAATAAATAAATAAATAAATAAAACTTAATTTGAAAAAGAAAATAAATAAATAATTTATTTATTTATTTATTTTCTTTTTCAAATTAAGTTTTATTTATTTATTATTTATTCATTTTATTTTATATATTTATTTATTCTATTTTATTTTATTTTATTTATTATTTATTTTTTTTATTTATTTATTTTTTTATTTCACTTCCTTATTCCCCTTCTATTTTGTATTCTCTATTGTTTTGTTTTTACTCTTCTGTGAATGGCTGTTGTCTTCTGTTTTCCTATTGGCTGTTGTTTTCTACTTTCCTATTGGCTGTTGCATCAGCTTGTTTCCTCTCCCTTACCTCTCATTTCAGTCTTGCTGCTGCTTTCATAGTAGACGCACGTCTTTTTGCGCCTGACGAAGAAAGACTCAGATCTTTCGAAAGGCCTAGCGCATTTTAAAGTTTTTATGGTGTTTTAAGAAGTTATTTTAGTTCTTAGTGTTTCACACCAGTTTCAACTTATTTTATTTTATATGTAATATATATACAAATCTATAGTTCATATACAGGGCCATGCAAAAAAAAAAAAAAAAAAAAAAAAAAAAAACTTTTTTTTGACTATTGGTGGTAATTTCTAAAATTAGGTTTTCGAACGTGCTAGGCGTTTTCTAATTTGTTTATTTAGAGTAGGCGGGGCTAGTGGAGCTTAAGCCGAAAGGTAGTCCTCCCTCCCGGTTTGAATTTGACTTTGTTTATTTAGATAAAAAGAGGTACCCCCTTACATTATATCCTAGATTGTACCCTGACTGCCTACCATCACATTAGAAGCCATCACAAATGAATCTGTCGGCCTGGTTTGCCTACGTGCTGAAACAACCAAAACTGCTTTAAAAAATAATAGATTGTATGTTTCTGCTAGAACGCAATCAATACTTATTCATGCTGCCTCCATTAGACTTCCAGAGTAGGTTGAGGATTAAGTGGACTTCTAATATGCATAAGGACATTTACACACTATATAAACACTAACCTTTACAATTTAGTTATTCTTATTGGCATCATACAGTGTTATTTAGTATTTTTAGCATAATTTATCATCGTTTACTCTAGTATTATTATTCATTTATTATTGTTCATTTAGTAGTTACTTCTATCCATTATTATTATCTACTTCAGCATCTTACAGTATTATTTCATGGTAGCACAACTGCTCTGTATCACGTAGTAGTATTTAGTATTGCTCATTTGGATTGGTAAATTGTATTTTCAGAATTTGTATTTTTGGAATCTTGTATTTTCTGAATTTGTATTTCAGCATTACATAGTATAATTATTGTTCGATATCACAAAGTATAATTTAGTAATGCTCAGTATAATTAGGTAAACAAACCTGCTGGGTGGGACTAGTTGAGTTTAAGCCGAAAGGTAGGCCTCCCCGCCCAGTCTGACTTTGACTTTGTTTATTTAGAGATCATCTTTAACCTTTTAAACTGTGTTTAAAGTTTTGTTACAGTATTCTATATGTGTTGGAAAGTGTTTCAAAATATGTGCTTGCCGCGTGATTTTTCTTTCTTTTTTTAAAATGGGGATAATGTTTATATTTTCTTCTAGCCTAAAACAGCCAAAACATTAGTGAAAAATTTATGAATTCATAGAAATCAAATACTAAATCTATTTCGTTTTCCTTTTCATTGTGCAACAATGTTTTATCTGAAATCATAGTAGCTAAGATTGTCAATAAGATTCATAGTTTTATATCGCATAACCTCTCATCTGGCCCGTTAAAGATTTTAGTGTCTATAAAATAAGATGAAATGGTGTGATAAATTATATTTTATTGTGTGCATTACAGACACTATAGAAATCTTATATTTCTAAAATATGTTTATTGATACTATAACAGTATTAGTTTAATATAAGTTATTGCCTTGCATTAATTTTATTGAATATCCTACATTTTGATAATTCTGATATTTACAGTTGAAGAATTTATGAACTTGCTTTTATGTTATTTCTATGAGAAACATAGCTATTAATATTCTGCAAGGAAGTATCATAGTCAAAAGAGGTAGAAATCTTTCCATGGCTACTCTATATTTGTAGAATAGTCTGCAAGAAAGTATCATAATCAAGAGAGGTAGAAACCTTTCCATGGCTACTCTATATTTGTAGAATATTCTGCAAGAAAGTATCATAATCAAGAGAGGTAGAAACCTTTCCATGGCTACTCTATATTTGTAGAATATTCTGCAAGAAAGTATCATAATCAAGAGAGGTAGAAACCTTTCCATGGCTACTCTATATTTGTAGAATATTCTACAAGAAAGTATCATAATCAAGAGAGGTAAAAACCTTTCCATGGCTACTCTATATTTGTAGAATATTCTGCAAGAAAGTATCATAATCAAGAGAGGTAGAAATCTTTCCATGGCTACTCTATATTTGTAGAATATTCTGCAAGAAAATATCATAATCAAGAGAGGTAGAAATCTTTCCATGGCTACTCTATATTTGTAGAATATTCTGCAAGAAAGTATCATAATCAAGAGAGGTAGAAATCTTTCCATGGCTACTCTATATTTGTAGAATATTCTGCAAGAAAGTATCATAATCAAGAGAGGTAGAAATCTTTCCATGGCTACTCTATATTTGTAGAATATTCTGCAAGAAAGTATCATAATCAAGAGAGGTAGAAACCTTTCCATGGCTATTCAATATTTGTAGTAATTTAAGTAAAATTTATAAATAACATATTATTTTCATGCAGGTGTATTGAAATCTAGAATTCATGGAGATTAGTAAACATTGCATTATAGATGAAACTTAATTCATAAACCACTCAGGAAATAAATATTAAAATGTCTAAAAATTGACTAATTATATAATAGAGGGAAATGGTTTCCATAAACACATTTTTTATATATTTTAAAAATTATTTGTCACATTTTATACCAAAATGTTATATCTATGCTTTATATAGAGGTTTTACTCTTTCTTTCGTTATAAGACTGTCCAAGGCAAAAAATTCTTGAAAAAAAAAATTAAGTTTTACTGTTTTAGTTTTAATAATATCCTACTGCTGTGACATAGTCTTCCACGCTCTTAACTTGAAAGTAGGTCATTACACAAGTTAAAAAAACTGACACAACAATTTATTTATATCGTTAAACCGGGAAATTTTGCATTGGAGCGGATATATTTAGATATGTTATCGAAAAAAGTCTTATATTACTAAAGAGTGAGAGAAGGAAATCGTTTTCCAAAAGACTTGTTAAATTCAGATCACTTAACTCAAATAAAAATGTCCTCACTGCTCATGCTACAAAAACTTAAGAACAGTTACTTAACAGTCAATATCACTATGAATAGAACCCCGTGGATTCCAATAGTTTTTTTTTATAAAGATTAACCTCTTAGAGCGCTGACAGCAACTCACAGCCCTAGATTTTATCAAACGCAATTAATTGGAAACTCCGCTTGAGTCAACACGTGAAGAATTTGAATTCCTGAAGGCAGGATGCGTTCAAAATCAAGGCACGCAATTAAAGACGAGATGCATTCGAAAACTATCGAATTCGTCTCCTACAGCACTATATATATATAGAACCGACGTAACCACAGTTACTTAATCAATATGTCATTGTAAAAATAACCGTGACAATCAGATTCCCGGAGATTCATGCATACTATGTGAACCTGAAAGAACTGACAGAACAGCGAAAATTCAAGCACAACGGTTATAAATCAGGACACCACGATCGCTCCCCAATTCTCAAATGTAACTCGATCATTAGAGTACCCTTTTAAAAGAGTAGTTTGGTACTTTGCTACACAGTTTTGAAAAAATAAGCTGAAACACGTGTAAATACGATAATTAGATCAGTTAATATCTAACGCCTCTTTTGTTGTACTGTCTTTGGCTGCCGCGGGTTTAAATGTATATATCTCAGAATGTACTTTTTCAATATTTGTCATATTTATTCGATATATTTATTTTTATATGAAAAATACAGATACGCACTTTGCATAATCTTTTTAATTATATATTAAATTATCTTCGGAGCTTTTAGTTTTGAGAGGATGTTTTGAAAATATGATTCTATATTATTATACTTAAGTGCTTTTTAATAAAAACCACTTATAAAAATAATATTTTTTATAATTTTAAAATGTTTTAAAAATAAAAAATCTTGCTGTAAATACAGAAGAAAAATTAATATAATTATTTTTTGTTCTCTAAAATGAAAAAAAAGGATGCAAATACATTGATTATTTTACTAGGTACGTAGCTAAAATTTAAAGTTTTAATTTTTAAAATATGATTTTTTTTTAAGAATTTACATTTGGGAAGAAATATATAAATAAAAATACATTTCAATTAAAAAATGAACAAAAAATATTTATAAATAAAGAAGACTAATAATTTGTGCCACGGACCAAATTAAGGGGATTCAGTAACTTTCATTTTGCGAAAAGTGATGAAAACATGATTTTTTCATTATTTGTCTTAAAATGAATTTAGACATTCGTAGTATAAAATGACGAAGTTTTGTAAGGTTCTAAATTGTTAAGATTATAAAGATCTGAAAAAGGCATTTTACTGTATGCTTTTTGGTTTAAATGATTTAGAGTTGCACTTTTAAAATTTTCTTTTCTCATTTGTGCTTTTTCTTCGATACATCTGTATGATCAAAATGCTAAAAATTCATCATACACATTTGAATTGGCACGCGTTTTTTTAAACCATCTTTAAGGTACATTTCATTAAATTAAGAATCGAATTTTCTATAATATAAATAAATTATTTTTAAAAAACAAAATATTTAAGTAAGCGGACATTTTTATTTACATATATCACGACAGTTTATTTCTTTATACTTAAAATAAAAAACTGTTTAGAAATTTGATGTTTATAAAGCACAATTCTAAGAAAAATATGCAATGTAAACGTTGTAAACTGTAAAAAAAAATAGTAGAGGTACGATTTTAAAATGTTCTTATTTTTGATAAAAAAGGAATTTTCTTGAGCAATTCTTTTTAAAACTTTTCAACATAGTTGAAAAGTGAATGAATTCGGTTTGTCTGATCATCTGCCTGTACTCTAAATCGCGTAAATATACTCGAATGACGGGAAAATTTGTTTGTGGAGTACTTTAATGGTGCTGGACAATTTCAAACATATTGAAATGGATATCTATCACTGAGGTGTACTACAAAATTCTTACTTTAGAATATAGTGTGCATAGCATGTTTCGTTGTCTTACAGGAACACATATAAAAATATTTCGGTACAGTGTATGAGCACTAATTGCATTTTCAAGAATTCAAGTATGTTTTTGCTTATTGCCGAAAATTGCTGAAGGGGTATTTTCAACTGTGCTAAAGGTTTCCTAACTGAATTAAATTTTTGCATACTGTGTAGAATATATACAAATATATACAACATATACAGCTTTCACAAAATAATTCGGACATTTTTTTCAAATATTGATGGTAGCTGTTGAATCTGAGTTTTGAAATATGTGTTATACGTTTTCCAGATTTTTTTACCTTAGTAAACGGTGAAGTTTTATTACCGTATTCTGAATGTGTGGGAATCTGAAATTGCTTCATAATCTATACTTTGACGCATGATTTTTCTTTGTTGTTGTCCTGATTTACATTTTCCTTTCAAAAGCATTTAATAATATGTCAATAAGATATTATGAAATACTCACGAAATATTTCAAAAGGTACTGAAGCCACTTAAGAAAAGTAGAGATATTTAAACTGTATATACTTGACTAAATAATGGAATTGCGATTGTAACCTACCGAAAAAACAGTTTGTTTACATTAGGTGTGTGTGTGTGTGGGGGGGGGGGGTTGGTATGATGGGGCTACAACCCCTTCCTCGAAATTGTCGAAATTGAAATGAAAAAAGTGCTGATTTTTTTCTTTTCTTATATAAATTTATCATTTTTTTTTCAGTCATACAGGTTAGACATTCTCGTTAGTCCCATATTAGTCAGCATTGATACCACAGCATGTACAAATATGGTAAAAGGGCTGATGGGGTTACAGTCCCCGCCACTTCCGAAATAGCCGAAAATGATATGAAAAAAATGTGCTGATTTCATATATTTTTTTTCTATCACGCGACGGACTACACACTTTCTTCTCTTTAGTCCTATATTAGTGCACAGTGATACCACAGTATACCCAAAGAGAGAGAAGGGTGGCTGATGTGTTACAGTTTCTTTCTCTCTCTGAAATGAACGCCGTAAAATGAAAAAAAGGCGATTTTGTTTCTTGCCTTTTGAGGTAAATTTATAATTATTTTCCTGTCATGAAACGATCAGCCATTCTGATTAGTCCAATATCAATGCACTAAGACCTCAGCATACCCAAAGAGGAGGAAGGAGGCGGATGAGGTTACAGCCTCCTTCCCTCTCCGAAATGGTTGCAGTGAAATGAAAAAAAGTGCTGATTTTTTTCTTTATTTTTTATATAAATTTGTAATTATTATTTTTTTGTCATGCAACAGACTACAAGATACATAGTTGAGGCTATACGATGGTGCACGAAATATACATTTTGGATTTTTTTAAAGAAAGAACGTATATCCTCTATTTCACTAGTAAAGCTATAGCGTTTATCACTAGTGTACACCTTCTGTCCCTGTGTATACCCTCTGTATTTTTACGACTGAAGAACTATGGATTAGCTATTCTCGTTAGTCACATATTATTGCACAGCGATTCCCCAGCATACAAAAAGAGGGAGAGGGCTGCTGTTGGGGTTACAGAACCTTCCCCCCTCCAAAATGGTCACATTGAAATGAAAAAAGTTCTGATTTTTTCTACTTCCTTTTTGAGATATTAAAATATTTACTGTTGTACAACAGACTAGCCATTCTCGTTAATCCCATATTATCGCATAGTGGCACCACAACATACAATACCCAAAGAAATGGGGGGGGGGGAGGTTACGTTCTTAAAGTCCCATTTTCTTTTCGAAGTGGTCGCAGTGACATGGAAAAAAGGGCTGATTTTGTTTCTTTCTTTTTGAGATAAATGTGGGATTATGATGAGTAATATGTTGTTTCAACATGACAGAAATTCTTCAAATACAATATAACAACAAGGTTTACTAAAACAACAAAATGTACAATTGAAGATTCAGCACATAACTGGATTATTATCAATCACAAATTTCCGTATTTCAATAAACACATAATTTGCAAACTTTCCTGAGCATTGCTTCAAAAATCAATCAACTGTTTCGGTTAAATCTATAGAACTCTCGATCATCCTTGCGCTTTCTTTCTTGTATAACGTGAACTCATATTCGTGTTCTCATTTATGGCGGCTCGTGATTATTATTATTTCATTGAGTTCATTATAATTGTTGCTTTTACTTCTCATTGTTAGCTTTCAATTCCCACATAAATTTCTTTTATTTTTTGGCATGCAATGAACTTGTTTTTCTCATTAGTTCCATATCTTTCTCAGTCCTGCGACTAAAATAACTTGAGACCACAATATCTATTTTCAAATGACTGAAAAACAGCTCCAAACATGTTTTAATGGATAAATGAATATGTATGATATTCTCATTTGACAAAAGAAGTAATTTTGATAAATCTAGAAGCAGTTTAATGAATTGAAGGAGTTTTTCAACACTTTCCAACATATTTGAAAAGTGTTTATGAATTCGTTTGTCTGGCTGTCTGCCGTCTTTCCGTGCTCTAACTCGCATAAATATAGTCGGATCAGCATGTAATTTATATATGTTAATGAAGTTTACTATGGCATGCTTGGTATTGGATATGAAGTATGTAGCGTTTATACATCATTTACAGGGACACTCAAAAGAATTCCGTTACATTACTGTCTATGGGGAAAAATCGTTTGCGGTGTATTTTAATGGTGTTATAATTTTTCAAACATATAAATTGATATATATCACTCAGAAGCACTGAAAGAGGCTTAGTATAGAATGTGGTATGCATAGCATTTATTGTTCATTTACAGGGATACACAAAATAATTCAGTTACAGTATGGTTTAAGAAGAATGATTATTGCAAGTGGGTTTTAAATTCTTATACGTGTGTGATATGTGTTTTTAAATTAAACTAAGTTTTTGCCAAATAATTTTTGTGTACATATTCAGTAGATAATATACAAGGCAGCCCAACAGATCTCGAATACATTTTCGTATATTAACCGAAACTACTGAAGGGGAATTTACAACTGCGCTCTGCGTTTCCTAACTGAACTAAATTATAGTATACTCTGTACTGTATATACAAGTCTATATATCATACACAGGGATGCACCAAAGGATTCGGATACTTTTCTATCTATTAACGGTAATTGCTGGCTTTGGGTTTTAAAATTTGTTATAAGCTTTCCAAATTGTTCAGTTAGACATCATATTTCACCTTATTAAGCAAAGAAGTTTTGTCAAAGCATTCTGGAAGTGTTGGAAAGTTTTTCATAATATATGCTTGACGCATGATTTTTTTGTTCTTGTTAGTATCGCCCACAGGCGACCCCAAGACTGAGAAAGTATATTACTGCACAGTGACACCACAGCTAATCTCAATGTGATTTCGGCTAAATTGGAAATTATGCGCTGTATACGCGTGGACGAGTTGACTGTGAAAGGTACTTATTAACTTTCGTTTTCCAAAAGCATCGCCATGCCACAAGCATACCGAAAGCTGAGAGGCTGTTGTGAATAAAGCCCCCTTCCCCTTCAAAAATGGTCATAGTGAAATGGAAAACGATGGTGATATTGCTTCTTTATTTTTTAGATAAATTTGTATATATAGTAGAGATAACTTCTGGTATTATGGAATGGTATTTACAATTGAGGTAATACAACATACCGGTATTGTTTAAAATCCGAAAAACAAATACAATTACAAACTTCAGCTATCTGCGAGTAGTTTTTATAGACAAAAAATATTTTACAAAATCATTTGCATAATAATAATAATAAACGTATTTTGAGGGTATTGTGAGATAGTCGGGAAATATGGAATATGGGATTAGATAAATTCGCAATAAATACATAAAAAAACGAACAATTTTTGGCAAAAAAAAGTGTCAAGAGGGCATGATCAAAATATAGTGTCTAGGTAGTCAGCCAATATACTCCAGTTCATACTTCAGATTTGCACAAATCACAGATGTAAGGATCTCTCTTTGTGTTACCGTAATCATGGAGTATTATGATATAACGGTATTGCATATAACCCGACATCGCCGGTTTGGGGAAAAATGACTCTGTGTTTATTGGTGTGAACCCTGAGCTAAAAACAAGTATTACATCATAAACTGTTTGTATTTCAGTGTACATTATGCTTAGTCTAAATTTTAAAATATTACTTCTAATAATGAATAAACAATATCGAAAAAGTATCTCCTGAAACTTTTCAAAGACGAAAAACAAATATTTATTCACACAACGCGCCTTGACGCCAACCGACGAACTGCGCGTTCTGGGGCATTCTGGAAACGTTCTTAAGTAGTTTATGATATTGCCACTTGGTGGCAGCACTTTACCAAACAAAAAAGTTGGTATTCCATATAACCTGACTATTATATTATACCCGAAGTTCTTCTATATAATTATATATTTTTTGTCATGCATCGCACATGCCTTTCTTGTTAGTCCCATATTAGTGCACTGTGACACCATAGCTCTCTCTCTCGATATATATATTTTTGACATGCATCGCACATGCCTTTCTTGTTAGTCTCATATTAGTGCACTGTGACACCAAAGCTCTCTCTATGTATATATATAACATGCATCGCACATGCCTTTCTTGTTAGTCCGTTAGTATTGCACTGTGACACCATAGCTATCTAAAATTTTAAATACTTATTAAAATTTTACCAGCGTGAGGCGCATAGGTTTCTTTCCTTGACAGAGTATTGCCAGTCAGATACATTTTTAGGTGCGTTCGTAATTAAATAAATACGTAGCACCTATAGTCGTCGCTTGGGCCGTCCGTCTGTCTGTCTGTCTGTCCGTCCGTCCGCATATAACAACGCAAAAACTACCCAACCGAATGGTTTGCAATTTAAAATATATTATCTTTGCAGAATTTTGTCGAGTCATTTCAAATTTTATTAAAATCGAATCAAAACTTTAGGAGATATTAATAAAAATATTTATTAAGAGATTTGAATTTTTTTTAAATCGGTGCTTTTTTGTTATAGGAGCTTCCGAAGTTTAATCGTCAAGCGACCGAGATACTTATTTTATTACAGAAATTAATCTGCAGACGATATAATTAATTTCACAGAATTAGAAATCATCAAGATCTGAATATTTATATAACTAGCTGATACATACCGTTCTACGCACGGGAGATCATGAATTTAATTCTAAAACGTGCGTACGAACGCACCTCCTTTGTAACGTTTGACGTACAATTTCCAACTTGTTTAATTTTCTAATTAACATTGCATTATTTTTACCAAATTTTTCAAATTGTATAATTCGCCTATTTTATTATGTTATTAATTAAGAGGAATATTACATCTTTAAAAAAAAGTGATGGCAATCAAGCAATCTGAATTAAAAAATATATTGGAGTGGCAACACTGTCAACCAATAATTAAACTTCTTAATATCAACAATTTTATATTAGCTGATAATAATTTGCTAATTTTTTATTGGATTTTTAAAATGATTTTTCGGTTAGAAAAAAAAATTAATGTTTCTAAATAGGATTTAACCACTTGGAGAGTTTTTAACAAACCGCTTTAATTAACTTTTGGAGGAAAAAACGCTCAAATAAATCAAGAAAAAAAGATGTGCTTTTTAAAGAAATCAGATGTCTTTTTTTTATAAATCACACGCATTATATATATATATATATATATATATATATATATATATATATATATATATATATATATATTATATATATATATATATATATATTATTTTTAAAATTAAAGTAAAAGTAATTGCATCAATAATAAAACCTTACCTGTCAAATTGATTTTCTGAAGGAGTAGAAAAGAAACGTTCCTTAACTTCATAATAAGAGCTATATTTAGCTTTATGAATTTTTATTTTCTCTTTCGCAATTTAAATCTCGGAAACAGATTAGGAAATAATGAGAAATCTTTACGAATATTAAACATAACAAAGGATTATGTTTTAACTTACGATGCGAATTAAATTTTTTGTGACACGTGTGAAAGAAGTATTTTTAATTATTTTCTAAATAAAAAGTAAAATTTAAAAAACCTTTTAATACAGATTAAAAAAAATATGTAACTTCATTCCTTTTAAAGAAGCTTAAAAGTTAATTATTGAAAACAAAATAACTTTATCACTAATTTTCTAATGTTTCTGTTAACATTATTCCATAGATTATTTAAATAGTTGATTTTAAAAGTGGGCAAATCCATTCTTGAAAAAAAAAATGTTACACTTAATACATATATATCTGAATATATATATAACTAGTTAAGATATTTGTATGAACAGTGTCATAAAATATATACTTAACTAGTTGTTTAACCCGTTAAATCTTATAAGAAAATAACTTAAAATTTATATTTTTAATCAATTCGCAATAAATATCTTTTAATATCAGTATAAATTTGTTACTAGTGATTTACGAGGGTGGGCTGATAAGTCCGCGGCCTGACAAAGAGATGGAACAAGTAGGACCAAATGACAATGATGTTTGTAAAGTATGATCCTTTAGAAGACTTGCTGCCGAGTTTCAGACGTATGAGTTTATTGGTTATTGCTTGGTGATAAAGTAAAGTAAACAAGTTTTGACATTTTCTAAAAATGTAAAAAAAATTAAATTCGAGCTGTCATAAAATACTTTGCTAAAAAAAGATTTAATCTCCGCGGATTTACAAAAAGAGTTACATTCCACCTTAAATAATTCATGTCTTTCATATTTGACAATAAAAAAGTGGGCTGCTGAATTTAAACATGGTAAGAAATCAATTCACGATGATGAACGACCAGGACGTCCAAAAACCGCTATGACCGACGAAATTGTCTAAAATATTCACAATTCCGTACTGAATGATCGACGATTGAGATACGCGAACTTGCTGACATTGCAAAAATGTCGATAGACCGTGTCCACTACATTGTTCACGACCTTTTTGGATATGAAAAACATTCCGCTCGATGAGTGCCGCGTTTGTTGAATGTCGACCAAAAATGCCGAAGAATGAACTTTTCTCAAGAGGTTTCTGAAATCTATTGTGTTAAAAGTTGAATAAACTTTTTTACCAAAAATAGAACCGACTTAAAAAACTACTAAAAAGCGAAAAATAATTTTTTTAACCAAAAATAGAACCGACTTCAAAAACTACTACAAAGTAAAAAATATTTTTTTTTAGGTAATAGTTAATAAGAAATTAAATTAAGAGCATTGTATTTACCATGTATATTATTATATTTATGTACATTAATTTGATTTTTTGGAGTCGGTGCCAGCCAAGCCAAGTTAAAGCCATGTTACCATTTTTAAACATTTCATCTGATGTTATAAATGTGTATTCTCAAATGAGATTAGCAACTTATATGTCGACAAACATTGCTTTGGAAATTAGTTAATCATTTAAATCATTGTATTTTCTACCATTTGATGAGTTATATGTATTTTTTTATTGTCTCGTATTTATGCAGATTTAACTTATACGCGTGTTACGATTTATATTGGATATTTTGTTTTAAATTTTGTACTTAGCTTGGCTGGCACCTACTCCAAAAAATCAAATTAACGTACATAAATATAATAATATGCATGGTAAATACAATGCTCTTAATTTAATTTCTTATTAACTATTACCTAAAAAAAATTATTTTTTACTTTGTAGTAGTTTTTGAAGTCGGTTCTATTTTTGGTTAAAAAATTTATTTTTCGCTTTTTAGTAGTTTTTGAAGTCGGTTCTATTTTTGGTAAAAAAGTTTATTTTTCGCTTTTTAGTAGTTTTTGAAGTCGGTTCAATTTTTGGTTAAAAAGTTTATTTTTCGCTTTTTAGTAGTTTTTGAAGTCGGGTTTTTTTTTTTTTGGTTAAAAAGTTTATTTATTTATTTATTACTTTAGTGATATCTATATTTATATTAAACCATATTGTTGCTAATATATTTTTACTTACCCATCATACGTAGTATAGGGTAAGTCTTGTAATCGTTTTGAAAATCGAAAAATTTTTTTTGACGGATTTACACGTTTCAGACACTGGAGATGCCGAAAAACATATTTTTAGAAAAAAAAATTTGCCGTCCGTCTGTGTGTCTGTGTGTGTGTCTGTGTGTGTGTCTGTGTGTGTGTCTGTGTGTCTGTAAACGCTCTATCTCCCGAAAAAATTGAGATAGAGACTTTCAATTTGGTATGTACTTAGTATTTAATAATGGGAAGAAGCCTATTTCATTTCAATAACCTCGATTAACCGGAACTATTTTTTTCGGACTCTCGAAATATTCGTTCTGATAAAAGGTATATAAAAATTTTCGAAATTGTTTATTTTAAGAAATGAATATAAAAGGCAATAAAAAAACATAAATTTTGCATAAAGCATGAAGTCGATCGGATAATGAGTTGCCGAGATATTTGGAATCCTATTTTCCGCACTCTTCGATTTTTCATGACCCTGTATTTCATCCAAATTTCACTTAAAAGATATATTTTAATTGGAAATTTGACGCTTAATCAGATGCAATAAACCACTAGTTAATAGGATTATTATTTTTGGAGTTATAAGGATGTTTCTTTCAAGCAATTCAGTAATCGAGCCTTTAAAGTTTATGACGTCATCAAGCCACGATTTTGTTTGAATATCAATGCATTTTATAAGTAGTTTACACATTTTTATTTTAATATTTTACATTATGCATATCCATGATGGGTAAGTATTACGGTGGCCCCCAACGACTAGTTTATTTCACGCTAACCTTGGCAGCAGACTCGATTACGGAAGATTAGAAATTTTATCATTATTCTCACCTAATCGTCTTGGATATTGTGTCATAATCGGGCTGTATACTACAGTTTTGATAACTGTGTAACTCACTGATTTCGGTGCTTATGCTTAATGTGTACTGATTTTTACGATCCGTACAAGGTAAATACACTGCGCCAACAATGTCGCCTATAATACTATTCGGAGTAACCCCTTTCTTTCTATATTGTCACTCTATAGTTAATATTATGTAGTAGAAATATTAAAAGACAATTGCAGAAGCATTTATATACAACTGTATTGCATAATATAATATAGATATTGGATATTTTAAAGGCAGTTTCCAACTAGTGCGCCACAGGTGATAAATCGCCAAATATTTTCTGTAACTCGTACATTTATATGAGATTTGAAACAACAATGTATTTAATTATGCGCCAATAAACGCTCGTCAAAATATGTCAAACCGCTGTGAAACTGCAACAATGGAACTTTTAAAAGATTCAAAAGTAGATTTGTTGTGGCATAATTTATAGTTTTTATCCGTACGTTGTATTATATTTATCCAATTCACAATTTTATGTAATTTTGCTTTTCACATTTAGCAACATTCAAAACTTTTTGTTTAGATCTTAAAAAGTTTGTTCTATGAAAATAAATCCGACAAGTTAAAGCTGATTTAAATATGTCAGTCTTTTTATTATTTGCAAATTCACGTAATAGAATATTTTATGATATGAAATGAAAGTCGTCTGCCCAACAAATTAACTATTTTTAAAATGCTTATTTTTTTTTCGTTTTTATTGAATTTCTGAAAAAGTACTGAACCAATTTTCCTAAAATTTAAATGGGACCAATTCGAGAGTATTCTCTTTCGAATAATAAAAAAAATCACATAAATAGGACGCAAAGTTCCGGAGTAATCGGTGAACATACATAAAAGATTTTAAAAGATTCAAAAGTAGATTTGTTGTAGCATAATTTATAGTTTTTATCTGTACGTTGTATTATATTTATCCAATTCACAATTTTATGTAATTTTGTTTTTCAAATTTGGCAACACTCAAAAGCCAACAAATTAACTATTTTTAAAATGTTCATTTTTTTTCGTTTTTGTTCAATTTCTGAAAAAGTATTGAACCAATTTTGATAAAATTTAAATGGGACCAATTCGAGAGTATTCTCTTTCGAATAAAACAAAAATCACATAAATAGGACGCATAGTTCCGGAGTAATCGGTGTACATACATAAAAAAAAAATACATATACGTCGAATTGATAACCTCCTCCTTTTTTGAGTCGGTTAAAAATAAAATGAAATATTTTCAAAAATTTTTTATTATCTTTGTCAGACCGAAAACTTTTCGAACCACCCTCGTACAGGGCTGCACTAAAGAATTCGTACACAAGAGCGTACACAATGATGTTTGTAAAGTATGATCCTTTAGAAGACTTGCTGCCGAATTTCAGACGTATAAGTTTATTGGTTATTGCTTGGTAATAAAGTAAAGTAAACAAGTTTTGACATTTTCTAAAAATGGAAAAAAAAATAAGTTCGAGCTGTCATAAAATACTTCGTTAAAAAGGTTTAACCCCCCACGGACATACAAAAAGAGTTGCATTCCACCTTAAAGGATTCTTGTCCTTCATATTCGACGATAAAAAAGTAGGCTGCTGAATTTAAACATGCACTGTAAGAAATATTCGTGTTACTTTACACCAAAAATGGTGGCAACAAAGTTGCCACCATTTTTGGTGTAAAGAAACACCACTTGTAAATTGGTGTAAAGAAACACCAAAAATTAATTAGTGTTAAGAAACACCACTTTTGGTGGCAACGAAGTTGCCACCAAAAGTGGAGTAATAAAGCACCATCATTGATTTGGTGTGCTTTAACACCAAATTGGGTGTTCTACTATCGATTTTAGAATATGCCACTTAGATGCAGCATCACACCAAATTTGGTGTTCCAAATCTGCTCAATAAATTCACTGTCCATGCTATCCTGATGGAGAAAAATGTTCGCACTGTTATACATTTGCGTAAAAATTAAACACATTTTTCTCTTTGATTCAGATAATGATAGTTAAAAGTCAGTTAGCAAATCTGTAATTGAAATCCTCGCTAATTTTTTTTTTATTTCAATTATAAAAGTTTACTGATGTTTCAAAATATGTTATATTTTAATCAAGATGCAAAAAATACAGTAAAAATGCCAGTAGTTTTACGTAAATTTCAATCACTTTTTCCCTTAGGATATTTTGGATCGACAGATTTCTGCTCTTATTTACTCATACACATTTGAAGATTGATTTAAAAAATAATTTGGTGGTGTAAGAGTTATCTGGTGTTTAATTACAACAATTATGATAGCAGCTTTGTTGCCACCATTAATAAAGCCTTATTCAATTACAGTTATAATTAAAAAGAATTCCATGGAAATTTAACAATATAAATGTTATGATTACATGAATATTAAAATAAACTGAGTCAGGAAATTCTTTTAGACTTTGTATTTTTTCATATTAAAATACTTACACATTTAAGAATGGAGCCACATGAAACTATTTGCACTTATTGTTAGTAGTTAAAGGGTTTAAACGACAATCAATATAGCATTATAGAAGTTTTAGCCATCACCCACTCAAGTTAGCATAAAAATTATAGAATTTTCTCAGAAGACATTTACATACTCATATCTTAGATAGTCATCCCTGACAGTAAGTCTTCGGTTTAATGAGTATATTTGCATTTTCACAATAAAAAAGTGATTTTTATAAGTACCTAAGAGAGCATAAGTTAAGGTTAAAAGTAAAGAACTGTTTTAATTAATCATAATTGTAAAAAAAAAAAAAAAGTTTGCATAACCAAACAGCACATAATTATTACTTAACATTATCAAAACACATTTCATGATTAAATACATTGATATTAACCAATATAGCCCATACCCAGTTAAACATAAAACAGGAATACACAAATTTTTCACTTTCTTCTAAAATTATAATTTTGAACTTATACTGTTAAAAATGCCCCAAATATATTACACACAATATTACAATTTTTATATGTAACAAAACATTTTTAAGTATTGCATTTAATGTATGAAACATCATTGAATGTTACCAAAATATGCTTTAAAACAATGTACCAGTTTCCATTTGTGTAGTAGCTGAAAAATGAATATCTAAATTGCAAGAGGCTTGCAGCCACAAAAAAAATCAATCTTGAATAGTCATTATTAGACAATTTTTTAATTTTATATGCACCAAATGATCATTTAAACTCCCCTCCCCCTCATAATATTCTAAGGAAAAAAAAACTTTATCACTATCTGTTATAATGACTAAAACTTTTGAAAAAATTGGTTCTTCTTCAGCTAATTTCCTAACAATAAATAATCCACTCCTTTTTATTTTTCATTTACTTTTTTAAATAATTCACAAACCTTTTGTTTAGAAAATCATAGTAAATGTTGATAACAAATTTTCTTTCCACATGTTGCATTTTTATACAATTTTACATCTTGTGTGTGACAAAAACTAACATTGCTGCTATAGGGTACTGGGGTACTGATCAAGTAAATTGTATAAAATTATATTTTGTTTTCAACTTGCTACCAAATTCATAAGAAATTTCGGCTTAGATATGTTTGTGGTCTGCAAACAAAAAGGGGAAAATATATTTTTTTTATTGTATAAAAATAGTAATTTTATTAAATTATACTGCCATGAGCTCTTCCTTATAAAGAAAATAGTATTTTTCACAATTAACATACAATGGATATGATTACAAATAAAATGCGTAAAAAGCTGAACATCGAGAAAATAAATGCAGTTATCTAAGTTCTTTATGATTGTGAGTCAGAGCATTAATAGAAGTGACCATTGACACTATAACCGTACAGGTAAAATATGCAGGAAGAATAATTTTAAACGAAATCAAACAATACGGCTGTTTAGTTACTTACAGTCCTCCTGTCTGTCTCACTGTTTTTCAAACAAAACAATTTTGAGAACGTCAACATAATGAAATTTCGTTTCAGAAGTAAATAAATAACACAATAATGGAAATTGGTTAAGCTGGGATAGAAAATTATTGGGTAGGCTCGGGCCACAGCGGCCCATTTAAGTTGGTGCCACTGCTATTTAGTACTCTTAAATAAATAAGGACTAATTACTTTGCTTCCCTTGCGTTTTAAACAGCAAATAAGAAGTTTTAAAATGAAAGCAAAATGGCGACTGCTTCGTTCTCGTTCTCTGTTGTAGTGTGCTGACACAACATTCTGACATCATCGTGTATCTGAACACCAAACGCTGTATAGTGAGATAAAATTGTACACCTATATTGGAGTTTTGGTTTCCCAAATTAATTTGAAAGCGTCATTCTGGGTGTATGATATCATCGATTCTTTTTGAAAGAGTAAAGATAAACTATTTTAAGTGTATTATAACACTTAATTCAGTGTTACCACCAAAATTAGTGCATATTTAAATCTTATTTGGCATTTTATAAACCCAAATTAAGCGTAATAATACTCCCTCTTTTTTACAGTGATAAATATCACTTTTTTGTAGAGGGTTTGACAAAAATTAATATAAATTAAATAGCCATATTTTTTCTAATGAAAGTGCAATGGAGTTTTCTACATAAGTGAAATTATCTTCATTAGTAGTCACAGATTATGTATGTAAAAGAGGAGTTTCTTAACATTACATTAGAATCTGTATAAAAACTTGAAATTTCATTGCCTTCAGAGAAATATGTTTTCGAGCATATATTATGATTTATTAATAAAAATATTTTAATAAATACATTTGATTTATTTAAATGTAAAATATTATAAGTTGAACTTTTAAACAATGCACTTTTATAATAATCAACTTTTATAATAATCACTTTTATAATAATAAATTTTTCGTCATATGTTCACTTTTTCGTAGATTGGGAGTGGAACAACGTAGTTGTACCAATGGGTAATTACACAGGGTTCATACGACTCTTGAATTCGATATCACGGCGTTCGAATAAGTAATTATTTGAATTATTATTGGCAGAAATTCTGCAATTAAATAAGGTGAAGATTACTATTAGGAAATTATTCTGTTAAAATTCATTGACTGTAGTAAGATTGTGATGTAATTAACTAGCAAAACAGCAGCTAAATACAATGGCTGGACTCTGAATGCACTCAATGAGGTTCGTGTCATGCTGCCAACCTTTTTTTCAGGTCAAAAATCATACACAGAAATATAAAATTTATTTCATTAAATTATTTAATAAAGTGTCCTATTTTATTGCGCTAATTATTTGATTTCATTTAATTATTTAAATTTCTGCTACAAAGTAAGTCTATTTGATTTAAGAAATTCCTGAAATTTGGCACCTATGCGTATCGGTCACTAGTAGGCTCGAAATAGGTTATATCTCATCCGGAAATTTAATCCCATCAAAACACAACACATGTAAAATATGGAGACAAGTCTCGTGACTCTTTTCCCGTTAAAAGTTTTGAGATCGTGTAAAGCCAAGTTTAGCTGTCTTATTAACTCTGAAATTTTCATTCACAAGTCACACCTAGTCCCTACATCTTTAGTTAATGATATTGTGTCATTTGGTAGTTATGCAGCACGAGAATGTGACCTATATAATTAGCCTTAATCAAATAATCCCATCCCATCAAATAACATAGTAAGGTGTAATAACCTCTCTGTGCTGCGTAATTGCCAAGTCACAAAACAATCATTAACTAAAGATCACGAGACTCGGCTACATTTTTTACTTGTCATGTTTTTGATAGGATTTCACATCTTTTTGTAAGTAATCCTCCTTTTCTTGACTTTGGGCTCTTTTTACACATCATCCACTGGTTTTCGACAAGCCCATACCCTGTCCCTATTATTTGAAGGTACTAAAAGTTTGAAGCTTTAGTTCCGTTTGCAAAGTCCTGTAGATAAAAAGAAGTTTCCCGTTTCTTGGCAGTCACTATATTATGTGGGAGGGAGTCAAAAGTATACTCTCAATTGCATTCAGGAAAAGGCCTATCGATCTGAGTTATTACTCGCAGCGATTTTTTATACTTGATATTTGTTATAAAAATACTGTTTAGGATAAAAAGAAATACAAAATTAAAAATTCCGGAAAATTTTATCAAATCGAACTATTTTCAAATTTTTTTTGTTTTTTTTTCGAAATTTCCAGATTTTTTAATTTTTTCCTTTCTTTGTATCCTAAACCCTACCTTTATGCCAAAGTTTAGGTTTCTAAGACTACAAAATCAAATAATTTTCAAACTTCGATTTTTTTTAAATTTTCGATTTTATTTTCGAATTTCTTAATTTTTCCTTTTATTGAATCCTAAACACAACTTTTACACCAAATTCTTAATTTCTAAGATTAAAAATTTGAATTATTTTCAATTTTTAGATTTGTTTCGATTTTCCGAATTTGCTTTTTGACTTTTCTGGTTCTTTTAATTTTTTCTTTTTTTGTATTCTAAACAGTACCTTTATTCCAAATTTCAAGTTTCTAGAGCCACGAGATGTACCTTATGCTTCTAATGATCGGTGAGTGAGTGAGTGTCACAAAATGGAAACTAGGAGTTCATTATCTTCTGAACTGGAAAAGATTGATAAGTGAAATTTGAAAATTTGGTCCCAATTGCAACATACTACAGATAAAGTTTCAGGTTTTCGGAAAACTCCAGCGCAAAGATATGGGGGGGGGGGGGTCAAAAGTGCCCTGAGTTGCTTCCACAAAAGTATGCTTACGGCTGGACTTCCTCGACTTGGCGGAGGGACTGCCGTGCCTCCAGATTTGGGAAAAATCGGGGAGAATAATAATGCTTATTGGAATTGTTTATCATCATGATATTGCACAAAAACCTGAAATATTTCTGATATTTATAAAATCTATATTAGAAAGCAGAAACATATCCACGAGTAACGCTGACGTCAGATTGACAGTGGCAAAGATCTGAAAAATCAATTTCGTTTTTAACGCAATTTTGTTAACATCTAAACATCGCACAATTTCAATTTTTACCCTATAGAAAGAAAATAAAAATGTACTTTCAAATGCAATTTTTTTGAAAATTGTATTTCTATTTACAGATTTTATATGCTTCCTAAAATAATTTTCAAGCATGATTTAAGAAGAAAAATCTATCTATTGCAGGCAGCCCGATTACAAAAGATTAACAATTTTGCACTTAAAACAGTATAAATAGTTCAGCATCTGTTTCCGATTACTATTCCATAACGAAACTAAAAATTCACCAATAAATAAAAAAATAAATAAAATATCATAAATAAAACACAAATTTAACAGTTATGTAATCGAACAACGTACACAACACTGTAATAATGAGAAATAAAAGGTTACTGTAAATACTTAAATCTTTGGCGATATTTTTGTCTATTAACCGCTGACATGCAGCTAATACGAAAGTACCGTTTTTAATAAATTTCATGTTATCGATGTCATAATACAACAAGCTTTTGAATAATGTTAATAAATGTCTAGGGCACTGAGCAATGTTAATGAATATCTAAAGTATGAATTTCTTATTCTAGATATTCGCCAGAAAATCTATCATTTAAGGTCATTTAAGATTTATAAATTAAGTGATGGTGTTGCTCAGGACAGGGAGAAAAGGAAAATTACTCTCTCAACACTACTTTTAATGGCCAAGTGTACCACTGTTTAGTGGACATTTCTAAGGATGTTGATGATTATTTCATTGTTTACATACACAGCTCGGTTATGCCACAGCACATCTCCA
This sequence comes from Maratus michaelseni, assembly GCA_963931845.1. Taxonomy (NCBI): domain Eukaryota; kingdom Metazoa; phylum Arthropoda; class Arachnida; order Araneae; family Salticidae; genus Maratus; species Maratus michaelseni. Next base: position 134,828,704 of record OZ007588.1, on the reverse strand, counting down.
TTATAATTTTTTTAAAGCAATTACTTCTATAATAAATATTCTGTGGCATGGTTTTGTACGTTTTTTGAAAAATTACTGCTTAGAAATTTAAATCCGCATCTCTATTTTCCTTATTACAATTTTATAAAACGTTACTAAATTAGAAAAAAATATGACTCTACTTTTACCAATTGCTTAGAAATTTAAACACGCATTACTTTTCTTATCAATACATGAGTTTTTTTTTCTTTTAGTTGGTGTATGAAAATGTTAACTGAAATCAGCCGATTCAATTTTTCCTTCATATATTTATCTTTCAATTTCCGAAGCATCTTTAAAAAATTTTTAATGATTTACTTTCTTTAATCTTCCAAAAAAGACTGAAGAACATTTAATTTTTTAAACTACTATGAAACCTCTTAAACGGAATAAGATTTCCTAAAGGCATTTTAGTAAATCTCATAAATATTGTTAAATTAAAAGCCACAAGAATATGATTTAAATTCTAATTAAATTCTGCGGATATTAATTCGTATATTTTGAAAAATGCTTATAATAACCACTAAGATTATTTTTATAATGAAGTTCATTTTATTTTCTATCAAAAAAATAGAAACTGAAAAAAGAAGAATTTCATTTTTATAATTAATCTAATATAAATTTCAATGAATGTGCAACAATGTTACTACTTAAATTACTTCATGCCATAAACGCAAGCTTTTGTCTATGTAGTTTCATTAAGGTTTAATTAAATTAACTTTTCCTTTCATAGGATCTTTAATTTGAAACATTCCTCTCAAGTACTCAATGCAAAGATATTTTTATGTGGTTGCATTAGAATATCAAGCAATCTTTCGATAAAACATCTTTTGAAATTAAAGAATAGTTTAATCAAAATTTCTAAAAAGTAAATATTGATTTTTTTAGAGATGGAAATGCAGTAACTTGAAGTACATTAATTTTTTGAAGTCATTTTATTTTATACTGAAAAAACAGAAACTGAAATAAGGAGAATTTCCTTTTTATAATTAATCTAATATAAATTTCAATGAATGTGCAACAATGTTATTACTTAAATTACTTCCTGCCATAAACGCAAGTTTTTGTCTATGTAATTTCATTAAGGTTTAATTAAATTAACTTTTGCTTTCATAGGATCTTTAATTTGAAACATTTCTCTCAAGTACTCAATACAAAGATATTTTTATGTGGTTGCATTAGAATATCAAGCAATCTTTCGATAAAACATCTTTTGAAATTAAAGAATAGTTTAATCAAAATTTCTAAAAAGAAAATATTGATTTTCTTTTTTAGAAATAGAAATGCAGTAACTTGAAGTACTATGTTATATATATATTTTTTAATCAGTGTTTATAAAAATTCTTTACAATTTTACTGAAGAGATGCAATGAATTTGTTTTCTGATTAAATTAACTTACATTTCTAGTTTTTTGTGTTGTTTTCTAATTAAATGTATTTTATTACTATATAGTTTTTCCAGGTTTATTCTGCAAAACATCTGCAAAATATTCGCAAAATATCTTCTTTTTTCCGAAAGAAACATTGAAGTTTTGGGTATTGATAAATTATTTTCTATTTAATTTAGATACTGATAAACAAACTTTTGTATAAACAAATTACGATTTGGCAAGTTTTAATTGTGCATGTGCACCAATCATTTAAAGTAGGATTTGATTTTTAACAAAGATCTAAAAAAATAAAACAATATAGTACACTGTAGGTGAAACGACTTATACAATACAATACACTTTTTATATTATTAATAAATTTTTTATAAGATTTTCGATAAATGTATTTTACTAAAAACTCATCAAATCAATAATTGCAATAAAATAATACTTTAAGTATTGAAGGACTAGTTCTTCATGCATATAACTATGACTCAATAAAATGCACATTTTATATTATAAATAAAATCTTTAGAATAATTTCTTTTATAAATGTTTTATAACATTTTCAATAAAATGTAATTTAATAAAATTTTTTGTAAATTTAATTGAAATCAATAAATGAAATAAAATACTAAAAATATAACACATTATAACACCTTGTAACAATATACTCTTTTAATTTCTGAAAGGTGTAAAATAAAAACATAAAAAATAATAAAATAACTTTTATTAGTCTGTTGGCATGTTTCGGTTCTATCCGAGCCATTATCAAAACAAATAAGAACCTTCTATAATTGCACGGTCTTTGAAGTTATTATTTGAAACGCTATCATTTAATGTTTCACGTACTTTTTAAAATTACGCATGTTATTTTTTATATTTACTCGGTTGTTTAAAACATTGAAGGACTAGTTTGTTAAGCAAATAAATACGGCCAATTTCGAACTTGAAAATAGAAGTTTCTTATAATTTTTTTATTGCGGTTTGTTTATTAAAGCTAATTCAATATTATTTAACGTTTAATTTCAGTTTGATTTTGGTATATGTTTATGTTAGAGGTATAAGGATTTACAAAACAATGAAATAAAATTGGTACTTCAATTCGCTTATATTTGAAAAAAATTGTTTACATGATAAATAAATTTGTACCCAAGATAAAACTTTTACCTAGATTAGTTTATTTAATAGTTGGACATTTTTTAGATTTTTACTCTCTTTTCTTTAATGGTTTTACATTTAATTTTCACAAACAGCTAATGAAAGTATAAATTTGATTTTAGTATATGTTTATGTAAGGAGATATAAGGATTTATAAAACAATAAAATAAAATTGGTACCTCAATTCGCTCATACTTGAAAAAAATTTTTACACGATAAATAAATTTGTACCCAAGATAAAAAAAGTCCTTCCGGCCTGTACCGGGAGGAAAAGGTAGCTTTCCTATATCTTCGTTTTAAAATTTTAGCTAATGTTACACGAAAACAGCAAGTTAAAATGCAAAGAAACGTTTACAAAAGATTCGTTAATACTGAATTTGAATAAGAAATTCGCCAAATTATTGAGCAATAGCCAAATTGGCTTCATTTCTGACAACTTATTTTGGTCGCCAAATTTGGCGATATTTCGCCAAATGTCGCCAATTTTGGCGCTAACGGATATGAATATATAGTTTTATGTGTATGATTGGGAAAATTATTACAACAATGAAAGAAAATAATTTGCGAGTAATCGCGTTAATGTGCTGTTTTGTTTCAAAATGTCAGCCACCCTAGAATTTCAAACTGCTCTATCTCGGCCATTTTTTGAGATAGAGGTAAACCAAAAAATGCTCTGGAATCCTTGTATCAAGGCCTAACACGTAATTAAAAAATAAATTTGAATTTTTATTTTTTTGTATATTTATTTTAGTTTTAAATTTTTAAATGGCCGCCATCTTGAAACAAAATGGCAGACCAAGCTGGCCAATGAACTCGGTCGAGACATTGGTGACCTTAATACACACAATTAGTTTCATCAAAATTGATTTATAAATACGAGCGTTATCGTATGACATAGGTCAGATATATATATATATATATATATATATATATATATATATATATATGGATATATCTATATATATAAATCAACATCTGGGCGGAGGGTGGTTTTGAGGTCTGGGGGTCATGATCGGTGAAAATATATCGAAATTTTCCGGAACTGCTTTCCTCCGAACGGCTGCAATAGGTAGCTTTATACTTTTTTGTATTGAAAGCTACCTAAAAAAATACCCATATTAGTTTATTTAATATTCAGACATTATCCAGATTTTTACTCTTTTATTTCTTTAATGATTTTAACATGTTATTTTTGTTTTCACAAAGAGCTAAGAAAAGTATTAACTTGATTTTAGTATATGTTTAAATGGGAGATATAAGTATTTATAAAGCAATAAAATAAACTTGGTACCCCCAATTCGCTCATACTTGAAAAAAAAATTATAAGACAAATAAAGTTGTTAGTTTTTTTAAAAATAAATTTTTACCCATATTAGTTTATTTAATAGTCAATATGCAAATATTTTTTTACAGATACAGCCACGAATTATTTATTAATTAATCAATCGCAATTACACATGTTGAAACTGAAAAATTACCAAGAAGATATTCATACGCTGTACATTTCTGTACTGATAATAAATAAATTAATATACCTTAATGTAAATTTACACTAAGCCATTTTGAATGCCCACTGTTATATATTATTTATTAAGCCATTTTTAAAGAATTTTTAATGGTTTATTAATAGTTAATAATTGTTTTATGATTCACTTTGGAAAAACTATCGTCGATAAGACTATGAAGATGGTTCCATTCAATGGTGAAAATAAAAGTATCTTCTCTGTCAGTCTGGCCGTGCTCTTCTCCCCGTATGATTTCTGAGGGTCTTACATATAAAAACAAGTTGGAAATTGTATGTCAAACGTGACAAATGAGGTGCGTTCGTACTATAGATAGTTATATAAATATTCAGATCTTAAAGATTTTTAATTCTGTGAAATGAATTATATCGTCGGCAGATTAATTTCTGTAATAAGTGTCTGGATCGCTTGACGATTAAACCTCGGAAGCTCCTATAACAAGAAAACACCGATTTTTTAACATATCTATTTTACAATATTGTCTATAAACAATAATTGCTGGAAGTGCGTTTCCGTTTGTGCGGTACGCGTTTTAAAATGTAACTATTTTTTTGTATATTACTTTGTGTATATTAATTCTATAGATCATATACAGGGCTGCACAAAATATCTCGAAATTTTTCGAGTATATCTCGAGTATATTTCGGTTTATTGACGAAAATTACTAAAGATGAATTTTTAGCTGTGTTATGCGTTTCCTAACAGAACTAAAGTTCAGTATACTATGTAATATATATACAAATCTATAGTTCATATACAGGGTTACACAAAAAAATCAGATATTTTTTGACTATTGGTGGTAATTTCTAGAATTATGTTTTCGAACGTGCTAGGCGTTTTCTAATTTGTTCATTTAGAGTGGGCGGGGCTAGTTGAGCTTAAGCCGAAATGTAGGATTCCCTCCCGGTTTGACTTTGACTTTGTTTATTTAGAGAAAAAGAGGTACCCCCTTACATTATATCCTAGATTGTACCCTGACTGCCCACCATCACATTAGAAGGCCATCACAAATGAATCTGTCGGTCTGGTTTGCCTACGTGCTGAAACAACCAAAACCGCTTTAAAAAATAACAGATTGTATGTTTCTGCTAGAACGCAATCAATACTTATTCATGCTGCCTCCATTAGACTTCCAGAGTAGGTCGAGGATTAAGTCGACTTCTAAAATGCATAAGGACATTTACACACTATATAAACACTAACCTTTACAATTTAGTTATTCTTATTGGCATCATACAGTGTTATTTAGTATTTTTAGCATAATTTATCATCGGTTACTCTAGTATTATTATTCATTTATTATTGTTCATTTAGTAGTTACTTCTATCCATTATTATTAACTACTTTAGCATCTTACAGTATTGTTACATGGTAGCACAACTGCTCAGTATCACATAGTAGTATTTAGTATTGCTCTGTAGGATTGGTAAATTGTATTTTCAGAATTTGTATTTTTGGAATCTTGTATTTTCTGAATTTGTATTTCAGCATTACATAGTATAATTATTGTTCGATATCACAAAGTATAATTTAGTAATGATCAGTATAATTATGTAAACAAACCTGCTGGGTGGGACTAGTTGAGTTTAAGCCGAAAGGTAGGCCTCCCCGCCCAGTCTGACTATGACTTTGTTTATTTAGAGATCATCTTTAATTTTTTAAACTGTGTTTAAAGTTTTGTTACAGTATTCTATACGTGTTGGAAAGTGTTTCAAAATCTGTGCTTGCCGCGTGATTTTTCTTTCTTTTTTTAAAATGGGGATAATGTTTATATTTTCTTCTAGCCTAAAACAGGCAAAACATTAGTGAAAAATTTATGAATTCATAGAAATCAAATACTAAATCTATTTCGTTTTCCTTTTCATTATGCAACAATGTTTTATCTGAAATCATAGTAGCTAAGATTGTCAATAAGATTCATAGTTTTATATCGCATAACCTCTCATCTGGCCCGTTAAAGATTTTAGTGTCTATAAAATAAGATAAAATGGTGTGATAAATTATATTTTATTGTGTGCATTACAGACACTATAGAAATCTTATATTTCTAAAATATGTTTATTGATACTATAACAGTATTAGTTTAAAATAAGTTATTGCCTTGCATTAATTTTATTGAATATCCTACATTTTTATAATTCTGATATTTACAGTTGAAGAATTTATGAACTTGCTTTTATGTTATTTCTATGAGAAACATAGCTATTAATATTCTGCAAGGAAGTATCATAGTCAAAAGAGGTAGAAATCTTTCCATGGCTACTCTATATTTGTAGAATATTCTGCAAGAAAGTATCATAATCAAGAGAGGTAGAAACATTTCCATGGCTACTCTATATTTGTAGAATATTCTGCAAGAAAGTATCATAATCAAGAGAGGTAGAAACCTTTCCATGGCTACTCTATATTTGTAGAATATTCTGCAAGAAAGTATCATAATCAAGAGAGGTAGAAACCTTTCCATGGCTACTCTATATTTGTAGAATATTCTGCAAGAAAGTATCATAATCAAGAGAGGTAGAAATCTTTCCATGGCTACTCTATATTTGTAGAATATTCTGCAAGAAAGTATCATAATCAAGAGAGGTAGAAACCTTTCCATGGCTACTCTATATTTGTAGAATATTTTGCAAGAAAGTATCATAATCAAGAGAGGTAGAAACCTTTCTATGGCTACTCTATATTTGTAGAATATTCTGCAAGAAAGTATCATAATCAAGAGAGGTAGAAATCTTTCCATGGCTACTCTATATTTGTAGAATATTCTGCAAGAAAGTATCATAATCAAGAGAGGTAGAAATCTTTCCATGGCTACTCTATATTTGTAGAATATTCTGCAAGAAAGTATCATAATCAAGAGAGGTAGAAACCTTTCCATGGCTATTCAATATTTGTAGTAATTTAAGTAAAATTTATAAATAACATATTATTTTCATGCAGGTGTATTGAAATCTAGAATTCGTGGAGATTAGTAAACATTGCATTATAGATGAAACTTAATTCATAAACCACTCAGGAAATAAATATTAAAATGTCTAAAAATTGACTAATTATATAATAGAGGGAAATGGTTTCCATACATATTTTTTATATATTTTAAAAATTATTTGCCACATTTTATACCAAAATATTATATCTATGCTTTATATAGAGGTTTTACTCTTTCTTTCGTTATAAGACTGTCCAAGGCAAAAAATTCTTGAAAAAAAAATTAAGTTTCACTGTTTTAATTTTAATAATATCCTACTGCTGTGACATAGTCTTCCACGCTCTTAACTTGAAAGTAGGTCATTACACAAGTTAAAAAAACTGACACAACAATTTATTTATATCGTTAAACAGGGAAATTTTGCATTGGAGTGGATATATTTAGATATGTTATCGAAAAAAGTCTTATATTACTAAAGAGTGAGAGAAGGAAATCGTTTTCCAAAAGACTTGTTAAATTCAGATCACTTAATTCAAATAAAAATGGCCTCACTGTTCATGCTACAAAAACTTAAGAACAGTTACCTAACAGTCAATATCACTATGAATAGAACCCCGTGGATTCCAATAGTTTTTTATGGAGATTAACCTCTTAGAGTGGTGACAGAAACTCACAGCCATAGATTTTATCAAACGCAGTTAATTGGAAACTCCGATTGAGTCAACACGTGAAGAATTTGAATTCCTGAAGGCAGGATGCGTTCAAAATCAAGGCACGCAATTAAAGACGAGATGCATTCGAAAACTATCGAATTCGTCTCCTACAGCGCTATATATATAGAACCGACGTAACCACAGTTATTTAATCAATATGTCATTGTAAAAATAACAGTGACAATCAGATTCCCGGAGATTCATGCATACTATGTGAACCTGAAAGAACTGACAGAACAGCGAAAATTCAAGCACAACGGTTATAAATCAGGACACCACGATCGCTCCCCAATTCTCAAAAGTAACTCGATCATTAGAGTACCCTTTTATAAGATTAGTTTGGTACTTTGCTACACAGTTTTGAAAAAATAAGCTGAAACACGTGTAAATACGATAGTTAGATCAGTTAATATCTAACGCCTCTTTTGTTGTACTGTCTTTGGCTGCCGCGGGTTTAAATGTATATATCTCAGAATGTACTTTTTCAATATTTGTCATATTTATTCGATATATTTATTTTTATATGAAAAATACAGATACGTACTTTGCACAATCTTTTTAATTATATATTAAATTATCTTCGGAGCTTTTAGTTTTGAGAGGATGTTTTGAAAATATGATTCTATATTATTATACTTAAGTGCTTTTTTAATAAAAAGCACTTATAAAAATGATATTTTTTATAATTTTAAAATGTTTTAAAAATAAAAAATCTTGTTGTAAATACAGAAGAAAAATTAATATAATTATTTTTTGTTCTCTAAAATGAAAGAAAAGGATGCAAATACATTGATTATTTTACTAGGTACGTAGCTAAAATGTAAAAGTTTTAATTTTTTAAATATGATTTTTTTTAAGAATTTACATTTGGGAAGAAATATATAAATAAAAATACATTTCAATTCAAAAATGTACAAAAAATATTTATAAATAAAGAAGACTAATAATTTGTGCCACGGACCAAATTAAGGGGATTCAGTAACTTTCATTTTGCGAAAAGTGATGAAAACATGATTTTTTCATTATTTGTCTTAAAATGAATTTAGACATTCGTAGTATAAAATGACGAAGTTTTGTAAGGTTCTAAATTGTTAAGATTATAAAGATCTGAAAAAGCCATTTTACTGTATGCTTTTTGGTTTAAATGATTTAGAGTTGCACTTTTAAAATTTTCTTTTCTCATTTGTGCTTTTTCTTCGATACATCTGTATGATCAAAATGCTAAAAATTCATCATACACATTTGAATTGGCACGCGTTTTTTAAACTATCTTTAAGGTACATTTTATTAAATTAAGAATAGAATTTTCTATAATATAAATAAATTATTTTTTAAAAACAAAATATTTAAGTAAGCGGACAGTTTTATTTACATATATCACGACAGTTTATTTCTTTATACTTAAAATAAAAAACTGTTTGGAAATTTGATGTTTATAAAGCACAATTCTAAGAAAAATATGCAATGTAAACGTTGTAAACTGTAAAAAAAAATAGTAGAGGCAAGATTTTAAAATGTTCTTATTTTTGATAAAAAAGGAATTTTCTTGAGCAATTCTTTTTAAAACTTTTCAACATAGTTGAAAAGTGAATGAATTCGGTTTGTCTGATCGTCTGCCTGTACTCTAAATCGCGTAAATATACTCGAATGACGGGAAAATTTGTTTGTGGAGTACTTTAATGGTGCTGGACAATTTCAAACATATTGAAATGGATATCTATCACTGAGGTGTACTACAAAATTCTTACTTTAGAATATAGTGTGCATAGCATGTTTCGTTGTCTTACAGGAACACATATAAAAATATTTCGGTACAGTGTATGAGCACTAATTGCATTTTCAAGAATTCAAGTATGTTTTTGCTTATTGCCGAAAATTGCTGAAGGGGTATTTTCAACTGTGCTAAAGGTTTCCTAACTGAATTAAATTTTTGCATACTGTGTAGAATATATACAAATATATACAACATATACAGCTTTCACAAAATAATTCGGACATTTTTTTCAAATATTGATGGTAGCTGTTGAATCTGAGTTTTGAAATATGTGTTATACGTTTTCCAGATTTTTTTACCTTAGTAAACGGTGAAGTTTTATTACCGTATTCTGAATGTGTGGGAATCTGAAATTGCTTCATAATCTATACTTTGACGCATGATTTTTCTTTGTTGTTGTCCTGATTTACATTTTCCTTTCAAAAGCATTTAATAATATGTCAATAAGATATTATGAAATACTCACGAAATATTTCAAAAGGTACTGAAGCCACTTAAGAAAAGTAGAGATATTTAAACTGTATATACTTGACTAAATAATGGAATTGCGATTGTAACCTACCGAAAAAACAGTTTGTTTACATTAGGTGTGTGTGTGGGGGGGGGGGTGGTATGATGGGGCTACAACCCCTTCCTCGAAATTGTCGAAATTGAAATGAAAAAAGTGCTGATTTTTTTCTTTTCTTATATAAATTTATCATTTTTTTTTCAGTCATACAGGTTAGACATTCTCGTTAGTCCCATATTAGTCAGCATTGATACCACAGCATGTACAAATATGGTAAAAGGGCTGATGGGGTTACAGTCCCCGCCACTTCCGAAATAGCCGAAAATGATATGAAAAAAATGTGCTGATTTCATATATTTTTTTTCTATCACGCGACGGACTACACACTTTCTTCTCTTTAGTCCTATATTAGTGCACAGTGATACCACAGTATACCCACAGAGAGAGAAGGGTGGCTGATGTGTTACAGTTTCTTTCTCTCTCTGAAATGAACGCCGTAAAATGAAAAAAAGGCGATTTTGTTTCTTGCCTTTTGAGGTAAATTTATAATTATTTTCCTGTCATGAAACGATCAGCCATTCTGATTAGTCCAATATCAATGCACTAAGACCTCAGCATACCCAAAGAGGGGGAAGGAGACGGATGAGGTCACAGCCTCCTTCCCTCTCCGAAATGGTTGCAGTGAAATGAAAAAAAGTGCTGATTTTTTTCTTTATTTTTTATATAAATTTGTAATTATTATTTTTTTGTCATGCAACAGACTACAAGATACATAGTTGAGGCTATACGATGGTGCACGAAATATACATTTTGGATTTTTTTAAAGAAAGAATGTATATCCTCTATTTCACTAGTAAAGCTATAGCGTTTATCACTAGTGTACACCTTCTGTCCCTGTGTATACCCTCTGTTATTTTTACGACTGAAGAACTATGGATTAGCTATTCTCGTTAGTCACATATTATTGCACAGCGATTCCCCAGCATACAAAAAGAGGGAGAGGGCTGCTGTTTGGGTTACAGAACCTTCCCCCCTCCAAAATGGTCACATTGAAATGAAAAAAGTTCTGATTTTTTCTACTTCCTTTTTGAGATATTAAAATATTTACTGTTGTACAACAGACTAGCCATTCTCGTTAATCCCATATTATCGCATAGTGGCACCACAACATACAATACCCAAAGAAATGGGGGGGGGGGGGAGGTTACGTTCTTAAAGTCCCATTTTCTTTTCGAAGTGGTCGCAGTGACATGGAAAAAAGGGCTGATTTTGTTTCTTTCTTTTTGAGATAAATGTGGGATTATGATGAGTAATATGTTGTTTCAACAAGACAGAAATTCTTCAAATACAATATAACAACAAGGTTTACTAAAACAACAAAATGTACAATTGAAGATTCAGCACATAACTGGATTATTATCAATCACAAATTTCCGTATTTCAATAAACACATAATTTGCAAACTTTCCTGAGCATTGCCTCAAAAATCAATCAACTGTTTCGGTTAAATCTATAGAACTCTCGATCATCCTTGCGCTTTCTTTCTTGTATAACGTGAACTCATATTCGTGTTCTCATTTATGGCGGCTCGTGATTATTATTATTTCATTGAGTTCATTATAATTGTTGCTTTTACTTCTCATTGTTAGCTTTCAATTCCCACATAAATTTCTTTTATTTTTTGGCATGCAATGAACTTGTTTTTCTCATTAGTTCCATATCTTTCTCAGTCCTGCGACTAAAATAACTTGAGACCACAATATCTATTTTCAAATGACTGAAAAACAGCTCCAAACATGTTTTAATGGATAAATGAATATGTATGATATTCTCATTTGACAAAAGAAGTAATTTTGATATATCTAGAAGCAGTTTAATGAATTGAAGGAGTTTTTCAACACTTTCCAACATATTTGAAAAGTGTTTATGAATTCGTTTGTCTGGCTGTCTGCCGTCTTTCCGTGCTCTAACTCTCATAAATATAGTCGGATCAGCATGTAATTTATATATGTTAATGAAGTTTACTATGGCATGCTTGGTATTGGATATGAAGTATGTAGCGTTTATACATCATTTACAGGGACACTCAAAAGAATTCCGTTACATTACTGTCTATGGGGAAAAATCGTTTGCGGTGTATTTTAATGGTGTTATAATTTTTCAAACATATAAATTGATATATATCACTCAGAAGCACTGAAAGAGGCTTAGTATAGAATGTGGTATGCATAGCATTTATTGTTCATTTACAGGGATACACAAAATAATTCAGTTACAGTATGGTTTAAGAAGAATGATTATTGCAAGTGGGTTTTAAATTCTTATACGTGTGTGATATGTGTTTTTAAATTAAACTAAGTTTTTGCCAAATAATTTTTGTGTACATATTCAGTAGATAATATACAAGGCAGCCCAACAGATCTCGAATACATTTTCGTATATTAACCGAAACTACTGAAGGGGAATTTACAACTGCGCTCTGCGTTTCCTAACTGAACTAAATTATAGTATACTCTGTACTGTATATACAAGTCTATATATCATACACAGGGATGCACCAAAGGATTCGGATACTTTTCTATCTATTAACGGTAATTGCTGGCTTTGGGTTTTAAAATTTGTTATAAGCTTTCCAAATTGTTCAGTTAGACATCATATTTCACCTTATTAAACAAAGAAGTTTTGTCAAAGCATTCTGGAAGTGTTGGAAAGTTTTTCATAATATATGCTTGACGCATGATTTTTTTGTTCTTGTTAGTATCGCCCACAGGCGACCCCAAGACTGAGAAAGTATATTACTGCACAGTGACACCACAGCTAATCTCAATGTGATTTCGGCTAAATTGGAAATTATGCGCTGTATACGCGTGGACGAGTTGACTGTGAAAGGTGTTTATTAACTTTCGTTTTCCAAAAGCATCGCCATGCCACAAGCATACCGAAAGCTGAGAGGCTGTTGTGAATAAAGCCCCCTTCCCCTTCAAAAATGGTCATAGTGAAATGGAAAACGATGGTGATATTGCTTCTTTATTTTTTAGATAAATTTGTATATATAGTAGAGATAACTTCTTGTATTATGGAATGGTATTTACAATTGAGGTAATACAACATACCGGTATTGTTTAAAATCCGAAAAACAAATACAATTACAAACTTCAGCTATCTGCGAGTAGTTTTTATAGACAAAAAATATTTTACAAAATCATTTGCATAATAATAATAATAAACGTATTTTGAGGGTATTGTGAGATAGTCGGGAAATATGGAATATGGGATTAGATAAATTCGCAATAAATACATAAAAAAAACGAACAATTTTTGGCAAAAAAAAGTGTCAAGAGAGCATGATCAAAATATAGTGTCTAGGTAGTCAGCCAATATACTCCAGTTCATACTTCAGATTTGCACAAATCACAGATGTAAGGATCTCTCTTTGTGTTACCGTAATCATGGAGTATTATGATATAATGGTATTGCATATAACCCGACATCGCCGGTTTAGGGAAAAATGACTCTGTGTTTATTGGTGTGAACCCTGAGCTAAAAACAAGTATTACATCATAAACTGTTTGTATTTCAGTGTACATTATGCTTAGTCTAAATTTTAAAATATTACTTCTAATAATGAATAAACAATATCGAAAAAGTATCTCCTGAAACTTTTCAAAGACGAAAAACAAATATTTATTCACACAACGCGCCTTGACGCCAACCGACGAACTGCGCGTTCTGGGGCATTCTGGAAACGTTCTTAAGTAGTTTATGATATTGCCACTTGGTGGCAGCACTTTACCAAACAAAAAAGTTGGTATTCCATATAACCTGACTATTATATTATACCCGATGTTCTTCTATATAATTATATATTTTTTGTCATGCATCGCACATGCCTTTCTTGTTAGTCCCATATTAGTGCACTGTGACACCATAGCTCTCTCTCTCGATATATATATTTTTGACATGCATCGCACATGCCTTTCTTGTTAGTCTCATATTAGTGCACTGTGACACCAAAGCTCTCTCTATGTATATATATAACATGCATCGCACATGCCTTTCTTGTTAGTCCGTTAGTATTGCACTGTGACACCATAGCTATCTAAAATTTTAAATACTTATTAAAATTTTACCAGCGTGAGGCGCATAGGTTTCTTTCCTTGACAGAGTATTGCCAGTCAGATACATTTTTAGGTGCGTTCGTAATTATATAAATACGTAGCACCTATAGTCGTCGCTTGGGTCGTCCGTCTGTCTGTCTGTCTGTCCGTCCGTCCGCATATAACAACGCAAAAACTACCCAACCGAATGGTTTGCAATTTAAAATATATTATCTTTGCAGAATTTTGTCGAGTCATTTCAAATTTTATTAAAATCGAATCAAAACTTTAGGAGATATTAATAAAAATATTTATTAAGAGATTTGAATTTTTTTTAAATCGGTGCTTTTTTGTTATAGGAGCTTCCGAAGTTTAATCGGCAAGCGACCGAGATACTTATTTTATTACAGAAATTAATCTGCAGACGATATAATTAATTTCACAGAATTAGAAATCATCAAGATCTGAATATTTATATAACTAGCTGATACATACCGTTCTACGCACGGGAGATCATGAATTTAATTCTAAAACGTGCGTACGAACGCACCTCCTTTGTAACGTTTGACGTACAATTTCCAACTTGTTTAATTTTCTAATTAACATTGCATTATTTTTACCAAATTTTTCAAATTGTATAATTCGCCTATTTTATTATGTTATTAATTAAGAGGAATATTACATCTTTAAAAAAAAGTGATGGCAATCAAGCAATCGGAATTAAAAAATATATTGGAGTGGCAACACTGTCAACCAATAATTAAACTTCTTAATATCAACAATTTTATATTAGCTGATAATAATTTGCTAATTTTTTATTGGATTTTTAAAATGATTTTTCGGTTAGAAAAAAAAATTAATGTTTCTAAATAGGATTTAACCACTTGGAGAGTTTTTAACAAACCGCTTTAATTAACTTTTGGAGGAAAAAACGCTCAAATAAATCAAGAAAAAAAGATGTGCTTTTTAAAGAAATCAGATGTCTTTTTTTTATAAATCACACGCATTATATATATATATATATATATATATATATATATATATTATTTTTAAAATTAAAGTAAAAGTAATTGCATCAATAATAAAACCTTACCTGTCAAATTGATTTTCTGAAGGAGTAGAAAAAAAACGTTCCTTAACTTCATAATAAGAGCTATATTTAGCTTTATGAATTTTTATTTTCTCTTTCGCAATTTAAATCTCGGAAACAGATTAGGAAATAATGAGAAATCTTTACGAATATTAAACATAACAAAGGATTATGTTTTAACTTACGATGCGAATTAAATTTTTTGTGACACGTGTGAAAGAAGTATTTTTAATTATTTTCTAAATAAAAAGTAAAATTTAAAAAACCTTTTAATACAGATTAAAAAAAAATATGTAACTTCATTCCTTTTAAAGAAGCTTAAAAGTTAATTATTGAAAACAAAATAACTTTATCACTAATTTTCTAATGTTTCTGTTAACATTATTCCATAGATTATTTAAATAGTTGATTTTAAAAGTGGGCAAATCCATTCTTGAAAAAAAAAAATGTTACACTTAATACATATATATCTGAATATTTATATAACTAGTTAAGATATTTGTATGAACAGTGTCATAAAATATATACTTAACTAGTTGTTTAACCCGTTAAATCTTATAAGAAAATAACTTAAAATTTATATTTTTAATCAATTCGCAATAAATATCTTTTAATATCAGTATAAATTTGTTACTAGTGATTTACGAGGGTGGGCTGATAAGTCCGCGGCCTGACAAAGAGATGGAACAAGTAGGACCAAATGACAATGATGTTTGTAAAGTACGATCCTTTAGAAGACTTGCTGCCGAGTTTCAGACGTATGAGTTTATTGGTTATTGCTTGGTGATAAAGTAAAGTAAACAAGTTTTGACATTTTCTAAAAATGTAAAAAAAATTAAATTCGAGCTGTCATAAAATACTTTGTTAAAAAAAGATTTAATCTCCGCGGATTTACAAAAAGAGTTACATTCCACCTTAAATAATTCATGTCTTACATATTTGACAATAAAAAAGTGGGCTGCTGAATTTAAACATGGTAGGAAATCAATTCACGATGATGAACGACCAGGACGTCCAAAAACCGCTATGACCGACGAAATTGTCTAAAATATTCACAATGCCGTACTGAATGATCGCCGATTGAGATACGCGAACTTGCTGACATTGCAAAAATCTCGATAGACCGTGGCCACTACATTGTTCACGACCTTTTTGGATATGAAAAACATTCCGTTCGATGAGTGCCGCGTTTGTTGAATGTCGACCAAAAATGCCGAAGAATGAACTTTTCTCAAGAGGTTTCTGAAATCTATTGTGTTAAAAGTTGAAAAATAAAATGAAATATTGTCAAAAATTTTGTATTATCTTTGTCAGACCGAAAACTTTTCGAACCACCCTCGTACAGGGCTGCACTAAAGAATTCGTACACAAGAGCGTACACAATGACGTTTGTAAAGTATGATTCTTTAGAAGACTTGCTGCCGAATTTCAGACGTATAAGTTTATTGGTTATTGCTTGGTAATAAAGTAAAGTAAACAAGTTTTGACATTTTCTAAAAATGGAAAAAAAAAGAAGTTCGAGCTGTCATAAAATACTTCGTTAAAAAAGATTTAATCCCCACGGACATACAAAAAAAGTTACCTTCCACCTTAAAGGATTCTCGTCCTTCATATTTGACGATAAAAAAGTGGGCGGCTGAATTTAAACATGGTATGAAATCAATTAACGATGATGAACACTCAGAACATCCAAAAACCGCTACGGCCGAAAAAAATCGTCTCAAAAATTCACAATGTAGTATAAATGATCGTCGATTGAGATACGCGAACTTGCTGACATTGTAAATATATCGATAGACCGTGTCCACTACATTTTACACGATGTTTTGGGTATGAAAAAGCTTTCTCCTCGATGCGTGCCGCATTTGTTGAACGTCGACCAAAAACGCCAAAGAATGAACATTCTCAAGACTCTTCTGAAATGTATTGTGCTGTAAGTTGAAAAATAAAATGAAATATTGTCAAAAATCTTGTATTTTCTTTGTCGGGAGAGAGCTTTTCGAACCACCCTCGTACAGGGCTGCGCTAAAGAATTAGCACACACGAGGGTGTCTTAAATGTATTAAGTTGCATTGAAAAATAATATGAAACTTTGTCAAAAATCCTGTCCTTTCACTGTCAGGCCGAGAACTGATCAGCCCACTCTCGTATTTTGTCAGCCATATTTCCAATGCGTTGATTTTGTAATTGAGGCACGTCCACTTTGAAGAGAATTTTTTTTATGTAGCATAATATTAAAAAACATAATCAGAATTTATCAGTTCTAATAGGGGAGACCGGGGCAAAATGAAGAGTGGGGCAAGATGACGAATGTCTTAATTTTTCCGTTTTCCGCTAGGTGGCAGCATCAACTGGACACTACTGGCTCTCCTATCGGCTGTTCGTTAAACAATACTATAGAGACGCTGAAATCGCCATTTTTGTGTCAGTTGTGAAGCTTTGATTGTTTTCCGCTGCCACGTTATAACTTTTATGCATGTGTAAATAAGCTCTGCTACAGATACAGGTAAGATATATCGTTCCTCTTTAATATTTATGAGTAACTTAGTTTAAATACTACCTATTATCATGAATAAATGTCAATTAATCGCCTTCCTTCATGGCAATGAAAACGAATATATTTAAACAGGCAGTCCGGGGCAAGATGACGAGCTCGTCATCTGGCCCTGTGTTTCGCAATTTATTAAACTAACTATGTTATCCATTCTATTTAAATCCTGTAAACGCTTGTTTGTCTGTGTGTTTGTTCGCACGACCTTGCGCTTCTATCTTTTCTGGGGCTAAGGGGCGCATGGGATCTGGGGAGGTGTCGTTCGAAAGGGGGTGACCAGAGGAAGACATTTTTGCCATCCGCTAAGCCCCCCCTAGCCTTCCGAAAGAAAAACCCTGTCGGGGTCCGTATCTCCACTTCCAAGCGTCCGATCGGTACGAGGAGAGTACCGCTCGACGGGGTCAAGACCTCCCCCTCCCCCGTTGGTCCCCCTCCTCTCAAAAAATTCAAAAAGCGTTTAAGGCCAACTTCCGGCATTGTGACCCACCAACAGAAGAATGGATCCAGTGCTGTAAATGTCAAGAGTGGTGGCATGAGGAATGTTCCAATTTTGAAAATGGCATTTTTATTTGTGACTATTGTTAGCTGCACAACTAAACACTTCAAAATTACGTTACAATCAATGCATTATGCTTAGTTTGATACTTTATAAGATGTAAAAACACAGTTATCATTTGTTAAACCATTCAACATATTCAAAAGATAAAATATGTTCAGTCTTTTTCAGTGTTGCATCTTGCCCCAAGGCCAAAGTCATCTTGCCCGAGTACTAAGGCAAGATGACGATTTGTTAATGTTATGAAAAATTAAAATTAACCTTTATTTTTTTATTTGAAATATTAAATGGTAATGTATTTAATACTACAAAGATATACTCTATCAGTTCATGTAAAATTAATTTTATTATTACTTCAAAATAAATTAATAAACAACAAAAATTGTTATCATAGTCATCTTATACAACTTATTACTGAATATATTTTTCTTACTGTGTTTTATGTTTTTCCTATAAAATTAAATTCATGCTTAGTTTCATTATAAGTTTTGTGTAAATAAAATAAAATATTTACTTTTTTAGGGGTTCCGTTCTTAAAAAGGAAAAACGGAACCATTATAAGATCACTCCTGTGTCTGTCTGTTCGTCTGTGAGAGCCCTTTTTCTCGTAAAATATGAAACGTGGAAAGTTCAAAATTGGGAAAGTTATAAAGCATTTTTACCCACATATTTTCAGATTATTAGCCATTCACAAATTTGTTTAGGTAAAATTTAGGGTGCTAATTAGGTTACTTGAAAAAAAAAATTTACTTTTGTATATCGTGTGGGGTATCGTAAGACAGATCACGTAATACCAAACTCATTTGATTTAATTTTAGGTATTATATTTTAAGAGATTTCGTCGAAAATTCTCTGCAAAAATATGTTCGTTCCCCTCTATTTCCGAATCTACTGAAATTAAAATTATGAAAAAATTAGAGGTAGTAGAAGTTTAATTCAACCTTACAGGAAAACTGTACAGATTTTCCTAGGTAACATAGTTTTTGAGAGAAACGCATTTTTCCATCACCCAAAAATTTTCTTTTTGGGCGGTCAGTGGGGGAGTTGACGGGTGCTCGAGATATATATCGACGCAGAATCAACAAAGGATATTTGATAACTTTTTTCGAAAAAAATTGTCGGTAATTAGACGAGATATTAATTATGTTACTTGAAAAAAAATTGTCTTTTTATGTATCGTGTAGGTTCTCGTTCGAAACATCTCGTAACATCGAACTCAAAAATATATATGTTTTAATTTTAGGCATATTTTCAGAGATATCGTTGAAAATACTGTAAACAAATGCCCTCCTCTCTCCTATTTCCAAATCTACTAAAAGTAAAATTATGAAAAAATTAGGGGTAGCCGTAGTTTATTAATTAATAAATAGTAATTAATAAATTCAATGTACGAAAACCTTTGAGCGCGAGTTCTACTCGCACGTGACCGATTGATTTATTGTAGTTATAATTATATTCCATTCAAAAACAATTAACGTTTTCAGCATATTATTGCTTTTGAAAGTGTGGAAAATCCATTGGCACAGAGCAAAACTATGCTTTATTTCAGCTAACATGGATAACCATTAATGCAAATTAAATTTACATAAAATTAGACCACGGAAAATATAAAATAAGTCTGATGTAAAATTGCTTATAATAATGGTTTTAAAGTACAACATATTAATAAATTAATCATGGATATCACCAATAATAAGAAACCAGAAAAGAAAGATGATTCGCAAAAATACAAACTTTATACTCTGCAATATTATCCAAGCTTTTTTGAAAAATTAAAACACAGCCTTAAACGTTTCAGTATCTGCTTAATAGCCAAACCACCTAAGAAATTAAAGAATATCATTTGCAGTAAAATTGACCCAATTAATTTTGAAAATTATTCAGGAGTATATGAAATACCTTTTATTAAAGAAGACGGATCTAAAAAATTACTACATAGGCATGACCAGCAGGAAATTTAATTGCAGAAGAAAAGAGCATATAGCTGATATTAAATACAATAGAAAAACTACAGCCCTGGCAAGATTATATCAAGAAGAAACCATCCAAATAAATTTCAATGAAAGTAAAATAATATTTCCCTCCAGTTTATACTATCCATCAATAATAAGAGAAACCATAGAGATACTCACGCGCAAAAATACAATATGTAACGATGCGGCATCTTTTAATTTACCGAAACTGTGGCTAGAATTACTCCATGGTCAAAGATATGAAAATAAACAATCAAATAAAAAATAATAGATAACGTGCGTAATTTTTAAAAAAGTACATGAAAATAATAACCTCAAAGCCCGTGCAGCTTTAGAATATTCTCATTTTGTTTTTGAAAATGACTCGGAAAGAGTCGAAACATGTAAAACAACTAATAAAAGTTATTTTAATTTATATTATAGTTGTTAATTTTACACCTTTAGCATTTAAAATATACTATTACAAGGTGTTATAATTTATTATATTGTTAAGTCTGATGTCTTTAAAAATATTCGTAAAATATTTTTACGAGTTTTTTTTAAACACATTCAAATGCTATCCATTCAATGTATAGCGATAACATAAAATGGACTGACCCCACTGTAAAAGTAATCGGTTCATTTAGGAGAAAAGGGGGTACTCATGAACAACGTCCATTTATATCTAATTAACAAAAAAAAAAATCATTTAAAAAATTGTCAATAATCGATATTAATCCTATCAACAATTGACATTTTTAAAAAGATGCTCATCTGATGTTAATTAGAGGAAATGGTTGGTTGGCTGGTTGTAGAAGGTTTAATGGCACAAGGTCTAATTGGGGACAAGCTGCGACATATAGGAAATGGTTATAGTTCACATGTGTCCATTTTATCTTATAGGAAAAAAAAAGTTTAAATACGTAATAATACAAAAGGAAATATTGAAATATAAATAAATTTATATAAATTGACAATCCTTTAAAATTAGTAAATTTATAAGAATGTATATGCCAATTTACAGATCAACGGAAATAAATTAATGAAAACGAATACATATCTTTTTTTTATCATAAGCATAGATGCTAACCTTCCAACTTTTTTTCATGTCAGTTAAAGATATTTTAAATGGAAAAGTTTATTCAATCAATGAAATAAAGCAAACTAGATGCTACCCGTAAAAACTTGACGGTAAATAACTTGAAAGCTCCTTTAGAAATATACTTTTATTTTTAATTAGCTGCTTTTAAATTATATTGTGTAAGCGATTTCTATAGATGTAAAACGATAGATTGTGCTGTCAGTCCAGCCTACTCAACTAATGAAGTGAAATAATTTTAAGCTTGTAATTAACATCCTGTTATACTTGAATTATTTTAGCAAGAATTTAACTAAAATATTAATTGAATGATTTATTTTTACTTACTACAGTCTCAAAAATAAAAAAAAATATATATATATATCAATATTTAGTATTTTCTATATATTTTTTTAATTACGCGGCCTTTAAAATTTTTCATTAATTTTACTTTTATCAGCCTGACTCTAAAACCCAGATAAACCATGATACCAAGCTCTCTTTAAAATTTTGCAAAAAAAGATGCATGTTTAGTAGTGAAAACATGAGTTCTTTAAAGAAGAAGGAAAAAAAAAAAGCTTTAACTTTAAACCTTAGAGCAAAAATATATTAGAAGGTCATTAAATCAACCCTTTTCAACCCCCCTGGGCTAAGGCCCAGGACACAGAATAGGAAATCTTAGAATTCTATTGTCTGTGGCCTAGGGGTGGTGATACAGGCTAATCAATCAAGTTCCCCGTTTCGAGGGGAGAATCCTTCAAAAAAAAAAAAAAAAAACGTCGACGCATGCGTATAGAACCCATTTTCGCACGAGTTGACAGAATGCCTCTTTCGTTTTAAATATATAGATTACCACACAGTACCATTTTATTAAATAAATTAAACATATTTAGTCGACTTGGAAGCCATATCGGAAGGTTATCTGTCATGTATGTGAATGAAACTATGATTTATGAATCATAAAATACTTCTTCTCCTTGATTCTTTTATCTTCTTTAATACAGTCTCTAAAAAAGTGTTATAAATTAATTTATTATCCATGCTTAGTTATCTTTGTATCACACTGTGGAAATCTTCTTATAATTACTTTTCTTTTTAAGAGGTATTTAAATATGGTTGAGAATTTCACAGGATGAATTATTATTAAAAGTTCTTTCGATACAGAATAATATAATATTGATTGATATACCTTGTTGATAGTAAACTATTTCACAGAAGGTTATAAAATATTAAATATATAACAAAAAAAAAAAACAATATTTGCAGATTACCGATAATCCCGAATGATGGGAAATATCAGTTCCGTATTTTTAAGTGTTAATACATATAGTTTCAACTTTTATTGATTTTCAAACAGTAAAATTTAAAAGACAAACGAACGGTTCTGTACTTACTAGATTAAATTACTACGGATATTAAATAAGGTGTGACAATTAATTTCCGGGAATGGTGAAATAACTTCCGAAATATGAATGTGCAGTACACAACTGTTTAATATCTTTCGAGGTAGTGGACTGTTTCAATCGTTTCAGGCTCACGCACGTATATCGGTGATCTACTGTTCGGATCATCTTCGACGCTTTGCCGATCATTACGAAAACGTCAAAACTGGGGCTACATTATACAAGCTGAATCATCAAGCATTTTATTGCCCACTAAGACCAATCAGTGATTGCTTCCCAAGCGGCGTGGCCAAACCTTCTTCTTCTACGGGCAATTATATGGCGGCATGCGTCAGCCGGGATTGTAGTAGCCTTAGTCAAAACCATTCAAAAATGAGAGAACGTGATAATGCGTCATCACCGTACAATTGCTCCAACATTTTGCGTGTTTCGTTAGCACTTATTCCCAATTTGAAACAAAATATAATGTTTATTATCTGCTTCATTATTTTCACTTCAACAACAATGAACTGACAGCGAACGTTTCAACTGCAGAATGTAAAACGAGAATAACGCGCAGTGCAGATGTTGTGCGTAGATACGTGATCATCTAAATATCATACTTAACCAACAAACCAACATTTAATTCTAATAATTATTCCTACAGTCTTGTAAATTAATTTCTTACCTTGTAAGTTTCAAATAATACCAACCTTTATAAACAATTGAGCATGAATGTACAGTCGAACGAACAAGAGTAAAACGAGGATACTGTCACAGCGGGAAATTTGAACATAAAAAATGGTTCATAATTTCACCCTCTAAGGGGCTGTGATGTTTGCATAAAAGAAATTTAATTGGTTATAGACAAAAATATTTTAATCAGAAGTATGTTTTGAGAACTAGCTAAGATGAAGATATTTTAAAGGTACTTTATAATCAATTCGTTGAAAAATATTTAAAGAAACCTGAGTCTTATAAATATTTATATAAAAAGGCAGGAAAGCCCGCAAACGCCCAGAGGGATAGACTATATTATTATTTTCATGCTTTTTAAGAGCGACAATAGCAAGATCACAGCTAATACGAGCACAAAATGTGTCCATTTCAATGTGATTTTCGGAGAAAATTAAAATAGAATTAGGAAAAAAGGGTTCTTTTCTTATCGAACGCTGTTCTCTTTCATCGAAAATATTTCTACATTACAACGGTCTCTGTTAAAATGTAGTTATTTATACGTTTTACCAAACAAAATTTCTTCCTTCAAGGGGAACTACCGCCCAAGAGAATGCGATGGAACTTTCTGAGGTGTTGAAAGAATGAAAAAAAAAAAAAAAAAAAAAGAGAAAGAGAAAGATAAAGACGCTTCAAATATTACCCTTTTCTAACACATACAACTGAGCCATATGAAGGATTCAGTATGGGAGAAAAGCTGTATTTGATCATTTCTTCCAATCCGGAGTCTGGGAGATATTAAGCAGCCTTTTCGTGTTTCTTATTGCAGTGTAAAAACGATATGTTTAAATCAATAGCTTGAAAATTGCAGTGACTATTACAATGTTAGCAGAAATGTTTCGGGGAAAAAAGGAAGATTTTTTTTTTTTTTGCATTATTTTACGTCATTTTTGATCTTTGAATTTTCTGTTTCTTTAGAGTATTTGACTTCAGTACTGTAATTTTGTCTAACGGAAAGACACGTCTAAAGAAAATGATACTCACAAATCTAAGACTGAGAGTTTTATGTTAATTTGAACAGGGCGATATTTAGAGGAATTAATAGTAGTGGTTAATTTAGTTAAGTGTGTGTTTTAAATATATTTATTAGTTTGTTTTATTCAGTCCAACTGTATATGTTGTTTTAAAATATGCCATGAAATTAAGATTTATTTCTCATAAAATAATACTTTTCAAATTTTCGACTTTATCAGAAAAGTTTCTCTGAAATTATAAATTATTATCCATTTTTAGGTGCGGTTGCAAGTATATAAATACGTAGCATCTATAGTCGTCGTACTGTCCGTCTGTCCGCATATAACAGCAAAACACCTACACAACCGAATGGTTTGAAATTTAATATATATACAATCGTTGCAGAATTTTGTCGAGTCATTCCCAATTTTTATGAAAATCGAATGAAAACTTAAAAATATATTAATAAAAGTTTTCTTCTTTTTTTTTTAAAATCCTATCATACGTAATTAATTCATTCATATCCCATGATAGGTATTGATTCTATGTTGCCATGGTGATTACATCCTATTTATGATAGAGTCATATTATTTTTGTATTACTGAATTTAAAAACCGAATTTATGTACTTAAATTGTTTAATTATAGCAATCCTATAATCTACCGACAATTTTTTGGATAGATGTTTCCGGAGAAATAAATTCAAGAGATATTAAAGGAAAAAAAGAATCTAAATATGGATTTCAAGTTCTGAAATTTTCAAAATTTTCGAAAATTAGTTACCAACACATTTGTTACCACCAATAAATGTGTCTGAACTTGACTCTGGTGATTATTTCAAGAATTACGGAGCAAAAGAAAAAAGAAAATATAAATTTAAGAAGGCGCACTCAAAAGGGTGCATTGAGAACTCGAATGTTAAAAACTTCCTGAATTTATCATATTGTCAGTGGCGCCATCTGTCTTAAGCTATATTCCACTGAATTAATTAAGCGTTGTTTCTTCCCTGGATGAGATATTAAGTGTGAAATAATATCAGAAAATTAAGCACATACAAAAGTGTCACATATACATAGTGTTGAAATAAAAGTTAATTTATCATTGAAAATTAAATTTCATTCTTTTGTTTGTTTTAAATGCATTACTGCACTTCATGATTAATGAAACATATTGTATGGAAATATATTTTCTTTATTTTGAAAAGAAATATAACCATGTTTTTCAAAAGATAAAGAAAATTTTTCTTTTGTTCGAAATTATTTTGATTGCTCCATTCTCTAAAGCAACATCTCAAACAATGTTTATCCATGATTAAATGTTAGTAGATTTATTTTTTATCAATTTGATAAAGAACGATTAACGAATAAAGAAATTAGATAATGATAAAAACCTCTGTTGACCTTATTCGGTTCAATGTGAAAAAAAATAAAGGAAGCTGAAAAAGAAAAATTGACTAAGTATTCAATAGAAATTCAAGTTCTTTCAGTTGGTTTAAATATAATTAGCACGTCGTGGCTTAGGTAAATAAATTTGCATACAGATAGTTTGATTCTGTAATATAATACAGAAATAGCACGACATACCAGATTTGCATTTTAGTATTAAACTAAAATTTAGAAAACTATACTATTTTAATTTTTCTTTAAAGAACAAATTATATTATGTGATTTCGCTTAAATAACTTTTTGTTGAGAAGTTAAACAATTTCCGCTGAACAATAAATATTAATATACAGGGTGCTCGAATAGTCTGGAAACGGTCGAATAACTCGAGAAATATACATAGGATTGGAAAACGGAAAATATGTGTCAGTATTTTTGAAAACTCTATTTAGGGATATCAAAGTTATGGCCAAAAATGAAATCACCGAGCACTGATGCAAAGGAAGGAGGTTAAATATATGAAGTGTGTTTCATTCGCCAATACATTCTTGTTCTTAGGGACCAATTCTGAACTCAGTCGGTGTGATTTCGATGAAATGTCTTGTTGCCATGAAAATAACGAATTCTTCGATATAACGACAGCGTTCAGAATTTGGTATGAATTTAATAAGCAGTACTCGAGTGGGCAGACGATTTTATATTTATAAAGACTGCATTGGTGGATGAGATCCGCTCCATATATTTAAACTCCTTCCTTCGCACCATTGCTGGGTGTCTTCTGCTTCTGCCTCGATTAGACGCATATTGCTCGCAGCGCCATCTACTGTTGGTAATTCAAACTAAAAATCAGGAATCGCAGTAAAAAAAACTCCCGACATCTTAAATAACCCTCCTGCACGAATTTTTTAAACATCTGTTTGCAAGTTATTGAATTTGAAAATCAGTCAGGGCATTTTAGGACACCCGGTAGTAAACAATAACGAAAATTTTAATCACGCTTATTTTTTATGGGAGGGGTGGGCAGTATTTTCAGAATCGATGGAGACTCTAGCAGTGGACACTCAATCAATGAACTTAATATTTTTAAAAATTAATCGTCACATTTATTTAGTGATGTATGTAAAATTTTTCCGAAATATTGATAATCACACTTTTCTTTCTAACTTTAAGTAACGAAACGTTTGGATGCAAAGTTTACAATTTACTTTCTGAATTCATGCCATTTCCCTAAATACGCATATTTTATAAAACGGCTAAGTATTTCACTAGCATTGGACTTACAAAACTAACCTATTTTGTCACATTGTTCTAGGTTAATTGTACGATGAGTTATCGTGTTCATAGCTTGGCCTTCTTTTTCCGAAGCGCATCTGACATCAGATGTCTTGCCGTCATTTTTTTTTAACAAATAAAAAATATATTTATCTACGTTACTATATGTATAATAATTCCGTGCGAATTAATATATACGATTTAAATTTCTTAAAAGTAAAAAAAAAATCCAGAAAAAAAATTTAGGGCATCAAAGGTATGTTAATCCTTAACTCCACCCATTCATCATATTTAGTGCGAATACCTTAATCAGTGCATTAAAACTGATTTTTGGCGGAATTAAAGAGATGAACTCAAAATTAAAAACTTTAATTAAAGACAATAATTCAGTCATTTTGAAAATGAAATATTTTATTATCGCTGTTAGGAAAATATATTTAAATTTTCTTTGATTTCATTCTATTTAAAATTTACGGATACTCTTCAAGAAAATTTAATTAAAGGTCGACGGTTTAATTTTTCTTAATTTGCATGATAATAAAACATTTTTATTCCATCTAACCAAAAGAATTTCATTATTTTATTCAGCTACCGTATTTTTAATTTTTCTTTAGAGCAGCATTTATAACAAATACATCAGTGATTAAAAAGATGAAATTTTCTTTTCTCAATCGGCTTTATAAAAATGCATTAATTAATAAATAAATTACAGTATAATTAAAAACTGTACGTGACTTTTAACAAATCCGCTCAAATGTATGAATACGAAAATTAGATTTGAGATTGAATGTCGATTGACGCTCCGTGAATTGCTTTAAATATATTTATTATTGTAACTGAAAAAAGATACAATTTTGCTATGTGATAAACCCCATTATTATTTATATATAAAAAAGAAATCATCAATCTTTCAACACCGTATGATAAAATCGCATGTTAATCTTACAGGAAATGAAAAAGTTTAGACTTATTTTTAAATGAAAAAAAATATATATATTATTTTACAACTTTAACCAAGGAATAAGACTAATAATATTTTAAATTATAAGCGTAATGATTTAAAATTTAATGACACAAATGTAAATATCTTCATTAAACTTTAAGAAATTGCAGAAAAGAAGATCATCTCTCTTTAAGCTTTATAAAAAGTGATAATCATTGTTGTCCGCGTAGTTTTGACTGTGTTTTCTTCAACCATTAGTTACGTGCTCTTCAGTTATTGAATTAAAATATCATTTTCATCAGGCTATTTCGTTTTACCAAAAGAGAATGTTAATTGCGAAGTAAGCTTTAAAAATGCACTTTTAAATGATAGCAACAGTTTCATTGTGGGAAATAAATCATTATTAAATAAATTACACATAACAATATATAAACAGTTTCAGTAATTTCAAATGTGTTCTTATTTAAAAATTCTAAAAACTAGAAAAAAATAAAACAAAAATATGATGAAATAAACTTTTAAACACATAATCTACATATATGCCAATATAGAAATATCTTAATGGCCGTTTCCCTTTCCGGCATAAAGCTAACTATTTCAAACATTATGCGCCAGAAGTTCGACTGCTCAAACTGAGTAAAAACTGAGATATCCAGTTTCACCCGACAACACAAGCTTTACCCTATTTTTCCCTACTTATATTCATCTGACAAACCTAACGCCATTAATTTTTATTACATTCATTTAAAAAAAAAAAGTGTCATTATATGTATTCTATGCACTGGAAGTCGTTATGCTGACATTAAATATCTTTCAATACGTAACTTTAAAAACCTAAATTCTCAAAAGTTGAAAGTGATAGGTACTAATGCAGAATTGTCCGTAATTTTGATCGAACCAAAATACAATAAATCTGCTAGGCTGATATAAAAGTTGGTATCATTCAGTTTTCATTTGAAATAAATCGCATAGAAAAATGAATAAGCAATGTAGGTTCTCTTCCTTAATACAGCTATTGTACAGCATTGATTTTTTCCACGATCGTGATGCTTCTATGTTAAATGACCTGATCTCGTTCTGGCAGTGAAAAGCAGTAACCTAACTTGTTGTTTTAAGAAGTAATTCTTTCATCATTTATATTTTATGTGACATTTTCAAATATGCAATGAAAATCAAAATTAATTGCTTTAGAAGAATTCATCTGCATTTTGCAGAAAAAGATTTTTTATGCTTATGTTTTGGGATATATAGACATCATTTTTTTCTTGTATCTATAAAAAAAAAAATTCCAATTATTTTCGTTTTAAAAAGCATAAAGATTATTTTTACATTCACAAATGAAGATCTGAAGCTATCTTTCTGTTGTTAATAAATACACCCAGAAAAAGGAATTGATTAAAACTGCAAAACATGTTTTGTTGAGTACATTTTGGTTATTTTAGCAAAATTTTTAGTTGAAGTAAAAACATTGGTTTTGTTGCTTGAACAAAAAAATATTGTTAACACTCTTAGAAAATTTTAACAGAATTTCATCAATTTTACTTGAATTAACAAAATCTGTTTTTATTTTTATTTTACAATAGCTTTGTAATTTAAATTTGTAATTCCAGCAAAATTTTGTTGTTTTTGCAAAATTTAAATTGTTGTGTAGTAGCCACAACTCTCTCACGTAACTCGATTTATTTGACTTATATAGCTATATAATTAAAGTTATTAACATAATTTTTGAATAATTAAAATTTTTTTTCATTGGGACTGACCAAGGTAGTTTTAAAAATCCCCCTGTCTCATTTATTACTTTCTTCTATCTTTACAAGAAGAAAGTATTGGAATCATGAAAATTTTCGACTTCTTGTTTCCGACGGATTTTAGAAGGTCCTGAACACGATTTGACTGTTTTTAGAAAATGACTGTCAATGACTCTGTCTGTCTGTATGTGACAAAAATTTTGTGGACGCTGTATCTCAAGAACTAATGCACAGATTTCAATAAAACTTTATATTCAGTTAGTCTCTGATATAAATTGTTGCTGATTAGTTTTTGGTGTAAATCGCGCAACAGGTGGCGGTGCTATGTTGCATTTTTCGCGATTTCTGCAATAGCTCTATCTCATTTTCAGCTGTGAATTACGCCTGTAATATTTGAATAATAACCAGTAAATTCTTATCCTGCTTTTTGCAGGCGTGATTCACTGCTAAAATGAATTAAAAATTAACTATGTGTTGCCGTATGCTGGGCTTCCTGTTTTTCGCAGAAATCTGCGTGCTCCTGATGACATTTCCATCTTGTGTTGCGGTTGCAGCCGGTCCGACATATATAAGAGTGAGAAATGTCGAGTTGGTATATCGTTCTTTGTAGCTCAGTGGTAGAGCCTCAGAGCGCTGTTCTGAGGACCCGGGTTCGAGTCCTTGCTTGGGGCATTTTTCACTCTGTCAGTTTACGCTTGAAAAAAAGCAGGAAAAAAATCACTTGTTGTTATTCAAGGATTACAGGCGTGTAATTCGCTGCTAAAAATAGTTAAAATTGCATATTTAGATTGGTTCATTTAACAAAAGTTTTTGTAGTATAAACAAAACAAGTTCGTAATAAAACATATTTTATTATTTAAACAAACAAAATATATTTTGTTAAAAAAAGAAAATAGATTGCTAAAATAACACATAGCATATATCTATGTAACAAAAATAATTTTGTTAATTCAAGTAAAATTGAACCATTTTACTTGGATCAACAAAACTTTTTTTTTTTGCTCACGATACAAAATTTTTTCGTTGGAATTGCAAAATAAAACCATAATATTTTTTTTGTTGATTCAAACAAAATTTCCATTGACTAATATTTAAACGAAAAGTTTTGTTGGATCAACCAAATTTTTGTTGATTCAACAAAACTTTTTTCTGTGTGTGTTTATATGAATGTATGTATATGTTGCTTTAATAAATCTTTTTTTGTTTTATAGTGAAAGGCTCTTAATTGATAAATTATCTTTTTTAGAAAATGATTTTGAAAGAGTCATTTTAGAAGTATGTATTTTGTGTACTACTCATTTTCATAAAATAATAAATTGTATATAAATGGGTGTAATCATAAAATGTTTATTGCATAATTTATACAGGTTTATGCATTTATAGATAAAATTATTCTAGTTTCACTAGTAACGGTACAATAAAATGATCATGATCATAATTAATACTCATATAAGTATCCTGCAGTGTACTGTATTAAAAATTTATTTAATTAAATTAAATTAATTTTTAATCATAAACAGAAGCGTTAGTATTCCTTAATGTATGTACATAGGTGCCAGGCGTTACGGATTTTCATTACCACTATTATTTAAAAAAAATTTTCGCTTTATGTAATTGTAAAATATTGGAGAAAATCTACGACTGAATAAGACGACCAAATTTTAAAATAAAAGTTGTATGCATAACCCTTGGTACCTACAGGGTGTTTCACAAAGGACCCCTAACTTTAAAAATCAATAACCCGGAAACGGTGATAGATAGAAACACGAAACCAGTGGTATGTTTGTAGCGGCCATCTTAAAATGTCCGCTGTGTGGTACAGCACGAGGGAAGAAGTACAACTGTTTTAAAACCAAAAACTGGTTTATTAACACAATCAGTAGGGAGTTTGAGCGAGCTCCACGAAATTTTCCTAAAAAATTAAATTAACTAAAGAGTTCTTGCTAACACTTGTAGCTTAAACAAAAACGAAACAATATAATTAAACCTTAACCTTTTTAAATATATAATCACGATTCAATACTCTTATCCTTCAAATTACATAAGCACTGATGCAGGTTCAAGTCAGCTTTATCACTGCATAAAATTCCAGTATAAAAATACTAAGGCTGATTATTAATCACGAGACTCGATGCGAGGTCTCAAGGCTAAACCTAAATCTCAGTCGCAATATTCAACTTCCCAGGCCAAGTCTCTGCTGAGCGCTCACCAGCTCCTCTGAGCTCTGCACTCAAGTCAAAATTCGCTGCTTATATACTTCAGTGTCGACCGACCAGCTCCAGAAAATTTGCATAATCGAAATTACACGGCGACTCACAATTTCAGGGATTCAGCTGTCCTTCGAAAGTTAAAGAAAGATAGAGAGCCTTTATAACTTGTACGCACATAGTCGGTTAACGGACAAAAACGATCTCATTCACACATTGCCTACTCACGTGATGCGAGTAGTCAATACCTTACAACCCCTCCCGGAAATTGTGAAAGAAAAAGCGGTGGTTGAATGCAGACCATCGTCTTTTTCTTTTAAAAATTTAGAGTCCAAAAAAATGAACACAACATGTGACGGGTAAATTTAAATTTTGAATCCAAATGTAAATTTTGTACTTTTAACCCATCACGCAAAAACTGGTCAGATCGACGACACTTTCAACATAACCTCCTGTAAATGTGCAGTATCATGCAAAAGAATCTCACAAAATTTTCCTCATAAAATTTTCCTCACAAAATTCACAGCTTGCCAAAATAAATACGCAACTTTACCTGCAAAATTCCATGAAGTGCCGAAACAAATTGCAAAGTAGAACGTCACTACAAAACTATCTGTCAAAGAATAAAGTAGCTTTCCTAAAAATTCCCAAATTGCCAAAAACTCACATCCCCCGAAATTCAATGTAGATGACTCGCTCAAATACAATGGTCACAAACTAACAGCTAACAGAGCTGTGAAAGTGAAACAATTTTCTTTTATAAAATATAAAGGCATAAATATACATTACAAATTTCTTCAAGACTATTCTTCTTCTTGAGAACTAAAATATAAAAAAAACTTATAAATAGACTATCTGCTTCAAGATGATTTACTTCCTGGAACAAATTTCATTATCTACATACAATGTTACGTCAGAACTATGAAATACACTAACAATATTCATAATTAACAACAGCAGAACTAATAAGTAAGTTCCTAACTAGGGTATAACGAACAACACTTAAAACTTCATAACTAGTGCATAACCAACAACACTTTTAAAACGACATAACTTGCGAAAACCCAACATACAACACTAAACCGATAACGACCACGAACACGACCGAAGGGAGAAAGTTAGATTTGGTAACAATGTTAGTAAAGTGAAATAGAACGCGCGTGTCAAGGGCAACTCTTGACCGCAAAACACGTGCACGCCTATCCGCGGCGCGTGTAAAAAACCCATAATACTAAATTCATATTTCAAAATTCAACATATAGAACAATCATACACATAATATATACATAATTTATACATAGAATATTCACAGAACACTTATAGCACAATTATACAAGCAATTTAACAATCTCTCGAACATGAAAGCAGTGAATCTCGAAAGATGTTCTCTGACATCATAACTTAAATTTTGGCAAAAAAAATTTTGAACAGAAATTAAATGCACAACTTGTGAAGCCGAGATACAAAATCAAACAATGGTCGAAAGGTAACTATAACAGTTCAGCTGCTTTGTCCAGTCCATAGAACTTGTTGACATTTATATAGGCACTTTAAATGAAATTAATAAAAATGGAACGTCGTCACCTGATTTTATAGTGAAGATGAACTGGAAGCTTGTAGGCTCATAGAAGAACTCTGGCGGCGTCCCCAAAATCCTTGGACGAAACTCCGTTCTGATGCAGACTGGTAAGGAGAGGCCACTGTCGCTTGTCGTGCCTGCAGCCGGGTGTTGTAACCATGGCGACGTCCTTTGGGAGGAGCTCGTGTAGTGTCCACTCGACGACTGCTCGTAGATTCCACTCGACGACTTCTAGGCGGACTTACTGATTTGTCCATTTGATGATTGCTAGGCGGGCTTGTTGAAGTGTCGACTCGACGATTTCTAGGCGGGTCTCGGCGATGGTGCCGCTGGGCAAGATTGTCTCTAGGGTTGAAGAATGTAGTAGCGAAAGGCGTTCGTTTCCGTGAGGCTCCCGACATCGATGTGGAGGGCAAGGTCCGCTTTCTGCCGATTCTCCTGCGCCGTTTGGTTGTAGAGGGGAGATAGTCCATGCCACGTTTTCGTGCGTCACTTTGGCACTGTCGATGTGATGACTTCTGAGATGGTTGACTATCGGAAGATTCGTTGAGATCTGTTGGTGGATTGCCGTTCCGGCCTCTCTTGGCAGGAATGTCTGTCGATGACTTTGATAACCGTCTCTTGTGTTGTGGTCGATGTGACGTAGAAGGGTTCTGCATGAACTTCTTGTCTGGAGGCTTAGAACTACTTGTCGAGATCGAATGCGGGTGCTGTCTTTTGCCATATTTTCGAACCACTTTAGGTAATGTCTGTTCAGCTGGCTGGTTAACCCTGCCTCGGTTAACTTGAGGAAATTTACGTTTCATCTCCGTTCGTATGTTATCACTATCATTATTAGAAGAATTATTTGCATAAGAAGATTGACTGACGTAAGGAGAATGAGAGGTCTTTGACTGAGGCATAGAGGATTCACCGTCTGACGTTTGAGAACCATTTGAGCTAGTGTCCCTAAACTTATAAACTCTGACCTGATCCAAGTTTACCGTGGTATGACAACCGTCAACATCAATAATTAAATTGTTACCTTTAACTTCCAACACTTTATACGGTCCCTCAAACTTAGGTCCAAACTTAGCGACTCGTTTTTGCCGACTAGAACTCAACCAATGTTTTTCTAACAACACAAAATCACCAACTTTAATTTCCAACTCTCTCCGACGCATATTATAATACAACGCTTGTTTTTTCTGAGCCTTTCCCATTTTTATTTGTGCTTCCTTAACCAACTTATCGATGTCCTGAATCATATATTCATTTTCATTTCTCGAGATTTTAATCAATTGTTGAAAAGGAGTAATGA
Source organism: Maratus michaelseni (assembly GCA_963931845.1). Classification (NCBI taxonomy): domain Eukaryota; kingdom Metazoa; phylum Arthropoda; class Arachnida; order Araneae; family Salticidae; genus Maratus; species Maratus michaelseni. The sequence continues at coordinate 134,793,883 of OZ007588.1, read as the reverse complement.
TTTTCCGACCCAAAAACAACTCCGCAGGGGTTTTTCCAGTGGATTCGTGAACTGCCGTACGCAAAGCATAGGCAAAATGCTGCAAGAATTGGTCCCAGTTTGAATGATGAGTGCCAATAAAGGAAGAAATCATTTGAATGAGGGTTCTATTGACCCTCTCAGCCATATTGGACTGTGGCCGGTATGGAACTGTAAAAGAATGAGATATCTCCAGCTGTGTGCACAATTCTTTAAAAATTTCGGATATAAAACAGGGACCGTGATCACTAATTACCTGGGATGGTGCACCATATTTCGAAATAAAACAGTTAAACAAAGTGTTAGCTACAATTTTTCCTGAAGCTTTTCTGAGGGGGACATCAACCCATTTACTAAATTAATCTACAATTACTAATACAAATCTATATCTATTTCCAGTTAAAGGATAAGGACCAATTAAATCAACTCCGATACATTCTAGGGGAAAGGACTTTTTAATTGAAATTAGTTTGCCAGCTGGTCTTATGTTTTTATAGTTATATTTTTGGCATGTGTCGCAGCTGGAGACATAAGCGCGCACTGCTTCCCGCATTTTAGGGAAGTAGCAGGAGTCACATAATCTAGCGTATGTTTTCCTGACACCTAGGTGACCTGCTAAAGGGTTGACATGGAATTCGTGCAAGATGGCCTTACGAAGAGAAGCTGGAATATACACTTTTAATTCACCACGCGAATTTACAGTTTTTGAATAAAACAGAAGACCATCGATAATTTTGAAATTCCGGGACCAATTTTGGAACATATGCGCGTCCGCGCTTTGTACCATGTCAGCATCCTGTAAATAATTATATAACTGACCAAATTCCTCATCCTTTTTCTGTTCCTCTATAAGTTGCTCTCTTGACTTCAAAACCAACGACGACAAAACACAAACCTTAACCTCTTCAGCTATTTCAACACCCTCCTGGGGATTCCTCGATAAAGCATCTGCTACTGCGTTTTCCTTTCCGGCCCTATGCTCAATTACAATATTAAACTCCGCCAATTTCAAACACCATCGAACCATTCGAGACGATAAACCTTTTCCGTGCGTTAACTTTGTTAAAGCAGAGTGATCCGTAACCACTTTGACCGGGATATCACAGAAGAAACATCTAAATTTGTTCAAAGCCTAAATTACAGCAAGACATTCGCGTTCCGTAATTGAATAGTTCCGTTCCGCTGCATTTAAAATTCTAGACGCAAAAGCTATGGGGCGATCTTTCTGAGCTAACATCGCACCAATTCCGACTGCGCTAGCGTCACAGTATAATTCAAATTGTGAAGAGTAATCGGGATGAGCTAAAACCGGTGAAGAAATTAAAGAATTCTTTAAATGTTCGAAAGCATTTTGAGCCGCTTTCGACCAAACAAATTTAACCCTCTTTCGTTTTAAAGCATATAGTGGTTCGCAGATTTCTGAAAAATGTGGTATAAATTTTTTAAACCAAGCCACCATACCCAAAAATGTTGCTACTTGTTTCGCATTCTTTGGAGGTGCCATTGCCGCAATTGCATCTGTTTTTTGTTTGTCTGTTTGTATGCCCTCTTGTGTGATTCGAACACCAAGATATTTTAACTCTTTACGAATACATTTACATTTTTCTAATTTGACAGTGAGACCCGCGTTTCTGAGCAATGTGAAAACTTTACGTAATAAATTTATATGTTCCTCAAATGTTTCAGACATAACTATAATATCGTCGAGGTATACCAGAACTCCGAAACCAAGAAGGGGTTTCAGAATGGTATCCATTGCCTTCTGGAACGTGGCTGGAGCCCCCGATAATCCAAAACTCATGCGTTTAAATGCGAAACACCCATTATGCGTTATAAATGCTGTTTTAAGTATGTCTTCCGGTTTCATGCTGATTTGAAAATAACCGGAGGTTAAATCGAGTGTGGACATGAATTTAGTACTTTGAATATTGCCTAGTATGTCATCTATTACAGGAATTGGATACTGTGGATATTGGGTTATTGAATTGAGTTTTCGATAATCTATAGCGAATCTCCAAGCCTCAGGATCCTCAATGCTTTTTCCATTGTTTTTCCGACATAATACTACTGGTGACGCGTATGGAGATTCAATGGGCATAATGATGTCGTCGCGGAGCATTTTGTGAATGTGATAATTAATGATTTTCTGTTTGACTTTATCGTAACGGTATGGTTTGCTTGCTACTGGTGCATGTGAACCGGTATTAATTTCATGCCAGGAAACGTGCGTCAACCCCGGTTTGTCTGAAAACACTTCCCTGAAGTCATGTAAAAACTTACTAAATTTGCTTATCTCCCCCTTTGTTAAACCAGATTCACTTAAATCAATTGAGAGTGATGAGGACTCGTTTGTACAAGTATTCTCATCATTATTAACCTCCAGTGTACGTGAAAAGAAATCCAGGCTCATCCCTCTATCTTTCATGAAATCAACTCCAATACAATGTGCTTTTAATCCATCGAATACTAGAAATTGCCACCTCGCTTTAACCGACCGTATTTCTACATCCAAATCCACCAGACCTTTTATACTGCATTGTATCCCTTGAGCCGATTGAACCACTAAATTAACATGTCGCAACCTTTTATACGAAAAATATTTCTTATACACCTCAAACGATATAAAACTTTTATCCGCGCCTGTATCCAGAATACTTTTCACCACTATTCCACTCAAAACTATTAACAACTCAGGTAATTCCACTGGGTTAACTACTACCGTGTTTAAATCGATCACAGAAGGCTTTGAAGAGTTAACCTGTGACTGCTGACCTTCAGCACAACAGCCACCTACCAGTTTAACCCCTGCTGACAATTTCTAGCCTTACCAGATCTTTCCTCTTTACGCTGAACGACTTTTTCGCCAACCACCAACTGTCTAACCCTGGACGAACTATTCTGCCGAGGGTTAACCTCGTTCCTTCTATCCAAACCATTGCTATTGCGACTGCTCACCCCCTCATTTCTTCTGAAACCATTATTATAAGTTTGATCATAATTCCGTAAACCACCACTAACTCTTTGAAAATTTTGCCTATCCCCATAATTAACTGGACCACGAACATTACGACCATTATATTCAGTATCATAATTCCTGGACCTATTAATAAACCTATCCCCCTCGTTGAATTCTCGTGTGGTTCTCGGTCTATGGTGATCCGCCTCATGTCGCGCTTCATACTTTATTAATAATTGATAGAGTTCAGCTGTATTCGCTGGGGCACGCAGTTCGATAAAGTCCTGGATTGACACTGCGAAAAGAGGAAGCAGAATATCCATCAGCTCCTGATGAGTAACGTCAAGTGCCAACTTGTTTTTTAATTCGAGCTTTCTCAGAAAAAATCCGGACGCTTTTTCGTAAATAGTCTGGCGTTTACAATAGAATTCACGTCTTAATTCCGCTGCATTACGCTGATTAGGAAAGGCTTTAGTTAACTCCGAGCATGTTTGCTCAAATCTTTTCGCGTCATCGGTCACCAAGAAACGTCCAATGTTCTCAAGCCAAAGCAAGGCTTCATCCTTTAGAGAGCATTTCAATACTACATATTTGTTTTTATCCGGAATATCGTTAAAGGCAATATAATCGTTCAATTTATTTAAAAATTCTGTGACATCAGAATGTCCGGCAAAGTAAACTCTGGGGACTATCTCTCGTGGATGTGGGCCATCGTACAACCCGTGAAGTTGGGCGCCATTTGTAGCGGCCATCTTAAAATGTCCGCTGTGTGGTAGAGCACGAGGGAAGAAGTACAACTGTTTTAAAACCAAAAACTGGTTTATTAACACAATCAGTAGGGAGTTTGAGCGAGCTCCACGAAATTTTCCTAAAAAATTAAATTAACTAAAGAGTTCTTGCTAACACTTGTAGCTTAAACAAAAACGAAACAATATAATTAAACCTTAACCTTTTTAAATATATAATCACGATTCAATACTCTTATCCTTCAAATTACATAAGCACTGATGCAGGTTCAAGTCAGCTTTATCACTGCATAAAATTCCAGTATAAAAATACTAAGGCTGATTATTAATCACGAGACTCGATGCGAGGTCTCAAGGCTAAACCTAAATCTCAGTCGCAATATTCAACTTCCCAGGCCAAGTCTCTGCTGAGCGCTCACCAGCTCCTCTGAGCTCTGCACTCAAGTCAAAATTCGCTGCTTATATACTTCAGTGTCGACCGACCAGCTCCAGAAAATTTGCATAATCGAAATTACACGGCGACTCACAATTTCAGGGATTCAGCTGTCCTTCGAAAGTTAAAGAAAGATAGAGAGCCTTTATAACTTGTACGCACATAGTCGGTTAACGGACAAAAACGATCTCATTCACACATTGCCTACTCACGTGATGCGAGTAGTCAATACCTTACATGTTTATTAAAAAAATCGTAAGAATCTTATACATAAATCTCAAAATTTAGTTAAAAATAGAACCGATAGATGGCGTTGAGAGCGTTAAGAATCCTTCTAAAGAGACTTCAGAAGGATTGAAAGATTAGCGTCGAATGATTTCGCCATTGAAATCTGACCGCTATTTGCGTATAGTGAAAATAATTCCGAAAGTGATGTATACCGTGGTGGAACGTGTGTTTATTGTGTTGGAGTACCACTGATTAAATCAGAGCCCTACTGCCACAAGCAGGACTTTTCAAAAGCGATTTCAAGTAGCAAAAAGCCCACATGGAAAAACAATTCCTGAGCTTTTCATAAAAGTTCAACAGACAGGCAACGTGTCCGATGCGAATTATTTTTACTGTACGCTAATAGCGGTCAGATTTCAGTGGCAAAATCTTTGACGGCTAATCTTTCTATGCTTCTGAAATCTCTTTAGAAGGATTCTTAACGCTCTCAGCGCCATCTATCAGTGCTAGTTTCAACAAAATTTTGAGATTTATGTATAAGATTCTTACGATTTTTTTTAATAAACATACCACTGGTTTCATGCTTCTATCTATCACCGTTCCTGGGTTATTGATTTTTAAAGTTAGGGGTCCTTTGTGAAACACCCTGTATATATATATATATATATATAGATATATATATATACAGAGTGTTTCTAAACTCATGGTACAAACTTTAAGGGTAGGTAGAGCACATAGTAACAATCATTTATTGTATAGGAATGTATGGGACCAAGTGACACATTAAGGTAAAAACACCAGGGGGGCAATTAGGCCCCTTTTTTAATTTTCAAAATTTCTCATTTATACCAGAAAATTTTTATGCTATCCATTTCTTGACATTTCATAATTACTTAACAATAAAATTCTTCTTTGAAAATTTTTGGTATAAAATCGAAATTTTTGAATAAAAATAAAAGCGCAAAACTGGAAAACTTATCAAACGAAATACATGAATAAAAAAGATAAAATGTTTATTTACAATGTAGTTTACAAGTAAATAATAATGCATACAATAATATTACAAGAAGTGTTCAAAATTGCGCCCACCAACTGTGATGCATTCTTCGCAGCGTCTGTGGAATGATTGGCGTACACTTCTAAAGATGTCAGGCACTTCTAAAGATGCCTAAAGATGATGTCCGCACACGTGCAGCAGCTTCGGATATGCGAGATGCTAGATTTTCGTCTGAGTCAACTGGAGACTCATAAACAAGACTCTTCAGATGTTCGCATAAAAAGAAATCAACGCTCGATAAATCGGGAGATCGCGGTGGCCAAGGAACTGGTCCACCACACCCAATCCATCGCGTCCCAAATGTGGCATTCAGGTAACTGCGCACATCAGTGGTGAAGTGCGCGGGCGCTCCATCATGTTGAAACCACATCCGGTTACGAATGGCGATCTGAACATCATGCAGCAGTTCTGGTAAAACCAGTTGCAAAAAAAAATAAGGTAACAGCGACCATCCAGACTCTTTGGTAGTATGTATGGGCCAATCAAATAATTATTAACAATACCCGCCCACAAATTCACAGAAAATCGTTGTTGATAAGCATGATTCCGCGTTGAATGTGGATTATTGGTTGCCCAAAGATGGAAATTGTGCTCATTAAATACACTCTCGCGTGTAAATATTGCCTCATCTATAAATAGAATATGAGCAGTAAAGTCTGGCGGCAATACATGTTGCTGCAAAACCCACTGGCAAAAGTTCAAGCGCAGAAGATAGTCTTCCGGATTGAAATTTTGTACACGTTGAAAACGGAAGGGATGAAATCGATTTTCATTTAACACTCTCCAAACGGTCGGATGACTCACACCTAAATTCTGTGCAGCAGCTCTTGTACTTGATTCGGGCCTTTCACTCACAAAATTCAAAATAATTTCTTCCAGGCTTGCACTGCGTACAGCTCTTTCTCGCACAGTTTCCTGTCTGGTGACGTGATAGGACCTGTTTCAGAAAGTTGACGGTGTAAGCGCTGAAACATTCTATGATCAGGCATTCTTCTGCGAGGAAACTGCTCCTGATACATTCGTAGGGCAGCCCTGGCGTTACCATTTGCACGACCATACATGAAATGCATGTCGGTTTTTTCGGCATATGTAAAGTCTTCCATGACGAGCGATAGCACAATTAAAAATGGCGATTTCTTCTACTTGAATGCATGGTATTGAACGGCGACCAGTCACTTACTGCCCTCTACCGCCAGTGGAGTCAACCAAAAACTCCATTTCTATTTCAAAAAATTTCTATTTCTATTTCTATTTTCAATTCAAAAAATTTCGATTTCATACCAAAAATTTTCAAAGAATTTTATTATTAAGTACTTATGAAATGTCAAGAAAAGGATAGCATAAAAATTTTCTGGTGTGAATGAGAAATTTTGAAAATTAAAAAAGGGGCCTAATTGTCCCTCTGGTGTTTTTACCTTAATGCGTCACTTGGTCCCATACATTCCTATACAATAAATGATTGTTACTGTGTGCTCTACCTACCCTTAAAGTTTATACCATGAGTTTAGAAACACCCTGTATATATATATTTATATATATAATAACCCTATAGCTTCATTTTAAAAACATAAAGAGACGATTAATGCAAGCTCTGATTATGTTGCTAATAAATATTTATAAAGACAATGCTTTTATAAATATTGTTTTCTTTCTTAGTCAATGAATTTGAATTGATAATTTTTGGAAGTTAACAAACGAACTTCATCCAGGCTTTTAAAGAGCGATTTTGAAATAGGCATTTTATGCATTACTGAATCCCGCCGAAACAGATTTTCTCACGAATAAGTATTTATGGTTTTATTTATAGGATTATTCCTTTTTAATTTTTAACGTGCAATAAAGCCATCCTATTCTGAAGCCTTCAAACTTTTTTTTTTAGATTTATTTAATAAACTGACCTTAATTCAGGATTCATTCCAGTAAGCAATATTTTCCATTAAGCATGCCAGATTTGGTATCTAAACATGATGTCTTTTCATATGACTGATGGAATAATTCAAGTATAATTTTGTGTTTTAGAGCGATTGAGAGGTTTTGCTTATAAATATGGCAAATGGGAGGTGTTAGGGTTGAAGGCATATCGTGCTCCTCGGCCTAACTGTTCGGAGTTTTCCATGGTTTTCTTCGTAAATTTGGGTTAGGTTTTCTTTGAAAGAAACCCACATAAAACAATACGCCCCTCATCATATATCCGCACGCAGATAATCGGAAGTATCAAAAACAAAACTACTACTTGGCATTTTGACGAGGTGATAGCACGAGTATCTATGTACTGTTAATTCGATATAATGCTAACACCTTACGGCATAAAGCGCGGCGCCGAGTGGAGTATTTGATGCAAAATTCTGTCCAAACAGACAGAAATTGAAATTTGCTGAACAATTGTAAAAAGCATATTTTATAATATCTGACTTACTGATGCATCGATCTATGTGTATATCAGGATTATGAGTCATATCCGTCGGCCCCTAGCCTCAATTGAATTCAAAGTTTATTTGTGTGAAGAGGTGACTTTCTGTTATGTTTCAGCTTTGTTATTGTGTCTAAATGTCTCCTTTGACATGTGCATTTAAATAATTTTACTTTTCACATAATAAAAAATAATTAAAATTGAAAATGGGTTAATATTAAGACTTTTTAGATCTAATTTATTGAAATATATTTATTGAAATATATTTATTGAAATATATTATCGAATGTATTCGAAGCTTTTTAAAGCTGTGTCGGGTTTGTCGGACCATTTTTTAATTATAATCGTATTGGTTGCATTTTTGAAGGCAAATCTTTTTAAAAACATTTTCCGCATATATGTTACCATTTTTAAATATCAATGTATTTTGGGAGGACAGCAAATCTATTAAAAAACTAAAAAAACAGCATCTCTATACTATAGAGACGCAACCTTGGTAAATACTAAATACAAGTAATATGTATATATTATATGCATTGGTTTTTTTTATAAATAATTAAACATTTATGTCTAAAAGGTGGATTAAAACTTTGTGCCGTTACATTAAAAATAAATGTACAACGTTAAATTAGCACAAATTAAAATCATTTAAACTGGCAAACAGCTGTTTCAAAGCCCTTAAGCTCCATCTTCAGTGCCAATTCAAAAGGTAAAACGACTCTAAAACTCCAGCGGAGACGATTCTCCGCTGTTGTTTTGAAAAGTTCAGCGCCATTTCATCTGGGCGCGGGCGAGAGATAGCAGGCAAGCTGACATGGCTTAGGAGTTTTTGATTCGTTTTACCTTTTGAATTGGCACTGAAGATGGAGCTTAAGTGCTTTGAAACAGCTGTTTGCCAGCATAAATGAGTTTAATCTGTGCTAATTTAACGTTGTACATTTATTTTTAAAATATTTATGTGTAGTAAAATTAATCCCATTAAATTAAACACTACTTGTAAAAAAAAAAAAAAAAAAAAAAACTATTAACAATTATTTTTTTCTTATAAGCAGTAAACAATTGAGTAAACATTGTATTGTATATTTATTTATTTAAATAAATACATACATTTATACATACATAACATTAATTAAGTGTATTTACTGTAAGTCAACAACAATGGTTTTAATTTTAAAACACATGAAAATTAATTTTGGCCAGGACTTTTCCTCAAATACTCCATTGTGCGGCGGTCAGAGTTAAAAATTCCGATTTCAAATTCCAAGTCAGAAGAGATTAAAATAAATAAATTAAAAAAAGGAAAGTGGTACATTTTTCCCGTTGAATCTGTATTTTAAAATTATCTCTTGTTTCACAACTAATCCTATGTGTTCATTAACTATATGAAAAAAAAGACCATGAAGGATTAATTTTTGTTTAAGATAAACATCTATTATTATTATTCAACACATTAAGCAAATTTTCGCCTTTTAAAGTGTTAAATTACTAAATTATCAAAGTAAAAACCTTAAAGTTTGAAAATAATTTCTTAGAAAAATAAATTCTTTAGAATAAACTTATTTAAAAATGTTTATATATAGTTTTACATACTTCTTTTTTAACACTGTTTATTTTCTATTTGGCTTTTTCTATTTGGCTTTTTATTTTTCTAAAATTGGCTTTTATATATGGTTGAAAATCTTTTAAACGGTTCTTAATAGTGTTTCTCTATGCTGAAAAGCTTTTAACAAACAATTTTAATTAAGCGTTAAATAAAGATTAAAGCTTCGAAACGAGTTAAAAGTGCACTTTCAAAAGAAATCTTTGTGTTTTTTAAATAAGATTCTTTTGTATTATATTGAAATCTTTCTACAAAAAATTAAACTTCTTACGAAAGAAAAAAAAAAAAGGTTTTTAAAATGCATTTATATATGTGAGTATTTTAATGATAAATTTTGTAAATTTCAACATTAGTAAAAAATTTAAAATTTACTACCTGTTTAGCAGTACTTAAAGTTTAAAAAACTAATTTGTAAAATTCGTCGAAATTATGGTGGCGTAAACCAAATTTTGAAAAATTTATTTAATAATGAATAATACAGATTTAACTTTCCTCTGCGGCTAATAGTTAAAAATAAACAGGTAAGATGCCCCGGATTAGTTACCCATCGAGTTAGTTACCCTAGTTATTGTATTTCAGCTGTTGAACGTGTGTCTGAGCTAGTGACATTCTTCTACTATCAATTTTTATAAAAAACGTAGTAGACGAAGTTACAGTGATTTATTTCTTGAAATAAATGTTTTATCCATCAAATAAAGATATTTCTCTTATTGTTGGCAAGTTTTCTCCTTCCCCCCTAATTTAAGTTACGCAAGTTGAACCTTACGTAGAATATATAAAATATTTTAACTCATTCATTAAGAAACAGAAACATATAAGCAATTTAATATGATAATATTAAATTTGCTTCCCAAATTAGTTTTTAGAGTTACATCGAATATGAGAAGATGGGGGGGGGGGGGGTAATCCCTCTTAGTTTATATTTAACATGTTTAGCCTTCGTTAGAATTATTAGAATGGCTTCAAATATTTTATACCCATTTATTCGAAGAACTGGAAATAGTAAATATCTTTTGATGTGGGAGTGTGATGCAAGATTAATATAAGGTAAAGCCAGGAGAGATTGCGCACATAGAGGTTCGGAGGGAAGGAGTAGAGTGATCGCGCAGCGACTCCAGATAGTTGTGCAACAGCAGTAGTGGAGTGTCTACTTGAAAGTACACGTTGATTGTTTTGAGCGTCTAAGATAAAGCATTGCTATTTTGTTTTGTTTTCCCAAAGTAAGTGCTTGAATTTTCATAGCTATTCATCAGAATTTCTATACAATGTCAGTAGTACACAATATTTTAAACTTAAACGATTTCTCATAAACTAATCTAGACTAACGATGTGAACACCAACGGTTCGTTTTAGTAGCGGCCATGTTTAAATAAAAGGCCGCGCAATCTCTCCTGCCGAAATTGGAGAGTTTGCGCATCTGCTACTTAGGAGAGATGGCGCCTTGTTCCCATTAGTTTCCATGTTAGGAGAGATTACGCAGCTTATTGGTAAATTTGCATAAAAAATTAAAAATGAAAATGGACTAATTTTAAGTTCAAATCAAATAACTTAATGTTATTTTGTAATCTTATCTGGAATTTCGTTTTCTGATTCTTCAATTTTTTTTTACTTTTATTAAAAATTTTTAATCGTTTTTAAAATTACTTCCTTTTTTTGATTCTTTAATCATTAGGTTGAAATATTCACTCCTAATACAATAATATTTGTTAACAAAAAACCTTACAACAATGTCATTTAAGTGTAATTATTATTGTTAACAATTTAATTGTAGTTAGTATTAGTGACAATCTCTCCTACCCATGTGCGCAATCACACCAACCCTGTAAGGACAGATTGCGCAAAATAACTTTCTTGGTTTTATTACAACTGTTCTATTAAAATTGCAACATAACAACAAAATAGCAATGGAAATGCATAAAAAACAAATGAAGTAAACGTCATTCATGGCTAGTTTAGCGAAAAATTAATATTTAGATTTATTATTGTTATTCTTTTGAATTGTGCGCAGACTCTCCTAGCTTTACCTTACAGATCATGTAAGCTCTTTTTTAAAAAAAATTGTAAATTGGATGTAAGTAGGATGTTAAGTCTAATGCAAATCTAGATTTTGAATTATAAATGTTAATTACCTATGCTTCCTATTCTTTTACGTATGGGGCATCTATCCTGATCAAGAGGCCAAAATCATGGATTAAGTTTTTTGATAAAAACACTATTTTATATGGTATTTATATTAAACTAATATTTTTTATTAACTTCTACATAAAATTTGGAGTAGATATAGGTTACATGTGCACTACAAAAATCATTGCTATAAAAAAGAAAAATGAAGCGGTCTTAATTATGGCAACTATCCCGGACTTACAGTGATGAATTTTACTTTCGGCGAGGAGAAAATCAAAGAATTATCTTAAGGATTATTTTTGGATAGTGGAAGAAAGGAAAAAAATAAATAAATAAGGGAACTAGGGAAATATGAAATCGACATTCGAATTTTTAAATTGAGTAATTTTTTAACCGTAAAAAGCAGACAAATGAATTAAATGATATGTTTATCAATGTATAATCATACATGACAAAGGATGTGAATTAATTTTCACTTTGCTGAACAACGCATAACCAACATAGTGAAAAATGTGTCCAGACTGGGGATGGAACCCAGATACTCTGGTATAGCGCACCAAATGCTTTACCATTTAAACCATCTGGACGACATCCAGTCTGGCATTTTTCACTTATACGTTGGCACGGCTGCAACCTCGTCCTACATTTTCTGTCCTGCTGAAAATTTAATTGGAAATTTAGATATTATCCGATGTTGAGAATTTATTCGTCTCATGTACGCCACTGGGTAGTGTGCTCATGTTTGACATTCCATCTTGCGCTGCGAAGTTGCAGCCGTGCCAACGTATAAGTGAAAAATGACAGACTGGATGTTGTCCAGATGGCTTAAATGGTAAAGCACTTGGTGCGCTATACCAGGGTGTCTGGGTTCGATCCCCAGTCTGGACACATTTTTCATTATGTTGGTTATGCGTTGTTTAGCAAAGTGAAAATTAACTCACATCCCTTGTCAGTATTATTAATTTATAGCGTAGTTTCAGTCCTGCTGAAAATTTAACTGCCAATGTATAATCGTTTTCATTCCTTTCTGTTTTCTTTTAAGAAATGGACTAAATAAAATCAAAATCAAAAGAAAATCAAAAGCAAATAACAAGTAAAATGGTGATATATTGGCTTACGTATTTATTTTATTTGCAAATCTAAATATGCGTGAAACTATGTTTCTTTAATGAATTTCTTTACAACGACATTAATTTTGAAAATTAAATATTATGAAATTGCCTCACTACAGCGAACAGAAACTTGAAGGAACGATCATGCGTCATTCATGTGTGCTGGATAAATCAGAATATTAGAGCAGAAAGCTTTTAAAAAGGAAAGGTAAGTCTTGACTGAAATTTAAGCGAATGAAAGTTTCTGATTTAGCCAAAAATCAGTGATACCGTGTGTATAGTTTTGATTTCACTAAAACAAGATAGAAGGAAGCACTACAAAAGGTGTAAAAATGACTATTTTCAAATAACTCTTTATTACGTTAGAAACAAAAAAAGAAAGGACATTTTATTAATTTCTTAATTTGCATAGCTTTAATTATTATTACGTTTTAAAAGTTCTGTTATATTTTTCTTATATGTATGTATTCATTTTTCTTTCATTTCTTTTATTAGATTTTTTGTATGTGTGCGGACCTGTTCTCCGGACAAATTCGTTTGATGTTCTGTTTTGATTCGGAGAGTGTTGTAAAAAATTCTGATGTCTACATCTAAATCAAAGGTCTGATTCTTGTTTATTAAAAATGTAAAAAAGATAAAATCTCAAGTGTGAAGATAGTGAAATTAGGCCTCAATCATTTTATTTTCAGAAAACAGTTCTGTATAAGAAAGTACTACTGTTTTAAAAAATAATCTGCTGTGATATTATTCCGTGCTTCGAACTAAAATTTTAGGTCTGATTAGGAAATCACTATTATTAATTTTCTAATTATTTAGCTAAGCATTAGTTCTACAAAGATGACTAGATGATCAATTATATTTCATTCGTTCTACTAGGAATTTTGGAATCTGACATCCGGCACAAATCAAGGTGCGTAGCTTTTATCTTTTTTTCCTATTCAGTTTAGAATATTTAAACCAATTTTTTTATTCCTTATTCTTTAAAACTATACACAGTGGTTATTGATTGTAATATATTCAAGGATTGTTATCGTTAACCAAAACCTTCGTTACTTAAGGCACGATTTTCCATAACATTTAATTGAAAATTGAATTATTTGTTACAACCCCTTGCCAACATCATAGTACCTAATAAAATACTTCAAATTCAAGGATTAATAAGAAAAGCTTCGTTCTTAGTGAAAAACAAATGAAAGAGAGAATGAAGAACAGCTATGGAAACGTACGTGTATTGCTGCTTTTGTCATTTCCTTTTTGTGTGAATATTGTAAAAGGAGTTCACTTTATGAAGCCCTAAATCATCTGAATGCTAAATTGATTTAGGATTCTTGTGAGTTTCATTACGTTAGTTTTTACACATTAAACATTTACTAAAAACTATTTTATAAAGTGTCAAAAATAAATGAAAGAGGGAATGAGGAACAGCTGTAGAAACGCACGTGTGTTGCTGCTTTTGCCATTTCTCTTTTGTGTGAATATTGTAAAAGGAGTTCACTTTATGATGCCTTGGATCATCTGAATGCTAAATTTATTTAGGATTCTTGTGTGTTTCATTACGTTAGTTTTTACATGTCAAACATTTACTAAAAACTATTTTATAAATAGTCAAAAATAAATCAAAGAGAGAATAAAGAACAGCTATAGAAACGTACGTGTAATGCTGATTTTGTAATTTCCTTTCTGTGTGAATATTGTAAAAGGAGTTCACTTTATGAAGCCCTAGATCATCTGAATGCTAAATTGACTTAGGATTCTTGTGAGTTTCATTACGTTAGTTTTTACACATCAAACATTTATTAAAACTATTTTATAAATAGTTAAAAATAAATGAAAGAGGGAATGAGGATCAGCTATAGAAACGTACGTGTGTTGCTGTTTTTGCAATTTCTCTTTTGTGCGAATATTGTAAAAGGAGCTCACTTTATGAAACCCTGATTCATCCGAATGCTAAATTGATTTAGGATTCTTGTTAGTTTCATTACGTTAGTTTTTACACGTCAAACATTTACTAAAAGCTATTTTATAAATAGTCAAAAATAAATGATAGAGGGAGTGAGGAACAGCTATAGAAACGCACGTGTGTTGCTGCTTTTGCCATTTCTCTTTTGTGTGAATATTGTAAAATGAGCTCACTTTATGAAGTCCTGGATCATCTGAATGCTAAATTGATTTAGGATTCTTGTGTTGTGAGTTTCATTACGTTAGTTTTTACACGTCAAACATTTACGAAAAACTATTTTATAAATATGTAAGACAAAGATGTTGTTCATCATTTTTATGTGAATAATGATTCCAAACAACTCTTAGTAGAAGATTCTAGAAGCAACGTATACTTACATAAATACAAAAACTTTTATATACTTACAAACGTATATAAACCACATTTTCTTCAAATATGTTTTATAAAGTAAGTTAAATATTTCTAATGCTATTATGAATAACTTGCCGGGCTTTGCCCGTCTAAACGGTAATTTCCAAGGTCTGCAGAAAAAAGATAAATGAACACGATTTCGTTTGAAATACTCTCTAAATTCCGAAACTCGACGTTTCATTGTATCATTATAAAAAACTAAAGGCGTAATCTTATTTTATTATTACCTTTTTTATTATTTTATTATTATTTATTATTTTTTTAATTTAATTTTTAGTTGTTTTTAAATAATTTTTTTTAAAGTTTTAATTATCACGCGGGCGTTTTTTTTCAGCTTCCCGGATAGGCATATTGGATCAATTTCCGCCTAAGTAGTTCCCGTGCGATCGGAAAGATAGCGTGACCGTTTGACGTCACGCACGGCACTCTTCTCGGCCGATTTCATTCGCATTTTTTTTACACCAGGTTACATCTTGAACAATCACCTCCATCATTTATGAATGGATCTTTTGTGTTTAGAAAATCTTCAGAAGTGTTAACATTGTCTATAATGACAATGTAACAACATTTGTCTGTAAGTTGCAACAATACAAAATTAACAATCACACTGGACTCAACAATGGTAAAAAAAAGTACAAACGCCTGGCATATGAAAAAGTGAAGCGGGAATCCCGGAATTGTTGATGACAGTCAAATATTGTGCGCTTTATTATATAGATATATGTAACAGTAATAATAGAAAGAAAAATTCTTTCCCACTTTTTTTTTGGTTCCTTTAATCTTTATTTCAAAGGCTTCACATTTCTTTGTTATTTAATCAGACATCATACCCGTAGCGCCATCTGGTAATGACTGAGAAAAACCAGTTTAAGTAATGCGTCCTTACTCCCTCTCCTTCCATTCTGCTTTGGTGGATGTGTACTATTGACTAAAAATGAGAGAAATTTCTTAAATTAAATACAAATAAAAAACAGTGGCATGGAAATGAAAAGTAATTTATCATTAATATTAAGAATTTTTTTTTATTTCATTTGGTTTGAGATTCACTAACACATTTCATGATTAATGAATAAATGATTATAATATTTGAATTTTTCTTTATTTGTAAAAGAAAAAAGACAGTATATATATTTTCTAATAAAAATGTTTCTTTTATTAAGAAATTGTTTGATTCATTTATTCCTCAAAGAAGCATTTCAGAGGAAGTTTGTGAGTGATTAAATAATGTTGATCATTATTTTTTCTTATTAGATAAAGAACGATTAATGAATTAGCAAATTAGAAAAAAAAAACAGAATAAAAACTAATCTTGATCTTTTCCAGTACAAGATGTGAAAAAAAAATTAAAATAAAATAAATGATACTTTTTTTTATTTAGAATTCAATGCCATTTGACTTTGTTCAAGTTTTTACTAAACATATTTAAATTTACATATGAATACAGAGTTTTATAGTTTTAAAAAAATAACAAAGGAATCGTGGAATTTCCTAATTAAAAATAAAATTTTGCGTGTTTTTTTTTTTTTTTTTTCAGTGTGAGAAAGTAAAACATAAAAACTCATCAATGATTTATTCAAAAAAAAAAAAAAAAAAAAAAAAAAAAACTTTTAAATAATTTTATTTTTATTCTGATTGAAATTTAGATCTTTTAGAATATATTTTTGATTTTTAGCTATATAAATATAGTATATATAACATGTACAGTACAGAATGTGTAAGTGGATTTTTTTTGTTTTATTATAAACTTTTGTACTATAATTGAAGAACACGCATTATTGTCATAATGGAAATGAAATTACAATGTTTCATTTCTATTTCTGGAGTTGTAATAATTTTGAAAAATATGTTAAAAAGAATAATAATCATACGATTTTTTTTTTTTTGAAAAAGGATAATCATTTGAAAGCTGTTCATGTGCTGCCTGCAAATAATTCTATAAAATTTCTTAAGTCTCAAGTATCACAAAATCATGTAAATTATTATATATCAGTCGTTTATTATTAAATAATCTCTGAATAATAATTCATTTTAAATGTTTTCATGTTTTTAATCTCTTAATAACTACATGTTGCCTCCCCGGCACTGTGGTTGGTAGCGGAGGCGACCACCACCGTGAGAGCTCGGGTTCGAATCCTGGTAAGGCATGAATATCATTGAGTGCGTGTGCTGTCTACTTCCTGGTGTCTATCTCGTCCTTCTCGAGAAGGAGATTTATGCAATTTGTCAACGTCTCGCATGTATTTCTGTGAATAAAAATATGGATTTTTCGAGACAAACAGCCTAGTAGCTTATAGGTCTCAAAGCAATTTTCCTTCAAATGTTCAAACTACATGTTAGTTTCGCCCTAACCTCCAGGTATCATCTAAAAAACCATCACAGATGAACTTGTCTAATTGGTTTGCCTTTGTTCTAAGGAAATTATTTCTTATACTAGCTGGCTTCGCCCGCTAGCGGGCCCCTAATTTACATGCGGGCCTCGAATCTTGTGAAAGCTCTAATATGATAAACCTCGAACCGAACGAAACTCCGGATCGGGGTCCCCGCTGCCTTCGGCACCGTATACCGGTCGTGCTACGCACGCTCCGGATAATCTCTCTAACCGAACGAACATTCAACACGGGTCCCCGCTGCCTTTATTTGGTTAAAGAATCTGAAAAATATGGAATTTGGTAAAGTGTACGAACAGTATTATTAAGTTGTATAAACTTTAACGAAGTTAACGAAGTTGTTTACATTTGGTAAAATTATTTGAACATGTTTGTTTAATTGCAAGTATCGCATTTTTAATTATTTTTGTGTAATTAAGTTTAAGGAATTCACAGATAAAGAACAGCGTAAGATACTATATATTAGTACAGTGTAAACAACAAATTCATTAATTTTCTAAGAGCCATATTGCAAAATTTTCATTTTTTTTCTTTTGTTAAGGTTTCTGTAAATATTTGTTAAAATAACAATTTTTGGTTGAAATATGTGGGGAAAAAAACAAGCCAACTGACAACAACAAAAAAAAAAGTTGTTGTATATATGTTTGTTTATTGTGATAAATGTACAAATACAGTATAATGTTTTCTAAATTTAATAGGTCAAGCCTATTATAACTAGTCTTACTATGCGTAAGACTTTTAAAGTTGTCAAAATCTCAATTATAGTTGTTAATGTTCATACATATTATAACATGAAATATTGCTAAATAATTTTATATGATCCTGTTTTGTATCCTGTTTACTTATTGTATTCCAGCTCTACTCTTCTGTAAAATAATGTCACTCTAATGTTAATTTATTAAATATACACTGCTCAAAACAATTAAAGGATATTGCAGTTTTAGGTGGATTTTGTATCTGGGAAACTTTTTAGCTGATTGATACATGGTCGACAGACATAGTAGGTTATATGAGAATAAATTACACATGTTGGGCAGAAAAAAATGCATTTTATTGCGCATTTGTGTACAAAAGGAAAAAAACACAATTTGTGCATATGAGAAAAAAAGAATAAGAAAAGGTGTTTTCTTCAAAGAAAATCATTTTC
Organism: Maratus michaelseni; assembly: GCA_963931845.1. Taxonomy (NCBI): domain Eukaryota; kingdom Metazoa; phylum Arthropoda; class Arachnida; order Araneae; family Salticidae; genus Maratus; species Maratus michaelseni. Next base: position 134,775,294 of record OZ007588.1, on the reverse strand, counting down.
AGTAGGGGGTATGGTTTCCACGGGCGACCAGCAACGTTGAACACCTTTGAGGCATGGACTCAATGAGGCTATTAATGACGAGTTGGGGTATTCTGCCCCACTCTTCCAGAAGAGCTCTTTCCAGTTCTTGGAGAGTTTGTGGGGGTTGTTGGCGGCCAGAAACTCGTCTTCCTAGAGCGTCCCAAACGTGCTCGATTGGATTCATGTCTGGAGAACACGCTGGCCATTCCATTCGAACGATTCCTTCCTCGAAAAGGAAATCCTCCACCAGGTTTGCACGATGTGGCCTGCAGTTATCGTCCATTAAAATGAAGTTATCTCCGATTGCTGCAGCGTAAGGGACTACAATAGGTCTGAGGATCTCATCCCTATATCGGCGACCAGTCAGAGCTCCATCTCGAATGATATAGAGGTCAGTGCGCCCGTCAATGGAGATGCCACCATACACCAACACTCCTCCACCGCCAAATCTGACACTTTCGTGCACGAACGCAGGATTATTCCTACTGCCACGGTCCCTCCAGATGAAAATACGCCTATTATCCGGATGCACAGAAAAACGGGACTCGTCAGAAAACAGAATATTGCTCCATTCATTTCTCCTCCAGTTGACATGCTCGGTTGCCCACTCCCTGCGGTCGCGACGATGCCTTGATGTTAATCTAACACATACCATCGGTCGGCGAGCATACAGACCTACAGCATGGAGCCGGTTTCGGACAGTCTGAGTTGAAATCGTGGTGCCTGTAGCCGAGCGAAGGTGTTGTTGGAGAAGAGTAGCGTTGATGCTTCGGTGTCTTCAAGCTGTTAACGCTAAATACCGATCTTCATTGGATGTTGTTGCCCGTCTACGACCTTGCCCTGGTCTTCGGCCTGCACATCCACTCTCCAAAAAACGGTTCCAGATCCTGGAAATGACACTTTGGGACACTCCAATGGCTTGCGCTACTTCGGCTTGAGTTTGGCCCCCTTCTAACCTACCAACAATTCTCCAAGCTTCTGAATCTGTCAAATGACTTCGCTGAGAGATCGTATTCATCGAAACAAAGCAATCACTGAATGCCGATCATCCTTGTCTTCATTCTCTTTTATCCAGTTGAAAGTCAAATTTCATTCGCGGCCGCTGAAGCGACGTTTTTGACGTCGAACTCAAAATTTGCATACTCCACAGTTTGAAAACCAGAAAAATTTGCATTTGTAATTCTCTTCTTCTATTTTCGGCAAAAAAAATTTCGTTTATATCTTTATTTTATATAAAACTTCAAATATCCTTTAATTGTTTTGAGCAGTGTATTTTCTACGATTGTTAAGGGGATCTTCCACAGTTTCCTTCCTTGATGGAGCAGAGCGACGTTTTGGTGTGTGGTGGTGGTGGTGGTGTGTGTGTGGGGGGGGGAATTCAAAAATTTTTCGCTTTATATAAAACAGAAATTCTGTGTTTAAAATAGGCAAATATTTTGATACTAAAATACTAATGAAAAATACTGCTACACTAATGGAACCGTCAGAAGTAACTTCTCCAGTTTCAAATCGGGAGTTTCCGCGTTCGAATCTAGTTGATTCCTTTGAGTCAGAAATTCATATAATTTTTTTTTTGACTTTATAGACACGTACATGAGTGTTTGGAAAATCGAATGGATAATCTCTAGATTTACTTATTTGTAAGACATGAAACAAATTTTTCTCTTAAATAAACGCGACATGAAAGTAAAAATTAATGTTTATGCATTAAAGTATTTTAAACAGTATCTATATACAACGAGATTGTAAAATATATGCAAAATCAGGAGTACAAACAAAATATGCAGGATCGAAGGTGTCGCAATTCATTTAGTTTGTCAAAAATGCATGATTTCTTATTGAAAGATCAAACCGAACTTTCGTTTAGAACTTTGTATGAAATACGATGTCATCACGAGAAATGATGGAAATATCAAGATAATTCGATTAGTTACAAGGTACATACATGCCTTCAGGTAACTTCCAAAATAAATTGCGCATGGCACAATGTTGCTTTGAGCACGTACGGTGGTTATTTCCTACACTTATCGTGATGCCATCACATTTTTTACTAAGCCAAATAATGATGTGTAAATTCGTTAAAATAGTCTTTAATGTTGAAGTTAAGAATGAATACTCAAATTTAACTTGGAATGTTACACTCTCAATTTTCTACTAAATAACTGAATTGCGACCCTGTGTGACTTCTGTTAGTTTTTGTATGTCTGATTTGACTTTCAATTTTTGCTAGATATCTCAGAACCTACCTGTATATAATATTTTTCAGAGCATCCATTTGTATTTTTTATGCCCTGCACATGAAATCAACAATATATCTGTATCTTTATATCAGTAGTTTACGGCAAAATTTTCTGAACAAATTTCAATTTAAAGGTAAAAGCAAAAGTTTATATATTCCTTTGGTCTAATTTAAACTTCATATTAGACATAATGATCTCCGAGAAAAAGGAACATTAAAACCGCAGAAGACATATTCACTAGAGATGCTCGGGCTCAGCTCGAGCAGATGAGCTCGAGCCCGAGTCCCAACCTGGTCCTGAAAGCGGCTTGTGCTTCGACGTCCTCAATCTCAAAGTTTTTTTTTTCATAAATTGGAAAAAAAAGGAAAGAAAGAAATTCTTTCTATTCGAGAAACAAGAATGTAATCTAAGTTTCCCAATGTGTATTACAATGCTTTAAACATCAGTTTGAAAGGGAACTGAATTGTTATTGATAAGATATAAGGATAAATACTTTATTATTTGATTCTGAGATTTTTTGCATGATCAGTGTTAGCAACATGAGAAGGCCTATGATATTGCTTGTCAATCGTAATTTTCTATATCAAATCCTTTTCTCGGAATGTTTGGAAAACAGAACTCATGTCTTTCCGCCGTAGTGGTACAATGATATTTTAATTGAATAAGAATCGTTGAATTTGCAGATTTGTGCCAGTGATTAGATATAAATGGCAAATTTGCAATTTTAAACAGATTTTGAAGGACATGAAAACCACGAAACGTTTTTGAGGGAGTATTTAGGATCAATACAAATTTCCAGGTAAGAAGAGATTTTTAAATAAAAAAAATTATCTTGAAACAATTTTAAAATGTTATTAATAATTGTCTACGGCGTACTTTCGGCATCGGTCTCTGTTGATACAAAATTTTCCGTATTCGGACTTCAAAAAAAGATCTCATCTCTAATCTGCTCTCAAACTCTAACTAGAACCAGCGGAGTCCAGTGATTATAATTATTTAATTAATTAGAAAGCTTTGAATTAATAAGAAAGCTAATTTGAAGCTTAGAATGCTTGCTTCAGATTACAAGAAATTGATAGAAATTTAAACTAGTATCTCTTCTAGTATCTCTCTACTAATATTTTCTTCGTTACAATATTATAAAAAGTTACTGAATTAGAAAAAAAAGGACTATGATTTTTAGCAATACATGGCGATATATTACTTGCTATTCTTGGGTAGGTTTATTATTTTTTATTTCTTATAGATTGTATACAAAAATGCTAACGGAAATCGGCGGATTCACTTTTCGTTCACATATTGCTCATTTATTTTCCAAAGCTTTTTTTTTTTTTTTTTTTTTTTTTTTTTTTTTTTCTGATGAAGAACATTTAATTTTTCAAACAACGATGAAACATTTTAAACGGAATAAAAGTTTCATAAAGGGATTTTTGTAAATCTAATCAATATTGTTAAATTAAAAGGCACAAAAATATAATTTAAATTCTAATCAAATTCTGCGAATATTAATAAGTTTATTTAAAGAAATTCTTATAATAACCACTAAGATTATTTTTATAATGAAGTTCATTTTATCCTATATTAAAAAAAGAGAAACTGAAAAAAAAGAGTATATCATTTTTATAATGAATTTAATAGAAATTACGCTGAATGTGCAATGTCACTATTTAAATTACTTTATGCCATAAATGCAAGTTTTTGTCTATGTTATATCATTAAGGTTCAATTAAATTATCTTTTCCTTTCGTGGGATCTTTAATTTGAAACATTTCTCTCAAATACTTATTAGAAAGATATTTTTATGTGGTTGGATTAGAATATCAAGCAACTTTTCGATTAAACTTCCTTTGCAATTAAGAAATAGTTTAATCAAAATTTCTAAAAAGTAAATATTGATTTTTAGGGATAAAAATGCAGGAACTTGAAGTATATTTCTATATTATATATATATTTACTCAGTTTGTGCAAAATTCTTTACAATTTTTTGGAACAGATGTAATGAATTTGTTTTCTGATTAAGCTAAATTCCATTTCTAGTGTTTTGTGTTATTATCTTATGAAATGTATTTTATTTCTAAATATTTTTTCTATTCTTAAATTATTTTTCCAGTTTCATTCTGGAAAATATCTTAGTTTCTGTGAAAAAAACATTGAGGTTTTTTAGGTCTTTATAAATCATTTTCCGTTTAATTTATGTACAGATAAACAAGCTTTTATACAAACAAAATTTGATTGCCAAGTTTTAATTGTGAACCAATCATTCAAAACTAGGATTTGATTTTTAACAACGATCTAAAAAAATGAACACAATGTAGTACAGTATAGAAGAAACGACTTATACAATACAATGCACATTTTATATTATTAATAATTTTTTTATAAGATTTTCGGTAAAATGTATTTTACTAAAAACTCTTCAAATCAATAAATGCAATAAAATAATACTTATAAAATATTGAAGGACTAGTTCTTCAAGCATTATAACTATGAACCTTTACGAATATAAAACAGAAGTTTCTTCTATTTTCGTTATTTTTTTTTTGTTTAATATATCTAAATAAATATTATTCAACATTTAGCTTCACTGCTATTGTTAAATAGGTCATTCATTTGTGGTGTCCAAACTTAAAAGTTTTCAGATTTCTCCTCTTTTTTTACAACTAAATAATGCGTAATAAATATATCTTTCTTTTTTATTAATTTTTCAAAGGTTATTTTTTCCCATAAAGAACTAAGGAAGGTATCACTGTGATTTTGATACATATTTATGTTGGAGGTATAAAAATTTGTAAAATGTTAAAATAAATTGGTACTCCAATTTGTTCATACTTAAAAAAAAAATGTTTACAAGATAAATATTTTTTTTCTAAACATTTACCCATAGTAGGTTATTTAATAGTCAATATATAAACGTGTTTTTGCTGATATGTTAAGATTTGAAATTTACTAAGGTGATATACACGCGCTGCATATTTCTGTACCAACAATAAACAAAGTATTATACTGTAGCATATACTGTAGTTATTTTTAATTATTTATTAAGCGATTTTAAAAGAATTTTTGACTGTGCATTTTTGATCCATAAGTCTGTGAAAATGTTACCTTTTAATGGTGAAGTAATTTAATTTTAAAAAAAATGTTTTATTATATTTATTTAATGATATATATTATTTTGATTCATTGCAATTTTTAAACAGAAATTTCTTCGTAATTAAAATTGGCTATTTTTTACATTTTTGCTACTTTTTAAAAACATTTTTGCTATTTTTTAGAAATATTTTTGCTATTTTTTTTCCAGTTTTGCTATTTCAGGAATCTCACTTTTAAGACCTGGGTCCGACTCTGCCCAGAACGAGTCAATTTCTACAAAAAAAATGCTATCTCTTAAATTACAATTAAGATCCCTTCAAAGAATTCTGAATGCATATATATATGTATATATGCAAATGATTTACAACATATTTAAGACTATATTTCTACAAGACATTAAATAAAAAAATAGCAACATTAATGATACTTAGAATATTATATACAAATAAAGACTCATTAATCTAATTAATGTAGTTTAAAAAACAAGAAAAATATTATTAAAATTTATAATTTTGGACCTCTTTATTAAAAACAGTAAATTTAAAATAAAATATTTCTCTGTAATTCATTAAACAAAACTAAATTTCCAAAGATTCTGTTAAGAAATATACATTATCATAGTTACTCCCACACCTCCAATATAAGAAAAACGGTTTGACATGGCCCGAGTTTGTTGAAAAAATTATGCCCGAGCCCAACCCGTCCGACTGTATTTAAGAATTGGCCGGAATTATCCAGACATGTGTATTCACATGGGCATAATACAAGGTCATAATATTTATTTACAAGTTTGTTATAAGTTTCATCGTCCATCTAACACGTTGTGAAATTGAATGGACTATCAACTGTTCGTATTCTAAGCACTGTTATTACCATATACAGTAGTGAAGTATGGAAACTTGTTGGAATAAATAGTATGCTACGGCGGCTACAGTAAATGCTAATTGGACGTACAGTGTTGTATCCGTATAGCATATTTGATTTTGGTAAATATAATTAATAATGCGCATTTAATTATCTTAGATATTTCAGGAACACGATGAAGCTTTATGTGCATTCTAATCTTGCAATAAACAATTTTATCAAAAATTATATCTACATGTATCCATTGTGTTATTAATTTGATAAAACTTACGTAAAAAATGAAATGAAAAATGCGGTAGTTAGTGTTTTTTTTTTATGTAGATTAAATTCCTCTTGGCCAAATGTTTTGTTTGTTTGATACAAAATAAGTCAATTATGGAAAATATGTGCAAAAACACATACACAATTACATCTGGATAAAATTAAATATTAATTAAAATATAAAACTACAGACATTTAATTTTATGTAATTTAATAATATTCTGTCGATACTGGCAGAATACGATGTTTTAATTAAACTGTGATTTTAATTATTATCTTTTTTTTTTGTTCTCATGGTTTAGTAATTGTGAACGTAATACTGATGAGGTGTACAAAAAATACACGAAACGTCTATGAATTTGTATTTCAATTGTTTTTTATGTATGTTTTTTTTAAATTAAATATGTGTAGTTTTATATTTTAATTAAAATATTATATGCATTATAAATGAGGAATAGCTTTCTGTCAAATCCTTCATTTTACATCATGCTCGACGTTTTGCTACCATTGGATTTACAAAATTTTGTGCAAAAATCTGTGTAATACATGACCCATTATTTTATAAATAACAATAGCATTTATTTCAAAAGTTTTTGATTTAATTTAAACTTAATCTTTAAAATTAAAGTAAAGGTTTACGGAATACTTTGTAAAATATTTTATTTATTTATCTGTTTATAACTATTCAATTGGACACATAAATTCCAACGATTAAAAAGACAATGATTAAAAAATAGAAAAATATTTAGATTATTTATTAAATGAATTAAAAATTAAATCTATACTAATATTATAAAGGAGTAAAGATTGTTTGTTTGTTTGTTTGTAGGGCGTAATCTCTGGAACTACCAAAACGATTTCAAAAGTGATGGTGGCAAATTGATGGTGACAACCTCTGCTCCAACATAGGCTATATTTTATGTCGGTGCCACTAACCGCGGGGTGCAGGAGCAAAAAACGTTCTAAAATTGCGATTTTTTAGCTATCAAACTGGCTATCAAGCCCTGAGAGCTTGCCAGCCGGTTCTGTATGTATGTATGTACGTACGTAATGCGATAACTCTTCATAGAAATATCCGTTTTCCTTCAAATTTTGTTTATAGGTTCACTGAGTTAAAGCAATTCCCTGATTAGTTTTCGGGATTGATTAGTTAAGTATAAAGCGGGGGGATCGGGGGTTAATCCCCCCTTTAATTTATATAAATGGGTTTTTCATGCAGAATTATTCCGTTTTCCTTCAAATTTTGCTTATAGGTTCATTGGGTTAAGACGCTTCCTTGATTACTTTTCGGGATTGATTGGTTAAGTATAAAGGGGGGAACGGGGGGCTAATCCCTCTTTAATTTATATAAATAGGTTTTTCAAGCAGAATTATTCCGTTTTCCTTCAAATTTTATTTATAGGTTCACTGTGTTAAGGCGCTTCCCTGATTAGTTTCTCGGGATTGATTGGTTAAGTATAAAGGGGGGAACGGGGGGCTAATCCCCCCTTAATTTATATAAATGGGTTTTTCATGCAGAATTATCCCATTTCCTTCAAATTTTGGTTAAAGGTTCACTGTGTTAAGACGCTTCCCTAATTAGTTTTCGGGATTGATTGGTTAAGTATAAAGGAGGGAACGGGGGGCATATCCCCCCTTATTTTATATAGCTGGGTTTTTCATGCAGAATTATTCCGTTTTCCTTCAAATTTTGTTTATAGGTACACTGTGTTAAGGCGCTTCCCTGATTAGTTTTCGGGATTGATTGTTTAAGTATAAAGGGGGGGGGGACGGGGGGATAATCCCCCCTTAATTTATATAAATGGGTTTTTCATGCAGAATTATTCTATTTGCTTCAAAATTTGTTTATAGGTTCACTGGGTTAAGACGCTTCCCTGATTAGTTTTCGGGATTGATTGATTAAGTATAAAGGGGGGGACGGGGGGCTAATACCCCCCTTAATTTATATAAATGGGTTTTTCATGCAGAATTATCCCATTTCCTTCAAATTTTATTTATAGGTTCACTGTGTTAAGGCGCATCCCTGATTAGTTTTCGGGATTGATTGGTTAAGTATAAAGGGGGGAACGGGGGGGCTAATCCCCCCCCCTTAATTTATATAAATGGGTTTTTCATGCAGAATTATCCCATTTGCTTCAAAATTTGTTTAGAGGTTCATTGGGTTAAGACGATTCCCTGATTAGTTTTCGGGATTGATTGGTTAAGTATAAAGGGGGGGAACGGAGGGGGCTAATCCCGCCTTAATTTATATAAATGGGTTTTTCATGCAGAATTATCCGATTTTCTTCAAATTTTGTATGAATATTCATTGTAATTAGAGATTTACCTGATTCGTTTAAGGGGTTCATTAGTTAACTATGGCGGGGGGGGGGGGGTAACGGGGAGATGACCACCCCTTAATATATTGTTTATTTCTTTATTTTTCGATGGGCTTATTTCAAATTCTTTGAAATAATAGTATAATATACAGTTAGTGTGAATAGCCTGTGAACTCAATGCCCTCAGTTTAACTGGGCAGTTTTATTTTTATTTTTTGTACTGAAGGAGCTAGAAATTTGAAATTTGTCATTGTAGTTACTTATAAGATGTAAATGCTCTCTAAGAACAAAATAAAAAAGAAATTGAAATTTAAAAGGGTGAAATGAGCGAAAAGCGTTCTAAAAACAGTCTAAATTACAATTTCTATGAAATCTCTGGAACTACAGAACCGATTTCAAAAGTAATGGTGGCAAATTGATGGGGACAATCCCTACTCCAACATAGGCTATATTTTATGTCGGTGCCACTAACATCAATGGGGTGCAGGATCGAAAAATGTTCGAAAATTGCGACTTTTTTATACTGATGGGGCAAGAAATATGAAATTTAGCATTGTAGTTACTTATAAGATGTAAATGCTCTCTAAGAATAAATTTAAAAAAAAAAATCTAAATTTAAATGGGTGAAATGAGCGAAAAGCGTTCTGAAGTCATTCTGAATTACAATTTCTATGGAATCTCTGGAACCACGGAACCGATTTCAAAAGTGATGGTGGCAAATTGGTGGTGACAATCCCTGCTCCAACAGCCTCTTTAATAAAAAACTATGCGTTGCTGACGACTGGGTTTTTCGCTAATTGTTGCACCAGATTAATCTCGGAAAATGAAACATTTGAAGTTACTGAAAAAAATGATAGATCAAAAAGTATTTGTCAGAAAATTGTTAGACAAACTGCGTTTGAAAGGTAAAAAATTGTATTTTCTTGATATAAATTTCAAATCTAATGATTATGCCGTTTTTCAAATATTGAATTTCAAAAATTACCAAATTTTCCAATGGAGTACCATAGCGAAACCTTCATGCGTAAAAAGATAATGGTAAGGGCGACGTGTCCTGACGTGTATATTGGCTATAGCACGAGTCACAAATTATAGTAGCCTTATTATTCTGTTAAAATATAAAAGTTATTTATGAAATGTCAATATTTTGTTTGATTAAAGGTTCGTTAAAAGAAATTGACCGGCGTAGCGGGCGTAGCTTGCTAGTATATAATAAAAAGAAATATTTGCGTGTTGGTAAAACGTTCAGTGTTGCGACGGAAAGGGCAACAAACTATAAAATATTTATGAAATTAGTCGAGAAGTACTTCCTAGAAATCAATAAATATACCGATTTAAGGTTTTGTATTTAATGTTGAAAGCATCGATGTCGATCGCACATCTCATAACAAGGCCTCGCAGCGTATAGAAGAAATTTTAATGTTCCTACCACTATTTCTGAAAAAAAAATGTTTCCATGATATATTTCTATAGCATGTGTTAAATAAATTTACACTGAAGATTACTCATGGAGAATACTGATAGAAACAATAAAACGTTGCCTATATGCTGTGACCTCTGCATAGCATCTAATTACTGCATAAGTACATTTGTTTCACCGTCAAATACAGCCAAATATATGCTTTAAGATATCTTGAAGAACTCTAACACCAATTTTTGGGTTTTGTTGATTTTGTAAAATTTATTTCAACAAAAGTAAAAATTATGTTTTTATTTTTAGTTAATTTTTGTGGTTTTGGAAGTAGCATCGGTAACGACCTTTCGCAGAGAATTTTCACACTGTGAAAGAACGAACCAAAAGTATTTTCCACGAATTCCGTATTATAGTAAAATACCTCTTCTTTTCTTCATAAGCATTAATTATGCTGTGCAATATTTTTTACAAAAATTAATGTTACTTATTTTTTAATGTGGATCATTTTTATTTTTTTCCCCGTGCAAAATATCTGTGAAAATGTCTGAAATCATAGAACTAAAATACTAAATACATTTCGTTTTCTTCTTTATTGTGCAACATTGTTTTATCTTAAGTCATAGTAGCTAAGAGGGTCAATAAGATTCATATTTTTATATCGCATTGTTCTCTTCTGTCACATTAAAGATTTTAGTGACCATAAAAAATGACAAAATGTGGTCATAAATTATATTTTACTGTGAGCATTACAGATACTATAGAGATCTTATATCCCTATAATATGTTTATTGATACTATAACAGTGTTCTTTAAAGTAATTTATCTCCTTGTATTAATTTTATTGAATATTTTACATTTATGTAATTCTGGTATTTACAGCTGAAGAGTTTATGAACTTATTCTATGCCCTTTCAGCGAGAAATATAGTTATTAATATTCTGCAAGGAAGTATCGCAGTCAAAAGAGGTAGAAACCTTTCAATGGCTACTGAATATTTGTAGTAAATTATGTTTCAAAATTAAGCAACATTTATATAAATATCATTTCCACGCGGATGTATTCAAACCGAGAATTCATGAAGATTATTAGTATATATATATATAATACATGAAACTTAATTCATAGAATTTGAAGTTCATTCAGGTAATAAACATTAAAATGTTGAAGAAGTGACTAATATCATAATATAAAAAATGGTTTCAATACACATAATTTATATTTATTATTTTTAAAAATATTAGTCATAATTTATATTAAAATATTTTATCTATACTTTATATAGAGGAGTTTCCTTTTCCTCTCGTTTAAAACACAAAAACCTTGAAAAAAAAAAACAATTTTACTGTTTTAGTTTTAATAATACCCTGCAGTAATGAAGCTAAAACACATGTAAATACCATAATTAGATATAAAAAATTCTAATCCCTCTCAAGACGTATCGTTTGTGGTTTCCACGGATTTAAATGTACTTATCTCAGAATGTATTTTTTTATTCAAGATTTTTTATATTTAATTCATATATCTAATTTTCTATGTAAGAAAAAGATACGGCACTATGTACAAATTTTTTTTAATTATATGTCAAATTATCTTTCAGACTTTTAGTTTGAGAGAATGTTTTGAAAATATTATTCCAGTATAAAAAAGTACAATTTGTTTTCTTTTAAAATGTATTAAAAACATCAAATAATTTTTTTTTATAAATACCGAAGAAAAATTAATTTTAATTATTTTTTGTGCTCAAAAATGAAAAAAGCATGCAAACACAATCATTATTTCAAATGATTCATGGCAAAAATTGAAAAATTTTGATTTTTAAAATAAGAAAAATATTTATTGTACAATGTACACTTGGTACAAAGTTTTTCAAATATATATTAAATTATCTTCAGAAGTTTTAATTTTGAGAGCATAATTTAAAAATATTTTTCTTGTAGTAAAAAATACTCATAAAAAAGACCCCCCTTTTAAAAAAAATTATAAAAAATTAAATATATATATTTGTAAATACCGAAGAAAAATTACTTTCGAGACTTTTATATAATAGTTTTAGAAAGAAGTTTATAAAATATAATTCTAGTATTAAAAAGTACTCATAAAAGAAAGACTTTTTTTCTTTAAAAATTATCTAAAAAGTATCTAAAAAATATAAAAATCTAAAAGTATCTAAAACGTCAAATTATTATTATTTTTTTAAATACCTAAAAAAATTAATATATATATATATATATATATATACTAGATGGAACCCGTCAAAATTTGACGGCAAACAACTTGATAATACCATAAAAGTAAAATTTATAGTTGCTTTAACTTGACAAATTTCATAGTGGGGAGCATAATATGATTAAGTGGTCACAGACTTTTCCATCGATAAATCACATGAGGGGTGTATGCAAAATTTAGAAAAGTACACCCTTGGGGGGTCAAAGTGGGGGGATGGACATGGGAGATGCATAATATGATTAAGTGGTGACAGACCTTTCCAATGATATATAACATGAGGTTGTGTGCAAAATTTAGAAAGTACCCCTTGGGGGGGGGGGCAAAGTGAGGAGATGGACACCGGAGATGCATAATATGATTAAGTGGTCACAGACCTTTCCAATGATATATAACATGAGGGTTGTGTGCAAAATTTAGAAAGTACGGGGGGGGCAAAGTGGGGAGATGGACATCGGAGATGCATAATATGATTAAGTGGCCAAAGACCTTTCTAATGATATATAACATGAGGGTAATGCGCAAAATTTAGAAAGTACCCTTTGGTGGGGGCAAAGTGGGGAGATGGACATCGGAGATGCATAATATGATAAAGCAGTTACAGACCTTTCCAATGATATGTAACATGAGGGTAATGTGCAAAATTTAGAAAGTACCCTTTTGGGGGGGGGCAAAGTGGGGAGATGGACATCGGAGATGCATAATATGATTAAGCAGTTACAGACCTTTCCAACAATATATGACATGAGGGGTGTCAACAAAATTTAGAAAAGTATCCCTTAGGGCGGTGGGGGGGCAAAGTGGGGAGATGGACATTGGAGATGCATAATATGATTAAGTGGTCACAGACCTTTCCAATGATATATAACATGAGGGTTGTGTGCAAAATTTAGAAAGTACCCTTTGGGGGGGGGGAGGGGGGCAAAGTGGGGAGATGGACATCGGAGATGCATAATATGATTAAGTGGTCACAGACCTTTCCAATGATATATAACATGAGGGTAATGTGCAAAATTTAGAAAGTACCCCTTCGGGGGGGGGAAGTGGGGAGATGGGCATCGGAGATGCATAATATGATTAAGTGGTCACAGACCTTTCCAATGATATATGACATGAGGGGTGTCAACAAAATTTAGAAAAGTATCCCTTAGGGGGGTGGGGGGGGCAAAGTGGGGAGATGGACATTGGAGATGCATAATATGATTAAGTGGTCACAGACCTTTACAATGATATATAACATGAGGGTTGTGTGCAAAATTTAGAAAGTACCCTTTGGGGGGGAGGGGGGCAAAGTGGGGAGATGGACATCGGAGATGCATAATACGATTAAGTGGTCACAGACCTTTCCAATGATATATAACATGAGGGTAATGTGCAAAATTTAGAAAGTACCCTTTGGGGGGGGGCAAAGTGGGGAGATGGACATCGGAGATGCATAATATGATTAAGCAGTTACAGACCTTTCCAACAATATATGACATGAGGGGTGTCAACAAAATTTAGAAAAGTATCCCTTGGGGGGGGGGGGCAAAGTGGGGAGATGGACATCGGAGATGCATAATATGATTAAGTGGTCACAGACCTTTCCAATGATATATAACATGAGGGTAATGTGCAAAATTTAGAAAGTACCCTTTGGGGGGGGGCAAAGTGGGGAGATGGACATCGGAGATGCATAATATGATTAAGTGGTCACAGACCTTTCCAATGATATATGACATGAGGGGTGTCAACAAAATTTAGAAAAGTATCCCTTAGGGGGGTGGGGGGGCAAAGTGGGGAGATGGACATTGGAGATGCATAATATGATTAAGTGGTCACAGACCTTTCCAATGATATATAACATGAGGGTTGTGTGCAAAATTTAGAGAAGTACCCTTAGGGGGGTGGGGGGGCAAAGTGGGGAGATGGACATTGGAGATGCATAAAATGATTAAGTGGTCAAAGACCTTTCTAATGATATATAACATGAGGGTAATGTGCAAAATTTAGAAAGTACCCTTTGGTGGGGGCAAAGTGGGGAGATGGACATCAGAGATGCATAATATGATAAAGCAGTTACAGACCTTTCCAATGATATATAACATGAGGGTAATGTGCAAAATTTAGAAAGTACCCTTTTGGGGGGGGCAAAGTGGGGAGATGGACATCGGAGATGCATAATATGATTAAGCAGTTACAGAGCTTTCCAACAATATATGACATGAGGGGTGTCAACAAAATTTAGAAAAGTATCCCTTGGGGGGGGGGAAAGTGGGGAGATGGGCATCGGAGATGCATAATATGATTAAGTGGTCACAGACCTTTCCAATGATATATGACATGAGGGGTGTCAACAAAATTTAGAAAAGTATCCCTTAGGGGGGTGGGGGGGCAAAGTGGGGAGATGGACATTGGAGATGCATAATATGATTAAGTGGTCACAGACCTTTCCAATGATATATAACATGAGGGTTGTGTGCAAAATTTAGAGAAGTACCCTTGGGGGGGTGGGGGGGCAAAGTGGGGAGATGGACATTGGAGATGCATAAAATGATTAAGTGGTCACAGACCTTTCCAATGATATATAACATGAGGGTAATGTGCAAAATTTAGAAAGTACCCTTTGGGGGGGGGGCAAAGTGAGGAGATGGACACCGGAGCTGCATAATATGATTAAGCAGTCACAGACCTTTCCAACAATATATGACATGAGGGGTGTCAACAAAATTTTGAAAAATGCCCCCCTTAGGGGGGGGGTGGCGGGATGGACCCCGGAGATGCATAACATGAATAAGTGGTCAAAGACTTTTCCACCGATATATCACATGAGGGGTGTGTGCAAAATTTAGAAAAGTGTCCCACTTTGGGGGGGGGGGATGGACAGCGGAGATGCATAACATGAAAAGGAAGTCACAGCCGTTTCAACTTGCAACCTTTTTCTCGAAGGCATTTGACAATATTAAATTTTTTTTTACCCAAGACAATTTAACGATATTCTTATTTTTTTTTGCGTAATTCGTCAAACGTTCATGGAAAAAATCAATGAAATTCGCTAATCAATAGTTGATAAATTATAAAATTCAACAATCGATAGCAGTAAAATTGGTCAATCGATAACGGAAAAATCACGAAATTCATCAAATGGTCTCCCGTAAAAAAAATTGTCCTGCACACTGATGTGATGATCAAAAGGGTTTTGAAGTATAGGACAAAATTAGCACTTGCCAAACAGCGAGTAATACTGAAAATTTGGCAATGGACTTTATTGCCACCACTGGTCAAACATAATAGTCACACTCACCAATTGCGATGATTGAATGGAAAAGATTTTTTTCTCTGCTGTCGCGCGACAAATTTTGAAACCATTTGGCAAATTTCATCCCCGAAATTGGCAGATTGTGAATTTTTTTCTCGAAGAAATTCGACGATATTCGAAAAATTTTTCTCCCGAAACCAGTTGATGAATTTTGCGATTTTTCCACTGTGTAGATTAATGAATTTTGCACTTCTTCCGCTATCGATTGACGAATTTCGAATTTTATCGACTATCGGTTAACGAATTTCACGATTTTTTCATGAACGAACAAATTGCGCACTTTCTGCTAATTGACACATTTCGCCCTTTACAATTCAGTCAATGAGTTGAACGTTGGTTTTCTTTCGAGAAATGTCAGGAATGAAACAATGATTCTTTAGGTTGAATTTACTTCGTTCGATGCCCCATGGAAGAATGTGTGTGATGCAGCAACGGGCGTCACAGACTTTTTAGGGCACCTGCAGACTAAAAACATCTAACCAATCTTCGCGGGGGGAAAATAACAGATTTTGTCAAATGATTGAGGAAAAAACACTACTTTATCAAAGGATAATGGGAAAACATGACTTTTGTTAAAAGACCACAGAAAAAACGTAATTATTCAAAAGGATCGTGAAAGATAAGCAAATTTTGTCAAAGAATCGCAAAAAAGGAAATTTCACCAAAAGATCACGCTTTTTTACTAAATTTCGTCTAAAAATTGCGGAATAAAATGTATTTTATCAAAGAATTGCTGGAAAATGTGAATTTCGTTAAGGATCGTGAGAAAAATGCGAAATTCTTCAAAGGATCGCTGAAAAAACACTAATTTCGTCAAAGAATTGCTGAAAAAACATGAATCTTGCCCAATAACAGAAAAATCATGTTTCATAATCATTATATCTAGTAGTATATGTAAATACAGTTTGTGATATAAGACAAAATTAACATTCACCAATCGGCGAGTAATACTGGAAATTGGTGATTGATGTTATTGCCACCACTGGCTAAACTTAGTCACACTCGCCAATTGCGATGATTGAATGTAAAATGAAATTTTTTTTCCCGCTGTCACTCAAAGAATTTTGAAACCATTTGGTGAAGTTTTTTCCGAAACCATTTTGTGAATTTCCCGATTTTTTCTTCAAAATCATTTGACAAAGAGACTTTTTTCTCGATGGCATTTGACAATATTCAAAATTTTTTTACCCAAGACAATTTGACGATATTCTTAATTTTTTTTGTGCAATTCGACAAATGTTCATGGAAAAAATCATGAAATTCGTTAATCAATAGTCGATAAATTGTGAAATTCAGCAATCGTTAGCGGTAAAATCGTAAAATTTGTCAATCGATAACGGAAAAATAATGAAATTCATCAAACTGTTTCCGGTAAAAAAATTGTCTTGCACGCTGATGTGATGATCAAAAGGGTTTTGAAGGCATTTATTTTATTTGTTGTATTGTGTATAAATACCTAGGTGGAAACAGTTTGCTTATTTTGTCAAATGTTTCAACAATATTCGACCCAATACGCATGCATAAAAAAAATCTTCCGGTAGGACCGGCCAATGAGGTGAAGGTCTATTACGGTCTCTAGAAACGTGTTTGGGATCATCTCCTGTTGTTTTTTTCTTGCACTTTGCGTTAAACCTAGGAAGGTATTTATATAGAACTCCCTGTGGAGTGTTTAGAAGGTATTTATTTATTTCATTTATTATAATTTGTATGAATACTTAGGTGTCCATTTCGGATTTACTGTTTAAAAATGAATTTAGGCTCTTTTAACGTTCGCGAAATCAATCCCGATGGAAATTGTCTTTTTAGATCTCTATCATTTTGTTTATATAGTACAGAAAATGATTATTCAAATGTATGTAAAAATATCGTAGAACACGTAATACAAAATTGGACCACTTATAGTCCGTTTATTATCGGGGATGAATCTTATGGTGTTCCGATTGCTAATGAAGACAATTATGTAAATATATGGTTCTTCATAGAGGTATATGGTTCTTCACACTTCAATAGAAGCATTGTTTAAATTAATATAATTCTACAAATATGATGCAGTTTTAAAATATCGAGTAATGATTAATACTGTCAAAGAATATACTCATATACGTAATTAAGTTTTGGTACTTCTCTATTATCTCATCGACCACTTTTCATAAAAAAAAAAACTATCGCCAAAGTCATTGGAATATCAAAATAAATAAATAAAATATAAGAATTTAAGGATACAATTGTTATTTTAATTAATGAAATAACTAATAAATCAAATAAACATAATGAAAAATACACGCAAATGTTGAATTAAAAACCACTTGATGACATAAAAAACACGTATAATGTTTTCGACATCAAGTAAATGGGACTGCAATTTTGGCATTTAATCATACAGTTTGGCGATAGTATTTTGTTATGAAAAGTGGTCGATGGGATAATAGAGAAGTACTCAAGTTTTTTATACCAAATTTGAAAATTTATCTTTTTTTGACATTTAAAAAAAATAACATAAAAAAACATTACAAATTTGCCCATTTAAAACATTCAAGATTTGTATATATACAAACAATACAATGTAAATATTAATATTGTTACATGATACATTATATACATTGTTTGCATATATACTTCTTTGTATACATATATTGTTTGTATACATACAAACAAATATAATGTAAACATTATTCAAATATTAAGAGTTTGCAAATCAAAACATTCTAAAGATTTGTATACATACAAACAATATAATGCATACATACTCTTTACAAATAAAATAGCCCACTTATATAATGACAAAACTTTTAAATCGAATAGAGATAATATATTTCTGTTTTGTTATGAAAAGTGGTCAATGGGATAATAGAGAAAAGTACCTAAGTTATTTATACCAAGTTTGAAAATTTATCTTTTTTTGACATTTAAAAAAAATAACAGAAAAAACATTACAAATTTTCCCATTTAAAACATTCAAGATTTGTATACATACAAACAATACAATGTAAATATTAATATTGTTACATGATACATTATACATTGTTTGTATATATACTTCTTTGTATACATATATTGTTTGTATACATACAAACAAATATAATGTAAACATTATTCAAATATTAAGAGTTTGCAAATCAAAACATTATAAAGATTTGTATACATACAAACAATATAATGCATACATACTCTTTACAAATAAAATAGCCCACTTATGTAATGACAAAACTTTTAAATCGAATAGAGATAATATATTTCTGTTTATTTTATAACTTATATTCAGATGCTCGGATTCTGCTTTTTTCGAACACATAATAATAAAAATATTACTACCGTGCGTACTGTCTTTTGACATTATATTTACATAATCGAATTCATTATCAATCGGAACACCATAAGATTCATTCCCGATAATAAACAGACCATAAGTGGTCCAATTTTGTATTACGTGTTCTACACGTTTGAATAATTATCTTCTGTACTATATAAACAAAATGATAGAGATCTAAAAAAAAAAATTCCATCGGGATTTCGCCAACTTATGAGCCTAAATTCATTTTTAAACAGTAAATCCGAAATGGACATCTAAGTATTCATACAAATTACAATAAATAAAATAAATAAATAAAATAAATACCTTCTAAACACTCCACAGTGAGTTCTAGATAAATATCTTCCTAGGTTTAACGCAACGTGACAACAGAAAAAAACAACAGATGATACGATCCCAAACACGTTTGTAGAGACAGTCATAGACCCTCACCTCATTGGCCGGTGATTTTTTGACGCATGCGTATTCGATCGAATTTCGATGGAATATTTGATTTGACAGAATTACCAAACAGCTTTAAATATATGGATATATATATATATATATACATATATATATATATATTGTGCTCAATATGAAAAAAAAAGTCCTTCTGGTCTGTACCGGGAGGAAAAGGTAGCTTTCTTACATCTTCGTTTAAAAATTTTAGCTAATGTTACACGAAGACAGCAAGTTAAAATGCAAAGGAAACGTTTACAAAAGATTCGTTAATACTAAATTTGAATAAGAAATTCGCCAAATTATTGAGCAATAGCCAAATTGGCTTCATTTATGAAGACTTATTTTGGTATATATATATATATATATAATAATTATATATATATATATATATATATGGATATATCTATATCTATATATCTATATATGGATATATCTATATCTATCTATATATATATATACACACATATATATATATATATATATATATATATATATATATATATATATATATATATATATATATATATATATATATATATATATATGGATATATCTATATATATAAATGTACACTTGAACGGAGGGTGGTTTTGGGGTCTGGGGGTCATGATCGGTGAAAATATATCGAAATTTTCCGGAACTGCTTTCCTCCGAATCGCTGCAATAGGTAGCTTTATACTTTTTTGTATTGAAAGCTACCTAAAAAGTAATAAGATTTTGTGTCCCAGTCCAGCTGTAGGAAATTTGGTAACCTTCATTTTACAAAAAATGGTGAAAATATTAATTTTCCATTTTTTTTTTGCTTAAAATGAATTTAGACATCCATAATATATTCCGACGGAGGATCGTATCTTTTTGTAATATACATAGTTTAATTTTATTAAATAAAAGTGTTAAGTAAGAAGTCATTTTTTTCTGAATTTTTGTATGCATCATGACATTTTATTTATTTTCGTTTAAAATAATAAATAATTTTGAAATTGAGTGCTTATAGCTATAGAGCACTCTTGTAAGAAAAATGTTAAAAGAAAACTTTGAAAAAAGTTAAAAATTTTAGGAAAAGTCAGATTGTAATTTTTTAAAGGAAATTTTTAGAGGAATTGATTTTTAACACTTTTAACTATAGATCCAAAATGTTTATGAATTCGGTTTCTCTGTCCGTCTGTCTGTTCGCTTGTTTGTATCTCCATCTGTCTGTTTCCCCGTTCGTCCGGGCGTTAGTCTGTCTACCCGTCTGCCCATGATCGAATTTGCTTAAATATACTCTGATTGCACTGTAATTAATATAGGATATTGAGGTTTATTATGCATGTTCGGTATGAAAAATGCAGCGAGTGGCATTTATATTTCGTTTGCAGGTGCCCTCAAAAAACTTCCATTACATTATGGTCTATGGGGAAATATCATTTGTAGTGTATTTTAATGATGTTTCACTATTTTAAACACATTGAAATTGATATAAGTTACTAAGGTGCACTACAAGATATTCACTGTAGAATATGGTGTGCGTGGAACTTATTATTCATTTACGGGGAGATACAAAATAATTTTGTTACAGAACTGTCTGCGAGCAATAATTGTTGAAAGTGCGTTTTAATATTTAATATGCATTTTTAAATTTAATTAAATATTTGCATATTACTTGGTGTGTATAAATTCTATATATCATGTACAGGGCTTCACAAAAATATTCGAGTAAATTTCCGCTTATTGACGGAAATTGCTGAAGAAGAATTTTCGACTGTGGGTATGCGTTTCTTAACTGAACTATTTTCTCGCATATTATGTAGTACATATACAAATCTTTAGATCACATGCAAAGTTGCACAAAAGAATTCGGATATTTTTCTGTCTATAGATGGTAATTGCTTTAATTGGATTTTAAAATGTGTTATACGTTTTCCGATTTTTTTTTTCTTAGGCATCGTCATTCGGTAAATTTTTGTTACAGTATCCTGAATGTGTTGGCATATTTTTCATAATCTATGTTTGACGCATGATTTTTATTTCTTGATTTCTTGATTACCTCATTTTTCTTTGTAAAACCATTTAATAATGAATCACAGAAGAAAGGCAGCCGAATAAAAGAGCACGAAAAAAAGCGCACCTGGAAAAAATCGCTATAATATTTTAATAACTTATATATATATATATATATATTGTATACTTATATATATATGTTACATTATTAAATCTTCCTTCGCGATGTTTCTCTGTTTTATAATAAATTATCACCACACACACACACAATTTCACTAATTCCTTATTCCTTAATAATATCTATCGTTAATTCTATTTAATTCTATTAAATTCCCCTTAATTTCATTATTATTTTTGCCTAATTTACTTAAGCTCTCAGTTAATCCTAAATGATATCATAAATTCTGATTATTTCTGTGAATTCGAATGTTTTTTCGAAAGCCATTTTATTTATTTTTTATTTCCCCTTTACTCTTCCGAGTTTCGCGCGTTCGTTTCTTTTCGCTTTAAAATGCATCCGCTTAGAATGTGTTAGAACTATTTACTTTATCATCCTCATTGGTCATGACGTAGATTGTACACGTATTCCTTATTCTCTCATTGGTTAGAGCGCGCGCTACGTCATGATCTGGTATCTTTCCGCTTATTCACAAAAAGCGAGTGTAATCCTGCTTCTCTCAGTTTTTTTTTTGGCCGAGTTTGCAACTGTTAACAGTCCCCTGGCTGCGTCTTTTACTCATCCTGTATTCTAAATAATTAAGCCTAATAGTTTGTCGAGAATTATGATCATATTCGATGTATTTTAATAACAGCTTGTGACAACTATTTCAGTGAGAGATGGCACTGCACATTTAAATCATGTGAGGACTGCTTCCATGGCGATTTTTATGGGGTGTAATTCTCCTCATAGATCATTCCTGGATAAGAATTATTCACCACTGATCCAGCAATTTAATTTATTTCATACCAATACTTAATTTATTCAATACCAATCAAGTCAATCTTATCGTATTAATCGTGTTTACTTAGCCATTGGTTAACCAATTCATCATAAGTTTCTCTCTTTATCACAATATTTCAATAAATATATTAATCTTTTATCACATAATAATATCAATAATAACAATAATAATAATTATCTAACAATAATAAACATCTCATTATAAATTATATCTTATCTGAGTTATTTAATTTAATTCCCTATCATGTAATCAGAAAAGTTTTGAAATAAGTTTCTGATCATACACCTGGATTAAATATACTCAATAAGAAAAACAACAAAAAATTAAAAATGTTGTTTGAAAAATGAAAAAAAATGGGCATCATGATGCTGCATACAGAGCCTGGATTCATCAAAGACGACGCGAGACGCCATTCCTGCGTCATGTACAGCATCATGATGCCAGCATTCATGTTTGGCGGCATCGTGGAAAACGCACATTGCCAGCTTGCATTCGAATCGTCATACTGTCATATCACCTGGAGTGACGGTATGAAGTGTCATTGGATACACGTCTCGGTAATCTCTTGTTCGCATTGCCGGCAACTTCAACAGCAGCCGTTACATTTCTGATGTGTTACGGCCCATGGTTCTGCCTTATCTTTGATGCCTCCTCAACTCTACGGTTTAGCAGGACAATGCACGACCGCATGTTGATCGTACTATCCTGACCTTCCTTGATACAAAACATGTTCGACTGTTGCCCTGGCCGGCACGTTCTCCAGATTTCTCGCCAATTGAAAATGTCCTGTCAATGGCTTCTGAGCGACTGGCCCACCACCATTCGCCCGTCACTACGGTTGATGAACTGTGGCATAGTGTTGAAGCTCCATGGACTGATGTACCCGTACATGACATCCAATCTCTGTTTGAATCCATGGCTAGGCAGATAAATGCTGTTATTGCAGCCAGAGGTGGGTGCTTTGGATAGTGTTTTCTCAGGTTCTATACCTCCAAATTTTCTGAAAAATGTAATCACTTGTCCTTCCCATTATAATGTATTTGTCCAATAAATATCATTCTGTTATTTGCATTCCTTCATGGTGTATCATTTTAAATGGCCAGTAGTGTATTTATAGGAAATTTAAGATTAAGCTATTGACTTAACTTGAGTTTTTTGCTTCTGTAGCGGTGGTAGTAGTGGTAATGGCTCATGTGCTAAGTGCAGTGTTACACAAGGAAATACTGTTTTAAATCCATGTATAACCAGAAGTAAATTAAGATCTCTTCATTTCAATATAAAAAATGAATATCAGTGTGTGCAACCGGATTATGGAAGGGTCATGACTCCTCAATCCTTCGCGCAACCTAATGATAATAATTCTAAATTACTTGGGGAAATAAATTCAATAGATAATGAAACTTTAAGGGATATTTTGAGGGATTATTTAGATATTTTTCTAAAAATAAATATGATGTCGGAAAGATAAACATTGAACCTCAACGAATGTTTTTGAACTCTGACCTACCTGTATCTATGAGGCCTTATCTTACTTTCATGGTAGAAGGAAAGGAAATCTCAAACCAAATTCAATCCTTGTTAAATGCTGGTCTAATTAAGGAAAGTAATAGTCCTTACTCTTCCCCTGTCACTTTGGTAATGAAACGGGATGAGGGTAAAAAGACAAGGTTATGTGTAGATTACAGTAAATTAAATTCAATAATTAAAAACGATGCAGAACCTCTACCCCGTATTGATGATATTCTAGATAAATTGTGTAATGCCCAGTATTTTTCCACCTTGGACTTAGCCTCTGGCTACTGGCATATACACATACATCCTGCAGATAAAGAAAAACTCGTTTTTACTACCAATTCTGGTTTATTTGAGTGGAATGTACTCCCCTTTGGTGTAAAAGTTGGACCCTCTATATTTAATAGAACTTTTAGAAGAATCCTCACAAAATATAAAATTGATTTTGCATGTTATTATTATGATGATATAATTATTTTTTCTTCCTCCTTAACAGAACATATCCAACATCTTCAACGATTTCATCGGATTATAACATATATATTATATATATTGTATATATTATGTATGTTATATAAACATATAATTTCGCAATATTCCTTTAAATTATTCTAAATTCTGACCTATTCATCATTTCCTTATATCTTAATAAAATTTATTCCTATTTAATGTCCTTTTAAAATTAATAACACGTATATTAATAATTATCTTATTCCAAATCTTAATAAAAAATTTTAAGTCCATTCGTAACGTTTATCAACTATCCAATCTATAATATTCTGAGAGACGCTAGTTTGTCATTTCGAATGTTTTTAAAAGCCATTTTTTTATTTCATTGGGCTTTCTTCGCGCGTTGAGTATTTTTACTGCAAAATCAATGCGCCGCTGTGTGCGGGATTATTTCTTGTTAAAACTTTTCCATCGCACGTCATTCGCTTAGCTTAATTTCACCTCTCGCTGATTGGCTCGTGCACGCGTTACTTCGCTTCTGTAACTTTCCGCGTATTGAACAGAAACCGACTGCAAGCGTTCAGAGAGTAAATTTTTGACGTGTTTTGAAGTGCTGACCAAATTGTTATCTGATGTTCTGCGACTTAAAATTTCTCAACAGCCCCTTAAGATCAACTTAACGATTTCGTGATTTATAGTTAAGGCTGAGGGCTTTAGAACACATCTTTGTCCTGTGGAAATTGTGCTGTCATATCTCCTGTTCTGAATAAATTAATTATCTGGAAAACTGGCTGAGTATTATTGGAGAAATTCTCATTGGTTTCCCTCATTACCTTACTTCCTCGCCATGATTCTTAATCGAGCGACTGAAATAATTCTTCATCTTTATGCAGCTGCAAGTTTCTCGTGAAAAATTAAATCCTCGTAAAAATCTAATATGTATATATATATTGTATACTTATTGTATATATTGTATATATATATATACAGTATGCCCACTAAAGTCCCTTACCACCCTCTTAACTTCGGAACGGATGCTGCTATATTCATAAAAGTAGTGTCTAGGTATAGTAAAGTAGCCATGCGCTACTCAATGAAACCGCCTACGGCGCCACCTGGTGGAATGCTGCGGAGTTAACATCCCTATCTCGAAAACGGAAAGAGATAGAGAAAAAAGTGATTTACAAAGTTGTAGAGCATCATCGATTTAGTACGGAAAGAGAACTTGTGGAAATTAATGCGAAGAATAGAATGGTTAAAACGTGAATTTGATTTTTCGTGATTTCCTACACTGTGATGTGACAAAACAATCTTAGAAATAATAAAAAAAAACTAGTTATAATAATATACATTTATTTTAGATGTTCAAACTTCTCACCGTCAGCTGCATTGCATATTTGGTTCCTTTTTTGAATTTCACGTTGCACACGTTGGAGCATAGATGGTGACACGTTGGCACAAGCGTCCGTAATATGTCGTTTAAGGTTCTGCAATGTTTGTGGAGGGGTCGCATACACCTGCTGTTTCATAACTGGTTGTTTATTTCTTTCTAAGATCGTTTTGTCACGTCACAGTGTAGGAAATCACGAAAAAATAAATGCTTGTTTTAACCGTTCTATTCTTCGCATATATGTCCATAAGGTGTTTTTTGTACTAAATCGATGATTCTCTACAATTTTGTAAATTACTTGTTTTACCTATCTCTTTCCGTTTTCAAGATAGGAATGATAACTCCATAGTTTTCCACCAAGTGGTACCACCTCTGCAGCTTTCCACCAATTTTCATATTAAAAATATCAATGATGTATTAAGAATAAAGATTTGAAAAAAGTTATAATTTCGCTTTAGCCGCATATCATAAATTAATAGCCGGTGAAATCGACAAAGATTTCGCTACTTACAGCAACTTTTTCTATTTTGATAATTTCAGTAATTTAAGCGCGTAGTTCCTTTACATATCTTTTAAATTTGTGTTTTATTTATATTATTTTATTTGTTTGGGACGTTTTAAATTCGTTAAGGAATATTAGCCAGAAACAAATGCTGGGATATTTATATTATTTTACATGCAAACGGATTAATCTTTTTTAATCAGGCTGCACGCGAAAGAGATACATTTTTTAAAAATCATGTTAAAATCTTTAAAAAAAAAAAAAAAAAAAAGTAAATTGAGATACAGATTTCAAACAAATTGCATTTGAAAGAACATTTGTTTTCAATTTTGACGGAATGAAAATTAAAATTAAGCGATGTTTAGAAAAAAATGCAATAAAAGATAAATTTATTTGTCAGGTGTTGCTGATATATGACGTCAGCGTTAATCACGGACATGTTTTTGCTTTATAATATAGATTTCAGTAATAAAAATATTTATCATGATGCTATTAGTTTTAGGTACAATATTTTAAGGTAAAAAATATCATTTACTTATTTCTAATTAATGTAACGATAAATAATGAATATGTATACATATGTATGAGAAGTAACTACTGAAGTTTTAATTTTATAGCACTAGATTTTATTATAGTAAAATTATCTAAAGTTCAGAAAAATACCATTTCCACGCGGGTGTATTGAAATACAGAAGTCACGAACCTTATATGTAAATATTGCATGATCCCTGAAACTTAATTAATAGTAATTCCAAATCTATTTTGAAATAACCATTATAATGAGTAAAAATATAATTAATAGTTAATGAATTGATTTTTTTAAAATCTAAAACACATATTCAAATTTTTACAACGTGAGGCACATACGTTTCCTTCCTTGACCGAGTATTGCACGTCCGTTACTTCTTTTTATCTTTTTGAAATCAGATTGCATGATTTTTCTTAGATTTTTTTAAATTGTATAATTTGCTTTATTTAATCTGTTATTAAATAAGGCTAAAATTATATCTTCAAAAAAGTGATGGCAATCAAGAAATCTGAAGTAGCTGACTGGCAACACTGCCTTGACCTATAATTAAACTTCTTAATATCAACAATTGTATATTCTCTGGTGATAATTTTCTAAGCCATACATTTTATTGGATTTGTTAATTTATTTGTTTTTCATTAGAAAAACAATAATGTTTTTAAATACGGTTTTAACAACTTGCAGAGTTTTTGACAATCCGATTTAATTAACTTTTAGAAAAAAAAGCACATAGAAAGAAAGAAAAAAATTGCACTTTTTAAAGAAATCAATTTTTTTTTTTTACAAATCACATGCATTATATATATATATATATATATATATATATATATATATATATATATGAAATTAAAGTAAAAGTAATTGCGTCAATAAAACCTTACCTGTCAAATTGATTCTCTGAATAAGTAGAAAAAAGCGTTTCTTATCTTCCTAACGAGCTATATTTAGCTTTATGAATTTTTATTTTCTCTTACCCAATTTAAATCCCGTAAACAGATTAGAAAATAACAAGTACTTATTACGAGTTAGAAAATAAATGGTCATTTGTCTTATAGATATAAAGCATAATAAAGGATTATTTTTTAACACAATATGCGCATTAAATTATCTTGTTTCATGTATGAAAAATGTATTTTTAATGTTTTTCTTAATAATAATAATAAAACACGAAATTTAAAAAAAACAATTTTTAATACAGATTTAAAAAGTATAATTCCATTGCATTTAAACAAGCTTAAAAGTTAATTATTGAAAACAAAATAACTTTTATCCCTAATTTGATAATATTTCTGTTAATATTACTCCATAGAGTATTTAAAAGAAAAGAGAGCACATATGATCAACGTCCAATTCATCTAATTAACACAATTGTGTTAAAAATTTGCAGCAAACTGTCCAGTCATTTGACCGTTTTCATACTAAACGGTTACATAGCCGTAATTTAAATCTATTCTGACCATATTATTGCTTATATTATGTTCAGAATGGAGTTAAATTACGGTTATGTAATCGTTTTCTATAAAAATGGTCAAATGACTGGACAGTTTGCTGCACAATTTTAACAGTGAAGATAAAATTCGTTTAAAAATTGACATTACTTGATATTAATCCTATCAACAGTTCACATATAATAAAAAAGTTTATCCAATGTTAATTAGATGAAATGGACGTTGTTCACATGCATCCTCACCCGCACATCCCTGCAGGATAGAAATTTAAATGCTTAACAATACAACAAAAAATATTCAAATATAAATAATTGTGTATGAATGACAATCTTTTAAGATTATAAAATTTATAACAATATATATATATATCCATTTACCAATCAGTGGGAATAATGATTTATATGTTGCTATTTTAAGTTTTTTTTATTGCCTTTAGAAATTAATGAAATATTAATACGTGTCGTTTTCTATCGTGTGCATACATATCAACCTTCCAACTTTTTTCATGTCAGATAAACGGATTTTAAACCCCACATTTTACTTAATAAATGAAATTAAACATACCGCATGGAAGCATTTTATCAAATAAATTATCTGGCTCAAATATGTTTATTCGACTTGAAAGGCACAACGGAAGTTTAACTGCTGTGCACGTGGATGAAATTATGATTTGTGCTTCATAAAATAATTATCCTATGTGTTTCTTTTACTTTCTCTGATACAGTCTGTTATAAATTAATTTATGATGCATGCTTAATTATCATTGTCTCACACTGTGAAATCCTCCCTATGATTACTTTTGTTTTTTAAGAAGTATTACAACAAGGTTGAACATTTTACAAGATGAAGAGGTATGAAAAGTTTTTCTGATACAGAACATTGTAATATTGATTAATATGCCCTGTTGATAATAAACCATTCCACAGAAGGATATAAAATATTAAATAGATTAAAAAACACAATGATTGTAGATTATCGCTAATCACGGACGATTAAAAAAATAGTTGCGGATTTTTAAGTGTTAATACATATATTTTCAACTCTTATTCATTTCCAAACAGTTAAGTTTGAATGATTAACAAACGGATCGTAATAAACAATACTTAATAAATTGAATTACTAAGGATATAATATTTTTAAGTTAAGTCTCAAATAACACGCAAATTTATAAATTAATGAACAGAATGTACAATCGAACTCGTTTAATACAGGTACGACACGTTAAGGATGGTTAATCGTTCAAACTATGCGAGTTTCGGTGAACAGTAGATTCTATGTGATTTTCGGTGAAAAGTAGTGTAGAATTAGGAAAAGGAGCAATTTTTTCCCTATCTCGCAACGATAATATTTCTACATTACACCTTTCTTGAGAATGTAGCAACGTATCCGTTTTACCAGCCAGAATTTCAATCTTCAAGGTGAACTGCCACCCAAGAAAATGCAAAGAAATGACACGATGTCTTCCCCGACGTTTCAAATATTGCCCTTTTGTAGGATTTACAATTAAGCTATAGTAAGGAAGTAGCATAGAAAAAACTCTTTTTTTTTTTTCTTTCTTTAAGTCTAGATTCTGGGCCATATTAACCAGCCTTGTCATGTATCTTATTACACTGTTAAAGTGAAAAAGATACATGAAATTAGTAGCTTTAAAATTACAGTTATTAGTGAAATGTTAGCCGAATTTTTACGTTGAAAAGGCAACTGATAAGTTACTGTTCATGGACTGTGAAATTATTAGTTCCTTAAAGTTTTTGACTTCAGCAGTGTGATTTTGTCTAACGAAATTACTTGCCTAAAGAAAAAGACACTAACAAGATAAAACTGAGTACTGAATGTCAATTTTATGATATTCAGTTAGTTTTAGCAGTGATATACTATTTAGAGCAATTACTAGTAGTGATTAGCTTAATTACGTGTGTTGTTTATAAAATTTTATTGTCTTCATGGGAATTACGAGTAACGGTTAATACTAGCGCTGTTGTAATTCCATCCCTATTCATATTAACATAGTTGGACTGTATATATTGTTTTAAGATGTGCCATGAAACTAGGATTTATTTCTCATAAAATAATACTTTTCAACTTTGAAATTTTTATTTTCTTACAAAAGTATCTCTGAAAGATGTATAATAAATCACTTTAAGATTCATTTTTAGTTATCTTTGCATGTCACCGTGAAGCCTACGATCATTTTTCCTTAAAAAAAAAAAAAATATATTTGAACATATTACAAGATGTATATTTAAATAGCAACAATTTCCTTATTTAGATTATTTTAGCATTGAATAACATGAATGTTGATATTAAATAATTTTTAAAACATTTTTCTTTTATATCAAAGGACATAATCTGTACGTTGATCATTTTTGAAAAATACCTATTCTATCTTTACACATTATTGGAAACAATATTCAAGGCTACCCAATGTTTATTCAAAGCGCACTGATTTAATACTGAACCAGTATACTTTTCTTAGGATTAGTATAATTGTTTACTTTTGAATACTACTATATCCGAAAAGTAATTTAAGCCTTATTGAATTGCAAAACTCTACGATTAAAATACAAAGATTACTTCTCAGAAAAGAGGTATTCAAAAGTAAGCTCCGTACAAATCGTGTTTTCCATTACGCTAAATATTACTGCAACTTACTCAATGTAAAGGACTGAATATATGAAGGTGGCGTTTAAATAGTTTCTTAAAGTAACCACTTTAATAAACTACTTACACAATTTTTTCGTTATCAACTTTAATTAAATATTTTATAAAACACTGTACAAATTGCATTAAACAGTTCAAATAATTTTCATACAACAAAAAAAATTCAATGCATTATTCTTTATTTTAAGACTGTATTTTTTACAAAGGTGAGCAAAATCTTATGCCAATTCTCTGACTGTGAAAACGGTTTCACGTGAATGACGATGCCATAGATAGCCCATAGCAAGTTGTATTTAATGGCTAGCGATGTTATTGAGTCACCATTTAGTTGAAAAAGCGTATACGTAGTAAGCTGCTAAAGTAAATGACTATGCAGATGAAGGCCCGAAGGCTGGGGAGGAGTATCTTCGAAACGCTACGGCTGTAGCGACCCTTGTTAACACACTGTAAAATTGAAAACAGGCAGCGAAATGTGTAACAGGTGACAAGGAACTGGAGGTGTTGGTGTAGTTTATCATTGCCGTTTATCTACGCGAGGGATATAGTACCGAGGGGGTGTGCTTTTCGTGAGGGTCTTTCTAAGGGAACCTAACCCATATTTACTCAAAGTTACCCAAGGTTAAAAGAAAAACGTGGAAAACTCCGAACGATTAGGTCGACGGGCGAGATAGGATTTTTAAAAAACTCCTCCCGTCTACTAGATTTTGAGAGAATAGCATCTCAGCCGCAGGTTGAGCGACAAGTAACTGGAATTTCGCGAAACGTTAAAGGATTGCCAATATCGGAGTTTCCAAAATTCTGGATATTTTGAAATAATGGCTATATTCTAAACTATTAATAACAGTTATAAGTAGACTAAAAACGAGATTATATTTATTTACAATATTGTGACATAAATGCGAAAAATATAAAAACACAAAAGCAACCTTAAAGACATTTATGTTCTTTTCACAGGAAATGTCTATTGACTGTTTCCTTTTCTGTATTTAGGTTCAATAAAGCAGATGAAATAATACAGAAGTAGAATTAAAATCCAATAGCTGGAATAAATGCTGATATATTACGTTTGACGCCTTAACACTTTAGTTTTTACAAAGAATCTATCAAAGATACTTTCGACTTTTTAATTTTTTAAAAATGATTTATTTTCTAAATAAGACAAATGTATGCAGTTCTAATGTTTTTGCGTCTTTTTTGTTGTCATAGTACCACAAAATATAATGTGACTTAGTACAGGCGCAATAGTTACGGGACATCTTTCATACACACCTCTAAATCTATTATGCTAACAATAAATCGGGAAAAAATTTGAGCACTCATATTTTACAAGTCAGGATAAACCCCATACAAAGGAAATATCAAATGGTCTCGAGTCAAAAGGGAAATGGGAACCTTGGAAAATTACAAAAATTATCTAATTATAACAACAAGTGTTGATTAGATATCGAGGTGGTGTGCTCTCCGTGAGGGTCTTTCTATGGGAACCTAACCCATATTTACTCAAAGTTAAAGTTAAGTCAAAAGTTAAAGTCAAAAGTAAAAAAGTTAAGTCAAAGTTAAGTTACTCAGTGTTGATTAGATATGGACAACTGTGTTTGTTTCCCAAAACACCAAAAAATGTGCCTGAACTTGCCTCTGGTGATTCTTTCAAGAATTACAAAGCCAAACAAACAAACAAACCGAAAAAAAAATTATAATTAGAAATTACAACAACCATTGGAAAAATGTTCCAAAAGCTTAATATATATATATATTTCAAATTAATTAAAAATATTAATTATTCAAAAATATTCATCGGAACCATCTACAAATAAACGCATTTTCCATTACTACTGTTGAAGAGATCCTGGCATTCTCTGTCCTCGCAAAAATATTCGTTTGAACCATCGCCTCAGTTATTGAAATGCATTTTCCATTACTATACCTTATCCTTAATATACACCTTAATATTTTGTCGAGTTCTTCCTACAATAACTTGAACTCTTGTTTAGATTGATGGCTGAGCTAAAGGTATTTTGAGGAAATTAAAGTTGAAGACCACGTTTTTTTTTTTTTGCTTTATAAGACGATTCCTCATCCGACTTCAATTTTTGAATTCGGCTTTTTTTCCTATCTGATAGTTTGCATCTATATCTGATAGTATACATCCTTTTTGTAACTTTAACATTTTTTAACGATTTTATGCATTTCTATTGCCTATTCAAAGAAAAAAATCTTCTAACGTTACAGAATTTTGTTAAAAACGCTTAAAAAAATAAAGTGATGACGTCAAGAGGTCTGACGTCATCACTTTATTCTTCATTCTCGACCGAAAACAACAACCATTTTCTCAATGGTTAAAATAATAGAAAATTGAGCTGCGTATCCTACAGGGTGCATTAAGCAATGGAGTGTTAAAATCTTCCTGAATGTCAGTGGTGCATTCAACTGAATTGATTAATAAATTACAGTTTTTTTTCTATCATGAGACAATAAGTATGAAATAATTTCAGAAAATTAAGCAGATACAAAAATGTCAAGAATACATCGTGTTGAAACTAAAGTTGATTTATCATTGGTGTATAGAAAATTAAATTAAATTCCTTTGTTTGTTTTAAATTCACTATTGCATTTCATGATTAATGAAACATATTGCATGGAAATATATTTTCTTTATTGTCAAAAGAACTCTAACCGTGTTTTTCAAAAGATAAAAAAAAAATACTCTTTTGTTCGAAAATTGTTTGATTGCTCCATTCTTTAAAGCAACATCTCAAACAATGTTTATCCATGATTAAATGTTAGTAGGTTTATTTTTTATCAGTTTGAAAAAAAAGAACAATTAACGAATAAATAAATTAGATAATGATAAAAAACTTCTGTTGACCTTATTTGGTTCAATGTGAAAAAAAGTCAAAGAAGCTGAATAGAAAAATTGATTTAGTATTCAATAGAAATTCAACTCTTTTCAGTTTGTTTAAATATAATTAAATTTACATATGAATAGTTTAATTCTGTAATGTAATAAAGAAAAAGAACTACAAAGTAGATTTTCATTTTAGTATTAAACTAAAACTTAGCACACTACACTATATTATTTTTTCTTTAAAATAGAAATTATAATAATTATGTGATTTCGCATAAGTAACTTTTTTTATAAAATTAATCAGTTTTCGCTGAACAATAGAAATTAATATATGTATATGTATATGTATAAATTCTATTACATTTACCACATAGACATGTGCATACATTTATTATTTTTAAATAAAATTTGCATTAAATGTTATTATAATCTTCATGGGGCTTGCATTCTTTATTTTTTATTTTATACGGTGCAACTATCATATGTCTATGTTTCCAAATGCTAAAATAACATTTTATGCATTTCGTTTGAGTAAATTATGTAAATCTTCGATGTCTTAAATGATGTCGTTTATGTATATCATTTATCGTCAGCTTCTGTTAAATAATAAACCATGTAATGTATATTAAGTCATCTATGCAAGAAATTACAATAGCGCCCACATTATTAGGTTGATTTGTTTTATACCTATCATCATATTTTGCACTAGAGGGGTAAACAGATCGAGACAAGCAATTTAAAGTAGATTCTGAAACACTACAAACATTGAACTTGAGCCAATATTCGAATTTGTGTACCTCGAAATAGAGGTTAGACACAATGTTTTCCGAAAATAAAATTCCGCATGAACATACGAGTATAGGTATCCCACACTGTGAAGAAAATGTATCTGAACTCTTTTCTCAAACTCGTGCATTCTAAAAAATGTAGCGTTTTATTAATATATTTATTGTGACTACAGTGGGGTCCAAAATTAAGCAACAAACACAAAATTCTAATTTTTGATCAATAAAGTTGATTGTTAGCAGTCAAAAGAAAGTAATAAAAACATTAGGTATAGCAAAAATGTTCCCACAGTACAACCAGTCCGAGACTAAAGAAAAAAAACAGGCGGCCACGGTGAGTTAGACGTGTCTCTTTATTTAGACGTCTTGAGTCACGCGATGATCTATTGCAGGTGCACGAAAAAATAATCACGTGACTCTTAACGGTCTTATGCGATGGGTAGTGAAGCAACCTATCTTTTTTTTTTTTTTTAGCCTCGGCCAGTCAATGAAAGTCCCTTTGATTTTACAAATTGTCACAAGTTTCACAATCAGTACGGTGAACACAAATGTGATATCTTCCATTCATCTCATTATTACTCTCAAGATATCATCATTTGGTGACTCCATTGAGAAGTCATTCTAACTATTGCTTTGTGAAGTGACCTCCGGTGACGTTAAAATGAAGTCACCTCGTGATTCTGATGTGACCTTACCTTGATTTAGAGAGTCTATTTCAAAATCATCATAAAAGTTGCATCGTGAGGGGCCAACAAATAAAGTCATGAGAAATACCACGACGACTCTCAGGTGATCGACATATTGAGAATCTATTGCGAAATCATTAACATAGCTTTTTTTTTAGAAGTCACCAGTTGACTGTTATAGAACATCACAATTGTAATACGTTGCATAAAAAACGACTTTGATGTGCTTGTTTTATGGAAGGAAGACACAAATAGTTACATTTAAAATTATTAGTACTAGATTAAAATTAAAAGTCAATATACTAGCCAATTACAATACTCCATTGCATTAAAATTTATCTGTAATATTTTATAAGAATAAACAGATAAATTAGCATTAAATATTTATATTTCTACCTCGAATTAAAAAAATTAAGTTACTGGGTTCTTAAATAAAATTAAGTCGAAATGGGGTAAATGCGTACTAGGATCAAGAGACTAAATCACATGGAAAATCGTAGCCAAATGGTGTACAGAGCTGCCATGTGTGGTACAATTTCGTTAAAGAACGTGTTCTGGTCAAAGTGCCATCTATACACGTTCTGTATACCATTCTGCTAGGATATTCCGTGTGATTTACGCACTTCACCTCACTTCACTTGAGCGTGTTTTTAGAGGTGTATCACTATTTTGATCGGTTCAGAATTTAGATTTTTTTTGTCGCTTAAAGTAATCTTCATACAGATGAATATTCTTTTATTAGTTATAAATTGACATTGAAAGTTAAAGGGCTTTTCAATTTAAAAGCTGGGGCGGGAGCAATGTGTAATAGTAAAACACTGCGTCCTTATAATAACAATTTAACAATATACAGTAAAACAAACTGTAAAACATAACATGACCGTACCACCACACCCTGTCAAAATACGAGGGCTATCCAGAAAGTAGATTACGTTTTGGAATAAAAAATAAACAAAGTATAGGAAACAAATTTTATTATACACAGATGAAAGCCACACTCAAATACTACTTTTCTACATAGTCACCATACAAATTAAGGCATTTATCGTAGCGATGTACGAGCTTGGAAATGCCTTCGTCGAAAAATTCGGCCGCCTGCGCCTTCAACCAACAGTTCACGTGTTTCACCCATGTTTCGTCACCAGTACCAATGCGATCGAGTAAAGAGTCACCATCCTTATGGTAAGCGTCCAAAAAGTTCAACGCTGCAGCCATTCGCTGATTTTTGTGGTCCTCTGTCAAGATTTTTGGAATCCATCTTGCACAAAACTTGTGGTAACCAAGCTTTTCGCTGATGATTTCGTGCAACAAACTTCGCGAAATTTGTAGAAAACTCAAAGAAAGTTCCGTTATTGTGAACTTATTACTGCACGCACCTCGCAGCTCGCGGGATTTTCAATTAACGCAGACATTTCAAACCGTCACAGTATCTGAACGGAGCACAGCACGAACCTCTCACTAGCACGGCTAGATGCCGACTGAGCTGCGCAACGCTCTGACCCCAAGATGGCCGCGCTAGCCCCGCCCCTAGCGGACACAGACGAAAACGTAATCTACTTTCTGGCTAGCACTCGTATCATAATCAAGTCAACAACATATATCAAGTATACACTAAATATATATCAGTACTAAAATTTCGTGTAATTTTCTATAAGTTTTCTATATATTTTTTTAATTTATCATAATTTTATTAATTTTGATAAAATGAGTCAGGATGCCTTGGATGGAAACAACGGGTAATACTAAACAGTTGCGCCCACATAATAACAATTTAACATTATGCAGCAAAACAATCTTCGCAGTCCATTACGTAGCAAAAACATGAAGGGACACTAGCTTTTGAAGTGGAAGAACTAACTTCTTTTGTCTCATTGTTATAATTAATCTTACAATACGTTACCTTGTCGTGTCCACCTCTCGAAACTTCTTTTTTGAAACTGTCAATCTCAAGCCATCCTTTTTTTAAACCAACTGATATATTTATAATACATTTTATACGTTAATATATGTACAATACTTCAATGCAAATGAATTATGAAATACGATTCGCATTTCGTAAAGGAAAAAAAAATTCCCCAAAAATCTTTAATTTTAGGGCGTCAGAGTGGTGTTACCCCTTAACTCCATCCATTCATTATAGCTAGTGCGAATCACTTAATCAGTGCAGTAAAACTGTTTTTCGCTGGAATTAAAGAGATGAATGCAAAATTACATAATTTTAATCAATAGCAACAACTAAGGCATTTTAAAAATAAAATATTTTATTATTACTAATAGGAAAATATATTTAAATTTTAATTTGATTTCATTCTATTTATCGTTTACGGATACACATCAAGAAAAGTAAATTAAAGGTCGATGGTTTAATTTTCCTTAATTTGCATGATAATAAAACATTTTTCCTCCACCTAACCAAAAGAGCTTCAATATTTTATTCAGTTATCGTCTTTTTATTTTTTCTTTAGAAATTTCTTATTTTTCTTTTTATAAGACATTTTTTTTTCCATTTTAATACATCAGTGATTAAAAAGATGAAATTTTCCTTTTAAACCGGCTTTATAAAAAAACATAAATTAATAAATAAATGACAATATAATTAAAAACTGAACTTGACTTTTAATGAATCCGCACAAATGAATGAATATGAAAATTGGATTTAAGACTGAATACCGATTTCCGATTCTTGAATCGCTTTTAAAGCATTTATTGTTATAAATGAAAAAATGGAAACGTCGTGCTGTGTAAGTAATAACCTCCAAATAACAATATTTAAAATATTTAAAACAAGAATAATACAGAAATCGCTTAATGGTAGATTGATTTACGCTACAGATTGTTTTGGATTAATAGATACATTTTAAGTTTTTAATTACCTTCATCGCTGATTCTTCATACTGAATACGTTATCTTTGCACATACATTTCTTACATACTCGTATATTATCAGATACACCAATAAATATATACATACACCTTATATAGGATGGGACAGTAGGGTAAAACAGCATGCCTTATTATTTACTGCTTCATGAAACCAGAATTTCCAAGAAAATTTAACGTAACTTTGCTTACATACTCTGCAATTATACTTGTACAATAATATAATTTTAAATATATTATTGGTTCATCACATTTTTACTAATAAATGATTATTTATAAGAAAAAGGGAAATTATTTGGTCCTGCACCACAGGTGTCGTAAACCCGCATGGATATATTAATCTTACAGGAAATAAAAAAGGTTTAGACTTCTTTTTAAAGAAACAATGTATTATGTTACAACTTTAACTAATGAGCAAAACTAATAATATTTAAAAATATAAGTGTGATGATTCAATATTTAAAGACAAAAA
Source organism: Maratus michaelseni (assembly GCA_963931845.1). NCBI lineage: Eukaryota > Metazoa > Arthropoda > Arachnida > Araneae > Salticidae > Maratus > Maratus michaelseni. The sequence goes on along the minus strand of OZ007588.1, from coordinate 134,736,713 downwards.
GATAAATAACTTCATTAAATTTTGAGAAATTGCAGAAAAGAAGTTAATTTCTTTATCATCTTTATATATATATATATAAAAATCATAATCACTCTTGTTCAAGTAGCTTTGACTGCATTTTCTTCAAACTTTGTTTATGTGATCTTCAGTTATTGTTTTGAAATATTCTTTCCATCCCACGTAGGATATTCGTTTTTACCCCAAGAGAATGCGGATCGGAAAGCAAGCCGTAAAAATGCCCCTTTAAATGCTAGTAACAGTTTAATTGAGGAAAATAAATCGTTATTAAATATGATAATATAAATTTTCAGTAACTTCAAATGTTTTCATATTTATGAATTTTGAAAACTGAAAAATATAAAACAAAAATGTGATAATTTTTATACACAGAAACTATATAAAAGCCAGTACTGAGATATCGTAATGGCTGCTTCACGTTCTGGCTTAAAGCAAAATATTTCCACCATTATCCGCCAGAAGACTGCTCAAACTGAGTCAAACCTGAGATATCCCGTTTCATCCGAATATATGGGTTTACTTTACTTTTCTCTACTATTAAAGGACAATAATCTTACAGACTCATTTCATTACTTCCTATTACATTCATTTGAAAAAATACTGTTATATCTATTTTATGCATTGAAGTTCGTTATAATTACATATAATAACTTTCAATACATAAATAATAATAATAATAAATTCTCAACGTGTGAAAGTGATAATCAATAATGAAGAATTTTCCATAATTTACATCCAACCAAAAGACATTAAATATACTAGACTGATACAAAAGTTAGTATCATTCGGTTTTCATCTGAAATAAATAGCATAGAGAAATGAATGAGTAATTTTGATTCTCTTCTTTAACACATTGACTGCTATAATACAAAAATATGTGTGACAGAAATATTTCACGGGCGCCATGCCACATGAGGTGAGCCATCAATATTTACATTGAAGACAACTTAATGTCTTTTACTCTTTTTAGGCGCGTTCGTAATATAAATACGTAGCACCTATAATTCCGTCCGTCTGTCCGTATGTCCGCATATAACAGCGCAAAAACTACCCAACCGGATGATTTCAAATTTAATATATATAGTCGTTGCAGAATTTTGTCGCGTCGTTTCAAATTTTATGAAAATCGAATCAAAACTTAAAAAGATATTAATGAAAGTTTTCTTTATTCTGTTAAATCCTATCATACGTAATCTATATAATAAAAGCGCAAGTCATGTGACTAAGGAAAACAAATACGGGCTAACCACATCTTTTTCCATATGCCAAGCAGCCATTTTAATTCAAAATTATTTTTTCGAATAAAATTGCATAAAAGTTAAATTTTTGGAAAGATCGTTCAAAAAAATTGTTTGCTTGCGAGATGAGTTACATTCAACAATTTATATATTCTGAGGTAACTTCAGTAGAAATTAGGTTAACCGAATATCTTAATCCATTAGAGTAAATAAACACAGGAGAGTCGTTCATTATGAGTCATAAAAATATTAAACCACCACTTCATTCGCAAAGTAAGATCTCCATGGGGAAAAAATTGCATTTGTAAACGTGGCATACGTAATAATAATAAAAAAAAGGCATGCCCAGCCCATTTCATTCCTAGCAGGCGACATAATTCATTTCACTGAAATAATGAGGATGATTTTTTTATTTTTATTTTATTTTTTTTTTCGTTGTGAAACTAGTTATAAAACGAACGCATCTCATATGTCACGTTTAACGCACAATTTCCAACTTGTTTTTTATTGTCTTCTGACAATTTATTGTATATTTATATAGCATTAAAACGGGACTATTGATAATCTATTACCATGTATTTAAAGAAAGAACCCCCACCCCTCACCAGGCATGTTTAGGGACTGCAGTTTGGCGTTCAATGTATAGAAATAACTAAAATTTGCTATTTTTGAATTAAAAATGTATAAAATTAACAATTTGTATAAAATTAACAAACATTGTCGCAATTGGGAATTGAGAACCGACTCATAAGCATACTGTAAACCACTTTGTAAATGTCTGCTTAAAAAGCTACTTCGTCACAATCTGTAGGGGTAACGTGTTAATACAACAACGGTACAGGAACGATTTTTGCATGATTGTGAAGCCTCTATGTTATATGACCTGAAATTTTTCTGCTAATTCAAATCAATAACCGAAATGATTAATTAAGAAGTAGTTCTTTCATCATTTATATTTGATAGGATATTTTCAAATATGAAATGACAATAAAAAATTCTCGGAGTAAAATAAACCATCTGCATTTTGGAGAGCAAGATTTTTTATGATGATTTTTATATCATAAGAAGGCTTCATTTTTCTTGTATGTATATATAAAATTGTTTTAATTATTTTCGTTTTAAAAAGCATAAAGGTAATTACTACTTTTACAAATGAACATCTGAAGCTTATATTTATGTTGTTACTAAATATTTAAATGGATGTAAGTTTTTATTGCTGACATAAATGTTGTTTTGTTTTATAGATAACGAATTTTAATTGGTAATTTTTTCAAATTAAGAAATCAGCTTAATCATGATTTTGAAAGAGTCAATTTAGGATTATTTAGTTTACGTATTACTCATAATCGTATAATAATAATTATAAATAAAACGACGCAATCATAAAATATTTATTGTATATTTTATAAACGTTTAGGCTTTTATCGATAAAATTATTCCAGTTTCATTCGTAACGGTGCAATAAAATCATCCTAATTAATAATCATATCAGTATGTGCCAAATTATAGCATTAAATATTTATTTAATAAACTCAGTATATTTTAACCACCATACAGATACCTAATTATTCTTGAGTCTATATACTTAGGTGCCAAGGGTTACGGATTTTGAATACCACTGTTTTTTTTCTTCGCAGTATGTAATTGCAAAAAGTCGGAGAAAATTTACGACTAAATAAGACAACGAAAATTAAAAAACAAATAGTGGTATTCAAAATCCCTAAAACTTGCCACCTATGTATATATGTAAAAGTCTCCCCATAATTTCATTTAAAAAAAATCAAGATATGATTACCGTAAACTATCTTTATGATATTAATAAATATCTATAAGGCGATGCTTTTGTAAATGTTGTCTTCCTTTGTAGTCAGTGAATCTCAATTGATAACTTTTGAAGTTAACAGAGGAACTTTATCCCATGCTTTTAAAGAGCTGTTTTGAAGATTGTATTTTATGCGTTACTTAATCCCACACATATAGATTTTGTCACGAATAAATGTTTATGCTTTTATTTATAAGATTATTCCATTTTAAATTTTAACGGTGGAACAAAATCATTCTATTCTGTAGTCATTTAAGCATTCTCTAACATTTTAATATGGATTTATTTAATAAATTCACGTCACTGCGGGCTTTATTGCAGTAAGTATTTTTCTCTGAACATGAAAAAAATTGATAGCTAATAATTATGTCTTTCAATATGATTTATTGAATAATTCAATTATTATTTGGTATTTTAAAGCGAAAGAGAGGTTTTGCTAACAAAACTGGCAAATAGAAGGTGCTTGGTTAGAAAACATGTCGTGCTCGTCGGCCTAATCGTGCGGAGTTTTCCTTGGTTTTCTTCAAACCTACGTATTTCTGACTTACTATGGGTTAGGTTTCCTTACAAAGAACCCCATGGAAAGCAATACCCTCCTTGGCCTATATCCTGCGCTCATTTTATCGGCTGTATCAAACTCCAACCAACCAACCAACTATGCAGTATCTTAGTTAAATGATATCATAAGTGTCAATTTAATGTTAATTATACATAATTGTAACACCTTCTGTCATAATGACTTGGCAAACAGAATTTGAAGTTCCGATTTAAAATTTCGAGTGAGAAGAGATTAAATTAAATACATAAATAAAATGAAAGGGATGGGTAAATTTTTTATGTTGCATCTGTATTTTAAAATTATGTCTTATTTAACAATTGAACGTATGTGTTCATTAACGATATGAAAAAAGACAATGAATGATTAATTTTTGGTTAAGATAAACATCTATTATTATTATTATTATTATTAAAATTAACAACCTTTTCTCACTTAAGGTTTTAAGTTACCAAAGGAAAAACCTGAATCCTTCAAAGGAATTATGGTGTCGTTGATTTACTTGTTCGATGAAATTAGTCTTTTCCATTCTGAATTAAAATTAGAGAAACCAGGCTCATAAACTTAAGAATAAAAAACTCCAATTTTTTTGTCTGCAGAACTCATTTTTATTAGGCCGGAATAGGAAAGATACTGAAAGTGCAGGGACCCACGCACGGGCCCTTCTGACCCGATCCGTGGTCAAAACAAGAAGAAGTGTAATATATAAAATCTTGGAATAAGGTACATTTCGCCAACCCGGACCTATGGAGTTGAGGAAATTCAGTAATGTCATTCGTTAGTACTCCGTTAGTACCGGTAAGTACCGAGAGATATTCGTTTGTACCGCTTCCGTTACGGAGTAACGGACGATTCGTATGTGCGAGCTCCGGGGTGGAGAAAAAATGGGTTTTCCATAGGAAAAAAATTAAAGTTTCCCGATCTCGCTCAAATTATAGGTGTCGTTAGTACTCCGTTAGTACCGGTAAATACCGAGAGATTTTCGTTTCGTTTGTACCGCTTCCATTACAGAGTTATCGCCGATTTTTACTTCCGGAACGGAAAAAAGTGGCATATCCCACAGCAAGGGTAAAAAATTCTCCGACATCACTCAATTTGCACGTGTCGTTAGTACTCCAATAGTAGCGGTAAGTACCGAGAGATTTTCGTTTGTACCGCTTCCGTTACGGATCAACTAATGATTCTTATGTGCGAGCTCCGGGCTGGAGAAACATGGGGTTTCACATAGGAAAAAAAAATTAAGTTTCCCGATCTCGCTCAAATTATAGGTGTCGTTAGTACTCCGTTAGTACCGGTAAGTACCGAGAGATTTTCATTTGCACCGCTTCCGTTACGGAGTAATGGCCGATTCTTACTTCCGGGCTGGAAAAAAGGTGGCATTTCCCATAGCAAGTTTAAAAAATTCTCCGACATCGCTAAAATTGCACGTGTCGTTAGTACTCCGATAGTACCGGTAAGTATCAAGAGATTTTCACTTGTACCGCTTCCGTTACGGAGTAACGGACGATTCTTATGTGCGAGCTCCGGGCTGGAGAAACATGGGGTTTCCCATAGGAAAAAAAATGAAAGTTTCCCGATCTCGCTCAAATTATACGTGTCGTTAGTACTCCGTTAGTACCGGTAAGTACCGAGAGATTTTCGTTTGGAAATCTCCGTTATGGAGTTATGGCCGATTATTATTTCCGGGCTGGATAAAAGTGGCATTTCCCACAGCAAGGGTAAAAAATTCTCCGACATCGCTCAAATTGCACGTGTCGTTAGTACTCCGATAGTACCGGTAAGTACCGAGAGATTTTCGCTTGTACCGTTTCCGTTACGGAGTAACGGACGATTCTTATGTGAGAGCTCCGGGCTGGAGAAACATAGTGCGAGCTCCAAGCTGGAGAAATATGGCCATGTTTCTCCAGCCCGGAGCTCGCACATAAGAATCGCCCGTTACTCCGTAACGGAAACGGTACAAGCGAAAATCTCTCGGTACTTACCGGTATTAACGGAGTACTAACGAATGGCGTTACTGAATTTACTCAACTCCATAGGTCCGGGCTGGCGAAATATACCTTTGGAAGACCATGTAAGAAGAGACATAGGGCATTGACTTCATAGAAGATTACTACAGCCATTGGAAAAACCCTTAATTAAATAAAGGAAATTATAATAATTTATGGGTATGAATGGATGCAAAACTGCACAAAATAATATGAAACCCCAGTTATTTTTAGAACTATCACATAAATTTTGAGTATAACTGTATCATTGAATATAATAATGTTTTAACAGTAAGCTTACTTATTTATTGCTATAATTAAGCTGAGGAATAATTGCGTTTGTTACAGCAAGAGATGCAATTCAAGGTTAAATGAATAAAAAGTGAAATTAATTAGATGTGGATTGTTTTATAAGGGTAAGGATAATTATAAAAATAGATTTAAAAGCAATAAATAAAGTTCGTAATTTAACTTTTCGCAATCAATCTTGATACTAACTGTGATATAGAAACTACTATTTATCTTTTATTTATTCAATGTTTGTAATGGCAAAAATAATGCTTAAATGGAAAGAATTATTTATTGAACCAGAAATGAATTCGTATCACTCAACATTTAGATTACTGTTGAGATTTTATGAAATTAAAGAAAGAGAATTAAGATTTTTTAATATACAGGGGAACAGAAGAATATGGAAAGCTTTTTTTTAAAATTGAGAGGGGTTTGATTTAAATAAATAAAATGTAAGAAAGCATTTATATATATGGCAGATAACTGTCATATATAATCAGCATTTATATATATGACAGATTGTTGTCATATATAATCAGCATTTATATATATGACAGATTTCTGTCACAGGAATTTCTGAAAAAAATATTTTTTTTTTAAATAAACTTATTTAAAAAATGTTTATATATAATTTTATGGACTTCTTCTTAACATTGTTTATTTCCTATAGAAATTGACTTTTATGGTTGAAAAACTTTTAAACGGTTCTTAAATAGGGTTTCTCTATACTGCTCAGCTTTTGACAAACAATTTTAATTAAGTGTTGTAAAATAATAATAATAATAATAATAATAATAATAATAATAATAATAACTAAGACTGCGAAACGAGTTAAAAGTGTATTTTAATAATAATTTTTTTAATAATATTCTTTTGCATTTTACAATAGACAGAAACAGAGATTAAATCACTTCAAAAGCCGATGGCACGCTACTATGAGACGCCAAGGATTGTAGTGCTGTCCACAGGGCCGCACTTATCAGCGAGAAAACAGAGCACCTGGTTTGACCCGCCTACCCAGTTTTGCCCTACTATCGCCTACTAATAATTCTAATGCTAATTAGAAATAGTGTAAAAGCAGTAGCAACACGAATATATTTTATTTTATTCAATTTATATTTTTTAATATAACGTTTAAAAATGTCCCTATTTCTTTGCCATTTAATAAGATTTCGTCGGTAGTGCCATCAGGTGACGGCTAAATAAAACCAGTCTGATAAATACATTTTTTTTTTTTTTTTTGGCTAAAAGAGATTTTCTAGCAAACGTTAAACATATTTTTTTTATCAACTTCTCGAAAATAAGGTAAGTAATATTCTAACGCTAACAAGAACAATGCAACGTTTAAAAAATATTTTTTTCTTTCCTGTTTCATTTGTCTTTTTTAGGTAGATTTCGAAAGAAATACTACCTATTACACTCTTCCCTAAGTTGGAATTTTTGAAAAATTTTTGGAGATCTACGCCGATTATGACTCCCAGAACCCAACATCCCCCCCAGTTCAAAACTTTATCTATCTATATCACTTTTTTATGGACACGATAACTTCAATAATTCTGCACCTCTGAATATCTTCCACTGATACACGAAATCATGGGTCATAAAATGGGGTCAAGTTCGTTAATGGGGAAAACCGAACCAAGGAGCGGGACTGGGGGGGGGGGGTTGTGAAAACAGAAAAAACCCATTACTTATTAATTATGATATGTATCGAATCCGTTTCAAGTTATTATTACTTCTAGGAAAATGGCCGAAAATATATGTATGGCAGTTTTTTGATATCATTAAAAATGGCCTAGAGAGGGGAAAAATAGGGGTTTAAGAAGAAAAAAATTCATAACTTAGTAAATTCACAAGATATCAAATTCGCTTAAATTTATTATAAATCCTCTTAATATTATCTACAGCTTTTATATTGATATGTTTTTTATAGAACCAACCCTTAAAGAAAAAAATCTCTGCTGGCTCCGCCTACAGACACAGGTAGATTTCGAAGTGGGCAGTCTCAACTGCCGCATCATGGCAAAAATATAATTTATTCTGCAATTCTCTATAAACAGGCGTCCCACGGTCTGCGTCTTCGAAATCCACCTGCACCTGTAGGCAAGATCCATCAGGCTTTTTTCTTTTTAATACAACGTTTGAAAAATGTATCCCTATTTCTCAGTTAATTAATCTGACTACATGCCAGTAGCGCCATTTTCTAGTGATTGAGCTTAACCAGTTTAATGATTGCTTGCTTTAGTTTTGTTTATATAGTTTTCTTTGCAAGGATGAATAAAAAATACTTTAAAATGTGTAAAACAAAGGAGGAATAATTATTCAAAGCAAATGTCAGTGGAAGATAATGGATACGCCACTGCTTGCAAACGTATTTAAACACAATACACTTAACCAATATATGGTGAGTTGTGAAGACACATTATTTAAACTGGTTTGTGTCAGCCATTACCAGATGGCGCCACGGACATCATGTTTGGTTAAATAACCAAGAACAACAACAACAAAAAAAAAAAAAAAAAAAAAAAAAAAAAAGAGAGAGAGATTTTTTTTTTTTTTTTTTTTTACTACTACAACTGATACATTATTTATAAAATGAATAATGTAATAATTTTAATAATTATTTTTAATTATTTTTACCATGAATAAATGTAATAGTGACAGTAGTAAGAAAATTTCTCTCTCTCTGTTTTTTTTCTGCAACCTTTATTTGAAAAAGGGTTTACATTTCTTTGTTATTTAATGAAATTCCGTAGCGCCATCTGGTAATGACTGAAACAAACCAGTTTAATTAACTCGGCCACCCCCCTCCCTCTCTATTCTTCTTTAGTGGATGTGTATGAATGAATAAAAATAAAAGAAATTACTTAAATTAAACACAAATAAGGAAAATTAATGACATAGAAATGAAAAGTAATTTATCATTAATATTAAGAAATTTATTTTTTATTTTTTATTCATTTGGTTTAGGATTTACTAACACATTTCTTGATTAATGAATAAACGATATAATATTTGAAATTTCCCTTATTTGTAAAATAAATAATCCAACATATTTTTTTTTCTAATAAAAAAAGCTTCTTTTATTAAGAAATTGTTTGATTCCTTTTTTTTTTTGTTTCGCATTTCAAAGAAAGTTTGTCAGTGATTAAATAATGTTGATCATTCTTTTTCTTGATAGATTAAAGCCATTATTGAATTAGTAAATTAGTGAAAAAAAAGGTAAAAACCATTCTTGAATTTTTCCAGTACAAGATGTGAAAAAAAAATGCTACAATTTATCTTTAGGATTCAATGCCAATTTACTTTTTACCACTTTTTACAAAATACATTTAAATTTACATATGAATAAAGAGTATTGTAGTTTAAAAAAATAACAAAACAATCTTCGCATTTCTGAACTTAAAATATAGTGTTGCTTGTTTTTGTGTTTAGTGTGAGAAAGTAAAGCATAAAACTCATAAAGAATTTATGCAAAAAAATTGTTTAGAATAATTTAAATTTTATTCAGATTGAAACTTAGAATTTTTAGAACATATTTTTGCTTTATATATATAAATTTAGCATAAATGTGCAAATGAATATTTCTTATTTTGTTATAAACTTTTTTTTTTTTTTTTTAAAGTGGAAGATAACATTTTTATCATAATAGAAATTACGACGTGAAAAAAGACAATGAAGGATTAATTTTTGTTTAAGATAAACATCTATTAACATTATTATTAAAAAAATTAACAATATTTTCTCATTTAAAGTTTTAAGTTACTAAAGGAAAAACCTGAATCCTTAAAAGGAATTTCTGTGAAAAATGAATTTTTAAAAATAAACTTATTTAAAAATGTTTATATATAATTTTACAGACTTCTTCTTAACATTGTTTATTTACTATAGAAATTCGTTTTTATGGTTGGAAAACTTTTAAACGGTTCTTAAATAGGGTTTCTGTATACTGCTCAGCTTTTGACAAACAATTTTAATTAAGTGTTGCAAAATAAAAATAATAATAATGATAATAATAATAATAATAATAATAATAATAATAATAATAATAATAAATAAGACCGCGTAACGAGTTAAAATTGTATTTTAATAATAAATCTTTACGAATCTCTAAATTACGACGTTAATAGAAGTTGTAAGTTTTTTGAAAAAAATATATAATATTTTAGAAAATATATATAATAAATTTATATTATATTATTATTTTATATAGAAAATTTATAATATATATAATATTTTAGATCACATCGTTTATCTCACTAATGACGTGCATGATCACAAAATTAAAAAGCTCTCTTTTATTTATTTATTGTCCATAATTTGGACGCATGAGATGTGAGATCAAAATTCACGGATCACGAGCACAGTGACTTTAGATTTTGAAAATCAGAAAAGTTCAATCTCTTTATTTTCATCACTCATGAAGCATTGACATGAAAACGGTCAATAAAGCTATTGGCTGTACTACGTCTAGTTGGAATGTTCTACAGATGTATATAAACTACTAATTTTAAATGTTCATCTTCTTGTATTTGAAAAAACTAATTATAGCACATTGTAAAATTAAGTGTCTTCAAGCGATTAAATCCAAATTTGTATTATTTCAGTATTCTGTAATTTTTTAAATACATCAAAATATTTAAGTTTCGCATATCACACTACTACATATCTCTTCTCTCTATATTAAAAAAAAAGTAACCACCTCCGCCGCAGTCGCTGTTAATAAAGATTTTGTGCCTTGAAGTCTTTCTGGAAAAATATCCAGAAAACTATTGCATATAAAAATATGAAAATTGGTAGTTTTATAAAGAAATATTCGATAAACACGCTGAAGCAGACGGTTTTTAAATCGAAGAATTATTTTAAGAGATATTTTATATTAAAGTTGGTCGTCTTAAAATTTTTTTATAGAAACGAAAACTATGCACAGGAATTTAACCATAATTTATAAGGATATAGTTGACATGCTTGCGGTGTGCAGACTGCAATTATTTTTTAATTTGAGTAATTTTTTGAGGTTATATTTCAAATTTTTATTCAAAATTTTCATTATTTTGATGAAGATTTATTTCATATTTCATATAATCCATTATTTGAATTGTTTCGAATTTGTAAAATAGCGCACATAATAATATCCCCTTTCAATTAAGAAATGTATTTACATGTGACTATTAAAAACAGATATAAACTTTAAAATAATAATTAAATGATCATGTGTTAAACGCAGTAAATGTAGAAAATTACGTAATAAAAAATATACTTGTGCGTGAATATTAAAAAGAGAAATAATTAAATTATTACGCGTTTTCAAATCATTAAGTTGGGTAAGATTAATTTATTTCGACAAAATATGTTACCTATTATTGCAAATTTTAAAACAGCGTAATTAATAATAATATTTCCCTTCAAATAAAAATTAATTTTTACATTTAATAATTACGTTTAAATCAACGAAATAACTGATAAACTGGTAAAATATAATTAAAAATACAGATAAACGTTGAATTCAAGATCACTCGATGACGTAACTAACACGCGTAACGCATCTAATTTTAATTGAATGCGACGCCACAGATACGCACTTTTCGCTTTAAATCCTATATTTTGGTGACAGTTCTTTTCTTTTATAGAAAGTAGTAGACGGGATAAGGGAGAATTAAACAATTTCTATAGCATCGCTATAAAATTTACCGATGCAGCGACAGTGTTTACTTAACCATTTTTCACAAGTTGATTTTCAAATTTTTAATTAATCTTATTTTATCAATCACGAAAACAGTTGTTAGCTGTTTCGACAGCAGTTGATTCAACCTTAAAATACCCCATCCAAAGGAAAATTAATGGGAACCCGATTACAACAGATAGTCACTGGTCGTTTAATTATAATTCAATCTTTCGTAATAGTTTTAGACTTAATCAAATCAGAGTGTTTTTAAAGTTTGCGGTATCAGAACGGGAGTTGGCGAGCGTAGCTCTTAGGGGGCAGAGCCTCCTAGTATATTAAAAAGAAATCTAAGATATACGTGAAAGTGTGTATTTTTTGTTTTGTTATAAATTTTTGTACTAATAATAAAGAGATACTTTTGTCAGAATAGAAATTACATTATTTTATTTATATTTCAGAAGTTGTAAATTTTTGGGAAAAAATATATTATAAAAAATAATATTCAAGCGGAAAAAAATAATTGATACTCATTTGTAGGCTGTTAAGCATTCTATAAAATGCCATAGATCCGAAGTAAAACAAATCATGCAAATTATTATATTCCATGTTTTAGTAATAAATAATATCTGAATAATAGTTTTTAAAGAACGAATTTAATGATATTATAAATAATTGCATTATTATTTAATAAATAATAGTTTGAAAATATTTATCCAAAAAGAAGAATGTTTATTATATTGAGACGTTTTACGAAGTATACCATATAAAAAAGTAATGAGATCCATAAACTAGTTTATTGTTTACACGTAAATAACGGACCTAATGCCTAAATAATATGTTTAATGTCTATGAATAAATAATAACTCTGAAATTTTCCGTTAATTTAAAAAATATATATACTTCATTATCAACTGATTCTAAGTATATTAGGATTTGTACGATCATGTTCTTTTACACAATAAATTTAATTTCATAATAAAACATTTACTGTTGCTTTTGAAGTTTTAGAACTTAGATTTAATTTTAATGTGCAGATGATCTTTTATGACAAAATAAAAAGTGTCGATTTATAAAGAAGCTCTCTTCAGTTACAATTACACTGTTTTTGCATCAATTAGAAGCTGTAATCCAAGTTATGAATTTTTTCGCAGTTAATATATTTTATTTAGTTTCTTTTGGAAATAATTTGAGAATGTATGGAGATTTCGTAGAGATCTAACTAATACCAACAGTAGATCAATTTCTGCATTTTTAATAAAACTGTTCATATTTTTTTTATAAATCATTTATAATAACTTATTATTATTTCTACAACTTAATTAAAATTAAACATGTTCAAAGTATATTTAATTGGTTGTCTTTTTCTTTTAATGTAAATATTTTATTAGAGATTTGTTATTGTAAAGATAAAATATAAAAATGTATTTTACCAATAAATTATCTTTAAAATATATTAAGCGTTATGAGGAAATATGAGTGTGCCTTTTATGATATATTATTGTAAAATATTTGGTAAAATTTATTTTTTATCGAAATAATTTTGTATAAAAATTAATTTACCGTATCTTATAACAGTATAATTCTTTACCCCCATAAAAGAAACATTTCAAAGTTTTCTTTCAAGTTTAATCTTAAAATGAATAAACTTTGTAAATAAAATCAGCGCTGAAAAGAAGAAATAATAGGCGTAAAAGAACTGTGAAAATGACAGATGAAATAAATCTGAACAGTACCGAACGAGAAAAAAAACATTTGTTACCAACATTGTATTACATTTTTTTTAAAATAAAACTGAACATTATTTTATTAGCTGAGGTTACATTTTATACAAATTTCTATAAGATCCAGAAATTTTTCGGCAGCAGATAGAAATTTTAAATTTTATCAAGTTTCTTTTAAGAAAAAAAAAAGAGTAAATAATCTATTCATTTTTAAAAGCTAACATATTATCAAAACCGTATATCTCTGTAATTTTTTTTTAAATGCTATAAAAACATCATATTTCAAATATGATATAAAAAAACTTAATTACGTATATGAATGTGTGTAATCCCTGAGACTATTAATCACTACTAACTACATTATATTTGTAGAATTATATTAATTTAAATAATGCTAATATTGGAGTGAAACCTATAACATAGTGAACGGATAAATCAGTTCCCGGTGGTCAGAAGGTTAAGTAATCATGCACAAACTTTTACTAAAATGTTTATATCTGCTTTATTCTCTGAAAGTACTTAGCTGAAAGTTTGACTCTGATTCGATCTACAATTTGTGATTCCTGAAATTTGAACTATTTTATGCTTGTTTCAAAAATTATGAAAAGCTCTCAAATATAATATTATATTTAATAAATTTTGCTTAGAACAAGCAGTATGCTATGATAATTAGGTTAATATAAATATATTTCATCCAGATAACTTAGTACCCTCATTTCCCTATTAGGATTCCTTCAGATCCTTTACATCCTAGATATACACTGTAAAAAAATTTCGTAAAATTTCAGTAGATTTACCGTTTTAACTCGTTATGGTATGAGTACCGTACTTCTAAGGTATATTAAGCGTAAAAAACCGCATATGTACCATTTCGATTATAAACGGTATTTATACCATAAAATGATTGTATTTCAGTAAAAAATCGCAATTTATACCGTAAAATAATTATTTTACAGTAAGGAAAAAGCTGGTAGTCCCCCGCCTCGTTGTACGGCAAATCCTGAAGTGATGCTCTTGCTCTTGTTACGTAAAGCGCGCAGACTTGAGGAGAAGGGGGAGTGCAGCCGGTACATATACTTTAAATATTTTATGGTACATATACCGTCCAGTAAAATTACGGTATATATACTGATCACAAAGTTGCCAGTATATGTAGGGGAGATGGGGGATGATGGGACATTTTCACAAAAATATTTATTTTAAATATTTTATTTAAGTTATTACCAATATTATATATCACATGTCATACATTAAGTGTCTAACTATATCTTATGCACAATATTTATTCAAGATTATTATTATACAGAAATATATTATGAAATTAAAAAACAATTCCTCTATGTCCCAATCATCCTCACAGCAGGGATGAATGGGTCACAAACATTTTCCTTCCCGTATTCAATGTTAAGGACTAAAAAATGACAAAAATGCCTCCTTGGCAAAAGCTGAGAGATTATAAATTGTAATATGATCTCCAGGATTATTTGTTAACCAATCATCTTGGACTCATCTCAGCTTTAACTTAAAAGGCCCATAAACGGAAGCATTTAATAGCTGAAGACGATGGCTGCAATGATGATGAAATGTTAAAAGAATAATGACCATAAATTATTAATTTATCAACCTATATAATATTATTCAGTTAATAAACTTATTTTTCACCATTATCTAGGGATGAATGAGACAGTTCCATTCATCCCATTTGAAATGTCCTAATCATCCCCACGATGCATATATTCACTTGTCAGCCATTTTGTCTCAAAAATTATTTTGTCACAATGGTTAATATTCATTCATTTTAATTACCAATATTGAGCCTTGAAATAAAAAACTACAACATATCTTAATTGTTTATATTGCATAAGATATTTAAGTAACTTCAAATGTAAAAAAAAATTACTTTTAAGCAGAGTTTTCAGGAAATGAAAATTTGAAGAAAACTGAAAACAGCCCTGTGGTCTTGCTTTTGGTTCTGAAGCACACTATGGTAGTGAAATCTAGGAGGATAGGAAGCAACTAAAAAAAAAGTTTATTGCCTGAAATATTGAGAACGTCCTATCCATCCCTTGTCCCATTCATCCCCCATCTCCCCTACCGTAATTTTTGATTAAATATTTTTGCAGTGTACATGAAACCCTTTATTATCGTCATCTCTTATTTATTCAAGTATCTAAGAAATTAGTCATTTTGTTTAAATATGAATGTCGAAGTTACTAACGTAAAACATTTCACAAAAATTTAATTATTATTGAAAGAATAAGGTGTTAAAGTGAAGTTATCGTACGGTATTATAATACAATTGTTTATTCCCTTCGAAGAAACATTTCAAAGTTTTCTTTCACGTTCACCTATAAAATGGCATTACTTTGAACATAAAATCAGCACTGGGAAAAATAAATAAAAGGCTCAGAATAGTTACAAATAACTTAAATGAAATAAAGTTTTGCAGCAATAAATAAAAAAATATATCATTTTTTTAGAAACATTTTATTAAATAAAATCAACTTTTATGAAAACGAACTTTATTTTATTAAATTCATGTTAATCTTTTTAATGCAAAACCATTTAATAGAACCATAAAGGAATTTCTAGAATATACAGAAATTATTTTATTTCAAAAGAAAATATAAATTTGCAATTATACTTCAAAGGTAAATGCCAACAAAGGAGAAAACCAACGCGTTTTTACAATCTAACATATTATCAAAACTTTACAATTGAGTAAACCTCCATAAACACATACTAAAAGAATTATATTTGCTTTATTCACTCAAATTATTTAGCAAAACAATTTACTATAAGTGATATTTTCTTGCAAACTGTTCATTTGTTTTATGGGGTAAAGAGTGTTAACGGAATTTGAATAAAGTTATGCTTGTTTTAAAAAAAATCAATTATAATATTATATTTATTGATACTTGTTTAGAAGAAGAACTATACATAATTAGAGTTAACATAGATATATTTCATAAAATTAACTTAGGATCTTAGGGATACTTAAACCCCTTCTATTATCCTTATATTTAGCTTTAACAAGGTATTTTTATAACTACACTGTTAAAAATTTGCAGCAAACTGTCCAGTCATTTGACCATTTTTGCAGAAAACGGTTACACAATCGTAATTTAACTATATTCTGACCACAAAATGAAAAATAATACGGTCAGAATATAGTTAAATTACGGTTATGTAACCGTTTGATACAAAAACGGGCAAATGACTGGACAATTTGCAGCAATTTTTTAACAGTGTAGGGAGACTTAGAGTAATAAGGGCTCCATATCTATATGTTTGTATCGGCATCTAATAAAGAACTAATATGCAGCAGAATAATTGAATGGATTTAAAAGTAATTTTGAAAATAAAATTAACTAAACTAATAAACTAATAAACTAATAAAAAAAATTAAATTCCTAAATTTTTTAAATATATATATATCGTTTATCCTAAAAAAAAATAATTCAGTTGTAATTCCTTTCGTATTTTAAAAATCGTATTGAATACTCTAAGAACTATACATCTAAGAAATAATGCAACATTCATTATTAATTTACACAATAAGGTAATTATTATTCAACATACAAAAAAAAAATAGTTCTATTACTTTAATAAATAGCTGTATGATATCATTTTTCTATAAAACAGTACTTGGAAATAAACAAATGAAAATTTTTAGTGATAAAAATTATGAATAGTCTTAATTAATGTTGTACATAATAATAAATGACTATATAAGATGAAAATAATAATAATAAAAAAAAAAAAACATTACTTGACGCTTTGCAAAATCACCACAAAAACTCACTTTTCGATCATTTTTTAATTAAATGATCTAATTTTTAAACATTGCATTGATATATTATATAGAAAGAAAATTCTTTTATTTAATTTAACAGAAAAAAGATAGAGAATTATTTAAAAATTAAATGAAATAAAAAGAAAGCTTTTTGGTTTTTTTAAGCGACATTTTTTAGTTTTTTGTTAAAATGTGAAATCAGTATAATACTATTTACATTAATTATCTCAATTTACGGATTTAATAAATAACTTAGAGTGAACGTACGCTTTTTATATAAGATAACTTTTTTTGTAAAAAAATATTTTATTGACATTCATTATTTACTATGATCTCTACTGTAACCATGGTAATTATTCGAAACTTTTCAAACGTTTCTAATTTCCTTTCACCTTGAATATTTTGTTAATATAATCATTATGTCTAATAAATATATAAATTTAGTTTAATTTTTATGAATATTTTTAATTCTACTACAATCAAATTTGTTTTCATTTTTGACAAACGAAATCGCCCCGATTCGTTATTTAGCGGGAATAAACTGATTTGGTACTTTTAATTTCCGTCGGGTCAATATATTTAAAAAAAAAATTTCAGAACTTTGAAAATTAGGAATTTATACAACATTTCATTGCATTTTTTATAGCATCTATAACAAGAAATATGTATCCATTCTTGAGGAAAACTATGAAACCAATTTTACTTTTCATTTAAACATAAGAGCACAATGAACATCAACTAAATTTTTAAAAATCACTGACAATTACACAGACTTTCAAAATAATGATTTTTTTTCTGCTCGATTTAAAATGTTTCTAGCATTTTTCGATACACTGACTTTAAAAATAACGAGCTTTTCTACAATCACTTAAAAGTTTTGACAAAAAGATTAATTTCCAGGAAAAGAACACCAAAGATGTAGCAAATATATATATATATATATATATATATATATTAGCAATTATAGATTATAGCAGCTTATTTTTAAGCACTTTTACAATATATATATATATATATATATATATATATATATATATATTGTAAAAGTGCTTAAAAATAAGCTGCTATAATCTATAATTTTATTCCGTAGATACGTTTGTCATACTTGATACTAAGATAAATATTATTATATAAAGTACAGCCGGCCAAAAATACAAGAAAATAAAGAGTTAATATATCATAATTGTGTTTAAAAAAATGTGTTCTCTAAATCATAAAATTGTGTTTAATGTGATACTTCTAAAATTTTTGGAACTTTCAATAAATCTTATATTCTTATAAATGTATAAATAACTTTAAAAAATTTAATTTTAGGCTATCAAGTATTATGCAGATTATATTAAAAATGAGTGAGATTAATGAACAATAATTTTTATACCTGACGTTGAGGTCTCTGATCTGTAGATTTACTAGTATTAGACTACTATCCTACTGTTTACTGTCTGGACTTTATGATTAAATTTATCAATTCGAAATTCTGCTGTTTTTATGATTAAATTTAAAATTTACCAATCAAAGAGATATTCTTAATTTATGTACTGCTTGCGGCTATTTTCTATGCAACAACTAATATTAGTCTGTTATCCTGGCAGGTGTCTTTATAACTAGATTTATGAATTCGAAATTGTGTTGTTTTTATGACTATATTTAAAATTTAGCAATCAGAGAGAAATTCTTTATTTATGTAATGTTTGCGGATATTTCCTATACAACAATTAATAACAGTCTGTTATCTCATTTATTTATGTCTGGTAGCTTTACGAATAAATTTATCAATTCAATATTCTAATGTTTTATGAATCAATTTCCAATTTATCAATTACAGAAAAAATCGCAATTTATGTCAAACCTGTGCGTGATTTTAATTTTTGAGTATTTCCACCGATATCAGCATTATAAAATATATAGGAAGCACCTTTCTTTTTAAAGAAAAAGTCATTTCAGGCAAGTGTAAATTTTCTATTCCTCGTAGTTTCGACCGTCATTAAAAGTACAACTTCAAAAAAACACTTTAAAAATAAATTAAATTGACTTATGCATTTTTATTTGAAAAATACAAATAATATTACTTCTCAAACTTTAAAACATAAGAAAACAAATACAATTTACCTATTAATGTCGAGATCTTTCACAGCAGAAACGTATTATCGCACATCACACAACAAGATGGATGGTAAAATGGTATTTATAGACGGGAAAAATCCTTTCCAAACTTTTTTTTTTTTGCTGCAGAGAACTGCTAATATTTTGTATCGACAACAATTGATAATGGGTCTATAGATTTGTTTATAGCAATATGGATCCACTTGTACGTAAATTTACCGTTGGAACAAAAAGCGTTAATGCATGCCTTCAAAATCATTAATTTATCACTTCATAGGATATTTGCCATTGCTGATTAATATCAATATGGATGGGTTAGAAATGGTTAGAAAGGCATTTTTTAGGCCTCTATAATCTATCTATTCCTATGAAATATAATTATATCTACGGATAACATTTCTCAAAGTTGGATTTATAGATGGGAGTTCACACGGAAGAATTAATGACAAAGTAAATGGATTTTCATGTCTGACAGTCTAAGTGAGGGATGCCGAATCTATGGTAATCCTGCCTTAGGTGGCACCAGACAGTATATTTTCGCCAAGGCGTTTCTTCATGTAGTTCATTGAACGAACAAACACCAAACCCACGAATTTAAACAAGTTGATCTTGTGTAATTTTTTTTTTTATAATTGACAAAATAGAATGGCAATTTAAGGAACTCAAATCTATTTCAATATGGGCTCAATAATTTATCGAATCAAGAGATTAGGAGAGTATCGATAAGAAAGATTATCGGGCATTGTAAATCGAGAATGCGAATAAGGAAATTATAGCAATTTGGTATGAAAATTAACATTCAGAAAAATTTTCCTCTACTTATGCATGCAAATAATTTTTTTGGAAATGAATGATATGAAAAATTGAAATAGAAACTACTTCCAGGTTACTCCCTCTCAACTTGAATTCCGTTGAAAGTTACAAGAACCCATTATTAATTATTTGGCATCCAATATGCAATAATAGAAATCGCATTTTCTTTTTATTAATATTTTCTAAAGTATAATTTTTACTATAATTATATTACAGTGTAATACCTACATGTACACTTTTCATATTTTTTAATCGTCATACACAAGCATTGAAGTACTTTAGATTCATTAATTTTGATTTACTAATTTTTTGTTGTTCTTGGCATGCTATTGTCACATAAAATATTAAAAAAAATAGGTACGCGGATGTGATATCATGGTACTGGGCGAAGAGCAATAATAATTAACACCATAAATTGCCACGCACAAATTGTATGAAAATATGGCCACGATGGAATTTTCTGGAGTTTTGATATGTTGTAGTTATGTGATACTCCTCAATTGTTTCGATAGGCACAGTCCTGAAAAATTTCTGGTTTTGGTGTTATGGCCTATTTTTTAACAAAATGTGGTTTCTAATCATCTACCATTATTTAAAAAAAATCTCTGGGTTTAGTTTATTTGAAAAATATCATATTTGCATCAAAATGTTATAGCTGCCAACCTTTCGTTTTTTTTCAAATCAAATGAAACCAGAAATTTTATGTATGCTAACAAAATAATGTTTCGCTCTGTGTGTCTGTGTGTGCGTTTCTATGATGGCTAGGAAAATCTAGCGCACCTGGAAATCTGAAAATTTAGATGAAGGTAGTCCAAGGCCTCTCCAGGTGCACATGAGCTTCATAATTTTAATATTTTGAAAATAAACCTAAATTTTAATTAAAAACCCTTTAAGCATCGCATGAAAAAACTCATTAAAATGCGCTTTGAAATTTTTTTTCGTAACTGTAAAAAAACAAATACCGTTTTGATAATTCCAGACAATATTCTCATTTTCACTTATCCTCGAATATTTAAAAAATATATATTGGAGTTATCGATTTGAAACTCAGACTATATACGTAGTTGATTTTCCAAAAATACAAATTTTTTGAAAATCGAACTGAATGTTTTCTTTATTTCGTCCAAAAACTGACCAGACGCAAATCAAATTGACCCAGACGGAAAAGAGGTTAATATGATTAAGAAACAACTCCGAGTTTTGTGGACTTATTCAAATAAATACAACTATTACGCTTATCGATCGCATAGGGATGTTAGTTTTTTTTTATTCGTGAGGATGGGAAGGGGGAGGGGCAACTTTTTAATAAATATCGCAATGAGTGAATCGCGCCCCCTAGTGGCGGGTTTATCGTTACTTGACACCATTTTTAATACATATCCAATGATTCGATTTCAACAGAACTAATTACATTTAACATATTTAACTTTTTTAGGTTAATACGTAGCGTTTTATTGCTGTGATGTATAGATAATTACCACTATTTCCGAATAGTAACAACCGTATTTTTTTTTAACTTCCACGGTTTTTCTACGATTCTCAGTTTTTGAACAAGCAGTTCGGTTGTCTTAATTAGTTTTTTGACAAACAGCAGTCTCATCTCCTCGCCCCCCTCTTTTCTTCAAGGTGTTTTCTGTAACTATGCCCCATTTGAATAAGTCAGCAACTAACTTTCCAATTTCAACGCAACTGATTCCAAACATTATAATTAACAATCACCCTCTATAACATTAAAGCGAACTTATGAGTTGTATATAACACTCTTTTCGAATATTAATTTCGGATTTTTTTACTGCACTTCAGAGTATCTCGGGTTCTAAGGGCTCGATTACGACGGGGTTTGGCTCATTCGACTTGATATCGATAGCCTTAAATAATTTTGTTCTTTTTTACCACTAGGGGACGTTTTCCTATCTCGGGTTGTATGGGTCCGATTAAGACGGTGGTTGGCTCATTTGATTTGAATTCGATAGCTTTATAGATTTCAGCCTTGTTCGTATGGAACAGATTACGCCCACTGGTGGTGGAAGGTGTAACTACAGTGGTCTCTCGAGTTCAATGGACCCGATTACGACGGTGTTTGTCTCATTCGTCTTGATTTCGACAACCTTACAGATTTCAGTCATGTTCGTATAGAACAGATTGTTATTATCACGGGCCCGGGCAACGCCCCTGCGGCACAGCTAGTTGTATAATAAAAATTAATTAAAAACCAGATGGAAGTACAAAGACAAATCGTTAAATAATTTTTTTCTGGTTTAAATTATGTTTATTTGACTTGAAAAAAACTTCCATGAGGTTGGCATATTATATAATATGAATTAAGATACACTACTCAAAACAATTAAAGGATATTTGAAGTTTTATATAAAATAAAGATATAAACGAAATTTTTTTTGCCGAAAATAGAAGAAGAGAATCACAAATGCAAATTTTTCTGGTTTTCAAACTGTGGAGTATGCAAATTTTGAGTTCGACGTCAAAAACGTCGCTTCAGCGGCAGCGAATGAAATTTGACTTTCAACTGGATAAAAGAGAATGAAGACAAGGATGATCGGCATTCAGTGATTGCTTTGTTTCGATGAGTACGATGTCTCAGCGAAGTCATTTGACAGATTCAGAAGCTTGGAGAATTGTTGGTAGGTTAGAAGGGGGCCAAACTCAAGCCGAAGTAGCGCAAGCCATTGGAGTGTCACAAAGTGTCATTTCCAGGATCTGGAACCGTTTTTTGGAGAGTGGATGTGCAGGCCGAAGACCAGGGCAAGGTCGTAGACGGGCAACAACGCCCAATGAAGATCGGTATTTAGCGTTAATAGCTCGAAGACACGGAAACATGAACGCTACTTTTCTCCAACAACACCTTCGCTCGGCTACAGGCACCACGATTTCAACTCAGACTGTCCGAAACCGGCTCCATGCTGTAGGTCTGTATGCTCGCCGACCGATGGTATGTGTTAGATTAACATCAAGGCATCGTCGCGACCGCAGGGAGTGGGCAACCGAGCATGTCAACTGAAGGAGAAATGAATGGAGCAATATTCTGTTTTCTGACGAGTCCCGTTTTTCTGTGCATCCGGATAATAGGCGTATTTTCATCTGGGGGACCGTGGCAGTAGGAATAATCCTGCGTTCGTGCACGAAAGTGTCAGATTTGGCGGTGGAGGAGTGTTGGTGTATGGTGGCATCTCCATTGACGGGCGCACTGACCTCTACATCATTCGAGATGGAGCTCTGACTGGTCGCCGATATAGGGATGAGATCCTCAGACCTATTGTAGTCCCTTACGCTGCAGCAATCGGAGATAACTTCATTTTAATGGACGATAACTGCAGGCCACATCGTGCAAACCTGGTGGAGGATTTCCTTTTCGAGGAAGGAATCGTTCGAATGGAATGACCAGCGTGTTCTCCAGACATGAATCCAATCGAGAACGTTTGGGACGCTCTAGGGAGACGAGTTTCTGGCCGCCAACAATCACCACAAACTCTCCAAGAACTGGAAAGAGCTCTTCTGGAAGAGTGGGGCAGAATACCCCAACTCGTCATTAATAGACTCATTGAGTCCATGCCTCAAAGGTGTTCAACGTTGCTGGCCGCCCGTGGAAACCATACCCCCTACTGAAAATGATTTTCTTTGAAGAAAACACCTTTTCTTATTCTTTTTTTCTCTTATGCACAAATTGTGTTTTTTTCCTTTGGTACACAAATGCGCAATAAAATGCATTTTTTTCTGCCAAACATGTGTAATTTATTCTCATATAACCTACTATGTCTGTCGACCATGTATCAATCAGCTAAAAAGTTTCCCAGATACAAAATCCACCTAAAACTGCAATATCCTTTAATTGTTTTGAGCAGTGTATTTGGACAGTCATAGCACACATTTTTTCAGAATTAGGAACATTGAGACATTTGATCAGCATGGAAAGTTCTACTGCATATCAAAATTCAAGACAATTCCACCAGGGCCACATTTTTATACAATTTGTGCGTGGTCCTTTTAAAAAAATGTCAAATCACCTGCATCGAAAAAAATCTCCACTCAAATTCATCACTGTATAAAATATATTATTATATATAAAGGAAGTGAAAGGCTCTGACTTATAATGCGTGATAAAGAGAAGCGTTTGCGTGTATGTGTATTTAATAGAATTTTCAATATTTTGATTATATTATTTATTTCATATTGAAGGGTTTTTTTGTGGTTTCTAAACGATTTTCTAAGTTCGTCGGCGATTTTAAAACATTTCTAAAAGGCAATTCAAATTCAACATTTTACTCCAATATAGTAAATTGTGTCTGCCTTTCAATAAAATTTATTCAAAATTCGTACACCAATTTTATTTTTTATTTATTTATTTTTTATTGTTTGAAAAAATGAGAACTTTGTTTTTATTAAACGATTTCACCATCAAATCTTTACCATTCAAACATGTATTTCATATCATTCTAAAGATAAACCATTCAGAAAAATAGGAAATTTATTTTGTTTCATAAACTTTAAAGCATATTAATAGAAGGCAGTTTTGTTTTTATTAAACGATTTCATCATCAAATCTTTACCATTCAAACATATATTTCATATCCTTATAAAGTGAAACCATTCAGAAGCATATTAAATTGATTTTGTTCCATAAACTTAAAAGCATATCAATAGAAGGCAGTTTTTTGTTTACTCTTTTCTATTCCACGAAATGAAAGTAAACCGTTTTCCAGCAAGTCGAGAAGTGTTTCTGCAGTAACCAAAGCCAAGAGAGTGCTAACACATAAGACACTTCGTAATTGGAAGACAGTTAAAAAACGATATTCTATTTTCATTCATTTATTTTGTATTATTTTATAAGAATATTAATTAAATTCGATAAGTATGTAGTTCTTTGCTAAACAGGCGCATTAATTTATATGACTGCACGGGCTGAAATTTTTAGGTTAGTTTTCTTTTTATTTTTTTTTTCAAAGACATTTTTAAGTTTTTATGTTTTGATTGGATGTTACTTATTTGATAATTTTTTACGATATCGAGTATAACGAAATGATAGTTGTTTGATTTCGAACGATGGACTCCGTTATAGTGTTTGTTATTTTAATAATGTATAGTGCACGATTAAATATACTGATTGTCTTTTTAACGAAGAGAAGTATGCACCGAATTTTCAGGTTAATTTTTTTCTTGCAGATACTTTATAAAATGGTTGTTCTAAAAAGTTATTGCATATTAATAAAGGCCTTCATTATGGTGTTTGTCATTTTAATAATTTATCAGCCACTAAGTGCGCTTGGCCTATATATTGACAGTTGTTTAAAGATTTAAAGGGTGCAAAGCATTCCGGGCACCGTCGTTATATTGCTTGTCATCTAAACGATTTATGGAACATAAAGTGCACAAGGTTCTATTACAGTGAAGCCTTACTATTAACGATCACTTGGCATGAAGTGCACAAGGCTCCTGTATATGGAAGTAAAGTTTTATATGAAATTTAACTGTTTTTTTTATCAGAAACCCTCATAAGTATATAAAAGAATACGAAGTCTCAAAAGTACATAAAACACTAGGAAAGATTAATTTATGAAAAAAAAATTAAATTAACTTAAAGTTTAATTGCTGTAACTGGAACACAAAAGTATTAGAAAAACCCTAAATATTTACCATAAAAGTTTTTCAATTACTGCATTATTAAAAAATATTTGTAAAAGAATTAGAAGAAAAAATATTTTCATAAAAAAGTAACTGTTTTACGATTAACCTTATTAAAAATATTTAGGCGTAACATCACAGATTTCTTTTCTTTGCATCGCATATATCTTCTAGAAATAAAGTTTAATGGTTGAAAACTGTTAAAGAGTTCTTAATAGGGTTTCACCATTTTACATAGCTTTTGACAAACAGCTTTAATTAACTCTTCCTCAAAGGTCTTAAGAGAAAAAAGTAAAAAGTGTATTTCATAAAATACCTTCTTATTTTTTTTCTTCGAAATCTTTTGCATTAAATTAAATTTTTGTTAAAATCGAAATTTTTAACAATAGAGTAATAATCACTTTAAAAAAAAACCTCGCCTCTCACATAATAATTTTCAAGCAATGGAAAAAATCATATATCAATTGCATTATATAAGGTAATTTCTTAAAATTTCTTAAAAGTGCCCGGCATTAAATTACCCAACATAAGAAATATGGTACATTTCCTTTTTTGCGTGTTTTTTTTCAACTAGACATAAATCGTGTTTTAGAAAGGGAGATTTGATGTTTAATGATATAAACAGCTATAAAAACAAATCTGATGAACTTTTATACTTGTTTATATATGTATTTATATAATATATATATATATATATATATATATATATATTTATTTATAGATAATTTACTTATGTTTATATATAAAAAAAGATAAATGGTTTCTTTATATTAAATAAATTGCATAAATATTGAAAAAAATTGCGTGTTTGTATGAAACAGTGAATTGGTTGCCGGTAAATATGCATAAACATTTCTTTCTCACTCCAAGACCATTTACTCTAACTCGCCAAGGCTACTACTTGAAAAATATCAGAAAAATTGATATCAGGTGTATTTAACATAAAAACCGTCTACTTTGGATAAGATGCATTATAAATAATTTTAACAAGTTTGAAAAGATAAATTATATAATTTTTTCATGTAAAACTTTAAAATAAATCCATAAAAATACTGATTTCTGTTCTTTTTACAAAATTTTTGAACAATGGCTATGAACTTTGAATCCTCTAAATAACGTTCAAAATCCTTTTAGAATATTTTAAATTAAATCGAAAGGTAGGATAAACATTTGCCTTTAAAACAGGTTATAAATATTTTGTTTAACTCGCAAATTATCTCCTCTTACCATTGGCCAATGCACTGATAAATATCTGAAGAATACTGTCCAGTAATTCAACACCGTTAAAAATTTGCAGCAAACTGTCTAGTCGTTCCATTAAAAACGGTTACATAACTATTATTTACCTCTATTCTGACCATAATATAGTCAACAATATGGTCAGAAACGCATTATAATATAGTCAAGTAACATTTATCTTTGTAAAGGGTCAAATAACTGAATAGTTTGTTGTAGATTTTTAACAATGAACCGTTTTTATGTATAACGGTTACGTGACCATATTTTGAAACTGTCTCTTTACTCAGAATAGATATAAATTACGTTTATGTAACCGTTTCATTAAAAACGGTTGAATGTATTATCAATGTGTATTAACAATGTATAATATTTGTGTTTAACACACGCAGTATCTCCTCTTGTCATTAAAAAATACAATAATAAAGATCTACAGCAATCCGTCCAGTCATTAATACTAATCCTTTAATTTTAGAGGTATACTTCCAGTTGAAAAAAAATTAAAATGATATATTTCACCTTTTTAAATGCTAGTTGCATCAATACAGTTTATTTTGTAAAAGTTACTATATAAATTTTTTTACCGTTTCTAGATACTATAAAATTATATTTAGAAAATGCTTCTCTGTGCTTTAACAATTAAATCTTGAAAATTCATGTTTGTACGACCAAAACATTCTGAATTATGATTCTTTGAATTGTATGTTTAGCATTTTTCGACATTAAAATGGAAGGACGCGCTTGAATGCAGAGAAAAAGGATAGCAGTTAGCCATTTTTTTTTCTAATTTATAAGTTTCAAATTCATACTGGAAATTCCGAAAGAATAATTTTTACTTTGTGCAATTGTAATATGTCCCTTTTAAATAAAGCAATAATTTCTATTCGGAATTTCAGGTATTAATTCGGAATTTCTAATTTTTTAAAAAAGGCCAAGCTGGATACCTTGGAAGAGAAACGCTGAACATTCATTAAATTCAACGTAGCATTACTCTGCAAGTTTTTAGCGCAAAAGATTTTATTTGTTATAATTGTTATAGCCTGGAGTATGTTTTTCTATATATAACATATTGTATCAGTAAACCATATAAAATGTACCATTTTATTCTTTTAATTATTTAGTTTAATTAGTATTGGGATATACACTGTTGTATATTTCGTTAAACTGCTATATACTTCATTGCTTTAAAAACACACATTTTAATTTCACGAATATTCAATAAAGTATTGAAATCGTGATACATAGTGAAAAAAGTTTGGTACATGTATTCAAATTAAAATTCTTATTTGAATCTTAAGTGTTTCTTCATTTTATAAAGAAGTATCAAAAGACTATTTAAGACTGGAATAATACCATTTGTATCGGGTATGAACGAAATATGAACGAAAATAATTTACTTACTGTTCCATTTTATTAAATTTTAATTTCTATAATTATTATTTTAAATTATTGAAGAAAACCATTGTAGAATTAATATTTCTCACTTATAAAAGAATATCTGTTTAAAATTAAAAACAGAAACATTTTGTATAAAAAGAAACAATTTTATGTAATCTTATTAAAAATTATTTCGGTATCACATCAAAGATTTCTTTTCTTTCCTTCGCTTATTTCCTTTAGAAATAAAGTTTTATGGTTGAAAAACTTTTAAACAGTTCTTAATAGGATTTCACCGCTTTACATAGCTTTGACAAACTGCTTTAATTAACTCTTCTATAAAAGGTCTTCAGAAAAAAAAAATATTTCCTTAAAAAAATCTTCAGTTTTTCCTTTGAAATATTTTGTATGATATTATTTTTTGTGTGAAATCTAAATTTTTAACATCAGTTCCTTTAAAAGAAAACCTCGCCTGTCAAATAACAACTTTGAAGCACTGGAAAAATGCTGTATTAATTACATTATATGCGGTTAGTTTATAATTTTTTATTAACAGTACCGATACTATATTAAATCAACCAACATAAAAAATGAGGTATGAGAGGTGTTTAGCATGATAAAAATCATCCTATTTTTTTTAGATGAGGTGTGTTAATCTTTTATCACCTTTGAAAAATTGAAGAATATTATTTTCTCAAGCAAAGCATTAAAATACATCCATAAAAATATTCATTTCTTCTCCTTTTTTTTCAGTGTTTTTGCACAATGACTATTAAATCTTATTCTCTATCATATTAAAAACCATTCACACTTTATAAAGTTTTTTTTGTTTGGTAAAAGTTATGAAATTAAAAATTTTATTTAGCCCATGTCATATTAGTAACTTTTAGAAAAATTTTCATCATGCTCAAACAAAAATTAGAAAACATAAATAAAATTTTTATTTGGTTTACGTTATATAAAGAACATTTAGAATAATATTCATTGAGTTCTAACAAAATTTAGAATAAATAATTAAATAAATATTCAAAATAATAATATATATATATATATTTTACCACGACTCTTTGAATTTTATCTTTAAGAGATTTTCGCTCTAAGAACGAAAAAAAGGGAAATTTTTGAGCATGTAAAAACTGAAAATTCATAAAGTTCGACGTATCATCATTTCGAGTAGCACAAACAACAAAAAAAAGTAGTGAATTTTGCTTATATGTGTTTTTTTCTTGAAGAAATATATAATTCATAGCTTTTTAAATTTGTTTAATGTAAATAAATTAGAAATATGTGTTACATAAAAAATTAAAATTATAAATTGGAATAAAAAGTTATAGAATGGAAATAAGATTAATAATTTTAATAACTCTTTCTTTTAAATGCTTTTATTGTTACAAAATTAAGAAGACGTCTCACTGACGTTTGAATGCATCCAATTAAATTAACATACGACAACAGATATATACACACATATATATTTGAACTCTTAGATAAAAAAATAATTGAGAAAAATGTAAGAAATTTGCTTATAAGCAAAAGAAAGTGGCTTTTAAATAAAAATGTTTGCCATTTTCTTTAAGAAAATTTCATTAATTTTTTTAAATTGTTTTTTGACATTTACCAACACATTTCATGATTAATTGATAAACGAATTAAACTTTGACATTTCTGTATTTACATAAGAAATTATGTATTGTACTTCCATAATAAAAAAAAAAAAAAAAAAATCATTCTTTTATTCCCAAATTCTCTGTTTCAATTTTCTTTAAAGTATTACTTAAAAAATGCTTATTAATGTTTAAATAATGTTAATCTTGATAAAAAATGATAAATGAATAAATAAAATAAAAAATGAAAAAAAAAATTTTTTTTGACATTTTTCGGAAAAAAAGAATGGATGAAAAAAACACCCTTAAGTTTATGTACTAATTCTTCTTTTAATTTGTTCAAATGTATATAAATTTACATATGAATAGATAATTCAGATTTATAATTTATAAAGGAAACAAAATGGTATTTAAAATGAGCAAATTTGAAAATGAGCAAGTGTATATTTTTCATATTTTTTAAATGTTTGCCATGAAAGTTAAAAAGTAAAAGAAAAAAAATTGAGCTAATATACACAAACTAATTAGCTTAAACAATATTAATTTCATTGTTATTAGAATTTAGTTAGATATTAATTATATATATTGATCAGTTTATTGACAATTTTGGCATATTTTAAAATAAACATGTTTTGGAATGGTTTAATGTATATAGTGTGTTTTTCGCAATATTTTAAATATAGTATTTAAAAAAATCGTGTTAGATATCAATACTTTTCTTTTTTATGCACTCAAAGTTTTTATGTTTACACTCTACGATTTCTAACGATTTGCCAATTTAAGTTTAGATTCCTTGTTTAAAAACAAATTCTCTGTTATATTTAATTATGGATCTCTGAATTTACATGGAAAGGCGAGCGTGATACTTATACTTTTCAATACTTTTCTTTTTTATGCACTCAAAGTTTTTATGTTTATACTCTACGACTTCTAACGATTTGCCAATTTAAGTTTAGATTTCTTCTTTAAAAACAAATTCTCTGTTATCATATTTAATTGTGGATCTCTGAATTTACATGGAAAGGCGAGCGTGATACTTGTTACGAGACAATAAACATAAACGAAAATGAAAATACAACCAATGAAACAAAGAGTCAAAAGTGAGCGAGGAAATGATCATCTAGAGTACTATTAAGGGTTTACTATGAAAAAAAACAAACAAACCTGGTTACAGAAATGTATTTCTTTTTGCGACAAATTTCGCTCGCTAGAAAAAGCACATTGGGTATGTACCCGATTATGGAGCCTAGCCTACCTATTCTTGGCTATTTTCTACATCTATATGAAAACATTTTTACTATATACAACGCGCCTTCACTTTCATAATATTAGGAATTAGCTCATTTTTAGGAATTGGCACGATCGGCTTACTTAAAATTATTCCGGCTTATTTAAAATTATTCAAACTTCACGTCTACGCAATTCGGATTGAGGAAAAGTTTCATTACTTTTCTATTTTTCCTTTGCTCTTGCATTACGCGGACTATACACGTAGTTGATTTTCCAAAAATACAAATTTTGTGAAAATCGAACTGAATGTTTTCTTTATTTCGTCCAAAAACTGATCAGACGCAAATCAAATTGACCCAGACGGAAAAGAGGTTAATATGATTAAGAAACAACTCCGAGTTTTGTGGACTTATTCAAATAAATACAACTATTACGCTTATCGATCGAATAGGGATGTTAGTTTTTTTTTATTCGTGAGGATGGGAAGGGAGGGGGGCAACTTTTTAATAAATATCGCAATGAGTGAATCGCGCCCCCTAGTGGCGGGTTTATCGTTATTTGACACCATTTTTAATACATATCCAATGATTCGATTTCAACAGAACTAATTACATTTAACATATTTAACTTTTTTAGGTTCATACGTAGCGTTTTATTGCTGTGATGTATACATAATTACCACTATTTCCGAATAGTAACAACCGTATTTTTTTTAACTTCCACGGTTTTTCTACGATTCTCAGTTTTTGAACAAGCAGTTCGGTTGTCTTAATTAGTTTTTTGACAAACAGCAGTCTCATCTCCTCGCCCCCCTCTTTTCTTCAAGGTGTTTTCTGCAACTATGCCCCATTTGAAGTTTAGATTCCTTGTTTAAAAACAAATTCTCTGTTATATTTAATTATGGATCTCTGAATTTACATGGAAAGGCGAGCGTGATACTTATACTTTTCAATACTTTTTTTTTATGCACTCAAAGTTTTTATGTTTATACTCTACGACTTCTAACGATTTGCCAATTTAAGTTTAGATTTCTTCTTTAAAAACAAATTCTCTGTTATCATATTTAATTGTGGATCTCTGAATTTACATGGAAAGGCGAGCGTGATACTTGTTACGAGACAATAAACATAAACGAAAATGAAAATACAACCAATGAAACAAAGAGTCAAAAGTGAGCGAGGAAATGATCATCTAGAGTACTATTACGGTTTTACTATGAAAAAAACAAACAAACCTGGTTACAGAAATGTATTTCTTTTTGCGACAAATTTCGCTCGCTAGAAAAAGCACATTGGGTATGTACCCGATTATGGAGCCAAGCCTACCTATTATTGGCTATTTTCTACATCTATATGAAAACATTTTTACTATATACAACGCGCCTGCACTTTCATAATATTAAGAATTAGCTCATTTTTAGGAATTGGCTCGATCGGCTTACTTAAAATTATTCCGGCTTATTTAAAATTATTCAAACTTCACGTCTACGCAATTCGGATTGAGGAAAAGTTTCATTACTTTTCTATTTTTCCTTTGCTCTTGCATTACGCGGACTATATACGTAGTTGATTTTCAAAAAATACAAATTTTGTGAAAATCGAACTGAATGTTTTCTTTATTTCGTCCAAAAACTGACCAGACGCAAATCAAATTGACCCAGACGGAAAAGAGGTTAATATGATTAAGAAACAACTCCGAGTTTTGTGGACTTATTCAAATAAATACAACTATTACGCTTATCGATCGAATAGGGATGTTAGTTTTTTTTTTTTTATTCGTGAGGATGGGAAGGGGGGGGTGGCAACTTTTTAATAAATATCGCAATGAGTGAATCGCGCCCCCTAGTGGCGGGTTTATCGTTATTTGACACCATTTTTAATACATATCCAATGATTCAATTTCAACAGAACTAATTACATTTAACATATTTAACTTTTTTAGGTTCCTTCGTAGCGTTTTATTGCTGTGATGTATAGATAATTACCACTATTTCCGAATAGTAACAACCGTATTTTTTTTTAACTTCCACGGTTTTTCTACGATACTCAGTTTTTGAACAAGCAGTTCGGTTGTCTTAATTAGTTTTTTGACAAACAGCAGTCTCATCCCCTCGCCCCCCTCTTTTCTTCAAGGTGTTTTCTGTAACTATGCCCCATTTGAAGTTTAGATTCCTTGTTTAAAAACAAATTCTCTGTTATATTTAATTATGGATCTCTGAATTTACATGGAAAGGCGAGCGTGATACTTATACTTTTCAATACTTTTCTTTTTTATGCACTCAAAGTTTTTATGTTTATACTCTACGACTTCTAACGATTTGCCAATTTAAGTTTAGATTTCTTCTTTAAAAACAAATTCTCTGTTATCATATTTAATTGTGGATCTCTGAATTTACATGGAAAGGCGAGCGTGATACTTGTTACGAGACAAGCGTTTCCCTTTGTTACGCTGTTACAAATGCAAGGTATTTCATTATATATACATTATATTACTAGCTGTTGTCCGTGACGTCGTTCACGTAACATTAAAAGAAGGATGAATGAATCAATTAAGTAAAACATTTCACTCCCGATAAATAAAAACACATTTAATTAACTAAATATTTATCACCTTTTATAGCAGACAATACGGTATTTCTTTGTTGTAGGGGCCATGACGTAACTCAGTCTTAAAAAAATGAAATTTTGCGCCAAATAATATAAACATAAACGAAAATGAAAATACAACCAATGAAACAAAGAGTCAAAAGTGAGCGAGGAAATGATCATCTAGAATACTATTAAGGGTTTACTATGAAAAAAACAAACAAACCTGGTTACAGAAATGTATTTCTTTTTGCGACAAATTTCGCTCGCTAGAAAAAGCACATTGGGTATGTACCCGATTATGGAGCCAAGCCTACCTATTCTCGGCTATTTTCTACATCTATATGAAAACATTTCTACTATATACAACGCGCCTTCACTTTCATAATATTAGGAATTAGCTCATTTTTAGGAATTGGCACGATCGGCTTACTTAAAATTATTCCGGCTTATTTAAAATTATTCAAACTTCACGTCTACGCAATTCGGATTGAGGAAAAGTTTCATTACTTTTCTATTTTTCCTTTGCTCTTGCATTACACGAATTTTTCTATAGTTTAATTTTTGTTTTGATACATTGTATTTCTGTAAGTTTTTAAAAACATTGTAAATTTATTTAAACATTTCATTAAAACCTAAGCTATTATTATCATCCTATAAGACTTTACAAATATATATATAAAAAAAGAACATTAAAGAAGCTACTTTTAAAAATGAAGACAAACTTTTTACTCTTTTAAAGCTGAAAGAAATTTGGAATTAAAATCCGGTTGTCAAACAACGATTTACAAACGTACGTGTACCAATTGCATCAATATACTTTAAGCCCTCGATACATAATTTTAATATTTGCAGAGGGAAAAAGTTGTTGCTTTGACTCAATCATATTAAATCTTTAGGTTTTATGAACGAAAATGTAACTTTCTTTTGAAAAATAAAGTAATTTTTATTCATATTTTCGGGGATGAACGGCTTTAAGATTTAACACTCGTCAATTTTTTTTTTTCAGGCAATCAAGTTAATTTTTTTAGATTTTATGAATGAAAGGAACTTTTTTCCGCTAACCATGCGTCATTTTCGACATGGATAATTTTGTGGTGCATATTATTGGCATTTGCTTTGCTTTTCAAACGATTTTTTAATTTTAACATTTTTTTAATTTTATTAAAAATTCTGTATTTTAGCTGCGCGCAGACGATAAACTGCCAATTCCCATCGCCATCATTCGTTTGGGGTTCATTTCATTTAAAATACAGAATTTTAATTTTAAATACTTATTTAATATAGATATATTGCATACATTTAAAATACATTCATGTCATGTGAAA
Organism: Maratus michaelseni; assembly: GCA_963931845.1. Taxonomy (NCBI): domain Eukaryota; kingdom Metazoa; phylum Arthropoda; class Arachnida; order Araneae; family Salticidae; genus Maratus; species Maratus michaelseni. The sequence goes on along the minus strand of OZ007588.1, from coordinate 134,701,711 downwards.
TACAAAAGAAAAAAGAAAGAAAGAAGAGAAAAGAATAAGAAATAATACAACAATCCACGACCATATTATTTCAAAATCAAAGATATCCGTTTTATTTTAGATAATTGACATCATATTCTTCTGCTTTTCGTACATACTCTTATTCATGTATCTTGAATTACTATCAAATACTTAAATTGCCCGATTTTATCTAATATGATCTCATATTAACCTTCCATTTATCTAAAAAAGTTTTAATTCAATTTTTATTTTTCACGTGGATTTTTTTCAAATGAAAATTAATTGTTGAGAAAAAGTAATTATTCCCGGGTTTTATTTATTGGCAACAAGAAAGAAACATTGCTAAAATTGACAGAAAAAATGTTTATTGATTCTCTATGAAAATAATGAAATATTTAATTATTAAGAAAAATATTTGAATAAAACAAATAAATCTAGCCTATGTTCATTTCTGGGTTTTAATCGATCAATATGCAAAGACAGAGGGCAAATAAATCTTTCGTTTTGACATTTACTTCAGCCAAACATTCACACACACAATAACATTTATAATATTATTGCGATAAAGCAAGAGGGACCTAAAAATGTACGTATGTACGTCCACGGTAATTTGAAAAACTAACCGATGGATTTTTTTTTGCGGTTTGCACCATCAGATAGAGAAAATTCCTGCGGTCACTATGATGTATAATACACAGATATAACCATGATATTTGATAATAAAATTTGGCATTTTCTAGTTATTTTGGACGAAAATGTTGCCAGTAGTATATATTTTTCATCTTGGCGACGGTACATTATACTATCGTTTGGTTAACGGTCTTTGGGAAACGGCTATATCAGAGATAAAAAAAAGTACAAACATGTCAAAAATAAAAAAATACAAAAAAATATTACTGATTTTATTTCAAATACAAAGAAAAAAAGTTGTAATGAGAAATAATATTATAAAACGAAGATATTCAATTTAAATATGAAAGGAATGTTTGTACAGATTAAAAGAACTAATCAAAGATAAAGGCGACCATTGAAACAATATTTGGCAAATTATCACCTTTGTTGCAAATAGTTGTCGCCTGGATAAGAGAAAAGGCCTCTTACTTTATGATATAAAATTAGACTGTGCCGCCAGGAGCCAGAGTGGCGCCCGTCAGGCACATCAACCGTCGCACCCATGTCCTGAGATACATATAACACGCACTTCCGGGAGAGGCCTTCCGTATACGCTGCGACCGGTCGGGGTACCGCCACATGCGCATTACCTCGAATTGAACCCAAATAGGTGACGACAAAAGTCATTACGATACGCGGGGTATCCCATATTCAGAGGAGACCACCACGAAGACACCTGATGAATCTACAGAGAACACCCGACGGCTTTCTTCGCCGGAACGCCATGAGGAGAACCGGATCATAGGCCATAATGCCGAGTTCCCCCGACAACCCTTGCTTTCCCGCGGCGTCCGATCGTCGAGTTCTAGGGAGGGAAGAAACGACTAGTTCATGTGCCGCGGTTATCGCTATTGGGATAGGAAGAGCGTCTCGCCATCCCGGGACTACGAAGAAACTCAGTCCCTGACGCATAGACACGTCTTGGCAAGGCGTGTCTCCTTCAAATGTCTTTGCTTTCAGTGAACCCCGCAGCGAAATACGGGAGGTCCCTGATCGACTCCAATGACAGGATCATTCACATATAAAACCAACACATGCATAACATCAGCAACAACGGAAGAAAATAGGACCATTACCGGACTCTGTAGGGCATGGAACACTTTTACAAGTGCGCTAAAGAAGCGAATCCGGTCGAGATTAGTTGCATAAAAGTTAGGGAAAGACTCCTGGTCATCCAACCATCGGGCAAAGAAAGCTCCGATTACGCAAAGACGAGCTGGATTGGTTTTCGATCCGAGGAGTCGAGTATTGGCTTGATCGCCGCCGCGTTAGTCAGCGAGCCAGCCGCCCGGTTCCTCGTAGTCAGACAACACAAGAAGTGGGTGATCCCCCACCAAGATTGGTTTTGTCTTGACCCTGAAATCGGGTTCTGAACCTTCGCGAGCGCTTTTTCCTGCTCGGGAAGAAAGATATGAATTTTTGATGAGTTTTTAAATAATATCTCCGCTAATTATAAAAAAAATTAAAAATCTGTGCCTCAATTGCATCAGGACCTGCCGTGGGCGGTTCTTACATAAATTGTCAGACTTCTACCTGCGGTAGATTTCGCTAACCGTCGCTAAGAAACATTCCAACAGCATATTTCTGAAAGAGTAATAAACTATTAAAGCAGTAACAATTTTATGTAAGATTTTACCAGTTGTATAAATTTTAATCTTCTCTAAATACAGATAAATATTTATCTGTAAAGCTCAAACTCAAAATCATTTTTAATATGCACAAATAAAAAAATAGAGATTACATTTGATTTTTTAAAATTCTATCAAGTAAAAACACTGTCGAAGTCATACATAAAAAATTCAACCCCTGGTTTTGTCCAGCGACCTGAGGGGACGCTTTCGGACTGTAATCCCACTTGGTTTTGGGCACCTCCTGCGCTGCCCAACCATTGATGTCGGCACTCAACTGCGTCAACTGCAGCGGATGATCGTCAGCTCATGCCGGTAACTATTCCACCTCTGCCACTTGTACGCGCAGATAGTTGCTGCACGCCGTATCTCCCACAGCCCAGCGTCACTACAGAATCAACACGCATCGTGCTCTACAAAGCTCGATCTCGCCGCCGTAAATTTCAAGGATAAATTTCTGGACACGGTCTAGCTGCCGTTAGCTTGCCTTTGCCCAGCTTCAACTACCTCGGCACAAGAGGAGTAAGGCTCCCCCTAGGGGGACCTCTTGTCCGGGCAACTGGGATTGGCCTACGGGATGTCCTTCCAACACCTACGGAGGAGGCTTCGAACATTGGCCGAGTTCTCGCGCCGCGGAGAACCTGCGCTTGCGAGGGGAGGACCCAGACTCGATGGTACACGCACCGAGCCTTAGTGGCGTGTTCGGATTTTTCGGACGTCCCTTTTCCTCTGGCGGACTACGGTGAAGTGGAAGTCCGTACGTCTCCTGTTCCCGTCGTGTCGACGAACATCTCACTATGTCGAGAGTCCGGTCCTCTTTCCCACTTAAGGGGCCGAGTCGGAACAACCCGACGGAGAGTCGCACAATGCTTGGCTTCCGGTCATCTGCCCCACTTAAGGGGCAGAGTCAGGCCCACGAAGAGGGACCCGCATGTGATTACCCTGAAAGTCGCAGCAGACGATTTTTTAAAAATATTTTTTATATGTATAGTAAATTTTATATATCATTTACAGATTATTTTTGCATTTCCAGTTGAAATTTTTATGACTTCGACAGTGTTTTTACTTGAAAGAATTTTAAAAAATCAAATTTAATCTCTAATTTTTTATTTGTGCATATTAAAAATGATTTTGAATTTGAGCTTTACAGATAAATATTTATCTTAATTTAGAGGAGATTAAAAATTTATACAACTGGTAAAATTTCACATGTAATTGTTACTGCTTTAATAGTTTATTACTCTTTTAGAAATATGCTGTTGGAATGTTTGTTAGCGATGGTTAGCGAAATCTACCGCAGGTAGAAGTCTGACAATTTGGGTGAGGACCGCCTACGGCAGGTCCTGATGCAACTGAGGCACAGATTTTTAATTTTTTTTATAATTAGCAAATATATTATTTAAAAACTCATCAAAAACTCATCTCTTTCTTCCCGAGCAGGAAAAAGCGCTCGTGAATGTTCAGAACCCGATTTACCAAAAGGGAGGAAATGAAGAACCGAGCGCGAGTATTTATTGTGTTATTTCGTAGTTTTCTTTTAACCTAAATCTGCCAAACCATTCCGTACAGTTAAAATTGGAAGACGTATTCGAAAAGGTCGTACTCTTGCATCTCAAATGCCGCAAGCAATTCGAAAAAATGTCGTTGTTAACTCTTTGAAAGAAAATTCAAAAGGGTCGTTTTCCCGAAGGATGTTTTTTATGGCAACGTCCATCCAAGGCGCAATTTTAGAGGTACCAACAAACAAAAATGTGTTTTTAAAGCTTAAACCTTCTTATCGACTGTTTGTACGGTGTTAAAAAATACGAATTTTAACCTATTCAAAAACTCCGGAGAACACATGTCACTTCGTGTCTTACGGAGACAATCTTTTTTCCACGCTAAAAGTAATTAGAAGTCCGTATTTCGACACAATCTTTAAGAGCATCTCAGCAGCCCAGATTTACATCACCTAGTAAATTTTCGAAACATTTGGACGTACAGAAGAATTTAAAAAGAAAAGAAAAAAAAACGCGAAAAAGCGTGTTGTTTCGGCGTGGTTTCGTTTTGTTTCGTCTTATGTTTCCACTACTAAATACGCCTATTTTTGCGAAAATTTAATGACAGCTTAGATACAGTTATATTTATAACCGATTAAAATTTAAGAAAGTTCGGAAGATGAGAGCTATTTTTTTATTACTATGATAAAGGCTGTGATGAAAACACAAAAACAGAAAAAAGGTGAGAAGGAACATATTTCTTTTACAACTAGATATGAATATTTTTTTGCGAAACTTTTAAACGGGCTGTGAAACTGTTATATTTATAACCGATAAAAATTTCAGAGCCTTCGGACAACAAGAACTTTTTTAAATACTAGTAAACGACCCTTAGTATAAAAAGAAGAAAATGTCTTCTTATGAGCGCTATTATCAATAAATATCAATATTCTTTTGCGAAGTTTTCATTTTAAAGTATAATTTCATACAAAATCGGGTTAAAATATAAAATCATTCAAAATTGAGGTTTGTTTAAATTTATTATCACGGTTCCGGGCAACGCCGGACAAGTCAGTTGGTAATACTAATAAATTAGACAAGTCAGATAAGTGATTATGCATATCAATTGAGAATATATAATAATAATAATATTTAAATAAAAAATATCAAGAAATATATGTTTAAAGAATGTACGCATGAATTATTAATTCATGGAACAAGAGGATTATTTTATGTAAAATTATATATCAAGCATGATTTAATGCAAGAATGCAAATATCTGTTATATTATAGAAAATCTATTATATTATAAAATATCTATTACTAAAAAATATGATCCAATTTTATCTTTTATATTTTTCATAAAATGTTTATGCAAAAAGCACTTTTAGAATGTATAGCTTTTTCGTTTTTGAGCTGGTGGTACAGTCTGTGTTGCTCCGTTTTGTTTTATCCGCACAAATATAATTTTCTTTTTTATCTTCAATTGATTCTTCTGGATCGTTGTGAAATATATATTAAATATCTTCTTAGTTTTTTATAGTTTTGGTAAAATTTCTATGAAATGTTTTCGTTTGGCTATCTAAAACAAAGCATAACTTCGGGTAAAACATATTTTTACATTATTTCAAAAATAAATCTTTAAAACGTGAAATAAATAATTAATATATCTACACTGTAAAAAATTTTCATAAAATTTTAGTAGATGTACCGTAAATTAACGGTACTTGTACCATTTTCATTCTTTACGGTAAGAGTACCGTATTTCTAAGGTATAGTAAGCGTACAAGAAAAACGTATATGTGCCATTTCGATTATAAACAGTATTTATACCGTAAAATGATTGTCTTTCAGTAAAAAAATGCTATTTATACCGTAAAATAATCATTTTTCAGTAAGGAAAAAGCTGGTAGCCCCGCCTAGGTGTACGGCAACCCCTGATATGATGCTCTTTCTCTTGTTACGTAATGCGTGCAGGCCTGAGGAGAGGGGGGAGTGCAGCCTGTACATATACTTTAAATATTTTACGGTACATATACCGTCCAGTTAAATTACGGTATATATACTGGTCACAAAGTTGCCAGTATATGTACCGTAATTGTTGACCAAAATTTTTTACAGTGTATTTGTTAACGCCGCGTGAAACAAATGTTTTAGATACAAACAAAACTGTATCGAAACCGATTAAACCACTTTTACTTGTAAGTTGAAAGTTAAATTGAGGCATAAAAATGATCTTCAAACAGACTCAATGCCGTATTTGAGAATGGATTAAGAAATATCACTTTTGTCGCAAAATTTGTGCGCGTGCGCCTACTGGATGGGTAAGAATACCACTCTCTTTAATTTAATGTATTTCACCCTATTATATTATTTTTTCTAAGCAAGAAAACTGGCGTCTATCTTTTTAAACAGACCTAGGGGCAAGAAATAAACTAGGGCTATTTTTTCCAAACATAAATTATAGACACACACAAACGTACACAAAGAAAAAAAAAATATTTTTTAGTCTCGTTTATGCTGGAACTTTCTGCCACTTAGAATAGTATGCACGTTGGTAATTTACAAATAACGTAGATCTAAACATGAAGTAACCATCAAGTAGCAAAACTGATTTCTCTTGTTTCAGAATATAAAACTTCCAGAGTATACTTGTTCAGAGTGAAATGAAGTTTACTTTGAACATAAAACCAATACTGAAACAATGTAAGAGAAACTCAAGAAAAGACGCAACAGAAATTGAAGTGATAGATTTCGCACGTTGAATTTTAATGTCCCCAGCTATGCTAGAATTTGAACTAGAAATACTTCTAAAATCTTGTTAAGACTATTCCATCGCATGTTCACTTTATTAGGAGGTTTTCTAACTTTTTCTTTTTCTTTTAGTTACAGGACTAGAGTCGAAATGGGTCGAAAAGGCTTTTACGGACCCGGCGACATTCGTGTAAATAAATATTCATAAAACAAGAATTAACGAACAATAGCAATGAAAATTTATTTAAAAAACTGTAATTACACAATAATTAAAAAATACTTATGTAACGGGTATTATAGCAATTAATACTGGGTATTAAAAATGACTTATTAATGACAAAATACACTACTGTCAAAAAGTATTGCAAGATTGAAAATTCTAACATTTTGTTTTGAAGAAGCCTAAAAAAATAATATTTTTTTAATGAAACTATTTTTTAATGTCATTATTTTGTAGAAGTTTTAAGCTATTGCGTTGTACTTTTTGATGCAATCTTTACCAACGATTGTGTCATCCCAGATGTTTATTATAAATACGAGTTGACTGTGTAGAATTTTAGTTGGTTTGTTGCATTGCTGTAGTGTGTAACGCTGCGTATTGCTTTTAAAATTAAACTGTGTATTTATTTTAAAATGTGTGGAGTAACTCCTTGGAAGTACGAGGCTATTATTTTAATGCATCTGAAACTGCACGGAGATAACAAGGATTTAGCATGTATTTTGGGTAAATAATTTAAAACGGAAAAAAGGACTTTATGTCATATGCATTGTTTGACTAAAATTTAGGGAAATGCGAGTTGTAGATTTAAGAAAAACAATAGAAAAACTCGTGAGATGGATATATTAATGATGATTAAGTGAATTACTGGAAGTTTCAATCTAATACACAGCAGCACATTTAACGTGTTTATTAGAAGACGGCACAAGACAGACAGAACAGAAAACGAAAATGAGTAACAGGAAGATAAAAAACAGATTGCCCAGGATGACGCCATCTATGATTCTAACATACTGGGGCCCGATGGCCTTTAGGACATCAACTACACAATATGAAACAAATACATACCTCTGGGGCTAATCACTTGACAATAAACCAGTAGTTACAACACTACCTACATATGGAACAAAAAATAATTCTTGATTAAATTTATGAATTGCACAAATAATGAAATAAAATAATTGGTCTTTTCAGTCCTCAGTCAGTAACAACACTAGTTTGTGGATTGATCTTGTTATTTTACCATAGACAGTCTTTAACATTATTACTCTGACTTTATCATTACTACCAGGATAGAGTTTCATTATTCTACCCATTTTCCACTTTAGTGGGGGTAGGTTTTCGTCTTTCACAAGAATTAGATCATCCACTTTCATATTCGGAAAGTTCTTTCTCCACTTATTTCTGGTGTGTAGTTGTGTCAAATAGTCATTTGACCATTTAATCCAGAAGGATTGTGATAATTGAGTCACTAACTTCCATCGTTCTCGAATCATAACCCTCTCATTTACAACACCAGGTTCTGGTACATGTTTTAATTCAGTTCCTATAAGGAAATGTCCTTTTGCGAGGGCTGACACATCATCAGGATCATCTGTAGCTAGGACTAGAGGCCGGGAATTCATCGCTGCTTCTATCTCGGTTAGATATGTGGTGGATTCCTCGTAACTTAGAATTTGCAGACCAATAACTCTTCTCATATGATATTTCATAGTTTTCACTGCATCCTCCCAGAGACCGCCGAAATGAGATGGAGAAGGTGCGTTAATTTTCCATCGAATGCCCTCCTCTGCAAGATATTGTCGAACAATTTCAGACATCCATTTTCTTAATATATGTCGCGCTCCAATGTGGTTGGATCTACAGTCACTATATAATTCTTCGGGCTACGCACGACAAAGCGTTTGACGTAGCAATGAATGAGTCTGCACTCAAATCGTAAACTGGTTCCAGAAGGACAGCTTTGGTGATGAAGCACACAAAGACGCAAACATACATTTTTGTAGGACGTGTACCTCTTCCTCGTTTGGCACAAACTTGGAAAGGGCCTGCGTAATCAGTCCCAGTCCTTGAAAAGGGTTTTCCACAATTTACCCTTGAAGATTGTAAATCGGACATGATTTGCTTCGAAAGCTCTGCGCGATGACGGGTGCAAATAACGCAATTACTGATTATCCGACGAATGATGACACGGGCTCTGATGATCCAATATTTCTGACGTAGAGATGAATGGGTCAGTTGCCGTCCTGAGTGCAAGTATTGCAAATGATAATTTATAATTATCAATTTAGTAACATAGTGTGATTTTGGAAGGAGAATAGGATGTTTTGTATTTTCGTTCACACTGGAATGTCTGATTCGACCACCGATTCTGATGATTCTTTCACTGCCCAAAAAACAGCTCAATTGGCTTAATTTATTAGATGGTTCAAGACACTTATACTTTTCCAATCGATTTAGCTCATCACAGAATTCAGCGTTTTGAACGGCTTTTATAATGGTATAATGTGCCTTGCTTAATTCTCCAACTTCCAGATACGGTGTCAAATGCTTTAATTTTCTACAGTTACCAATAAACCTTAAACACCATGCAACCACTTGCTGCAGCTTATTCCAACTGGAAAATCTACTCCAAAGTTACTGAACTACATTTAATTTAACTACCATATTTTTGACTGAAATTCCCTTTTCCTCCTTTTCTACACTACCTTTATCCACCTGTTTCTCCTTCAACTGTCTCGGCCAATTTTCCTCCCTTTCGCGTAGCCAATGTGGTCCGTAAAACCACTTTTCACTACCATTTAAACTTTCAACATATCCCTCTCGTAATCAAATCCGCTGGGTTATCCTCAGACCTACAGTGGAACCAACATTTCGGATCAGTTTTTTCCTGAATTTGCATAACTCTATTCCCAACAAAATGTTTCCAGCGTTTTGCACATCACTTTACCCAATACAAAGCTATTTTCGAATCAGTCCAGCATACTCTTTTACCTATCAAATCGTTAAATTTACTACAAATATAGTTTAAAATTCGAGCACCTATCAAAACTGCCATTAACTCCAAACGAGGCAATGTGAGTTTCTTCAGAGGAGCAACGCCATGATAAATGACATGATAAATGACTTTCTTGAATATATTTTGGACATGATAAATGACACTCTTATTTTACCATGATCATACTGATAACGAAAATAAGCGACAGCTCCATAAGCAATCGGTGATGCGTCACAAAATACATGTAATTCAACCTTCGCAACTCCACCGTTAGTATATCCCAATAAACAATTCCTTCCTATTTTTATTTCCTCTAACCTCTCAATTTCTGAACACCAAGCTAACCATTTTTCCTTGAGATCATTAGGCAACTCTTGATCCCAGCTAATACCCTTAATCCCAAATTTCTTGCAATAAGCGCTTGATTCTCACAATAAAGGGAGCCCCGACACCAATCGGATCAAAAATCATTCCAGCTATTCTCAACACGCCTTGTTTTGTAATTTTTATTGAACTTAGGCTATCTGTCAACGATTGAACCTCTAACGATAAAACATCATCCTCAGGATTCCAATTCAAACCTAATACCTTCAATAGACCCCTTTTACCAATGTTTAATCCATTTTGTTTCCATAATGTTTTCAAATCAGAGAAGTTCGACCTTAATTTTCGCAAGTTGAACCCACCTTCCTCTAAAATCGAAACAGCATCATGAGATAAATTATATTCCTCATCTACACTTTCAGCACCGGAAAATAAATCGTCGACGTATAAAGATGTATTTAACATATTAACTAGCTTAGGTTTATTTATTTCATACTTTCGAATGTGATTCTTAATCGTCCCACTCAGAATAAAAGATGAAACTTTACACCCGAATTTCTATTCATGTGCATAATTTTATACTCCGTTTCATTATTATCAGAAAATATAGAAATAATAAGAAATTTTAAGAATCTGCGGTCCTCTTCTTCTATTTTTATCATTTTTTTCAATATCTCCGTTAAATGCAATTTTGAATTTCCTAAAATTCAATATAATATTTAGTACATTTGGATTTAAATTCGGGCAAGATTCCAAACAATCATTTAATGATAGATTTTGTTTAGATTTTGAACTACAATTATATACAACGCGAACTTTAGTCGTCTCTTTATTTATGTTTACAACTGCACGGTGTGGTATGAAATATTCATTACTATCCCTGCCACATTCATATTTATAATTATTTCTTTACTATCTTGATCTTTTATTATTTGTTTATACTCATCCGCGATCCACTCATTCTTATCAAAACATAATTGCAAGTCATCAAACCGTTTTTTAGCTAACGTGAAATTACTCTCCAATTGAACGGGCGAGTCTTTCCATAACAATCGAGTTTCATAACGACCATCAACAAATTTCAGATTATTTTCAAACTGCTTAATAAGACATTTATCAGTAAAAGATAACTCGTCCTCATCTCTTACACCCAAACTTTCTAAATCCCATAATATCTGAACATCTGTTCCTAAACTTAAATTGGCAGACACTATATTTACGCAACTCGATTTATTACGCGTCTGTTGACAGCCTTGAAGAATAAATCCAAATATTGCCCGTATACAAGTGAGAGTTTTATTTATTTTCTGAAAACCGAAGTTCTTAATAATGTTCCAAAGCATATCTCCTCCAATTAAAATGTTTATTGACTGATCAACATTTTTGCATTCGTCAGCTAGAGTCAAACCATTACTTTTCAAAACATTCTGTATTTCAACATCTGGTATAGCGACGTGTGCCGAAGTAAAAAATCTGTAATTAAAGTTTCAATCTCAATAAATTGCTGACTGTCTTTTCTACTCGTTAATTTTAACTTCACGACCTCATATGTTTTTTCGTTCGCTTTTACGGAATCAAAAGAATAAACAGATAATCTTTCTTTTCGAATTGCCTTTAACTTTATGGAATTAGCTAAAGATCTAGTGCACCAAGATTTTTCAGAACCATTATCTAATAACAGTCGCGCAATTTTAGCATTTTTCGTTTGATTAATCGGACTAACAAGAACGGAACATGTCAACAAAAAAATATTTGATTTCGAAACAGAAGAATTACATTGCATAATGATAGAGCTGTTATCCAATTCACTGTTAGCATTATTAATCTTTTGAGTTTCCTTTTGATCATTAACCTGAGTACATAAAAGATAATTATGAAGGTTGCATTCAAATTTTAGTCTACACGTACGGCTAAAATGATTTTTTGAAAAACATTTAAAACATCTATTTTCTGCTTTCAGATTATTTTTTCGGTCTTCTATTGTCTTATATTCACAAAATTCATGATCCTCACTATCACAAAACACACATTTCTTTTTTACGTTTGATACATAATTTCCGGTTTTTCGTGTCTGATCAAATCCTTCATTTTTAAATTTTCGGAAATTACCTTTGTATTCATTATTATAACTTTCAGACTTTATATTAAAATAATCCAATTTTGATTGAACTAAATATATTCTTTCCCGAGACTGAATTTCATTTTCTAAAAAAGTAAGTACGTCATGAAATGTATAGTCAATCGGCCACCTTCTGTAAAATTCCAAGACAAGATCTTTTGGAATCCTATCCAAAATTATTGGCATTATTAAATTTCTAAAGATGTTTTTCCTAACACCCAAGGCTTTCAGATTTCTAATTTGTCCCTCAATTTTGTCAAATAATTTTCTTAAACCATCTTGCGAATTATGAACAGTAGGGATTTTTATCAAACCATTCATGTGAGTTTGTATTAGCGTATTTGTATTACCAAACCTATTCTTAAGAATATTCAGTGCCGCGTTATAATTTTGCTCTGTAATCGCTAGCCGAGCAATCGAACTAGCAGCCTGACCATTTAAATAATATTTCAAGTAATTTAGCTTATCTATTTTCGTAAGACTAGGATTTTTATCAATCGCAGATTCAAATTGACCATGAAATTCGAACCAGTAAGCGGAATCACCAAAAATGGTTTAATATTTAATTTTGGTAATTTAAAAGTTATTTCCTTTATTGAAGGTTTAATTTCTGTTATTTCAGGACACTTCAATTTTCCGATTTGAATTTTTATTCTGTTTTTCCACAAACAAAGATTTTCCGAATATTTTATTGACGTCGCTACATCACTTTTTATTTGTTTAGCGGAAAGCAAAGCTTCAATTTCTAGCTTTAATTGATTTAAAGCATTTTCTTTTTCTACAGTTAAGAATAATTTATCATTTAATTTGTCTACACTAACTGTATCTAATTCCTTAAACAATTCTTCGATGCTCTTTAACAGTTTTGTGGTAGCGGTTCTAACTGCTTTACGTTTGCCTTTCGATTTTTCAAGATCAGTCTTTTTTTTTTGCCAATTTAACAACAATATACAACTATACTTTTCATATATTCTTTAAACATACAACGAATAATGCAATAAACAACAACAACAAAAATACTATACTTCAACACTATAATAATCACCTTTTTTCCACTATACAATTCTCAATTTCTCAAATCACAGTACAATTTCTCAAAATTTAAATTAACCCAAAAATAAATCTGCTTACCGAACAACAAACGAAAGGAAAACTTTATTCACCTAACAACTCTTCACAAAATTTCCAACAAACAAGTAAGACAATCAAAACTACTACTCACCTCTATATCACAATTTGCCGTCATTATCCCGACGAATTATCCAATATAGCAAACACTAACACAATAATATTTTTTTCATATTTCTCAACCTCCATATATTCACCATTTTTTAACGTGTACCCCACATCAGACACCATGATTAAGTGAATTACTGTAAGTTTCAATCTAATACACAGCAGCACATTTTAACGTGTTTATTAGAAGACGGCACAAGACAGACAGAACATAAAACGAAAATGAGTAACAGAAAGATAAAAAATAGATTGCTCACGATGATGCCATTTATGATTCTAACAAATGATAAGTTTTACTTGAGGAGGAACTTCATATTTAAAAATCTATAAAGTTCCACATTACTACCGCTAACAGAAATTCCAGGGAAAGATAATACATCTTTTATGACTGCTGTGTAAATGATTCAAAATTCTTTAATTCGCGTGGAAATTTGTAACGTCTATTGAGAGTATGATTTCCTATTCTGCATAGTCTTTCACACTAATCTGCTAATACATTTTGATTTGATAAATTGAAGAGAATTAAATGCAATCCTTTTTTTCTCTTTTAAGATATGGAAAAAAGTACAAAAAATAAATAGGTAAAACAGGGGTATTTTAGTGTACGCAGGTTTTCTTGCAAATATACATGTAAATATTTTGTTTCCCTTTCATTCTGTACAAAGAAGTTTAGTTTTGAAAATTTTAGAAGCAATAAAAATATTAATATTATCACTTTAAAAGAAATGGCTTTTAGTAAACATTCATTTGATCTTCATGTATTGTCTGAAATGTAAGCAAATGAATGTTTTAAACGATTTAGCTGAAAAAGAAATATAATTTGTAAGATCGAGTCTTTAAAAGATATGTTTAGTTGATAATGACCTTCATATTTAGAAAGAGCTTTATTACAGTGAATATAAATTCCAAGAATAGATCATGGATCTTACATGCTTGCAGGACAAGTCATTTAAATTTACGTAATGGGCGTGGGATCTTGTAGATCCTGTTTTGGTGTAACGAGTCCATATGCTCTGAATTACATCCGATTAATGAGATACAATTAATATATTTTCATTTGATAAACTAAGAAATCGAAAGTGATGTAGCGACGTCAATAGAATATTCGGAACATTTTTGTTTGTGGAAACAGAGAATAAAAATTCAAATCGGAAAATTGAAGGTTGCTGAAATAACCGAAATTAAACCTTCAATAAAGGAAACAACTGTTAAATTACCAAAATTAAATATTAAACCAGTTTTTGGTGATTCCGGTTACTGGTTGGAATTTTATGGTCAATTTGATAAGAGCAAAACATGATACATTCCTTTCGTTTTTCAAGAGAAAAGCAAAATGTAAAAACAGTAAAAACAACAGCAACAAACACAATTATTTTTGCTTATATAGATTTGTGCCTAAGCTTATGTCACACAGATCATCATTTAATGAAGTTTTGTAAAGTAGGTACTTGTTTACGTTCCCAACGAATATTTACGATAAACAAGATCTATCTTCAAACAAGGTTGTTTAACACCAATAACACATAAGTTTGACGTCACGTTCGTTATTTTTAATTTTGTTGAAAGTTGACTTTTTTAAATGAGCTTGAGCAATAAAACTGCTATTTATTTGTTTTCTCGTATTTTGATTTAAAGTTAAAGATTTGTGACATTTCGTCTACAGAGTAGGACGCAATGAAGTATTTTCAAGATTACGAGATTCTTCCATAAAAAAGAAAAAAAATGTTTGCATTAATGACCAGATATGAGATTTTATTAAAAAAACGGATAAGTTACACTAAGGTTCATGTACAGTTGGTAAAAAAATTAAAATCAATTAAATGATTAAGAAAACATTATGTTATATCTATTAGTTTTCTGAATAAATAAAGAGTAAGCTTTGGATTTAAACTTTCGTCCTTATTTGAATTAAATCAAGCTCTTTGGTAACATATTTTGTTTAATATCCGCACATCTATCTACAAACCTGCAAAATTGTCTTTTCGAAAATAAGTCTGGGTTACATAAATCCAATGATACGTTATATGAGTGTGTTTTGAAATAAGGCTTATCTATTATTGGCGATATGTCACACATTTTGGCGAAATATTATTTTTATGAAAATAGGTCTACCGGAAAGTACACATGTACTAATAATTCTAATGCTTACAGAAATAGTACAAAAGAAGTAGCAACGAGAAAATATCTTATCTTTAGTCTATTAATATTTTTTAATGCAATGTTTAAAAAGTTCTTATTTCTTTACTACTTAATAAGACTTCGTTGGTAGCTCCATCTGGTGACGGCTGAATAAAACCACTTTGATAAATATATATATTTTTTCCTTTGTTGAAATAGATTTTATAGCAAACATTAAACATATATATATATATATTAAATACTGGAAAGTAAGGTAAATAATATTCTAATGTTAACAAGAAAAATGCAATAGTAGTAAAGTTTAAATAATAAGAAATTTTTCTTTTCATTTTTCATTCATCCTTATTATTAATACAATGTTTGAAAATGTACGCCATTTCTTCGTTAATTAATCTGACTTCCTGACAGTAGTGCCGTTTCATAATGATTGAGTTTAACCAGTTTAATTAATCCTTGCTGTTATTTTGTTTATATAGATTTCTTTGGAAAGATAAACAAAAATATTTTTGAAATATGTAAAACAAAGGAAAAATAATGATTCAAAACAAACTCTCAGTGGACAATCACAGATGAGACATCGCTTGCAAACGTATTCATACACATAAACTAAAGAAGAATAGCGGGTAAGGTGAGAGGTGAGGGCACGTTAAATACATTGGTTTGTGCCAGTCATTACCAGATGTCGCCACGGCAAGAAGTTTGATTAAATAACAAAGACACGTGAACGCTTTTTCAAATAAAGATCAACAGACTAGATTAATTTTAACACAATTATTCAAATTGGTAAAGAAATTATATGAGTTGTAGTTTTCCAACTGGGCGAAAAATGTCCGGGCCAGGCTTCGAACCTGGGATCTCTTGGCTGAAGCTGCCATGCTCTACCAACTGAGCTATGCCGGTCGAATCTGTAGGGCATAATTCATCCAGTTAACCTTATTGATCATAACATCTGGTCTGATGTTTGAATCAGCTCAACAGAATAAATCGCAGGTAATGGAACTCCAGTAAACGCTGGATACGTGATTACATTAGATTAATTTTAATTTAAAAAAAGAAAAAAAGAAGATCAACGGAGCCAAAAAAATAAGATATATATTTTTTTACTACTACAACTGTTACATTATTTATAACAGAAATGATGTAATAATTTTAATGATTATTCATAACACGATTAAATGTAATATAATAATAGTAGTAAGGAAATGTATCTCTTTATTTTTTCTTTAACCGTTATTTAAAAAGGAGTTCACATTTTTTTGTTATTTAATCAGATTTCATGCCCGTAACTCCATCTGATAATGACTGATACAAACCAGTTTAATTAATACGATCTTTGCCCCCTCTATTCTTCTTTTCTGGATGTGTGTGAAGGAGTGAAAATGAGAGAAATTTCTTAAATTAAACACAAATAAGAAAAATCAGTGTCGTAGAAATGAAAAGTAATTGATCATTAACATTATTTTTTTATACTAACACATTTCATGATTAATGATTAAACGATATAATATTTGAATTTTTCCTTATTTGTAAAAGAAATAATGCAGCATATTTTTTTTTTTTTTTCTGAATAATAATAATAAAAAAAGCTTCTTTTATTAAGAAATTGTTTGATTCCTTTTTTTTTCCTCAAAGAAGCATTTCAAAGGAAGTTTGTCAGTGATTAAATAATGTTGATCATTCTTTTTTCTTGTTAGATATAGAAAGATTAATGAATTAGGAAATTAAAAAAAAAAAAGATAAAAACCAATTTTGATCTTTTCCAGTACAAAATGTGAAAATAAGACAAAAAAAAAAAAAAAGAATGCTACAATTTGTATTTAAGATTCAATGCCAATTCACTTTTTTCCAGTTTTTACAAAATACATTTAAATTTACATATGAATAAAGGTATTCTATTAAAAAAAAAAAAAAAGAAAAAAAAAGAAACAATCTTTCCGAATTAAAAATATAATTTTGCGTGTTTTTGTGTTCAGTGTGAGAAAGTAAAACATAAAAATTCATCAAGAATTAATGTAAAAAAAATCTTTAAGATAATTTTAATTGTATTCTGATTGCTTTTAGATATGTAAATTTAGTATATATGTGCAAATGCATTTTTTTTGTTATAAACTTTTTTAATAAAAAAGAGGAAGATACATTTTTGTCATAATTAAAATTACATTGTTTTATTTCTACCAAAGAAGTTGTAACTTTTTGTATAAAATATATATTAAAAAGAAATTTAACTTATACGTGAAAATGTATATTTTTTGTTTTGTTATAAAAATTTTGTAATAATAATGAAAAGATACATTTTAGGCCGAATAGAAATTACATTATTTTATTTTTATTTTAGAAGTTGTTTTGAAAAAATTTATAATATAAAATATAATATTCAAACGAAAAAAAATATGTGTATGCTCAAAAAATATATACTGATTTGTAGGCTATTTACGTGCAGATTGTGAAGCATTCTATAAAATATCATAAATCCCAAGTAAAACAAATCATGCAAATTATTATATACCGTGTTTTATTATAAATAATCTTTGAATAATAGCTTTTATCATATCAACATAGTATAAACTTTTTTGACAGTGCTAAATGGAATTATGTAGACGCCTGCTTTATATATATTTTTAATATTTTATCACCTTTTAAGTAAATAAATATATGTTTTTAATTATTATATAAATAAAGGTGAAAGTTCCTTACTATGAAAGATAATTTTAAATCACATCAACATTAAAAGCAATATAGAAATTTAACAATTAACCCCTTCGGGACCGGCGGCTTTTACACAAATTTTATTCGGTTGGCACCACTTTTTTTTTAGAAAGCAACCTTTACTTAAATTATCACAAAAATGCTCTAATTAGAGAAAGTAAATATTACTTTTATTTTTTACTAGTAGTCCAGTCAAATTGTGCTGTTGTGGGTTTTGGGGTTCTTTCAAACTATAACCTAAGTAAAAAAATCAATTACAACTCACTCTATGGGATGAATAAAATTATTTTTAAAATAATTTCATTATTATTTAATAAATAATAGATTGAAAATATTCAGCCAAAAATTAGCTTTGCGTAAGTATGAGGTTTTTACACAGTATCGCATTTTAAAAAGAAATAAATTCATGAATATTACTTATATAAAAATAACGTATCTAATTCCTAAATAATACGTCTAATATCTATGCCTAAATTGCTTAATCTATGCCTAATATCTATGCATATTAAAAATACCCGATCATTTTTAAAAGTATTATATTTCATTATCAACCGATTTTGAATATATTAAGATTTATATTATCACTTTATTTTGCACACTAAATTTAATTACATAATAAAGTTATACTGTGGCTTTAGAACTTTATGAATTTAGGTTTAATTTTAATATTATTTTGATCCTTTACGAATAATAAAAAAATATAGATTTATAAAGAAGTTTTCCTGAATCAAAATGACACTCTCTTTTATTTCTTTTCCTTTTGCTTTTCTTTGCGTAAAGAATTTATTTTATTTCGTTTATTTTGGAAATAGTATGGGAATGTATGAAGATGCTGCGGAGATCCCCCTACTAGTAATAATTTTAGAGACTTTCTGGATGTAACATCCTGGATTTAAAGCTATTACAATTATCTATAATTTATTATTGTAATAATTAAAAACATATATTTATTTACTTAAAAGAGGATAAAATATTAAAAACGTATGTAAAATTGTTATGTTTACATAATATGCCCGACACGCGCTCATTTTCAAGGGTAAGAAGATTATGACTGCAAGAGAAAACATACGCATAAAAACAAAAACAAATCAAAATAATGTTACGCATGCACAAACAAAACCTATCTATTTCTCTAAAAAAGGGGGTAGAAAAATTTAAGTTGAACTTTCAGTTGCTAATCCTCTTAAAATACCTAGAATCCAATGCCCTGAACCATTTCGCGGGAACATTATAAAAAATGACGTCGTTGCATACACTACCATTTTTAGTTAAAATGTCAATGGATTCGCGGATTACGGAAAAGTAGTGGTTGGATGTTGGAAAAATTATTTTAGCTTTGTCAAAGTTTATTTTTATACTTTCTTTTTGATGTAATCTGAACAAAGCAGTACGTGATTTACTGAACTCGGTATGCAACAATGTTTTTTTAGATTTATCTGAATTTCCGAGATGTCATATCAACATAGTATAAATTTTTTTGACAGTGCTAAATGGAATTATGTAGACGCCTGCTTTATATATATTTTTAATATTTTATCACCTTTTAAGTAAATAAATATATGTTTTTAATTATTATATAAATAAAGGTGAAAGTTCCTTACTATGAAAGATAATTTTAAATCACATCAACATTAAAAGCAATATAGAAATTTAACAATTAACCCCTTCGGGACCGGCGGCTTTTACACAAATTTTATTCGGTTGGCACCACTTTTTTTTTAGAAAGCAACCTTTACTTAAATTATCACAAAAATGCTCTAATTAGAGAAAGTAAATATTACTTTTATTTTTTACTAGTAGTCCAGTCAAATTGTGCTGTTGTGGGTTTTGGGGTTCTTTCAAACTATAACCTAAGTAAAAAAATCAATTACAACTCACTCTTCATTTGACAATTAACTGATTTAAAAAACAAGTATACCCTGATTAGCTCCACTGAAATCTGTTGCCATGGAAAAGGGAGTAAAATATATTAAACTAATCAAAATATCAAAACTTAAAAATCCGAATAAGTTAATACAACATGATAATTTTGAGCTCATCATCTTAGGACAATATTAAATGTAGTAAGGGGCAACAGATTTCTAAATCAAGTAGTATACTGAATTGCATAAAGAACACCCAACTCCACTCCAACCCGATCAAGCTCAAATCTCCATACACATTAAATTAACAAAAGTGTAATCATCATATAATTTGGAAAAATGCAGACAACCTGAAATTCCTCCAATATGAGGACCAAAAGGAGAAAGAGTTAAATCCGTTAATAGAATAGGGATATGATGATATACTAAAATTTTAGAACAATTATGGAGATTCTGAACAAGATCAGATCGGTTAACCAAGAATCGTATAGTGTCTTATAAACAAGGAATACAATCCTTTTCTTTTTTTTTTTTACTTTTTAAAATAAAACATTTTAGGTGTTTATTTTAGAAAACAATATTTCTGAGAGAGGATGGTTAAAGCTTAATTTAAACAATTATGAAATTAGACTTAATATTACCTTTTCATCACTTATTAATTTCTCCTTCATTAAAACAGGATAAAAAGAACACCAATTGAATAACTTTAATTAAACCTCAAGTAATGCTCATCAACATACTGATTGCAAAATTTAAATTCCAGAAATTTAAACATTTAATTTAGAAGAGTATTATTCACTATCTCTCTTCTTACTCATTGAAAGACCAATCTCTCATATTTACTCACTGTAGACACTGTGATATCTGTTATTTAAGGATTACTGTAAAAGGAACATACCAGCTTTAAGAACAAACAAATCTTTTATTCAAACACTTAAAGTTATAACAACGGAGTTACTTCAAATTATTATAAAAACACAATCTAAACGTTGATCAGTAATATGGGGATTAATTACTTAAATATATTTTAAACCAAACAACACATTTCTAAAATTATCACACTATCATGCTTTTAAGGTTGATCAACTTTGCTGAATTCACTTATTATTTTAATTGCAACTAGGCACAGAGAATCTTAAAAAAATAACATTACATTAAAGTTTAACAGTCCATCAATTGTAAAAACATTATATAATAGTGTTTTAAAATACACACTTATCATTCTTAATCTCTCCAAATAGCCATAGATAATTTAAAGTGGGAGAACATACATTTATGAGGAAATAAAAATTACTTACAAAGTTGAAAGGTTTAATCGAATCATCAGTGGGCAGACTCTATTTTCCTTCCCTTTTGAGAAGAAACAAAACTGTGGACAGACACCATCTGATGTAATTACACCTCAGGGGGATGATTTCATAAATCACCAGAGCATCAGTCAAACTTCATTCCTTCTCAGCATTTCTTGTAACATCCGCGAGCATTTGAGTTGAGTCTTTTGCTTGCCAACTTTGCGATTCAACCGAACACCTCATATATCTCCCGACGACGGAGGTTTCTCGGACTATCCATATTTACACAAATCCAGCTCCAACACACACAGCGATCAGTCTTCCTTATTATAAACAAGACAATATTAACGTCTCATAGATAATTGAGACCTCTCTGGACTGCACAAGAAAAAAAAACTTAATCTCTACGCATCTGGAACCGTTGACGCTCTTTCACTGACTATCATTTTCATTTTTTCGACCACCAGCTTTTCGCTCATTATCACAAGTGCCGCTACGCAACATCCACTAATTTTTCGAACCAAACGACAGGTATCTCAGCCAAGCAGCAAGTGTCGTAAACATTCACTCTCCCTACGCCGCTTGTAAAACGGGCCGAATCCAAAAGCTATTTTCCAAGGGGGTTTGGGGGTAAAATCAATAAAAATGCATTGACCCTCAGAGACAGTCCGTCTCCCCTTCCCCTTACGCGCCGTTAACGTGGAAAAAAGAAAACTTGCCTCCCTCTCTCTGCGGACCGGTTCATGGGGGAAGACAACCGTGCTTCACCCCCATGGTGTGTGCTGAAGGGGGTCCCATGAGCTTATGTTTACATGGGCGCCAGCTAGCCGCCTGGGATAGCAGAGCCTATTGAAGCCTGTCGTAAACTTACAAAGCCTAATTGCGTGTATAGTACACACATAAGATAACGTAATTCTTATGGTGTGTCCTCGCTTTCTACTACAAAAGACCAGACTTGGTGTCTCTAAACACATCAAACCAGGGTATGGGAAAATACGTACACGACTGCCCAATACAATATGTGTGGTCTTTTTCTGACAGACATCCCTCCCTGCTGTCTACTTTTCGTATTTGAAAACAGGAAGCTACGCTAGACTATGAAAGTTGAAATTGCTTTGCTTAAAAGAAAAAGAAAGAAGAAAAAAAAAGAAAAAAAAACTGCTTTTTATTATTAATATTACAATTACTTTAATTTATATATTTATTTAAAACAGAAACAAAAAGAAAACTTTTAAATAAATGTTGAGAGAGTGATTTAAGGTAATTAATGTAGATTAAAAAAAAAAAAATGGTTGAAACCAACCGTAACAAGATTGCTCCCCACGGCTAATTAAAAAAAAAATTTTTTTTTTGAAAAAACAAATCTTTTTTTTTTTGAAAGGCAGCTGGGTACCACATGGTATGCTGGGGCCTCAACACTGAAAAAACTGACCCACATACACAAATCATACAACGATACGGGACGGGATCCAGATAATTCACCGCTGAAACACCACCCTAGAAGTATATTCCGGACATATACAACCAGAGATCGCACATCCGTAGCAACCATTACCTAAAATACTACTTCAAACATTACTATAAAAAGAGTATAACCATAGGAGGACCACAAGCTGTTTTTACCACTAAAATGACCAAGATACATTCTGCACCTGTAAAAGAACACAAGTTCCACTTGGACTGTGAAACCTCACTTCCCTACTACTGTCATTCCTACGCATAACTGCATCTCACCTGAAATTTCTGGTAACAGAACTGTAAACAATACATAAATTGAATTTTGAAAAAAAAAATAGCCGAAAAAGAAGAGAAGTGCCCACTGATTAAGTTTCATTACACTGCTTATATACATAACTTCAATAATTGGCATCACATTATATTACAACACTATCTATTAATGTAAATAAGTACTAGTAATATCATAGTTACAACACTGTAAATGCCAATGAAATTTGTAAAACACATATTAATTCTATTATACAAAAATACACAAGAGCAACTGGTGACGCAAAATTAAAATATATACATACTGTAATAGAAGGTTATACATATAGTAAATTAAGAGCAAGACACACAATTTGGTAACTATAGACCATGTTATAGAATCACGTATACATTTGTTCGTGAAGTTATGTTTGTATTTGAAGAAAGTTCTTAGAACCGTGTAACTGTGTAGATTTTACAAATGCACTTACAAGTAATGTGCATGGGAAAGAGTATCTCTGCCTCTGTGCTACTTATAGCAAAAACAGCTTCGGGCCTTTGGGCACTACAGGGAAAACATTCCACAAAATAAAATAAAAAACAGGGGTGGTGACATATATCACCAGGAAGGAAAAACACACACTCCACCAAAAATAGGAAGTAAAATTAAGAAAATACTTAATTCTAGTAATTTAAGTCATACACAACCACATCCAGGTATGTACATGCGAACGTATGTACAAGAAAAAGAAAAAGGGTCCACACTCCTTAAAGTTTAAGTTCAAATAAACCCACAAATTGCATAGTAAATAATAAATCCATCTAATTAAAATGCATTAATTAAAGTAAACACACCCTTAAAAGGTTATGTATAGAACACAGATGCATAAAAAAAATAAAAACACAGAACAACTTCGGTAAGAGGGTATACCAAACATACCATCCCAAAAAAATGTTAAAGTAACGAAAATTACACTCGTTTTTTTTTTTTTAAATACACCCAAAATCTACGAAGACGGTGTGCGGAAGGGTACATACCACAAAATCTACCATAAAACAGACAAAAACCTTAAGTATAAGCATAAATAGGGTTAAAAATGCCTACATGAAAGTATCAAAACACAATCAAAACAAACCTTTAATACGCTAGAAAAACTAAGTTCCGTTTTAAAAATGCCAAAAAAATTAAATATACATACACATTAACTAAACTACAAATAAATACAAATAAGCAAGGTAAAATTGAATAAAAATGCACGACTAACGAAAAAGGTAGTTAGTATTTATAACTCGGACGGTCTCTTCTATCCCGTAGCGAATAGTCGGTTCTAGAAATCGATATTGAACGACTACTTCTATTCGATTTAGCAGCTGGACGAATCGATGAACGAGACCTGCGCGAATCGCTGTGCTCAGCAGTTGAACTGCTTTCTGCCGTGGCTGAATTTTTACCTACGCGCATTTCGCTGCCTTCTGCCGTTGCTAAATTTTTATTTACGCACATCTCGTTATTTTCTGGCGCTGCTAAAGTATACCTTTCGTTGCTTTCCGTCGTCGCTACCTCCGGAGACACGGGAGGTGGGGAACAGGGAGTTATGATTTCAGTCGCGTCGCTGTCTGTTTCTTCCACTTCCGGCGTTACCGGAGTTTCGTTATTGTTGACGTTCACTACTGCTGGCGCGCGGTTACTATCATATGGTGCCCAGGGAATGAATCGGTTGCGTTTACACCTGCGTACAGGAGGAGAATCGCACGGTTGGTGTGGTGAATCGATGGTCACGTTTTCAGTCGATCCCAGGCCAATTGTTTGTTTTGGTTCACTGGACCAGATGGGGAGTCTGTCTTTGAAAGAAGACAACCTGTCAACATGGACAACCTGACAATTTTTTGGATTAGCAACTAGCGGTATTTTAAAATTAACTTCATTTAGCTTCTCAATTATAGTAAAAGGACCATTATTTTCCTTGCTTAATTTTTTTGTATTACCAGGGGCGACTGTGGGTGTAAATAACCACACAAGATCTCCTATTTTAAAATTTTTATCAGCAGCTGTCTTTTCACGGTATTTTTCCTGCTGTTCAGAAACTTTAATTAAATTACTATGTACTTCAGTGTATACTTTTTGAAGAGCTGGGATTAAGAGTTCGCAAAAAGAGGGTGCATCATTATAATTAAAAGAAGGTGGCTGGGAAAAGAGACTATATGGTAAATTCATATTTCTGCCATACATAACTGCAGCTGGGCTAAGTTTAGTTGAAGAGTGGACAGCTGAACGCATAGCTAGTAGTGAAAATTTGAGTTTAGAGTCCCAGTCAGATTGATTTTGATTGACTATGTGACAAAGTGCATTTTTAAGAGTACGATTCTGTCTCTCCACTTGCGAGTTGCCAGCCGGGTGATAAGATGAGGTCTTAATATGTTTAATACCAAACATTTTAAATACGTGCTCTATCGCATCTGAAATTAGATTCTTCGCGTTGTCCGTCGTAATAAAACAGGGTGCTCCGTAGCGTGAGATGAAGTCAGCTAAAGTGTCCGCAATGACATCTGAAGTGGTTGAACTAACCGCACATGCTTCTAGCCACTTAGTAAATGAATCTATATATGCGACAATATACTTATTTCCCGAAAAAGTTTGCGGTAAGGGTCCAATGAGATCCAAATGAACCTTGTTCATGGGAAACTGGGGGGTCGGCATACGTTGCAGAGGGGCGAGCTGGTTCGCTCTATAAGCTCTCTTCTGCTGGCAACTAATACATGACTCCACTAGATGCTTGACATCTGACGACATTCCTGGCCAATAGAAGTGCTCACGAATGCGATCAATGGTCTTTTGAAAGGCTTGATGACAAGCCGCTAGGGACTCATGTGTTAGTGCAAAAACTTGAGTGACCATTTCTTTTGGCACGACTAACTTTATAGCTTTGTTCAAAATAGCTGACTCCCTCGTATCCTCACAAACTAAAATGTCATCTCTAAAAAAAATTTCATGTATTTAGGAGCAATTTCTACACCTTGGTCTAATTTTCTTGCAATCTCGCCGCATTTCTTGTCTGATTTTTGCAATTCACCAATTTTTTCAAGTAGATTGGAATGAGGCATAAAAGTAACTTCCTTTTCGACTTGTATACAAAAATTACAATTAACAGTATCATTGGAGTTATCATTGTTGACATACCTCGAAAGGAAATCTGCGACACTGTTACACTTACCTTTAACAAACTTGATTGTAAAATTAAAGTCTGAGAGAGTGCACATCCATTTAGCCATGCGTGATGTGGGGTCGTGAATTTTTAACATAAATGTTAGAGGCGCATGGTCTGTATAGATGAAAAAATGGGTATTAGCAATGTAACATGTAAAGTGGGCAGTTGCCCAAACTAAAGCTAGTAATTCCCTTTCAGTGGTGGAGTAGCGGGTCTCAGCATCTTTCAATTTTCTGCTGGCAAAGGCAACAGGATGGAGCATGTTATTTTCATCTAATTGTGATAACACTGCCCCTAATGCTTCGCCACTGGCATCACTATATAAGTGGAATTCTTTCTCAAAATCAGGGAGTGCAAGACATGGTTTTGAAATAAGAGCCATTTTAAGGTCTTCAAATTCTTTCTGTGCATCTTCATTCCACGAAAATTTTCCTGTCTCTTTAGTTAAGTTGATTAAATTTTTGGCCCTCTTAGTAAAATCTGGTATAAATCTCCTATAAAAAGAAAGAGTTCCAATAAAGGACCTAACAGCCTTTCGGGTAGTTGGAGGTTTAAAATTTTCAATTCCCGCAATATTTTTATTAATAGGTGACACTTGGCCACTACAAATCTCAAAACCTAGATATTGTATTTTATTCGAAAGTAAAGTGCATTTACTGGGCTTAAGTTTCAGTTTATGCAGTCTTAACCTATCAAAGACCATGCTAATCTTCTCAAAATGAGAATTTACATCACAGGAGGCAATTACAATGTCGTCGATATAAACAAGAATTCCAAGATTGCCTAAATCACCGAAAATAGCATTCATAAGTCTCTGGAAACTGTTACCTGAATTTGAGAGCCCAAAACAGTTACGGGTCCACTCAAAAAGTCCCTTGTGGGTGATTATAGCAGTTTTATGCCTATCCTCTGGGCGAATAACCTGTTGAAAAAAACCACTGGTTAAATCTAGCGTTGAAAAAAATTTAGCCCCACTTAAAGCATCAACAGTGTCGGTGATGTTAGGTATTGGATAAGCATCTTTAACAAGATTTTTATTTAATCTTCTGTAATCAACAGCAAGTCGATAGGAACCGTCTGGTTTCCGAACCAGAATAACCAGAGAAACAAATTCAGACATGGAAGGGGAAATTATGTCCGCCTGTAATAAAGTATTAAGTTGGTCTTCCATTTCTTGACGTAGTTTGTAGGGGACTCTATAAGCTTTGCCTTTAACTGGTTTATTTGAAGTTAAGTTAATTTCATGCGGGATTGTATCACAGCCGGGTAAATCTAAGACCGATGCTGCAAATACATCTTTGTTTTTGTCTAGAAAATTTTGCATTTTAAGTTTTAATGGGGGTTCTAAATGATCTAAATTAATTTCAGAGCTCCAAGTGAGATCAGCGTGATCAAAGTCACCAATTGGAGGGGCCAGATTTACATTACAAGTAAGGTTATTTTCAGTTACGGGTACATTTGATTTGTCTACACATTTTTGAATTTTGGCAACAAAGGTTCCTTTATTTAAATGAATACTATTGTCTGAAAAATTTGCAAATGAGATATATAGGCCATGTTCTTTAGTGCAAATGGCTCTGGAGGTAAGGAGACCTTGATTTAAATTTTTCGCCAAAGGTTCTAACATAACAATATCATTTTCCTTAATAAAATTTTCCTTATAACTTTTAACCTGGGCTAACATTTTTGACTGCGGGGGAATTGAAATTTTGCTACATAACACAGCGAAACTTATACTTTTATTTTTATTGGTTCTATCACTACTGCTATCTTCATTGCTCTCCTCCTCGACTTCAGGTACCTTATCCTCTATACTTACCAAATCTTCACTTTCATCAACATTACAAATTTCAGTAGTATCTTCAGCTAAATTACCCTGGATTACCTGACTCGCTGCTGAAAGAATATTGTCGACACTTTGAATACTTGAGGAATTTTCAGTATTATTACTCTCAGAGCTACCGCCTGATATTGTTTGCATGCAAAAGTTCTGCGCAACACTTTTAACTTCCTTATCTGACTCAGTTTGAATGATTATCTCAACATCTTTTCCCATATTACTCAACTGCGGGTCCTGAACTACCATATCTTCACTACTATGTTTCCCATTTTCAACACTGACTGAGTCATGAACATTAATACATGCAAAACTTTCAGGGGGGCTATTGGCATTACTACTTTTTGAATTCTCCCCTACTTTGTTGACACATTTTATATTTACAGAACTATTTTCAACACAATCATTATTTATACAATTATTATTTGAATTTACATTATATACAGAGTTAGAATTATTTACAGAATTAGTAGCAAGACAAGTATTAGTCCCTGAAGTATTACTTGGGGTTTCTACGCTTTGTTTACTTTGGCCTGTAACTGGCACTTTAAGAGCGACAGCATTTGTATCACAATTTATACTTGCCCGGTACTCTTTCAAAAAGGGCATACCCAAAATCACATTAAATTCCTCAGCTAATTTTCCTTCAACTACATAGAATTCAGCTTGACATTGAACATTATCAAAAACAAATTTTAAAAATACTTTCTTATTTAGGTGAACTTTCTCACCGGTGACAGTCATAATGGGGATATTGCAATTCTCCATTTCAAAATTCTCTAAATAGTTACAATCAGTACCACTCAGGAGATTAATTGCAGAACCCGTGTCACATAATGCATTCAGGCAAACTTTATTTATGTAAATTCTTGCAGTTGGTAATGTATATGATTGGGGGTGAAAAACGCTATATACAGCTTGGGGGGTCCAGGGGCCTGTTGGGGATCGACTTGACCACATTTGATCCGGCCACTAATAGTTTAAAGCCTCACTTTCATTGTTAGCTACTGGGGTGTTATTTACCGCCTGCTCTTCGTTTCTGTTCGCAGCTGTATTCCTACTGTTTTGGTAATAACCACCTCTTCTTCCCCTGTATCCGCCTCGGTGATTGTGGTTCCCTCTAGGATTTTCACCTCTGTTTCTATAATTTTGCCAATGGCTCCTGAAATTTTGACCACCTCCCCTTTTAAAATTATATTTGACAAAATTTAGTGGACAATCTCTGGCATAGTGGCCTTGTACGGAACACCTATAGCAGGTTACGGGTCTTACCTCTTGGTTTTTCTCCTGTATATCCCTAGTCCTAAGATCAACTAAACTGTCTATCTTTGCTGCTAAAACATCAATTTGAGATTTTAGTTGGTCTATCTCCTTCTTTTGTGAGCTGTCTTGCTGAAAAACAGCAGCACAGGGTAGGTTTTGGGTCAAATTTGGGTTGAGAATTTCCTCGCGGTGGTTGTAAAAAGGATTAATGCTCCTATAAGCTTTTTCTTCCAGAAGTGCAATTTTGAGAATTTCTTCTGGGGATTGCGGGTTTCTCGCAATTACCCCCTTTCGCACTTCTGGTGTAAGATTGCTCAAAAGCATGGAGTGGAGTAGAGCCGTTCGGCTTTTATCGACTACTTCACCCTGGATACCTTCAATTACAAGGGCTCTTAATGACATATCATATGCCTTGTCATAAAACTCCTGAACACTCAAATTGGGTGGCTGTTTAAAATTTAGAAAGTGACTGAGTGCAACATCTGGTGTGGCCTGTGAAGTGTAACTCTCTTTTAGTATTTTCAATAACTCATCAGATGTTTTCGCTTTGTGAATTTTTATCCGCCTAGATGCAGCTCCTGAAAGTCTAGCAAGTAAAACAAACTTCTTTTCCTCCTCAGTCCAGTCGAATAATTTTGAAAAACTCTCAAATTTCTCAGAAAAATCTGAGAAGCAGACTGAGCTAGCCTCTCCATTGAATCGGGGAATGTTAGACAAATTGTCCACTAATGCATTTTTTCGCTGAATAGTGGCAATTGCCTCTGAATGTTTATCAGCCATGGTTAGAGTTAGAAAATGACAAACAGACCCAAAAAAAGGGGGAAAATTGGGGGGGGGGGCAACTTAAAAATGGGATAAAGAGAGGAAAAGAAAAAACCCTTACAAATACATAAAACTTAAGTATAGGACTATGATTTTAGTAACTACGCTAAAGTTATGTACACAAAACATAATTTTGACTGGGGATTGTAACTAATAGCACAGAGAGAGAGCCTAGACCTCTTTTTACACTTGAACATATAATAAAATTTTAATTGCAAAAACACCCAGTTGCTCTTTGATATATAAATGCATACAAGTAAAAAAAAATCAATAACCCAGAGACCGAAATGTTACGGCTCCAATTGTTGTGGGTTTTGGGGTTCTTTCAAACTATAACCTAAGTAAAAAAATCAACTACAACTCACTCTTCATTTGACAATTAACTGATTTAAAAAACAAATATACCCTGATTAGCTCCACTGAAATCTGTTGCCATGGAAAAGGGAGTAAATTATATTAAACTAATCAAAATATCAAAACTTAAAAATCCGAATAAGTTAATACAACATGATAATTATGAGCTCATCATTTTAGGACAATATTAAATGTAGTAAGGGGCAACAGATTTCTAAATCAAGTAGTATACTGAATTGCATAAAGAACACCCAACTCCACTCCAACCCGATCAAGCTCAAATCTCCATACACATTAAATTAACAAAAGTGTAATCATCATATAATTTGGAAAAATGCAGACAACCTGAAATTCCTCCAATATGAGGACCAAAAGGAGAAAGAGTTAAATCCGTTAATAGAATAGGGATATGATGATATACTAAAATTTTAGAACAATTATGGAGATTCTCAACAAGATCAGATCGGTTAACCAAGAATCGTATAGTGGCTTATAAACAAGGAATACAATCCTTTTCTTTTTTTTTTTTTACTTTTTAAAATAAAACATTTTAGGTGTTTATTTTAGAAAACAATATTTCTGAGAGAGGAGGGTTAAAGCTTAATTTAAACAATTATGAAATTAGACTTAATATTACCTTTTCATCACTTATTAATTTCTCCTTCATTAAAACAGGATAAAAAGAACACCAATTGAATAACTTTAATTAAACCTCAAGTAATGCTCATCAACATACTGATTGCAAAATTTAAATTCCAGAAATTTAAACATTTAATTTAGAAGAGTATTATTCACTATCTCTCTTCTTACTCATTGAAAGACCAATCTCTCATATTTACTCACTGTAGACACTGTGATATCTGTTATTTAAGGATTACTGTAAAAGGAACATACCAGCTTTAAGAACAAACAAATCTTTTATTCAAACACTTAAAGTTATAACAACGGAGTTACTTGAAATTATTATAAAAACACAATCTAAACGTTGATCAGTAATATGGGGATTAATTACTTAAATATATTTTAAACCAAACAACACATTTCTAAAATAATCACACTATCATGCTTTTAAGGTTGATCAACTTTGCTGAATTCACTTATTATTTTAATTGCAACTAGGCACAGAGAATCTTAAAAAAATAACATTACATTAAAGTTTAACAGTCCATCAATTGCAAAAACATTTTATAATAGTGTTTTAAAATACACACTTATCATTCTTAATCTCTCCAAATAGCCATAGATAATTTAAAGTGGGAGAACATTCATTTATGAGGAAATAAAAATTACTTACAAAGTT
This sequence comes from Maratus michaelseni, assembly GCA_963931845.1. NCBI lineage: Eukaryota > Metazoa > Arthropoda > Arachnida > Araneae > Salticidae > Maratus > Maratus michaelseni. The sequence continues at coordinate 134,670,019 of OZ007588.1, read as the reverse complement.
GAAAGGTTTAATCGAATCATCAGTGGGCAGACTCTATTTTCCTTCCCTTTTGAGAAGAAACAAAACTGTGGACGGACACCATCTGACGTAATTACACCTCAGGGGGATGGTTTCATAAATCACCAGAGCATCAGTCAAACTTCATTCCTTCTCAGCATTTCTTGTAACATCCACGAGCATTTGAGTTGAGTCTTTTGCTTGCCAACTTTGCGATTCAACCGAACACCTCATATATCTCCCGACGACGGAGGTTTCTCGGACTATCCATATTTACACAAATCCAGCTCCAACACACACAGCGATCAGTCTTCCTTATTATAAACAAGACAATATTAACGTCTCATAGATAATTGAGACCTCTCTGGACTGCACAAGAAAAAAAAACTTAATCTCTACGCATCTGGAACCGTTGACGCTCTTTCACTGACTATCATTTTCATTTTTTCGACCACCAGCTTTTCGCTCATTATCACAAGTGCCGCTACGCAACATCCACTAATTTTTCGAACCAAACGACAGGTATCTCAGCCAAGCAGCAAGTGTCGTAAACATTCACTCTCCCTACGCCGCTTGTAAAACGGGCCGAACCCAAAAGCTATTTTCCAAGGGGGTTTGGGGGTAAAAACAATAAAAATGGATTGACCCTCAGAGACAGTCCGTCTCCCCTTCCCCTTACGCGCCGTTAACGTGGAAAAAAGAAAACTTGCCTCCCTCTCTCTGCGGACCGGTTCATGGGGGAAGACAACCGTGCTTCACCCCCATGGTGTGTGCTGAAGGGGGTCCCATGAGCTTATGTTTACATGGGCGCCAGCTAGCCGCCTGGGATAGCAGAGCCTATTGAAGCCTGTCGTAAACTTACAAAGCCTAATTGCGTGTATAGTACACACATAAGATAACGTAATTCTTATGGTGTGTCCTCGCTTTCTACTACAAAAGACCAGACTTGGTGTCTCTAAACACATCAAACCAGGGTATGGGAAAATACGTACACGACTGCCCAATACAATATGTGTGGTCTTTTTCTGACAGACATCCCTCCCTGCTGTCTACTTTTCGTATTTGAAAACAGGAAGCTACGCTAGACTATGAAAGTTGAAATTGCTTTGCTTAAAAGAAAAAGAAAGAAGAAAAAAAAGAAAAAAAAACTGCTTTTTATTATTAATATTACAATTACTTTTATTTATATATTTATTTAAAACAGAAACAAAAAGAAAACTTTTAAATAAATGTTGAGAGAGTGATTTAAGGTAATTAATGTAGATAAAAAAAATAAAAATGGTTGAAGCCAACCGTAACAGTGCTCAAAAAGTGCTTGAAGTGGAAAATTCTGGTGTAATTGTTTTTAGTGGCTTATTTTATATTTTTTGGGGTGCTGAATACGAATCTGAAGTTTTACAACAAAATTGCGTTCGGCAAATTTGTTTTTTTACAAAAAACCTGTAAAAACACGGACTTTTTTCGTTTTTTTTCAAAATAACTCCAAAATTGTGCATTTTGCGTGAAAGTCGGCAGTATATGAGTTAAAGAGAATAAAATTTCCTACATTTTATGTATTGAAAGATTTTTTCTATGATCAATGGTTTAGCCGTGAGAGTGCCGCAAAAATGGGTATTAAAAACAAAAACTGTAAAAAAAAACGGCACTGTATGTCGATGTAACATGGAAACAAACCATTTAACGCAAATATTAACCATCATTTATATTAAAGATTATATGATTGACTATATTTTATGCATTTAAAGTAGGGGGAAATTGCGGTTCCGGCACCAGTGGAAGTTGGGAGCAGTGGAACAGCTCCACCTACTTTTATGAGTCAAAGTTGCTCCTCCTCCGGGGAGTTCTTACTCTAAGAGGTGATAAAATTTTCTAAAAAGATGTAAAATTAGGTAAAGGAAGTAAAACTAGGCAAAATCGTCGAAAAACAGTACTTTTCGGAAAATAGCAAAAAACACATTTTTTTACAGCCTTTCTGCTCATAAGGCCTAAAAATAAACATTTCACTGTATACATTATACTATGCTTTAAAAAAATAGATAAAATTCTCTACAATTTATGTGCAAGTAATTTTCTTGGACCTTGAATAATTATGAAAAAAGCAATGAAGAATGCACGAAGCAGTCATCCACCTCCTTATTAAAGGCATATAACTTATATGCATCATTATACATGTGTGCAGATATGTAAAACGTTGATGTTAGGTTATATAGGTACAAAAAATGATAAATGATTCACGATTGATTAGTATGTAAACTGTTTAATGTTAAATAATATAGTAAAATAGGTAGTTATGTATTTATACAATATTAATTAATAATTATTATGGACATTGAAAGGAACTTGTCAGTTAAACCGAGTCCTCTTGGCCAATTGTTTCATGTTTCCTGAGGGTATGCCTTCTAGGTCTTCTACACCTATAAAAAAGAAATTAATTATATAATTACGCATACGGGCGCGAAAAGCCGTTTTTGTCCCGAGGATCGAAACTTATGCCCCGGAGAAGAACTGGTGTGTATAATATTTTTTTAAACGGTGGAATTAATTATAACTAAGTTAAGATACATACAGCATTTTATCATAACATTATTTTTACCTCTCTTTAATATCAGCCCTCTTTTACAGCTCATTTCAGGAATCGGTCACTTTTGGACCCCAAATCAGGGAGCAAAAAAGCTATTATACTACGTATCAGGGTTTTAAAAAATAATTAATGACATAGTTTTAATTGTCTAAAAACTAAATAGTTATGCACAGTGTATTGGGATAGATATTTTGACCACACCAAATTAAAAATGAATGAAAAAATAAATGTGAAATGGAATGATTTATGTATAATTACCTTCAAGTACTTCAGGGTATTCCGGGTCATCCTCGTTTTCTTCTATTTCAATATTAGGCATGTTATTACAACTGCTATCGCAGTTTAGACACATATTAGAGCAGCTGAGGCCTGCTTTTTTACATCCACAGTTTTTACGGCATGTCTTCTTGCATTTGCAAGAAATGAGTTTTAGAACGGCTTGAGGTGCTGGTGGCTCTAGCGTGGTTATTGGCTCTAGACCATCTTTGGTGCGGTGCTTTTCCAACCCCATTGTTCAGGATTTTTTTTTATTCCCAAGCCATTGCTGAACTTGAAAATACACCCTTAAAGAATGTTGTTTAGCTGCAGCCTCCGTAGGAGGTAGGGGCGCCAAATGGGTTGATGGCTTATATGCAGACTTAAGGTAGCATAGATACCTCAATTTGTTTAATGACGTGGTTTCCTTGTCAGATAATTTGTACAAGGAAGTCAAAAAAACGATTGCCGGCATCAGTAATTGCATCAGTGGGGGGGGGAGGAAAAACATACAAATATTTAAATGTTAAGTTTTGAATTAAAAATATTGTTTGTGTGTCTGAAGAGGCTTCATTATTATATTTATGTAATTGTTCAATGGATTTTTTTTAAGTGTTTATTGCTATTTTCCAAAAAATACTGTTTTTCGACGATTTTAGATAGTTTTATCTCCTGTACCAAATTTTACCCCCTTTTTCAAAATTTTATATTCTCTTAGAGTACTAGCCCTCCGGAGGAGGAGCACCTTTGACTCTTGAGAGGAGGTGGAGATACTCCACTGCTCAAAACTTCCACTGGTGCCAGATCCACACTTTTCCCCTACCTTAAATGTATAAAATATAGTCAATAATATAATCTTTAGTATCACTGATGGTTAATATTTGCGTTAAATGGTTTGTTTCCATGTTACATCGACATACAGTGCCGTTTTTTTTACAGTTTTGTTTTTAATACCCATTTTTGCGGCACTCTCCCGGCTAAACCATTGATCATAGAAAAAATCTTTCAATACATAAAATGTAGGAAATGTTATTCTCTTTAACTCATATATTGCCGACTTGCACGCAAAATGCACAATTTTGGAGTTATTTTGAAAAAAACGATAAAAGTCCGTATTTTTACAGGTTTTTTGTAAAAAAAAAAAAAAATTTGACAAACGAAATTTTGTTGGAAAACTTCAGATTCGCATTCAGCACCCCAAAAAACATAAAATAAGCCACTAAAAACAATTACACCAGAATTTTCCACCTCAAACTACAATTTGACTGGGCTATGGTGGGTAAAACAAATTCTGTATGCTCTTTTTGAGGGTGCATATATGCACCCATCGTCCCGAATGGGTTAAGAAGTTTCAAATATTCAAAAATAGATTTCTATCAGCATTTTTTAAAAAGAGGAATTGAAACAGCTGCTCTTTTCTTTTTCTCCATCAGGGTTATATGTCTGCCGGAATCCCCAGTTTAAAATAATTTTTAAACACATGGGCATAAAAATAAAAGCACAACTAAAAATTGTCTTTCGTGGGAGGTTCAGCAGAACAAGAGCCACTCTGATGAAAATTCTTAGTTTCTCTTTCTCTATTTAATTATTTTAAATCATTTAGGAAAAATAAATGTTATTCTTTTTCAAAATCATCAATTAAAAATAATATTTTTTCAAATCCAGCAAGGGACAATGCCCCCTTCCACACCCCTCTTGTTTACATATTGCTCACTTGTTGTCAACATGGAGGAAATGATTGCTCACATATTGTTCACTTTAGTGGTGGAGGAGGAAATGGTAATCCTTCTATAATAGAAATCTGGCATCTCTGTTTTTATTATCTTTCTTAACCTTATATCTAAACATAGCTCTTTTTTCTTTTGCAGTAGGCAAAGTTAGCAAAAAAGGGAATAATTCTGAAAGACCTACACTGCTCAAAACAATTAAAGGATATTGCAGTTTTAGGTGGATTTTGTATCTGGGAAACTTTTTAGCTGATTGATACATGGTCGACAGACATAGTAGGTTATATGAGAATAAATTACACATGTTTGGCAGAAAAAAATGCATTTTATTGCGCATTTGTGTACAAAAGGAAAAAAACACAATTTGTGCATATGAGAAAAAAAGAATAAGAAAAGGTGTTTTCTTCAAAGAAAATCATTTTCAGTAGGGGGTATGGTTTCCACGGGCGGCCAGCAACGTTGAACACCTTTGAGGCATGGACTCAATGAGGCTATTAATGACGAGTTGGGGTATTCTGCCCCACTCTTCCAGAAGAGCTCTTTCCAGTTCTTGGAGAGTTTGTGGGGATTGTTGGCGGCCAGAAACTCGTCTTCCTAGAGCGTCCCAAACGTGCTCGATTGGATTCATGTCTGGAGAACACGCTAGCCATTCCATTCGAACGATTCCTTCCTCGAAAAGGAAATCCTCCACCAGGTTTACACGATGTGGCTTGCAGTTATCGTCCATTAAAATGAAGTTATCTCCGATTGCTGCAGCGTAAGGGACTACAATAGGTCTGAGGATCTCATTCCTATATCGGCGACCAGTCAGAGCTCCATCTCGAATGATGTAGAGGTCAGTGCGCCCGTCAATGGAGATGCCACCATACACCAACATTTCTCCACCGCCAAATCTGACACTTTCGTGCACGAACGCAGGATTATTCCTACTGCCACGGTACCTCCAGATGAAAATACGCCTATTATCCGGATGCACAGAAAAACGGGACTCGTCAGAAAACAGAATATTGCTCCATTCATTTCTCCTCCAGTTGACATGCTCGGTTGCCCACTCCCTGCGGTCGCGACGATGCCTTGATGTTAATCTAACACATACCGTCGGTCGGCGAGCATACAGACATACAGCATGGAGCCGGTTTCGGACAGTCTGAGTTGAAATCGTGGTGCCTGTAGCCGAGCGAAGGTGTTGTTGGAGAAGAGTAGCGTTCATGTTTCGGTGTCTCCGAGCTGTTAACGCTAAATACCGATCTTCATTGGGCGTTGTTGCCCGTCTACGACCATGCCCTGGTCTTCGGCCTGCACATCCACTCTCCAAAAAACGGTTCCACATCCTGGAAATGACACTTTGTGACACTCCAATGGCTTGCGCTACTTCGGCTTGAGTTTGGCCCCCTTCTAACCTACCAACAATTCTCCAAGCTTCTGAATCTGTCAAATGACTTCGCTGAAACATCGTACTCATCGAAACAAAGCAATCACTGAATGCCGATCATCCTTGTCTTCATTCTCTTTTATCCAGTTGAAAGTCAAATTTCATTCGCTGCCGCTGAAGCGGCGTTTTTGACGTCGAACTCAAAATTTGCATACTCCACAGTTTGAAAACCAGAAAAATTTGCATTTGTGATTCTCTTCTTCTATTTTCGGCAAAAAAAATTTCGTTTATATCTTTATTTTATATAAAACTTCAAATATCCTTTAATTGTTTTGAGCAGTGTAGCTCCCGATATATGAAAAAAGTATTTTATTTACACTGTAGATATGTCCCATCGTAAAGTGCCTATGATTTATTCTCATCCATTATAAGTTTTTGATGGATATGACTAGGACATTTCTGCATAATTTGTCACATATTATCTGTTAATTGGCTTTTTTAAATTGTTTTATTGTAGTATTTTGATTTTATTGACTTATTTAATAAATTACAATTTAATTAAACTTGAGCTCATTCGAAGTATATTTAATTTTTGAGTGTATTTCATTTAATTAAATCATTTAATGATTCATTTCTTATTATAAAGATAAAATATACAAATGTCTTCTCTATCTATATCTATATATATGTTCAAATCAACCTGTATAACTAAAATGCATTAGGTAGATGTCAAAATAGAAGAAAATTTTCCAATACAGTTGAAAAATATCTTTGGCAGGATTCGAACCCTGGACGTTAGCTATACGCAACGGTATTCGGACACCGGGGTAAATCTATATATATATTTTGTCTTTCAAATCATTTCTCTCAACTCGACTTAGTCAACATGTATGATGCATTGCCATGTGGATGTGAATATTATGCAGAAGTTGTGACATTTTAAGGATTCTGTATAATTATTGTGAGTAAAATTTTTTATCTACACTTTACGCGTTCATATTTCCAATTTTATTATTTCAAAACTGTTATCTCGTGGTAATTTCCTGAGGTGTTAAATACAGTTTTTGGGATAATCGATGTGAGTGAAATATATTGTATATTCTTAATGGTTTTTTATTTCCTATTTAAATATTTCCATATTTTAATATTTCCAATTGTTGTCTGGTAATAATTCAGTGTACCTGGATGATTCTACTGATCTTAGCATTATGCCAGTAGAATTATGAAACACTGAATTATTATTTAAAACACATGTGGGTGCATCCAGGCTGATGAGTACATGTGCATGTGTTTTTTCATATCCAATTCATATTTAATTCTCATGTGGTTCAATTTTCCATTGTATATGGTTCATATTTAATTTATTAATCCATTTGTATTTACTTAATTGCAACTCCAATTTATAATTTTTTTTCCCTTTCTCTCTATTTCTTTTTTCTTTTTTCAGTATTCTTTAGGTATGAGTAAAATTTGGCCAATTACCATTGAAGCACAAGCTATGGTAATATTATGTTTGCACATGTTAATTATTAGCTATGTGGTATTCTGTATACACAATATCATTAATTATCTCTTTGGAGATTTTAGTAGAATGATAATAGAACTTGATATGTTTTTTTTAATTCATAGATATTATAATTATATATATATATATATATATATATATATATAGACGTGTGTGTCCCTATATTTTCCTATATTGCAGCCACAACTACCCAGCGTAAACCACTGGTGTTTGCGAGTGGTAGTAGTCTCGAGTCTCTCATTGTTCAAAGTAGTCTACCTAGGGCATTTTCATTTAGACGTGTGCGTCCCTATATTTCACTTTGATACTACAACTACCCAGCGCATACCACTGTTGTTTGAGTGTGGTAGTAGGTTCGAGTCTCCCATCGTGCGCAATGGTGGTTGCATGTCGGTAGCTGTGGGAATGTAGGAGATATGGTGGTTGAAAGTGATCGACCTGGGTTATTTTCATATAGACGTGTTTGTCCCTATCTTTCACTTTGCAGACACAACTTCCCAACGCAGACCATTGATGTTTGTATTTGGTAGTAGCCTTGAGTCTCCCATAGTGCAGTATGGTGATTGCATGTCGGTATCTGGGGTGTGTGTGGGAGATATGGGGGTTGTAAGTGATCAACCTAGGGCATTTTCATATTTTGACCAAAGTGTTCTAAAAAATGTTTGGAATCATCTTCAACAGGAATTGGTTCATTTAACTTAACATGACTAATTAAGATATAGATAACTAAGTAAGATGATTTCGCTTCCCTAGCGTTAGAAATTAAAACTAAACCACGCATGCTGTAGAATAACGTAGACAGTGGGGTCGAGTGCCGGAGTTTCTTTCGGAAAGGGGTTTGTTTAGAACAGAATGCGCGCCGAAAATGGCTATTTTTATCAAAACCGCAAAAGAAAGTTACTGATTTCCGGGCAACGCCGGGGGGATCAGCTAGTTTAAAAATTAATGTACAATTCTTAAATGCTATAATGCTTCAATCATACAATGCTGCTATGCTTCAATTGTATAATGTTTTTCTAGCCAATGAGTGAGCTCAGTGGAAGAGCATTGAAACGTACAGCCAACGTCCCTAGTTAGAAACCTGCTGTAGATCATTTTCACAAATGTGAAAATTTATTCATTGTATTCTAGTAATAAATTAATATCATCGATAATATTTTTTAATATTTAAAATGTTAGCCATTATGAGGAAATGTCAGTGTTTATTTTATAATATACTATCGTAAAAATTTGGTAAATTAAAATTTTTATCGAAATAATAAAGTATTATAATAAAGTTATCGTATGGTATTATAGTGAAATTGATTAGTCCCATAACAGAATTTTTTCAAAATTTTCTTTCACCTTCAAATGTAAAATGAAATATACTTGAAAAATAAAATCAGCACTGACAGAAGAAATAATATGTGCAAATAACCGGTGAATAAGATAGGTAAAATAAATCGGAGCAGTAATGACTGAAAAACAAAATTAACTAAATATATATATTTTTTTCTAATGAAAATGAACGACTCATTTTTAAAAGCTAACATATCATCAAAAACAAATGATTGAGTAATTGTGCAGAACAGTTTTTAAATTTGCTATGTTAACTTTATTCACTGAAACAGTGCAACTAATATAGATCTTCTCTTTTGAAGTATGATTTATGTTACGAAAAAAAAAAAAAATCATGAAATTTGAACAAATTTTATGCTTGATTCAAAAATTAATAAGTTCGTAGAGTATTAGTAAGTACACTATTAACATTATATTATATTCAATAATGTTTGTTTAAGAAAAGCACTGTACTACGATAATCTAGTTAATATAGACATATAAGGTAAAGCTAGGATAGTCTGCGCACAATTCAAAAGAATAGCAATGAAAAATCTAAATCTAAATTTTTTGCTAAACTATTCATGAATAATTTTTACTTCATTTGTTTTTTATGCATTTCCATTGCTATTTTGTTGTTATGTTACAATTTAATAGAACAGTTGTAATAAAGCCAAGAAAGTTATTTTGCGCAATCTGTCCTTACAGGGTTGGTGTGATTGCGCACATAGGTAGGAGAGATTGTTACTAATAATAACTACAATTAAATTGTTAACAATAATAATTACACTTAAATGACATTGCTGTAAGGTTTTTGTGAACAAATATTAGTGTATTAGGATTGAATATTTCAACCTAATGGTTAAAGAATCAGAAAAAGGAAATAATTTTGAAAACGATTAAAAATTTTTAATTAAAGAAAAAAAAAATAAAGAATCAGAAAAAGCTAGTCCAGATAAGATTGCAAAACAAAATTATGTTACTTAATAACACGTTTAACTTAAAATTAGTCCATTTTCATTTTTGATTTTTTATGCAAATTTACCAATAAGCTGCGTAATCTTTCGTAGCATGGAAACTAATGGGAACACTGCGCCATCTCTCCTAAGTAGCAGATGCACAAACTCTCATATTTCGGTAGGAGAGATAGTGCGGCCTTTTATTTAAACATGACCTCTTCTAAAACGAACCGTTAATGCTCACGTTGTTAGGCTAGATTAGTAGCTTATGAGAAAGCGTTTAAGTTAAAAATATTGTGTACTATTGACATTATATAGAAATTCTGATGAATAGCTAGGAAAATTCAAGCACTTACTTTTGGAAAACAAAATAAAATAGAAATCCTTTATCTTAGACGCTCAAAGCAATCAACATGTACTTTCAAGTAGACACTCCACTACTGTTGTTGTACAACTATCTGAAGTCGCTGCGCGCTCACTCTACTCCTTCCCCCCGAACCTCTATGTGCGCAATCTCTCCGACCGCCCCATCTCTCCTGGCTTTACCTTAGTAGCTAAAATTTCATACAAATAATTTTATAATCACTATTTAATTAAGAACATTGAAAATATCCTTCGGATTCCAAAGATACCTGAATTTCTTTATTATCCTCGCCTTTTATTTTATTAAACGATTAAAAAAACTGGTCATTTTGAGTAAATATGAATGCTGATTTCTTATGTTACTAAATGAAACGTTTAATAAAACTTAATTATTATCGAAAGAATTTAGTGTTAAAGTGCAGTTATCGTACGGTATATTATACTACAATTCTTAATTCCCTTAGAAGAAACATTTTAAAGTTTTAATTCACTTAAAACCATAAAATAACTGAACATAAAATCAGCACTGAAACAAAGAAATTAGAAGACGCGGAAAATTGCAAGTAATTTCAATAAAATTGATCTCCGCAGTAATAAAAAAATGTCATTTTTAAGGAACATTTTATTAAATAAAAGTACTCTTTTTATGAAAATGAACATTGCTTTGTTGAATTCATGCTAAACAGTTTAATACGAAACCATTTAATAGAATTTATAGAAGATTCAGAAAATATCTGGCTTTAGGTGAAAATTTAAAATTCCAACAAAAGAGAAAACCGACGCATTTTTTAAAGCTAACATACTATCGAAACTTTAAAATTGAGTAATACTGCGTAAACACATACTAAAATAATTATATTTACTTTATTCACTGTAATTTTTTAGCTAAGCAATTTTCTGCAAAATGGTATTTTCTTTCGAGCTATTTATTTGTTGTATGGAAAAAATTTTAACGTAATTTGAACAAATTTTATGCTTCTTTCAAAATTAATAAAATTTTTCAAACGTTATATTATATTCACTGATATTTTTTTAGAACATGCACTACACACTATCAGTGTGTACTTTATACATAAGAGTGACGAAAGACGCACAGTGCGTATGCACAAATTTTGTCCAAACTATGGCAATCCACATTCCAGATCTTAACAATACCCGCCTTCATGAGTTCGATTTGGCGAGTGAGATAAGTCAACAAATATTGGATTGACGGTAATAGAAAGCTCGGCAAGTCGCTTGGAGATTCGTTTTTTTTTCAAAAACATATCGACCTTTCGAATTTTTTTGTCCATATGTCACTATTGTCTTACAGAGGTATCCTATAAACCTTGGCGAGTTTCCTATTATCGCCAAACTAATGTTCGTTGATTTATCTCATTCGTCTAATCGAATTCATGTAGACGAGTATTTTTAAGTTCTGGAATGTGGGTTTCTATATTTTGGACAAAACCGTGCATAGCTCTGTATGTTTTTTTCCACTGTTATCTAAAAAAGAATTCTACTTCTTTGATAGCTTTGCAAAAGTAATGACATCTTTGAGAAATTTTTAAATTGAATTTTATATTTATTCAAAGAAAATTTTCGATTATAACAAGCATTTTCGTTTAAACTGCACTTTTGTACGCCAATTGCTTAATTTTTTTTTCAATTTATAATTTTTCTGTACATTTTTTTGTATTTTTTAAATTTTTAAATTTTTTAACTGACCGCCATTTGGAAACAAGATGGCGGATGGAGCTGGCCAACCAACTCGGTTGAGACTTTGATATGTCCTATGCACATACTCAGTTACATCCAAATCAGTTCATAAACAAGAGAGTTACAGCAGGACAAATGTCATATATATATATATATATATATAAATCAACATTTGAACGGAGGGTGTTTTTGGAGTCTCAGGGTCATGATCGATGAAAGTATATCAAAAGTTTCTGGAACTGCTTTCCTCCGAACAGCTGCAATAGGTAGCTTTTTGTAATGAAAGATACATAATAGAGCCTTTTTTGATACAATGAGTTTAGAAATAACGACTCTTTCCACAATCACTTAAAGGTTTTGACAAAGTGAGGATTAAAGTTCAGGGAAATAAAACAAAAGATGCAGCAGAAAAAAAAGAAAACCTTATCGAAACAAAGCTGAAAATAGAGCTTTAATAAGCTGTAATTTTATCTCATAGATACATTTGTCATGGTTGAAACTAAGCTAAATAATATTATAATGTACAGTCGACGAAAAGAAAAAAAAAGAGAGAACACCCAATAAGTTTTAATCTCCAAATGGTGAAAAAAATAATGAATAGCTATTCAATTGGAAATCCTTCGATTGGAACCTTCATTCAATTTATGTTTAAAAAATAAGCTTAGAACGTCGTTTTCATGCTAAAATTATAACAAACTCTGAAATTTTCAATACACCTAATTCCGTCATGATATTTGTCTTTGTCGGTAAATTTTAATATAGAATGCCATAAGGAAAGTTATTCACTCAAATACACTGCTCAAAACAATTAAAGGATATTGCAGTTTTAGGTGGATTTTGTATCTGGGAAACTTTTTAGCTGATTGATACATGGTCGACAGACATAGTAGGTTATATGAGAATAAATTACACATGTTTGGCACAAAAAAAAATGCATTTTATTGCGCATTTGTGTACAAAAGGAATAAAACACAATTTGTGCATATGAGAAAAAAAGATTAAGAAAAGGTGTTTTCTTCAAAGAAAATCATTTTCAGTAGGGGGCATGGTTTCCACGGGCGGCCAGCAACGTTGAACACCTTTGAGGCATGGACTCAATGAGGCTATTAATGACGAGTTGGGGTATTCTGCCCCACTCTTCCAGAAGAGCTCTTTCCAGTTCTTGGAGAGTTTGTGGGGATTGTTGGCGGCCAGAAACTCGTCTTCCTAGAGCGTCCCAAACGTGCTCGATTGGATTCATGTCTGGAGAACACGCTAGCCATTCCATTCGAACGATTCCTTCCTCGAAAAGGAAATCCTCCACCAGGTTTACACGATGTAGCTTGCAGTTATCGTCCATTAAAATGAAGTTATCTCCGATTGCTGCAGCGTAAGGGACTACAATAGGTCTGAGGATCTCATCCCTATATCGGCGACCAGTCAGAGCTCCATCTCGAATGATGGAGCTCTCGAATGATGGACGGTCAGTGCGTCCGTCAATGGAGATGCCACCATACACCAACACTCCTCCACCGCCAAATCTGACACTTTCGTGCACGAACGCAGGATTATTCCTACTGCCACGGTCCCTCCAGGTGAAAATACGCCTATTATCCGGATGCACAGAAAAACGGGACTCGTCAGAAAACAGAATATTGCTCCATTTATTTCTCCTCCAGTTGACATGCTCGGTTGCCCACTCTCTGCGGTCGCGACGATGCCTTGATGTTAATCTAACACATACCATCGGTCGGCGAGCATACAGACCTACAGCATGGAGCCGGTTTCGGACAGTCTGAGTTGAAATCGTGGTGCCTGTAGCCGAGCGAAGGTATTGTTGGAGAAGAGTAGCGTTCATGTTTCGGTATCTCCGAGCTGTTAACGCTAAATACCGATCTTCATTGGGCGTTGTTGCCCGTCTACGACCTTGCCCTGGTCTTCGGCCTGCACATCCACTCTCCAAAAAACGGTTCCAGATCCTGGAAATGACACTCCAATGGCTTGCGCTACTTCGGCTTGAGTTTGGCCCCCTTCTAACCTACCAACAATTCTCCAAGCTTCTGAATCTGTCAAATGACTTCGCTGAGACATCGCACTCATCGAAACAAAGCAATCACTGAATGCCGATCATCCTTGTCTTCATTCTCTTTTATCCAGTTGAAAGTCAAATTTCATTCGCTGCCGCTGAAGCGACGTTTTTGACGTCGAACTCAAAATTTGCATACTCCACAGTTTGAAAACCAGAAAAATTTGCATTTGTGATTCTCTTCTTCTATTTTCGGCAAAAAAAATTTCGTTTATATCTTTATTTTATATAAAACTTCAAATATCCTTTAATTGTTTTGAGCAGTGTAGTTTAAGAATTAGGAAAGTTATAAATTTGGACCTCCTAATGTTAAATTTACTTGTAAACGTTACAAATCAATATGAATGCGAGTAGTTATTTCAGCATAACTAATGAATTACTGTGTGGAATGAGTTGAAATTTTGGATTCGCACATTTGAATTCTCAAACATACATCTTCCTTATTGAATGATATGACCAGCACCCCTTTTCTCTCGCTAGTATGAACTCGGGTCGGATTACCTGCTTTTACCTGACCCCGACCCGACCCCGGTTCGGGCCAGGTTGGCACTCTGTTTTTTCGTTGCGGTTCGGGTTTGGGTACGAGTCGTGTTGGCTTGTACTTTTTTGCTGCGGGTCGGGTTCGGGTTGGGTTTTTACTCTTGGTTCGGGTTGGCCCGCTTTTTCAAAAGAATGTTCAATATTTTTTCAGTTTAAATATATATTGCGCCACTGAGTCATGGAGGGGTAAAAACCATCTTATTGGTTATTTAGCTCTCGCATGATGCCTTTGTTCTTTGACGACACCAAGTTCCGCAAACCTGTTTGCATCAAAACCACAGATCACTGTAAGAATCCCGTAATCAGCAATTTCACTTTTAAAGAACATAGGATTTTGAAGCGCGAGAGTGATAAATGTGAGGCTAGAAAACCAAGATAACAGGGCAATTCAGACAGTACAGGATTTAAAAGTTGGATATAATTTTTGGAGAAATTAAATTTTAAACTTTTACTTTTAATTTTGAATTATAAAAAGGTTTAATTTTTATCCTTTCATATATATATAAAGAGACTTATATAATGAACACTCCCGAAAAGTGGACACCTCTATTTAGTGAACACTTTTTGAGTTTCTGACACTTATATATTTGTACGCTTATACCTTGGAATAGTGGGCACCTCTCTCTAAATCTACTCACACGTAGCGGGTGTATTGTGTATGTGTGCATATACTATAACAAATACGATACATCTATTTTGTGTGTATCATAAATGAAATGTTTTTATTGTTTTTCATATTCTGAGAAAAGAAAAAATGGTTCTTGCACCGTAAAGAAAGAAAAGTCTATGATTAGATTTCTTATATGCATTTTATTTTTTCTCATGCAGTAAATTGAATATATACTCATTTATATTCAAATACGTATTTCTTTCCACCTGAAACATACAGTTCTATTCAAACCTTTTGTGTACCGCCCCCTAAACCCCCCCCCCCCCCTCTCGAACCAATACAGGAATCTATTCAGTGATCTCGAGATGTCTCCTATTCAGAGGTTTCACTATATTTGAATATTAAAGAATATAGATTTGTTCATTTTTCTACATAAAATATAAAATTGGTACTAGAGATATAATTGTACATTACATTTCATATTAAAACATGATTTATTTTCATTTCATTGCGGGTTCGGGTCGCCGAAAATTATTTTTGCGGTTTCGGGTCGGATTGCGGGTCGAGGAATTTTTTTTTGTCGGGACTTCAAATGGAATTTGCGGCTTCTGGTCGAGTACAACCCGACCCGTGCAGGACTCTATAGTGTGGAGGAATTCTGCGCAGTGACTCCTTTTTCAGTTAAGTCCTGTCAATTACGTCATTTCTTTAAGATATATAAACTCTTGCTTTGGCCTTTTCAATCAATTTATTAGCCAGTAGTCGGGGTTATAACCGAGAGGTTGCTTGAACCCCTTTTAATATATTTTTTCCCGCACTGAGGAAGGAGATCCAATAATCCTCGAAACAGCCGTATGGGATTTTTTGCGTCATGTTTGTACGTATTTGTGCGCTAAAACATTGTTTAAAGGCTTTAGTTTATGTATTACTATAGTGAAAGTTTTATACGGCTCCCAAGTCCTACGATATATTTAGAAAAAACGTTCTCTGTGTTCTAACAAGTAAATAGAAAAAAATATATATGTTCGACCAAAACGTACCGAATAAAAAAGCTTTGAATTTTATATTTATCATATTCCGGCATTAATATGGAAGGACGCATTTTTAATGCAAAGAACCGGCTTGCCAGTCTGGTACATTTTTGATTCAGGAAAAATTTTTCTTCATTTAAATATCTTCTTCTGTCTTTAAATAAAACCAAAATTACTGCTGTGAATTTCTGGTAAAAATTGGGAATTTCTAAATAAAAAACGCTAAACTGGCTACTTTGTCCAAAAACAAGCTGAGCATTCATAAAATCCGACATGTCATAACTCCTTAAATTTTTGTATTAACAGTTTTGCTTTGTTTGAATTCTTATAGCATGGAGTACGTTTTACTAAATATTACACATTTTATCCATAAAACTTATAAAATGTACAGTTTTATTATTTTCATTGCTCAATTTAATTTGTATTCGAATATACATTGTTGTATATTTTGTTAAACTGCTTCATTTCCTTAAAAATATACATTTTAATTTCGTGAATAATCATATTTTAACCTCTTATGCACCATAGTCAATTTAGTGGTAGTTTGCTAAATACCAGATATATTAAATTTTGTCAAAAGTAGTTTATATCATTATTTTTATTTATCAGAGATACTATAAACACAAAACCGAAATCGAAGCACTACAATTTACGAAACACAACTTAACAGCATGACCAACACATAAATGAACAATGAAGAAAGAGACAAAGCAGAAGGAAAATAAATGAGGTTTTTTTTTTCTATATGTAACGCCATCTATTGGGTGAGAAAGCAATCACTGCTACAAAGCCTGTACAAAACAAATCACGATAGCAATTAGTGACGCAAAAAACCAGATGCTTAGAACATTGCAATCTGGACATAAAATGAGGACGTAACCACATACGTCCTGGTATTTGAAATAGACGAGTTCATGACGTACGTAGGTACATCGTGGTGCTTAAGGGGTTAAATAAAGTATTGCAATCGCAAATTATCGTGAAGATGATGGTATATTTATTCCAATAAAAATGTTTATTTGAATATTGTGTTTATTTATTTTATAATGAAAAGTCAAAAGACAAAGTGTGACTAGAATAATACCATTTTAAATATGAAAGAAAATAATTAATGCTCAATTTTGATCAATTTTAATTTCAATAATCATTATTTAAAGTTATTGAAGAAAACCATTTTAGAATTCATATTTTTCAATTATATATAAAAAAAATCTCTTAAAATTGAAAACAAAAATATTTTGATGAAAACAAACTATTTTATGTAAAATTAAAAAAAATATATTTAATAATCACGTCACAGATTTCTTTCCTTTGTATCGCATATTTCCTCTAGAAAGAAGGTTTTATGGTTGAAAAAATTTTAAAGAGTTCTTAATAGGGTTTCACCGCTTTACATAGCTTTGA
The DNA here is from genome assembly GCA_963931845.1 of Maratus michaelseni. Lineage (NCBI taxonomy): Eukaryota > Metazoa > Arthropoda > Arachnida > Araneae > Salticidae > Maratus > Maratus michaelseni. The sequence goes on along the minus strand of OZ007588.1, from coordinate 134,652,575 downwards.
CAAACAACTTTAATTAACTCTTATTCAAAAGATCTGAAGAAAAAAAATATTTAAGAAATGTTCCATTTTTTCTTCGAAATAATTTTTATGATACATAGATTATTTTTTCAGAAATAAAAATTTTTAACAATAGAGTAATAGTTCATTTAAAAGAAAACTTCGCCTGTCATACAATAACTTAGAAGCAATAAAAAAAAGCTGTATTAATTACATTATATGCGGTTAATTTCAGAATTTTTATTAACATTACCCTATATTAAATCGACTAACATAAAAAAAAATGAGATTTGAGCAGTATTTAGCATGATAAAAATCAACTGTTTTTTAGATAATGTGGGTTAATTTTTTTTAGCACTTTCAAAAATTTGAAGAATATTATTTTCTCAAGCGAAGCATTAAAATACACCATAAAAATTACTCACTTCTGCCCCTTTTTTTTCAGTGCTTTTGTAAAATTACTATTAAATATCCAGCATATTAAAAGCCATTAACATTTTATTTTTTGTAAAAGTTACTAAATTAAAATTTTTATATAGTTCATGTCCTATAAGTAATTTAAAAAATATCTCCATCCTACTTTAATAAAAGTTACAAAAATTAAATATATAAGTTAAAAAAATATATATGGTCCATGTCCTATGAGGAACAGTTAGAAAACTGTTCTCACCATGCTCTAACAAAAATATATATTATAATTTATTTTTTCTGAAAAATTACTAAATGGAAAATTTTATATAGCCCATGTACTATAAGTAACTTTTAGAAAAATCTTCATCTTACTTTAACAAAAATTACAAAAAAATAAAAATTTGAATTGAAAAAAAAAAAAAAATTCTATATGGTGTATGGTTCCTATAAGGAACAGTTATGGAAAGTTCACCACGCTCTATCAAAAATTACAATAAATAAATGTATAAATTAATAAACATAATAATAATAATTTTTGTACGATCTTAACTTATCTAGTTATGGCACTTTGAATTGAATCTTTTAACGCTTTCTGCTCTAAAGAGGAAAAAAAACGACTTTTCTATTGGTAAGAGCTGAAAATTCATAAAATTCAATGTATCATCATTGCAAGACGCACAAAAATTATCAATTTTTCTTATATGTCTTTTATTATGGAAGAAGTATGTAATTTATTGCTTTTTAGATTTGTTTAATATAAGCAAATTAAGGATTTGTTACATACATATTCTTAAATTAAGGATACATGTTACATAATATTATGTTATACAATTTAATAGAAAGCAAAGATAAATGGCTTTTAAATTAAAAAGAAATGTCATTATTTTTGAAAGTCTTCTTTGACATTTACCAACACACTTCATAATTAATTAGTAAACGAATTAAAGTTTGACATTTCTGTATTTGCATAAGAATTTATGTATTGTGCTTTCATAATAATGATAAAAAATCATTATTTAACTATCCCAATATTATTTTATCAAGCGTAATTATTTTCTAAATAATATAATCTTTCTAAAGCAATATTATTTTCTCATTAAAATACACCCATAAAAATACTCACTTCTGCTATTTTTAACATTTTCCAACGTAGTTTAACAGTGTTTATGAATTCGGTTTGTCTGTCTGTCTGCCTGTCTGTGCTCTAACTCGTGTAAATATAGTCGGGGCGTCATGCAATCGATATATGTTATTGAAGCTTACTGTGACATGTTTGGTATTGAAAATGAAGTCTGTAGAACTCACAGTTTTTTTATAGGGACACTCAAAATAATTCCGTTACATTACGGTCTATGGGGGTAAACCATTTTTGGTTTATTTTAATGATGTTACACAATTTCATACCTATTGAAATTGATATATATCACTGAGGTGCACTACAAGAGACTAATTATTGAATGTGGTGTGCATAGCACTTATAGTTCCTTTACAGGGATAATCAAAATAATTCCGTTACATTACGGTCTATGAAGAAAAATCGTTTGCAGTTTATTTTCATAATGTTTTACTAGTTCAAACATATTGAAATTTATATATATCACTAACGGGATTACAAGAGGCTTACTATAGAGTACTGTGTGTATAGCTTTCATCATTCATTTACAGGGGCACACTTAAGAATTCGGTTAAAGTACTACTTATTGCTGGGAATGCTTTTTCATTTGCCGAACGCGTTTTTAAATTTAACTCAATTTTTGTATATTACTTAGTGTGTATAAATTGTATATATTGTATATAGGGCAGCACAAAAATTCTCGAGTACATTTACGTTTATTGTCGGAAATTGCAGAAGGAAAATTTTAAACTGTGCTATGCGTTTTCAAACTGAACTAAAATTTAGCATTCTATTTAGTATATGTACAAATCTATAGATCATATACAGGGCTGCACAACAGAGCTCAGATATTTTTTCCGAATATTGTTGGTAATTTCTGAAATTGGATTTTTAAATATGTTATGCATTTTCAAATTTGTTTAGTTAGATGTCATCTTACACTTTACGGTAAAGATTTGCAAAATTAATTTTATAAGTGTTGGAAAGTGTTACATAATCTGTGCTTGACGCATGATTTTTGTTCTTTTTATTTCAGTGTTTTTGCACAATGACTATTAATCCTTAGGGACTCAACAACTCCTATTCGAAAAATATTTACTTAGTTGTTAGAATACATTATTCTAAGCATGTAAAAAAAATAGAGCATAAAAAAAATGACTAACAAGTACATTTTTCACAGCTGCAATAAACATAACATTACATACTTCTCATAAATATTGTCAATTTTCTAATACAAAATTGTAAAGTTTAGAAAATTGTAAAAAATCTATTTTTGGACGTACTAGCATTTATAATTTTCAAAATTTACAAAATTCATTTTAGCAATAAGGATGCAAAACCGCTCGAATGATAAATAAATGGTTGGCATGAAAAAGTAACTCAGTAACAACGTTTGTTGAGAATTCAGTGAACAATTTACAGGGTGATTATAATTAAAGTCCCACTTTCAAAATACTGTAAAAAATTAACCATTTGTCAGAATGACATCAAATTTGAAATGAATGTAATGGAGAAGGGGGGAACGGTATGGCATAAGAAAGAAAAAGCTACAAAGTGTATCAATAGATGGCGCTTAAGCGGCATAACGAAAGGGGATTCGGCTACAAGTGACATATTTTAATCGAAATACGACGGCTTTGGCATGAGTTGCACAGTATACCAACCGCACTGTTCAATGTGCATGAGTGTTTCAATTGTTTGACGGAAAAATGACTTCTGATTCAGTCAACAGTTGTATACTGTTAGTGGAAAGCCCATCCACCACGGCAAGGTCGTACTACATTGGATGGGAAAAATTGGTTTTTAACTGTCCTTGGGCCAAAAACCGCATAAAAACACATAATGATTCGGTTTTTAATTGCGCATGAGTGTCTTTTAATTTGCATAGTATGCTGCTCACAGCGCCATCTATTGATACACTTTGGAACTTTTTTTTCTTATGCCATACGTTTCTCTCTTCTTACAGTATATTCAGTTCAAATTTGAAGTCATTCTGACCAGTGGCACTTTTTTTTACAGCATTTTGAAAGTGGGGCTTTAATTATAATCAGCCTGGATATTAACTGCTGTGTTGGGAGATATCAGTAATAAATAAAATCGTCTTTTAAAGCCAGCTGAATGAATAACATTAATTTTGGGAATGTTGCATATATGCATCTAGGTGATACAAAGGGTTAAACATTGTTCTTCAGCATATTAATAGCCATTCACACTTATAAAGTGTATTTATTTCTTAATTACAAAATTAAAAAAAAATATATGGTCCATGTCCTATAAGTAACATTTAAAAAACATGTCACCATGCTCTAACAAAAATTACAAAATAATAAATACGAGCAGGGAAGACCAATCTATGCTCAGTCAAAATTAGCTTTGAGTTCAGCTCGATATATTTTTGTCTCTGTATCATTACTATAATGCCTTTTACTTTATAAAAATAGCTTCACCCGTAATGACCCATAATCAAAATTACATACTAATAAAAATTTCTCAAACATGTGACCAAGCCCAATTGTCTTCTCGTGCCCGAAACCCGTAGGATATAAATGTAGTCAAAATAGTCTGAGCCGTTTTTATGATAAAAAATAGCTTGACCCATAATGAACAATGACCAAAATGTCCCACTAATCGAATTTCCTTGAACATGTGACCTAGCCCAACAGCCTTCTTTTGCCAGAAAACCATAGGATGCAAGATTTAGACTAAATAGTCTGAGCTGTTTTTTAGATAAAATTAGTTTGACCCACAGTGACCCCAAAATGACCCCCCAATCGAATTTTCTCGGACATGGGACCTAGCCCAATGATTTTCTCGTGCCCGAAACTCGTAGGATTCAAAATTTATTCAAAATCGTTAGAGCCGTTTTTCAGATAAAATTAACTTGACCGGCGTTGACCCAAAAATTACCCACTAATCAAAAGTTTTCGAACATGTGACCCATCCCAATAGTCGTCTCGTGCCCGAAACGGTAGGATTCAAAATTTAGTCAAAATCCTTTGAACCGTTTTTTAGATACAATTAGCTTGACCCTGACCCATGGTGACCCAAAATGACCCCCTAATCGAATTTTCTTGAACATGTGACCTAATCCAATGGTTTTCTGGTGCTCCAAAACGGTAAGATACAAAATTTCGTCAAAATCGTTAGAGCTGTTATTAAAATAAAATTTGCAGATATATATATATATATATATATATATATATATATATATATATATATATATATATATATATATATATATATATATATACGATTTGCTTGTTTTAAAATATAGGATATAAATTAAAATTAATAACTTAAAAATTTTATATGGTTCATCTCCTATAAGTAATTTAGAAAACTGTTCATCAATCTCTAAAAAAAATTACAATAACCAACTAACTAATTAAACAAAATAATAATATATATTTTTTTTTACCATGACACTTTGGATTTTATCTTTCAGAGATTTCTGCTCTAAAAACTGAAAAAGGCAATTTCTGTGCTGGAAAAATCTGAAAAACTATAAAATTCATAGTATCACCATTTCGAGTCGCAAAAACAAGAAAAAGTAGTGAATTTTGCTTATATGTCCTTTTTTTTCTTGAAGAAGTATATAAATTATTGTTTTTTTAAATTTGTTTAATGCAACCAAATTAGGGATATATGTTACATAAAAAATTAATATTATAATATTTGCATAAACAATAATGTAATGGTTATAAGATTATTAAATAGTATAACTTTTTCTTTCAAATACCTTTATTGTTTGAAATTTAAGTAAACATGTCACTGACGTTTGAATGCATCCAATTAAATTAACGTACGACAACAAATATATGTTTTATTTTTTATTTTTTAAAGGAACGTACAGATAAAAAACAAATTGAGAAGAATGTAAGAAATTTAATTGAAAGCAAAAATAAGTGGCTTTTAAATAAAAATAGATGCTATTTCCTTTAAGAAAATTTCATTAATTTTTTATTTATTTTTTAATCTTGTTTGAAATTTACCAACACCTTTCATGATTAATTGATAAACGAATTAATGTTTGACATTTTTGTATTTGCATAAGAAATATCTTATTGTGCCTTCATAATAATAATAATAAATGAATCTTTTATTCTTAAATACTCTGCTTCACGTTTCTTTAAAGAATTATTAAAAAAAATAGGTTTATCAATTATTATATAAGGTTGATAATCCTTTTTTTTATAAATTATCTTGATAAAGAAAGATAAATGAATAAGTAAAATAAAAAAAGAAATAAATCTGTTCATGACCTTTTTCGGAAGAAATAAAAGAAGGAAAAAAAAGAATGAAAAACTATTGAGGATTATATAAAAATTTTCTTTTAATCTCTTAAAATGTATTTAAATTTAAATATGAATAGCTAATTCTGTTTTATAATTTATAATAAAGATTCCAAAATGTTATTTAAATTTTAAAATAAGCAAGCTTATATTTGTATTTTTTTTTTTTTATTAATATTTGCTATGAAAACCAAAAAGAAATGGAAAAAAGAACTTGACGTAATACACACAAAATAAATAGTTTTAAGAGATTTTAATTGCATTATTATGAAAATTTAGTTAGATCTGAATTAAATATATTAACTTCTTTTAGAGACAATTTTGGCAAATTTTAAACTTAAACTTGTTTTGAATGGTTTAATTTAGAGAATATAATTTTCAAAATACTTAAAAAATAGTATTAGCAAAATTCGTGTTAGAAATCTACATTTTTAATTTTTATGCAATCAGAATTTTTATGTTTATACTTTATGAGTTCTATTTTTTTTTTATCAAATGATGTTTACGTCTGCAAAACAAATTCTCCGTTATCATAGTTACGTTGGAATCTCTGAAACCACATGGAAATCGCACCAAAATATAAACACATTCATAATACTACCTTCGCGACAAGCGAGAGACGCATAAAGTTATCAGGGTCTTTGATTATTCCCGTTAGTAATTTTTAATTGAAAATTTTGTTTTATTTAATCAAAGCATATCTGCAATTCAACTAGGCAGAAATTTCTATTTGTAAAAACTTGTGATAAAATATTAAAAATTCTGTAAAGAACGCTCATCGCGAAGGGATTAAATATGAGGTGGTCGGGGAAAGAGAGTTCTAAGCCACGTTTTTGAACTTCTGAGATATTTCATTTTGAAAATGTTATCAAATACTCAAATCAAGATATATAACATAAAGTTTTGTCGCCAATGTATTAGTAATATTTGAGATATTCTGAGTAACAATATGGCATTACTTTAATGATATTACTATTACGTTCTTTGTAAATTAGCTATCTTCATTAGGGGCATAAACGCCTGAGGCAAAAACGAAACCTGGGACATATGCTGCCACTAAGTGACATTAGAAACAAAAAATATGAAGGATATTAAAATTTACAACATTAAGCAACAAATTACAGTGTTAGATTTATTTCACCAAAAATGTGGCTTGGCACTTTCTTGCCCCGACCCCCTCATACGTTATATGATTTGCTTAAACAAAGCTTAACGGTTTATCGGGTAGCGGCCGCACGGCATACATTTGACGATTCTCGTCTTTCTCTTTGTTACGCTGTTACCAACGCAAGAGGTTTTGTTTGTTTGTTTATTGTACATATACATCAGACTTGTGTGCTTGATACAGATATCCGCTTATAAAGCTCCGTGAAGAAACGCAAGATGTTTAATAAAACTAATAAAACAGATAAAAAATTATACATTTGAATAGAGAAAATAAAATTTTTATAATATTTACATACCGTAAAAAAATATCCAGATATATACGTTTAAAGAATGCATGTAGGAATTATTAATTATGAAACAATTGGATTATTTTATAAAAATATATATTGAGTATGGTTTAATGGAAAAAGGCAAAATGTAAGAAAACCTGTTATAGTAAAAAAAAAAAGAATAAAAAAAAAAGATTTTTTTTTCCAAAAGATGCTTCAATTTTATCTTCTATATGTTTCACAATTTTTTTTTTTATGCCAAAAAGAAATTTTATAATGTACAACATTTTAGTTTTGACCTTGTGATATATTGTATTTTTCTTCATTTTGTATTATCCGTATAAATATAATTTCCTTTATCTACAATTGATTCTTCTGTATGTTTGTGCAATACATATTGAATTTCGCCTTTTTTTCAGTTTTGTATTATATCTACAATTGCATTTAATTGAAAATTATATATACAATTGCATTTAATTATGTATCTAAAATTACATTGTATAATTAGATAAAAAATATTTTTTTAATGTATTAATTTAAAATTAAGTTTGTATTTTAAGTTCAAACCTTATTTTTTACCCTCTTGAAAAAGCTTAAAAATCTAGCTGCTTCAGAGTATAATTTTAATACAGCATACAATGATTCCCTGATTAATTTTAAAATTTAAATTAAATAGAATACTATAGTAAATTTTAAGAAAAAAAAACCTCTGACAAATTTACTTCCAAAATAAAGTTTTCCTTTTCTTCAAAATGTTAATGGGTAACTACTTTTGCTACTTAAAATTGATTTTTAAGCAAATTATTCAGAAACTTCTCAAAAACTTCTAGCCTTTTTTTTATTGTTTACACAAAAGTGCGATAAGAAATCCATCGTCTGTGAAGGCTTCCTAATTAAAATGTCAAAAACTGTTGTTTGAAAAATAAGATAAGTGAAATACAAAAATCAAGACAGTATAAACTATTAGAAAGAATAGAAATAAAATTACTTAACAGATTTGAAAATGGTCAGAAAAATATCAATTAACTGCTATTTTTATTCGCTTTTTCATATGGTTATTTGGCATATATGACGTTGTATGAATTCTTTTCATTATAGTAAGAAACCTATGGTGTGGACAATTAAGCAATCTATTATCTTGGAAGCAGTTAAAATCACATCAAAAACAAAGATTTGACTTTTAATTTTTACTTATGTTTTAAAAATACATTTATTTTAAAATGCTAGAAGTCTCTGTTCCCTAGGAGCTATGCTCGGCACCCGCCATCCAGATACCACAGGCTCTAAAAACATGCCAATGTTCACTGATATTTAAAAAAAATTACATATGATTGAATGTTATAATAACGAACAGTCGTTATCTTCTGTAATCGAATTGCCATTCATTTACCTTTGACTAAAGGATTTTTCTGTTCTTAAGGCCGATTCAACAGCTGTCGCGACAGCTGACGGCTGTTTTTGTGATTGATTAAGTAAGATCATTTGAAAATTAGCTTGTATAAAATGGTTAAGTGAAAAATGTCGCTGCCTTCTGGTCTTTTATAACGACGCTAAAAGAAAATATTTTTTAAAAAGCCGTTTTAAATATGGCGGGTTTTTCCACACTAAGCACGTAATAATTTAATTATTTTAAAATTTTCTTTCTTTTTTTAACTTTTACTTGCAAATATATTTTTGAATTCAAAAGTTTTATTTTATTAAAAGTTAAATTTTATTTTTTGGTTTTTTTTTTAATCTGGCAAAAATAAGTAAAAAATGGTTATTTCAAACTATAAATTAAATTTTTATTTAGACAATAAAATTTAAGAAGAAAAATTGAAAAAAATAAATAAAAACAATTAGACAAATTTAAAAAAATGATTCAACACTGCACACCACAGTCTAGTCATGTATGTGCCTCCAAAAATGCTTAAAGTTCTATCCATAGTTAAGCTGTTAATATAAAACTTATGTAACCGAACCAGCTTGACCGATTTCGACATTAAATAGCGCATAAAATAATTATGCTATATAAAAACTGTCTTCTTCACCTTATTTGTCATGCATTTTTCTGTAAAACCACCAATTTGTATGTTTTTATATGCTATAGTTCTTTGAATATAAGCCGAGAAAGAGCCCAGGTCACAATAAATTCAATTTCGGCAGCAGCAATAGCAGCATTAGTTATCTTGTTTCTAAAATAGAGAGATAATTTTGGTAGCGATTTAACAATGTACTTTTTAAAATTAAATAATTAAAAAAATTCCACTTAATTATAGTTACTTTGATAACAAATCACAATTCCTTATCTAATGTGTTATAGGTTACTTTTCACTTACAGAGTTTTGTAATATGGTATAGAAATTTTCAAATTTGTCCGTTAGTACAGTGCTATACATATAAAAACATACTACAAAAGTTAGTTACAGAAAGCAAGTTGCCATAAATATAATAGTCTTACTAGTCATAATTATAATAAACTTGGCCTGGTCGTCTGAACCCCCTCGCGTTATTTCATGAGTTGAACGAAACCCTATGGTGTTATAAGTGCTTTATATGGAGAAAAAAATCAAATTAATTTAATTGGCACATATTATAATTTACTATATAATAACATATATATAGCATAACATAATAAACATGTATTTTTGATATTGCATTAGAATTTTGCACATTTAAACAATCTTGAAACAAGAATGAATCAGAGATGCAGTGAATACAGACCCTAAAGAATTTTCAAAAAGTTAAAGTTAATTTTCAAAGTTAATTTCATAGTTAATTTCAAAGTTAATTTTCAAAAAGTTAAAGTTAAGCATCTAAATAAAAGGATTTTTTTTTTTACACTATTCGGGTGACAAATATGAGCCTTATATACCAAACTCATTTATTTTCTACATTAGAAATGACATTGTTTGTTAAATGCGGAAACAATGCATAAGAAAAATATGAAAAATAAGTTTAAATTTTAATTTTTATACTTCACCCCCTTTTTTTCATTTATAATAATTAAAAATATTTATTTCAAATTAAAATTTTGTATTAACATAAAATGTGTCCTATAATTATTTTAGAATTAAAAGTTGAGAATTAAAGTTGAAACATAGAAGAAGTGCGTACTATCAAAAACACTGAATCTGTTTACACTGTAAAAAATACAAATATTCCTTAATCTAAAAAAATATAATATAACCACATACGAAAATATACAATAACCTCTTCCGAGTTACGCTCCATTCCGAAATGTGTTCTATGAAAAAAAAATCATTTATACTAACCAAATTAATATTAAAAATATTAGTATTCCCGGGACTAATGATACTAAATATCTGGTGGTTACTCTTGATAGGAGACTAGAAGACTTACCTGGAATAAACATTTTTCAAATATTAGAAGCAAAAACGCTGGAATCGCTAAATCACTTTTACCTCTCCTCAAAAGTAATACTCTTTCGATTAAAAATAAAGTTATTCTAATACAATGCATGCATTCGCTCTATCATCACTTATGCTTGCACAATAAAAATCTTCGCATAATCAGGAATGGCCACCGTTACCTCAGAAACACTGCTATTCGCACATATCTCTGCCCCACCTCTTTAAAAAACGCGGATGTCAACTTTCCAAAACATTTTATAAAACTATTTACAACATCCCTAACGATATTATCGCAGAATTGCCAGACTATGAGGTCTCCGACCCTACTAATCGTAAACGCCCTAAGTATGCTTTATTGATGATGAAGATTGTTTTCCTCTCTCTTCAATTAATCTTAATTTCCCCTGTCTTTTGTATTTTCTTGTAGAGTTTTGGATGTTCTTTCTAAACAACTTACTTAAACTTAAAATTTAAAGAATCACTTACAACTCATTACTCACTTGACAATAAAAAAACAAGTATACCTTGATTAACTCCACTGAAATCTGTTGCCATGAAAGGAAGAGCAAATTAAACCAAAATTATTAAAATGTCAAAACTTAAAAATCCGAATAAGTTAATACAACATGATAATTTTGAAATCTTCATTTTAAAATAATACTAAATGTAGAAAGGGGCAACAGATTTCTAAATCAAATAGTATACTGTAATGCATAAAGAACACCCAACTCCACTCCAACCCGATCAAGCTCAAATCTACATATACACAAAATTAACAAAATATAAACATCATTCAATTTGGAAAAATAAAGGAAGCCTGAAATTCCTCTAATATGAGGACAAAAAGAGGATAGAGAAAGTTTAAAAAAATAAAAATATAATGAGATACCAAAAATTTAGAATAATTATGGAGGTTTTGACCAAGATCACATCGGTTAACCGAAAATCGTATAGTGGCATAGAAAACTGAATACTTTTTTTTTTTTTTTTTTTTACTTTTTAAAAATAAACAACTTATTGTTTATTTTAAATAATATTCCAAAGAAAGGAGAATTAAGAATTAAATTAATCAATTATGAAATTAAATTTAATATTACTGTATCATCATTTATTAGTTTATCCATCATTGAGACAAGATCAAAATTACACCGAATAACTCGGAGTAAACCTTAATTAATGTTCATTAAAATAATTGGTTGTGAATAAAAATCTAAGAAATTTAAAAAAATTTAATTTAGTGAAGTACTATTCTTCAAAACTCTTCTCGCTTACTGAAAGATCCAACTTTCATATTTATTTACTGTAGATATTTTAACATCAGTTATTTGAGGGCTACTTCAAAAAAAACATACCAGCTTTAAGAATAAACAGAACTTTTATTTACAATTAAAGTATAAAAACCATGTAGCTTCTCAAAACTATTACAATAATACAATATAAAAGTTGATCAGTAATACTGAGATTAACTATTAGATATTTTAAATCAAACAACACAGTTGTTAAAATTATCACACTATCATGCTTTTAAGACTGGTCAACTTTACTGAGATTACTACTTATTTAACTTGCAATTTAGCACCGAGATTCTTAAAATTATATAAATTCATTATATAACAACATCATATAATAGTTACTTTAAAAAATATATATATTATTCTTGATCTCTTCAAGTAGTTGCAAGTAATTTAAAGTGGGAAGACATACAATTATGAAGAAATAAAAATTACTTACAAAAGGTGAGGGGTACAATAAACTCATCAGTGGGCAGGCGGGAGACTCCTTTTCTTTTATATTCACACCTTAGAGAGTCTTATTCACTTATTATTTAAGCAAGATCTGATTCAGGATTAGCTGATAGCTTTACATCATTTTCGGAAGCACCATGATGGACATGAATAGTTTCCCAACTCTTCTCCCATAACATTCCCAGCGGCCACTCTTTCTATAGCCTTCTGCGTAACACCATTATTCAGTATACTTCAATACTACCGCTTCACCAGCAGCTCTCCACAGCATTAGAAAAGAGACCGTGACGCACCTCACGGGCCTATTAATTCCTAAACAATTGAGACTTCTCCGGGATTTCACCACTCTCTACAAGAAAATAATCACTTTAACATCGCTCCGTCACCGATAACCATTCTCATTCCTTTTCTTTTCAAGAGGCCCCAATAACAAGTATAATACATCACTTCGAGCGCCGCTACGCAACACCCAGTAAGTTTACGATCCAAGCAACAAGTCTTCGGTCAAAGCAACAAGTGACAAACATTTTCTCTCTCTCTTACCGCTTCAAAACTGGACGGAACCAAAAAGCTATCTCCCAAGGGGTGTTCGGGGGAAAAACAATAGGAAATGGACAAAACCTGGTGGCGGCGCTGTGTCGCTCCCCATAGGTCATTCCATGGGAAAACAACAGTGGCTCCCTTTACTATGGTGCAGAAATAATTCACATGAACGTATGCTTACATTCGCGTCACTCAGACGAAAGGGAAAAATAGGACTATTGTATCGGGTTGTAAAATACAATGCCAGCATACTTGGGTCGCCTTTACATAAGATAACCTAATCTCATACAGGGCGGTCGGTCTTTCTTTTAACCAAAACCAGACTAGGTGTCTCCAAATTTGCCACCTGTGTGGTCTTTAACTGACAAACATCCCTCCTTGCTATTTATCTTTCGCATTTGAAAAAGGAAGCTAAGTTACGCTAAAAGGTTGCAATTATAAGTGCCTAAAAGAAAAAGAAATAAGGAAAAAAACTGCTTTTACTTTTACTATTATTACAATTACTTTTATTTATTTATTTATTTATTAAAAACATAAAAAGAGTGTTGTTAAATAAATGTTGAGAAAGTGATTTAAGGTATTTAATGTAGATAAAAAAACTGGTTAAAACTAACCGTAACAAGAATGCTCCCCCATGCTAATTAAAAAAAATTATTGGGAGAAAACAAAAATTTTTTTGAATAGGCAGCTGGGTACCACATGGCATGCTGGGACCCCAACACTGAACAACTGACCCACATACACAAATCATACTTCGACCCGGGACGGGATCCAGAGAGTTCACCGCTGATATATTGCTCCGATAGGATATTCCGGATATATTCAACCAGAGCTCGCACATCCGTAGCAACCATTACCTAAAATATTACCTCAAACATGACCATAAAAGAGTATTACCAGAGGAGGGACCACAAGGCTGAGTTTACCACTAAAATGAAAAAGATACCCTCTGCACCTGTAAAAGAACACATGTTCCACCTGGACTGTGAAACCACACTTCCCTACTACTGTCATTCCTACGCACAACTGCATCCCACCTGAAATTTCTGGTAACAGAACTGTAAACAATACATACATTGAATTTTGAGGAAAAAAAAATTAGCCGAAAAAGAGGGAAGTGCCCACTGATCAAGTTTCTTTACACTGCGTATATACATAAATTCAATAACTGGTATCACAGTATATTACAACACTATATATTAATGTAAAAAGTACTAGTAATATTATAGTTATAACACTGTACATGTAATGCATTTTCTTGTTTTTTTTTTTAAACACACATTAATTTTACTATACAAAAATATACAAGAGCAACTGGTGAAACAAAATAAAAAAATATATATATACTGTAATAGAAGGTTAAACATATAGTAAATTAAGAGCAAGACACACAATTTGGTAATTACAGATCATGTTATAGTATCACGTACACATTTATACGTGAAGCTATGTTTGTATTCGAAGAAAGTTCTTTGAACTGTGTCACTGTGTAGAATTTACAAATGCACTTACAAGTAATGTGCAAGAGAAAGAGTATCTCTGCCTCTGTGCTACTTATAGCAAAAGCCCGAAACTGCTTTTAAAACAACAGGGAAAACATTCCACAAAAATTGAAAAAACAATTTTGAATTTAATTTAACAATTTGAATTTAAAAACAGGGGTGGTGAAGTATTTCACCAGGAAGGAAAACACACATTCCACCAAAATAGGAAGTAAAATTAAGAAAATACTTAATTCTAGTAATTTAAGCCATACAGAACAACAACCAGTTATGTATACGAGATAGTATGTACACGAAAAAAAAATAAGGTCCACAATCCTTCAAGTTTAAGTTCAAATAAACCCACAAACTGCATAGTAAATACTAAATCCATCCAATTAAAATGCAGTAATTAAAGTAAACACACACTTAAAAGGTTATGTACAGAACACAGATGTATTAAAAAAACTGAAACAAACAGAACTACCTCGGCAAAAGAGCATACAAAACATAACATCCTAAAAAATTTTAAGGTAACGAAAATTACATTCGTTTTTGCAAAAATACACCCAAAATCTACGAAAAGAGGGTGCGGAAGTGTATATACTACACAATCTACCATAAAACAGACGAAAATCGCAAGTATAAGCATAAAAAGGGTTAAAAATGCATATATGAAAGTATCAAAACACAACCAAAACAAACCATTAATACGCTAAAAAAACTAAGTTCCGTTTTAAAAATGCCAAAAAATAATTAAGTATACATACACATTAACTAAACTACAAATAAATACAAATAAACAGGGTAAAATTGAATAAAAATGCATGAATGACGAAAAAAAATATTTAGTATTTGTAACTCGGACGATTCCTTCTGTTCCGTAGCGAATAGTCGGTTCTAGAAATCGATATTGAACGACTACTTCTATTCGATTTAGCAGCTGAACGAATCGATGAACGAGACCTGTGCGAATCGCTGTGCGCAGCAGCTGAACTGCTTACTGCTGTGGCTGAATTTTTTATCTACGTGCATCTCGTTTTCTGCCGTGGCTGAAACATCTCTCTCGCTATTCTCTGCCGCTGCTACCTCCGGAGAAATGGGAGGTGGAGGAGAGGGAGTTATGATTTCAGTCGTGTCGCTGTCTGTTTCCTCCATTTCGGGCATTACTGGAGTTTCGTTATTGTTGACGTTCACTACAGCTGGTGCGCGATTATTATCGTATGGTGCCCAGGGAATGAATCTGTTGCGTTTACACCTGCGTACAGGGGGAGAATCGCACGATTGGTGTGGTGAATCAATGGTCACGTTTTCAGTCGATCCCAGGCCAATTGTTTGTTTTGGTTCACTGGACCAGATGGGGAGTCTGTCTTTGAAAGAAGACAACCTGTCAACATAGACAACCTGACAATTTTTGGGATTAGCCACTAGCGCTATTTTAAAATTAACTTCATTTAGCTTCTGAATTATAGTAAAAGGACCATTATTTTACTTGCTTAATTTTTTTGTATTCCTAGGGGCGAGTGTGGGTGTAAATAACCACACAAGATCTCCTATTTTAAAATTTTATCAACAGCTGTCTTTTCACGGTATTTTTCCTGCTGCTCAGAAACTTTAATTAAATTGCTATGTACTTCAGTGTATACTTTTTGGAGAGCAGGAATTAAGAGTTCGCAAAAGGAGGGTGCATCATTATAATTAAAAGAAGGTGGTTGGGAAAAGAGATTATATGGTAGATTCATATTTATGTCATACATAACTGCAGCTGGGCTAAGTTTAGTTGAAGAGTGGACAGCTGAACGCATAGCTAGTAGCGCAAATTTGAGTTTAGTGTCCCAGTCAGATTGATTTTGATTGACTATGTGACAAAGTGCATTTTTAAGAGTACGATTCAGTCTCTCCACTTGCGAGTTGCCAGCCGGGTTATAAGATGAGGGCTTAATATATTTAATACCAAACATTTTGTATACGTGTTCTATCGCATCTGAAATTAGATTCTTCGCGTTATCCGTCGTAATAAAACAGGGAGCTCCGTAGCGTGAGATGAAATCAGCTAAAGTGTCCGCAATGACATCTGAAGTGGTTGAACTAACCGCATATGCTTCTGGCCATTTAGTAAATGCATCTATATATGCGACTATATACTTATTTCCCGAAAAAGTTTGCGGCAAGGGTCCAATGAGATCTAAATGTACCTTGTTCATGGGAAACTGGGGGGTCGGCATACGTTGCAGAGGGGAGAGCCGGTTCGCTCTATAAGCTCTCTTCTGCTGGCAACTAATACATGACTCCACTAGATGTTTGACATCTGACGACATTCCTGGCCAATAAAAGTGCTCACGAATGCGATCAATGGTCTTTTGAAAGGCTTGATAAAAAGCAGCTAGGGACTCATGTGTTAGTGCAAAAACTTGAGTGACCAATTCTTTTGGCACGACTAACTTTACAGATTTATTCAAAATAGCTGACTCCCTCGTATCCTCACAAACTAAAATGTCATCTCTAAAAAAAATTTCATGTATTTAGGAGCAATTTCTACACCTTGGTCTAGTTTTCTTGCAATCTCGCAGCATTTCTTGTCTGATTTTTGCAATTCACCAATTTTTTCAAGTAGATTGGAATGAGGCATAAAAGTAACTTCCTTTTCGACCTGTATACAAAAATTACAATTAACAGTATCATTGGTGTTACCATTGTTGACATACCTAGAAAGGAAATCTGCGACACTGTTACACTTACCTTTAACAAACTTATTTGTAAAATTAAAGTCTGAGAGAGTGCAGATCCATTTAGCCACGCGTGAGGTAGGGTCGTGAATCTTTAACATAAAGGTTAGAGGCGCATGGTCTGTATAGATGAAAAAGTGGGTATTTGCAATGTAACATTTAAAGTGGGCAGTAGCCCAAACTAAAGCTAACAATTCCCTTTCAGTGGTGGAATAACGGGTTTCAGCATCTTTCAATTTTCTGCTGGCGAAGGCAACAGGATGGAGCATGTTATTTTCGTCTAATTGTGACAACAGTGCCCCTAACGCCTCGCCACTGGTATCACTATATAAATGGAATTCTTTCTCAAAATCAGGGAGTGCAAGACATGGTTTTGAAATAAGAGCCCTTTTAAGGTCTTCAAATTATTTCTGTGCATCTTCATTCCACGAAAATGTTCCTGTCTCTTTAGTTAGATTGATTAAATTTTTAGCCCTCTTAGTAAAATCTGGTATAAATCTCCTAAAAAAGATAGAGTTCCAATAAAGGACCTAACAGCCTTTCGGGTAGTTGGAGGTTTGAAATTTTCAATTACCGCAATATTTTTATTGATAGGTGACACTTGGCCACTACAAATCTCAAAACCTAGATATTGTATTTTATTCGAAAGGAAAGTGCATTTACTGGGCTTAAGTTTCAGTTTATGCAGTCTTAACCTATCGAAGACCATGATAAGCTTCTCAAAATGAGAATTAATATCACAGGAGGCGATTAGAATATCATCAATGTAAACTAGAATTCCAAGATTGCCTAAATCACCGAAAATAGCATTCATAAGTCTCTGGAAACTGTTACCTGAATTTGAGAGCCCAAAACAGTTACGGGTCCACTCAAAAAGTACCTTGTGGGTGATTATAGCAGTTTTATGCCTATCCTCTGGGCGAATAACCTGCTGGAAAAAACCACTAGTTAAATCTAGCGTTGAAAAAAATTTAGCCCCACTTAAAGCATCAACAGAGTCGGTAATGTTAGGAATTGGTTAAGCATCCTTAACAAGATTTTTATTTAGTCTCCTGTAATCAACAACAAGTCGATAGGAACCGTCTGTTTCCGAACCAGAATAACCGGAGAAGCAAATTCCGACATGGACGGTGAAATTATGTCCGCCTGTAATAAAGTATTAAGCTGGTCTTCCATTTCTTGACGTAATTTGTAGGGGACTCTATAAGCTTTGCCTTTAACTGGTTTATTTGAAGTTAAGTTTATTTCATGCGGTATTGTATCACAGCCGGGTAAATCTAAGACCGATGCTGCAAATACATCATTGTTTTGGTCTAAAAAAATTTGCATTTTAAGTGTTAATGGGGGTTCTAAATGATCTAAATTAATTTCAGAGCTCCAAGTGAGATCAGCGTGATCAAAGTCACCAATTGGAGGTGCCAAATTTACATTACAATTTAAGTTATTTTCAATTACGGGCACATTTGATTTGTCTACACATTTTTGAATTTTGGCAACAAAGGTTCCTTTATTTAAATGAATACTGTTGTCTGAAAAATTTGCAAATGAGATAAACAGGCCATGTTCTTTAGTGCAAATGGCTCTGGAGGTAAGGAGACCTTGATTTAAATTTTTCGCCAAAGGTTCTAACATAATAATATCATTTTCCTTAATAAAATTTTCCTTATAACTTTTAACTTGGCTAACATTTTTGACTGCGGGGGAATTGAAATTTTGCTACATAACAAAGCGAAACTTATACTTTTATTTTTACTGGTTTTATCAGTACTGCTATCTTCATTGCTCTCCTCCTCGCCTTCAGCTACCTTATTATCTATACTTACCACATCTTCATTTTCATCAATATTACTAATTACAGTATTATTTTCAGTAAAATTATCTTGGGATACCTGATTCGCTGCTGATAGATTATTATTGACATGTTGAATACTCAATGAATTTGTAGTATTATTACCCTCAGAGCTACCGCCTGATATTGTTTGCATGCAAAAATTCTGCGCAACACTTTCAACTTCCTTATCTGACTCAGTTTGAATGACTACCTCTATATCTTTTCCCATATTACTCAACTGCGGGTCCTAAACTACCATATTTTCACTACTATGATTCCCATTTTCAACACTGACTAAGTCATGAACTTCACTACATGCAAAATTTTCAGGGGGGCTATTGGCATTACTACTTTTTGTATTTTCCTCTACTTTGTTGACACATTTTATATTTACAGAATTATTTTCAACAATATCATTATTCACACAATTATTATTAGAATTTACGCTATATACAGAATTAGAAATATTTACAGAATTAGTAGCAAGGCAAGTATTAGACCTTGAAGAAGTATTACTTGGGGTTTCTAAACTTTGTTTACTTTGGCCTGCTACTGGCACTTTAAGAGCGACAGCATTAGTATCACAATTTATACTCGCCCGGTACTCTTTCAAAAATGGCATACCCAAAATCATATTAAATTCTTCAGCTAATTTTCCTTCAACTATATAGAATTCAGCTTGACACTGAATATTATCAAAAACAAAATTTAAAAATATCTTCCTATATATGTGTACTTTCTCACCGGTGACAGTCATAATGGGGGTATTGCAATTCTCAGTCTCAAAATTCTCTAAACAGTTAACATCAGTACCACTCAGAAGGTTGATTGCTGAACCCGTGTCACATAATGCATTTAGGCAAACTTTATTTATGTAAATTCTTGCAGTCGGTAAGGTATATGATTGGGGATGAAAAACACTATACACAGCTGGGGGGTCCAGGGGCCTGTTGGGGATCGAGTTGACCACATCTGATCCGGCCACTAATAGTTGAAAGGTTCATTTACACTGTTTGCTATTGGGGTGTTATTTACCGCCTGCTCCTCATTTCTGCTTGCAGCAGTATTTCTATTGTTTTGGTAAAAACCACTTCTTCTTCCCCTGTATCCGCCTCGCTGATTATGGTTGCCTCTAGGATTTTCACCTCTGTTTCTATAGTTTTGCCCACGGCTCCTGAAATTTTGACCACCTCCCCTTCTAAAATTATAGTCGACAAAATTTTGGGGACAATCTCTGGCATAGTGGCCCTGTACGGAACACCTATAGCAGGTTACGGGTCTTACTTCCTGGTTTTTCTCCTGTATATCCCTAGCCCTCAGATCAACTAAACTATCTATCTTTGCTGCTAATACATCAATTTGTGACTTTAGTTGGTCTATCTACTTCTTTTGTGAGCTATCTTGCTGAAAAACTGCAGCTCAGGGTAGGTTTTGGGTCAAATTTGGGTTGAGAATTTCCTCGCGGTGGTTATAGAAAGAGTTAATGCTTCTATAAGCTTTTTCCTCCAGAAGTGCAATTTTGAGAACTTCTTCTGGGGATTGTGGATTACTCGCAATTACCCCCTTTCGCACTTCTGGTGTAAGATTGCTCAACAGCATGGAGTGGAGTAGAGCCGTTCGGCTTTTATCGACTACTTCACCCTGGATACCTTAAATTACAAGGGCTCTTAATGACATATCATAGGCCTTGTCATAAAACTCTTGAACACTCATACTGGGTGGTTGTTTAAAATTTAGAAAGTGACTGAGTGCAACATCTGGTGTGGTCTGTGAAGTGTAACTCTCTTTTAATATTTTCAATAACTCATCAGATGTTTTCGCTTTGTGAATTTTTATCCGCCTAGATGCAGCTCCTGATAGTCTGGCTAATAAAACAAATTTCTTTTCCTCCTCAGTCCAGTCGAATAATTTGGAAAAACTCTCAAATTTCTCAGAAAAATCTGAGAAGCAGACTGAGCTGGCCTCTCCATTGAATGGGGGAATGTTTGACAAATTGTCCACTAATGCAGTTTTCCGCTGAATAGTGGCAATTGCCTCAGAATGCTTATCAGCCATGGTTAGAGTTAGAAAATGACAAACAAACCAAAAAAAGGAAAATTGGGGGGGGGGGGGGCAACTTAAAATTGAGAAAAAGAGAGGAGAAAGGAAAACTTTATAAATACATAAAACTTAAGTACAGGACTATGGTTTTAGTAAATAAGAAAAAGTTATGCTCACAAGACATATTTTTAACTGGGAATTGTAACTTATAGCACAGAGAGAGAGCCTAAACCTCTTGTTACACTTCAACATACAAATAAAATTTAAATTGAAAAATAACCAGTTGCTCTTTGATACACATAATACATACAAGTAAAAGAAATAAATAACCCAGAGACCGAATTGTTACGGCTCCATTTCTTGTAGAGTTTTGGATGTTCTTTCTAAACAACTTACTTAAATTTAAAATTTAAAGAATCACTTACAACTCATTACTCACTTGACAATAAAAAAAAACAAGTAAACCTTGATTAACTCCACTGAAATCTGTTGCCATGAAAGGAAGAGCAATTTAAACCAAAATTATTAAAATGTCAAAACTTAAAAATCCGAATAAGTTAATACAACATGATAATTTTGAAATCTTCATTTTAAAATAATACTAAATGTAGAAAGGGGCAACAGATTTCTAAATCAAATAGTATACTGTAATGCATAAAGAACACCCAACTCCACTCCAAACCGATCAAGCTCAAATCTACATATACACAAAATTAACAAAATATAAACATCATTCAATTTGGAAAAATAAAGGAAGCCTGAAATTCCTCTAATATGAGGACAAAAAGGGGATAGAGAAAGTTTAAAAAAATAAAAATATGATGAGATACCAAAAATTTAGAATAATTATGGAGGTTTTGACCAAGATCAGATCGGTTAACTGAAAATCGTATAGTGGCATAGAAAACTGAATACTTTTTTTTTTTTTTTTTTTTTTACTTTTTAAAAATAAACAACTTATTGTTTATTTTAAATAATATTCCAAAGAAAGGAGAATTAAGAATTAAATTAATCAATTATGAAATTAAATTTAATATTACTGTATCATCATTTATTAGTTTATCCATCATTGAGACAAGATCAAAATTACACCGAATAACTCGGAGTAAACCTTAATTAATGTTCATTAAAATAATTGGTTGTGAATAAAAATCTAAGAAATTTAAAAAAATTTAATTTAGTGAAGTACTATTCTTCAAAACTCTTCTCGCTTACTGAAAGATCCAACTTTCATATTTATTTACTGTAGATATTTTAACATCAGTTATTTGAGGGCTACTTCAAAAAAAACATACCAGCTTTAAGAATAAACAGAACTTTTATTTACAATTAAAGTATAAAAACCATGTAGCTTCTCAAAACTATTACAATAATACAATATAAAAGTTGATCAGTAATACTGAGATTAACTATTAGATATTTTAAATCAAACAACACAGTTGTTAAAATTATCACACTATCATGCTTTTAAGACTGGTCAACTTTACTGAGATTACTACTTATTTAACTTGCAATTTAGCACCGAGATTCTTAAAATTATATAAATTCATTATATAACAACATCATATAATAGTTACTTTAAAATATATATATATTATTCTTGATCTCTTCAAGTAGTTGCAAGTAATTTAAAGTGGGAAGACATACAATTATGAAGAAATAAAAATTACTTACAAAAGGTGAGGGGTACAATAAACTCATCAGTGGGCAGGCGGGAGACTCCTTTTCTTTTATATTCACACCTTAGAGAGTCTTATTCACTTATTATTTAAGCAAGATCTGATTCAGGATTAGCTGATAGCTTTACATCATTTTCGGAAGCACCATGATGGACATGAATAGTTTCCCAACTCTTCTCCCATAACATTCCCAGCGGCCACTCTTTCTATAGCCTTCTGCGTAACACCATTATTCAGTATACTTCAATACTACCGCTTCACCAGCAGCTCTCCACAGCATTAGAAAAGAGACCGTGACACACCTCACGGGCCTATTAATTCCTAAACAATTGAGACTTCTCCGGGATTTCACCACTCTCTACAAGAAAATAATCACTTTCTATTTAACATCGCTCCGTCACCGATAACCATTCTCATTCCTTTTCTTTTCAAGAGGCCCCAATAACAAGTATAATACATCACTTCGAGCGCCGCTACGCAACACCCAGTAAGTTTACGATCCAAGCAACAAGTCTTCGGTCAAAGCAACAAGTGACAAACATTTTCTCTCTCTCTTACCGCTTCAAAACGGGACGGAACCAAAAAGCTATCTCCCAAGGGGTGTTCGGGGGAAAACAATAGGAAATGGACAAAACCTGGTGGCGGCGCTGTGTCGCTCCCCATAGGTCATTCCGTGGGAAAACAACCGTGGCTCCCTTTACTATGGTGCAGAAATAGTTCACATGAACGTATGCTTACATTCGCGTCACTCAGACGAAAGGGAAAAATAGGACTATTGTATCGGGTTGTAAAATACAATGCCAGCATACTTGGGTCGCCTTTACATAAGATAACCTAATCTCATACAGGGCGGTCGGTCTTTCTTTTAACCAAAACCAGACTAGGTGTCTCCAAATTTGCCACCTGTGTGGTCTTTAACTGACAAACATCCCTCCTTGCTATTTATCTTTCGCATTTGAAAAAGGAAGCTAAGTTACGCTAAAAGGTTGCAATTATAAGTGCCTAAAAGAAAAAGAAATAAGGAAAAAAACTGCTTTTACTTTTACTGTTATTACAATTACTTTTATTTATTTATTTATTTATTAAAAACATAAAAAGAGTGTTGTTAAATAAATGTTGAGAAAGTGATTTAAGGTATTTAATGTAGATACAAAAACTGGTTAAAACTAACCGTAACATTTGCATTAAAAAAAAAACTTTTTTTATTCTGCTTAGTGGCTTTTATTTTTCCTAAATTTTGTTATATTTGCAACTTTTAAACTAAATGTATGGACTTTGTAAAGAGTCTTTTTCTTTTTTTAGATGGGTTCGACCCTCGGTAGGTTTCGTCTGTCATCTTGGATCTAATGGAAATTTTTTAGTTCTTTATTGTTAGATTTCCATTTCTTTATTATATTTTAAACATTTTTATTTTATTTTATTTTTAACTTTTTATATTTCTCACGGCTCCCTAAAACCACAGATCGCTTAAATTTATCCTGGAAGTGCAGTTTGTACGCTACTAGGTGTTGGCGCCACTCTTGGCTTCTAACATCGCTTGGCGATAAATGTAACTCAGAAGTTGTTTTGTTCTTGTTTCGTTCGGTTGTTCCATGGGCAGCTCCGAAAACCAATTCGTCGTAAGTAAATAAAAAATGGTTCGTTAGTAAACAGTTGAAATTTTATCGATAGTTGTTTAATTTACAGTCCACTCTAATGTCGTAGTCGTAATCATGGTACCGCTCGCGGAGAAAGACTAGTGATCATAGGATTATATTGCGTTTTGTTTTAAAAAAAAAAAGAAATCGCAACAATGGACGTAAAAGTGTTGAATCGAAGGAGGGGCAATATCAAAGCCCAAATCACGAAGTTAACAAATTTTATAGCCGATGAGGCACAAGAAATAGACTCAGTAGATATTCTGAACAAAATTGAGAATTTGAACAAGTTAGAAGATAAATTAGACGACTAGAAAATGGAGTTCTATAAAATTTTGAAAGATGAAGAAATCGATAAGTGTGATGCTGAATATGAAGAAATCGAACAAGATCTCCAAAATCTCAAGGTAAGATTTAAAAGGCTTATTGATAATTCTAAAACTAAAAATGTTGATAATAATGTTGAAAATAATGGTGTTAATAAAACAAAAAATTTAAATGTCAAATTACCTGAAATTCCATTGCCGAAATTCGATGGTTCGTATGAAAATTGGAATAATTTTAAGACTCAGTTTAATAGTATAATTGATTCAAACGAATTGTTAAGTAATGATCAGAAACTTTTTTATTTGTAATCCTCTCTTGTGGGGACAGCAAAGCAAATCCAAAGTACTGATGACACATATGAGTCATTATTTGAAGCACTTATAAAAAGATTTGACAATAAAAGATTAATAGTTAACAGTCATATTAAATCTTTATTAATGTTAGATAATATTTGTACTGATTCAGCTGAAAAATTAAGAATGCTGTTGGATTGTATTTTAAAGCATGTAAGAGCTTTAAAGATTTTAAATGTCGAAATGAACAATTTTAGTGAAAATTTATTGATTAATATTATTTTGACAAAATTGGATAGAACAACATGTAAGGAATTCGAAATGACATTAACAACGACAGATTTACCCAGATGGGATAACTTTATCGAATTCTTGCAAAATTGTGTTCAAATATTAGAAAACCTTCAAGGAACACAAATAAATTCGCAAAAATTTAAAACCCAGAACAAACAAAACACCTTTATTCTGAAATCTAATTCATGCCTTGTTTGTAAAAAATTACATGCAATTCACCAGTGCCCTGTTTTTCTAAAAATGACTCCAATTCAAAGATTTGATGAAGTAAAAAAGAATAAACTTTGTATAAATTGTTTAAATGATTCGCATATGCTTTCGAAATGCGGTTCAAAATATAGCTGTCAACGATGTTTTCTCAGACATAACGTGTTACTTCATCGTGATAAAAATAAATCATTTCAAAATAAAACGTCATTAAAAAGCCCCGATTCTGAAATAAAAATATTTACATTGGCGCCAGACGGCCGTTCTGGTACAGAAAATGATGAAAGAAATAAACAATACTGTATCGGAAATATCTCAGAGTTTTTCATCACATAATAATGAAAGTAAAAAAAAAGCAGTTCTTTTGTCTACGGCATATATTTATATTTATAGTCCGATACATAAATGTTTCGTGCAGGTCAGAGGGATCCTGGATAGTGCGAGCCAAGCTAACTATATTACGGAAGAAATGGCCTCCTATTTGGGCTTGAAAAAAGAAAGAATAAATGTTTCCGTTAGTTGATTAGGTGGAAATGCCTTTAATGTTAAAGGGAAGGTTAATACAATAATTCGTAATAAAAATGCTTCATTCTCTTCACCTAGCGAATTTTTTGTTGTTTCGAAAATTACTGATTGTGTACCTTCTTCAAATATTAAAATTGATAAAGCATTGTTACCAAATAGGGTTTTGCTAGCTGATCCTACTTTTGACATACCGTGAAACATTCATTTAATAATTGGGGCAGAACTCTTTTATGAGATAATAAAAGAAGGAAAAAATCGCATTTCACCAAATTTAATGTTTCAAAATTCGGTGTTTGGCCTTATTGCTACTGGAACTGTTAAAATCAAGAGTTCTAATTCATATTGTGGATTGACATTTATTATGAAATTGAGAACATTGAATCTAATCTTAAAAAATTTTGGGAAATAGAAAATATTTCATCTGACCGTTTTCTAAGTAAAGAAGAAGAATTTTGTGAATCTCATTTTCAAAAAACGCACAAAAGAGATGATACCGGAAATGCCGATTCAAACTGATCAATTAAATTCATTGGGAAATTCGAGAAAATTACCAGAAAGCGTTTACAACAAACGGTAAAGAGATCGGAAAATAATAGTGCTATGAAAAAACTTTATTGCGAATTTTTAAACGAATATGAAACATTGGAGCATATGGAAAGAATTTCAGTCGAAGATTCTCGCTCAGTAGTTTATTACATACCTCATCATGGCATTTTTAAACCGGATAAATCCTCTACAAAATTAAGGGTTGTCTTTAATGGCTCTGCACCTACCACAACCGGAAAAAGCTTGAATGATATTTTGCTTTCCGGTGAAGTTAAGGAAGATCTTTTTGATATTTTGTTAAGATTTCGAAAATATTAGATTGCTTTAACTGCGGACATTAAAAAAATGTTTCGGCAGATTTTGATAGATCCTTCGCAAAGGGACCTTCTATGCATTCTTTGGAAGGATTACGAAAATAATTCCACGATTGCCTTTAAATTGAACACGGTCACTTATGGAACTAAATGCGCCCCTTTTTTGGCCATAAGGTGCATCAAACAATTGGCCTTAGATGAGAAGGACAGATTTCCTCTTGCAGCAAAAGCTATTCTGTCTGATAGCTATATGGACAACATCGTGACTGGATCCCCTGATTCAGAGTCGGCAATTGCCCTGAAAAATCAATTAATTGACATATTTCGTTCTTGTGGAATGGCTTTGCACAAATGAAATTCAAATTTGAATGAGCTCTTAAATCATGACGAAATCGAAGATGTCTCATTTTGCACTAAGTCTGACATTTCAGCTAAGACTCTAGGTATGGTTTGGCAATTCTACAAGGACCAATTTGTGTTTAGAGTTTTAGTGAAAGAGCAAGAATCATACACAAAAAAAGGTTCTTTCTGTCATAGCAAAACTGTATGATCCTCTTGGGCTCATAGGCCCAATTATTTCCAAGGCCAAGTGTTATCTTCAAAAATTGTGGTTGTGTAGACTAGGATGGGACGAGAACATTCCGGAACCTCTTGCTAGTGATTGGTGTAACTTCGTAAGTCAACTAAAAACTATAGAAAATATAACAATTAGTCGATACATTTTAATTCCTTCCACAGAAGCAATATTTGTTCTTGGTTTCGCTGACGCTTCCATAACAGCTTATGGTGTTGCAGTTTATATATATTGTTTAAATTCATCCAACTCGACCACATCAAACCTCATTGCAAGCAAATCAAGAGTGTCACCTCTAAGGACCATTTCTGTGCCACGACTGGAACTATGTTCCTGTTTGCTTCTTTCTCAACTTGTCGCCAAAATTCTCCCGTCCTTACAACTAGACATTCAAGGAGTAATTTTATTCTCAAACTCAACTATAGCATTGGCATGGATAAAAACCTCTGCTCATCTATTAAAAACTTTCATAGCAAATAGAGTCTCAAAGATTCAGTCTCTCACTGAACAATTTTTATGGAAACACATTCCTTCTAGTGATAATCCAGCTGATATAATATCTCGTGGAAAATTTCCTCAGGAACTCTCAGATATGGAACTGTGGTGGAAAGGTCCATTATTGACTAATAATATCTTGGACGTGTCAGAAAAAGAAGAAAAAACTGACTTTCCAAATGATGATGCTTATTTAAACGAATTTAAAAACTGTAATATTAATTTGCATCTAATTAATCAGGACTTTAATAACTTTCTGAACATTTTTTGTGCCTTAAGTAACAGTTATTTTAAGTTAATTTGTATTTTAGTTTATATTTATAGTTTATTTATAATTGCAAGCACAAAGAAGGATTGTAGGGCCTATAACAAAAAAGGAATTTTACCAAGCAAAGATTAAATTAGTCAAATTGGTTTGGGTAATGTATTTCACCAGGGAAATGAAGGCACTCAAGAAAGGTGAGAAACTAAAGGATAGTCGAGTAAGTAATTTAAATCATTTTCTTGATAGGGATGAAATTATTAGGGTTGGTGGTCGTTTAGATCAATCGAATTTCTCTTATGATAAAAAACATCCGATTCTTTTACCGAAAGATAATAGGCTTACACTTTTAATTTTCCAGTATTTTCACTTAAAAAATTTGCATGTTGGTGCCCAAACATTGCTTTATTTTGTGAGACAAGAATTCTGGCCCTTAAATGGCAGAAACATAGCTAGAAAAATCGTGCATAATTGCATTGTTTGCTTTAAAAACAAACCTAAAATTGCAGAACAAATCATGGCCTCGTTACCTAAAGAAAGGGTAAATATAAACCCCCCTTTTACAAATTCAGGCATTGATTTACGTGGCCCATTTTTTATAAAATTCAAAAACCAACGTAAAGGAGTTTTTAGTAAAATTTATGTCACAATTTTCGTCTGTTTTGCTACTCGTGCAATTAGTTTAGAAATAATAACAGATTTAACTTCTGAAGACTTAATAGCTACCTTAAAAAAATTTGTAGCTAGGCGCGGATTTTGTGCCACCATTTTTTCCGATAATGCCTCTAATTTTGTTGGTGCAAATTCAGAATTGAAAAAATTGCATAAAATTGTAAAAAATCAATCCGAGGAATTGGCTGCTTACTTATTGGCTAATTCAATTTCTTGGAAATTCCTTCCTCCTAGATCCCCTAATTTTGGTGGCTTGTGGGAGGCAGGAGTAAAATCCTTTAAGCACCATTTAAAAAGAACTATTGGAGATTTAAAACTAACTTTTGAGGAATTTTTAACTGTCGTTAATCAAATCGAAGGTATTTTAAACAGTAAGCCTCTAATACCTTTATCTTCGGATCCAAACGATTTCGAAACGTTAACCCCAGGACATTTTTTAATAGGCCGCCCTATAAATAGCATCTGTGAACCAAACTTGACTGACCTTGCCAATAATAAACTTAGTCATTGTCAGCAAATTACAAAAATTAATCAATTAATTTGGAAAAAATGGAGTACAGATTATTTAAATAATCTACAACAGCGAACAAAATGGTTATTTGAAGAGGAAAATATAAAATTTGGAACTATGGTCTTATTAAAGGATAGTAATTTGTCCATGTGTACCTGGTCAGTAGGTCGCATTCAAGACGTTATTTATGGGAGCGATGGTAAAATTAGGGTTGTGCTTGTAAAAACCCCAAATGGTATATTCAAACGAGCAATTTCTAATGTTAGTATTTTGCCCAAAAATGATCCTTTATTATAATGTAAATATTTATTTTTCTTGTATTTCTGTGCATTTATATTTGAAAATTTTTGCAGTAACTTTGTATTTTAATATTATAATTGAATTGAATTGTATATTTGTATTATTGATTGAATTTAAACTTGTATTATAATTGAAGATTTATTGTTAAAAAAAATTGTTTACGACGAAGGACATTTGTTTAAGATATGTTGCTGAAATAAATATTTCAGTGGTGGCCGGTATGTTGGCGCCACTCTTGGCTTCTAACATCGCTTGGCGATAAATGTAACTCAGAAGTCGTTTTGTTCTTGTTTCGTTCGGTTGTTCCATGGGGAGCTCCGAAAACCAATTCGTCGTAAGTAAATAAAAAAATGGTTCGTTTGTAAACAGTTGAAATTTTTTCGATAGTTGTTTAATTTACAGTCCACTCTAATGTCGTAGTCATCAACACTAGGTATTCCTTTCAGCTAACTACGTTGTACTATTCGAAGGTATAAGGTAAATATTTTAGTACGGAAAAGTGCTGTTATGTGCTTATTTATTTTTAGTTTGCTGTGGTAAAAAAAAATGTTAAGGGGTTAATGAGTTTTTTCAAACTACTGGAATATCTTTTATTATAATGCTATCAATTCTCAATTAAACATTTCCAGCGGCGTAATTAAATTTATCCATGTAAGAGTAACAAAAAACTATTTAGTTTAATGTTATTGTTAATACTGTTTACTTATCATGTTTGTCTTAAAAATTATGTTTGTTTGAACCTAAAAATGTTTGTTTGAAAATTGAACCCATGTGCCAAGTTGAGAGAACTCATTAATACAGTATAAAAACTACTGGGAAACGTTTATGAAAATCAGTCACAGTAAAAGAAACTTTATTTTTATAAATGCTTCTTTTAATCTCGAAAATATATTAGTTTTCGTGGTTCCTAAACATAAGGCTATTCGGAATCGTGGGTAACTCGGAAGAAGTAATTGTATATTTTTTTGCGGTTAAATTATATTTTCCTAGATTAAGCAGTATGTAGTAGAAAGTACTTTTATTACAGTGTACCTGCAATTTTAAAGATTCTGCACCCTTCAAAATCAAAATGGGAAACTTCTTTTTGCGTGTTAAAATGGATTTATAAACATTATTCTCTTACTTTTCATAGTGCACGACTACATGCTTTTTTGTACAGATAAAGTTGCAATAAGAATTCCAAACTGTCTCAAGGCTTCTTAATTAAAGTGTCAAAAACTATTTTTTGAAACAAAGGTAAGTGAAATACAAAAATAAAAGAGATATAAAATAGTAAAACAGATATAAATAAAATTACTTACGATAATTAAAAATGTCTGCGGAACATCGATTAAATGCGATTTATGTCTACAGAACATCGATTAACTGCTTTTTATGTGTGCAGAACATCGATTAACTGATTTTTTATGTCAGCTATTTCATAAGGAATGCAATTTAAAAAAAATTACTCAAAATTCTAATGTGAAATTTCTTTTTTGCGACTAAAAAAGGATTTTAAACAGATTATTATTTTATTTTCCAATGTACATAACTACTTGATGTTTGTGCAATCAAAGTTGTGACAAGAATTCTAAACTGTCTGAAGGTATTTTGATTTAAACTGTCAAAAACTATTGTTTGAAACAAAGATAAGGACAATACAAAAGTAAATGGGATATGAAGTATTAAAAGTTAAAAAAATAAAACTACTGAAGAGAATTAAAAATGTCTGCGAAACATCGATTAACTGTATTCGTGTCAGCCTTTTCATACGGTACATGGAAATGCGGCGTTTATGCATTATATGAAGACCTTTTACTACAGTAAACAGCTTATAGTATGGAAAAAAATAATCATACAAGTTGTACAAAGAAAATCAAAATCAAATATATTACCTGTGTTCCGACATTTTAAAATCTTTTATATTTCATGTGATCACTATTATTATAATTATTAAAAAATATGGTAATTTAAAAGCGAATAATAAAAAAAAATATTATCTTTATTATAAAACACTTTATAGTTTCATAACACATAAATTAAATTTACCCGTGAAAATATTTATCATGCTATAGAAAAAATAAATTTGCCTTTAATATAAAAAAGACGTAATTAGACGATCCCACATTGAAAATTTTTATGAACATAATTTTATCGTAGTTCAGTTCAAGAATCAATATTATTAAATACAACTTTTTCCACAATAGAGTAAAAGCAACAACAATATTGATAGTAGTAAGTCATAAAACGGCATTATAAATTATAACTTAAAAAAAACCAATGTTCTGTAGTTTACCAACGAATGAACCAAAATAAACCAAGCATTGTACAGATTATTTCATATATCTCAGACACCTTTTTATTAAATCGCAAGCTGATCCGATAATTTTTGCGCAAGTTATCATGTGGCACACATACTTACAGTTATGAAAACTCAGCCCTCTAAATACTTGGCCTGAGCGCTGACATAAAAATGGCGGCTGTCATAAACGGAGTTTTGCAGTGTTACCAGTGGGCTACTTTTTTGTAAATTCAGTTTTCTTCATTGCCACCAGTTTTTTGAGAAAGTAAAATTCGTCTTATTTAATGAAAGATTAAATAAGGCTAAAACAAGGCGAATTATACCATGTCAAGAAAGTGGTGCAAATCTGGATTTTAAAAAAGTAGCCCACTGGCAACTTTTGTGGGCGTTCTTACGGTCCCTCTGAATTTCACTATCAGCGATCTTTAAAAGTATTCTTTGATTTGTTTTCAGGCGATTAAAAAAAAAAAAAAACAATGATTGATTTAAGAAAATACTGGTGTTCAAATGCAAGGGACTATACACACGCTGAAAAAAATTCGCCTACCATAGTAATTAAATGATAGAAAAATTGAGGGGCCCTCTGCAATAACAATGCAAGTGAAATGGAGTTTTGAACCACAAAGCTTTTAAATGTACTTTCAACATTTTAATTTAGAATATCACTTCTTTGCATATCTACCCTATATATATAAAATCCTAATGAAACGAATTTGTGAAACGATTTTATGAAACGAATTTATGAAACGATTTTATGAAACGACTGATTAAACGACTGATTATGTTTCAGGGCTATTTTTAATAAAATATTAAACGCTTGATAGTGAAACTAATACCAATTGTCCATAAAAATCCGCGGATGTCAAAACTGGTAATAGAATTTTGAAATTGGAATTAGTTTTCGAGATATTAATTTTTTTCTAATTTTAATGACATTTCTGTAATGATGGCAACTAATTACTCAGTTTTTTTTTGTGACAAAAAAGGGGAAAAAATTGAAAAGGATCCCGATAGGGATTATTGATTTCTTTTTATTCGTCATTTTCAAATTGAAATTGAATTTATCTTTTATTTCAATCAATAATGAAGACAAGATTGTGATTAAATTATGTTTTTCAGAAAAATTTGAAGAAAAAGTCACATTTCTATCGTCAGGATTCAATCGTCTGTCAGCATTTAATTTAATTTATAAACTGAAAATATTTTGAATAAATTCGTCCAAATGACGTCATTTATGTATACGCAAAAGAAAGGGGGGAAAGGAATTAATAGTAATTATTATTTATTGATATCATTTTGTTATTTTTTTGTAAAATTTAATTAAACGAATTTATAAAATCACTAATTCGGATATTTGAAACGAATATATAAAATAATAATTGCCCAACTGAACGGAAGGAGAATAAAATATCCTGCTTGGTTTTCTATCCTGCTTGGTTTTTTCCACCAAGCTTTTTAAAAAAGCGTCAAGACCCGTATAATAGAAAAGCACCAAAAGTTTATTGGGTTTATTTTCATAACTTTTGGCAACAAATCTATGTATATTAACGAATCTATCACTTTTTCAAGCTCGAATTACGCCAAACCTAAAAGCAATCCTATACTGGAAAAGTAACCGATTTTCTTATGGACAATATTCAAGTGACATAACATGGTGTAAAATTATCGCGGATAGCAAATTTGTTTAAATATCTCATCAATTGATGCCGAATAAATGCAGGCATGCATGCACAAAATATTTAATTAATTTTGTATGATAAATAATTATTAGAAAATTCGTATATACATATTAATTAAAATAAATAATTTACATATTTAAAATAACATGAAAATATGCATGATGGTGCACTAAAATAGATAGAAAATTTAAACCTGTTACTGAAAATGTCTGTAACATAGTACTTTTCAATACCGTGGTTCTTAATGTTATTCACAAGAAGATGGAAATTTTCTCATCCTTAAACGCAAAGGAAGAATAGAATACAGATCGTTGTTATAAAAGTTCGAGAGGTAGCCACAATTTAAACCTAACCATTTTATACAAGCTGGTTTTCAAGTTGTAATTGATTTTACGTATCAATCCCGAAAACAGTCGTCAGTTGTCGCAACAGCTGTGTATGAGGCCATGCTAATCAATAAATGCCCCATTAAAACGTTAAAAGCATGGCAACCCAATTACAGATTTACCAATATTTTTAAAATAAAGCACGCTGTCATGTTTTTAGAGACCTCGAAGTCTGAGCGGGGGTTGGCGAGCGTAGCTCGCAGGGGGTAGGCCCCCTAGTATTATTATAAAGAAGAGTTTTCTAGCATCTTTTCGTTGTTTAAATTTCATAAAATTCATATTTTCTTATGTGCTAAATAACACATTACATAAATCTGAAAATTGAGAACATATTGTATGAGAAATTTATCTTATGGGAATAATTTATATTTTTATAGACCAGAAATGTTATTTAAAATTATTTACAATTATTTAAATGAGTAATCTACATTTTACAAAGATAAATAAATTAAAGTACGCGATATAAATCTATAATATATTATTTTAATTTTAATTAATTATACAAATATTTTAAATATTTCATGATATATTTTTTAAAAAGTCGTTTACCCTTATAATATATATATATTTTAAATCTCAAATTACTGGTTTTGTCTTTACTACCTACGTAATAACTGCTTTTACCAATAAAATATCTTTTTAGAACTCAATTTTGCGTACATGAACAGTTACTCTAATTATAAACACAACTAGTCGGATGTGCCAATCCCAAAACTTTCTTCTATCTCAGTCATGTTAATACTTCAAAATTCGCTATCACATCGCCAATAAAATCAATATTTTTCATCATTCTGTTGTACGTCAGCTGCGTGCGAATGGTCGGGTTACAAGGATGCGAACAACCGATGTATACTAAACTACGAAAAGTCCTTCTGGCCTGAACCGACAGGAACACATAGCTTTCCTATTCCTTGGTTTTATGATTTTAGCTAATTAATTTAATGGAAAACACGAAGGTAAAACGCGTGGAACCTAAATAAAGAAGATTCAATCCCAGTTCTCGTCAACATTGAATTTGAATGAGAATATCGCCAAATTAGTCCTCTA
Source organism: Maratus michaelseni (assembly GCA_963931845.1). Classification (NCBI taxonomy): domain Eukaryota; kingdom Metazoa; phylum Arthropoda; class Arachnida; order Araneae; family Salticidae; genus Maratus; species Maratus michaelseni. The sequence goes on along the minus strand of OZ007588.1, from coordinate 134,617,577 downwards.
CAGCCAAGTTGGCTTCATTTATGGCAACTTATTTTGGTCGCCAAATTTGGCGATATTCCGCCAACTATCGCCAAGTTTGGCGAGAATTTGACGTTGGCGAATATAAATATATAGTGATAAGCAAATAATAGGATTAATGGTTACAACAATGAAAAAAAATTTGCCGAAACCATGTTAACTAAATCTCATAAATTAAACCCGTTAATGGATGAATTCTGCTGTCTTCTTTGAAAATGTTAGCCACCCTAAAATTTCAAACTGCTATTTCTCAGCAATTTTTTAACATAGAGGCAAAGCAAAAATTGTTCCGGATTCTCCGGATCAAGGCCGAACATTTAACGAAAAACAAGTTTTAGGATTTCTAATTTTTTTGAATTTGCACATCTTTTTTGAATTTGAAATCTTTAAATGGCTATCGCAACGCCCCCTTTCGTCGAAATATCCCCAAATTCTAATAGAACCTGCTTGCCATAGCCAAAAACATAGAAAAAAATGTTGTTCAATTTGAAGCATAACTTCATACATTTTTTGATGATACAATAGTGAAAATGGAACAAAAATATTGATCACAGCGCCCCCTTTCGTCGAAATATCCCCAAATTCTAATAAAACCTGCTTGCCATAGCCAAAAACATAGAAAATAAATGTGGTTGAATTTGAAGCATAACTTCATACACTTTTCGATGATACAATAGTGAAAATGGTACAAAACTATCGATCACAGCGCCCCCTTTCGTCGAAATATTCCCAAATTCTGATAGAATCTGCTTGCCATAGCCAAAAACCTAGAAAAAAAAATAGGTTCAACTTGAAGCATAACTTCATACACTTTTAGATGGTACAATAGTGAAAATGGAACAAAAATATCGATCACAGCGCCCCCTTTCGTCGAAATATCCCCAAATTCTGATAGAATCTGCTTGCCATAGCCAAAAACATAGAAAAAAAAATTAGGTTCAATTTGAAGCATAACTTCATACACTTTTAGATGGTACAATTAAAAGCCACACAGACGGACAGACGGACAGACGGACAGACGGACGGATGGACAGACGGACAGACAGACATTTTGTAAAAACATGTTTTTCGGAATCTCTGAAACCTAAAACGTGTAAATTCGTCGAAAACCGGAAGTCGAAAAAAATTTCGATTACAATACTTTCTTCTATTATAGATAGAAGAAAGTAAAAATCAAAGATTTAAAAATTCAAATAAATAAAAAATAGTTGTTTAAAAAACGTTATATTTTGAAATACTATTATGGTCAAGGTAAATCCACTTGCCTTGTTATTGCTGAGGTCCCCTCAATTATGAAGTAATGCAACTCACTGAGATTTTTCTTTATAAATGTAAAGATCCCGTTTTCTTCAAAATGTTGAAAGGGAAATTCCTTTTGCTACTTAAAATTGACTATTAAGCGGACCAGAAAGGTTTGCAATCACGAAAAAAATTTATTTATTATTGTCATTTTTCTATGTTTGATCCGTTAAAAATGTCTTACAGTCGGTTCATAATATTACTGGCTTCCGAGCTGTAAATGTTGAGCCATACAGGTACCTACAAAACAAATTTTATAAAATCTGGTAGCCAGCAAAAATTTCTAGTCGCTAGTAAAATATATTTATATCCTTCTCCCTTCATTTATTTTCAAAAAGCACGAACGTTTTTTAAGAAATAATTGAGAAAAAATAATTACAAGCATAGTTTAGAATTATTACTTACATATTTTACAAGGGGATAATCCAAGATAGGAGTCACAGAATGTGGTGAACTTTTGTGACATTTTTTTATTAAAATACATCTTACTTGTGTGCTTGGCGTCAAGCGCGCGCTTATAAGTCATCGTCAATATATACAGGGACGAGATAGCACACACGAGGAAATTTAGAACACGCAGAAATACAGCCTAAAATTCCACAAAGAGTGTGCAACGGAGCCAGCGTGTTTCAAACCCGCTACCACCTACACTCGTAAGAAATTACCGGTGTGATGCCTTGACCAATCAGCCACGGTGAGCCCGAACCTTTGTGTATCGATAGAGTACAGTCAGTATATAAATATGTGAAATCCATAAAGCACAATATCCATGGGTTCTTGAGAAAAATGATCTCAAAAGTTACGTCACAGTTTATAATCCGATAAATTTCTTCTTTTGGAAAGCGCATCCGCAGTTAGGTTGAAAGCGCACTGGATCCATTTTTTTTTTTCTGTTTGGTTTCAAATCCCAGCTAGATTTATTTTTCGCAACGAAAAGTGTTATCGATTACTTTCGAACCACAATTAAAAAATATATGTATAATCATTGATATTTACGAAAAATATATATTAAATATATGTTTTGTAGATTATAAATAGAGTTTTAAATGTGAAATTCCGCATATTTAAATTTATAATGAAAAGTAAAAGGAAAAAAAAAAATAGGTAATTTATATATTTATATTTTTATAGACCAGAAATGTTTGCTGTTATTTAAAATTATTTACAGTTATTTAAATGAGTAATCTACATTTTTCAAAGAGAAATGAAATTAAAGTACGCGATATAAATTTATAGTATATTATTTTAATTTTAATTTATTATACAAATATTTTATACAAATATTTTAAATATTTCATTATTTAAATATATATATATATATATATATATATATATATATATATATATATATATATATATATATATATATATATATATATATATATATTCTTTTAACCTTTTAATAAGGTTTTTTTTTTAAATCTCGGATTCTTGGTTTTGTCTTTAAAGCCTACGTAATAAATACTTTTAGCAATTAAATATATCTTTATACCTTATTTTTGAGTACATGGACATATATTCTAATTATAAACACAAGAATACAAGATTTAAAAAATTCAAAATTTAAAACAATAGTTGTTTAAAAAATGTTAATGTTTTCAAATACTATTATGATAACAGAAAAATTAAAATTTAGCAAATAATTAAAACAGCGTATTATAATTTTATGTAACGCATTTTAATTTCTTTCATTGTGGAAAATAGTAGTTCATTTATGTAAATAATCGTAAATAAATTGTAAAATAAGCAAAAGTTTGTGATCTATAGAAGTAGCAATTGTCTATTTTTTTGTTGTTTTATTATTTATATATTTATTTTGACTTTACTTTTCATTAAATATCGTGACATGCAAAATTTCATAGTTTAAATTGTATCTATTTAATCAAACTGTATTATAAAAACATATTAAACAACAAAAGATAATTTGAATTTCAAAAAAATTATTATTACGTAGACAGTTATTCTATTTATAAAATACAGAATCCGAGATTTAAAAAAATCTTATTTAAAATATAAAAGCATACTTTCAATAAATCATGCAAAAAGTTTAAATATTTGGATAATGAAACAAAATTAAAATACTATATTATAGATTTATATCACGTATTTGAATTTATTTCCTTGTGAAAAATTGTAGATTCATTTAAATCATTTACAATTAATAATTAAACAATAGAAAATAAAATAATTTAAAATAATAAAATATAACAGAAAAAAAATTCTGGTCTATAGAAATATAAATTGTCTCTTTTTTTTCTTATTTCCGATTAAATATTTAAACATGTAGAATAAAACTGCATGTATATATATATATATATATATGCTACAAAACATATGTTTAATAAAAATATATAGAAAAATCTATATAATACGAACGTCAAGTTCACCTAATAAAATTTTATAAAGCACAATGTAAACACATTGATAAGTTATGTTACTTTCGAGGTGCAATAAATCAAAACACAGTTTTAAAAACATTAATACTATAAGATGTCAAAATCATGATCTTTCGGCTAAACATTAGCCTTCCTCAGATGAACAACAAGCAGTCGAAAAGACACAGCTCCGAAATGGCGCGCTTTGGAGAGGCTGGGATTGGGCGAAACCCAAACAGCCAGGAATGAAAGGGGTGACGAAAGTCCGGATGATACTATTACAAGCTTGGGGGGGGGGGGGGTCAGGAGAAACCGAAAACCCCAGTGATACCCAATACATTGTACCATAAACGAGGGATCTGATAAGATAATACATCATTACATGTATTATCTGACCTTGCAGATCCAATAACACAATATCATACAATAGTAATGTTCCGTTTAATTACAAAGCAGCAGCATATCGGTTTTATATCCAAAAGGCGTTTGAGGTTAGTTCAGAATGTTATTTAAATGAGGAGTTGAACAAAATTAAAGAGATTGCATATGAAAATGGTTTTTCAAACAAGTTTATTAATAAGTTAATTTATGAGTACAGAAATAAAGAAGCTACAATAGTTAAAAAAGATATGCAATCTTCAAAATTCTACAGTATTGATTATATCCCGCATCTTTTTCAGCGGATAAAAAATGCATTTAAGAAATATAATGTAACTCTTATCGCTAAACCCCCAACGAAGCTTAAGTATTTGGTACATAGAATGATTGACCCAATTGATAACCGAGATAAATCTGGCATTTATATTATTCCTTTTAAAGTTAATGACAATTCTAAAATATATTCATATTTAGGCATGACAACTCGCAAATTAAAGGAAAGGATTAAGGAACATATAACTGACATGAAAAAAGGTAAATTATCCACTGCTTTATCCAGATTAAATCAGGCCAAAGATATTGATGTATTTTTCAGTAAAGGTAAAATAATTTCATGAGGTTCACAGTATAATTGTTGCATAATCAGAGAGTCTCTGGAGATTTTGAAAAGAGGTGATAATACATGTAATGATGTATTATCTTATCAGATCCCTCGTTTATGGTACAATGTATTGGGTATCACTGGGGTTTTCGATTTCTCCTGACCCCCTTAGCTTGTAATGGTATCATCCGGACTTCCGTCACCCCTTTCATTCCTGGCTGTTTGGTTTCGCCCATTCCCAGCCTCTCCAAAGCGCGCCATTTCGGAGCTGTGTCTTCTAGATTGGTTGTTGTTCATCTGAGGAAGGCTAATGTTTAGCCGAAAGCTCATGATTTTGACATCTTATAGTTTTAATGTTTTTAAAACTGTGTTTTAATTTATTGCACCTCGATAGTAACGTAACTTATCAATGTGTTTACATTGTGCTTTATAACATATGTTTAATATATATTATTTCGAAATTTCAATGATTATACAAATTTTCCTTTAATTTTGATTCGAAAGTATTTGATAAAAACTTCCGCTGTGAAAAACTAGTCGTTGGGGGCCACCGTAATACTTACCCATCATGAATATGCATAATGTAAAATATTAAAATAAAAAATGTGTAAACTACTTATAAAATGCATTGCAATTCGAATAAAATCGTGGCTTGATGACGTCATAAACTTTGAAGGCTTGATTACTGAATTGCTTAAAATGAACATCCTTACAACTCCAAAAACAATAATCCTATTAACTAGCGGTTCATTGCATCTGATTAAGCGTCTCATTTCCAATTAAAATATATCTTGGAATTGAAATTTGGGTGAAATACAGGATCATGAAAAATCGAAGTGTGGAAATAGGATTACAAATATCTCGGTAACTAATTATCCGATTGACTTCATGCTTTATGCAAAATTTATGTTTTTTTATTGTCTTTTATATTCACTCCTTAAAATAAACAATTTCGAAAATTTTTATAAACCTTTTATCAGAACGAATATTTCGAGAGTACGAAAAAAAAAGTTCCGGATAATCGAGGTTACTGAAATTTAATAGGCTTCTTCCCATTATTAAATACTAAGTACATACCAAATTTCAAGTCTCTATCTCAATTTGTTCGGGAGATAGAGCGTTTACAGACACACAGACACACAGAAGGACGGCAAATTTTTTTTCTAAAAATATGTTCTTCGGAATCTCTAGTGTCTGAAACGTGTAAATCCATCAACAATTTTTTTTCGATTTTCAAAACGATTACATGACATACCCTATACTACGTATGATGGGTAAGTAATAAGTCTGGGGTTTGAACCTATACAGAAAAATCTTGAATCCAGTGCACTGTCAACCAAGCTGCGGATGCGCTTAGCAGAGGTAGAAATTTATCCAATTATAAATTGTGACGTAAACTTTGAGACCTTTTTTCTTATGACCCCTGGGTATTGCGCTTTGAGGCTGTGATATATTTATATACTAACTATATTCTAATAATACACAAATGTTCATCGCATCCTGTGTTCCTGACCTCGGATCCTCTGTTTTGTAGAATAGTAAAGGATTTTTAAATTAACATTTTATGCGATATTTAGCATTTTTTCGTGTTTTGCGACGAGTTTTTGACATTATTTAAGGAAATCCATTATCATGCGCCCCCTCCCCCTCCCCAATTTGTCAATTAGTTCACTGTACTGCCGATATCTTTCTGAGTTTTCCCGATATTTGACTGGTCTTTTTATACGAGTTGCTCTATAGAATTGACAACCAAATCATGAAAAAGAAATCTTTGGTATAGCTCGCACATGCGCAGTTAAAAACTATTTAATACTCATGCCCATACATCATCAAATATTCAATATATTAATCTTTGAATTGCAGTTTACTGTTTCTACTGTTCTTGAAATCTAACATGTGCTTTACATCTTCCAAGTGCACAGACAATTCGTCAAGAATTTTAGTCGCTATTCGACAAACCGTGTAAAAAGGGAAATCTTCCAGTCACTGCCCTTTAAATTTTAGACAGCAGTGTAGTAAAAGCATGCGAATACTTGAGTAAATTTTGCATTCTGTCATTTTTGAAATTTTTAACGATTTTCTTCCTTTTTCGTGTTTTTCGGCGATTTTTGGACATTCGTAAAAGAAATCAGGTTTCTATCTTTTGCCCTAATAAAATAAATTTTGTTCTCTGCGATTTTTAGTATTTTACAGAATTTTTTGCTTTATTTCACGTCTCGCGGCGATTTTTGGACAATTTATTTCTGAAATGGTAAGAACTCTCCGTTAACAAGTGGCGGCTCATGATTGTCTCTTTTTGGGGCCCTAAATGCATGGTTGAAAGTTTTATTCTTTTCTTACCATTTTTCTTTTAAAGAAATATTTTCCTTATTTTAAAGGCAGAACTTTCTACTAACAAATAAGCCAAATATTTATTTTACAAAATAGTAGGGAGAAAATAACAAATTTTCCAACCCTGTATTTAGTGCTCGGCAAATCTTTAAATGGAATAATTTCGAAACATTGTTTTTCAGTGGCTTTGCCACGATTACTTTTCAACAAGTTCACGTATTTTCGTGTTTCTTTCTTTTTTAAAAATAAAGAAATTACATTTTGTACAAATTAGACCTGAAAAACAAAATCAAAAAATGCTTCATAAGTTATAACAAAAATTATGATCAATTTGTGTGGGTTTTGAATTTTTTATTATACAGTGTGATTATAATTAAATTCCCACTTTCAAAGTACTGTAAAAAAGCAACCACTGATCAGAATGACTTCAAATTTGAACTGAATATACTGGAAGAAGGAGGAAAACATAATATAAATGCATTTATATAAATACATATATTTATATACAAACATTTATATACAAACATTTATGTAAATACATACATTTATATACAAACATTTATATAAATACTACCATAAACAAGCGTAAAAGTTCATTAGGTTTGTTTTCATACTTGTTTATATCATTTCGTAACGAATCTCACTTTCCGAAAACCTTTCCAAAGATTGCGCCAAGTTTTATTAAAAAAAGTCCAGGCTTCTATACTGATAAGTAACGAAATTAGTTATAAGATGTCTCAACTCTATCAAATCCAACGCCAAGTGTGAGCGTCTGTTCAAAGCGCTTTGTGTAAAAAAAAGTACTGATTACGTTATGCTTTTTCTTCACACTCAGGTAAGTTTGCAAAGGAGAATTGATTAAACAATTTAAGGGATTGTTTGATGTTCTAGCGACCTTTTAATTGACAAATCTGACATTATGCACGTACAAAACCGTTGATGAAAAGCATTTGTCAGTTATTTAGAATATATCATTAAAAAACTGAACATGCTGAATAAACAACTTCAAGGAAAATATTACCTATTGACGAAATAACACTTATTTACGCAAAAGCAAAAATATTTGTCTTTGTTAAATTCATACAGATATGGCAGAAATATATTTTTAAATAAAAAGTTTGACCTGTTTTACTGGTTACAAAAATGTGAGTTGACTGATACTGCTCTAACTGTTATTGTTTGATCATGTGAAAATATCGGCCGTGGATTCGAAAGATAATATTGATAACCCAATATGGTTAATGAAACCAATGTTAGTTGATCAATCATTTGATGCTGCAGTGCAATACCAAGAAGAACTCTAAAATTAAAACGACGAGTCAGTTAAGATTTTATTCAATATAAAAGGAGCTACGGCATGGATTTCTGTTGACACAGAAACGAAAGAGCCGAATTCAATCAAATTTGCAAAAAAATATTATTACAATTCCCTTCTTCACACCTTGGTGAATCTGGCTTTAGTGTTGTAAATGACATATTGCTGATGAAATAAATTGACTGGATATCACTAAACTAAGAGACTTGAGACTACAGTTCACTAAATTAATGTATAATTTAAAGTTTCTTTGCAGCCGGCATGAAACACAAGGATCTCATTAACTTTCATCTGTTCATCTCGATTCTTACTTTTTTGATTTAATAAGTATCTTTATTTGTCTGTCAATAATTAAAATGACCAAACGTTACAGAGAAAGCTTGAATTAAATTTATTTGTATTTATTAAATATTTTGAAATTAATTTACCTTTTTAATATCATCGCATATTATTATTATTATTATCGTTGTTAATAAAGGTTTTGTCTTCAACGTTAATACTTTCTTTTGTTACTTTTTTTTCATTCCATGGATGTAGTGTTCTGTATTTAGATCAAATTAATGGACTTTAGGCCTTTTTTAACGTTAACAAGCGTTCACTCTTTACATAATAAGAATTATATGTCACGGTGGGTTAGAGGAGGGCATCGTGATTTTAGAGATGCTACAGTGGAGCATGGCCAAAAAAAGGTCAAGAACCCCTGGTCTAGATACTTAAGAGAATATTTATGATGTGAGATAATATGTTTCCATAGAATATTTAAAAATTAAAATTGAATGGAATAAAAATTTTCTCTATTCTATATGTCTATTATTATTTTGAAATTAATTTAATTTTAATATCATCACATGTTATAATAATTATTATTATTATCGTTGTCGTTGTTATTAAAGATTTTGTCTACAATATTAATACTTTTTTTTTGGTTTATTTTTTCCTTTTCATGGATGTAGTGTTCTTTATTTAGATCAAATTAATGAACTTTATGCCTTTTTTAACGTAAACAAGTATTAATTCTTTATATAATAAGAATTATATGTCACGGCGGGTTAGAGGAGGGTAACATTGTGATTTTAGAGAAGCTACACTCTAAAAACGACATTTTCAAAACTGAGCAAAAAATACTCAAATCTGAGTATGTCGCATAGTCAAAATGGCTCCGAATCAAAATAACTCAATTTTGAAACATGTATATATCCATTTATGAAAACATGCACACACTCAAGAATAAAACATCATGTGCTCATATTTGAGTATGTCCATGTTTCAAAAATGAGTGTGAATTGACTTCTATGTGCTCAGTTTTGAGTATGTCCATGTTTCAATATTCTGAGTATTTCTGGTATTTCAGAATTGAAGTATTGGGTCGTCCTATTTGAAACAAAAAGATGCATAACAAAATGAAAACATCGATTTACTCAGATTTGAAAGTTTCATTCTCAGTGTACAGTGTAGCATGGCTAAAAAAGGTTGGGAACCCCTGTTATAGATACTTCAGAGAATAATTATGATGTGAGATAATATGTTTCCATAGAATATTTAAAAATTAAAATTGAATGATAGAAAAATATGAATGATCGCGAAGCACTGAAAAAATTTCTTTACAAATTTACAAATTGTTTTTTCTTCAAAATGTTAATGGGAAAATTCTTTTGCTACTTAAAATTGATTTTTAAACAAATTATTCTGTTACTTTTCAAACTGCGCTACTTTTTTCTTTTTTATACAATCAAAGTTGAGATAAGCATTCCATCGTGTCTGAAGGCTTCTTAATTAAAGTGTCAAAAACTGTTGTTTGAGAAAAAAAGGAAAGTGAAATGCAAAAATAAAGTATAAAAAAGTATATAGTACAGACACAACATAAAGTATAAAAAGAAAAGAGGAAGTAGAATTGCATAAAAGAATTAAAAATGTCTGCGAAACATCGATTAACTGCTATTTAATTCAGCTTTTTAGAACGGTAATGTGACATATATTAATTGTGTGAATGACTTTAATTAAAATAAGAAGCCTATAGTGCAGACAATGAGAAATAGATTTATAACTCTGAAGTAGTTAAAGTAATGGCGAAAGCGGATACTGATTTTTTTTTCGTATGTTTTAAAAGTAATAGTTTTGCTGTCATTCGAATATTTTTGTGTTTCAACAACAAATAGTATTATTTAGTTAAATGAATTTCAAGAATTTTTTATACAATTACCTATGGAATTGTTAGAGGCTTTTGTAAGCAATCTTTGAAAATATTTGTTGGTACGTTTTTCAGATTTTTCTTAATTAACTAAAGTTTTTAATTAAACAACATACGAACGGTAAATGCCAACCCTTCTGCGTCCAATTTTTCTTTCAATATCTACAATTTCCCATCCACGGGTCTTTAAACGATAGATTTGCAAAAGTTTCTGTTTGGAAAACTGTACATTGGGAGGCATCATTGCAATCAGTCGGAAACAGAAAGACAGATTAGCTTCAATCTCTGGAAACTATTGCGTCACAAGTAAATAAATTTTGAATATGCAAATTTTAGATATCAGTACTTAAATAAACCTTTAACACCGGTTGTCTATATACAATACAGCCTTTGTTTCTTTTAATTTTTTATATTAAATCTATGACTGTTAAAAGTTGGTTGAGTGGTGTATTTGTGTCTACATGGTTAAAAATGAAATATAAGAGTTTTTAGAAGGAATAAAAAGCAAGTGAAACGCGAAATGAAAGATAGTGAACAATTTTTTTATGAAAACATGTGCGGAAGAACTGGGTATGGATTATACTTTTTTAAAAACGTCGAACTTAATCATATGTGTTTTTTACGTGGATAACTGACTATGTTTTTAATGATAACTTTTAATATTTGTATGTTATTGACAATACAAATATATTTATTTTAAAGAAATGTAATGGTAATTAACAATAATAGCACTGTAAAAAAAAAGACACATTTATGCTACTACTGCTCTTTAAAAAATACGTGCTATTGATTGAGGAGTGGTAGAACTGAAAGAAGATTTAAGTTGTTTGAGTATTTTATTATTTTTATTTCATCACTTTGACTGCCTTTCATCACTAACCAAAAAGACACATTTATACTACTACTGCTCTTTAAAAATACGTGCTATTGATTGAGGAGTGGTAGAACTGAAATAAGATTTAAGTTGTTTGAGTATTTTATTATTTTTATTTCATCCCGGCTTTGCAGGGGTAGACAATGTAATTTTTTTATTACATTCGTTTTCCTGAATTTCGCGCTCCAACCTAAAACTGTTGCTGAGATACAGCGAAATGACCTAAAACTTTCGAATCCCACTTTATCCACCTTCGAGGGGGGGGGGGGGATTTCTAAATTCACTGAAATACGTGTTTAATCATTTGTTTAGTAGATTTGTTTTCCTGAATTTCGCGCACCTACATAAAACAGCTGCTGAGATATGGCGAAATGTCCTAAAATTTTCAAAACCACCCCCTTTAAAACCCTTCGGGGTTGAATTTCTAAAATCACTGAATTACATGTTTAATCATTTTTTAGTAGATCTGTTTTCCTGATTTTCGCGCTCCTACCTATAACTGCTGCAGAGGTATGACGAAATGATCTAAAACATTCGACCACCCCCCTTTAACCCCTCATAGTGTCTGAATGTCTAAAATCGCTGAAATATGTGTTTAAATATTTTTTAGTAGATTTCTTTTCATGATTTTCGCACTCCTACCTATAACTGCTGCTGAGATATGGCGAAATGACGTAAAACATTCGACCACCACCCTTTAACCCCCTCCGGGAGGGGAAATTCTAAAATCTCCAAAATACATGTTTAATCATGGTTTTAGTAGATTTGTTTTCTTGATTTTTGAGCTCTTAACTAAAATTGCTGCTGAGATACGGCAAAATGACCTAAAACCTTTGACCCCCCTTTAACCCCCTCCGGGAGGGGAATTTCTAAAATTGCTGAAATACATGTTTAATCATTTTTAGTAGATTTATTTTCCTGATTTTCGCGCTCCTACCTATAACTGCAGCTGAGATATGGCGAAATGACCTAAAACATTCGACCAAACCCCTTTAACCCCCTTCTGGGGGGAATTTCTAAAATCTCTGAAATAAGTGTTTAATCATTTTTTTAGTAGATTTGTTTTCTTGATTTTCGCGTTCCTACCTATAACTGCTGCTGAGATATGGCGAAATGACCTAAAACATTCGACCACCCCTCTTTAACCCCCTTCTGGAGGGAATTTCTAAAATCTCTGAAATAGGTGTTTAATCATTTTTTAGTAGATTTGTTTTCTGGAATTTCAAGCTCCTACCTATAACTGCTGCTGAGATATGGCAAAATGACCTAAAACATTCGACCACCCCCCTTTAACCCCCTTCTGGGTGGAATTTCTAAAATCGCTGAAATAGGTGTTTAATCATTTTTTTAGTCGATTTGTTTTCTGGAATTTCAAGCTCCTACCTATAACTGCAGCTGAGATATGGCGAAATGACCTAAAACATTCGACCACCCCCATTTAACCCCTTTCTGGGGGGAATTTCTGAAATCGCTGAAACATGTGTTTAATAATTTTTTTAGTAGATTTGTTTTCTGGAATTTCAAGCTCCTACCTATAACTGCTGTTGAGATATGGCAAAATGACCTAAAACACTCGAACCCCCCTTTAACACCCTTCGGGGGGGAATTTTCAAAAATCCCTTCTTATTGCTTGCCTAGGCCATAACAGCAATCTACAGTTCAAATTGCGTGACCCTGACTTTAGTAGTTTCGGCTGGTCGTTGATGAGTCACCCAGTCAGTCAGTCAGTCAGTCACCGTTTCCTCTTTATATAATAGTATAGATTATACATTTGCGTAATTTATTTCTTCTTTCTTACTCGTTTAGTTAGCTCTTAAATTAAAAAAAAATAGTTGTTTATAAACTTTTGGGACGCACTTTACCTAACTTAACCGCGAAGGGTAATTTGTAGAGGTCGGAGAGGATTTTTTAAATATGAAAAATCGTAACCATTTATGTGTATTTCTAGATCGCCCCAACAATATTACAGTTTAGTATACTGTAACAATTTTCGCAATTTTTAGTATTAATAAGTAACCGATCGCAAAATCCCATGTTAACTTATGGGAAAAATTAAATACGTGATTACTTAATTTCTAATATAAATATGAAAATACGGTTTTCACCATCAAAAAATAGAACTCAGATGCCGAAAATATCTATTTCAAAAAAAGTCTCTTTGAATTTCAAGTTAAAAAAAAACCTATAAATTTCTATTTGATGAAATTTTATCACCTTCTTAAAATACTTAAAATTTTAGAAGTCAATTTTTAAGTTAATGAATTAAAATGTTATTATTATGTTCTAAACTTATGTATAATTGAAAATGAAAATAATTAGAATGCACTTGGGAAATTTCAATGCGCTAAAGGCTAAATTAGATACCAACAACTGCCTATAATTTTGTTTCTGTTTTTGCTTTTTCGAAGATAAATAGCACTGCCTTGACCACACAATCATTCTTCTGAACCATTATTAATTTATGCGCTATAAAGTTCTGTCCATGACAATAAAAGGAAGAAAGAAGATATTTTTATTTTCGTTTTCCCCAATAATTCAGTGTTAGTAAGATGAATGGACTATAAAAATGCATCTCTTACGAAATGGAAAACAATTTTATTTTTGACCTAAAGTCGACAAACATTTTTAAATGGAAAAATGAACCTTTGGTTACGTAAAATAAGCTATTAAACATTTCTATTAAATCAATAACTTAAAACAGATTTTTTAGAAAATTAAATACTCAAGGTTTTTAGAAGTTTTATTTTTATTTAAAAAATTTATTTTACTCTTTGCATCATGTAATAACTGAAATTGTGCATAATGTATTTATTTAGTTTTAATCAATCTTTATCTTGTTACTTATTCTGCAGAAAAATAAACTTTAAACAGCTGTAGAAGTTTTACTTTCATTTCTAAATTTTGTTTTACACTTTTGTTTTACATTGGATGACCATGGAATTATTTTATGAAATCTTTTTGAAGTTCTAGATCTAACTGAAGAAATTTCTTTAATGTACAGTGTACCCGAAAAAAAGATTTATCCTGATTTCATATTGTTCTTACTCTTTACAGATTGCACTGATTTCGATTTTTCTTTTGCAGATTCGTTGGACCAATCGTCAAGTTTTTCTGTCTTTGCGATATTAATATGCAGATTCGTCACTAGGGGCACTGCTGCTGCTTAATCTGAAAACATGGCTTCTACACAAGAAAAGGCACAGTGTGTTGTGTGGCTGGCTGAAAGCAAATCAACAAAAAATGGTGCAAAGAAAGTTTCGAATTCGCTATGGAAATCAACAAACAGATGTGAAGTTGATAAAATGTCGGATGCAAAAGTTTTTAATAACAATTACAGTCGAAAAGGGTCGAAGTGCTAGGCGACAATTAACATCTGCAGAGGCTGTTTAAATCATTCGTGTAGCCTTCCAGGTATCACCAACGAAATCATTACGACGAGCTGAGTGTCAGCTCCAGGTACCGAAGAGAACAGTGCAGATATTATTAAGAAAGCGGTAAAAAATGTATGCATACAAGGTGCAGATTGTTCAGGAACTGAAACCACAGAACTACTATGCACGCGAGCAGTTTGCTATCAGCCTGTTTGATAAGTTAGATGACAATGCTGATTTTTTATAAAGGGTAGTGTTTTCCAACTAAGCAACATTTCACATCAATGGTTATTATAATAGACAAAATGCGCGAATTTGGGGATCCGGAAAGCCACTTACAGGCTACAGCTTAGACATTTTGCATGTGACTTGCGAAGCTCATATCGAGTGTTTTAAATAAAATTTGATCAACTTTTGTATGTCTGTGCTAAATATGATGCTTGTAAATAAAATAAGTAATAAAAGTATACGTAAGTTATTTTGCACTCAGTACGTGAGATATATACGGAGCCCTTTTATTCAAATATATATTGATGGCAAATAGGTAAGAAAAGATTTGCTTACCTTTTCATCGTTGGATTCATCAAGAGTATTTCCATAGTTATCCACTGAGCACCACCACTTTAACGAGATGAAAAAGATTATTATTAATTACACATAATATAATTTTATAGTGTGTATTCTTGTGTAAAGAAAGACTCCAGCAATTATGCTTGGAAACGAAATTTTTTTATAATTCTTGATTAGAACATAATATGAAATAAACTGAAATAAATGATGAGTGGGGAAACAGAATGCCCGCTTTTTCAATCACAACTTCATATTGAGAGAGTAACAATGATAAAAACTGAGGTACATGTAGATTCGTAGCCACAGACAGCGGGGAAAAATAGCTGATGCATCGAAATTGTCTGCGACAGTAAGAAAAAGATAGCCCAAAATTTCGTTTAATAAAAGTTCGTGTCAGGGTTTATACTGCACAACAATTTAAATCAGGTTAATCATTTTGAGAAGCCCTGTATTATCCGACCAAAAGATCTTATAAGCCAAGATTTTGAAGATTTTTCCCTCCCTATTTGTTCTCTGCAGATAAAGAAACTTCACGTTCAATCATTCTTCTGACCCGTTACAAGAATTTCCTTGCTGACCTTGTTCTATCCCTATAAAGGACAGCTTTGACCACAAAATGTTTCTAAATGCATGAATGACCAGTGATTAATTTATGACCTACAAGACTGTCCGTTAAATAAAATGTTAAAAGAAGAAATATTTATTTTCGCCTTTCTCAATAATTCAGATTTAATAAGATTAATAGATTTTTTTTTCTTAATAGAAATTATCGAGCAGAATTTTTTAGACTTCTTCATCATAACAGAAATCGAGAAACAAAATTAAGCATATAATTGATGTTCATTAAATTAACAATATTTATTTATCTATTATTCAATCATTAACTTACTATTGAAAATCCACAAAAAAGTTTTATTTCTCCTACAAGTTGTTGTCCATGTCTACAAAATGATTAAAAATAAAATATGTATTTCCATAATTCTCGATAATTTGGTGCTAACATCAATAGATTTCGATGCGAAAATAAATAAATCTTTTTAAAGATCTGTTATATTACTTATTTTTTTTTTGTGTGTGTATCGAACAAATACTGAATATTTCCAGGAAAATTTTTCAGTTATTTAATAAAACTAAAGATGTTCCATTTTGCATATTATACGAAACAACATTTTTATCGCTAATATTTTTTTTCCATTTCTTATTATTTTTTTTTTGAAGATTCATAGTCAGCATTGAAAACACAATTATTAATCAGGGATTCATTTACGCCATTCAAGGCCCTGTCAATGTCAATAAAATGCTAAAAGAAGGAACTTTGCGCCGTCTCTTAAAAAAATTTAGCGTTATTAAGAAGAGCATACTTTTATTTTTATAATTTACATTGTGGAAAACAAATTTTAGGACATCTATATCAAAGTAAAAGCTAGTAAATTTCTTTCATAAAGTTTAATATCTAAAAATATCAAAAATTATTTATACTTTAATCATATTTTGAATTGTTATTTTATTTTCCAGAAAAATAAATTCCTAGTATTTTTAAAACTGCATTTAAAAAATATATATTGTCTATGTTCTTACTTTACATCAAATAAATACTGAAGTTTTCGATGAAAAAATTTTAATCTATTTAAACTAACTAAAATAATTATATATAATATCAGATTTACGTTACCAGATCGCATCAAGGGACTAGTGAGAGGGTTTAAAGAAATTTTCTGAGTTCTTGATTGAAGCAAAAGTCAGTAAATGTTTTTATGAAGTTATTGTTTGATATGTAAAATTAAAAACAAATATTTAAATTATATTTATCCATTAAATTGTCTATCACTATTTATTCAGGAGAAGGATCTTTCATATCTTTACATACTCTATTTTTAGTTTAAAACTCCTTTTCTACTATTTGTTTACATTGAATGACTACTGAAATTTTCCATAAAGGCTTTTCAAATATTTAATTCAAATTTGAGTAGTTTTTAGGTATCCCTGGGTATTTTTTGGTATATTAAATAGTTTCAAGTAACAGATATAATAACCGACCATCGTGGAACCGGCGGAACTGCGCCCCTCTTCAAGATTGAGACTGTTGGGATGGAGTTAGCCCCAGGCACGAAAGTTCCCACCTGTTAAATATAAAAGCGCTTTTCGTCAAGTTAAAGTCATCGACCAGCAAATTTGGAACGCTTTTTTTTTGGCGAACTCGTTAAGCGTGTCATCAGGAAAAAGTTACAGAATCACATTCGTATGCCTAAACAGTTTGGTGTCCGGCCCAATCACTCATCACAACGCCAGCTGCTTCGTTTTGTAGAATTTCTCAGTGAAAAGGTCAACATGAAAATGTCAGCTGCTGCCATCTTTTTAAACTTCGCAAAGGCATCCGAGAAAGTCTGGCACGAGGGCTTTATGTACAAATTAATTCGGAATAAATTCCATGCTGTATTCATACATTTAAACATAGTTCTACCTTTGCGATAGCACTTTCCGCGTACATATAAACAGCATTCTTTCCGTTAACTTCTTAAGTATAAGTGGCATTTTTCAAGGAAGCTCCTTTGGTCTTTCCTCTTTAATTGACTTTTTAAAGACATTCCACGATCATTATATATTTAACGATCATTATACACTTACACTTTATGTGGAGGACACATACATCTGCACACGACCTATACACACTATACAAAAACATACAAACCTGCATCGCTGCATCGCTGCATTCATGAAATGTTGCAATCTATGGTGCGTGAAAATAAATCAAAATAAAACAGCTGATGTTTATTTTTCCAAAAATGTTCTTATCCCAAAGGAATAACTACCTATAACATTACTATTTCTTGGTTTGATAGTGCTAAGTATCTGGAGGATATCTTTCACTGAAGATTGCCTGAAAAAAATATCCTAACCGTCACACAGTGGGGCGTTTTGATGATCTAGGTGGCCAAAATTCATTTTTTCCGATATTCTCGGAAATTAACAAGATCGTATATTATGGTAGCTGAATATCTCTTTTGTCGAAATCCGTACGATTTCTGTCGAAAAAATTCGTGGAGTCGATTAACTACGATCGTAAAGAAGACATTTGTGCAATTGGTTTGAAGGTGTTTCAACGGTTGCATTTATTTCCCTATGTTCGAAAGCCCGTTTAAACTGCTGTTTAATGTTCAGCTGTTTAAAGTGAAAAAACGAGTTTACTGAAAATATATTACACATTTGCCAATGTAACATTTAACCTATTGTTGTTTGAAAATAAGCGCCATTAAACCAGTTTAAGTGCTCTTTTCAGAAATTGTGTTTTTGGATGATCCATGTTGTTGTTTACAAACTTTATCTTGAATTTTAATGCAGTATTAAGCATTATTAGGCAATAATTTTTTTTAAAAAATGAAATTGTCATTCCTAAAGTAATGGAAATTTAAGAAAACTCCTACGAAAGATTGCGAATCATAAAGTTTTTATTAATAAACCAGCGTTATATTAATTTTCAGTGTATTTATTATATTTAGTTAAAATCTTGCAAATCAATTTTAAACGACTTTTAATTATCCGATTGATCTGAAACTTTGAATTCATGTGTAGTTTTAATGATAATACAATACTAATATAATTTGACGAGCGTAGAAGTTATATTGCTTCTACAGGGTTACACAAAAGTGTAATTTATATCTTGCAAGTTAATTTTAAACCACTTCCAATTATTCGATTAATCGAAAACTTTCAATACATGCGTAGTTTCAATGAAAATACAATATTATTGTAATCTGAGGAAAGTAGAAGTTACACTCTTTCTACAGGGCTACACAAAAGTTTAGTTGAAATCTTGCAAATCAATTTTAATTCACTTTTAACTATCGGATTGAGCTGGAACTTGGCTTACATGTGTATTTTAGATGATAATTTAATTATATTATAATTTGAGGAACGTAACAATTATGCATTTTTTACAGAGCCACACAAAAGACTGCGGAAAATTTGTTATTGATAAACACAAATTTTAATTCAATTTCGACAAAATTAATCTAGATTATCGAGATGCACAATACCATCTTATAAATTGAAAATAAAGTGCGCAGCAGTTATATTTCTTTTAAAGGCCACACAAATAATTCGCATACATCACCGTCTATAAGCAAAAACTTTATTTCAAATTCAATAAAATTTATATAGGTTATTGATTTACGCAACAGCATTTTTTCAACTGAAAATATTTTGAGTAGCATTTATATTTTTTTACAGAGTCACACAAAACATAAAAGCTTATTTTTTAAAATATGTTTTTATTTTTAAACTTTTATTTTTCAGGATGACTGCACAAATTTCTTGAAAATCTGTTGTTGACTTATGGGTTGCAAACCCAAAGGAAAGCAATTTTGAAGCTGTCCTTTCATTTTTGTTGAAAAAACTGGGGAATCCTCAGTTAAGGAAGACCCAAACCCCATTTTCAGCAAAAGTTCAAACAAATTTTTATTTCAGAAAACGATAATGTACATATTTGCGAATGTCCATGCAAAATTTCAGAACTAGGAGACACTTGAAACAGGTAGTAAATGAGCTTTTTTAATTGTATTCACCAGAGTTTAAAGGGCTAGCTACCATTTAAAAAGCTCATACAGCTTTGTTTACTTTTATATTACACTACCATAAAGTTAGGTACAGTTAATAACATTTTAATTTTAGTATGATTAATGAAAGAAGAATACATAAAAATAAGAAAATTACAAATAATATGAAATTTTACACATTTTTTGTAAAAACGAATAATTTTCTTCGAAAACGAAATTGGCAGCAAAAATTTTTGTGTTCAATATAAAAAATAGTCTTGGTATATTAGAAATTAATATAAAAAATAGTTTCAACACGAAGTAAGTTTTGTTTTACTAATTTCTGTTGTATTTTATAATTTTTTTTCATATATATATATATATATATATATATATATATATATATATATATATATATATTATGGCCTAAGTTTAATGTACTAAGGTTCAATGGTAAAATAATTTAGAAACAAAGTGTTTATATTTTTAGAATCTTGAAAATTTTTGCAACAAACGTAATGGGAGATATATTTTTTTAATGTTTCTAAAAATTGTATATAAATTTGTAAACATCAAAATTATAACGATTTTAAAGAAATGTACCTAGTGTAATTAAATTTTTACCCCAAGATAATTAAAAAAATATATCTCCCTAGGTCTTTACCATATACTATAACACTATTTAAGAAATATTAGTTATACTAAAATATTGAAAATTAAATGAGGAGTAGTATTTTTAAAAAGTGTAATTTTCTTCGAAGACAAAACTGGCTACATTTTTTTTATATTGTGTTCAATATATAAAGTTTTTCTTAAAATATAGTCTTGATATATTAGAAATCAATATAAAAAATAGTTTCAACATGAAACAAGTTTTTTTTACTACTTTCTCTTGTATATTATACTTTAAATGCGTTTTCCTGAAAATGATTTTTTTCATATTTTGCCTAAGTTCAAAGGCTCAGTAGTAAAATAATTTAGAAACAAAGTTTTTGTATTTTTGGAATCTTAAAAACATTTTCAACAAAAGTAAGTAGAGATATGTTTTAAAAATATTTCTGAAAATTTTACATAAATTGGTAAACATGAAAATTATAATGATTTTAAGGAAATTTCCATGCGTAATTTAATTGTTTTTTTTTCAAGCTCATATAAAAATATCTCTCCCTAAGTCTTTTCCATATACCATAACACTATTTAAGAAATTTTAGTAATACCAAAATATTGAAAATTGAATGAGGAGTAGTAATTTTAAAAACTGTATATTTCGACGAGAAAAAATCGTAAAAACCCCCATAAAAAATATACTTTTTAATAAAAAATAGATTTTTTGCTGATTATTCCTTACAAAAGGATTCTTAAATAGTACACCAAAATTCATTACTTTAAAATCAATAATAAAAATTTTGGGTTTTTTCTTCCGGGTCTCCCTTAACTGAAGACATTTTTAAGAACCTGAAATCACATGCCCGGACATTTTGTTTAAAAAAAAAAAAAATGGTCTAAATCGGAAAGAAATAGACAACGTTTTTATCAATACAATTCCGCCTGGTTTCAGGGAACCATACACCTACCGGATTACGTTATTAAAATATTACGTTAAAAACGCCTTAACTAAATGTCGCTTTAAATAAAATCGTCTTAAATAAAAGCCACCCTGGTACCCAGTGAAACCTTATTATTATTATTTTAATTATTATTTAATCATTAAGTTATATTAACTTAGAGTGTTAGGTATGTATGTTTAGATCAAATCTTGCTAGTCAATTTTAAACCACTTTTAATTATCCGATTAAGCTGAAACTTTGAATACATGGTAGTTTCCATGACACTACAATATTATAATATAAATAAATAATAATAAATAATAATAATACAAATAATAATGATAAAAATATAAATAATAATAATAATATAAATAATAATGATAATAATGATACTATAAATAATAATAATAATAATCATAATAATACAAATAATAATGATAAAAATATAAATAATAATAATAATAATAATAATAATAATAATTAAATAAACCAAATATTTATCACTGTTTGAGCATTTTATTAGTGATACATTCGAAAAACCAGCAAAACCTAATTAAACTACAACGCAATAATTTTGTCCACCTAGATCGTCAAAACGCCTCACTGTGCGTCAGTGGGAAAGACGTCAGACCTTCTATAGCTCTTAATCCTCTCGTAAATAGTCGATATATATCTATAGCAAACTTCTTTATAATACTTACTATGACTTATGCATGTCCAATCTGGGGCATCTCCTGCAAAACAAGTATGGACAATCTCAGTTAACTCCGCAATTTTTATTCATAAAGGTTAGGATTGTTTACCGTTAACTAAAATATTCTACACTACTGGCCATCCAAAATGCTACACCATGAAGGAATGCAAATAACAGAATGATATTTATTGGACAAATACATTATAATGGGAAGGACAGGTGATTACATTTTCAGAAAAGTTGGAGATATAGATCCTGAGAAAACACTACCCAAAGCTCACACCTCTGGCCACAATAATAGCATTTATCTGCCTAGGCATGAAGTCGAACAGAGATTGGATGTCAAGTACGGGTACATCAGTCCATGCAGCTTCAATACTATGCCACAGTTCATCAACTGTAGTGACGGGCTTGTCGCTAAGAAGCCATTGACAAGATATTTTCAATTGGTGAGAAATCCGGAGAACGTTCCGGCCAGGGCAACAGTCGAACATGTCCTGTATCAAGGAAGGTCAGGATAGTACGAACAACATGCGGTCGTGCATTGTCCTGCTAAACCGTAGAGTTGTGAAGGCATCGAAAATAAGGCAGAACCATGGGCCGTAACACATCAGAAATGTAACGGCTGCTGTTGAAATTACCGGCAGTGCGAGCAAGAGGTTACCGAGACGTGTATCCAATGACACTTCATACCGTCACTCCAGGTGATATGAGAGTATGACGATTCGAATGCAAGCTGGCAATGTGCATTTTCCACAATGCCGCCAAACATAACTGCTGGCATCATGATGCTGTATATGACGCAGGAATTGCGTCTCACGTCGTCTTTGATGAATCCAAGCTCTGTATGCAGCATCATGATGCCAACATCCAATTAATATATTTTTCTTTTTTTACGTTTTCATTATTTTAGTCTCTTAAATTTCTACCCCTCTTACTTATTAACGTTACTGTTATACCCTAATTTTACTTGCGTTGTCTTTTCACTATCATTAAACTATGTACAGTAGTTACTATAACTACAGATAAACATTATTCCAATAGCTCCATCTATTAGAGAGACATCTCACTCTTAGACTGAGTGTAAAACTGATTGCAATTCGGAAGCCCCTGAAATCGGTCTGAGACTGTTCGGCATGGAAACTTACTTGAATGTATTTCTAAAAAACATTTCTGGTTCTGTACATGTTTAATCTGAGAAAAAATAGTCTTTGAAACTTCTTTATCACAGCAAAAGTCAAAGTTTTTTTCAGAGGAATGTATACTTAATAAAAATTTAGCAATAATTATTTATTTTTAATTAATTATTACCTTATTCCCATTCCATAAAAACAAACAAATAACAATTTTAGAATTTCTATTGTTATTTCTAAATTTATTTTACTCGAATGTATTACACTGGATATTCATTGACTATTTTCCATGAAATATTTTTCATCTATTTAATATAACTGAAGAGATTAATTTATGTATACTCTGATCAACAAATATAACAAACAAACATCTTCATCGCCAAGAATTCTTTCGAAATCTTTGTTTTATCAAAGGTAAAGAGGCCTTGACCACACAATCATTCCTCTGAACCGTGATTAATTTATGTTCTACAAGGCTGTGTCCATGTCAATAAAATGCTAAAGAAAAGAATTTTTATTATCGTCGTTGTCAATAATTCAGCGTCAAAAAGATCATTAGACTCTGATATTTATTGCTTGCTTAGTGGGAAAAAAATCAGACTTTTTTTTTTGTTTATCGAAGTGGAAGTTGAAAAAATTATTTAGAAAAATGTAATTTATGATAAGTATATTAAAATATAATTATGCTTTACCATTCACTCACTAATTTGTCATTTATTCTCCACAAAGACAAATATTTAACATTTTTTAGAAATTTTATTTTAATTTCTATATTTATTTTATACTAAAATATTACACTAAATAAACACTAGAATGAAAGCTTTTTTCATCAGAACAAATTGCTTTAATGTAATCTATGATCAAGAAATATAGTAAACGGACATTTTTATCGTAAAAGAAAAACGTAAACGTTCGCGGCTATGCGTAAATATTCAGAAACATAGATTTTTTGATAAGCCTGTATGAAACTAGGCTGTGTGAACAAACAGTTGATTATTTTCTAATTAGACTAAAATTGCATAACTTCATTGCATTTACCCTGAAAAAAAAAATCAAACTGAATAGCAAACAATTGATCATTTTCCATGAGCCTAAAAAGGCATAGGCTCATTGGAATAATCTAGAAAAATATCAGGCTGATTAGAAAATAGAAGATTATTCTGCAATTAGATTAGTTCTTTGCAAACAGCCGGATTTCAGAACAATAGCTTACGATATATAGGGTGTTCCAAAATCGACCGAAATATTAAGAGGGGTGATAGAAGGCATCAAGAGGATCAAAACTTACCATAGAAAATAGGGTCGCAAACCACGTTATGTGGGAGATAATCGCAAAAATATTTATAAAGGGTGTTTCGTCGAGTGAAACAAAAATGGGCAATAACGAATATTAAAAAAAAAACATTCTATTTGACGTAAAGCATGATTACAATGCATTACAGCTCTATGTTAGAAAGGAGACTTCAAGCCATTTTCATAGTAATATGTTTTAATGCGTCCGGCAATTCTTCGTCCGGCGGTGTTGGCTGTGCAATGACCTTCGTGACCGCAACTTCGAACAATTTCTATAAAAATGTGTCATCCTTTCCGACGTTGAACTGCAATGCATTGAAATAATGCAAAAATATTTTTTCCTACTTATTATGGGCTCTCTTTGTTCCACTCGACGTCACTCCCTTCATAACTATTTTTGCGATTTATCCCCCTAAACGTGGTTTGCGACCAGTTATAAAGTAATTCTTCATCCTCTTGATACCTTCTATCACCCCTCTTAATTTGTCGGTCGAATTTTGCAACACTCTGGGTATATCTTAATAGTTGGGGCTTCTACGCTCCGTTATTCACGATTTCTGTGATAGCTACATCTCAGCATTTACGAGACATCATATGACAAAATTTCGCATTTTGTTAGACCTTAACATAAACTGGTATTGATTAGGTTTCGATGCATCTTGTTCTTCAGGTAGCGCTGCGGTGCTGTGCTTTACATGATTTTTGTGATAACTATATTTCAACCTTTATGGGTTGAAATTTCTCCAAATTTAACATGTAACATATATATTAAAATTTATGTTCATTCAATTTATGTTTTGCTGACTCAACATATTTGAATACCCAAATAGGGGCTCACTTGAAGTAGGTTTTTCTAGTAACTGATCTTTGTAACTCCCAGTTAAATTTAAAGAATGGACTTTACTGTCTAATTGTTGTTGTGAAACCGCAGTATTTAAATTAATATATAATAATAATATATAAGAAAGTTTTGTGATGGACACAGCATACTGGTTTTTCATGGGAAGCCTTAACTTCATCAATTTTTGTTGAACAGAGTATTGGTAGAAATATGATGTATTTAATTTTACTAAAAACGTTTGGCACATATACATAGCAATCGCTAACTGATTTTAATTGGTTTTGTTTCATTCCTATAATTTTTCATCCCGCTATATTTATGTATTATATAATACAAAAATATGTATATAATACATATGTATATGTCTAAATTAACGCACAGGTATAATAAATATAATTTAGTGCCAATAAAATGCAAATTTAAGGAATTTTTATTTTCGCATTTTTCAATAATTCATCATTAGTAAGTTCAGTCTCTCATTTTAATTTTTGGCTGAATAGACATTGATTTTTCGAACTTCTTTATCGAAGGAAAAAATATTAACTTAACTGTTGTTCATTAAATTATCAATATTTATTTATTTTTTATTCAATTATTAACATACTACTCAATCTTTTCATTTGTTTTTCTTCTTTTCACATGTCCATATCAATAACATGTTTGGAGATGCATTTTTTATTTTTGTATTTCTTAATAGTTCGATGTTAGTATAAGATCAATAGATTTTCATATTTATGGTTTATGTTATGTAAAATATTTTTTTCTAATTTTTAGAAGGAAATGAAAACAAACAATAAAAAATTCTTTTGTAGGATCGATTTTTTGTTAAGTAACGTGGGCAATGTGTTTTAATAATATATTCAACCATTAACTTCTTACTCATTCACGACAAACAGGAATTCTTAACACTATTAGAAATCAGAAATATTGTTTTTGTTTATAAATTTATTTTGTGCTATAGGTTAATATAGAAAAATCACTGATTTATTTTCTAAAAGTTTTTCATCTAATTAATCTCACTAAAGGAATTACTTTTATGTGTAGTCTCTGACCAACAAATATAATAAACCAATATCTTTATTGTAAGGAACTTCCTTTCTTCCATTATTTTTTTGCAGCTAAAGAGGACAGATGTTTTTCGATTATTTTTCTGAATCGTGATTAATTTATGTTTATATTATATATTATATATTATGTCATTAATTACAAATCAATAATTTATCGTAAGTAAAATCACAAAAATTTGTACAATAATTCAATTATTCGGTCAAAAAAAAAAAAAAAAAAAAAAAAAAAAAAAAAAAAAAAAAAACAAGTTGGAAATTGCACGTCAAACGTGACAAATGAGGTGCGTTCGTACTATAGCTAGTTATATAAATATTCAGATATTGATGATTTTTAATTCTGTGAAATGAATTATATCGTCTGCAGATTCATTTCTGTAATAAAATAAGTATCTCGGTCGCTTGACGATTAAACTTCGGAAGCTCCTATAATAAGAAAGCACCGATTAAAAAAAAATCAAATTTCTTAATAAATATTTTTATTAATATCTCCTAAAGTTTTAATTCGATTTTTATAAAATTTGAAATGTCTCGACAAAATTCTGCAAAGATAATATATCTTAAATTTCAAACCATTCGGTTGGGTAGTTTTTGCGTTGTTAGATGCGGACGGACGGACAGACGGACGGACCAAGCGACGACAATAGGTGCTACGTATTTATATACTTACAAACGCACCTAAAAACGAACTACTTATAGGGAAATGAACACAGAGGCAAACAAAATTAACCTTTCGATTGGTAGTTATGTATTATTTAAATGCATGTTCAAAAAAGTATCTTAGGAAGCCGTCTTCATTCAGAAATTGTACCAAATTTATAAATCTCCGATAAGAACATCTAATTTTGACATTATATTTAGCATTTGTGGTAAATTTTACTATGGAATACCAAACTGAAACTCAATCGTTCTGGTGATTTAGGAATTATTTTGGTTTAAAGTTTGGAACTCCTAGCGTTAAATTCGTTTTTAATCATTGCAAAACAGATTAGAATGCGGGTATATATTTTTAAGCATAAATCAAAAACTACTTGCCGGAATGAAATGTAATTTTTTATTCGCGTATTTGAAGTTTCTAACAATCGATTTTTGTTAAAAGATATAAGTTGTACTCATGCATAATTTTTTTAATGAGAAATTAATTTTTAGAAACTTTAAATATACGATTCCTAAATTATAGCTTATTACGCAAAGTAGTTTTTGAATTATGTATAGAAACAATACGTATTGCAATCTGTTTTCAGCAATTAAAAATGAAATGTTGCTTAATTATATAAGAAGCCCCTCGTTATCATTAATTTTATCATTTATCAAGTTTATGTTCAAAAAGAGTTTTGTGAGAGTAGTTTATTTATTATTTTGGGTCTTGAAAATATCACAGTTGTGCGTTCGAAACATGTTGATCTCTATATAAAAGGTTTCTGTAAACTGTTATGTGTTGTGTTTCATCACTTTTAGCATAATCATTATTTCAATTAAAAATAAGTTTAACATTAAAATTCCAAATTTTAAACCTGCATAATTACTAAACTACTTGAGCGTAAGATTTACCTTTTGTTATTCCAATGTAAAATTTACCAAAAAGACAAATTCGATGTAAAAATTAGATGTTTGTTTTGAAGATAAGCAAATTGGATATAATTTCTGTATGAAGACAGCATTTTAAGCTTATTTTTTACCTTAAATTTAAAGAAGACATAATTGTTAATGGAATGTCTTTTTTCGTTTTTCTTTTACATCTATTTTCCTAAAAAATAGACAGGACAGGAGGCTATTTTTTGATGGTATATTCTTTTTTTTAAGTAAAATTAGAAATATATATTTATTGTTCAATTCATTGAATTTTCACCCTCATTTTTCCAAAAAAAAAAGTTATCTTAACATTTAAAGAAATTTTATTTATATTTAAAAATTTATTTTACTTTCTTTCTTTACCTCGAAAAATCAAAGAATATTCTCATTATTTATCCATTTATTTTTATGTACTCATTAGCATTATAAACATCACAATGAAATTTTAATAACTGTATAAACTCAATTTTTTCTAAATTTCTTTACACTGTTTCTTTGCAATAAACAATCCCTAAATTTTTCAATGAAAGCATTTCACATATTCAATCTATGTAAATTAATTTTATGCAATCTCTAATCAACATATTTAATAAACCAACGTCTTCATCCCCAAGTATTTTCTTTCATCTTTTGTTTTATTGAAGGTAAAGAGGCAGTCTTGAACACAATCATTCTACTGACCTGTGATTAATTTATGTCGTATGATGCTATCCATGTAAGACAAGGCTTAAAAAATAGTCGATCTCAACAATTCAGCGTTTATAAGATCAATAGAATTTTATATGAATTGCTTCAATAATAGCAATTCGTTTTTCTGAATTCTTCATTGAAGAGGGATTTAAAAGAAATGTTTTAGAGTGTAATTGTTTTTCTTTAAATGTAGAATATTTATTTATTCATTATTTAATCATTAACGTATTAATAATTAACATTCAATATCCTCCAAGTACTTATAACTTGCATGGGTTTGTCAATGTCAGTAAAATGCTTAAATATAAACATTTATTTTCATATTTTACAATAATTCAGTATTAATCAAAGCATTAATTTTATATATTTATTGACTATTTAATGGAAATTAGACTATTTGAGTTAAATATCGAAATGGAATTCGAAAACAAACAGTATGTAATTTTTATACATTAAATTAGCAATGTTTATTTATTTTTTATTAATTTATTAATTTATCATTAAATCTGCACCAAGAGCACTTAAAAAGAATATTGGGTACTAAACTTAATTTTAAAGCATTAAAAAAATATTGCGTAAGTAGCACCGGCAGTTGTCAGGCTTTACGGCAGCTAATGGCATATGGAGATCCTACCATTACGCTTTAAGAATCAGTATCTCTTATTTAGTTGAAGGGAAAACAACAGACGTATTTTGTGCATTGAAACTGCCGTGTTTTGTGCTTTGAAGATGTAATGTTTCGCCAACGAAACGCAATGTGCAGGAATTATTAGATTTTTGTTTCCATTTGAAGAAACCGACAGCTGAAAGTTGTCGTTTGCTGACCGAAGCTTATGGGGATTATGTTCCATCGATTTCAACGTGTGAGTACTGGTTTCGACGATTCAAAGATGTCAATTTTGATTTTAACGATAAAGAACCCCCTGGCCAACTGAAGTAGTTTGCAGACTCAGAATTGGAGGCATTGCTGAACGCAGATTACTGTCAAAAGCTTAATGACCGCCTCAAAACGTTTGAAGTCGATGGATTTGGTTCAAAAGCAAGACAATTGAGTGTTATACCAACTGAAGCCAAGAGATATCGAAATGCGTTTTTACACATCAGAATTGTTGCTTCAACAGCAAAGAGTGGAAAGTCTTTTACATCCTAGCGTCACTAAGGGATGAAAAATAGATACTTTACAACAATTTGAAGCGCTCAAAATGATGGTGGAAGCCAGCACGTGCACAACCATTCACTTTAACAGCAAAGCCATCGTTCTAAGGTTAACTCTGTATTTGGTGGGATTAGAATGGGTTAGTCTATTTAGAGCTACTTAAACCTTGTCTAACTATTACTGAGGATCGTTGCCAACTGCAATTAGTACAGTCGAACCCTGAATTGAAAGCAGAACGACTGGAATACACCAAAAGGCACGACATGACGATTTTCCAGCACAACGATTGGCTCCATGTCTCAAGAACGGTTCATCCCCCCGGGATTGCACTTATACTCAAAAGCAAAATGTGGGATTCCATGCCTCTGTGTGGAGAACGGTGAAGGAGACTCTAGAGATTCTGGTTTTCGAAGTGCTGCTCCACCTAATTTTTCCCCCAGTTCTTGCTCCTTCAGATTACCACTTGTTTCGATTCATGCAGAATCACCTTTCTGACAAGCACCGCAGTTTTTTTGAAGATATTCAAAAGTGGTTCTATTCTTGAATAGCCTCACAAATGGTTCGTTCTTCTGCTGAGAAATCCATCTTTTACCCGAAAGATAGGAAAAAGTTGTAGCTAATGATGGCCACTATTTTAAATAACAGTTACTTATCACTTTGTTTTATAATAAACATTCATCAAAAACCCTTTAAAAGTATGTTTAGCACCCAATATTTTGTCCAACAAGCACTTGTCAATAAAATGCTTAGAAATGAAATTTTTATTTTCGGTGTTAGTAAGTTCAATAACATTTGATATTTAGGGCTTACTGTATCCAAAACATTTTATAGGAGGAGTGAAGAGATTTAAAAGTCTGAACAAAAATAAATTCTTAACATTTTTAGAAATTCACGTTTTAGGAATTTGTTTATAAATTTATTTTGCCCTATATGTTTACATTTCAAAATAACAGAATTGTTCTACGAAAGGTTTTGACTCAATTAATTTTACGTCAGAAATCATTTTTTCCTAATCCCAAATTATCAGAAGTAATGAAAATAATATTCATCGTCACGAGTTTCTCTTCTACAATTGTCTTATTGAAGTTAAAAAATACAGCTTTATCACACAATAATGTGTATTTTCATCGGTTGGCCAATTCCCATTCCTTAACTTTGGTACATTCAAGACCAGGCCTGAATTAAACAAATTGGAGTAAGTTTCTCTTTTGATTGGGAGATTAAAAAGTTTGCGATGCTTGTGATAATTTAACAAATTTGGAGTTGACAATAATATGAATGCATTATGGGCCGGATATCGAACCCAGAACATCAAGCATTAATTGCCAATGCTCTGCTTATTGAACTATCTGGAAAGACAATCGGCAGACACATATCGCTTTGACAATTTTTTGGCCATAGCATTTAGCTTGTAATCTGAAACAGCTCAACGGCATAAACCACTGGAAATGAAACTACATTGAATACATTAATTGACATTTATCTTTTAAAAAAGAGCTAATGCAATAATGATGTCTTATGTAACTGTAAATTGTTCTAATGCTTATTGTTTCTCCTCTTGCAATACCTAGAATATTTCTTGAAGCATCTAACTTTCATAGAATGTACGTTTTTGGAAATAGAAATTACATTCATATTTATTACACTAATTGATATTATTTACTGTATATCCAGCCGTATAACGCGTACTTTTGCAACAAGGAAATTGATTAATTTACAGGTGTGCGTTACATTCCTTGTGTAAAAGTCAAAGCTTAAAAATTAAGCATGCGAATTGATATTTCTATATTAACGAACAAGAGAAGGAGACGCGATTAGTTAAATGAACAAGAGTACGATTCCAAACGCTTTGTGGCGATTCAAGCAGATAGTCTGGGCAATAGCGCATGTCCTCATTTTGCATTTGCTTATTTGCATTATTTTTGTACTGGTTATTATCTTTTTTATTGCTCTTTATTGTATTTATTATGATGTATGCGTCATGAAAGTTTCTTTGAAAAAAAAAGGTATGCACGTAATAAGGCGAATATATCTAGAAATAGAAAAATATATTATCAAATTTTAGTTTTGTCACAGCATATCCCCACTTTGTGTCATTAAGCCCCATTCAACAAACCATCTCAAATTGTAGTAGCGTGTTATGCAGCGAAGGGGGATATACACCGGGATATGCAGTAAGTCACTTTAGTGGCTTTAAAAACAGTGAAATATTTTCCTTTGTAGCTGGCTGGTTTAAAATATGTCCATTTATAATATGTATTACTGACAATGCAAAACTTTAATATATATATACTAAAATAAAAAATGAGAATAAAATATAAAAATAAATAATAAAGGTATAAAAAAATGAAAAAAATAAAAATAAAACATATTTATACAGAAATATGTGTTAAAATGGATCAGAGGTCGTCGTCTGAAGATATTTGTGAGTGAAAATTATTTCTAAAAATTACTTTCTCTATAAATTTCATTAATAGGGATATCCTGTTCATGAGCACAGAACGTTCATAAATATATTTAACATGATAGTATACTGTCAGAGGACAATCTAGAACATAGAAATCCCCTACACAAGGAAGTGAATCACGTTTTCTATGTCGTAAATGTATTTCTGGAAAAGATAACGATTATCTAAAGTAAATTCAATGGAAGTACTTGGTGATAGACTATGTATGTAGTATTCTGTGTGCTCATTCTACCATCATTGATGAAAGTCTCTTTTTAATTTCTGTTTTAAGTGACCCTTTAAACCAACATCCACACCATCAAGAAAAGTTGCTCTCTTTATTTTATCGACGGTAAATAGGACATCCCTGACCGCACTATCATTCTTCTGATCAGCGATTAATTTATGTCTTACAAGGCTCTGTCCATAAAAATAAATTGGTAAAGAAAGGGATTTTTATTTTCGACCTTCTGAATAATTCAGTGTAAGGAAGATCAGTAGATTCTTATATTTATCGCTTGTTTAATAGCGATATATATAATATACATATAAACAATATACACACGCACACACACACACACACACACACACACATATATATATATATATATATATATATATATATATATATATATATATATATATATATAAACTTCCGAAATCTTTATCGAAATAAAAAACGAAAAATATATTAATATTGTTTATGATTAATATATCGTTTGTTAAGTAAATTTGTTAATAATTATTCTCATACCTCCAATGATTAATTTGTCATCTATTCTTGCAAAAATAAATTCTTAATGTATTTAGAAATTCTATTTTTAATTTCTTAATTTATTTTATACCGATGCTTCTTACTGAATAATAAATGACTGTTTCTTTGCAAACTTTTTCAAGAACTGACTGAAGAAATTATGAGAAATTATATTTGTGTATTTTTCGATCAGCAGAACTAATAAAACAACATCATCATTGCCAAGAATTTTTCTCTTTCTTTTGTTTTATTGCAGGTCACGAGGTTAGACTTAAATACAAAATCATTCTTTTGATACGTGATTTCTTTATAACACACAATGTCCTGTTCATGCTAATAAAATGCTAAAGGATAGAATTTTCATTTCCACCTTTCTCAATAATTCAGCATTATGATGACCAATAAACTTTTTTCATAATTATCGTTTAGATAATGGATAATAATTTTTATGATTTCTTCATCGAAGTGAAAGTCATGAAATATATTATATAAAAGATTTATGGTTTGATATATAAAATTCAGAACAGTTATTTATATTTTACTCAATTATTAAAGTGTAACTCATTATCAAGAAAATGAGTTCTTAATATCTTTAGAAATTTCTACACTGTTATAATTTTCTAGCAAACTGTCCAGTCATTCAACTGTTTTAAAGAAAACTGTTACATAACCGTGATTTAACTCCATTCTGACAATAATATGTTCAAATACGCTTCGTAATATGGTCAAGTAACCCTTATCCTTTAAAACGGAAAAACGACTGGGCAGTATGTTGCAGATTTTTAACAGTGTATGTTTATTTTAAAATGGATTCTGCACTGTTGTTTTACATTGAAGAAATATTAAAGTTTTAATATCTTTAGAAACTCTACACTGGTATAATTCTCCAGCAAACTGTATTGTCATTCGACCGTTTTAATAAAAAACGGTTACATAACCGTGATTTAACTCCATTCTGACAATAATATGTTCAGGTACGCTTCGTAATATGGTCAAGTAACCCTTATCCTCAAACACGGAAGAATGACTGGACAATTTGCTGCAGATTTTTTACAGTGTGTGTTTAAATCTATTTTAATTCCTGGAAATTTTTCCTTAGAAAATTTCTCACGCCTTGCATTTATAATATTTCAAATTGCCTTAAAATCAATTGAATTTTGAAATATTAGTGTGTGTTTATTCTAAAATGTATTCTGCACTGTTGATTGACATTGAAGAAATATTGAATTTGTTAGTGAAACGTTTTTTCAACTCTTTAAACAAACTAAACAAATTGCTTTTTTGTAGTTACTATTATTGTACTTAATACGAAAAAGCTAAAAACAACGTTGAAGTGCACAAATTACAGAACTTTAAAACACATACGGCCGTTTTAAAGATACAAAGATCCCCTTAATTAGTGTAACGTGGGAAAAAAACAAAAAATTAAAAACAAAAGAAATGTTAAAAGGGTTCAAAAGAACCACGCTCGACTGTAGCCCCGAGTACTGGCTGTAATTTGACCAAAATGGTAAAGCAAGTGTAAAGAGAAGAGCAGAAGTGGCGCAACTGGCAGAAAATCACTGAAAACAGGCATCACCGTGCAGGCTCTCTCTAAACGGGAGAAAGAAAAGGGCTGCTGGGCATGTCCTTCACCAATGAATCTGTATATTTATAAATATAATTTGCCTCGTAAAAGTCAAGATCAAATATTGAATTGCAATTTTGAATAATTTTAGCTCCTGAAAGTTAAATCTACGGTCAAAATTCCAACAATGCTTCGCTATTGTAGATTTATCAATTTCCTGATTTTTTAGATAACCTTCGTGTTCTTTTAATCTAAATTTGAGTGCTCGCCTCATCTGTGCAATATAAGAAAGACCGCATTTACAATATATTCTGTAAATATCTCAACTATTATGACTTAGAATCGGATCTTTAAGATTGGAGAAAGTAACTTTAGTTATTGGAGAAAAAACAAATTTAAAATGAAATTTATTTAGAATCCGTGAAATTTGAGAACGGACTTTTGGAAAATATGGTAGTACAATAACATTTTAAAATCTTTGTTTCCAGATCTAGGAATATTGATCTTAGAGGATTTAGATAAAATACGTTCTAATTTTCCATTGGATACCATTGATTGTATTTTATCTAAATCCCCTAAGATCAATAATCCTAGATCTGGAAACAAATATTTTAAAAATGTTATTGTACTACCATATTTTCAAAAAGTCAGTTCTCAAATTTCACGGATTCTAAATAAATTTCATTTTAAAGTTGTTTTTTCTCCAATAACTAAAGTTACTTTCTCCAATCTTAAAGATCCGATTCTAAGTCCGATTCTAATGATCTTTCTTATATTGTACAGACGAGGCGAGCACTTAAATTTGGATTAAAAGAACACGAAAGTTATCTCAAAAAGCAGGAACTTGATAAATCTACAATAGCGAAGCATTGTTGGAATTTTGACCATAGATTTAACTTTTCCGGAGCCAAAAGTATTCAAAATTGCAATTCAATATTTGATCTTGACTTTTACGAGGCAAATTATATTTATAAATATACAGATTCATTGGTGAATGACATGTCCAGCAGCCCTTTTCTTTCTCCCGTTTGGAGAGAGCCTACGCGGTGATGTCTGTTTTCGGTGATTTCCTGTCAGTTGCGTCACTTCTGCTTCTCTGGTTACACTTGCTTTGCCATTTTGGTCAGATTACAGCCAGTACTTGGGGCTATAGCCGAGAGTGGTTCTTTTGAACCCTTTTCACATTTTCCTGTTTTTAATTTTTTGTTTTTTTCCCACCTGACACTGATGAAGGGGATCTTTGTATCCGGGAAATGGCCGTATGTGTTTTAAAGTTTTGTAATTTGTGTGCTTCAACGTTGCTTTTAGCTTTTTCGCTATAATAACCACACAAAATGTACCTTTTATACCTATTGTACTTGTAGAAATTACTATTACGTTATTTATTTCTATATTTTACTATGATGTTTTATATTGAATAATCATTGCCCATATTTACAAAACTTGTTTCAACTGCATAATCTAACTAAAGAAAATTTTTTATGCATTCTCTGATAGACAGACCTAATAAACCAATATCTTCATTGCCAGAATTTCCTTTCTTTTTTGTTTTATCCAAGGTAAAGAGGAGACAGTCTTGTAGACACAATCATTCTTCTGAACCTTCATTAATTTGTCTCTACAAGGTTCTGTCCGTGTCAATAAAATGCTAAAAGGAGGAATTTTTATTTTCTTCTTTCTCAATAATTCAGTGTCAGTAATATAAATAGACTCTTATATTTGTCGCTTCCTTAATTGAAAACACTTCTTCAGATTTATTTATCAAAGTCGAAAAATATGTTTTATGAAGAATATATAATATATAAATTTGTTTTTTGTATGGTGTGAGTATAAAGTCTTGCCATGATTATGAAACGTTAGCATGAAAGCCGCGTCTAAGATAGTAAAGAAAAAAATTTTTCATTGCATAGCCATGTTTTTAGTTTTTTAATCTTGGTATATCGGCGAAAAGTAAATATATTTCTGGTATAATAGCTTTTGGGCAATAATATTTTGTAATCAGGGCTCTTCTTGTAAAGTAAATTCAGCAATAAATAATATTTTTTATATTTAAAATTTTAATTGCTTAAAAGGAGTATATCCAACATAGTGAAAAGTATCAAGTGCTGCGATTGTAGCTTTGCCAACATGTGATAGTGAGAAGTGCCAGGATGGGTGTCGTTCCAAGTGGTTCAGTTGGTAGAACGTCAGTGCGCTATACTGATGACCCGGGTTCGAGTCCCAGCTTGGATGCTTTTTCACTATGTTGGCTATACGCCTTTTAAGCAATTAAAATTTTAAATATTATGTATGCAAGGCATGAGAAATTTTCTATGAAAATTTTCCAAGTATTAAAAGTAGGTAATATTTTTTTATTCAATCAGTAATTTGTCATTCATGCTTCACATAAATAAATTCTTTACATATTTAGAAATTCTATTATAATTTCTATTTTTATTTTACAGTAATTCTTTACACGGAATAATCATTGGCTATTTCTATGAAACCGTGTTCAACTTTATAGATATATATATATATATGTATATAGAGGTTGTCCACTCTCAACGCTATCCAATAGCTACTTCCTAAAGTGTTAGTCATAGACGTATAGTTCCAGTTGCAAAAAAGTTATAAATGAGGTAAAAGCGTATTTTAAAAGTGTTTTGGGTCAATAAAAACAAATCTTACAAATTACAAAATTTAATTTTTTATACGGTACCCCGATCTTATAAGTGATATTTAGTAAAAATTTCCTATTACACTAACAGGTAAGACAAGATAAGTTCCATTCTTCTGCCTATAAAACTGACCCAGTAATAGCTTATTAAAGTTGAAGCATCTCGTTTGCTGCGAAATAGGGGTGATTTTCCAATTTACCAGAAATGTAAATAATCGTCAGATAAAACAATTAACAGCTGAGAGTAAAATTAGCATTATAATATAAATTTAAAATCTATTTTCATTCTGACATATTAAAGCAAACTATACAACTTGTACTAAAAATATAAGTGAAAAAAATAACAGAATTTTTGCCAAATGAAATGACAAAAAGCACCAGTCTCAATTCTTTACAAAATAAAACATATGTTAAAATACAATTATTTTATCCAATCTGAAACTTAATTAATAAAAATTAACACTATCGTAATACTTGTACGATGTGACTACTTTCAGTTAAAATGCAGATACATCCGAAATAAATTCTATTAATACTTTAAGTAGTTTGTGTACGATCACTCAAAGCATGGCCCGATCATCTGTGTTCAGATCACCGTCCCCTGAATACTAGGCCTGTACGCTGATAAAAATGGCGGCTGTCGCAGGCGGATTTTTTTTCAGCATTTGTATGGTCCCTCGAACTTCAACACCAATAATATCTAAAAACTTTCTTTTATTTATCTGATCTCAGAAAATCTAGACGAAGAAAATTTTTAGAAATTATCGGTGTTGAAGTTCTAGGGACCGTTCAAACGCTAAAAAAAAATCCGCCTGTGACAGCCGCCATTTTTGTCAGCGCGCAGGACTAGTATTCAAGTGGCGGTATTCAGATGCAGGAAATTGGTATAAGCCATGCAATTCAAAGTTTCATAGCTCGGTCAGTTTAAGCGTTAGATGAATGAATTTTTTTGTCTTATTTGTTAGTGTAATAGGAAATTTGTATTAAATATCACTTATAGGGCGAGGGGACCGTATAAAAATTAAATTTCGTAACTTTTTAAGAAATGTTTTTATTGACCCAAATCTCTTTTAAAATACTTCTTTACCTCATATAAAAAATTTTTGCAATTGGAACCATATGTCTATGGCCAACGGTTTAGGAGTTAACTATTGGACACCATTGAGAGTAGACACCCTGCATATATATATATATATATATATATATATATATATATATATATATATATATATATATATATATATATATGCATTTTCCGATCGATTGATCTATTGAACCAACATGTTTATCGCCAAAAACATATTTGCTCTTTTTGTTTTATCGATGGTAAAGAGGACAGGTTTGATCACAAAATCATTCTTCTGACCCGTGATTAATAAATGTTCTACAAGACAATGCCCACGTGAATAAGATGCTAAAAAGGAAAGTTTTTTTTTTCGATTTTCTCCATAATTCAGTGTTAGTAAGATTAATAGATTCTTATATTTATCTCTTGCTTAATAGGAAACAAAAATAAACTTCTTTATCGAAACGAAAACCGAAAAAAATGTTTTGGCATAAGGAATTAATTTTTTGTTAAATAAATTTATCAATAATTATTCGTTTTTATTGATTCGTTAACTTGTCATTCATTTTCCACAAAAACAAATTCTGAACATTTTTTATGAATTCTCTTTTATTTATGAATTTATTTTTCATTACTGCTTTACACTGAATGACTATTTCCACAAAACCTTAAAACTACTTAAATCTAACTACACACATTTATTTTATATATTCTCTTATTAAAAGAAAGATCTAATAAACTAAGCACTTCATCGCCAGGAATTTGCTTTCGTAAAGAGGATAACTTTGATCACACAATCATTCTTCTGATGTATGATTAATGTATATAGTACTTTCAGTGTTTGATAAAATGCTAAAACAAGTAATTTTTTTCTCAATAATTTACCATTAGGAAAATTAACAGACTTCCATATTCGCTTGCCGTAAAAAACAACAATTCTCTTTTCTCTATCGAAGTGTATATGGAAAACGTAAACTGTTTATCTAGGCTATATTTTTTGTTAATAAAATGTATTTTTTTCCAAGAGAAATGAACAGTTAATATGTGTGTGTGTGTGTGTGTGTTTAGAAATAAAATTATTGCTTTTAAATTTATTTTACTCTCTTGCACATCACATAATCACCGATTATTCTAATATTATTTTCGTTTATTTTTATTTAATCATTAACGTCTAACGCATTTTAAACAAAACTGAATTATAACAAATTTTAAAATTCTATATATTTTTAACATTTTCTTCTAGGCTATTTCTTTGCATGGAATAATCACTTAATTGTATTCATGAAACCTTTTCGAAAATTTAACGCCATTAAGTAATTTTTATGTAATCTTTGATGAACAAATTGAAAATATTATATTTTTAAAATTAGTTTTTGAAGAAAAAAATAAATTTGTAACTTAAGAATTTTTAAACGGAAATTAATTTATAGGAGTCTCAAATATGCGAATCCAAAATTAGAGCATGTACCTTTTGCGTTATGTTTAGAAAACTACTGCCGATGCAATCTGTTTTGCAACGATTTAAAATGAATTTAATATTAGGAATTCTAAATTTTAAGCCTGTATATTTCCTAAACGACCGAATGACTTCCTGTTAGATATCCGAAAGTAAATTTTGCTGAAAAATCCAAATAAAATGCCAAAAGTATGTGTTAGTAATGAAAATTTGAAAATTTGTTTCGATGTCTATATGTAGACGATGCCCTACGCAGAAATTAAATATAGCATTAATTAATAATCGACATTATAAGTGATTGATTTCTACCAGTCACATTTTATAGGATAATAATTTGCGGCAAACTCAGTAGGATACATACTTCTTTTCCCACTATTGTACATGAATTGATCATTATTTAATTATTTTTTATTTAATCGTTAATGTATCACTCTATATTCGCCAAGAGCTGTTTTAAAAAGTATTTTGTCCTAGAAGGACACATCCAAGTCAATAAAATACTTTACAGTGAAATATTTATTTTCGTATTTCTCAATAATTCAGTGCTAGTAAGATCTATAAAGTTTTATATTTATCGCTTACGTTATGGGGCACAATTTTTTTTAACTTCAAGAAGAACATAAACACAACATTTTCTTTTGAAAAATTGATCTTGTTAAGTAAAATTAGCATTTATTATTATTTTTTTATTCAATCTTTAACATGCTACGCATTCTCAAGAAAATATTATTCTGAAGCATTTTAGAAATTATGTTTTTGTTTAGAACTTTTTTACACTATTGGTTTAAATTGAAAAATCACTGAGTTATTCTCAATATTACTCACAAAATTTTCTTTTGAAGAATTGATCTTGTTAAGTAAAATTAGCATTGATTATTAATTTTCTATTCAATCTTTAACATGCTACGCATTCTCAAGAAAAATTTATTCTGAAGCATTTTAGAAATTCTGTTTTTGTTTAGAACTTTTTTACACTAGTGGATTAAATTGAAAAATCACTGAGTTATTCTGTGAAAAATTTTCCATGTAATTAATCTGACTAAAGAAATTAAATAGCCCTACAAATGATGTGAATTTCCTTTTCACTTTGCTTAACAGCGTAACGAACATGAGTGAACAATGTGTCTAGACCGAGGATTGAACCAAGATACCTTAGTATAGAGAACCAAGTGCTTTACCAATTGAGCCATCCGGACGACATCCAGTCTGGCACTTCCTTCACTTATATACGTTGGCAAGACTGCAACTCCGCAGCGCAAGATTGAATGTCAACATGAGCACACGTGTCGTACATGAGACGATTAAATTCCCAGCATCGGATAATATATATTTAAATTTCCAATTAAATTTTCAGAAGGACTGAAATCTTTAAATAACACTACAAAGTATTTGAATTTTCTTTTCACTTTGCGTACAACCAACACGCTGGTTGGTTGTACACTGTTAAGCAAAGTGAAAAGAAAATTCAAATCATTTGTAGTGATATTTAAAGATTTAAGGCGGAGTTTCAGTCCTACTGAAAATTTAATTGGAAATTTAAAGAAATTAAATTTATGAATTCTCAGATCAATTGATCTGTTAAACCATCGTCTTTATTGTCAAGATTTCCCTTTCTTTTTCTGTTTTAACGAAGGTAAAGAGACGTCTTTGATGGCACAATCATTCTACAAGCATCCTAATGAATGTCCAATTCAATAAAAGTTTTACAAAATGAATAATTGTTTTCGCCGTGTTATTAAAATGAAAATACAATTATATTTACCGTTTACGTGGTGGAAAGTGAATTTTCTGACTACTTTTCTGAGGAGAAATTTGGCAAATATTTTTCATGAGCAATTCACTATTTGATACGTAAAATCAGCAACAATAGTAGGTACAGATGTCGCAGACGCACCGTTTCTTTTTAGCGCCAAAATGACGATTTTTTTCCTGACGTGGCAATTCTGAGATTTTATTCGCTAAACCAGATAGTGCTTATCAATCAAAGTCCTCTGGTATTAATTGCTGAGTCAGTTGTATTCTTGACAATGTGAGTGTTTTATAATAAATTAAGAATTTTTTTTAAGTAAAATAATTTGTGTATGTTTATAACAAAATTGTGTGTGCTATTGAATAAAATAAATTGTTTCATAATAAAACTAACATCCTGTTTTCACTAGCTAAGTCTAACAAGTATTCGGAAACGGGTTTTCTTTCGCCAAAATGGCACAAAAACAAAAATCGTGCCAACCCTAGTGCGTCTGAGACATCTGTTCCCAATTATTTATCTTTTAATCTGTTACTAAATTGCCACACATCAAACGGAAAAATGAAATCTTAATATTTTTTAAGATTATATTTAGGATATTAAAAATTTTTTGCATTGTTTGTTTACATCGAATGGTCAATGAATCTCTTGAAAAAAGTACTTTTTAGCTCACAGTACTATCAAAGCCTGAGAGCTAATGTGCCCGCCCGTTCTGTATGTATGTACGTATGTATGTACGTACGTATGTATGTACGTACGTATGTATGTACGTAACGCGATAACTCTTGATAGAAACATCCGATTTGTTTAAAATTTTGGTTATAGGTTCATAGTGATAAGGCGCATCCCTAATTAGTTTTGGGGTTTCATTGGTTAAGTATAAGGGGGGGAACGGGGAGGCTAATTCCCCCCCCCCCTTGATTTAGATAAATGGGTTTTGCATGCAGAATCATCCTATTTGCTTCAAATTTTGTATATAAGTTCATTGTGATAAGGCGCTTCCCTGATTAGTTTGGAGGTTCATTGGTTAACTATAAAGGGGGAAACAGGGGGGGGGGGTTAATCCCCCCTCCCTTAATTTATTATCGATTTTTAAGTTTTTTGAGGGCATTATTCTTTGAAATAAGAGTATAACATACAATTATTGTGAATAGCCTGTGAGCTCAATGCCATCAGTTTAACTGGGCAGTTTTCTTTTTATTTATCTTCTTAATCCAACAGAAAATAATTACATTTAGGGTGAAACCCCCAGTAACTGACAGTTTAAGGATTTTTTCTTGTTCAAATCCCTATTACAAAAATTTTAATCTAGTTTATATTTACCTTTGCTTTTTAAAAGATAGTAGAGATATCATAAAAAATTTTGTTGGCAAAATTTTGAAAAATTATACATTTCATTATTAAAAATTAATTTTATTCATAAATATGGTAAAAAACTCCAGTAACTGACACCATCCCTATTTCGGAACACCAATAACGGACACAAAGTGAACCAATGACTGACACTTTATTTTAAAAGATTAAAATGCTTAAAAAAGTTTATTCTTTATTATAAAAACAAAATATATTAATATTTATTATAAAAAGTGGAATTTTTAGTAAGCTGTACTGCATTATTAGTAACGCAGAGCATACAGTAAGAGTGTATAGGAGTAATATTTATTACTGCATTATTAGTACACTGTTAAAAATTTGCAGCAAACTGTCCAGTCATTCGACCGTTTTTATAGAAAACGGTTACATAAAAGTAATTTAACTCTATTCTGACCATATTATTGCCCATATTATGGCCAGAATACAGTAAATTTACGGTTATGTAATCGATTTCTATAAAAACGGTCAAATAACTGGACAGTTTGCTGCAAATTTTTAACAGTGTAATGCAGATATCCAATAACTGACATGTACGAACCAGTAACTGACATCTGATGTCAGACACCGGTAAAACAACTTAAATTTTAATGGTGTTTGCTACAAGATAAATTGAATTTCTTATTATGCATCTTAACCCTATAAGCGTTTTGATAAAGGGTAAAATTGTAATGCTGTTTTCTCTGCATTTTGTTTTAAATGCTAAAAAAATATTATTCTTTCAGCATTATAAATAAAACTTAATTACAAATA
This sequence comes from Maratus michaelseni, assembly GCA_963931845.1. NCBI lineage: Eukaryota > Metazoa > Arthropoda > Arachnida > Araneae > Salticidae > Maratus > Maratus michaelseni. The sequence continues at coordinate 134,573,919 of OZ007588.1, read as the reverse complement.
TGAATGTAACCTTTGAGAGTATTAATCATTCTTCAATGTTTTGAATATTCATTAAATCTATAGAGTTATATTATCTTAAACATTGCATATATTGCAATGAAACCTAGAGCTTAGTGAACGGAATAGTACGTTCCACACGCTTAGAGGGTTAAACAGTTCAAATAATATATTTCAACTTTCTTTACTATAACCAATAACTATAATCTCTGTCAGAGACTGGTGAAATGAAATTCTAGGAACCAATAACTGACACCCCACCATTAAGCTAAATTAAATAACTATAAATCCTAAATCATGACTCTAATATATCATATGCATCTTTAGACTAATTTCTACAAGTATAACGTTAAGAAAAAAGTTTAGGATTGTTGCATTAAAAATAGATTAGAAAAACACTTATACACAAATAAGATGGTTGCTTCAAAATGACACTTTTTGTATTCTTAAAAATTTCTTCCTCATTAAATATGTTCTTGACCCTCTAATGGTGAATAAATTGACACAAAAATGAAAATAAGTATCTCATTTACCACCAGATGACATGACTTTGTAGAATTTTACAACAAAATGCTTATTTGAGCTTGAGTTTTGCTCAAGTGTCAGTTACTGGTTAGGTGTCAATAACTGGGGCTTTCACTGGGGGTATAATCTGTTCATTTAATCTAACACACAAACATCTTCATCACCAAGAATTGCCCTCTTTTTTGTTATTTTTTCGAAGATAAAAAGAGAAGTATTGACCAGGCAGTAATTCTTATGATCTATGATTAATTTTTGTCCTAAAAGTCAATGGTCGCGTTTATAAAATTCTAAAAGACGGATACATTTTCGCCTTTCTCATAACATCAATTGGTATTTATATTTCTTTTTTTCATTTTTTTGAACATTTGCTGCTTAAAATGATCAGTATTTTTTAATTTAATAATCAGTCCTTTAGTTATAATTCATTCTCTGCAAATCTATACATTTTTATGTGTTTGTTAATAACTAAGTAATTGGATATTTTGGACTACCAATTCAAAGTATCTATAAATTATATTTTAATTTCATTTTACATTTATTGCCTACTTTATGGAAACTTTCTTTTGTGATGGGTGAAATTGGTAAATGCAAAAAGTCTATTTTCTTCTAAAAATTTGTAAAGTATATGCTTGCATTGAATAATCACTGAACTTTTCTATGAAAGCTTTTCATATGTTCTCTGATCGTCGGATCTGATGAACAACTAGCTTTTCCGCCAAGAGTCTCATTTCCTTTTTATTTTATCGAAGGTAAAGTGGCCTTGACCAAACAATCAATTATTTGACCCGTGATAAATTTATGTTCTACAAGGCTCTGTCCATGTCAATAAACTTCTAAATGTAAGATTGTCTTTCTCAATAATTCAGCTTTAGTAAGATAGTATAATTTTTTTTTCTTTCTTGCGTAATGTAAAGCAATTTTTATGAGTGGATAGGTGTAAAAATATGTTTTCTGAATAATACATTTTTTATTAAATTAAATTGGCATTTTTTTATTTACTTATTAATTAATGTTGTAATGTTTCCACATTTCACTGCAGCATTCTGTACTTTGTGTGAAATATGATATGATGGCATCACAAGAAATGGTAGAAATGGGTTTTAATTTGTAGTGTCAGCTATATTCAGAATTAGGGGGTGTCTAGTTTAGTGTTGATTGCATACAAATGTCGATCAGTAACAACACGTCTCGTAATGTTAACACATTACATACGAAAAAATTTAACTTTTGAAAATTTCGCTAAAATATCTTGTTAATGTTATGTACGAAAATCCGGGTTCAGCTAGATGTCAGACAAGACGTATGTTTGACTGAATTAGGGAATTGCGACTCTGATTGTCTATACAAAATATATGCATCTTGATGTATACTATCGCATCTCTAATGTATATTTTAAACCAGTTCACAAACATCCGGTATACATTGAGTCATTGTAGCTCTCTCTATCGAGAAAGCAATAGATATGGCATATTTAAAAAGCAAATTTAAAAATGTAATTATTATGCATAAAATTGACAAAGCCCTAGATAGATATGATTTCAAAGCGTCCTTTGTACTTAATAAACATCATATCTCTTGTTATCCTCATTCCAACTTTATCTTAGGTATATTTCTTTGATTCTTTTCTTTCAATTAGATTGAAACTTTCATCTAAACAATGTGCCTATTCTGCCTCATGTCAAAGATATGTAATATAATGTTATATGTAAAGTTTTAGTTGAACTTTAACTAGTTAAACTGCACTAGCGTCTCCATATAGCTCTGCTCCCTACGCATGTTATTTGAGGTTGCTGCCTTTAAAAGATGAAGACGAAGCACCGGCAAAAGTTTGCTTTGGTGGATGATATTGACGGATAATTCAGAGAAAATTTCAAGAACACATTGTGATCAAGAGAAGATAATCTAACCACCCCCCCCCTCCCCCGTTAAAAAAAAATGATTATAAGCCTACAAACAGTCATAGACACTTGAAATTTTGTATTCAGGTATATCCTTTATAACATACAACATGACAATTTGAGGACTCATAAACAAGTGTGTTACTTTTTTGTCAGGGAGTGAGGGGTGACATTCCTTGGACCCCACACATTAAAATTTACAAAACCGGAGTATTTAAACATCATCACTATTCAGGTTCTGCCTTAAAAGTTCTAGTGTCTATAACTACTTGAAGGCTCAAACAAAAATGTTTTTTTTTGTCGGAGGAGGGGGGGGGGGGTTGCTTTAGACCATCTTACCTTGAATTTTTCAATAAAAATGTAGTTATGTATGATTATATTCAGGATGTATCTGCATACGAAATTCATGTGTTTGTGACAATTGGAAGACCATTATCAAAACTGTTATTTTTTTGTCAGAGGTATGGGTGGCGCCCTTTGCGCCCCACTCATTAAAATTTCCAAAATTGGAGTATTTAAGATCATCACTATTCAGATTCTACCCGCGTTCAAAATTTCTAGTGTCTATGACTATTTTAAGGCTTAAACAAAAATATTATTTTTGACAGGGGGCGGGGGGGGGGGCTTAGACCATATTCGCAATGAATTTTTCACTAAAGGAGTACTTAAGTATGATTAATATTCAGGATGTACCTGCCTACAAAATACATGTATGTATGACAAGTTGAAGGCTCGTAAATAAAATTGGCCACTTTTCTTTGTGCGAAGGGGGGGATCTGTGGCAAATGATAAATTTGGAGTATTGTTTAATATACCCTATAGAAGAAATAATATTACATTGTTAATATTTATTAAAATATGAAAAAAAAAATAGATAACTGTTTTAGATATGCTACCATTTCTTTATTTTTCGCCAAACTAGCAATACGTGTCCAAATCTAGTTCCGATAGCACGTAGCGGGGTCCAGTCAGATATAAGGGAGCTACACCAAGACACTAGTGTTGAAGTGGTCGTCTAATGCTCTTTGCGGTAAGCAAGAGTTTTACCCAGCAATATTAGATGTAATGTTTGCTTTTCAGTTCTATTTATGCAACTTTGGATTCCGCTTCTTCATACTTTCTTCTTAAGGTACAATATAAAAATTTTGGGCTGGATTAAACCTACTTTTAGTGCTATAGTAGCTGCTATCATAAAATTGTGAAATTTCGTTTCAACATTTAGAGCTCCAATTAAGTGAAAGCTCTAAATGTTAGAATGAGATTTCACCCTCTGAAGGTTGTAGCTACTGCAGCAACAAGTTGGTTCAACCTAAAGCACAACTTTTAACCCCTTGAAGGGCACCGGTATATAATATATACCACTTAATTTTAATCCCAAAATGCCACAATGACACCAGAATTTTACAATCAAATCTTACATTTATGAGGTACATGAGGAAAAGCTTTCACTTATTTAAAAAAAATTCGTTCGTGAAACCTGGTGTCAATCAATCATTTCAATATTTTAGCTACAAGAGTACTTTGCCCCTGAAGGGGTTAATAGCGTGTCTGAAAACGTTTGGATTCTTAAAACAATCATGTCATGGAAAGACATTAAGAGCTTTTTTAATTTTAGTTTAGGTATAGATTAACTATGCTAAGTTTATATTTCCATTAAACTACTTTAATTTTAAAATATTGATGAAAATACAGAGATTTCTGAGGAAATTTTTGATAACTTTCAAATAATGCTAAGTGCAAATTTAGTCATGCGACTGAAATAAATTTATATTAAAATATTTCTCACGCACCTATCCGGGGAATGAACTAAACTTACAGTCATTTTATAGTAAGTCGAAGAACCATCACTAGATATTTGGCATATATTACGTCATCGATTTTAAACAGCATGCCATAATATGTAAAATATTCTTAATGTGTCAACTCTTTTAGTGCATGGCCTGGGAAACAATATGAAAAATAAATCATATTAAGTTTGAAAAAAGATTGAATGGCATCATTTTGAGTTTTAATTTTTTTAAAGTAAAATATGTGAAATAAGGGGATTTAAGAAAAACGCATTTTTAATTAACATGACAAAACAAGTGTTGCCAGATACTCTCATCAAATATTAATTATTTTAATTATTTAGAAAAAAAACTTTTTTTAAATTTAGATATTAAAAAAAATGAAATTTCAATTTTGTTTGACAGCTTTTACAGCTCCTGAAGAGAAGGTGAACTTTCCAGATGAGCTGCACAAGAGTGTCAGTTCTGTCCCCAGTGACAAGCTTACGTTTGATTATATTAATGATCACTTGCGGTCTGTGTAGCTTTACTTATTCTTTAACATCTTGATATCTAATTGATGTAGATACAAAATAAAAACTATTTTGTAATCCTAAATAAATCATCTGCTCACTAAATCAAAAATCAGAAAATGCCTTTTTTTTTTTTAGAAAATATATACGTAATTGAATATCTTAAAGTAACCATTTCTTTGTCACCGAGGCTCTACAAAAAATTCCGAGATACTACAAAAACTCCCGAGATTCCCATGAATAAGCCACTAGTTATAATCATTATTTTTGTGGTTGAAGAAGGAAAGAAAAATTAGTAACTTGTATCATATTTTTATATAATTGAATATATTCTCGGCACTATAAATATTTTTGGTTTGGACTTTGACTGATCCATGAACAGGCTGACAAGAAATACACTTTTTCGTCAAAAGTATCTTGTCATTTTCGATTTTAGATGTTTTGTCGAAACCATAGAGAAATACTTGATGAATCATTATTGAAATTCGCAAAATGTAAAAAATATGTTTGGCATAATTTTTTTCAGTAAAAAGTCAGTCTGCTGGTACTAGTAACATATTGAGTAGAAAAGTAATATTTGCGATCATCTGCAATTTAAAAGCTTTAAGTTGTCTGTAGCTATAAAAAATATTAAACTGGCTCTGCATAGGTCGTGTATGTATTTGTTTAAACAAAACACTTATATTCATGAAGATATAATAATTTCTTTGAAAAGATTTAAAAAAAAATCCGCATGGTCTTTTTATAACATGTAGAGTTTTCAGCTAAATGTAACACTACTTTCAGCTATCTTGATAATACGCAGGATATACGTTATATTGCAATGATAAAATGAAAATATTGAATATTTGATAAAATATGAGCATTTGCATGAAATAATTTTAACTGTGTGTGTATGCGCAAGCGATAGCACAATCTTTCTTTCCCAATTTAGTAATCAACTACATAGGGAAACTTAGACAAAAACTACAGTCAAATATTATGAAAATATCCACTAAGTTATGAGTGATGAAGTCAGCTAGATTTCAATTACTTTCTAAAATTGACTGTACCAGGGATTTTCTACAAATTGACATTTCTATAATAAATCACGTGATAATTACATTGAATTACATAAAAGTTATTAATACTGTAAATACACATATAAACTTATAAATGCAGAAAACATACGTTGAATTTTATAAATTACATTATTGTTATTATATAAATTCAAGCATGTGTTACTTTTAGAAACTAGCTAAAATGCAGTTCACCACATCGCTGAAAACTTTCATGCATATTTTACTTTCCTGCATATACATGGTGTTCTTACACAAATAGTACGTATACGCGATGTATAATTAGCCTATTTAATCGATATATAAAGCTACAGGTTCTTTAAAGCTCTTTACAATATAGGGTGATCGCAAATATTGTGTGAGTCATAAATTCGTTAATTATTTTAAAAATCATTAAAATGGAACAAATGATGCTAAAAAATTGCGGTTTGCACCAATAGGATAAGAAGGAGATCGGATTTTTTTAATAGTAAAAAAAGTTGTAATTCAAAAAGTTACCAATAGATGGCGCTGGCATGCATAATATGAGTCATATGTCAAAGGGGGCGTTCCATTTCGGGGACGATCCTCAAAACGAACCGCTACTTCGAACCATCTGAGAAGCTTCATTATCCCAGTACATAAAACGGGTCTTTTTCTTGTCTTGATTCCTTTTTCCGTAAAGAATTTTCACAATGCGCCGGTTACTGATTCCCCGTTCTTGTAAAAGAGCTTAATCTAAACGCTTGTTATGGTAACGAAAGCATAATGCTGACTACGAATGAAAAATACACTTGTACATCGAGGTGTTTTATTGACAGCTTGATTTGCATAAATATGTTTCATATTATGCATGCCAGCACCCTCCATCAGTAATTTTTTGAACCACACCTTTTTTAATTATTAGAAAAAATCCGATCTCCCTCTAATCCCATCCGTGCTAACCGCAATTTTTTAGCAACATTTCTTCCTTTTAAGGAATTTTTAAAGTTTTAACAAATTTATTGCGCACCCGGTATTACTATTTTTTGTTCTAATTTTTGTCGGTCCCTCCATTTCCCTTCAGACTAAATCTTCAGTGAAAAAAAATATGTAGTCAAACATGTGCTTTACATCTCTAAATTTCAAAAACAATTTGTCAAGTATTTCTCGCCATTTTCTACAAAGCATCTAAAATCGAAATTGTCCGAATACGTTTGACCAGATAGTGTAACTCGGAGAGTTATTTTAGTATATAACTATTTTAAAAAACACAGAAATCAAAATCAGATTGCTAGACAAAATATAGATCTATGAGTACAGAGAAAGTACAAGTGTCCGAAGTGGCGGCTTTTTGCTTTTATGTAGAAGCGAAATCTTTTGAAAAAGTTTCAGCAATGAACGACAACTTATTCCCAAAGATTTTCGCCCATACCACTAGAAGAGGTATTTTTCAGGGACTCCAAAAACCTGTGTGTCTAGAGAAAACATTTCTCTGTAAGATTACCGAGGACTACCCATATGCGTGAGATCTAGAATGAACTGGAAGCCATTTTTGATCTCTTAAAAAGTCCGACAAATATAACTAACGTCTGCCTGCGCTTTTTTTCATGCACTGTGCAGGAGCAGAATCTTGCTGGAGAGTATAATTTTCATTTCTTAAGTGCTTTTTGGACCAGAGAAGCAAAACGTCCTCCAATATGTTTTAATGGTACGTCTGATAATTGATTTTGACGCCATAGTCAATAAAAGCAAACAGTGTTTTGTCAGGCCCTCTCCGAAAAATAAAAGTGTAGGGCTAACGGATGAGGGATTAAGAAACATCCTTCGACCTAATGCGATTGTTCGTGCACATTATGGTCCTCTTCTGCTAGGAAAATTGAACAAAAAACATATCTTAATGTCTTGACTTTTCTTTGGCCAGATAAAGTGTCTGGCATTGCTTTATATTGTAAAGATGGCATTCCAGGAACTCCATTATGATTTGCTGAACCGTCTGCCGATTCATGTTCATATCGTTTGCGGCTTTGTTCTTCGAAACTTTAAGAATGTGTGTGATCCTTTTCAAGGTCACTTTGGGTTTTCAAGAAATGTTGACTGTTCTTTTTAAAACTCGGATGTATTCCAATAATGGTCAAGCTATCAGAATCGTTTCATGGCATCCAACACAGTCTAGCTTAGAACTTTCAGCGCGCAAACGAATTCTTGTTATCTTATACTTTCAGAATGTAATACAAGAATCGCCATTATTATAAACCTTAATCAACTTGCATTTATGAGATCCGAGGTTTATTTCTCATGTAGAGATAGCAATATTTTAGTAACGGAGTTCAGCAGTGTTTTTTTTTAACTTGAATTTTGTCCATGCTATGTCGTGTCACTCAGTGTTTAAGTATTCAGAAATATTGAATAAAATTTAATAAAATTAAGGTGATGTTATTGTGAAATAAATTGCTGTAATATATCTGTATCTAAAAAAACTATTTTATTAAAGATAATTTATTTATATTTCACCAGAAAGGGCTAAATGAATGTAGAGGAGATTACTTAAATATAAACATTCAATTTTTCATGTCCGTATGATATTTTTTCAGATCAAATAAATTAATCGATTAAACACGTTCTGAAAGTTGAAGTAACATTTATATAAAAATTGATGAATTTTATTTCTAAGTTATTAATAGCTATAGGTTGATGCAAAAGTAATGGGACTAAGTTCAAACCGTTATAAATTTATTTTAAATATGATAAAAAATATTTACATGCGAGATTCGATTTGTTCACTCTGGGTATTATATACTCAAAATTAATTCATTGGAAATTGTTTAAAGGCTTTATCAATGTTCTTGAGGAATCTATGAACTTCTTCAAACCCTATTTCAAGCCCTATCAGTGCTTCCACTTTACACTTTTTAAAGAGATTTTTTAAATAGTCACATACAAATATTTGCATGGAAAGCAAACATGACAGTAAAGTAACCATCAATGAGGAAATAAAATTTTAATTTTAAAGGCACCTTGATAGTGGATTACATGGGAAAAGTGGATGAAGAATCCTGGTAAAAAAGATAACGGCCATCTTGAAGCTATCTCTCAGCTCTCTAGTCTCTATTACAACTTTTTTCTGAAAGAAAATATCAAATTATAATAATTTGCAATAATATATTTCTTTTAATTGCTAAAAGCGTAAAATAAGAACATTATAAACTGTAAAATAAATTTTATTAGACTATTGACATGTTCCGGTTCCATAAGTGCCATTATCGAAACAAGTATGAATATTCGAAAATTTTACCATTTATAAGTCATTATTTGATACGACATCATTTAATTTTTCACGTACTTGTTCAAATGTTATTTTTTATTACTACTTGGATGTTTATTTCCATATTAGTAACCAGGGAGTAACTCGAGCCACAATTTTAGTAAGTTAAATGATGCTGCATTGTTACATATCGTTACAATATGGAGCCGAAACATGTAAACAGTCTAATAAAACTTATTTTTCTATTTTTAAAGTTTATATTTTACGCCTTTTAGAAAGTAAAATAAATATAAACATTTTTCTGATTAAAAAATAGCCTTGTTCTTATTTTTTTCTCGGAACAATTACGATTTTTTAAGCCAGGAAGAGACCTACCAATTCACATTACGATACCTACTGTTTAGCTTGCTCAAATTAAAATATCTTCGTCTCTCTATGCTTACTCACGTGAAATGAATTGCATTTGATTTTTTCAGTAAAATGATGAATGAAATCTAATCTCATACGATATTAACAATTTAATGAATATATTTGAACGTAAATTAAGATACTACGAGCAACTGCATTTAAAAAAATTTCGACTATTGTTATACAACTCTGATGACATTTTTTTTTTTTTTTTTTTTTAAAGCTCATTTTTTTTTATGTAACTGCATATTGTAGCTCGATGAACATTTAAAACTTTAGAAAATGTTCTTTAAGGTAGATATTTATTTTTACCGAGATGAGATTTACGAGCGTTCATGCTCGTACGGGTTTTATCGCCAATTTTTTAGAAAGAGGACTACATTTCATTATTATTTTTAATTTAACAATAATTAATTTGTAAAATGCCGCTTTCGGTTTTTAAATGCTTTATTTAGTAATGAATTGGAAAATTTGTTTTTCAAAATAACAAAAATGTCTGCTCTTAACCATTTCTAATTTAGGCGAGATATTGTTTTTCTAGATTTCCAGATATTTAATTTACAATTTGAAATTTTAACAATTTCATCTACATAAAGTGTTAAAAGACTTTTATGCAAGGTGGCTAAGAATTCAAAATCGGCATGACTACTTGTGCATCAATCTGTACATCACCAAGACTATAAATTATAAAATATTAAAAATAAAAATAAAATAAAAACTACTAAAATATTCTTTATAATAAAAGTTTATATAATATTTTAGATACTCAACTGGGTAAAAAAATATTCGTAAAGTAAAACAAAAAAAAATATTTCTATTATGAAAAGTAAAAAACATGCAGATCGGTGGTTACGAAGAATCTGTGTCTGTAAAACTTCACACACTTCTTTATTGAATCAAAATTAATTTATTATACTCTAAATAGTGTTTTTATGTTGCCTTTACCATAAAGATAAAATTATCGTTAACACTTAAAAAATACAAGACATTAACTAATTAAACTATTACAATGAGAAATAATTATATTTTATTGATCATAACATTTATCTTTAACAATAAAGTAAACAGTTAATTGTACAATTTACTTTTCGAAATGAATTACTATTTTTATGTTAGTAGTAGATAAAATTATCCCATTTCTATTTCAAGATAGTTTCTTTTATATTTCTGTCCTTTCAGTAAATGAAGTCGTTGAAGGTTAATCTCGGCGAAACAGTACAATAAATTATGTAAGACACTTGATTAAGATAATGCAGAGCATTTGCTTGTCCCTGTTTTATCTGATCAAGGAGAGTTGTAGATTATTTGATTTGAACAATAAACCTATAGCTGAGAAAAAATCGGCATTATTTAAATTTTTTTTGTAGAAAAAAGAAAAATGCTCATTAAAAAACAGAAAAGTTTTTTATTTAACATTAAAAAGCGGAGTATAATAATAAGTATAGTCATTAGTACATTTTGCTTTGTTTTCAGAAACTAGCAAAATTGCACGGAACTCTGTTTAACTTTATTTTAATATAATTTCTATTTGGCACTTATTTATAGGTTTTTTTGTTGTAACTTTAACTCTGTGCAGCTTAAAAAAAGGTTTCAAAAATTTCAACAATAAATATTGATTATTGATGTTCAGTATTTTACTTTCTTTTCTTCAAAATGCATTTTACTTGATGAATCACATAAAGTAGTCTAACCCTTAACTACTGCATTGAACTCCATATACACTATTCGGCCATTAATAACCGGCAACTTTCAATTTTAGACATTTTGTCGAATATTTAAAAATATACTTGTCAGATTCTTCGGGAATTTTAGGATTAAAAAGAACAGGTTTGATTTCATATCTATCAACGTCGATTGGACAAGGAAGACAATTAGGGGGCTAAAAAAATATTAAAGAAAAAAATAATACTTGGGTTCACCCTGTAAAATAAAATGCACGAAATGATCTATCGCTACAGAATATACATAGGCAGTCTGTACAATATGTGTATTCATTTGTGTAAGAATAGCATGTATATTAATGGAAATATAGCGATTTAAAAAAAATTCTTGCATGTTTTTTGCTTATAACATACAGGGTTTTTAACCAAATTTAACGCCAGTTTCAGAAAAATTGACAAACGTAGTAGAAACAATATTGTGCAATTGGAATATAAATATTTTAAATATTTAAGGAAATGTGGTCAGTTGTATAAAATCATTTTTATTTGCGCATGCACGAAAGATAACAAGGAACTTTTTGTATAATTTAATAGTCAAATCTATGGAGCAACTTGTTAAAAAAATTCAGTCAATTATCATACAAATTCAAAGAGATATTGGCATTACAGTGAGCTATTTTTTAGTTTCTCACTAAAACTTGCTGAATGATAAGGTATTTTCAAAAAATTGTCATTGTTTATTTTCATACTATTTTCCAATTTTTAATGATACTTTAGTTTTCTTTGAAAAACTACCCTAACGAGCTTATTCGAACTAAAAAAGACTAATCAAAATCAAAGGATCCGTTCCAAAACTATTATAACATGGTGAAATAAGGTTTTATAAGGCGAACTGAAGTATCAATAAAAAATGAAATATAGTATAAAAATTAAACATGACAATTTGTGGACAATCCCTAATCATTCAACAAGTTTTAGTGAGAAGCTAAAAAAACAGCTCACTATAACTCCAATATCTCTCTAAATTTTTACGATATTTAACTGATTTTTTTAAAAAAGTTGCTGGATAGAGTTGACTATTAAATTATGCAAAAAGTTCCTTGTTATCATACGCGCATGCGCAGATAAAATTTATTTTATACAACTGCCCATATTTCCTTAAATATTTAATATATTTATATTCCAATTGCACTATATTGTTTCTACTACATTTTGTCACTTTTTCTGAAACTGGCGTTAAATTTGGTTAAAAACCCTATATGTCATAAGCAAAAAACATGCAAGAATTTTTTTAATTTTAAAAAATCGCTATATCTCTATTAATAAACATGCTATTCTTACACAAATGAATACACATGTTGTACAATGTCTGCCTATGTATATTCTGTAGCGATAGATCATTTCGTGCATTTTATTTTACAGGGTGAACTAAAGTATTCTTGTTTTTTCTTTAATATTTTTTCAGCCCCCTAATTATCCTTCTTATCATATCGACGTTGATAAATATGAAGTCAAACTTGTTCTTTTTAATCCTAAAATTCCAGAAGAATCTGACAAGTATATTTTTATATATTCGACAAAATGTCTAAAATTGAAAGTTGCCGGTCATTAATGGCCATATAGTGTATAACAGGATATCTGTCTTCCTATTCCCCAACATGATTTCCAGCGGTCAGCGTGGAAGGTTACATTGAAAATCAGTGTACTTTGCATTCGTGGCAAAACATGCTATTTATCGCATTCCCTTACATGATTAGATAAACTTTTATTAATTAGATAAGCATAGATTAATTAGAGAAGCATGAATTAGGATAATAGTAAATGAGAACAGTAATAAATGACATTGACAACACGGCTTCATTTGCCTTGAAAGCTTTTGACCGCCAATTCAGAAGTCTTGTTATATATGAAGCTCAGTGAACTGATTAGATAGAAATGGCCTCAAAGCTACTGTGAGCAGTCTCTGAGACCGCTTTATGGAAAGATGAATAAAAGGTTTAATTAACTCATAGGATACTGTTTCTAAACTAAACTGTATCCAACGGACTATTATAATTGAAATTCACTTATTCAGATTTCTCTAGTGATAGTACTGAAGCTCCAAACGGAATAAAATGTCAAATATACTATAGTTAAACTGTAAATTAGAAGTTCAATTGAGGAAAAAAAAAAACAAGTTGCAAACTGTACGTTAAACGTGACAAATGATGTGCGTTTCGTACTGTAACTAGTTTTACAATGTAAAAGAAAAACATCGTTACTATTTCAGTGAAATGAGTATACGTTTTCTCTTATTACGTATGCCACCTTTACAGATGCGAATTTTTTTCAACACCAGGCAGCGCTGCAAAATTCACCATGGAGATCTTGCTTTGCGAATGATTACCTCCATGGTTTCATGTTTTTATGTCTTACGATGAACGAATCTCTTGTGTTTATTTATTTTAATGGATTGAGATATAAGGGCAGTCAACCTAATTTCAACTGAAGTTACCTCAGAATCTATACATATTTGAATGTAACCCATCTCTCAAACAAACAATCTTTCTAAAAATGTAAGTTTTATGTCAATTTTATTCGAAAAAATAATTTTGAATAAAAATCGCCGCCTAGCATAAGAAAAAAGAAGTGATCAGCCCGTATTTGTTTTCCTGTGTCACATGACTTGCATTTTTATTATATAGATTACGTATGATGGTATTTAATAAAATCAAGAAAACTTTTATTAATATCTTTTTAAGTTTTGATTCGATGTTCATAAAATTTGAAAGGACTCGACAAAATTCTGCCACGATTATATATATTACATTTCAAATCATTCGGTTGGGTAGTTTTTGTGCTGTTATATGCGGACGGACGGATGGACCAGACGACGACTACAGGTGCTACTTATTTATATAATTATGAATGCAACTAAAAAAATTATTGTGTTCAAATTCTGTGAGACCGCTAACAGCAGTAGAAGCTATAAAATATTATTATATTTTTTGTAATCATTCCAAAAAAAAAAAATTTCGAATTGTATTATTTTTGAAATACTAGTAATAGATAAAATTAACCCATTTATATTGCGAGATAATTTCTTTTATTTCTCAATCCGTTCAGTAACTGAAGTCGTTGAAAGTTAATATCAATGAAACAGCTCAATAAATTATGTAAGACGCTTAATTAAGATAATGCCGAGCATTTACTTGCTTCTGTTTTATCTGATTAAAGAGAGTTGTGCATTATGTGATTTAATCAATAAAGCCTTCAGGTGGGGGTGTGAAAATATAAAATAAATTGTCATTGTAAGTTTTAAAATTCAGGTATAATATTCCGGGTATTTTATTTTTATAGTGGCCCTGGTGTTTTTATTTAAACGACCGACAGTGGCGCATTTCGGGCTTAAGAAAAAAAGATACGTTGCTAAATGATGTAAAAAAAAAAAAAAATTAAAACTGAGAAAATATTATGCATATTTATATATGTAATAGAAATGCTTGTGATTAAACGGAACAGTTGAAGATACCTTCTTTTTGTATATTGTAATACATAAATGGCTCCTGTAGCTAAATGCATAGATTGAATAAATTATATAAATATTGAACGAATAGCTATTGTGTTGATAGAGTGAATATATTTTCAGGAAGTTCGTGGAAAAAGTTATTTTCCCTTGACAAGTCCGTTTGTTGTAGTTTCGAACTTTATTGCAGACTCTTTGGCGCGCAGACGACTAAATATGTGAAATGAACTGAAAGAAAAAATATTTTTTCTAATTACGTTTTTCGATGTATTCTTTTGAGTTAGAAGTTTGATCACACATTGACAATATGCAAATATTGATACCTTTTAAATATTTCTTTGGTTATTTTCGTGTCTTTGATGGTTTTTATGCAATGTGAATGTTGTGTCTATTTATGTAGTATGAAATTAAAATATTTGTCGTCCAAAGATTCAGTCTTCAATAAAAATAATATTGACAGCGACTATTATAAAAGCGCTAATAACCCGCGAACAAGGTAAGATAATTTTTATAAATTTGGTATTAAGAAGAGATACTAGTTTCTTACTAGTTGTAGTCATTACAATTTTTTTCAAGTTCACCATTTATTCAATTTTGTCAATTTTTCTATAACAGGGATGTGCCACACTTCGTGTGGTAGTTATTTATGATTTTCTTACAATAAAGAAAAGTGTTCGATGAAAAACTGAAAATTTATTTATTTAACTTTGAAAAGCGGAGTTTTAAATTAAACATGATCATTAGTATAACATTCAGAAATTGGCAAAGTTGCACGAAATTTACACATCATTAATTCTGTTTTATTTCAATTACTAACTGTCACTGATTTGTCTGTTTTTACTTTCTTCTATGTATAATAGAAGAAAGTATTGTAATTGAAATTTTTTTTCGACTTCCGGTTTTCAACGGATTTACACGTTTTAGGGGTCAGAGATTCCGAAAAATACGTTTTTACAAAATGTCTCTCTGTCCGTCTGTCCGTCCTCATTGTATCATCGAAAAGTGTATGAAGTTATGCTTCAAATTGAACCTAATTTTTTTCTATGTTTTTGGCTATGGCAAGCAGGTTCTGTTAGAATTTGGGGGTATTTCGACGAAAGGGGGCGCTGTGATCGATAGTTTTGTTCCATTTTCACTATTGTATCATCTAAAAGTGCATGAAGTTATGCTTCAAATTGAACCAAATTTTTTTTCTATGTTTTTGGCTATGGCAAGCAGATTCTGTCAGAATTTGGGGATATTTCGACGAAAGGGGGCGCTGTGATCGATATTTTTGTTTCATTCTTACTATTGTACCATCTAAAAGTGTGTGAAGTTATGCTTCAAATTGAACCTAATTTGTTTTCTATGTTTTTGGCTATGGCAAGCAGATTCTGTCAGAATTTGGGGATATTTCGACGAAAGGGGGCGCTGTGATCGATATTTTTGTTCCATTTTCACTATTGTATCATCGAAAAGTGTGTGAAGTTATGCAGATAATTGAACCAATTTTTTTTCTATGTTTTTGGCTATGGCAAGCAGGTCCAGGTTGAATTCGGGGATATTTCGACGAAAGGGGGCGCTGCCATCGCGATTTTTGTTCGATTTTCACTATTTTATCATCGAAAAGTGTATGATGTTATGCAGATAATTAAACCAAAAAATTTTAATATGTTTTTGGCTGTACCCAGCAGGTCCTACTAGAATGTGGGGATATTCCGCCGGAAGGAGGCGCTGTGATAGCCATTTAAAAATTTCAAATTCAAAAAGATGTATGAAAAAATTAGAAATCCTAAAAGTTTTTTCCGTTAAATGTTCGGCCTTGATACGGAGAATCCGGAGCAGTTTTTGTTTTGTCTCTATATTAAACAATGGCAGAGATATAGCGGTTTGAAATTTTAGGGTGGTTGACATTTTCAAACAAGACAGCAGAATTCATCCATAAACGGGTTTAATTTGTGAGTTTTAGTTAACAGGGTTTCAGTAAACTGGGAATGAATCTTCTTTAATTGGGTTCCATGCATTTTAGCTTCGTGTTTTCCAGTAAAATTAGCTAAAATCGTCAACCCAAGGAATAGGGAGGCTATCTGTTCCGGTCGGTACAGGCCAAAAGAACTTTTCGTAGTTTAGTATACACCAGTTGATTGCATCCCGGTAACCCGATGATTCGCAAGCAGCTGACGTACAACAGAATGACGAAAAATATTGATTTTATTGGCGATGTGAGGACGAAATTAGAAGTATTAACATGATTGAGATAGCAGAAAGTTTTGGGATTGGCACATCCGACTACTTTATGTTTGTCTCTTTACCTGTGAGCTGATTTTTTTAAAAAAACTATTCAAATCTTTGCAACGCAAAAAAATGGTTATTAAAGGTGATTATAGAAATCTATTTTCTTGAAAATGGACTTTTCTGCTGAATCACGTCAAGGGATTTAAAGAAAATTGTTTATTTATTTTATTTTTAGTAATTGTACAAATTTATTTTTCGAATTGTATTACTTTTTCAATCGTAGTATTAGACAAATTTAAACCAGTTCTATTTCGGGATAGTTTCTTTTATTTCTCTGTCCTTTTAGTAAATAATGGCTTTGATGGTTAATCTAGATGAAAAAGCAATGAATTGTATAAGACAATGAATTATATAAGACACTTCATTAATATAATGCAGAACATTTCGTTGCCACTGTTTTATATGATCAAATAAAGTTGTAGATTATTTCACTTGATCAATAAAACTACAATTATTAAAAAAATAAAGCATGAAATGGTAAAATAAAATCTGAATGTAAACTATAAAATTCATGCATAATATTATTGTTCAATTACCCATTCAAGCAAGCCCGTCCAATTTCATAATTTTTCATGGTTTCTCTACTGAACCAATTTCAATAATTAAATTGGTGTCTGGAAGAAGGGCATATGCTTCAAATATTTGAAAATTAGGTTTTGTTGTTAGAAAAGGGCCTATATGAAATGATGGATAATTACCCAGTTTCAAAAATTGCAATTTCATAATATACAATTTCGTTCACTTTAAACAAAAAATTAAAACAATAAACAAAAAAAAAATATATTATTAATTTTCTTAGGAACCTAACTAGTTTTTTACTACTCGCTGATGACAAAAATGAAAGGTATTTAAGTTCAGAAGAATGGTCTATGCTGCACTAGATGCTCAGGACAACGCTAATCAATGACGTTAAATAGGTTTTTAGGTAGCTTTCATTAAAAATGTTGCCTATTGCAGCCGTTCGGAGGAAAGCAATTCCAAAAAATTTTGGTATATTTTCACCGATCAGGACTACCATACCCCAAAACCACCCTCCGTTCAAATATTGATTTATATATACATACACTCTTAAAAAAATCCGTGAATTGAACAAATTTTTTCAGTTACCTATTTTGGTTAAAACACAAAAATTTCCGCTTTGATTTCCTTCGCTTCCCCCAAAATATGGAAAACTCACCAGTCTAACATAAAATATATATGAAATTCTCCAATCTAAGTCTGCATTTTTTTCAAACCAGAGGGGTGTACCGACAACTGTTCTGCGTGTTGCTTTTCCATATTAGAAACGAAATTTTTACGTATGTTTTTTTTTCCTTCAAAACACGGAAAATTAAAGAAGCGAAGGTAAAATTTTCCTGAAATTCCCCAGTCACAAGACAGAAATTTCTTCAAATAACTGTAAAATCTCTTCCAATCACAGGGGTGGGTGTTCTGGCAAGTTGCTGTCTGTATATTTTACGTTTTTTGACTAAATTTATTTTGAGAGTGTATATATCCGTAAATTATATATATATATATATATATATATATATATATATATATATATATATATATATATATATATGACATTTGTCATGCTGTAACTCTTTTATTTACAAACCGATTTGGATGTCACTGAGTAGGTGTTATAGGACATACCAAGGTCTCGACCGAGTTCGTTGGCCAGCTTCATCCACCATCTTGTTTCAAAAGGGCGGCCAGTTAAAAATAGTCTACATTTTTTTTAATTCATAAAGGTGTAGAAAAAAATTTATAAATTTAAAAAGTGATTTTATTATGTGTTAGAACGTGATACAAGGATTCTTGAAATTTTTTTTTTGTTTTGGCTATATCTTAAAAAATGGCTGAGATACGGCAGTTTCAAATTTTAGGGTGTCTGATGTTTTGAGAGAAGCTTCTATTTGTTATGCTGTAACTCTCGTATTTATGTACCGGTATGAACGTGACTGACCATGTGTATAGAACATCTTCATGCGTCATCTTGCTTCAATATAGTGGCCAGGATTCCGGAACATTTTTTTGTTTTGGATTTATCTTAAAAAATGTCTAGTCTAAAATGGCAGTATGAAATTCTATGTTGGCTGACATTTTGAAGCAATTTTATTTTTGCTGAAATTCGCATTCAATATTGAGTATTAACGAAAACCAGGATTGAATCTTCTATAATCGGGTTCAAAGCATTTTTGCTTCGGGTGTTTGAGTAAAGTGAGTTCAATTTTTTAAAACATAGACATTGAGAGCTACATTTTCCTCCCGGTACAGGCCGGAAGGACTTTTCCCCCTCATCTCTGTAAAATTTTACATTTGTAACACAGGCCCTTCTTCCAGACAGCCGTTTAATTATTTTTTAACGGAAAGCTGCAAATTTGTAGATGCGTCTGCACTAGCTATTTTTTAAATAATTTCACTTCTCTCTCTCTCTCTATATATATAGTTACCTCAATTTTAAATGTTTTTAATGAAGTTTCTATAAAATGGAGCCAATCGGGTAACTTCAATTATTGCAGAGAAAAGAGAAATAATAGGATAATTATATGTTTTAGATTAAACAGGGGATCCTACACGAGCCTCCTGGTCTACAAAACATACTCCTCGGTGTAAAGAACCAAGGTAAAAATAAATTGTAAATGAAAATGCTAAAATATTTTTTTTTTACAATTAATATGTTTTTTCTATTGCCTTATGTTATTAATATTTTTTTTCTTACAACTAACAACACCAAAAAACATTTTTGATACAAAATATGTATTATGTATTCTAGCAAAGTTTTGAAATTTATTAAAAAAAGCATTTGAGACGCACGCTGTCGTTTAATAGCCAAATAAATATCCAAAGATTGCACTATTTATAACAATTTTTTTATTCTGATTATATCCGTATTTCAATTATTCTGATTATATCCGTATTCCGCATGTATTTCAATTGCATATCTCTTAACTACAACAAATAAACTTTTCGTAGGAAGAAAACGTTTTGCACGTACTCTCTGACAATCTATTCCTGTTTCAATACAAAAAAAACTATTCGTTCAACATTTGTGTAATTTCTTCAATTTATCCATTTATTTACAGGAGCCATTTCTGTATTATAAAATAAACAAGAACGAAAAATCATGCGTCAAGCATAGATTATGTAACACTTTCCAACGCTTCCAAAATAATTTTACAAATCATACCGTTTAATAAGCTAAAAGATAACATCTAAGTAATCCGAATATTTTTCATCAGCCCTGTATAGGATCTATAGATTTGTATATATACTACATAGGATGCTAAATTTTAGTTCAGTTAGGAAACGCGTAGCACAGTTTAAAATTCTCCGTCTGGAGTTAAATAATACGGAAATGTGTTCGCGAACTTTTGTGCTTCCCTGTATAGGATCTACAGAATTTATACACACCACGTAATAGACAAAAAGCAAGTTAAAATTAAAATCGCGTTCAGTAACTTAAAACGCACTTCCAGGAATTATTGTTAACAGACAGTAGAGAATTCTTTTGTGTGTCCCTGTAAATGAACGATGACTGCTATACACACACTATTCTGTAGTAAGCCTCTTGTAATGCACCTTATATAAATTTCAATGCGTTTAAAATAGGGAAACATTATTTAAATAAACCGCAGACGATTTTTCTCCATAGACGTAATGTAACGGAATTCTTTTGACTGTCCCTGTAAAGTAACTATAAGTGCTATGCACACACTATTCTGTAGTAAGCTTCTTCTAATGCACCTTAGTGATATATATAAATTTCAATGCGTTTAAAATAGTGAAACATGATTTAAATAAACCTCAAGTGATTTTTCCCCATAGACCGCAATGTAATGGAATTCTTTTGAGTGTCCCTGTAAAAAAAGTATAAGTGCTACACACTTCCGTTGAAATAGGGAACATGCTATAGATAACGACTATAACATATAAAAATTGCAGAGCAATCCGAGCATATTTACGGGAGTTAGAGCACGGACAGACGGCAGACGGTAGACGGCCAGACGGCAGACGGCCATACGGCCAGACGGCAGACGGCCATACGGCCAGACAAACCGAAGTCATAAACACTTTTCAACTAGGTTGGAAAGTGTTAAAAAAGAAGGGAGGAATCTAATACGTGTAATTAGAATGATTTAAAAAAATATATATAAATATTAATAATAGTTTATCATTTTTTTCATAAATTATTTATATCATAATCACAAAATAAGATCACTAAATATAATTAAAATCTAGCGAAATGCTTAAGTGATACAAAAAGAGAAACAATAAAAGGCTTATAAAAAACTTTTTAATGATCAACATACGTTTCAACGCTCATACGGTTTACCAGAGCAGATGGAACGTTACAATATTATATAGGAATGACCACTAGAAAGTTTCAAACAAGATTAAAAGAGCTTATGGCAGATATCAAATATGACAGGAGTAATACAGCACTGGCACGACTACATAGCACCGACACAATAAAAAAATATTTTAAAAATAGTAAAATAATTTATCCATCAAGAGTCTACTTACCATCTATTATCCATGAATCAATGGAAATCTACATGCGTAACGTAAACATTTGCAATGAATCCGCCTCATTTGAATTGCCTAAAATTTGGCACGAGGTACTTTCCCGTTTTAAAAAGCAATAACGAAATATTAATTTTCACGATTACAGTTGGCTACTTCAAGCACCTGCTTTTTTTTACATATTTGATCTCGTGATTCATGTTTTCACGTTTATTTTCCAAATTCGCGTGAATACTTTGTTTATCGTTATATTTCTTGAAAATGGCTCCGTATGAGCATTGAAACATATGTTGATCTTTAAAAGGTTTTTTTTTTTTTTTATAAGCCTTTTGTTGTTTCTTTTTGTATCACTTAAGCATTTCTCTAGATTTTAATTATTTATATCTTTGACAACAAATCTCACTTTCTTAAGCCCAAAGTGTGCCAAATATTTTTTTAAAAACAACAAAGCAGTACCCGGTATATTAAAAGTGGATTTAATGGTTTCTATTCATAATTAAATATATATTTTCTCCTCTCAACTATAGTTTTATTGTTTACATCAAATAATCTGCAACTATCTTTAGTCAGATAAAACAAGAAAGCAAGCCCTCCGCATTACCTTAATCAAGTGACTTTCATAATCATAATTTATTGTGACCATTTCATCGAGATTAACTTTCAACGACTTAATTTCCAGAACGACTTACTGAGAAATGAAAAAAAAACTATCCCGAAATAGAAATGGGTTAATTTTATCTAATAATAGGATTTTTAAAATTATACAATACGAAAAAGAATTTTTTTAATTTTAATAAAAATATAATAATATTTTTAAATCACTTTATCTGATTCAGCATTTCGGTAGAAAAGAAAGTGAAAATATGGATATAAATAATCCTTTTTTAGTGTTAAAATATCTGAATATTTTTTAAAAAGCACAGAGTTAAAGGGACAAACAGAAAGACTTATAAATCAGTGCCGAATAGAAATTATATAAAACAGTGCAAAAGCAGTAAAAAAGTATCCAAAAATATCTAAATTCCATGCAACTTTGTTAGTTTATAAATGTTAAGCAAAATATATAATCAACGGCCATGCTTATTTTGAGTCTCGACGTTTAAAATTTGATAATTTGTTTTTAGTTTTTAATGAGCATTTTTCATTATTCTAGGAAAAACTAACATAATGGCCCTTTTCATCGTAGCTATAGTTTTATTGTTGAAATCAAATAATCTGCAACTCTCTTTGATCAGATAAAATAGAGACAAGCATTATCGTAATCAAGTGTATTACATAATTTATTGTGCTGTTTCATCGAGATTAACTTTCAACTAGTTCATTTACTGAACGGAATGAGAAATAAAAGAAACTATTCCGAAATAGAAGAAACTATTCCAAAATAGAAATGGGTTTATTTTATCTAATACTAAGATTTTTAAAATTATACGATTCAAAAAAAAATTTTGAACATTTACTAAAATATAATAATAACTTTAAATAACTTTATGTTATTCATCAGAAGGATATATTTCGTAGAAAATAAAGAAAAAATATTGAACATAAATATTTTCAAGCGACTTCATTTATTGAACAAACTGAGAAATAAAAGAAACTATCCCGAAATAGAAATGGGTTAATTTGATCTAATATTAGGATTTTTAAAATTATACAATTCGAGGAAGAATTTTGAATATTTACTAAAAATATAATAATATTTTTAAATCACTTGATCTTATTCTCAGAATTTCAGTAGAAAAGAAAGTGAAAATATGATATAAATAAACCTTTTTTAGTGTTCAAAATATCGGAATATTTATTAAACAGCACAGTGTTAAAGGGACAGACAGACCTGTAAATCAGTGCCGAATAAAAATTATATAAAACTGCGCAAAAGCAGTACAAAAGTACCTAAAGTTATCTAAATTTGATGCAATTTTGTTAGTTTATGAATGTTAAGCAAAATGTTACAATGACCATGCTTATTTTTAACCTTAAATGCCTTGTGTATCAAATTTGAAACACTTTTCATTTAATAAATAAGTCCCGTTCTTCGCAACTACTATTTTATATAGAAATTTCAATCCTGGAAAATTCACATAATACGTGAAACAGTGAAACAGTTGAATTTTTCAATGGGATTCCCAGTTAAAAATAACTCCACTATGCTACTATATAAACTTAAAAATCTTTCTTAAAATTTCTGGTGTCTAATCCTTAATATAAGTATAAAAGAAACACCATTCTAAAAGAAAAATCCGGATATAAGGGTTAAAACTCGACGTTTAAAATTTGGATACTTTTTTGTAGTTTTTTAACGAACATTTTTCATTCTTCTAGGGAAAACTTAAATAATACCCCTTTTCCTCTTAGCTATATTTTTATTGTTAAAATCAAACAATCCGCAGCTCTCTTTGATCAGATAAAAGAGAGACAAGCAAATGTTCTGCATTATCGTAATCAAGTGTCTTACATAATTTATTGTGCTGTTTCATCGAGATTAACTTTCAACGACATCATTTACTGCATGGGCTGAGAAATAAAAGAAACAATTCCGAAATAGAAATGGGTTTATTTTATCTAATACTAAAAATTGTAATATTATACAATTCGAAAAATAATTTTCAATATTTTCTAAAATATAACAATGATTTTAAATCACTTGATGTGATTCAGCAGAAAGATATATTTCGTAGAAGAGAAAGAAAAATATTGAACACAATAAATTTCAAACGATTGCATTTACTGAACGGACTGATAAATAAAAGAAAGCATCTCGAAATAGACATATGTTAATTTTATCTAATAGTAGGATTCTTTAAATTATGAAATTCAGAAAATAATTTTTAATATTTAATAAAAATATAATAATATTTTTTAAATCACGTGATCTGATTCAGCATTTCAGTAGAAAAGAAAGTGAAAATTTGGATATAAATAATCCTTTTTTAGTGTTCAAACTATCTGCATATTTTTTAAACAGCACACAGTTAAAGAGACAAACAGAAATACCTATAAATCAGTGCAGAATAGAAATAATATAAAACAGTGCAAAAGCAGTAAAAAAGTATCTAAAGTTATCTAAATTCCATGCAACTTTGTTAGTTTATGAATTCTAAGGAAAATGTGTCAATGGTCATACTTATTTTAAAACTCGATGTTTAAGATATGGATATTTTTTTAAGTTTTTAAACAAGCATTTTTCATTATTATAGAAAAACTTAAATAATACACTTTTTCCCTTTAGTTATAGATTTATTGTTAAAATCAAATAATCTACAACTCTCTTTGATCAGATAAAAGAGAGACAAGCAAATGTTCTGCATTGTCGTAATCAAGTGTCTTATATAATTTATTGTGCTGTTTCATCGAGATTAACTTGCAATAATCTCATTTACTGCACGGAGTGAGAAATAAAAGAACCTCACAAGAAATAGAAATGGGTTTATTTTATCTAATACTAAGATTTTTAAAATTGTACAATTTTGTTTATTAAATAATTATTATTAAATAATTATAATTAAATAATTTTCAATATTTTCTAAAAATATAATAATGATTTTAAATGTCTTGATGTGATTCAGCAGAAAGATGCATTTTGTAGAATAGAAAGAGAAAATATTGCACATAAATAATCCTTTTTTTAGTGTTGAAAACATTTGAATATTTTTAAAAAAATTAGCAGACAGAGTTTAATTACAGAATTAAATAACAGAGACAAATTTAAACAGAGTTAAAGGGCCCAAAGAAAGTCCTACAAATCAGTGCCAAATAGAAATGATATAAAACAGTGCTAAAACTTTTTAAGGGATTTCAGGAGTCTTAAATCTTGAAATTTTTCGAAATTTCAATTTTTTTATATGTTGAACTCTCATTTTTTCTGAACATTTTGATGTACTATGTTTGTTGAAATTCACATTAGAACAAGAGTTTTGGCTTTTACAGTTAGGGTTATTTTGTACTACAACAGCGTTTTAAAATTTAAAGGGACACTTGACTACCATATGTTCTTTATTTACATCAATCGCGATTCGTTTTTTGAGCATTAAATGCATTTTATACTCCATGTATTTTAACAAAAACATAGCTGAATATCCAGTAAGCAGCTTATCTACAATTTGTATCATCATATGTCAAGGCAATAGAGTTATTTACTACTATTTAGCGATAAAAAGGTCGTACAACGTGTTATTTTTAATCTTCGTAAACATAGCTATTGATTACAATTTTATTGTAGATTGTTCACTTGTTAATATTCATAATGGATTGTGAAAATAAGAAACGGATGTCAGGAAAACGACCAAGAAAGAAGAAGTTTCATGGTAATAAGTTTGCAAAATCCAACAAAACAGAAAAATGTAAAAAAGTTAATGCTTCAAATCAGAAGTTAAAAAATGAAAGCAAAAGCTTCACAAAAACATTTTCTGGATATATACTTATGGACTTGGCATTATTATGTTCAACTATATAGAGATATTTAGTATGCAAAGATTGCAATGGTGCAATAAAAATGCAAGAAATTTCAATGTGTAGACTCAGTTGTAAATTACAAATAACATGCAAGATCTGCAAACACGTATGCACATTTTCTAATAACGAAATGATTGGAGGAAAAGCTAATATCCCAGAAATAAATAGACACTCAATATTGGCAATGAGATGCATTGGTAAGAGTTTAACTGATTTAGAAACATTTTGTAGTATCATCTCCTTACCATAACCTGTTTCTCAAAAATCATATGATGCTATAAACAAACAAATTTTAATTGCTGTTGTTTCTGTTGCAGAAAATTCAATGCAGGTTGCTTCGCTGCAAGAAATCCAAGCAAATGAAGACAGTGTTGACATAACAGTTAGTGGTGATGGCACATGGAAGGCAAGGGGCCACTCGTCTCTTATAGGTGCATGTGCTGTCATCGGTGCTAATACTGGCAAGGCGATAGATGTGCACGTATCCGATCATCATATCGTAAAGGATGCGATAGTTACAAAGGTATCAGAAGAGGCATTCGTTTTCAAATATGGCAAAAGAAACATGCAAAAATTTGTTACAAAAACCATTATGGATCCGCAGGGAAAATGGAAGTTTCTGGAATGTTGGAAATTTTTTCTCAGTCAGTGGAGAAGCGTCAAGTTAGATACACAAATTACATTGGAGATGGCGACACCAACACTTACCTATCATTAAAAGATGCAAAGCCATATGATGATGTAATAATTAATAAAACTGAGTGTGTAGGCCACATTCAAAAGAGGATGGGTTCTCGTTTGAGAAAACTGAAATCTCAAATGCAGCGGACGAAGCTATCTGATGGGAAAACTATTGATGGTAAAGGACGACTGAGTGATTCGCTAATATTAAAATTGACAAAATATTATGGAAATGCTATCAGAGGAAACACTAAAAGTGTCGTGGAAATGAAGAAAGCTATTTGGGCTGTATGGGCTCATACGGCATCTTCAGATAATGAGCCAATGCATTATTTTTGTGAAAAAGGAAAAAAATACATGGTGTAAATATAATGAAGCTATTTTGGTAAAAAAAATCATCACAAAACTACAGTACCATTTCCAGTAATGCTTGCTATTAAACCTATTTTCAAAGATTTGTCAGAACCTAACTTATTGGAACGTTGTCTTGACGGAAAACTCAAAATCCTAATGAGTCGTTTAATGCAACATTGTGGAAGTATTGTCCAAAAATCATTGGCAGCGGAAAGAAAATTGCAGAGATTGCTGCTTCGATTTCTACTATTATTTTTAATGATGGTAGCAAAGCCATAATTGAAATTATGCAAAATCTGAATTTATCTTTGTCAAAATGCTCAATTAACAGATTTCATGAAAAAGACAAGAAACGTATTTCAACTGCAGAAATTCGTGTCAAAGCTGCAACTTACGAATCTCGTAAAAGTAAAAAAAAGACAAAAAATGTTACTAAACGATTATCAAAAACTGAAAGAAGGCACAATGTATGCAACAGGAGAGTTTTAGCTTTGTCATGAGAGGTAAGGTTTTAAAGGTAATCAGAAATGTTTTATTTTGTAACAAATTTATCTTTACATCATTTTTTCAGTTATTAAGATTTTATGCTAGTGCGCAATATTTCTCTGTAATATATAAAGCAAATTTAATGATAGTTGGCAGATATATTCATTTTGATGTACGGAATAACTTATACTTCAATTTCTCTCTTATAAATGCATTGTTTATGTGAAATTAGCGGTTTTTCACCTAAAATATAGCAATTTTTAAAGATTTTAAAAATTAAAAAATTTTTTAAACTATTTATAATTTTAATTGCTTGAAATTGAAGTATAAGTTCAAGATACATCAATTTTACATCATTTTTAGTTTTGTTTGATGATTACAATTTGAAAAACACAGATTTTACGTATCGATTTGATGTATCGTATTCGACGTATCGTATTTTGTCGAATTTCAAACACCGACACCATTGAAATTCCTTCACCATTATTAAAAGAATAATTTTTAATTAAAACATTTCAAGAATATGTTTTTAAAGGCAAGATCTATTATTTAGTATAGTTCAATAAAACATATAATAATAGGAAATGTTTTATTTTGTAACAGTTTTATCTTTACACCATTTTTTCAGTTTTTAAGATTGTATGCTAGTGCGCAACATTTCTGTGTAATACGAGCAGGGAAGACCGAGCAATGCTCGGTCAAAATTAAATTTGAGTTCAAATATCATGACCCATGACCAAAATGACCCACTAATTGAATTTTCTCGAACATGTGACTTAGCCCAATAGTCTTCTCGTGCCGGAAAACCATAGGATGCAAAATTTAGTGTAAATTGAGCCGCTTTTTAGATATTGACCCACAATGACCCAGAAATGACCCACTAATCGAATTTTCTCGGACATGTGACCTAGTCTAATGATTTTCGCGTGCCCGAAACTCGTAAAATACAAAATTTAATCAAAATCGTTAGAGCCGTTTTTTAGATAAAATTAATTTGACCCGCTTTGCCCCAAAAATGACCCCCTAATCGAAAGTTCTCGAACATGTGACCCAGCCCAATAGTCTTCTCGTGCCCGAAAATAGTCGGATACAAAATTTCGACAAAATCGTTTGGACCGTTTTATAGATACAATTAGCTTGACCATGACCCAAAATGACCGAAAATGACCCGCTAATTGAATTTTCTCGAACATGTGACCTAGCCCAACAGTCTTCTCGTGCCCGGAAACCATTGAATGCAAAATTTAGTGTAAATTGAGCCGCTTTTTAGATCTTGACCCACAATGACCCAGAAATGACCCACTAATCGAATTTTCTCGGACATGCGACCTAGCCCAATGCTTTTATCGTGCTCGAAACTCGTAGGACACAAAATTTAATCAAAATCGTGATAGCCGTTTTTTAGATAAAATTAATTTTACCCGCGTTGACCCAAAAATGACCCACTAATCGAAAGTTCTCGAACATGTGACCCAGCCCAATTGACTTCTCATGCCCGAAAATGGTCGGATACAAAATTTCGTCAAAATCGTTTGAACCGTTTTTTAGATACAATTAGCTTGACCATGACCCAAAATGACCCACTAATTGAATTTTCTCGAACATGTGACCTAGCCCAACAGTCTTCTCGTGCCCGAAAACCATTGGATGCAAAATTTAGTGTAAATTGAGCCGCTTTTTAGATCTTGACCCACATTGACCCAGAAATGATCCACTAATCGAATTTTCTCGGACATGCGACCTAGCCCAATGCTTTTATCGTGCTCGAACTCGTTGGACACAAAATTTAATCAAAATCGTTAGAGCCGTTTTTTAGATAAAATTAATTTGACCCGCGTTGACCCAAAAATGACCCACTAATCGAAAGTTCTCGAACATGTGACCCAGCCCAATTGACTTCTCATGCCCGAAAATGGTCGGATACAAAATTTCGTCAAAATCGTTTGAACCGTTTTTTAGATACAATTAGCTTGACCATGACCCAAAATGACCCAAAATGACCCACTAATTGAATTTTCTCGAACATGTGACCTAAACCAACAGTCTTCTAGTGCCCGAAAACCATTGGATGCAAAATTTAGTGTAAATTGAGCCGCTTTTTAGATCTTGACCCACATTGACCCAGAAATGACCCACTAATCGAATTTTCTCGGACATGCGACCTAGCCCAATGCTTTTATCGTGCTCGAAACTCGTAGGACACAAAATTTAATCAAAATCGTTAGAGCCGTTTTTTAGATAAAATTAATTTGACCCGCGTTGACCCAAAAATGACCCACTAATCGAAAGTTCTCGAACGTGTGACCCAGCCCAATTGACTTCTCATGCCCGAAAGTGGTCGGATACAAAATTTCGTCAAAATCGTTTGAACCGTTTTTTAGATACAATTAGCTAGACCATGACCCAAAATGACCCAAAATGACCCACTAATCGAATTTTCTCGAGCATGTGACCTAGCCCAATGGTTTTCTGGTGCCCCAAAACGGTAGGATACGAAATTTCGTCAAACTCGTTAGAGCCGTTTTTAAGATAATTTTTGCATATATATATATATATATATATATATATATATATATATATATATATATAACCACCCACAAGATTTGCTCGTATTAGAATATATGATATAAAGCAAATTTAATGAAATTTGGCAGATATATTCATTTTGATGTAGGGAATAACTTATACTTCAATTTCTGTATTATAAGTGCATTGTTTATGTGAAATTAGCGGTTTTTCACCTAAAATATTGCCATTTTTATTGATTTTTAAATTACAATTTTTTTTAGAACTATTTATAATTTTAATTGCTTGAAATTGAAGTATAAGTTCAAGATACATCAATTTTACATCATTTTTAGTTTTGTTTGATGATTACAATTTGAAAAACTCAGATTTTACGTATCGATTTGATGTATCTTATTCGACGTATCGTATTTTGTCGAATTTCAAACACCGACACCATTGAAAATCCTTCGCCATTTTTAAAATAATAATTTTTTTATTAAAAACATTTCAAGAATATGTTTTGAAAGGTTAGATCTATTATTTATTGTATTTCAATAACAATATAATCACAAATGTTTAATATTTTGTGACAATTTTATCTTTAACTTCGTTTTTCTCAGTATGTAAGATTTTATGCTAGCGCGCAACATTTCTGAAAAAATTATAAAGCAATTTAAACGAAACTTGTCAGATATATTTATTTCGATATATGCAATAACTTATACTTCAAATTTAGTATTATATTTGCATTATTTTTTTTAAATTGGCATTTTTTCAACAAAAAAATGAATGTATGAAACATTTTACAATTTAAATTAAATTAAAAAAATAAATTTTTAATTGCTTGAAATTGAAGTATAAGTTCAAGATACATCAATTTTACATCATTATCAGTTTTGTTTGTTATTTTTGAAGCAATATTTTTTCTACAACCTTGCGCGCAGTGGATACCAGGCGAAAAAGTTTGTTTACGTAATTTTTTAATTTAAACTTTTTTAAAAATAATTAAATATAAATTGTACAACATTGAAATAATTATGTTAAATCAAGCAGATATTGACCTATGAGTGGTAAAAATTACAGTTTATTGTGTGATACATGAAATCAGAAATAAAATAAAATGTGACATGATGCAAACTCGCATCTTCGGAAGAAAAGCAAGACTCCTGAGACGCCTTAAATTCCATGAAACTTTGGTAGTTTATGAATGGTAAGCAAAATGTACGATGGACCATGCATATTTTAAAAAAAATCGCTTTGAAAAGTAGATTACTTTTTTAACGAGCATTTTTTATTATTCTAAGAAAACACTTAAATAATGCCCCTGCTTCAGGTAGCTATATCTTTAGTGTTCAAATGAAATAAACTACAACTGTCTTTGATCAGAAAAACGAGAGACAAGCAAATGCTCTGCATTGTCTTAATCAAATGTCTTACATAATTTATTGTACTGTTTCATCGAGATTAACCCTCCACGACTTCATTTACTGAAATGACAGGAAAATAAAAGAAACTATCACGAAATAGAAATGGGATAATTTTATCTACTAGTAAGACATAAAAACTAATACACTTCTAAAAGTAAATTGTAAAATTAACTATTTATTGTATTGTATTTATTTATTTTACAGGGTACAAAGGGTTTACGGGGTCCAGGGTACAAAGTTTTATTTTCTTTATTGTAAGGCATAGTTGAATGAATTATTTCCCTACAATGTATCTTTATATAAATATTACTTTTCTGATATATTTTTTATTAAACTGAAATTTTGTTTAATTGTTTTTTTATGTTAAATATATTTTTTTTTATAAAACTGACGAACCACTTGTCCTATTTCAGTACTTTTTTCACTACTGTATTTAGAAAAAGGGTTTTTTTTCATTTTGTATTCGGGATTTATAAAAGTTTTACTCACAAAATGTATAATAAATTTAAAAGTAAAAAAAGATTATTTTTGAGAATGATTTTTCCTTTGAAGAATGTCTTTTCAAAAATTTCACATGAATTTAAAAATCTTGAAAACAATTCATTAACAACATATCACAAAAACCCTGTACAAAATTTCACACATATATCTTGCAAGAAAGAGAGATATATCGATATACCCTTTTAAAAATGATAAATTATGACAAAATCCTTTCTGAGATAAATGTACTTAATTTTTTAATTACGGGTAGGGCAAAACTGTTGGTACAACACAAAAATTGTTGTATCAGCTGATATAATCATCGTACAAATACGAAATTTGCTTTATTTGACTTATTTAACTTTGTAGTATTTTATTAGCAAGAAAAAAAATGTTTTTGAGAATTTTGACTCCCAGACCCACTTAAACGTAAAGTGCACTTTCATTATAATGAATACTTTAGAAGTTTTTTATATTTCATAATTTATAAACTTGCTGATGTGCAGGCTGATTCAGAAGTAGTCCGAAAGATTTTGAATTTGCATTCACCTTGCATTTTGTAAAAGCCTTTGAAATATTTATTTGGCTGAAGTTGTTAAACTTTCAATTTTTAAGTTAAATATATGGAAATCTAGGAAAACATTATCCCACCTAATTTAAAGCTATATATAAGAGCAGAAATATTTGTTCTTTTGAAAGAAAAAATTTCAAATTCATTATTAAGTAAAACATGTAAAAATCGAAGCGGACAGTTTTCAAATGGATTACTCTTTCTAAACAATTGGCAGAAAATCGAGACGAGCAGAAGCACTCAAAAAGGGTTTTTATAAAACCCATCTGTCTTTTTTATCATTTTCTAATGTTTTAAAAGTTCAAGAAACTACAACAAGACGGTACTTCAAAAAATTGAGGTTAAAAAGTAACAAAAAAAGAAGAGTTTTTAGAGTTCTGTAGCAACTGTAGAAAAAGTCTTAAATGCAGTTACCCTTTGTATCTGAAATTACGCTAAGATAGATACAGGAAATGGTTAATATCGTATGAGACTACATTACATTTATAAGTTTCTGCCGAAAATGGCAAATCCAATTTATTTCACTTGAATAAGCACATATAGACAGAGACATTTAAACTTGGGGCAGCTGAACAGAATTGTCATGATGCGGATATGTATGTATTTTCGGAACGTAAAATATTCTCATTGTCCCGATAAAAAAGCAAAAACAAAAGCTACTTATAATAATATAAAACGTTTTAATACACATGTTCAAGGAGAGTGTAAGATTGTTTACAGATGGCAATTTTGTTTTTTATGAATATACCCCATCCTCATTTGCAGTAATAACAAAGATTATGCTACCATTATAATTAATTTTCTACCTCCTCATTAATGGCTACCTTTAGTTCAAACTTTTAAATGTCTGCATCCGAAATTTCATTCCGATTTCTAGAAGAGACCCCCAATGCTTCCCACCCCTGTTGACTTGTTTTAATGGTTTAGTCCACTCTTCAACAGTGAACGATGTTTTACTAGTTTTAGACCATTTGTTCTGTGTGTCTGCGTTTTGGATTTGTAACCCTGAAGACGAGCTAAAATTGGCTCGAAAGCGCTAGGCTTTTCAAT
This sequence comes from Maratus michaelseni, assembly GCA_963931845.1. Classification (NCBI taxonomy): domain Eukaryota; kingdom Metazoa; phylum Arthropoda; class Arachnida; order Araneae; family Salticidae; genus Maratus; species Maratus michaelseni. The sequence continues at coordinate 134,540,553 of OZ007588.1, read as the reverse complement.
GTGAAAATACAGATTTGTATATAAAAACACCTTAAGTAAAGAAATTTTATAAAATGGTGCGTATACATCAACCTTATATCAAGCAATAATTAATGAATCCATACAAATTTTAACTAAAAAAGATAAAACATGCAATGATTCATTATCATACAATATTCCTAAATTATGGTATAGGCTCTTAGGAATTGTTCAAGACGAAATATGATTGTCACACCCCTCCCAATGCTTCCCACCCCTGTTGACTTGCTTTAATGGTTTAATCCATTCTTCAACAGTGAACGATGTTTTACTAGTTTTAGACCATTTGTTTTGTGTGTCTGAGTTTTGGATTTGTAACCCTGTTGACGAGCTAAAGTTGGCTCGAAAGCGCTAGGTTTTTCAATGTGAAAATACAGATTTGTATATAAAAACATCTTAAGTAAAGAAATAATAATAATAAAAAAATGGTGCGTATATGTTTTTGGATATTTATGTTGTTTTAAGTAATATTTAACTTTATAGACCCTATAAGTGGTACAAACTGAGGTTGTTAAGGTCCACTAAGATAAATTGTCAGGATTTGTAGATACAATATTTTTATTAATATATATATATATATATATATATGTATTTTTAACTATTCACTTGTATAATAAGACACCAAATATCCATTTTAATATGATTTGAATTGTAATTATTATTCTACTATCATTTTTATGACATCGTTTTGTATATTTCTAGGAGAATGACATATAATAGGTTGGGCTGAAAAATTCGAATGTTGGATTATGGAATTCTAATAGCGCGGAAAAATTGCTTTATCCCGTCAACAGTAAGTGTGCAAAATTTCATTTTCATTGGTTAATATCTTTTGCCTCCTCTAGACGGACAAAATTTCGAAAAACGGTATTTTTTTACTAAAAATAATAAAAATTAGGAAACAGGACAATCGTTTTCTAATATCAGGTCTACCAGTTCGTCATAATTAACTGTAAAAGAAGTTGACCAGATCGGTTAATAACTTTTCCCTCCTCAAGAAGGCCAAAATTTCAAAAAACTGCCTAAAACGGAAATTTTTTACTAAAATTAAGAAAAATTAAGAAAAATCACAATTGTTTTCTAAAAATGGCCAAACGGCCTACCTCACACATCACAAATAACTGTAAAAAATTAACTAGATCGGTTAATAACATTTCCCTTCTCAAGACGGCCAAAGTTTGGAAAAACTGTCAAAAACAGCCATTTTGTACTAAAATTAATAAAAATTAGGTTATTAACCGAGCCGGTTACATTTTTTAGTTAATTATGATGGTGTGGTAGATCATTTGAACGTTTCTAGAAAACAATTATATTTTACTCCAATTTTTATTAATTTTAGTAAAAAATGACCTTTTTTTCAGTTTTTTGAAATTTTGGCCGTCTTGAGGAGGGAAAAGTCATTAACCGATCTGGCTAAATTTTTTACAGTTAATTATGATATAATGATAGATCATTTGGACGTTTTTAGAAAACAATTGTCCTTTTTTTCTAATTTTTATTAATTTTAGTAAAAAATGGCCGTTTTAGGCCACTTTTTCGAAACTTAAAACGTCTTGAGGAGGCAAAAGTTATTAATCGATCTGGTTATGTTTTTACAGTTAATTATGATGGACTGGTAGACCATTTACCCATGATTAGAAAACGATTGTCCTTTTTCCAAATTTTTATTATTTTTACTAAAAATTGGCCATTTTTCGAAACTTTGGGCATTGTGAGTAGGCAAAAGATATTAACCATTGAAAATGAAATTTTGTCCACTTACTATTGACGGGGTAATGCAAAAATCCCGCACTATTAGAATTCCATAATCCAAAATTCGATTTTTTCGGCCCAGCCTACCATATAGCATTATCAACCATGTGTTCCATGCGTCATATGGTTTTAGACCTGATTAATTTTCGTTGGCTCTAAGTGCTTTTTAAGCTCATCATACCGAAATTGTATTCTTATGTTACGAAACAAATCAAGTATTTTCTTTAACTTTAATAATTTCATTTTAAAATTTGCATGCTAATCATCTCCTTAAAAAATTCATAAACATGTTTTTAGTTTAAAGTCATTAACTCTTTTAACTTAAAAAATATAATCGTCTACTGTATTCATGTGTTATTAGTTTGTTGTTGTTCATGAAAACATTGTTCATGCTTGTTCATGTTCATGTTCATGCTTGTTGTTGTTCACTAATAGCTCATGACCTATTAGTGCTCGTGTTCAGAAGGTAAAACAGGAATTGTTATAAATTTCTGACATGATGGAATGAGCTGAATATGGACGGTGCACCTCCTGTTCTCAAACTTGTGATAATAACTCTGCGTCACTAACGCTTAAAGCAAAATGGTTTGAAAATGATTTAAAAAAAGGTATAAATACCTAATACGGCATACGATTGTTATGAAAATTTATATAATTCTTGTGACATATTTCCCAAATGCAAAGCCTCGAGCATAAGTACCATTCGTGAGTTATAGTGTTCACTGACAAACGCACATACAAATCATCATGTATATAAAGGTGTATCATGTATATTCATGTATAATACTTTTCTTATACTATGTGTTCGTAAAGTAAAAAACATAAACTAATTTTAGGTTATTTAAATCCTTTTAAAAGGAAAATAGATATATTTTCTGTTATGCGTGTGAGATAAGCGCTGTTTACAAAAAGTAAATTTTAGAAATTTAAAAGTAAAATTGTTAAAATTGGACGTGATAAACTTGATAAACCATTCAAAAATAACACCAAATTGTATTTTGTTGATTACGCATATTTATATGAATTGCTAATCTAAGTTTATATATCGTTAAAAATGTGGGAATTTCATTATTATTCTTAAACTGCACAGTAATTCGCGATAAAAGAAAAATATGTACCTTTCTTTATAAATGTTAGAAATGAGAAAGAGAAAGAAAAAGATATACGTTTAGTTGCAGCATTGTGTGACAGTGTGTCATTTGATATGATCTACCTAATTATGATATGATGTTGTGATATTTCCATATATGTGTTTCAACGTGATTATTGATTATTGATGTCCTACTTTCATTATCTCGACGCTTTGTATACATTCATCATTAGATTATGATGAATTTACTTCATCGATACAGAGATGATAATAATGACCACCATTGAAGTAGATTAATTATTAATCAAAATTTTATCAGAATAGGAATGATACTAGACATATTATTTTAGCGTTTACTAGTAAAAGTCAAGGGAGTACAAATAGTATTATTATTCATTAATCTATAATAATATTAATAATGAAAATTGCAAGGTTTTTACTTACAGCCAAAATATTAAATATATTTATATTATTTATTTATTTGAGGAAAAGTATTTCAGTATTAGTGGATATTAAAAAGTAAAGTAGAAAGTATTTAATAATGTTTCAAATAGTATTATTAGTAATATAATTACTTTTTTAATTTTAAATTAAGTCTTATAAACTGTTATGCAAATGGAAATTCTTTTATAATTTGTGTGAGGCAGTATTAAATAAATGCCATAATAAATTTTGCATTTACATATTGATACGCATTTTGCAGAAAAATACGAAAACTATTGATTATTATTATTATTATTATTATTATTATTATTATTATTTACATTTCTTAGTCCATTTAGAATAAAAAATTCAACAGAGATTTTTTTCATCTTTCTAAATTAATTAATTTACGAAAATATACTTTTATTATTTTTGGAAGTTTTAAAAACTTATATTATTTATTTACTATAAAACATTACATATATGTTTTTCAAACGAGTGAGTGAGTACACTTTTTTTTCTTATTTTCTATAAAATTCTGATTAAAAAACCTTTTGCATCATTGCTCAGTACAGCATTGGTGAAATCTATATTTTAAAGTTAAAAGAATTTTTTTATGTAGACTAATTTACAATGTTTTCTAAAATTATTTTATCTGTAGAAATTTTTAAATTATTGCAATATTTGCAAATATTGTATATTAAAATGGTAACGTATTTAATAATATTTCACATAATATTATCAGTATTAGAATGGATTTTAATTTTAAATTTCGTCTACTTTTTATTGTATATAATATCATTGCTGAAATCTGCTATAGCTGTAAATATATATATATTTTCTCTAAACAGAATAATTATATATATATATATATATATATATATATATATTTATATAAATAAAAAAACATATTCAAATCATATGGTCTTCCTCAATAATGCTAAAGGGCCCTGTGTCACACCTAGTTTTACCTCCATGTCACATAATTCATGAATTGGTTCTTATTTTATAAAGAAATACCAACAATTTCGAAGAAAATTTCACTTTTACGATAACTAGTTTATTTAGAATAAAAATAATTATTACCACCAGAGAAATATTTTCATCTTTCTAACGTAATTAAGTTACTAAAAAATATAATTTTATTATTTTGAGCAGTTTTAAACACATTTATTATTTATTTACTGTAAAATATTGCATAAAATCTTTTCAAACAAGTAAGTACTTTTTCTTTTTCTCTAAAATTCTGAATAAAAAAATATTGTGCATCATTTATGAGTACAATATCGATGAAATCTGTCTTTTAAAGCTAAAACACTCTATAGAGAAACAGCTTTTTTTAAGTAGTAGATGTAAAATGTTTTCTAAAGTATTTTTATCTGTAAAATCTAAAATATTTTTATCTGTAAAATCTAAAATATTTTTAGCTATAAAAGTATTGCAGTATTTGTGGATATTAAATAGTAAAATGGAAAGTATTTAATAAAGTTTCGAATAGTATCATTTGTATTATAATGATTTTTTAAATTTTAATTTACATCTACTTTTTATTACATGGAAATCTTTGATGAACATTTTTATAGATGTAAATATATATATATATATTAAATAGAATAGTTATAGTTAATAAAAATTAAACTGTATGGTGGCCACAGTATTGTGAGAGGGTTCTTTGTCATACTTACGTTTAATTCTGTGACATACCATTCATGCATTGATACTTTTTTTTATATAGAAATGAACAATTTGGTAGAAAATTTGAGTTTTGCAATGCTTAGTTCATTTAGAAAAAAAAATTCACCACATAAATCTTTTTATCTTTCTAAAATAGCTAATATGCGAATATATACTTTTATTATTTTGAGCAGTTTTAAAAAACTACACTGTTTATATGTTGCATATAATTTATTCAAACTAGTAAGTAATTTGTTTTCTCTAAAATTCTGAATAAAAATATTGTGCATCATTTATGAGTACAGCATTGTTTAAATCTATCTTTTAAATTTAAAAAAGCTGTATAGAGAAAGAGCATTATGTTATGTAGCAGATGTATATATTTCTTAAAATACAGGGTGATTTTTTTTTAACTTGTGAAAGTAAAACCTTATAACTAAAGAACCACTGATTCAAATGACCTGAAATTTTACAAGTATGCTCCCAAAACAATGGAAATTTTTTAGGCATGGTTGAAAAAAACTTAAAATCGCTGTTGTGGTTCTTACAACCACTGCCATATTTTTAATTCAATTTAAGAAATACTTTGTTAGTCCTTATTCAATTAATTTTAAAATTCACATTCAAAATTATTTTAATTCTTTCCTTTTTAAAACTTCCCCTGTAAACTTTTCTTTATTTCATAATATTTCGCTAATTAAAAATGATAGTAATCTTTTTTGTTACCTCTGTACTTCCGGAATTGGATTCTACTAGAAGCTTCGATAACATTCTTTGCGTATCACTTCCTGTTCTAAGCTCCGCCTCTCGCCAATCAAATTCAAATGTTTTTAATACGTAATTTTTTATTTCTGCCGATTGGTGTTTATCAATTTTTGACACCACCTCCGTGCCCTGTCAGCGCGGATGCTGCACGCTTTCGACACACACTGAGATGTTTGCTACTAGAGTGTAACGTGATGACTTGGCTTGCTGTAAAAAATGTTATGCGTACATCTAAAGTACGATATGAAGAAAATATTCTTTTTTTTTAAATGTGATAGTTGACGGTCTATAAATTATCTTCTAAGTACGGCAAAGATTTTTGCAGTTCCAGAATGGAGACGCGATGAGTGGTTCTTACTTGTGATAAGTACACAGATCCTACTGGTCCTGTATGCGGATAATTAATTTTGTTCTGTTTCAACTAATGTGACGTTCTGTTTTCGGTTGATGATAAGTCGTAGAAAATATATATTTTTTAACATGATTGCCTCCGAACTCCCTGAGGGAAGGTAAAAAAAAATTATCGATTACCTGTGCTAAAAAAAATAGAGCTATAAAAATGATCATCCATTTTAGTAATATGATTTTTTTAGAAGAAAAATCTCTTTATAAATAAGGATTTTATTCAAAGATGAAAATTTGCAGTGCAAATTCTTTCACTTGTTTTTTATATTATTTGTTTCAGATGACTGCAGGTAACAATTTTTACTTTTATCTTCATTGTTCTTGATTATAAATTTGCATGAATAAATATTTAACAAATCTTTATTTAATAATTAATGTCATGTCGAAGTGGTCTTTTGCGGCCACACAATATATGTACTCACTATATTATTTTGATCACAAAACCAAATATATATTATCTGGAATATTAACAAGATTCCAGTGTTTGAAAAAAGGGAACTTGTCGTCCAACCACCACAGTTCCCTCTTTGGTGCCGTGAACAGGATTAAACTTTAACGACATGACAGTTATTAACTTATATTTTGTTATATTATAAAATTTGATAAAAAAAATTGCATTCTTATTGAAATATTTGATTAGTGGAATATTTGAAATATTTTATAAGCGGCTTACTTAAGTATTTTAAAGTGTTTGGATTTAAAATAATTTTGCCAGATAATTGCATTGTGTGTTTTATTTACTTTTGACAAGTCATTTTAGTAATGTTTAATGCATATTTTTGAAAATTTTTATGAGGAAAATACAATTTTATTCTAAGAATTCTAGACTTATAATAGGATTTTGTTTTGAAAACAAAACGTTTTTCTTATGATTCTACATAATACATGGTGTTCTTTTATGCAATATTTACATTTTATCACTAAAGAAATGGTTGTTTATGTTGTTATTTACAAAATAAGATGAGTTTAGAAATAATTTTCTTACTTATAAGTAAATGATTAATTTCTTACGATTTATGCCATTTTGTTTTGATAATATTTTGAGAACTATTGCATTCTTAAAAATTATTCTGGTGATTAGACATTATTTTAAAAGGTGATTTCATATGAAAATTAATTTTTGTTTAACTTCGGTTGATTCATAAAGCACATTATTTTGAAATTTATTAAGAATTTTTCTCAAATTTGTCACTCCGAAACAAAGTTAAACCTTTCCATTCAACCTTTTGATGGGAATCCTCAGACGGTCGAATTTTTCTTCGATCAGTTATCAGATATTCAGGAATTGTATAATTACTCTGACAAAGAAATTTTTGCTCTTTTCAAGTCAAAATTACAGGTTACTGCATCACATTTTTTTCTTGAAACACAGTTTCAATTTAAAAACTCTAACTTACAAAGCATTCGAAATGATTTTATTAACTATTTCCTGCGAAGTAAAAAAACTGACTCACTCAAATCTCTTCAAAATTTAAAATTGGATTCGAATGAGTCCATAAAAGTTTTTTCATATCGCCTGACTAAACAGCTTCGACTTGTGTATCCTACGTTAGCACCAGATGCTCTAGATTCTTTGAAATTTACGCATTTCCTTCAAGCTTTGCCTAAATAAATTAAACGAAAACTTCAAGAAGAAAGTATTTCCACTTTTGAGTTAGCTCTTGAACGAGCACAATTTTTACAAAATACACTGCTCAAAACAATTAAAGGATATTTGAAGTTTTATATAAAATAAAGATATAAACGAAATTTTTTTTGCCGAAAATAGAAGAAGAGAATCACAAATGCAAATTTTTCTGGTTTTCAAACTGTGGAGTATGCAAATTTTGAGTTCGACGTCAAAAACGTCGCTTCAGCGGCAGCGAATGAAATTTGACTTTCAACTGGATAAAAGAAAATGAAGACAAGGATGATCGGCATTCAGTGATTGCTTTGTTTCGATGAGTACGATGTCTCAGCGAAGTCATTTGACAGATTCAGAAGCTTGGAGAATTGTTGGTAGGTTAGAAGGGGGCCAAACTCAATCCGAAGTAGCGCAAGCCATTGGAGTGTCACAAAGTGTCATTTCCAGGATCTGGAACCGTTTTTTTGGAGAGTGGATGTGCAGGCCGAAGACCAGGGCAAGGTCGTAGACGGGCAACAACGCCCAATGAAGATCGGTATTTAGCGTTAACAGCTTGGTGAAACCGAAACATGAACGCTACTCTTCTCCAACAACACCTTCGCTCGGCTACAGGCACCACGATTTCAACTCAGACTGTCCGAAACCGGCTCCATGCTGTAGGTCCGTATGCTCGCCGACCGATGGTATGTGTTAGATTAACATCAAGGCATTGTCGCGACCGCAGGGAGTGGGCAACCGAGCATGTCAACTGGAGGAGAAATGAATGGAGCAATATTCTGTTTTCTGACGAGTCCCGTTTTTCTGTGCATCCGGATAATAGGCGTATTTTCATCTGGAGGGACCGTGGCAGTAGGAATAATCCTGCGTTCGTGCACGAAAGTGTCAGATTTGGCGGTGGAGGAGTGTTGGTGTATGGTGGCATCTCCATTGACGGGCGCACTGACCTCTACATCATTCGAGATGGAGCTCTGACTGGTCGCCGATATAGGGATGAGATCCTCCGACCTATTGTAGTCCCTTACGCTGCAGCAATCGGAGATAACTTCATTTTAATGGACGATAACTGCAGGCCACATCGTGCAAACCTGGTGGAGGATTTCCTTTTCGAGAAAGGAATCGTTCGAATGGAATGGCCAGCGTGTTCTTCAGACATGAATCCAATCGAGCACGTTTGGGACGTTCTAGGAAGACGAGTTTCTGGCCGCCAACAACCCCCACAAACTCTCCAAGAACTGGAAAGAGCTCTTCTGGAAGAGTGGGGCAGAATACCCCAACTCGTCATTAATAGCCTCATTGAGTCCATGCCTCAAAGGTATTCAAAGTTGCTGGCCGCCCGTGGAAACCATACCCCTTACTGAAAATGATTTTCTTTGAAGAAAACACCTTTTCTTATTCTTTTTTTCTCATATGCACAAATTGTGTTTTTTTCCTTTTGTACACAAATGCGCAATAAAATGCATTTTTTTCTGCCAAACATGTGTAATTTATTCTCATATAACCTACTATGTCTGTCGACCATGTATCAATTAGCTAAAAAGTTTCCTAGATACAAAATCCACCTAAAACTGCAATATCCTTTAATTGTTTTGAGCAGTGTATATATGATTCACCACCTCTTCAAAACTCTAATCTTCCACACTATGAGCAAGTTTACAGTCAAAATAATCAAAATAGTGAAAATTCAAAACTTTCTGATAGTTTTGTTGAACAAGCTCCTAACAGATATAAAAAGGACAGAGTCTATAAAAATTCGCAAATTGCATTCTCACCATCTGAATCTCATAATGATCATTCTCCTAGACTTAGAAATATTAAAAAAATCATGTAACTTACTTTCCTTCTCCAGTTAGGCAAAACGTTGCTTCTAGAAGCAAAACATACTTTATTCAGCATAAGCCATATCAAAAACGATCTTTCTTTCGGCCAAAGTTTGACAAGTTTTCTCAGAAGAAAGGCTTTTCAAAGTCTTTTTACAAACAAAATGTGACTCAATTTGCTTTCTGTGGACGATTTAACCACCTTATGGAAACATGTTACAAGTTAAAAAATTTAATTGACTCATCTAGGCAAAATGCCAACCACCCTCAAAGCTCTCAAATTTCTACGAATTCTTCTCAGAGAAAGAAAAACTTTAGTTCTTTTTCTAAAAATAAAAATGATTATAAAAATTACCATCTAAACAGGTAAGGGAGATTGGTCCCACTGACCGCCTTCTCTCCCAATCTTCCTCGTTAGGGTCAGTGCACTCCTGTGACAAAACAAACGAATGTCACATTGATAAACATCCTTCTTCGACTACTTCCTTTTCAAGCGCTGCTACACAAACATCTCCTTACTGTTCTGAAAATTCTTTGTCATCAAAGTACTCTTCCGAAATTGATGATTGTGTACAACAACAACACGTAATTTGCAGCTCTTTTGACAACCTGTATTCGCTTCCATGTATAATTATGAATGTTCAGCATAATGAAATATGAACTCTCGTCGATTCAGGCTCAACCTTATCTTTGCTGGAGAATGAATGCTTTAATAGTATAAAATCCAAAATCCATTATAAATGTTTATCTAGAAATGTGTCTGTGTCAACCATAAACTCTAAAGTTTTCTTTAAAAGATGTATCGAGATTGCATTCAAAATAGATAAATTATTTTTCCATCACGTCTTTTACCTTACTGATATAAAGAATGTTAATTTTGAAGCCATACTTGGTTTTGAGTTTATAAATAAGCATTCTATAACCATCTCTCCAGCTTTTAAATCTATATTAATTAAAGATAAACATATACCTCTTAACATTCAAAAAGAGTCTCCTCCCACTTATTATTTGAATTCTCAGTATACTAATGACAATATAACAGTTCCATATTTTTTTAATACACACAATGTGCCTATTTATGAAAATTCTATGTCAGTTAACACAAATAATGGTACTTATTTTGATAATGTGAATGGAAATTTTGATGATAAGAATTTGCATTTTTTACATAATTACGAAAATTATCCTTACAATTACAGTTTTCCAAATAATGATTTGTTTATAAATAATGTTGGTAATACTGCTATGACTTATGATATTTCTTTTATGAATGCTGATCTTAATATCAGAAATTTAGATGGTCATGCTCAAGTTTTTACTCGGTTTCCTAATTATTTTCCTACCGACACAAACTTTGATTATGCTAATGCTATAAATAATTTTTCTAATACCAATAATACCAAAATTACCTCTGATGACAATAATGTCACATGTGAGGTGATAATGACATTATTTATGTTGGTAAAAAGTATACCAATTTGAAAAATGGTAATAAAAATTTATTGAATTCTAACATTGTTCAAACTGTAAATAGAGAGTTAATCCCCCCCAATTCTTCTGTGTATTTACATGTCAAATACTTGAATTCTCCATCTGAATATTTTATTTTTAAGCCTGATTTGAAGAGTAAAGCTCTTGTTTTGCATGAATCATTGCATTTTAAATCTGCAATTCAAAAAGACTTATTTTTAGCTGTATGTCAGAATATATCCAAAGTGGATGTTCATTTAAATAAAAATACAATTCTTGGCGAATGCATTAATGTAGATGAGAACGATATTGAAAAATATTCCTTTGATTCAGATTTAGAAAATGAATATTGTAATTTAATTTTACCATCTGAGGAAATTAAAAGAAAACGGATACAAGAACTGTCACCAAATGATTTTGACTTAAAACACTTGCCCCCACATGAAAGTGACTGTTTAAAAAAATTATTGTGCAATAAAGCTCAAGCATTTTCTAAATCCTTAGACACTTTGCGTCATACAGACCTAGTTAATCCTCAGTTCTCAATGATGAATTCTCATCCGGTGAAAACCCTACCTTTTCCTGTGCCACAGGCATTAAAACAAGAAGCTCTTGACCAGATAAATCAAATGCTAAATGCGGGCATTATAGAAAGATCAAATTCATCTTGGGCTTGTCCCATACTTCTAGTTAAAAAAAAAGAACTGACATGTCAAAATCTCAAAAATATCGTTTGGCATTGGATTTACGATTATTAAATTCTATTATTATTCCATCTTCATATCCTCTACCTCGTATTCAAAATCTAATAGTACAATTGTCAAAATTTAAATTCTACACTACACTGGACGTGCCCTCTGCGTACTTGCAGATTGCTGTACCTAAGGAGATGCAAGATAAGCTCAGTTTTATCACTCCATGGGGACTGTTTACCTACCTTCGTCTTGTGTTTGGCTTGAAGACAGCTGCGAGTACTTTTCAACAGTTAATTGATTATGTTATTCAATTGTCTGAAATTGACTCTTGCTACGCATACCAGGACGACTTAGTTGTCGGCGCTAATTCGTTTGAAGAAATGATTGCGAAACTCACAAGACTCTTGGACACTCTTATTGCTAACAATATTACTCTTTCTCCTGAAAAGTGTTCTTTTATGCAAACTAGCATTAACGTTTTAGGCTTCCAACTCACAGATAATAAAATTCTTCCAATTACAAGCAATATTTTGAAAATTACTTCCTTCCCAAAGCCCAAAACTAAGAGGCAAACAAAAAGTTTTATTGGCTTATGTTCATTTTACAGGTCAATAATACCTCATTTTGCTAGATTGATTACTCCTCTTATTGAAATCACTAAACCTAAAAATAAATTCTGTTGGAAATCTGAGCAAGAAAATGCATTTAATAAATTGCAAGAAATTTTCTTCCAAAAACCCACGCTCAATCTTCCAAATTGGAATGAGACATTCTATGTGAATTCTGATGCCTCAAAGACAGCAATCTCAGCTGTTCTAATGCAAAAAATTCAAGTTGAACTACGCCCCATTTCTTATTACTCCAAAACTTTATCTCAGTCTAAAAAGCAGTACCCAGCTATCAAATTAGAACTTTATGCCATTTATAAAGGAATAACAGCTTTTAAATATTACATTTTTGGCATACACTTCATTCTTTTGTCCGATGCTAAACCACTCAATAACTACAAAAAATCAACGTCTCCTGCTGACATAACTACACGTTGGATGTTAGAACTATCTGAATACTCTTACACATTCCAGCATGATCCAGGCAAAGATTTGTCTTGGCAGATTTTCTAAGTAGGACACCTCACATTCCTACTGAAGATCTCCATACTAATCCAGATCTCATTTTTGAACAAGAAATACTGCCTATTGTTGATGATCAAAATGATCTACATAATGAAATTGTTCAGTATCCATGTGGATTAATTGGAAAAACCCATCATAATTGCCATCTCCAAATTGATTCTCCATCTACAAATAATACTAATAATGAAGACCCTTTGTTAGAAATCTTTGATCAAACCATCCTTAATGAGCAACAAAAAGATCCTCAAATTAAGAAAATTTATGAAGATATTAAAACTAATAAAAATCTAAAAGTGTAAATGGTTATTACATTAATCCAAGTAATGATTTGCTATGTTATAATGGGCATTTCTCTTCAGAAGACATTGATCTACATAGAGCTGTTTTACCCTCTTCGCTTAGAGCTAAAGCTTTAAGAATTGCTCATGTTACTCATACTGGTATTCATAAAACCATTGTTAATTTAAAGAAAAGCTTCACTTGGAAAACTCTAGTTTCTGATACAATCAATTATGTCAACTCTTGTGAAATTTGTTTAGTAAATAAACATAATAAAAAAACACTGTTCCATATCTCCCAGCACCACTTCCTACAGCTCCCAATCAAAAAGTTTTGATGGACTTACTTGGTCCTTTGATAAATCACCAATTTGTTATGACTGTAATCGACCATTTTTCTCGTCATCTTGAATTATATGCCTTGAATAGCATTCATGCTGAGTCGGTTACTAAAGCTCTGTTGCATTACATTTCTACTCATGGAAAACCTAAGTTATCTCTTACTGATCATGGTTCTCAGAGTGATATGTTTTCTTATTTCAACAAAAAACTTGGCATAAAACTAGAGCACAGTACAATAGCGCATCCACAGGCTAATGGATTGAGTGAGAGATGTAACACTCAAATAAAGTCATCTGTGAATATAATGGCTTCCCAAGGATTTGATGTTCCAACTGCTTTAAAAATCCACCAGTCAATATATAACGCTACACCTCATCTAGCCTCAAATTTCACTCCAAATCTTCTTCATTTTGGAAGGGAGGTGGATGATATTTATGCTAATTATAAAACCCATTCTTCCTGGAAAATTCTTAACACTGCATATGAAATTCACAAATTAATGGATGTTATTGAAAAAGTGTACTATCAAGCTTACAAAAATAACGAGTCTTCTAGACAAAAAGTGTATCAAAAATTAAAGGGAAAAATTAAAGGGAAAAAAAGGGAAAAATTAAAATTTGCTAATATTAAAGTTGATGATATTGTTTATGTAAAATTTCCTAGTGTATTTAACAAAAAAGTACAAGGACCTTATATGATAAAGAAAATAATTTCACCTGTACTTATTCAAATTCAAGATTGCAACAATAATCAAGCATCACCTATGTTAATTCATACTAACAGAATCTTGAAAATCCAGAAAAGAAATGAAGCATTGCTTCATCCTGCGGATTCATCTAGAAGTGCAACACATGATCAACCAGCTGTTGATAGTACATCTTCTTCTCCTGTGAAACGACATATTCGTGCTCATACTGCTAATTGTGATTCTCCTTGCTCTCACACTAATAATAATACATCTCCTCAAATTCAGACATCTTCAAAGTGCCAGCAAACATCTTCCCATTCACTTAGTTCAGTACATTCACAAGCATCTGATAGTAACACTACAGTTCTAAACAAATCTACTCAAAGTAAAAACCATTATGATCTTCGCCCTCGCAATCTTAAACAATATAAAGTGTAAACATAATCTACATTTTTTTCTTACGATGCCTCTGCCATTGCAAAAAATCTTTTCTATGCTAGCTTGATTGTATTGTCAAATGTGAAGACTGACTGATTATTTTTATTTGCTTTCTTCTACTAAAGCTGCAGGCAGCATTTGTGTAATTTTTATTTTTCTTGTAAGTCACGTTCGCCTTGACACAATGGTATTGTCATCCTGTCAAAGTATGTAAATCTTATTTTGGTTTCTCCTGTTAACTATGTTTCTCACTGAAATATTTCTTCAAAACCATATTCATTTTTGGAATTTATGTTTAATATGAAATGTGATGATAGCTCAAAACTCTAAAATTCAGTGTTTGATTTAAATTGTAATATTTGTTTTAAAACTTATAATTCAATATTATAGTTGGAGATGAAATGTCATTGATTAAATTATTTTGATAAGGTAATTTATCTTAAAAAGTAAATTGTTATTGATATAAGGTATAATATGAGTACATATGTCATCACTTTCCCTATTGTGACTTTTAGAATAATACAAATGTTATTTCTTGCATGCCCTAACATTTAACTTCTTTTTAACATCTAAAGATTATGCATGCTAATACTTCTAATATTATTATTATTGGTGTATTATGTAAAATTGAACATTAAGCCCTCTAGGTGTTTGAAAACCCACGAATTCAAAAAAAAATGTGTATGCATATGCAAACTATATGCTTTGGATCCAAAGTTTAAGTCATTACATTTAAATAAAATACTTATGTATTTTATATGTAAAAAATTAAAATTACATGTTTATTCTTAAAAATGTTTGAAAATTAGAATTAAACATTCAATAAGCATTCAGGATATTTTTGTATAGATATGTTGTGTGATATTTTTTACAAGGCCAATGTTATTAAAGTTATGTGGTAGAATGATACATTTATTTATGTACTTTTTTGAGAGCTTAAATATCCTCTCTTTGCCATTATTTACTTTGAAAGTATTATTGTTGTTGTATTAGAGTTGTTCAACTAAGAAAAGTTGATTTTTTTAGAAAGTGCTATATGTATATTTCTTTTAAATGAGAGTCTAAATATTCTCTCTTGACCATTTGCTTAACTTTTGAATTTTTGTTATGGAAAAATTCTCAAATGTGTAATTTATTGAATTTATATAAGCATTATTATAATAAAAATGTTAATACAAAATTGAAATATAGTTCATCGACTGTGACTAGAAATACAGTTGTGATTCAAAGGTCTTATTGTTGCTATTTCTTTTCCAAAATGGAAATGTTTTATTGCTAATGTTATGCTATTGAATGAGGAAAGCCATTATTAGTATGATTACCAATTTGTATCATATAATATTATTTGTTTTTGTGTACATTATTACAACCTTTTTTACCTTTTTAGTATATACTGAACTTACTTTATAGTGTTGTATTTGCTATTTCACATATCAGTGAATGGACTTTTAGCAGTTTTATTTCAAAAGACATTGTTCACTTTTTGCTACTGAACTTACTTTATAGTGTTGTATTTGCTATTTCACATATCAGTGAATGAACTTTCAGCAACTTTGTTTTGAAAGACTATATTTACTTTTTGGACTTTCAGCATCTTTATTTTGAAAAACTATATTTACTTTCTGGACTGTTAGCAACTCTATTTTGAAGGACTTTGCGTACTTTTTGCCAGAAGAATGTAAATTTATTATTATTATTATTCTTTTTATTTTGTTTCTCATTATGTCAAGTTATATGTATATTGTATATAGGTGAGAAAATATTGACTCGATGTCAAAATTGTTAAATTTCACCATCTCACCAATATTTTCTCTTGGGGAGGCCGGAGTATATGTTGTGGTTCTTACAACCACTGCCATATTTTTAATTCAATTTAAGAAATACTTTATTAGTCATTATTCATTTAATTTTAAAATTTACATTCAAAATTATTTTAATTCTTTCCTGTTTAAAACTTTCCCTGTATACTTTTTTTTATTTCATAACATTTTGCTTTTTAAAAATGATAGTAACCTTTTTTGTTACCTCTGTACTTCCGGAATTGGATTCTACTAGAAGCTTCGATAACATTCTTTGCGTATGCCCATTTCCTGTTCTAAGCTCCGCCCCTCGCCAATCAAATTCAAACCGACAGATGGCGCTGTATATACAGTGAAGTCGGCTGACGAGCTTGCACATGACACAAGCACAGTGGCGATAAAAACGTGAAACACGCACACCTCGTGTTCATTATTCTACTGATATCCTCGCAATGACTGTGCCATTGATGGACCGTGCGTCGTTAGTGAAACTTTATTATTAGAATAATGACAGCGAAGCAACTGCTCTTAGGAGATTCAGGACATTTAAGAATTTAAGAAAAGGTCCAATGGTGACAGAAGGCCTACGGAAGATGGTTTCTGAAAGTACCGTCCATTGTTTTCCTCCCACTGACGATATTCTTTGTTTCTGTTAACTTACAGCGCCATCTGTCGGTGCGATTTTAAGTTTTTTTAAACATGCCTAAAAAATCCCCATTGCTTTGGGAGTATACTGGCGTAATTTCAGGTCATTTTGATCAGTGGTTATTTTGTTATAGGATTTTACTTGCACAACTTAAAAAAAAATCAAAATGTATTTTTAGGGTAAATTCAGGTTAAATGTCCCATCGGGTTAGTTGCCCTTGTTCCTGTATTTCAGCTAGTGCATGTGTGGCAGAGCTAGTGACGTTCTTCTACTCTCAATTGTTATTTAAAAAAAAAAAAACGTAGTACACGAAGTTAGAGCAATTTAGATCTTCAAATAACAGTTATATTCATCAAAGAAAATACGTTTGACTTTTGTTTTATGTTCTTGTAAAATAGAGATAAGTAGAATATAAAATATAATGTATCTAATAGACATTTTTCATGAAATATTTATTAAATGCTGTTGAAACATCTGTCGAGTAATATGTTCAATATAATAGGTTGCACCCATATTTGTTCCTACTTCCAGAGATACCCCTTACGAAAATAGTTCATAGAGCTGTATAGAAGTCTATAGAATTCTTTACAAGTTCTATAGAATGGATATTCTATAGAATACTACTTCTATAGAGTTTTGAAGAGTTCTAAAGAATACTTTTTTCTAATGAAAATGTTATTATAGATTTCTTAGAAGTTCTGTAGAATTTTTTTCTATCGAGCAGCTTTCTATAGAGTACTATACACCTTATAGAATTAAGTTCTATAGACTAATGATTCTATAGATTATTTTTATTTTTTATAAAAAGAAAATGTTTCTTGGTCTTTTAAAATTTATGTGTGTAGTAATTTATTTATAACTATATATTAAAATTTAAAAATAATAATTAATTTTGTAGTACACCAGTTTAATGCATAATAGTACTCCATAGCTTTAATATGATTATATATATGTAATTTAATCTAATTCTGATACAGTGTGATTCAATTGTAAATGTAATTAATACATCAGTCAAACTACTGAATCAAATTTTGATTAATTAATTTTCTTATAATTCATTAATTTGTTTGCTAATTTTATAATCATTTATTAATTTGCTATTAAATTTCTAAAACCATTCATCTAATTTTATAAATTATTTACTTTAATAATATTGTAATTTTTATTCAAATATTTTAATCTGAAGTATAAATATCTAAACAATTGTTTCAGTTTTGACAAATAATATTTTATTAAATTTTAAATGTTGTTTTTACAAGACTATGTATGATTGGAAATGCAAATCACAAAAGAAATAAAGTTGAAATAGTATTATAAGAGTGTAGAAACTGTCAATGGTTGTATCATGCTGAAAGTACTTGTTCTTCCTCCGTTCACTGAAGTCAAGCAGCATCGAGTGTGGTTAGTACTTTGGAGGGGTTCTATACCTGGGGTACACCTGGGTTCTATATAAAATTCTATACTTATTTTTATAAAAGCTCTATATTTTTTCTATAGATATTTTTATAGAGGCTCTACAGGCATTTCTATTGAACTTATACATATATTTCTATAGCTTTTGGTCAAACAAGCTTATAGAAAAACGGACCATAATTCTATAGGATTCTATAATGTGTTTTCTATAAATATTTTTTATAGACTTCTATAAGAAATTTTTGTAAGGGACTGGCTGGGGCATCTATTTCGGATTAAAAGGAAACACGGTCCACCTGCATCAGGGATAAACGTGATGCGAAATAAGACACTCATTTATAATTATCAAATAACTTTTTCGTGAGAGAATATATATATTTTTTTAATCTTCAGGATTGTGAGAAAAAAATCTGTTTCCTCTTTTGGCTGTCCATGGCCCTTCCGCAGAATCATTACCTAAAAACTCACAGGATGGTTTTAGAAGTGATAAGTTTTCCATTTAATTAATAAATAATAATAATAATAATAATAATAATAATAAAACCTTTGTTTCATTTCATAAATTGGTTAAAAAAATTGCTAGTCTCTCACAATTTTAAGTGAAAAATATTTAAGTGTTTGGTATTTGTACTTCTGATCAGAACATTTTAATTCATTGATTTTCCGAATTTTCCCCCTCTTTATATCAGAATATATTCAGAACCACTAAATATAATTCTAAATACAAAATAGAAATATAAAATCCCTTAAGTATATCATTATATCACAGAAAATTCGAAAATACTATACTGGGGCACCATATTACAGGTATAATCCCTCTTTATGCTTATTTATGGATTAAAATAAAAGTCTTTTTATTATTGGCATTTTTTCTCCTCCCGCACCTTAATTTAAATTTCACAAGTTTTACCTTCCGTAGAATATATAAAATATTTTCAACTCATTCATTATGTAACATAAAATTCTAACCCAATTAATCGGAAAATTTTCATTCTAAAATTTCTCACGGATTAGTGTTTACAGTTTGTATATAGAATAGAAGTAGGGGGAGGGTAATCTCTCTTAGTTTAATCTTCGTTAGAATTATCCGATTGATTTAAAATTTTGCATATCCACTTATTCGAAGAATTGAGAATAGCAAATATCCTTTGGTGTGGGAATGCAATGGAAGATTAGTATACAAAGCCTGTAAGCTCATTAAGCGCATTATATTTTCCAAATTTTTATATTGATTTAAAAAAATATAGTTGATAGTAAATTTTGTAATAATATTCATTCCATAAATGGTATTTATACTGTGTCTTATGCTAGAAGTTTTCAATTAAAAGATTTTTTTTATTTAAAATAAAATTTCGATCATGATAAATAAGAAAGGGAGTGATGCAAAATAAATAAAATTTGTGAACACGTGAAAATAATATATCACTACATAGTATAAAACAAAGTCGCTTTTTCTGTCTCTATATCCCTATGTACGCTTAAATCTTTAAAACTACGCAACGGATTTTGGTGCGTTTTTTTAATAGATAGAGTGATTCAAGAGGAAGGTTTATATGTATAATAAGTATAATATTTTAGTATATAACACGACGTTCTACGTAGATTAGTTATTGAATTATGATAGAAAGTTTTGTTATTTTGGCCGAAAAGGTTACCATTTCTATATTTTTGGCGATCATTATTGTTGCAGAAAGAAATGAAAAGGCTATACATCTCCAAAAATAAAAGAAAAACTGTGTTAAATTAATTAAAAAAAAAGAAAAAGAAAGAAAAAAGAGTTTTGATGAGAGAATATTATAAAACGAAAATATTTATTTTAAACATGATTGGGAATGTTCGCAATGCTTAAAAAATTATTCAAGGGGCAAGATTGCTATCGAAACAATATTTCGCGATTTATCTTTTGTTTTTGGCGATTTTGATTTTACTTTTGATCCTAAACAATTTGATTTTAAGCCAAAAGGTGTCTTTTTTATTTTTTTTTTTTATTTTATTTTTTTTTTTTTTTTTATGCAGGAAGAATTGAAATGGCTATACAGCTGGAAAAATAAAAGAAAAAGCTGTTATTAATTTTATTTAAAAAAAAGAAAGGAATTATAGGGGGAAATTCGAAAATCAGGTGATATTTTTTTATCAAATATTAGCTTTTTCAGTATTTGATTCGGATTATGAAAGATTAGCCTTCTGAAAAAGTTCTACTGGACGGATTTTGATGAGAATTGTATTGTTAGTCAGATGCTATTTCAGGAATGGTTTTAATGTACTACATATTGTTCTACGCTGCTTAGTCAAACAGTTGTGTGAAGGTTATACAGTCAGGAGAACCCGATTCCGAAAGATTAGCCTTTTTGAAAGTTTTTACTGGGCGTATTTTTTGCGACTTGCATTGTTAAGTAGATAATTTGTAAGGATGGTTTTAGTATATTTTATATTGTTCTGTTTTAGAATTACGTGGAAAAGTTCTATAATCAGATGAACCCGATTATAAAAGATTAGCCTTTATAAAAACTTCTACTGAATGGATTTTGTTAATTAGTTTGCATTGTTAGTTCGATAATTTTTAGTGATGGTTTTAGTATATTGCATATAGTTTTATCATTCTTTAGCAAACCTTAACTGTAAATGACCAAATAAAAGAGTTGGTCCTTAACAGCTAAAATTTTGACTGCACATTAGAAAATATAATAGCGCAATCACGTCATTTTTCAGTAATGTGGAAGGATATTCCAGGTAAATATACAGATTGCTTTCAAATACAAGGTCAAATTAAACGATATATTTTGTTTGCTTCAAGGTTCATTTGTAGAAACTGACCAGCGCAGCGGGCGTAGCTTGCTAGTACATTATACTTAAAAATTTTTAAAAGATATAAGAATAATTTTTTACATGAATTAATTTTTAATTGCGAAAAATATCTTTCAAAAGTTTCTTTTTATTTCTTTCAGTTGCTTAAACATTAATTTTTAACACAAATATATAAATATATGAAAGAAAAAACTTTTATTAAATTAAATATTCTTACATACTAAACAAAATATCAATGCAATATATAAACCTGTACTATTTTGAGTAACCTTACAAAGAACTTTGTCAACAACTTATCTATCGAAACAAATTTTGCAAATGCAGTCTGATAGACATATACAAAAACATGGTTTTGCATTATAAGTACCGCAATATGTTAAATAATTAGTGAATGCCCTACTTTCATTATCACAAAGATGTCACAAGCTCATCATTGGATTCTACTTTTATTGAATGCATTCTTAAACAGATAAGGAAGAACATTTCCAAGTAAGCTAAATATATTTGAAAAGTTTATTCAAAATAGCACGGCTCATAAAATATGGAATAATTGCTAATGAATAGCGTTCGTAATTATTTTTTTCCAAAATACTTGTGATAATATAAAAGCTTATTCAATAATAACATGTTTATAGATATAATAAAGAAAAATTATGATACCATTTATTCTATATTTGGACATTATCATTTAAATATTATGTAAGGCCATCACTTATGTTTTATTAGTAGAACAAAATAATTCTTTAATTTATGGTAAGAAGTATAAAAAATAATAATAAAAATAACAAAAAATGCGCCAGGCATTGATAATGAAGAAATTTCCAATAATATTAGTATATTGTTGTGAAACTTCCCGTTTTGACATGATGGTAACTCGAAACAAACTAGTTGCTTCCATCTATGTATCATACTTATTATTCACAAATGTTTAGAAAACTATATTTACTTACTTACAGCGACAATAGTGCAATTATTCTTAACTCAGTATATAGGGCAAATGCACGTTAGATTCTCCATCGGGTTAGTTGCCCTAGTTACTGTATTTCAGTTATTGGATGTTTGACACAGCTAGTGACGTTCTTCTGCTTTCAACTGTTAAAAAAAATAGTACACGGAGTTACAGAGATTTAATTTTTCAGATAAAAGTTATATACATCAAAGATGGTAAGTTCGGCTTTTGTTTTATGTTCTTGGAATATAGAGACAAGTAAGTAGAAGATGAAATATAATGTACTTATTAGAGATTTGTCATGAAATATTTAGTGAATATTGTTGAAATAGATATGGAGTAATGTATTAATTACAGGTTTCAACCATATTTGTTTCTACATCGAGAGCTATTGGATGGGGCATGTATCCCGGATTAAAAGGATACGCACCTCACCTGCATCGGGGAAATATGTCTCACTTGTGAAGCGAAATAAGACGCCCCATTTATAATTATCAAATAACTTTGTAGTGAGAGAATATAATTTTTTTAATCTCCAGGATTGTGAGAAAAAAAAAGAAGTCTGTTTTCTTCCTTTGACTGACCATGCCCCTTCCATGGAATGATTACAAAACATGTCAGGGGATGGTGTTAGTAGTCATAAATTCTCCCAGCAATTATTAAAAAATCATCTGTTTCATTTCTGGAAGATGGTTCAAAAGATTTCAATTCCATTACATTTTAAATGAAAAATATTTAAGTATATTATTATTTATAGATCGGATCAGAACAGTTTAATTCACATATTCCGAACTTTTCCTCTCCTTATATCAGAATATATTCAGAAGCACTAAATAAAAATCTAAATACAAGATAGAAATCTAAAACCCCTTAAGTATAGCATTCTCACAAAAAAATCAGAAAGACAGAGGTACTATATTAGAGGTATAATCCCTTTTTATGCTTCTTTATTTATTTAAATAACAGTCCTTCTATTGTTGGTAAATTTTTCTCTCCTCCCTCCCTGTAATTCAAATTACATAACTTTAACCTTCAGTAGAATAAATAAAATATTTTGAACTCATTCATTATAAAACATAAAAATCTAACGCATTTTATTTGGAAATTTTAAATTTGCTTCCGGAATTAGTTTTTTGAGATTTACACCGTATATAAGTAGGGGAGGGGAAGGTAATCCCTCTCAGTTTAGACTAAACAATATTAGTCTTCGTTAGAGTTATCCGATTGGCTTTAACTTTTGTATACCCATTTATTCGAAGAATTGGGAATAGCAAATATCCTTTGATCTGGGCGTGTAATGCAAGATTAGTATTCAGATCCTCTAAGTTCATTTTGTTTTCAAACAAACATCATAAGTTTGATGGAAATAGGATATTAAGTCAAATCCGAATCCAGATTACAAATTATAAATATTAATTACTTATGCTTCCTATTCTTTTGCGTATGGGGCATCTATCTCGATCAAGTGGGGTGTCTAACCCTGTTGTCCGGGACATATGGCTAAAATAATTGATTAAGTTTTTTGATAAAAACACTATTTTATATGGTATTTGTATTACAGTAATATTTTTCTGCTATTCTACATACAATTTGGAATAGATAGGTTACATGTGCACTACAAAAGCATTGCTATAAAAAATAAAAATGAAGGGGGCCTTAAGTAGGGCAACTATCCGGGACATACACTATACTATATTTTTAAAATTTATAAGCGTTATACATAATTGTAAAAAATATATGTATTAATCAATAATAAATGTTTTAAAATACAGAAATAAAACTTTTTAATTAAGTTTCTTTACATATTCAATAAATTATTCATATAATTTAATAACGTGTGCTATTTTCAGTTGAATTACAAAGAAACTTCCAAATAGTTATCTGCCGAAACAAATTTTGCAGATGCAATCCGGTAAAAAGATACAAATATCTGATTTTGCTTTCAAAGTTCTTTAGTTTGTTAAATGATTAGTGAATGCCCTACATCCAGTATCACAAGGATGTCACAAGCTTATTTTTGGATCCTGTTGTATTGAATGTAATATTTTTCTGAAAATGATAGATAATGAGCAGCCTTTTCAAGTAAGCGAATTATCATTCAAAAACATTTTCGAAATAGAACGGTTTATAAGAAGAGGAATAATTGTTAATGAATAGGAATTATAAAATATAGCTATTGCAAATTCATTGTGATACTTTAAAAGCTTATACAATAATAATGTTTTTATAGATATAACAAACAAAATAATTGTTGCATTTTTTTCTGTTGTTGTAAATTATCACAGAAATTATGTGCAAGGAAATCATTTATGTTTTATAACTAGAACAGATTGATGCCCAAATTTGAGGACACAAATAAAACAGAAATAATACAAGAAAAAAAAATCATGCGCCTGGCATTGATTACGTTTTAATTTCCAACATTATCAGTATAGTGTGGTGAAACTTCACCTTGCAACTTGATGAAAAGGGAATTCCAAACAAACTAGTTACTTTCAAGGATGTTATTATACTTATTATTCACAAATAACTGGAGAACGACTTTTACTTACTTACAGCGATAATGGTGCAATAATTCCTAACTTAGTATTTATACCCATTTAAAAAAATATATAAACAATTTGAATAATTAAAAAAACATATTAATCAATAATAAATGTTGAAATATACGGAAAAGAAACTTTTATAATTCAATTTCTTTACATATCCGATAAGCCATTCACATAATACAAAAACGTATGCTATTTTCTGTTGAATTAAAAAGAACCTTCCAGCTAGTTATCTGTCGAAACAAATTTCGCAAATGCAATCTGATATACAAATATCTAATTTTGCATTCGAAGAACTTTATTTTATTAAATGATTTTAGTGAATGCCCTACTTTCATTTTCACGTGGATCTTAAAATCTTATCTTCGGATTCCACTGTATTGAATGCAATTTTCTGAAAATGATAATGAACAACATTTTCAAGTAAGCCAGTTATATTTAAAAAGTATTTTTGAAATAGAACGTTTTATAAGATGTGAAATAATCGGCAATGAATAGGATTAATAAAATATCTCTGTTTCAAATTAATTGTGATACTTTAAAAGCTTATTAAGTAATAATATATTTATAGCTATAATAAAGAAAAATAATTACAATTTTCTTTTCTATTGACGGAAGTTAACATCGATATATTGTATTACTAAAGCAAAAAAAAAAAAAAAAAAAAAAAAAAAAAAAAAAAAAAACAAGGATTTAATTTGAGGATACAAATAAAAAAAGAATAATACAAAAAGCAAATCATGCTTATTACATTGATTATTAAACACTTTCCATCGTTAGCAGTACATTATTGTGAAACTTCCCCTTGCTATTTGATGGAAAGAGAACTCTAAACAAAGTAGTTGTTTCCATGGATATTACACTTATTTTTCACAAATGCTTGGTAAACTACTTTTACTTTCTTTCAACAAAAATAGTGCAATATTTCTTAGATTAGTACTTATACCATTTTTTTTAATTATAAACTGTTTAATTAATTGAAAAAGCATATTAATTAATAATAAATGTTGGAAAATACAGAAAGAAAAACAAAACTGTTTTAAATTAGTTTCTTTATATATCCGATAAAGCATTCATGAAATACAGAAAAGTGTGCTATTTTCAGTTGAATTTCAAAGAACTTTTTTACTAGTACTTTCTAACTAGTAATCTGTCTAAACAAATTTCGCAAATTCAGTCTGATAAATATACACAAATATCAGATTTTGCATTCAAAGTAATTTAGTTTATTAATTGATTAGTAACAATTACTTTCATTATCACAAGGATCCCAAAAGCTTATCTTTGGATTCCACTGTATTGAAAGCCTTTTCTGTAAATGATAATGGACACCATTTTCAAGTAAACGAGTTATATTTTAAAAGCATATTCGAAAAAGGACGGTTTATAAAATGTGGAATAATCACTGATAAATAGGATCAATAAAATATCTTTATTGTAAATTACTTGTGATACTTTAAAAGTATATTCAGTAATAATATTTTTTCAGATATAACAAAGAAAAATAGGTATACCATTTTTTCTATAGTTGGAAATTATTTTTAAAAAATGATAGTAATTACTAAAATATCAATGTTGTTTCATTATTGCTGTAAACAGGTAAAAGTAGTTTTCCAGGCATTTGTGAATAAATAGTACAATACATCAACAAATCAACTCATTTTATTAAAGATCTGTTTTCATAATGTCCAAAAATGAAAGTTTTGTAATAATATTTTGCTAGTGTTGGCTAAGGTTTCATAATGCGCAAGTTTCGCATGATTTTTATTATTTAATGTTGCTATTACTATTTTATTAGTGCCATTCCTCAAATTAAAATCTCATTTTGCTCTAACAATAAAACATAAGTGAATAATAATAATATGAATAATTGCAGAATAATTTACAGAATAAATTTAATAATAATTCCCGGCTATTCGTAAATCATATTATTATTTCACTTTATTATATATACATATAAACATATCATTATTAAAATGCGCTTTTAAAACATCACAAATCATTTTCACTGAATATATTTTATTATTTCTATTCAATAATGATTATTCCACATTTTATGAATCTTTCTATTTCGAATATACTTTTCAAAAATAACTCGTTTGCTTCAAAATGCGCATTTATCAAGTTTGGAAAAATGCATTCTGTACAGTGGAATCCAAAGATAAGCGTTTGGGATACTTGTGATAATGGAAGAAGGGCATTTAATAATCATTTAATAAACTAAAGCACTTTGAATCCAAAATCAGATATTTGTATATGCTTATCAGACTGCATTTACGAAATTTGTTTAGACAGATAATTAGAAAGTTCTTTTAAATTCAACTGAAAATAGTACAGATTTCTGTATTTTATGAATGCTTTATCGAATATATAAAGAAATATAATTAAAACAGTCTGATTTTTCATTCTGCATTTTTTATCAATTATTATTACTAATATGCTTTATTATTATTATAGAAATATTGTGCAAGGATATCGGTTATGTTTTGTTACTAGAACAAAATAACACTGAAATGTGTAAGACAATTTATTTTTAATAAAATGTGCAAATATACATATAAAAGTTTTAAAACATAAAAATCCGTCAAAATATGTTAAAAAGATGTTAAAAACCCGAGCGCTTTCAACTGCTCTAAACAGTCATCATCAGGGGGAATTGGGAAAGTGTGAAAGTTCATGAGTGTTCGTTGGTTAAATAGCCATAGACGAGTCTATTTCAAAGGAAGGGAGGAGGGCGGGGATATTATAGTTAAGTTTCAAAATCGCCAGAGATTTTTAGTACACTATACCAGATACTGGATATATTGTAGGAGAGCATATCATTGCAAGTGTTATTTCCTTTCGTTAAAATCTCTAAAGATTATCTGATAATTGATGCGTAGTAA
The DNA here is from genome assembly GCA_963931845.1 of Maratus michaelseni. NCBI lineage: Eukaryota > Metazoa > Arthropoda > Arachnida > Araneae > Salticidae > Maratus > Maratus michaelseni. Next base: position 134,512,895 of record OZ007588.1, on the reverse strand, counting down.
TTTGAAATACTGGCTATGATTCTTGCTTTACTGCCATCTATGTCGATATCTTGTTTTTCGTTTAACCTTGATAGAGCTGCTGCGGTTTTACTACACTTTATGCCTGTGATATGTTCTTTGAGTCTGTCTTTAAATATTCTAGATGCCATGCCAATGTAATTGCGTTTTTTCGGTTTACTTTATCTGTAAAAGGTATCATATATACGCCTCAAGTTTCGTCATTAGGGATTGGGTCTATTTTCTTGTGTACAAGATCTTCCAATTTGGAAGATGGATTTGTGATTACGTAGATATCATATTTCTGTATTGCATATCTAATTATTTCAAATAGTTGAGGTACGTAATTGAAACTTTAAATTTTGAGATTATTTTTAAGATTATTTTTAATGCCACATTTATTTCACTCTTTATTCTGGATGTTGAAAATTAATTTATTAATAAGATGAGGTAGTTAAAATAAGTAGTTATAAGTTATCTTACACATTTCACTTAATATTCAAGGTGAACATGACGTTTAAAACTTATAGTTAAACGATATTTTATATTAACAAAATAAAACTTTAATTTGAGGATACAAATAAAAAATGAAACATACAAATTACATCTAAAACATAATACTCCACGCATTGATTATAAAACACTTTTCATCATTATCAGTATGTTGTGATGAAACTTCACCTTTTGACATGGTGAATGTGACATTGTTCTAACAGAAAATATTGCTTCTTTCAATGCATCATATTTACTATATCTGGAAAATAACTTTTATTTACTTACAAAAAAGCAACAATTCTTAACTTTAGTATTTATACCATTTTTTCCATTTATATATGCATTTTAAGTAACTGAAAAAAAAAACATGTTAATAATGATGAATGTTGAAAAATGCAGAAAGGAAAATAAGAGTGTTTTAATTATGTTTCTTTATATATTCAATAAAGCATTCATAAAATACAGAAATGTGTGCTGTATTCCGTTGAACTTAGAATAACTTTTCTAGCTAGTTATCTATCGAAACAAATTTCGCAAATTCAGTCTGATAAGTTCAAAGTGCTTTAGTTAATTAAATGATTATTGAATGCCCTAGTTTCATTATCACAAGGATCTCGAACGCTTATCTTTGGATACTGTATTGAATGCATTTTTTCGAACATGATAATGAATAGCATTTTGAAGTAAGCGAGTTATATTTCAAAAGTATATTCGAAACAGAAAGATTCATAAAATGTGGAATAATCGTTAAATAACAGGATTAATAAAATATCTTCAATGCGAATTAATTGTGATATTTTAGAAGCATATTTTTATAATAATACATTTATATATATAACGAAGTCAAATAATAATACAATTTACTTAATAGACGGAAATTATTATTAAAATTATTCTGTAAATTACTCTGCAATTATTCAAATTATTATTATTCATTTATGTTTTAATGTTAGAATAAAATGAGATTTTAATTTGAAGAATAACGCTAATAAAACAGTAATAACAAAATTAAGAAAAAAAAAATCAAGCGAAACTTATGGATTATGAAACATTAGCCAACACTAGCAGAAAATTGTTACAAAACTTTCATTTTAGGACATGATGAAACCAGAACTTTAATTAAACTAGTGGATTCGTTGATGTATCTTACGCTTTACTCACAAATGTCTGGAAAACTACTTTTACCTGTTTAGAGTAGCAATTGAAGAAAAAATGATATTTTAGTGGCTAATATCATTTATATTGTTACAAATGTTTTAAGAAATTGAAAAAGTACTTTAATCAATATTAAATGTTAAAAATACTAAAAAAAAGAACACTTTTTAAATTAAATTTTTGTTGACATATTCTATAAAGTATTTATGTAATACAGAATCATATGCTAATTCCAGTTGAATTACAAAAAAACATTCAATAAAACTACTTTTACCTGTTTACAGTAACAGTAAAAGAGAAAATCAATATTTTAGTAATTTATGCCAAAATTATTATTTCGTTTTGTTTTAGACGTTTTAAGTAACTTAAAAAGTATTTAACGCAATATTAAATGTTCAAAAATACTAAAAAAAACATTTAATTATTATTATTATTATAATTATTATTTTATATCTTCAATCGAGCATTTATATAATAGTGAATCGTATGTTTCCAGTTGAATTACAAACAACTTTCAGTGGAACTACTTTTACCTGTTTGCAGTAACATTACAAAACAATTCGATAGTTTTATAATTTATGACAAAAATATTTTTGTTATAAAGGTCGTAAGTAGCTGAAAAAGTATTTTAATCAATAATAAATGTTGAAATGTACCAAAAAAGTCATATTTTTTTTTTTAAATTGAAGTTTTCATTACATATCCGATAAAGCATTCATATAACAGAGAATCATATGTTTCCAGTTAAATTACAAAAATTTTCAGTGAGACTACTTTTACCTGTTTGCAGTAACAATACAAAACAATTCGATAGTTTAGTAATTTATACCAAAAGTATTTTCTTGTTATAAACGTCTTAAGTAGCTGAAAAATTATATTAATCAATAATAAATGTTGAAATGTACTCAAAAAGGAGAACATTTTTCTTAAATTGAAATTTTCTTTACATATCCGGTAAAGCATTCATATAATACAGAATCGCACACTATTTCTATTTGAATTAAAAATAAATTTCAGTGAAACCACTTTTATCTGTTTACAGTATTAGTAGGAAAAAAATCGATATTTTAGTAGTTTATATCAAAAATATTTGTTTTGTTATAAACATCTTAAGTAGCTAAAAATGTATATTAATCAATAATAAATGTTGAAATGTACTGAAAAAGTAGAGCATTATTTTTAAAATTGAAATTTTCATTACATATCCGATAAAGCATTTATATAATACAAAATCGTACGCTGTTTCCATTTTAATTAGAAATAACTTTCAGTGAAACTACTTCTATCTATTTACAGTAAGAGCAGAAAAAAAAATCGATATTTTAGTAGTTTATACCAAAAATGTTATTTTGTTATTAACGTCTTAAGTAGCTGAAAAAGTACATTGATCAATAATAAATGTTGAAATGTACTGAAAAAGTAGATTTTTTTTTGAAAAATTAAAGTTTCATTACATATCCGATAAAGCATTCATATAATACAGAATCGTACGCTATTTCCATTTGAATTAGAAATAACATTCAGTGAAACTACTTTTATCTGTTTACAGAAACAGTAAAAAAACAAAAAAAAAACGATATTTTAGTAGTTTATACCAAAAATGTTTTTTGTTATAAACATCTTAAGTACTAACTGAAAAATATATTAATAAATAACATATGTTGAAAAATACTGAAAAAATAGAAAGTTTTAAAAAATCAATTTTTTTTTTTTACATATTTTAAATAGCTTTTCATATAATTAGGAATCGTATACTATTCCTAATTTTATCACAAAGGACTTTCAAACCAGTTATCAGTAGAAGCAAATTTCTCAAATACAATCTGATAGACATACACAAAAATCTGATTTTGAATTCTGAGTACTTCAATATGTTAAATGATTAGTGAATGCCCTACTTTCATTATCCTAAAAGATCTCACAAACCTATCTTTGGATTCTATTATATTGAATGCTTTATTTTGAAAATGCCAAAGAAAGCCCTTTCAAGTCAACTAATTATATTTCGAAAGTTTATTCGAAATAGAAAGGTTCACCAATTGTGGAATAACCGTTAATGAATAGGATTAATAAAATATCTACAGATCAGAATAATTGTGATATTTTTAAAGCATAGTAGGAAATACTAATGCGTTTACATATATTAAATAGGAGAACAATAATAACATTTATTTTATTGTCAAAAATTATCTTTAAAAATAATTAGATAAAAAGAACTTATTACTTGAAAAAAAAATGGCACTTTATGAGAAGTTTGATAAAATTCAAAGACGTGTTTTTGCATACGTATTAACTATTATTAATGTGTTGTTATAGATTAACATAATAATTGTTTCACCTAATATTATAAGTAAGGTACTTTATTATTAGAATTCAGAAATTTAAGAATGAATGTAAAGGATGATATATTTATATTTCTAATACATTTCTTAATTTCTAATACATTTATTGTCAAAAATTATCTATAAAAATAATTAGATAAAGAAACCACTTATTACTTGAAAAAAAAGTGGTACTTTAATGAGAAGTTTGATAAAATTCAAAAACGTGTTTTTGAAATACAATTTAACGTAATTTGTAATTTGTAAGTTGTAATAAACGCAAACTAACGAAACGTACAACAAAATTAACGTAATTCATTAATACGTGTATTAACTATTATTAATGTGTTGTTATAGATTAACATAATAATTATTTCACCTAATATTATAAGTAAGGTATTTTATTATAGAATTCAGAAATTTAAGAATGAATGTAAAGGATGATATATTTATATGTCTAATACATAATTTGTATTTTTTGGAGAGTGTTTTGTATGAAAATTGTATATGAAACATTTTCAATTGACAAGTATTTAACGCTTGAAATAATCCACATTAATATTCTGGAATATGACGTACTTGATCGGTAAAGCACGGTCGGAAAAGCTTGGTCGTTAAAACAATCAAGCAATGAGCCAAACATATCTATAGAAAAAAAACGTCAATTTGAACTTAAATAAAAATATCCGAAATAATGAATAAATATTTTTACCTTTACTTACCATATTAAAAAAAAAAAGTAACTTTTGTTTGTTTTTCAAGTTTTAGAAATACAATAAATAATTAAATTAAAATAATATTTTGGAACAAATGGACTGCATGTATAAGCATTTTTAATCTTTAATCGCTTAAAGCCATTTTGGTGGAAAACATTTCATTGCTGAAAGGGACATATTTGATGCAAAAAAATATGTTTCCGAAATGATTTACTACACTGCATCAAATGATATCGTCTCCCTCAAATTTTTATTTTATAATATTCGAAAAATATTGTGCGTTATTTTTTTTTGGAAAACTTGTGATTATTTTTTTTTTCAGGAAAGTAGTATTCTTTGTACGTCAGTTGAGCGTAATAATAGGGAAATATTACAGACTATGAATTTGAATCCACATTCAATTTTCAAATTGACTTCATTTTCATCGGCAGTGGTTTTAATTTCATATTAAATTTGTCGCTTTAATCCCAATACCAACATTATTGAAATAAGCGAAAAGTATGTCATTTTAATGTAATCGTTAAATGCTTAGTTTTATAAATGAAAATGTATGCTTCCTTTTCACTATGCTACTTTTTATTAGTGGATGTATACCTTTCTTTCAAGGTTAAGGACTTTTGATTTTTATTAATTTTCAGCCTTATTAATATTTTTTTCGGTATAAACTTTCATTCCATTACTATATTTTGTTCAATGAATAAAATATGAAAGTATAAAAATTTGCTTTTAGTGAATTTTTTTTCTAAAAGGATTTTCCTGGCTAAACCAAATAAATATAATCTTGAGTACAAAAATGAGGTAACTCTTTTGCAAATTTAAAATTCATTAGACAGAACGGCACATTCTATGCTAAATATGACATAACCTTTGCATACAAAATCCACATAATTTAAGGTTTTAAATTAGTGGAATTTTATCAACTATCAACTCTATTTCTTTTAAAAATATGGCAACAAGAAATCAAATAAATCCCTTTTATATGAAAAATATCTATTAATTTTGTTACAAAGGAAAACAAATGTATCAAATAATCATAAAAATCAAAATAGCTGATGAAAATGATATCGAAGGAAATTTTTCGTATGAATTATGACTCGAATTCTGACAACAATTTTCGGTTTAATGCAGGTGTTCGGGCTCCATTTACCTTTAAAGTTATTTCAACGACTAAAATTGGATGTTTCATTTTAAATAAGTCATTTTAATCAACGGAAACATTTGGAAGTAAAAAACTTACTTTCGTTTTTCACGTATAAACTTTTCATTTCGATATTAATACATTGTTGTAAAAATAGCAGTATAGAAGCTTCTATAAATATGGCAACTGTGACAAAAAATTGGCCAATTTAATAATAAAAATATCATTTATTTATGCATTAAATAAAGTAATTTTGAAATTTATGAAAACCTATATGTTGAAAGGAAATAAAAATGAACTATGATTCTGTTTTGGGTTATGATATAGATATACAATTTTTCAAAGGAGTTAATTCAGACGGTTTGTGACGACATTGTTCCCCAAACATTCAATCACACTTTAAAATTTATAATATTATGATTTACGAGAAATGTCTCTATAAATTTTTATTAAATTAATGTATTATTAGTGCAATGTTTTGTTTGTTAAATTTATCATTAAAAATTTTAAAATGTATAATATTTTGGTAGATAAATAAGAAATAACGCCTGAAAATCTTTAAATATTTTGTTCATCCTATATAGTTATTATTAACATGAAATTCAGATTCTTGTTGTGTAAGTTGTATATGTTCAATAACTTCTGAATATTCCATTTTAAGATTCGCGAAATATCATGAATTTCTGATATTTATCTTTTTTATTTATAATTCATGTAATAAAAAAAATACTTATTTTTCTTACTCGTATCTTTATTTATTTTTTATTTTATATTAACATAAAATTAATAATACATAATATGATATGAATTGTTAGTACAATACATCTAACATAAATTATAGATTTTAATGTAATAATTGGTTCGCATATTTTAAGAAACTTTGTTTCATATTAAAAAAATATATTAATGATGTTTCTAAAACATGCTTAGCAGGTAACAGTATATCGTAAATATCAATTAACATTTTTAAGAAAAATAAAACACATATTCATTATTTTTCGAATATCATGAATTTTATTTTAAAAATAACAAAACCAACAATAGCAGCACAATTATAATAAAGAAAAAACAGGCAGTGTTTTATAAATTCTATCCATAATTAGAGCACGATTACACAATATAAATGTTAAAAAAACAATAGAACAAAATACATCGTGTGTAGAATTTTTTGTTATATATTCATTTCCAGGCAGAATATTCAATGACATGCAATGGACTTCAACGAGGTAGACCAAATTTCGGCACAATATTTTTTTTAAATTAAAAATTTGCACAATTTTTTTTAATTAAAAAAAAATTCAGCAAATAACAATGGTTGGGGAACATAATATATTTATTTGGAATAAAGAAGCTTTTCGTTAAAAATCTATAAAAAGAAAATTCTAGGCTTTTAACTCAAAAAATATATATCGCCACATTTCTTTTTTTTAAAATACAAAATTGTATTATTTTTTTCTAAAAAAGTATTTTTTGTCAAAATTTACTTATTCTTAACATTTTTTATTTGAAAAATTAGTTTGTATGCAACAAACATCAGTTTGCTTAAATCAAATAGATATTTGTTTGTATTTTAATCATTAAAATAAGACAATATCAGCAGCAAGAATATAATAGCATCAATATATCAATATGTAAATCCAAATAAAATGAGAATTTTCAAAAATTTGAATTTTTTAAGTATTTAATTTTTATATTTTCTAAAATTTTACTTAAAAAAAATAGAATTCAGAATATTTAAACACTTTAGTTACTCTTTTGAAATTTTGAGATATATTCTAAGCAACTTAGATAATTCTATTACATTCTACAGAAACTAAACGAAATTTATCTTTTCTTTTTTTCCCCATAACAGGAGATGTATAATCTGTTTTTATATAGTTTTGTTGCAACAGAAGTTCGTAATGACATCATAAATAGAATAACGTAATTCATGCGTCAGGTAAAGGTTATCGGAGTATGAAATACCCCAGAAAAAGGTTCAGTAACATTTACTTCATTTAATCTGGCTGACATTTACGAGATCAACGAATTTTTGCGATATGAAAAATTATAATACTAAATAATGTATTTAGCTGTGGATGAAGAAATAAATCATGTATTTTTAAATTATCAGAGCTCTTATATTAACAAAATGGTTTAAATTAGAGGATACCGTTCTTATATTTTCTAAAGTCTGAACAGAAGAACAAAAACATTGCAAACAATGAGATTTCTTAATATTTATTTTTTTATTAGAATTTTTTTAATTAAATACTTTTCTTACATATGCATTATTTTTTTTTCAGCCCACTGATTTCCATAACATTTCTGAGTTTGTAAAACCATATACAGATTTGGTATAAGTTAGACAGAAAATGAATATTTCTTACCCTTTTAAAGGGGATTCCGGCGCAACGCTCGTTAAATTAACATGTTTTTAATGGATTTAGAAAGGGGGGGGGGTATTAACAACTTATTTTCATATGGATATCGTCATTAGATTATATATATTTTATAATAACAAATTCCACAAAAACAAAATTAATATGATCATTATGAAGCTCAGAACAAGAAAATAATGCGCAATCTCTCTTCTGACGTGTGGGTACCACTGCGTGATAATGGTGATTCAGAAGAAAACGCACTTCCGTTCAAATTTTTTTTAAAATGCTTACAGAAATCTGGTAAACCATTCATCTTTACAAAAAAGTATATTATTATTATTATTTTAAAATGAAAGTTTTAAGAAGAACACAAAAATTTCTTAAAAGCCACGTTTTTAGCAAAAATAGTTTGAATGTAAAAGTTAACTAGATAAGTGCTTGCCTCATGTAAGATGCCTTCACTCCTAATCTGAAATCGATAGTATATTTACAAACTTTAACAAAATTTTCACTAGTTCAAAAAACATTATTTTAAGAAAAACGGATTTAAAAGTTGTGAAAGAAGTATATATGCAACAATAGTGCGTTTTTGAAGGGAAAACGTCTATAGGTCTACCGCACACTTTTTTCTGCCAGTGAATCAAGCTCATTTGCGATATTTGGAAATGAAACGTTTATTTATGCAAGCGAATATTTTTCCTGCGGAATGATTACCGCAGTCGCCGACGCTTGGAAGTGAAATGCTTATTTAAGGTAAAGCTAGGAGAGCCTGCGCACAATTCAAAGAATAACAATAAAAAATCTAAATATTATTTTTTTTGCTAAACTATCCATGAATAATGTTTACTTCATTTGTTTTTTATGCATTTCTATTGCAATTTTGTTGTTATGTTGCAGTTTAATAGAACAGTTGTAATAAAACCAAGAAAGTTATTTTGCGCAATCTGTCCTTACAGGGTTGGTGTGATTGCGCACATGGGTAGGAGAGATTGTTACTAATAATAACTACAATTAAATTGTTAACAATAATAATTACACTTAAATGACATTGTTGTAAGGTTTTTTTCGAACAAATATTATTGTATTAGGAGTGAATATTTCAACCCAATGATTAAAGAATAAAAAAAAGGAAATAATTTTAAAAACGATTAAAATTTTTTACTTAAATGAAAAAAAAAGAATCAGAAAAAGCAAGTCCAGATAAGATTGCAAAATAACATTAAGTTACTTGATAGCACGTTTCACTTAAAATTAGTCCATTTTCATTTTTCATTTTTTTATGCAAATTTACCAATAAGCTACGTAATCTCTCCTAGGATGGAAACTAATGGAAACAATGCGCCATCTCTCCTAAATAGCAGATGCGCAAACTCTCCAATTTCGGTAGGGGAGATTGCACGGTCTTTTATTTAAACATTGCCGCTACTAAACCAAACCGTTGATGTTCACATTGTTAGTTTAGATTAGTAGCTTATGAGAAATCGTTTAAGTTTAAAATATTTTGTACTACTGACATTGTATAGAAATTCTGATGAATAGCTATGAAAATTCATGCACTTACTTTGGGAAAACAAAACGAAATAGCAATGCTTTATATTAGACGCTCAAAACAATCAACGTGCACTTTCAAGTAGACACTCCACTACTGCTGTTGTACAACTACCTGGAGTCGCTACGCGCTCACTCTACTCCTTCCCCCCAAACCTCTATGTGCGCAATCTCTCCGACCGCGCCCTCTCTCCTGGCTTTACCTTATGCAATAAAACCCAATATGTCAACTAAACTGGGCTACTTTGGCAGGTTTTTTTCATGCAATACTTTGTATTTAGGTAATACTTAAGTATTAAGCTATAGGTACATACACACACGCATGTGTGCCCTCCTGCGGTGAATTGTATAAAGATTAGCGATATTTGTCGTGTTATCGCAAAATTTGGCAGCCGAAAAAGTTTGGATAAACTTGTTTATAATAGCGATAACTGTATAATTTGGCGATATTCGAATTCGAGTTAGACCATGACTGAGAATCTTTTATAACTGAAGTCCATTTCACAGTACAGATATTTTATTTATATACAGAAATAAATTAACATATAATTCACATACACGCACGGAGAAGTGTCTTCTTGCGACAAATTGTCGCCGAGTTTGGCGATATTTGGCGAAAACAATGAATGTCTATAAACATGTCCAAATGCCTTCCTGCGACAAATTGTCGCCGAGTTTGGCGATATTTGGCGAAAACAATGAATGGCTATAAACATGTCCAAATGCCTTTCTGCGACAAATTGTCGCCGAGTTTGGCGATATTTGGCGAAAACAATGAATGGCTATAAACATGTCCGAATTTGCGATAACTGTGTAATTTTGAAATTTCTCATTAAAATCCGATTTTGACCCTAAGTAAAAACTTTCATAATAGGTGTCTATTCTGGTGTAAAGGTCCTTAAATTAAGATCATATTTAAAGGGTTTGGTGGAGGAGGGGATATATTAATAAAACAACTTATTTTGAAACGGATATCGTCAATAAAATTACATAAATTTAATAACATCAAATTCCACAGAAATAAAATTAATCTGATCATCATGAAGCTCAGAACAAAAGAATGATTCCTACTCTTTCTTCTGACTGGTGAGTACTGCTGTCTGGCAATAGTGGTTCGAAAGCAAACGCACTTCGGTTCAAAATTTTTAAACTGACAACAGAAATCTGATAAACTATTCATTTTTACAAAAATGTAAATTATTATTATTATTATTACTGTTATTTTAATTTTAAAATGCAAGTTTTTGGAAGAATAAAGCAATTTTATAAAAATTCACGTTTGTAGCAATAAAAGAGTTATAAAAACAAATGTAATAGTTCACTAGATAAGTACTTTCCTAATGTAACATGCCTCCACTCCCAATCTAAAATCGATAGTTTAATTACGAACTTTTACAAAATAGTGAGCAGAGGAAAGTTTTTTTCCACTACGTAAACCATATACAATGGTTGGAGTGACATAGTTGAGATTTATTCCAACACAGCCAAAAATGCCGGGACCAGAACTCGAACCTGGGTACTTTGTCTTGGCGTGCTAACGCTCTTCCTACTGAGCTATTCCAACGATATCTTGGCTGTCATAATTCACTCTTCTTTGTTGGACATACCTGGGAACTGCAGCGCTAACTTCGCTAATTTTAAAAGCGCTTAATTTCAATAAGGTAGGATGAATAAAATTAGTGCTGCAATTCACAGCCATGTCCAACGAATAAGAGTGAATTATACCAGCCAAGATATCGCTGGTATAGCTAAATAGGAAGAGCATTGGCACGGCAAGCCAATGTATCCAGGTTCGAGTCCTGGTTCCAGAGTCCAAAGTACAGCGGTTCGAGCATTTTTTGCTCTGTTGGAATAAATCTCAACTATGATACTCCAACCATTGAATATTGAAGATAGCTTTTACATATGTTCACTTGTTCGAAAAACAAAATTTTATGAAAAACGGATTTAAAAGTTTTGAAAGAGGTATATATTGCAACTATAGCGCGTTTTTGAAGTGAAAACTTCTATAAATGTACCGCACATTTAATTCTGCCAGTGAATTAAGCTCATTTGCGATGTTTGGAAATGAAACGTTTATTGATGCAATCAGATATTTTTCCCGCGCAGTGAGTAGCTCATCCGTCACGCCTGGAAGTGAAATGATTATTTATGCAATAAAACCCATGACGTCAACTAAACTGGACTATTTCGCAGATTTTATTCATGTACGACTTTGTATTTATGTAATACTTATGTTTTGACGTATAGTCAGTCACATACAAGTCCTCACGAGTGTCTTCATGCGGCAAATTGTTTCCAAGATTAGCGATACTTGTCGAATTATCGAAAAATTTGGTGGCAAAAATAGTTTCCATAAATATGTCCATAATAGCAATAACTGCATAATTTGGTGATATTCACAGTCAAATCCGAGTTTAACAGTAAGTAAAAATCTTTTATAATTGGGATCCATTTCTAAATACACATTTTATTTATATACAAAAATAAATTGACATGTAATTCACATACACTCACGTGCCTTCCTGCGCCGAGCTTGGCGATATTTGGTGAACAAAATAAATGGTGATAAACATGTCCAAATTTGCGATAAATGTCTAATTTTCCAAAATTCTCATTCAAATCCAATTTTGACCATAACTACAAATCTTTCATAATAGTGGTGTATTTCAAAGCTATGCATTTTACAAGCCGTATTTTATGGCAAAATTAACAACATTCTTGTTACCAAGGGTGAATTTGTGAGGAAAAAATAGATATTATACGAATAATAATTTTGTTTGCATTTTTGAAAAATAATCATACGTATTACTTGCAATAATAGTTGATGTATTTTTCTACGTAATTTATTATAATTATTAGTGTTTGTACAGTCATACATCACATGTACATACAGTGACGTAGCGTCAGGGGGAGGGGGGACACGATAATTGTAGTACCAGTATAATTATATACTTCATTTTGTCTTTTTTAATCTTTGAATGGTATGAATTAAATAAGGCCAAATATAGTACATAAAAATACTGGTAGTAAAGTGATCCTGCCCCCCTTGAGGTGTACATACATACATTTGCATGTACAGATATTTAAATACTGCCATTTATAGATTGGGAAATTTAAGATATATCAAAATAGCTAGACCGAGTATGAATTGAAATTAAAAAAGCGTATTAGTGAGCTCCATACATAATATATATATACAGTGGAACCCCGATTTTACGTTTTTCACAGGACCAGCAGAAAAAAACGTACGAAACGGGAAAACGTAAAATCGGGGTCAAATAGAGAAAAACACTTCAAGAAAACAAATCATACAAAAATAAACTTACCAATACTATATTAGTATTTTAAAAAATCTGTTATTATTTATTGCGTTTTCTTTTTAAGTGCAATTTCTCATATACTCTATTTTCAATACATGCAATTTTTTTCTTAATTTTCATGTACAGTTATTTTTTTTTAAATTTTTAAACTCGAAATGGCCTCTGCCGATGAGGGTTCGATATCTTCTGGATCTTCATCAATATCATCCACACTTGCGAAATCAAATCGGATATCAAATCATATTGCGAAATCAAATCAGAAATAGTCTGAATACCAGTGGTAGCGATAACATCTTTATCGCAATCAATGTACTCATCAACATTGATGTCTGCAAATATAAATTCGTCCTCTTTTGTGTAGTCTTCCATAGAGAGCTCTTCCGGCGGCGCTTCATCGTTCATTTCGGATTTTGAAAATTCTCCCTTCAGAAAAGCATTTGACATGCATATTTTATCTACACTATCCCACGCCAATGAGATGAAATTAAGAGCATCCAGCACATTTAGCTTTTAAAACACACATAAACAACGCCTGCATTCAGCAATTAAAGATACTTGTGTACATTTAGCTTTGTTTTCCAAGCATCTTGAAGCTCAACCGAATCAATTGAAAAAAGGCCTTTTCTTACCAGTTGCTTTCTATAATGCATTTTGGAGTATCTGTTTATTCCCAAGTTACATGGCTGAAGTAAACTGATACAGTTGGGTGGGAAAAACTCTATACCCACATTTCTTTAAATTCTGATTAACATGAGTGCACTGGTCTACGAATAAAATTATTTTTCGCTTTTGTAATGTTCAATTTTCTTACGAAATCATCAAAAAGATTTTGGGTCGTCCAAGTATTGTGGTTGACATTGTCTGTCGGCAAACATTTAATGTTTTTGAAGAATCGGGGCTTCTTGAATTTACCAATCAGAAAGGGTGTTAGCTTCTCAGTTTGTTCTGCATTCGTAAATAACAAAACAGTTAATCGCACTTTTGATAGTTTCCGACTGTGACATGATTCTCCTTTCACGGTTTATGTTCTATCACGGAAGAGATTAAAAAACAATCCGGTCTCATCTGTGTTAAAGATGTCTTTTTTACACACAAGAGAAGGCAAGGTTTATTTCCGTCCATTCCTCAACGACCACAGTATTTACTCCATTTGCCTCATCCCAATTAAACTTGTAGGACAAATAATACCTCTTCTTAAATCGATCGGTCGATCCAACGTTGGATGCCATGAAATTCTGCATTTTAAGTCGAGAAGAAATTTCAACAGCCTTTTCTTACAAAACTGTTTAAACAAGCCGGTTCAGCCACGATTCCAATCAATGGCAGTCATTGATTGGAATAGTGGCTGAACCGGCTTGTTTAAACTACTCGTACAAAATCTTTTCCAGTTCCTCAAAAAGGAGAGCTTCTCAATGTTTTTCTTTTCTTTGACAAATTTCCCAGTTTTTCAGATTTTAATTCCACAGAGACTTAGGATTTCTTGTTTTAGGATGGTTTGTAACATGTAATAAGCGATACCGAATGATTTTACGAAATCCACTTTAGTTCCTCTGGAAACTTTGGATTTTACGATAATTTCTGCCTTTTCGGCTACAGAGAAACATTAAATAAGCGACTCCACTGCGGGTTGAAATGAATGAACAGCGAAAAAAAGAATCCCCCCCCCCCCCGATATCACGTGATGCAGGTTTGTTCATGTTCTCATAGACAAATAATAGTTCATCGTTACTTTCTCACGGGAATATTAACGGGGAAGGGAAGAACTGTTTTTGGTAACAAACAACCAGTTGACCAAGTAGAAAGCATTTTTGTTCTTTTGAAAATTTTCCATGAGTGAAAAAAGATAAACTTTCTTGAGGCACTTTGCCTAAAATGACGTACTAAGCGGGAAACGTTAAGAGTAAATAACGTAGAATCGAGGTACTTTTAACATTATCGGAATAGGAATTTTCTGGGACAGACGAAAAATAACGTAGGAAACGGGATAACGTACGAAACGGGTTACGTAAAATCGGGGTTCCACTGTATATATATATATATATACAGGGTGTTTCACAAAAGACCCCTAACTTTAAGAATCAATAACCGGGAAACGGTGATAGATAGAAAAATGAAACCAGTGATATGTTTATTAAAAATCGTAAGAATCTTGTACATAAATCTCAAAATTTAGTTAAAAATAGTGCCGATAGATGGCGCTGAGATAAATAGGCGTATCACATTAAAAGTGATTCAAAATGTGTACCTCCTACACAACAGACATGTCGCAAACACAGAATGAAATTGTCAGTGACTCTCTGTAGTGTGTTACCAGAAATTGACACACAAGCTTGACAAATAGCCTCTTCGAGCTCGCCGAGTGTTAAAGTATTGTTGTGGTAAACAATACCCTTTAAAAATGCCCCACAAAAAGTAACTGTAGGGAGTGAGGTCGGGTGTAGACGGTGGCTACTCCATACACTTTTCCCTTCAAATGTCGAATAGTTCAACGCCATAACTTTATCGTCGAAGTATTCGTCCAGAAAGTCAAAAAAGTAAATTCGTCCAGAAAGGTCATCTTGCATGAACCACGCCGTGCCTGGTCGATTGTCTAACGCTTGTTGAGTGGCGACAAATTGTTTCAAAAGCGCAATATACCGCTCAGTCGTCACCGTTTCTAGCAAGAAAAAGGGGCCAATATTGCCTTTGCGACAGATTGCAGCCCAAACTGTAAGTTTTTGGCTATAGAATGGGCGTGCGTGAGTCAAATGTGGATTTTCTGTGCCCCCAAATCTCCAATTTTGTCTGTTAACGACACCATCCAAATAAAAATGGGCCTCATCCGTAAACCATATTCGCCAATATCGAAACCAGAACAATTAATCTTCTCGAGCATCTCGTTAGCGAAATGCTCTCGTTGTCGTTCAGCTTGACCTGGTATGGCGTTCCGGTATTGAATCTTGTAAGGAAACATGTGTTATGATTTTCGCAGGATTCTGTACGTGCTAGATGGCATGATTCCGGATTCAGCTGCAAGTCTGCGGACAGATGTATTCGGATTATGCTCAATAACTACAGAAAGTGCGTTGAATTTTCAGGAGTAACGACGGAGTGGGTCCGACCCTCATTTCTGACTAACGCATCGACCACGTTGCCTATCTGTTGAAATTTTTTGAAAAGTTCACGAATTGTTTTCCCATCTGGGCCTTTCGCGACGTGAAATCGCGTTTGAACACTTCTCTTTGTGGCAGTAGGACTCTGATTTAATTGGGTGTACTCCAACAGAATAAACACACGTTCCTCCACGGTATACATCACTTTCGGAATTATTTTCACTATACGCCAATAGCAGTCAGATTACAATGGCAAAATAATCGACGGCTAGTCTTTCTATGCTTCTGAACTCTCTTTAGAAGGATTATTAACGCTCTTAGCGCCATATATCGGTGCTATTTTTCGGTGCTATGTTTAACTAAATTTATGTATAAGATTCTTACGATTTTTTTAATAAATATACCACTGGTTTCATGTTTCTATCTATCACCGTTTCCGGGTTTTTGAGTTTTAAAGTTAGGGGTCCTTTGTGAAAGACTCTGTATATATATATATATATTATTTCGAATCGATTACAGTCGACATAGACGTTTTCAATACGGCCATGCGTTATGAACGAGCACACACACATATATACATATATTTAATTGAGTGCTGAGCAAGGTGATGTTGGAAAAGGAAATGAAACGTATAATATTTAAGAATAAAAAAATATCCATTTTTTACAAGTTTTGTAGTGCATTCTTTCTTTATAAAAATCCCTTAATCTGTTTTCAAATGCTTTGGTCGTAACAAATGATCGTAACAGCATCATAAATAGCATAACGTAATTGAAGCGTCAGGTACATCTCATCAGAACGTGAAATGTTATATAAAGAAAGAAACTACTGAACTATTTATCTGATTTAATCTTGTTTACATACAGGTGAGCAGCGATTTACCGTTATATAAAAAATCAAAGAACTTTTTAATAGATTAAATATTCTGAAAGAAGTACATCCTATATTATATTCTATCCGTCAAACGATATTTAAAAAAATGGTTTAATTTAGAATGTGTATGTATTATGCGTTTTGTAAAGTTGTAAAAATTTTCATGCGGTATCTAAATGAAAAACAATTATGTTGACATATATGTATTATATTTAGTTATTTTATTATAATTTATGCTGTAATTTAAAAAAGTTAGAGCTATTATGTTTTTCTTTCTTTTTTTTTTAAATCTTAAATTTATTATCGCAAAACATAATTGAGAAAAAATCATTTTTGCGTTTACTTCTGTTTTTAAACGTCACGTATATGCAAATTTAAAGAAGAATTAAATTTGCTAATATAATATTATTTTAATTAAAATTAATATTATTTTAATATTGTTAGTTTCAAATTAATGTGATTATATATTGTGGGGCTTTTCATTTATTAACTATAAGTTACTACATGGCTTTGTTTAAACATTTTTCGGTACTTCCCCATTATCCCGTAGACCACTTTTCATAACAAAAAACTATCGCCAAACTATAGGATTAAACGCCAAAAATGCAGTATCATTCACTTGACTTCAGAAGCATTACACTTGTTTGTTATGTCATCGGGTGGTTTTTAAGTCAATATTTACCTGTATTATTTATTATGTTTTACAGATTTATTAATTATTTCGTTAATTAAAATAACAATTGCGTGTTTGAACGGTGGTGCCATGCTATTAAAAGAGAAAAAACATTGAAGAAATTTTCAATGCATAGTTACATACAAAAATCGGTTTGAACTGACGTCACAAACATTTATTCACCAGCCAGGAGGAATAATTAAGAAAAATTATGTAAATAAATAAATATCCAATATTATATTTTTTCTGTTTTCATTAATATATTGTATTTTTTTTCTTTTAAACTTACTGATAGTTTACTCTTTGGTGAGTGGGGCTTTCCTGAATTTCTTGTATTTTACTTAATTATTTATTATTTTGATATTCCAATGGCAGTATTCTTCAATTTGTTTATTTGGCGTTACAGTTTGGCGATAGTTTTTTTTATGAAAAGTGGTCGACAGGATAATGGAGAAGTACCCATTTTTCTAGTATATGAAGTCCGTTTATCCAACCCGGGGTTTTCCTCATTTACAGAACATAGGTGAAAACCAATTTTAATTAACATTGGTTTACACCAATGTGTATTAGCTAAAACTTTTTTTAATTTTAGCATATTTTTTAGATTTCTCACTAACTGGGGGACTGGAGAAAAGTTCTTTGCAGTGTAATATAATGATGGTACACTATTTCAAACATATTGAAACTGATATACAACGCAGAAGTGCACTAAAAGATGTTAACTATCGACACAAAGAAAAACCAACACAAAGAAATTAAAATCTTTAAATGAAAAATATGTGCATGTGCAAAATGTGCATGTGATAGAGATTTTTTTTTTTAAATCGTGCTTGATAATTGTTACAAAAATCATTAAAAACAGTAAACTGAGATACAGTTTTCGAACAAATTGCATTTGTAAGTAACATTTTTTGTTCTATGCGACAATCCAAAATTAAAAATTGGGCGATATTTAGAAGTGAAAGTTATTTTTGTAAAAGCTAAATTTATAGGACAGCTCGTTGCCACCATCAGTAGGACATCAGCGTTACTCACGCACATACTTTTATCCCTTTCCATCATAGTTGAAAACTGTTTATGAATTCGGTTTATCTGTCTGTCTGTCTGTACGTCTGCCAATGCTCTAACAAGCATAAATATAATCTAATTGAAATGCAATTGCTACATGTTGTTGAGATTTACAATGGCATGTTCTGTGTCGAAAATGAAGTATGTAGCAGTAGCACGTATACTTCGTTTACAGGGGCATTCAAAATAATAACGTTACATTATGGTGACTGGAGAAAAGTCCTTTGCAGTGTATTTTAATGATGCTACACTATTTCAAACATATTGAAACTGATATACAACGCAGAAGTTCACTAAAAGATGCTAACTATCGAATATGGTGAGTTTAGCACTTATAATTAGTTTACAAGGAAACGCGAAAGAATTCTGTTGTATTATGGTCTATGGTGGAAAATGGTTTGATGCGCATTTTAATCATGTTACACTATTACAGGCATAATAAAAGTGAAACCAGATTATGAGGTGCACTAAAACAGGCTTTCTGTAGAATATGGGGTGTAAAGTATTTATCATTTCTTTATAGGGCAACACAAAACTATTCGGTTACATAATAATCTCTATTTCAGATGTAATGAAATTTATATACATTACTGAGGTTTACTACAAGATACCTGTTGTATAATATGATGTGCAAATCATTTATCGTTCATTTACAGGGGCACACAAAAGATTTCGGATACAGTACTGTATCCGAAGATATGTCTATAGGCGATGATTCCTGAAAATGTGCTTTCTGTTAGGTATGCGTTTAATTAAATTTTTGCATACTATGTGGTATGTATAAATGCAATAGTTCATATACAGGGCCACACAAAAGAAGTCGTAAGCATCACTGTGTATCAGCATAAATTGATTAAAGTTTTTTTTTTATTCGTGTTGTGCATTTTGAACGTGAAGTATATTTAGTACACTTAGAGATGTTTCTTGAATATAAATAAAATCATCTACGGGACAACGCAAAGAACTGGATACACGGTCGCCTATGCATGATAATTTCTGTAAGAAATATTTCAATAGTTTTCAGCGTGTTTCTTCTGAATTAAAAATTTTCTTCATATTTTGTGCGTATAAATAACCTTGTATATAGGTAATATGCAAGGCTGTACAAAATAATTCAAATTCGTTTCCGTCGGCTGGTAGAAACTGTTGAAGGTAAATTTTCAACTGTGTTATGTGTTTTCTTAATAAACTAAATTGTAGCATACTGTTTTGAGTATATAAAAATCTATTGATTATATACAGAGCTGCACAAAAGAATTCGAGTAGTTTTCTGGCTATGACCTGTAATTGCTGAAATCGGGTTTTCAAATGTGTTTTGTGTTTCATAAAATGTTTACTTAGATATCTTCTGATTAAACGGCGAAGTTTTGTTAAAGAGTCTGCAAGTGTTTGAAGGTTTGTTTTCGTTTAATCTATGCTTGATGCAGGGTTTGTCCCTTTTGTTGCTTTATAATCTAGATTGTATATATATATATATATATATATACAGGGTTGTTATAATTAAAGTTCGCCGGTTCTATGGCTCTGGAGCCGGTTCTATGGCTCCAAACGAAACAAAATTTCACCTGTACGTAGTTGAAGAGATGCGCTCTGCGAAAATCGAAAAAAAATAGTTAAATTTTTTATCAATAGGTGACGCTGCGCCAATATTTAAGCCGATATTTGCAGATTCCTTTATTTTGTAAAAAACAAAATACAGGACATTTTATTTCACAGTTGGTAAAAGTAAACTTTTTCAGATTCGTTATATTAATTTTGGTCAATCCAGATGAAACACACAAAATCACAAAATTTCACCCAATGCTTGAAAAATATCACATTTTATTCAAATTTTCGACGAACGACGTCAAAGTGATGTTGCAACTTTGAAAACTTGAAATACCCTTCTAACCACCTGACGATTTAAAACTTGCTGATAAAGTGTGTCTGTGATTTCTTTGATACTGGAACAGATGATTGTTTCTGAATAGCATTTGAATCTACGCTTTGTGGAGAATGGTAACTTTGAAAGAAAAGGCCCTTCTTGTAAAGTTATTTTATCAAAATAACAGCAACGCAGCTGCAGCTCTTCGAGAATTCCGGAAACTAAAAGATGTTAGACGTGGACCAATGTCGGATAGTGGACTTCACAAAATGATTAAAAAGTTCGAGGAAACAGGAAAACTCGACATTCTTCCTGGCAGAGGACGAAAAAAGGTAGACATTTCTAGCATTGAAGATATTGCTACTGCTGCCGTGGATTTAGCAAGCCAGTCAACATTTGGTAATGCAAGTATGCCAGCTATTGCGACTGAAGTCGATATGCCGATTTCCACTGCGAATAAAGTGATGCGTAAAATTTTGCGCTACTATCCATACAAGATTCAGAGGGTGCAACAACTAATACAGGGTGATACCGAAAGTCGGCTATCATTTTCACTACAGTTTCTTGCACGAATGAATGTGGACAATTCTTGGCCCTGGAATATTCTATGAACGGATGAAGAGCATTTTTATTTAAACGGACAAGTGAACACACACAACTGTCGAATTTGGGCGAAAGAGAATCCTAATGTTGTCCAAGAAATTCCATTGCATGCAGCTAAAGTGACGGTGTGGTGCGGTTTCACAGCCACGTTTATGATAGGGCCATATTTTTTTGAGGAACTAACATCCACAGGACCCATTACATGTTCTGTAAATGGAAGAAGGTATCAACAATATGTTGTTAAATTTTCTGATTCCCGAGCTGCAACAGCGCCTTCAAAAGATCGTGTTTATGCAAGACGGTGCACTACCGCACATTACTAGAGCAGTTAGGACTTTCTTAACAAGCCATTTTACAGAAGATCGCTCATAAGTCATTATTTCAAACAGTCTGGCCACCACGCTCGCCTGATCTAACACCATGCGATTTTTGGTTGTGGGGATTTTTGAAAGATTCTGTATCTAAAGACAGATGTCAGACAATCTCTGATCTGAAAGACAGTATTGGCTTCATATTCGCTCAATCTCACAGGACAGTTTACGCAATGCTGTAGAAAGCACAATTCTGAGAATGGAATGCGTTATTGAAAATGATGGAGGATTCATTGAGAATGCGTAATGTTATTCTTCGTTATGTCCTCGCTGCCGAGCGACATGTTTTATTTTTATTGGTGCAGATTACATCACATGAAATTATATTCATTTTTCTGTATTGTTTGGAGTCATAGGTCAGGCTCTAGAGCTGTCTGATTAGGTGAACTTTAATTATAACAATTCGCAGTTCGTTGAAGTGTGTTGAAACTTTTAAATTTGTGTGTTTTGTCTGGATTGACTGAAATTGATAAAATGAATCTGCAAACATCGTCTTAAATATTGCCGCAGCAACAACTACTGACGAAAAATATAACTATTTTTTTTTCGATTTTCGCAGAGCGCATCTCTTCAACTACGTACTAGTGAAATTTTGTTACGTTTGGAGCCATAGAACCGGCTCTAGAGCCTTCTGAACAGGCGAACTTTAATTATAACAACCCTGTAAATATATTGCAATAGAAGGTCATTAACTATGAGTTTTAAATTTGCTATACATAATTCTTTATAATTGCATAGCTAATATGTCGATCATTTTTCTACGCACAGGGTGGAAAGCGTATAAGTCGCGCAACCATTTAATTTGTGTCCGGTGCTATCTGTGGTTATAATACATACACACATGTAAGTGAGTATATGGTGCCAAATAAGCCAAGTCGCAGCGCTCCTAGCGGTGATATGCAGAACATAGTGATCGTAACTCAGAGATGGCTGGAGATATGTAGATTATGTCAATTGGAAAGTTTTTCAGCATCGTTGATGCTGTAGAAAATGTCACTACAGGTGTCTATCAAGTATAAACGGAAAGCAAAAGTCGGAAATGTCAGTTGGTTTTGACTTGGGCATTGTAGAAAGAATGAACGATTTGGAGTCATATTTATTAGTATTAGAAATATTCGGTATAAAATTAGCTTTTCTTTTGCTTTTTCCTTATCATAAAAGACAATCTGCTAATTTAATTGTGAAAATAGTCATGATTTACAGAAATGTAAATAAACATTATTAACTTCTTTTTTGAAATAAATATTACTTAAATTCCACAATTTTTTTTATAATGTTATGACAGAATTTAACATTTTTCTAAGCCTTTAAGTATGCTCTTAAAATTTGCAGACATATTTTAAAATAGATTGTTAGTGTACTTTAAAAATTTGCGTGGGCTTCAACGTAAGTTAAGCTTTATTTTCTATTACAGAGAAGAGAAATAATCTGTGTTTATATAGTCTTTCTGTAACAAAAATTCGCAACGGCATCATAAATAGAATGACTTAATTCTTGCGTCAGGTAAAACACATTAGACCATGAAACATCTCATAAAGTAGAAGAATGCTTCTGAAAAGTTTATCTGATTTAATATTGCTGACATTTACGAGATCAAAGATTTATTAGAATATAAAAATTTAAAAGAAAAATGAAGATATGTAGTTTTTGGTGAAGAAATGCATCATACACCTTAAGTCTGCAAGTACTTTTACATTAATGCAATCATTTTAGTTAGTAGATTTTATACTTTTTTATGAAATGTATGCAATATCTGAAAAAAAACAGCTACAGTCAAAAATATATTTTATTTACAAAGTTACCTTTTTAACAGTGCTGCTATTTTACAGATCGAAAGTTGCTGCAATACATAAACTATTCAACAATGATTTTGATATTTCAAAATGGTACAAATATCCAACATAAGATCAAACAAAAATTAGACTTTTTTATAATTAGGAATAGAATTATAAGGATATTCATAAACTTATAGATATGTAACTAAGACGAATTTTGTACAGAATGGGATTGTTTAAATATATAATACTTAGATTTCTAAATTTTCCAAATTTTTTAAAGGAATTGAGCATATTATAACAGTTAATGTTAATAAAATTCGATGGCACATTCTAAAGTTTTTTATACATATTTTATATAAGGCTACGGATTTCAGCGAAAATTACTTTTTACCATAACAAATGGGCTAGAACCAGTTTCTATGAGTTTTTTATGCAAAACAAAGTTTGTAATGGCATCACAAATAAAATGACGTAATTCATGCGTTACATAAAAACCAATAGAGCATGAAACATATAAAAAAAATGGAAGAAAGCTTCTGAAACAATTTTCTGATTTAATATTGCTGACATTTCAGAGATCAAAGAATTACTAGACTATAAAAAGCTAAAATATAAAATAATAGATTTAATTTTTAGTGAAGAAATACATCATATTTATGTATCATAAATCTACAAATACTTTGATGTTAACTTAAATGATGTTTATTTAAATTTTACATTTTAAAATGGAACTTAAATCCATGAAAATCACTGTGCAATATCTGAAGGAAAATTAAGACTACTGTAAATAAAAAGGCAGTTTCTAAGTCGATAAATATATTTTTTTAGAAAAATATTTCATGCAAAATGCAAATATTTCAATTTGTATCAGAAATTTCAAGTAAACAGCGTAATAAATTCAACAAAGCACAAATAACAACAGTTACACGTGTCTCTACAATTGAAATTGCTTGAGATTCAGATCTAAGATTCTACAGAACGGTATTATTTATAATATCGTTCTAATGAATATTATATATTGACGATACTACAGAACGATATTATTTATAATATCGTTCTAATGAATATTATACATTGAATATTATTTATAATATCGTTCTAATGAATATTGTATATTGAATATTATTTATAATATCGTTCTAATGTAATAATTTATGAGTCTTCATTGATGATATCGACTGAATGTGAATTGATGACTTATTTCTGGGTGTCGAAAATCTATAGGATTCTTAATGTTTTCTTTAATTTTTATCCTAGGAATTCCGTCTTTCAAAGTTTCCATATAAGTATTTGGCGACCAAAACGGTCACCAAAGTCGCCAAGTAAGTTGTCAAATCCGTCAATAAGGTTGATCATATAATAAAACAGCATTTAAGTTTAGCAATTAAAGATAGGAAATTAGAGATAAAAGTGAGACAAATGTGGTTATAATTATAGACTCTCAGGTATGAGATAAGTGACATTACCTCATTACTTCTCAGTAGGTCCTTAAATGTTTTAAATTGACAAATTATAATTAATAATCTAATTGAAAATGGAGAACATATTTGTTTGCAATGGATCCCTGCTCATTGTAAAGTTTAAAGTTATGAGAAGGCGGACTGTTTGGCTAAGAGGGAGTTCTACTTTTCCCAGCCTTGTTCACCACTTGAGCATTCAGTCAGTATAATGATAAAAGTGAAAATGAAGACTTCTAGAACTAATCTTTAGAAAACGAATTTGAGCGCGTAAAGGTGGTGTTCCTTACTAGATTTTCGCCTACGACAGGATCTGCCAAGTGAATAATCATTGCTTGCTTTTAGGTCCTCACAGGACCCGACTATGGAAAGAGACCCCTTTACCACATTGGACTGGCAGACTCTCTTCTTTGTCCATTGTGCGATGCTAACTAGATGATAATCATTCATCTGTATGAATCGTTTTAATTTTCTGACAATGCTGTTTCTGCAGATCTTGTTTTTAGTTCTTATTTATATACATTAAACATTTACTGGGCATTTAGAAACAGAATAACGTCAATATGCTGAAGTCTGGCGCAGGAAAAAAAAATTGAGCTTAGCCGTACATATATGCTGAACATAAGTTTAAACATAATTTGTCCGATTTAGTAAAATAACAAGTATCCTGTTTATCGATGTGTGCATTAGAATGAATCTTCTATAATAGGGTTCCTCAATTTTTAGTTTCATGTTTTCGAGTAAACTATTCTAAAGACTAAAAACCAAGACACATTGACATATTGACTAAGACGATTAGATGAGAATAATGATAGATTTTCTAATGGGAGAGCAGCAGTGCGTCCTTATATTTTCTAATCCTCCTTAATCGTACCAAGTTTGGTGGGAAAGAAAAAAGGTATTAGCATCGATATGGTTCATTGAAAATGTGGATATCTTTAAAGACGTTGCGCAAGAAATACTTCATTTGCACCAAATCGTGTTCTCTAAAATATGCCATTTGGCACTGGTAATTACAGAATGCTATTTAACATGAATAAAATCTCCGCATTAGAGATCGTAACGATGCAAACGGCACATGAAGCATAAATACCTAATTAAATTAAGCGGTAATTGTAAATAAAGTTTAAATGCATAACAACACGAAATATGCGATTTGCTGCCATGACCGGGATGCTGCCATGAGGAGTTCTTGATTTCTCTAACAGAAACTTCCGATTTGGAGAAAGATTGAGCAAATAAATTATGAATAAAAGTAATATGATG
The DNA here is from genome assembly GCA_963931845.1 of Maratus michaelseni. Taxonomy (NCBI): domain Eukaryota; kingdom Metazoa; phylum Arthropoda; class Arachnida; order Araneae; family Salticidae; genus Maratus; species Maratus michaelseni. The sequence continues at coordinate 134,486,794 of OZ007588.1, read as the reverse complement.
ATACTCTTAGCATACATTAAAGGAAAACTAAACTGGTTGCCCGAGGTGGTCTGGTTGCCTAACTATTTTATTATAAACTAGAAATAAAATATAAATTTCCAAAGCCTAATAAAAGAATTAATTTTTTTAATATTAATATCTTTTGGAAAAATGCATTTAAACACCTACAAAAGATAGTGATATCCCACCAAAAGTTTCTGTAAAAAAAGCGCCAAGTTCTTCTTAGTGTTTCGGCCGCAGAAAGTACTGATATCTGATGTTCGCCCAAGTAAAAAGTCAAATATCCCAAATATTTAATTGAAAATGGCTTCCTGCAACTTGGACATTAATGCATTTTAGAGGGCTTTTCAAATTCTAAAGAATGTATAATGTTCTGCATGTTTACTACATATTTTTAAACATTTTACGCATTTTGTTGCACAAAGTACTGAAATGTAATATACATTAAAAAAGGCATAATTTCGAAATCACAACTGGCAAGGATGATCCACTCTGCTTCTCAATGCCTCATATAATGCAACAGATAGTGAAATTCGATGAGAATAATTATTCCCTGGAATTCGTGTTAGTGATAATAGACCGCACAAAATGGCCATTAGACCATGGTAAAATTAAATTATTCTTAATCAAAACTAATGTTAGTTGAGACTCAATTGTATTAATCACAGAGCTTTTAGTTACAATGTCTTCAGATGAATTTGCCTACTTTCATTTTGATACTACTTTTAATATTCAAATAATTTATAAATGCATATTTTCCAATCATGAAGTTTGAATGATTTATCGACGTAATTGTATATTTCAAATGAAATATGTGATATGTTGAAACTCAATCAGGGTGTATTGTGTATTCTAATTTATTTTTCTCAGTATTACATTTGTCTAATGTTCTTTAGAATTTATTGAAATTTCTCACGTGTATAAAAATGCCAGAAAAAAAACTAGAATGCTTTAACGGCCAAGTCGCTGGAAAATATTTTTAATGAAATATTTGGAATGTTTGACTTTTAACTTGGGCGAACATCACATATCAGTGCTGTTTGTGGACGAAACACTAAGAAGAACTTGACGCTTTTCTTTTACAAAAAACTTTTTTTTTGGGATTAAAGTGTTTAGATTCCAAACATTTGCGAAGTTTTGTAATGCGATTGGGCACATTCTAACTGTTTAAAAGAGGGACCACTCAAACCAGTGATCGGAATACTGGCAACAAAATGAAGAGCTGGGATAATGTTTGCGGATTCAAAACCAGAGCGGCCTGAGGAGGGTGGCTGTGATTGGTTTTCAGGGTTTTTCCATGCACGAGAATGATAATGCGAGTTATTTTCCCTTCATGAAGACATCCCTCCTATAACATTGTGACCAATGCTTAACAAAAGCTCTCTTCTAACTAATTGAGCAATCTTTTGAAGTACTCTAACACAGAATTTTACTAAAGTTTGGAACGTTATACGGATTTTAAATAAAAAACTATCTTTTCTCCACATCGAAAAAGAAATTAACTGCTTTTCTAAGGTCGTTATAAAAATGATATTATAAATAAAATGATGTAATTCACGTGTGAGATAATGTCCTTTACAGTATGTAACATAGCATGAAACAAAAGAGAGCTTCTGATATGTTTATCTAATTTAATATTGCTAACATTTAGGAGATTAACGGATTACTATAACATTAAAAGCTAAAATGTAAAATAATAGACTTAGTTTTTGGTGAATAAATACATTATATACCTTAAATCTAGAGGGATTTTATATTAAAGAAAATTAGTTTACTTAGTCTTTATCCTTTTCTGTGAAGTGTAATTATATGAAAACTGAAGTGAAATATTTGATGAAAAAAATAAGACTTGTAAACGAATATTTTATATGCAAAGTAGTTTACTATTTCTTTTATTAATTATGTTAATTAATAAATTGAATAGTTATTGCAATACATAAATTATTCAATAATTTATATATTCTTGAGATATTTAAAAATTGTACAAATACCCATTATAACTCAAATAAAAGTTACATTTCTTTATGGTTTGGCCTTATTAAAAGTTACATAATCTGGTAACATATATATCTGTTATTTTGAGTAATGATACGTTTTCTGAAAGCTTATTTCTTTCTCTTTAACCACATTTACTTCAATTCTAATAAATGTATCAGGTTAATAGTTTTATGTAGTACAAATGGCAACCCTATGCATGTTCCCAAGGCGGCCCACGTGGACGATGTTAAGAATCAAATATGGAAATCAATTTAGTAATGGCGATTTTCAAAATAGAATGTTAAAGGCTTCTCCAATAATTTACACACTATTGAGAACACTAAAAAGATCCCCCAAAAGAAGTCAGTACCTACCAGAAGAAAAGCCCTCAACTACCGTGCACAAAGAGTGGTTCAAAATTTTTTCGTGTCAGAAAATAAGAAGATTAAGAAGAAAAACTCGAAATATATCCAAAGAGAGAAAGAATCATCAGAGCATAATACTAAGCAAGCATATTGAGAAATGCAAGAACCAATCCGGTACACTGACAAAAGAGATTATCAAACAAACCGATACTGCCATGCCAGGAACAAGTGGAATCGCCAGCCTAAAGTAAGCTGGTTTTGTCATTTATGCAAGAAAGTCAAAATAACGTACATGCGATTGTGTAATCAATTCTTGCAATATGTGCATGAAGAGTGTTAGGGACGTACTAATCTAGACAAAATCAAAAATTCCATCTGCACTTTCTGCATGAAATCCGATTACAAAGGTATATTTTGAAAATAAAATTGTAATTTTTTCCATGTAATTTCTTTGTAATTAAACACGTACTTTTACTTGAACATTGAAGTATTCTTCTAGAAGTAAAAATAGTTTTCCGAGTACTTTTTTCATATTTTAAAAGCGATTTCAATATATGGGCCACCTTTGGAACACTATGCGCCAAAGGTGGCCCACAAGCTACAATTTTGAAAATGCATTGTAAAAATAGTTACATGTCATTTTACAAAGAAAAGTACATTTTATATGTGTTAGAGATAAGTGTAAAATGTTACAGAAAAGATTCAGCCACACTCACCAGATCAGAAAATTATGAAATTTCCTCAAAGCTTCACTATGACCACTTTTGGCCCACCTACCTTATATCTATAACCACATATACATGTAAGAAAAAACGATAGGAAGTTGTTAAGCATGTGAATATTAAAACATATATTGCTTAGATTACGAAACTGTACAAAGTTTTGTAATGGAATTAAAAATTATTGATCGTTTTCTAAAGCTTTTGAAATCCGGCGACATATTATAGGATCTATTTTAAATTATTCTTAGAACAGTCTGCAGCAATAGTTCCCAACCTTTTCCAGTCGCGGAGCCCTGTTTAGAGTGAATTTCGTAGATAAAGTCCCTTAAGCCGTAACCTATGTTTTGCATGTTAATGGAATGTAGATACATTGCTACGCAGCAGAGGAGGGTGAGGTCGATAGTAGTCTTTATAATTCTGCATTATACATGCAATGAAGTCATATTTCGAAAATTTTATAATATTCAATTTATTTTGAATTACTAACGATAGACAGCATAGTCAATATTGACAAATCTTAGCCATACTTAACACTTTGCACTCGAGAGGTGACTTTCACTCACCACTAGTATTGCTAGGTGTCCCTCGTGAAATGGGGCTCCAAATGCTCTGGACACCACTAATCAATTACAGTTTATTTCGCCATTATTTATCATAGATAATTCTTCCATTAAATAGGGCGAAGAAAATCAATTTAAAATACTGGTGTCCAGAGCAATTGGAGCCTCGATTTACACAGGACACCGTGGTGAGTGAGATTTACCTCTCGAGTGCAAATGGTTAAAAATAAATCTAACATTACATTTTACATTGTTAGTGTGACGAACAACAACGCATAAACTTCTAATGCGATATCTGTGGCTGCATTGTCTGCATTGTATAGAACAGTTTTCTGATATTTTCAATTGATGATATTTGCAGGCGAATGTTAAGTTTTCCATTTCATTTTGGTTGCTGTAAAAGCGGAGAATCCCACTTCAAAGTGATGTGCCATTAGGAAAGTCAACAAAATTAATTTTGCATTCTCGCATACGATTTCGAATTTATCAGTCAAATCACACCAAAGCACTTGTAGACTTTGGTTTTGACTTGTGACTTTTAATTCACTGCGAGAGAAAATGAAGAGAGAAGAAATGAGGTCAAAGAAATGAGGATCGCATATTTTGACGATTTTAAGTTCAATGATTTTTTATTGGTGCTGAACACATTTAATACCCTTCTAAAGTCGTCCAGTGCGTTTTCTTGAGCTATTTAAAGTAGCATTAAAACGACTGCTGAAAGCTTCGAGATGCCTTTCAATGCTTTCTGTATATTTTAATATTAGTTAATCATATTTTGCACACTGGAAATTAAAAAGTATTGTTTTTAACACTTTCCAACATAGATGAAAAGTGTTTATGATTTTGGTTTGTCTGTTTTTCTATCCGTTCATCGGATCTCTAACTCCCTTAAATATACCCGAGATGTACGTTTGACATGTAGGTTTGACATGGTATTTATTAACATGTGGGTTTTATATGTTATAGAAATTCGGTCTAGAATGATCGCTATTGAAAATTATATGTATAGCATTTATAGCTGGTTTACAGGGACACACACAAAATTCTGTTACATTATGGTCTACGGAGAAAAAATCTTTTGGGTGCATTTTATTAAATAGTTTATTTAGATATCGAATTTCACTGTATGAAAAAAATGAAATTTCATAAAAATAATCTTTAGTGTTGGAAAGTGTTTCACAATGTATGCCTCATGCAGGATTTTCTGTTCTTGTTATAAGAAAATCAAACTTTTGCGGTGATTGTACAAAACGTATTCATGTACAATTCATAGCGTAGGGTCGTTTTATATCACAGGTTGTTATTAAAACTATACAATTTTAACGGGAATCTATAACTCGGCTTGCCTCATCTTCGTCTTATACAAGCTTTTTATCAGGGTTCGTACACCTCCTGGAATTTTTCGAACAGGAAATTCTTCGGTACCAGTATTTTCTTACAGAAAATCGCTCCTTAAAAGAAGGCGAAGTTTCGAGAGTTTAACCTAGATTTCTTTTTCTATAAAGAAAATACTGGTGAATATCCTGGGAAAGTCCCTGATCCATACGAACCCTGTTTTATATATGTTAAGAATTTATAAGAACTAAATATTTTATTAACATGAAAGATTTTTGCACGCATATAAATTTAACATATTTTATAGTTTTATTTCCCAATAAAAATGCCCTTAGTGTTTCTTTCGTAAAGCAGTTGATTTACTTTTCATGTAGCAGGGAAAAGTTTTGTTGGGGACAAATAAGTATTTTACTTTCAAATTTATTCAAAAACACGTCATATAGTACTAAAATACCCTGTCACATTATACTTATAATAAAACTTTTGTTTAAAATTTATAACACCTATAAAATGTGAGTTATGACCTACTAAATAATTCAAAGAACAGCCCGTAAGGGAGCATAAAATTTGTAAGGTAAACATGACTAGCAACTATATGTTTTATTTTTCTTACATATTTATTATTTGAAGTAATGCGTAGAATTTGAAATAATATCGATGCCTAAAAATTTTGTATTTGTATAAAACGTTTAAAAGTGTCCCTTCGAGCAGACTCCATATGCAAAAATTTACAATCTTTTATGCAAAATAATTTTAGCTGAGAGTTTATTAAGCCATAAAAGGAAGATACTATTTCGTATTGGGAGTGTAAAATAATTATTAATATTAATTTAATATTTTTGAAACAGATGTAAGCAAAATATAGAGGAAACTTACAAATTTTTTGAAATGATATAATAATACTACATTTGATGTGACAGCTTTTTAAACATTATTGAACAAATCCTGAACAATCATCATATATTTGTATATTTTTTATGTATGTTAGAAAATATATAGTCACAAATAGGGCTTTGATAAAATATGGTAGCCAGTAAAACTTTCTAGTCTCCAGTATAAAATATTTAACGCTCCCTACCCTCGTCATTGATTTTCAAAGCGCATAAAACTTTTTTATGAAATTATTGAGAAAAAATAATAACATACATGGGTTTAGAATTATTAGTTACATAGTTTAGAATTGAAGATAATATTGAAGGATAATATAAAGTAAGTTTACTAATGAATCGTATCAAATTTATATATTTCTGAAAAATAAATACCGTAAAAACTAAATATCGTCATGTTCGGGAAATACTAAGTACTAAATGTTTTAAATTTTCAGATAGTTGAGTGAAAGAAAATCTATATCTGATGAGGGTATATCGATGAAATTGTGAAGTAGAAAAACAATTTTTCCTATTATCTTGTGAAAGTCAGCCGAATAATTCTGTTTTTAGTATTTTAAAATTTGCATTTAATGAACGTTTTTTACCAAATTAAAAATGAAAAAAAAAAATTTTGGTTGAATTTAATTTCTAAATTTATTTCTGATTATTTCACAACTTTTCAACATCTATAACGAGGCATCTTATGGATACTTTACTTCAAATGAATTAACTATAATCAGTAATATGTTAGTAATCTTTAAAATGAATGGGATCGATTGATCAATTTCCATAGTGAACATAAAAATCTTATTTTAAACTTATAAAATAACTGGAGCATAACTACGAGATTAACTAACGTGGTCGACGAGTAAGAAAACATAGTCGCCAGTGACGACCTGTCGACCACATTTGTCAAGCCCTGTCACAGATATTGTTATATTATGGAAAATTAAGGCAGGAGAAAAGGGTACATTCCTGTAGAGTTTTTCTATTACTATTGAAATATCAAAACTGTTGAAATTTCTGAATTAAAAACCTATTTTAATTTTGCGTTTTAACAACAACAACAGCAAAAACAAACTATTTTTGATTATGTTTAATATATTTGCTAACTTTATGCTTAATGACACTTAAAAATCAAAAGCTATATTTATTGAAAAATTTCAAAATTCATTTGAGTATTTTTACAAAAATATTCCATGTATTTTTATATCGATCTTTAATATTCTAGCTTTGACTACTTAAATTGGAGATTTTACTAACAGGAAAGTTTCCTGATAAAGTTGCACAATAAAGTTTTATGAGGACCAAATTTTTATGAAGGCCACAATCAAGAAAATATTAATAACTTTAGAGAAACAGATTTAGAAAGCAAATCTAATATTTTAAATAAAAATAATTATTTTGTGTGCGAAAGATATCGATGAAGTTTCATGCTGCATAATAATATTACATTCACTAAACAGTTTTTGTCACACACAAATTATAAAATAATAGATAATAAAAAATGTTAAATTATAAAAAGAATTTTTTTTTTAAATGTTGAATTTATTTTGAATTAAAATAGAAAGTGTGTTAAAAACTTTTGCTACAGATGAGTGCAGTGTAAAATTTTATTTCTAAACCAACCAATGTATAATCCTTCTCGGTTAAAACAATATTCAGATCTATCAACTAAAATAAAGTAAAAGGAATAGTTTGGCCTATTTCCTCAGATTGTTTAAAATATAAATTAAACTGTTTAGCATAATAATGGCCAGATTATTTAAGAAAAAATAAAAAGCTCGTTTTTTTTTTTTTCACTTATATTTTTCTAATACTTCAACAAATGAAAATACATACTTAGCGAAACCTTTAATATTTTCCGGGTAAGTTTTATTTATTTGTGGATAAAAATAATTCATGAAATCGTTAAAAATAGCATGCTTAGATTTTAGAGAAGGCATAAGAATAAAATGAAACTTCTTATAGAGACGAATGCGAATCAGAAATATTTGTCGAAATATTCAAAGGAAAACTAACAATCTGGAATAGTATTGAGTAAAACGCAAAGAGAAGTCACACGCAAAAACAAGAGTTAAAATATTTGAATTTCTGAAGCATAAGTAATGTTCTACACTTTCAATAAATGAATATTAGGATTGAGATAATAAAATTCTGAAGATTATTGTTTATAACATGAAATAAACTTCGTACGTATGATACTACCAGTGCATCGCAAGACATGATTGGGGTTCAAATATTTTTTGTTATTTATTCAGTATTAATCTAAACTATTAATGCATAGTTGCTACAGGTACTTATAAATAATTTGATAATTAATATTTATTATTTAATACATTCCCTTATTAACTATTGAGTTCATAGTAAACATTGAGTTAATACACTAGATTAATTTTGACACAATTATTCAAATTGGTAAAGAAATCATGTGAGATGTAATCTTCGCAACCGGAAAGAAATAGTCCGGGCCAGGATTTGATCCCGAGATCTCTTGGCCGAAGCTGCCAATTTGAATAATTGTGTCAAGATTAATCTAATGTAATCACGTTTCCAGCGTTTACTGGAGGTCCCATTACCTGTGATTTATTCTGTTGTGCTGATTCAGATATCAGACCACATGCTATGATCATTAAGGTTAACTGGGTGAATAAGTTCAGCCATATTCTTCCGGGATAGCGCAGTTTGTTGGTAGAGCATTGCAGCTTGAGCCAAGGGATACCGGTTTCGAATCCTGGACCGAATTTTTCTCCCATTTGGGAAAATTACATCTCATATTGAGTTAATGTTCAAATCATTTAGCAAAAAGTCCGCAAAATTTCAGGTAGCCAGTTCGCCATTGGCGATAAAAATTTTCAGTTTGACAACTGGAATCATAGACAAATGTACGATCGCTTTCGTATCTGGAAACAATAATTTACCTACTCTCCCCAAAAATTGATAATCTTCATTTCGTACATATTATCTTTATCAATTCCGTTTGTCTGTATGGCCGTCTGGTCATTTATCGGTATGTCCCCGCTCTAACTTCCATAAATATACTCGGATTACCATGTAATTGATATATATATTTTATGTTTGCTATAGCATGATCGCTATTGAAAATGAAGTGTATAGCACCTACAATTCGTTTACACGGACACCCAAAATAAATCCTTTACATTTTGGTCTATGGGGAAAAGAGCAGTGCATTTAAATGATGTTAACCTATTTCAAACATATTGAAATTGATATACAGACCTCAGATCCATTACAAGATGCTTTCAGTGCAATGTGAAGTGAAAAGCATTTATAATTCAATTACAGGGTATAATGCAATTTATTTCTTTGTAGAAAATAACATCTTACATGCCGTAATTTATCCAATGATTACTTAACATGATATTCTGTGTTTAAATACATTAGAATAAGAAGGTTTCTTATTTTAGAATAAAATGCTAATTTAAATTGAATGATATATGCCAGTGACGTTCCATAATGTTGTTTTCCTGGATATTTATTTGAATGTAACGCTATTAAATGTCGACATGCTGGTCAAGATTATATCGATGATTTGAGTAAAAAATTTAAAATATTCTTTATATCAAATCATAAATACAACTTGAATAATTTTCTTAAGTAGATAATGCTTTTCATAACTTGCATGTGTAGCAAAAGTGTTTAGATACTAGCTACTCTGTTATGAAGGTAGTCAATAGTCAAGTGAGTTTTAAGTTTTTCGTGCGATCGTGAATTGTCCTGAATTCTAACATTTGTGCGGGAATGAGCTAATTATTCTGTCATCCTTTAAATTTCGCAAAATGTGTCTGAATGTTCAAGAATTTATTTTTCACGGTTCTTTTGTGAAATGATACGATAGTTACGAATGTGTGGTTGTCTAGCTGGTATAAAAACGCCGGTAGGAGTTAGATTGAGTGGAGTTTGTTGCACCCTGACCTGAATGGTAACTGAGACTAGATTTGAGCATCGTCGAGTCTCCCTCGTGCTATGTAGAAGTGACGTTTTATTTTTTGAGTAGATTCTTCTACTGAGAGCTTTGACAGTGTAGTAATGTATTAGGTTCAATATTTTCAAAGAACGGAACATTGGAATCCGCGGGGTTTCTTTTACAGTGCTAGTGCAGTAATTTGAAATTTCAATTTATCCTGCTAACTACCGTGTTTCTAGTGATATGTTTATAGTTACGCTGAGGCATGTTTTTTCAGGTTCCAGAAAACAATCTAATCTAGCCATCTAATTTTATGCTAGTACCTGAATTTAGTTAATATCTTGGTTATAGTATCCCCTTCTCAGTTTCAGTACTACAAGCTTGTTTTTGATCATACTTGCGTTAATACCGCATTCTCCAATGTCATCAATCCTTTTTTATTGCTTTAAATAAATTGTTGTTATTGTTAAATCTTGTGTTAGGGCCACATTTCTACCTGATGGATCCGAATTTATAATAAGTAATACAAGCAAGTAACTTGCAAAGGATAAATAACATATAAAAAGAAGGTCCGTTTTACATCTTTAGATGACAAGTAATAAATTTTAACTGGTATAAATTTATGGTGACTGGAATATTTATTCTGGCAACTGCATTTAGATTTCTAATTTTGCGCCATGATTTATATATCGACATTTTAAAATTAATTGTTTCTTTATGTAAAAATTTTGGCAGGGAGACACCCTTATTGACTTCGAATCCATCTGTATAATTAATAAATATGTATGATTTTTAACGACGTATGATCTTTAATCTGAATAACGACTTAACAATATAACGTGCAGATACATAGTTATAATTTATTGCAAAATGCATTTTTAAAAAGTTGTGATATTAGTTCATAAAAGATTAGCATTATATGTATATCATATCTTAAAGAAATACGCATACAGTTAATATACGCAGTAAACTTGTATAAACTAAATAGTAAACTAATGCAGAACAATAAACAATTTTGCTAAATTTATAGCTCAATCTACGTATACTAATAAAAAAAAAGATCTCTCTCTCTCTCTCTGTATTTGTCTTTTGGCGATGTCTAGGAAAATCAACCTAACGTAGAGGTCTGAATATGTAGATGAGGATAGACGAAGACAAGCGCGAATGCTCCTCGGACTCAGATATTTTCCTTTTTGATTAGCCGAGGCATTAATTAAAAACCATAATAAACATTTCAAAATGATGTGCTGCCGAAGATCTTGGAGATTTCCAGTGCACTCCATGGTTTAGTAGCTGAGAAGAAAGAAGATGGGGAAACGCTTCATTTTGTTCGCATTTTTACAAGCCTGCATCAGATCTTCTAACATTTTCTAACAAACCAAAAATACTCACTTAATCATCGTACTTTTTTATTTCTAAGAGTGCTATCCGTTTAAAAATATATTAATAGTTACCCTTTCAAAAAAAACCTTCCAGACATCGAATTCGTGTTCTTTTTTCTTTCGCATATTTACAAATCCACAACCGCAGACATGAAAAACCAAAAAAAAAAAAAAAAAAAAACCAAAAAAAAAAAAAAAAAACCCAAAAAAAAAAACACTTATAGATAAAAATTTTATTTAAAAATATAAATTCACACAAAATCGGTTTAAAGATATATAAAATAATGCAAATTGGAGGTATGGTTGAAGGAGGAAACTGCAGTGGGGTCCAATCTCTGGGTTTGTTTGGAAAAAAAATATATTATTAAAAAATATAAAATAATACAAATTGGAGGATGTATGCTGTCAAAGACACTGGAGCCCCCAACTGTATATTCGTTTGAAAAGATTTTCGTTTAAGAATATAAAATCATTCAACACTAATTTTAGGTATATTTAATGTTATTATCATGTGGCCGGATAACGCCGGATGGATCAGCTAGTCGTAAGTAAGATAAGTTTTTCAGTCAAATAGTAATGATGTCTTTCTAGAATTATATTAGTCAGAAGCCTGCTAATTCTGATGATGAAACAGTGCAAGAACATTTTGCTGACATTTTTAAAATTTATTTTTAGAACATCAGAATAATAAAAGAAATTAAAAAAAAATCCCAATAAGTAAATTTGACAAAAAAAAAAAAAAAAAAATACAGAATAATTTACGAGTTCATTAAATTTTACACATTTGAAATAAATTTCCTTTTGATGTTGTGCCAGAACATGAAGTAAACATAAAAAGCATAATAAAATTATTCAAAGCAATATAAAATGCATATGGCATTCATCCAGGTTTTTAATTTCTAATTTATACTAACAGCTTATTAAAGTTTCTTTCTTCGAGTTAGTCAACATGCGTTTCAGCTACATTAAATTCAAGTCTGTGTAATATTTCTGGATATATCTATGCTGGAAAACAACAAAAAATGCAACAAAAAATAATGTTGTTTTTAAACAAGAAAAATAAACGCAGCGGATAGAAAACATCATTTCACATTTTTAAACATGCTAAAAAGAAAATTAATACAACAACATTTTTTCTTATCTTATAGTGAAACGCGAGAAAATTATTTTTGAATTAATAAATTAAAACGTTATTTATTGATCTCTACAATTATGTATAGTATAATTAAAATATGTAAAACGGACATGAACTATATTGCATTATCATTCAGAATACGAATAAATCCCACATAAAACGCTAAATTAACGCATCGTAATTAGTAATAAAAATATATTTAATATGCATTATAATTATATTTTCCTATTTACTTTTACCTTTATAAAATATCCTATACAAAATAAATATAAATTCTACGATAAATATAAAGCATTGACTTAACAGAGTTTATTGTACAGTGTCAATGTAAGACATTAGACAGTTTACCACAATATAAGTATGTGAAATATTAAAAAAAAAAAAAAAAAAAAAAAAAAAAAAAAAAAAAAAAAAAAAAACGAATTAAGTACATTAGAAGTTGCAATAATAGTTGTGTGATATATACTGTGAAAAAAATACAAAAGTTTCTTAATCTACGAAAATATAATATAACCACCTATGAAAATATACAATATCCTCTTCTTAGTTACCCACGATTCTAAAAAGCGTCAAATCGACAGATTGACGAAGTTGAAAGAGAAAAGGGAAAGACAAAAAAATCGAAAATGAATGCAAGTTACAAGAAGACAAATGAATGAACCCGAATGAGAAAACCAAGGAGAAATAAATAGATTACTGAAGCAAATGCGACGAATGAATATCAGAACAGGTAACCACATACGAAATATGTTTAAAGAAGCTAAAAATTGAACTAACGTTGCTGAAGATTATTTGGGTCAAATTCATTTTAAATGTACATTTTGTAGTGCTTTATTTTGAAAACATGAAAAGCTTACGAATTCCACACTGCAAAATCTTCAATTTTCCTGTTGCTACCAAAAAGACAAAGTGAAATTGCCATCGATTTCAGAACCACTGACATGTTGAAATATTTATTAACTTCAGAAAATAGTGTAGCAAAAAACTTTTTAAAAAATATCAGAGGTTATTATTTTGCTTTTGCATTTGCCTCTTTGGGTGCAAAAGTTGAATAATTCTTTAGCTGAATTTGTAATTCTCAAATTCATGGAGCAGTATTTCATAACATAAGTTGAATATGGCCACAAAGTGGAAAACCAAAATATGCCCAAATATATTTTTTTGATACGGAACACAAAATCGATAAGATAATAAGTAGGTTTGATTGCTAAAATTGCAATTTATCTTAATAGAAATTCTTCATCTTTAGAAACCCTCAAATAAAATTTATTTTCAATATTTGAAAAAAGAATTTATAGAAACAAAGTTTCTTCTGCTGCCACCGATTTTAAGAAACATTTCCATGTAGTTTTTGAAGTGTATTAATCAGTCGTCTCAAACCTGAATATCGAACTTTCGGATGTTATCAATTCTCAATTAAACATTTTTAGCTGTGTAACTGAATTTATACATGCAAGAGTAACAAAATTATATTAGTTTTAATGTTAATGTTAATTCTGTTAATTTATCATGTCTGTCTATAAAAAGAGTTTATTGAACATGAAAATGTTTACTTGAGAATTAGTTAGTGTCCAACAAACGTACCTCCGACGTTGAGAAATTTGTCTAATGCAGTATAAAAACCCCTCGAAAAAGTTTCCAAAATAAGTGCCAGCAAAAGAAATTTTGTTTTTATAAATGCTTCTTTAAATCTCAAAAATACATTAGTTTCCTTGGTTTCTAAAGATAAAGACCGCTTTTCAGAATCGTGGATAACTCGGAAGAGGCATCGTAAATTTTTGTTTGTAGTTATATTGTAATATCCTAGATTAAGAAACATGAGTCTTCTTTTACAGTTTAGATTAAAAATGACAATTTATATATTTACTTACAATGCAAAAATGTCTTGTCAAAACTATTTTTATACATACCAAAGTTAAAGACTGTCTAGTACTAGAATACCGTAGTAAGTGATTAGCGATATATGAATTAAATTCGAATGTTTAGATTCGAATTTTATTTTCAAAATATTTCCTCCAACTACAAATTATTCGCTCTTTGTTTTAAAATTGTTCATTTTGATTTTATGAATAACACGCATCGAATTAGAATTAGTAAAAGAAATCTCTCTATTGTAAAGAAAATTTATTTAAAGCTGCTGTGGCTGCCGTAAAAGGATTTTTGTGGCCGGAGATCTGTTTCGACGTATATATGAAAGTTTAGTGGTTTTATAGAGAAATGTTCGATAAAAACGCTGAAATGGCAATTTTTAAATCAAAGAATTATTTCTAACTTCATTTAATGTTCAAATAAAATGGGTCAAAATATTTCTGTTAAAAAAATTATAGGATCAAAAACTTTGCATAACCATTTAACCAATTTTCGCAGGCACAGATTTGACGAGTTTACAATGTGCAGTATGAAATCCTTTCTTTAATTTAGCAACTTTTTGAAGTTTTTCCTTCAATTTTTTATTAAAAATTATTTATTCGAGTAGAGATTTATTTGATATTTGGAAAAGGTAATTTAAAAAAAAAAAATTAAGTCCAAATTTTCTAAAAGCGCAAATAATAATATTTTCAAACATTTTTCAACTGAAAACTATAATTACACGGAATGATAAACGGGGAAGAAAACTTTAAATAATTAAACTATTACGTGCGAAAATACATATTTCCAAACATGTTTCCATTGAAAATCATAATTACACAATAGATTTATTTCATATTTTGAAAAAAAAATTATCTATTCTAGCCAAATTTTAAATCAGAGCAAATAATATTTATTTTGAGTAAAAAATGTATTTACACGTAAATATTAAAATAGACGGATAACTTTGGTGAATATTACGTCATATTTAAAACGATGCATTTTAAACGTCTTATTTTTTTTAAAAGACCCTCATAACTTCGGTATAAAACTTCGGGAAGCAGCGACATTGTTCACTTAGTCATTTTATAAAAGTTGATTTTAAAAAGTCTAATTGATCTTATTTAATTATTTACTAAAACGGCCCTTAGCTGTCGCGACAGCATATGATTTGGCCTAAAGGATAAAAAAAATCCCTCGGTCAAAGGGAAATTAATGACATCCCGATGACAGGAAATCACACCTGATCGTTTAATTATAGTCAATCTTCCCTCATCGTTTTTAGAATAAAGCAAATTAATGTGGTTTTAGAGCCCCTGGTATCAAGAACGAGTGTTGGCGAGCGTAGCTCGTAAGGGGCAGAGCTTCCTTGTTGTATATATATATATATATATAATTCTGGAATGACTCCATTTGACTTTTCGGACACGTTGCAGAATTCTATGCGTTAAAACAAATAGTAATACAAAAATAAATAAAGCTTATACTTTCACAAAGGTGCAATGTTACACAGGTGGAAATGACCTAATGTTCTAAAGAAAACTTGCACTTTCATGCATCCGAGACATTTTCCCAAAATTATTACGTAATATTCAATAAATGACCATTGTGCACAGTCCAAGATTAAGACCTGTAAATTAAAGTAAAAAGTGAAATTGACTTTACATAATTATGCTAACTGGAAATTTTAATTTGTTTTAAATGTAGATAATTCACCGGTTTACTTCAATAAATTGCACTACTTAAATCTCCTTACGCGTTTACCACTTTAATAAAACTCATGGTATTTTTTTTTTAATATTTCGTTTTTACTAAAATTCAGTCACGTTCAGGCTAAACATGATTTTTGTACTATCGCAATGTGAGTGTGAACAATAATAATATTTAATTGAATAACTGAAATAATAAGTATAAAAGTAAAAAATAGTTTTTTAAACACTTATATATAAAGCATTCGACGTTTATCTTAAATATCTAAACTAATTTTATGACTGCAATTCATGTTGTCTCAAAAATTTTTATTGGAATACGTTAAATTGGCGTAAGCCAGTATTATGGAAAATTCCCCACTTTGATTTAAACATAATTTAATTAATATTAAACTATTATTTGATAAAATAATGTTGAAGAAATATTACATTAGTTTTTTTCTTCATTTATGCTTTATTTTCTAAATTTTAGTGCTTTAGTATGTAATTGTTGCAGTTTCACAGCCAGTGAACATATATTATTGAGCATGGTTTGCGCATAATAAGTAACTCTATTGTTGTATCTCGTATACACTGTAAAAAAAATCCTGCGGTTACTAAAAGTTTTTTAGTACATATGTATTCCACAGATTTTTTTAGTAACCGTTACTAAAAACCGGAATCGTTGCTAGCTGTTTGCTAGTAATGTTACTAGCTGTTTTATAGTAATTCTTACAAATTTTCTTGTAACCGAGTAAGAATACAAAAAAAATTTAGTAATTGCAAAGATTTAGTGAGAAAAGCTAGAATATTTTTAGTAGATCGACCCATTTTTTTTACAGTGTACAGTTGTAGCCACGAAGAATATTTTGTGATTTATCACCTGCACGCGGCAACGGAAAATTGCCTTGACCTAACTTAATTTACTAATTTATATTTAAGTTCTAAAAAAATATTTTAATATTGTACTATCATCGGAAACATGCCTGTGTACATATATATTATTTTTAATTTAATAATTTAACAAAATGCAAGTTTATATACAGTAGAATTGTCTTATCAAAACAAATGTTGTTCAATGTGTTGAGAATTATTGTCAAGCACCGTTTGAAATTGCAAACTACCATCTTCAACAGTCTTCGAAGTAAATTCTTGGAAATGTGGAGGACATGACTTGCTCTTGAGTTTTGACACTGATCTGTTTTTATTCAATGCACCTCTGAGAAAATTTTTCAATGCCCGAAACCTCAGCAAAGCTTCCGGTGCTAAATCACTATTTTGATAAAGCGTTTTCACCAGTAAAGCAAGATCTTGTAAATTGCACGACATTTTCTTTGGAAAAGGAATGAGGCTAAAAAAATATCCGTTGCATCATCTTATTTTACATTTTCATTGTGCGTGAGCAGATGCATCATGTTGTAGCTAATATTTGCATGTATGCCAAAATTTTATTAGAAAATTCCGTCTGGAAACAATTTTTGTAATTATTTTTTTCTGCTTAATGCCTTTCGATCTTCTTATTTAGACGCATTCTATATTTCATGCTTTTCTCGTAAATAGTTTCAACTACAGACAGCTTGCGTAGGTGAACTTTAATCATGTACATGTACAACCTGTATAATTAAACAAATTTTCTGATTCAAAGTATGTTTTTTTTTATTAAAAAAACGGGAGGTGTGCAAGTATGACGTGAAAACAGTCATAACGGACTCGGGGAACATGGAAACGCAAATAAGTACCAGCGTACAAAAATTTACATAATCGTTTTTGTTTTCGTGGTTATAAAACTTTCATTACATTATATGTGTTCAAAAAATAAAAAGGGGTAAAAATACGTATTATTTTGCAAAAATAAATAAATAAATAAATAAATAAATAAATAAAATTAAAAATAAATAAATGAATTACTTAATTTAATAATTATTACAAGTATTTTCTCATGTTGCGTAAATATCTATATATTGGCATAAAGTGAACTCCTAATCTTTAAAAGCGTCAAATTTTGGAAAATATCTAAAAACAATATTTGAAAAATAAACAATATATAAAATAGTCCGAATTATATTATCATGAATTCCTAGGAGCCTCCGAAGCTATACGCCCTAAAAATAATAGTATGTACAACGCACTTACGTAAGAAATTACCACCAGTTTATTTCATATTTAAGTTAATGCGGCGGAACAAAAAAATAATAAAATGTTTAAGAATATAATAAAATATTTACTCTGATAGTTAAAGTTATTAAACAAAATTCATCTAAAAGAAATTTAATGTATCATTTAAAACAAATTATGCATACTGCATGATATATACTACAAATATGCATACTGCATGATATATTTCATATCTAGATCATAGTGAATCGTAATTTATGAAAAAGTATCACAAAATTAAAAATTTAAGAATTTTTTAATTAAATATGTAAATATATATATATATATGTACCGTGTATATTATAATCAAATATATAAATGAAATGAGTTCTGAAATATGAACATTCTTTTCTTCTCTTTTCTTTTTCATTGCATCCCAAATATCTTAGACTTCAGCCTAAACATTAAAGTTTTGTTTGCCGTTTGCATTTCTTATGAATAATTTACAGCGGGAGTCGGTAGTCTCCGGCTCCGAGAGCAATGAGTGCATTTGTTGAATGTATTAAACACCCCGTCTCTACCGGACCCACTGGTCGATATCTTAAACTTAACGAAAAAGGCTTCAATTTATTTATTTATTTATTTATTTTTTTTTTTTTTTTTTGGGGGGGGGGGGTGAGTTCTGTGATCGGGTCTATCACCATTCCATCAGTCTTGAAGGAAGAAGTATGCTGCTAACTCGCGTTTCAGTCTTGGCCCTCGAGTAGCAGCAGTCGGCCCACATTTCCTCCTCCAAATCCCGCTCCAATGAGTGAGCTCCAGTATAATGAGTGATCGGCGGCGGGCAGTCACCGCTACTCATGGACCTCTTTTTCAAGACTTATTGGAAGAAGGCAGAACGATCGCGGAAGATCCCATCAAAGAAATTTAAAAGCGATTTTCGTTAAGTTTAAAGACATCAATCAGCCGGTTTTTTAGTGACGGGCATTTAATATATCGTATGGTCGCGGTGTATAAACATATGTAAGTTGCATATTATTATGGTCTTCGCTTTTTTTTTCGGTCACCGTAGTACTTCTCCTAAACTTGACAACCGTAGTCTTTTGGTGTTTGCTGCCACCACCGGTGTTAGACTGATACCGGACACGTTGGATAAAAGTTCTCACATAAATAATCAACTAATAATTTATTAATTAAATTAGCATGAAAAAATGTTACAGTGATAGTTCTTATTTGTTAACATATTATTATCACTTGCCGTATGCGACTGTCGAATGACAATCTCCCTGATCGCACGTTTTACTCTAATTCGTTATGCACCACTCGTACATACCGTTCTGCTAAGCTGCTATTAAGTCACCCTTGACCAAGCTGTCCGATGCACGTTCTCTCAGCAATTCTACACACTCCTCTGCACTCTTGGCTCTGCACGTCTACCCTCTACTCTCCCCCAGTACACTGCTTGTCCCTACTCACTACGCTGCAACCAACGACTGTGGCGTCCTACACTCTCCGTTGCACATCAACAAGTGACACGTCCTACCATTTTCACGCCACTCTCCAAATCAGCGGGGCTGTGATTTGGGGGATGTTCACGAGATCATTGTGAGAGTGACTAATCCGGCTTTGGAAGGAGAATACAATGAGCACGTGTCACCCGTTGCACATCAACGAGTGACACGCCCTACCCTCTTCACGCCACTCTCCAAATTAGCAGGACTGTGATTCTTATTTCCTGGAGTTTTCACACCTGTAGAAACATTTCTTCACGAACATTCCACCCCTCTATTATTCTCTGAACCCAGTTCTCTAGGAATCCAGTGCTCATTGTATTCTCCTTCCAAAGCGAATTAGTCACTTTAACAATGATCTCGTGAACATCAACCAAATATATAATCAGATCAGGGAAATTCCATTGTCAATCACATACGGAAATTTTACAAAAAAAGAAAAATATATATCAGAGTACAGTAATATGTAATAATGAGCAAATATAATTAATTAAATTAATTAGAAATATACAATATAGGTTTCGTTAAAGTCAGAAACCTGAAACATATGCAAGCATATGTAGCCTTCATATAACTAGGGAACACTGAATACTTTTTAGTAGCAGTGAAATGCTTTTAAAAGCTACTTTTCATAATGCACTTTCAAAGAAATAACTTGTTTTCAAATTAAAAAGTGTCAAATTAAACACATTCTTGCGGCTTAGTTGGGTGAGTAGTTTGATTTCTTTGTTTGTTTTAAGATAGATAAGTCAGATTTAATACAACTTAAACAAAGTTGGTCTAATTTGTTCTAGGTTTCGGTATCTTGGCAAGAAAAAGTATTTGGAAGGAAATGTTAAATTTGGCTTATCAAACGTTGTTGAATGAATATGAGGCTATTATAACACAATGTTTTAAAAATGTATAAATCATAGTATAAAAATTGCCCAATAATGTATTTCTGACGCTCAAAAAACGTTCGCACGGAAACTATGCAACGAATGCCCTCACAAAGTTGTGTGTGCCTCTGTAAATGAGCTAAATGAGCTACATAGTTGTTTAATTAATTCATTCAATATACAAGAACAATTCAATATATTGTCATTCAATATATTGTCAAGAAAAATACAATGTCTCAATGTGGTTATAATTGGTTTAGTATTTTGGACGTTATCGTGATGAGAAATATTGCGGGTTTCTTGATTTTATGTGTACCTGTAAACGATCTACAAGAGCTACATCCTTGGTTAATGAAATAATTTAATATATTCGCAAGATCAATAAATAGACTGTCTCAGTTAGACTCGAATGGAATTAGAATTTCGTACTTTATCGTGAATACAAAATTCGCATTATGTGTCTGTATATATATATATATATATATATATAAACATATATACACAGTGATTGTAGTTGGTAGATTTCTAAAGAAATCAACCTAATATTATTAGTTTTTAATAATTGCATTTACAGCTGTTTACTTAAATTTTCGCTTGATATGAAGCGGTAAAAGTACAAGATAGTAATAATTGTTAAGCGTCCTCTAGGTAGTTTAATTAAAAAAGAGGGTAATATTGATAACTGTAGTTTGACAACTATATTGTGTATAACTTCTTGCAAGAAAGCAAATTTTAAAACTGAATATAATGATAATAATCTATCAAAATGTACATAATTTCTTTTCACCGAAGAAGATTGCCAGATGTCTAAATTGAATATTTTAATAACATTGAATTAATATGATAGGTATTTAAAACCGCAAAATAACTAAATAATTCTCTATTGAAAAGTGAGACAAAAATGTATTTTTTAATATTCATAAAACATTCAAAACATTCATAAAACATTAAAAATAAGAAGTTGTTTTCCATATTTGATATATTTAAATTTATTCTCTAGAGAAAAATGTACTAATCGTGCTCGATGAGCTTTTACATTTATGCTTATTTAAGCTTATAAGAGTTAGCCATTGATATAAGATAAACAAATAACGATACATAAAAATGGAAACTATCTACTTAAAACATCAAATTTCAAAAACGCAGAAAAAAAATAAAAAAATTAATCTGCATGCTTTGCGGATTTATATATTCAACTTTTAGACACAAACATTTCAAATATTTGTTTTAAGTTTTAAGTAACAGTTTTTTTTTCTATGCAAATGCGTTTTAAAAATGCCAGAATTAAAGGTTTAAAACATTTTAAAACAAAAATTATCTTAAGAATCCATCATTATAGAATACAAATTCGTAATTGTTTTGAGGACTTCTGAAAACAAGTTTTGTATAAATTGAATCAGATGTTTATTTTATGAATAATGCATTATATTTTTACACTTATTTAACTTAACTTGATTTTTGTATGAAACGATGGGATTTTGTAATCGGTTTTACACTCACTTCCTGAAATGTTTGCATTAAAATAATTACGTACAAACGTCTATATTTCCCATGTGAATACAACATTTTAATAATTTTAGAACTTCATTAACAATAATTAATAAAATAATTTAAATGCATTTCTCTGTTAGCCGGCCGCAGGTAATAAATCGCCCAAATAATCTTTATGGTTACAACTGTTTACAAGATACAAAAACAATGGAGTTAATTATGTGATTTATTTATTCACTCTCACCAAAATAAATCAACTGGCTGTGAAACTGCCACAACGAAATAATTTAAATACTAAAAAGTAGAAAATATAATAATAAAAATAAGGAGTGTAATAATTTGTTTTACAAAATAGTCTTTTTTCATTTAATAGTTAATATTAATTAAATTACGATTATACGTTAACAAAAAAATTATAAAAAACTGAATAGATAGCTTTAAAAAATGCTTTTTGTCTTTCCTGTTGCCATACCTCAAAAAAAGAAACAGGGAAAAATATGTATTTTTAATTAAAGCAGTAGTTTGCGCTTTCTATTAAATGTAAATCAAAACAGGGAAATTTAAATAATCGGGGCCCATGGCAAACTGACATATTGTAACGGAAATCTTTTGGAATTTACCTGAATTGCTATCCTGAAATTAGATATGATTTTAAAAATAAACTTTGAACGCTTGTGAAAATCTGGTTTAAAAACTATTTTTTATTTTATTCTTTTTTTAATAAAGAAATAATTTTAAAATGTCAGAATGTAGCATTTAAAATATTTCGGAACACAAAGTACTATACAGATGTATGATAGCTATATTACTCAAACATCAAAATCATCAAAATACCAAATCTTCAAAACTTTAAATTACATGCTGAAACTATTTTATGCAGCTATTAACCGATAAAGAAATTTTAAGAATCAAACAAATCTTCTAGAAAGGTATATTAACAATTTGTTTTCGACGACAGTATTGCAAATCGTATATTTCCAAAAATGTCGGATATTGATTAGGAAAATCTGTGGCACGTGGAAAAATTTTAAATATAACATTCTTATTGTTGTGTAGAATAGATATGATGCATTTGTGATCTTTAATTATAAACGAAATAGGTTAATAGATTATTCCTAAGGCCTATTATAAAGAACAATAAATAGCATCACAGCTAAATGTTAGGAATGGGAATCGATTAAAATATTTAACTGAGTTAATCGAAGTCTCTGAATCGATTTATCGATAGAATAGTTGAAATTTTAATCGGTTTCTATTTTGTTTTAAACGACTATTATTTTCATTTAATTAATTAAACCTTTAAAAAATAATAAAGCATCTTTTCTTTACTATTAATTTCAAAGGTAATTTGTAATCAGTAGATAACGTAACAGCCCAATAGGCAATTGAGAAAAAAATTGCATTACTGAGCATCCATAAACCAATGATTTTATTTTATTTTATTAAATACATTTCCTGTTGAATCTGACTTTAATTGTAAGATTGTTTGGTACGTTCGAATTCGTACGTCTCGATTCTTAATTGTATAATCATTTTAAAAATATAATTTAAAAGCTTATGAATATTACACAAACTTAGCTTAAAAATGGAAATTATGTTCTTATATATATATATATATATATATATATATATATATATATAATGAAAAGTGATAATTAAACACAACTACATGTTAAATTTTGTATAGTACAGAGTAGTAAAAAAAAATCATATAGGATACTATTTAAACCAGTCTCAAAGCACATTTACACAGTTTCAGGGTCAAAATGTTTGCTGCAATAAAACCAGCACTACTAAATACACATTTTAAGCACACTTTTAGAATACTTTTGGTGATATATTAGAGAAAATAATTTTGTAGACAGATTGGCATTGTTAATTTTGGTTTATATTATTTAATTAAAAATTAAATTTAACCGCATTTTCAAAAATTTTAAAGAATCAAGAAAATGGTCGCTACAAAACATTGATAGATTAATCGTCACAAACCTACTAAATATATATTACCTGAAATTCAGGTGATTTCGTTTTTTAACCTCCTAATATCTAATACATATTTACAGAAACCCGTTGAAGAAAGCAAATTTACTTCTGTAAAATGAACTAGTCGGAAATGCCCATTCCAAAACTTTCATCTATCTCATACATGTTAATACTTCAAAATTTGCCATTACATCGTATATAAAATCAATATTTTTCGACATTCTGTTGTGCGTTGCTTACGAATCGTCGGGTTAACTGGATGCGAAGCACCTTTCGTTGCACGAGCAGCCTATGTACAACACAACCAAGAAAAGTCCTTCTGCCCTGTACCGGCAGGAAAATATAGCCTCCCTATTCCTTGGTTTTAAGATTTTAGCTAATTTTACTGGAAAACATGAAGCTAAAATGCATGGAACTCGAATACAGAAAACTCATTTCTAGTTCTCGTCAGTATGGAATTTGAATCAGAACTTCGCCAAATTAACCAACTATAGCCATGTTTGCTTCATTTCTGGCAACATATTTTTGTCGCCACAGAATGCCGAATCTGGCGACATTTGGCGAAACATAGCCAAGCTTGGCTAGAATATGTCACTGGCGAATATGAATATATAGTGTTAAACAAGAGTTGGAACGATGATTACAACAGAATGAAAGAAAATTTGCATGAAAGCATGTTCATTAAAACTCATAAATTAAACCCTTTTATGGAGGAATCCTGCTGTCTTTCTTCAAAATGTCAGCCACCCTAAAATTTCAAACTGCTATATCTCAGCCATTTTTTAAGATAGAGGCAAAACAAAAATTGCTCCGGAATCCTTGAATCAAGGCCGAAACTTTAACGGAAAAAACTTTTAGGATTTCTAATTTTTTACTACATCATTTTTAATTTGAAATCTTTAAACGGCTATCACAGCGCCTTCTTCCGGCGGAATATCTTCAAATGCAACTGGGACATGCAGGCCATAGTCAAAAACATATACAAAAAAAATTGGCTCAATTCTCTGTGTTGTAATTTGGAATACATTTCATTTGCGTCATCCGAACCCCCTTTCTGCTTAAAGTTATGGAAGATCAAAAGACAATTACACCTACGCAGTGTAGAAGTAAAATGTACTTTGATTCGCTGTTAAAGAGACAATGAATTTGTGGCGCATGCGCGCAACATTATGTTTATTCCGTAACTGTTAAGAATTTTTTTATTAGAACTTTAGAACTTTAGATTAAAAGAAATATAATATTACAAGGTGTTACAAATTATTATATTGGTACTGCAGTATTTATGATTACAACCAATGAACAAATTACATCAAATTCAAGTGATTTTTTGTTTGGATTTCCTTTTTTTTCTTTTTTTTTTAAACTATAAAATAAGGAAAATTTACAGCACAAGAGATTAATTATGTATCAAAGATTAGAAAAGAGTCATTTTGTAACATTATAAAAAACAGTTTTGCCGAATTTTAGATCATCATATGAAAGTAAATTAAATTAATTAATAACTCAATTAACAAATTTCGAAAATTATATCACTATGTGAGATATCAAACAAGTAATAAAATTTTAATCTTTAGATAAATTTTATTTTCGATTTCCTGCTATCTATTGCATTTCTGTAGAAAAATGTCGAAGAAAACGCTTTTTTTTTCTGCAAGAAATAGAAAATTTATAGCTTAAGATTTGAAAGAGATGTATTTTAAAAGAAATGCTATTTGGTTTTTGCCGAAACTCAAAGAAACGAAATTTGTAGGGCACTCTCGTTACAGAATTTAAACTTTTGTGACAGACACATATTTACGACGAGCCATAAACTTTTTCTTTTTGCACGAAACCTATGACAGAAATAGATTTCGTTGGCTTGGATATTCCCTTACATCGGAAAAGCATTTGAAGGTTTCTTGCAATTTGAATATAAATTTTATTCTCTGATAAAGGGAATAGTGTTCATCAGTAAAATAAATTTTTCTTCGAAAATGTATTGATTTCTATCTATACTAGTAAATACTTTTCAAACCAGAAACTAATAAGATAAAAATATGATAGGGGAACTATTTGTTTGGTTATGTATATTATAATGCAGAAATAATTCTACCACTGGCTAAACACAAAAGTCTGTTTAGTACGCTTACTATATATATATATATATATATATATATATATCATGAAAGTTTATTCTACGTAACTTTGCTTCTAAAAATTGTATAATTACAATCTGTTCTCTATTAAATAGAACAGAAATTAACTGTTAAAATAATGTTTATATTAAAATATCAGCTTTTTTTATGTTTTTAAAATTAGTTTTTAAACATGTGTTTTTTTTTTATCGATTATCTTGTGACAAAATAAAAAATAATCTATAATAAGAAAATAAGAAAATGTTTGTCTGTCTGTATGTGTGTGTGCGTTGGCGATGACTGTGGAAATCTATCGCATGTAGACGTCTGGAACTTTGGATGAGGATAGACGAAGACATACAGGTGTGTATTTTAAGTAATGAGAATAAGTCCACAAAAAATAATTTATTAGAGATATCGCTACAAAACTTTAGTAGTCTTCAAAATATGCTCCTTGAGCATCAACACACTTCTGCCGGCGAGATTTCCACGCTTCATACGCTCCCTGGAAGTCACCAACTGAAACATCCATCAGAGCATGCGTGCAATCCGTATTGATAGCATACAGGGTCCCGTGGTGGCGTCCTTTGAGGGCGGTTTTCACTTTGGGGAAGAGGAAAAAGTCTGCTGGGGCAAGGTCGGGGCTGTAGGGAGGCTGTGGAATTCTTACAATTCCATTTTTTGTCAAGTGCTCGGTAACCACGAAGCACGAGTTTGGCGCAAATCTTCCTCATCCCAAGATACTCACTGATGATTTTGTGCACAACCATTTTATCCATTCCTAGCTTTTCTGCGATCATGCAAACACTTAAACGCCGGTCCGTGTTCAGCAAATGTCGCACACGCTGTTCGTTTTCTGCAGTTCTTGATGTTGACGGGCGACCTGCACGGGGCTCGTCCTCCATGCTCACCCGGCCTTCTTTAAACATTTTGTGCCATCTAAAAACTTGAGCTTGCGATAACCTTTCCCTGCCGTACGCTTGCGGAATCATTTCCAGCGTTGATGCACCCGGTTTTCCAAGGCGAACGCAAAATTTGATTGCGTAACGCTGTTCAATGCTTTGTTGCATTTTGAACTTGCACACACTTTTTTGAAGACGTCTACGCCACTCTTGATTCTGCCTCAACCACAGCCAGCAGGCGACTGGCGAGTGGAGCGTTATCAAGGTCGAAGGCCCCACTACCGACTCCAACCGGTCGGAGCGCCCTCTGGCGTACAGCCGCGTCAGGACAAAAATATTCTCATTACTTAAAATACAAACCCTGTATCCGAATACACCTGAGGATCAAATTTCTTCTTTTTTTGTAATTAGTGGAGATATTAATTAAAAACCGTAATGAACTTCACAAATTGCACGCCGTCGCAGTTGTACGTACGAAAATAGCATTTCCGATATCCTTGAAGCACAGAGTAAGAAAACTGGGAAAAACGTACATTTTTTTCTAATTTTGAAACTGCCGCATCAGCTTTTCATGTCGAAATATGAAAACAAATGACACCCGCTTATTCTGGGTACTTTTTCGGTTCTAACGGTGTTATTATTATTTTTTAAATATTAAAGTTTACCGTTTCAGGAAATATTTTCTGAACGTTGAATTCATGTTTGTTTCTAGATATTTACATGTCCGCATCCGTTTTCGTGATCGAAATATATATAAAACAAATACCCACTTATTATCGATACCTCTCCGTTTCTATTTACGTCTTTTGTTTTTTAAAAAATATTTTCATATTTAGCTTTTCAAAGAAAAATATTTCGGAATGCACTTTTCGAGTTTTGTTTTTTCTGCAGATTTAAAATTCAGCATCCACTTTCCAAATAAATAAATAAATAAATAAATAATATATATATATATTTTTTTTTTCTGGTATTTTTCTGGTTACCCCTAAATCTTTCGGCATAGACAATAAAAAAATTTGAATTTTGTGAGAAATCCATGTTCCCCCAAAAGCTTTAAATGGACGTCTCCCACCCAATATAAACTTTCGAATAATACAGTACGTGTAATGTATGTCAGTAATTTTAAGATTATTGTTTGTACTGCTTGTTGCTTGAAAAACATACTAATTTATTTTCTACAAGATCAAAGAAAGGAATTTTTGTTGGTTATTTAGATACTTTGTTCGAGTTTACTCTTTGGTGAATTCAGAGTAATTCCTTATATTATTATTGAGTGTCAAATTCTTTAAACAATACTCTAATAATCACTCAAAAGTAGGTGGATTGCAAGCGAAAGTTAGACATTGAGAGATACAATATTGATGAGTCATGAAAGGTCGATGAAAAACTTTATTTCCGCTGAAATCAAAATGGAAAATGAAAATAACAAAAATCATTTCTGTGAATCAATACAAAAATTAAAAAAAATATCCTTTCGTTATGAAATCGTGAAGTAGTACGCAAAATTGAAGCTGAGGAAACTTTATAGTTGTAACGTTGAAAATCAATAAAAACCGCACTAAAATGTCAAAATGCTTTTCAGTGGTACAAGGCTTATGATTACCGAAAAAAAAATTGCATTAAAAATTATAACTTTGATGTTATAGCTCGACTGACTTCGCAGGAATGTATAAAAAAAAGATTTATTCTTACAAATACGTGTAGTCAGGATGATTCATTTTCAAAAAATAAAGCTATGTTTGTAGCTAAAGATTACAATAAACAAACCAGCATAGGATGTCGCGAAACCTTTGTATATGTTGCTGTCAAAGGGAAATAAGAATTATGGCATGTCTTAATGCTTAAATATAGACTAAAAAATACATCACTTAGATGGACTCTAGCTTATTTAAAGGGTCAATTAAACGAGGGAATTTTTTTGAACGCTTTAATTATGTCCGTAAAATTCTCAAATTAATTATAAAGGAAAATTCTGATAGTGACACATCTGGAAAAGTAGTCAAAATAAGCAAATCGCTAAATGAAGACGATAAAGTTATTTTTATATAGAAATTTCTGTATGGTTTAAAGCAGACAGGAAGGTGTTGGAATACTAAATTAAATAAAAATTTAAATGAGTTCTGTTCAAAACAAACCAATGCTGATGCATGCTTATATTACATAAAAGAAAAAAAATGTTGACTCTTATAGTGCTGTATATTGAGATACATATTATGGCATTTTAATTATTCCACAAAATCAGGATAAAAATGCAATTATTAAAATTTATCTTTGTAAATTGAGTGAATTTATAACGTGCAGACAGGTAGATGTTGGAATACTAAAATAAATGAAATGGTGAATTTAGAACTTAAATATGTAGGTTTAGTTAAATATTGTATTTGAATAAACTTTCAGATGGAAAATGGAATTATAACAATGATTCAACAAACTTATATTAGGAAACTTTTAGATCATTTTGGTATGAAAGTAGGTAAACGCGTAGTTTGTATGGATGTAAACATTTGTTTACAAAAAGCTGAAAAGTGCAACGAGGGCGAATTTCCCTATTGTGAATTAGATAAAATTTCAACTTACCTTGAAACTTCCACAAGATACGACACTGCGAATATTGTTATCCAATTAAGTCTGTTTCTAATGTGTTATGAGAAACTCAATGTAATGCAGTAAAACTTGTTTTACGTTATTTAGCGATCTAATTTTGGATTAATATTTAGGAATACTAATGAACCATTTTTCGGATGATTACTGACGTGAATTACTGTCTTCGGATTACTTACTTGGCGATTTCTGTTATAGACCGAGGATAAGTATATTACTTTGTCTGATGCTACTGAAGAAAGTGTTTATCTTTCTAAATTGCTTAGCGAATTATGGGGCGATAACATTAAGACGTACGCATACAAAAATATAATAGGTGATCAATAAAGTTATCTGAAAATTCCGTTTTCCATAAAAGGACAAAAAATATAGATTTTAAACACCACTTTATAAGAGATTGGCTCAATAACGAAAAACTTTCTGTTGATTTTATGCCAACAGAAAATATCGGCACTGATATTTTAATTAAATGCTTACCATCATATAAGTATAAATGTTTAAGTATACTAGTTCTCAAAGACACAATGTTCATCATCCGGTGAATGTGTCAAAAATGTGCGTGTGTGCGTGCCGGGGAAGAGTAATGTTAGATTATATTATTACATTATATGTGTATAATGCCTTGCTATCACTCCATTGTAAGTGAAATTTCCGAATTGTTAACGGGCGCTCCATTGTACCTCATGAACAGTTGGTGATGTCTATAAAACTTGCATATTAAATATTTTTTATATCTGTCTTAATTGTCGTGTATTCCTATCATTAAAGGATTATATCTGTCTACATATATGTAAATGAATATTCCTCTGTATGATAATTTAAAACTTTGCCAACTAGTCAAACATCTATGACTTGCGATTAGGCAATAATAATTTATAAGAAAATAAAGACTTTCATAAATTAAAAATATTTTACTCAATCTTTCTGAAAAAAATTAAATTATAAGAAATCGTATATATAGTGAGAATTATGGCTTCAAAACTTAAATTTCTCTGTCAAAAATCTTTTCGCAGAGTATTTAAATGTATTTTAAACAAGAATAAAATCAATACAATAGATATGTCTTTCATCAAATAAACACGCTTCAGATTGAGTGAGACTATTTCAGTTTTATAGAAAAATTTTAAATCGATTACTCCCAAATATACTGAAAATTGCATTTAAAGAAAAGCAGAAAGTTTTCACTCTGCAATAATCGATTTACTTTCATTTTGAAATTTCATCTGTCTAGTTCGAGATTTAAAAAAATATTTTTATCTTATTTATTTCCATTATCAAATATTTTTTGAAAAGAATGTTTTGTAACGGAAATTTTCTTTGATCATGGTTGGAAAAGAAAATGACCTTTCATCATGAAAATTCTTTGAATTTTATCAAATTTCGCAATTTTAATATTAAGCTAATTTTTTTTCTTGCTCTCTCTATATATTTTAATACGGGAGTAAGTTTAATGTAATAATTGGAAATCCTGTTTCGAAATAAGTTCTTCTATTTTAAAATATGAAATATGATTAATGATGAAGAAAATTATGAACAGTTAAAATTTAAATTTTTCTTTATAGTTGAAGTCTATTGTCTTTTAAAAAACTTATATTATTTTCGATTCAAATGAGCTTGAACCATAATTACGAGTGAAAAAATGTTTGAAAATAATTTTCATTTAATATTCAAATTACAATTAAATATCATCATCATCATCATCATCATCATCAACCGTTTTCCATCCATTGCTGAATGTAGGGTTCTCTCTGATTTTTTCATTGTTTCCTGTCTAGTGCTTTAGTCATACAATTAATACCGGCCACTTTTCTAATTTCGTCATTCCATCTTACTTGAAGTCGACTTTTTGGTCGTTTTACATCTCTGAGATACCATTGTAGGGTGTTTGTACTCCATATATTGTCTTGTCTTCTTGGAATGTGCCCAGCCCATTTCCATTTTAGCCGTTTAATTCTCTCAATGATGACAAAAACTTTCGTATGACTTCTTATCCAGGTTATTCTTTTTCTGTCTCTTTCAGTTAAGCCTAGCATAGATCTTTTCATACTTATCTGTGTTGTTTGTAATATTTGTGCCATCCGTTTTGTTAGCGTCCATGTTTCTACACCATAAGTTAGTTCAGGGAAAATACATTGGTTAAAAACCTTTCTTTTCAAACAAAGAGGCATGATACTCTTCAGAATAATATGTTCTTCCACAAAATTTCTTATTCTTCTATTGATTTCATTCATGATGCTGTTGTCCGATGACATTTTCTGTCCAAGGTACACATAACTTTGCATTTCTTTAATCTCAGTGTTGTTGTAGCCGATTTTCTTTTTTTTTATGCAAATGAATTGAACATCACTTTGTCTTTTCCAAATTTATTTTTAATCTCACATTAATGCTAGCTTATTCTAAATCTTTTAGCATATTTTCCAATTCGTCCGGGCTATTACTGGAAATTACAATGTCATCAGCAAACCGGAGATGGCTTAAATATTTCCCATTTATTTTAATATCTTTGTTTTCTCAATCCAGCTTCTTGAAAATATTTTCTAAGACAACGGTAAAAAGCTTATGTAAAATGGTGTCTCCTTGTCTTACCCCTCTTCGAAGCTTGATCTTCGCTTTTCTTTTGTGCAAACGGATGGTGGCTGTTGCTTTCTTGTAAATCTTCTTTATGATATTGATGTAAGGTTTGCCTATACCAATATCCTCCAGAGATTCATCTACTGCAGATGTGTAGACTGAATCAAATGCTTTTTCATAATCAATAAAGGGAAGGCAGAGAGATAAATTACATTTCTTACGTTTTTCTATGAGTTACCTCACTGTTTGAATATGTTACATTGTCCTAATTCCACTTCGGAATCCTGCTTGTTCTCGAGGTTGAGCTGAGTCCAAAGCTGACAAAAACGCTGCTCAAAGTCTTCTCGTTAAACCTTTGGTGAAAATTTTATAAATCACTGACACAAAGCTGATTAGACAGTAGTTTTTAATGTTTTCCTTCTCCCCTTTTTGTAAAGTAGCACCATCACAGAATTATTACAATCTTCTGGTACATCTGATTTCTCCAGACATATGGAAAACAGTAAGGCTAGCATTTTTGCAAAATTTTCTCCAGCATCTTTGATAAGGTCAATTGTAATTCCATCTTCGGCAGGGCATTTACTTTTTTCATACATCTAATGGCTTGTACAATTTTATCTGTCATCACTGGAATTATCTCTTCAGTTTCTGTTATGTGTACTTGTGGATCACGTAGGTTGATTTCCCTTTGATCATCACACTTATATTGATCGTTATAGTATTTTTCGACAATGTGTACTATTTCATTATTGATTTTGATGATTGTTCCATTTGCCCTCTTCAGTTCAAAAGTACCTTTTCTTCCAATACACAGTTGGCGTTTAGCTGATTTTAAACTTTTTTTTTATCTTCTAGAACTTTCTTAACAAGATAACAGTTAAATTTTCTGATACCTTCTGTAAAATATTTTCTTACCGTTTTACGTAATTCTACATATTCAACTCTTGATTTAAAATATTCTCTGCGTTTCTTCACCAATCTTCTTGTTTCTTTTGTCATTTTCTTTGTCTGCTTTACTTGTGCTTCAGCAGGTATCGTCCTTGCAATTTTTTGTAGAGTGTTGGATATTTTCTTGTTCATTACTGTAACATCTTTCTCTTTTTCTAAAATTGATTGAAGTACTTCGAAACGATTTTTAATATCTAAATTAAATTCGGTTTTATGTTTCTGGAAATTTATAATATCGACTGATTTCTTTGAGTGTTGTAAAAGCTTCATTCTTTCAATTTTAGTATTTAAAAGCAGTTTGCATCTAACCAACCTGTGATCGCTTTGTGTATTGACGTTAATGAGAACGCTGCAATTCTGAATAAGATGCTCTTTGTCTGTCCAGATGTAGTCGATTTCACTTCTTGAGCCAGTTACAGTTACACTACGCCATGTCCATTTTCTTTGTGGCTTTTTCCTGAAAAAATGGATTCATGATATACATCTGTTCTCATTCTGCAAACTCAATCAAACTGTTTCCTTTTACATTATGCATCCCATATCCATGTATTCCTACTGAGAACTCACATTTCTTTTTCTTCATGATTTCTCTTATGAGTACTCATGAGTACTCTTATTCAATAAAAAGAGCTTAGAAGCACCCTGTATATATAGTTATGTAAAGGGTTTCAGAAATATTTTTTTAAACTGTCTGCGCAGCAAAAGCTGTTTTTATCAATAATAAAATTTTAATCAATACAATTTGGTTCAGTAATATTTAGAATTTGTTTTTTTCTACAAATTAATGTAAGTCATCTAGTGATTTGACGACTTGACGATTTAATGAGGACAGAGATTTTATATGCTATTCAAAGCTTATGTTCAGATTCCGAAAAAAAAACGAAGTGTTAAGGAAGAAGGTAATTGAGCGTAAAGTACAAATGTTGATCATTATTTGCACCCATTTACCTTAACCACAGTTTAAAATATAATTTCTTTTGCAAAAAGTCATTACTTTAACTACATAATTATCCATTTCTGAACACGACAAAAAAATTGGCATAAAAAAAATTTGTTGAAATACAGTTAGAAACAACATTAAAAAAGCTTAATTTTGAAATTCATAAAAGAAATTTGCATGTAAATAGTTTGCATAGCTTAGATTTATTATCAAAATAATGTCTTCTTTCTAGCGAATTCGAAACAAACTTTTCTGAAAGCAAAACTGTAAAAAGTAAACTATTTCCTTAAGTAAATTATAATCATTAATATTCTTTCAATTTGAAATCAGAAAGTAAAATAAAAAAGCAATCTGTTAAAAAGAAGGTGTAACAAAAATTGTAATAGTAAAATGTTTAATTTGTATTTTTAATAATTTTACAACAGTTTATTTTCGGTAATTATCTCTGGTAAGTGCAGTTTTTGAAGTTAAAAAATGTTGCATTGTATCACTTATGAAATTGTGAAATTACTTTTTTTAAATACATTTCAAAATTTCCTAGGAATAGTTTCTGAAGTCTTTTTAGTAAAAAACTAATTCAATTTCATTTTGTAAGTAATGTATTTTAATTATGAACGAGTATAACGTTAATATAAATTCTTTCCATTAGGAAAACTTTGAACTTTTTTTTGTGAAGAATCGTATGAACATACTTTTTTCTGTGTATGCTTATGTATAACGTTTGAAATGGATGTCTTTAGATGGTAAGGACTCGTCCTGGCGATATTCTAGAGTCAGTTCAATAGTTTTTAAATAATTTTTAATTAACCCCTTCGGCCCTGACGTCCTACTAATAGGACATATTTTTTATTGAGTATTATTTTGTCTTAACTATTATTTTATTAATTCCAGCACCTAATAGTGATAGTATGAATCTCTACATTTCCTATTATGACTTCACTTATGTTTTGCATTTAGTAATAATAATAATAATAATAATAATTTTCATAATTATTAGCAAGCCGTTGTCATTTCTTTTAATTAAAACATACGTTTCACTCTTTAAATTAAAATTTGGTAATCCTTTTCCAAATTGGTAATTTGTGACAAAAGATAAAAAATATTACTAAATTTTTATGCTTGTATAATTTAGTCGTAATACGACATTTTCTACAAAAATTCTTCCTTAGACTATTGTTATATGAAAAACAGGCAAAATAACTACATTTGTGAGGTTTTGGTAAAGAACGCATTCGTTAACTGTCATTAAACCCTAACTTCTGTGATTCCGATAGCTATTTTTAATTTTGTTAGCATAACAGTAATTTTTTCCCAAAATTGAAAAAAAAAATCAGGGCCGAAGGGGTTAAAAACTAATTTGACCTTATTTTGAGAGTATTATATTTTATTACGAGCCAGTACAATGTTAATAAAAAATAACATTCTTTGGGAAATTTTGTATTCATTTTTTGTGATTTGTCGTCTTCCAAAAAAAAAAAAAAAAAAAAAAAAAAAAAAAGATATTCTTTTCGTTTTTATGTATTTGTTCTATGCATGCTTATATGTAACTTTTGTAAGGAAAGTGCTCGTTCTTGTGATAGTCCCGTTTCAATTCGATAGTTGTGAAAATAGTTTTAATAAAAACGAATTTAATCTTATTTTGTGAGTATTGTATTTTATTACGCACCAGTATGATGTTAATATGAAGAATCTCATGTCCATTGGGGAAACTTTGTACTTTTTTTGCAAAGAGTTCAATTCGTTTGTACGTAATTTTTCTATGAAGACCTTTGTATAGAAAGTAGCTTTGTTCGAGGTGCCAGGCACTAAACCCGTTTAAGATAGGGAAACCTGGCAGGTAGGGACCTGGTAGCCGGTCTAAAAAAAGAGCTTTGTTGGTCTCAATTCTGGTGGTAGTCCTGTTTTTATGCAATAGCTGTGAAAGTAACTTAAAAAAAACAATTGAGTCTTATTTTGTCAATAATGTATTTTATTACATACCAGTACGATATTAATTTAAAAGAATATTCTTTCTATTGGGAAACTTATATATATAACTTTTGTTATAGATAATAAGATATAGAAATAAATATAGAAATATATTTATAGAAGTAAATTTGTACTTATTTTTTATTAAGAGCCATCTTCGAAAAACAGAAGATATTAAATTCGTTTGTATGCATTTGTTTTTCTGAGTATGCTTATGTATAATTTTTGAACGGAGAAAGTTTTTGTGGGAAATAACTCTTTCTGTTGGTAGGCCCGATTCAACTTCATTACGATTCAAAATTGGTATGTTCCTCTTTTTATCTGTCTTTGTAGTCTATAATATATATTTTTTTAAATGACCAATCGACACGAATTTTGAATATGGTGTCATGTTTTTAAGATAGCCGTCGGAACGCGTACATATTTTCTTCAGGGGTACGTTAAAAATTAATTGTAATGTATCGTCTTCTACTGCGCTTCAAAATATACGATATTGGAAACATAATATTTAAAATGACTGTGAATAACGCATTGGATGTGGATAACTATAACTGAGTAATTTATTTTTCTCATTTTATTTTTTATTTTTATTTTTTTGCCATAAAAATCACTCTGCTGGGCCGGACCACTCTCTCTAGAATACGCCAAGTCGCATGGAAAAAGCAAACACTGCAATAAAAGAAGAAACAATACTTTGAAGTTAGTTCTATTTTTTCTTAAAAACAGATTTCATTCTCTAGCTAGCTTTTAAATCGATGTATTTAATCATGCAAAACGTTTCCAAATGAATCTCATTTGAATTATTTCTTTGTTCTTTTCAATCACTTAGATAACATAGTTGTATGTTAATGTAGCACTTTAAAATAAATTTTTAAAAAGTTGTTTCCTGTAATGCAGCCATTTTGTTCAAGCATCTTAATATTCCAAAATTTCTGGTTTCGAAACATATTTACGACGTAGTATCCCGCAGTTCTTAGGCAAATTTAAACTGCCGCATTGCTCCGTTTATTTATTTTTATGACAGCAAGTTTTCTAAAAATTATGATATATTATTTTCATATAAAGTCTCTACCATTCAATTGCGTTAAAAGTTTGTAAAAATATATTAAAAATTTTAAATTTGAAAACTCGGGATTTTTATATATATTTTTGCTTTTTAAACTAATTATATTTTTAATTTTTAAAATATGCTATCGTAAGTTATTACTGACGTAAGTTAGTAGTAATCATCGTAAGTAATTGTTTTTTCATGCTTTATCCAAACGCATTTATTTATCTTTTTTAATATGTACATATTCATTTGAATTCATTTAGTGTATTTGTTCCCATTTCACGTACAGATTCAGATTCAGATTCAACCAAGCAGGGAGGCCGACCATATGCACTGTTAAAAATTTGCAGCAAACTGTCCAGTCATTTGACCGTTTTTGTAAAAACCGGTTACATAACCGTAATTTAGAGCTATTCTGGCCATATTATTCCCCATATTATGGTCAGAATAGAGTTAAATTACGGTTATGCCATCGTTTTTTACAAAAACGGTCAAATGACTGGACAGTTTACTGCAAATTTTTAACAGTGTGGCTTTAGCCTGTGCAAGCCCTGCTTGGCAAGTTTATTAAAAAAAAATACATATTTGACAGTGCAGTTTTGATTATTTACAATACATAAAAAATTACTATAAAGTGATGAAGTTTTTGAATTATATATGCTATTCGATGATGAAGATAGTCTATAATGTTATATACAATGATGGACAAATTTTTTTGGATTTTTTACAGTTCGTGGTTGGGAGCGAGAAATGTTTTTCGCTTGCACGAAGATATGTATTTCTGTTTTCTCCTCGAGTTGATGGGAGTTTGCTGATAAAAGTTTGTGGTCTGGGACGTAAAAATGTTTTGAAAGAGCTGAAAGATGAGTTTTTCACACAAGCTTTTGGGCTGAAAGCTGAGTTTTAGCAGAGATGGTTGGTTCAGGTGTATGGGTGCTGTTCCTAACATGGCTGGTGGTTACTATAAGACAATGTTCCGAACTAGCTTTCAGTTCTCAATTTCACCAACTATTTGGGGTGGAGGCATCTGGAATAAATGCTGGTTCCTTTCTAGAATGTTCTGTTCATACAACTAATTATATTATTTTGGGAGGTCTGGTTGCTTCAACAGGTAGGCGAACCAGTGTGAAAGGGATTGAAAACTTTTATTCACGAAAAAAATATCTAGTAGATTTCTTTAGTATGAAATTTGAACACACATAAACAGATTTTGAACTTGCGCCCTACATGCGTCTTCTAGAACAGTCAGATTGCGAGCTTAACTTTAAGACGATGGTTAAAATGCACAAGTTACCACAATGGATCTTTAATATTATTAGATATCGGTAACTTTTGAAACAGAAACAAAATGACGCGTTTCTTGGTTTGACTTTGCAATTTTTTTTCTTTCCTTTTCAGAAATTAGCGAGGTTTGTGCAAAAAATAATCAAACTTACCGGTCGACTTTTACAAAAATCGGATTTTTGGATGCAGAAATTTTTTTCTACAGTGTGGTGAATTTTAAATAGTTACCTCAAATAATTTTCATAATATTCGCCGATTAGTGAAAAGAAACCACTCGCTGCAATCCGCAAAAAGGATAAAATCTACTTTTTCACCGCCTCGTATCTTAGCGTTTTATATATATAGATTGTTGTCGAAAAATCTTGTGTTTGATATGTATAAAGGCATGCATGAAAAACTCAAAGTGGGATTATTAAATAATAAATATATATTAAATAATAAATAATTCATTCGTCAACCGAAGTTATATATTGATTAACTTTATTTAAAAATAATAAAGCAAATAAAAGAGACTGTTTATGTAAGTATTGTCTGCAGCGAGCTAAAGCTGCATGTTCCTTGGTTTCATGTGCTCCGAATTCATGTAAGTTCTTTTTCTTACTTTCTGCGTTTGGCAACACTCAGTGTTCTGTCTTCTTCTTGTGTTTTGGAATGTGAAAAATGTTGTTATGGAATAAGCCGTGTAATGGCTCGCTTTTCTTGTTTTGTGAATAAACCGCTTTTACAGTCCATTGTGTTGTTTTATGTAAGAACCAGCAGAGTGTGTGTGTAGTGAAAAGCGCAAAAACATTCTTTGTATAAGTCTAGCCGGAGCGCTTGTGAAAAAAAAAGTGTAGAATCGAACATTTTTCTGAACTGCCGTGATGTCGTTTGTGGCGAAAGATTACCTCAGCTTGTGAGGTAAGTTAACATTGAACATTATATTTCGTGTGTAAAAATAATTTGCTATTTAAAACTGTAGAATTGTGATGAGAATATAGTTTAGATTTAAACTAAATTTCGGATTAACATATTTTCGAACTAGTTTTGGGTTTAATTTAAGTAAAAATGAGTGAACTAACAACTTTTAAAACAAAAAGAACTGCTCTACGGAGACGTGTAACGAATTACATTAAGAAAATCGAAAGTATAATCGCAGATGGTGAGATTAATTTAACAGAATTAGATGAAAATATTGAATTGTTAAAACAGAAAGAATCGGAACTAAAAAAACTTGATAGAGAAATCGAAAGTTTAATTACAGAATCTAAAGAATTAGAGAGTGAGACAGATAGCGCACAGGAAATCTCAGATAAAATTGATTTGTGGAAATTTAAAGGTGAGAAAGTATTGAAAATCGAAAATGCTAATTTAAATAAGAGTAAAAATAAATCTGATAGTGTAATTTCAGAAAACATTTTTGAGAATATTACATTATATAGGTTATCATTACCTACTTTTGGAGGCAATATCACTGAATGGATAGAGTTTAAAGATCTTTTCAATGCATGCGTAAACAGTAATACGACTATATCTAATGCTCAAAAATTGCAGTATTTGAAGGCTTTTAAATGCTCGAAATTTTTTTATTTGCAACAACGAGTAGATTTCGTAAAACATAATCATTATTGCTTCAATTGCCTATCTAATATGCCTTTTCTCAATAAATGTAAGAGTCTAAATACGTGCCATCATTGCTTTAAGAAACATCATAGTATTTTGCACATGGTAAATAATTCAAGGAATAAGACTCAGACGAATAGAATGTCCCCACACGCACAAGAATTTATCCCTAAAAAGTTGAGTCAGCGAGTGATAATATTTCGTCTACAGTCTGTGCCTCTCATTATGAATCAAACGCAAAGAGTAATCAAAAGAGTGATATTTTTTTATGTGCCGCATTAATAAAAGTTCAAAATTGTAAACAAGAGTTTGTAAAATGCAGATGTTTACGTGATACAGGCTCTCAGAAGTCATTTATTTCTAGAGAATGTGTAAACAAATTAGGATTAAAGGTAAAATATAGTTCTTTTTCTGTGTCATGTTTGGGAACATTTAATACTGTGAGTAATGGGGAAGTCAATTTATTATTCATTTCTCACTTCAAAAGTGATCTTATAGTATCAACATCAGTATTCGTAATGGATAAAGTGACAGATAATATTTCCTATGTGTCTTTACCTTCAGTCATTTGCGATATTTTCAGTGATTTAATGTTATCTGATCCATTGTTTTACAAGTCACAAAAAACTGACATTTTATTTGGTGTAAATGTATTTATGCATTTAATGACAGTGGGAATTGTCAAACGTGAACCTAACCTTCCATTTGCCTTAAATTCGAGACTTGGGTGGATAATTTCGGGTACTACAAATTTTGAAATGTTGGTAACTGATCCAGTACATGTAAATCATTTAAGTACAAACTTTAAAGGTGCAGAAAAAGAAATTAACAAATATCTTTTGCAGTGCAAGCAGAATGAAGAAATTCGCAAATTTTTGTCGTCAGAGGAAATAACTTGGACATTTAATCCGCTTTCTGCTCCACACTTTGGTGGACTGTGGGAATCTGCAGTAAAATCAATGAAATCGCATCTGAAGAAAACCGTTGGTGACACTGTATTAACCTATTCTGAGTTCCAAACTTTGGTTACACAAGTTGAACCTTGTCTCAACTCTAGACCACTGTGTCCCATATAATCTGATCCAACAAACGTATCTGCTCTAACTCCAGGTCACTTCCTACTTGGAACTTCGCTAACCTCCATACCTGAACAAGATCCAAGTCACAGTCCCTTGAGTCACCTCGATAGATGGCATGTGAGACAGTTCATCCACAGCAATTTTGGAAAAGATGGAGCCGGGAATATTTGTCTCAACTGCAGCAAAGACCTAAATGGCAGAAA
Source organism: Maratus michaelseni (assembly GCA_963931845.1). Taxonomy (NCBI): domain Eukaryota; kingdom Metazoa; phylum Arthropoda; class Arachnida; order Araneae; family Salticidae; genus Maratus; species Maratus michaelseni. Next base: position 134,445,765 of record OZ007588.1, on the reverse strand, counting down.
AGTCAGCGAAATTTAGAAGTCAATGACTTAGTCCTCATCAAAGATGACAATCTTCCACGACTTAAATGGAAATTAGGGAGAATAATAACTGTTCATCCAGGTTCAGATAATAAGGTCAGAGTTGTTACGATCAAGACTAGTAGTGGTGTAATCAATCGTCCAGCAGTGAAACTGTGTCCTCTTCCTATAGAAACTAAAAACTGTGAACTGAGAACTGTTTAACATTTTTCTATTTTTTTGCATTGATTTGTTTGTGTTAATAATTGTTTTTTTCATTATAGTAAGAAATTGTAAGCAACTAACCACTTGTTGAAATCCCAGGGGATTTCAACGGGGGCCAGAATGTTTATGTAAGTATCGTCGGCAGCGAGCTAAAGCTGCATCTTCCTTGGTTTCATGTGCTCCGAATTCATGTAAGTTTCTTTTTCTTACTTTCCGAATTTGGCAACACTCAGTGTTCTGTCTTCTTCTAGTTTTTTGGAATGTGAAAAATGTTGTTATGGAATAAACCGTGTGATGGTTCGCTTTTCTTTTTTTGTGAATAAACCGCTTTAACAGTCCATTGTGTTGTTTTATGTAAGAACCAGCAGAGTCTATGCAGTGCCGAAACTAGCCTTTTTGGCGCCCGTTGCAAACATGGATTTTGGCGCCCCCCTCTCCCCCTCCTCCAAAAAGAAAAGTTCCAAAGCGAATTTTTTCTAAGTTTCTAAAATTTAAAGTATATAATCAGCTAATCTGAAATACTGAACTAAGTAATCAGCTTTGTCAAATACTGATTCATTAAAACCTTGAAAATGGAATCGAAAGGAACCAAAAAATATTCCGCTTTATACAGGTTTTCATCTTAGGAAGTATAATTATTGATAGTCTTAGGGGCGGATTTATGGGGTCGCGATGGTCTCAGTCGCGAGGGGCCCCGCATCCAAAGGGCCCCCAAAATCCTCTTTTGAGTTCAACGAGAAAAATTATTTTTTGATGAAAGGTTTTTCTTAGCACTTTTTTTTTTAAAATTAGTATTGCTACATAATTTTCATGTAATTTAAATAGAATATTTTTTATACCCTTTGCTATTCCCAGAAATATTTTAGTTAAGTTTAAATGTTTTTCCTTGTGTTCTTTTCTATTAGCAATTATCAGAACTGTGAACGGTTGTGGAGGGTTGGGATGAGACTCAAACTTGGATCTGAGCTGAAAGGAACCCTGTTACTGTTCGAGACTTTTATGACGATTTAATTACACAGAGTCTAATGAAATCAGATCTGATAAATCTAAATCTGGATTGTGACACTGGGGCCCCTGATGTAGGGGTCCCCCACACTTGGTATGCGGTTTACATAAAGCTGATATTTAGAATGCATTTGACTTTGTTACTGATTATAATCGATATTTTGCATTTTTAGAGTAGGATAAGATTAAAAACAAAAAGAAATTGAGCTTGACTATTACAGGGGCACATGATGTATTTGCCCCGGAAATTTACATCTGGATCTAAAAAAATAATTACAGCAAAAGAATGAGGGGGCAAAAAACGTAAGAATGGGGAAAAGACGATTTTTTTTCAAAGATAAAGGCAGAGACGACTTTATTAGCCATGGCACCCTGTGCGAGGTTCTTTTCTGCGTCTCTACAAGTGCTATATTCTTAAAAAAGAAAAAAGGGGGAAGAGATGTTACTATTTTATCTTGCATATGTTTCATCCCCTTAGTTTTTAGTGTCGTTAGCAATAGCCAATCTCGCGCCCTTTAAAGCCGGATCTGTATGTAAAAAAGTAATTGTAACAAATGGTATGGCGGCATTTTTCATTTATCTGGAAATAGCCAAAGGACGAGAAAATAATTTGAGAGGATAAAGGCAAGGGTGGCTGCAGTTTTATTAGTCATAGCAACTTGGGTATGGTTTTCTCCCTGCACCCCTACAAATGACATTTTTTTTTTCAAAAAAAGTTTTAACAAAGAGTTTTATTTTGCGTATTTTTCAAATTATCCTTTCAAATATTATTTGTTTTTAGTATCCCAGGCAGTCACCCAACCTCGCCCCCTCTAATAAAACTAGATTGCATCTGGATAAAAAAGTAATTTCAACAAAAGTAACAGGCCGGCATATTCCAGTTGCAGCCAAGGGCGCGCAAAACGCTTAGAAAACTTTCGTAAAAAGACGAGTAAAAAACTTTTTGGAAGATAAAGCCCGGCTCCAGCTTTACTAGCCATGGCGCCCTGTACGAGATTTTTTTACTGTACCTCTATAAATGCTATACTTAAAAGAAAAAGATTTTACTGAAAAATTTACTTTGGGCATTCATTCCCCAATTTGCATTTATTGTCCAGGGCAGTCACCCCTCGCCCATGTCAAAATGGAAAAAGAAGAAAGCTCCACGCTGTGAGAAGAGGGAAACAATAGAACAGACTTCATGAAATACTTTTATCTAATAGAAAAGTCAAAGTGAGGGAATCGTTTGCCAATTATTCATGCTGGACAGTGCAGTACTGTATCCAGACAACGTTGAACAGTGCCATATACAGACATGAGTAGGGACTGAAATTGAAAAATGTTAGTGATTCTCCTAAACCACAGGAAGAGATTTAAATGATAGATGGCATAGACATGATACATATGGAATGGGAGAAAGGAAATAGCCTAAGAGAACAGTTCATTTTTTATTCATTTGCTATCTTGTATTGTAGACGAATCTTTTTATATATTTGTCTATTTTAATGCATTTGGTTCAATTTTTCTTTTGGATTTTCCGGCTGCGAGACTTTTTATACAAATTTCATATATATATACATTTCTATATCAAACAACAAACAAAACCTGCATTTGGCGCCCCCTTCGCCTTCTGTTCTGCTGGCGCCCGGGGCACGTGCCCCCTCTGCCCCCCCTTAGTTTTGGGCCCTGAGTCTATGTGTAGTGAGAAACGCAAAAACAGAGGCGATAGTTTATGTTTCTTAATGCCATTGTTTGTTAGGGGAGGGGGGGCTCTCAAATTGCGAATTTTAAAATTTGGAATTCTAATAATGCGGGAAAATAACAATTTTGTGTGCTAATAAAAAAGAAAATAAGGACAAACAGAAAAGCTTATCTGTAGATCACAGAAAGGATTTAGAACATTGTTGGCCAACGAAAAGGTGATAATTTAAAAACGGACAGTACCAAATAAACGGCCTACTCTAGATCAATGGCTAAAATATTTTCCAACCTCCAAACTGGGGCCCCTGAGAATGTTCGTCATAATAAACACAAAAATCAATTTGGATCGAAGGATACTCTTAATCTATCAGTCTTTATATATATAAAAAGAGACAAAAGTTCCAGTTGGTTAGGGTTACGGGTGAGATTTCTTACACTATTATTATAACATTACACGATGTCAAAATAAATCATCAAACGTACCGTTAAAACAATTTGGAGATTCTTTTGTTTCTTTGAACCAAAGCGCAGTTGGAAATGAAAAATGTACTTCGTAGCAAAATTTCTGTACAAATCACTGAATACGAAGTGCACAGGAATTGTGAAATCACATCTGCCGGATTTCTTAAGAGCCCAAAAATGGGCTTTAATACCAAAAGTTCGTAACCAGATAGGCATTTCTGCGTAATCATTTTATAAAAAACAGTTTAATTTAACGTAACAGATGTTTGAAATCCCTGAAAAAAATCTCTTCAAAAGAAATAAACGAAACTTGTAAGAGATAAGTTGCGGCTTATTACCTAACAGTTTATGAAAATATTTCCCTTCAACGTAAAAGTAAAAGACGATCACTTAAGAAATTTATAGTTTTTATGAAAGTCACATATTTATACTTTGTTTTTTAGCAATATGATTTTTATTTCAGTGGTTATTAAAATAAGTAAAAATTAAATTGTCTTTTCGAGTTATAAAAATAAATGTTTTGTGATATTATTATGATAAAAGTTTTTTTGTATTTTATTTTATTATTTAGATTTTAGTTTTAAGTATTCATATTGTTAAAGCATTAATGAAATATTTTAACATCCAAATTTTAGGCTGTGGCGCTACGGTATCTTACATATAAAAACCATTTTACTTAATTTTAAAATCCATCATTCAAAATTGACAAATAATTGTTTTCAGTTTAAAAATTAAATAGTAATAACATTATTTTAAGATAACATTACAATGATTAACTGGTAAATAATTATAATTTATTGTCGCTATGTATTAAATGTATGCCACACTATAATTTTTCTATCATTGAAAGCTTCATAAGCAATTTACGTAATGTTCTTTAAATCTAATGTCGAGTGCAAATAAAGCCACTTAATGTTTGGCTTTTTTTAAAGTAGGATTTATTGTAATGACTCCTGCATATAAAAAATATAACTTAATATAATAATAATAAAAAAATATAACTTACATATAAAAAATATAACTTAAATTCTTATTAAACATAATTGGAGCAGAAGCAGTGCTATTATTTGAATCCAGAGGAATATAAAATTTTCGACATTAATTCTTTTTTTTTAATATTTCAACAAATTTCCTTGCATAAGAAGCGTTTATTTTTTTATTTTATTTATAAACACAGCGTCTCTTTAGTTTTAAAGAATATGCTATGATAAAATAACGTGAATATTATTATATAATTATTTATTGTGTAAGGCCGCTTTTAAAGAAAATATGGAGCATTTTTTCGGTTTATTAATTCAAATGCGATTAAAAAATAAATTTTGAAACAGTAAACATTTGCATTTAAGATAACTATTCACTTAAGGTAATAATATTTAAAAAAATAAATGTATTATAATGAATTCATGATGAAAATGTAATTTCAATTTCTTTTTGAAGTATTTAAGCCTTCCAATTTTTAAGATTTTATGGAAATATTTTTACATTAATATTTTTGTTTGCAGTTCTACCAATTATATTCAAACAATATCTTACATATTTTTAGAATACATCATTCAAAAGTAGCACAAAAACTATATTCTGTTTAAAAAATATTTTAACGGTCAAAACGTCCAAAACTTGTAACGAATATAAAATCCAGCTATAACAATATTAATGTCATTAACGCGTTCATAATTATAAGTTAAATATTATTATGCCATAAATTTATACCATTACATAATTTTCCAATTATTGAAAAAGTATCATAAACAACTTATCTTATTTTACATAAAAAATTACGTCAAGAGAGATTAAAACCACATAATGTTTACTTTTTAGCTCACAGGCTGTCAAAGCAAGAGGGCTAATGTGCCCTTAGGTTCTGTATGTACATACGTATGTACGTAACGCAATAACTTTTGATAGAAATATCCGATTTTCTTCAAATTTTGTATATGCGTTCATTCTGATAAGGCGCTTCCGTGATTAGGTTTGGGGTTCTTTGGTTATGTATAAAGGGGAGGGAAGTGAGATAATTCCCTCTTAATTTAGAAAAATAGGTTTTTCATGCAGAATTATCCGATTTGCCTCAAATCTTATATATAGGTTCATTGTGATAAGGCACTTCCTTGTTTAGTTTTGGGGATTCATTGGTTAAGTATAAAGGGGGAACGGAGGCTAATATCCCCCCCTAATTTAGATAAATAAGTTTTTCATGCTGAATTATCTGATTTGCTTCAAATTTTGTACATAGGTCCATTGTGATAAGGCGCTTCCCTGATTAGTTTTGGGGATTCATTGCTATAAAGGGGGAAACGGAGGATAATCCCCCCTTAATTTATTGCCGATTTCTTTATTTTTCGAGAGGCATTATTCTTTGAAATAAGAGTATAATATACAATTAGTGTGATTAGCCTGTGAGCTCAATGCCACCAGTTTAACCGTGCACTTTTCATTTTATTTTACAATCTGATTTATTTTAATGAGATCAATCTTTAAAAAACGTAGATAAAATTTGTACTAAACATATTTAAAAGAGTGACGTAGTTATTAATACAAATAAGTGTATTTTATTAACATTACTATTTATCTGGCATTATAATTCATTTCCTCTTAAGAAAAAAAGAACCATTTATTTTAAATAACGAAAATAATAGCTCAAATTCAAAATATACTGTGCCATCAGATTTAAATACTATTTTCTCATGAAAGGATGTAAATTAATTATTCATATTGCGATTTTTTAAAAAATTATTTTAACACTTAAAAATTTTAAAACGATTTTGAAGTATTTCTGCCTTAAAACTTTGAGACTCGTGGACCAAAAGCTTTGGTTCAGACCAAACTTTACATTCTTTTAAAGTCATAATTATATTAAAATCATTACATACAAACTTTTAAAGTCTTTATATAAAAACTGTTCTGTCATTAAAAAATAACACTTTGATGGCTGAAAGTTTGAAGGTAATAAACAGTTTAATATTCCTATTGAGATAATATTTATGTGACCAATCCCTAAATAATTGTAATTTACCTGTAGTTGTATAATGAATTTCTGCCAATACATAATTTTCCTATCATTTAAAGTATCATAATCAATTTACTTCATGCTCTATAAAGTAATTCCGAGGGCGAATAAAGCCATTTAATATTTACTTTTTTTATACTATAATTTACTATAATGACGCTAACGTCTAAAAAGTACAACTTAATTTCTTATAAAACATAATTATAGCAGAAGCGTGGATAATCTTTGAATCCAAAGGAATATAATCTTTTCAGCATTATTTCATTTTTCAGTTATTTCAATAAATAACCTCTCTTGAAATTACGAAGATTTTATGTTATACAATGAATAGATTAGCATAAATATAAAACATATTGCATATTTAGTTTTAAGAAACAAGCATTGATGAAAGAAAGTAAAAATTATTATTAAATTACATATTTTCGTTAAAACAGAAGTTCTTGTACCTAATATAGGAGCTTTCTTCAATTTATTTGCTATCAGAAGTGATTAAGAAATAAATTTTGAAACAACTGTAAACCTTTCTTTATAATTCACTTTATTAAAACTTATTTAATAAAATGTGTCTGGCTTGTAGGTAGTATACATTTTACTTCATTTATAAAAGAGAATGTCTGGTACAATTTTTTTATTTCACTGGAAAGTTGGCAGTTATACCTTAACCCATTAACACGTAACTAATTGTAACTTCATTGTATCTAAATGATAAAACTTTTGTCACAACTTAATTGTTCTATCGTTGAAAGTGTCAGAAGCAATTTATGTTATGTTCCATAAAACTAATTCGGAGTTTGAATAAAGCCCCTTATTGTTTGATTTTTATGGAGTGATTAATTGTATCGATACCAACGTTTAAAAACATATAACTTAAATTCTTATTAAACCTAATGGTAGCAGAAACGCAGTTTTATTTATTAAGCCAAAGGAATATAAACTTTCCACCATTATTTCTTTTTTCAGATAGTTAAAAAAATTCTTCTTATGAAATGTCGAAGTGTTTCCTTTAAAAAATTAAAAGATTATCTATCATAAATATTTAAAGTAGCACAGTTTCTTATGTTTTAAGAAATATGCGATGATGATATAAAGCAAATATTATTATGCAATTATTTGTTGTATAAAACAGTAGATTTTTATAGCAAGTACAGAATTTTTTTTCGCTTTATTAGTTGTGAGAAGTGGTTAAAAAATTAATTTTGAAGCTATAGTAAACCTGTATAATTTGTCTTATTATAATTTTAAAAATGTTTTTCGCATCTTAGTAAAACTTTTTAAAATCACTCACTTATAAATTCTATAAAAACGAAATTCTATATAATTGTTCCACTTGAAAGTATTTTGATACCTCTAGATTCTGTTTTATGTTGATGAGACTGGGAAGCAATACCTCTAATTTACACAGTCGGTTCATTATGACATCATTATTACGTGACAATCGTCAAAAATAGTCACAATCACAGCAGCGATACAAAAGTGACTTAATACATCCTACTTATGACACTCAGGTGACGGTCACTTCATGGCACCATTGTGAAATCAAGGTCAAAGTTTATTTAATTACTTGGAACATGTCACAAATTTTGGCATTTTAACATCACAGTGACTTGCATGTGATACATATTTTATGTCTTCACGATAGTGAACAGTTATAAAAGTCGCATTTCGGTTTGGGTGCATTAACATCCGTTTTACATTTTAGCAACGGTGCTATTTGGCATGATGAATTGTTCGAATCTGTATTATACAACATAAATCTGTCTGCTAGTAAAGTTGACGTTATATTGATGGTGTCGACGACCCTACCAATCTATTTCGTATTTTTTTTGCAAATTCAATAAATTCTTCTAACAATAGCACAGTTTTTATTTTTACACCATTCAATAGGAATTAAAACGTACTTCTAAATGCATGTCTGAAAACTGTATCTTAATTTACTAATTTCTTACGTTTTAAAAAATAATTTTCAAGCATGATTTTTTAAAAACTCTAACTTTATCACATGCAGTCCGATTACAGATGATTAACCCGTTAACACTTAAAACAATATAAATTGTTCGGCATATGTTTTTGGATAATATTATATAACGAAACACTCTAAAAAACGAGCAAAAAATACTCAAATCTGAGTATGTCGCATAGTCAAAATGGCCCCGAATCAATATTACTCAAGTTTGAACATGTATATAGTCATTTCTGAAAACATGCACTCACTCAAGAATGAAACACCATGTAGTCATATTTGAGTATGTCCATGATTCAAAAATAAGTATGAAATGAATCTATGAAACTACTATGCGCACATTTGTTAGTATTTCCATGTTTCAAAAATGAGTTTGAACTAATTCTAATCATTTTTGAGTATGTCCATGTTTTAAAAATGAGTATGAACTGACTTCTATGTGCTCAGTTTTGAGTATGTATATGTTAAAATATTCTGAGTATTTTTGGTATTTCTGAACTGAAAATATTGTGTCGTCATATTTGAAACATAAACTTTCTTAACGAAATGAAAACATCGATTTACTCAGATTCGAAAGTGTCATCATATTAGCTAAGGATGTTCATAAAAATTATTTATCTTGCTACGCAAATTTTTAAATGTACCACTTAATCATTTAAATGCAATATTTAAGCTTGTTTCATAAAAGTTTTTGTGTTTTCATTTTTATCATTTTTGCGCATTCCACCATTAACAATATTATTTTCTAGTATCCCAAACAGCTACGTACCCCTGGGGGAACACGTACCCGTAGTGGAAAACCACTGCTTTAGTCTAAAAACGAAAAAAAAAATCATGGACAGCGCTTCTAGCGGCAACAAAAGCTAAAGTAAATAAAATGTCGCAAATTCTTTAAAATAAGAATAATTAAAAACAATCCTTTGTACTAAAAAACATTAATAACGCTATTGATTGTAGCGTATTTTTATTACATTATCGTTTGATGGTTTGAAAGAACATAAAGATATAAAACAAGAAGAATGTAATAAAAATATCTGCAACAATGAAAAAAGGGCTTGACATTCACCCAAGTTATTAAATTTCCATTTCTTCTGTTAGATCATTAAACAAGTTTCCTAAACAACCATTTCGCATTTATGTTGCATAAATTAAACACCCTGCTACGTAGCTAGTGTACTCGTCTGTAAATTAAACAAGAATATATATTTTCTAATGTATGCAGCAGTTATTAAGAGAAAATAATTTTTTGCTTAAATATATATATATATATATATATATATTGTGAGCATGGAGTATGAAACTTTATGACTTAAGTTTTTTAGTTTGTATTTAAATTTTTATTCAACGAATTGTTTTTAATTTCCTTAAAAAATGAACATTATATACTTTACAAATAATATAATAAAATCAGAATAGAGCCTTTGCAGATTAATTTCAAGAATAGTAAAATAATTTTTCCATCAAGAATTTATTTCCCAACCATTATCCGTGAATCAATAGAAATATATTTGCGTAGTGAAAACATTTGCAACGAATCAGCTTCTTTTGAATTACCTAAAATTTGGCACGCGATGGTTTACAAATTAAATAAGCAGTAAAAATAAGAATAAAAATAATGATTTTCACGTTTCCAGTTTGAACAATTTAAGCACCTATTTACATTGGACATGTGATCTGGCGATTTATGGTATATAAATTTCAAAAACTTGCGTAAATATTTTATTTATCATTTTGATCTGAAGAAGTATGCGTTTGTGAGCAAGAAACATCTGTAATCTTGTATTAAAAGGTATTTTTAAGCCTTTTTCTATTATGTTATAACACTTTAAGCAGTAATTACACTTTAATTAGATACTTTATTTAATCCATAAATACAGCTTCTATTTTTAATTAGTTTTATAACGGTATGCTGCACATCCCCACATAAAACTGATTTTTTTAAAATCCCATTAACTTTTGTTTTTCAAATATTAAGAAATTTGAATTACATTTATAAACAATAACGAAAAATCATGCATCAGGCATTGATTATGAAACTCCAACACATACAGAAAATTGTAACAAAACCTAAACGTTGAATAAGTTGAAATAATGTATGTAAGTAAACAATTTAGAAGACATAACATATAAAAAGAATTACTTTTAGCAAATACTTTTTAGCAAATACTTCATAGTCAATAAAGTAGTTGAATTATTTTGTGCAGCCCTGTATATGATCTACATATTTGCATATGTACCACATAACATGCTAAAATTTACTTGAGGTGGAAAATTCACTTTTAGCAATTTTCACCAATAGATGGAAATGCACCCGAACACTTTTTTACATCCCTGTATATAATCTGAAGACATTTGTACACACCACATATTAAGCTAAAATTTAATTCAGGTAAAAAACGCATAACACAACTTAAAAACATTTCTAGCAATCCCTAATCGTAAACGGCAATGTATCTTGTTCATTTATTAGTCCTGTATATGAATTTATTTATGTTCTGCAACTTCTATATTTGAGAAATTATAGCTCATAAACTGTAATGTTAAAAGATGTTTAAAACCCAAGTGCTAACTGCTTCAAACAGTCATCATCAGGGGAATCTCGGAAAGTGTGAAGTCATGAATGTTCGTTGGTTAATGTTCGTTATACTGTATTAACCAACGAACATTCATGACTTCACACTTTCAAAGTGCGTATTAATTGATTAGGAAACTTCTATAATCACCTACCAACATAAATGGAAATTTAACATTTTGGAGGAATGCCCAATGCACTTATTTTGTTGTTTCAGATATTTTTACTACATTCTTCGCGTTATATATTTTCATGTTCTTGCAAACCCTCACAGGATAATAAAATAAAAGTGCGCGAAAATTAATAATATATTTGTTTGTTATAACGGAGTGTTTTTTAAGGTATTTGGTTTGTCGATTGATAATATTTTAATATTTTTACATTTTGATTGATTTTCTTTAGCTTAATGTAGGTGGATGTGATAAAGAAAGAAGATATTCAAATTTTAATTGCTTAATAGGCGTATAACCAACATAGTGAAAAAGTAGCCAAACCGTGACTCGAACCCGGGTCATCAGATTAGCGCACTGACGCTCTACCAACTGAACCACTTGGGAACGGTAGTCAGCCTGGAACTTTTTCACCATAACATGTTGACAAGGCTACAAACGCAGCACAAGATGGAATATTTTTCGTGAGCCGCCAACCCTGGGACAAAGACGAAATCTAAGAAAATCCAGCATCGACAATTTTATAAATTCATATTTAATACTTGGAAGTATTAAATTATTCCAAGTATTAAATACTTGGAAGTATTATTCCAAGTATTAAACATGAAACTTAAGAAAGAAGATTTTTATTTTTACTAAAATAATAAATTAAAAGCAAATTACATTTTACCTTTTATTATTATCATCTTTTTACAAGAAATAACGAAGAATTAAAAAATAACAGAACTAATATAGAAAATTATCTTTCTGTGCATTTTTTTTGTGGATTCAGTGTCAATAAAATTTTTAAACTGTATGTAGTTTTATTGGTTTATATTTTAAGAATAACAATTTTTTTAAAATAACTAAAGTGATGAAATTACATTAAGCCGAAACATATAGGAATGAAATTTCTAGAACAGGGATTGCCAAGCGAGCCACCATTGGCGCACTTGCTACGGCTGAGCTCTTTTCTTGGAACGGCAAATACTTTAAAATTTATTTGTGGAAAATTATATTTTTTACACATGATAGTTTGAATTCTGAATTCTGAATCATATTTTACTGAATAAAACTTATCAATTTATAGTAATAATAATTTTTATTACTTCAGTATATCGGATATACTTTCACATATAAAATACACGTTTTTTATGTCGAAATTTCCTTTCTGTCAATAACTGGTGCATACAGAAGAAAACATGCATTTAAATGAATCATACATTTGATAAATTTGATTCAAACATTTGATTTAAAGAAAATATAACTATCTACGTAGCACAATTTTTAATTTATGCAACAAAAATGCAGAATAGTCATCTAGGAAACTTGTTTGATGACCAAACAAAAGAATTGAAAGTGTAACAACTTGGATGACGGCGAAAAATTCATTTTATTGCTGCAGATAAGTTTATTACATTCTTCTTGATTAATGTCTTCATGTTCTTCTGAGCCATTGAAAATATTATGATAAATTACATGTGAATTAAAAAGATTATTAATATATACTGTAAATCGGGACAACTTTACCACACGGTGCAACGTTGTCACTTTTTGGAAAGTATGTTGTTTGGCGCTCTGGGAAGTTCTAGATAATATTCAAATAGGCGCTAGTGTTTTCATTTCACAAAGAAGACACTGTATAACACTACTCCTGCGCAAACTTTGTCTTATCAGTTGTTTTATGGCTGTTATCAGTGAAAATATTTTATGTCTACGAAACAGGCGCAGTGACAAAATGTTTCCACTGAAAACAGCCATAAAACAATTGATAAGACAAACATTGCGCGGGAGCAGTGTTATACAATGTCTTCTTTATGAAATGAGAACACTATCGCCTATTTGAATTGGATCTAGAACTTCACAGAGCGCCAAGAAACATATTTTTCAAAAAGTGGCAAAGTTGTCCCCGTTTACGGTATTTTATTTTTACGAAAGAATGTTTTTAGTTATTCCACTTTTTAGAAAGATATTTTGATTGTAGTATGTAATTTGCTTCAGATTTACAAAAAGGGCTCTATAAAATGAAGATTTTTTTCACCATTTGACTAGATGACTTGAGTAATAAATTTAATAAAAGAAAACTGCCCAGTTAAACTGACGGCATTGAGCTCACAGGCTATTCACACTAACTGTAAATTATATTCTTATTTCAAAGAATTTGAAATAAGCCCTCGAAAAATGAAGAAATCGACAATATATTAAGAGGGGGGAACCATCCCCCGTTTTTCCTTCTTATAATTAACCAATGAACCCATAAAACTAATCAGAGAAGCGCCTTACCACAATGAACCTATATACAAAATTTAAAAAAATCCGATAATTCTGCATGAAAAATCCATTTATCTAAATTAAGGGGGGGTTAGCCCCCCGTCCCCCCTTTATACTTAACCAAAGAACCCCCAAATCTAATCAGAGAAGCGCCTTATCACAATGAACACATATATAGGATTTGAAGAAAATCGGATAATTCTGCTTAAAAAACCCATTTATCTATATCAAGGGGTGTTAGTCCCCCCCGTTCCCCCCTTTATACTTTACCAGTGAACCCCCAAAACTAATCAGGGAAGTGCCTGAATGCCTAAGGGGGGCCACTCGGCCCAGCAAAGCCAGGCCGTAGAGCGTTAGCACCTCCCCCGGGATGTTCCCCGGCACGCGGGGATTCGTTTTGGGTGATTCCAGCCACCGGCGGAAGGGAAGGCACGACGCCGAGACCGCCAGCGCACGCGCAAACGGCCCAAACAACAACAAAAAAGAAAAAAAAGAAAATACAAACTAGGCCAAAGGCCGGCACTGCCAGGACAAGCCTAAGCGCGACAAGGGGCAGGCAAGAAAGCTAAAAACAAAAAAAGAAAAAGAAACTGAAAAAAGCCTGAACCGCTGGAGCCTGCACTCCCTCGCGACAGACAGCGGCAGGTGCAGTGATGAAGAACTTGTAAGTGAACAGTCCTTAACGCTCCTGCGTCATGACACACAGTTCGCGGCCAAGGCTGTCCTTGGATAATAATGATGCGCCGGAATCTGAGAAGCTCAGTTCCCACGCGACAGATGGCGCCACAAGTTGTTCCGTTGGAGAGATGAGGCCGCTTCTAAAGACTGCGAAGGGAGCACAGCAAGGTGCTCAAACACTGACAAGGTACAGCCAAAATAAGGAAAAGTCAGGAGAAGGAGGGTAGGAAGATCAATTACAGTACTGATTGGTGGTGAAGAATTTAATATGTTTAGTTAAAAATGATAAAAGCTAGAGCTGGTTACTTAATTTGTTAAGTTCGATAAATCCATTAAGAAATTAAAAATATTTTTTAATTTTTTTAGTAAGATTGGTCTTGTTAGAATATTGGTTAGCCAAGAGGGTGGGGGAATTTCGGGAGATCTGAGATGCCAGGCAACGGTCAGTGGGCAGTCAAAATAGTAATGAGAAGGCAAGCCCCGCTGGCCACATGGACACACATTGGAGGCTGCACGTTTATAATATTTGAGGTAAGTAGGGATTGGACCATGTCCTGTGAGGAACGCTGAGGTGTGGGGGGGCGAGGTTAAGCAGGTTTAGGGAGACAAAAGGGAGCAATTTGTGGGTATGTCGACCTTTATCCGAGTAATCCCAGTGGTCCTGCCACTGAGGAATGATTTTAGACTTTAAAAACCCTCTAATGTAGGATGGGGGAACAGGGAGGGAAATATCAATATTTGTGCTTCGCGTAGCTTCTTTTGCTAATTTATCAGCTAATTCATTGCCAGCAATGCCAATGTGTGCCTTCACATGGCCCAGGGCTACTCGCCGAGCAAGGTCTTTTAAAAATAGTTTTATTTGGAGTACAATGGGATGTTTTGTACGGTGAGTAAAGATTGCTTGTAGGCTGGAGAGGCTGTCTGAATATAGCCTGTAAAATTGTACTGTTGGGTTAGAGACAATCCATTCCAATGCCCGCAGAATCGCGAACAGCTCAGCCTGGAAGACAGTGTTGTTATCACCGATTCTGCAGGCCCACTTATGGGTCACGACCTCGCCTTTCATGGCACAGAATGCTGCTGCCACGCCAGTCTCCGTGCGTGACCCGTCAGTGAAAATGGTCGGACAGCGGGGAGAGTAGCTGTGTTCAAAACCGTGCCTGGTTGTGTTTATCTGTAAGTGAGATGTCTCTTCTGCGGGATGTATTCTCCAACTGGGAACCTTCCTCTGTAGTTGTATTTGTGGAAAAAGTGCTGCACACGTTGGTTCATGTTCTAGGTGTGTGATCCTGTTTTTCTGGTATTCATATTGGAGTGTTATTGTTATGGGAGGAATACCTGTTATTACTGTGAGTGCGTCCGTTGAGATTGTCCTGTATCCTCGAGCAATTTGCAGCAAAAAGAGCCGTTGCATCGAGGTCAATTTGTCCTTCACGGCTTGCGTGAGGTTACCTCCCCAGACGCCCACACAGTAGAAAATTATCCGCTCCACTATTGTGTGGTACCAGATTTTTAACATTGTTGGCTTTATTCCCCAGGATTTTGACGTTAGTTTACGTGCGTTTAAGTGTAATTTTCCTACTTTAATCCTGAGGGTGTTGATATGTTCCGTCCAGCTTTGGTGTTCATCTATGGTGAGGCCAAGAAGTTTGAGGTGTGA
The DNA here is from genome assembly GCA_963931845.1 of Maratus michaelseni. NCBI lineage: Eukaryota > Metazoa > Arthropoda > Arachnida > Araneae > Salticidae > Maratus > Maratus michaelseni. The sequence continues at coordinate 134,430,099 of OZ007588.1, read as the reverse complement.
GACATGCTCGACACTAACCCCGTTCACTCTTATGATTGGTTTACGTTCAAGTTTGCGTGGTTTGGAAAATGTGACTGCTTGTGATTTTTGGCTTGATAGCTGGAGGTTGAGGTTTGTTAGCAGTTGGCAGAATACGGGGAGGGCTTGAGCCGCCATTGCCTCCAAGTCCATGCGCCGCCTGCCCGAGAAAATAAAGCTGAAGTCATCAGCGAATGCAAAGATAATGAAGCCTCTAGATTCTAGCTCTTTTAGAATTATGTTAGCTATGAGTAACCAAAGTATTGGGCCAAGGCAGGAGCCTTGGGGGCAGCCCTTTTCGAGCTGATGTACCGAAGTGCCTGAACCCCAATTGATCATTATGCTACGAAGGCTTAAGTAGGATGCGATGGTTCCAGCTATATTAGCCGGGCAGCGAATTTCAATTAGTTGCTGGATAATGTCCCTCCATTCTACATTATCGAAAGCACCTTGAATATCTAGTGAAACAAGTGAGGTGTAGTCTCCTTTGCTGATGGTTTCATTGCAAGTGGTAAGAATGTCATAAAGGGCCTTGTCACATGACCGACCCTCTCTGAACCCATATTGCCTATGATGCAAGATGCCATTCGTCTCCATGAAGTGCACCAGTCGTGTGACTAGTAGTTTTTCTAGCAGCTTCCCCAGAGTTGGTAGGAGACAAATAGGTCTATAGGAAGTGGGTTCTGAGGCATTCTTTCCTTTTTTCAGGAAGTAGACGGCCTCACCTTGCTTCAGTGTTTGAGGGAAGTAATTGTGATTGAGACACAGATTGGCCCATCTGGTGAACAACTTTGGGATGATTTTGAAAGTTAATTTTAAAATTATGAAGTCCACGCAGTCTGGGCCAGGGGCTTTTTTATCATTAAATGTATGTAGAGCAGATGCTACTTCAGCTTTAGAAAAGGGTTTATCATTAGGTGTCGAAAAATTCAGGTCTGAATTGTCCCTGTTGGGATACGAGGACGGTCCGAAAAGTGCTGCAGTTAGGTGCTCCATATTCGCTTGCCTGGATGAAATGGAGGGTGGAAGCTCAAGTTTAATTTCGTCTGGTGTGAAGAAATTTCCTGTAAAAAATTTTTGTGCCGTGCCAAAAGTTTCTGATTGATTGCTGCAGAAATTCCGCCAGGCTTTGACTCTGGCATCCTGAACACTTTTCTTGAATTTTGATGAGAGTATTTTGTACTGAGCGCCAAGGTTTTCAAAATAAGGTGTGTTTCCGTGTGTTTCTCGTAGATGTTTAATCTTTCTCCTTAGCGCTGTGAGTTTGTTTCGTTGTGTCTTAAGTTCGGTGGTCCAGAACGAGAAGACTGGAGTCCTCCGAGTATTTTTTAGTCTAAAGGATGCTCCTGCCGCCTCTTGCATGGAAGCAATAAGTTTTTTTGTGAAGGAGTTAATGTCGGTGATGTTTGTTGCATCCCTTAGGTGTTGTGCAAGGAGTGGTCTGTGTGTTTTAATGATTTGTGTAAACTTTTTAAAATTTCCTCGGGTTGTGTTGAAACGTCGTTTAGTTGTAGTCAGTGGTGTAATGTCAAAGCCGAAACGTATGTATTTATGGTCCGAGGCATTGTGGATGTCCATTACTCGCCAGTCCCTGATTTTTTGTGCCGCCTTCGGATTCGCCAGCGTATGATCTGGGAATCCTTTGTGTGTTATAATACCTGTGTTGTTCATTCTGACAAATGTGTGTGTTCTGTTATCAATGTTAACAATGGTTAAATTATGGACTGCGAGATGCTCGATGAGACTGTCTCCGCGGATAGTTTCCTGTGGGCAACCCCAAACAGTGGAGTTTGCGTTGAAGTCACCTCCGCAAATGAAGTACTGCTTATGAGTTATTAAGTGTTGCCACTCCATAAGGGTTTCATCAAAATTGAAACGCGGTGCTGCGTAGGTAGAGCCTATAATTAGTTTTCCTTCCTTCGCCATTATAGTGATGAAAACACAGTTGTCTCCTGTGAATAGGTGTGAGTATGCCAGATCCGTATTCTGGACGACCAGATGAGCGCTGTTATCTTTGGACGCGAACTTCGCCCAATTTTTCGGAAAAATTGACAGCAGCGCTCCATCATTGCCACAGTAGGCATCCTGCAGCAATGCAATGTCTATATTTTCTGATATCATGTAATTTTTTAGGCTGACATTAGCTGCCTTGCAGTGATTTAAATTAACCTGAATGATTTTGATGTGGCCAAATGGTGGGGGGTCCGAAGGTGCTAGAAGAGACATATTGGTTTTCTGAAAAGGTACTTAAATAAAAGGTACTTAAATAAAGGGTTCTTGGTTAAGTTAGTAACAAAAATTATGTTAGATTCAATAGAAGGGCCTACCTTGCCAGTCATGGTGATGCCCGTTCTGGCCTCCTTGATAGAGTGGGTGGTATTCATTTCTATATGAGCGATTACCATACCATTCATCGTGATGATAGGGGCTATTTGCTGGTGTTGCCTCTTGTATGGTTGGGTGCTGTGTGTTGAATTGTTCATGTCTGTTTGGTTCTTCTGGTGTTAGGTGAACTTGCGAACTGTTACCAATTTGGAAAAGCAGGTTAAGTCTTTCCCGTTCTGAACTATATTTTGAGCGGTAGGCACTGCAACCAGAATCTGATGCTTTGTGGCTTGTTGGAAAATGTGTGTTGTGTTGTGTGTTATGTTTGGTGCAGTTGATGCATCGTGGAGCTGCTGCACATGATTCTTCATGGTGTGCTTCGCCACAGCATGCACACACAGACGTGGCCGCCTTGCAGTTCCGTTCGTGGTGGGTAAGGCCTTGACAGCGGCGACAGCGCAGGATGGTAGTATGTGGTCGGAGGCGACAGGTCTTTAGGCCGATGACGATGCCTCCATCATTTATGAGCTCTATGCCAAGTGACTTAGGCAGCAGAAGAATCAAATCTTTTGTCGCCTCGTTGTGTCTATTAGGTAACTCCTTGAGGACGATGATGTCTTCTTCAGTTATATGGTATGTTTTGCCAAGAATATTAGTGAGGTCCTCCTTCGTCAGCGCCTCTGGGACACCCAGGAGAATCATTTTATGCTTTGGAACTGCCTTCTGCAGAAAATTAAGTTTTTTGTTGAGAACTTGATTGCGCTGCCACAATGAGCCTATATACAAAATTTGGAGTAAATTGGATAATTCTGCATGAAAAACCCATTTATCAAAATTAAGGGGGGGTAGCCCCCGTTTCTCTCCTTTACACTTCACCAATGAACCCACAAAACTAATCAGGGAAGCCCCTTACCACAATGAGCCCATATAGAAAGTTTGAAGAAAATCGGATAACTCTGCATGAAAAAAATAATTTATCTAAAATAAGGGGGGAGGATTAACCCCCCCGTTACCCCCTTTGTACTTAACATATGAACCCCCAAAACTAATCAGGAAAGAACCTTATCACAATGAACCTATATACAAAATTTGAAGAAAATTGGATAATTCTGCATGAAAAAAACCATTTATCTTAATTAAGGGGGGTTAGCCCCCCCGTTCCCCCAGCTTTATAGTTAACCAATCAATCTCCAAAACTAATCAGGGAAGCGCCTTATCACAAGGAGCCTATAAACAAAATTGGAAGCAAAACGGTTATTTCTGTCAAGAGTTATCGCGTTACGTACGTACATACGTACATACATACATACAGAACGGGCGGGCACATAAGCTCTCAGGCTTTGATAGCCTGTGAGCTAAAAAACTGAGCTTTTGATAACACGTTTAATATTGGCATGTTTTTCTAGAAACACACAATTTTTTTAAAATAAAAAGCCATAATTAAACAAAGTTTTGTGCCCATATTTATCATCTATGTCCGGTGTTAATAAAATTTTTTAATCAATCACAGATTTACTGGTATAACGTGAGGAGTATGTCTTGCATTTTATTCTGTAAAAAGTGAAATTTAATAAATTCTGAATTTTATTTTTAAGAGACAATTACATTAAATGTTTTTTTTTTATTTTAAAATAAAAAATGCTATTCATAGCTTAACTATAACCATTGAATGAGAAATAACATTAATTTGTAAAATGAAATTTCGTCACATTAGACACCGATTTCAAAGCATAATGGGACTTAGCATGGATATAATGGGACACATTATAGAAACATAAAAGTTTCCTAAATATGTGAATTCAAAATTTATCAGCGCTATTATACTTTCAATAAACAAAATATTTCTTTAAAAAATTAAATTTTTTTTCTAATGTCGGAAAAACTTAGAAAAAGAAAATTGGTTTTGGTTTTTATTATCTATTTCAATGTAATAAACTTTGGGGTCCATAACCAATACTATTTTGAACTAAATTTCTGTTGATTGTAAATTAAATAATTATCCGAAACGCATAACGAAGATTGCAAATAAATGACATTGCTTAAAATCTTCATAATAAGAGGCAATGTTTTTTTTTTTTTTTTTTTTTTTTTTTTTTGTTAAACAAAGTTAATACTTTATCAAAACAAGTGTCTATTAAACATAAAAAAAAAATCTCTTATAGTTAGGCTTGAGAATGTGTTGCTTCTTAATTTCCAAAAAGCTAATGGAACAATTTGTTCATTATATGTGCTTGTGTAATACTGTCTATTCTACAGATTGATAAAATGCTGAACATTTAACTGCTTTATTGTATTAGAAATGTTTTTGTTCTATTAGACTTCATGTCACATTAGCATCTAGTCTCCCCTATTCCAGAAGAATGTAGCTGAAAAATCTGCTGATGGTACACTGTAAAAAAAATTGCAGTCAAATTACGGGCAGAGGCTGACAGCAGAAATTCCAGTCGTACCCCGTAAAAAAAAAAAGAAAAAAAAATCCATGCCCTTCATTTAGTGTAGCCCGTAATTTTACGGGGCAAGGTAATATAGCATTATAATGCACAGGATATAATGCATTTTAAAACACAATAACACTTTGCTTACTGTTCCGTAGCATGTAGCACGTTAGATAATCATCACAGAATCGCTGTTTTGGCGGGTTAAAATTTTCGAAACACGAGTAAAATGAAGAGTTACACCGTAGCGGAGGATAATGTATGGGGTCCTACCGTATTTTTGCTAACATATGGGCTAGAACTGTAAGAATATGGGGATTGCTCTTAATTTTCTAAGTATCTAAGCGATAAGGCCGCTTATTTAGTGGATCAGACCGTTTTTCATCAAATAAGGCTGTTGCCCGTGAAAATTGAAGGGCAAACGCTGATAAATTTACTCTTTTTTCTGAGAGTGTAGAATCAGGAAAAGACGCACCTGACATTCCTAGTTTGACGATGTAATGTCACATTTTGGTCATTGTTGTGACTAGGGTTATTTGTGACAATCACCGTGATGTCATACCCACTGACTATGATGAATATAACATATTGCAGTAGACTCGTTAATAAGAAAATTAAAACTAAATGTAGCATTTCGTGGTTAACAAACGAATGGTCTTTCTCTATGAAGAATTTAAAAATAATTCGATTTAAAGGAATTAAAAATACAAATAAAAATCTTCTGTTGTTCATTTTAGGTGCGTTCGTAATTATATAAATACGTAGCACCTACAGTCGTCGTCTGGTCCGTACGTCTGTCCGTCCATCCATCCGTCTGTACATCAGTCCTCATATAGCAGTGTAAAAACTACTCAACCGAATGATTAGAAATATAATATATATTTAATCGTTGTAAAAATTGTTAAGTCACTTCAATTTTTTTGAAAGTTCAAAACAAAACTTAAAAATATATTAATAAAAGTTTTCTTTATTCTATTAAATCCTATCGTAGGTAATCTATGCAATAAAAGCGCTTTGGAAAATAAATGGCCATTATACCACTATACCATATAAATGGCCATAATACCATTTCTTTTTTAATATGCCAGGTGACCTTTTTTATTCAATTTTATTTCGAATAAAATTGCACAAAAGTTACATTTTTTTAAAAATCATTCAGAAAAATTGTTTGTTTGAGAAATAAGTAACATTAAAAAATGTATAGATTCTTAGATAACTTCCGTTGAAATTAGGTTAACAGTCCAATAATTTTCGCAATATCCATTAAAGTAAATAAACACAAGAGATTCGTTCACCGTGAATCATACAGATATTAAACTATGGAGGTATTCATTCGCAAAGCAATATCTCCATGGTGAATTTTGGAGCGCTGTATGATGTCGAAAAAAAATTCGCACCTGTAAACGTGGCATGCATAATAAAAGAAAATAAAGGTATGCTCATTTCGCTCATAGCAGACGATATAATTCATTTAACTGAAATAATCACGATAATTTTCTTTACATTGTAAAACTAGTTATAGTAAGAACACACCTCATTTGTCACGTTTAACGTACAATTTCCAACTTGTTTATATTTACTTTCACAGAATCTAAGTTTTTATATTTTTACCCTCTCTAAATATTGACTGCATACTTTTGAAAACATTCTCTTGTTTGATTTACAGACGAGATAACTATTTATGTAGCAGAATGTTTACTTTATGCAACCAAAATGTGTAATCATTACTTAGGGAAAAATTTTTAGTAACGGCAGAAAAGAAAATTTAACAACTTGGGTGAATGCCAAACATCTTTTTTTATTGCTGTAGATAATTTTATTACATTTTCTTGTTTCATATCTTCATGTTCTTCTTAACCAACAAAGGATGTTATAATATAAGCATGCGAGAATTAATATTGCCACTAATATATATATATATATATATATTTTACCACAAAGGAATGTTTTTATTTTCTTATTTTTTATTTATTTTTACAGATATTTTGATTGCAGAATTTAATTTCCTTTATCTTTATGTAAGCGGCTATAAAAAGGACATTTTTTTTGCTGTTTGACTACTGTAAGAAATTAAATATAAATAAGCTCTTTATAACATTTTTTATCATTTATTATTAGTATCTTGTTCATAGAAATAACAAAAATTAAGAATAACACACCATAGCTCGGAAACATGCTTCAGCATATTTCTTATGTATTTTGTGCATTAATAAAAATACTCATTTATGCGAGTAAAGGGGAACTTTCTGACAGTACAAAATCTAATTTTATTAAAATCTTATTTTATTTTAAAATTTTCAGGCGACTATATCTATTTTATACAATTTGGCATCGTGTAATTTGTTGTCGTTTTTCCTTTTACGAGAATTATTTTTTTTAAATCATTTACATAAGTTTTTGAAACATTTAAAATTTCTTATCTTTTAAATCATTTAAACTTTTGGAAAAGATCAAACTTTCTACACCATGTGTTATTTTTAAATCTTTTGATGAATTTTTTTAAATTAAAACTTATTTATGTAAATAAAAAATTTACTTTTGCGTTTAAAATAATCTATACCATAAAAACATAAACCTATTTCAAAACTTAAATAATATCGAATGTAAAATGTTTGTTCAAATCTTTCAAGAATATTACTGTGTATTATTCTTATGTTTATTTTAGATCGCATTCGAGACTATATTTGTGTAGAATTCCAAAAAGTTTCAAAACTTTGGAATTATACGAAATATTGGCATGCCTTCTTTTCAAAAGGAATAAATATGCAACGTATACTGCGTCTATTACACAAATTATTGACAAAGTTTTCGTCTAGCATCTTTTATCTTATATAAACAGATAATTTGCAACTTTACATGTATTCAATTCCTTGAATATTTAATTTTATACCGTTGATTATAAATATCCCCAAATGCGTCTGATATAATAGAAACAATTTAAAAAACTGTTTTCGAAAATTTTAAAATACTTAAGTTCATTTTTATTTATTTCTTTATCAATTATTCCACTCTTATCAACTCTGACCAACTTGTTCGTTCCAATAAATTCGTATTTTTATTGTTAATAATAATCTTATGATTAAACAATAAACAGTAAAACATACATTTTTAAAAAATGCACTAAAAAATTATTTCACAATACTTTAAAAGTATTCTTAAAAATACTCATATTTGGAAATTTTAAGGTTAATTTACAAATGTTCAAATACCTATTTAAGTACATTTGCATCTCTATAACGTATCGAATTCTGAATTCCTTATCAAATAAAAGCCCTTTAAAATATTTAATTTTTTTCTTTTTTTTCCAACCACGTTCTACTTCTTTTTGTGTAAACCGTCGAAGAAATCTCTTTTTATGTTACAAAAATAGAAAACGCATAATTTGAGATTTGCTACAGATATATTTTAAAAGAAATGCTATTTGCTTGCAGAAGGAATTCACAAATAAACTAAATTTGTTGAGCACTCTGGCTACAGACTTTAAACTTTTGTGATCGAAACATATTTACGATGAGAAATAAAGTTTTTACTTTTCTGTAAAACCTACGAAAGAAATAGATTTCATTGGTTCGGATATTTCTTAAGATCCGTAAAACATTTAAGGAATTTTTTTAATGTAAATATAAATTCTTTTTCCTGAGAAGCGGAGTTGCATTTAAATTTATACGAAATGTTGGAAAAATTTGTAGATTTCTGATCTATGTAAAGAAGATAATGTATAGAACAAGGAATAAATTTTCTGATTGTGAAAACTACATTCACTCAAGTTATTCAAGTGACTTATTTATCATTAAGTTTCTAATGAAAAATTAAATCTTAAGTATTTACTTTGATTGTTATTCTTTACTAATAAGTTTTTATAACATGTGATTTTCTATCCAAATAAAGAAATATGGATAATTACATACAATCAGCAAAATATTCTCAGGACAAAATGCATTCGCTGTATTTTTTTATGTTTCCAGTTATAAAATTTAGTAAACATGTCTATGAAAACATTTCAATTGATTGTTCTGTCAAAGTGCTTATGTTGACATAACTGTTGTTATTATTAACAAATAAATCATAGTTCGTAGTTTATAGAATATGAACGTTCTGGATGAATGTGGACATGTTGTTTTCGTAACTATTTTTGCTTGTGGATATGGACACCTCCTTTCCTAAGTACACTCTAATTTTCAAAGTACTGATTCATCCCAACGAAAAGGGAAATTTGTAAAGATATTTCATGCACATGTAGATTAGCACGCGAATATTTGGATAGGTACTGAAAAAGGTGATACAATTATGCGTCATTGCCTATATAGCACAGCCTATTCCCTGGGACATCCTGAAGAGGAATAGGATCCTAGGGGATGAAAAATGACTGCCTCATGAAGACCTCTGGAATCGTAAATGTCCATCTCATCAAAAACGTCACCTGTAAAAAATGCAGCCAAGTCTCGTGACTCTTTTTCCGTAAAAAGTTCTGAGATCGTGTAAAGCCAAGTTTAGCTATCTTATTAACTCTGAAATTTTCATTCACAAATCACTCCTAGTCTCTACATCTTTAGTTAAATATTATTTTGTGACTTGGCAATTACGCAGCACAGGGAAGTTATTACACCTTACTATGTTATGTGGGAAGGGATGAGATAATATGATTAAGGCTAATTATATACACACAGGGAAGTTATTACACCTTAATATGTTATGGGATGGCACGGTATTATTTGATTAAGACTAATTATATACATCACATTCTCGTTCTACGTAATTGCCAAGTCACAAAATAATATTTAACTAAAGATGTAGAGACTAGGAGTGATTTGTGAATGAAAATTTCAGAGTTAATAAGATAGCTAAACTTGGCTTTACACGATCTCAGAACTTTTTACGGAAAAAGAGTCACGAGACTTGGCTGCATTTTTTACAGGTGACGTTTTTGATGAGATTTCACTTCTTTTTGTAAGTAATCCTCTTTTTCTTGATTTTGGGTTCTTTTTGGAGATCATCCACTGATTTTCGCTAAGCCCACACTCTGTCCCTATTATTTACAGGTTTAAAAAATTTGAAGCTTTAGTTTCGTTTGCAAAGTACTGTAGATAAAAAGAGATTTCAGGTTCCTAGGCCAGCACTAAGTTATGGGAGAGGGAGTGTCAAAAATACTCACAATTGCTTCCAGAATAGGTGCTATCCATCTGAGATATTACTCGCAGTCCTAGATACTTGATATTTAGCATAAAAGAACTTTTTAGTGTAAAAAGAAAGCCAAAATTAAAATTTCCGGAAATTTTTAATAAATCAAACTATATTAAATTTTTCGATGTTTTTTTTTTTTTTGGCTTTTTTTTTTACATTTACGGATTTTTTAATTTTTTCTTACTTTTTATACTAAACCCTACCTTTCTGCCAAATGTCAAGCTTCTAGGATTACAAAATCAGATTATTTTCCAATTTTTGACTTTTTATAAATTTATTGATTTTTCGATTTTACCTGATTGTCATGCCAATATAGTAATTTTTTTATCCGTCTTCTTAGGATAATTTAGGTTCAATTTAGAGGTAAATCAAGTGAATGTTAGAGTCACCATGATTTTATTTAGAAAGAACTATCAACCCATAACCAGCCAGTAATGTCGGGAGGGTAGGGGGAGCTGTGAAAATTTTTGTGGGGCTAACATCATTTAACAATCCATATTTCATATCCGAAGTGAATAGAGTATAACCTGTGAAAGAAAACAAACCTGTCTATAAAGAAATCGCCTATAACGTAGCCAGTCTATAGTGGAACTTTCCTATAACGAAATTCGTAAACGAAAGAAAAGAAAACCATAATCCGGGGGAAATAACATAAAACAATTAGGGGCGTTGCACTAGCTAATAGGACAATTATCTTAAAACAAATGTTTGTAGCAGTACAAAATCAAATTGTTTTCGAATTTTCGATTTTTTAAAAATATTTCGATTTTTTTTTCGAATTTAACGAATTTTTTAATTGTTCCTTTTATTGAATAGTAAATACTACCTTTACACCAAGTTTTAAGTTTCTAAGAATACAAGATAAAATTATTTTTGATTTTTGATTTTTTCGATTTTTTTTTTGTTTTTTATAATTTTCTGGATTTTTTAATTTTTTCTTATTTTGTATCCTTTATTACAAATTTCAAGTTTCTAGCGCTACAAAATTGAATTATTTTGAAATTTCCGATCTTTTTCGATTTTTTTTTATTCTATTTTCGAATTTATTGTGTTTTAATTTTTCCTTTTTCTGTATCCTAAACAATAAGTTTTTTCGAATTTAGAGATTTTTTTATTTTTTAATTTTTTTGTATCCTAAATACTGCCTTTATTCCAAATTTTAAGTTTCTAGCTCTACAAAATCGAATTATTTTCAAATTTTCGTTTTTTTTTCGATTTTTTTATTTTATTTTCGATATTTGTTGTGTTTTTATTTTTTTATTTTTCTAAATCCTAAACACTACCTTTACACCAAATTTTCAGTTTCTAGGACTACGAGATCATATTATTTTCAATTTCTCACTTTTTTTTTTTTTTTTTTTTTTTGAAAATTTCGATTTTTTTTTTCGAATTATCCATATTTTTTAATGTTCCCTTATTTAGTACCTTAAATATTACCTTTATTCCAAATTAGAAGTTTCTAGCGCTATGAAATCGAATTATTTTCAAATTTTCTTTATTTTTCGATTTTTTTGTTTTATTTTCGAATTTTATTGCGTTTTTATTTGAACTTATTCTGAATCCTAAACACAATCTTTACCGCGAATTTTAGGTTTCTAAGGCTAAAAAGATCAAATTATGTTAATTTTTTCCTTTTTTGCGAATTTTTCGAATTTTTGAATTTTTTTTCGAATTTTCCGGATTTTTTAGTTTTTTCTTATTTTGCATCCTAAATACTAACTTTATTCCGAATTCCAAGTTTCTAGCGCAACAAAATCAGATTATTTGAAAATTTTCGTTTTTTTTTCGATTGTTCCGATTTTTCGATTTTATTTTCGATTTTTTTGTGTGTTTTTGATGTTTTCTTTTTCTGAATTCTAAACACTACCTTCATCTCAAATTTTAAGTTTTTAAGACTACAAGATCGTGTTATTTCCAATATTCAATTTTGTTCGAATTTTTTGAATTTTCGAATGTTTTTTTTTTTTTGGAATTTTCCGGATTTTATAATTTTCTCTTTCTTTGTATCCGAAACACTAGCTTTATTCCAAATTTTAAGTTTCTATGGCTGCGGGATCTACCCAATCTTTTTGATGATGCGAGAGTGAGAGAGTGTGTGAGTGACAAAAAATCGAAACTTTGAGTTCATATACCGTCTGCACTAATTTATGGGTATTTTTTGAATTATCCATATTTTTGAATTTTTCCTTATTTAGTATCTTAAATATTACCTTTATTCCAAATTTCAAGTTTCTAGCGCTATAAAATCGAATTATTTTCACATTTTCCTTATTTTTCGATTTTTTCGATTTTTTTCGGTTTTTCGATTTTATTTTCGAATTTTATTGCGTTTTTTATTTTAACATTTTCGGAATCCTAAACACTATCTTTACCGTTTCTAAGCCTAAAATATCAAATTATTTTAATTTTTTCAATTTTTTTCGAATGTTTCGAATTTTTGAATTTTTTTTTTCGAATTTTCCGGATTTTTTAATTTTTTCTTATTTTGCATCCTAAATACTACCTTTATTCCGAATTCCTAGTTTCTAGCGCAACAAAATCGGATTATTTGAAAAATTTTGATTTTTTTCGATTTTTCAATTTTTTCAATTTTGCTTTCGATTTTTTTTGGTGTTTTTGATGTTTTCTTTTTCTGGATGCTAAACACTACCTTCATACCAAATCTTAAGTTTCTAAGACTACAAGATCGTCTTATTTTCAATTCTTAATTTTGATGGAATTTGTTGAATTTCGAATGGTTTTTTTCGAATTTTCCGTATTTTATAATTTTTCCTCTCTTTGTATCCTAAACACTACCTTTTTTCCAAATGTCAAGTTTCTAGGGCTACGGGATCTACCTAATCTTTTTGATGACGCGGAACGAGTGAGTGAGTGAGTGACAAAAAATCGAATGTTTTAGTTCATATATCGTCTGAACTAGAAAAGACAGAAAGTTGTAATTTTAAATTTTGGTCCTGTGTGCCAAATACACTAGAAAAACGAAGTTTTAAATTTTTGGGATACTCCAGCGTGGAGATATGGGGGGGGTCAAAAGTGCCCTGAGTTGCTTCCAGAAAAGTATGCTTACGGCCGTGCTTTCTCGACTTGGCGGAGCTCCAGATTTTATAGGAACCTGGGGAGCTCCCTGGGAGCTTCTGGAGTGATCTTCGTAGGATGCATGTGAGAAAGGGAGTGATGGCAAAATGATGACATTAAATGGCATAGGGGATGTCTAATGAAAATTAGTTTGTGACACGCACACATAAATAGGTAAATATGGCAAATAAATATATATATTTTTAATTTAGCATCTAATATTCTATTTTTTATATTTATAATCATCTTTTTTTTAGCATCTAATAATTCACTGTTGAAAATAATACCATTTAAAAGAATTTAATTAATTCTTTTTAAAATTAAATATGCGCAAAAAATTTAAAAAGTATAATTTATAATTTACACAGAAATAATTTCATGGCAGAAATGGACCTCTTACGGATACAAATTTCTGACATTTCCTCTCTTCCGATTTGAACCTAGGTATATATGAATAATAGACACGAGAACTACTACGCTACCGGGCCGTTGTCTAAGAAAATTTTATAGGTATTCATGCATTTATTTCTCCTCTCATTCAAGTCAGTAAATAGAAAACATGCCTATTTTTGTGTTTTGCATAGAAGGAATTCTGAAACTTTTATTACAAAAGAAATGTTTAGCATTTGATATACTTGCAATAAAATTTGAATTTATAACTACAAAACGTGTATAAATATTTAATTAGGGTAATTTATATATCATTTTAATTTTTTAATTCTTAAATGAAAGTATCGTTTAAAATAGCAAAAATAAATTTTTTAAGCTTTTAATATTTAAAAAGGGAATATTGTTATCTACATCTGTATCTAGTAAAATATGGAAAAACGACATTGTTAATAAATTTCTGATCTGTAACAAAAATAATTTAACTTTAATTTTTCAAATGATAACACACAATTTTGATAGTTTATTTAAGTTCTTTGGATTAAACGAAAATAGCAGAAGTCTGTCCCCTCAGACTGCCGAAAAGTAAAATTTCTCTAAATTTTGAAAACTAATTATAGGAATAATTGAGCTATAAAAGCACTTAGTCCTGTTTTCAACGACACCGATTCCTTTTTCGTAGCAAATAATGCAGGTCACAATTCATATATTTTAATATAAATTTATTAGCAATTTCCCTAACTAAAAATATGTTTTTGAATCGAAAAATTGCATGGATTATGTTTGGTTCTATTCACTGTATCTCACTAAACGAGAACATTTGAATTGGGTGGTTTTTTTGGGAAGATAAAAAATTAAAGGCTGTCTCTTCCAACACGATTTTTAAAAAAAAGTATATAAATTGTACCTTTTAAATTTCTAAAGATTTTGTTAAATAAATGTACGATAAAACAATTACTTTAACCCATTGAAGAATGGTGGGATATTGTATATCCCACTTAATTTTAATCCCTAAATCTCACAAACGTACCGGGATTTCGATTAAATTTTTCTTTTAAAATGTAGTGTGGAGAAAATCTTTTATTTATCTTCAAAAAAATCTGTTCATAAATCCTGGTATCATTCAATCATTTGAACATTTTAGAAACAGGAGTACTTTGTCCCTGAAAGGGTTAAAAAAACTGCCAACCCGACAATCGCTCGGGACAATTTTGTATTTCCTGGAAAGAATAAAGTGCTGGCCCGACTTGTTTCGGATAAAGTGAAATCCAGGCACGGATAAAAAGCCCGGACTGGGCTTGGGTTTACATTTTTCTGCAGACTCGGATCAGTATAAGGATAAGCTTTATGACCATGCAAATAAGTTACCGGGGCATCAAACTAAGCTCCAGATACGGTGTTGATACTGCTGGTTATAACCAATGCTATTCGCATGCGATTCATTTGTTATTTTGAAGTTTTAATATCAACCGTTAAAAAGCCGGTACTGTTGATGGTTTTGGATAATCGGTAAGCATTATTCCAATGGCAATGATTATTTGGAATCTAACAACACATTTCTGTAAAAGTTATTTTATCATACTGATATATATTTTATTGTCAAATAAGTTTTATAAAATTATTTGACACATATAATTAAAAAAAAACTTTTGTAAAATATGTTATTACCCAAAATATTTCTGACTTCTTTGTATTTATATAGGTTTTAAAATTTTAGATGAGAATTTAAAATTTATCCCAACCTTATCTATAGTATCACATTTATACGAATATCCCTGTTTCTATTCACACACACACAGTGTCCTATTACCTTCACGGCATGCAGAGCACTTTCCCAAGGGCCCTCAGATTTCAGGCGCTCGAAAATTCCCTCCTCAAAAATTTTATAAAATATGCTAATGTATTAATATATATATATTAAAAAAATGATTCATTACACAACTTATGTAAGTTATAATTACCAGAAGCATTATTACTGCTTTTCAGTTTTTCACAATGCACCCAAAATATTTCCGACTTATTTGTATTTATATAGGTTTTAAAATTTCAGTTGAGTATTTTAAATTTATCACAATCTTATCTATAGAATCACATTTTCCTTTTGATCAATATTAATTCTGACAGATTATTTTTATGAAAAAATTTGAATGCTAATAACAGTACAACTTGCGTATCTAACGATTTTTAGTTTTTTATTTATGTGCATTTTGTAATATTTATTTACTTTCTTTTGTACATTTGTAAAAACATGGCCCTACGTATAAGGCCCAAAATATCTTCTGTGCCCAGCGCCCACAATTTGATGATCACACAAACGTATGCTATGAGAGATTTAAATATATATATATATATATGATTGCTTAATGGGATGGTGGGGGTGGGGAGATGGATTAACTAATTTGAAAATAAAGGGCCTCGCAAAAGTTCTTGCACCGGGCCTCGCTTTCGCTAAGGACGGCTCTGATTTGCTATGCTTATTATGGCTTTTCTTATCACACGAAGCGCCATCTGTCGGCCATTTTATGAACTTTTTTGTGGATACAATAAAACCCCATGTCATTTCAAACATGTGTGTCAATTTTTACCTCTCCACCTACATTATTCCGTGAATTATTGATATTTCAAATGTATACTCATTTTCTGATCACCCTGTATATAGTTTTGGCCCTCTAGAAGAAAATTTTAAAATAATAAGAATAATATTTTTTAACTTTTAAACAATTTCGGAATTACCGGAAATATTATGAAAAAAAATGTAGTAACATCGGATAAAAATACCTCTGTTTTGTAATTTCTATTATACCAGAAAATTTGTAAAAGAAGAGGAAATTGATCTGGTATAAAGACCTTTCTTTTATGTAAAGAAGAAAAATTCTGTTTAAGAAACAGTTATTCTGTTTCTCTTGAACGAGAATTCATTTTCTATTAAAAGGAGACATTTTGTTTCATTTAACATTAGAACTACCGTAAAGTTTACTGAACCTTGATAAAAACATTTCACCCCAGAATTTTTATTTAAAACTATTTAGCTTATTTATTTATTTTTAGTACTCTGTGGTTTACATCTAACTTATTTTATGAAAAAAAAATCTTGTTCGAATCGTCATTTTGAATGCACCTGACGGGTACATTGGACCTGTCTGATAGGCGAAGGGTTAAACAGAATTACGATGTCTTTTAACATGGAAAGTTCTGTTTCGTACACAGAAAATCTGTACCAACTTAACAGAATTCCTTTGTATAAATTAGACGGGAAACTGGTAGCATTGCAGACAGATTTTCTCTGTAAAAGTTTCAGGACTTTTTTAGAAAGTATTGTTATTGTATAAAGACAATTTACAAACATCGTATATATACAGTGGTGGCCAAAGTTTGGACATTTTTTGAAAGTTTCATGTTTTTCAACTTTGTGTGCTTGTAGAATATATTAATTTTCACTTAAATACAAACGTTTATATATCAAATTGAAGATAATTTAATGTAGAATTTAATAATAAAAACAGTATTACAATATCTGTATTACAAAAAAGTTACGCCCATTTTAGTAGAACAAACAAACACAAATCGTTTTGAATAAGGACGTGTTTTGTAATAAAAACGTACTAGCCAATCACAAACACTGTTCTGAGGACCAATCAAATGTCTGTAACTATAGTTTAGGTTATTTGGATGGTAAAAGAGTTATTGTTGTGGAAATATTTTGCGGAATGATGCATACTAGTACAATTAAATAGAGTATTGCTGTTTTTGAATATTTAAAGTCATTTTTTTAATTAAACTAATTTTAAACAATGTCATCAACAATAAGAACTAATTGGACATCTACAAAAAGAAGCCGAATTGTCATATTGAGAGAAAATGGCCTCTCTTATGCTGAAATTGCAAGACAAGTTGGGGGTTCAGTGACTTGTTCTGGTGTACGGAAGTTCTGTTTACGTTATGAAAAAACGAAAGCAGTGGAAAATAAGGCCAAATCAGGCCGAAAAAATGCACAAGTGCTACTGCCGATAGAAAAATTAAACGGCTATGCCTTCAAGATAGAAAAATTTCATCAGATGCCATTAGATGTGAAATGAATGCAGCGGGTATTGCAGTAAGTTAAAGAACAATAAGAAGGTTATCAGGATTTGGATTACAAGCTAGAATTCCAAGGAAAAAACCATATTTAAATCAAAAGCAACGCAAAAAACGAGTTAAGTGGGCAAAAGAACACATTAAATGGTCAGAAAATCAATGGAAGCAAGTAATCTGGAGCGATGAGAGTAAAATATCGCTCTTTGGCAGTGGTGGTAGAAAATACGTGAGACGTACAGTAGGAGAAGCACTTCTTCCTGATTGCATTAAAGCAACTACAAAAAACCCAACAAATGTCATGATTAGGAGAAATTTAAGGAGAAATGTAATTTAGCGTAAAGTACAAATGTTGATCATTATTTGCACCCAATTACCTTCATCGCAGTTTAAAAAATAATACGGTTCGCAAAAAAAAAAACTCAAAAACTCATTACTTTAACTACATAATTATTCTTTTCTAAACACACACAAAAAAAAAAAAAAAAAATGTAGAAAAAAAAAATATATATATAGTGTTGAAATACAGTTAGAAACAACTTTTAGAAGGATTAATTTTGCAATTTACAAAAGAAATTATTATGTAAATGGTTTACATAGCTTAGATTCATGATAAAAATAACGTCTTATTTTTAGCAAATTGGAAACAAACTTGTATGCAAGCAAAACTTTAAAATTGAACCATTTCCTTATGTAAATTATAATCATTAATATTCTTTCCATTTGAGAGCGTAAAGTAAAATAAAAGAGCAACGTGTTAAAAGGAAGACTAAACAAAAATCGTAATAGTCAGAAGTTTAGTTTGTGTTAATTCTACAACAATTCGTTTTTTGTTAATTATCCTTGATAAGCGCTTTTGTTAAAGGTGAAACATTTTGTCTATTATCACTTACGGAAATTTTAATTTTCTTTTTTAAAGCACATTTAAAAATTGCCTGTTAAAGAAGCCTTATGGAAGTATTTTTAAATAAAAACTAATTCAATGTCATTCCGTTAATAATGTATTTTATTACCTGCCTTTTATTACCTACCGTTATTATACAAAACTATTATTTCCATTGAGAAAACTTTGTACTTAATTTGTATTAAGAGCCTACGCTAGTCACGCGAAGAAACGCGCAAGCTAATGTTAAGTCTATGGGAAGGTTCTTTCGCGATTTCTCGTTCGCATTTTATTATTTTTAAATGATTTTTTTTTTTGCATAGGCTAGCTGAGGTCGATCCCTAACGCTGTTAGTGTTTACTTTTTTGATTTTGGTTTCAGTTTTTTTATAGGTGAACATTTTCAATTTGGGATCCGGTTGGAACCGGTTCTGAAAGTGAAAGTACCCTTATATAAAAAAAACTAGAGCTAAAATCTAAAAAGTAAAAACTAACAACGTTGGAGATCGACGTCAGCTATCCTATGCAAAAAAATCATTTAAAAATATTACAATGCGAGTGAGAAATCGCGCAAGAACCCTCCCATAGACTTAACATTAGCTTGCGCGTTTTTTCGTGTGACTGATGTAGGCTCTTAAGAATCGACTTACAATAGAGGATATTATTAAATTAGTTGGTATGTATCTTTTTCTGTGGATGTTTATCTATAACTTTTGACCGTAATTTTTTTTTTTTTGTTTGAAAAACTCGTTTCGGTGGTTCCAATTTCACTATGATTCAAAATTGGTATGGTCGTATTTTTATTGATTTTATTAATTTGTTCTTATTTTTTTAGGCTCTACCCATCTTAGAAATTGGGGAATCGTCACGAAGTTCCAATCTTGTGCCACTAAAAACAAGTACTGTTTTATGTGTTTAACATAGCAGTGTATAGATACTTTACAGGGAAGTTTAATGTGTCGTCGTCTACCGCACATTAAAATGTTGGCAACAATGAGATTTAAAATGACTATACATAACATAATTGATGTAAATAACAATATATGGGTGATGTTATTTTATTTTATTTTATTTATTTATTTATTTATTTATTTATTTTTTTGCCAGAAAAATAATTATACTGTGATGAAGACTTTCTCTTAAATACGCCAAACTACGTGAAATGCGTAAATATCATAAAGTAAGAAACAACAGTTTGAAGTTGGTTTTATTTTATTATTTAATAATGTTTTTGTTTTGCAGCTTTTAGTTCGATATATTTATTCATGCAAAACGCTCCAAAATGAATACTATAGCATAATATTTTTTTGTCCTTTTAATCTTCTAGATAATATATTAGTGTTAATATAGCTCTAAAAAAATTACTTATAATTTATTACCAGTATTGTAGCAATTTTGCTCGTCCAGCGTAATAATAAGAAAAACGTGTATTGCGAATCACATTTACGACATAGGGTTCAGTAGTTCTGCGGTAAGGGGGTTAAACTGCATTATCGCCCCGTTTATTTATTTTTATGACAGTGTTTTAAAACTTATAATAAATCGCTTTTTATATAAAGTTTTTATTATTCTGTTGTCTAAAAGGTTTTTAAAAATATAATGAAATATGATAAAAAAGTTGCTGACGTAAGTTAATAGTAGCTAGTAAGTTATTACTTTTTTCATGCTTTACCCCCATGCGATTATTTATCTTTTTAATACATATTCTTTAAATTCATTCAATTTAAGAATTCCCAACTCTCCTACAGTAAAAAAAAAACTTAGTTGCTTTTTATAGCATGATTTTTTTTCTGTAAATTTTATTATTACTATTTTTATTACTTTTGTTGTCGTTGTTGGATTTGGAGTGAGTGCGCATCTTTTTTGATCACGCATAAAGAGATTTTATGCCTACTTCTCCTAGAACAATCAGTCTGCGAGCGTAACTTTGAGAAATAGCATTGCCGTGTTCGCGGTTAAGTGATAAATCTACCTGTATAGAATTGAATCATTATTGTGTATTTGTTAAGTGTTTTGTGCTCGTTCAATATTTTTTTTCAAGATCCACAAGTCTGAGTGATTAAAAAGAAACAACAATGTCAACAGATACTGTGGTTTTGATTATGATACATTTTAACTGAGTTCTAAGTTAAATCAGAATTAATAACAAAAGAGCAATGGATAAATTAAATATTCCGAAGTTAATTGGAACAAAGTACTTTGTTTGGTGTTTGATAATGAAACTGCTCGAAGCTTAAAGAGGTTTGAAAAACCCCGAAAAATAAAGATAAATAGCCCACACCCACCGCCATCGTCAAAATAATTAAATAAATAAATAAATAATTGCGACGCCGCCGTAGATTATAGAATTTATCGCTGTGTGATAAATATGCGCTTCAATTTTCCGCCGAAGTTAATTTGAAAATACTCTGTTATATAATCAAATGAACTTTTACCAGCTAAGCAGAAGACAAAAAATACAGGCCGAAAATAAATTTAAAACATTGAAGGTAATATCGAATAAGCTAGCGAATGAATCTTATTCCTGAGTACGCAGAAAACTTATAAAATGTCAAATTTCTCGGACTGAAATTAGTTTGTGAAATAATTTTTCACACTGTTTAATGACTGAAATGTAAAATTCCAAAAGTGGGAGATTGTTAAATACCACATTTTGCTTATTAAAACGATTTAATCACGATTGTTGATTAAAACAGCAACATGATAAGAGTTTAGAGGAGACGAAGTTCTAGATATACTGCTGGAAGATATTCAACTACCACCGCGCATTTTGAAGGTCGGTCCACTGCGGAAGTGGTTTTCTCGAAATCAAATGTCCAAATACAAGACTTGGTTATATTTGCCGACGGCCAAATAACGTAGCCAAGGACAGATATTATAGGAATAAAACTTCGTAAAATGTAAATATAGTAGAAATAAACAAAGAAGAGAAACAACCATGGTTTTAATTACTGAGCTAAGGAAATAACTTATTACCGTGGTTTCACCCGGTAAATCTGAGTTATATGTGATAACATTTGGTTATAGAACACAAGAGTATCGTGAAATACGTGAAAATATGCGACATGATTTGAAAGTATTGAAACTGAAGTAAAGAATATACATGAAGGAGGTAAAAATTATAAAATTGCTTATGAAGGTACTGGAACTGTAAAATGTAACTACTGTATGTAATAGAAGTTATATAAATTTAACTATTAGTAATGTTATTTATGTTCCACAATTAAGATATAATTTACAGATTTAATTATCTGTTTACTGCTTTATTGAAGAAGATTTGAATATGTGTTTCAGAAAATAACTGCGTGAGAATTTTTCATAAGTTTAATACATTTCTAATGAAAGCAAGGCAGACATCTACCTTAAAGCTTTATATAATTCTGATTGTTATTGAACTAATAGGTGTAATACTAATTATGAAATTTGACATAATAGATTATGATTTGAAATTTAAGTATATCTCACAAATAAAACATAACATTGATGTTAGTGAAGCACATATAAATTGTTTCAGATGTAATACACGTAACATAGTAAAACGACCAGGAAAAGTCATCCAAATTGATATTAACCAAAGACGTTCTGATATTTTGGAATTGATAGATGTGACCATATGCAATTTGAAACATTTGGCGCGAAAATATTTTATGATACCGATTAATGATTTTTTCTTGCATGACTTTTGTTTATTTCCTAAAAGTAAATAAATATATATGTATATTTGATGTATTTTCTCAATTTAAAGTTAACTATGAAGAGATTGGGCTCGAATTTTCACAATTTGGTTATTATATTGTAATTCCAGGTAAATTTCATTATATAATTATACCATATAAACCGTGAAAGCAACTGTAAAATAGAGAGATATAATAATGTTCTTTTTGAAAAAGCTAGAAATTTATTACATGAGAGTGATTTTCTTGTGAAATTCTGGGCAGAATAGTACACAGGTGTCTAACCTAACACTACGTAATGGAAAATAAAAACCTTTTAGAACATTCGATAGGCGAAAAGCCCAAATTAAATTATGTAAAAAAATTCGCTATTTGGTTTATTTTCAAATTC
Source organism: Maratus michaelseni (assembly GCA_963931845.1). Classification (NCBI taxonomy): domain Eukaryota; kingdom Metazoa; phylum Arthropoda; class Arachnida; order Araneae; family Salticidae; genus Maratus; species Maratus michaelseni. Next base: position 134,407,660 of record OZ007588.1, on the reverse strand, counting down.
CTAAAATAATTAGGAATAAATTTTATGTTCCAGGAAAGGAAGATATTATGCTAGGATACGCTAGAGAAATATGTGGTTATCGTATTTGTGATATATAAAAAAAATGATCAGAGAACGATCTAGTTAATTAAACGAATCTATAAAAGAAGTAAATATTTAGACATATATCATATTTTTAAACTTTAGGTTATTAAACCTCTATAGAAGAAAACTAAATTAATCGAAAGAGGAAGTGTAAAACAATAACTTTAGAAATTGCTGCTGATGCGAAAGCAAATAAAATGATTTCTCAATTCCAATAATGACTAAAATGCCTGGTAAGGTATGGCATCGACAGAGAAGTAAAAATAAAATGACCTGTAGTAATGAAAATAAGTATGAAATTAGATGGTCTGAGAGATTAAAATCAAAATAGTTCTCAGCTAACATAAGTGAAATTTTCCGAGCAGTTACGTAGAATTAATATATAGTGGTAATTGGTATAATTGGGACATAGCATCGACAAATGTGTTTCATTCATTAAATAAACATGAAGTTTTAGAAATAGTAGATAGTCCTAAAAACTTAAAATTGATAAAATGCATATGGATTTATTCTTTAAGAAAATATGCTAATAATCAAATGAAGTACAAAGTGAAACCTATAACAGCTGAGCTTCATCAAATAAACAATAGTTTCTGCATAGTCATATTTACAGGTTGGATTATAATTTTAATTAATTTTTGGCTAAATTAAATTTGATTTTTAAGTATATTAATTTAAAAATTGCATAATTATATTGTGATTTGGTAGAAACTTTATATACTATATCACCACTACCTAATCACGAAAAATTACCAGCCGTTAATAAAGCTTGTAAGCTGAAAAAAGGATATTTATAGTTTACCACAATCAGGCAGAAACTGGTATATGAAAATAAAATCGGAGCATTAAAATATTGAATTGATTCATCTGACTCCTAATATTTGTGTATTGAAGAAAACTGAGATTGATAACATTTTCATGTTGTGAATGTATATGATTCAGCTGTTTTTTTGTATTAATAAAAAATGCATTAAGATATTGTTTAAAAAATTATAAGTATATTTGAATACTATGAAAATAAGAACTCTAAATTTCTAGGCATGAGAATTAGAAAATGTTATAATGATATTAGTTTGTCACAAATTGACTATGTTGAGTGATTGTTGGTTAAACATAATTTATAAATTTGTAAATTTATGAAAACATCAATTGTTAAAGATGAAGATAAAAGTTTCTTTATAACAAATGAGTTGATTGACATAACTATGCATCAGGAATAAATTTGTGAACTTTTACATTTAGGCGATAGAACACGTCCTGAAATATCTTTTGTCAAAACTTATTTCTGTGAATTTAATCATAAACCAGATAAATTACTTTCTTTGCTAAAATTGTACTAATGTAGTCAAAAGGTGCAAATGGTAAAATATTATTTTAGAACAACTTTTCTGAGGCTAATTGGGGGGATGCAGAAAATTATAATTAATACCTTTCTAGTGGATTAATTTTATTATGTCATTCGTTGTTTTTACGGAAATAAAATAAATAAACAAAAAAGTGTTAGTATTTTTACTTCTGAAGCTGAGTAATTTTCTATTTCTGACAGTTTTAAAGATATTATTTGAACTGTAAATTTATAATTTGATTCAAAATGTAAACAATTTCTAACTGTCGTAATAACCTTAAACTCAGATAACCAAGCAGCAATAAAGTTGAATAAATGTACTATGTCATTAAATAAACAAAGTTTTAAAATAAAGAGAGGCAACCAAAGTTTTTACATTTTAAACATTTACTATTGCATAATGTTATTACGTTAGAGTATGTTTAAATGGAAAATATTATTTGACATTTTCTGACAAAAGCTCTTAATGTAGCTGCTGGATAGAACCTAAGATATTGGTATATCCCGCATAACATATTTTCGTTCCCACGTTAAAATAATCAAAACAACGGCAACGATATGGGTGGCCGTGTTTACGAGGGCAGAAAGCAGACAGGCGCCGAAATTGACAGTTCAGCAATGCTGAACAAACAGGGATTTATGACAGACAATCTAGAGGGGTCATAAAATGTGCTAAGATATACATTGAACCGGCGATTCCGGGAAAACAAGGAGAGGAGTGGTACATAGGAGTCTCTAAGAGGCGGAATATGGCTGGAGCGAATGAGAAACATCGTGATGATCAGATATACGCGGCGACCAGTAAAAGTGATTCGAGAGAGCAGGAAAATGGACCGCCAACATCAACATTGGATAAAAAATCAACGAAAACTTCGCTAGAACAAAAAAAATCACTGCCATCAAAAAAATCCTTAAGAGGAGGACATCCTTTTCAGCAGCTTGCTACCAACATGAAAGTTGGCTTTTCTATATAGGCTGCAGTGCTAGGTAGGCAACAGCCTACAATTATAATTAAGTCATTCACACCTTTTTTTAATATGTGCCCATGGAAGCAAGAACTACTGGTGAACTACTCTATGACTGCTATTCTCTTGAGAAGTACAGGTAGATATTACTCACCCAGTTACTGTGTAAATATTTTTAAATTAATTAATTAATGTTAAGGAGATTATGTTTCTCTAGCCATCCCCAGGATCAAGGATGTATATAAATGTTAAATTATTATTACCAACTTATTAATCACATACTTAAATTTAAATAATCAATAAGAACTTAATAACTTAACTGGTTAATATATTGTATTGTTAAAATGAAGTCTCATGAATATAATGTGTATCACCTTTTTGTATAATTATTTTACTCTTTATTTTTTATGTTTTATATCTATCTTCTGTAAATAAACCTTTTTATTTTAACCTTAATTTAGACTCCAGCATTTATTTAGTTTACAGTGTGATGTTTAATCTAGAGTAATATATATGTTGGTTTAAACTACTACTTTCAGTAAGATTTAACAGCGGGCTTGAGGGGTCAACCTTAAGGATAAGTTTCTTCAAAAATAACACAACGCCGTACACCTTTTTATTTAAATAAAAAAAAAGCTATCCCAGGTTGCACGATCACAATTTCCCCTCAAATTGCCGCTAAGATAATTGGTGTGTCTCTGACAAGAGGAGTTAATTATTATGGGTTTGAGTAACGCCCTGCAAGTTTTATATATATGTTTAAAATCTCTCCAACAGTAGCAAAAATGGTATATTCCTTGAAGAATATTTCATTAATTTCTTAATTTAATAAGTGCAATTTTAACTGCAATTTTGTGCGTAATTTTATATGTCATTTTGTATAGTTGTGTTTTTAAAATTATTTAAAGAAAAAAATTATATCGCTCGAAAAAGCGGTGCGGTGAATTTAGAACGAATGCTCAATTTTTATGCTCTCGCATAAACAGATTTTGAGACTACGCACTGCCCACTTTTGCTAGAACTGTCAGCCTGCGAGCTTAATTTAAAGAGATGAAAACGCTTTGTCCGGCACTAAATGGTAAATCGACTTGTGTGAAATTTAATTAATACTGCATATTAGTTAAATGTTTTCTGCTCGTTCGTTAAGGCTGCTCATCAGTAAACTTCCCGATTCCCCTCGCTAATGTTATTCGTATGGGCGTAGGATGCATTCGTATTTTTAAAATATCTCCCGAGACAATTAATATTTTTAACATCTGTTTTCTTTGTATTGTTTTTAAAGAATGTCTCTTGTTTTCTTAGATGTCAATTTTTTTCTAAAATATATACTTAATTTTATATGAAATGTTAAAATCGTATTCAGTTTCGCTAAGATTTTAACACATAAAAATATAAATTAAGCACATAGTTTCGAAATATTTTGGTAACTAAGAAAAAAAAGAAACATTCTTTAAGAACAGTGCACAGGAAACAGAAGTTAAAAATATTAAATTCCCGAGGAGATATTTTAAAAATACGAATGCATCCTACGCCCATTGGATTAACATTAGCGAGGGGAATCGGAAAGTTTACTGACGAGCAGCCTTAAAAGTATTTGTTTAGAGATACAGGAGAATGAGTTACTAAAGAGAAACAACATACATTAATATTATTATCATTATCATTATTATTATTGTTGCATTTTCTATTTAGTTTAAACATAATAACATTCGAAAATTATTAATGAAAACTATCTTTTTTTAATATAGTGATTGGTACCTTAAATTAAAAATTGTAGCCTGGATGCTGTTATTAAAACTACACTTAAATAGTCCAATTAATGGTCAAAAAGACTTATTTAACTTTACAGCTCAACTTGATGTTTACGCAAATAAAAACAATAATAAGAAGTAGTTTTTAGTCTTAATGTTTTACCAAAGCATACTCTTGTAGCGATGAAAACTTCAGTATTTACCATGTCGCCTCGCATTATCTGACAATCAGATAGCTTCAAGACAAAAGAAAGCATCATTTACACTTATAAATGTTAGTAAACTTTATATAATAATGTGAAAATTTCTTTATTTTTTTCTAATTTGTAGTTAAAGAAATTGCATTATTATGTTTTGTTAACAGTATAATAAGTTAGAAAGTTTCCATATATTGTTGTAGAAAAAATTAATGTTCAAAATTTATGAGGACATGCATGACAAAAATTCAAAAGGTATTCTTAAATATAATTGATTAATACTTTAACAAAACTGGTATATTTGTTAGATATATTTAAAAATATTCAAGACACTAGAATATACAGGCGATGATGTTTTTATTTTATTTTATTTTTTATTCTTTTTCTGAATGCCATTGCATGTTAGAGTTGACTTCAAAATGCGAATTTCCGATTTCAAAATTCGAATAAAGCACAAAAGTAGCAATTGTGTATGCTAATAATAATTTAAAAAAAAAAACGCTTTATCTTTAGTTTACACAATGGATCTAGTGCTTTGGTGGTTGACAAAAGACAAGACTAAAAACTGACAGCACCAAAGAAATGGGCCGTCCATGATCAATTGTTAAATTATTTCACAAAGTGGTGCAACCGCGGAATTGAGACGTAATAAACATAACAATCAAATTAGGTCGAAGGATACTCCTAATCAATCAGACATTATTAAATGGCGGTAACTGTTACAATTTGTTAAAGCACGGGGTGGGGTGTCTTCCTCTGTTATCAACACCACTTGTTTTTCTTAATAAGGTCGTCAAAATAAAAGATCAAACGTATCGTTAAAACATACTGGAGATTTTTTTTAATTCTTTGATCCAACGAGTACATGAGAAATGAAAAATATCCCTGACGGCTCGGCCTACAGGCACAGGTAGATTTCAAAGACGCAGACCGTGGGGCGCCTGTTTGTCGGGAATTTCGGAAGAAATGACCTTTTTGCGATGATGCGGCAGTTGAAACCGCCTACTTTGAAACCCAACTTGTTTGCAGGCGGAGCCAGCAGGATTTATTTTATTATTATTTATTTTATTTTTTTTGCTATAAGAGTTGGTCCTATAAAAAACTTGTCAGTATAAAAGTTTTAGATAAAATTAAGAGGATTTATAATAAATTTAAGCGGATTTGAAATCTTGGGAATTGACGAAGTTATGAATTTTTTTCTTCTAACCCCCCCCCTCCCCCCCTTTAAGGCAATTTTTAATTATATCAAATATCTGTCATACATAAATTTTCGGCCCTTCTCCTAGAAGTAATAATAACTTCAAACGGATTCGATACGTATCATAATTAAGAAATTATGGGGGGTTTTCTGTATTCACAAAAAGCCCCCCATGCCCCCCTTGGTTCGATTTTGCCCATTAACGAACTTGACCGAGATATTATGCCTCTTGATTTTGTGTATCAGTTTCGAAAAGATGCGGGAGTTGGAACCGCCTACTTCGAAAATAACTTGTTTGCAGGCGGAGCCGGCCGGGATTTTTTTGTTTTTATTTTTTTATTGCTATAACGGTTGGTCTTATCAAAAACTTCTCAATATAAAAGTTTTAGATAATATTAAGAGGATTAATAATAAATTTACGCGGATTTGATATCTTGTGAATTGACGAAGCTATTATTTTTTTTCTTCTAAATCCCCCCTTTCCTCCCCACCTTGGAACCATTTTGAATTGTATCAAAAATCTGTCATGCATAAATTTTCGGCCCTTCTCCTAGAAGTAATAATAACTTCAAACGGATTCGATACGTATAATAATTAAGAAATTATGGGGGTTTTCTGGTTTCACAAAAAGCCCCCCCCCCCTTTTCCCCCTTCTTCTTGGTTCGATTTTGCCCATTAACGAACTTGACCGAGATTTTATGTCCCTTGATTTTGTGTATCAGTTTGGAAGAGATTTATGCAGAATTTTTCCAGTTATCGTGGTCATAAAAAAGTGACATAGATAGATAGATAGATAGATAGATATAAAGTTTTGAACTGGGGGTGGTTTTGGGTTCTGGGAGTCATGGTCGGCGTAAATCTGCAAAAATTTTTCAAAATTTCCAACTTAGGTGAGAATGTAATAGGTAGTATTTCTTACGAAATCTACCTAAAATGGACTTTGCTGAAAGATTTTACTGCAGCACGCGAAACATGAAGTGGACAGGAATTGTGAAATTACATCTGACAGAGTTTTCAAAATACCAAAAATGGACCTTGATATCTCTAGATCGCAACAAGATAGGCATTTCTGCATGATCATCTTTTAGAAAACAGGTCAATCTAACGTCACTGACATTTGAAATCACTGAAAAAATCTCTTCCAGAGAAATAGCCGAAAAGTTTAACAGATAAGTTGCAGCCCATTAACAACCATTTTATGAAAAGATTTCGCTTCTACTTAAGAGCAAAAGACGGTCACTTTAAAATGTTTTAATTTTTATGTAAGTCATAGATTTATACCTTTGTCTATTACTAATATTTAGATATTTTGGTTATTAAAATAAATAAAATTAAACTGTTTGTCGGAGTTATATTTAAAAATGTTTTATGATTATGGTAATTTTTTTTCTTATATATATTTTAAAAAGTATGTATGCTTAAAAATTTTTAGGCACTAAGGAAGTGCTTTTAAATTTAAATTTCAACCTGTAGATGTACAAAATCTTACGTATAAACAATTTTTTATATGATTTTAAAATCCATCATTCAAAATTGACAAAAGAATTGTTTTCTATTTAAAACCAAATAATACTAACTTCCAGTAAGATAAGATTAATGCTGTTAACTCGTAAATAATAATAATTTATTGTTGCTATATAATATATTTATGCTACAGCATAATTGTCTTATCATTGAAAGTTTCATAAGCAATTTGCGTTATGTTCCTTAAAACTAATTTCGAGAGCAAATAAAGCCACTTAATGGTTGTTTTTTTTTATACTATGATTTATTGTAATGACGCCAGCGTATACCAAATATAGCTTAAATTCCTATTAAACGATAAACATAATTGAACCAGAAGCGTAAATATTATATGAATCCAAAGGAATATAATCTTTTCGACTTTATTTTTTTAAAAGTACTTCAACAAATTTTCTTTCATAAGAAGCCTGTATTTTATAAAATAAAAAGATTAATCTAAATATAAAACACAGTTTCTTTTCTGTTTTAAGGAATATGTGTTGATGATGTAAAGTAAATATTTATATATTGTGCAAGACCGCTTTGAGGGAAAATGTAGAGCCTTTGTTCGATTTATTAGTTGTGAGATCGGGTTAAAAATAAATTTTTAAACTATAATAAACATTTTAAAGTTAACTCTTCACTTAAGGTAATAATAATAATTATAAAAAAACGTATAATAATGAATTCGTGATTAAAGTGTAATTTCAATTTCTTTTTGAAGTACTTAAGCATTCAAATTTGTAAGGTGTTATGGAAATATTTTTACATTCATATTTTTGCTTGAGGTTCTATTCAAACAAAATCGTACATCTTTTTATAATAAATCTCTCATAATTGGTATAAGAAATACTTTCTGTTTCAAAATATTGCAATGGTCAAAACGTCTAATAATTGTAACAGATTTAAAATTCGACTATGATAACATTAATGTCATTAACTGGTTAATAATTATAATTTAAGTATTACTATGTAATAAATTTGTGCCATTTATATAATTTTCCTATTAATGAAAGTATCATAAGCAATTTACGTTATGTTCCATAAAACAAAATGTCAAGAGTGAATATACCCACTGAATGTTTGATTTTTTTTAATAATCTGATTTATTGTAGCGACATCAACCTCTAAAATATAATTTACACTTTTACTAAACATATCAAAAGCAGTGATGTGATTATTACTTGCATACAAAAAAGTGTAATATTTTTATTACTATTTTTGTGGTATTATAATTAATTTCCTCTCATGAAGTATAGAAGCATTTATTTTATACTAGCTGACCCACACGGCGTTTCAGGGTTCCATGTAATAACCTTAAGTCTCTTAAGAAACGAAACTCTTGCCAGGATCCCTGCTGCCTTCGGTATCGTATATCGGGCGCGCTCGTCCACTCTGGAAATCTCTTAGTTCCACCTTACACCGCCAGGGGACGCATTCTGTTGTAAACAAACTCCTTTCCAAATGGACCTCTGGCACAGCTCCTAGCTGCCTACGGGATAGTATAGAAAGCCTGTTGCGCACACGCTGCAGAATATTTTAGTTCCTCCGCCAGGGAGCGCATTCTGATCTAAACAAACCACTTTCCAAACGAAACTTCGCCACGTGTCCACGCTGCTTCCGACCCGGGATAGCAGGCGTGCACTGCAAAATCCTTTAGTTCCACCGTCTATAGTTACGGTCCACGCGTTGTCTACTAATAGCGGGCACAATATGTTCTATACGATCATCCAACACGGTCTTCGCTGCCTGCAGCACCGTATAGCAGGCCTACTGCACGCGCGCTGCAAAAGCTCTACTAAAATATGTAAGAGAATCAAAATATAAGTTGAATGAGCCAAACTCCGCTGTGAGCGGGCCTATAATGCCCGAAATATGAATACGTCTCCAGGCGGTAGAAGATGGAACTAAAATCTATAAGACAATTAAAAACCAAGCTGAATGAGCCAAACTCAATTGTAATCGTGATCATAGAACCCGAGATAAGAATGCACCCCCTGATTGCGAAAGCTGGAAGACAATCGAAAACCAAGTTGAATGAGCCAAACCCCTTTGCAATCGAGCCCATAGAACTCGAAGATAGATTTCGAAATAGAACATTATTTTGCATATATATACCCATTTTCAAATACCTACATGAAATAGTCTTAAAATTTTGAATATACCTTAAAATTTGTGAGTACAGTTTTTAATTATTTCCTACTTTTTCCATTTTTTAAAATCATATCCGAATGTATAGACGGACCTCATAAGCGGCGAAAGTGAATTCAATACGACCCAGTAAATATCTGCAGCTGTGCTAATGAAATAAATGAAAACATTTTTCATTTTCATTAACGAGTTTGTAATTAATATCTCAGCAAATTATGAACTATTTAAAAAAATTGGATTTCGGAATCAGAATTTTTTTATGTATATATATATGCCAATATGCCTATATCAAATCGATAAACGTAACGTTTATTTTAATTTGAAAGTGTCCAAAAAATTGTAACTCATTTATTAAACTGTCAACCAATTTTCTTTCCTGTAACCTCTTTTGCCTTTGGGCCAATTCGATTTGCGTCAGGTCAGTTTTTGACCGAAATAATGAAAAGTTACCGTCCGATTTTTCCAAAATTTTAATTTTTTAATAAAAAAAAATGAAATACGTATGTGCTGTGAATTTCGGATCGATACTTTCTGTAATTTTTGTAATATTTGAGGATAAGTGAAAATGAGAAAATTTCACTGTCTACAATTATAAAAGATTTTGTGGTTTTGATATTCCTTTAGCGCAATTTTTTGATAAAAAATCGCATTTTCGATATGTTTAATGCGGTTTTTATTAATTTCTAGGCTAATTATCAAAATATTAAAAACCTGAGCATGAGAGTGCATTAAGACATGCTTTGGACTATTCTCACTCAAATTTTCAGACATCTACATGAGGTAGATTTCTATAGACATTGCGCGCACACAGACAGATATACAAACAACTTTTTTTATTATTATAGATAATGAAAATATTAGCTCAAATATCCTGTGTTTCTAGATTTAAATATTATTTTCTCACGGAATAATTTAAACAAATTATTCATAATACGATATATTTATTTTTATTTTTAGAATTACATTAACACATGCAAAACTTAAAACGTTTTTGAGGTGTTTCTGAATTAAAACTTTGGGAATCTTGTAAATTCGGCTTAGACCAAACTTTGCATCTTTTAAAAATCATAATTCAGAGTGATATAAAAACTTTTTTGTGACTGAAATATAATATTTTATTGTCTGAAAATTTTAACAGATTTAACAAATTAAAAATCTTATTGAATTATTCTCTCTAAATAATTTTAACTTACCTGCAGTTGTACGTCAAATTTATTCCAAAATATTCTTTTCCTATCATTGAAAGTATCGAAGCAATTTACAATATGTTCTATAAAGCTAATTCCTAGGGTGAATAAAGCCGCTTAATATATATATATATATATATATATATATTAATGCGATAATTTATAGCAACAGATCTAAATCTAAAATATATAAATAAAATCTTATTAAAAATAGTTATGAGTATGGATATATTTTTATTCCAAAGGAATATAATCTTTTCAACATTGTTTATTTTTGAATAATAACCAGCGAATTTTTATTCTGGTTTTTCTTAGCGGAAGCCGCCAGTGTGAAAAATGCCCCACGCCGGGAATCGAACCCGGGTCCTCAGAATAGCGCTCTAAGGCTCTACCACTGAGCTACAAGGAACGACACCCCAACTTCGACATCTCTCACTTTTATATATGTCGGACAGGCTACAATCGCAGCACAAGATGGAAATGTCATCATGAGCGCGCATATTTCTGCGGCAAACATGAGACGATAAACAAAGGCCAGCATACAACAACACACAGTTAATTTTTAATTAAATTTCAGCAGTAAATTACGCCTGTCATCCTTGAATAATAACCAGTGAATTTTTATCATGTTTTCCTGTTGGTTTGCGCTTAGAAAAAGCAGGATAAAAATTCATTGATTATTATTCAAGGATTACAGGCTTAATTTACTGCTGAAATTTAATTAAAAATTAACTATTGTTTATTTTTTCAGGTATTTTAATAATATTCCTCTCATGAAATAGAGAAGGTTTTTTTTCCCCTTAAAATGAAAGATTGGCATAAATGTTAAACACAACCAGACTTCTGTTTTTAAAAAATATGCAATTAGAAAGGTAAAATTAATTTTTTCAGGTGTTTCATACAATAGTGCTCTCTTGAAATATATCAGTGTTTATTCTTAAAAATGAAATGATTGGAATAAATATTGAACACAGTTTATTTCTTCGGTTTTATGAAATAAGATAAAATTGATTTTCTTCAAATATTTTCCATAATATTTCTTTCATGAAATATTGAATTTCCTATTTTTAAAAATGAAGACATTAGCATAAATATGAAATGCAACATGTCTTGAAATTTTAGAAAAATGCGATACTGGAATAATGTAAATACTATTATGAAATTGTTGTTTATGTAAAACCTCAACTTTTCGTAGCAAATGTAGAACATTTGTTTGCCATTTTACTTGTCAGAAGTGATAAAAGTAAATTTTAAACTATAATTAAAATATCTTTTCTCATTAAGATTCTTGCATGTGTGTCCCTCTTTCAAGATTATCAAAAGAAAATAAAACTGTTTTATATATAAAAAACATTTCACTGTTCAAAACGTCCCATTCACGTAAATATACCTCCAAACTAAGATAAAAATTAATGTGATTAATATGAAAATAATTATATCATAATTGTTTCTATATAAATTTATGCCACAACATAATTTTTCTGTCATTGAAAGCATCATAAGCAATTTATGTTACGTTCCAGAAAACTAAATACGAGGTAAAATAAGACATTTAATATTTACTTTTTTATATTATTATATATTTTAATGACGCTAATGTCTAAAAAAATAATGTACTTTCTCATAAAACATAATTATGGGAGAAGCATGGATATTCTTTGAATCCGAAGGAATATAATATTTTCAATATTATTTTATTTTCCAGGTATTTCAATAAATTATCTCTCTTGAAATACTGAAATGTTTATCTTATACTATGAAAAATATAGCATAAATATTAAACACAGTGCATCTTTAGATTTTGAAACATGTAGTGGTGAATTATTTATTTACTGTGTTAAAACACATGCTTTCGTGCAGAATATAGAAGCTTTCTTTGCTTTATTTGTTCTCAGAAAAGGCTAAAAAATGTAAACTATAGTAAAGATTTGTAAGTCGTTTTATTAAAATTTGTCAAAATATAATATCCATTTAAAATAAAATTAACATAGCTGTCAACCTTCCAGTTTCTTTTAAATCAAATAAGTCTAAAAAAATATTTAACAAAATATGTCTTAATATAATAAAATCACTTTTTAACTTTAAAATTAAAGTGTAATTACTCCTTAAAGTGATAAAAACATAACACAACAGGCTTAAAAATACCTTTGCAATAAAATAATAATTTTCACGTTTTACAGTTTGACCAATTTAAGCACCTGCTTACATTAGACATGTGATATCGTGATTTGTGTTTATCATTTTCAAAAACTTTGCGAAAGTAATTAATTTATCATTTTGATCTTGAAGAAGTCGCCGTTAGAGCGCATGAGACGTATGTCATCTATACCTTAAAAGGTATTTTTAAGCCTTTTGTGTTATGTTTTTATCACTTTAAGCAGTAATTACACTTTAATTTAAAATATGTCTTGTTTGTACGTTATTTACGTTCATTTATTAAAAAGCAATTCTGGTACAAAAAATGTTTATTTGACCGGAAAGATGTCAGCTATACTAATGTTATTAACAGGTAACTAATTGTAACTTAACTGTATCTTAATGGTACAATTTATGCACAACTTAATTGTCTTATCATTGAAAGTGTCGTAAGCAATTTATGTTATCTTCCATAAAACTAATTCCGATTGCGAATAAAGCCCTTTAATGTTTCCTTTTGCCATATAATAATTTATTGTAACTGTACCAAAGTTTAATATATATATATATATATATCAATATATAAGTTAAAATCTTATTAAACCTAATTTTAGCACAATATAACTTAATCCAAAGGAATATAAAATCTTCATCATCATTCCTTTTTTTCAGGTATTTAAAAAATGTCCTTTCCTGAAACGTAGAACTGTTTATTTTATAAAATAGCAAGATTATCATAAAAATTTAAATATAGTGCAACAACAACAAAACCCCTGATGGCTCGGCCTACAGGCACTGTTAGATTTCGAAGACTCAGACCGTGGGATGCCAGTTTATTGGGAATTGCAGAAGAAGGACCTTTTTGTCATGATGCGGCAGTTTGGACCGCCCAGTTAAAAATCTACCTATGTCTGTAGGCGAAGACATTAAAATTTATTTATTTATTTATTTATTTATTTACTTATTTTGCTGTAAGAGTTGTTCCATTAAAAAACTTGTCAATATAAAAGTTATAGATAAAATTTAGAAGATTTATAATAAATGAAAGCGGACTTGATGTCTTGTGAATTGACAAAGCTATGATTTTTTAATTCTTGAACCCCTATTCTCCCCCCCTAGTGGCCATTTTTAATGACACCAAACATCTGTCATACTTAAATTTTTGGCACTTTTTCTAGAAGCAATAATAACTTTAAACTGATTCCATATGAATCATAATTAAGATGTTATGGATTTTGTTCAATTCCCCCGCCGCCAATTTCCCCCTTGGTCCGATTTTGCCCATTAAGGAACATGTCCGAGATTTTATGCCCCTAGATTTTATGTATAAGTTTGGAAGAGATTTGTGCAGAATTGTGGAAGCTATCGTGTCCATAAAAAAGTGATATACATAGATATATAAATAGATAGATAGATAGACAGATAAAGTTTTGAACTGGGGGTGGTTTGGGGTTTTAAGAGTCATGATCGGAGTAGATATGTAAAAATTCTTTAGAAATTCCAACGTACCGGAGAATATAATAGGTAGTATTTCTTATGAATTCTACCTAAAATTGGCGCCTGGCTTTCAACCAAGTGGTTAAATTTTCATTTCCTCTGTTAAGTCATCAAACAAATTTCATAAACAATCATTCCGCATATTAGTTGCATAAATTAAGCATTTTGCTACGTAGATAGTGTTCAGTCTGTAAATTTAACCAGCATATTTTCTAAAGTTTGCAGCAGTTGTTAAGAGAACAATAGTCTTTTGGTTTAAAAATTTATATTGAAGTATGACTTAAGATTTTTAGTTGGTACTTCATTTTAAATTGAGCGACTCATTTTTAAATTCTCGTATAATATGAATATTAGATACTTTAACCCATAAATGCTGAAGTTTATTTTAATTAGCTTAATAACATCACATTCGTAAATAAAACAGTTTCGAAAAGTAGGAAAATTAAAATTATATTTACACAAAACTGAAAAAAAAAAAATTCACAAATTCTTCAGTAATTATTGTTTTTTGTGAAATTTTTTTTTTTTTTTTTTTTTTTTTTTTTTTTGCAAATTATACTAAATTTACTTTTTTTTAATATGAAATCTCTTCATTAATTAAATGTTAAAAGATTCATTTACGTTGACATAGGTAGCATTTTTTGGCAAGCTTTCATTTCGCGGTAGTTTTAAAGGTGCTACATCTGATCAATATCTAATATGTTGAATAATGTATGTTTCAGAAACGTGCATCTTGTATATACATAAAAATCAATGTTTGAGAGTATGCAACCACAAGACGATTCAAAAGTTCAAAGGAAAACATGATAAAAAGGGTCTATTGAACCCTAGTCAAGAAGATCTATTTTAGCACAGAAAGCATATGATATATACGTATCTTTTTCAAATGTTTTTATTACAATGAGTTCAGCATGCACAAAAAATAAACAATAAAAAAAATTAAAATAAAGAAAACAGTTTCAGTAATGAAAATTATCAATACAAAATAAAAATACTCATTTCGATAATTTCTAGAAGTAAAACAGTTTCAATAATGAAAATTATCAATACAAAATAAAAATACTCATTTCGATAATTTCTAGAAGTAAAACAGTTTCAATAATGAAAATTATCAATACAAAATAAAAATACTCATTTCGATAATTTCTAGAAGTAAAACAGTTTCAATAATGAAAATTATCAATACAAAATAAAAATACTCATTTCGATAATTTCTAGAAGTAAAACAGTTTCAATAATGAAAATTATCAGTACAAAATAAAAATACTCATTTCGATAATTTCTAGAAGTAAAACAGTTTCAGTAATGAAAATTATCAATACAAAATAAAAATACTCATTTCGATAATTTCTAGAAATAAAACAGTTTCAGTAATGAAAATTATCAATGCAAAATAAAAATACTCATTTCGATAATTTCTAGAAGTAAAAAAGTTTTATATGTAAACTATCTACATCTTTCGGCTTCAGCGAAGTCTTCTTGAAGTCAAATGGGAATTTTCTACAATTGCACGATCTATAATGTAATGACTTGAAACGAATTATTCAAGTTTTTCCTGTTCCCTCTCAGATTACTGACATTATTTCATTTTATTATTATTTTAATATTTATTTTTATACTCGTAACCAATATGTAACTGAACTTCAATTACCGTTTTATGGTTTACCTGTTTTCGTGGTTTCTACATAACACCTTTTAGCAATTAATGAAGTATATTATATTTAGGGGTTCAGATTTAATCTACATTTTATAATAATCAGTTTATATAATTTACATATATCAATACTTTTCAGATCATTTCTCTAAATAATGGCTGCATTTTTTTCTTCTACAAAAGAAAAAAAAAAAACAACAAATTTTTGTTTGATTTACAGGGAAGATAACTATCTGCGTAGCAAGTGTATTTAATTTATGCAATCAAAATGCGTAATAATTTCTTATGAAACTGCTTTAATCACCTAACAGCAGAAATGGAAATTTAACAGCTTGAATGCATGCCAAGATTTTACCATCTTTTTTTTTTATTATTATTATTGTTACAGATACTTTTATTACATACTTCATGTTATATATTTCCTTGTTCTTGAAATCCATCACAGGATAATGCGTGAGAATTATTTAGGTTAATATTTTTTTTTATTATAAAGAAATATTTTTTAAGATATTTTGATTACAAATATATTTATACTAGCTGACCCGACCGGCGTTGCCCGGGCAGACTGTCATTGAAAAATATAACAATGGAGTGGACTTCATAAAAAAAGACTGAATAATATTTATTTATACTAAAAGCTTGTAAAAAAATTAAATAAGAGATAAAATTTCAAAAGTATAACAGTTACGTTTAAAAAAGGAAACGGTCAGGAAAAAATATTACACTTACTTTTCTCTTTTTACTAAAAATCCCTTTTTGAAAATCATTACTTTGTTTACATTTTAAATTTCATATTGCTAATTGTATTTTTTAAATTATAAATATTAAATGCTTAAAAAAATCAATATTTTAAATGAAAATGTAGCGATGGCAGCACCAACCAATAAGATGCGTTTCATTCGGGCATTGTCATTAAACAATTAACAAATAATCGCGATTTCTGTGCCACGTACGATAGCGTAATATATATATAGATTTTGGTTTTTATTACATTTTTATTAATTTGCTTTAGCTTAATGTAAGTGGGTCTAAAAAAGAAAAAAAGAATTTTTAATTTTTTTTTTCCTTCAAGTTAAAAAAAAAAAAAAGAGAGAGAGAGAGAGAGAGAGAGAGAGAGAGAGAAATTTATACATTTTAATGTTAGTTAGTTTATTTTAACAACCAAAGACTATAACTGACCATCTCTAGAAATAATTTTTCTGAACTTTCCTTATGTACATTTGGTGTGTCAATAAAATTTTAAAACTATAATTAGTTTTTTCGGATTTGCGTTATATAATAATAATTATTTATTTTAAACCTTTAAAGTTATTAAATTCAGTTGAATTGAAACACATATCTTATAATCAACAATGAAAGCTCTAAAACAGGGATCATTAATCGAGCTCTCACGGCTCACTTTAAATGACTGACACTTATTTATTTTTGTGCCGGCAAAACCTTTAAAAATTTATTTGTAAAAAAAAAAAAAAAAATGCACATGATGTTCTGGATTTAGGACACTGAAGCATATTTTACAGAATAAAACTTATGAATATATTTCAATTATTATTACTCTACACCCAGAAAAAGGAATTGATTAAAACTACAAAACATGTTTTGTTGAGTACATTTTAGTTGTTTTAGCAAAATTCAAGTAAAATTGAACCATTTTACTTGAATTAACAAAACATTTTTTGCTAACAATACAAAAAATTCCATTTTTTTTTTTTTTTTTTTTTTTTTTATTGATTCAAACAAAATTTCCATTGACCTAAATTTAAACAAAAAGTTTTGTTGGGTCAACCAAATTTTTGTTGATTCAACAAAACTTTTTTCTGGGTGTAATGTTTCGGATACACCTTCACATATAAAATATATGTAAGATTTGAGTCAAAATTTCCTTTATTTCAAAAAACTGCACATAAGAAAATATATACATGTTAGATGTAAATAAAATATAACTATCTACGCAGCACAATGTTTAATTAATGCAACCAAAATGCGGAATATTTACTTAGGAAACTTTTTTAATGACCTAACAACAGAAATGGAAATGTAACAACTTGTATCAATGCGAAAAACCGTTTTTAATTACTTCAGAAACGACTATTACATTCTTCTGGTTTTACATCTTCATGTTCCTTTTTTTTTTCTTCTACGTCGGGGAGGAATCCAAGGACCATAGTTCCCCTCGAGCGGCCCAGTAGAGTTCAGCTTTATTAAAAAAAATCAGCGACTAAGAAGTGCTTGTCATTCAAACGAGAACAGGTCAGAAGGTGGTTAAAATAAATAAAGTCTCCTGTGGAACAGAGGGGACAGTCTGAAGATGAAACAACACCGATGGGGTGCAGGTGTCCATATAAAAAGTCATGGGATGTCATGATTCTAAAATTTGCAACAGCAATGCGTCTTGGAAGATCTTGAGGAATAGGATGAGTTAACAAGTCATTCCATTTCTTTTCTGTGGCTTGCAGTTTGTGCATGCGTCTTGGTAGATAGTGAGGAACAGGATGAGTTAACAAGTCATTCCATTTCTTTTCTGTAGCTTGCAGTTTGTGCATGCGTCTTGGTAGATCGTGAGGAACAGGATGAGTTAACAAGTCATTCCATTTCTTTTCTGTGGCTTGCAGTTTGTGCATGCGTCTTGGAAGATCGTGAGGAACAGGATGAGTTAACTAGTCATTCCATTTCTTTTCTGTGGCTTGCTGTTTGTGTAGATTGTCCACTCTCTCCTTGATTCTGTTTTTTATTACTCCACAAGCTCGTTGGTATGGGTAATTGTATGTGGGTTGTTGCAATCTGCAAGCCTGTTTAGCAAGATGATCAGCTCGTTCATTTCCTGTCATTTCACAATGGCTAGGTATCCATTGGTAAGTAACTTTCCAATCAGCATTCAGAATACTGCTGGCCAAAGCACGTGTATTGGAAAGGCGAGCAGAGCTATCATCCTGGTAGATCTTCATGTTCCTGAGAACTATTAAAGGATAATATAATAAAAATGTGAGTGAATAAAAACGGTTATTATTATTTTTTTCTTACGAAAGAATGTTTTTATTTAATGCTTTTTTAAAAAGATATTTTGATTGAAGTTTTAAATTTGCTTTAGATTGATAAAAAAGTCGCTAAAAAATGTTGGAGAATTGTTTTTGTTGTTGTTATTTGACTAGAGTAATAAACTTTTCATAACATTCTTTTTCCTTTAATATTGGAATGTTTTAACACTGGAACAAAAATTAAAAAACAAAAAGCCCTATTTAAGAAATGTCTTTCTCCATATTAATACCTATGTTCAATTCTAATAAAATTTTTAAATCAGTCATAAATTTAGTGGTATATATATGGGAGATTGGGGGCTAATGCACCTGTTCTATATTTCATACTGTAAAATGTGTATTGTAATAAAATACAAGGTTTTTTTAATGTACGATTACATTAAATGGTTTTTTATTAATAAATAAAAAATGTTAGCCATAACTTAATTATAGATAGAGAAACAGACGTAAATTGGGAAATGAAACTTTCTCCCTTTAAACGCTAATTATGGACTTGTAATGGGACTTGCCATGGGTTTATTGGGGTACATTAAATATATATAAATGTTTACTAAATATGCAAATTTAAGACTTATATCAGAACTATTATAAATTCAATGACCAAAATCATACTTTAAAATTTAAAATTTATTTCTAATTTTGCAAAACTTACTAAAGGAAAATTGATTGAGGTTTTTGTTGTCCATGTCAAGGTAATAAACTTTGGAGGTCCATAAACGGAAATGTCTCATAAATCACCCTACTATTTTGAACTGCATTTCAGCTTATTGTAAATAAAACATTTATTACTGATGCGTAAGATTCGAAATAAATAGCATGGATTAAAAACTTTATAATCATATGTAATGGTTTTCAAAATAGAGTTAATTCTTAATGTAAACAAATATTTATTAAACATAAAAAAGAAAATCCCTCACAGTTAGGCTTAAGAAAGTGTTGCCTCTAAATTTGCAAACTCCGAATAAAAAAAAAAAATTCTGGTCATGCGCTTGTGTAATACTGGTACTTCTATCTATTGATAAAAACCTGAAGATTTAACTGATTTTTTTAATTGTAAAATTTTCTTGTTCCTTCAGCTCCATGTCGCATTAGCCTTTAGTCTTCCCTATACCAGAAGAAAATGGCTAGAAAATTCGGTGATGCTGGAGTCACAAAGAGACAATCATTTCAGATTCATAGTGTGACTAAAAAATAATGCCACCTTTTGGCAATGTTTGGCCATGTTCAATATGCAATGTTTTTAAAAATAGAATTAACACTTTATCAAAACAAGTATTTTTTAAACATAAAAAAATCCCTCACAGTTAGGCTTAAGAAAGTCTTGCCTCTTAATTTGCTAACACCGAATAAAAAAATACTTCTGTACATGTGCTTGTGTACTACTGATACTTCTATCTACTGATAACATCATGAAGATTTAACTGATATTTTTATTATAAAATCTTCTTATTCCTTTAGCTCCATGTCACATTAGTCTTTAGTATCCCCTATACCAGAAGAAAATGGATGAAAAATCCGCTGATGGTGGAGTCACAAAGAGAAGACGATCATCTGAGATTCATAGTGCGACGAAATAATGTCATATTTTGGTTACTGTTGTGACTATGAATATGTGTGACAAACACACTGGTGTCACATCGTCTGACTGTGAGTGTATGCATCCTTCTGTAGCAGACTCGCTACTAAGAAAAAAGCAAAACTAAGTGTAACATTTAATGGTTAAAAAACAATTGCTGTTCCTCTTTTAAGAATTTAGAAATATTTCGCTTAATAGGAATTGAAAATAATAAATTAAACTCGTCAGTTATTCTTTTTTTACATATTTTAGTTTAACTTACATTTCTGTATGTATGTGGCAGTCAAATCTTGTGACTCATTTTTCACACACGTCCTGTTGACGTAGATCTTTGAAATTTTGAATATATATGTATTCCCTAGGGCAATGAATTGGAGATTATTTTTAAAAAAATCGATCCCTAATAGGGATCAACGTAGGCCCGAAACTTACATTTTCCCTATAGAAATAACGTTACGATTGTTTATTTGAAAAAAAAATAGCCCGATTGTTGCAATATTCACCCATTTTCATCGCATTGTTGCCCGCATCATTATGACGTCAGCAATGAGCGCGGCGCACACATTTGTGCTTCATAATATAACTTGACTTTTCTGTGAATTTTAATGGAAGTATGTTTATTGTATTTATTTATTTATTTATTTATTATTATTTTTTTTACATTTCATTTATTATATTTACACACACGAAATATAAGTATTTATTTATTTTCTATCAATAACGGCTGCATACTTCGGAAAACATGCTTTTGTTTGATTTAAAGACAAAATAACTATCTACATAACAGAGTGTTTAATTTATGAAACCAAAATGAAGAGACATTACGTAAGAAACTTGTTTAACAACCTAACTGCATAAGAGAAAATTTAGCAACTTGGGTGAATGCCAAACATACTTTTTTTATTGCTGTAGATACTTTTATTACATTTTTCTTATTTTATATTTTCATGTTCTTCTTAACTATAAAATGATGATATAATGAAAGTATTCGAGAATTAATATTTTCACTCACATTTTTAATACAAAGGAATGTTTCAAATTTTTCATATGTTTGCACATATTTTGAAGGCAGAATATAATTTATTTTAATTTTTTGTACGCGGCTCTAATAAAAAAGACATTTTGTTGTTAGATTGGAGTAATAAATTAAAAATAAATGAGCTATTTATAACACTTTTTTACCGTTTGTTATTAGTATCTTGTCCCTAGAAGCAACCAACAATTCACAAATAACACACTAAAATCAGGAACTTTTCTTTTAGAACATGTTTTCAGGCGGCTTATAACAATTCTTGTTTCAGATCTTTGATTGCTTAGTCTAAGTCAGGTTTCGTTTTATTTTAACCTAATGGTTTTAAGTATATAAATATAAGCATTCTTATGTAAATGTATACTGATAAATTTAAATTTAAACTGATTTTTTAAAAAAACGCTGGATAGATATGATAAATATTAAGAAAGATCATTTTCTAGTTATGGACTTTTATTTGAAAACAAAATTGGTATTTGGTATTTATAGGAAGAAAATAAGAATATTGTACGGGAAAATATTATAAAATGTGTGTTCATTTGTGTTTAATATATTACTGTAGTAAAACATTACAAAAAAAAATATTCTTAGTTTTTTAAGCCATTTATGTTAAGTGAAAGCAAATTAAATAATTCAATAAAAAAGTCTTAAATCGTAAGAGTAATTTAAAACATTCCTTTGTAATATAAAATATTAATAACATTACTAATTCTTGCACACTTTTATTACACTGTCCTTTGATGTTTGGCAAGAACATGAATGTATAAAGCAAGAAAAATCTAATAAAAATACTGAGGCGATAAAAAAAATGGTGTTTGTTATTCATACACTGCTGTTAGCTCGCTAAAAAGTTTCATAAGCAATCATATCGCAATCTGATTGCATAAATTAAACATTATTTTACGTAGACAGTCATCTGATCTGTATAGCAATTAAGAGCATGTTGTTAAAAGCATGCAGCCAATATTGAGGGGAAAAATTAGAGTTAAGGTAACTTGGTACCAAAATAATTTATTCTCTAAATATTACCTATATTAAATGTTTTGGGATTATGTTTCAATAAAGTAAAATCATTACATATAATAAAAGCCTTAAATTTAATAATATGGTTTTTAAAAAATCGATTTTTTTCAAACTTAACAACTTTAAAATTATTTTTCTTTTTTCAAAAAACCAGGGAAATGTTGTAAAGTAGATAACTTTGAATTTTGTTTTTTCAAAACAATCAGGGAAATATTGTAAAATAGATAAATTTGAATTTTGTTTCAATGATTGAAATACAATCTAAACAAATTGAATATATGCCTTATCGCAGAACCATCCATAAAATTAAAAAGTAGAGTGTTTAAAAAAATAGACACAATAGAGCCATATCAACTATCAGATCTTTATGAAATCCTGTTCACAAAAGCAGATGGAACATTGCAATATTATATAGGAATGACATCTAGAAAGTTTAAAACTAGATTAAAAGAACATATGGCAGATTTAAAATTTGACAGAAGAACTACAGCTTTGTCAAGATTACATAGGTGTGAGACATTAAAATTTGATTTTAAGAATAGTAAAATAATTTATCTATCAAGAGTTTATTTCCTATCTATTTATTATCCATGAATCAATATAAATCTATATGCGTAACGAGAACATATGCGATGAATCAGCCTCTTTTGAATTACCTAATCTTTTATCACGTAAGCATTTAAATCTGTATTTTAATGATAATTCGTGATTTTATTATATGATTATATAATATTTCTTTTGAGTTTAAAAATATGTTTACACGTAAACATAAGAAACAGAAATGAAATTCTAAAATAATAATCAAATGATCATGTGATAAAATCAAGAAATGGGGAAATTACGTCATAGAAAATGTATTTACACTTGAATATTAAAAAAGAAAGAAAACCTTAATTATAATTAAAGTATTACACGAGAAACGCATTTAATGGTGAAAATTACGTCATATATTAAAACAATACGTTTAAAACAATTTTCTTATGGAGAATAATCATGTGACGGCACAGTTTGAATCAGATGGCGTAAAAGTAGCACGACTAGCAATTTTGTTTATATATTTTCAACATTTGATGCAGCAGAAATACAGAACAAGTAAGTGCATGCATAAAATACTTTAGATTCATTGTGTACGAATTACTATTCCATAAACACGTATTAAAAATGTGTAGGTACTTATTAATTAAAACAAACAATATACATATTAAAAATAACATGAAAAATATGCATGAAGATGCATTAAAATAGAGAAAAGAATTCGTGCATAAGCTACACCTGTTCCTGACAATATTTAAAACTCGATGTAAACATAAAACTTCGCGTAACTTTCTATACACAGTGCGTTTCAATGCCGCGGTTGTGAATGTTATTCCGAAGCAGACGAATTTTTGTAGCCTCGATCCCAAAGGAATAATATTATCCATAGCGTCGTTATAAGACTCCAAGAGGCAGCGACGTTTTATACTTAATCATTTTCTATCAGGTGATTTTCAAATGTGTAAGTGATCTTACTTTTCAATCCCCAACACAGCCATTAGCAGTCAAGACAGCCTGTGGATGAGTCCGCGGGAACCAAAAGATTCTCCACTTAAGCGGAAAAACATGGCAACCCGATTACAGATGTTCGTCGCCAGTTCTGATAATATCATTCAATCTTCTGTAACCGACCAATCTTTTTAAAACGGAGCACATAAGCATATTTTTAGAGGTTGCTGAGTGCGACCTTTGGATGGCCAGAGTATCTCGCACGGGAAAAACGCCTAATACTAGGGTTCGTACGGATCAGGGAATTTTCCAGGGGTTTCGCCAGTATTTTCTTTATAGATAAATAAATCTAGGTTAAACTCGCGAAATTTCGCCTTATTTTAAGAAGAGATTTTCTGTAATAAAATACTGGTATCAAAGAATTTCCTGGTCGCAAAATTCCAGCAGCCGTGCGAACCCTGTAATACTCGATTAAAATTTTTGGAAAACATCAATCTTACTACATCACATGGTATTTTAAAATCTTACATTGAATTATCTTTAACTGAAAATATTCATGTAAATTATAAATTTATTTTTGCATTTAAAAGTACCTGTACCATAATGGCTAGCAAAAACTATACATATTTCAAAACTTAAGTAATATGGAATGTAAAATGTGTCTTCATATTTTTCAAGAAAAAATTACGTATTATTATAGTTTATTTTTAGATGTCATCCAAGACGGTATTCGTGTAGTATTAATAAAATATTTAAAAATTCGGAATTAAGCGAAATAGTAACATGTATATCCTATTTTCAAAAGAAATAAATATGCGACGGCTATTACATAAATTATTGACAATGTTTTCGTCTAGTATTTTTTATCTTATATAAATAGACCATTCGCAAATTTACGCGCATTCAGTTTTAAACGCCTCGAAAGTAAATTTTATAGCATTGACTATAAATATCACAAAATGTGATCGATATAAGAGAAAATATTTTAAAAACGTGTTTCGAAAACTCTAAAATGTTTAAGTTCATTTTTTTTCATTTCTGTATCACGTATTCCACTCTTGTCAACTCCGACCAATTACTTCGTTTCAATAAATTATCTGTATTTTTATTGTTAATAATAATCGGAAGATTAAAAGTTAAATAGTAAAACATACATTTTTAAAAATGTATATAATTAGAGATTAAAAAAAAATAATAATATGAGAATTTTGACCATGGATATTGAATGTTACATTCTTTATTTTAATGCCTCTGATTCAGATACAAAATTAAAGAAATTCAAATGCATTTTTTTATATTAATTTATTGGAAAAGTTACAAATGTTCAAATGTACACATTTTTCGAAAATTTACAAATGTTCAAGTACCTATTTAAGTACATTTACATCCATATAACGTATCCAATTCGCAAATCCTTATCAAATAAAAGCCCTTTAAAATCTTTCATTTTTTTCTGTTTTCCAACCACGTTCTACTTTTTTTTTTTTATGGAAACAGTCGAAGAAATCTCTTTTTATGTTATAAAAATAGAAAACGTATAATTTGAGATTTGCTAGAGATGTATTTTAAAAGAAATGCTGTTTGCCTTTTGAAGGAATTCAAAAATAAACTAAATTTGTAGAGCACTCTGGCTACAGACTTTAAACTTTTGTGATAGAAACACATTTACGATGAGCAGTAAAGTTTTTCTTTTGTGAAAAACCTACGAAAGAAATGGATTTCATTGGTTCGGATATTTCTTAAGATCGGAGAAACATTTAAGGAAATTTTTGAATATTTCTCTTCTTTTTCCTGATAGGCGGAGCTGCATTTAAAGGGATACTGAATTTTGGAGAAGTTGTAGATTTCCGATCTATGTAAAATAAATAGTATTTACAACTAGGAAATAATTTTATGATCGTGAAAACTGTATTCACACGGTTATTCAAACGTCTTTTTTATCATTAAAGTTCTTACGATAAAAGAAATATTAATTGTTTACTATGACTGTTAGTCTTTGGTAATGTGTTTTCATAATGTGTGAATTTCTTCCTATATTTCCGATTTTTGTAAAAAATATTATTTTAAATAGGAGTTAATTTTCTGATTGTGAAAATTATATTCACACGTTTGTTCAAATGTTTTTTTTAATCAAAAAATTTCCTCCGAAAAAAGAAATCTTAATTAATTACTAAGACTGTTATTCTTTAGTAATGTGTAGTATTCTTTAGTAACATGTGAGTGTCTTTTAAAGGTAAGAAAAATCAGTTAACCCATTAAACGCCGCTATATGAACCGCATCCCAAAAATTATAATTTTTATATTTTTTTAGGTTTAATATACGTCTCTAATCATATGCAGTTTAAATTTTTAAGAAATCTTCATTTGGTTAGAAGATATGATATAGTCCCAAAATGGGAGACTTGGCGCCTAATGGGGATAAAATAGAAACCTCCACCATAATGTTTAGAGTTGAATGTTTAGTTTTAAAATATTTCGAAATCGAGTTATAAATCCCCAAATTTATTTGTATATGGTAAATAAAATTAATTATCAATACCTTAATTGCATATTAAATATATTCAAGCCATAAAATGAAGAACTCGTAAATGTTCTTACCTTTTTAATATCTTTTTTCTTTTACATTTTTGTATGAAACGGTATTAGGCAATTTTTGTGGAGCATTACCTTACATTTCTCGCACCACAGACGAGTATTCTTTTTACAAAGTTTACATTTTGATTGCTTTCCTGCCTGTGTGATAAAATGATTTACACCATCAAAGCGTATGTTACAGTTCACTGGTGTGTGTGGTCCAAGTTGAGGTATTGGCAACGATTGCAGTCTGTCTGATTTCATCAAACCCATCACAATGTCTCGTAAAAATGTTAACTGAGACATTTGTCCATTCATCTCACGATGGATTCTCCAAGCCGCTACCACAGCCATGTTCAGTGTGTTGGTGAAAAATGGCCACCACCATTTCTTACCCTTTATTCTGGGTCGGTAACTACTCAAAAATCGATCAAGAAGATCTACGCCGCCCATATTTTTATTGTAAGATCCAACTATTCCTGGTTGAGGCAAATCAATCTTCTTTTTAGATTTTCGGCACCAACGCTTTGCTTGCCCCATAGGCTCCATACATTCAAAATTCGATGCTAAGCATACAACTTTATTGTCTTTCCATTTTACTACACTTAAATCCTTTGTTATAATGTAGTCAAATTTCCCTCTTTCTTTTTTTACCAAAACTTTACTATCTTGTAAAGGACAGTTCTGCAGTCGGTTCTCTCTCACCGTTCCAGTTAGACGGAATTCCCTTCTTCGCATTTCTTCAAGCAATGGCAGAGAGTTGAAAAAATTGTCAACATACACTTTGTGTCTTCTACAGTTTTCTACACATTCTATTAGATCCAAGACAACTCTTGTTCCAAGGGGAGTTTTGTCTTCGGCTGCTGTTTCTTTTCCCACATAAACTTGTAAATTGAATGGATAACCTTGAGAAGAAGCAAGAATCCATAATTTGTAACCAAATTTTATTGGTTTTCCACGCATATACATTTTGGTAGAATGTCTGCCTGTATAAGGGATCATTTCCTCATCAATACTTAAAGATTCAGAAAATGTTCCGAATTGCTGCAGTTTTTTTCCAAACAACTCTATAAAACATCTAACTTTGGCCAACTTGTCAGAGCCATCAATAGAATTATTATCACATAAATGGAGATACTTCTTTATATCTCTAAATCTCTGTCTACTCATGGCATTTTGTATGAAAGGCAGATTACAATCTTCTGAATTGCTCCAATATAAATCTTCTTGAGGCAAGGAATGATATCCGCTAAACAACAGAATTCCGAGAAATACTTCCAATAACTTTTCAGATAATGAAAAGGTATAATTATTGTTTTGCGTAGCATACCTTAAAGTTTCTTCTAAAATAAGATTCATGATATCAGAATCAAAATACATTTTGAATAATTCATAAGGAGTTTTACTTGCTAACTCAGGATGGATCTCTTCTAAAATTGGTGTTTTTTCAGACTTAATTGGATCTAATTTATCGACTTTTTTCCAAACATATGGTTTCGTTTTTGGCTCTTTCTCCTTCTTTGTCCTAATAGCTTTATTTATTTTAACCTTTTTTTTTCGTTTTGTCAATTTTTTGGACTCTGTTTGTTGGTTTTGACTTTTGTTGCAGTCATCTTCATCACTTGAAAAATAATTTTCTTCTGGACACCTCTTCCTCTTTTTATATGTTACTTTCTTCTTTGAAATATCTAGTGTTTCACGACGTTTTAAATTAAGTTCGACTTCTCCGCATACAGCCACTGGTTCTACTTCATCTAAATAATTTTCATTAAAATTTTCCTCATCAGTTATCTGATCAGGATTTGGTGGCAAACAAGTGATTGTACACTCATCTGCTGAGAATTCGTCCGAATCTAATGTTTCCATATAGTCTAAGGCTTCCTGCACAGTTAAAAACTTAGACGCCATTTTTACACTTTAAATAAAAGTACAGAAATTTCTCTATTGAAAATGAACCTTGCTTACTGAGCGCCTAGCTTAGACTGCTGACCAAGAATTTATCACACGTTTATCTAGAACATTCTCCAGAACGTTATGAATAGAATCAACTGTTTTGATAAAAACACCTGGACTTCAGCAACAAAAGAGGGGTTACTATGTTCAATAACAAAAGAGCCTGACCTTCGACAGTAAAGAATAAACAGCAGAGAGGTCAACAGATGTATTCATGGAAAAGGGGTGAGGACTTTATTTTGCTAGTCAGAAAGGGCCAAGTCTCCCATTTTGGGACCTTTCTAAATAAACAACTGTAAAACCCTTTTAAATTATTTTTCTTGATCTATGTTTGTTATGATTTAAAAAAATAACTATTTTTTTTTTCATATTCAATGTTTTGAAACTTTCGCCGTCGAATTAATTATTTTTAGTGATTTTTTTTCTTATGAAGTAAATATAGTCAATTTTCCTTAAATTTTAAAAATTTTAAAAAATAGAATTTAAATTACAAACTTTTTGAAAAAAATTCCAACCATGCTAAGTACTTCAATATTCAATAAAAGTAATATAAAATGTATGTGTCTTAATTACTTGTGGAGAAAAAAAATCTTAACAAAGGTTCCCAAAATGGGAGACTTGGCGCTTAATGGGTTAATGGCAATCAGGAAAATTTTCTCGGGATAGAATACATTCGATGTATTTGCTTATTTATCCGGCTATAAAATTCACTAACCATGTTTATGAAAACTTTTGACTTGATTATTTTTCAGAAGTGCATGTGTTGACATCGTTACCATAAACCCTTAACCCTTAATTGCATAGTGATGTAAATTTCCATCACTTTTTATTTAACTTTTAATAAATAAATCAACTTCTTCGCCACCACTATATTTATATAGAAATATTAATCCAGTAAATTTCCCGTGAACTATGTTGCTGAACAAAGTTAAAAATCTATCTTAAAAATTCTGGTGTCTAATATTTAATATATGTATAAAAAACACAATTGTAAAAGAAAAACTCATGCAAAGAAGGGTTAAATGTCGCTAGTGATCTCACAAATCGGACCACGTTTATCAATTTTCACAGTTTAACTTATAAGTCTCAATTTAACTATAGAAACTAGTGCAATTTTCTTATTTTCTTTCATTTGGAGACCTAGTATTATCGCTAGAGTCTTCCGAATAGGTGAACACTATTCTATAAGTTAATAGAGGCTATTTATTCATCCTTCCATCAAGTGTTCTCAGAGATCGCTCACAGTATCTATGCGACAATTGTTGTAACAGCAATTAAGAATTAATATCAATAAATAATTCGTAGTTCTCAGAATATGAACGTTGTGCATGAATGTTGACATGTTGTTTTCGTAAACTAATTTTGCGTGCTGTAATGCGCTCCTCCTTTCGTAAAGTCACAATAATTTTCAAAGTATCGATAGAGCCCAAAGAAAAGTAAAAACAAGAACGAAAAATCATGCGTCAAGCATAGATTATGTAACACTTTCCAACGCTTCCAAAATAATTTTACAAATCATACCGTTTAATAGGCTGAGAGATAACATCTAAGTAAACAATTTGAAAAACGCATAACATATTTTAAAATATAATTTCAGGAATTTCCAACGTATACAATATTCGAAAAAATATCCGAATACTTTTATTCAGCCCTGTATATGATCTGTAGATTTGTATATATACTACATAGGATGCTAAATTTTAGTTCAGTTAAGAAACGCGTAGCACAGTTTAAAATTCTCTTTCTGGAGTTTCTGTCAATAAACGGAAATGTGTTCGCGAACTTTTGTATTTCCCTGTATATGATCTACAGAATTTATACACACCCCGTAATAAACAAAAAGTGAGTTAAATTTAAAATCGCGTTCTGTAACTTAAAACGCTCTTCCAGGAATTATTGTTAACAGACAGTAGAGAATTAATTTGTGTGTCCCTGTAAATGAACGATGACTGCTATACACACAATATTCTGTAGTAAGCCTCTTGTAATGCACCTTAGTGATATATATAAATTTCAATGCGTTTAAAATAGTGAAACATTATGTAAATAAACCGCAGACGATTTTTCTCCATAGAAGTAATGTAACGGAATTCTTTTGACTGTCCCTGTAAATTAACTGCAAGTGCTATCCACATCCTATTCCATATTAAGCGTCTTGTAATACACCTTAGTGATATATATCAATTACAATGTGTTTGCAATTGTGTAACATCATTAAAATAAACCGCAAATGATTTTTCCCCATAGACCGTAATGTAAAGGAATTCTTTTGAATGTCCCTGTAAAAAAACTATAAGTGCTACGCACTTCCGTTTAAATGGGGAACGTGCTATAGATAACGACAATAACATATATAAATTGCAAGGCAATCTGAGCATATTTACGGGAGTTAGAGCACGGCCAGACGGCAGACGGCCAGACGGCTGACGGCCAGACAAATCGAAGTCATAAACACTTTTCAACTAGGTTGGAAAGTGTTAATTATAAAAAGGATATTTTTTGGAAATTTAGATAGATTCGCACGAGACAAATCGGAAAAGTATTTAAGAAGTTGCAAAAATATGTGTCAATAGTGTGGGTCATCCGACGGGAAACTTTACTTTTTGAGCATAACAATTTCAATAAATAAATATACCCCCTCACCCCAAACGGGCATACTAATATCCACTTCATCTTTCACTTCTTTTAAGTTTAATGTGTCAGTAGTTTCGTAGGTAGGTCTTTTCATTTTTTATGCTTAATTAATTTTACAAGGATTTAAGAGGCAATTTTCTTAACGACATTGTAACAAAGGATACAACTACGGAGTACATAGATTGACAATGTTTAATTTTGTAATCCCAGACATATGCAGTGTAGTAAATGAAACTTCAGTTAAATATAAGAAAAAAAGCATTACATATGCGAATTTAAAACTTATTAAATAAATGACCAGGGGTGCAAAAATCTAGTCGCCTATGGGCCGATTCCCACCACTAAATGTTTAGTATTCTTCGCCCAATAAGAATACTGATAAAATTTAAGCGAAGTATACTGATAAAATTTGACGAAGAAAACTAATAAAATTTAGTGGTGGGAATCAGCCCATTGGCGCCTAGATTTTTGCAACACTGTAAATGACATTTACCTTTTAAATAAATAACGAAGTATACAAAGTTCGCGAACATTGCTATTTTCATGAGAAAACTTAAAAAATAACGACAAACGACAATGTGCACATCCACGGCAATCAACTAAACTTAAAAAGGGAGGCATCTTGCATCTGATGAATGCTACTATGTTTTAGAAAATATTGCACACAGTTTTATTGTAACAGAGAATACACGAAAGTCTTGTAATAATAGTTTAAATATAATTTTTGGAAATAATTATAATTTTTTCAAAATAAAATTTAATTTATATATAAAGGAATTTTTAGACGAAAAATACATTACTGAAAGAAAACATATTTGTAACATTCACACAATAAATGATAGATGTTAATAGAGAAAATTAGATCTAACATATAGCAGAGGCTTACTTATTTACCTTCGTTCATTAGAAAATACATTAATATAATACAAATCATTAATTTTCATCAAATATCTATCTTAAATGTGTTAAAGTATGTAAAAATTCTAAATATTAAAAATATATACATTCTGTAAAATATTAACTACCATATACCGAAAAAGTAACGCTTTTTGTAGAATGACCCGCATTTAATGCAGTGGATGCCTCACTCCAAAGTTTTAAAAGCTGCAGCTAATATAAGTGATTGGTAAGTGTTACTTTATAGAGCTTTCAATAATATCGATCTAGATTTAAAAAAAAAAAAAAAAAAAAAAAAAAAAAAAAATTTTAGTTATCTAATTCAAATATTGCACATTTTTACTTTCCGTATTATTGTGTAAGAAAAGAATTGTAATCTTAAATAAACCAATTATGGAAATATTGGTATATTTTTACATTTTGAGGTTTTCCGAATCCGTTTTCGTTACATTTACAATGATTCCATACGTATGTATGTATGTATACGTGAATGTGTGTATTTCATCCAGGTTTCTGGTCTCCAGAATCCGTTTATTTGATGATGTTGGTATGTAGATGTGTACCAGATCATAAGGTAAAATAATTCTTTTGAGTGCCCTTGTAAACGAAATTTTACAATTCATTTTCAGTACCGAACATTCCGTGGTGAAACCTATATCAAATACACAGCAATCCGATTATATTTAAGCCAGATAGAGCACGGTAGAGAGACAGACTGTCGGCCAAGTATACCTAATTCATAAGTATTTTTCAACTATGTTTGTGAGTGTTGAAAAATAATAACTGAAAAATATGATAAGGAAAAAAACTGTCTTTGGTTATGTATATTATATAGCAGAAACAATTTCATCAGTAATGCTAATCATCGAAGTCTGTTTAGAAATGTACTAAATGCTAATAAGTCATACCTAACTTTACTTCTGAAAATTGTATATTTGCAATCTGTACTCTGCTCAGTAGAACAAAACTGTAATTTTAAATAATACTTTCTTGAAAACCGTACTTTAAGACAGATATTTTTTATGTTTTAAAAATAGATGTTAAACATGTATATTTTAAATCTATTCCTCTGTGATGAAACAAAAAGATAAAATAAAATAATTTCTAATAATAAAATAAATATGATTATCTGACTCTTTCTCGCTGTGTGTGTTTTCGCGATACCTATGGAAATCTACCGCACGTAGAAATGTGAATTGTTTTACGAGGATAGACGAAAACAGATCCGTATATATCGATGCATCCGATTTCAAACATGTATATTTTTAATCTATTCCTCTGTGGTGAAACAAAAAAGAAAAAAGAAAATAATTTGTATTAATAAAATAAATATGATTATCTGACTCTTTCTCTCTGCGTGAGTGTTTGCGATACCTATGGAAATCTACCGCACATAGAAATGTGAATTGTTTTACGAGGATAGACGAAGGCAGATCCAAATATATCGAAGCTCATATTTTTATTTCTTTTCATAATTAATTGCAAATATTCATTAAAATCCATAATTAACATCTCGTAATGACGCGCTGTCATAGTTGTTTGTACCAAAACGGCTTTTATCAGATTCTTGAAGCCGAGAATAAGGAAGCGGAAAAAACATTTCGTTTTTTTCAATTTTTTTATTTTTTTTAAACTGCCACATTCACTTTCCACTTTGTAATACGAAAAGCAAAAGATGTCCACCTATTTTGGCTAATTTCCCGATCTTAACGATATTATTTGTTTAAAAATATATTAATGTTTAAAGTTTCAAAAATATTTTCGATCGCCGATTTCATGTTTGTTTCTTCATTTCTTCTTAAAACCTCGGTATCTGTTCGGTGCAAATGGCATATTTTGTTTGAAAAAATATATTATTAATATATATATATATATATTAATATATACCGATTCAAAAAATGTTTCTGATTGCCGATTTCGAGTTTTTGGTCTTTGCTACAGATTTAAATTTACGCATCCTCTTTCTCGATAAAACAAAAATACTCACTTATTTCTGGGTTTTTTACAATTAACCCTAAATATGTTGTCAGTGACAATGAATACTGTGAATTAAGTCAGAAACTGATTCCCCACAAAAGCTTGCAATGGAAAAACTTTGGAATAATGTAGTGCATAATGTTAGTCATTATTGCTAGTCATTATTGTTTGTCATTACTGTTAGTCATTAATGTTAGTCATAAGATTTTTAGTTTTACTGCTTATTGCTTGATATAAAATACTTAATCATAAATTTTCTACTAGATCAAAATTAAGAATTTTTGCCGGTTATTCAAATACTTCAAATGCTGTTCGAGTTTACTTTCCTGATGAAAATGGAATAATTCCTTCTTGGAGCGTTAAGTTTTGGAAAAATACTCTGGGTACCATTCGAAAGTAGGTCAATTGCAACCTGAAAGTTCTCTACTAAAGAAATAATTGGAGTCAGAAAAAAGCGATGAAAACTTTTTTCTCTCTAATCAAAAGGGAAAACTAAAATAACTAATTTTTATGTGAATGAATGCCAAAAGAGAAAAGTATTCTTTCGTTATGAAATCGTGAAGTAGTACAGTAGAACTCCAATTATCCGAATCAATTGGGACCGGGCCCTATTCGGATAATCAAAAATTCGGATAATTGGATTTTTTCCAAAAAAGGGTATACTTTAATTAATTACTGTATGTATGTTAAAAATGGAAGAAAAAAATTATTTTTAAAGAAAAAGAGCTTTTAATTAATTAAATGAAAAAGGCAACACTATTACATGTTAAGCGTATTTACAAGTGCTGTATATTAGTACAGTATGTACGTACCGTACTGTAAATGAAAGTCATTACTTGCTGAACATCTCGTTCAAAGTAAGCTGTTTGACAGTCTTCTTCTGTTTTCGGGGAGCCAAGTAGCGCATCCGCTTGACAGTTAAAAGTTGCATGTGGTCATACTCGGGCTGACGCCCCATCCACTTCAACGCAGTTTCAAGGCCGGCAGATTCTTCACTAGCTGATCGTCCCATGTATGCTTCAACTTCGACATTAAGGTAATCTTCTTCCTCGACACTTTCTTCTCTCACACTTTCAGTGAGTTCATAATCATTTAGAATTTGAAACCCAGGGTCTTCGCGGCGGGAAAGACAGTAGCGCGCGTAGACAGAATCATTATTTTGTGAATCGCAGTACATTTCCGTCTTCATTTGTTTTTTCTGAAATTCTGAAAGCGATTCGGATAATCAGCGATTCGGATAGTTGGAGTTCGGATAATTGGAGTTCTACTGTACGCAAAATCGATCCAAAAGGAAACTATTAATTGTTGTAATGTAAAAATATTGCGAAAGCATTGTATCTTTTGCTGCCATAAGGGCAATTAGAATTATGGCAAGACTTGTGGCTTAATGTAGACTAAAATTAAAACAGTTAGATGTGACATCAGCTTATTTAAATGGCTAATTAAACGAGGAATTTTTTAAAATAATATCTTGTTAATTTTCATAAAATTCTTAAATTAATTGGTTTATGTAGATGACATTTTAATTATGTCACAGAATCCCTAAAAAATTCAAAATATTTAATTCATCTAGGCAAAAAAAATTAAATACATTAGTGTGCAAAACTTAAGCAACAAACACAAAAAGGTAATTTCTGAACACATGAGTACTCAAATGGAAATTCGACAAACACCAAGTTTAGAAAATAGGTACTGCCATCACAGTACAGCCAGTCGATGTAACCATGCGCGACGCCAAGGAGAATTCACAAGTGTCACAGTCACTACGGTGAATCAAAATAAGGGATCTTTTACTTGACTCATTATTACTCTCAAATGATTCTTAACTCTGAAAAGTCACTGTGACTGTTACTTTGTGATGGGTAACCAGGTGACATTACAATGAAATACCCTTGTTATTATTACGTGACTGTCATTTGAAGACTCAACTTTGAAGTCATTGTGAGTATAGCATTGTGACCAGTCACCAAATAATGTCGCAGTGAAGTCGCATGGTGACTTTCAGGTGACCGACACTCTAATGTGAAATCACCATTGCACTCCTTTGTGAAAAGACACCATATGATTTCATTTTCTGTCACTTGGGAACAACGACTTTACAATGGAGTGTCAAAATGTCAGTCACACGAGAGTCGCATGTTGACTTCATTGTAAAGGCACCTGCTGACTCGTCAAAAAGCAGCAGTCATGGTGACTTCTCAGTGAAGTGACCAAATAAGAGTATAAATGAGACGAATGAAATATATTACAATTCAGTTCATTGTAGTGACTGTGACAATTGTGACCATTTGTGATGTCAAGGAAACTTCACATACACTGCCTGTGCTGTTGGGGAAGTACCTATTTTCCACACTTGCTCGTTATAGAATTTCCTTTTGAGCACTCACGTTTTCAGAAATTAGCATTTTGTGTTTGTTGCTTAAGTTTTGCACACTAGTGTATATAAGTTTAGTTCAGTATTATCTTGGAGTAAAATTTTACATGCAAAATGGAAGTATAGCAGTGACTGAACAAACTGAAATTAGGGAACTTTTAAATCGTTTTGGTATGTTCAAAAGGTAGACCCGTAGCTTGTTCTATGGATGCAAACATTTGTTTACAAATGGCTGAAACGAAAAATGGAGACAAATTTCCCTATCGCGAATTGGATCGAAGTACAACGTATCTTGCAACTTACACAAAATCTGATATTGCGAGTATAGTTATCGAAGTTTCTAAATTGCTACGAAAAAAACTCCTTATTATGCAGCAAAATTTGTTTTACATTATTTAAAGAAAACAACTAATTTTGTACTAATTTTTAAGAATACTAATGAACCTTTATTCGTATTTACTGACGCTTATTGCGAAAATTGCCCCAATGATCGTAAATCTCATACCGGCTATTGTTTTACTGTTAGTAGTTAGGATGATCGCAAACATTTCTCTGTGGCGAACTCTCTCATCAAAAGAGACTCAGTGTTTGGTTATGTCTGATATCACACAAGAAAGTATTTATATTTATGAATTGCTTAGCGAATTGTGGGGTGACAAGGTTAAAAATTTCGCATACTGACAGATAAAGGGTTACGATTAAAGTTAATTGCAAATCCTGTTTTCTATCAAAGGACTAAAATTATAGATTTCAAACACACTTTATAAGAGATGGATTGAACAACGAGAAGACTGGTGTTGATTTTGTACCTACAGAACATATGGGGGCTGCTATTCTAATATAATACGTACTTTCAGCTCAGCATTATAAGTGTTTACAAATAACAATCCTCGAATTCACAATGTTGATTATTGGGTGAATGCATGGACAAAGTGTAAGTGAGGTGTGGAAAGTGTTTATATATTTTTTTTATATATCAGTTTATTGCATTGATATCATGCTCCATTGTAAATGGATTCGCCCACCCGTTCACGAGTGTTCTGCTTCTCATAATTATAGTAGCTCATAATCAATTGGTGATGTCTGTAAAACTACTGTATTCATATTTTCATGTTTATTGTAACTGGCGTGTGTTCGTATCATTAAAAGCTTATGTTTATGAATAAATAAGTAAATATTCATCTTTGAGATAATTTAAAACTCTACCATTTCGTCCAACATATATAACATCCGATTATGAAATAATAATTTACAACAGAAGAAATGTTATGTGTTGTGATGAATTCAAAACTTTTGAACTCGATCTTTCTAAAGGAAATTAAATTATAAGAAACCGTATATATTGTGAGCATTATGGCTTCAAAACTTAAATTTCTATGTCAGAAATCTTTTCGCAGAGTCTTTAAATGTCTTTTCAAAAAATAAAATCAATAAAATAGATATGTTTTTCCTCAAATAAACACGCTTCGGATTGAGTGAGACTATTTCAGTTGTATTGAAAAATTTTAAATCGATTACTCCCAAATATACTGAAAATTGCACTTAGAGAAAAACAGAAAAATTTCACTCTGTGATAATCGATTTACTTTCATTTTGAAATTTCATCTGTCTGCTTCATGATTTAAAACTTTATTTTTGTCTTATTTAGTTCAATTACCAAATATTTCTGGAAAAGAATATTTTGTAACTGAAATTTTCTTTGATCACTGTTAGAGAAAATGAATTTTTCTCCTGAAAATTCTCAAAATGTTATCAAATATCAGAATTTTAATATTAAACTCGAATTTTTGTATGTATATATATATATATATATATATATATATCAGGTTGAGTAAAAAGTTTTCCACCGAAAAATGTTTTATTGTAAATTGATAAATACATACGAAATCATCAAAGCTAATGAGGATAGTAATCTCCGTTTAAATCTACAATCGTTTACCGACGTTTCGGAAACATTTCAATCCCTTCTGCGAAAAATTGTGGCGTGCGCGAGTCCAACCTCACTTATGACCTCCTCATTTGAATGGAAGATTGTGCCATCAAGCTGCAGCTGCAGATGTGAAAAGAGATGGGACTCTGAAGGGGCCATGTCGAGGCTGTATGGTGGATGTTGCATCAAATCCCACTCTAGCTTGTAGAGCGTCCAGACGGTTATATTACTAACGTGTGGCCGGGCGTTATCTTGATGGAACAGAACCACCTTCCCTCTGAACTCGTTTCTTCGTTTTTCGCGAATGATTTGCTTTAACTGCTCACAATCAACTTCAATAGGGTAGTCGGAACTTGGTTCATCTTCACTGCCAAAATTTCCAGCTTTAAACTACCGAAACCAAACTTTGACTGTATCATAAGAAACAGTATTTAATCCTAAACTTTCACACATCTTTCTGTGGCATTCAGTCGCACTTAGTTTTTTTCGGACTCATAGTAAATAATCGTTCTGATCTGCTGACTTGATAGCTCCATTTTAAATTTTTTTTTGAAGCACAATATAATAAATTTTTTACAAACAAATTACATAGTCATATAGGCCCTGTGCTCTGCTTTTGAATGCAAAAATTGATTGGCTGAAAAGTTAACAACCGCACGAATGACAGCTGTTTGCGTGAAGGTATCTCCCCTTTGCGGAAAACTTTTTACTGAACGTAATATATATATATATATATATATATATATATACTTATATATATATACTTTTTTTAATACTGGAGAAAGTTTAATGAGCTAACTGTAATTTTTGTTTTGAAATAATGTTTCAATTTTTAAATATGAAATTTGATTAGTGATTTATGAAAGGAAATTATGAACAGCTAAAAACTGGACTTTTTGTTATAGTTGTTAAAGTTTACAGCCTTTTAGAAAATTTATGTTCTTTTTTTATTCTAACGAATTTGAACTATAGTTACAAGTAAAACATTGTTTGAAAATATTTTGTATTTAACATGCAAATTATAATTTAATTTATAATTTTATATTAGAAATTTAACATATAATTTTATTCCGCTAATTATCATTTGGAAAATTATCTGTATAATTTTATATGAGCAATTTTAGCTCTTTTATTAGTTATATATGTTTATTATAAATGAACTGTGCTTGACCCAGTTATTAAGTATTAATGGGACTAGAAAGGTTTGGAATGTGAAAATTGATCAAAGGTTGATCCTGAATTAGGAAGCCTGTAAATAATTGACACTATTACTTCTTTTTGCATCTATTTATTACTGATTTATAGAAATAATAAACACTTGTTAAATTGTTAAAAATAATAACAAAATTTTTAATATTGTTCTGCAAAATCAGTGATTCAAAATTATTTTTGCCACGAATTTGCAGTCCACGTTACATTTTTTTTCGTCGTTTATTCTTTATACTGCTTATTCCGTTGTGTCTCGATTATATCTGAAAAAGAAACAAAATATATATAATAAAATTTAAACAAGTACAATACAAAATTCAAAATCCATAAATATCAATCATACTTTTGTTATAACTGGAGTAATAAATATTTTGATTTTGATTTCCAGGTATAGTTTGGTATAGATTTTATCGACAATACAATTTTAATTTTAAAAAATCATTCAATAACATTTCGAAAATACTTGTTTCTAGAAAGTTATACAAAGTCATTTGATCGTTTGACAGACTTAACAATTTACATAGGTACAGAGATTTTCTATGCTATTCATTGCTTATGTGCAGATGCTGAAAAAGAAATAAAGAAAAAGGGTAACTGAGCGTAAAGTACAAATGTTGATCATTATTTGCACCCAATTACCTTCACCACAGTTTAATAAATAATTCGTTTCTCAAAAAAAAAAAAAAAAAAAAAAAAAAAAAAGTCATTACTTTAACTACATAATTATCCATTTCTAAACACGAAAAAAATTAATTTGGTGCAAAAAAATGCCAGTGTTGAAATAACAAAATTTGAAAGGCTCAATTTTGCAATTTACAAAAGAAATTAGCATGTAAATGGTTTACGTAGCTTAGCTTCATTATGAAAACAATGTCTTATTTTCAGCGAATTTGAAACAAACTTTTCTGAAAACAAAACTTTAACATTAACCCATTTCCTTATGTAAACTATATCCATTAATATTCTTTCAATTTGAAAGCAGAAATTAAAATACAAAAGCAATGTGTTAAAATAAAGGTGGAATAAAAATTGCAAAAGTAACATGTTTAATTTTCATTTGCGATAATTCTACAACATTTCATTTTCGTTAATTATTTTTGATAGGAGCATTTTTTTAAGTTAAAAATATTTGCATATTATCACTTGTGAAAGTACGAAATTTCTTTTTATGAAATTCCTTTAAAAATTGCCTAGGAATGATTGAGAAAGTGTGTTTAAATAAAAAGTATTTTAATCTCGTTTTGTGAGTAATGTATTTTATTATGAATCAGTATCATTTTAATATAAATGCTTATTATTTCCATTGTTGAACTTTGCGATTATTTTTTGTTTAGAACCGACATCCAACAAAGAAGGCTATACAGTTAGTTTGTAAGTATTGTTTTTTTATATATATATGTTACGGCCGAAATCCGAAGTTCGGCCAATTCGCGAAGTGGCCGGCCAGTTTGCGAATTGGACGAACATTGGGTTTTGGCCGTAACATATATAAGTATAAAAGGTACTTCTCTATTATCCCGTCGACCACTTTTCATAACAAAAAACTATCGCCAAATTTTAAGATTAAACGCTAAAAATGCAGTCCCATTTACTTGATGTCTGAAGCATTGTACGTGTTTGTTATGTCTTCAAGATGGTGTTTAATTCGACATTTGTGTGTATTTTTCATTATGGTTTACTGATTTATTAGTTATTTCATCAATTAAAATAAAAATCGTGCCCTTAAATTCTTATATTTTATTTATTTATTTATTTTGATATTCCAATGGCAACGTTCTCCCATTTATTTGGCGTTACAGTTTGGCGATAGTTTTTTGTTATGAAAAGTGGTCGACGGGATAATAGAGAAGTACCGTCTAAAATAATGTATAAGTATAAAATAATGTAAGTGTAAAATAATAAGTATACAATATTGAAAAAACGAAAGGTTTATCTTTAGTTCACACAAAGGGCTTAGAATTTAGCAGCTAACAAAAATACACGATTTAAAAAATTTACAGCTCCAAAGAAACGGGTCACTAGTTATCAGTGACTAAAAGATTTTATAAATGGATGCAACTGTAGAACTGGGACATAATAAACATAACTATCGATTTACGTACAAAAATACTCTTATTCTATCACCCGTGATTGAAAGACGGCAAAAGTTCCAGTTTGTAAGGGTTTAAAGTTTGGATTACTTGCACTGTTGTAACATCACTTGCTTATGTTAATGAAAATGTCAAAATGAATCATCACACGTATTGTTAAAACATTTTGGAGAGTGCTTTGCTTCATTGTTCTAAAGAGTACAAATAAATGAAAAATCGACTTTGTAGAAAGATTTCGATATAGCACATAGAACATCAAATGCACAGTAATTGTGAAATTGCATTTGCCAGGTTTCTTCATAGACCAAAAATGTGGCCTGACATCTCTAGTTCATAACTAGATAGACTGTGTGGTCATGTGGCAGAAAACAGATTAATTTAACATAACAGACGTTTGAAATCCCTGAAAAAATCTCTTCAAGAGAAATAGACGAAAAGTTTAAGATATAAGTTGCGGCCTAATACCAAACGATTTATAAAAAATATTTCACTTCAACATTAAAGTTATAGACGGTCACTTCAGAAACTTGCAGTTTTTGTGTAAGTCACATATCTATACTTTGTGTTTTAGCGATATGATTTTAATTTCTGTTGTTATTAAAGTAAGTAAAGACTAAACCGTCTGCCCCAGTTGTAAAAATAAATATTTTAATTGTGTTATTAAGATAAAAGCTTTCAATTAAATTTTATTCTTTAAGTATTTACACACTAAAATTTTAAAACCACTATTGAATTATTTTTACATTCAAATTTTAGCCTGTGGCTCGACAATTTCTTAGATAGAAACAGTATTTTACTTAATTGTAAAATCTTTTATTCAAAATTGACAAAAGAATTATTTTCTGGTTAAAAATCAAATAATAACATCCAACTTAGATAACATTAATGTCATTAATTCGTAAATAATTATAAGTGATTGCTAGTATATAATAAATTTATGCCACAGCATAATTTTACTATAATTGAAAGCTTCATAAACAATTTATGTTATTTTCTTTAAAACTAATTTCGAGCGAAAATAAAGCCACTTAATGGTTGTTTTGCTTATACTATGATTTATTGTAACGACGCCAGCGTATTAAAAGTATAACTTAAATTACTATTAAACATAATTGAAGCAGAAGGGAGGATGTTATTTGAATAAAAAAGAATATAAACTTTTCGACATTTATTTCTTTTTAAAAGTATTTTAACAAAATTCCTTTAATAATAAGCTTGTATTTTATAAAATGAAAAGAAATACTAAACACAGTTTCACTTCAGTTTTAAGGAACATGCTTTGATGATGTAAAGTATATAT
Source organism: Maratus michaelseni (assembly GCA_963931845.1). Lineage (NCBI taxonomy): Eukaryota > Metazoa > Arthropoda > Arachnida > Araneae > Salticidae > Maratus > Maratus michaelseni. Next base: position 134,364,908 of record OZ007588.1, on the reverse strand, counting down.
TAAAATTAAATTATTTATTGTGTAAGGCCACTTTTGGAGAAAATATAAAGCCTTTCTTCAATTTGATCGTTGTCAGATGTGCTAAAAAATAAATTTTGAAACTATAGTAAACATTTATATGTAAGGTAATAATTCGCTTAAGGTAATATTAATTTTTTGTAAATGTTTTTTTATGAATTCACGATGAAAGTTTAATTTCTGTTTCTTTTGGAAATATTTATGCATTACAATTTTTAAGGCTTTCTTGAAATATTTTTACATTTATGTTTTTGCTTGTGGTTCTACAAATTCTATTCAAACTTTATCTTACAGCTATTAAGAATACATATTTTAAAATTAACACAATAAATATATTTTGTTTCAAAAATATTTTAATGGCCAAAACGTCTGAAACTGGCAACAAATATAAAATTCTACAAAGATATTATTAATATGATTAACTCGTTATTAATTATAAATTAATTGTCAATACGTAATAAATTTATGCCTCGACATAATTTTGCGCTTAATGAAATCATCATAAACAATTTACGTTATGTTCCATAAAACGTAAGATGAAGGTTCAATATACAAACTTAATATTTGCTTTTTTATAATCTGATTTATTATAACTACATCAAACTCTGAAAAATATAGGGTAAATCCTGGTTAGATGCCCCATCGGGTTAGTTGTCCTAGTTACTGTATTTAAGCTATTGGATGTGTGGCAGAGCTTATGGTGTTCTTTTATTCTATATTGTTATAAAAAAAAATCGTAGTAGACAATGTTACAGCGATTTAGTGCTTCAAATAAAAGTCTTATTCCTCAAAGAAGGAAAGTTTGATTTTTTTGTGCCTTTGTAAGATACAGACAAGTAGAAGATGAAATATAATGCACTTACTAGAGATTTTTCATGAAATATTTAGTGAATGTTGATGAAACATGTATCGAGTAATTTGTTAATTTGCACCCATTTTTGATACTACTTCCAGAGTTATTGGCTGGGACATCTATCCCGGATTAAAAGGATGCATGTTTCACCTGCATGAGGTATATATGCCTCACTTGTGATGCGGAATAAGGCGTCCCAATTATAATTATCCAATAACTTCATTATACTAGAATATTTTTTTAGTCTTTAGGATTGTGAGAAAAAAATCTGTTTCTTCTTTTAGTTGACCATGGCACTTCCGGGTGATCAATTCTTAACAAGTCAGGGGGCGGTATTAGTAGTGATAAATTCACCATTTAAGAAAGGATTTAAAAAAAATCTTTTGTTTCATTTCAGAAAGTTGGTTCAACAGATTGAAATTACCTCACATTTTTAAGTGACAAATATGTAAGTGTTTGATATTTATAACTCTAACTATAACATTTTAATTTGCATATTCCAAACTTTCCCCCTCTTTATATCAGAATGTATTCAGAAATACTAAATAGAAAACTAAATCTAAAATCCATTAAGTATATCATTCTCAGAAAAAAATAAGAAAAACTATACCGGGGCATCGTATTAGAGGTATAAACCCTCTTTCTGCTTCTGTATTTATTTAAATAATAGTCCTTCTATTGTTGGCATTTTTCTCTTCCCTCCCATAATTTAAATTATATAAGTTAAACCTTCCGTAGAATATATAAAATATTTTGAACTCATTCATTATGAAACATGAAAATCTAACGCACTTAATTTGAGAATTTTAAATTTTCTTTCCGAATTAGTTTTTAGAGTTTGTACATCGAATATAAGTAGGGGGGGGGTATTCCCTCTTAGTTTAGACTGTACAAGTTTAGACTTCTTTAGAATTATCCGATGGGCTTCAAATTTTGTATACCCATTTATTCGAAGAATTGGGAATAGCAAATATCCTTTGACATGGGAGTGTAAAGCACGATTAGTATACAGGGCCTGTAAGCTAAAAAAAATCATAAATTTGATTTAAATAGGATATTAAGTCAAACGTAAATCCAGGTTTTAAATTATAAATGATAATTACCTATGCTCAATCTTCTTTTACGTACGGGGCATGTATACCGATCAAATGGGGTGTCTAACCCTGAGGTTCGGGATATATGACGAAAATCATAGATTAATTTTTTGATAAAATCACTATTTTATATGATATTTATATTAAAGTACTATTTTTATGATGTTCTACATAAAATTTGGAGTAGATATGTTACATGTGCACTACATAAATCATTGCTATGAAAAAGAAAATTGAAGGGGGGTGAGGGGTTAAATAGCTCAATTATCCCAGACTTACCCTAATGTAACTTATTACTAAACATATCTGCAGCATTAAACACTCAAAATGTATAAATTTTTAGCATTACTATTTTTAGTGTATTATAATTCATTTCCTCTTACGAATTATGGAGGCATTTATCTATACTAATAAAAGAAAATTTTACTCTGTCTCTGTGTTTGTCTTTGTGCTATGGCTAGGGAAATCTAGTGTAACTAGAAGTCTGAACATTTTGCTGCGGATAGCCCAAGGAACCTGATGCACATGAGCCAAGAAAGTAATTAAATCTCATTAAAAACCTTTTTAACAAAATGGCTAAAGAAAAGAACACTTACCTGCCATCGAATTCAAAGAGGAAAGTGATTAATTTGATAATTTTCATTAATTAGCCAAAATTAAGAACACTAAATGAGGGATTGATTTGGTACTCGGCAAACAAATGAAAAAAAAACACACCCGAATATCTAATTTTTGTAAAAATCTGTCGGTATTTTTTTTTTAGTTTTTGGTAAAAACTGACTGCGACAATTCAAAAATTCAGAGAAAGAACCAAACATCGGCCAGCGTTCAGTAAAAATTGAATTAAAATTCTATTGCAATTTTTCATAACATATCTATATGGTCTTCCGGCTACTTTACAAACTACTAAAAATTTCCTTAGACCCAAGCTACAACCTTTTTCGAATACTTATTTTCTGGCTTGAACTTACGTTACTGACTACAGCTGTAAATCAGCAATCGCGTTATTTTTAAAGGAAAGTGGTAAAGTTTACAGGGGGAGGTTCATCCGTAAATTAAATACAGCGTTAATGTTAAAAGTACACGTTAAAATTGCAGGGGGGGCATCTTCCATCAATTAAGGGTGCATTCTTTCTTGGGTGTCTTTCTCGGCCCGATTTGAATGGGAATTTGTTCATTCAACTTAGCTTACGATTCAGCTACTTTATGAATATGATACATATACATAATATACATAATGAAAATTTATCTCAGACTTCACCACTATTTTCGAACATTAAAGGAGCGTTTATTTCTCGGGTTCTATGTACCTGATTGCAAAGGGGATTTGTTTTCGCTTACGGATTTTAGTTTCACCTTCCATAGCCAGTGGAATGATCCTTATCTCGTGTTCTATAGGCCCGATTACGACGAGGTTTGGCTCATTCAACTAGACATTCGATTGTCTTAAAGATTTTAGTTCCACCTCCCACGCCAAGGGATGTATTTTTATTTCGGGTTCTATATCATTCAACTTGGTTTTCGATTGTCTTACAGGTTTTAGTTCCACCTTACACCTCCGGGTTGTGCATTTTTATCTCGTGTTCTATGAGCCAGACAACAACGCGGTTTAGCTCATTCATCTTTGTTTTTGATTATCTTACAAATTTTTCTCCACCTTCCACCCCAGGGGCTGCATTCTTACATCGGATTATATGGGCAAAATTACAACAATGTTTTGCTCATTCAACTTGGTTTTCGATTGTCTGACAAATTTTAGTTCCACCTTCCAACGTCAGGGGGCGCATTCTTATTTCGGGTTCCATGGGCCCGATTAGTAAAAGGTTTGTCTCATCCATCGAGGTTTCTTTCTTCGTTGTCTATTGTCTCCGGCGCGTGCAGAACACGCCCGGTATACGTTGCAATAGGCAGGAGGGATGCAGGCCACAGGTTCGTTCAAAAGATGTTTGTTTTGTAAGAAACTACACGATGTCGAAATCAGTCGGGCCCTGGCTATCTAGGTTCATTTGAAACACTATAGGCTACCGAAGGCAGTGAGGACACCGACACCAGATTAATTTAAATGATTTTCCAAAGATATAAAAACATAGAAACTTCAGGTATATTTAAGCTTATTATAACGGACACGGAGAACGCCGAGAGCATCAACTAGTTTTAAATAACGAAAATATTAGCAAAAAATATTAAATATCCTGAGGTGCTTTCTGATTTCAGTACTATTTTTTTTTTTGGAATAATGTAAATAAATTATTCATAGTGCGATTTGTTTCTTTATATATTTAAAGTACTTCAACACTTAGAAAATTTAAAGCTTTCTTAAACATTTCTTCATTAAAATATTGAGTCTGATAGCCCTAGAAATTCGCTCTAGAACAAACCTTACTATTTTTTAAGAGTCATGTTTCAAAATAATATAAAAACTCTTTTCTGGTGAAAATAAAATAATTAATGGCAGAAATTTTTAAGAGTTTTCACAAACATAATATCCCATTAAGATAATGTTTATGTAAAGAACTCCCTAAATAATTCTAAAGCCTCTGTAGCTACATAATAAATTTACGCCAAAACATAATTTCCTATCATTGAAAGTATCATTAGCAATTTACGTTAGATTCTATAAAACTAATTCAGAAGGGGAATAAAGCCACTTAATATTTGATTACTTTTAATGCTATAATTTATTGCAACGGCATGAACGTTTTAACCCTTTCAGGGGCAAGCAATTGTGTTCCTGTAACGTCGAATTCACACCGGTATTTACGAAAGAATTTAGTTCAAAATAAGGAAAAGCAATTTTTCAACTTTTTCCCGTCAAAGTTAAAAAAGTAAAATTTTATTAAAAGTTTCTGGTTTCAATCGGATTAAAATTAGGTGGTATATAATATATACCACCGCCCCTCAAAGGGTTAAAGATATAGCTTAAATTCTTATTAGACATAGCTGTGGCATAAGCATGAATATTTTTTTAATCCAAAGAAATGTATATATTTTTCAAAGTTATTTCTTTTTTTTCAGATATTTCAACAATATCACTTTCATAAAATATTTAAGTGTTTATTCTTTAAAATATTAGTACTTATAATTAAGATAATTGTTTTTCAGTTGTTTCACACAATATTCTTCTCATGAAATATATAAGTGTTTATTTTTAAAATGAAAAGATTGGCACAAATATTAAACACAACATGTCTTCAGTTTTCTGAAATACGTGATTAGAAAGATAAAATAATTTATATTTTCAGGTATTTCACGCAATATTCCTGTCATGAAATCAAGAAGAGTTTATTTTTAAAAATAAAAAAAATTGCATAAATCTTTGTTGGAATACAACGTTTATTTTCTTCTTTTTAAACATATAGCCCATACGCATATTGACGACACTACAAGATCGCTCTGTGAGGAAGAGTATGTTGTTGAAACAGAAAAGACAGCAGTTAGTCACCTTTCAGCTATGTAAATATTCTTTCTTCGTTTTTATGTTACTAAAATAGCTTATGCCGAGCTACTCTGCGTGCAATATAAACCACCAATATTAAACAAAGCCCGTGTTCAGTTTTAAGAAATATGCGATGAGAAAGATAAAATTAATTTTTTTCACTTATTTCACACAATATTCCTCTCACGAATCATAGCAGTGTTTATTTTAAAAAAATAAAAAGATTGTCATAATTATTGAACAGGTTGAACATTATTGTCTTCAGTTTTAAGAAATAAGATAACATCATTTTTTATTCTGGTATTTGAGGCAATATTCCTCTAATAAAATATACAAATACTTTTGTTTTTAAATGAAGAGATTGGGATATATATTATTCAGAATCTGACTTCACATTTAAGAAAAATGCTATGATGAAATAATGTAAATATTATTATTAAATTATTGTTTGTGTAAAATCGCAGCTTTTCATGGCTAATGTAGAAGTAATATATTTTCCATTAAGACTTTTACATATGACTCTATAAATTCTATTCAAACAATATCTTATATATTTTTAAAATCTATCTTTAGAAATCAGACAAAGAAAAAAAAGTTTTATGTTTAAAATATATTTCAAAGTTCAAAACGTCCCTTACAAACTATTATAACACCCAACTAAGATTACAGTGATGTCATTAACACGTAAATAATTATAATGTAATTGTAGCTATATAGTAAATTTATGATACACTATAATTTTCCTATCATTGAAAGTATTGTGACGACTCCTCATTAACAGAACTCTAATAAGTTAATTTAAACCTAGCCTTACTCACTAATTGGAAGTCTGGAGTGGTATACCATATGTTAAGCATTATATCCTTCAGTGGAAGCCGCAAGATGGGTACCAGATGTAAGTGCTAGAAATCTCGAGAATAATTGCCTTCTCAAGGAGGTATAAATTTTAGAATATTCCTTTGATCTGACGTTATACAGACATTAATGTTACAATAAATTCTAGCTACTTGAGTCCAGAATTTCGATATCTTTCAGCCACTTCAAAACCCGCCAGCTGCTCATTCCCAGGATGGTAAGCTCTCAAGAACACTTTAAATTCTCTGGTTAGATATAATCAACTCGTGAGAGGCCATAGGGAGGGTTCTGAATTCTGTTGCAGTAGAGCGAACACGCTCTTGTATTTTCTCCCTTGTGAGAAAAGGTGTCTTACGGCTCTTGTGCCGGACTTAAGAACTTTGTACAGGAAGGTGAAGGGCAGTCCTGACTAAAATACACCCCACAATATGCTTTTGTGTGCAGCTTTTTCTGTAACTGTAATGTGTATGTGTACTGAGACGTAGCTTAATTAAATTCATGTTGCATCAGCGTGTTCGTTGAGTTAATTATGTTACAGTACCATAAGTAATTTACGTCATTTTCCATAAAACTAATTTCGAGAGTGAATAAATATTTACTTTTATATGATACATTGGAACGACGCTAAAGTCTAAAAAAATATAACTGCATTTTTATAAAATATAATGATAGAAGCGTTGATATTCTTTAATCATAAAGGAATATAATATGAATACAAATGATGTGAATAATCACTTACTTCACAGCAAACAACCAACAGAATGAAAAAATGTGCAGACCGGGGATAGAATACGTTACCTTTGCTATTATCCACTAATGCTGTACCATTTCGAGCTATTCGTACGACATCTAGTCTGGCATTACCACACTCTTGCACCTTTTCAAAGTATTGCAACTTTGTAGCACACATGGAAAGTGATTATTCACAGATAGTAAGTGATTATTCACATCATTTGTATTCCTTAATTTCCATCGCAATGTTAGCTCCGCTGAAAATTTAATTAATCATATAATATTTTCAACATTATTACTTTTTAACATATATTTCAATTAATTACCTTTTTCGAAATACCGAAGTGTTTTATACAATGAAAAGCTTAGCATAAATATTAAACCCAGTGTATATTTAGTTTTAAGGAACAGGTATTGATGAAATAAAGTAAACATTATTATTAAATTATTTATTGTATTAAAACGGAAGTTTTTGTACAGAAAATAGAAGCTTTTTAGTTTTATTTGTTATCAGAATTGATTAAAATATAAATGTCCAAACTACAGTAAACCTTTGTAATTTGCTTTATTAAAGTTTGAAAAATATAATATATTTTTAAAATAATATTAACATAGCTAACAACCTTCCTGTTTCTTTAAAATCAAGCAAATTTCTAAAAAATGTAACAAAATGTGTCTTGTTTGTATGTTATTTCACTTCATTTACAAAATAAAATGTCTGATACAAAAATGTTTATGTGATCGAAAAGTTGGCAGCTATGTGTTAATGTCATTAACATGTAACTAATTGTATCTTAATTGTATCTAAATGATAAAATTTATGTCACAACTTATTTGTCCTATCATTTGAAGTATCATAGGAAATTTATGTTATGTTCCATAAAACTAATTCCGACTGCGAATAAGTCCCCTTAATGGTTTTTTTTCTGATATAATGATTTATGGTACCCCCGATACCAGGGTCTAAAAATTATAACTTATGAAATGTAATGTGTTATTTATTTAATGTAAATGTTATAATTATTATTAAACCTAATTGTAGCAAAATACTAGACATTTTTTTTAATCCAGAGGAATATAAACATTTCCTCTCATGCACTGTGGGATTATTTATTTTATAAAATCATAAGATTATCATAAGTAATAAAAACAGAATGACTTTAGTTTTAAGAAATATTTAGTAAAGTAAGTGTAATAAAGTAAATATTCTTAGTAAATTATTTATTGTCTAAAACAAGGAGTTTTTGCAGCTAATATAGAACCTTTTCTCCGCTTTATAAAGTGTTAAAAGCGGTTCAAAAATAAAGTTTGAGACTATTAAGATTTATAATATTTTTTATTATGTTTGAAAATGATTTTCGATACGTAGTAAAACATAAAGTTCATTTTATTTTAAACTCTCACTTATAAATTCTATAAAACGAAATTTTATGTATTTATTCGGCTTGACAGAATTTTGTTATCGATTGATTGTGTTTTATGTTGATAAGACTGGTAAGCTATACCTCTAATAACATAGGCATTTCAATACGGTGTTATTATTATGTGTCAATCGTCACAAATAGTCACAGTCACAACAATGATAAAATAAATGACTTAATTGATCACTGTGAAAATCTGGTGACCGTCACTTTGTGTCTTCACTTGTGTTTTCACCTCATGCACGATCGATAATTTAATGATATGAAGCACCACCATTCACGTTTTTCACATTCTCTCTCAGATCACTCACGTAATTTTATTTAATTACTAGCAAGCTACTCCCGCTACACTGGTCAATTTCTCTTAATGAACCTTTAATCAAACAAAATATTGAAATTTCATAATTCACTTTTATATTTTAACAGAATAATAAGGCTACTAGATTTTGTGACTCGTACTATAGCCAATATACACGTCAGGACACATCGCCCTTATCATTATCTTTTTACGCGTGAAGATTTCGCTATGGTACTCCATTGTGAAATTTGGTAATTTTTGAAATTCAATATTTGAAAAATGGCATAATCATTAGATTTGAAATTTATATCAAGAAATATACAATTTTTTACCTTTCAAACGCAGTTTGTCTAACCATTTTCTGACAAATACTTTTCGAGATATTATTTTTTTCATTAACTTCAAATGCTTTATTTTCCGAGATTAATTTGTGGCAAAGATTAGCGAAATACCCAGTCGCCAGAAACGCATAGCTTTATATTAAAGAGGACGTTGGGGCAGGGATTGTCACCATCACTTTTGAAATCAGTTCTGTAGTTCCAGAGATTCCATAGAAAGTGTAATTTGGAATGATTTTAGAAAGCTTTTCGCTCATTTTATCCTTTAAATTTCGAATTTTTTTTAATGTATTCATAGAGAGCATTTTCATCTTATAAGTTACTACAATGCCAAATTTCAAGTTTCTAGCTCCTTCAGTATAAAAAAATCGCAATTTTCGAACATTTTTCACTCCTGCAGCCCATTGGGGTTAGTGGCACCGACGTAAAATATAGCCTATGTTGGAGTAGGGATTGTCACCATCAATTTGCCACCATTACTTTTAAAATCGGTTCTGTGGTTCCAGAGATTCCATAGAAATTGTAATTTAGAATGATTTTAGAACGCTTTTCTCTCATTTCACCCTTTTAAATTAATTTTTTTTAATTTATTCGTAGAGAGCATTACAGCTTATAAGTAACTACAATGCCAAATTTCAAATTTCTAGCTCCTTCTGTATAAAAAAATGAAATTTTAGAACGTTTTTAGCTCCTGAACCACCCTGGGATTAGTGGCACCGACGTGGCACGACGCCTATGTTGGAGCAGAGATTGTCATCAAAAATTTGCCGCCATCACTTTTGAAAAGGGATCGGTAGTTCCAGAGATTCCATAGAAATTGTAATTTAGAATGTTTTTAGAACGCTTTTTGCTCATATTACAGTTTTAAATTTCGAATTTTTTTTAGAATTGATTCTTAGAGAGCATTTACATCTTTTAAGTAACTACAATGCCAAATTTCATGTTTCTAACACTTTCAGTAAAAAAAATCGAAATTTTAGAAAATGCACTCCCCTGGGGGTAGTGGCACCGGCATGAAATATAGCCTGTGATCCAGCAGAGACTGTTCCCATCAATCTGCCACCATTACTTTTGAAAATGGTTCCGTAGTTCCAGAAATTCCATAGAAATTGTAATTTAGAATGTTTTTAGAACGTGTTTCACTCATCTCACCCTTTTAAATTTAGAATTTTTGTAGAATTTGTTCTTAGAGAGCATTTACATCTTATAAGTGACTACCATGCCAAATTTTATGTTTCTAGCTCCTTCAGTATAAAAAAATTGAAATTTTAGAACGTTTTTCTCTCTTTCACCACTCGCCCCTGTGGTAGTGGCACCGGCATGAAATATAGTCTATGTTACAGCAGAGACTGTTACCATCAATTTGCCACCATTACTTTTAAAAATGGTTCTGTAGTTCCAGATATTCCATTGAAATTGTAATTTAGAATGTTTTTAGAACGCTTTTCGCTCATCTCACCCTTTTAAATTTCGATTTTTTTAGAATTTGTTCTTAGAGAACATTTACATCTTATATGTAACTACCATGCTAAATTCCATGTTTCTAACACCTTCAGTGTAAATAAAAATCAAAATTTTAGAACGTTTTTCGCTCCTGCACCCCCCTGTGAGTAATGGCGCCAACATAAAATTTAGCCTATGTAGGAACAGGGACTGTCACCAACAATTTGCCACCATCACTTTTGAAAACGGTTCTGTAGTTCCTGAGATTCCAAAGAAATTGTAATTTAGAATGTTTTTAGAACGCTTTTGGCTCATCTCACACCTTTAAACTTCGATTTTTTTTAGAATTTGTTCTTAGAGAGCATTTACATCTTATAAGTAACTACCATGCCAAACTCCATGTTTCTAGCTCCTTCAGTATAAAAAAAATCGAAATTTTAGAACATTTTTCGCTCCTGCACAACCCTGGGGGTCGTGGCACCGACATAAAATATAGCCTATGTTGGAGCAGGGACTGTCACCATCTATTTGCCACCATCACTTTTGAAAACGGTTCTGTAGTTCCTGAGATTACAAAGAAATTGTAATTTAGAATGTTTTTAGAACGCTTTTGGCTCATCTCACACCTTTAAATTTCGAATTTTTTTAGAATTTGTTCTTAGAGAGCATTTACATCTTATAAGTAACTACCATGCCAAATTTCATGTTTCTAGCTCCTTCAGTATAAAAAAAATCGAAATTTTAGAACATTTTTCGCTCTTGCACAACCCTGGGGGTCGTGGCACCGACATAAAATATAGCCTATGTTGGAGCAGGGACTGTCACCATCTATTTGCCACTATCACTTCTGAAATCGGTTCGGTTGTTCCGGAGATTACCCCCCACAAACAAACAAACAAACAAACAAAAAAAACGATCTTTACTCCTTTATAATATTAGTATAGATTATTTTGATATTAATTTTCAACTCGTCACAAATTTGGATGTATTGACATCGCATTATTGTAGATATCTTCCATGTCGTGTCGACACTGAGCGACAATAAAATTCGGATTTTTGCTATGGAGCATTCAAATTGTGTCTATATTTTAGTAACTGTGCTATTTAGCATGATGCATTGTTTAAATCTATATTATAAAACAAAACCTTGCCCGTGAATAACGCTTGCGTCATAATGACGGTTGCAAGACCTGAAAAACCTATTTCGCTTTTCGAAAATATGCTTTTTAGTGATGTTGGTGAACAACTAAAAAATTATATTACACGTAAAAATCTTTTAGAGTTTGCGATTAAAAATGGTGTTCATATATGTTCTTTACATTGGGTGGTTTTTTCTGAAATCCGGGAAATCTATGTCAGATACCTTTATTATTTAATTCACTATTTGATACAATTTCAACCGAATTTTTGGAATAGTTTAAGTTTATAAATAAAAAAAGGAAAATAACGTAAACTACAAGTATTTTTTGTGAAAATTTCTATTTTACAAGAAAGATTTCTGTTTTACAATGAAATAGTATGAAATTGCCCAGGGCTCCCAAATGGTCCGCCAACTAAATACCGATATGTTTTACCGGAAAATTTCATTGTAGATTTCTACAATATTTCCTCTAAAATTTACCTCCGAAGTTTGTTTCTGCGAAATTTGCAAGAAAAATTCTAAAAATAAAATTTTTAAAGAAAATACCGGTATTTAAAAAGTGGGGGCATTTGGGAGCCCTGACTGCGTTATCTCGAAAAGCTTGTGAAAATGAAATATGTCTTGGGATAAAAAAAAAAGAATTAAAATAATTTTTTTTTGTGTCAGGAAGACTTGCTGCTTCGGAATGCTGAAAATTTGAATAATAGACGATTAAGTAAGTAAATTATTACTTGCTTCTTCAATATTATGTGCCCTTTAATCTTCATATTTGACTTGCATTGAATTTTTGGCTTTGTGGGAATATTATATTTCGAGTATGTATTTTACATTATACAACATTATCGGAATCAAAATTTAAAAGGATTTTATTCAGTGTACAGCAACAACTGCTAATCCAAATGTATCTTCGCGTTTGTAAATATTATTTTCGCTTATGGTGAGTAGTAATACGTATTCTGGAAGAGATGGTGTTTTAAATTGATGATGAAACATGAAAAAAAAATCTATAAAAATAGTTTATTATCAGATGTTATATACACATTTCTGCACAGGTGCTATGTTACATTTGTTCGAAAAATTGCACTTTCTAAGTGTTGAATATCATCATACAATATTACTAAATATTTAGATATATTTTTTCCTTTATTATATGAATACAATGTAATGTTTAAATACATATACTGTTTATTTCAAATATTGTATCTAATCTGAAATAAAAAAAGACTAATTTTGCAATTTTTATACCATTAATTGCTGAATCAAAGATACATGTTTTAAGGTAATAAATATCAAAAATTTTTTAGGTTTGGGAACATATTGTTTTGTGGTAATATAATCCAATAAATATAAAATTAGTTTTAAATTTGTATGAACATCAAACAAACATTATCTGATAGATTATTTAATAGTTATAACTGTTTATTTTTTGCATATTTGGTCTCTAGGAACAAGATATTATAATTAAACAAAAAATAAAGTTTTCTGAAAAAAGCTCATTTATTTTTAATTTATTAATCTAATCTAACAAGGAGACAAAACTTTTTGTAGAACATTTACATTAGGCTAAACTAAATTTCATGCTGGAATAAAAATATCCAAAAAAAGATACTTTGTAATAAAAATTATTAATAACCTTATTATTATCACGTATATTTAATTATTTTTTGCGATGATACTTCGAAAGAATATGACGCTATGAAACCCGAAAAATGCAATAAAAACACACACAACAATGGAAATGCACGATTGACATTCACCCAAGTTATTAAATTTCCATTTCTTCTGTTAGGTCATTAAACAAGTTTCTTAAGCAATCATTACGCACTTTGGTTCCATAAATTAAACACTCTGCTACGTAGATAGTTTTCTAGTCTACATATTAAACAAGAATATATTTTCTAACGTTCGCTGGAGTTATTAAGAGAAAAATAACTTTATGGTTTCAAAATTTATATCTTGCGAGTATGAGTATAAAAAAGTGTGACTTGAGATTTTTAATTTGTATTTCAATTTTTTATTGAGAGAATTAATTTTAAATTATTTAAAAAGTGAACATTAGATTCTTTAACCTTTAAATACTGCACTTATTTTTAATTAGTTTAATAACGGTTTGCTGAACATACCAAAATAAAACATAATTATTAAAACGACATGATTTTTTGTTTTTAAATGATTTTCGATTTAAATTACATGCATACCAAAATTGAAAAGTAATCCAAAGATAAATAGGGAGTTACAGGCATTGATTGTTGCTTTTTGAGAAATATATTTTTTTTTTTTTGCAAATTATACTACAACCCTCTCCTTTATATTAAGTATTTTCTTTCATTAAATATTAAAAGATTCATTTTCATTGACATAGATGATAGTTTTTGGTATTCTTTCAGTCCGTGGTAGTATAAAGGTGCTATATCCGATCAATATGTGATATGTTCAATAATGTACATTTAAGAAACGTACATCTTGTATACACTTAGAAAACAATGTTTGGAAGTATGCACCCACAAACCAGATTCAAAAGTTCAATGGTAAATATAATAAAAAAAGGCTATTGAACCCTAGTCAAAAAAGTCTACTTCAGCACAGAGTACGTATGAATTAATATATACTATGCATATATATATTACTTTTTCATATTTTTTTCTTTACAATGAGTTCAAGAAGTACAAACTTCAAAAATAAAAATAAAGAAAACAATTTCAATAATGTAAAATAGCAATACAAAACAAAAACACTCCCTCCGATAATTGCTAGAAGGTGTTAATTAAAACCCATAAAAACAGTGAAAAAGTTTCATATATAAACTATTTACATCTTTCGGCTGCACCGAAGCCCTTTTCAAGACAAATGCAAATTTTCTATACATGCAGGATCGATAATTTAATGATTTGAAGCACCATCATACACATTTTTCACATTCTCTCTGAGATCACACACGTTATTTTATTTTATTATTAGTTTGATGTTTATTTCCATACTCGTAAAAATGGCGTAACTCAACTTGTGTTACCGTTTTACGGTTTTACTGTTTTTGTGGATTATATTTAGCACCATTTAGCAGTTAATGAAATATATTATATTCGGGTGTTCAGATTTTGTTACATAAAAAATATTAAGTCATTCTTTTTATATAAATAAGTATTCGCAAAATGTAAGTTGACTGATCTTTTCTGTCAATAACGGCTGCATTCTTTTTTGTTTGTTTTTAAACACACATTTTTTTTTTTATTTACAGGCAAGCTACCTATCTACGTAGAATAACATTTAATATATGCAAAAAGAGTGCGTAATAATTGCTTAGAAAATTTCTTTAATCACCTAACAATAGAAATAGAAATTTAATAATTTCGATGAATGCCAAAAACACTTTTTTTAATCTATATTTTGCAGAAATGTCATACACCTGTAGAAATACTAATTGGAATTTTAGTCACTGGTTAATTAATTAATTTACTTTTGCTAAGTCAGGCGTGAAAATCAGGCGCGTTTTTGTGTATTTCTAGAAACTAGTACGAAACAAGAACGTGTATTTTAAACGAAAAAGTATGTATGAAAAGCTCAGTTTTAGGGTTTCTTTCATCTCACGAAACCCTATTGGTACCGCTTCGTTGTCTGTCTGTCACAGAGCCTGTTCTCAGAAAATATATAGCTTACAGATTTGAAATTTTGTGTACTCATAGCTGAATACCTACTATGAAGCACATAATGATAAAATTTGAAAAAATCGTTTTTAATAAATAGAGATAAAAAAAACAAAATTATAACACCCTTTTCCTATTAAATTTAAACATTTTTCTTTATAGCAGTTGTCAACAATTTAAAATCCTCAATAAAAAAAAGTTCTACAATAATTAATTTTATATAAAGAATTCCACGTGAAAATTGAAAATTAAATAAAAAGTTTCACCAATTGAAAAACAGATTAATATGACGTCATATTGGTAATAAAACAGAAATTTTCAAACATTTCTCAAAAATACAATGAGTATGAGTATGTGAAAATACATAAAGCAGCTTTATATGACGTCATTAGAGATTTTAAAAGAAAATTAATCTCACGTCAACGGACTTTTTCAAATGTTTGAGAATCTTACAAAGAGTTTATCGATATGAGTAATAGAGAAAGCGAGTAGATATGATGTTGCAAGTGATTATAACGTCATATGAGTTTGAGGAACGTATTGAATCACGATAAAAACACGATTATGGAAAGTTTTGGCATATTTTAACATTTTGAAGGTCTCTATACAACATGTTTAATTTTGGAATTGATTTTTTTTTAATATCGCATTTAATCCACATGACATATATTATTATGACAGAGTATAATAGCGGGCTTCGCCCGCTATCGGACCGGTTCAGATTTTCGAAAAAACGAGAAAAATAGACCAGTAATTTTTTACTTTATTATAAACATGATTTATTTATTTATTTATTTATTTTTTGGAAAATGAAATTTATTTGGATTTATTAAAGTAAGGATAGACTGTTTTGAAAGGAATATTAAACGAAACCCTTTGTGCGATCTTCGATCACACTTACCCACTTCTTTAAAAATTTATTACTCTAGTCAAATATCAACAACAAAGTAATCTTCTTCATTTTATAGTGCCATTTATATCTACATAAAGCAAATTAAATAATGCAATCAAAATATATTTTTAAAAAGGGAATAATTAAAACATCCCTTCGTAAAAAAAAAAAAAAAAAAAAAAAAAAAAAAAAAAAAAAAAAAAATAACTTTATTAATCCACATTCATTTTCATCATAGTATCCTTTAATGGTTTATCCTTTAATGGGTTATCCTTTAATCATTTTTCATTTTGGTTGCAGAAATTAAACACTGTGCTACGTAAATAGTTCATATTTTTCTTAAATCAAACATATGTATGTTTTCTGAAATATGCAGCTGTCAAAAAAGGAAATTTTGATTTAAAAACCTACATTTATTATGTATGTTAAGGTATATCCTATATAGTGGAGTTATTATAAATTTATATGTTTTATTTCGTGAAATATTATTAATTGTCGAGAATCAAGAATATAATGTGTAAAAAATATAAATTATCACAAATAAAATTATAAAGGCTTTTTTGGCTCAAAAAAAGGGTCCGTCATTGCAAGTGCGCCGTAAGATCTTGATTGACGATCCCTGATCTAAAACGTTCATTGTTGATTATAAGAGACTGTATATTAATTTAATTTTATAACTTAAAAAATTTAAAAAATAACTATTCTTATCTAAAGCTAATCCAATAAACAAATCTAAATACAGTTTAATATTATGTTGTACATAAGAAATGTTATGTGCCTAAGAAATGTTCAGAAAGATTATTTTCTAGATGTGGTCTTTTATAGTGTTTTGTTGTTTCTAGTTAAAAATACTAACTTGAAAAGGTATAAACAAAAATTTAAAAATATTCTTCATTTTTGCAGTCATATATATTAAGCTAAAGTAAATTAATCAAAATATGATAAAAATCAAAGTATAAATATCTGTAATAAAAATATCTTAAAAAATATTCCTTTATAAAAGAAATATTTATTATTTACTTAATTCATTATTGCGCACTTTTATTTTATTATGCTGTGATAGTATGGAAGAACATGAAAATGTATAACACGAAGAATGTAATCAAACTATCTAAAACAATAAAATAAACGTTAATTGAAATTTTAATCCCTGTTTTTTTTTTTTTTTTTTTTTTTTTTTTTAAATCGGGCGTTAAACCAACAGAGTGAAAAAAGTCTCCAAGCCAGGATTCAAAATAGGGTCATAGGCATCACGTGCCAATGCTCTATCACTGAGCTACCTGGATTTAATCACTAATTATTTACTAAATCAGGCGTAAAACCAACAGGATATAAAAGGGATATAAAACGTATCGAGGATAGTAAAGGTATTCAAGTAGCTTCATGAAAATCTATAATTGTTACATTAGCCGCCACGTTAGAATCTAGTCTCCTGTATACCAAAGGAAAATGGTTGAAAAATAGGTGGATTCACGAAAAGGCGATCACCTGAGATCAAAAGTGTCGCGAAATAACGTCACCTTTTGGTCACTGTTGTAATTACGAATATTTATGACAATCAGAGTGATTTCACACCAACCAACTATAGGAATGTACCCTTACGTAACAAACACGTTACTAAGAAAAAAAAAACTAAGTGTAGCATTTCGTGGTTAAAAAACTAATGAGCTTCCGCTTTAAAATTTTTTAAATAATTCGATTAATAAAAATTGTAAATGCAAAATTAAAAAGCTCCAGTCATTCTTTTTTTATATTAACACTCACAAAATGTAAGTTTAATTTTCTTTTGTCAATAACGTCTGCATACTTTATAAAACATTCTCTTGTTTGATTTATAGACGCGGTAACTATCTACGTAACAGATTGTTTAATTTATGCAAACCAAAATGTGTTATCATTACTTAGAAAACATGTTTAGTAAACTAACTGCAGAAAAGCAAATTTGGGAACTTGGTTCCATGCCAAACAACCTTTTTTATTGCTTCAGATACATTTATTACATTTTTCTTGCTTTATATCTTCATTTTCTTCTTAACTATAAAATGATGATATAATAAAAGTGTACGAGAATTAATATAGTCACTCACATTTTGTTTTTCTACTGCAAAGGAATGTTTTTAATTTTTCTAATTTTTCTTCAATTTCTACTATTAGCTCACACTCTCTCTATATTTATATATCTTGTTCAAATTTTCAATCGTTAATAAAATATTTTCTATCCATCCTATCAAGTTCAAATCAATTTTTTTAAACTTGTACTGGATGACAATTGATGTTAATACAGTTTTTTCAAATATTAATTCATTAATTAAATTTAATTAATTAATTTTAATTTTATATTTCATTTCTATTCAAAAGTATACACTCACTCCATATTTAGAGTCTCACCTTTACACGTAAAAATATAATGGGACTGTTCACGGACGAAGACCAGGCGGCTCTCGGGCGAAGGAGACTATAAATGTGGAGTGAGTCTATACTTTTGAACAGAAATGAAGTATACAACTAAAATTAAATAATAAAATTTAATTAATTAATATTTGAAAAAAAAAAACTGTATTATTGTTAACTGTAACATCGCTATGGCACTTTATTGTGAAGTTTGGTAATTTTTGAAATTCAATATTTGAAAAACAGCATAATCATTAGATTTTAAATTTATATCAAGAAAAATACAATTTTTTTACCTTTCTAACGTAGTTTGTCTAACAATTTTATGAGAAATACTTTTCGAGCTACTAATTTTTGGGTATTTTAGCTATTTATTTTTTATTTAATTTTTAATACATTTCAAAAATTTCTCTTATGTAAGATATTTAGCAGGATATAAATTTAGGAATAAATACCGTCAGTGGCGAAGCGTATAGATCGCTGGAAAAAAATTTCTATTTGACCGAAGTAGGAATTGACTTAAAAAAAAAGTTTTTATATTAATTGTTTAAAGTTATTTTGATTGCAGTGTTTAATATGCTGTAGCTTTATGTAAGCGGCTAATAAAAAGGACTTTTTGTTTTTTGATTAGAGTAATAAATAAAATAAATGAGCTCTTTATAACATTTTTTATCGTTTATTATTAGTATCTTCTTCCGAGAAGCAGACAGATATTCACAAATAATATACCATAGCTAGGAAAAGTTGTTTCATAAGAAGTTCTTATGTATATTAGTAATAAAATGTTTCATCCACGTGGGTAAATGGGTGTTTTATAACAGTACAAAATATATTTTTTTTCATATTTAAATTTATAAAGTACTACTCGTACGCGAGAAAATGATTTGAATGTTGCATGTTTTTCGCAGCTTATGTTGATTCCTGTTCCGGATCGTTCATTGCTGATTTTCTGATCTGTTGTCATTTTATTTTATGGCCTTAAATCATAGTTGTCAACCTCTCGATTGTTTTCATATCAGTATTTTTATGTAAAAATATTTGTTTTATTTAATAGTACAATTTCTGCAATTTAATAAAGCGAAAATTTTCGTAAGATTTTACTGGTATTTCAAAAATCGGGAGGTTGGCAACTATCCTCTAAATGTAAGAATATATATTCATTCTTATAAAAATGTAAATTGATAAATTTAAAATTAATTTTTTTATAAACACTGAATACATAAGAGAAATATTCAGAAAGAACATGTCCTATCTATGGCTTTTTACTTAAAAATTTTTTCGGTGTTTCTAGAAACAAAATCTAAATCTTAAACGAAAAAAAGGGTTATAAAAAGCTCATTTGCTTTTAATTTATTACTTTAGTTAAACGTCGCAAAAAAATTATTCTCCTTTTTCTAAGGCATTTATATTAAGTTAAAGCAAATTAAATAATGCTATAAAAAATCATAAACCATAAGAAGAATTAAAAACATTCCTTTGTAAAAAGAAATAGTATTAACCTTATTATTAATTCTCGCATACTTTTATTATGTTATACTTTGATAGTTCTCAAGAACATGAAGACTAAAATATAATAAAAGAATCTGCAGCGATTAAAAAAAGGTGTTTCGCATTCATCCACTGCTGTTAGCTCGCGGAACAAGTTTCCTAAGCAATCATTCCCAATTTTCGTTGCATAAATTAAACACTTTGATACGTAGATAGTTTTGTCATATCTAAATCAAACAAGCGTATGTTTTATAAAATATGTAGCCAATATTGAGGAAAAAGAATTTTTATAAGTAATGGGACTCGATGCCATATATATATATATATATATATTCTGTAATTAAAATCTATATTAAAGTTTTTGAATCATGTTTATATAAATCAAAATCATTACAGATAATAAAAGGACTTAAATTGTTAAAAAAATAATAATTTATTTAAACAATATATTTTTTCAATTTATTATTTGTTAAATTATTTCTCCTTTTCCCAATTTTAGTATTTCAAACTAGGTGTTTTTTTCTAAATAGCAAATAAAACCTTTATGGAAGAATATAAAAAAACAGTAAACCAACGTTACAAATACACAAATAATACACAAAAAGAGCAGCAAACAACTGTTTCGAATCCACAAGCGAGAATCCTCATCAGTGCGATAAACAGTAAAGCACAGAATACTAGAAAAACAAGACTGGGCTTCGAAACAGATATTTGCTGCTCTTTTTTTGTATTTTTTATATTGGTTTACTGCCTTTTAATAGATGTTTTTCATCTTATACACAGGTTATTTTGTTCTACAAACATAAATATCAAATTTTTGATACTGAGATTAGATCAGAAAAAAATAATAATTGGATATATCATATATTCTAATACGAACAAATCTTGTGTGTGTGAGAGAGGTTATGCAAATTTTATCTTAAAAACGGCTCTAACGATTTTGACGAAATTTTGCATCCTACTGTTTTGGGGCACCGGCAAACGATTGGGATAGGTCATGTTCGAGAAAATTCGATTAGTGGGTCATTTTGGGTCATTTTGGGTCATGGTCAAGCTAATTGTATCTAAAAAACGGCTAAAAGGATTTTGATGAAATTTTGTATCCGACCTTTTTCGGGCACGGGAAGACTATTGGGCTGGGTCACATGTTCGAGAACTTTCGATTAGTGAGTCATTTTTGAGTCAACGCGAGTCAAATTAATTTTATCTAAAAACGGCTCTAACGATTTTGATTAAATTTTGTGTCCTACGAGTTTCGAGCACGATAAAATCATTGGGCTAAGTCACATGTCCGAGAAAATTCGATTAGTGGGTCATTTCTGGGTCATTGTGGGTCAAGATCTAATAAGCGGCTCAATCAACACTAAATTTTGCATTCAATGGTTTTCGGGAACGAGAAAACTGTTAGGCTAGGTCACATGTTCGAGAAAATTCAATTAGCGGGTCATTTTGGGTCATTTTGGGTCATGGTCAAGCTAATTGTATCTAAAAAACTGTTCAGACTATTTACACTAAATTTTGCTCTAACTCACCGTCCGTGCTCTAACTCACGTAAATATACTCGATTTGCCATGCAAGTCATATATGATTTTGTTATATGTAATGACATGTTCGGTATTGAAAATGAAGTATGTAGCACGTATACTTCGTTTACAGGGGCTCTCAAAAGAATGCCAATACTTTACGGTCTATGGGGGGAAATTCTTTGCACTGTATTTTAATGACGTTACTCTATTTCAAATATATTGACATTGATATTACATTAAAATAAATTATCAGCGTAAAATATAACACAGATAAAATTCATACAAAGCAGCAAATAGCTGTTTCGAAGCCTCTAAAGCTCCATCATCAGAGCCAAAGTTAAAAAGATTTCATAGTTTGGGCCATATAAGTATGCTTGCGTCTCTGCTCGCGGCCAAGTTGGAATGGCGATGAGTGTTTGAAAACAACAGCGGAACCAGGGGTACTATGTGACCGATGGGACCAATCAGAAGCGTTCCACCAGTCTGGACGAGTTTAAGTACAGAGGATAAAAAGGGGAGTAGGGGGAAATGAAGAGAATGAATTAGAGGAAAGGTAGCCAGACATTTGAAAAATTTGGTGTACTGGACATATCATTAACTAAATTGCTTCTATTATTCCATATGGTATAAATTTTTAAATCTGTTTTTAATCTTTTTAACTTTGACACTGATGGTGGAGCTTTAGAGGATTCGAAACAGCTGTTTGCTACTTTACATGTATCGTGTTTGTGCTATTGTTTACGTTGATTATTTATTTTAATATTACGGCGCAAAGTTCAATCCTCCCATTTTAAATTGATAGTACATCACTAGAGTGCCCTATAAGATGCTTACTATCGAATATGGTACGTGTAGCACTTATAATTACCTTACATGGAAACTCAAAATAATTCCGTTATATTATGGTCTATGGGGAATAATCGTTCGCGGTGCATCTTAATCATGTTACACAGGCATAATGATACTAATATCAATTTGTGAGGTGCACTGAAACAGGCTTTCTTTAGAATATGGAGCGTAAATCATTTATCATTCATTTACTGGGCCGCACAAAGTATTCGGTTACATAATGGTGTATCGGAGAAAAACTGTTTTAAACGTATTTTAATTATGATAGGCTATTTCAAATATAATTAAATTCATATACATAACTGAGGTTTACTACAAAATACTTGTTGTACAATATGTTGTACATAGCATTTATCGTTCATTTACAGGGACACACAAAATATTTCGGACTCAGGTACTTTCTAAGAGATAATTGCCAGAAGAGCGATTTCAGTTAGGTATGCGTTTAACTAAATTTTTTATACTATATGGTATGAATCCTATGCTATGGATCATTTATAGATCTACACATAATAATTCGTAAGCATTATCATGTATTAGTGTAAATTTATTAAATGCGATTTTAATCGAGTTAAGCATTTTGAACGTGAAATATATCTAGTATACAAAAAGACGTTTATTGAGCATAATATAGAGTCATATACAGGGCCACGCAAAGAACTGGATACATGGACGCTTATGTATGATAATTTCTGAAAGTGTGATTTCAGTAGTTTACAGCGCGTTTTTACCTGAAGTAATGTAACGTGTGTAAAAACCTTAAGGCAATATACAGGGTTGTACAAAATAATTCAAATATGTTTCAGTTGAATGGTAGAAACTGCTGAAAATGAATTTTCAACTATGTTATGTGTTTTCTCACTGAACGATATTGTAGCATACTATATAGAGTATATACAAAGCCGTAAATTATATACAGAACTTCACAAAAGATTGGAGTATTTTTCTGGCTATGAACTGTAATTGATGAAATCTGGTTTTCAAATGTATTTTGCGTTTTCAAAAATGTTTACTTAGCTATCTTCTTAACTTATTAAACAGCGAATATTTGTTAAAGACTTCTGGAAGCGATGGAAAATTTTTAATTGTTTATGGTTGGTGCATAACTTTACTTTCTTGTTTATTCATTAATCCTTGCTATCCCATTCTTATCTATTCCTACCGAATTCTTCGTTCCAATAAATTATCTTTATTTTATTGTTAATAATAATCTTATGATGAAAAAATAAATAGTAAAAAATACATTTTAATAATATATATAAGTATGAAGACAAATTAATAACAATTCGAGAATTTTTTAGAATGAATGTAGTCTGTTATTTGCTTTATTGTCATGTCTCTGATGTTGGTACAAAATGAAAGAAATTCAAATTCATTTTTTCTATAGTCATTTTTTGAAAAAAAAATAAGGTTAATTTACAAATGCTGGAATACGTACCTATTTAAGTACTGTTGAACCACTAAGTAAAGAGAAAGGGGGCCCAACATTCGCGAGAAGGTATAGTGGAGAAGAGAACAAATAATAGTCTTACCTTACAGCCGCGTTGTGAAACACTGTTCAAAAAGTAATGTGGTTCGAATTAATTTTTTACGATCGAACTTTGAGAGAGTATAACTGTTTACGTTAATATTAAAATTAAAATAAAATAAAACAAACTTTAAAAAAATAGAAAAACATATTTGCTCATTATAATATTTTGTTTATTAATTTATATAAAAGGAAAGCAAGACATATACTTACAGTTTATTATGTCTCATTTAATTAAAATCAATAATAATGTATGAGAAGCACATTTTAATTTATTCTGGTTAATTATCAGCACAGCATAAGTAATTTTACCTGAGAGGCAAATATGCCTATTTCTAAATTTTGATACATTAATTTATTAAAATTTCTATCATTTAAATAAGTTATTAAAAAAATTTAAATATGAATATGATGCAATAATATCTTTATTAAATTAGCCATGAAAAGATTAAGTGGTATTTTCTCACCAGTTATTCTTTGTGTGTGGGAATTTGCTTGAGAATCTCTATGAATTGAATGAGTCCTTTTGCGGTCTTCCGCGAGGCTGGGCTAGTTCTTGTCATAAGGGCTCTGCAAGTTATGGATCATCAGTTGCGTTTTCCAAGGGCGCGGGGGCTCCTTTCTCGTCACTTACTTGGATGATGCATCTCAGGGCACCAGGTATCGGTAAGGACACTCTCTTAGTCATTGCATCTCAGAGCATTTTAGTATCAGCCAGGGCGTTCCGAATATCGGAACCTGGGTGTGATCACGGGCGCTGGACCGGTCTTTCCAACAGGCGTAGGAAAGCCTGTGAGCTGCTCTTTTTTTAGGAAAGCCTAGGAGCTGCTCTTTTTTTCCAAAGAATCTGGAAGAGGCGAACTTCTATTTTCAGCTGCAGAGAGAGAATGATTTTTTCTTATACTCCTCTGTGTGGGAGTCAGTTGTTCTCATTAAAAAAAGGGGTGTCACCACGTAAGGACTTTTTCTTACTTATTGGTTGACTTTTTGATCTATGCAATTTTTTTACTCCGGGCTGCTTCTATTGGTGACCCCTATTGATCTTTCCGAATACATTTTTTGTGAACGTCTTGGAGAGAAGGGGTGGGCTTTCAACTCCCCCTGTTTTTCTGAAAATTCCCTGGGTTTGTCTTTATTTGATACTGCTTTTTCGTTTCTTGGCTAAATCTTATCTTACATGTTTACTAAGTAAAATGCACATATATATTTATTTATACTTGCACTAAAAAAGAATGAAAGAGAAATTGTATGACATGTATCGCTATTTACGGTACACTAAGAATAATATTATTTTTATAAAGTAAAAATAATTATATATATATATATATATATATATATATATATATATATATATATATAATTTAGTCCATTGGATATTTGGGATGAAGGTTTTATTTCATTTTTAAACTGGTGGAATGAATTAGTTCCATCAAGTACATTTACATCTGTATAACGTATCGAATTCTCAATTCGTTATCAAATAAAAGCCCTCTAAAATTTTTCATTTTTTTCTTTCTTCCAACCACGTTCTACATCTTTTTATGCAAACCGTCGAAGAAATATATTTTTATGTTATAAAAATAGAAAACGTATAATTTGAGATTTGCTATATTTATATTTTTTAAAGAAATGCTATTTGCTTTTTGAAGGAATTCAAAAAGAAACTAAATTTGTTGAGCACTCTAGATAGAGAATTTAAACTTTTGTGATAGAAACATATTTACGATGAGCAATAAAGTTTTTGCTTTTGTGAAAAACCTACGAAAGAAATGGATTTCATTGCTTCGGATAATTCTCAAGATCGGTAAAACATTTAAGGATTTTTTTTAATTTAAATTTAAATTCCTTTTCCTGATAAACGGAGTTGCATTTAAAGGGATACCGAATTTTTGAAGAAATTGTTGATTTCTGATCTATGAAAAAAATTATTTAGAACTAGGAATTACTTTTCTGATTATGAAAACTATATTCACGCAGGTATTCAAATATCTCATTTATAATTAAATTTCTTGCGAAAAAGGAAATCTTAAGTATTTACTTTGGTTGTTATTCTTTATTAATATGTCAACACATGACTTTCTTTCGTAGGAAATAAAAATGAATTAATGTCAATCAGTAAAATGTTCTCGGCACAGAATTCGTTATTGTTTATTTATCCTGTTATAAAATTCACTAAACCTGTCTAAGAAATCTTTTGAATAGATTGGTCTTCCAAAGTAAGTCGTTGTCATCATTATCAATAAATACGTCGTAATTCATAGAATATGAACGTTTTGCATACATGTGGATATGTTGTTTTTCTAAACTAATTCTGTGTGTGGAAATGGCCTCTGACATTCCTAAAGATACTATGAAAAAAAAAAAAGATATTTTATGGCAATGTAGATTCGCACTACAATGTTAGTATTAAGAAGAGTATTAATAAGGCAAAGAAAATATGCGTCATTGAAGAAAACGTTACTTTTAAAAAAAATAACATTATATACAGGGTGATTATAAAAAACTATCCCGATATATGATCCCTTAACTATCATACCGTTCACAGAAACTGAATGAAACTTTGGTTTAAAGTATTTTGAGGTATGCGCTCAAGAATCATATGAAAGACAACAGTTAAATTCTAACAGTGACGGTTACAGTGACAAAATTTCGAAAATTTCAAATGGAAACACCTACTTTTTTTTTTATTGGAATGTGATCTTCATAGTGAAAAACCATAAAAAGCGTTGGAACGGTACCTGTAGCACGAAAATCGCCGGCGCTAGTCAGACTAACAAGAATAGTGAAAAAAACCAATAAGCACAGAGAAGCAACAGAAAACAAAACATTTTATTGTGTTTCATACATTTTCCTTTTTACACACGACGACACTTTACATGCGGCAGATGGTGGATAGCATGGAACAATAAAATGTTTTACTTTCTGTTGCTTCTCTATCCTTTATTGGTTGTTTTCACTTTTATTCTTAGTCATGGGTTAAAGGACACGCGGGTACAATAGGCAACGAACTGGCGGACAAGCTGGCTAATGATGCTGCTCAGTACTCCAACCTTCCAGTAGAGCGCGGAATAAAATTTCCACGCTCATATTTAAATAAATGTATCAAAGATCAATTACTGGAAAGGTGGCAGTACAACTGGGATAACTCAGGGAGCGGCAGATTTACGTATCAACTTGTGCCAGAAGTCAACACTAAATTAATAACTAAAGATAAAGTCTCAATATATTTTTTCACGGGCTGCGGCAGTTTTCCTACATTCTTAAATAAAATCGGTAAAATGGATAATGATCTATGTGTTTGTGGCCAGAGAGGTGATCCTATCCATTATGTCTTCGGGAAGTGTAGATTTATGAAATATAAATTTCATAGGAAGTTTCCAACACTCCTCGAGGACATGATGGATATTATTAATAATAATGAATCACTAGGCAAATTATATCAAAATTACAATATCTTAAATGAGAAATATTCTTTTATAAAATACAAATTTTATTTTTAAATCTAAAATATTTTTTAATCCTGCTATTGCTCGTCCTGTGAAGGTTATTTCGCTTCATGGAGACGGTTGTCCTCTTAATTTGCGGTGTTATGTATCTTTAACTATATTTTCTGTTTATAAGTGTTTATTCATCAAGTATATTACTCTAGTTTTATTCATTGTATATAAGTGATTATTATTCAAATATAAATTTTCCATTGTTTTATTCATCGTGTATATTTGTATATTATTCGAGTGTAGTATTCATTGCATTACTCATTATAATTAAGTGTATAAATGTTCGGAAAATCTTGCTAACAATTAAATAGTTAAAATAATCAATATAATTGATTATCTAGTAAAATGTAAATATATCAAGTGTACTACCTGTAAATACATAATTGTTACTTTACAATTCATATATTCATTCATCTACTTCTTGCATGGTTAATCATGAGGGCAGACATTTCTTAGGGTTGTCTTTTAAAGAATGGAAAATGTTGTTAAACTTAGAAAATTACTGTTATCATCTTGCAAAGAGCTATTATGTATAATGTGTAAATATTGAAATTTGTAAAACATGTAACTTATATAATTATTGTGTATACATTTTTTTTTTTTTTTTTTTTTTTTTTTTAAATCTACTTACCTGTAAAAAACTGTAGCTTTAAATATTGTGTATATAATCTATAATATTCAAACATTGTATAAAATCAGGCACGCCCTGAATAAATAGGGCTGCCATTTGTGAATTAGAGTTTGTATAATTTACTATAATTTACTTTTCAATTTGTAAATGTTTTCCCATGGCACGCCCTGATAAATAGGGCTGCCACTTACGATTGATGGTGTAAGAAATTTTAGTTAATCCGGAGACGGTAGTGTCGTTTGGACGGTGGAGACCTTCCTGCCTTGAGCTTGGGGCTTGTCCCGATCATATGCCAAAAGCGGATCCTCAAGGCGGGTGACAGCCAGACAGCCAGTCTGTCTAGCGCCGGCGATTTTCGTGCAACAGGTACCGTTCCAACGCTTTTTATGGTTTTTCACTACGAAGATCACATTTAACAAAATTTTAAACAAATTTACTAACAAATTATTTAAACAAAATTTATCTTTTTTTTCCTGTTGCTAAATTTTTGGATAAAATGGAAATGTAAATAATTCGTTAATTTTAACCTTTAATGCTTGGTTTTACATGTAAAAGTGGTGAGTGCATTTGTATTTTAAAGACATGAATTTTCAATTCCCTTTCTTCGTTTTTCAAATAAAAAATCTATTTATTTGTTTTTGGAAATATTTATTTTTACATACTACCGTAAAAGAAAATACTACCGATAATTTTTAATGCTACGGACTATTTTTAAATACTATGGAAAAGCTAAATTTGGAAATCTTTAAAAGTTTGACATAAATTAAAACGTGCATTTGCAAATGATTCATAACTTGGAAGATTTTTTTTTATCTAGAGAAAGATTGTGCGAAAACTTTCGCTGATGAAAATGTCGTCATATTTCTAATCATGAGCCAATTTTCATTTTGAAAAATTAAGTATTTCATTGCAATTGTGCAAAGTGGTGTTATTCCCACAGACATTTCACTAGGGGAAGATCATATTTATTTATTTATTTATTTATTTATTTATTTATTTATTTTACCGCACAATCTATCATAAACCCGATTTCACTAAAACATAATAAATATATTAAGATGATGCAGACATTGTGAGCATTTAAATTTAATTTGAGAGTACGTGTGATCTGTAATATGGCTCATGTGAATTTTAAACAGGTTGCTAATGCTACCTAATTAAGCAAGAAGCACTATAATTAAGCATCCAGCGCCTCCTCCATCCTATTGTATAATATGATCTTGATTATGAAAAAGTTCAAGAACAAAGCTGATGAAAAATCCCAGAATTAATCGGTTATCACCTCTTCCAACATTTATCGGTTGATTCGAGTACACGTGACAGGATAACTGATATTTCTTTTAAATTTTAATGCATTTGCATCTGTATTTGTATTTATCTTTGCGAGATATTCGTTGTCTCCTATTAGAATATATTCCTGGCAAATTTTTGATCTTCTATTTTCCTAAATTACAAAAAAACAAATGATATGACAATGTTTTTTTCATTATCGAGGTGCTTTTTGAAAAAAAAAAAAATAACAGATTTTTTTCTTAGGCTATTTAAAGCAATAATAAAGTTCATAGCTTAACAAATAACCATGTAGACGTTGACAGTCTTTTGGTTGTGATAAAAGTTTGAATATTATTGGTATATTTACGTCTGTGAAAAAATCTGAAACTATGAAATAAAAATGGAATATATATATGACATTTCAAGATTTTTATGATTTATCTTTGAAATTTTGTACTTTATCCCTTTTTATTTCCTTTTTAAATAGTTTATATCTGCTACTTTGTTCATTTTTTCGATTTTATTAATAAGTTCAAATTTATGTCTGATGTGACTGGGTAATTAAAAAAAAAACAATCAAAAATTGTTTCTAACATAATCACTTTAAACCATATTCTTTCACACGAAGAGATGGACAAAATCTGTATCCATATATGGAATTAATGTAAAATAAAATAAATAGACATTATACAATAGAATAACAAAGATGTAATTTGTTTCAAAATGCATAATATTAAAGAAAGAGTATGAAATTTCAAGTAGTGAAAGAGCTTCAGGTGATCTTATATATATAAACATAAAATGTCTTATAAATATGGCGTATAAGTCAAAAAGATAAACGCTGTAATTTTATACATAAAATGCATAAACTTACTATAAAATGTGATAAAGAGTTGGCTAATTCCATGTATTTTTTAATTATCGGCGAATAATTTTTTTTTTTTTTGCTAAATTGATGCATTGATGCTTCTTTAAATCTTACAGTAACGAAGTCATAGGTAGCAGGAAGTGTGATAACAAATATATATTAGCAATTTTTCTTAATAGTAAATATCTCAAAAATATTTTATTAAAACTTTTAATAAATCATGAAATTCATCATAATATTTAACTGCTATATTAAGGTTAACTATTTTTAAAGCTGTCGATTGTTTTCTAAACTGTTATAAATTTTAATTACGTTAGTATTGAAAAATAAATTAATTGCTTTCAAGATAATTACTTGAAAGAAGGCAATCGCTAATGATGTTCTGTAAAACATCTGCTCCTGTGCTCGTAATTAATTGAATAATATCGATCTCATATTATAAAAGGACACTTGCTTTGCTAAATATAATTTTAGAATGTGCTTGTCACTTCAAAGATAAGAATGAAATCGATGTGATTACATTTTTAACACTCAAAAGCACCTTTGTTAAAGAGCTATCGATTACGGATTTTCAAATAATGAGTGAGTCTTTTAATTCACTTGTTCAGAGATGATAGATGCGAATCGAAAATATTGTCTCGATTATATAAAATCGATATGATCTATAGGCTGAATTATATTTGTAGACAAATAATTATGAATTGGAAAATTGTATCTTGCAGCAAAATATTCCCAGCTTGAAGATACGCTTTGTCTCATTGGATAAGCTTAGGCATATAGAAATAAATATTTTTTATGACATTCAAACGGTTACTGAAATTATAAATGATAAAGAGATACGCATTCGCAAATTTTAAGCTAATGAACAAAATTTAGAAGCAATCGAATAAAAGCTATACTATAAAGGTTGTTTTTTTAATATTGATAAATGTAACATACGTGGAAACAGATCAGAGTAAAATAGTAATAAGTTTTAATCTCACTGAAAATCTGTATTAAAGAATTAATTCATATGCAGGTTGTCCCAAAAAAGTTGAAACGTACTTTCTTATGTTATCCGGTAGAGATAGTTATGTGATGCCAATTGTAAAAGTGAAAAAAAAATATGTTAAGAAATAAGATTATGTTAATGAAATAATCCTGCCATAAATAATAAAAAAAAAATCACTATTTAAATTTTTATACAGTCCATTTATGTGCAATTGAATAAATAAAAAATTTGCCCTTTTCACTTACAAAATCATTACAAAAAAATTGCATTCCTCTATATCTAAAACTAACTGAATTATAAATATGACAAAAAATCTGAATTACGCCACTTTTTTGTATCATTTAAAAAGTTATGTCATCTATGAAAATAGAGATAATTTGAAATTGACGATGACGTTATTTAGATTTTAAAAAAAGTACTAATAAATCGTGTAAAATTTGCATAGTTAATATTACAAATGCATTTAAATAAACTTAAAATGCAGCGTTGTGAAAAATAAAGAATTATGTAGGCAAAGAACATGTAAAAAGACAAATGCAGTTTTAAATCTTACAAGGGGACCGCCAAACATGATACTCGCAGATTTTGATGATTTTAAAGTATGTTGTAGGGGTCATACCCCTAACTATTCATCGGGTTAAAGTTCAGCATGCATTTCAAATACCCATTAGTTCGCGATCTTGAACAATTTCTCTGTGGTGCAGAGCTGGCGCTCGCAATTTGAGATTCGGAGATGAGAGTTCTGTCCTCTCATGTGATTTTTTACCTTCTTTAATAAATTATATATATTTGTCGCGTTATAAGTTTTATGCAGAATTATGAATTCTGCATCTTTGACCTTATTGATATTTTCCTAATATATTCCATTTACATTTTCGAATTTTTCGTGAAAATTTTGTAGTTTATGCACAATTTTTATTCTAATATTTTTGTTGACGAAAATCCAAATTATTTTATATCTTGATATCTCGTCTTTTTAAAATGATTACTGTTTACCTTTATGTATATTTACTTATTTATTTATCGTATTTATGAAATAATGCATTTTTTTATTTGCATTTTCTATTTTTAAAAAATTAAATGATTAAGAAAAAATTAACAAAATAATATATCCTTTTAATATGTGATTTGTTCTAAATATGATGAAATATGTTAACTGCTGAAAAACTAAAACATTTATCATCACCGACATCGACATTTTTAGTTTATTAAATATGGTACTAATTGTGTGATACATATCGCAAAAATATTCCAAACAAATTCCACATTAAAAATCGCCTTTAATTATATTCTTTACGTAAATTGTTTTAACAATGTTGGAAGAATGTATAAATTAGTATATTATATATTCTTTAAATACTTAAATTGTGATAAATATATTAAAAAATGCATTAAATTTGAAAAAGATATTATTTCAAACGTGGCAATTGTCTGTAAAGGAAGCTAAACGAAATGGATAAAAAGAAACTTTTATTTATTCTGATATTACCGTAAAAGTCATTTCAGACGATTTTTTTTCAGATATTTTTTATATGTATTGTAATTTACCAACGATTTTTCATTTCTAGTTGAATTTTTCTGTATAGCATCGACTTGTTAGAATGAAAAAAAATTAATTGTAATACATTATTTTTTATTTGTGCAAATCAAAAATGATGTTGAGTTTGAACTTTACAGTTAAATATATTTAAATAATATTAAATATATATATATATAACTGGGTAAAACAGGGATATAAGCGTTATTGCTTTAATATGTTATTACTCCTTTCAAGATATGTTGTTGGAATTACCTAATCATACATACCTTTAGAAGATTTGAGATAAAAAATATTTTATATAAATTACAAAAACATATAAATTTTCATTTAAAATTTCATAAAGTTAAAAAAAGTATTATTTTAGAACGGTTATTAAAATATGAATGATAAATAATAATAATAAACAAAATAAACAAAATCTAGACATAATTTAGTTTGGAATTTCGTCAATAGAAATATTAATTTCAAAACTGCACAAAAAAAAGTAAATTTTTACGAAAAATTCGAAGGAAAACATCAAAAAGTTCAAAGAAGCAGAATTCATAATTCTACATAAAACTTGTAATGCGACAAATATATAAAATTTATTAAAAAAGGTAAAAAGTCGCATGAGAGGACAGAACCCTCACCTCTGGCACTCAAAATTCGCAAACGCTAGCTCTGCACCACGCAGACCTCGTTCGATTTTGCCAACTAACGGGTATTTGAAACGTATGCTGAACTTTAACCCGAAATTTCCCGAAAACTAAAGCCCATTTGAAGGAAACCTTTGAATTGAATAGTTAGGGGTATGATTCCTACAACATACTTTAAAATCATCAAAATCTGTGCGCATCATGTTTGGTGTTCCCCTTGTTAGTGACAAAGCAGGACAAGTGCGAGTAACCCTGGGGATACAGTACCACTATGTCATATTACCGTAAACTTTTGTAAGTACCTAGTCTCTTGACAAATATACTGAAAAAAAAACTGTTTTTTTAAACCCCGATGTTTCTTATAATTGTAGCATCATAAAGCTGTAGTTTATTAAATTACACTGTTTTATGTAACTTAAGTTATGCAAATTTGCAGTATTATGAATTTAAGGATCAAAGATTTGCCTTCGTAGGCAGGGCTTGACTAATGCGGTTGGCCGGTCCCCACTT
Organism: Maratus michaelseni; assembly: GCA_963931845.1. Lineage (NCBI taxonomy): Eukaryota > Metazoa > Arthropoda > Arachnida > Araneae > Salticidae > Maratus > Maratus michaelseni. Next base: position 134,331,020 of record OZ007588.1, on the reverse strand, counting down.
GTGATCAAGTTTTTTGATGTACCAACAAAGTTACTCAATCTAGCGGGGTTTTATTTTGTTTTTTAGGATTCCGTACTTAAAAAGTAAAAACATAACCATTATAAGATCACTCCTGTGTCCATCTGTCTGTCTTTGAGAGCCCTTTATCTCATAAACTATGGCACTTGGAAAGTTCAAACTTGGGAAAGTTATTTTGCCCACATATTTTCAGATTATTAGTCATTCAAAAATATGTTTAGGAAAAATATAGGTGGCTAATTAAATTACTTGAATTTTCTTTCGTTTTGTATATCGTGTGTGGTATGGTGTGAAAGATCTCGTGATACCGAACTAAAAAAAAATATGTTTTAATTTTAGGTATTATATTTTCAAAGTTATCGTCGAAAATGCTCTGCAAAAATATGCTCCCCCACCTCTATTTCCGAATCTACTGAAACTAAAATTATCAAAAAATTAACGGTAGTATGAGTTTATTTTAATCCTTGAAGAAAAACTATAGCGAGCTTCCTAGGTAACATTGTTTTTGAGAAAAACGTCTTTTTTCCGTTACACACAAACTGTACTTTTCGGGCGATCAGCGGAGTAGTTAACGGGCGCTCGAGGTAGCGATCCACGTAGAATTAATAATCCAAGGATATTTGATAATGATTTTCGAAAAAAATTGTCGGTAATTAGCCGAGATATTACTTAAGTTGCTTGAAATAAAATTCTTTTTATATATCGTGTATGATATAGTTCGAAAGATCTCGTAATATAGAACTCAAAAATATATTTGTTTTAATTTTAGGTATTATATTTTCAGAGATATCGTCAAAAGTATACTGAAAAAATATGTCCCCTCCCATCCTATTTCTGAATCTACCAAAAGTAAAATTAGGAAAAAATTAGGAGCAGTAAGAGTTTATTAATTAATAAATAATAATTAATAAATTTAATGTACGGAACCCTTTGAACGCGAGTTATACTCGCACTTGACCGATTTATTATAAAATTCATATAAACTAAAGTAATTAAAGATGGAATTTTGTAATCTATTTTTCACTCACATTCTGATAGGTCAGAATTTAAAAAAGTCCTTCTGGCGTATACCAAGAGGAAAAGCTTGATTCCCTATTCATTGTTTTTAAAAATTCAACTAGTTTTAGTGAAACACACGAAGTTTAAATACGTGGAACACAATTATAGAAGATTCCAAGTTTTCGTCAATATTGAATATGAATGGAAAATTTAACAATTTAGTCAGCTATCGCCAACTTGGTGCAGCCTATTTTTTTCGTCAAATTATATGAAATTTCGCCAAGTATTGCCAAGATAGATGATAATTCGAAGATATGACTAGGTACGTTTATGGGTATGAAAGTTCAAACAATGGTTACAAAAATGAAAGAAAATTTTCGAGAAACAACGTTAAAAAAACTCGTAAAATGAATCATTATTTCATGGGGTAATTTTCCGTTAGTCGCGATTATGGGAATTCGCGAGTTTAACACGTAATGAATGGACATATAATTATAAATTAATGGTTTTCGGATTTTTTCTTTTTCATATAATATAAGACCTTCCTCAATGGCAAGTTTCAAAATTCTAGCTCAACGGGAGTCACCGTATAGGTTTTATTCTCAAAACTTATAGGGTAGCCTGTTTGGCAAAAAGAAAATCATATTGCACATGGAAAAAATCGAAAATTAATTATTTTTTGTTGTCCATTATTATATATAATTAACAATTATAATAAATACTATGTCAATTTACTACGTGAATTTTCCATACAGGGGATTTCGATAAAAGTTATTTTAACGCCGTAACATTGTATTGGATTAAGTGAGTAGAACGAGATTTTTACACAACGATGGGACCAGGGAACTTATTATTTGATGTTAATTTAAACCTGATATCCTTAGCCATTGCTGAGAAAAAACTGTATTGAAAGACAGACGGGTTCTTCAACACTAATATTAGACCTGAAATACCGATTGTCTTATTTTTAAAGTAAACTGTATGTATATTCTCATTCGTTTTTCTTCTTTTTCAAATATATCAGATTTTAACATTTTTAATTTGATATATGGTCCCCATTGCGAAAGATAACATTTTATTAAGCATAGTTTATTGAATTTCAAAGATACATGTATGCAGTTTTTGTAATGTTCTCGTTTAAACAAAAGTGAAAAAAAAAATTCTAATTGACCAACAGTGTCTGGTAGGCGGTAGAGGGTTTGTATAAAAGATTAAAATTTTATATTTTTTTAATTAATGGAATTAGAGTTTCGTTAATATAATCTTATTTCCTACCTTATTTTGATCACTTTTGCCATTTAAATCATTCATATATCTCCAACACGTAAAAAATTAAAGCGTTTCAATAATTTTCGGAGATACTGTATACAGTCTGTAGAAAAAAATTACGCATCTACAAACAGATCACTGCATCATGATGATATATATATATATAGATGTTAAGTTAATGCAGTGGCAAACTAGAAGAAGTGGTAATATACCCCAACAGAAATGTTTTTGTGTAAGAAACCATGATCGCAATCCACTTATTTCACATACAATACGTCTCACACGAAGCTCAGATCAGATTTTATTAATATATTTTTTTAAAAGAAGAGCCTCAGTATTTTAAAAGTAAGTACCGTTTTGAAATTAAAAGAAACAATTAAAATTTTCTTACCAATGTTATTTTTATATGAGAGACTGTACCTCAATCTTTTTTTCTACATAATTTCCGCCAATATTAAGACAAGTATCGTATCATTCAAACATGTTTTGAAGCCTCTCTTCATAGAAGTCTGCCACCTAATTTGACACCCGCTGCAACACGATCGTTTTGACCTCATCATCGTCGTTGTGGCGAAGACCGCCGAGATCCTTCTTCAAATGCGCTGATTAGTCACATAAACATTGGGATTTGAGCACTTCTGACAGCATTTTTGGTACCCAGCGTGCGCATTTTGGTACAAAGATTACCCTTCCACCAATCAGAATGTGTTGTCCGTAAACTTCACTAATCTGACGATGAATTTTAGTCGCTCAATCGGCGGAGCCGATTGTTCAATTTTTAAATATTCAAAAACAAACATTAACACGGTCGAATGTTTCCGTAATAGCACCTGTTGCTTGCAAACAGATGTAGGTAAACAGCACGCACGCGCGGAATGCTGATCGCAGCACCGCCACGCGGGGATTTCTAAACGGTACTTAGTATTGAAATAACTCTAGTATATAAAATCACAAATTTGCAGAAAATACAAGATTATTCATACCATTGGTCACAGTTTCAGTGTGTACTTTCAACATGAGTTCTTCAGTAACTGGTAAAACTTTGTGTTGTTCATATGCTGATTCAACTGTTAAAAACATTCTTAAATATGTATTTTCATGTTTTACAAATTTGTTGACCAATCGTAACACAAATACCTTGAAAAATATTATACATGGCTAAGTAAGGGCTATTTCAGGGAGTGTCTCGTTGAGAATCATGGTGTAGAGTATGCATTGAAATCGACTTATTAATTTTGGATGTAAGAAAGAGCTATTATAATCTCGAAGCCTCAGCGATCGATAGAACTATTCAGATCCCCGGACCTACCCTTATGTCTTGGCGATGTATTAAACGTTTGGAATTTAGAGTTTAAATTTTTTCGGTGACGTTTTTCGTGCTTTTTCATCCGTCTTCTTTGTGTCGTGTGTTGAAAAGTTGTGTTTAAAGAAGGATATGCAACCGTGGCTTCAGAGAAACAAGCAGGACATTTAACTTCGTGTCAATGGTCAGTTAAAACTATCTATGTGATATAGCAATTAATGATGGCTCCACAACTTTTTTTTTCGTGTTTCCCAGGATTCTGCTGCTTAAATGGGTCAGACTTTTGTCGACTGTATGCGATCTGCTAATATTAGCACAATGTAAAAAGATATACATCAACTTTACAGTTATTTGACTGGACTTATAATCTTTCTTGAAAACTGTTTTTCTTTTTTTTTCTGCTGGTGTTATGCGAATTGTTATGCATTATTTATTTTAAGCTGGACTTCTGTAACCTTTGAGGTCCTTAAACTTTGTATATATTCTGATCTTGTTGTTTTTAATTTAATTTAATTTAGTTTTATTTTTAAGTTTATTTGGTCTATTGACGTATTAATAGAATAATTTTTAGTTTTAAAAGACCAATGTAACCCCAATGGTCTATAAAGTTGTTTTTCTTTTTCTTTTTAGTTTTAGCTATTATATAGTTTAGATAATAGTTAGTTGGTTTGTTTTACGGTATTGTTGACATTTTGTCGACTTTGTATTGTGTTTGCTCCACATTTTTTGCCCGTTGTAACCGGGTCTGTTGTCTTGGCTGGGTTTCGTTGGCGGTGGAGGGGATGCGCTGTGGGAGGTTGTATCACCTATGCCTTTTTTTGGTTGGTGCTCCCACAGGTGATTTCTGTCCCTTCTGTTGAAAAGGTGGAAAGGACTTCTTGGGACGCACGCTCTGAATGGAGACCATATATTAAATTAAAAATGTTAATCTTTGAGATATTGGAGAAAAGAGGAAACACAATCGAACATGTACATGCAGGTCACACTATTAATGAAGACAATATAACAAAATTTTCAACGGACTTTGTGTGCAATGTGAAGACATTCAAGAAAGACAAATGTTTCTTAATATACGAAAATATAATGAAACCACGAATGAAAATATACAATAGTCTCTTCTGAGATACTCAAGATTACGAAAAGAGTTCTTTATATTTAGAAACAAAAGAAACTAATATATTTTCAGCTTTAAGCCTTTATACAAAAAGCATTACAAAATTAAGTTTCTTTTGATGCTATTGGTTTTCGGAAACGTTTCCGAGTAGTTTTATAGTAAATCAATTTTCTCAACAGTGAATATAAGTTTTCGGATGCTATCAATCTACAAGTAAACATTTTCAGGTCCCGCCCCCACTTATATATCTTTCTACGCTCAAAATCTTGTTTTTATTTTCCATTGCATCTTCCATCGACATCACTTTATTTTTACATTGTATTTCAATTGTTAATACTTCAATTCATATATTACTGTATTACATACTTTCAACATTTGCACATGGACAGGATATTCATTTTTAAGATTGTGTTACTATAAACTATTTTGTTCGCATTATAAACATATAGCGTCATTGAGAAACATTTCAAGCAACAATATTTAGTACAGGGATTATTTTAGTAGCCTTATATAGGTATTTAGATGATATACGCACCATAAAACATAACTGAACTAATAACTTTAATATATGTCAATTTGCATCATAAAGTTTTCACTGTGTATAAATGTTAAAACTATTCAACATGTATCTGTAATATCAATGCATTTTCATTTTTAAATAGATCATGTTTAACAGAACTAAAAGATACTTCAACATAAAAAAGAACAACTGTATTTCACCTCCATAAAAATTAAAAATTTTTTATTAATTATTAAAAATCTGTTACAGACATTTCAAGTTTTCTAAATTGATAAATATCGTATTAGACAGAAAAGAGAAACTTTATTAGATAAATTACTACATTCATAAACTTTATTCTCACAGACTATAGTGTGAAAAATGAAACAAGAAGAGATCTCTTTTAAAGTGAAATAACTTCTCATATTTTACTTTTTATTTAATGAGAGATGTGTATGAGTAATATGTTGGTATTATTTTCTTGAAGTACGAAATGGGAGCTGTCAAACTTTAAATCTATAAAATACTACAGCAATTTAGCGTAAACGGACATGAAGCGAGGAGTACATTTTTTCATAAAAATGGAAATACTTAATTTTTATTAAGGAAATTTTATTATAAGGGCATATTTTGTTTATTTTACGTCAGAAAAAGCAATTATAATATGAAAAGTGTTTAATCAATCTTCTTTGGCAATAAGTGTTATACTTATTTTTTTTATTATGTGTAATGAATAAATGCGAAGCATTTCCATTCTTGCTATCATTTAACATGCACATATTTGGAACACTAAATGTGTGAAATAATTTAAATATTCTCATAAAAAATATTCTCAGTATTAATCTATTATCAATACATAGTTAATTTTGAATAAATTCTAGTTATTTCATTTTATATTTGTATTTTCTCTTACTAGATGGCAACACTAAAATTTATCGTATTCAGTTATTAACTCTTTAAATACCAAGCTTTAAAAAGCTGAATGACCTTAGAATCCCAACACAATAGCCCAAAATGCTCCATTTTTTCGTCCTCCCCTTTTTCACTTAGGTAAGTAGTGGAAATGACTCTACTGTCGTCTCCCTTTATTTAAATTTCGATAGGTGTTACACCCTTCTGTTTATCATTGCTCCAGTTACAGAAAAAAAATCTTGTTTTTCTTTCTGTAGTGTCCAGAAATGCCAACACAGTACCCCATCCATCACTGAGGGAGATCATCCCCTTGACAGCACTCCAACCAATGTAAGGGGAAGGCAAATTTTTTCAGCTAGCCTGGGCTACTGTGGGTTTCAGAGCAATGGGCTATTTTCGGCTATTGTGGGATTCAAAAGGTTAAAGGCTTCATCTTGTTATTATGAACTCTTTCTGTGTGACTTCTTTGTTGATAGAAATGCATTTTACCTGGGTCATCTCTCTGATATTTTTATTTATCCTGACTTAGTAAAAAATGTTTTGGCAACATTGTGTAGTCTTGCATTTCTTGCAGGCTTGTATATATTTGTAGTTATCATTTTTATTCGCGTCTTTAGTTCATTTATTATTGTATTTGATCAATAGTTTTTCATTTAATACATAATTTATGGATCTTTTTAAATGTACAATAGCAAAATTCTTGCACATTTCTGGTTATTACAGTTCGTGCAAGGATGAAATTGAACAGGTTTTGTGGAATCTATGGTAATGTTGGATTGATAGTTCTGTATATATATATATATATATATATATATATATATATACAGAGAGAGAGAGAGTGGAATAGTGATTTAGTCCTATGGCGACAAACGTTAAGAGATACACACTACAACTATCAGTTTTAGCAAAGCAAACCAGGGTTGCAATCTTTTTATTAATTCATACATACACAGGCTGTCTAATCTAATACAGAATTTGGATTATAATTTGCATTATAATTTGGATTATAATTTTGACAATAATGAATATTTTAATTGAAACTGAATTCTTCTATTTATGTGAAACATAATGGTATCACCAGAAGTGTTCGGCGGGAGGGAAACAATCTGTAACCAGATAACGTTGAACATAGAACTCCGTATTCCGTAATGTATTTAACATTACAAACGATGTCTCTGAACAAATTATTATGCACTTCCAGCACTTATTGTGATGTCATCACATTTCCCCGCATAAAAAGGTTTAATATTTTGTTAAAATATTTTCATTATTGTTAAAATTATTAAGAAGAATTTGTGTTTGGATTGTGGTGAAAGATCATGTTACTCTAATTGAAAAAAAATAATTGTGACCTAGTTTATTTCTAGAAAATTGTTTGTTCTACCACATTTTAAAATGCGTAAACCTGGTACTAAGACACCCTGTATATAGGGCAGCTATATGCATATTCGTAATATGTATTTAGTACTTATTTAAAGATTAATTTTTTAAAAATAATTTGAATGGTGCAGATGCAAAAGTCAGATTATCCACTTTTTAAGGTATTGAGTTACTCACATCACCGTGTTCGTCTTTTTAAGGCGAATCCGACTGTAATAGTAATTTGGACCATAAAAAACATATTATGGTTGAAAAAAATGCTGATAATCTCGTTTTGATGCATAACTCACATTATCCAACAACTGTTTTGCTGCAAAACTCACACTCACCAATTCAACCAACCAGTGAGGTACAGATGTAAGAATTAGTGTAAAATGTAGCACTAGTTTAATGACAGTGAAGAAGTTGAGCCATGTCTAACAGTACAATTTTTTCACAAATTATTTTTAATAAATGTTTTTTGATTTCTGTTGTTTATTACTCTCTAAAATAACACAATGGAAACTAATGTTCAGATTTTTTTTTTCGTTTTGGTTCTTGTTGTTTTAAATTCATAACTATTTTGGTTTTTATCTAACATTATCCATAAAAGTTTGCTGCAAAACTCACATTTTCCATATTTAAATTTAAATTCTAGCTTTACCACAATCATTACAGGTTTAGGACTATGTGCAACTAGTTGTTACGACAACAAATATATCGCACAAAAAAATTGTGCCAATAAATCATGTGTATTAATAATAATCAGTTTTGTGCATTTTTCTAAAAAATAGGTTATGTGGAGAGTGTGAATTTTGCAACTACATCCTTCATTTGTAAACGAGTGAGCTAAGGATTTATTTTTAAAAATGAAGAATTTTTACATTCATATATCAAACAAAATGTTTTTTCAAAGGCAAAAACAAATTTTCACAAACTTATATCTACCATTCTTTTATGTAGAACTGAAAAAAAAAAAACAGAATTGCATCTGAAATATACTTAAGTGCTTCTTTAAAACTTTCGACGAAATTTGATGAAAGCAAAGGGTTCTTTTCGGATTCACAAGAGAATTTTCTTCGAAAGTCTTTAATCAACTCAGAAGCTTTCATTTTCACCCCTGATTACCGGATCTGGGTAATAATGCTTTCTTCCTTTTACTTCGAGGATATATAAAGTAAGAGAGTAAATTTTCATTATAAAAGGATATTTCTCACGGTGGAAACGGGATTCAAATCCGTGGTTCATTATTCTAATGATAAGTAGAAGGAATGAACTATAGAAAAGGTTGTATAATAAAGAATTTTAGGAAATACTTTCGAACTGAGAAGACGAAATTTTACCATTGCTTCATAATGTGAAATTTACTATACAAACATGCAAAAAAAATGATTGCAGAAAAAAATACCACCATATTTTATTTGTCGTATTGTCAATTTGTTTGCATTACTTATACTATCTACAATGGAAAAAAATTCAAAATTCTGTAATATATTATTTTTTAATTGGAGATATATTATATTTACTTCGGAATTTTTACAACTAATATCCTAAATTTAATTAGAATAATTGACAGTTATCAAACCATATTTTAAAGTATAAGTAATAAGAGTATATATTTTTTAAAGTCAAGAAGATATTGCTGTAAAAATTGCAGAATACACATATTGCATAATTGCATAATTGCATAATACACAAATTATTGTCTACGATTCCTTATGTATTCTCAAAAAACATAATTGCATCTGACATATACTCAATGACATCTTTAAAACTTCTGACTAAGTTTGATGAAACAAAAGTGTTGTTTCCGAATTCACCAGAAATTTCTTTTTCGAAAGTCTTTGATTAATCCAAATATTTTTATTTTCATTCTTAATTGTCGGATCTTGGTAATAATGTTCCCTTCCTCATATTTTCAGAAGATTCAAAGTAAGAGAGTAAAATTTATAATAAAATAATTTTTCTCAAGGAATCAACGGTTAATTATTCTAATGATAAGTAGAGGGAATGAACCAGAGAAAAGATTTGTATAATAAAGAATTTCAGGAAACACTTTCGAACTGAGAAGACAAAATTTTGCCATTGCTCCATAATGGGAAATTGACTACATAATCATACAAAAAAAAATTGATTGCAGAAAAACAAATAATTCACCATATTTTATATGTCGCATTATCAATTTATTTGCACTACCTATACTATCTACAGTGGAAAAAAAAATAAAAATTATGTAATATATAATTTTTTAATTGAAGATATATTATGTTTACTTCGCAATTTTTACAACTAATATCCTCACTTTAATTAGAATAATTTACATACATCAAATTATATTTGAAAATATAAGTAATAAGAATATATTTTTTTAAAGTCAAGCAGATATTGTAGTAAAAATTGCACAATACACATATTGCATAATCAACAAATTATTGTCTACAATTCCTGATGTAATCTCCAAAAACCCTATTGTATCTGGCATACACTGAAGGGCATCTTTGAAACCTTTCACTAAGGTTGATGAAACCAAAGTGCTGTTTCAGAATTCACCAGCGACTTTTTAGCACTTTCCAACCTAGTTGAAAAGTGCTTATGACTTCGGTTTGTCTGGCCGTATGGCCGTCTGCCGTCTGCCGTCTGCCGTCTGCCGTCTGTCCGTGCTCTAACTCCCGTAAATATGCTCGGATTGCTCTGCAATTTTTATATGTTATTGTCGCCATCTATAGCATGTTCCCTATTTCAACGGAAGTGTGTAGCACTTATAGTTATTTTACAGGGACACTCAAAAGAATTCCGTTATATTGCGTTCTATGGGGAAAAATCATTTGCGGTTTATTTAAATAATGTTTCACTAATTTAAACGCATTGAAATTTATATATATCACTAAGGTGCATTAGAAGAAGCTTAATATGGAATAGTGTGTGCATAGCACTTATAGTTACTTTACAGGGACAGTCAAAATAATTCCGTTACATTGCGTCTATGGAGAAAAATCGTCTGCGGTTTATTTAAATAATGTTTCCCTATTTTAAACGCATTGAAATTTATATAAGGTGCATTACAAGAGGCTTACTACAGAATATTGTGTGTATAGCAGTCATCGTTCATTTACAGGGACACACAAAAGAATTCTCTACTGTCTGTTAACAATAATTCCTGGAAGTGCGTTTTAAGTTACTGAACGCGATTTTAACTCGCTTTTTATCTATTACGTGGTGTGTATAAATTCTGTAGATCCTATATACAGGGAAGCACAAAAGTTCGCGAACACATTTCCGTATTATTGAACTCCAGACGGAGAATTTTAAACTGTGCTACGCGTTTCCTAACTGAACTAAAATTTAGCATCCTATGTAGTATATATACAAATCTATAGATCCTATACAGGGCTGATGAAAAGTATTCGGATTACTTATATGTTATTATTATGTGAACTTATAATTTTAAATATGTTATGTGTTTTCCAAATTGTTCACTTAGATGTTATCTTTTAGCTTATTAAACAGTTTGATTTGTAAAATTATTTTGGAAGCGTTGGAAAGTGCTACATAATCTATGCTTGACGCATGATTTTTCGTTCTTGTTTTTTAAAAGTCTTTGATCAACTCAAATATTTTTATTTTCACCCTTAATTGTCGGATCTTGGTAATAATGTTCCTTTCCTCTTATTTCCTGAAGATTCAAAGTAAGAGAGTAAAATTTATAATAAAATAATTTTTCTTAAGGGATGTAAATGGGATGGAAATAAACGGTTTATTATTCTAATGATACGTAAAGGGAATGAACCGTAGAAAAGATGGTATAATAAAGAATTTCAGGAAATACTTTCGAACTGAGAAGAACAAATTTTTGCCATTGCTTCATACTGTGAAATTGACTATAAAAACATGTAAAAAAAAATGCTTGCAGAAAAAAAAATCAACCATATTTTATTTGTTGTAATATCAATTTATTTGCACTCCGCATACTATCTACAGTGGACAAAAATTTAAAATTGTCTAATACAGGGTCATTCATAATTCCCTCCGGGGTTTCGAAACGTTATAGTAAAAAAACGAAGACGAATATGAAAAAAAGAAACATATGAAATTATTCCGAAACTATTCAAGTTTTACTTGCATACATTACAGGTGTTCTATGTGTGAACCCTTGGTCACACGGCATACATCCATGCGATAGTCCAGTTCCTGCCATACTCCGTTTCTTTAAATTTCCGGTACCACACATGAATTGTTTTGTCAGTTGGTCCCTGTTTTCGATATTTATTACGAAAGGCCAGTTGAACTGACACCACTGATTCAGATTTAAAGAAACGGAGTATGGCAGGAACTGGACTATCGCATGGATGTATGCCGTGTGACCAAGGGTTCACACATAGAACACCTGTAATGTATGTAAGTAAAACTTGAATAGTTTCGGAATAATTTCATATGTTTCTTTTTTTCATATTCGTCTTCGTTTTTTTACTATAACGTTTCGAAACCCCGGAGGGAATTATGAATGACCCTGTATATTATTTTCTAATTGGAGATATATCATCATATATTCTAATACGAGCAAATCTTGTATATTCTAATATGAGCAAATCTTGTGTGTGTGTGTGTGTGTGTGGTTATGCAAATTTTATTGTAAAACCGCGCTATAGCGATATTGACGAAATTTTGTATCCTACGGTTTTGGGGCACGAGAAAACCAATGAGCTAGGTCAAATGTTCGGGAAAATTCGCTTAGTGGGTCATTTTGGGTCGTTTTGGGTCAGGGTCAAGCTAATTGTATCTAAAAAACGGTTCAAACGATTTTGACTAAATTTTGCATCTTTCCATTTTCGGGCACGAAAAGACTATTGGGATGGGTCACATGTTCGAGAATTTTCGATTAGTGGGTCATTTTTGGGTCAAAGCGGGTCAAATTAACTTTATCTAAAAAACGGCTCTAAGGATTTTGATTAAATTTTGTATCCTGCGAATTTCGTGCACGAGAAAATCATTGGGCTAGGTCACATGTTCGGAAAAAATCGATTAGCGGTTCATTTTTGGGTCACTGTGGGTCAAGCTAATTCTATTTAAAAAACGGCTCAGACTATTAAGACTAAATTTTGTATCCTATGGTTTTCGGGCTCGAGAAGACTGTTGCACTAGGTCACACAAGTTCGAGAAAATTCGATTAGTGGGTCATTTTTGTCATGGGTCATTATGGGTCGAGCTAATTTTATCTTTAAAACGGCTCAGTGGATTTGAACTAAATTTAGTATCCTACAGTTTTAGGGAATGCACAGAGTATTGGGCTAGGACACATGTTCGAGAAATTTCGATTAGTGGGTCATTTTGGTCATGGGTCATTATGGGTCAAGCTATTTTTATTTTAAAAAGGCTCAGAGGATTTGAACTAAATTTTGTATCCTACACTTTTAGGGGACGAGAAATGATTGGGCTAGATCACATGCTCGAGGAAATTCAATTAGTGGGTCATTTTGGTCATGGGTCATTATGGGTTAAGCTATTTTTATCTTAAAAAGTGTTGGTGACATTGGCGAGATTTGGCGGGAAAATTGATTTTTAAGATTACCAATGCCAAAACGCTTGGCGCAAAATGAAAAATATCGCCAAATTTGGTGGATTTAGCGACATTTTGGCTAAAAGATTGGCTTTCAGAATTTGAAGGAATTTTCTAGAAATTCCAAATAGGAGCCAAGATACACGATTCAACCTATCAGGGTTCGTAAAACGTTCTCGAAAACACAATTCAATCATTCAGGGTACATAGAACTTTTTCAACACATGCTTGGCACTAAATGAAAGAATTTCGCCAAACTTGGCGACATTTGGCTAAAAGTTGGCTTTCAGAATCTGAAGGAATTTTCTAGAAATTCCCAATCGAAGCCAAGATACACGATTCAACCAATCAGAGTCCGTAGAACGTTCTCGAAAACACAATTCAATCAATCAGGGTACATATGATAGGGAAACTTGACTTTTAAGATTACCAATGCCAAAACACTTTCTTGGCGCCAAGTGAAAAAATATCGCTCAAAGCTAATTTTGACCGAGCTTAGCTTAGACCGCACAAAACCGAGCTTAGCTTAGACCGAGCTTAGCTCGGTCTTCTCTGCTTGTTATATTTACTCCGCAGTTTTTACAACTAATATCTTCACTTTAAATGGAATATGCCCAAACACTTTCTTGGCGCCAAATGAAAAAAATATCGCTCAAAGCTTATTTTGACAGAGCTTATCTCGGTCTTGATTTGAAAATGAACTTGATTTGAATAATTGAAATTTGGACAAAGTTACTTCGTTATATTTACTTCGCAATTTTTACAACTAATATGCTCACTTTAATTAGAATAATTTACATTTATCAAAACATGTTTTAAAGTATAAGTAATAAGAATATATATTTTTATGTCAAGAAGATATTGTTGTAAAAATTGCACAATACGCATATTGCATAATTGCATAATTGCATAATACACAAATTATTGTCTACAATTCCTGATGTATTCTCATAAAACACAATTACATCTGGCATATACTCAACGGCATCTTTAAAACTTTTGACTAAGTTTGATGAAACGAAAGTATTGTTTCCGAATTCGCCAGCGACTTTTTATCGAAAGTATTTAATCAACCCAAATATTTTTTTTAACCCTTAATTACCAGATCTTGGTAATAACGTTCCCTTCCTCTTATTTCCAGAAGATTCAAAGTAAGAGAGTAAAATTTATAATAAAATAATTTTTTTCAGTGATTGTAAATGGTATTGAAATCAACGGTTCATTATTCTAATAATAAGTTGGTGGGGAAAAAAATGTGCAGTAGAAAATAAGTGTTAAAATGACCAGTTTTCTTCATTGTTATATAATTTCAAGATGACTACACAATCAACAGAAAACAGCAACAAAATAAAAAGGAATTTCTGTAGTATCAATTAATCTTATTTGCAATTGCATTACTCATAATATCTACAATGCAAAAAAAATATATCTAATGAGACATTTTCTAATTATGTATGTTTTTCTTTTAATTTCCAAGCAACTTACTTGCTAGGTTATCCGCATTAAAAGAAATAATTTATCTCTAATCAAATCATTTTTGACGTGTATCCGTATACAGAATTCATAAATATATATTTATTAAAAGACAAGAACATTATGTACACAAATTTCTATCTACCATTGTACAATTTAGCTTTAAAAAATGCAGTTGCATCCGAAATATACTCAACTACTTCTTTGGAACTTTAGACAAAGTTTGATGAATGCAAAAGGTTCTTTTTGGTTTCAAAAGAGATTTTTCTTCGAAAGCCTTTAATCAACACAGAAACTTCCGCATTCACCCCTGATTACCGGTTCTCACTATTAATGTCTCCTTCCTCTTATTTCAAAAAGATTCGATGTAAGATAATAAACTTTTATCATAAAAATTGCATAATATTGTATAATTGTATGCAATTGTATAAAAATATTTTTCCGGAAATTTTTGAACTGAACACAGCGGTTGTCTGGTTTGTTTCATACTTTGAAATACACTACACAACAAAATGGAAACAAATATTTTTTTTTAGTTTTTATTATAAAGTAAAATTATGCAATATTTAATTCAGCTTCTTAATTTTTATCAAAACAAAATTTTAATACAAATAAATTTCAATTAATTTTTCAATTAACTTTCCATGAGTGAAATTCGCCCGAAACTAATAAGTAACGAACAAGTGGATTTTTTCATTGCTAAACTGAGCGTAAAGCCGACAGAGTGAAAAATGTCCTAAGCTGGGAATCGAACCGGGCCCTCAGAATAATTCTTCCGGGCTCATATATTCTGAAATATATTCATATATTCTAAATTCTGTCCTCATATATTCGGAGGGCCCGGTTCGATTCCCGGCTTAGGACATTTTTCACTCTGTTGTTTTAACGCTCAGTTTAGCAATGAAAAAATCCACTTGTTTGTTACTCAAAATTTGAATGGCTTTCCAAAATTTGACAGAGATTTAATATACATTCAAAACATCTCTTTATTTCTGTTTTTTTCACATATAAAACTGCTTTTTTAATATAGTTTACAATAATTGGCTTTTGATTTATATTATCTGTTTATCATATTTTTATATCATATAAGCAATATATGCTAATAAAGTTAAAAAATAAAGTTAAAAGCATTTTTTTAAATTTTCGGAAGTTTATCAAGAGCAAAAAATCATGCATCAAGAAAAGATTATAAAACACATTACAACACTAACAAAGTATTAAAAAATTTCATTTTTTCATTAAGTAAAATGATATATCTAATTAAGCAATTTAAATAAATTTACAAATTTTTCTTCTCTATACACCATAATGTAATGGAATTATTTGTGTATCGCAGCAGGGATTTTACACGAACTATAAATGAACTACGCACTTCATTTCCAATAACGAACTTTATACAAAGAACTACATTAACATATAAAAATTGCGAGTCAATGCCGGTATTTGTATTCGAGTTAGAGCATGGACAGACTGACAAACCGAATTCATAAACGCTTCCCAACTATGTTGGAAAGTGTTAATAAATGTCGTTTGAATTTTTTACTTTGATTCCAATTGCAGATTGGGCTTCATAGCTTCTCTATACAACATTCACTTAGAAAAATAAAAGGATTATAAAAAAATTCTTAAAATTGCATGTTTATTCAATGCTATGCAATTTTCATGAGTTAAAAGACTTATAGTGTTTCCAAAAGAAAACAACTTTGCCTTTAAATTAAAAAAAAAAGTTTTTACAATTCTTTCTATTACAGAACATCGTGCAGTGAAATGTAACTAGGGAACTAAACTTGTGAAATTTCATTGAAAACATTTATTTGAATCTACTCAAGACTTTAAGCGGATCTATTATATTTTCATAAGCACAGAAAAAAAATTAACAAGAAAATAAAAATGTGTCAAAAATAACAGAAATGTCGAAAACTACTTTTTTTAATAGAAAAAAAATACTATAAATTAGAAATATGAAAAATATCAGGACGGACTTTCTTACACCAACCAGACTAATCATTGTTTGAAATTCGAAATAAACCCAGCCAGTGTCACTATTGGTAAGAGACGAAGGCACATATTAGCTATTGGAAATCATCGATAGAACATGCACATATTTCCTTTTTAAGTCTTCTAAAATAATCTTTAACCCTTATCCATACATTATCTGAATTTTCTAGAAGTTTATTATATATATATATATAAATATTATAAAAAAAGGTTATTTTAAAGCACTTTATTTAAAATATATTTCGTTTGTTCTTTGAGTCGCTTGATTTTCTTTATTGGTAAATTGATTATTGATTTTATATTTAAGTTAAATACATATATTATTGCTGTTGCCCAACGTATATTCGTAAGTAAGCTGTAAAATTTCTAGACACAACGTTTTAGAATTAAAAAGTTTGAGTTTATCGCATATTAGTTTTTTATTGAAAATATTTATTTGCATTAAAAATTACAAAATTTGTAATAAATTCAAAATCAAATGTTAGTAAGTTCTTCTATAGCTCAGTGAAATGTAAAGATCGTAATTTTGTGTAATACCGTATGCCAATCTTTATACTAACAATGTTTTTTTTTTCTTGAAGTTTTATTGTGCTAAACATGTTTTATTCTCTTGAATATCTTATTGTTTTAAGATTTGCTAGACCATCAAAATCAACGAAATATATATATGTATATATATATTAAGATTGTTTACAGTGTTGGGTAAAAAGTACGAATTCGTTCTAAAACATTGTACAGTGTTATTCTAAATGATGGACCCATTTTCAAAAAATTGCATTTATTAAAGTACAAATCCAAAATGAACAATATTTATACCAATGAAAAGAGGAAGTTTCAAAGTTTTTTTTAATACCGAATTTGGTACAAAATGACCGCTGCACTGCAATTTGCGGTTCACTTCTTGCGAACTCAAGAACGCAGAAAACCTTGTGCTCCACAGTAGCCATCTCACTCACAATTGACAGTGAAACGAAATCGCGGCCTATTGCCGCGCGACCTCTACCTGCCTCCTCTGGAACCATCACCGCTTTGAAAGCCGTGCACTCAGTAACAGCAGACGAGTTTGGCTATCGCGTAGATGTTTGCCGTGCACCAAACGGTGGACACATTGAACATCTATAATGTATTAATTTTTTTTTTTAACTTCCTATTTTCATTGGTATAAAGATTGTTCATTAAGGATTTGTACTTTATTAAATACATTTTTTTGAAAATGGGTTTATCATTTAGATTAACCCTGTATAATTGCATCAGTAGTGGGTATTCTAACCCTACACTGCACCGATTTTTCTTTTGGAAGTATGTTTATAATCATTTTTAAGGTTAGATACTACAAACTTTATAGAAAATTTTTTACTTTATTTTAAAACAGAATGGAATATTTTTACCGGAGTAGTCTCTCGTGTGAAAATACTTTTTATTTTTGTTTTTAAAATTTTAAAATTATTTTATTAAAAAGAAACCTTTTTAAATGTATATCCTATCATTTTCTTATACTAACTGTAATTAAAACTATATTTTTATGAGTGGCAATGTAAACTGCCTTTTTGTTTCGTATGAGTAGATGTACGCTCTTTTCTGCTTTTTCCTTGCCTTTTTGCGAAAAATTCGCCATTGGAAACAGTGAAACATCTTTTCTCTTCACCTTTTTACTTATTCTTCTACGTAATTCTTATATTTTAATACTTTTCTACCCATTTTTCTACTTTCTTCTCTTCTTGACAAATTGTCAGCGAAGCCTCGCCTCCTCTACTGTTAGTTAATTTGTTTGGCTGCTTTACGCTAGTTAAATTTGATTGGCTGGTTGTCTCTCTCCTGATTTGCTGATGAAGTTTTCTGTCGAGTCCTTTACTTTTCTTTCCTATTGTAATACAAATATACTATATTTAAACTTTTTTTCCTGGCTCCTCTAAGATGTGATATACAATTACTCATATACAGGGAGTGGAGCTGATTTCAACTGGGAATCCCATTGAAACATTCAGCAGTTTCCCTGGAATATTTTATTTAAATATAGAGGTATCATGCAACTGAAATTATTTATTGAAAGTGAAATTTTAATTGATTCTATCATCACTGCTCACCGTAGGGTTCAGAATAATTTTTGTCCATATTTCGTATATCGTAACTCTAATCTAGTCACACGCTCCAGAAAATTAAGTCTACGCGCCAATAGAAAAAGTGTGGCTGTCATAGTCGGAATGTTTTTCAGTGTTAGAACGATCCACTGAGTCGGGCTACCACTATTTCTGAATAGTATTCTTTG
Organism: Maratus michaelseni; assembly: GCA_963931845.1. Classification (NCBI taxonomy): domain Eukaryota; kingdom Metazoa; phylum Arthropoda; class Arachnida; order Araneae; family Salticidae; genus Maratus; species Maratus michaelseni. Next base: position 134,312,256 of record OZ007588.1, on the reverse strand, counting down.
CCTTATTGCAGTACGATTAAATAAAACGAATATTGCTGTTTTGAAATTGAATTGCATTTAAGTAAACGGTTTTGGCTGCTTTTAAAGCAAGAAATTTACTTTAAGATTTTAAAAAAATCTCTATCGTTGGTGTTAAACACTGATTAAATCTTCCAGTAGATTGGGTGAAGGCATTTTTCCGTCAATTAATTATACACATCTTTCAACATTAAATCAGCTTTTTCCCCCACTCTTCTTGTTGTTAAATCACTCAAAGAGAAATTGTCAAATTCTTTCGTAAAAATGCATTAAACAATTTTTCTCCTAGTCTGTTATACATAAAATAAGTTATTCCGATCCAGTTTGCGCGCCGTTCGCAATGTCTCGTCGTGTCATCTTTAGTTTCCAAGACTCCAGTATTTGACACGGCTAGCCAATATTGCTTATGGTGATATGTCGCGGTACCTGTAGTAGACTTCTGTAAAAATTAAACATAATAAATGAATTCTGCAAACCACTTTTAGTCATATTAAAGCAAAATGTACAAAACAATCACTTCAATATATACACATAAGTACACACACATACACAAAAAAACAGGCTTACCTTATTTTAAATTACAAGAAATCACGATAAGTTAATCATATCATCGCATTGTTTCAGTTGAAATCGCATTGCTTCGGAACTGATAGCTTTAAATCTTTCGAGTTAGAGATGTTAATCCTAGAATGAAAGTTTTCCAACCTTTGCGCGACTTCCAAAGACTATATGTTTGGTACAAATTTAAAAGTGTTCATTAGTGGAACAATGACTACCGTTGGTACCGTTACCTCATATCATAATTTTTTTTGAACACCTTGATAACGTAGTTGAATTATTGGAATATTTTATTTATTCGATTTTTTGAGACATATCATATCAAATGCTAATAAATTTAACCATAAATCTCAATAATGAGACAAAATTTAATAAAGTAAGGAAAAAGTAATGATGAGAAAATTAAGAAAACTTCTACTTTTCTGTTAAATTTGCAATCATAACACTTTGAAAGTTACTAAAATCAAAAGCAAAAAACTTTCTAAATGTTTATTTTATTGAGATGATTTGTTTTTAATTACTTTAGCCTAGTCTCTGCATTAGAAATTTTTATTTTATTCTGTTTTGCACATGTACTGTCACAGGAAAAGCAAAAGACTACATGAATAATGAACTTCATTTTGTATTTTTTTGTTATCTGATGTATGTAAAAAAAAAGAAAAAAAAAAGGAAACAAGTTATATACCGGGTGATTCAAAAGTCAGGACGAAATTTAAAAATGAATAATTCGAAAACGAATCAAGATACAAAGATACGGTTTGCACCAAACGGATAGAAAAGAAACCGGGTTTTGTGTGACAACGAAAAAAATAGTTCTGTTGGCGACCAAAAGATGGTGCTATAGTGTTTTATTGCACCAAAAGATAGTTTACAAATGAAAAAAATGTTGACAACTTACAATTCAGCTTAATTACAGTTAATTAGTACTACAGTAAATGTTCAATGTGCTGTCCATCATTCAGAAGTACAGCTGGAGACGAGGCACACACTGTTCACAGAATTTAGTAGTATTTCTTGCGTTTTGGTAGACACATTTTGGCGGATGGCATCTTTCAGTTCTGCTAGTGATGCCGGTTGTTCGCGGTCCACTTTTGACTTCAAGAATCCCCACAGCCAAAAGTCACAGAGTATCAGATCGGGAGATCTTGGAGGCCATGCGTGATTAAAGTAGCGACTGATAATACGATCCTCCCCAAATGTTGAGCGTAGCAGGCGTTGCACAGACAGAGCAATATGAGGTGGTGCTCCATCTTGTAAAAAGGTGACTGTTTGGAGTGCCTGTCGCGCTTGCAGTTCAGGAATAATGTTGTTCTGTAACAGTGCTACATATCGCTGACCAGTGACAAAAACCAGTGTTTCAAAACTGTTTTGAAACCCGTCTGTGTGACTCGAAAAAAAAGGACCAATTATGAAATCAGAAGTGTCACTTTAGGCTGTTGCTAGGTTACCTCAACAAATGCATGTGGATTTTCTGTGGTCCACACTCGACAATTGTGGGTGTTAACAGCACCAGAGAGTGTGAAATGCGCTTCATCTGTCCAAAGCACAGTGTGAAGCCAGTCGTGCTGCTCTTCCATCTTATTGAATACCAAATTCGCAAAATCTCGGCGAGAGTTGAAGTCAGTCAGGAGGTTTCAATTCTTGGTTATGTTGAAACTTGTAGGGATACCGTTGCAAAGATATTCGCAGTGCTCTCCAGACACTTCCGTACGACAATTCTGTCTGCCTCGAAACTTCTCGAGCACTGCACTCCCCATGTGCAGCAACCGCCGACATGGATTGCACCGTCTGCTCCAATGTCGTGGTAACAGCAAAGGCTGTTGAGGGACGTCTACTTCTTTGACGTGACGCCAAAGAACCTGTAGCTTCAAATTTCTTCAACATTTTGTTCAATGCAGAAGACGTTATTGGTCCTTTGCTATCTTGCATACCCTTCATGTAGCGATATGCTCGCAATGCCGCAATGGCACTTTCCGAATTCTTATAATACAGTTTAACTAAGAGGGCTTTCTCAACTATGGACAGCATTTCGATGCATACAAGCTTCGACTACCATTACCTGCTGCAGTTGCTCTTTTTTATATCTTTTGTTGCTTTCCATAGTCCTATATCAGAGATACGACAGCGCCATCTGTTGGTCGCCAACAAAACTATTTTTTATTTCGTTGCCACACAAAACCCGGTTTATTTTCCATCCGTTTGGTGCAAACCGTATCTTTGTATCTTGATTCGTTTTCGAATTATTCATTTTTAAAGTTCGTCCTGACTTTTGGATCACCCGGTATTTTGATTTGTATTACATAATAAAATATATTTAAAATATTGATTAATACGTAATTTTATTTCCAATTAAAATTTTATTTGTTTCGATTTAACCACGGATAATTTTTAAATCTTCTAAAGATATTTTTTGTAATGAAATATTTTTACGTGTATTGAATAATATGTGACACTAAAGCAATATACATAAAATCGTATTGGGAATACTATGACTGAATATTAATATATATGTCTGAAAAAAACATGGCTATGCAATTGTCGAAACATTAGTATATTTAATGTAAACAGATTCCCATGAGACCATTCAAACCTATTTTTTGAGTATACAGTCGCAAGAAGTTTTCCATAACTCGCGATAATACATGGGGAACTTTTAATTAAAAAAATATGATAAAAAACAAAACAAAAAAAGTTAAAATATTATTATATACAGGTAACATCTATTAATTGATATCAAATAAAACTACAATTTATACATATAAAAAGACACGGGGAGACTATTATAATTTTCCCAATTTTCATTAAAAAGCAAAGGTTTTTGCGTGTCTAATATCGCTATGCATAAAAATTCTTTGCAAACATTACAGCAGACTTTTATCTAACAGGCTATCAAATCCTGAGTGTTAATGTTCCCACAGGTTCTGTATGTATGTACGTATGTATGTATGTAACACGATAACTCTTGATAGAAATATCTGATTTGCTTCAAATTTTGTATATAGGTTCATTCTCATAAGGTGCTTTCCTGATTAGTTTTGAGGGTTCACTGGTTAAGTATAAAAGGGGAACTGGGGGCTAATCCCTCTTTAATTTAGGTAAATAGGTTTTTCATGCAGAATTATCCAATTTGCTTCAAATTTTGTATAAAGATTCATCGTGATAGGGAGCTTCCCTGATTAGTTTTGGAAGGTTCATTGGTTGAGTATAAAAGGGAGGAATGGAAGGCTGATCCACCCCTTAATTTATTGTTGATTTCATTATTTTTCGAAGGGCATTGTTCTTTGAAATTAGAGTATAATATACAATTAGTGTAAATAGCTTGTGAGCTCAATGCCATCAGTTTAACTGGGCACTTTTATTTATTTTTAATCTATTCATCTTATATAGAATACATTCGTCATACACACATGAAACATCTTAAGCTTTCGTACAAATTTTAATAGATGCAAAACTTGATACGGTTTATTTTTTTATGTATATGTATAGCGTATACTATATATAAACCAGTAATTAACTCTCCTTTACAAAACCTGGTAGATAAAACTATGATTTGATTTCTTTCCACATTCAGTTTGTTTTACCATAAATACATCAACTTTTTTCCAGATACTGAAAGCAATAAACAATTCAGACACTTAAAAAATGTAATAAGTGAAACTTAAATTTATTATCATGTCATATAAGAATAAAAATTAAATAAATTGTTAAAAAAAAATTTCATATATTTTCGGGTAATTCTTTATTTTTATATTAACCACTGTACTGTTTCCTTATTTTAAAAATAATAAATTACTTTGAGTAAAATAAAGGGCAAAACACTTCCATATCCAATATAATAATCTTCATCTTATTTAATCGGAGAATTTCTGTTATTAAATAAAATTAATTTTACTAATAAAAAATAGCGGTATTTAAATACATTGAGTAATGGTGTATTAAAACTCTTCTATCACCTACGACGTACGGAGAATAGAGTTAAATGGTTAAAATACAGAATTTTTTATAATTTTTTTTATTACTCTGTCAAATATATAAAAATATGTCTGAAAGATATTATAGCCAGGCAATATATCTTGTTTGTAAAAAAAAAGATATTGAATGAGCAACAAAGAGACACTTTTCAAAAATCTTTCTCAATTGATGAATGGTGTTTCATTGCATCAAGATGAATTCTTTGACTCAAAGCAAGCAATACTTTTGATTTCATGAAGCATATTTCGCATGACTTGGGAATGTTTGAGTGAACTGTTTCACGCAATAACCTCTGCTGTCATGTTTTCATCTTTTTTAAGAAAATAAAATTTAGAAAATATATAGATTTGTTTTTTAATGAAAATGTATGAATAAAATAACGTACGTTTACCACCTAATATATATGAAAATATATGAAAATTAAATATTATATTGTGCTGAAATTATAGAGCGATATTGGGAAGTGAAGAATTATAAATGAACAAGAAATAAAAAAGCATTTATTAAAAATAAATTTCCTATACAATATTTTTTTTTTTTGCAGAAATATGGGTTTGCATATAAAAAAATCTTTTGATATTTACATTTAAGCATAGGTTCTTTGTGAGTGGTAAATAAAAAAAGTTACCCATTTTAAATTTAAAAATAAATTCCCGAGACATATATTAATCACTGTGTAATAATCAATTTAACACTTTTCTTTGTTTCAGTGTACTTATTAATTATTAAATCTGAGAAAACAAATAAAGCACATACTATTAAAGTATAATTAAATGTGTCATATGAAATTCAATATCTTCATTTTTTTTTAATTATCTACTTTCTATTAAAAAAAGACAAAAGTATGGTTCAAGGTACACTGTAAAAAATTTTGGTCAACAATTACAGTACATATACTGGCAATTTTGTGACCAGTATATATACTGTAATTTAACTAGACGGTATATGTACCGTAAAATATTTAAAGTATATGTACCGGCTGCACTCCACCCCTCTCCTCAGGCCTGCACGAATTACGTAACAAGAGCAAGAGCATCACTTCAGGGGTTGCCGTACAACGAGGCGGGGCTACCAGCTTTTTCCCTACTGAAAAATAATTATTTTACGATATAAATAGCGATTTTTTACTGAAAAACAATCATTTTACGGTATAAATAACGTTTATAATCGAAATGGCACATATACGGCTTTTCTACGCTTAATATACCTCAGAAGTACGGTACTAATACGGTAAAGAGTGAAAACGGTACAAGTACCGTTAATTTACTGTACATCTACTGAAATTTTACGAATTTTTTTTTACAGTGTAAAGAAAAAAGCATTATTTTGGTACCAATGAAAACTAGTCGTTGGGGGCCACCGTAATACTTACCCATCATGGATATGCATAATACAAAATATGTAAATGAAACATCTGTAAACTATTTATAAAATGCATTGCAATTCAAATAAAATCCTGGCTTGAGGACGTCATAAACTTCAAATTCTCCATTACTAAATTGCGTAAAAGAAACATCCTTATAACTCCAAAAATCATAATCATATTAAGTAACAGTTTACTGCGTCGGATTAAGTGTCTCATTTCCAATTAAAATATATCTTTGAAATGAAATTTGAATGAAATACAGCGTCATGAAAAATCTAAGAGTGTGGGAAATATGATTACGAATATCTCGGCAACTAATTATTCGATCAACTTCATTCTTTATGCAAAATTTATGTTTTTTTTTATTGTCTTTTATATTCACTCCTGAAAATAAACAATTCCGAAAATTTGTCTATACCTTTTAACAGAACGAATATTTCGAGAGTTCGTAAAAAATAGTTCCGCATAATCGAGGTTACTGAAATTCAATAAACTTCTTCTTATTATTACATACTAAGTATATACCAAATTTTAAGTCTCTATCTCAATTTGTTCGTTAGATAGAGCGTTGACAGACACACAGAGAGACGGATGGCAATTTTTTTTTCTAAAAATGTTTTTCGGAATCTCCAGTGTCTAAAACGTGTAAATAATTTTTTTTTTCGGTTTTTAAAACGATCACAATACTTACCCTATACTACGTATGATGGGTAAGTAAAAACTTAAATCATGCTTTTTTTTTTAAACGTAATGTGAAATATTCTGTAGCATTTACTAAATATCCATTTATACCTACTTCAGCAGTATTGCTATGTTTTGCCATTATAAAGAGGATACATATTATTGCGTATATGATATTAGTCTAATGATAGTAAATGGAAAAAATATATAAAAATCATTTTACATTATTGCATAATGCATAATTTTAGAGACTTTTAAAATCCATAGCAATATAATCGTATGCACAAAATCTATACCTAGTGAAATTTGATTAAAACGCACAATTTGTATAATATATAGAGCAAAAATATTTAAAACAATACATGGCTATATCGGAATCCTATCTCAATATATGTAATTTTCCCGATAGAAGAAATACCTTGCAGTTCTATAAAATACATATATTATACGTTACTGATACAGAAACATGTCTAAAACGAAATGTCTGTCTACACCTTATTAAATTCGTTTTCACACGTTTTATTGCACATCTGCTATGCATAAACATTCTGTCCAATATAAATGAGAAAAGGGAAAATAGAAGCAGAAGAAATTTAGCGGATTTTTATTTCATACATTTTATAATACTTACATTACATATATATTTTAAAATATACTTACATATTTTCACAAACATTTGCGTAATTCTAATTACAAAATAAATAAAATGATCTTATAATAGACTGATATTTCATCTTATGTAAAACAAGAAAAAAAAATCTTGCATCCGGCATAGATTATGAAACACTTTCCAACATTAACAGATTATTATTAAAAAAGATATTTTTTTCCTAGACTGAAATGAGATACATAAATAAGAAATTAAAAAAAAATACATGGCTCAGTAAAAATCCATTTTCAGCAATTGCTGCCCATATTCCAAGTCTTTCGTGCAGCCCTGTATATGATACAGAATTTGTAAACAACACGTATTCCACTAAACATTACATAAAAAATACATACCACAGCAGAAAAGGCAATAACAGCAATTACAGATCATAGTCAATCCTTTAACCGAATTATTTTGTGCGTCTCTGTAAATGAGCGATAAATCCTACGCACTCCATAATTTATAGAAAATAATGAGTACCAAACAAGTGGATTTTTTCATTGCTTAACTGAGCCTAAAATCAACAGACTGAAAAATGTCATAAGCCGGGGGGGGGGAGGGGGGGGGACTTTTTCAATCTGTCGGCTTTACGCTCAGTTTAGCAATGAAAATATCCACTTGTTTGTTATTAATTAGTTTTGGCCGAATTTCACTCCTCAAAAATTAATTGAAATTTACTTGTATTGAAAATACGTTTTAGTGAACTTTAGTTATCCTTTTATATATAATTATGTCTGAAGTATCATAACATGCTCAAAATGCACCGCAAACGATTTTTCCACATAGATCGTAATGTAAAGGAATTATTTTGTACGTCTCTGCAATTGAATTATAAATGCTACTATCTGTATACTCCGGTGAAAGCACACTGTAGTCCACCTAGGTAGTGCACAATAATTTCATCATGTTTGAAATATCGTAACATCATTAAAATTCGCCTCAAACGATTTTTACCCATATACCATAATCTAACGGAATTCTTGTGCGTGTCCCTGTATATGGACTATTAATAATACACACTTCATTTTCAATACCGAACATTCTATAGGAAAATTCAATAATGTGTAAACATTTCATGACAACCCGAGTATATTTACGAGAGTTAGAGCACGGAAGACGGACAGACAAACATACAAAATTCATAAACATTTTCAACACGACCATGTTGGAAAGTGTTAAAAAAGGATACATAATGAGGAACAATGGCTCCTTTTACAAAACACTTTCTAATTTTATAAATTGCATTCATGGCATCATTCCGAAATATTTAACGCAAAGCCATGCTTAGAAACCGATGAAATATATATCCCACATCATTTTCAAATATTTGCTATGTTATTTCTGATTTAATAGATATGCTGTTCAATTTAAAAGTGCAAAATCTTGTTAGGAATAAAAGAATTAATGATGTATTTTTATTTTTTACAGCGTAATTTAGTATTTAGAATATGCTTTAACTAGGACTTCCCTCAAAGGGATTAGTCTGAGTGATATTGCTGAGAACATAGGGTTAACAATTGCAATATAAAGAAAAAGAGCAAATTAAATGATAGAATTACAAAATATCATATATAAATTCATATAGCGCGTATTGCGCAAAACTTGAAAAAAAAAAAAAAAAAAAAAAAAAAAAACTCCGGATCTTTTAAAACGCCAAGCTTTTTAAAGTTACGTAATTGGATTTGCAGCCAATAGATTATTCTATCAAGCGTGGCTTAACGCAAATTTAATTTCATTGTTGCACCTTTTTTGTGTGTGAATTTAAAATTTTTCTTCCTTGATTATATATCTATTATTTGTATAACTGTTTATAAAAACTCTTACACTTCAAACCACATTGATAGCATGTTTTGCTACAAACCAGATTGCAAAACTATAGTCTAAATTACTATTAAAGTATAGAAAAAATCTTTCGATGACTTCTGTAAAATAACTTTTACATTAAATCTCCATATCGGCAAAATTGAAAATTATATATATTACAAAGTTAAGCTTAACAGATACTTCTTGATTATTCTATAGGAGGCTCTGCCCCCTGCGCCTTTAATGCGCCTTTACAGCGCCAATCCGCAGACTTTTCTTTTGCCTGTCTGTCTGTCTCTCCACAATCTGTCTGTTTCCCTATCCGTTTTTCTGCCCGTCTCTCTAACTGATTGTCTATCTCTCTACACGTCTCGCTACCTGTCTCTATATTTCACTACCGGTCTCGCTACCCGTCTCTATATTCCTCTACCAGTCTCGCTACCCGCCAATCTATTTCTCTAACCGTCTGTCTATCCGTCTAACTACTTGTATGTCTAGCCGTGTCTCTATCCACTTCGCTACCCATTTGTCTATCTGTCTCTCTACCCGTCTGGCTATACACCTCTCTACCCATCTTTTTACCCATATCCGTACCCATCTACTGTCTCTCTACTCGTCTGTATACCCGTCTCACTATCCGTCTGTTTTTGTACCCGACTCTTCACCCGTCTCGCTATCAATCTCATTACCCGTCAGTCAACTCGTCTCTGTACTCATCTCTCTACTCGTCTCTTTATCTACCACGCTACGCGTCTCACAACCTTTCTCGCTACATTCCAGTCTACCGGTGTCGCTACCCGTCTCGAGACCCATCTCGCTACCCCTCTGTCAACCCTCTTTTTACCTTTCTCTCTAGCCGTCTGTCTATTCGTTTCGCTACCCGTCAGTCTACCTATGTCGCTACTCGTCTCTCTACCCATCTCACTACCTGTCTGTCTACCCGTTTGTTTACTCGTCTTTCTACCTCTCGCCACCTCTTCCCAATATTTAAACAGTTCATTTATTATACAGAAGCCGTTTATCAGTTATTAAATGCAAACAGAAGTAATTTATCTAATAAGTGTAATCAGATGCATTTTTTAAAAATACATACATAAACCTGAATAATAATTCATCAGTTTTGTGTTCATAGTTGTTTATATCATTTGACAGTAAATCTCAACTTCTTAAACCTGAATTGTCTCAAGCTTTTTAAAAAAACCACAAGGTCTGTATAACTGCAAAGTACCCTGAGGGCTATTTAGCTACATGTTATTAAGTTTCGTTATCGCGTTTGCAGCCAATTGCTTATGTCAGAAAGCGTGGCTTAACGCCATTTTAAATTCATTACTGTAACTTTCTTTTCTTTTCTTTTTGAGGGAGGGGTAGGGGGGAAGGGTTTCAAATATATACATTTAAATTAAAACTTTTGCCTCCATGCCATTAGTGTTGTTTGTATTATTAACTAATACCTTGTAGACCGAGCTTCATTTGAAACAAATGTAAAAGAATTCTTCTACAGTTTTTTTGTAGGAGAAACTTTCGTAATTGGGCCCAAATCCAATCGGAGTATTTAATATCGTTATTGTAACTCTTATAGAGTTAAAACAATATTGTTGCTAGCTTTACGTTTGTTTGAGACCAACCTTGCATGTGTATCTGAATGGGAAAAAGTTTCGTATCCTATGTCGGTTGGCGAAAAAAATTTTAAATGGTGCCAAAAGGTAGTTTTAGCAACTTAAAAAATTTTTCAAGAGAGCGGTAAAACATGTTTTTCAAATATTTACAAACATACGTTTATTAAAGCATGTTTTTCCGCCATCTTAAAAATTTAAGCACGATGCTAAAATGAAATTTTATCGCCATATTCGATATTTTAATAAGTAATGAAAACACATAAACAAACTTATATAACGAACCTAAAAGGCATTTTTGTGATAAATAATTGTTATTGTCAGGGGTTAAATTGTAAACAATTAATAAACGGCTAGTAAATAATAAATAGCATTTAAAATCTAAGGTACTTTTCGGTTAGCCGAGCGCCAGTGAAATGTATATATCTATATATACATATATATATATATATGTATACATACACACATATATGTATGTGTATATATATATGTATATATACATACATGCATATATTGTGTGTATGTATAGATATATGCATATATATATGTATACATAGATATATAAATTTCACTGGCGCCCGGCTAACCGAAAAGTACCAAATCTAAAAATGGAGAAGTGGTCCGTATAAAAATTAAGCGCTTGATATATGTAAATCTTTTTTTATTTTTTAATATTTCCGAATGCACAGATAAAAAGGTAAAAATCTCTTTTCCAAATGCCAAATAGAAAATATACAAAATAGAAAAATATCTGCTAAAAAATATTTTTACATAATACTACATCTGCAAAAAAATAAGATTTAGAAAAAGTAAGCCAAATCCTTCAGATCCCAACAATCACATCGAAAAACTTATCACCAAAAAAGAACTCGCCAAATCTTACGGCACAGGAGATGGATTTTTCCCTCTGAATGCAGAATATTATTTTTTTTCTTGTACGATGGGTGATTATAACTGTTTCATTTCACATACTACATACCGTTTGATATATTGGTACTTTTATGTTATCCTGGCGCCGTTGATAAATCGCCAAATATTGTTCCTATAACATTTTCATATTGAATTCATTTCATTTAAATATAAACCTTTCACTCATTTAATTTAAAATACATGCCTTCCATTAATCCCATTTAAAATGCTAAAAAGAGAAAAAAAAAGAAATAATGCCATAAATCGAAACCTTTTATTTAAACACCAAAGAATGTTTTTTTATTATTTACACATGAGAAATAAAAAAAGCTGCTATTGCTGAGATTTGCGCCAAATCTCTAATACCAAGTCTACTAAGTTATTGCGGGGTTTTTCTTTCAAAGAGAAAAAAATCCAGATTAATTTTCGATTTCTACTCAATTGAAATATATTTTATTGTGCTGAATATTAGTGCGTGCATATTTTTTTTGCTCCTTGTACTCCATGAACTTTTCAATTCCGATTGTCTACGAAAATCTCGCGCCGGTGAAAATGACGTACCACAAAATTTCGTGACGTATGTACTTTAATTGTGCTTTTTTATCTATTTTTTTAATATAATTTCCAAACGGTTTAGCATTTATTCTTGGTAATAAATAGACGTCGTTGTCACCTTTATAGGTACCTGCTGAACGAAATCCGTTAAATATTTTTTGAGTTATGCTTGACGAAAGGTTTTAATATCCATCGTAGCTATATATGGGGCAAAGTAATACTGCGCTGTGTATGAGTCTTCGTTGCACTCAGACAATTATATTTCTATTTATAACTAGTTTAGTTATGCATTTTGTAAATTGGCATTATTATAGAAAATGATGTTTATATACGAGGGGCAGTCGGAAAATAAGTTTCCCCTGGCGACTGTGGACAGAAGTGTGTATGAAAGACAAAAAATGTAATGAGACATTAAAGATTAAACATAACTTTATTTTTCCACATAAGCACCAAGTACATTGACACATTTGTCATACCGCTTTATAAGCTTCAAAAAGCCCTCCATGAAAAAATCAGGGCTCTGCATACTACCGAAGTGCTGAACGGCTATGGGCGAAAGACGATACTGCAGGTGAACGCGAACGTGCAAGACACCGATACACCATTGGGTAGAGTTCGACCGAGATCAAGCAGATGGCGCTGTTGCAGTGTCTATCGGTGTCTTGCACGTTCGCGTTCACCTGCTGTGTCGTCTTTCGCCCATAGCCGTTCAAAGCTTCGTCCGCTTCGTCCGAGTGTCCATAGAATATGTTTTGTATATTTTATAAATTTATAAAATACAAATTTATTTATAAAACTTTACAGAATCTCTCTATATTGAAAAAAAGGTAACCGCCGCCGCCTCCGCCACCACCGCAGCCGCTACTGTCAATGAAAATTCTTTGCCTTGAAGTCTTTCTGGACTAATATCTAGAAAAATATTGCATATAAAAATATGGAAATTGGTAGTTGTATAAAGAAATGTTCGATAAATACGCTGAAGTAGACAGTTTTTAAATCGAAGAATTATTTTAAGAGATATTTAATATTAAAATTTGGTCAAAATAGTTTTTATAGGAGCAAAAACTATGCACAGGAATTTAACCATAATTTATAAGGATGTAGTTGACAAGCTTGCGATGTGCAGATTGCCATTAGTTTTTTAATTTGAGTAATTTTTTGAGGTTATATTTAAGTTTTGTATTCAAAATTTTCTTTATTTTGATGAAGATTTATTTTGTTTTCGTAAAATCCATTATTTGAATTGTTGTCAATTTGTAAAATAGCGCACATAGTAACATTTCCTTTCAATTAAGAAATGTATTTACACGTGACTATTAAAAACAGAAATAAAACGTTAAAATAATAATTAAATGATCACGTTTTACAAGCAGTAAATGTCGAAAATTAAGTAATAAAAAATATAGTTGCGCATGAATAGTAAATAGAAAAATAATTAAATTATTACGCGTTTTCGAAGCATTAAGTAGGGAAACTTACTTCATATTTAAAATGCTCAAATAACATTTCCAAACAGTTTTAGTTAAAAAATATATTTACACGAGAGATTAATTTATTTCGACAAATATTTTACCTATTATTGCAAATTTTAAAACAGCGTTAATAATAATATTTCCTCTCAATTAAAAACTATATTTTTACGTTTAGTAATAACTTTTAAAAAACCAAAAGACCTAATGAATTGTTAAAATATCATTAACAATATGGTACCTCTCCATTATCCCGTCGACCACTTTTCATAACAAAAAACTTTCGCCAAACTATAGGATTTAACACCAAAAATTCATGATCGTGGCGTCACATTCACTTGACGTCAGAGGCATTACATGTGTTTGTTATGGCATCAAGTTGTTTTTAATTCGACATATACATATATTTTTCATTATGTTTTACTGATGTATTAGTTATTTCATTAATTAAAATAACAATTGCATCCTTAAATGGCAGTATCATGATATTAAAAAAGAAAAGACATTGTAAAAATTTTGCGATGAACGGTTACATACAATAGATCAGTTTCAACTGACGCCACAAACATATATTCACCAGCCGAGAGGGATAATTAAGAAATATAATGTAAATAAATATCCAAGATTATTTGTTTCTGTTTTCATTAATATATTGTAAATTGTATTGTTTAAACTTACTGATAGTTGAAACTTTGGTGAGTGGGGTTTTTCAGAATTTCTTGTATTTTATTTAACTGTTTATTTATTTATTACTTTCTTTTTTGAAATTCCAATGGCAAAATTCTCCTATTTGTTTATTTGGTGTTACAGTTCGGATACTTTTTTTAATGATAATTTATAGACGGGAAAATGAAGAAGTACCAAAAAGACAAATAAACGTTGAATTAAACATCTTTCGGTGAAATAACTAATACGTGTAACGCATCTGATGTCAACTGAATGCGACGTGACGACGCACAGCGGGGCATTTTGATGATATAGGTGGACAAAATTCATTTTTCCGATATTCTCGGAATTTATCAAGACCGCATATTCTGGTAGCTGAATGTCTCTTTTGTCGAGATCCGTACGATTTTTTGCGAAAAAATTCGTGGTGTCGATTAATTGCGACCGTAAAGAAGGCATTTGCGCAATTGGTTTGAGGGTGTTTCAACGGTTGCATTTATTTCTCTAAGTTCGCAAGCACGTTTTAACTATTCTGTTTAATGTGAAAGCACGAGTTTACTGAAAATATATTACACATTTGTCAAGGTAATATTTAACGAACTGTTGTTTGAAAATAAGCGACATTAAATCAGTTTAAATGCTTTTTTCAGAAATTGCGTTTTTGGATGATTCATGTTGTTGTTGACAAACTTTATCTTGACTTTTAATACATTATTAAGCATTATTAAGCAATAAGATTTTTTTTAAATAAAAGTTTTATTCCTATAGTATTGGAAATTTAAGAAAACGCTTGCGAAAGATTGCGTATCGTAAAATTTTTATCAATGAACCAGCTGTATATTAACCTTAAAGTGTATGTATTATATTTAGTGAAAATCTTGCAAGTCAATTTTAAACCACTTTTAATTATCCGATCGATCTGAAACTTTGAATTCATGTGTAGTTTTAATGATAATACAATATTATTATAATTTGACGAGCGTAGAAGTTATACTATTTCTACAGGGTTACACAAAAGTTTAGTTTAAATCTTGCAAGTTAATTTTAAACCACTTCCAATTATTCGATTAATCGAAAACTTTCAATACATGTGTAGTTTAAATGACAATATAATATTATTGTACTTTGAGGAAAGTAGAAGTTATACTGTATCTACAGGGCTACACAAAATTTTAGTTTAAATCTTGAAAATCAATTTTAATCCACTTATAATTATCGAATTGAGCTGAAACTTGGCTTACATGTGTATTTTATATGATAATTTAATTATATTATAATTTGAGGAACGTAGCAATTATGCATTTTTTACAGGAACACACAAAAGATTGTGGAAATATTGTTAGTTATAAACACAAATTTTAATTCAATTTCAACAAAATTAATCTAGATTATCGAGATGCACAATACCATCTTATAAAGTGAAAATAAAGTGAGCAGCAATTATATTTCTCTTAAGGGCCACACAAATAATTCGGATACATCACCGTCTATAAGCAAAAATTTTATTTCAAATTCAATAAAATTTATATAAGTTATTGATTTACACAACAGCATTTTTTCAACTGAAAATAATTTTGGTAGCATATATATTTTTTACAGAGCCACACAAAACATAAAAGCTTATTTTTAAAAATATGTTTTTATTTTAAAGCTTTTATTTTTTCAGCATGACTACACAAATTTCTCGGCAATCTGTTGTTGACTTATGGGTTTCCAACCCAAAGAAAAGCAAATTCGAAGCTGTCCTTTCATTTTTGTTGGAAAAACTGGGGAATCCTCAGTTAACTGAAGACATTTTTAAGATCCTGAAATCACGTGTCCGGAAATTTTGTTTTCAAATTCAACAAAAATGGTCTAAATCGGAAAGAAATAAACATCGTTTTTATCAATACAATTCCGCCTGGTTTCACGGAATCTTTCACCTACCTGATTGCGTTATTCAAACAATAGAAAACGAAAAAATCTTAAATAAAAGCCACCCTGGTAGACCAGTTAAACCTTATTATTATTATTTTAATTATTATTTAATCATTTAGTTATATTACCTTAGAGTGTAAGTAAGTATGTTTTATTCAAATCTTGCTAGTCAATTTTTAACTACTTTTAACCCCCTTTTAATAAATAATAATAATAATAATAATATAAATAATAATAATAATAATAATATAAATAATAATAATAATAATATAAATAATAATAATAATAATAATAATAATAATAATAATAATAATAATATAAATAATAAAATAATAATAATAATATAAATAATAATAATAATAATAAAAATAATAATAATATAAATAATTAAATAAACCGAATATTTATCACTGTTTGAGCATTTCATTAGTGATACATTCGAAAAATAAGCAAAACCTAACTAAACTCCAATGCAATAATTTTGTCCACCTGGATCGTCAAAACGCCCCACTGTGCGACGCCCCGATCATACACTTTTGGCGTTAAATCATATATTTTCGCGACAGTTCTTTTCTTTTATAGAAAGTAGTCGACGACGGTACAATGGAGAAAGAAGTAACCAATATTCTATAGCATCGTTATAAAATTCTCCGATGCAGCGACATTTTTTACTTAACCATTTTACACAAGTTGATTTTAAATGTTTAATTGATCTTATGTAATTAATCAGGAAAACAATTGTTAGCTGTTTCGACAGCTGTTGATTCGACCTTAAAATCCTTTAGTCAAAGGAAAATGAATGCAAACTCGGTTATTCTAAAAATAATGAATTAAGTGCTTTTTTATTTTTATTATATAGCGTAAGAACCATCCTATGTAATTATTGCTCTACATAATGAACAACAATAACGGCCTTATATTCAAAATATTTTTTATTTGATAAATAAAAATACTGCGTTTTTGGCAGCTTGCCGAATTTTTTGACACAAGGCAATACTTGTAAATTCATGAAGCATCTTCCGCATGACTTAGAAATGTTAGATAGCTTGGAAAGTTTCACGCTATATCACTACTTTCTAAATTTTTATGTTGTTTAAGACAGAACTATAGAAATATAGGGATGTGTTATTCTATTGAAAAGTACGATAAAAATTATATGTGTTGTATCTGAAGCTAAACGAAAGTACATAGTTGATTGATTAAACAGGAATTTTCAATAGGTAAAACATACATTTACATTATAATTAGATGTGTTTAAATTGACCAAACTGAAAAGAGATGTTGAGAAATGAAAAATATAGGGCTGTATTATTCTATTGAAAAGTACGATAAAAATTATATATGTTGTATCTGAAGCTAAACAAAAGTACATAGTTGATTGATTAAACAGGAATTTTCAATAGGTAAAACATATATTTACATTATAATTAGATGTGTTGAAATTGAAAAATATTCGGTAGACAAAAGGAAATATAAAACTTTTAAATATACATTCGTTATACTTTACGTGCAGAATTATAGTTTTATAAAAGTTTAAATTAACTTATAATGAGTATTATTGCTGAAACGTGAGATTAAGCTTTACTGGGGAGATAGGGAAATTTTTCATGTCTGTCTATCTGTCTTGCGATAACTGCCCCAAAAATAATCCGATTAAGTTTCCGTTTGCAAAATATGTTTGTGAGGTACATCGAATTAGCTGTATATTTGTTAGTAAAATTTGGATTAGTCCTTTGTAGATGTAATACTGTCTATGGAAAGTAATTGTTAGAAGTAAAATTTAGTGCTGCTACTCTACTTCAAACATAAATAAATTGATATGCATTGTTAATATGCACTAAAACATGCTTTCTATAATTAATATGTGCATACTATTACTTATTTTCCTTTACAGGGGCAGATAAAAGAAGTTGATATGGTTAGTGACAATAGGAGTATATTTTTGAAGTAAGCTTTAACAATGTTGTGTTATATCTAACATAATTAAATTAATTTTATAATTTTTATTTAGGTACATAATAATATCTTCCCTATAGAAAATTGTGCATGCAACATTTAAAATTATATCCTTTTCAAAAATCTTTCTTATTTAATAAACGATATTTTTTGGAAACATGCCAAATGTTTTGTCACAGAGCAATACATGTAAAAACCTGAAGCATATTCTGCGTGACTTAGAAATGTTAGATTGCTTGGAAATATTCACGCTATAGCACCGTAGTCTTGATTTTATTGTTAAATCAAAATAATAATAATAATAATAAAATAAAACAAATATATAGACAAGATCCGTTATTGTAAAACACAAAAGTAATTAATTATTACGTAAGAAAAAAAAGTAAAAACCGTATTTTAAGAATACTTTGCTTAAAATATAGCAATTTGAAAAACAAAACCTTAATGTGACTAATTAATAATATTTATTAAATATACTATATAAAGAACATATCCTGTGATTTTCGTGCATCGGAAATCAGTTATTTTAATTTTATTCTTTAAATTTTACTATAAATAGATATTTACTTATAAAACTTAATAGATTTCTATCAATAAAATAGAAAAAAAATATCGTAAAATGGTCAAATAAATAATGTCACAGCCTTTTAAATCATATTATGAAAAAATAATGTGATACATAATCATGAGAGACGGTAGTTTCTCGAGTTACGCAGCGAAAAACCGAAAACCGTAAGCCCAAAAACGAAGATTCCGTCACTCTCATATATACAGCTAGCAGGACATCAAAGGAAAATCGAAACACCGACATGTAATATCTCAGTAAATATGAGGCATACCGTTTCGATTTTTTTCACATTAGTCTTATATCTATGACCTAACTCTATCCTGAAATTTATAGATTTCTACATGCAGTAGATTTTGAGATCTGGAAACCAATTTTTAAGCGAAAATGGGAAATGTAATGGTTGTAATGGGCACATAGTTGTTATCTCGAAAATGGATCGAACGATTTTTTTAAAATTAATATATTATATTAATCAGTTTTAGATGAAGCAAATAAGATATTGCGTTAACGTAGGAAAACTCTTGTTTTCAATATAATCCACTTTTAAAATTGGACTATTTTCTTACGCGTTTTCTCATAGGAATACATGGAGCTGAATCACCTCTTTTGACTGCTGAAACATAAGGTTAAAAATTGATTCTCAGTATACAGTTAAGCTCGGAATAAATTTTAGCATGAAGCTGATGAATTATTTTGACTCATTTTTTTATACGAAAATATATTTTTAATTCGTAATATATATTGTATTAAATTAAATTGTCGCTTATATACACTGCTCAAAACAATTAAAGGATATTTGAAGTTTTATATAAAATAAAGATATAAACGAAATTTTTTTTGCCTAAAATAGAAGAAGATAATCACAAATGCAAATTTTTCTGGTTTTCAAACTGTGGAGTATGCAAATTTTGAGTTCGACATCAAAAACGTCGCTTCAGCGGCAGCGTATGAAATTTGACTTTCAACTGGATAAAAGAGAATGAAGACAAGGATGATCGGCATTCAGTGATTGCTTTGTTTCGATGAGTACGATGTCTCAGCGAAGTCATTTGACAGATTCAGAAGCTTGGAGAATTGTTGGTAGGTTAGAAGGGGGCCAAACTCAAGCCGAAGTAGCGCAAGCCATTGGAGTGTCACAAAGTGTCATTTCCAGTATCTGGAACCGTTTTTGGAGAGTGGATGTGCAGGCCGAAGACCAGGGCAAGGTCGTAGACGGGCAGCAACGCCCAATGAAGATCGGTATTTAGCGTTAACAGCTCGCAGACACCGAAACATGAACGCTACTCTTCTCCAACAACACCTTCGCTCGGCTACAGGCACCACGATTTCAACTCAGACTGTCCGAAACCGGCTCAAGGCTGTAGGTCTGTATGCTCGCCGACCAATGGTATGTGTTAGATTAACATCAAGGCATCGTCGTGACCGCAGGGA
The DNA here is from genome assembly GCA_963931845.1 of Maratus michaelseni. Lineage (NCBI taxonomy): Eukaryota > Metazoa > Arthropoda > Arachnida > Araneae > Salticidae > Maratus > Maratus michaelseni. Next base: position 134,292,125 of record OZ007588.1, on the reverse strand, counting down.
GTGGGCAACCGAGCATGTCAACTGGAGGAGAAATGAATGGAGCAATATTCTGTTTTCTGACGAGTCCCGTTTTTCTGTGCATCCGGATAATAGGCGTATTTTCATCTGGAGGGACCGTGGCAGTAGGAATAATCCTGCGTTCGTGCACGAAAGTGTCAGATTTGGCGGTGGAGGATTGTTGGTGTATGGTGGCATCTCCATTGACGGGCGCACTGACCTCTACATCATTCGAGATGGAGCTCTGACTGGTCGCCGATATAGGGATGAGATCCTCAGACCTATTGTAGTCCCTTACGCTGCAGCAATCGGAGATAACTTCATTTTAATGGACGATAACTGCAGGCCACATCGTGCGAACCTGGTGGAGGATTTCCTTTTCGAGGAAGGAATCGTTCGAATGGAATGGCCATCGTGTTCTCCAGACATGAATCCAATCGAGCACGTTTGGGACGCTCTAGGAAGACGAGTTTCTGGCCGCCAACAACCCCCACAAACTCTCCAAGAACTGGAAAGAGCTCTTCTGGAAGAGTGGGGCAGAATACCCCAACTCGTCATTAATAGCCTCATTGAGTCCATGCCTCAAAGGTGTTCAACGTTGCTGGCTGTCCGTGGAAACCATACCCCCTACTGAATATGATTTTCTTTGAAGAAAACATCTTTTCTTATTCTTTTTTTCTCATATGCACAAATTGTGTTTTTTTCCTTTTGTACACAAATGCGCAATAAAATGCATTTTTTCTGCCAAACATGTGTAATTTATTCTCATATAACCTACTATGTCTATCGACCATGTATCAATCAGCTAAAAAGTTTCCCAGATACAAAATCCACCTAAAACTGCAATATCCTTTAATTGTTTTGAGCAGTGTATTTTTCTTTTTTGTTCAAAATACATTTCGCATTTTATATATCTGTATTTCGTTGTAAAACTACTTAGATTCATTTTTTAAATATGGAAAATATTTTTTAATTATATACATTCAATTTTACTGTTATTTATAACGAGGTTTTAATTTTTTAAGGATAATATGTTTCTCGTTGGTTGGATAATGTATTTCCCGTTCCTAAACGGAAGTCTGTCTGACAACCAACACCAACCAACTGTTCTTTGGGCTTGTCTATGTTTTCATATATTCATACGCGTGCCGTGCATTCCCAGTACGTTGAATTGACACAGACTAACTTTTAAAAGATTTCATTCATGAAATCAACAGAAAAAATAACTCCAGTTCAACATGAATTGCATAAGATCATCAGTAAGTAGCATACATTTAAAAGAAATAGTCTAATCTATATGTAATCTGCATAAAACATTTTGTAAACAAAATAGGAAAATCATTACTATGTCTATGTAGTTTTAACCATTGTAATATGAAAAAGAAGCAAAAATAGTTAATAATGTCTGATTTTAAAACTTTTTTGTCTGTTTATTTATTTATTTTTAAAAGAATTTTATTTGTATTATACATTAAGTGAAATTAGCAGCCAGATGAGTCTTAAAATAAAAATACTAAGGTGACCATTTTCGCTTTCGAAGTTTGTATTTGATTATTGATAAATGAAAAAAAAAAGAATGTAATATCGCAGAATGTGTTAAATGTATTTTAAAATTAGTTTAATGTGAAAGCATGAAGTTAAAATAAATAGCTATGAATATTATTTTAAAATTATAATAAATAATAATAGTTACTTTTATTTAACTTCGTCTAGATTGATATTTATATTTAAATGAAGAAAATCTTGACTCGCTGGCTCATGGTGCTGTCACATATTAGATTATAATCTATAAATCTAACCTCATATGAATTTTTCATACCATAAAAAAGGGGGGGGGGAACATAATGACTATTATTAAACATATTTCTATGACTGATAGAACTTTAATGGCATTTATTTTCCTCTCAAATTTGTTTGAATAAATTGAAAAGGGAGCGACTAAATTTAGTCTAGTCTAAATATTTTTCAATTTAACATATTTTTCGCAAAAAAAAAAAAAAAATATATATATATATATATATATATAATTAAAAATGTGATTCTTTTTGTATTACAATAATTAAAAACTAAACATACCTAAAAAATTAAGATCATGGAGCACTGAAAAGCATTTATAAAATTTGTCCTTGAATAGAATTAGCTTTCCTATTTTGTTTGCAAGTATCGACAGATTTAAAACAGACTTCGGGTTTTTCATTTCTTTACAAAAAATTATCCTACTCACTGATGGTCTCGTGTAATACATTTCATATAATTTAAAAGGGGTGGGTGTAAACAATAAAAACTACAATTTCAAAGTGTTAATCCAGTGTATCAAAAATAAAGTTTTTAACAACTTACATTTTATACAGAATACCAAAAAAAAAACGATTTTCTTACTTAACCTTAAAACTTCAAAAAGCGATGTTTGTTGTAAATTAAGGAGGACGACATAGCTGTGGCTAGAAGTGAATAATAAGGGGGGGGGGAGGAGGCTTATACTTTTTCTCTCTCTGACACATGCATGCACAAACAAACACACACACACACAGATATATATGATCAAAGTATTATACAGAAAGATAAATTAGTGAATACAGTAGACTCTCTCAAATCCGCAACCCTAAAATCCGCAATTTTCTAAAATCTGCACATTGTTTCAGATGTAAACAGTGAAACTTACAGTTAAGATATAGGAAGGAAATTTAAGCTTTTTTATTTTTATATCATTCTGTACTGATTTTATTATCTAATTCTGGTTAATATCATTTAACTCTTACTTTTTCATAAAGGGAGTATAAATTTATCTCTGAAATTTTTCAAGATAACACTGATATTAGTGGTGATTGATCTTTTTATCAAATACATTTATGTATTAATCAAGCTTTTTTGTTTATTAAATCTGGTCAAACATCAAATAAAATTTTGTAATTTTATGGTTTTGATGTAAATTACTAGTGTACCTTTATGTGGCGAGTTTTATTGAATAATTCAAGAAAAATTTATCTCATCATTATTACGCATATTTAATCATGTATTATTAATTAATTATGTAACCTTTACATTATTTCCCATAGTTATTTTAATATTTTACTTTATTGTAAGCATTCATGATAATTTTGAATGCATTATTACATTCAAATTACTGTTTAAAAAATGTAAACAAAACAGTGACCAGAAATCCGCAAAATTCTAAAATCCGCATAACCTCTGGTCCCAAGCTGCGCGGATTTGAGAGAGTCTTCTGTATTCGTATTGTTGGCACTATGTTTCTTATTAAACTGTTTATAATAACTATTTATACTAAGAAAAGAAAAGGCCGCAGAATTTTCCAGTGTATAACTAGCGCAAAATTATACTTGTGAAATAAGTGATGATGTCAACAAGTAAATGAAAATCTTACAGGGTTAAATCATAGAACAAGCGAGACAGTTGGTGGGGTCAAATTTGGCGAAGCGATAAATTAATTTTTCTTGCTATTGGTTTGTTTACAAAATTCTCTGTGTTTTATAGTAAAACACAGGGTATTTTTCCTGTGTAGTAGTATTTCTAGTGTACTAGTGCATAATTATACTTGTGAAATAAGTGATGATGTCAACAAGTAAATGAAAAGCTTACAGGGTTAAATCATAGAACAAGCGAGATAGTTGGTGGAGTCAAATTTGGCGAAGCGATAAATGAATTTTTCTTACTACAAGTTTGTTTACAAAATTCCTTGTGTTTTTTGCATGCACATTCATATTGCTGGCACAATGTTTCTTATTAAACTGTTTATAATAACTTTATTTATAGTAAGAAAAGAAAATCCCGTAGAATAAAAATATCCAGTGTATAACTAGGGCATAATTATGCTTGTGAAATGAGTGATGATGTTGTGGCGGGTTAGCTGTATCCTGAACTGTTTATCCGAACCACCCTGAAGTGTTTCATGGATTTTTAGCTTTATTATTATTTTTAACCAAAATAATCATTCTTTAATATTAATTAATTTTACATGGTAATTATTTTAAACTACTGTTTTTAATTTATATTGTCAAAATAATATAACATGTAATTTTATTAAACATTAAAATAATATGCATCTATTAATTAATTTTGTAGTTGTCAAATGCAATAATGTAGATGCATTTGACGGGTAACGACTGCCAATTTTGAACAATACAAATAGTATAACAATGAATCGACACATACATGTGTTAGTAATCGCTGCTTTAATGAATTTCATTTATTTTATACGTCGCTATATAAAAAAGTTTCTGTATCCAGTTATGTTTTTTTGTTGTTGTTTTCAAGAGGATGAAATGTGCATACATATGTTAATGATAGCTCATAGCTGCTGTAACAAGTTTCATATATTTTTGAGGTTGCTGTATTCTGTGATTTTTTTTAATTAATTAAAGTTTTTTTTAATTATGGGCGAGAAACATTTGTACATATATCAGTGACTGAGGCTTTAATGAATTAAGAACTCGGCGATAAAACTGGCGATTAAAAATGTGGAAAAAAACGGCCTAATGCAGGATTTTCAGATTTTCATTTTTCCCTTCATGTTTTTTCCTTGTCCGTTTGACAAAATTCTTGATTTTCTTTCACCCAATCGCTGAAATTAATGAGTTTTCCACACCTGATCTATGAAATTAATGATATTTCTGCATCCGATGGATGAAATTTATGATTTTTATGTGCCCGATTGAAGAAATTTGTTTTTTCTGTGCGTGATCGATGAAATTAATAATTTTTATGTTAAATTATGTTACCCGTTTACTGAAATTAGTGATTTTTACGCGTCCACTTGACGGATACGTGATTTTTACGCACCCATTCTACAAAATTCTTGATTTTTATACACCTGATCGACAAAATTCATACTTTGCTGGATTGACGAAATTTTTTTTTATCACCCGATCGACGAAATCCTTCATTTTTGTACACCCATTTGATGAAATTTGTGATTTTATGTGCAACCTTGATGAAATTAATGATTTTTTCATGCCCGATCAACGAATTTTTTGATTTTCATGCGACCGTTTGATGAAATTTGTGATTTTCATTCGCTGATAAATGAAATTCATGATTTTTACCCGCCTGTTCGACGAAATTTATGATCAAACAAAGGGAAATGTATGCAAATGGATAATATGACGCAAAATAATCATTTACATAAATTTTACTTATGATGTTGGATAGCGTGGCACAGAAGATAAATCAATTTATTGAAATAGATACATTTCAATACATAATATAGGCTCAGTGAAAGTAATATTTTTAAAAGTGTATTAAAAAATTAAAAGTATTGTTTGTATGTGTAAATATACTTTAGAAGACAAACCAAAAATAATTTAAATTGAATTTTAAAACAGTCCTATTAAATTCACGTCAAGGTGTCACTCAAATTTTGATATCATTTCTTTTAAAACCCATACTTTGAATTCATGAGAGATGTGAATGAAAAAGCATTAGCGCATACATTTTATATATTTTTTCATATTAAAATAATAATTACACCTGTGAATATAAAAAAACTAAAAAGAAAATTATGATTAAAAAAAATTATTAACATGGCGTCACTTAAATTTGATATAATTGCTTTTAAGACACATATTTAAAATTTTTAGAGCCAAAAAAAAGTGCTGCGTCACAACTTTTAACCCGTTAAGGGTTTTTGTACTGATAAAGTATACTGATGTTCTTTAACCCTCTAAGCGTTTTGCCTGTATTTTTCAGTTTCCCAATAGCAACTTAAATCGGCTGTAGACATACATATTTGTAATAGAACTGCACTTTAAGATATATATATATATAATAAAGAGATGTGGAATGTATTTTAGAAACATACCGTGAAAGAACATTTCAATTAATATTAATTTTATGAGCATTTATGTGAAATTGCAGGAAAACACCCAGATTCTCTAAAAAAATTGTTTCTCATCTGATGAATGGTATTTATTGCTTGACAATTATGCTGAATTCTAAGACACAAACTTATAAAGCAAATTCCGCAGGAATCAGAAATGTTAGATAGCTCGGAAATTTGAAATATATATAGAGCTGTAGTTTATATTTTTGGTTCATTAAAAAAACCGACAAAGTATATAAGTGTTCTGTTATTAGAAAATATAAAGCAACTTACATATGATGTAAAGAAAAAGGAAACTACTGCTAATTTAAGAATAAAAAAAATAGAAATTTGTAAAATAAAATATATTAATGAAACATTAATAGCATCTACTGAATAGTTTAATAATCTATTATATTAAAATCTGACTGTCTGTTTGTATTTCACAACTATTCCTTTTAAAATATAGAACGCAGAGCCATGAAATTAACACCTGTTAGCCTCATGGAACCGAGAATGTCAAATAAACTCTCAGAATTTTAAAATTTGAATTAGTTTCCTAGATATTGTTTTTTTTTTTTTGTAACATTTAACGAAGTTTCTCTAAACATGGCAACTAAATTACTCCATTTTTGTGTAAAAAAGTAATAAAATGTATTTAATAGGATATCATCTGATATACGAAATGATGAACAAACTTTTTTATTTCTGTTTCGTTTGAATAAATCGATTTGATTATTTTTAGTATTAATTCACTTTTAAAAATGTAATGTGAAGAATACTTACTTACTTCAACATTTACTAAAAATATCATGAGAAAGCTGAAAGAAATTACAATATTTTACAATTTTGTTTAAAATATAAATGAATGGACTGCGATAGAACATGCAGTTTTGATCATGGAGTTTGAACACAGTACAGACATAATAAGAGTCCCAATAAACAAACAAAATTTAATAATGGCAAGCTTTCCAAATTTTTAACGAAATCCTTATGATTAATGGCATTTTATTGCCCGCAAATCGTCTTTTTCTTACAAAAGCATTATGCTATAATTGTATAAAAATCACATAACTTTCAAAGTGTAATTTTTGCAATTATCAGTTCATTTACATTGTAAACATTATTTTTTGCTCATAACAAAAAGTTTGATAAAATTGATGTTATAAAACTTTGCTAAATTTACAATTAAATTTGAAGAAATTAGTCTTATAAATATTTTCTAAATTTACAATTAAATTTGATAAAACTGATGTTATAAATCTTTGCTAAATTTATAATTCAATTTGATAAAATTCATGTTATAAATATTTTCTAAATATACAATTAAATTTGATAAAATCGGGGTTATAAATCTTTTCTAAATGTATAATTAAATTTGATTTTTACTTACTCACATAAATAGAAAGATCTCATGTAATGCAAATAAAACACATTAGGTTGCTACATTAGTTAGTTTATTATAAAAAATGTGATACATAATGAGCAACATTGGGTCCTATTCAAAAATCTTTCTCATATGATGAATGTTGTTTCTTGGCAACATGCCCAATTCTTTGACAGAAAGCAATACTTAGAAACGCATCAACATATTCCACATGACTTGGAAATATTAGATGGCGAGGAAAAGTTCATAGTACGGCACTGTATATTTGGTTTTTATTTTCATTCGAAAATAACAAAAATAAAATTATATATGCATGTTCTGTTGTTAAAAATAAAAAATAAAATGCTATATAACATGAGAAAGAAGAAAAAATATCTTAAGAAAAAAAAATACCTTAAAATATTAAATTCTGTAAAATAAAAAACCTTTATAAAATATATTAATATTACAGTGAAACTTCGCCTTACAAACATTTTAGTTAAGGAAATCTTTGACTAATGAATATTTTTTGCTGTTTTTAGTACACGGCTAACGCATGTTTTGTCGGATGCACGTGCTCGCATAACATAGCCATCTTCGATTCAAACTGGACGAGTATTAACATTTCGGTTGACGAAGGTTTCGATTAATGAAAACGTCGCCGGAACAAATCATATTTGTTAGCTGAATCTATTAAACAGAATAAAGTAAAAGCCTTTCTAATATAAATATTAAACGATAAATAGAAGCGGAGGAAGACATTGCATTGAAAGTCCTATCTAAAACAAACAGTTACATAGAAAACTTTATAGAATTCTAAAAATAAATAAATAAATAAATAAATAAAATTGTATCACTCAAGTACACTAGTGTGCAAAACTTAAGCAACAAACACAAAATGATAATTTCTGAACACGTGAGTACTCAAAAGGAAATTCTATAAACAGCAAGTGTAGAAAATATGTACTACCCTAACAGCACAGACAGGTCTTCTTGACATCACAAATGGTCACAATTGTCACAGTCACTACAATGAACAGAAATGTTCATTCGTCTCATTTTTACTCTCATTTGGTCACTCCACTGAACAGTCACAATGACTGCTGCATTTTAACGAGTCACCAGGTGACTTTTCAATGAAATCATCTTGTGACTTTCATGTGACTGTAATTTTGACACTCCATTGTAAAGTCATCATGATAGCTGTTCTGTGACGAGTTCCCAAGTGACAGAAAATGAAATCATCTGGTGACTTTTCACAAAGGAGTGCAATGATAACTTCACAATAGAGTGTCGATCCCCGGAAAGTCACCATGCGACTTCATTGTGACATTATTTGGCGACTCATCACAATGCAATGCTCACAATGACTTCAAAGTTCAGTCTTCAACTGACAGTGACTTGAGAATAACAAGGTGACTTCATTGTAATGTCACCTGGTGACCCATCACAAAGCGACAGTCACAGTGACTTTTCAGTGTTAACAATAATTTGAGAGTAATAATGAGACAGTGAAATATCCCATATTTTGATTCACCGTAGCGATTGTGACACTTATAACCATGTGTCAAGGAGACTTCACATCGATTGGCCGCGCTGTTAGGGTAGTACCTCTTTTCTACACTTGCTCTTTATAGAATTTCCTTTTGAGTACTTACGTGTTGAGAAATTAGCATTTTGTGTTTGTTGCTTAAGTTTATCACACCAGTGTACTTACATTACATATAAAGCAAAAGTCTTAAATACTTCCATTAAAAGTAACACCATAAAATACACTTCAAAAAAGCTTTAAAATATGTACTAAATTTTTTTAATAGACGTCAAACATCAATAAAAAACATTAAAACATTGACATGTTTCGATTGTTTCACTCAATCATCATCATAACACAAAACAGAAATGCAATGTACACAAAACAGGAATGTATGACCAGTCCCTATAATAAAGAGGATACAATGTCATCTATAATTTTAATTTTAACTCCGCTCGCAGCTCCATCTGTTGTCTGCTTCCCTCTATTATTCAACCATTCAACTGAAATATTTGGAATATGAAATGACAATGTATCATTACACACTTTCGAATTTCTTATATAAATTTCAGTCGATTCTCACAAATAGTAGTAAATAAAAATTAGATCTATAAATCAATTTAGATTCTTTGAACCTGTTCAAAGTTAAAATTAAAATTATAGATCGCATTGTATCCTCTTTGTTATAGGGACAGGTCACACATTCCAGATTTGTGTACATTGTATTTATGTTTTGTGTGTTCTGATGATTGAGTGAATCAATCAAAACATGTCAATATTTTACTAGTTTTTATTAATATTTGACGTCTTTTAAGTAATTAAAGTGTTTTAGTATATATTTTAAAGATTTCTTAAAATATATTTTATGGTGATAAAATAGTATTATAAAAATAACATAGACTGGCAATTCATCATATGAAAAAGCAAGAATAACAATTTTCCATCATACTTAGATAATGAAACATTGTCGGACACTATCAGAATATTGTTAAGAAATTAATTTTTAATAAAATGAAAATATATAACTACATAGAAAATTTAAAAAAAAAAAAAACATAAGACAGTAAAGTATATTTCCACCAATTGCCCCCCATAGAGCATAATGTAATTGAATTAATTTTTGTATTCGCGTAAATGAATTATAAATGCTACTTACTCTATATTCTATAGATAGCAAGTTAATTTCAATATGTTTGAAAAATCACAACATTTTTAAAATGCACCGTAAACGATTGACACCCCCATTGACGATATTGTAATGTAATTCTTATAAGTATCCCTGTAACGGAATTATAAATGGTAGATACTTTCTTTTCAATAACAAACAAGCTGTATTAGACCTCAAGACCACATATCTATTACATGGCAATTCGAGTATGTTTGCGATAGTTAAAGTGCGGGCGGCTCGCTGACAGATAGATGAACACTTTTAAACACTTTTTAATTATGGTGGAAATTGTTAAAATGTGATACATAATGAGCAACAACTAGATCCTATTCAAAAATCTTTCTCATTTGATGAATAGTGTTTCTTGGAAGCACTCCGAATTCTTTGTGACAAAGCAAATCGTTGTATTCATGAAGTAGATTTATTCATCATTACTTAAAAATGTTAGATTGATTGGAAAGTTTCCTGCTATAGTATATCTTTTGTTTTATGTTGTTTAAGAAAGAACAAAGAAAAATAGGCATTAATTATGTATCCATGTCGTACTTTAATATATGTAATTTCTGTGAAATTTCTTTATCATTACTAATATTAGCAAATGTTAGAACTTCAAATAATAAAATGTGACATATAACTTTTAGAAACTAATTTCGTTATTTTGTTTAATAAAAAAGGGTTATTTTCTTTCTTAAAGACTCATTACTTTACGTTTTGTCATTTTTCTTCAAGATATATTCTAGTTTTGATTTTTATGAGAAGAGATTATCAGAAAATTAAAAATCTGATTAGCGAGTGCAATGGAACATGTCCCCCCTCCCCACACACACACTTCGTGCATCCACATTCAAATCTCACACTGAAGACGAAGATACTTTTGTCAATAGATTTGAATCGGTCATTAAAAAAAATACACAAGTGACAGAATCAGAACTTTTCAGAAATTATAAAAAACTGTATTATTCGCAAGTAAACAAAATTTTATGGGGGTTTGTGGACTTATTATAGAGTTTGCACTTCAAAGTTTGTAAATATCGAACAATTTTTATAATTTATGAATAGTAAAAAGAAAAAAGGACCAAAAAACTGTTCCTGGCTTATGTTATTTTGGCACGAAACAAGGTTAGGTGGTATTTAACTTGAACAACATATTAACAGAAACAATCATATTAAACACATTTTTAATCAAAATTAATGAAGATAGCACTTATACAGGACACATTTTTAATATGGTATCGAATGCAAATGGTAATATGGTAATCTAATATGGTGACCGCATGTAATCTGGTATTGCATTCAAAAACTACTTAAGATGCTGACTTTATGTCGTTTAAGTAATGAACGAAATTTAAAAGGTATTGTTTGAAGAGGAAGGAATACACTAACTTATGTGGTTATTACCCAGCTCTACCTTTAAGGAACCATTTGCGACAAAAAATGTATATTTGGAAAAAACTTGACTTTTGAATACACCGATTCGTTTAAAAAATTGCGATTCATTTTCCAATTAGTTTTGCAATAAAAACATTATGTTTTATTGTTAGGAAAAGTTTTATTAGAAAAAAAAAGTTTTTTTACAAGTATCTTTTACAAAAAATCTTTTTTTAAGCTGTGTAAATTTACAAATAAGCGTGCGATATGCTGATTCTAAACGAGTGGTTCCCAACCTTATTTTGGCACGCACCATCTAAGCTTCTGTAGCTCCTTAACCCCTTCACTCCCAGGCTTAATTTCGCTGGTGAAGGGCTATATACCAGGCTGTGTGGTGCAAAATGTTTGTGTCATAAATCATTTAATAACTTCCGTGATTTAATAGTAATGAATGTAAGGTCGTTAAAGGATTTACAACGTTATCATAATACGTATAAAATAATATATAAAACTTGCACATTATATACATACAGTATATCAGGGTGGCTAGTGGTCAGGGAAAAATACAGTTAAAAAAGTGATAAACACCAGTATATTCTTATAGAAAAAATCATCTTGATTATTTGATCGAATAATCAACATGAATTTTTCTATAAGAATATATTGGTGTTTGTCACTTTTTTTCACTGCATTTTTCCCTGACCACTAGCCCTTGTATATACATAAAACTTAGGAATTTATTTTCTTTCTATTTATTTTCTTTTATTCTTTTTTATAATGACGTAAGATGTATAGTGAACGTATTGGTGTACGTAATGGTCACTGATTACTGAAATGAGAAGACATGCGCAGCGTACGTCCTGGTCGCTGATTGCTGAGATGAGAGGACGTACGCAGCGTACGTCCTGGGAGTGAAGAGGTTAATGCCCTTCTCTAACAGAAACACATTATTTAAAACGTGAACTAAAACAGGTGTCGCAGCATCAGATTTTTTTCTATCAGTATTAACAAATTATTATCTTCGGAATAAATTGTACAACATGTGAAATAGAAAGCTTCCTCGAAAATTATATTTTGAAAATAGTGGTGGAGAATACATAAAAAATATAGAATGCTCCGACACCTGCTTAAAAGGACATAGCCTCTTTTCAACGACGGCTTCTTTTAATTTTAGGCACCGTTTTTTTTCGAATAGTGGTGTTACATTTATCTAATCGCTGAAAATTGATGATTAAAAAATATGAAAATTACAGTACGAAAATAATGTTATTCAAATGCAAGGGTTTTGTGTACCCTATAAAGCAAGTACGTGGTGCTAATTGCAAAGTGATTAACAATGACAAGTCACATCCATCTTTCTAGCTTATCAAAAAGTAAAAATTTGTCACAAATATATTTTTAACATAATTCTATAAATTCAAAGAACCAATACAGCTTCACCTTTATTTCTAGCTGAATTCATTCATTTCTGGTTGGTGTTCTACGCTAACTAACCTCAGTACCAGTATAAATACTAATGTTATATGATCTGCAGTTTTATTTTCACAAAATGGCTCGAACAGATTCTCACATTCAATATTAATATTGAAATCAATAAGACATTTTTAAAATGATTCTAGTATCTTATTAAAAATAGATGGAAAATGTTTCGATACTAATATTTCTCTATGGCTAACACAATAAATAAAAATCATTTCTTGATTCTGATCTTTATAAAATTTTGTAGCCACTTTTCTTTATTGTCATAACACATTCCTTTGTTGAAATGTTTTACCTTCCCCATTATCTCCCGTTCACTGCTATGTACATATTTGTGTATAAAGCCTGCATCACAGCCATAATAAATACACTATTAATCCATTCCCTCCTCTGATATTCATATGGATATTTATTAATTTTATAAGGACATTTAAATTACTTCTTAAAACTAAATGTGCCTAACATAGTCACTTTTAGATATTTATTTGTAATTTCCCGTGTAAAAATTACTTCATGATCAATATTGACATACCTGCCAACTGCTACGATATTTCAAGACCAATAATTTCAAAGAGAAATTTCCACCTCATTTACAGAGTAATGTGATTAAGCAAGTGTAATATTTCTCAACGGAATTATTGGTGACGAAAAATCGTAGTAGTCAGCAGTTGTGCATATTGCAAAGCGAATAGATTTACAAGGCTCGTTCAATAAACAGTCGAAAGAACAGTGTAAAATTCTAAAATACATTAATAATCAGAAAAATTGCAAAACATTTTTATATGCGTTGAAAGTTATCTATATTTGCTTGTTGATGTTTATTATAATTTTTGCATAACAGCTCTATTTTGCACTTTTGAATGGAACAATTTAAAAAAATTTGAACAAAAAGCATATTTTTCCTTTAATTTTTGAAATTTGTTGCATAATTTTGATTAAAATTTACAACAGTACTTTTTCAAAAATAACAGAAATAACTGGCAACAAATGACTTAAAATCTAATCTGGAAATTCCCTCTTAAAAATCAGATTGACAGAAAACAAGAAGGAAAAATGAATGACAATTCAAGCATAGTTAAGGTAAAAAAGAAAACACATTTACTTTTTTGTATTAAAACAATGTCAAAAGGAGAAAATTCATCCCCTGCCCCTAATATCAACGTATTATTATTTTTAGATATACATAGAATTCATTCCATTAATATACATATACTTATAAAATTTACTTTAAAATATTAGGTTGTAACGAAAGTTTCCCGTCATAGCTAATTTCGCTTGCGGAAAAAGTTCCCGTTGATGTGTTTACTCATATTTTGTCAAACGAATTTTGGCATTTGAAAGAAAGAGACTTGTTTTAGAATACTGTGCTGTAAAAATTGTAAAAAAATATCGTATCATTAAGTACAAGGTGTCTGAAATGGAACTATCACACTACCAGATTAGAACCATCATTTACTTCCAGTTCTGTTGCAAAACGTTAGCTACAGAATGTCACCGAATCATGTGTACAGCTTTAGGTACTACTGTTGTATCATATGACACTGTGAAGGTTTGGTACCAAAAGTTCAAAAACAAGGACTGTGACATTCAAGAAGCAGAGCTCTCTGGCCGGCCGACTGATGTTGATGAGGCCCGCTTGCGAGAAATTTTGGAAGAAGATGGTGCCAAGTCCATTAGTCGCACTATACATCGCATAAACTTGACGTACAAGCTCAATAGCTGGATGCCGCATGAACTGACTCAAACAGATAAGTACAGACGTGTTCGGGCCTGCACTGCTCGAATATCAACGCAAGGACAAAATTCTGGGCCGGATCGTCACTTGTGACGAAAAGTGGATTTACTTCAACAACACAAGCCGAAAAGGGCGATGGTCTGCGCCCGGTGAGCCCGTCGGCAGCGTCGCAAAACGTAATTTGACTAACAAAAAGATGATGATTTGTATCTTTTGGGATTGCCGTGGTATTATCCACAAGGAGTATATGGAAAAGGGTAAAACCATGGACAGTGAGGTGTACAGCGACATGCTAGTCCGTGTTGACGCTGCTATCAATGCAAAACATCAAAATGAGCTCCGACGCAAGAAGGTGATGTTTCATCATGATAATGCTAGATCACATGTGTCTGCATTCACCGGCTGGACTCTGTATGGACTCGAATGGGATATTTTGACACACGCTACATATAGCCCCGACATCGCTCCCATGGACTTCTACATTTTTTTCACACATGCAGCTATACCTTGCTGGTGCTATCTTTGATTCTGCACAGGATGTCCGAAATGAGGTTGATCTGTCTTTGGATTTGCGACCTACAAGCGTCTGACTCGAAAGGTTTGAAAAATTACCAAAGCGTTGACAAAAGATCATAGATTTGGGTGGTGATTACTACCGCACTAAAGGTACTGCTTTCATGTTTTTTTCTTCTAACATTATTAAGATCATTTTTGCAGAAAACTTTTGTTACAGCATTATATAACGAAGACGAAAATGATTACTTTACATTAAGTATGCGTAGCTCCAAACAGTCTGTATTTTTTTTTCAAGTCAAATATAACAAAAGGTTTGCTTAATAAATGAAAATAAAAAATATTAACACGTAGAAAGAAGGCAAATTTTATTAACTAATTTTTCTAGTAAAAAAAATATGTTTATTTTCGATTAAACGATCGTAAGTTTGATTACTAAGAAATTGCAGCTGTAAAGTATTCCATGAAAATATAGAACGACACCTTTTCTTCATTTCTGCTTTGTGTTTAATTCTTTGTATTTGTTTGTAAACATGTTTTTATAAATATTTTAAAAACTACGCAGGTCAGAAGCTCTACAAAACCTATGCTTAGAAAAATTCTGATAAAAAACAATAGAATTTTGTTTAACACACTCGCTCGTCCGATCCTCATATGAGGTTCTCAAATTAAATTAAAATGAACAGTGTTTTAAATTTGGTTTTCGATTCTTTATTTGGTTTTCGATTCTTTATTTTATGTGACTTGTTGTGGAAAATACAGGCCTGTTATAAAGCATAGATATTTTTGTTACACAATATAGAATAGTATTTAAATAATGCTAATTCAAAGAATGATTTTCCCCGAGTGTGTTTTTTTCTCAACAGTCTTAAGCAAGTGTGTTAAAGGGAAACTGACATATTTTGCAAGCCTTCCTAAAATAACACTAAAATTTTAAATAATGCAAATTCAAAGAATGATTTTTCTCCATGTTTTTTCTCAACAATCGTAAGCAAGTGTGTTAAAGGAAAACTGATATATTTTACACGTCTTCCTAAAATAACGCTGAAATTTTAAATAATGCAAATTAAAAGAATGATTTTCCCTCATGTTTTTTTCTCAACAATCGTAAAGCAAGTGTGCTAAAGTAAAAATGATATATTTTACATGTCTTCCCAAAATAACACTAAAATAGAAATGATGAGATTTTAGAACCTTTCTGTAGTTTTAGCTTAAAAACTGTATTGATTAATAAAACATTCTGTCACTCGAATAACAAAATATAAAAGTTTCTTTTAAAATGTTATAGCCATGTTATTCTTCTTAAACGAAAAAATATATATATACTGAACGAGCAACAATGAGAAACCTTTCAAAAATCTTTCTCATATATGATGAATGATATTTTTTGGCAGCATGCTGAATTCTTTGATTCAAATCAATACTTTTAAACTTTTCAAACTTTTTCGTCACGATTTGGAAATGTAGGATTGTGTGAGATGGTTAACGCTATAGTACTACTGTCTGGAATTTTTTGTTGTTCCGGGTATAAGAATATTAAAAATATATATATTAGCTATAAAAATAGTACAATATAAATTTTACACATGGAAAAATGTAATAAAATACACGAATTTTAAAAGATAAAGAGGGATAATAAAAATTCTCTTATTGATAAATTTAAGGACCTATTTTATTATAAATGATATCAAACGCACACAGTAAAACGAAACAGCATAAAAGAATTTGCATAAAAGGGTGGTGCAATATGATTTATGGCAGTTATGATAATTTTTGTTTAATGCATGTGTGTGTCATGTAACAGTTGAAGTACGCTATTTAAGTCATTCGGAACATATAAGCTGAACGTGTTTACTATGAGCAATGTTTCAAATAACTATACTACAAAGCAGGCACAAGCAGTGAAGACATTTTCTTTACTGGTGAAGGTGTGCTCATGAAGATGTCATTTTAACAGAATAATTGAGTCGATTAATTGATATCTGATTAGGTTACATGTTAATTACATTTTACTACATGAACTCATGATATCTGAAAAAAACAATTGCAAACACTGAACTAATCGCCTGAACACATGTGGTCCATTTTTTTATCATTTGTAGCTTTTTATTATACCGCTTTTGCATTGCAGTTGGATTGATAAACAATGTGCCAATGTTTTCTTCTCAGACAAGCACGGAAACAGTCTTTCATGGAATTGTAGATTATAACTGAAAGGATATGGAACTTCTACTATTCATTGTCCAAATCATACACAACATTGGGTTAAATATAATACTTGCGGTAACATTTGCCAAAACATTTATTTGCTTGAAATTGAGGCTATGACCACTATAGTGTTCATTATTGGCATTGTCCTACCTTATGTTAATTTTCATGTAATAATTCACCATAGTGCTACCAGTGATTTTAGTTGTATGAACAGTAGTGCAGCATTTTGTAATATATACATAGTTCATTTATTTGGAATATTGTCACAACGAAGACAGCGTCGGGAAAGCAACTCCTGTTAATTTTCTCCAAAACGGTGTTGCTTAAAATATCCATTAGCAAACAGGGTGACTTTCATCGGAGCAGTGAAATAGGTGTAGAAAATGTGACATAGTTGTTCTTGGACCATCTGTTTAAGGCATACCAGAATGCATAGAAAATCCATTTTATACCAAAATGAACTTATGATTAACAAATATTTTTCTCAAGCTTATTTATCAAAATAAATACGCATATTTTGTACCTTTGTGTTTTCCATAAAATATGTATTTTTGTAGCACATAATTTTTTTTCTAAATTTCTATTCTTGTTTTTTTATATTTTTTTATGTAAAATATTTTGTCAAGATGAATTTGGGCTGTTTACCTTGTAACTATACATGAATTTCAGTATCCGTGATAGTCATTACCGTTCTATAGTTTTGTCAACGGAAGTATATGCTTAATTTTTATATTAGAAATTTAAAATCAGCGTTAAAACTTAAAAAAAGTGTAAAATTAATTTGCAACACATTGAATTGCTTTATCTGAATAGAAACGTTTTAAAACACTTATATAATTAATATTTCATCTCTATTATTTATGGAAAATTATTAATATTCTTATATATTATTTTATTTCTATACACACTTATCAGTTGTATTTATATAGGCGTGGCCAGCAAAATCATTATAAGAGATATAATTTTGCTTTAATTTTGAAATATTTATTTTAACTATAGGTGAATAACTTTTTATTATTTACGTACGTGATATATTTTTTTCTATCTATCATTTCTTAATGTTTACGGCTCCTTTATGATTTTTTTTATGCAGCTAAAGAATTTATACTCACCTGCAAACTGGATAGAAAATTTATATATTTAGCAACACTTTGGTAAACTTATTGAATTAATAAAACGTTAATTATATATATATATATATATATATATATACACTATATTTCCAAAGATGACCGGTCACTTGCGATTTTAGACGTTTTGTTAAATATCTGGAAAGATACATGAGGAATTATCCTGAAACTTCAGGAGTGTAAACAACATGATAAACGTCATATATTTCCGTGAAGATTTTTCCCTAAACCCCAACTAATTGAAGAAAAACTTTCTGGGACTGTCAACAAACTGAAAAAGGACGAATATCTTTTGGATAACCCTGTAAAAACTAATATTGCAAAAGCATTCAAACTGTAGATTGTGATTAAGTGGCTTATTGTAATAATTTGGGTACATTTTTATGAAGATAGCATGTATACTCGAAGAGAAATTCAGGTTTTTATAAAAACAGTCCCAAATTTTACCAAGTTTTTTGCTTATACTTTGCAGAGTTTTTAATATAAAAACAAGTTATTTTCAGAAAATATGACATACAAAATTGTACACAACATCCTGCAATCAGAATTAAAAAATAATAAAAATTGTATGAAAAATGAGTAGGTTTACTAAATATTGTTTCTCTGCGAATGCGCGAATTCAATCAAAATATACTGTGCATAATATATTAGCTAAATATATAGACCAACGTTTATGAAAGTCTCAAAAACATAGCTTGAAAATTCTTATAGTAATTGTCGATAGAATAAGCTCGAAATTCGCTGTTCCCAAAAGGAAGCAAAAACATTAGAGGCTGTATCAAATATAGAATGAGAGACACTTCATTCTTATTATGTCAACATTCATAAGCTAGTATATTTGGATACAACCCCTCATCTTTTTGCTTCCTTTTGGGAACAGCGAAATTAGAGCTTATTCTGTTTTTATAAAAACCTGAATTTCTCTTCGAGTATACATGCTATCTTCATAAAAATGAACCCAAATTATTACAATAAGCCACTTAATCATAATCTATAGATTGAATGCTTTTGCAATATTAGTTTTTACAGGGTTATCCAAAAGATATTCGTTTTTGTTCAATTTGTTGATGGCCCCTTATGGGGTTTCGGAAAAAAATCTTCGCGGAAATATATGACATTTATCATGTTGTTTACACTCCTGAAGTTTCAGGATCATTCCTCATGTATCTTTCCAGATATTTAACAAACCGTCTAAAATCGCAAGTGACCGGTCATCATTGGAAATATAGTGTATATATATATGTGTATATAGTAACTATATACATATGTATTTACTAAATACATACATACATTTAGTACATACAAATGCACATTTACTATATACTTATGTACATTTTTCTACGTATATGAGTACAGTAAATATACATTATTTAAAAACTATTTAATAAATGGCATTCCTGTCATAACAATAAAATCAATAATCAAAATTACATAGATTTCAGTATATTTGTTTCGCTTATTCTGTGTAGTTGTATCTTACAATACATAAACATTTATGTTATTTCAATAACATGAAAGCAGAATTCATAAGCATAGTTTTTAAATATAGAAGCAGTTCATCTTCCTGAGGAAAATCTGGTTGAAACTTAGTATGAATGAGACCATTTTGGAAATCTTTCGCATTTTGATGAATGGTGTTTTTCGGCATCATGCCAATTTCTTTGACTTAAGCAATACTTGTAAGCTCATCAAGCATATTCCGCATGACATGGAAATGCTAGATTGCGTGAAAAGCTTCACGCTATAACCCTGCAATCTTGATTTTCATGATTTTTATAAAACATCAATGAAAAAGAAATTCATTTGTTATTATATCGGAAAGCACAAAACAAATTCCATATGTTGTATCTTGAAAAATCCATAAAAAAGAGCGCTTAGATTTTTGTTAGAGAATTTCTGAATACGTAAAACATTCGTTGGATGTATTGGCGTTCGATGATGATTGCAGATATATATGTTATATTACAAATCGATAGTTATATTTAAAATATTTGTATTGAAAACTAAATATGTTATAAATTTTACATATTTCTAGCGTGTACTACATACAAATGTACATTTACTATATACTTATGTACATTTTTATATCTATATGAGTACAGTAAATGTACATTATTTAAAGACTATTTAATAAATGGCATTCCTGTCATAACAATGAAATCGATAATCAAAATTACATAGATTTCAGTATATTTGTTTCACTTATTCTGTGTAGTTGTATCTTACAATACATAAACATTTATGTTATTTCAATAACAAAAAAGCAAAATTCATAAGCATAATTTTTAAATACATAAGTAGTTCATCTTCCTGGGGTAAATCGGATTGAGACTTAGTATAAATGAGACCATTTTGGAAATATTTCGCAATTTGATGAATGGTGTTTTTCGGCATCATGCCAATTTCTTTGACTTAAGCATTATTTGTAAGCTCATGAAGCATATTCCGCATCACTTGGAAATGCTAGATTGCGTGAAAAACGTCACGCTATAACCATATAGTCTTGATTTTTATGATATTTAGAAAGCATCAATGAAAAAGAAATTTATTTCTTATTTTATCGGAAAGCACAAAACAAATTCCATATGTTGTATCTTGAAAAATCCATAAATAGAGAGCGCTTAAATTTTTGTTATAGAATTTCTGAATAAGTAAAACATGCATTTGATGTATGAGCGTTTGATGATGATGTCAGATATATATGTTATATTACATATCGATATTTAGATTTAAAATATTTGTATTGAAAACTAAATATGTTTTAAATTTTACATATTTGTCGGGAAGTTTTATAATCTATGTGTAATGTACAATTTGTATTTTATTATTGTTGGAATCACTTAGGAAAAGAGAAGAATGAAAAAAAACATTGGAAAAAATTGCAATAAAAATGTTATTGTTTCAAACGAAGAGCATTGTAATAGTTTGAAATTTCATTTCATTATAAAATTTTTAAATAAGAAAAAAATGCATTTAGATATTGTAATAGTTTGTAATTCATTCAAAAAATCGAAATAATAACGTATGTTTAGTGTAACAATGGAATATTTCTTATTATATTACAAAATACCTATGATTTTATATTTCATTTCTTATTTTACTTTATGAATCACAATACAACAGCAGAACAAATAAATTTTATGGTATGTTTACATTATTCTTTCTAGATAGTCTTCATTCCGAAATATATTCTAAATTTTATGTGTACAATAAAAACAACACATTTAGAAGAACAATTTTTAATCCACAGTTATATTACGTTATACTAGCGATTTCACATAATTTGGTCAAAAAATATTAAATTAAATACTTTATAAATTCTAACCATCAAAGTTAATCTACCATAACACATTTTCACTTATATTTTCCAATATTTAAATTTTTTTATGTTCACTATTTATACGGATATGAAACTTACAAACACAAACAAATAAATATGAATTATGAAATTTATACATGCAAAAATACATAAATTAAATACAGCAAACCTTTCTATTTGACTTGAATCAAAAATTATTCTTATACGTTTTCATAGATATTTTTACTTTTTTCCACGTGAGCTTGTGAATTATTTTTTTAAAAAAACACAGCACGGGGAAAGAACATTATTAGTTCTAAATATCACAAATTTGCTGGCATCATTACTCATTTTTTTTAAATGCATAGAATTTTCTTTTTACTACTGTACAGGAAACTTTGTGACGAATCTGACTCCGAAAATATAAACTTCAGTACAACATTGGAAAAGTTTGAAAAGGAAACTGTTTTTGAGATATAATTAAGAAAACCATCGGAAATGTTTATGAAAATGGATTTGTTCATATGAAATTAAAAAGAAATTACCAACTCATGACACTGTTTCGTAGCAGTAAATGTCAATATGATCTATTTTCATATAATATTTAGGTTTAGATTAATCCTGAAAAAGTTTTGTATTTCCTTATTTACATGTACAATTTTTATATTTTATTTATCCTCAAGACAGTTCTAGGTTATAATCAAAAGTTCTGAATTGCTTTTTTATATGTACACCTTTTATATATTTATTATTTTCATGATAATGCCAGGAAGGAAATAAAATGAGAGTGTGTACAATTTAACCACATTTTTTTAAAAAAAATTTCGCCGTATGGTCATTACAGGAAAATACACTAGATTCCCTCAAATCCGCCACCATAAAATCAGCAAATACCTAAAATCCACACATCGGTTACAATGTAAACAATTAAACTTACAGTTAAGATGTAGGTAAAAAATCAAGTTTTATAAATTTTTATATTTTTCTGTAAACATTTTAATATGTAATCCTGGTTAATATGATTCAATTCATGTTTTCTTATGAAGGTAGCATAAATAAAAATAAAAAATCAAGATAGTGCTGATATCTGTGACGATCGCGATATTTTTACCAAATAATTTATGTATTAATCAAGATTTTTTGGTTATTAAGTATCGCGAAAAATATTTTGACGTGAATCATTACTGTACATTTATAAGGCGAGTTTCACTGATTAATTCAAGAAAAAATTAGCATCTTTATGCATATTTAATTATGCAGTATTAATTATTTACTTGATCTTTACTTTTAATGTTTTAAATGTTTTTTAAATGTTCTTAATTTTTGTTATTTTACTTTATTTTAAACATTCATTATAATTTCGAGTGCATTATTAAATTCAAATTATTGTTGAAAAATATAAACAAAACGGTGACCAGAAATTCGCAAAATTCTAAAATCTGTACAACCTCTGGTTTTAAGCTATGCGGATTTAAAGGAGTCTACTGTATTACAATTTCTTTCAAGTGATTTAAAATATCTGCGTTTGAAATATTAAATAGAAATTTTCTAATCTGAATTTGTGGTGCCAGGCTTCATTAAAATTTCAAAGGGCGTACGCACCTATAGAATAATCTTGTAACATTTATTCTTAAACAAGATTAGAAAAATAAAAGGTATTATTATTTGTATAATTTCTTTTTAGTCCATTTTTCCGCTAAATTATAGAAAAAAATATCAATTAATAGAATAGAATCATTTACGTAAATCAATAAAACAATTATCGCAAGCAATGCGAATTTTAAGCGAGCATACAAGTTCATTTAAATGTTAAATTCAGAAATGTGAAAAACAAATTACATAACATAGCACATTTCAGCAATTAATAGATAATCTATTAACAAAATGTATAATGTTGCAACGATACTTCCTAACTCTTTTATTGAGGATTGAAAGTATAATTTCACTCCATCTTTTCCAAAACATTTCATTTTCTAATATATTAACACGATCATTTTTCAGAATATTTTTCATGTGATAACAATAAATATTATAATCTAATGCTTATTAATACTTTCATTATGGTATCTTGTATCAATAAAAGAATTATCGCAAGCAATATGAATTTTAAGCGAGCATACAAGCTCACTTAAATGTTAAATTCAGAAATGTGATAAAAAAAAACTACATAACATAGCACATTTCAGCAATTAATAGATAATCTATTAACAAAATGTATAATGTTGCAACGATACTTCCTAACTCTCTTTTATTGAGGCTTGAAATATAATTTCACTCCATCATTTCCAAAGCATTTATTTTTCTAATATTTTAACACGGTAATTTTTCAGAATATTTTTCATGTGCTAACAACGATAAATATTATAATAGAATGAACAGTTAGTGTATTATTTCCCCAGAAAGTAGCACATTTGCTTAATGATCTTCTAAGACAAATTTGTACGGTCACTTTCTGATGTGTGCGTCCCAAGGTGATTGTAAATAAAAAAAATACAAGTTTTATTATCTTAAAACCGAATGACTAAATCTAAATAAAACATAAACTCTTATAAGATGTTTCATTCATTTATACATAATTTTCTACTATTAGTGGAAATAGTTAATTATAATGAATAATAGTTTCTAAATTTATACTATTACATTAAACTAATACTATAATCTTTACTATTACTAAGTAAATCTATATTACATCAAATATATTATCAGCATTTATATATTGTATCAAAAATTATATCTATATTGCTAATGGTTACTTTCTAATTAATTTTTACAATTAATAAGATATTGAAATTTAAGATTCCGATTAAATTACTGCATCTTTCAAAACTGATAGATTTGATATATAACTATGCGGAACATAAATAATTATGTAAAAATGGAGACTGTTTATACGACATTTGAAAAATTTAAAACCCACATCCTAAAACATTTTTTAATATATTTTAAAAATGTCATTAATTTTCATTTATATATAACCTTTGTTGAATTTTTTACGATTGTTTAATTTTTTATGTTCATCGTATATTTATTCACATGGAAACGAAATTGTATGTACTTTGAAAGATAATTTTAGATTCATATCAATAAATGAATTTATAGCAATTAGTAAAGCCTATTAATATTTATTTAATAACTTTATTTGTCCTAATTTAATTAAAACTAAAGAAAAAATTGTTATCACATTGAAAATAATCATTTACAAATGCAAAACAGACATTTTAAACATAAAACACAAAAAATAAATCGTAGTTAGAAATTGAAAGACAAGATGTTATTGCTTAAATTAGCGTATATTAAATTAGCTTATTTAGCTTAATTAACCATATTAGCTTAAATTAGCTTATTTAAAGATGCTTATAAATTATTTCATTATGGCCTATAAGTTGTAATCTCGATCTGTCATTGTACGGGATTGTCATTTTCTAACATTTTAAACAGACATTTTCAAAAACTTGTCCATTCATTAAAAATAAAGATAGATAAAAATAAGATGTTTATATAGTTAATTATTGTTTTAGAGAGTGATGCATTTTATTAATTATCTAGTGACATGAACTTTAATCTGCTGTATCTGATTTATGGGTACCAAATGATCGTAAGTGAATGGTACAATTTATTTTGTCTTCAAATTTAAATGTTTTTTAGTAAATTAAATTGAAGGTCTTGTAAAAAATTATAAGTACTTCTTAAGCATTCAAGATCTTTAAATCAATTACTATCTTTGAAAATAGACATTTATTTCATTCGAATATTCGTATTTAACGATATAATAAAGTAATAAATCTTTTCCGAATATTTAAAAATTTGAAATGAAGTTAGACAGTTGTAAAATGTATACATACTTATACAGGATCTGCCAAAACTCCTCTGATCCTATTATCTCGGAATTTCATTAGAATTTTCAAAGACGGTAAAATATGTGTTCAGTCAGGGGATATATTCTAATTGAAAAAGCTTGAAGCAAGGGAGAACGCTGGCCGCGGGGTTTTCAACTTTCAAAATGGGAATGGGGGTTGTGTCATATCGTGAAAAGATTTTTTAAAACAAACAAATTAATAACAAACTATTTGTTCCACGATAGTTATTATGGAAGTAATGACTAAATAATTTTTTACCATTATTTTCCCAAACAGAGAATTATTTTTAATCTAATCTAACTTAACTGATAAGATTTCTTTGAGGTTGAAGAGCTCTGGAGAAATTCAATCCTGAATGTCTTAAATGTGGCTGTATTATAGTCTTCCGTATTTCCCTCCTTCAATTATTCTATGAAATTGTATGTTAGCTTGTAAACTGTCGCTTTCAAGTGCCAACTTGTTTCACCATTTTACAAAATTTCAACGTATTTAGGTGCAACGCGCGAATAGGTGGGATGCGGCGTAACTTTCGTCGGATCCGGGATAAGGTACATGTTGTATGAGGAGATACTTTAGCCTTTAAATGCACTATTTTTCTTCTTAATTAAACATACACAGCTTATCATTGATGCACTAACGCTAAAAATTGATCAAATCAGTCTTGTGTTGCAATATGGGAATATTTTCTTGAGTTAAATGATGAAATATGAATAGATACAAAATGCATTCACTGAAGAAAAATGATAAAAATGATTCACTACATGATAAAAAAGGGAGAATTTAGCTGAGAAACAATTTGTGAACTAAATGGTTATTTTAACTCACACATGCCGTGAAAGGTGAATTTTTATAAATGAACATTCCAAATTAGCAAGTCAGCGTTGTCTATTTCGCTGTTGACAGTTAAATAATACCAAACGATACCAAGTCAAAATCTCGCGGTAGAAGTGTTCCAAATAGTAACTTGTTAAGAATTTAATATCGTAAGAATGTTTTTATAAAATTAAGCTCAGGATTCAAAATAAATCAATTTAAAAGTCTTTATTACGCAAGTTTGTAACATGCTTATGTACAGACATTATCAAATGCCTGTTTTTATAATAATGCTATGAACAATTCAAAAACATAATGCTAGATTTATGTTTAAATGGGTTTGTATAAAATAGCAAAACATATTTCAATTTATGGGAGGTTAAGAAGTTAGTTACACATCAAGTAACTTAAAATACAGCTAATAGCAGGGTTAACAGAGTTATAATAGTTAAAATAATGATTAGCATATATAAATGCTTACGGGAAGTTGTTTAGATATATATTAATAATTAATGTAAAATTCTTTCTAACAAGTTATGTTTATGTTTTCGAAATATGTCCATTTTGAACTCACTAGCTTATTGTTTATCCCAATATACTAGGGATAATGTCTAACTATTTTTTAATTAAATGTTTGTAATCGTTGACAGTTAGTTCATTGTCATATTTTTGCATATTTTGTATACAGTTGTTAAAATGTGTATTAGCTCAACATTTAAATAATTCGTCAATTTGTGTTCGTCTAAAAAGTTATAGAGAAAATAATACAATAGAATAAAAAAAAACGTATTATTACAAACGAATAAAATATCGTAATACAATGTTGTAATCCTATATTAGAGAAAATACATGCTTGACAATTGAGAGACAAACTAGCATGTAAATTTGTAAAGACACTCGTTAAAGTCTTTTATTACTGATGAATGTATAATTTTTATCCTTTATTTTGAGAGCATGTCATTTTCTAACATTCTCAAAGACACACTTTTTAAATTTGTCAAATCATTAGAAATGATTATTACTTTCAAACAGCATGTTTAATTACTTGATTATTGTTAGAGAGAGTGACACATTTTCTTAATTAGCTAGTAATATTAATGTTAATTGACAGTTTCAGATTTTTGGGTGGTAAGATAATGCTATGTGAATTAGAATTAATTCTATAGTTTAAAAAATTTTTTTTTTGTAAATTAAAGTTTTTGTTGGAAATCACAGCTATGAGTAAAGCATTATATTTAAAGTTATTAAGACTTTAATAAGGATAACCTTTCCCAAGAACAAATTAATTCAATTTATTCTGTGCAACAATGTTTTCACAGTATTTTAGAAATATTTATACATGTGTAAAATACATGAATTATACGGAAAACTTGGAATATTTGAATAGATGGAAGGTTGCCTTTAATAATAATAATAATAATAATAATAATAATAATAATAATAATAATAATAACTTTTTTGCCGATGAATACAGAAGCAGAGTACAAGTTATTTTCACTAGGTAATGTTGTTTATCGGCCACTTAGTTTAATAATTAAAAATGGACGGAGAATTTTACACTTTACTCCTCAAAAAGTATGTTTTTCGTCTGCCAATTGTGTCCTATGATGTTAGTGGTAAATAAAGATAATGTAGATATTTTTGCTGTGATGTGCATTTCAGTTAATGATTTAAAAGATAAGGCAGCTAATTATAACTTGATATAGGTATTACGATGAGTTTTTATATTTTTCTTTCAAAAGGGAAGCTGTGATATGTTTGAACCACTGCATTTTCCAATAGTTTGACTTACGTTAAGCCCTTTTTTTTCATCTAGTTCAACTGATATAAATTAAGATTTTCTGTATTTAAATGGAATAAAAGTAATAATAAGCACAAGCGGGAAAAATTCTACCTTACGGCAGAATATAGATTGGCCACCCACGGCTTTTATCGTTGAGATTTTTTCAGCCAAATCTAACTCGTCAAAAAAAAAGTGTTTGTTAGCAAAAACCAGCTTTTCTTCTCCACTTTAGAATTTAGTTAGCGCTCTAAGACTTTTTGTGAGGCTGGCAGAATATATTAGAAACGAACACACCAAGTTTTAAAAAGATTCGGTGACTAGAGGTATTTTTAATAAATATAATAGTAAAAAGATGTGGCTCCAATGGGCTGAGACTTGGCGAGGTAGATATTGTTTACAAATGTGCTGGCTTAATGACACCCTTTAAACTATTTTTAATGGTTCAAGACACTTCAACACTTAAGAGATAACTTAAAAAATGTAATGAAAAGTTCTATGATAGCAGCATTTATGATGGGTACAACTAACAGAAGTTGTTTAACAAATAATGAGTTAGCATTAATTGATGGGCTCTAATATAGCGGTGGGGGGAAGGGAGGGAGGAGCTATACAACAGACAAGTGCTCTACGAGACCTTTAAAGTAAATCCTCACTTGCAACTGAGAGATGGGACTTTAAAAGTGATGCCCCTTTTGCTTCCCTCTGACGGGCCCCCCACGAGCGATACATGAAAACAGAGGGCGCCAGAAGACGCGGGGAGGGGGGAAATACCTTTAGGTGGTTTACAGCTAATTTTGGTGAAATTTTGCAGCTGTCTGGACCATAGGAACAGAGAAAAATTGGAAAAACTGATATAATTATGAGAAATTGAAAAAAATTAAATAAGAAAAGTGGCTCCTGACGGAAAGGGGGAAGAGAAGGAGGGGGAGAGTAGAATCAGACAAAAGTGCTTGGCGAGATCAAACTTTTGATATGCTACATGATGGGCTTTGAAGATTTTGAATGGGGTGGAACTCTGGGGGGGGGGGGGTGCTAACTCCGTTCCTATGGGAGATAGGGCCTCGGGACCCTCTTAGAAATGTCAGCCTCGACGAGCTTAACTTCGTTGGATACTTTAGAAGACGCCCTATATGGGGCTTAAAGGGGCTGAGAAAGATGGGAAAAAGTAAAATTTAAAAAGAGTTGAAACAGAGAGAAATACTTCTTAAGGGAGGGGGGAGTGAGAGTAGGAGAGTAGGACCAGACTATAGGACTTGACGAGATCTATTGATATGTTACATGAAAGGGTTTGATCACCAAAAAGGTCTTACTGAACCTTACTCCCCCGGAACTTACAAGAACATACCCCCCCGGGGGTAACTTCATTCCTATGGGAGATTGGCCACGGGACCCCCTTAGAAATGTCCGCCACTACGAGTTTAACTTCGTTGGATCCTTTAAATGGGATCTGCTCCCGCTGTAGGGCAATTAGGTACAGAGAAAAGAAATACAAGCGGAAGTATCGGCATAATAAAGAGAGACAATTTGATTTTTAATATCGTCAGTATCAACCATTTGTATAGCTATGTATAAAGGGTGTCCTTCTTTATATATGGAGTGGCTCTGACTTTTCATAAACATGAAATTTACTGTAGGCTGAAAGAATATTAGCCCTGTGTGTGGCTTAAAAAAAAAAAAAAAAAAAAAAAAAAAAAAAAAAAAAAACACCGTACTTTCGTGATATAGTGGCCCCAAAATTATTTTTATGACAAGGTTGCAGTTATGATTGATTTCGCCAAGATCATCGCAAAGCTTATATATGCATCCTATATACGCATGTATATATATCAAACACTCCTATATGTGCCATATGTGTCATTATACACATATTATTTAGGTCTTATATGTCGTATTCACATTATATACACATGTCATATATATACATCATATATGTATCATATATGACTATAACTTGGCCACATATGTCAAGAAATGTTATATATTTATATCTCATATATTATTATAATGTCATACATGCTTTATAATTTGGCGATAAATCTTGGCCGCTTGGCGATTCATCCTTGGAAGACGCTATACCACGAAAATACCAAATTTACAATATATTAATGAAAACATAAACAAAAATATTTCATGCTTGGTGGCTGCTATAACACGAAAGTACCAAATTTCTTCTTTATTTTTCACATCTGATAATTTGCATCTATCCTTTTTGTAATTTTAACATTGTTGTAGCGATTTTATGCCTTTCTATTGCCTATTCAAAGAAAAAATCTTTTAAAGTTACAGAATTTCGTTAAAAACGCTTAAAATATTCTTCTAAAGTTACAGAATTTCGTTAAAAATGGTTAAAATAGTAAAATGCGAACAACATTTGGTCCATTCTTGAGCGAAAGCAACAATCGTTATCATTATCTTTCTACGCGTGAAGGTTTCGCTATTATGATACTTCTTTGTGAAGTTTGGTAATTTTTGAAATTCGGCATAATCATTAGATTTGAAATTTATATCAAGACAAATACATTTTTTTACCTTTCTAACGAAGTTTGTCTAACAATTTTGTGACAAATATTTTTCGAGCTAATAATTTTTTCAGCAACTTCAAATGTTTCATTTTCCGAGATGAACCTGCGGCAACGATGGATGGATGTGACTTTTCATAAACAGGAATTTTACTGTTGCGTGAAAGAATAAAGTCACCATGTGTGCGGCTAATATTTCAGTAATTAATAGCATATAATAATACATTTTAAATATAAAGTAAGCCCCAATAGTTAGATACAAAACAAGACTGGAAACAAAGTTAAGTCAAAACCAACTTATAAACAAAGAAGAATGGCAATTAATAATTAATGTAAAAAATTGAAACACAATTGTTTTACTAATAGCAACAAATTATTTAGAACCCATTATGCAAATCCATTGATTTTAATACAACCATTTGTATGCATAATACGAATACACACAGGTATACATATAGCAGAGCTTGTGCTAAAAATATGGCGTTAGTATGTTCCGACGATCTTTTTAAATTGCCATATCCACTGAAGAAAACTTTTAAAAATTGAATTTTATTTCTCTGTTTATAAAAATCTACATTTATTTACTAAAAAATTAATGAAAAAAATGTAAAAGTGTGAATGAAATTATGCAATATTAACACTGAAGATTAGATCACTGCAATATTAACACTGAAGATTAACACTGAAGCTTTATCCAGTTGCCAGGTCAAATAAACGTGTTTTGAACAAAAAAAATATATTTAGTAAAAACAAATAGAAATATACCGCCTAGAAAGAAGTTACATTCTAATAAATATAATTTCTCGTTGAAATATATTTACAGGGGTGCAAAAATCTAGGCGCGAATGGGCTGATTCCCGCCACAAAATTTTTAATATTTTTCGCCTAATAAGAATACTAATAAAATTTAGGCGAAGTATACTAATAAAATTTGACAAAGAATACTAATAAAATTTAGTGGTGGGAATCAGCCCATCGCCGCCTAGATTTTTGCACCCCTGTATATTTATATGATTTAGTTGGTCAAACCTCTCTCACAATTATCCCAACCTGCCTGAAATAAGGTGTTTTAGCCGAGTCTAAAGCGCGTTGTGGGAAATATATATATATATTTTTAATCATATATTCCCTTTTCGTTATACGACGCTGTAAGTTTTTTATATGAAGCAAACAGAGATAATATTATATGTCGAATACACTTTATGGATAAAATAATTTGGAACAAAATTATTTTGCTATCATTGATATTTATTTGGATGGTTTCTTCTTGATAATCAAAATAATTTTCTCCTCTAATCTATATTATACATCCATTATAAAAGAATTCATAAAGATTTTAGTACGTAAAAATTGTAACTATACAGCATCATTTAACTTAGCAAAATTATGGGTTGAGGTATCTGTGGTTGCGAGCATAGAAAAAAAATACGTGAGTAATCTGAGATAAAATGTGAATGACGGCATTTAAAATCATTGCATTAAAAATCGTGCAACTGCAGAATATTCTTATTTGTCTTCATAAAGGTAAAGTCGACACATATAGCCAGTTAACTTTTTTACAGTTTTTATATTTTTTATTTAACACTTTTAGCAGTTAATGAGATATATTATCTATCTGCGGTCGGATTTCTTATATATTTATAAATAAGCTATTTTTAGTAATTCTTCATGGAAAATTGTTTTTAGCTGCGTGTAAATTTGATACATTTTATTTCAACTTTCAAAAATACTGAATTGTAAACTTTGCATAATAACTTATTTGACAATGTATTTCTCTAAAATTTGGAATAATTTTCGGGATTCATATTCAATCTCGTATTCTGTATTTTGGAATCTTGGACCCTTGGGTATTATTCTATATTGGAATAGTTACCAAGTTGGTAGGAATAATTATCCAATTAACAATTGGATCGATTCCAAAAGTTTCAATTTTACTTCATTTAACTCATAAAATTATTTTCTAATGACACACATTTGTTCTCTTTGTATACTAAATTTTAATGCGAAATTTATATATTGAAATGGACTTTTATATTACTTCAGGCTATCCCTTTCTATCGTTATTGATATTACTTCAGAATTATCCCTTTATGTCTTTGTAAGGCTTTCAGAAAAGTTGGGTTCAGAATATAAAATACCCGAGCATTATTTAAGATACACTGAACCAATCGAGAAATAGAAACTTTATTGTTTTTTTAATATTGCATTTTAATCCAAATTCTTAGAAGAAAAAAATCTGCATTGAAGAAAAGAATATTTTTCAATATATAATTTAAATGAGAACATATACCAGGCTTGTTTGTTTCACACTGGTTTGTTCCAGGCTTGTTTGTTCCCCAGCGGGTGTGGGGCTAGGCCGTTACCGGCAAGCTCAGTAATGATGCGAGTTTAAATTGCATTTATTTCAACTATGAGGGCAGGGATGTGGCAGTATCAGTTAGCAAGTTTTTAGCCTATATTAAGCGATAGTCCACAAAATTTAATCACTAACTTAATCACTACTACGAATGACTAAAAAGTCTTACTTAAAACAAGATTCCACTTACGTGAAGAACACTGGTAGTACAATCCACTACTAAATAATAGTGGTCACTCAATTCTTTCAGTTGAAACTCAAGAAGCACTCTCAAACATTGTTAATTTAATCTAACCTTTGGTGCACTAGCAACCCGTGGCTGCCGAATAGCTTTATAAAAGCTATAATTGAAAAGATCTTACCGAACGTCTAATATTTGACTCAGCTGAACTTCAACTCAGTGATGCGTGTTGAACGCACAATTACGGCTTTTCATAGTAGGCCTTCGTTCACCACACAGGTGAAGATTCGACCCAAATACGCCTATACAACGGTTCGTTTCATCTTTTAAACTTTGCCGATTGACCAACGAATCTAAAATTTGCATAAACTCACAGCGAAAGGCAGAAATCGCAAACTCGGAAGGCCCCATGTAGACTTTAAAAAATAGAGTAAAAGATAATATAGATGTCACCGTTGTGCACACAGGTTATATGATGACATCACGTTCGCATTCAAAACACTAAGACGCCTTTATAAGAGAGTTGCTAGTCCACTGCAACACCAGTGACTGCTTATAAGACTTCTTCGAGATGGGGTCCGGATAGATACAAGGAAATAGACATCAAGGAAATAGACAGGGAAATAGTTACAAGGAAATAGACAGCCGGGAACTCTACAAAGAGCGTGCAACAGAGTCAGCGGGTTCGAAACTGCGCTCTCTCCTACGCTGGTAAGATATTAGTAGAGTGACGCTCGGCCAAGGAAGGCCCAATTTTTTCCACTTGTTCTAAACTATTGATTTATTTATTTAATAAGATTTATCAGCTTTTTAATAATTAAATTTCTTTTTAACTTATTTTAAGAAAAATCATTCAATTTAAATTTCTAGCATTCACTGTAAAGTATTTTTATAACTATAAAAATGACACCTACCTTGATTAACATTCTTTAATTTGAGTAAAATGGAACACTTTACGAGGAAACAGAGATAATAACAGCAGAATCTGCTGGTAAATTGGTTTTATTATTATTTATTTTTTGGTATAAAAATTTGTTTATTGTGGCCTAGCTGTTTTCTGTTTCCAATACCACTGTTACCAAACAACAACCTTTCAGATATATTGCTAATTCAAACATTGTAGAGATTTATCACGAAGATTGTTGTTCAATAAAAGTGCTATTTAAGAAATA
The DNA here is from genome assembly GCA_963931845.1 of Maratus michaelseni. NCBI lineage: Eukaryota > Metazoa > Arthropoda > Arachnida > Araneae > Salticidae > Maratus > Maratus michaelseni. The sequence goes on along the minus strand of OZ007588.1, from coordinate 134,257,833 downwards.
GACCAGTGTGATGTTAGTATATGAACACATCATTTATTTTTGCAAGTTATCAATAAAATATACTAAAAAAACACTATTTGTTATAATTTTATAGCAATAAACGGCTGTAATAATCAATTTAACTTTTATTAAACAAAGCATTATCTTAAGCTCTGTATTTAATAAAACGAATTCAATTCTGTTTACTCGTTTTAGTACTAATATTAATAACAATTATTTCTGTGTAAAGAACATTTTAAAAGTAGATAGCGTAAACCAAATCACAAATACAAATCAAAATTAATTACAAATACTAGAAAATGCATGTATTCAAGAAATCCATATGCAGATAATTGGATTTAAATATTACTCACAGTTATAATATAATTAAAATAGATTCGAAAATAAAACTTATTCAAATAAAGCATATGTCTTTATTTTCGTTTTGTATGCATGTCATTGATTCTGGCTTTGAATCTTTCCGTTTCTTAAAGATGTATTTTTATCAAAAAGTAATTTTCCTGTACATAAAAGAGAAAGGTCAGCTGATCTCGACAGCCTATCTACGCAAAAAAGATTTCGAATAATGGAGCCGACAGAGTGACAGCTTGAATTAACTTTCACTGACCAGCGCGTGACATGTGTCACATACATACGAGAAAAATAATCGCAGTCTGTATTAAAAACGAAATAAGAAAGAGAAAACAGAAAATGATTATATAAATGTAAATTATATATAAGGATTATTGCATTTTTTTTAGATAAAAATAATTTATTTGCTATTTAAATTAGTTTCAATTTATAAAAGGTGATATATATGTACAGTTGAAAAAAGCACAATACCCTACTAATTCTGCCGCATATAAATACGTTACCAGAACCAATCGATTAGCAAAAACGACTACTAATGCTATACTTAAATATTTATTTCAGGATCTACTAGATATAAAAATTGTAATAAACTTTAAAATTTTGAATACTAACACCTGTTTTGACACCGTACTTAGATTTCTTGGTAATTGTTACCTTCTTTTACCTAACGGAAAGTCATTAATTTAAGTATTTTAGGAATTGTGCAGATTTAAAGTTTGAAAATCTTAGTTATGGTCCGAAGCCATGTTTTAAGTGTTAAATAGGTTTTTTTTATCGTTTCAAAACAGATTGCAATGCTGGAAGATTTTTAAGGAAAATTCAGAGCAAAATAAACTGTAATTTTTAATTCACATTCTTTAACTTTCTGGAAATCGATTTCTAAGATAGATAAAACAAAGGATAAAACTCATTCGAAATCAATTTTGAAAAAAAAAAAAAATATATATATATATTGAAATTAATTTTGGAGAAGTGTTTGGAAGTTCTAATGTTAAATTTATTTCTAATCATTGCAAACCAAATTGCAATGCGGTTAGTTTTCTAAGCATAACTCAAAAACGTCTGGACGAAGCGAGCAGGAATTTTGGATTCGCATATTTGAAGCTTTTAGAAATCAATTTCAATTAAAAAAGTTATACGTTACAATTGATATTTTTTACGAAAGTTAATTTAAAAAAATATATTTCGAAAAAATATATGATTTGAAATCATATTTTTTTAAAATCAGTAATTAATTTCGAGGAACTTGCGATAGGTCATTTCAAAATTACAGCTCATTCTGCCAAGTACATTTTGAGTTAGTATTAAAACAAAGACTACCCGCACCGTAATCTATTTTGCATCGTTTAAAAATGAATTCTACATTACCTCCTTTTTAAAACGACAAAATTATTAAATTAATTAACAGAATTATTTCCTGATTAGTGTCCACAAATAAATTGTACCAAGATAGTCAAATATGATGTTAATATTAAGGTTTAGTATTGAAAGTTTTACAGTTTTCTACAATTTCTCTATGTAGACTATCCTAGAAACAAAAATTATATATAGCATTAATTAGTAGACATTATTACTATTCGATGAGAACAAGTCACATTCTTATACGATGATATGTTGCGAGATATTAGAGGTGGTACGTTTCTTTCCACACATGTATATATAGTAGTAATTTAAAAATATAAAGTAATGTTTAGGAAATAATATTTGCCACATAACATGTGGATAAAATGGTAATTTAAGTTAATGAACTAACAGTTTACTTTTATAGTTAAAATTTTTGAAATTATAGATCAATGTTTTCCTTCTAATGGTCTGTATTGCATAAAAAAATAATAATTAATTTATTTAAAAAATGTATTAAAAATTATTACATGGATTACATATTTATATAAACAGTATAGTTTTGTGTAATTCTTTCGGATAAAATATTTTTGAAAAATTCATGTAAAAAAATCTGAAGAAAATATGTAAGGTGAAGAAGTTTTATGTTGAAAACAACATAAATTAAAACACAAACTAAGCAAAAAAGGCACAAATAAGTGCTTGTTCAAGGAATATTTTTTTATGATATCAAACCATATTTAAAATGAAATTCACGTTCATAAATTTAAAAAAAAAGATTAAGTTGTGAAACTACTTTTGAAGGCAGGAATATACAGTAAAATCCCGTTACAACGAATTCCATTACAACGAAAAATCTCGTTATAACGAAATGCAAGCGAGTCCCGTTTTGAAATGTATTCAAATAATGTTAACATAATCTCAGTATAACGAAATATTCAATTTTTTATAATCTCGTTAGAACGAAATAATATGGCACGGCAAATACTTTCAGTTGTACATTTTTATCGCTTGACAATTTTTGTTTTCGATGCCTAGTGTTAGGGACAATCAAGCTTATCTCTAAAGCAATCGCTTTTCTCCGAGCTTTGTTGTAAAATCGGTGTGCATAGGCATTTCACTGCAGAAGGAATGTTTCCTTTGTTCGCTCTCCCCTTTTCTCCACCCCTTAAGTCCAAGTAAGCTGTAACCAATGTAGGCAAACTTAACAAAACGTGAAATGAGTATTGCACATTCCCCCTTCCCTCTCCTCCCTACCTGAATAACTTTCCCAAAGGAATTTCCAAAGCTCGAAATCAGTTTGAAAATTTTCATCTTACCAGTAGGTCATAAAATGGCGGCTGTTAAGCGAAAACAGTTTAGTTTGGAAGAAAAAAAAGCCATAATTTCTGAAGTTGAGAAAGGAATGAAAAAATCTGATGTTGCTAGCAAATATGGAATTTCGCCGTCTACTTTATCCACTTTTCTAAAAGATAAAGAAAGCATTTTGAAAAAAATTCAAGTTAAAGTCTTTGATCCAAGCAGAAAACGAATTCGAAATGCCCAGTTTTAAGATGTGGATAGTGCTGTTTACAAATGGTTTATGGATGTTCGTTCTAGAAACATCCCTCTAAGTGGCCCTTTAATTAGAGAAAAAGGTTTGGAATTTGCAAGAATGCTAAACATTGAAAATTTTCAAGCCAGTGTCGGATGGTTGAATCGATTCCGAGAAAGATACGGTATAGTGGCAAAATGCATTTCAGGAGAAGCAAAAGACGTCCCAGTTGAATTTGTAAACGAATGGCGTAAAGGTGAAATACAAAAAATAATTAAGACGTATAGTCCTAACGATGTTTTTAATGCCGATGAAGCCGGAATATTTTTTCAGTTAGAACCAAGGAAGACTTTAGCGTTAAAAGGAGACAAGTGTATTGGAGGAAAGCTTTCCAAACAAAGGATTACAGCCCTATTTTGCTGCAACAAATCAGGAACAGAAAAACGAAAAGTACTCATAATCGGCAAATCTGAAAAACCCCGTTGTTTCAAACATTTTAAGTCCTTACCATGCATCTACAAAGCCAACAAAAAATCATGGATGACGCAAGGATTCTTTAATGAATGGCTGATAAATTTTGATAAAGATATGCAAAAACAAAAACGTAAAATTCTTCTACTCATAGACAACTGCACAGCACACAATGATCCTCCTATGTTGAATCACATTCGTGTAGAGTATTTCCCGCCTAACTGTACTGCAATACTTCAGCCTCTTGACCAAGGCATTATCAGAGCCGTAAAACCACGATACAAAACTATGTTATTAAAACGCATTCTCTGTGATCTGCAAAATAACGTAAACAGAAAGTGCAACATGAAAGAGGCAATTGATATGATCTGTGGATCGTGGGATGATATAAGCCAGAAAACAATAGCCCACTGTTGGAAACACGCGCAGATTGACCAGGATTTAAATAAAGAATCGACGGCTCAAGGATCTAGCGATGTAGTACATGATGAGGAGCAGACAGTCGAATATGAGATCGAATCCACTTGGAACTTAGTAAAAGAAAAATCTGGTGTGTCTCAAAGCATAAGCTTTAAAGATTTTTTAACTGCAGATGACAATGCTGCAACTTGTTATTCATTAACAGAGACAGATATTGTGCAGTCTATTGTTGATGATCGCATTTTAGAAAATGATGAAGAAAGTTCTGAAGATGAAGAAAATGAGGTTTCAAAAGTTACATCTGCTGAAGCCTTAGAAAGCTTAGAAAGAGTGCGCAATTTTATTTCTTTACAGAGCAGTGTACCAGATAACATTTTTTCTAATATTAATCATGTACATAATTTTGTATTGTCCGCAGCTTCAAACTCCCTTGTACAAAAAAAAATCACTGATTTTCTGCATTAAATTTTTTCTTGTACAATTTGAAGATCATTGAAATGGTGGTAAGTCAATTTTTCAGTTCTATAAAAAATATTATACATTGTATTATACTAACTTTACGTTATTAGAAGGTACTACTAATTTTTATTACTATTTTTAATAATTAATTATCTACTAATTTGTATTATACTACTATATTTTTATAATTAACTATGATATGAGGATCTGAATTGAAATGTTTAATTTTCTATTGAATTCCGTTACAACGAAATTCCCGTTACAACGAATAAAATTTGCGGTCCCGTGAAGTTCGTTGTAACGGGATTTTACTGTAGTTATTTCCAGAACAAGTTAGATTACAGTATGTTTTGCATATTGTGAAATTATTATTTTTTTTAACTCAATACTTTGAAAAACAGAAGATTGCATTTCATAATTATTAGTAATTCAGAGTGCATTGCAGTACACTGTTAAAAATAAATCCTCAAATTCACGGTAAAACTACTGGCAGCAAAGTAGCCGGACTTTTTCCGTTCCGTTAGTAGATTTTCCGTTTTGAAAGATAAAAGAAGGACAAACTCCGTTTGCAGAAGCGGTAACTTTCCGTTAACGATCTCAGAAATCACGGAAATATACCTGGCAGCACTGGCAGAAAAGGAAATTATCCGTAAAGAATACACTCGGCTTTTAAAAAATTACCTCTCTACATGTGCTGCCATCTGTCGACTATGACGGGAGTATTTACGATCTAATATACTTGAAGAATATTTTCCGGCCGACATCAGGTTTGATCCAGGGATGACCACGTCTCGAGTCAAGTGTCTTGCCCGTTAGACCAGTGGGCGTTTGTTAGAGTAGCAGTTTTAAAGGATGATATGGGGTTTTTCAAAATGGCGGCTTAGAATTTGGAAGCTTGGTAATTTTGAAGTTAATAGCGGGGAGATTTCGTTATGAGATGATGTTTGTGTTTTAAAATTGTAATATTAATAGAGGATAAAAATTTGAATTATATATATTCTTAATTTGCTTGTTAGATGTAAAATATGAATGTTATATTTTGAAATAAATTCGATAAAAAATGTTTGCTTTTTTGAGAAAATCGATTTTTTTTTCAACTATTATATATTTTTAAAATGTGTTCGCTTAGAATATATTTTCAGTGCGAGTGCTTTTTATTACTTTAAAAAATAAATTTCGAATAATTTTAAATGAATGAGAAAACTGTTATTATTATTTTTTTTTATTCGAAAGCATTATTATTATTATTATTTTTTTATTAAAATTGATTTTTTTTAACTTAATTTAACTTATTATATATTTAACTTAATGTATATTTTTTAATCTGTTTGTTTAGAATTTATTTTAAGTGCAAATATTTTCTTATATCTTTAAAAAATAAATTGCAAATAATTTTAAAAGTAACAATTTTCCCAATCTTAATGGGAAAATTGTTACTTTTTTTAATTCCAAAGCACTATTTTGTTGTTTTAAATAAACTCGAAATTTTAATTTATTGAATTTTTAGTTTATTTGTGCAGCAACATGTCAGTTTAATTTTTTTTTTAAACATGCAGTAGATAACGGAATATCTCCGTTGGCCCCTTTCGTCTCCGTCCGTTCTGTTGTTTTCAGGAAATATGAGAAAATTTTCTGTTTTTTAACGGAAAATACCCTTTTATCGAGAAAACGGACTTTTTCTGTGAAATTCAGGAAAAAAATACCCGTGAATTTCAGATTATTTTTAACAGTGTACATTTTACAATATGCGGTTTATTGTATACACCAATTCAGTCGTTTTTAACACTTTCCAACTTAGTTGAAAAGTGTTTATGACTTCGGTTTGTCTGTCCGTCTGTCCGTGCTCTAACTCCCGTAAATATGCTCGGATTGCGCTGCAATTTTTATATGTTATTGTCGTTATCTATAGCATGTTCCCTATTTCAACTGAAGTATGTAGCACTTATAGTTTTTTTACAGGGACACTCAAAAGAATTCCGTTACATTACGGTCTATGGGGAAAAATCATTTCAGGTTTATTTTAATGATGTTACACAATTTCAAATACATTGTAATTGATATATATTACTAAGGTGCATTACAAGAAGCTTAATATGTGTGTACATAGCACTTATAGTTACATTACAGGGACAGTCAAAAGAATTCCGTTACATTACATCTATGGAGAAAAATCGCTTGCGGTCTAATTAACGCATTGAAATTTATATATATCACTAAGGTGCATTACAGGAGGCTTACTACAGAATATTGTGTGTATAGCAGTCATCGTTCATTTACAGGGACACACAAAAGAATTCTCTACTGTCTGTTAACAATAATTTCTGGAAGTGCGTTTTAAGTTACTGAACGCGATTTTACATTTAACTCATTTTTTTTCTATTACTTGGTGTGTACACATTCTGTAGATCCTACACAGGGCAGCACAAAAGTTCGCGAACACATTTCCGTTTATTGGCAGAAACTCCAGAAGGAGAATTTTAAACTGTGCTACGCGTTTACTAACTAAACTAAAATTTAGCATTCTATGTAGTATATATACAAATCTATCAATCCTATACAGGACTGAATAAAAGTATTCGGATATTTTCCCGAATATTGTATATATTGGAAATTCCTGAAATTACGTTTTTAAATATGTTATGCGTTTTCCAAATTGTTCACTTAGATAATATCTAACAGCTTATTAAACGGTAATGATTTGTAAAATTATTTTGAAATTGTTGAAGAGTGTTACATAATCTATGCTTGACGCATGATTTTTCGTTCTTGTTTTATCTTGAGCACATTCTTTCATCTAGAAATATCCATAGTCTATTGCCAAAATATCATAACAAGAGATATTCTGCAATTACGTCAAATTCGCCATATAATTTCATGTGTTTAGAACATTGAATGTGTAAAAAATTACAGCTGAAAAAACTTGTTGTTCAATAAACAAGAAAACACACACGGTGCAAGTCACTGTGGCGTATCAGATCTGTTGCTATCGATACAATGTATGATCCGAAGGGCCAGCAACGAACACATTTCGATGCAGGTGAAATAAAAAAAAGTATGCCAAATTTACTGCTATATTTGGGCTAAAGCATCCACTGGACATACACGTTACTCCAAAACGATTGAGAAGCGATAGAATATGTGACCATGCCTGCAAATGAAATATCTTAAACCTACGTTGATAATTGTACGTTTTACGCAAGAACGATTGTCCTTTATAGTGTTTGTATTAAATGGATATTTTGATTGGAACAGCAGCAAGATTCAATACTGGATAACGTATAGCTCTGAAGGGAGGATTCGATTCATTATATCAGAAACTAGGAACTTTGCAAATTTGCACACTCCATTCACAAGATGTGATTGGAAGAACAACAAAGTCTGGATACCACTAATCCGAGATTTCTTAATCCACGCATGACCTGGTCGAAGAATTTTCATAAATCTTTGATTAATGACTAAAGATAATATGATTTTATTTCTACATTGATGAAACAGCTCGGTCCAAATATCAGTGCTTTTCTTTCCAGAGGAGCGCAGGGTCAAAACATAATAAATTCAAATAGTTTGTACAATATGTGCTGATTAGGCTTCCATAGCTGTAATTTCATTGTCGCAATTTCCGTATAAGTCTTTCTTGGATGCTGTGTTTAGTAACACAGGGAATGCTGAAGTGGCTGTTTGCTATATCATTGCATCTTTTGGTTTTCCTTAGATATTTAATGATGAGCCATCGACGGTCTGTAAGACCCATCTGCACTAAAAATTGTTTTATGGTTCCTTCGGTCCAACTCGTATGTGCTGCTATAGACTGGTAATACTATCAAAGAATCAGTCTTACAGTGACATTTCAGTATTGGATGCTACGGTCAGCTTTCCCGAATATGGTCACTGAGCATCTTTAAGAATTTTTTCAAATTCTGAAAAGAAAAGAAAATGTGCAGCGAAACATCTGATTGCTCTTTCGTCAATCGTATATATCTGGTCGTTACATAATTTTTTTGAGTTTCAGACATATTAAATTTCTTTTAGTTGAGTAAATGGTATCCATTGAATTTAACATCGCTTTCATCATCTTCCATATGAAATTTCAAAACTATCGTCGTACTTATATTTTTAGAGGGAGGGAGGGAAGCACTGCCGATTTTATTGTAGGCTACATAATGGCAAATTTGATACACTTGAGGCAAACATGATAGTAAACTGACTTAGTGACATGTTCAGTCTTAAATAATATCGATAATATTGTAACATATTTATTACCAGGATAGTTTGAAATAATTTCAATATTTTATAATAAAATGTTGTGTAATTATACTTTTGTAATATAAACAAAAGGTGAACTAAACTCCATTTATAATTTCACATATATAAACAATTAATACGTTCAAAATTATAATCAAATCAACCTTAATCCAAAAATATGCTGTTTTAACAAAATTAATTTTGCAATTAATTTTTGTGAAATTTTCGGATGCATATAATATTTACCATTAAGAATTGTTGAAATATATTGAATTGTGTTTCGCTTTGTTATTTACAATTCCAATTTCAATCAACATCTGTAAAATAATAGCTTTCTACATTTTTTATAAGAAAAAAATTGCTCTTTGCATGTTTACTTACTACAAATCAGTCATTACTCAAACTATTTGCATGCGTGTTCTGTTGCTATGACATAAACAAGCTGTTTATTACAAAATATTTTCTTCATTTTTGTACCAAAATATTTGTTGTTTTTTTGGTGTCTTTCAGTGTAACATTAGTGATAACTTTAAATGCTGATATTTTTTTATTACACAGTAATAACGATATTACGGTTTGCTATTAAAATATACGAAATAGACTTTAAAATGGACTATCTATAAAAAGATTAATTCGAAGTTATAATGATTAAAACTTTTTAAATATAATAAAATAGTTTAAAAAATGAATGAATAGAACTAATAGAAACTTCGTGAAAGAAAATAAAGGAACACATTTACAAACTGAAAATGTGATGCTGATATTTTGAGAGGAAATAAAAGTGATATACTTACATATGAAAAGAAATAAGAAAGTCTATTACAATTTTCTTTCTAGAAGGATTCGTGTAAAGCATCTTTTCCTGTTGTAGAAAAAGAAATACAGAAATCATATTACTTTTTTTAAAGGAAAAATGATCTTCTAATAAAGACTTCATTAAATTTATATTTGTGAGATCTAAATTTTTCGCATTTTATTTTCTATAAATTAACATTTGTCGAAAATGGCTCAGCGATTTCAGTTCTATTTGTCTATAACAAATAATTTTATTCTAACTAATAATTTCAACACAGTTTATAAAAAGATTTTAAAGAGTGCTTTTTAATGGAAATTGCATTTTAGTGAAAAATGTTTCATATTCATGTCATCATGTTACAAAATGTTTCATTATTGAAAAATGTTTCATAATTGTTTCATTTTAACATTTGAAATTACATTCAAAATTAGCCGATTGAAATTCTTTTATACGGGAATTACTTTTCAATTTCTTTCCACTGTTATTTTCTAAAAATTGTATTCCGTGTTTCATTACATATGTTTAACTTCCTTAATATTTTATGCTTTACGCATTGAGTAAACGATTATCAAGTATTTACAAATACCTTTTTCTAAATATCATGATATTTATTTTTTATTTCGACATCATAAACTTATTTTTACATTCCATGTCTATTGTGCTCTAATGTCTTCGATATCTCTTGCCTAAGTTTGGTATATTAATTAAATTACTAAAAGAATTGTGTACGTTCTTGTTGAATATTTTTTGTTGATTGCAATCCAATTTCTCCCAATGTTTGACGCAAGTAACGTTGTATTTTAAGATCTTTCCGTTGGTTAAATATTACACGTTAATCAAACGACTAAAAATGTTCAAATTAGATTTCATTTAAACATTTTTTTATTCTATATATTGCATCTATCATGATATTCGGGATGACTCGATGTTGTTTGTGCTTCAGTATTACTTTATTTATACACATTATATTTATATAACTGCAAATATTTTAGTTTAATTTTAATCGAGTATTTTTTCACACACTATCCCATTATTTCTTTAGTGATAATAAATGTCATGATTCAATTTTCTAGCGGCTCTTCCATATTCAATTATGATATATTTATTGGACATACATGAATATATTTTGTATTGAATTTCTCAGAGTGTGACATTCAAAATATCATGCTTACTTTTCATATCCTATGTATAACATGGTACAAATTCATGGTTTTCCATAATGTGTCAAAGGTATGTTTTAGTAAAACATTTAACACATATTTGTTCCTATTATAACACATATTATTAACACATATTTGTTCCTATTAAGTTTTAGTTATTTTGCCAAAATCCCTATTATGATATTTTTAGTTAATATATTTTACATATTTTAAATGTAATTCATGTTACATATTGAATGTAATGTAAAATTGAAATACGTAATAGAATTTAGATATAGTTCCCATTCTTTTGCAGTGTTTTCTTCCTTGGTTTTGATGATTTTAATCATTTTTCGAAAATTTAAATGAGTTTTTGATATTTTTCGTTTCAAAAACGCAATCCTTATTTTTATACATATTGTGTACAGTCCTGGGGAGGGAGTTATACCCTCTACTAACTCAGCCGCAAATCACTGTATAAAATGTCACAAGTAACAATAGATTATTAATAGATTATTAATAACATCTAATAGTAATGCGGTACATAAATTTTGCTGGGGGGAGGGGAGGAGGAAGTTATGTATAGCAATTGTAACATATTCTAAAACTTTTAGTACCAAACCCCAATTTCAACATAATATTTTTTCGGTAAATTTTACCTTCGTGTATCAAACTGAAAGTCACTCGTTAAAGTAGTTTAGTAATTAGGAGGTTTTATGTTTGTACCTCCTAATGTTAAGGAAATGTTCGATCGTCGCAAAACAGAATACAATTCATTTTTGTTTTCGAAATATATAAATTGTATTTTTTTTTTTTTTGACGGGAAACAAAATATTTTAACTGGAGGGTGTGGGGGGGGTGTTTATATGCGTTGTTATTTATTATTAATACAAAGTAAAAAAAGGGCATAATTTGCTTAACAAATTGAAAAACATAAAAAGGTTTAAAATTTATACACCGCTAGGACGAGAAAGACAAAATTTTAGGGTGATTGAAATTGAATGATTAAAAAGGAAAAATAGACTGAAAAGGACATTCTCACCCACATACATTAAATGTAATAATCCAACATGAAGTGAAAAATTAGCCAGAGATAGCAATCGATCCTGGGTCCACAGCGCTCTGGGCTATCGCTCTAACGACTGATCCACTCCGGCTGATTCTGAACCTACAATTTCTCACAAATAATGGGACTATGGATAACTATGGAGGGAAAGTCACCAACCATCTAACAGACAGCCTTGGACGACCGTACAACGCTGAATAGATTTTTACTATTCCACCGATCTACGAATAAATATGTATGTATGTATAATAATTGTATATCTTTAAAAAAGATTATCAAGATTGTTTTAAAAGAAAATAATGAAAGGTAAAATATTATTAAGTATAAATAGCTGCTAGATTAAATTTTCATCTATTAAATTTTATTTTTCTAAAAGTATAAGAACATTTTCTGCCCCCCCCCCCTCCACTACAAAATTTAGATTCTGAACCTTGATGCGTGTTTGCTTGAATTTTTATCCTTGGCTACATAATTTGGCAACAAGTGCGGAATAACGCCAAATACTGCTGCAGAAAATAGTTAAACGCGTACAGTTTGAGAAGTAAATAAGTGACTGCGACAGTACAATTATAACATATAACAAATACTATAAGGAATTGAAATAAAATAATCGCAATAAATAACTTTAAATTAGTAAATAAAGTTCTTATCGTGAGTGGTATATAACGAACTCCGAAGGGAAAATCGACGCATATGTAATTCTTTAATTCCAAAATAACTGCATATTTTTAAAGTTCTTTTCGTGTATAATTGGCCCCTGTGTTACTAAAGATATTGCATTTTTCTTAATTCTTCTGTAATTTTGGTTTCAATATTTGCGATCACGCGAAACATAACATTGACTTACTGACGGTAGCCATCTTTGAATTTTTAGAGAGCTCTGATTGGTGGATTTCGAGCTGATATTTATCGTAGAGGATACAAACCACTGTAATTTAGATCTTGAAGAAATTACGAGAGGCAATCTATCAAACGGGACGATTTCGAGAGTTTTCCTCTTGAAAAACGTGTTTCGGATGAAATATCTGATATTGACTATGATATGAGAGTACGTGTGATAGCACCATTATGTGTCTAAGCTGATAGACCGGGAGGCGGCAGCACAGACATTCACCTCATCGAGTTCATGGCTGAAATTCCAGAATTAGTTAAAACTCGATTCTTATATTAAAATGCAATCGGTCTGTCAAGTCATATCTTGGTGGAAAACACATGAAAACCCGATTTTAGCGGTTGACTCGTAGGTTTACCATTGTGTTTTCCTGCACCCAAAAGTATGAAAACATGGAGAACTGGGTACAGGAAAACACAATGATAAACCTACGAGTCAACCACTACAATCGGGTTTTCAGCTGTTATGACTCGATAAGATATGACTCGGCAGACCGATTGCGTTTTAATATGCGAATCGAGTTTTAACTAATTCTGGTATTTCAGCCGCGAACTCGATGAGGTGATTGTCTGTGCTGCCGCCTCCCGGTCTATGAATTTTCTTTTAATTTACGCACTTTTGTTTGCATATTCTAAGCAGTAGTTTTCTAAAAAAATAAATTATATGCTTATACGTGTGTTTAAACGCGTGATTTGTGTCACGTAGTCGAACGTAGGAGCTATTAACTTCTCATTTAATCAACTCAAAGGGATTATCAAATTTCTATAAACGACAGAAGGAAAATTAGATTCGTTAATTGTATCAACTGTACAAAAAAAAACATACCTTACAATCATAGATATAATAGTAATAAAAAAAATCTACTTTGAACTTATAAGCAGCACGTTGATATAAAACACTAAATATACCTGAAAGAATGATTCCCTATATTGTTTGTAGAGGGGGTTATTGTTAGACGCCAATCAAAATTCTAGTGACTGCGTTATTTTTCAGATATTCTACCAAAACGACTGAAAGAAAAATAAATAGAAAAATTTCCAAAATATTCTACAACTGTGTGACAGGTAACAACTGATAAAGATAAACCTCTTATATCGTATTGAAAATTTAATTGATGAATTGCTCTGAATAAGTATTTAGTAAAATTCGAGGAGTTTCTATTGTTTCAATAATAAAAGTTCGAATTTGGGTTAATTAAATATCATTCTTTGAAAAAGAATAACTGATAATTCTTATCAAATTTACAGTTGGTTGATTGAATGTGGTGTTTAATGGGATAATGTCCATTTAAGGACCTGCTGCGCCACATTTGCGGAAAAGAATGTAGTAAGTTTTCAATGTAATATATATATTTATCAAAATTATTAAAATATATTCATATTAAGTCAAAAGATCAGTAAATATCTGGAATAAAGGCATTTAAAATGAAAAAGATAATTACTATTTAAAGCTTCTTTAAACTGAAAGCAAATAAATTTTGATAAATGTGAAAACACCATTAGTGAACATTCTTCTAAAAAATCACTTTATACTTTTTTCTTAAAACTACACTTATACATTGCTCTTGATTTTCAGTAAGTGTTGGTGATTACTCGATAAATCTCATAAATTATTTAATTTGTATTCTCTCAATAGACGTACTTTGCTTATTCAAACGAATAATTATGAATACTTATTATACATATTTTTTATACTAAAATATTTCATCAAATCTTTTCAGAAATAAATATAAATGAATTCTTTGATCTTCTAAAATAGAAAACTTCTACGAAATCAATGAAATATTTATTACATTACGTAACAACATTCAAATTCAATTACAATTTAATCAATAAAATTTTCAAAAGTAATATTACTAACTCAATAAATTTACTTATAAAAAGATTTAATTCACTTTAAAGATAAAAGCATATAAAAGACTTCTTTGTAAAATTTCGCAAACATTTTAAATATATATAAAGCTTTTTAATTTTCAGAAAAGGGTTTCTACATGTTCCATTTGGAAATTTTTCTCTTTTTATTGTGTTATATTATGTTCAATCCATTAAGTCGTGAAATCAAGTTAAATATTATTTATTAAAAATGCAAAATATATCTCCTTCATTAACAGATCTTTACAGCTTATATTTCACTTTATAGTCCCTCTACTTTGTGAGATCGAGATAATTTTAAAAAGCGACAATTATGTATTAATTAAGTATTAATAAAAATGTTAATACAAAATTATTACAATTAAAAGTTTATTACAATTTTCAATAATTTAAAGTAAATTGGATTACTATTTATCAAAAAGCAGTACATAAAGTAATAACGAATTGTTAAATATTTATCCAAACCTTTTTTTCTTTAATAGTTTTTTTTTAAATCCAACCTGCCTAGTGTCTGATACAGTTACGTCATCATTTTCATTAATAGGTGCATAACGGATATATAGATAACGGATAACTTTCAGATATTTTTATGGTTTTCTAGAATTAAACAGTCTTTTATATATTTTATCAGCCTTTGGAAGAATTACTGTGATGATGTTATGAACTGATTTTTGAAACATTACAATATTGTAAAAATGATCATTAGGTTGCAGCTAACATTAATTAAACAGTTGTCAAAATTGTATGAAAATACAGAATAATTGTAAAATTTTGCCATATTTGCCAGAGTATACAAGTAGAATTGAAAATAATATTGAGGATTTTCAATAAGATTCTGTTTGTCGATCGGTTAAAATTAAACATTTGTCCATTATTATCATTAAATTTACATTAAATTAAGCATTTGTCATTTAAACATCTATTATATAAAAATTGACTTTTAGTTTTGTATTTTCTCCTCCTAGATTAATTAAGAATTCTTATTAGATATATATTTTTTATTTCTAAAATATTTTGTCAAAGATTTTCAGTAAATAAATATAAATAAATTCGTTAATCTTGTAAAATCGAAAACCTCTGGAAAAGCAGTGAAACATTTATTACATTACGTAACAACATTCAAATTCAATTACAATTTTAGAAATAAAATGTTTATAAGTAATTTCTTTAATTCAATAAATATCTTTAAAAAAGATTGTATTAATTTTAAAGAAAAACATTTTTTTGTAAAATTTAAAATTACGTAAACATATTAAATAGATAAAATAATTTCCTTTTCAGAAAAGGATTTTCACATGATCTGCTTGTAGTTTTTTCTCTTTTTATCGTGTTACGTAATGTCTATTACACTAAGTCATGAAATCCAATTAAATATTATTTATTAAAATTGTAAAATATAACTCTTGCATCAATAGATCTTGAAAGTTGATAACTCACTTTATAATCGCATTACTTTTGTAAAATCGAGATAATTTAAAAAAGCGATTTTAACACATTAGTTTAAACTTTACTTTAATGCAATTTTCAATGACTTAAACACTTAAAGTAACTTAACTTACTATTTACCAGAAAGTAGTAAATAAAGTTGTAGCGGATTGTTAAATATGCATGTTAAATATGCATTGTTAAATATACAAACATTTTTTATTTTGCTTAATAGTATCTCAATTCCAAACTCTCTATGTTCTGATACAATTAATTGTATCATCGTTTGCATTAGTAAGTGCATAAAGGTTTTTTTATATTTTTAAGGTTTTCTAGAATTAAACAATTTTTTTGTGTTTTTATGAACAATTTGAGGAATTATTATATTGATGTTTTGAACTTATTTTTGAAGCTTTTCAATAACATAAAAATGGTCATTAGGTAGCAACCAACATTAATTTAACTGGTATCAAAATTGTAGGAAAATACATAACAATAATATTTTTTGCCTTATCTGTAGACTTATGCAAATGGAATTGAAACAATATTGGGAATGTTCAATAAGGTGCTGTTTGTCAATCTGGTAAAGTTGAACGTTTCTATCAATTATATTAAAACCAGACTTCTTGTTTTTATTTTAATTCCCATTGAATTTCTAAAGTTGTGCCACCAAATTAACAGCAGTTACTTGCATGGATCTGGGGACGTGATAATAATTCTCGGAGTTTTGAATTTTAATTAGTTTTACAAACATAATTATTTTGTGCAATTTTTAAAGAAACTTCTATAATGGTATCAACTAAATTATTGTATTCTTCATAAAATGAAAATAAAGGGAAATAATACGGATTATTATAGTTTTTTGTTGATATAATTTACTCATTAAAATTGGAAAGAAAAAGTTATTTTTAATTTGAATAAGTGGGAAATAAACTTTTTATTAAAATACATTTTTTTTCAAGAAAATTCGAAAAAATAAAATCATATTTTCACATATGTAAGCTTTATTAATGAATTTATTAAACAAAACCAAAAATCGCCGGTCGACATATTGACCTTAAGAAATCATTGTATCTTGATTTATGACAGTTATTCAACTAAGCGGGAAAATTTAACCTTCTTGCATTTGACTAAACAGTTATCTCTCCCATTCAAAATAATTTAATTTAGATTAAAAGCACACACTATTTTGAATTAATCATTTTTTTAAGGATGGAAGTTAAAACGGTTAACAAGGCTGCTAAAAGTAAAATGGTGTAAAAATTGGGTAAAAATAACTAAATGATTTTCTTGTAAAATATTTATTTTAAATCAAAAATCTATAATATTTTTTTATAAGATCTACAAAATGATGTCATTTGCATTGCATAAGCTATGAAATTAGAAACTATACATTAAAATAACGATATACCTTTGCCCAATAAGGTTTTACATTAAAAATCACGTAATGCGCATAATGTTATTTTTGGATATGAATTCTTACTTGAAACTCAGAATTTTATAAATTGATTGTTATAAATATTTTTTAAATATACAGTTTTATTTTTTATGTTTTTTATTTCCTTACCCCAGAAATATGTAAAATATTAAAAAAGACATTTTGAAAATTATAAAAAAGATAGTTTTTAATTTTTTCTTTCAAAGCTCATAATATTACTGGTGAATTCTATATGAATAAAACTTGTTTGAAAATTCAATAATATGTCACATATTATATTTGTTGTTTGTTATGGTTGCTATTTAGTAATAATTATTTTTACATATTACGTGTTATTAGCCTCAATCAAACAATTCAATACTCGGTCTTCAACTAGAATAAAGGAAAACTAATGACAAAATTATCCCTATAACATCCGAAAATTAAAATATTTCAAATTTTACCCCTGTAAAATATTGTTTTGCACTTTTTGTGTTCAAACACAACTTTGAACCAGTATAATACTGTTAATTGTTGTAAAACATTCTAGACTGATATTCCTTACAACATTCCATACTTCTCTAAAAATGTCGTTACGCAACTTCCTACTGGAGCATACCATATTTGAAGTATTTGTGAAGTTGTGATGTATCGTCTGTGCTTTATACAGGAGAGAAGGTTCAAAAACCGGCTATTACTTTTATTTTCAATATAGATCGTACAATTTTGAAAATTAGAGGATGAAAAAGTCATGGTAGGGTAATTTGATATCTTCAGCATCCGTTTAGAGAAAAAAAAATGAGTTTAAAAAGTGCTTTATATTTATAAAAAGAAAAATTCCAAAAGTATGGAAATTAATAGTTTAAACAATTGGGTCTGCATTTCGGCTACCTCAGTTTTTCTAAAAGAATCACACAAAAAGAGCTATTTTCGCTAATTAAGAGAGAAGAACATTGTTTTAATAATTTTGATTGATTACTAACATTTAATATGTACAGACAGTACATGGGATATTTAAAGAAGAATTATTTTTGTCAAATATATAAAAATCTTTACGACTATCACTGACAGTTTTTCTCCATTCTGTTCCTAGTTGTGTTTTTTAGCGTACTAAACAAACAAAAATAAAACTTTCCGCTTGAAAAGTAAATTACTTTATCTATGAAAATCACAAACATCGTAATCACTCTGCGCTGGTGCAATCGTTATGGGCCACATATCGCATTCTAAACGGTTTATGTATCAGAACGCAAATTTTTTCCCATTCACTCTCCATTCTTTGAAAAGTCAATGCCAAAAACCGTATTTTAAGTATTTTTTCGTATTTTCCCCATTTATATTTCCCTCTTTCGCCTTCTAAACATCAAACCCAGAGTTCCCCTTTCTTATCCGTAGAGAAATCACCCTCGCAGAAGACGCAAATTGCATCATCTTCTTCAGTCGGATATCTCTCTTTTTACCTTTTATTATAAATCCAATTTCTGCCCCTTTCACCTGTATTTAACTTCTGGCTAGCAGGTATTTAAATCACTCTGGGTGACCGGTATTTGGACCACCTGCTATGTTTAAGTTAAAACCGGTATTACCCCTTTTTATAGTAATATACCAACAATGTGCGTACGGCATCTGTGCGCTAAGTATGTCTAGAAAACCACTTAAACGTCAATTCAGGCCAATATACGTTTTTCTTTTTCTTTTTTTCTTTTCTTTTTTTTTTAAAGGATAAACATATACTTTAAAACTTTTGAGATCCCAGATATTGTGGTGTTGGGACTTTGGCTCTTACTGTTTGAACCAGACATACTACGTCGATGTACTGATGGTGCATTTCTTCTCTTAATTAAATATGCAAATTCTGGCTATCGCCCATAGGATGCGCAGCTCTCAGCACACCTACTGGCCGATATTTAGACCTACCCCATACTTTCATTTTCAATATATTTTCAGTCAGCTTTCTTGTATAATACAGATAAGGACTCACATTGTCAACTGTTATTAATCGCTTCTTGAACAGAATGAAAACTGACTCTTTACAGATAATATAATTATAGACACTGACTTTACAACGTCAAATGTAAAAAAAAAAAACCAATATGTTGATGGGTTGAAATTGTTTGATATCTGTGATTCTATAAAACTTTTTCTTATATATAAAATCTTTTAGCACAGAACTCTGTGCTCTTACCCGGACTTAATCAGAAAGTTTTTATGGTAAATCCTTAAAGTTCGGAACGAATTTTGTTACAACACATACTATTTACTGAATAAAATATAACTACAATAGAATAAAATTGCATACAATAAAAATGGCGTTGCATGCACTGAAATAATTACAGTATGACCGCTTTCACAATATAACACACACTTGTCCATATAGCAATATATTACCACATAAAATTAAAATAGATACATTTATACTGTAACAATATCAGTAATCTTGAACAGCTAAATTTACAATGCAGGTAAAGTTAAATAATAAGTAAAAATATATCATTAATATTTAGAAATAAGAAAGAATAAGTGAATGTTAGACGATACCTAAATTATTCAATAAAGGAAAAGGGGTGTCATGAGGGGTGTCAACAAAATTGAGAAAAGTGCCTCTTGGGTGGGAAAGTGGGGGGAGGGACACTGGCTATACATAATACGGTTAAGCGGTCATAGACCTTTCCAACGATATATGACATGAGGGGTGTCAACGAAATTTAGAAAAGTGCCTCTTGGGGGGCAAAGTGTGGGGGGGGGAGGACACTGGCTATACATAATACGATTAAGCGATCACAGACCTTTCCAACGATATATGATATGAGGGGTGTCAACAAAATTGAGAAAAGTGCCTCTTGGGGGGGCAAAGTGGGGGGGGGAGTGACACTGGCTATACATAATACGATTAAGCGGTCATAGACCTTTCCAACGATATATGACATGAGGTGTGTCAACGAAATTTAGAAAAGTGCCTCTTGGGGGGGGGGCAAAGTGGGGGGACACTGGCTATACATAATACAATTAAGCGGTCATAGACCTTTCCAACGATATATGACATGAGGGTGTCAACAAAATTTAGAAAAGTGCCTCTGGGGGGGGGGAAGTGGGGGGGGAGGACACTGGCTATACATAATACGATTAAGCGGTCATAGACCTGTCCAACTATATGCGACATGAGGGGTGTCAACAAAATTTAGAAAAGTGCCTCTTGGGGGGGGAAGTGGGGGGTGGGTAGGACACTGGCTATACATAATACTATTAAGTGGTCATAGACCTTTCCAACGATATATGACATGAGGGGTGTCAATAAAATTTAGAAAAGTACCTCTTGGGGGGCAAAGTGGGGGGGACACTGGCTATACATAATACGATTAAGCGGTCATAGACCTTTCCAACGATATATGACATGAGGGGTGTCAACAAAATTTAGAAAAGTGCCTCTTGGGAGGGCAAAGTGGGGGGAAGGGGCACTGGCGATACATAATACTATTAAGTGGTCACAGACCTTTCCAACGATATGTGACATGAGGGGTGTCAACAAAATTTAGAAAAGTGCCTCTTCGGGAGCAAAGTAGGGGGGAGGGCCACTGGCGATACATAATACGATTAAGCGGTCACAGTCCTTTCCAACAGTATATGACATGAGGGGTGTCAACAAAATTTAGAAAAGTGCCCCACTTGAAGGAGGAAAAGTGGAGAACGTGACACCGGGGATGCATAATATGATTAAATAAAATTTCTTGAATCAGGCATGTAAAAATCATGTGTTTTGTTCATCAATCACATAAAATTCACAAAATTTGGTAAACGGGCACCTAAGAATCAAGAAAATAGTTCATCATGCATGTAAAAATCATTTATTTCATCTATCGGCATACAAAAATCATGAATTTCATCTATCGGTTCCTTAAGAATGCTTAATTTCATCGGTTGGTTGTAGAAAAAAAAAATCTCGTCAATCAGGCATGTAAAAATCATGTGTTTTGTTCATCAATTACATAAAATTCACAAGATTTGTCAAACGGGCACATAAAAATCA
Source organism: Maratus michaelseni (assembly GCA_963931845.1). Classification (NCBI taxonomy): domain Eukaryota; kingdom Metazoa; phylum Arthropoda; class Arachnida; order Araneae; family Salticidae; genus Maratus; species Maratus michaelseni. Next base: position 134,236,385 of record OZ007588.1, on the reverse strand, counting down.
AGAAAATAATTCATCATGCATGCAAAAATCATTATTTTCAGCTATCGGCACACAAAAATCATGAATTTCATCTATCAGTTGCATAGAAATCCTTAATTTCATCGGTCAGGTGCAGGAAAAAAAATGTTGTCAATCAGGCATGTAAAAATGATGTGTTTCATTTATCAATCACATAAAACTCACAAAATTTCTCAAACGGGCACATAAGAATAAGAAAATAGTTCATCGTGCACACAAAAATCATTACTTTCATCTACTGGCACACAAAAATATTGAATTTTGTCTATCAGGGTGCATAAAAATCCATTTCCCCAACCTAGCTTTATTTCGAGGTGGTTTTTTTTATTTATTTGAATTATCATTATTATTTAGATGAGCTTTTCAGAAGTTGCAAGTTGAAACTCGATAAAATCTGCATTTTCCTTTTAAAAAAAATTCATGTTTATTTGTCCTTAATGTAAGAAAAATATAACTTTTTTGCATTAAACTTCACCTGATTTACTACACGCAGTTAAAATATGATCTAGAATTTCACAAAACATGTAAACAAACTGTATTTGCATAACACAAACAATGTACATATATGCATGCGAGTGATCGACACCATTGAAAATGAAGGACTTTTTCTAAGATTATTTTTCAAATGTAAAAATTTAAGAAGCATAGTATGTTCAGATTGCTTGCAACACTTAAAATAAGATATAATTTATGCAAGAGAAACTGCTTTATATAAAATTTAGGTATTTCGAACAATATTTTCAATTTTTACTTTTCGACATTTTTTGCGTTTTTACAATTTTTAATATGAAAACAAAAGTGAATTTTTATAAACATATTTAAATTTTGTTTTGGATGACAAATACAATTTTGGATAAACAATGATGTTTTGGACTTATACTGTGAGTAATAAACAGAAAATCAAGCTTTTCAGAAGTTGCAAGTTGAAACTCGATAAAATCTGAATTTTCCCTTAAAAAAATTCATGTTTATTTCTCATTAATGTAAGAAAAATATAACTTTTTTACATTAAACTTCACCTGATTTACTACACGCAGTTAAAATATGATCTAGAATTTCACAAAACATGTAAACAAACTGTATTTTCATAACCCAAACTATGTACATATATGCATGCGAGTGATCGACACCATTGAAAATGAAGGACTTTTTCTAAGAATATTTTTCAAATGTAAAAATTTAAGAAGCATAGTATGTTCAGATTGCTTGCAACACTTAAAATAAGATATAATTTATGCAAGAGAAACTGCTTTATATAAAATTTAGGTATTTCGAACAATATTTTCAATTTTTACTTTTCGACATTTTTTGCGTTTTTACAATTTTTAATATGAAAACAAAAGTGAATTTTTATAAACATATTTAAATTTTGTTTTGGATGACAAATACAATTTTGGATAAACAATGATGTTTTGGACTTATACTGTGAGTAATAAACAGAAAATCAAGCTTTTCAGAAGTTGCAAGTTGAAACTCGATAAAATCTGAATTTTCCCTTAAAAAAATTCATGTTTATTTCTCATTAATGTAAGAAAAATATAACTTTTTTACATTAAACTTCACCTGATTTACTACACGCAGTTAAAATATGATCTAGAATTTCACAAAACATGTAAACAAACTGTATTTTCATAACCCAAACTATGTACATATATGCATGCGAGTGATCGACACCATTGAAAATGAAGGACTTTTTCTAGGATTATTTTTCAAATGTAAAAATTTAAGAAGCATAGTATTTTTAATATTTTAAAATGTTTTTTAAATTTTCTTAATTTTTTTTATTTTACTTTATTATAAACATTCATTATAATAATTTTGAGTGCATTTATAAATTCAAATTATTGTATAGAAAATGTAAACAAAACAGTGACCAGAAATCCGAAAAATTCTAAAATCTGCATAACCTCTGGTTTTAAGCTAGGAAGATTTAAGAGATCTATTCAATACTAATTAATAGTAACGTACATCGTAACGTAACTGCAAATCAAGATAAAAAAAATCTTCCTTATTTCGTCGTTTCGTTCCTACATGAAACATTAAAAATGGCACACACGTAAAAAACATCGAAATAAAGACTAGTGATTTGATTGAATAATAAATAATTAATAGAAAATAATAGGAAGATTAACAAAATATAACGAAATTTAGTTAATAAAGAATAAATATTTACTTACTTCGTAACTGGAAATTAAATCCAAGATGGATGCTATATAGACGCTACTTATGTGTGCATTACTTACTGTCTGCGACTGCGTCAGAAGTGGGGACGCCACAGAAAGCATTTCTCATTGGATAATACGAGTTACTAAGATATTTCTTGTAAGAATACTAAAGCAATGGCTTATAATATACTCTTGTTACAGATAAAATTTTAGTAAACATACAGATTGCTGTAGGTTTACAAAAACTAGTTTTGTAGACTTACAATTTTTTTTACAGTGTAGAAACGTTCTAAATTACGATTTCTATGTAATTGTTAAAGATAGAAACTTGAAATTTGACATGGCTACTACAGTTTTATAAAATTTCGAGATTTCAGAGGGACAAAAAAAAACATTATAAAATTACGATTTATGTAATACAGTTTGTATAGCAAACTGAAATTTGGCATGGTGGTTGTTTTAAAGAAATGCTCGCTAAAAATGGTTTAAAGAAATTCGAAATTTAAAAAGATGAAATGAACGGAAAACTATTTAAATTACGATTGATTTGAAACTGTTAAGGCTAGAAACGTGAAATTTAGTATAGCGGTTAATTTTAAGATGCGATGCACGGTATAAACGGTTGATTATAAATTCGAAATATAAAAATTTCTCAATTACGCTTTATTCATATTTTCTTATACATCGCACAGAACAATTTTCGCACAGAACAATTTTTATAAAATAAAAATAATTAAAAGGGTGTAGAAGCAAAAAAATTTTTAAATTGCTATTTTTGTCATGCTGCTGGGCTAGAAAATTGAAATTAGGCATGATGTTTTTTTTTTCTTTAATTGCAGTGCTCGCTAAGAACTGTTTCTAAAAAAAAAAATTAAATTGGAAAGTGTGAAATTAACGGGAATCGTTCTAAAAACTTTCTAAACTATGATTTATCTGAAATTGTTAGGGATGGAAACTTAAATTTTTACATGACTGTTACTTTAGAGACATATATTCATCCAAAGAACTCTTTTTAAATATTTAGAAATTTTAAAGTGGGCAGGAACAAAATATTTCTAAAATTCAGATTTCTGTGATATAGTTGTTATTGAAACTTTGAATTTGGCATGATGGTTTCTTTTAAGATGTATATGCTTGCTAAGAACTGTTTCTAAAAAAAAAATCGAAATTTAAATGAAAAATGAAATAAACTAAAACCCTTCAAAATACCTTTTAAATTATCATTTATTTTGAATTAATTTTAGTTTTTCTCATTAATGTAAGTCTTATGTTTACCAAATGCAGTATAAGATTGAAGTTTAGTCAATATGTGTCTTAATAAGTAATTTTTGAATTTTAACAGTAAAATGTTCTCTAATAAAAATAGGCACACGAATATCCCTTGGCATATTTCAACAATTACGCGAGCAAATCCGCGGGTATTACTAGTATTTTATAAAATAAACAATAACAAGCATCAGACAACCATTTGTTTCCGGCATTTAAATAAGTCTAATTAAAAAAAAAATCGAACATCAACAGGACATCGAGATCCGTAAATATTTGAAACCTCCGTTTTTTAAGGTATCCGAACACCTTCAAAAGCCGATTTTCGGTCAAAATATCGATTTTGAGATTTTGGTATAATATAATAGCCGGACTCTTTATCTTTCCAAATCTCTTTGAATTTTGTTTATATGTTATTTAGAAGTCAAGTTATTGCCTTTTTAAAATTACTAAGTATCAGTATTTTGAAACCGGAAGTATCGTTCTGCTCACCGGAAGTCAGCACGTTTTTCAATGCTATGTAAACCGAAAAGTAAAGAAGCAGAGAAAATTTTAAAAGAATTTGAAAAAGAAAAACAGCAATTGTTTTAAACAAAATAGATAATATAGTGTATAAATTGAGTAACATACTAAGGTTTGCTTTTGAAAATAAAGGTAAGATTTTGAATTAAATTTTGTTTTTGCGTTTTCTGAAAATCAATTTTTTAACATTTTATGTTTACGCAAAACATCATAACGGAAAAAATTATGGCTGAATTTCTTTCAAATTTTTTTTGTATGCTTTGTCAAGTGCAATAAAGGGAATGAACTACACTCGTAACAGTAAGTGTATTAGTTTTTTTTAAATTATTGATAAAGTTTCCAATTTGCAATAAATTTTTAGTAATTTTTGCTTCATCACTGATTAACTTTCTATAGAGTTTTAAATATTGGACTCACAAATATGAGAGTAGTTCATTCCCCAGAAAAAGGTTTAATAATTATAATAATACTTACAAAATAAAATTATCTTGATTTAAAGTTGAGTTATGATGTTTTGCGGAAGTGATTATTTTCGCTGTTTTTTTTATTATTTTTCCCCAAAATATAAAAAAATAATTTGAAATGTATAACTTTTTCTGTTTTATTTCACTTTTTTAATCACATCATGATATACAATGCAAAAAAAAGTCATAGTTTAAAATAATTTTTAAAAAGGCCCTCCGAAGGTATTCGGATACCTTAAGATTTGTAATTCGTTTCTTAAAAAATGTTTTCCGCAGATAAAGGGATAATTTTCAGATTTGTGAACATATCCAAGAATATATTAAGTATTTGGAAACGTTTCTGCAATGTAAAAAAAAAATGTTTTAGATTGATATTGCAGTTCAAACAGAAAGAAAATAATGATTACAAATAACTACAGATGTCTTCATTTTCTTCAATAACGATGACATTGCTATAACATGTTAAAGAATAATTGAAGATTTGATAAAACTTATGGGGGTTGGTCAGTCAGATCTCAAATTACCCTCGCTAATGTTAAATCTATGGGCGTGAAATGTATTTGTATTTTTTAAATATTTTTAATTTGTTTCCTCTGTGTAATCTTTTTAAAGGATGTTTATTTATTACTTATCCATCATACGTAGTATAGGGTAAGTCTTGTAATCGTTTTGAAAATCGAAATTTTTTTGTTTGACGGATTTACACGTTTCAGACACTGGAGATTCCGAAAAACATATTTTTAGAAAAAAAAAATTTGCCGTCCGTCTGTGTGTCTGTGTGTCTGTATGTCTGTGTGTCTGTGTGTCTGTGTGTCTGTAAACGCTCTATCTCCCGAAAAAATTGAGATAGAGACTTGCAATTTGGTATGTACTTAGTATGTGATAATGGGAAGAAGCCTATTTAATTTCAATAACCTCGATTAATCGGAACTATTTTTTTCGGACTCTCGAATTATTCGTTCTGATAAAAGGTATATAAAAATTTTCGAAATTGTTTATTTTAAGGAGGGAATGTAAAAGACAGTAAAAAAACATAAATTTTGCATAAAGCATGAAGTCGATCGGATAATTAGTTGCCGAGATATTTGGAATCCTATTTTCCACACTCTTCGATTTTTCATGACCCTGTATTTCATCCAAATTTCACTTCACAGACATATTTTAATTGGAAATTTGACGCTTAATCAGATGCAATAAACTGCTAGTTAATAGGATTATTATTTTAGGAGTTATAAGGATGTTTCTTTCAAGCAATTCAGTAATCTAGCCTTTAAAGTTTATGATGTCATCAAGCCACGATTTTATTTGAATTGCAATGCATTTTATAAGTAGTTTACACATTTTTATTTTAATATTTTACATTATGCATATCTATGATGGGTAAGTATTACGGTGGCCCCCAACGACTAGTTTTTTAGTTGACACAATATTTAAAATAATGGATGCTTAACTTAATATTTTATGTGCTAAAATCTTGACGAGTTCTTAATAAGATTTTAGAACTTCAAATAAATTGAAGTATATATTGGGTTGTTCGGAAATTAGTTTCAGTTTACGAAAATCATTTCGTACCGGAAAATTCTGCCCGTCAATTATTAGACAATGGAACAATGTAGTTAGTAGGATGAAATAACTAGTTTCGTACAAACTGAAGTACCAGGTTGTAGGTAATTGACTTGCGAGGCAAAAGGGAGCCATGAGAGATTTAAAAATTTAAAAAGTATATAAAAATATTTAAAATTATAATAATGAAAGGGAAGTTTAACAAAAAAGTAAAAAAAGTAAATTAAAAAAAATCAATTAGATCCCCCCCCCCCCAAAAAAAAAAAATAATAAAATAAAATAAAAAATAAAAAATAATAAAATAATAAAGAAAATGACAGACAAAACCTACCGAAGTTCAAACCCATCTCAAAACAGAAAAAAATAAGTTTCTTTACAGAGACCATACATTTAGTTTAAAAGTTACAAAATAACAAACATTAAAAAATAAAAAGCCAATACGTACATTAATTTTGTACACTAACTTTTTGTTTCTTTCAAAGACAAAAGACAAGCAAATATTTAGATATCGGAATTAATGTCTAATGATTAAATGATAAAATTTTCCTGTACGATCTAACTTTGCCAAATGGAAAGAACTTTCCGAACAACCCAATATTTAGAAATATTTTTCCAACTAGAAAATGAAGGGACATCCTATAAGAAAAATATATAGAAAAAAGAAGTTGAAGATATTAATTTCCTGATAAGATATTTTAAAAATACAACTACATTTCATGACTATAGGATTAACATTAAGAAAAAAAAATGAGGTGCGTCTGACCAACACACCCTGAAGTTATTGTGAGAATACCAAATTATTATCAATTAGTACAGTTATAATAACATTTAATAATTCATCACATGCATTTATGAAAAAAAAACCATTCTACTAATCTACTAACCAAGATAAAAATCATGATTTCTATTAGAAATATTTACAAAAATAGTCCACACAAAGCGTCATTTTTGAAATTACATGCATAAAAAACATTACAAGCAGTTTGCGTATAAAATCGTTGTTATGCTTTATTCTGTTATTTGTTAAATAATTTATTTCTTGTGTAATGCAATAAAATCACGCCATCAATGTAAGAACATGTTATAATCTGAGATTTTTAAGCAGTTACTTATTGTAATATTGTCTATTCATTAACACCGATACTTGTTTAAGAACACCGTGTAAAATTGGTTAATTACTGTTATTAAAGATGGCATATTTTCTTAATGGCCAATTAATCAACCACTTTATTATATACTCTCTCCAGTATGAGTATCGAGTTAAATGTATTATGTTATGAACCTGCTTTATTGCTTCTCCCACGAAACATTGCTTTATTTATGTAAAACACAAATATTAATCTGTAAATTTGCTTTTATCTTTTTATAAGTAATGTTTTAAAATATTTATTTCAATGGATTTGTTAATTATAAGAAAAATTCAGAATTATAAATAGTTTTTTATAATTAATATTTTTGTAACGTTTCAAAAATTATCTATTTCGAGAATTAGGATTCAGAGAAATAGAAGTAATAAATAATTATTGTAATAAAATAAGACTAAATAACGATAAAATAATTAGTCGTTTACTTTTAAGGTAATAAAAAAGTATAATATTTTGTACAAAATAAAATATCAGGATGACAGAATTTTTTTTCATAGTAACAAATTTGACAAGGGGGTTTTTATTATTATTTTTTTTAATTGGTAAGGAATGCTATTTTAAAGATTTTGATATGTTCGAGATTCCATAACAGTTTTTTTTCACATGCTTCTTTGATAAGTCTAAATGTATAAAAAATAGGAACTTCTCGATTTAAATATGATAAATGACTGTGTTAAGCATTACCGCGCTTAACGTTTTAGTAGATATTGTATGTGTTACATGTGTGTACGAAACACATATAAGTAATTGCATGCTCTATATATACTCTATGTACTACTCTGTTTTATAACTAAGAACAAAACAGAGGTATACATTTTTAGATACTAATTTAGGTACCACCGTCTTTAAATAATCACACTTTATTGTTACTTTTAATAATTAATACTTGTTTCATAGCAACCCGATGTGTTGTACTTGTATTGCATCACATCATTAAATTTTTTCAGGGAAAAAACAAATCTATTTCCTTTCTATATTAATTTTAACGGTAGTTTTATAAAATTTTTATTATAAATAAAAAATACATAGGAAATTAAGAAAACTGCGTAATTATTATAAAATTAAAGTAGACTACTTTTATAAAACGAAAGCGACATAGAGGTTAACAAAAAACGATACATTGATTGTCCGAGAAGATTCGGGATAAAAACTAGGAATTGTTGCTATGGTAAAGGGAATCTACGTGTTTAAAAGTACATTGCGTGAAAAATAATCCAAGTCCGATATGCATTCGCTGAAAGTAGAATAAAAAGGCAGTAGGCTGTAGAATTAAATGCTCTGAAAAGATTCTTTACGATATTAGTTTATTAAACTTCGAGTTATAAGCGTACGATTACAAAGTACGTACATGAAGGGATGGGATGGTGCCCAAGAGCATTTTTAGCAACGTGAGCTCACATTATTAACTTCTTATCTGAAGAGCGTGCGAGAGAGAGAATGAGCCCTCCGACACATGTCGATTTTCATGCTATACACATATTGGCAACATAAAATTGGCGGAAGAGCATATGAAAAGGAATGATGTCATATAAGCTAAAAATTATCAGTTACGCATTAGGCAATTAGGAGAATTTTTGAATTACAGGACAGGGGTACCAGAATAGCAGTCCTAAAAAGTGAGCCAACAAGAATGTGAATGCCAAATGTACGTTGAGAGCAAAGTTTTGGGAATCTAGCTGAAGTAGACAAAACAACTCTCATGTACTGAAAATGTTTAGGATTTACCGAAAAGGCTAAACTCAAAAATTAAGCAGACACAGACATTTCTAACGAACGTTGGACGGAATGAGAAATAAAATGCAAACCGAATACAAAGTCAATCTTTATCTCTTTTCTTTTTTTTTTTTTTTTGGATATCTAGTGAGGGTGATTAATCGTTTAAATGAATTCTATCTATGTGAGAAAGTTTTATTGATAAAGGGCATATGTTAAAGATATTTTCTTTTAATGGAGGAAAATTACGGCGGGAGCTGAAATAAAAGTTAGGATAAAATAACTAAGTAATTAAAAGATAGTTTAAACTGAAAATTACAGAAAAAGATTAATTTAAGAAAAATATATGTGATACCACATCACATATATCTCCCCTTAAACCGACGAAAAAAAATTTGAATTGAGGACGAGAGAAAAAAAAATTCATATGCTCTTACGATTACATCAGTTATAGCAGATACATGTAAATAAAACTAAACATGACAAAAAGCAAACAGCAATGGAAGATCTCTCTTAGCAGGCATCCATCCAAAAATAAAAGTATATCATGATATAATTATATTGGTACCATAAATTTGTCATACAGGTGACATCATATATTGTTTCTATTTAGAAACAGCTGCAGCAATTTTAATAAAATTCGTGATCACTTTTTCAATTTGTCTTAGTCAGACGTTGACCTGTATCAAATTGTGCACATACAAATAAAACAAACATTAGGCCTATGTTTACAGGTCAGTTACCAGCTGGCATTAATTAAAAAAATATATGCTTATATTATAATAAGCATTAAATGTGGCTAAATATGGGTATATTGATCAATACTATAATTATTATAAAATACTCGAGTAATATGATATATATAACATATATAATATACGGGTAAATAGAAATACAGCATAATTAACCAAGGATTATGTATTAATCCCCAAAATAATGAATAAAGGTAAATTTGGAAATTTATGTGTTTCTAATTTTATTTTTACACTCACAACATGAATTTAAAACAAAGTTATATTAGAGATGAGGATTCAGAAATATTTGAATTTCGGTATGTGAAGAAAAAAAAAATGTTTGAAACACTGCCATAAGCCATTCAATTCCATAATGTAACAAATGATTATGTGTATCAAAACGTAATTTTGTTTTTCGTTTGCTTACATTCCCTATCACCTATAAATATGCTTAGATTGAAAAAAAATGACTGGTGGTTAGAATATATTGAATAAAGTTTAGAAAATGTAAAGACAGTAAATATGTGAAAGATGTGTGAGAAATGAATGTATCAAACCCATATATGTAATTTCGACAGAACATACAGCTAGTATAAACACCAAAAGTTTCTGATAACATAACAACTGTGAATAAATATACTTCTAGAAACAAGTGTAGTGTATGAAAAAAATTCGAAAAAAAAAATGTATGTCTTTAAAAATTACCTATATTGAATGAACTTTAAGAAGGTAAATTCGCGAGCACTGAGTGGGCAAGACAAGGGGTGTAATTGAGGTGCGACACATACTCTATAGAAGAAAATAAATAAATCGAAAAAAGAAAAAGAAATTATATTAGGACATGTACAGTGAAAAGTTACCTATTGTTTGTACCAAAATATTTTACCATTTAATATGTCAAGAATAATAAAAAGCAAAAAGAAGAACCAGTGACAGAAATTCTTAAATGATATATAAAAATGTGACTGATGGAATGTAGTGTTATAGTAAGTGAAACGTGTAAGATATTCGTGTAAGTCCACAGAATGAAATATTTGATACTTTTATCATGAAGGTTCATGAAGCCATGTGCATTACAAAAATCAAAATAGATTTTTAGCAAATCCTAATATTATAAATAATATCCTTAAACCACTAGGGCAGATTCAGTAATGCACAAATCTATATTTCAACTGTAAACAAATTTAATTTAATGAAAAAGGTTTTTTTTTTTCTAAAAAAAATTAAATTACTGTACCTTTGTATCTCTAACTGGAATAAATGGATGGATGTTAAAGTGTATGTGCAAAACAAGGAAAAGAAAATGCTGCCTACAATTTTACGATAGAATGTTATTATTAATCAGCAAATAAATAATATCAACATTATTGCGAGTGCAAAAGGTAAATAAGTCCAGTTGTATATCACCTAAGGTTTAATAATATATGGTGTAACTAGAACTTACAAATACCGTTGAAATTATCAAATGCATCTAATGTGAAAGAACAATGAATTTTAAAATGTATGAATGAGAAAAGAAAGAATGTCACATTGAATGACTGTGTTAATACATTAACTGGTAATACATGGTTGATTAGTAATTTGTGTAATATTAATTAACTGGTAATATTTAAGGCATTAACTAGTAGTGTATATCATTGATTAGTAAAAAAAACTGTAAATGATAAAATGGAGTGCATTAAGTATAGATGATAGAAGTATGTGTAAGAAGTTGTGTAAATTAACAGGATGAAATATTTGATGCGTTGCACATGAAAGTTTCATGAAATGAGTGCATTGAACAGAAATCTGAGTAGATCTCTAAGAATCGCAATATTAAAATAATATAAGTACCATTAAGGCGTGATTCAGTAATGCACCACTTATTGTGCATCAGCAAACAAGTATTATTTAATGAAAAATTATGATATTTTATTTTTAATTATGTGTTTATTTATTTACTCTTGACTAATGTGTTTATCAAAGTGAAATTATAGAGGAAAAAAAAATACATGTAAAATGAAGAAGAAGAATAGTAAATGTTGTATATATATTTTTTATAAAAAAAAAATCACTATCAACCTACAAATGAGTTAACAGCATAACTGAGAATGCAACAGGTAAATAAGTATAGTTGTTTACCAACAATGGCATGTATAACAAATGTTATGTATCCATTTAATAGTTTGGTGTAACTATTACTTACAAATATACCATGAGATTGCTAAATGCAGGTGATCTGAACGGGAAAAAAATATCAATATTAAAAGGTATAAAAAATGAAGAAGAACAAATATAATAATGAATGGTAGAGGGTGTAGCGATGATTGGAAATGGGCATAATGACTGGTCCTGATTGGTAGTGTAAAACATTGATTGTTATTTAAACTGTGAACAAATGTGGAATTATATTGTACAAACTAGAGGAGGATGAGAATTGAGTAAAAAGATTCAGGTGTTACAAAAAGTGTGTGAATCTTGACATATATATAATCAAATTTTGTAAATTGATAAATTTTGAAATAAAGAAATAGAAAGCTCATTAGGTACAGCGACAATACAGATAATACGTGTGTAAATATACTTTGATTAGAAAAAAAATGTATTGTAGTGTATGTGGTGCGAAGTACATCTGCAGATCATGTGTATCCTAATAAAACTAAAGAAATGTGCATTATAAACTGTTTTTCAAATGGTGTCAGTGAGTCATGTATGACATGTACAAATATTTGACCTGTGTATGTCATGTATAAATATTAGTATGACCTGTACAAATATTTAATGTTTCATTGTCAAATGTCCATGACAACACCAAAAAAAATGTATGTGAAAGGAAATAAAGTTATGAACGCAAAAGCGAAATTCTTACAGCAACTGAAAAATGAAAAAAAAAGCCCCATAGTAATTAAAAATGTTAGAGAAAAGGGAAACTATCATACTGATAATTTTCGTGTTGTAAATTCAAATGACGTCTGAATATAATTCCCAAGCAATTGTACAGAAGTCATAGGTAAAGGGTAAATCTCAAGAAAATGAAATAAAAATTAACTGTTGACACCTTTCTTTTAACATGTATCAGGGATATAAGAGATAGAGGAACAATGAGTGAAAATACCATAACAGAAAAAAAAATCAAAAACGTTGAAAATGTTTAGAGAGTAAATATCTTGTTACATATCCCAATATGAATTAATCTATAAATATGAATTATGATCAGGTGGAAAGGGCATAAAAAGCAATCTATATAAAATGGAAAAATTAATAAAAGTGCATTACCAAAAAAATACGTGTATCAAAGATATGTGAAAATTGTGAAAATAGAAAAACATGAAATGATGGATTATGCAAAAAAAAAAAAAAAACTTTGTGTGCATTAATAATTAAGTAAGCTTTGGAATACTTTGTATCAAAATCCAAAAACAGCTGTAACAAATTTCTGTAAAATGCATCAAATGAAATATTCAGCAAAACTCGAAAGAAAATCTTTGATGGTAAATATAAACTTTGTTAAGCAGCGAGAAATGCTACAAATTTACCAAGGTAGCAAATTATGTCAAAAGTAAGCTTTAAGAAAAAGGAATATAATAGGTGAAATCACTTATAAACAAATATTGTAAAAGAGCTACCTTATGTTGAGAACAAAGAGTATGACGTAACCAATTGTAATACAGGAGCTGAACAGGAGCGTGTGTGTGTATACCATGAGAAGTATACCCTAAGACACCATGAAAAATCATAGGTATGTGCAATAATGCGTAGCCCCAGTGAACATAAACTCCATGACAAAAGGACATGTCAAACGGTGAATCTCAGATGAGTGACAAAATTATGTTTCATAAGTACTATCATACATGATGACCTGTGGTTGGCACTCAAACATGTACAAGTAATAAAAAGGGAAAAGTGTACCTACATAAGTTTAAAAAAAAATAAAAATTCAAAATTCTTGCAAAAAATATGAAAAATACATAAATTTCTCAATATGAACACTATCTGTAATATGAAATAAATGATATTGTGAAAGAAAAAAAAAGGTATCTATAACCATTCTAAAATATTAAAAAAAAGAGTTATGAGAAAGAGTGTAACACAAACCATATTTCAAATTCGACTGAAAGGGGTCTGACGCCAGCGCCATATTAAAATTAAACCAAATATGAAGTATGTACCCTCATCAAGACATTCCTGCAGTAATGGCTCGACGGGAAGTCGTAGAACACTCTAACCATAATTTAATTAAAAATTAGAAGTAAAATTTTGCAAAAAGGGAAAAAATAAGGATCTAGTTATGGATATTTATTTATTTAAAGATCATGAAAAAGAACGCCAATCTAAAGAGATGTGATCAAAGAAAATGTACCAATATAATGAATAAGTAAGCCTGTGTGTATGTGTGTTTTCATGTTAACAAAAATTAACCACAGAAAAGTATAATAAAATTAAAGCATGTGGTATCAAAAAAATAATAACATGAAAAAAAAATGCACATTGTTATAAAGTTATGACCTGTGAAACTGAAAAGATGAGAAAATGCAACAAGATTTGATGATTAACCAGCTATAATAACTGAGAGTTATTTTTGTTCCTTGAAAAATAAAAATATAATGACTAACATGAACTGAAATATTTGTAGAGCGATATGCATATATATATATATATATATATATATTTTACATTTTGAAATAAGAGAAGAGTGGGGGGGGGAGTACTAAATCCCTGAACTATAAAAATAAATGTAATCATAATTTATTTGAAAAGTGCAATATTATAAAATTGCATGTATCTTATGGCAGTTTCAAACCAGCAGAAACACATCCAAATGTAAGTTGTTAATTTCTCTATAATATTTGGATATAGAAACAATACACATTTATCAGAAATGTCATTTAAATATTACCGATAATAATCTAAAAATAAGCACATTAAAACACTTACACTAAACAATTGAAGTCAAAAATAAAAAAATAGAAAATTACTACTTGCAGAAATATTTGAGAACCTTTATCGATCCTGAGAATCGTAATTTAAAATATGACTTTATGCATTTACTTTTATATCTGCAAAACCTGACATATCATTAATGAAATATGGGTTTTCTTCAAAACACATTATTATCAACACAAATTTTAGAAAATTAATAAGCATTTAACGAAAATTAATGTTGAACCTGAAAATATTTTTTTTCTTTTTATTTATTTATTTATTTATTATTATTATTATTATTTTCAAACATTCTTGTGCAAATTCTAGACTAAATGAATAAGAAATACCAGAATGCACCAAAAAAACTTACCCCTTTTTCTTTATTCTATAACCTAAAATTTCAAACTATCACAAGATAATAATCATAGGTGGAAATTAATCTTGAATGCAGTACATTTAAATTTAAATTATTTTAAAGTAAAAAATTTTTTTTTTCTCTCCCAACATAATAAAATGATAAGACAACATATTTCATGTTCGGTCTATAGTATACGAACTGTAAGAACTAGTTATGCATGAATAGATAATGGATGGATAATCCACTTTAAAGTTATTCATTAACTAGTCAGACTTAATTATGCAAATAAGAACATGGGTATTTAAAAAACACATAGAAAAATGCAATGTCTGAGTAATGCGAATACAATAAAAATAATAAAACATAACTTACCTGAAAATTCAGAAATTTAAAATTATTACAGTAAAAATGTAAATTGTATTGCTAGATTTTTTTAATATCACTCAGATAATTAAATTATAAATTAAGCATTTCAAATTACGACATAAAAATATGAGATGCGGTTCAAAGTATAAAATATTATATACCTATAGGGTTTTATATTTTCCACAAGTACTCATATCAATCTATATATGTAACGTGTTCTTCATTTCTTTTCTTTTTTTTTTTTTTTTTACACACACAACAATGCAAAAGAATGAGATTAATTAAATACTTATCCTGAATTGGATCCTTTGTCACTAGATTATCTTGATTTTTTTGGAAATATATGAACATATTCCAGCAAATATGGTGAACAGTCAGTAAGTATTTTAGTAACATGAAAAAAAAAATCTTATTTCATAATAGTATCGTTAGCTTTTCATTTGAGTTCTTAAATAGCATTGGTAAAAAAGGTATTGCGAGATATTTTTAAGCAATCCAAAACTATTTTCGAATATGTTATTATTCAAACAAAAATAATGTGAGCATGAGAAAACAATATTTAAACAAGACAAATATTTAGAGATTATTTTACGTTATTAATTTAGAAAAAAAAAACTTATGCAGTCAAAATAAAAAGCTAATAATAATTATAAAAATACAACATCATTTAATATTTCTTTTCTCATACTCACTTTTCAAACCATTCGTGTTGATATATATGTAAATTTTCTTCCTGTGGTTCTTTCCTTGCTGAAACGCTATACTATAAATGAAAAATATTTTTCTTTATTTCTTGTATATGTTTTTTTTGTTTTGTTCACTAAACTGTTTTTATCCACTATAAACAGTACTAGTATAGAAAATGTACTGTAAGTTGAAGGTTAGGCGGAATTTAACGTAATGTGGCGACACCAAAAATTAAAACTGACGAATGTATTCTTGTCATTGTAGATGTACTGCCACTTTTTATAAAAATAATTCACACTATTACGACGTATGAATGCATGCTCATTCACATATTTTTTAAAAAACATACTTCACTTTTAAAGCACGATATTTGAAGAGCCAGCAGAATTAGAAAAAAAACACAATATCGATGATCGTGGAGCACTCATTAACGCTATGCGAGGCGAACTTGAAGTCAGAAATCGCCCATATCGCAGCTTCTTAGGCCTACCTCGAAGGGATAGAGTCCAGCGGGAGCGACCGAAGGCAGGTGAACATCGGGATTTCATCTTTTTTTTTTGTTTTTGAAAGAATAAACCACCTCAGTTGGTATAAATCGGCTGCAGTGTAGAAATCTTGAACTCATGAAATTTGGAAAACAGACAAGAGATCCGGCAGACAAGCAATCATCTGGGAGACAAGCAATCATCTGGCAGACAAGCAATCATCCGGTAGGAGAACAGAAATCGTTGTTAGTCCAGTAAATGCAACATTTAAGGATCCGGCAGACACACAATCATCCGGCAGACAAGCAATCATCTGACAGGAGAACAGAAATCCTTAGTCCAGTAAAAGAAACATCTAGGGATCCGGCAGGAGTGTAGAAATATTGAATCCGTATAAATAGGTCTTTCAAAAAAAAAAGGCAGGCAAACTAACAGGCAGGCACCATCCCATGAAGTTAGAAAAAATCAGCGAATGCCCTGTACAGGCACCAAGATTTATGGTAAAGGGAATCTACGTGTTTAAAAGTACATTGCGTGAAAAATAATCCAAGTCCGATATGCATTCGCTGAAAGTAGAATAAAAAGGCAGTAGGCTGTAGAATTAAATGCTCTGAAAAGATTCTTTACGATATTAGTTTATTAAACTTCGAGTTATAAGCGTACGATTACAAAGTACGTACATGAAGGGATGGGATGGTGCCCAAGAGCATTTTTAGCAACGTGAGCTCACATTATTAACTTCTTATCTGAAGAGCGTGCGAGAGAGAGAATGAGCCCTCCGACACATGTCGATTTTCATGCCATACACATATTGGCAACATAAAATTGGCGGAAGAGCATATGAAAAGGAATGATGTCATATAAGCTAAAAATTATCAGTTACGCATTAGGCAATTAGGAGAATTTTTGAATTACAGGACAGGGGTACCAGAATAGCAGTCCTAAAAAGTGAGCCAACAAGAATGTGAATGCCAAATGTACGTTGAGAGCAAAGTTTTGGGAATCTAGCTGAAGTAGACAAAACAACTCTCATGTACTGAAAATGTTTAGGATTTACCGAAAAGGCTAAACTCAAAAATTAAGCAGACACAGACATTTCTAACGAACGTTGGACGGAATGAGAAATAAAATGCAAACCGAATACAAAGTCAATCTTTATCTCTTTTCTTTTTTTTTTTTTTTGGATATCTAGTGAGGGTGATTAATCGTTTAAATGAATTCTATCTATGTGAGAAAGTTTTATTGATAAAGGGCATATGTTAAAGATATTTTCTTTTAATGGAGGAAAATTACGGCGGGAGCTGAAATAAAAGTTAGGATAAAATAACTAAGTAATTAAAAGATAGTTTAAACTGAAAATTACAGAAAAAGATTAATTTAAGAAAAATATATGTGATACCACATCACAGTTGCCATTATATTTTCTAGTCTTAATCTGTACCATGTGCGTCTGTCAACTTTCTTTTATACTGACACTGTAAATTGTAGTAAAAGTGTGCGATTTCAGTGGCATTATTTTCAAAGGTGACAACATTTATCAAAGCATTTCGTCCTTAGCAAAATTTCGTAACTAATGGTATGAAACTGACATAATTTTAACATAAAAAATATTTCAGTTTTAATGTTAAAATACACTGTTCATATTAAACAGGATTTCATCTTCATCCAGTAAATCTAAGATTCTGTTATGATTTGGTGTTAGGGTTTGATAAGTGATGTCCTAACTTAAAGTAAAAATAACTTTCATTATAACTAAAGATTATTTAATCTTTTCAAAAGAAATACACAAATAATTAAGGTACAAATAAATAAGGAAAAATGCAAGCTACATCCTTGCGTCAGATTAGAAAAGTGAGTCGCTGCAAGCGAAGTCGGAAAAACAGTCCAGAGTGTCAACAACTTATCTTGTTGCCACAAACGTGAAGGTTAAATGTTCTTGAAAAAACCTGTTGCCACTAACACAAATTTTATCTTTTCCTTGCCATCTGGTGGAGGATAATGGAAAGTTCACCACAATTCTATAAGGAGGAGTTGATGCATCCCCAACTTGTCCGCCAAAATTTAATGGAAAGACATGTCAAACCAGTTTCGTTCTTCTTTCTATAGACAATCTTGAAATAAAGATTCATTAAAACCCAAACTTATGTGCAAAAGTTTGTCAGATTTTTTCTCTCTTCTCAATAACTTTCAAATATATCTGAGGAGGAAAAAAAACAAAAATTTCAATTTCTCACCATTTTTGTTAAATTATTAGGTTTATCTTTGTATTTTTGTCCTAGAGGTTATCAATTAACAGAGGTCATTTGTAAAATAAATCATTTGCATTATTGGTGTGAAACGTTTCTTTTGATATACAAGATTGAATTCTGCAGAAATATATTGTATTCCAACGCGTAAAGATACTTCTATAAAATAAAGAAAACATAAACAGATAATTTTAAATAATTTTCAGTAATATAGGTACGTAGCTAGGCGTGGGGGTCTTAGTGGGCTTAGGGGGTTGGGACTAGAGCTCCTATACTACAGGTTGAATCATACCGCCATTTAATAACCCAACGGACTAAAAACCAAGCTAAAACTGGTTAGCTTACCGTAAGACTCCTATAATAGGAGCTGACGCATATACATTTTGTTTCGCATTATTGGTACACAGCTCTGCATCAATCTACCGCAGCCGGAGTTGGGGTTGCCTAAGACTCGGTTCTGATTAGCTTGGTTTTTCGACTGGGCTGCAATTCGGGTACCAAATCTGCGAGGATGCGTCTGCCTCTGTTATAGGAGCTCTAGCTTACCGTAGTAGTGGACGGCGAGCGAAAGAGACAGGAACGGTAAACACCTACTCGGGCTGTTTCCTAATGCTGAACTGGGTTACAATATGGCGGTTATTTTGGGCATGGATAAGCGTCAGCTCCCTTTATTGGAACCACTTTGAAATTAGTGTTTTTCGTCTAATCAAGGAAACATTCTGCCCATTTTTATAGCCACAAGTAAGGTCATGTTTGTTCATCTTCCCGTTTCAATGTTATACAGATGAATATTATACAGATCAATATTATACAGATCAATATTATAATAGGAATATTTAAAAATTTCTCTATTTGTTTAATATTATGACAGATGTTTTCGTAGGCAGAAAATAGTTTATAACTAATACAAACAAATACAAATACCGAAAAGATATTTTATGATGGTCAGTGTTCTATGATATTTGTTTCTAAAGAAAGAATACAAAAATTTTATTATAAAGTCAGATTATATTTTTATTATTTAAGTGGGTCTTGTATTTTTAATTAACAAAGAAAAAGAAAAATATTTGTTGATTTGCAATATTTAAAACTAAACCTCATTAAAATTCTCTCTGTAAAACTTTTCTACATCAGATCAACTATGACCAATGGGTCTGTTTCTTTTTTTTGGTGTTTTCTTGAGATATTTCTTGAGTCTGTGCAACTCAAATGCAGGAAATTAAGACTTCCGAAACACATTATTGCATAGGATTTGTTAAGCAACAACGTTATTTCGGAACAACATCAATCATGCCGAACTCAATATTAGCTCTATAGCGCAAGTTAACAAAAAACTGATACAGCATTTCCATAGAGATCAAACACTGATACCCAACCATTAGTTGTGGTGAACCTTACATTGTTAATAACGCTGTTTTTGTTAATAAATAAATAAATAAATAAAAACGTCATGAGCAGAGATGACGGTTTGGGTTCACCTTCAAAAAGATGTAGGAGAAAACCACATTAAATGGATGCTTGAGGACTTCCGAATCTTTCATTTAATCTATTTTATTTCATTTAAATTCTTTTTGTCTTTCTGTCATTTAATATTTATTCTTTATAACGTCTTCCTGCCTATACATTTGGCAATGGTAATATTCCCTTGTCTAATATGTTATCCTACATTTTATATAAAAATTTAATTTTTCATGCATTTTAAAATTTAAAAAAGTATTTGCTCCTTGTATATATTTTATTGCATTCATTAATTTTATTTATTTATTATTATTATTATTTTTCGTTTTTGTACTATGCTTAATTTAGATTTAAAAAAAAAATATGGCCCTGTTCTTCAACCACCTGCATGCTGCTTTGTTGATCTATATCTCAGACATCAACATCTCGCAAGATTGTAAATTTCCAGTTGGGAGGAGTGATCTAGCCAATAGGAAATTTCTTATTAGCTGAAACAATAACTTTACCGTCAAATCCCCAGGAGTTCTGATCAAGTTGGCTGCTCTTGCGCTGTTGGCTTGCCAGAAGCGAGAAGAACTATGGATTGCATTTATGACAACATTGACCGTACAGTTAAAATGCACCAGTGGGATTTTTAACGGGGGTCGGGTCAAACTTCAAACTCATTACATCATTACAACGGACAGTTTTCAAACGATCAAAATTTCAACGGACTTTTCCCAGAACAATCAAGAACTGCCCATCGATATTCTTTTTATCAAATTGAATTGAGTTGGCGACATGGAAGGACTATTGTTTTTACCAGAACTTCTGAGACGCCACCAACCTGAAGGAATGGCTTAAATGTCGGTGACCAAAAACTGACAGTCCGCGGTGGTCCGCATTGATACTCCGACAGTGTCCTGTCCTCTGTATGAAAATAAGCTTGTATTTTTGTGTGTTTTAAAGATGGTTAGTGTCATTTCATCAAAGGATGCTCTACTTTCTCGTCCAGCTTGTGCCTCTTAGGTGATGCTATTTGTAAAGTATTTTTCTGCTTCCCCGTTCTGTGCTTCCCATCTGTGCTTGTGCCTCTGTCATGTTTCTTATCTAATAAAATGGAAGATCTTCTCAGCAGTGTGTTTGTTATACAAAAAATGTAAAGAATGGCTGTTTATAGTTGTGATCGTTATAGAATAATAGAAAAAAATCTGCTGACCTGTGTTTAAACTACCTGTGTGTGTTTAAAATAATATAGTTTTTATTTGCAATGCAGCAGGCGAACATACATTACCTTATGCGGTACAGATATCATTAAAAAAAACAGAAATATAAGTAAAAAGATAATACCAAACACAGGAACAAAGTAAAGGATAAATAACATGAGAACCACATAAAATAAAGAAGTTAAAATGCGTAAAGAGTCTCTGCCCTCCCAGTAACGGGAGTAAATGCAGTTCTTCGTGAGCGCTGAACAGTCAGAGAGGTGGTCAGCAGTCATCGCCACACCACTGCGGCAGAGGGGGCAGGCAGGACTATCCACTATCTGGAGACGGAAAAGATGAGCATATAAACAATCATGCTTTGTCGCGAGACGAAAGGCAGCTACAGCGCTGCTTCTTGGACAATCTGGGAGGTTAGAGATGGTATTTCTTCACGATTTTTCTTTTGTTCGTTCCTTTAGTAGTGATATATGTGATGTCTTAATTATTTGATTAACCACTGAAGAGGCACGCTTATAGTTAATTAAGTTACATGAAGCCTGATTAACAGACCAACCTTTTTGGGCCAGTTCATCACTTTTTCGTTACCGGGAATACCACAGTGTGAGGGGATCCATTGTAAGACAATTGTCTTATGTTTTTCACGCATCTCTCTTATTAAAGATCTACATTGCACCACAGACATAGAGCAAGGGGCTTGAGAGCAGTTGGCAACTGCCAGAATCGCAGCTTGTGAATATGAGAAAATGACAGCCTGATTGAAAATTGAGAAACGAGCATTTATTTGAACCAGGGTTACTTTAATTGCTTCAACCTCACCATTAAAAGCGGTCCCGGCCGTTCCCAATGAAAGATAATGAGAGAAATGCTCACAGTGAATACCCGCTCCAACCACACCATCCATCTCAAGCTTTGAGCCGTCCGATAATATGTGTAGCCATATTTCAAGAGGAAAGCGATTGTAAACAGTCTCCATCCCCGCAGAGAACAAAGCTGAAGTACAATCATTGGATTTTGAGACAGGACTCATAAGGTCCAGGTGATAGAATATTTTACAAGCCTCCAAGGGATATGTGGGAGGCAGCAAAGTTCAATCCGGGATGGAATTTCAACTCCGTCCATCTCTTTCAATACAACTTGAAGGAAGCCACTCTGAGTTTTCAGTCTGCGCGGTCCTGATTTAACCCACATATCGCCATGAGGCAGGCGAATTAATTTCTGATAAAGATTCAAAGCTGATTTCTTTATTTCATATTGCATAGGGGTTTCATTAGTATACAATAGAAGTGCGTCAATTGGTGTAGACTTGACAGCACCGGTGACAAGACGGAGTGCATTGTTTTCCAGTCGTTCCAGTCTATCAAAACCTCCCATAGATAGAGTAATAAGAGGGGCGCTACAATATATCAGGACTGGTTTTATAAAGGACTTATAGGTAACGACTAGAGTTGTGGTAGCACAGCCCCACCTAACTCCTGCAAGTCTTTTAATCAGTATCATACGCTTCTCAGACCGTTGCTTGATATCATCAATATATAATTTCCAAGTGAGTTTACGGTCAAAGGTTACTCCTAGGTACTTAGTACTCTCACTACTTGGGAGGACTATATTATTATAAGATAGATGTAGATGTAATGGTTGGTGGCAGAATGAAAAAGTCTGATATGTTGTTTTCTCCGTGTTAACAATCATATTGTTTTCTAAACACCAGGAATGGAGTCTGGACATGGCGTTATTCAAGGAAATTTCAAGCTTTTCTTTTGCGTTGTTCTTAGGGCTAGATGTCCATATGACAAGATCGTAAACATACATAAGTACGCGTATATCATCATCAATCAAGGAGTGTATTAGATCATCAACATACACATCGAACAACAAACAACTTGACACAGCTCCCTGAGGAAGACCAGTTTGCAAAGTCCTAAAACTAGACTGTGCGGATCCATGTCGAATATTTATAAGACGCTGGTCAAGTAAGTCACAAAACCACTGTAGCATATGTCCTGATGTATGTTTAGTAGCTAGTTTATATATGAGCTTAGATTTCCAAACAGTATCATAGGCTCCTTTGAAATCCACAAAAATAGCGCCCACAATATTGCTCTTATCAATATTATCCTTAATGCTCTGAGAAAAAGTGGTAACGAGCTCCTCCGTTGAGCGGTTTTTCCTAAAACCACCCTGCACATAATGCAGAAGTCTCTTAGTTTCGAGATACCATTTTAATCTATTGATAACAAGTCTCTCCATTAATTTTTCAAAAATGCAAGTGAAAGAAATCGATCGATAACTATTAAAATCGGAAGCTGGTTTGTCTTTCTTCAACAAAGGGATGATTGTAGCCTTTTTCCACAAAGATGGAACAGCGTCAGTTTCATTCCAAATTTTATTAAAAAGCCCCAGAAACATCTTTCTTGCTTTTCCACCAGTATGATAAATGAACTCAGAAAAAATAAGGTCGGGACCGGGAGACTTTCCCAATTTCCTCTGGGAGATAGCTAATTCAAGCTCAAACTCAGTAAAATTATTATTTCACAAGTCCTTAGCAAAGTCATCTACAGTTTTGGCTAGAACACTATATCTCTTAGCAAGTTTATCTTGATGTTTCATTAAGCCCGATTTTCTTTGTTTTGAGGCAAAATGTTTTACAAAGGCATTTGAAATCTGATCAACGTTACATAAAAAATTATTGTTTAGCCTCATTGGCTCCTTTATCGTCTTGCGATTTTTTGAGCAAAGTCTGTTCATAAATTTATAGGTTTTGATTGCCTCTGTTGTATAGTTTAGAAATAAATTTATTAAAGGCAGCTTTCTTTGCCCCATTGATCTCTCTCTTCAAAATCGCACTGCTTGTTCTCCAATCAATTACAACCTGGGGATCTTGTGTTTCCTGCGCTTTATCTCTAAGCACGTCACGTTCCATTTTAAGCTTTGCGAGATTGTCATTCCAGAAGCACCTGAAAACCTGCCTACCACGAGGGATGAACCTCTTGGCAGCATCAATAAGAATTTTATTGCCACCAGTTACAATTTTGTCAGGGTGTTGATTAAAATCTATTTTAGATTCATCCAGATTATTCTCCAAGTAATCTTCAAAGGCTGGACAATTCGCCTTGCGAAAATTCCTTGACACTCTATTGCAAGGGCGTAAAAATAATGTAGTAAAAATCATGACTTCAGTATCAAAGTTTTCTCTTGTGTGCTTTTTATAAAAATGCATCGTTTCTTCTAAATCCAAATAAGGAAGTGAAGCCATCTTCAGTTAAATCATCAAGATATGTGTTGAGCAGGAAAAATCATGATATCTCTTTATATTGCAATATAGTATCGAGTTTTCTTTTGATATCAATTATATGAAAAAAGTACAACATGGCTGCTTCATGTTTTTTTAACCACTTACACACACACAAAAAAAAACAAGAAACCTTTACGTGTATGGTATGTTTTTTTTTTTTGTTTTCTTATATGAGTTCATATATGTTTACTCATTATTTATATACATTTATCTACTCCTTTCTTTTTAATATGATATATATATATATATATATATATATATATATATTATTCTTTTTGTTTTTTTCTTTATCAGTATATGTATGCATCTAATTGATGATACCCAATACTTTTCTTAGTGTAATAAAAAATACAAAAAAAAAAAGAATAAAATTTTGAAAGGATAATTTTATAGTAATTCTTCATTTTATCTGGTTATTGTATGTTTTTAATTCATTTTTTTGTAGCTCAGTTTTTTCTTATTGATAATTTTTGAAGTAATAGATATACATAATTTTATGACTTTTTAAGAACTTTTTATTAATTATAAATTCTATTATCTGCTATATCTTTGTCCCTCTCCACCACTATACTTATATCACGGTCCTCATAACAATCCATGAATTATTCAATTATTTAAATACTATATTTTATTCTCAAAATTTTAAAAATATATTTTGAAATATTTTGTAATTTCAATGCTTCTAACGCATAAAGTGGTATATGCCGTTAACTAAAATTTTCTATCAGTGTAAAATTCTTCTTTAAGATAATATTTTTCAATATTTTATAGCGCACTCATATTATGCAATAAACAAAAAAAATCCATATCAAAACTTGTTTGTGTTTCATTTCGAAGTTTTCAAGTTGTTTTATTGTAAAATCTTACTTCTAGAATATAAACCGTATTTCATACTTTGAAAGATAAATGCATTTTTGATGCTTGCGGCTTGAATGAGTTCGAAATAATATTACTATGATTGAAAAGGATTTATCGTTGTTAAAGAAAAATGAACAAAAATTTGATGTTTTCCAGAGAAAATGTTTTTATAATCATCTGTGAATAAAAAATAAATTGTCTTCAAGAAAGAGTTCTTGTCATGTTGCATTTTCATTTTGATAAAGATCAAGAATACTTATATCTACTATGATCGATAGAAATGTTATTGGAAAAATGTTTTCTGTAAGATATATATAAAAAAAAGAATAGTAAGTGACATTTTCTAACAATATATTATGTACTTCATGTTGTGAAAGAGCACCTTATGTTTATATGAGGAAAATAACGACATTTTGATTTAAAATATTCAAAAGCAAATCCAGATTAATTTGTCAAAATTTGCACAAAAACTTGCAAAGAAAATTATGTTATTATTTAAGCGAATTTACGTAATATGATATATGTTTTCAGCATTGGAATACTATACGATGAAATGAAAATGTATTTCTTTTTTCATTTTTTACAACAGACTATATGTATTAGCTGCATGGATTAAAATGTATTGTATTAAATACAACGTATTGTTAATAGTTGCACCTCCACGTCATTTTTAAAGATTTAGGAAATGTTTTTCTCGTTTTAAAAGAAGCATCGTATTTTATTCATTGTATTAGGAAGACCGGGACTGGTATTTACTGGTAAATTTTATCTTCAAAAATTTAGGTACCATTATTAAAAATAAATTACTCCACTCGAAACCTTTATATTTAAAAGTAATATTTTTATTTTTGTAGGTTACCAATATTTTTAATAGAAATTTATTTTTCAAAATTTTGAAAATTTTAGGAATACTGTGACATTTTACCCCAGTCATGCGCTGGTTATCACAATGTGTAGGATTGATTGTCACATGGAATATCTATAAAGGTTTGGCTGTAAAATTTTAATATATATAGATAATAACTACTCAATCAGCACGAAAACAATCACAAACAAAAATAAATATTTTTATAAACAACAACGTTTGTAGAAGACAGAATGCAAAATAACCAGGTAATGCAAGCATAAATCGTATCTATCGAATTACACGATTAAACATTAAAAATAGTAGGGATCCTACCTGGGAATTCCGGATAACAGAAAATAATGGAAAAACTTTCTTTATTGAAAAATTGAATCGATTTTTAACTTTCAATTTTTAACAACACCAATAAGCATTTTATAAGAATATTTTTCATTATTTATTCAAAGAAAGTTTTGAAATTTATTGAACGAGATACTTTCCTATTAGCCTGATACCTGAATTTAATAGTCAAAGAAACAACCAGATATCGATACTCGCAGCAGCCTTCTGGATTCTAAAAATTTCATTGGTTTAAGCGCGTAGTTCGATTACAATTCTGTTAAATGTGGAGGTTTACTTATGCTATTTTATATATATTTTTTATTATTGACAAAGTTTTAATTTCATTACGGTATATTAGTCGGATACAAATGTTGAACTATTTATATTGTTTTATGTGCAAACGGGTTATTCTTTCCTAACAGTGCTACAAGCGATAGAGATAGATTTTTAAAAAAATCATGCTTGAAAATCATTTTAAAAACCACAAAAAAATCAGTGATTTGAGATACGATTTTCAAACAAATTGCAATCTTCCCTATTTAACGGTGAAAAAAATTGAAATTGCGTGATGATTAGAAATTCAAAAAATTGCAGTAAGAGCAAAACAATATGATGTCAGGGTTACTTAACGAGATACTTTTGCATTATAATAAACATAATGGAGAACAAAATAATATGAAACCATTTAAATAAATATACCACATTTCCCACCAGTAATAGGAGTCTGCTATCTTTTGGTCGTGGAACGGATGGTACCAGTCTCTCAACTGTTATTATATGTTCCATGCATGCGTAGTTTTCTCTTAGATACACTGCAACGTAAGACCTGAATGATTTCCAACGATACATAATAGTTGGCACGTTTTAGCTGGAGTCTCACCGCCGTAAACAGCAAAATTTTCAGAATGTCCAAAATTTTACTTACGAACAATATGACAGCATACGGGGAAAACTGTAAGCTTGTGTATTTAGCGTAGAACAGTGGACAAAAGACAATTTGATGACAGAAAAATATAGATAGACATGTGTTGAAGCACATAGTGACATGAGAAAACACAAGTTTTCGCTTTCCCAGATGACATACGAAATTAAAAGTAATCTGCAGGGCTCTGTTTCAACCAAAATTTTTTTGTGTTTTGGGGGCAACATGCCTTCAACACCTGTCTATCATTTTCTGTTATCATTGTATTTCGTCATAATTGTTGTCAATTTAATTTTTGGATATCCTGAAGAGTTTTGCTGTTTACATCAGTGAGACTCCATATAAAGCGCGCCAAATATTATGGCTCTTTGAAGTCATTCAGGGCTGACGTTGCAGCGTTTCTGAGATGCATGAAACACCTAATGACAGGTGTTGAGAGACTGATACCTTCTTTTTCACGACCACAAGATGGCAGACTTCTATTCCATGTGGCGCTCCTGTACTGCAAGTATGAAATGTGACATAAATTTTAATATGTGCAAGTATTAATTTGTCACCCATCTGTACATGTACCGATCAATGTATTCGCTAGTACAACTTACACAAATACTTTTTGCGGAAACCTTTCTTCACGGAATCTATATCTGGACATTATGTTCTGTATATCTCGCTCTTTATTCTGTATACATAACACACTTATACGATCAAACCGACAGCAAACTCACTCCCATTTAGGCGACACTTATACAAAAAAGTTCCTGGTACTTAACATACTGTATTATCATTAAAAGGGCAGAAAATATGTATTTCAAAATCTATATTTTATTTCGAAATATTCAAAGTTTTTTTTCTATAAAATTTTATTACGCATAAAAAGTTCATTTTACATTATAGAAGTTAAATGTTTTTTTGATGCTCGTGGCTTGAATTTGTTAGAAATATCATTACTACGATTGAAATGGACTTATCATTGTTAAAGAAAAACGAACAGAAATTTGATATATTCCAAGTAAAATATATATTTTTTAAATCATCTATAAATAAAAAATTATATGTCTTCGAGATAAAAAAAAAAACCTTTTTGTCATTTTGAGTTTTTATTCTGAACCTAATGTTTCAAGAATATCAACTGTGATATATAGAAACGTTGCTGGAAAAATTCTTTTTCTTAAGGTGTTTGAAGAAAATAAAGAATAAATGACATTTTCTAATAATATAGGATGTACTTCATGTTTCGAAAGAAAGGCGTATATTTATATATATGAAAAACTAGCGACAATATATATTTTTTAAATATTCCATGTAACATGATTTTTTCAATATTTTGCAGACAAATGCATAAATAAAGTAATGCAATGCTTAAGATGATGTTTTTTACTTTATTTTCATTTCATATCAAAGGATTTCACACAAAAAAGTATTTTTTGTTGTATTTTGTTTCTATTTTTTTTTACGATAATCTGGAGGCATCAGCTTCTTAGACAGATATTTATAGTAAAAAAAAAGTAGTATTAATTTCAGCACCTTCACGTTATATTTAAAAATTCAGGAAACTTTCTTTATAATCTTATGAAAAGAATCTTATTTTATTTATTAGACACAGGGAAAAAGTAATTGTATGTCTACAAAATGCTTAATATTTTTCAACTTTTCTAGATTCTGGGTACCTTTATGTCAGTCCGGAGTAAATCTCGCCAATAATATTTTAATCGCGCTAATAGTAGTTTTTATTTATTGGGTGTGTAAATTAGAAACAAAGCTTTGACGTGGAAATAATATGTTTTGTTTTATAGTATTATTTTTTTTCTTATTTATTTATATTTGGTATTTCAAATGAAATGAGTCAAAGGAGTGTCTTTTAAGTGTGTAGAATGTGTATTTTGGATAAAATATATATATCTTAAATAAAGTAAGTGAACGTTTTATATTTTAAATTAAATTAATGCATTATGAATGATGGCGATGGTAACAATATTTTGCGATTTATAACCTGCAAGTAGCTAACATAAACGTACCGTATTCTGATATTCTTTGTTGTTCTGTGTGTTACTGAAATTGAAAAAAAAAAGTATATCTATGTAATATTTTCCCTAAAAGCTATTTTATAAATGATTTTATCGATATATTTTTATTCATATTATGGCAACATCAAGATGCTAAAAGATGCTTTTTCTTCTACAAAACTTGGCAGCGTGATCTATTCTAGGATATGGAAGAAAATTTTATCTTTAGAATAAACTAGTAATATACAAAAAAAAACATTGTGAGGTATAAATCACAATTGAGTTGTAGTGTAAGTCGCTCAAAATAAATGTTATTAAAAAGACTTAACTGGCGCAGACTTTTCATTTTATTTACTGTAATTTAGAACACTTGAGCAAAGTATGACCAAGCAATATATATATATATATATATATATATATTAGCAGGGTAATCAGAAATAATATTCTAAATATGAATTTCATTATGTTAGTGTAAGTCGCACTTTCAGAATTGTATCCATAATAAACAAAGTAAACTACTTGAGAAAAGTTATGTAGATGCCAGAAATAATATCTTTGTCTTGAAAGATGTGTCAAAGAAAATTTTTAACATGTAAAAGTTTTTTTTAAAATCCACTCTGCATTGTCTTGAAAAGTATCTAATGTAGTATAAGTCAGGTATGGAAATACCCTATAATACAAAGTCTTAAAAACTGGTTATCCCGTACTTACTCTGCTGGAGATAATTATATAAAATATATAAAAGTAGCAATCGACAGGGAATCATGTATGCAAATTAATGCTATGCATAACGTATCCTTCGCTGGTTGCCTACGTGATACAGACTGTACTAACTTTCATTTTTATGTTGCTAACACCAATGTTTGATCTCGGATTAACTCGGCACGAAAATATATATAGTTTAAGCCTTTATGAAAATAATCGTATTTCTTTTTTTCGAAATATTCAGATTTAGTTTCTCTATTAGTGAAATCTCACTTTTAATATATAAAACATATTTTATAGTGTGGAAGAAAAATGCACTTTTGATTCTCGCGACTTGAATGCTTTAGAAATATCACTACAATGATTGAAAAACATTATCATTGTTAAAGAAAAATGGACAGAAATTCGATGTTTTTCAAAGAAAATGCTTTTATTGTCATCTGTGAATAAAGAATTATTTGCTGTTCAGATAGAAAACTTTTCTTCAGTTTTGTATTTTTGTACCAAACTTGGAGTTCAAAACGCTCACATAAACCCTGACAGATAGAAATGATTTCGGAAAAAAATGCTCTTTGATAAGATGCATGAAGAAAAAGAAGTAGTGGCATTTCTGACTGACATATGCAGGGTTACCTCTCGGTCCGTTTTTTTTTAATACCGCTATTTTTAAATTTCGTAGAAACTTACCCGAAGGCCATGTTTCGTTCAAATGTTGTAAAAACCTTCTTTTATTCGCTTTAGAAATGCTGGGGTACTGGTGTCGCAGACGCATCGGGATTTCATTTTGATGGTAAAATGATGATTTTTTTGCCTGGCATGATAAACTGGCGGTTTTGACGATATATCGCTTCGTATGGCAAGCCGGCAGACCAGATCGTGCGTATTAATTAGAGCCCTCTGGTAGCTGAGTCAGTTGTATTTTTAACATTGTGTGTGTTTTATAATAAAAGAATTTGTGTATGTATATAATAAAAAAATGTGCATATTTTAGAATATAATTGTGTGTTTTATAATAAAATTGAGTACTTTTTATAATACAATTGTGTACTTTTTATAATAAAATTGTGTACTTTTTATAATAAAATAAACGGTTTTATGTTAAAATAAAACTAACATGTTGTTTTCGTACGCTAGACATAACAGACATTCAAAAACGTGATTTTCTCGCCAAAATGAAGCAAAAAGAAAAAAAAACCTACCGTCAATCTCGGTACGCCTGATTCATCTGTTCCAATGTTGTTATTCAAAAAGCGTATCAGTTGCTGCCGTGTATATGATGTTCCTTAACAGACATATATATATATATATATATTATTTTGTTAGATAAACTCGATATATCAACTTGCGTATGATAAAATTTTTAAATGAATGATCAGCTATATATGTTAAGTCTATATAGATAATTTAAAATTATTAAAATATGGAAAAATGTGCATAAAGCAGCATGTCTGTTTCTAACAGTGAAATTTTCTTATCAATAGCAAAATATTTTTTGTGGATGTCGTTATCTTTATATTTTTTGTACTTAACTCCCATCACGTCATCACAAGAAAGTGTAAAAGAAAACAATTCAAAATTTAATCTATATCATTTGAGAACATTCAGAATTGCTATCCTATAAAATTTTACTTTCATAACATAAAGCTTATTTTATACAGGAAGTGATAAATGTATTTGTGATGCTTGCGTTTTGAATGCGTTAGAAATATCATAACAATGATTGAAAACGATTTATCAATGTATGAAAAAAGAACAGAAATTTGAATTTTACGAAGGAAACTGTTTTTATAATCATCTGTGAACAAAGAATTGTTTGTCTTTCAAATGGAATACATTTTGTCGATTTGCATTTTCGTACAGATCTTAGAGTTCATGAATGCTCGTATAAACTGTGACAAATAGTAATGTGTTAGCAAAAACTTGTAAAATGAGAAGAAGCAACATTTTTTGATAATATATAATGTTCGTCTATGTTCTGAATGAATAGGGTATATTTATTTGAATGAGATAACGACATTTTTTGTAAAATATTCAAAAACAATGCTTCTTTACACTTTTAATTATTTAATTCTCTGATGCATGAACTATTTTTAAATGAAGGAGACATTTAAAACAGATTTCAAATGAATTATTAAAAACAAATAAAATTGAAGTGTTTTAAAATCTTTCATTTAATCCAAGGTTACAAATCGAAACTTATATGAAATTTTCCTTAAATTTGACCCACTAAGCGCCGCCATATATATTAACCTATTTTTTATGGAACAGTTGTTTTTACTTGATTAATCGGAAGTATTTAAAGTACTTCTGAAATTTCTTTGAAAAATATGCAATAAAAACAGCATTTTCCCAAAATGGAAGCAACGGGGCCGAATTATAGTACTTTATAAAAAAAATATTTATATATATATATATATATATATCCGTGGATTTATGTTAGTTATTTTCAAGTTCTTTGACTATAAAAGAAATAATATTATTCTGCAACTTATATTTTGCGAATAATTCATATAAATGAGTCCAAAATCTACATTAATAATAATAATAATATAATAAATAATTTATCTATTAAATAATGATTTTCATTATCCACCTCTTTATTTTCCATCATTACAACGTTTTTTCTGACTATTTTATATAGAAGATGATGAAAAAAAATTATGCAGCATTACATTGCTTTTTTACAGGAAATTTCAGTATTACTGTCATAATGAAATTAATAATTTCATCATCATTAAACATTGGAAATGTTTCATATTTAAGTTTCTGTGTCATTTCTGGATAGTTTCTGCTAAATGTTTTCCTTTGATATAGACAATAGTTCCGAGCATTTTACATAGTCAAAAATTTCTTTTTTACAACTTTTATGTTTATAACTCTTACGCTACAGTTTAGGTTTATGAAATTTGTTTGTTAGCTATTTTGCTTTTGTTTGTAATTTACTTAGTTTTTCTTTATCCCGATTTGAAGATTCGTCTAATTTTTCATGTATAATACCCTGTCTGAGTTTCATTTTTTTTAAAACACTAAATCACATATTTCTTGATTGTCTGTTGATTTGTGATTTAAGCGAAGTTTTGTTTTACCAGATACGTCACGTCGCAAATCGTCACATATAATATTTTATATTACACCTTCCTCATCTCTTACTATGGTGAGAACAGGTGGCAAACCAACGAATTCCGGATGATCTGAATAATCACCTGAATCTATTTCTTTGAAATAATCCATAGTTTCAGCTACAGTTAAAAATTTTACAGGCATATTTTCGTTAAAATCGAAATATAAGCAATGAAGAAATTAAATCTACTACAAATATATCCTTTTTCAAAAATAAAATTTCTTACGAAGTAAGAAACAGACTTTATGAGAAACACTTGCAAGAAAACGTTTCTAGGAATGAGAAAGCAACATTTACAAGAACTTGTATAAAGAACGTTGCAGCACGCAAAACAAAAGCATTGTAATAGGACGTCCGAATTGCGAGTGTTCTGATTGTATTAGAAAAATAACGAAGGCGTAAACGCTCTGATTTTGGGAACAACATGTTCTTTCAGATATTACGATTAAACTATTATGCGTATTAATTCCGAGTAGATATGGTTTTATACAATAGACAGTTACAAGCCTATTTAATTTATAAAATGTTATTTTTATTTTAAAATTGTTATTTTTCAAAGATATATTTCGAATAGAAGATAAATTTCAGATAAATTTCTTTTTTTTTTTAACGCGTTTTAAAAACTTGAAAATTCTAATGAAACTTTCTTTTATTACAGAAATCACCGCATATATTCAAAATACAAATAAAATATATCTTTTAACAATATATGAAATAACTATTTCAGAAATAAATCCTAGTGTAATGTTCCCAAAATAGGCGCAATGACGTCTTATGAGCTAAGTTATTTTATAGGATTATTTAAATATAAGATACAGTAAGTTAATGAAGAAAAAAAATGTGTTTACATTTTTCGTTTAGACGCAATAGCAAAAATGTTTTGGAAAAAAAAAAAAAAAAAATCTGTTCTCATGTGTAACAGAAATAAATATGCAGAAACAGTTTTTTAAAACTCAATTTCGGAAACGAAACTGGTTCTGCCATTTATTGCAGAATTTCGCATGTATTATTCTACTTCATATAAGATTTATTAAAAAAGGAATAATGATAAAATATTCACAGTTCTCTGTAAGTTATTTTATAATTCAACTTTATATGAGACTATCATTCAAGAGAGGGTTAATGTACCGGGTGGATATAATTAAGTGCACGTCTTTGAAGGACTGTATAAGCTAAACTGTTTAAAATATAAAAAATAAATAAATATTTGGTATTTATAAAGTTTAGAACAAGCGGAAACAAGTTCTGAAATAATAAAAAAAATAATTTCAACATTTGTTGACAGATGGTGCTGTATATAATTTCTGTATATCATTTTTCTTTACTTTTTTAAAAAAGAAAAAGAAATAAAAATATATTTCCTACCAGCTAAATAAAAAAATATATATATTACAAATTTCACATGATTCTAGATTAAGGATTTAGTCATAAAAAGCCTTATGAACCTTATAATTTTCCAAAAAGAAGGAAAAGCGTGCTCTATTAATAAAGCGTTTTTATCGAAATGGTAAGAATTATAGCTAAGAAAGAATATCGTCGTCTCAAATTATATTGATTTAAAATGAGTTATTTTTGTTAATATTTGCTAACAAAATATCACTAACATTTATCGGTAAAATTTTGAACTAATCATTTTTATTGCATAACTCTTTTCTACAAGCTCTAAATTCTATAAATTCCAAAGCTTTTAAATATATTCCAACTAATTTAACTTGTAGAGCCCTTCAAGCACGTGCCCTTTAATTATGTACCCCTGAAGAATAACTATTTTCTACTTATTTTTATTTAATTGTAGTACATGTTATTTTTAAGATTTATTATTTTTAAGGTCTTTTATCTGTTACTTCTGTGTAATTTAACTTGCTAATAAATGATCGTCAATACAATATAGGAAAATATATAATAGATGCATCAAAATCAATAAAATATGCATAAATAAAAAATGCACCATGCAGGGCCATGAAGGTGGCGTAAATATAACATATGCTACGTGAATGTAACTATCGGGTGTTTGCATATAGTCTCTTTACAATTTACAGCCTTTATAACAAACATAAATGAACAGATACATGTATGGAATGTAGTGTTTGCAGCAACTAATAAACCTCTTTAGGTGCATCATTGGTTTCAAGGCGATATTTGTCGACGTTTTCCTTTAATACTCTCTTTCGTCCACTTCTTGTTTACCCACTACTTTGATCTGTGCTATTTCTACTACGATCTCCACTACTTTCTCCATGGATTTCTTGTTGCTACGTTCATCAATTCGTGAATAACAGAAAACATTCATGCAAACCGTCTCAATACTAGAAAAAGCAAAGAGTGGACTTAAAAGAATGTCAGAAGGAAACATCGAAGATTATCGTCTTGAGGTGATTCGTGCAACCAATCGTGCACATATACAGGTTTCTTAATTGATGAAAAGAAATTTCAATATATACTTTTAATAATGTACTACTTTGCATTCATGTATCTGTCCATTTGTATTTGTAATAAAAGCTTGAAATTGTAAAGAGACTTTTGTGAACTCATCTGTATAACTATAGAGCTTAACATATCGTAAAATCAGTGTACGAATATCAAAGATTTAAAAATAGCATATCACAATTATGAGAAGCATCCCAAACAGAAAAATCCTATAGTTGTCGTTAAATTTCTATTAAAAAATTCATCTTCTTCGTGATACATTCATAAAAAATAATCTACTTTTCTCATCGATAAATGTATAAACATCTATAAATATGCATAATATATTTTTAAATCTAAAAATTCCAGTTCAGTTTTATTTGCTATCAGGATTCCCAATTGAAGCATGTAATATAATCTAGTTGTAGAAATAACGTCTAAAATTGCACTTATAACCTACATACAAATAAATATTCTTAAGATTTAATTGGAAATATAATCAGCAACATTACATCATGGTAGAGTTATAGCTAAATACAACGAAATTCAAGCATTGAGATATTTAAATAGAAACTAAATAGTCCTAAACATTGTAGGTTATATGCAACTGTATATATGCATATGCTTTTACATATTTTAAGGCTTCTGAAGATTGAAACATATAATTTTATAACATTCTAAAAAATTGTGTTAAAATAGACATTTTTAAAATAGACATTAGCGATGTTCAATTTACTTTTTTCCTCTTTAGCAATTCTTAAACCCATATGTACACACATTTCTAAAGTAAAAATAACTTTTTCTATTTGATATCGTTAAATCAGATCCTTAAATCAATCGTTTATTTAGATAAAATAAAAAAAACAATATCAACGAAGGAAATGCATAAAATATTTTCTAAAATTATTAATAATTGGCGTTGTAATCTTTTGTCAAATTGCAAGAAGCGAAGATCAGTAACTTTGTATTTAAGTTAATAAAGTTAAAGTCATTTCAATAATTAGAAGAAATATAAGAAATATTTTCTATATCTTCTAAACAAGCGTTAAACAAACAACTTTTTAAGAAAAAAAAATTATATTCTTTAGATAAAAATAGGAAATAGATTTCCTAGAATTTTATTTAAATCCATGGATTTGCCGATAGTGATTTTTTTCTCATGATGTTCGTTGGGATTTTAAACAAAGGACTTGCTCAAAAATATCTAGGGTTTTTTATCTGCCTATTGAAAAAAAAATACAATTTAATATAAACAATTCTTTGAATTACAACTTAAAAAAAAATTCTTCATCATTTCAGACAATCAATTTTCTCTGAGAAAGAAATGTTTTTATTTCCACAATGTAATATTTAATTACTAGAAAGAAAATATTACGGAAGCAATTTTGTAAAATCTAAAGTACTATGAAGCTACTGTTATTTCAGCAATACAGTTCTTTATTTGAAAACCAGTAATATATAAAAAATAGCTGAATTACTAGGTTAAAAATGTCTTCCTATTTTTAATATTAATTTCTAACATTAAAGTTAACTTTAAATACAGTTTATTTTATAGAAATATGAATAGTTCATCACCTAAAATCTTTATGTATTTTTTTTAAAAAAATGATAATAAAACATTATGAATACATTATTTTTTTGCAGTTGTGTTAAACATTAGCATATTCATAAGCAATTTTTCATGAATATTATAACAGATATAAATGTACATAAGATAATTATACCTATTTTGTTGTTTTATAATTTCACATTATTTTTGTTTTTCTTTGTTTGCAAAATTCATAGATTGCAACTATTTTTTAATAAATAAATATTTTCTAAGTCTTTTTCATTTAAAGGAAAAGAACTTTACTTAAACATAGAGTGAAAAGAAATTTTGTACTTGGATTTCCATTAAACTCATTACATTAAATTCCTTACACTCATTTGATTGAACTCAATGGGCTTCTGTTGTTAATTAAAATATAATTCTACAAAAATATTTTATTTTTGAGAAACATTAATGGTTTCCATTAAAACAAATTTTTTCGAAATCGAATACCACCCAAGTATCCGATCGCCCTTTCCAATGGTTTTCAAAGAGTCTGGGCACTTTAGCCGGCGGGATGTGCGGGTGGAGTATATAAATAAGAAATAAAATATATTTACAAATAATAACAACAACTTAAATTTTACAAAGATATTACGTCTGTTCATTATTAATTAAAAAGAAGTACATTTATACAGGCAATAAAATTATAAAGTTAAAAAGTACAAATATTTATTACAAGCAACAATATACGTTTCGGGCTTTTCCAGAATCCCCTCATCAGTAATGTAAAAATAAAAACAAAAAATCACAAGAGATGATAATACAACTTACAGAGGAGAGCATGTGTCAATAACAGTTAAAAAATGGGGAAAGGAGGAGCGGTCCTCTGCATCAAAATAAATTAGCCTATTCAGCTGGAACCGAGCTGGCTACATTAAGGGGGGAATTCGCTGATTTCGTGAACAAAACCTCCAAGAAAATATGGCTCCCATATTCGACTTAATGACTCT
Organism: Maratus michaelseni; assembly: GCA_963931845.1. Lineage (NCBI taxonomy): Eukaryota > Metazoa > Arthropoda > Arachnida > Araneae > Salticidae > Maratus > Maratus michaelseni. Next base: position 134,198,054 of record OZ007588.1, on the reverse strand, counting down.
AGCTCTCTCAAAATCTGGAAAATGAACTGTTTGTATTGCATGGACCAAAATTTTAGAATTTAGGTTTCTTCACATTCTCTTTAACCACCAGAATTTATTTAAGTCAAGAAAACTAAATTCTAAAATTGTAGCCCATGAAATACAAACAGATCATTTCCCAGATTTTAAGAGAGTTAGATTCATAAAGTCGAATTGGTTTTGACTGTTTTTGACACATGCTCTATTCTGTAAGTTGTAGTATCATATCTCGTGATTTTGTGTTTTTAATTTTACGTTACTGATGAGGGGCTTTTGGAAAAGTCCGAAACATATAACGTTTAACGTTTTTAATAACTTTTTTTGGCGCTATTTCACCTATTTTGTCTCTTATTAACTACCTTTTTCCATATTTCAGAAGATAAAAAATATTTAATTTATTCGAAAACAAATCTGCACACTATTACTGTGCGGATATATTTTTTTTTGACGAGTTAAATTAATATGCAAAAAAGAAAAAAAAAACTAACATCCAAAGAGTTAAAACTTTCAGCACAAAAATATATTTCAAATAATTGTGATACTCTACATTAATTTTAATTTGAAGTATATTAAAAAAAAATAACAAAAAAAAAAAAAAAGAGTCAGAATGATTACCATAAACAAAACATTTCCAAATACATGAATATATTTTTTTAATCAAATGAGCAGATTTAGGAAAAGGAAAATAAAATCCCCTCGGATGTAAATAAAAAGTATTTGTTACAGAATCTTTGTTGAATCTGCGGATTTTCCTGATAATGAAACTTTTCTGATGCTTTTTTTCAAAGACTAGAAAAAAAAAAAATCTGTGAAAATCTCTGGTGCTTTATTCTTTGCTTTTGTGAAAAAGATACTCTTTGACGGAAACCAGCCTTTAAATTGCCGCTTTTGAAATATTTTCTTTTTCTGTTAAGAAAATCAATTTACTCTGAAGGAGAAAATATTATTGTTTTTACAATATAGCTGGTGAATAAAATATTTCTGCATGAATTACCTCACTAACATTTCTCATTATATAGTGCTTCAAATACTCATTCATAATTTGAAATATTTTCTTTTTCTGTTAAGAAAATCAATTTACTCTGAAGGAGAAAATATTATTGTTTTTACAATATAGCTGGTGAATAAAATATTTCTGCATCAATTACCTCACTAACATTTCTCATTATATAGTGCTTCAAATACTCATTCATAATTTGAAATATTTTTTTTTTTCTGTTAAGAAAATCAATTTACTCTGAAGGAGAAAATATTATTGTTTTTACAATATAGCTGGTGAATAAAATATTTCTGCATCAATTACCTCACTAACATTTCTCATTATATAGTGCTTCAAATACTCATTCATAATTTGAAATATTTTCTTTTTCTGTTAAGAAAATCAATTTACTCTGAAGGAGAAAATATTATTGTTTTTACAATATAGCTGGTGAATAAAATATTTCTGCATCAATTACCTCACTAACATTTCTCATTATATAGTGCTTCAAATACTCATTCATCATTTAAAGAATGAATATCCTTTCCTTCACAATACGCACAATTTTACGTGTCAAAATATGTTTTATATTTTAGATGAATGTTTTATTTCAATTTTGGAACTAATCAAGCATTTTTGCAATGTAATTTCGCCCCATTTCACCCCATGTTTGCTCAGAACTATATCTACATTATACGCAAAAATCTAATTTACAATAGAACTGAAACACGATTTAGCTCCTTAAGAGCCTACGCTAGTCACGCGAAGAAACGCTACAGCTAATGCTAAGTCTATGGGAAGGTTATCGCGCGATTTCTCGCTCGCATTTTAATATTTTTAAATGATTTTTTTTGCATAGGATAGCTGAGGTCGATCTCTAACGTTGTTAGTTTTTACTTTTTCGATTTTGGTTACGGTTTTTTTATAAGCGAACATTTTCAATTTTGGAACTGGTTGGAACCGGTTCTGAAAGTGAAATTACGTTTATATAAAAAAAAACTGGAACCAAAATCGAAAAAGTAAAAACTAACAACGTTAGAGATCGACCTCAACTATCCTACGCAAAAAAAAATCATTTAAAAATATTAAAATGCGAGCGAGAAATCGCGCGATAACCTTCCCATAGACTTAACATTAGCTGGAGCGTTTTTTCGCGTGACTGATGTAGACTCTTAAGTGTGTCGATTGAAACCAATTTGGGGAATCTCAAACGTGCAATATCTCACCCAAATGGAATTTGATTTATTCAATGGGTGATTCATTTACACGAAGGCTGAATTAAGTGCATTTTATTTTGAAGGCATATTTAAATATTTTTATCACTCATACTTTATCTCCATCAATTACGGAAAGAAGCAAATTATGTTACAAATAAATAATAATAAATTATATGTTTATACACGTACCCCATAAACATAACTAATTGACATGTACCTATAGACTTCAAATCTTGTAAATGTAAAAAAAAAAAAAGCCTGGCCATATCAAGCTATTACTTTTAAACTAATGAGTTAATTACAAAAACACTCTATAATATAAAACAGAGACAAAAGTTGTGTTTTCACGGCGTTAACTAATTCCGCGACAATATACAGTATTCAATGAAGCAGTTCTTAAAAAGTTTCAAAGGGATTGTGATCTTTCAAAAATCAGAACATGAGTGCTTTTGGAATATACTTAAAACCTTTAACGTATCCAAAATTTCATAAGCGTTTCTAATGTAAATTAAAACCATACTGAAGCTAATATGTTTTTTTCATTTACTTTTAGTTAAAAATTAAATGCATTTCAGTATAAATATTTTTACAAGATTTTGCATGTACGGCCATTGTGCTTAAATGATACGCGATTCCCCGTACTTTTGTCGCATTTAGGGTATATTTTTCATTATAATAAATAAATATATTTTTTATTAAGCAGATTTTATACTGTGCTTTTAGGTAAAACTAACTTGTTTTGTAGAAGTTGAATCTTTGTCACTATTTACAAAAGTTAAAATTTAAATGATATGTCCAAAGTACCTAAATATGACAATGCATTTTATGCATATCACTTGATTTTAAAATATTCATTTAATTTCTATTAATTTTTGAAATAGTTTATAAAGAGTTTTAATACATAAAATTGAAAATTTAAACACATACTATTTAACTATTTAATATATTAATAACTCAAATTAATAATAACTTGAATTATAAAAAAAGAAACATAAAGATACATAATATTGAATATATTATATAATTAAATAATGAATGCTTTAACATTCATACTTCAAACACTTTTAACTTTAGTCATGTATAAATGAAGAAATAAATAATGAATTATCAAAACAATGTTCATTACTATACATTTTAAGCAAACATTGTGATTTTAGTTTCGCCTTCAACTAATTTTTGCATTTTATTTTCCGTGTAGACCTAAATATTTTCTTTTCGGTTTCTGAAAGGTACTATCTATCCAAATAATTTTGATGTTTAGGCTTCTTCTTCTGTTGTATCATTACTTTCATACTGTTTTAGTGACTGTCTTCGGGTTTTAGCTGAATTCTGCGGTTTAGTAACGCTGTTTTTGCTTTTTCATGATTTAATTGTTTTTCTATTTTAGTTTCTTTGTGGTGAAACTGCATTTATCAGCATTCAAACGCACGAGATAGATTAGCTTTAGAAAGAATTACTTGAGAATGCGTTTCCTGTTTGTAGTCCAGACTGTTCTTCAATATAACATGTTTGCATCTGGCATTTAGGTATTTAAATCTGCATTTATTACTGTTTGCTAATTTTTTGAATAATTGATATTTAGATTCCTAGTCAATGTTAAATTTGTTTGGACAGGCACATTACACATTGTTGGAGAAGTTTTATTACTTCCTTCATGGTTCTCAATTTGAAAACTTGCGCTAGTAGAACTGTCAGCATTAGTCGTTAAATCCTCAATAGCCATCGTTTTTAAATCATCGTCAACATCATATTCAGGAGAAACAGTGTCCTCCTTAGCAGAAAGACCATCATTCTTTTATTACGAGCCAGGACTGATGATTATTTTTATATTCAATGGTACCACGTTTTACAAATTTATTTCTTTTTGATGCATTTCTCTTTAAAATATCCTAATTTAAGTCTATCGCGAAGATTATTTTTCAAAACGTTGTCCTAATAGAATAAAAAATTAGTCCACTGGGGTGTATAGATTTTTCAGAGACCCGAGGTCAAAGAGTTAACAGTTGATTCATTTACATAAAAAGCTTCTGTAAATATCGATTTATTAGAAGGAAACATACCAAAGCACAAATCAACGCTAATAGCTAAACTGACATTAACTAAGCCATTGGTGGCTATGTCTCGTTTAAAAATATTTAGATTATTCATATTTCTAGATTTGTAATTTTTATAGAGATGAAGAACTTTTAGACCGAAAGATGATTCTGAAATAGAACAACAAATTTAATGGAAAAATGCCTGGTTTTTAAATCCATTTTAACAAGAATGTTTTCAGAGCTTCAGTCAGGTAAGAGTATTGAATAATCCAGTTATGATGTTTCTTTACTATTTGTTTAAATATAGGGTAGACCAGGGCACGTTTATGCAGTGCACTTTTTCAGAAACGAGTTATAAGTGGCGCGCCACCAGTCATGACAGATTGATGCTGCTCCCTAGCGGGTATTCTCACAAGTTTTTGAGCGTCAGTCGAGCTCGGTCTAGTATGCGGAAAGGATAACCTGTTTTCTGTCAAGGTGAGTACATATTGTGTTGAACTTATTGAAACTTATTGTGAACTAATAATACTTACTTAAAGAAAAAATATATATCAAAATTAGCAGAATTTTATCCTTTTTTGAGAACTGTACTTGTATGAACAGAAATGTTACTAATTTTCGTTGCACGTTAAAAATAAATCCAAACATGGCGACGGGACACGTTTACGCATTGACATTGGGGCACCTTTACGCACATTCTTACTGTGTAAACGTGCCCCTGAAGCTTTATTGCTCCGTACTGTCTTAAACCTTTTTAGTATTTTCAGGCTATTTAGTTTTACAAATCATTATTTAATGTTTAATTGAGTAACAGATTCGTCTCTTATAGCTTACAATCATATAGTTCTGTCTTCATGCCTGTTCAGCTTTAATTTTATAGACTATTCAGCCTGTAATAAATTTTCTTTATTTTACACATGGTAAGACATTATGTTAAAAAACTAACAGAACCAAGTCAGATGTCAAAATAATAAAAAATGCCGTTCTGCAAGTGAGACTTGGTCAAAACACTATTCGAGGGGCAGCCAAACTGTATGGATTGAATGACAAGACAGTGGGTAACTACTGAAAAAAAATGGGCTAACCAGCGTAACGAGGGCTTGAAAACACACAATGAGAATGAAAATGTAAGTTGAAAATTTTCTATAATATTAAACAGTTTATATAGTTTTAACTTTTTTTTTTTTTTTTTTTTTTTTTTTTTTTTATGAAACCAACTTAGAATACCAAATACAAATTTAATAGTTCACACAGATAAACTTTTAAATAATATGCAAAGCCGTTTTTGTTAATTGAAGTCCCCCCACCCCCCACAGTTATTTGAATAGCGATTTCAACGGTTAAGGTATCAAAATATTCGCCTCATGTTTTGTTGCGGAAAAGGTTTTTAATATTCACTAATGTTATTCTGAAGGGCACGGGCTGCCGTCAAAGCTCATATCGGTTTTCATCAGAGTAATATGGAGAAATATTTTAATTAATCCCCTAATATATCAGCTACTGGTCGAGTGAATTGCAATTATTAGCAAAACTGGTTTTTTACGTAGCCTACTTAGCTATGTATGCCTTTTGAATTAAAAAAAAATTTTGCAGGTTGATGATGTACCAACTCCTGATTCAGAGCCCCCACCAGCTCCAGAGGTGCCACAGACTACAGAGGCCCCAGTACACCATGTGGTGCCAGGTCGTGTAACGGCTCAGTTTGGATATTCCAGATATCAAAACGTAAGTAAACCTAAGACACGTGACGGGGGGGGGGGGTTGAAAAAATGACCAGAAAATTTATAATTTTTAATTAAAAAATAAATAGGTTAATAAATTCGTATTGCGTTCGTTTGTGCAGGTGTTCGAGTCTAACCAAGAAAAATTGCTTTTGGAATACCTTCTAAAAACTTCCGATATATATTTTGGCCTTTCGCCTAAAGAAGGAAGACGATTTTCATATACATATTCTATAGCTTGTAACAGAAAATTACCCGTCTTGGACCGACATTGGAATGGCAGGAGCGGATTTGCTTACTTCTTTCCTAAAACGACATGACAGAGGTAGCAACCGCCGAAGGCGGCCACGCATCACCGCCGATTCCAGGCTCGTGCAGAGCCCATGCGAGTCACGACCAGAGAAGATCCGGTTTACCCGGGGACTTCCTAGGTGGTGCTCTTCGGCCGGGGGGAGAAGCGGGGGCATACGCCTACCTGCACTTCTACGACCCTTTCCCAAGTGAGTAGATGACATATAGGTCGGAGCGACATTAGTGGAGCCTTCCCTCTAAGGCCCACTAATTTTCACTTGGGCGGATAGCGAGAGTGAACCCCAACCTCGTAGCCGAAATCCCATAAGGGAAAACGGGTCCTCAGCCTAATGATGAGCACTCTCACTTCCCATTAATTTACCGCCCCTTCCGAATATCAAATCCTAGGGAAGGAGGAAGCGACTAGTTCATTTGGGGCGGCTAGCAGGAAGTGCTTCTCGCCAACCCGGAACCTTGAAGAAACTCGGTCCCTAGCGCATAGACACGCCTGGCTGTGTTGTCACCGCCGAATGGCGAACCATTCAACGGGTCATGCACATATCATATCACTACAAAAGAGCAGGAGGTGCTTCTCGCCAACCCGGAACCTGTAAGAAATCTGGTTCCAACGCATAGACACGTCTGGCTGGGCTGTGCCTCACCAAGGAGCACCCGCGAGGCATCGAGATCCAAGCGACCCGGTACTCCTGGGAGATCACGCTCATAAAATGCACTACAAACGGAAGAATGGAGGACCACTACCGGACTCTGAGGGACGTGGAAAATCCCCTCAAATGCGCCAAAGAGACGGACCGGCTGGAGGTTAGTAAACAGAAAATATTGTTAGAAGAGGTCTGCTAGTCCCAACCTTGTCAGGCGCAGAAAGCTCTGACTACGCATAGACGCGCTGGACTGGTTTCGGCCCCAGGTTCGATGAGAGGTTCAGCCGCCGTCTCAAGACGAGCCACCGGCCCGGTTCCTCGCAGTCGAGCAGTTCCGAGAATGGTTCAGACTCTTCCCAGAGAAGGCGCTCGGGTCATGTTGGGTCTCGGCACCTCGACGACCGCCCACGCTCTTGGTATTAACGGGTATTGAACGTTCTCTTTCCTGATCGACCCTGAGGGCGGCTCACAACTACTCCAGCTACAAGGTAGAACACAGTGGGCACATGGGGTGCAGAGATGTCTATGACTCGCCACTTGTCCGAGCCACACTACACCTTTCGCCTACGTTCCGCCTCCTGCACAGTACCGAGGATTGCTGCATGCCGCCTCGCGCACTGACAAGCGTCACTACGAAACCACCTGCGTTCCCTTGTCATACAGAGTCCGACCTCCCCTCCATCTTGCCCTAGACAAAGGTGGTGACTGTCCTATCTCCGTTCGCTAGCCTTTGCTCTCACATCACCATCCAAGACGGCAACACACAGTCAACCGTCTAAGTGCGAGAATTCAGCCTATGCGGTAGTTTTTTGCCACCCGAAGGCCTCAAGCCCCCTGCAGCCGAGAACCGGCCCAAAGGGGGGAACAACCCAGGTTCTGTGGGCCGATAGTCGACCCACCACCCAGCGAAGTTGGCTATTCCGCTACCGCGCTACCACCCGCTCACCAACGTTGAGGTGGAAATTCGTCAGTCACCGGCTCCCGTCGTGTCGACGCTGCTGCGCGCAATGCCGAGCTCCGGGTCTTCTCCCCTACTCAAAGGGTCGATTCCAGAACACTCGGAGGAGCGAGCGGCACTCTCGATTAGGTCCCCTTAAGTTACGAGCTTAACTCGAGCCACAAGTTTCAATCGAACTAATGTGTCGGCATTTTTTGATAATCTGACAACTGCCATAAGACTTAAGTTTGGGCCTGCTGACATTTGGAATGTAGACGGAACAGGAGTAACGACAGTTCCGAAACCAGACAGAGTCACTGGACGTAAAGGGTTTCGACAAATAGGGAAAATGACTTCGAGCGAGAGAGGAACTCTAGTAACAGTGGCCCTCTCAATCAGTGCTACCGGGACATATATTCCCCCGTTTATTGTTTTTTCTAGGGTCAACTTTAAGAAGCACTTTCTGAGAGATAGCCCTGTAGGCAGTGCTGGAGATGCTAACCCATTGAGATGGATGATGAAAGACAACTTTTTAAAATTCGCTAAGCATTTTGTGGCCCATTGTCAGGTGTTCCACCAGGAAAAAGTATGAAACTAAAAACAGCAAAAGGGAAAATGTTGGTACACTCTGGAAAAAAGAAAAACAGTGAATAAATCTGATGGCGGAGATGAAAACTGCGTGTGTATTTCTTGTTTCAAATCATACAACCAATCCAAAAAAGGACAACACTGGGTTCAATGTCTTAGATGCAAAAGTGGTCCCATGACAAGTATGCAAAAGGAAAAACTTAATTTTTTGTTTGTAATAACTGTAACAGTGATAATGAAGATGACTAAATAGATTCTGTTTTTAATTAACAATAAGCCCTATGTTTTCCGTTTATCTTACAAAATGTTCTTTAATTAATTATCTTTATTTTTTTTATTTTAAAACAAAGTTAAATTAAAGTCTTTTAAGTTATAAATACAACATTTCAATTTGATTAAATATTTATTTCACTTACTCCTTGGTATCACTTATAATATGCTTAAAAGTGCCCCACTTGATGCGTAAACTTGCTTCGTTCCCGGGGCAGCTTTACGCAAAAGACTTGGATCTAAAAAAATTCTTTTTACGGTTAAAAACACAAATACGCAACAACGGAATACACAAATTTTGACTTTATTAATTGCTTTATAAAACCACAATGTCTAAAATTTCCTAAGTTAAAACATAAAAATTAGAAAATGCATTGAAAAAAAAAAACTGCGTAAACGTGCCCCGGTCTACCCTACGCTAAACATACTATTAATACATCATTTATTTGATTAAAAATTTCAAAAACATATATTTTTCAATTTTGGGTGTTTGGAAAAACATATTTAAGTACCTCGTCAAATAAAAACTCTATTGCATCATAATGTGGAAATTCCTAATTTATTGACTCAACAAAACTTTATTATACGCAACTTGCGCTTTAAACATAATTTTCAGACTATGTATGAAAATACCACATAAACGTAACTCAGTAAATCTCCTAGATATCTATAAACATTTGAGGGGATTCAGTTCATCGCTATTAGTCCTCTGAAGAAAATCAGTCACCAAAATGCGTAGAATATTTTAAAAAACTAATTTAAAAGTTTTTACGTTTTAATGTGCTTCCACTTCAGGTGAATAACACAGACGTTCAAGGCTTTGACGTTGATAAAGTTATTTTATCTTCAAAGTTAAAAACGCGAAATTGTGATCCATTTACGGGATAGTTCGCCGCATTTGGCGAACTGTGGTGACCCTTGATAATGAACGATGTATATGGTAATAGGAAATATATTTAAAGAAAAAAAAATAAATGCAGTGAAATGTTTCACGTTTTGTTCCTGAAGTTTGGAAGTTTAATTATATAGCATTTATAAACGATTCTTGAATTAAGATTTTAAATACAAGAACATTCTCGCATCTAATGTTACAAAATTTAGGCATAATGACATTAATAGTTTTTATCTGAACCCTAAGATTGGTGATAAATCAATATTGATTATATTGGCAATAAACATTATACCAATATTGCATTAATCGGAAATGTTTTCGATGAGATAATAATATTTGTTCAATAATGGAATTTTATTGACATTTTCAATAAAATACCTCCATTACAAAAAATTTTCCTGTGCATTAGAAATATTTTCAGTGAAACACCAATATTGTTGAATTATTGGCTTTAAATTGGAAATGATGGCAATAAAATGATGACTTCCTAATATTTGGGCTGTATGGGCAAAAAAGCATACCCAGCCAAGATTCGGGAATGATATATTATTCCAATATTGTTTCGCTAGTAACTTATCCTCACGCAATGCAGCAAAAAAAAAATAAAAAAATATATATATATATATATTAAAATTTTAATGTGAAATATGAAGATAAATGTGAAAAATTAGACATTTGATGGAAATTTCAAAATCACATTTTTAATTATTCACATTTTTTCATTCATCCATTATTTTCCTAATTTCCTAATTTTTTTTCTTTTTACCGGAACGAATCTCAAAATATCTTCTCTTTTTTCCGTTACCTTACAATATGGATTCATTCAAATTAAGTTACATATATTTCAAATATTACTCGTAAATTTTTTACAAGATAAGTTTTTGGACCAAGCTTCTATCATGAACGGACGAAGCATATGTTCCTCGTAGCGAAAAATAGTTTTCTTATTTCAGCGAAATCGTTCTTCAAATGTAAGCAAAAGCATTGTAAAGAAATTCAGAAATGTCTCCTAATGTGGCAGAAACGTTTACGAATATTCGGTATAAAATATTTCATATTTGTGATTTTCCAGCAATAGGCATATTTTAGCGAGAGTGTGGTTTGGCGAATAATTAACGCTATTGTTGAAACTCGCATACAACTGAAACTGCATTGCTTTCTGAACGTATAATTAAAATTTAAATAAATTTTTAACATTTCTTTAACTGGGCGGAAATTTCGCCATAGCAATTTTTTTTCCGCCAATAGAAAATTTCAATTTTCCGTGTGCAAATTAGAAACAGTCATTTCATGAAGATATAAAAACATTTACGTTTATGATATTATTTCTTTCTGAAACTTATTTTTGTATTTTAAATGAAATGTGTAAAAGATATCTATTTTAAATTTCCTTAATGTATGCATTAAATCTTTTAAATGAAAGGTACTCTCTAAAAACGACATTTTCAAAACTGAGAAAAAAATACCCAAATCTGAGTATGTCGCATAGTCAAAATGGCTCTTAATCTAAATTACTCAAGTTTGAAACATGTATATACTCATTTCTGAAAACATGCGCACACGAAGGAATAAAACATCATGTGCTCATATTTGAGTATATCCATGTTTCAAAAGTGAGTAGGAACTGACTTCTATGTGCTCATTTTTGGAGTATTTGCATGTTTCAAAAATGAGTTTGAACTGATCCTAATCATTTTTGAGTATGTGCATGTTTCAAGAATGAGTATGTACTGACTCTATCTGCTCAGTTTTGAGTATGTCCATGTTTCATTATTCTGAATATCTCTGGTATTTCAGAATTGAAAGCACTGGGTCGTCATATTTGAAACAAAACGTTCCATAACAAAATGAAAACATCGATTCACTGAGATTTGAAAGTGTTATTTTTCTCAGTGTATGAAATTTAATTAATATTTATCAGTGAAATTACGTCATTATTCAATATTAAACACTGGAATTTAATTCTATAAAGTACAAAAACAATATCCTGCAGAAATGATTTGGGTATAATTGTAAATAGTCTACAAATTCCCTGTAAATATTGATTTAGTTAATTACATTTTAATAAATGAAAAATTCCTAAAATTTATTTAATGATAACAGAAATCTACTAACATATTTTCCAATATTGAGAAAAAAAGGCTTTGGAAGGCGAAATTCTCTTTATTTCATAATTTGGTACATAAAGGGTTAAAATAGTTTTTACCTATGTTCCGTTTAGTGGTAACTATATTCTGTAACGCAGTATTCCCGTATTCGATTTATTATAAAAGAAAATAAATAAAATACTATAAATTACACAATATATAAGAAACGAAACACATCAAATCCATAGAAATTTAATTATACTGCAAAATGTATATTTAAAGATATTGTTAAAAAAATACCAGCTCTATAATTAAATTAAATGAAAAGTTACCAATAAAATTGCTGAGCAATGACGGTTTCTAAAACGTTTCTAACCAGATCATTATTGAAGGAAACGTAACCTTGAATGGAAATCAGGATGCGTAATTAACACAATGAGAGAAAAAAAAACAATCCTTTTTCCGTTAAAGAAAATTAATTAGTTCGAGAGAGACTGACTTCTTTTACCACACTTAATTTAAGCTATTCATTGTTTAGTATAGAACGGGTAAATAATTTGTTTTTCATCATAAGGATAATCAGCTGTAAATAATAGTAAACAAAAAATAATGTAAATAAAGTTACATAAGATATAAATAACATCCGACATTTTTTAAATGAAAGATTGATTAGGATACAAGATAGATACAATTTGTTTAACTGATCTTTATTTCCAACCCAGCAATTTATTTTATCAAACATGAACATATTCTTAAGTTTCTGAAATATATAGAAATTTTTAAAGTCTATTTTATTTTCTCAAATTATGAAAACACAAAAGGCATATAACTAGCTTAAATACATACTTTCCTGTATTTTTAATGCCAAATATGTTTCTTCATATTTTTATATAACAAAAATAAACAGGTTCAAGTTCACACTTGTCTTTATTTGCGTATTAATGTAAATGTATAAATACATATTTATATGACTTGCAAAATGCACAAGAAGACGATATTGTAAAGTACCTGAATTACTATTATATTTGGCTTTTCATATTATGTTGACAGGAAATCATGGAAGAAAATTATTGACGTGAGATATATCAATGAAAAAATTGCTTCGGATATAAAATTTAAATTTTTTATATTTCTTTTTTCATTAAATTTATTTTCTTTATTTTTAAACTTTAATATATTTATACTTAACTAATTGAACAAAAACCTTTTTGTTATGAAAATATTCTCAGATTCTCAAACATTTATGACCTTTTAATTTTCGAAATTTTAACCTAGCATAAAAATATTAAAACAAAACCAAATAGTTTTATTTACATTTTACCTACTTATAATTTAAATTATGAATACGTTTATATATATATATATATATATATATATATATATATATATATATTCCAGGATATATTTATTTAAATCTATGTAAAACATTTACATTTATTTCACATTTACTTTTATTTGTAAATAAAAGTAAATGTCACGAGAAGGGGAGACAGAGCTATGCTCGGTCAAACTTAGCTTTGAGTTTAAATATCATGACGCATGATCAAAATGACCCACTAATATAATTTTTTCGAACATGTGACGAAGCCCAATTGTCGTCTTGTGCCTGAAACCCATAGAATATAAAAAAATAGTCAAAATAGTCTGAGCCGTTTTTTAGATAAAATTAGCTTGACCCACGGTAACCCAAAAATGACCCCCTAATCGGATTTTCTCGAGCATGAGACCTAGCCCAATGATTTTCTCGTGCCCGAAACTCGTAGGATAGAAAATTTAATCAAAATCGTTAGAGCCGTTTTTTAGATAAAATTAATTTCACCTATGGTGACGCAAAATGATCCACTAATCGAATGAATTTTCTCGAACATGTAACCTAGCCCAATGTATTTCTGGTTCCCCAAAACTGTAGGATACAAAATTTCGTCAAAATCGTTAGATCCGTTTTTAAGAAAAAATTTTCATATATATATATATATATATATATATATATATATATATATATATATATATATATGTATATAATATATATACACACATACAATTTTTCCTCCTATTAGAATGCATGATATATAAGCATTCAGGGTTTCTGAAAACAAATGTTCAATAGTTTGAAAGGAGATAATAGCACAAAACTAAGTAATACAAACGTGGGAACATGATCTGTATCTGACCTTGCTTTTTTAAGAGACTGACCTTGCTTTTTTATAAATGTGACAGCAGTACGTAAAATTCTAGAAAAATATTTCAAACAGTGGTAACGAATGCAATAACAAGTTAATTAAAATGTGGGGCGTCATGCTGTATGAACGTAGGTAGTGGATTTGGTTTCATGTTATCACATTTCACAAAATACAGTGTTTGTCTCTTTCAATTTTTCTTACAACATCTCTAATTTTCTCGAAGTTTTTAATGGAAAACCTGAGTTTAGTTAGAGTGGTGCACTCACAAGGAAGGTCTCCATCAGCGCATATTCAGAAAAAAAATTCAGAATATTCTCCTCATGAGGATATATACCTTTATAAATAAAATTCTGTTTTTAGCATTTTATAGAATTAATGTCCAAAAGTAATATTCTTACATGCAGACTTAGACATTTTTCTGAACTAAATCTTTCCACATAACGAAAGATAAGCAGTTAAAATTGAAAACAAAATGTAGCATATATATTATTTCTCCTGTCAACATCCCCTTTTCTAAGAAAATATGAAACGTAGAACAACGAATGAGATACCGTATGAAAGGTTTTAGAACCGGCTTCTGACATAGCCCACTTAACAATTCGTTAAAAAATGTTTTTGATTAAAATTTGCGGAAAATTAAAAATTAAATCGGCATTGTTTTCATAAAAGAAATGAAAGGTTTTCCTGAAATTATTGTTGCCAAAAAAAATAAAATACCGCATTATAGGATGCTCATATCAATTATTATAAAAAACTCCGCACGGGTTTATTTTATACTTATGATTAAAAAGCGAAATTGAAATTGAAATGTTTAGATTTATATTTCTAAGTCCCATGGTTTTCCCGAAGCGGATGACGTTATCCTCTAATGCAGTCAAAATACGATTGTTAATTTTTTTTCTCGCGCGTGCCTTAGCAATCTTGGATCAGTTTTTAGTCTAACTTTGATGGAATAAATTAGATGATATTCTGGCTTGACTAACAACTAAATGTTGTTTCAGATATTTTTATCCTTGCTTTTTCTTTAGAAGTTTAAACCTGCATCTAATAGATATTGCATATTGATAAAAAATGATACTTCTCTATTATCCCGTCGACCACTTTTCATAACAAAAAACTATCGCCAAATAAATGGGAGAACGTTACATTGTAATATAAAAAAATAAATAAATAAATAAAATATAAGAATTTAAGAACACAATTGCTATTTTAATGAATGAAATAACTCATAAATCAGTAAGACAGAATGAAAAATACACGCAAATGTCGAATGTAAAACCACTAGATGACGTAACAAACACGCATAATGATTCTGACATCAAGTAAATGGGACTGCATTTTTGGCGTTTAATCTTACAGTTTGGTGATAGTTTTTTGTTATTAAAAGTGGTCGACGGTATAATAGAGAAGTACCTAAAAAATATTAGATTTCAGTGCGAAATCTTCGCACGGGCCCTCTGGTTTAAAAATATTTTTGTTTTGTTCAGCGAATAATGCTTTTGGAAATGATAAAGTAAAGTGTCTAGAACTCATTAAAACTTGCCTTGCTGACAATAGATGTCTTAAATGCATTTTATCACAAGTTATTTTAATGGTACTTTAAAGTACCGTCAGGACATAAAGGGTTAAATAATATTTAATGTAAAACTTATTTAATCCGTCTATTAATAAAAGTAGACTTTAATTTTCATACAAAATACTTTGCTAGATCGCATTTAGAAACCATAGTGAAACAGTCGAAGCTAAATATTTTTAAGGTGGTTATTTTCTCAATAATTTACACAGGTGTAGATTTTCAATTAGAAATGTTAACAAATATTTTTAATTACAAAAACCTTTCCATTTACAGATAGAATAATAATAATAAATTATCTACATTTTTTATAGGAATTGCGAGATTTCCATAACAGGATTTTTTCGTAAATGAATCTAATTTTTCGTGTCTATTGTTATATACTAAGAAAATTCGAAGAATTCATTTGTACTTTAGAAATTGTATAATTGGACTTTTAAGTAAATAGCAGGTACTGTAGAATATTGTTAAAATATGTGGAAAGAGTACCTACGAAATTTCCATGTCGTGGCCATCACAAAATTTTCTTCTATATAAATCAAATCAATTAAATGTTTTAAATAATACAATACCAAATTATTCATCATCATCATAATCCCAAAACATGGTTTAAGGCTATAATCCTGTTCCGGCCTCAATCCATCTTTTTCGCGGCCTTCCTCTGTATCTTTTCTCCCTTGGTTTATAATTAAAGGCTGCTTTTGGTCAGTATCCATCCTTTCCATGTGGTTCCTGCATTTCCTTCTGTAATTTCCTATTTTATTTATTATTGGTATAACCTCAAGCTCTCTTCTGATGTAGCCATTCTTTATTTTGTCCATTATTGAACATCCCTTCACATTCCTCAAAAAATTCATCTCTGAGGATTGTATTTGTCTTTCATTATTTTATGTGAGTGTCCATGCCTCACTTCCGTACAGTAAAGTTGGTATTGCCATTGTATTAAAAAATTTTATTCTTGTGTCTTTTCTTGTATTTCGAAGAGTTCTTCATATAGTATCACAGATGTATTGAAATTTATCAAGCTTATTTTGCATATCGTTGTCATAGTCATAAGAATTACCAAATAATTAAAACAGTTTTTATGGAAAAATACCTAAATTTAATATTATTATTATATAATTTTTCTAATATATTTTCAGATATTCAGGACGATAATTATTGGGGTGGATCAATTTCTTGATTCATAATTTAGGGCATAAAGAGTTATTGGAATTTTCGAAGTTTATATTTGAATAATTGTTTCTGAGTTACTACTTCACCAACTTCAGAAGTGCCACATTCGTCTATTGTTATATTCTAAGAAAATCCGAAGAATTCAGTTGTGTTTTAGAAATGCTAAAATTGTACTTTTAAGTGAATAGCAGGTACTGTAGAATATTGTTAAAATATGTGGGAGGAATACCTACGAAATTTCTACGTCATGGCCATCACAAAATTTTCTTCTATATAAATCAAATCAATTAAATGTTTTAAATAATACAAGAGATGACCAGAAAGTTTGGCCCTACATCTTTTAAAATAAGTAATTCAAATATACTTTAGAGACGACATAAAATGATGTTAATTATTGAAAACTCGTCTAATCCACAATTTCTCGTTACATCTTTTAAATATTAGTGCTAACCACATTCGCTAAATAGCATCAATTTATAGGGAACCCGATTAAGAATCTTTCCCCAAGCATAGGATAGCAGCGCCCCCTTTTGAGTGATCAGAGTCAAAATTTAATTATCAACTCTTTATGGCAAGGGTTACCAGAATATGAAGTTTCACGAAATTCCGTGCATTAGTTCTTTAGATATAACAATAGCGAAAATTGTAAAAAAAAAGCACACTAGCGTGATATACACTTAAACCTAATCAGCATTGTTTTATTTTGAGGTCTAACAGAATATGAAGTTTCATGATACTCCTTGGATTTGTTCTTGAGATACGGCTATTGGAAAAATCGTGAAAAACACAGCTTAGAAGCGCCCCTGTTGGGCTATATACACTTAAACATAATCAGCACCAATTTATGGAAAGTCCCAACTGAATCAGAAATTTGATTAATTTCCGCGCATCAGTTGGTGAGTTAGCAAGCCGAAAACATTTTTCAGCTACACATAGACAGACACACAAAGTCATCGACAGATATTTTCTAAAAATATTCAAATCGTTTTCAGGACCTTCTAAAACGTATAAATCCGAGGAACTTTTTCACGAATCCAATACTTATTTCTTTTACGTATAAGAAAGGGAAAATGGAATGAAAAATTAAAATATCATTTAATTACTCACTGCGACAAAACAATTTATTCCAAAGTAACATTTTATATGTATGCAAGTTCTGGACTAATTTTTATTTTATTGTTAGTAGTAAAATAATTCTTAATTCCAACATACATTAAGACCACAATTTTATAAAAAAGATAAAATTTTATTTTCACAATAGGAAATTTTTGATGATTACTCCTATTATCCGAAATTTTGCACATCTACATTGTAATCAGAACACACTAATGAGGAAAATTGAAATTTTAATGCATGGATTGTATAAATACATTTACTGAAATGTACTTAATATTTAAACAATTTAAAAATTTAAATTAGTATAGCAAAAATATTAATATATACAATTCTAAATAAGTATCATTTACAGAGGAATAATTTTTTGAAATATTTTATACTATAACTAAATTAAATTGAGATAGGACTGCCACAAATCTACTATACATTTCATAGAATGCTAAAAAGAATCAAAAGAGCATCGTCTTAAAATAACATTAAATGCAATTTAAAACGATTTGAAGAACTGCAGAGGAAATGTAAGCATAATAAGGATTTAACTATTGTAAATATTAAAAATTATCACATATAAATTGTATGAGTTTTTTATACACAAAAATTGATTCATTATCAACTCATCAGGAAGCTATGCTAAAGGCATCAGAGAACTTGCTTATCAATTTGGGACACCTGATTTTTTTTTTTTTTTTTTTTTTACTGAAAGAAATTCTATGTATTTTTGCCATCATTTATATTAATGTAGATTAATGGTTTCTGACAAAAAAGTAAATGTCTAATACTCCAGACTTTTAATACGGCGAAGTATTAACGGCTTTATTTTTACGTATTTTTCCATTATTCTTTTCGCTCATAAAGATTAACGTTTGAAATACATGTAATGAATAATGATGCATGATTGTCGATGGTAATCAGGTATATATTTTAAAAGATTAATTATGTATTAATGATTCATCAAAAAATATTTTATCGATAAATGTGTTTTTTTGTTTCAAAATAATTTTTTGTACCATTAATCATCAGAAGAATATAGATGAATACTTAACATAGCTTAACACAGTTAAAATAATTATTTATTTTTACATAGCAACAAAGCATTTTCCAAAAACTTTTACTTACTGGAAAAATGCATTTTCATCAATTTACATATAAGGCATTTTTTCAGGAAAATAAGCGAAATGTGTGATTTAAATTGATAAAGCAACTTATCATTTCAATGTATATTTCAATGTAAGGTCAAGTTTCCCTCTTTTTATCAATGTATAATAGTATATGCAATAAAAATATGCTTAAATAAACGTTTATATACACATGCTCACACACACACATATATATATATATATCGTAATCAGAACGCGCTAATGCGGAAAATTGAAATTTCCAGGTACGTACTACAGAAATTAATTTATGAATTTGTATTTTATTTTAAAATAGAAGTCATAAATGATCTGCGACTGAAATAATTCGGCTATTTTTCAAAACATTGAAACAGAAAGGTGTAAAGTGAATATTTTAAACAAGATATATCAGAACTAATTTTTCTAACCAGTGCTATTAATTAGAATTTTAAACACAAATTTACTTATTACGGGAAGACAATGAAGCCATGTACGTATGCCGCTTCATGTACATTAAACAATTTCAAAACCGTTCTATTCATAACATATTTCATTTTCAATTAATTCTTTTTTTCAAGATTTAGTTCATTGCTAATTTCCTGTGGTAAGATTCTAATAGAAGTACTGTTTGATTTATAAATATCTCTTATTATTTTCTGCTATAAAACGTACAGTGACTTAACGTAAAACGTAAAGTGAGATATTTAAATTACCAGAAGTAATTCTTCTAAGCAGTGCTTTTAATTAGAATTGTAAGCCCAAATTTACTTATTACGGGAAAGACAATTAAGCCATGTACGTATGCAGCTTAATGTGCATTAAAAATATTTCAAAACCGTTCTATTCATAATATATTTAATTTTCAATTAAACCTTTTTTTCAAGATTTAATGCAATGTTAATTTTCTGTGGTAAGATTTTAATAGAAATGTGGAGATTCTAATAAAAGTGCTGTTTGAGTTATAAATATATAACTTTTATTTTTTGCAATAAAACGTACAGTGACGTAACGTAAAACGTAAAGTGAGATACTTAAATTACCAGAGCTAATTATTCTCTATTTTCTGCAATAAAACGTACAGTGACGTAACGTAAAACATAAAGTGAGATATTTAAATTACCAGAGCTAATTATTCTAACCTGTGCTATTAATTAGAATTGTAAACCCAAACTTACTTACTACGGGAAAGACAATTAAGCCATGCACGTATGCAGCTTCATGTGCATTAAAAATATTTCGAAACCGTTCTATTCATAACATATCTAATTTCCAATTAAACCTTTTTTTCAAGATTTAATGCATTGCTAATTTCCTGTGGTAAGATTTTAATAGAAGTGCTGTTAAAAGTCTAACCAGGGCTTTTAATTAGAATTATAAGCCCAAATTTACTTATTACGGGAAAGACAATTAAGCCATGTACGTATGCAGCTTCGTGTGCATTAAATTGTTTCAAAACCGTTCTATTCATTAAATAAAAGTTAAAATTTCAGTGCAAATTCACCTTGTTTAGTAACTAAAAATTCATTAAGATACAACTAAATGTAAATATATTGCTTGAAGGTGCTAAAAATATACATAAAAACATTTAAAAGTACATTAAAGTTACTTTTAAAAATTCCAAAACGTTTTCAACCGAAAACCCGGTCGTCATCAGTGGAAAAACTAATTCTGTTGAGTTGAGTTGTTACATCTTTGCATTTTCTTGCTTGCCCGGAATAAACTATTTCACTTCAAGGGTTTGGAAATAAGGTGGGATGGGAAAGGTAATCATTGAAGCATTAATTCATTATCTTGAAGTGAAATAGTTTATTCCGGGCAAGCAAGAAAATGCAAAGATGAAACAACTCAACTCAACAGAATTAGTTTTTCCACTGATGACGACCGGGTTTTCGGTTGAAAACGTTTTGGAATTTTTAAAAGTAACTTTAATGTGCTTTTAAATGTTTTTATGTATATTTTTAGCACCTTCAAGCAATATATTTACATTCGTTCTATTCATAACATATTTAATTTTCGAATAAACATTTTTTTCAAGGTTTAATGCAATGATAATTTTCTGTGGTAAGATTCTAATAGAAATGTGGAGATTCTAATAAAAGTGCTGTTTGAGTTATAAATATAACTTTTTATTTCCTGCAATAAAACGTACAATGACGTAACGTAAAACGTAAAGTGAGATACTTAAATTACCAGAGCTAATTAGTCGAACCTGTGCTATTAATTAGAATTGTAAAGCCACATTTACTTACTACGGGAAAGACAATTAAGCCATGTACGTATGCAGCTTCATGTGCATTAAAAATATTTCAAAACCGTTCTATTCATAACATATCTAATTTTCAATTAAACCTTTTTTTCAAGATTTAATGCATTGCTAATTTCCTGTAGTAAGATTCTAATAGAAATGTGGAGATTTTAATAGAAGTGCTGTTTGAGTTATAAATATCTCTTTTTATTTTCTGCTATAAAACGTACAGTGACTTAACGTAAAACGTAAAGTGAGATATTTAAATTTCAAACTGGGGCTTCGAACTCAATTTTCGTCAGTGCCGGAAAATCATAAATTCTGTAATTACGACTTAATTTATATATGAGGGCAGAAAATGGTGCAAGAAGTTTGGCTTTATGAAAAATTATGTATTCGATTGAAATGTACTACCTTTAACAATGATTACCTATTATTGCTTTACGTTAATATGCAAAGCCGACTCATATTTTGATCATTCAGATTCATTCTATAAATAACGAGTTTTTAACTCGAATTATCCAAACTTTGATGACTAATATTGATTTAAAATAGTATCTTTTACGGACGAGTTTGCACAACATGGAATTTTATAAAAAGCGTCAATGAAATTGAGTAATAGACATATTAGACCGTTCTTTAAAATCGCAAATGCTATATTAAGAAACTGGCGTAATATCTAGAAAGTAAATAAAGAAAATAAATAAAAAATCTAGTTCATCTATTTATTCCGCATTCATGTCAGTTTTACGATATTCTAGATTCATCAATCTATAAGAGTTTTACTTTGATGTTCAGATATAAAAAAGGATATCAGAATGAAAACCTTTTTCAACTTTTAAAAATGTTTCTAAATAAAACATCTCTCTTAAAGTATATCTTAAATACAATGTAAGAAAAAAACTGAAAATGCAAATATATATAGAGACATACAGATGGGTGACAAAATAATACGAACACCCATGAAAAAGAGTGAAAGGGCAATATCTAGAAAAATATATGAAGAATTATCCTGAAACTTCAGGCATGTAAACAGCACTGTTGGTATCAGATATTTCCGTGAACATTTTTTTCAAAAAAGCCCATTGGGGACCGTCAACAAATTGAAGAAAAACGAATATATTTTGAATAACCCTGTAAAAAGTAATGACCCTTAAGCATTGAAACTTTAGCACCTGATCATAATTGTGTTCATTTTTATGAGTACAACACATATACCCATAGATAAATTAAGGTTTTTATAAAAACAATCCCGAATTTCACCAAGTGCTTTGCTTATAATTTGCAGAGTTATTAATATAAAATAATGTTTTTTTTTTCCAGAAAATATGACTAATAACATTGTGCACAATACCCCGCAATCAGAAATAAAAAATAATAAACATTGGGTGAAAAAAGATCAGGATTAAGAAATAATGTTTTCTGCGCGTGCGCGAATGTTATCAAAATGTAATGTACATAATATTTTACCCAAGTGTATAGAGCAACTTTTGTAAATGTCTCAAAAACATAGCTTAAAAATTCTGAAAGTGGTCATCCATAGAATAAGCTCGAAATTCGCTGTTTCCAAAAAGAAGCAAAAAGATTAGGGGCTGTATCCAAATGATGACAAGTAGACAAGTATTGCTTAATAAATACTTCAGTACTTGTCATACTTTGTCATATTTGTGCTTCATTTTGGTAACAACGGATTTCGAACTTATTCTATAGACGATCACTTTCTGAATTTTGAAGTATTGTTTTTGAGACTTTCGTAAAAGTTGCTCTATACATTTGGGTAACATATTATGCACATTATATTTTGATAACATTCGCGCATGCGCAGTGAAACATTATTTAATAAACCTACTCGTTTTTCATCCAATATTTATTATTTTTTATTTCTGAATACGGGGTATTGTGTATAATGTTATTAGTCATATTTTCTGAAAAAAACATTCTTTTATATTAAGAACTCTGCAAATTATAAACAAAAGACTTGGTGAAATTCGGGATTGTTTTTATAAAAACCTTAATTTCTCTACAGGTATATATGTTGTACTCATGAAAATAAACACAGTTTATCAAAATAAGCCTTTTAATCATGTGCTAAAGTTTCAAAGCTGAAGTGACATTACTTTTTACAGGGTTATCCAAAAGATATTCGTTTTCTACAATTTGTTGACGGTTCCCAATGGGGCTTTTGGGAAAAAAATGTTCACAGAAATATATGACGTCAACTGTGCTGTTTACACACGTGAAGTTTCAGGATCATTCTTCAAATATTTTACTAGATATTGCTCTTTTCACCCTTTTTCATGAGTGTTCGTATTATTTTGTCACCCATCTGTATATTTATATTATTCGGGAAGGATTGTGATATAATACAGACTACTGCTGGAAATATTTTTTATTATATTTGAAGAATAAAATCATATTTATATATATATTTATAATGTTACAGTGCTTCAAACAGAAATTTATGTTTTTGAAATACCGTATTAATAATATGCATTTTTCTACAAATCTTTATTTCGAAAAATTGTGGTGCTCGTTACACACGGAATATCTCAGACGACCCCATGAAACCACATACCCTTTAACGAAATCACTGAATATAATATGTAGAAGTTGCTATAAAGGCGTATAAATGTAAAAGCAGTAAGTAAAATAAGTTGAAATAATTGCAGTTTTATTTGCCGTCGCGTCGCCTGTGTATTATGAGTAATTATAAGATAAATATATACGTCTGCGTTTACTGCCAAAATGACCGAAAAAAACATAGCTCTTTATCTTACCCTAAGTTAGTGCAACTGAATAATAAATGAATTCAAAACTTGTCAAGTAGATTTGTGTTTCATAACTAAATTAGTAAAATAAATAACAATTCAAATAATTTTAAAATTCTGTAGGTGCACTTCACAACTAATGAAAGCCACATCCCCTGAGGACATTATACAGGAGTAAATATGCTAAGTTTGTAATTTGTATCCATGTTTATGCCCTACTACAAATCTATATCAATAGAAATATATTTGCAATTTATGCAGTAATGAAAACAACATTTTTAGCAACAGAACTTTTAAAGTTATTTCAAAGTAGTTCCAGTAGTATTCTGCGTACCATCATCAGTACCTAAGAATAGATTAAATGTTTCACTCTAGCTCTCTAAGACACATTTGAAAAGAACTTCTAAAAGTTATAATGAAATTTTAGCACTGATGATAGTAGGCTGAATGATACTGAAACAAGCTTAAAATATGTTATGTTATGCACATCACATCAGTACATTATGCACGAATAAATGTGCTAAGTTCGTCATTTGTAGCCATATTTGTGTCCTTCTAAATGTTTATATAATAGAAAATATATTTGGAATTTATGCACCAATGAAAACAACGTTTTTAGCACCAGAGCGTTTTAACTTATTGCAAACTAGTTTTAGTAGTATTCTGCGTACCATCTAAGAATATATTGAATATTTCACTCTAGTTCTCAAACGCACATTAGAAATGAAATTCTAAAAATTATAAAGCAATTTTAGCACTGCTATAACACCGAAACTAGTTAGCAATCTGTTAAAACTGTCTGGTGCTAAAGACGTTTTTTTATTTGTTTATAAAGTACTGCGCCATGCAACATATTAATTGTCAATGAAGGTGAATATTTTAATGATTTAGTGTTATGATAAACAAATACTAAGATATTTATTAATATTTTGTATTACAATATATGAATAAAAATTATAATGGGAAATACTTTTACTCGTAGAATTTATTAAAATGTTTATAAATAATAGGAAATTCTTGAAATATCCAAGCTGCTATTTTAAGAAATTGGCATATGTTCAAAAATGTGAGCCATGAAAATTTAATTTATGTATGTATTCTTAATCCAAGGCAGTTTTACGATATTCCAGATTCATCAATCAATAAGAGCTTCCTATTAAATGGTCAGTTACAAAAAAAAAATATCACAATGTTATTTATTTTTTTTTCAGAATAGTTTCTAAATAAAACATCTTTCTTAATGGTCATCTCTTATGTTATGTAAAATAGTTTAAATGAAAATATTATTTTTCCTTTTTCAAAAAGACATAATATTATATAGATTTTTGATGGAAATGCTTTTATTATATTCAAATAATAAAATATGATACATCATATATGTCTTTACAATATCAGAATGCTTCAATTTAAAATATATGGGCAAAAATTTCATAAGTGTAATTTTTGGCTGCTGATTTTCTGCTGATACCTGATTTTTAAAAGTATCGTATTATGCTCAGTTTGAATTTTTAATAACCACTGATACGATTTCGGAATAATAATTTGTAGATCGGCAGAAACGTTATGGAAAAATAAATATAATACGGCAGTTTCTATCAGACAAAACAGAAATTGTAAGGGACAGACGTGATAGGGACAATAGTGACATTTCTTGCAATTTAACCACTTTACTTAAAAATGAAAATTTTTGTACTATTGTATGCATTATTTTCAGACATATAAAACGCATTATTAAATGGCTATTTATTGGTTAATCTATAAATATCAATATTTAAATTAACAATGGAAACAGTAGTGATGGTTAATAACGGTACGCTTATCATTTCCAAATTCTTTTCAAACCAGACAGTCTTCTATATGAACAAACAGAAAGCGATGGCGACTTTTTAAGAACAACCAGTGCTTCCTTATTAGAGACAATACTGAAAATGACTGCATAATACCATGTAGCGTAAATATGAGGAAAATCATACATCGGGATAGTAGTGACAAAAAAAGTGAAGGACGCACCTTTAACTCAACAAAAGCAAACATTAAACATTTCACTCATATAAATATTATATTATTATGATTACTTTTCAGTTAGCAGTTATATATATATATATATATATATATATATATATATATATATATATATATATATATAATTATAATATCTATGAATTTCAAAATCATATCAAGTTCTAATATCATTCTACTAAAATCTACTAAGAGATAATTAATGATATTGTGTAATCAGAATACCACATAGCTAATAATTAACTTGTGCAATCATAAAATTACCATAGCATGTGCTTCAATGGTAATTAGCCAAATTTACTCATACCTGAAGAACATTTAAAAAGAAAGAGAGAGAAAGGGGAAAAAATTATAAATTGGGGTTGCTATTATGTAAACACAAATGGATTAATAAATTAATTATGAACATTATTCAGTGGAAAAACTGGACCACAAGAGAACCAATCAAGAATTGGATATGAAAAAACACATGTGGATGTACTCGTCAGCTTGGCTGCACCCACATGTGTTTTAAAAATAATTCAGTATTTCATAATTCTACTGGCATGATGCTAAGTACAGTAGAATCAGCCAAGTATACTGAATTATTACCAGACAACAATTGGAAAAATTTAAAATTGGAAATATGTAAAATGTAAATAAAAAACCATTAAGAAATATATAATATATCACTTACAACGATTATCCTAAAATCTTTATAAATCACCACACTATATAACCACCAGATATCATTTTTGAAATAATATTGGAATTTTGAACACTTAAATTGTAGAAAAAATGTTTTACTCACAAAAATGATACAGTATCCTCAAAATATAGCAACTTCTTCATAATGATCAATTCCACATGGCACGTATCAAACATGTTGACATTCGAGTCGAGTTGATAAGTTGAGAGCTCATTTTTTTAAAAACACAACTCGATCAATGACACCCCAACACAATATAATTCAAAAACACACAAAACTATTCTTATATATATATATATATATATATATACACATATATGTATACATATATATATATACACACACACACACACACACACACACACATATATATATATATATATATTTACACTGCTGGTCATCTAAAATGCAACACCATGAAGGAATGCAAATAACAGAAGGATATTTATTGGACAAATACATTTTAATATTTTAATGCCTGAGGAAGACCACTCGGCTGAGGGCGAACCCAGCCGTTGAGCGTTTAATGTCTTCCCCGGCTAGCTCCCCGGCACGCAGGGATTAAACGTGGCAGTACAAGCTTCGCCAATGGCTGGTCCTTCCTGGCAAAGCCCCACGCGACAGGTGGCAGGAACTAAAGACATACAAAAAAAAAAAAAAAAAAAAAAAAAAAAAATTATAATTTAATACAGGGTCTGTCGCTGGGACCAGCGTTCCTACGCGACAAGGAGCGACAGACAGGGTAGACGAGGTGCACAGGTGCGCCTGCACCAGTTGTACAGTCCGCTAATTTAGTAGAAAGGTGCAGTTCTTAGGTAAGACTGTACCAATTGTACAGTTCGTAAATGACGGCACTTGAGATGTGGACGTGCCAGTGTGAGATTCCCACGCGACAAGGAGCGCCACACAATTGCGCTGGAACCCTCACACTGGATGGAGGCTGGATGCGCTTCGTGTTAGATGTAACGATACGTTGCTTGCTGACCAAACTTGCGGTTCCCGATAAAAATAAATTAATTAATGGGGACTCAGCCCCTGCTAGGAAGAGAACATTACTTGCGGATGAGAGAAACAATTAAGCTGCAAAACAGCTAAATGGAGAAAGCTAAGCAGATAAAAAATGATAGAATGATTACGTTAAGAACTAAAATAAGCGAGTTATTATTATTAATTTATGGAGAAAGAAAACTGCTTTGAATGATTAAGTTATGTTAGATAGGTGTGTTAGTAATTTGTAAATTTCTGAAAGTTTATGAGTTAAGATGGGACGCGTAATTATGTTCAGCAGCCAAGAAGGAGGTGGGTTAGAAGGAGCAGGCCTAAGATGCCAAGCAACAGTCAGTGGGCAGGAGAAGTAATAATGCATGGGGGTACCACTATCGCCGCACTCGCACACATTGGTTCGTGAAATTTTAAATTTGAAGAGGTAATTTTTAAACGGACCATGCCCGGATAAGAAAGCACTTGTATAAGGAGTGAGGTTAAGTAGTTCTCTGGAAACTTTTGGAATTAGGTTGTAAGTGTGCCTACCTTTTGTGGAGGTGTCCCAGTAGATTTGCCAGTTGGGGAGTATTTTAGATTTGAGTTTTCTGCGAATAAAAGATGGGGGTACCGGAAGAGAGAAGTCTATTGATTGGCGTTTGGTGGCTTCTTTTGCAAGGTTGTCCGACAGCTCATTGCCTGCGATACCAATGTGTGCAGCGACGTGGCCAAGGGTAACTTTTTTGTACAGTTGGTGAAGTTTAATTTTAATTTCCAGTATGAGAGGGTGTTTTGTCCGTAGGGCAAAAATTGCTTGAAGTCCAGAAAGACTATCACTGAAAGTTTTAAAATTTTCCTGCATGGGGGAGGCAGCAATCCATTCCAAAGCCTTCAGAATGGCAAACAGTTCAGCTTGATATACTGAGTTATCGTCTCCAATTCTGGAGGCCCACTCATAGGTCGGCACCCCATTTACCATGGCGCAGAAGGCTGCGGCCACGTCGGTTTCAGTGCGCGACCCATCAGTGTAGATGGTTGGATGCTGCGAGGGTCTGTGACTGTTCTTGGCGATGCATACCTGTAATTGTGATGTCACATTATAATGGGAGGGACAAATGATTACATTTTCAGGAAATTTGGAGGTATAGTTCCTGAGAAAACACTACCCATAGTTGCCACCCCTGGCCGCAATAACAGCATTTATCTGCCTAGGCATGGAGTCGAACAGAGATTGGATGTCATGTACGGGTACAGCAGTCCATACACCTTCAACACTATACCACAGTTCATCAACCGCAGTGACTGGCGGGTGGTGGCGTGCCAGTCGCTCAGAAGCCATTGCCCAGACATTTTAAATTTGTGAGAAACCAGGAGAACGTGCTGGCCAGGCCAACAGTCGAACTCCCGCCTCCCGGTCTAACATTTTTTCTATGCTCACATTTTGTATATGTGAATTGTCCGTGTGTGTATTTTGCGTACAAATGAAGCATTTGTTTATTGAAAAATCTGCACTTTTTTCTGATTCACTAGTTTATTTTTAACTACATTATTAGAATCAGAAGCCAATACCAGCAATATCGACGCTGGGGTCTTTTTCAAGAAACAGGTAGGGCTATTTTATGTTTACCAAATGTTAAGAATATGAAATAGAAATTAGTCTTATAGAATCATTAATATTAAACATTGTTTAAATGCATTAAGTGCAAATGCAGCATGCCAAATTTAATAAAGCTAGTAAATCTGCAGATCAGGAACTTCAACGTCAGCTCTGAAAATCATTGTTTTTTAATATCATTTTTCATAATATTTAACATGTTACAATCCGCAATTTTTTTTTTTTTAATTGCATACATATTTATAGGCATATAAAATACTTCGAAGGTTTCAGAAATTAGAAATGAATGATATTCTGAAATTCTTATGAACTTCTTATTCTTGTAATTTTTTTAATGAAAATGTACATTTCTTCAGGGGCAAGATCCCCCCGTAATCTTATTCAAAATTATATTCGTAATTTATTATTGATTGTGCGAATGATTACAGCATATCTTGGATTTCGTTTTACACTTTGGTTTCATTAGCATAAGGAACAATTTGGAAAAGAAGTTCATGTTATCCTAATACGAAAATATCAATATTTATGTACTTACCTGGCCAACCACACGAAACAACTGTATATGATGGATAAGTTGAATAATATATCATGTACAAAAGCAACTTATGGAAATGTAAACTGGATCTACATTTCACTTATGTCTATTTTAGAAATTTAGTGTTATTCTCTTTTTTGTTTCGGAAAAACAGTTTTGATGGTCATTCTCTAATATTTAGATGTAAGATCTTATCTAAATACATCCTGATCTACTCGATGGCATGGCAATAGCATACAAAAATCTTCCCAAAATAGGCATATTTGGATACATTTAAACCTATTGGGTCCTCTGACAATTCACTAAATATAATTTTCGTTTCAAAAAAATGTTTTCAGTCTATAGTATTTAAAAAAGTAATTTGCATCAAAATAAATTCTCATTTATTTCATTACCTGACGTTTAAATAAATTCTCATTTATTTCAATAGAATACTAAAATTACCAGAAAATAAATCATTTTTCTACTACAATATTGCAACAAAATAGTACGAATTACTTGAGTTTTATTATTTTGATATTATCTGAAATATAATTGCTAGGCAACGGTTAAATTAAAGAAGGAAATAAAAATAAATGCATTTTAAAATTTGTGAAAAATGATAAAACTATCCTGCGCCGTCAGTCGCCCACGGGGGTCACCGACGCGCGTAAACGACCGTGAAAAATGATAAAATAAAATGTTTTATATTATTTGAACAGATGTATAAAATTGCACCAAAAGTTATACATTTAATTAAAAAAAAAAAAAAAAATCTGACAAATGTGTTAACAAAACTTCAAATAATTTGGAACAATGTAAGACTTCACTTGATAATTTTTAGCCTTCATAACTTGCCGTTTAATGTCATTAATCACATGCACCATTTTCTTTTCAACGAATGAAAAATTTAAAAATCGTCTGAATTCCCATAGGAAAGCATTATGACGTACAAAGAAATGCTCTATATTTTTCGAACGAATGAACCAAATGTAACTAAAAACTGTACAGCTAATTCCGGGTATCGCACCAACATACATACCAAAAATGAACTTAATCTGATGATTTTCACGGCAGTTATCGGGGAGTAGACAAACGGAATAAAAAAAAATTTCGGGTCTCCACAGTGATCCTCAGCTGGCGTTTCGGTAAATATATATAGGGGATGGTATTGAGACTTTCAAAGTTCGTATAAAAATAAATATATATATGGTCCCTTAATAAATTTTTAATTATAGTGTGGAGATCCAGAAAATTATAAATCATGTTTTGTTGTCAACAACTTTATTCTCCGACTTTTAAAATTAGAGTTATGATAATCCTTCTATTTTGTTGTTGTTGTGTGTACAGAACCAGTTCGGAAAAGCACTTCTATTTGAACTGTTAGAATATATATATATATAAATATATTTTTTCGAAAATGAAATACTGTTATGCAAATTTACGCTGTAAATATTTTTTTTTATATTCAAATAATAATATAATATACCATGTATGTCTTTATAAAATTAGAATGCATCAGTTTAAATATATGTCCATGAAATCGTCTGATAATTGTAGGACATACTTGCGTTTCACTATAAACTTCTTAAATTTATTTTCTTTATAAGCAAACTGAAATTTAGATAACTATGTGCACCAATATTTTAGTGAATCTTTTTGTTATTATATAAACACAAAAATATTAATTAAACGTCTGCATTAACAATTTTTTTAAATTATAATGTGAAATAGACTGGTTTTTTTTAAATTAATTAATACTTTATATTTTAAAATAATGTAAAATACTGTAAATGGAAATATATATATATATATTATTCCGAAAGACATGTAATATAATTCAGATTTTCTATGAAATATTTTTGTTATATTAAAAGAAGTAAAAAAAAATAGTTATTAAGTATATCAATATAATGTCAAATTACGTCAATTAAAAATGCATGTTCTTCAAATAAGTACATGATTTCAAGCCGTGGCTGTGCTTTATTATTGATACAATGAAGGTCAGTATTTTAGTGATTCTTTTGTAGTGATTCTTCTCGCCTAAAAGTAAAATATTGTACATTAAACATATATAATGTATTCCGAAAGACAAATATTATAATTCAGATTTCAATAAGAAATCGTTTTGTTTTATTCAAAGAAAAAACGTTTATTAAGTATGTATAGACAATGATTAAACTGCTTCAATTAAAAATGCATATTCTTCAAATAAGTATATTATTTAAAGCCAAGATTGTGCTTTATAATAAATGTTTTACATATTTTTCATTTCAAGGAAATCTTTGACATTTTTAATTAAAATCTTCAAAATAATGTTCCCTCTGTAAATATCTAAAATTAGAGTTATGATAATTATTCTATTTTGTTTGTACAGTACCAGTCGGATAAATTTCTTCTATTTCAACTGTTAGAATATTTTTTTCTTTTTTTCGAAAACAACATGCTGTTATACAAATGTCTGCTGGAAATGTTTTTATTATATTCAAATAATGAAATGATATTTATCATGTATGTTTTATAATATTAGAATGCATCCATTTAAATATAAGTGTTTGAAATAATCTGATAATTTCAGGACATAGTTGTGCGTTAGTATAAACTTTTAGTATAAATTTATTCCATTTAAAAGAAAACTGAAATTTACATAATAATGTAGACCAATATTTTAGTGAATCCTTTTGTTACTATATAAACACTAAAATATGAAATAAAATTCGGAATTAGCAAAGATCTTTTAAGAATTATTATGTGAAATAGATTTTTGTTCTTACAATTGAATAAAAAGCTTCAAAATAGTACCGCTTTTTTGGAAATATATAAAAGGCTATTTTAAGAAATGGGCATATTATGAAGAAAGTAAAAAAAAAAAAAATCTAATTTATCTATGAATTCAACATTCAAGGCAGTTTTGCGATTTTTAACGAATATGTTTTTATTTTTAATATTCAGCTATAAAAATAATTTCAAAATAATACTTTATCTTTTAAAATAATGTAAAATAGTGTAAATGGAAATATATATATTTTATTCTGAAAGACATGTAATATAATTAAGATTTTCTAAGAAATATTTTCGTTATATTAAAAGAAAACAACATAGTTATTAAGTATGTGTATATAATGTTAAACTGCTTAAATTAAAAATACATATTCTTCAAATAAGTACATCATTTCAAGCCGTGACTGTACTTTTTTATAAATGCCTTACATGTGTTTTATTTCTAAGGTACCTTTAAAATTTTCGATACAATGAAGGTCAGTGTTTTAGTGATTCTTTTTGTGGCCTAAAAGTAAAATATTGTACATGAAATATATGTAATTTTATCCGAAAGACACATAATACAATTCAGATTTTAGTAAGAAATCAGTTTGTTATATTCAAAGAAAAAAATAGTTATTAATTATATCTATGTAATGTTAAACTGATTCAATTAAAAATGCATGCTCTTCAAATAAGTACATCATTTCAAGGCGTGGCTGTGCTTTACTCTGAATGCATTGCATCTGTTTTATTTCAAAGATATCTCTGAAATTTTTGACACAATGAAAGTCAGTATTTTAGTGATTCTTTTTGTGACCTAAAAGTAACATATTGTACATGAAATATATATAATGTATTCCGAAAGACACATAACATAATTCAGATTTCGTTTAAAAAATCGTTTTGTTATATTTAAAGAAAAAAATATTTATTAAGTATGTATATACAATGTTAAAGTGTTTCAATTAAATGTGCATATTCTTCATATAAGTACGTTATTTCAAGCCAAGATTCTGCTTTATAATAAGTATTTTACATATTTTTCATTTCAAAGAAATCTTTGAAATTTTTAAACAATGAAGGTCAGCATTTTATTGATTATATTTGTGGACTAAACGTAAATTTTAGTAAATGAAATATATACAATATATTCCTAAAATCACAATATATATTTGGGATTTTAATAAGAAATCATTTTGTTATATTCAAATAAAATATATATTTAATAAGTATGTCTTTATTATGTTTAAGAGCTTCAATTAAAGAAGCATGTTTTTGATATAAGTTCGTCATTTGAAACCAAGTTTGTGTTATACTAATAAAAGGTGTTACACATGTTTCAAGTAGTGTAACCTAAACTACTTGACCAAATGGTATCCGAAAGTAAAGTTTACCGACTAATCAAAATATGATTTTAATATTGCTTTCTTATTTAAAGTTTTAAAGTTAATTACAATATCTATATGCAAACTACCACTTCAGCACAATGCAAGTATAGCATTAATTAGCATTACTAATCTATTACCAGAGGGCCCGTGCGAAGATTTCGCACTGAAATCTAATATTTTTGAGGTACTTCTCTATTAACCCATCGACCGCTTTTCATAACAAAAAACTACCGCCAAACTGTAAGATTAAACGCCAAAAATGCAGTCCCATTTACTTGACGTCAGAATCATTATGCGTGTTTGTTACATCATCTAGTGGTTTTACATTCGACATTTGCGTGTATTTTTCATTATATTTTACTGATTTAGTAGTTATTTTATTAATTAAAATAACAATTGTGTCCTTAAATTCTTATATTTTATTTATTTATTTATTTTTTGATATTCCAATGGCAACGTTCTCCCGTTTATTTGGCGATAGTTTTTTGTTATGAAAAGTGGTCGACGGGATAATAGAGAAGTATCATTTTTTATCAATATATAATATTTATTAGATGCAGGTTTAAACTTCTAAAGAAAAAGCAAGGATAAAAATATCTGCTAACAACATTTAGTTGTTAGTCAAGCCAGAATATCATCCAATTTATTCCATCAAAGTCAGACTAAAAACTGATCCAAGATTGCTAAAGGTACGCGCGAGAAAAAAAAAATTAACAATCGTATTTTGACTGCATTAGAGGATGACGTCAATCGCTTCGGGAAAACCATGGGACTTAGAAATATAAATCTAAACATTTCAATTTCAATTTCACTTTTTAATCATAAGTATAAAATAAACCCGTGCGGTGTTTTTTATGATAATTGCTGTGAGCATCATATAATGTGGTATTTTATTTTTTTGGCAACAATAATTTCAGGAAAACATTTCATTTCTTTTATGAAAACAATGCCGATTTAATTTTTTAATTTCAGCAAATTTTAATCAAAAACATGTTTTAACGAATTGTTAAGTGGGCTATGTCAGAAACCGGTTCTAAAACCTTTCATATGGTATCTCATTCGTTGTTCTGCGTTTCATATTTTCTGAGTAAAAGGGATGTTGACAGGAGAAATAATATATAAGGATACTGTTTTACAAGATGATTTTCGGAAGCGTTAGTATGGGGGTACTTGTTTGATGACTGTATATTATACAAATAGTACTTATATTATTTATATAGAATGATGAATTTAAAAAAAAATGGCTTTTCGGCAAATTTTAACCGAATTTTTTTACCACCCTGTCAGCTATATTCTTACTTGTTAATGTATCTGAAAATGAAATAAGTTAATTTCTTAACTATAATTAAAAACTTCAGTCTTTAACAATTTATTTTAAGGTGTGTTGCAAGCTTTTTAAACTAATTCGACTAATATGTTTATTAAAATTCAGAAATATAGACAGAGTCATTCCTTTTTTGAAAGAAATAGAGCGTTTTTTAAATATCTAAAATGCTATTTTTTGTTTAAACTGGCATATTATCAAGAAAGGAAGAAGAAAAAACATAATTAATCTTTTTATTCTACATTCAAGGCAGTTTTATGAAATTCGAGATTCATCAATCTATAAGAGTTTCCTTTTCAATGGTCATCTATAAAAAAGAATATGAGAATTAAAACTTTTTTTTCCTTAAAAAACGTTCGTAAATAAAACATATCTCTTTATAGATACATCCAATGTAATGTAAAGTATAGTACAAGGAAATATTTATTTTATTCGGAAAGCAACAATGCATAAAACTGATTTATATTTAAAAAAAATTCGTAACCTTTTAATAAAATAAATGTTATTAATATTTTAATGTTTTACAGGAATTTATTGATAAAATTCCTGATAACATAATAACATTCTTTAGATGTCATAAACGCACACAGAAAGGCAAATGTTTCGTAATCTAGGAAAATGTAATGTAAGAACGGACGAAAATATACAGTACCATTTTCGACTTGCTCATATTTCGGAAAATCGTTCTTTATCTTTAGAAATCTGAGAAACCCATATATTTTCGAGATTTAAAGTAGAATTTATATCATAATAATAATAATAATCGTATTTTAACAGCATTAGAATATGACGTCATCCGCTTCTTGAAAAACGCATAACAAAGAAAAATGTTTTCGATGGTTGGAGTATAACAGTTGAGTTTATTCCAATAGAGCGAAAAATGCCGGGACCAGGACTCAAACCTGGGTACTTTGGCTTGCCATGCCAGCGCAATGTAATTTATCTAGTTGAAAATACTTTTCTTTGTTCATTATGAAAGAAAAAATAAATTGGATGCACTTAAAATACAATTTAATATTATATAACAAAGAAAACCCTTTATTCCACACGTGAAATACCACTGCTTCGATCCATCGACGGTGTCTTTTTCTTTGAAACATTTCAATTTGAATTCGGATTTTTAACCCTAAATATAAAATAAACTCTTGCGAAGGAATCACACTTTATCTTTTTTGTACTATTTACTATTTTATAAACATTGTTGAACATCGTATAATGCGGTATTTTATTTTTGTGGCAGCACTAATTTTAGGAAAACATTTCATTTCGTTTATGAAAACATGCCGTTTTAAGTTTTAATTAACAGCAAGTTTTACTCAAAAATCATGTTTTAATCAAATGAGAGTGTACTGTGTCAGAAGCCGCTTCAAAAACCTTTCGAATTTTTCATTCGTTGTTGTGCGTTTCGTAAATTCATGAAAAAGGAATGGTGACAACAGAAATAATATATGTGATTATTTTTACCGTTGTTAGTTGAAATGATGATACAACATTCATCACAATATTACTATTGATAAAAACTAAAGATTAACAGCAGGATTGCAAGCATTTTATAAATGATCCTACATATTCTGCAGAATGTAAAATCTGATTTTCTTAAGTAGAATATGGTATATAAGTAAAATATAAATATAATCTAATAATTTTTATAGTTGTATATGATAATTCAGATTGAAATATTAAGATATTTTTACACCTTTATTGCATTAAAGTTGTTTAAAGTGCTAGTTGTTCTCTTATATTTAGAGATTATTTAACCATAGCATTAATTACTACTTAATTTATTTTCCTTCAATAAATTATTCATCAAAATACACTTTAAAAAAAGATGTAAATTTACAAAACTAGTTTTAGCAAAGCTACACTGAGAAAAATGACACTTTCAAATGTGAGTAAATTGATGTTTTCAATTTGTTATGAAACTTTTTGTTTCAAATATGACAACACAATTCTTTCAATTCTGAATTACCAAAAATACTCAGATTATTGAAACTTGGACATACTCAAAACTGAGCACATAGAAGTCAGTTCATACTTATTTTTGAAACATGGATATACTCAAAAATGATTAGAATCAGTTCAAGCTCATTTTTGAAACATGGAAATATTAAAAAAAATGAGCACATAGAATACAATTCATACTCATTTTTGAAACATGCACATACTCAAATATGGAGCACATGATGTTTTATTCTTGAGTGTGTGCATATTTTCATAAATGAGTATATACATGTTTCAAACTTGAGTAATTTTGATTCGGAGCTATTTTAACTATGCGACATACTCGGATTTGAGTATTTTGTGCCCAGTTGTGAAAATGTCGTTTTTAGAGTGTACCGAAATCTGTATGCTTACTAAAACTTTATGTATATTTAGTAACAGTTACTAAAACAGCTTTTGTAATTTTACATCATTTTTTTTTTGTTCCAGTTCCATAAAAAGTTCCACGCATTCCTGTTTCGTAGAAAAATTTTAGTAACCTTACAGATTTTATTTTTACAGTGTACATTATCAAACTTTCTCAGTAGATCTCTGTTTGAACAAGTTTATTTATGTTCTTATAAATAAATATCTATATGAATAACAGTATTAAAAAAACAATGAAATAAAAAAAAATAATAAAAGATTAAAACATAATTCTCACCACGAACATTTATTTTCAGAAACATAAGATTTAAAAGTAAAAGACGTAAAACCTTTTTATATTACTTGTTAACTCTTTTATTACGCAGATGTAGGTAGTAATTATGCTCCATCAATTTAAGAGCATGTCATAATTTAACATTTTTAAACACATATTTTGCATGGATTTCTCGTACATTAACACTAATGATTATTAGAGAACAGCGTGTTTAATTAGTTAATTATAGTTATTGAAGGCGACATGTTTTCTTAACGGCCTATTAATCAGCT
Organism: Maratus michaelseni; assembly: GCA_963931845.1. Classification (NCBI taxonomy): domain Eukaryota; kingdom Metazoa; phylum Arthropoda; class Arachnida; order Araneae; family Salticidae; genus Maratus; species Maratus michaelseni. Next base: position 134,159,978 of record OZ007588.1, on the reverse strand, counting down.
ACATTAATAAGCACTTTCTAATTTGTTGGTGCAAAGATAAGGATTATTATTTTATAGATGGGCTTTCATTTCTATTATACTTAAAATAAACGATATCTCTAAATTTAAAATGGCCTTTTGGAAATGTCAGTGAATTTTTCGTTGCAATCATTTAACACAGTCTTTCGAAAGTGACTTATCTTATAATCGATAACTAGTTTTCATTTAAAATTAAAGGATAAGTAATCAATAGGACATATTGAGTTCATGTCTGTTTTATGCAGTAGAGAAAGAAATTATAAATTATAAAACCTTTTCGAAGGAATAAGCTAAACTTTTTTTGCAAAAAAGAGAATACCTTTTCCTAATAAGCGTAATTAAAAAGAAAAATCCTCTTATTTTTTTGCCTTTTTAGCTTCTGAAAGAACAATAAATATTTAACAGTAGAAATAGATCTTTAACGATAATATAAGAAATTAAAAATTAGAAAATTTACTCTACAAAGTTTTTTTTTCCCACAAAATTTAACTATTTTAAAATGAAAGCTTTTTTAACAATGATGTAATAGATCAAAATACAGCACATAATAATAATAACAATGAAATTGTACGTAATTTGATAAATTACAAAAATACATTAAAAAAAATTAAAAAAGGAATATTTTTTGAAACAGTAACTTTAACATTAAAACTGTCGTGTAAGCTATTTTGTATTATATGTTAACTCTTTCATTTCGCAGATGTAACTTATAATTATGCTCCATCATTTTGAGAGCATGTCATATTATAAAATTTTAAACACATATTTTGCATGATTTTTCTATAAAGTAACACTAATGATTATTGGAGAACAACTCTTTTAATTAGTTAATTATAGCTATTGAAGGCGACAAATTTTCTTAATGGTATATTAATCAGTTACGTTAATAAGCACTTTCAGATTTGTGGCTGTCACGATAAGAGTTGTTATTTTATCGATGAGTTTTCATTTCTATTATGCTTAAAAATAAAGGTCATACCTAAATTTAAAATAGTCTTTTGGCAATGTCACTGATTTTGTTTCTGCAATCATCGAATATTCGATCTCGCTATTAATCTATACGAGCTTTCATTTAAGTCTAATGATAAGTAACGAAAAGTGAATAATGATAAGTAATGATAAATATTACAGTTTTTTTAAGTGTGCTATTTTATTTTTAATATATATACTCCATAAATATCTACACATACTGTAAAAAATGGGTCGATGTACTAAAAAAATTAGTTTTTCTCATAGAACTTTGCAGTTACTATAATTTTTTTTGTATTCTTACTCAGTTAGGAAATCTGTAATAATTACTAGAAAACAGCTAGAAACGATTCCGGTTTATAATACCGGTTACGAAAAATTTCTGTGGAATGCAAATGTACTAAAAAAATTTTAGTAACCTCAGGATTTTTTTTACAATGCAGATTAATGTTAAAGCATAATTATTTAACCTAAAAAGCAAAACATTAAGTAACATAAAAAGCTTACACGGAAGTTTCAATGTTAAAGCTTCTGATTCTGAAACAAAACGTGTTTTTTATGAAACATGTTTTAAAATATTTTCTTAATTTCTAGAATTGCGTACATTATACTTATTACCGCTATTCTTATCTATTGCATGTTTTTTATTTATTAATAAAGATTTTAACTAGCGTTATGTATAATACAAATATTTTAAAAATTGTGTTGAGTGAGAAAAAATAGTGTATAACAATTTTTTCAAAGAATAAGCTCCATTTTTCAACGAAAAATGATAACACATTCTTCTAATAATTTTTAAATTTTCAAAACTTTCCATTTTGTTTTGTCTTAGATTTAAAATTAAAAATAGAAACTTTACAATAGAAGTAGGTATTAAACAATATCAATAGATATATAATAATAGAAAAAATAATTTTTAATATATTTTTTCATAATATTTAAAACATTAAAATGTATTATAGAAAGAGGAGGAGCTGTATTCTTTACCGTTTCATATCATATTTTCAAGAATCTTTAAATATGTTTTAAGAAATTAAAATATGCAATACATAAGAATAGCAGTAATAAATATAATGTACGCAATTTTACAAATTAGGAAAATATTTTAAAACATTTTTCATAAAAAAACAGATTTTGTTGCAGAAACATAAGCTTTAATATTGAAACTGCCGTGTAAGCTTTTTATGTTACTTGTTAACCTTTTTATTTCGCAAATGAAAGTAGTAATTATACCCCATCTTTCTGAGAGCATGTCATAATCGGGCATTTTTAAACATATATTTTGCATGAATTTTTCATACATTAACACTAATGATTATTTGAGAACAGCATGTTTAATTTGTTAATTATAGTTATTGCAGGCGACACATTTTCTTAATGGCCTATTAATCAGCTAGTTAATAAGCACTTTCTGATTTGTGGGTGTCAAGATAAATGTTATTATTTTATAGATGAACTTTCCTTTTTATTATCCTTAAAAATAGACATTTCTAAATTTAAAATGGTATTTTGGAAATATCATTGATTTAGTTTGTGCAAGCATTTATTACAGTTTTCGTAATCGAGTTTATTTTTATTCAATAAGTAGCTTTCATTTAAAAACAAATGATAAAAACTATAAATAACAAAGGTCTCGAAGAATTACTCGAAGAATAAGGACAAACTTTTATTACGCACAATTTTTACGAATTTAGTATATTTAGGGGCAACACCCTATTAATATGAGTTTTGTAGAATTTCTTATGAATTGGTTCTTATGAAATTTAATTTAATTAATAAAATAGTAATTTACGAAACAGAAAACATCATAAATTAAGAATAATCCTCTGAACATGTGAAATTATCTAGGGGTGAAATTGCTTACTTTAGCAATGTTCCGGATCTCATGGTATGTTTCAAAATCTAAGACAAACCTAAATCGTAGAAAAAATTTATTGATTCATTAAAAAGAAGTTCGAAAACTACACGAATAATTTCTATGCTTCTGTAGCTTTTGCGTATAGAATTTAATTGAAAGAGGGAGTAAAAATCTTCATTTGATTCTAGTAACTTTTTATTCAGACTTCAAATTGAGAGTTTGCGACAGGCTCAAAGTGATTTCTATGTTGCTTGTTCAATAGAGTAATTACACGAATTTCCTTGTTTTCTTTGCAAATGGGGAATAAACATAAAATATTACATTAAGGAAGAATGGCCAAGCAGAAAGACATTGAATCCCGAAGTCTAGACCAAAATATGATACTTAGTATCATATGTTGGTTTAGCCCGAAGTTAAAAATACTGAGAGGAAAAGTTTGGACGATCAATTAAAAATAATTACTTTCACTGCTTGATATAAAATGATCTGGGTTTACAAAGCTATTCAACAAGGCATTACCGAGAGAAAGAAAATATTTCAAATAGTTTGTGACTGTTCCTCAGGTTTACCCAAAGCAAGATTGAAATAACGTGTAATTGTAGGACCAGATATCAGAACACTGGAGAAGGATTAAAATTATTTTAAAATCTAAAAAATGAATGTGAAGCTTATAAATCTTACAAACTAATTTTCAGTAATTTTCTTGGAAAGAAAAGGGACACAAACTACAGATATATTGCAGAAGTATGCTAAAAATCTTCTATATTTTCGGATGCAATATCAGCGTAAAAGTTACTTTTGTCCATTCGCACCTCGGCTATTTCTGTGAATATTAAGGCACAGTGAAGGAGGAGCAAGGTGGGAGACTGTTTCAGTATATAAAGGAAAGTGAGAGGCGAGATCAAGGAGAATTATATATCAGTATGATAGCCGACTGCTGGTGATGTTTAATAAAACAATCCCTGTAGAGTTCACAAGAAGAAAATTGTTAAAAAAAACGTTACTGTAAACCATTTTATCATGATATTCTTTTTATTATGATATTTTTATTGTGATATATATATATATTTTTGTATGAAATTATTTTTTGTGTTATAGTTATTTTAGTATGATAACATTTTCAGTATGACTTTTGTAACTATAGTAACTTTTTGTATGAAAATTTTTACGTATACATAATTATTATTTAATAATTACTTGAAATATTACATCAAGACAATTGTGTGGATATAAAAATATAATAAAATTAAAATTAAATTCCAAAAATTCCGTTATTTTAGTTATTTTCTTTAAATAGGTACAATATATTTTGTGCATAAAACTTTACGCAATAGAAAAAAATATATATATCCTATTTTTGAATAATCAGTAACAATAACATTAAAAACAGTTTTCAAAATTAAAAAAATATATTTTTTTTTGTTTCAAGACCTATGTAATACATTAGACATATTACTGAATGTGCTTATATTTCCTGCAATAAAGAATGTTTTTTAACGTTAGGGAAATTTTGAATATCATGTATACCTTTAAAATTAACATAGATTAGATAAATGAATAAATAAAAATGTTTTTATACTATTTCTAATCAAAAATTTAAAAAAAAATAAGATTCTTCATGGAGATGTTATTAGCTTACAAATCTCGAGATTTAAGTTATGATTGTTTTAGGTTCCGTCTTATACGATTTCTTACATTAAATTGTTTACGGACGTTTTGTCTTGAAAAATGCTGTGTATGCTCAACAGAGTAATTGCATGAATTTCCCTATTTTCTCTTCAAATGGGGAAAAAACAAAACAATATTAAATAAGGAAGAATGGTCAATCTGAAAGACATTGAATCCCGAAGCCAAAATTACTGAAAGAAAAAGTTCAGTTTATAAAACAAAAGGTTACTTTAACTGCTGGATATAAAATTACCAGGCCTAACAAAACTATTCATCAAGGCAAGACATTACCGAGACAATGAAAAAATTTCAAATAACTTGTGACTATTCCCCATATTTACCCAAAACAAGACTGAAATAACATGTAATTGTAGGACTAGATATCAGAAAACTGGTGAATGATTAAAATTGTTATTTTCAAATCTAAAATAAAAAATGAATTGGAACTAATTATCAGTAGTTTTGTGGAAAGAAAAGGGGAACAAACTACAAATTTATTGCAGAAAAGTATTAAAATTTTTCGAGATTTTCGTATACAATAACAAAAAAAAAGTTAATGTTGTCCATTCGCACCTCGGCTATTTTGCTGAAAATTTAGGCACAGTTACGGAGGAGGAAGACGAGAGATTGCCCCAGGATATAAAGTAAAGGGAGAGGCGATATCAAGGAAAATTATATATCGGTATGATAGCCGACTACTGAAGATGTTTAAAAAAAAATTCCTGCACAGTTCACAAGAAGAAAAGTGTTAATAAAGGTTAAGGTTTCGAGGGAAAGAAAAACGTTACTGTACGCTCTGTTAACATGATAATTTTTTTAGTATCATAATTTCTTTTCTATGAAAATTTTTTTAGTATGATATATTTTCTAGTAGGATAATTTTTTTAGCATGCTAATTTTTAATATTGGTTTTTTTTAACTGTAGTAACTTTTTGCATGATAATTTATACTTATACTTAATTATTATTTAATAATTACTTGAAATATTACATCAATACAATTTTGTGGATGTGAAATAAATAAGAAAATTAAATTATATTCGAAAACTCCGTGATTTTAATAATTTCCTTTAAAAATGTACATTACCTTTTGGGGAAAAACATCTTTACACTATAGAAAAATTATATTTTTGAATAAGCAGTAATAATAACATAAAAATCAGTCGTCAAAATTAAAAGAAAATTATTATTTTTTGGTTCAAACCTGTGTAAACCATGGGACATATTACCGAATTTGCTTATATTTCCTGCAATAAAGAATGTTTTTAACATTAGGAAATTTTTGCACTTAACTTAAGCGTTTAAAATTAATTTTGATTAGATAAATGAATCAATAAGAATTTTTTTATTATTATTATTAATCGAAAATAAAAAGAATACAAAAAAATCCTCGTACAGTTGTTATTGACTTACAAGTTTCGAGATCCAAGTTAGGGGTGTTTTTGGGTTTCGTCTTATACGGTTTCCTATATTAATTTCTTTACGGACGTTTTGTTTTAGAAAATGCTATCTATGCTACAGGTTTGTCGATTATTTGTGTAATGAAGCACACATTTTCAAAACGAAGAGGTAGATTTTATGTTATTTCATCTTTCAGAACATCAACATAAAAATATTCCGCAATCTCGCAATGAAGATAATAAAGTATTTGATAATCTATGCAAAATGCATGATTTTGTTTTCTTCTCTATGTTTAAATTGCTGTTGTTACACACGAGCCTTCTACCTGAGGTTAGTAATTACACAGAGATGAAAAAGTATATATTATGATTTTTTACTTTCTTCTAAGCATCTAATAAGAAAGCATCGGATTCGTGAAGCATTTCGACTTCCGGTTTTCAACAGATTCATACATTTTAGAAAATTCTGAACACCGTTTGACTGTTATAAGAAAATATTTGTCCATGACTCTATGTGTCTGTCTGTTTGTCGTCTGTATGTCACAAACATTTTGTGGGCGATCTGACTCACGAAGTCCTGCGTAGAATAGTATGAAATTTCATGTGAAGTGCTATGCCTAATGTGAAATTTGTGAAAGTTGATTAGTTTTTGGGCAAAATACCAAAAGAAAGGTTGTCGCAAATCATTGATTTTTTTTTATTTATGTGATCAGTAAATCTACAGTTTTTGTGTGCAGAATTCAAAGAAACGTCAAATTCAGAATCTTCATGGTATTAATAGATATTACTATATAATTATAGTATCATGATACATACCATGATATTAATAGCTTTTTAATTTTATTTACGGTCGTCTAAGATGGTGGGGCCGAAATTCGAGGATTTGTTCGAAATATGCGATGCTTATGTCATCAGTTTAAATAGTTAACTTCAAGCTTAGCTTCCTGAAAATGAGAATATATTGTTATTCAATTTCAGTTGAATGACTTCTAATAGGGGATGCCGAAATTTGATGATTTGTTCAAAAAATGCTATGCTTATATCTGAAGTTTAAATGCACATAGAAGAAAAATGTACTTGATAGAAGAAAAAAGCAATTCTAGCACTTAAAAAAATAGCATGAACTCGTCGCGAGGAAACAGTAATTAAAAAAGTAAATGTATGACATAATGACGTAATGGAGAAATCTCGCAATCTAAGTAGTTTTTGCTAATGAAACGCTAATAATATTATAAATTCCATTGTGTGTCTGAATGTTTGGCTGAAATAAACGTCTAAACGGAGGATTTAATGGCCCTGTATCTTTGCATATAGATGGATGGAAATGAGCATAGGGTAGGTATTTTATTTGTTTTAAATATGTTTCTTAATATTTCAAAATTTCATTATTTTCATAGAGAATGAATGAATATTTTTCCTGCAAAATTTAATTAACAACTTTACGTTGCTAAGAATTATCGTTGGCAATAAATACAAAGCCTGGAATAATATTTTAAGAAACAATTAATTTTCAATTTAACGATTTCCACGTGAAAAATAAAAATTTAAAAGAATTGGAAAAAAGATGAATTTCCGTAATATTTGAAACGAAAATATGGAGTGTTTGTTATTATACATGAAGTATGAATGTCGGTTTTGTTGAGAAGAGGTTTTCTAGCAAAAATTACGTTATAATGAGAAGAAAAAATAAACAATAATTATATTATTAAGAAAATATTTCTGGACCATGGAACTATGAAAAAGATCATCCTTCACTTGGACAAAAATGACATCATATCGGAAATAAAACATGCATTTTCAAATATTCATAATGATACAAGGAGCATGGAAATCTGCATATAATGAAAGGATCATGACGTCATATTTAAAATGAAAAACTGAAATATATTTTATCGCTACTAATTAATTAAGTTTGAATGACAGTTGGATACAGATGTGAGTTTTCTGCCAAAATCCACGTTATGATTCCCAGGAAAAGAAAATTAACAAGATTTATATCTTGTTAATTCGGTACAGCCAGAAACGCTGCGGACCCAGGTTCGATTCCTGGCTCTGGCTAATTTTTCACTCCATGTTGGATTAATGTATTTATTGTATGTATGTCTGTATTATAATATTTGTGTATCTTTAATTGCTGAATGCAGGCGTTGTTTATGTGTGTTTTAAGATTTAAATCATTAAAAAGAGATTTCTCTAGGAACAAAGTGACGTCATATTTGAAATGAAACGAGAATTTCCAAACATGTTTTTAAAGGAGTGTGAATCAATTTTATACATTAATAATAGAAGGATCAGTAACTATAAAAAGTAGATGAGTTTCACGTCAAAATATTTAAAACACGACAAAATATTTAAAACAAAAAATTAAAATAAATGTTAAACTATGCTGATTATTAAGCATGAAAATATTAGTTACAAACACATGAGAATTTTCTTCCCAAATTCACATCACGATTGTTAGGAAAAAGAAAAATTAACAGGAATCTATTATATTAAAATCTGATCGCCTGTGTGTATTTCGCAACTACTCCTCTTAGGTTATCTAACGTAACGCGATTCACTTAACAACAGGTTATCATTGATCTGAGGATGTCATATAAACATGAGGATGTCATCTCTGAATTTGAAATTTTGAATTATTATTTTTTCTTTTGTAAATGTTAACGAAATGTCTAAACGACAGCTAAATTACTCCATTTTTGCGAATAAAAAGAAGAAATAAAACGGATTAATATATTTTTACGCCATTTTCTCATTCAAACTGAAAAAATAATTTATTCTCAAGTTGAAAAGATGGTGAAAACAAAATCTTGATTACAGTAAAATTTTCGAAAAATTAAAACATATTTCCACCAATTCAAAGTTATTCTGCAGAACAAATGTCGCCTGTCAACATATTGTCATTTAGAAATCAAGATCTGTTTCAGCTATCGATTAAACAAAGCAGGCAAATTTAAGTTCCTTACATTTAAGTGTACAAATTATTGCTCCCTATTCACAAGAACTTATTTTAAAGAAAAAGCGTATACGGTATTTCTAATTTATTATTTCTGAAGGATGACAGTTTAAACGTTTCAAAAAGTCAATAAAAGTCAAATGTTTTATCAGGTAAAATTGACATTTGATTTTACCCAATTCGCGAATTTCTACGATTTTATTTCTATCTCCTTTTCCATTGTTTTGTAGTTTCATTTACGAGATTATTTGGCGCAAAATTTACCTTTTTAAAATCTAAGTTAAGTCAAGGTCTTTATAACAAAGAAATACCGTATTCTATGAAATGCGATAAAGGTTATTTAATTATTTACGTTTTTAATTATCGGTGGTGAAATATTTTTCTTAATTCTTCTTTATTCTTCTTTCAATGTTACGTGAACGAAGTCACGGGTAATAGCTAGTTATCTATAAGACGTCCAAAGATGAGCTGGTTTATTCATTTATCACAGTAACTCTGTGTGTAATTCAAAGTAATGTATTATAGTTTATAATTACTGATGTCTAACAGTGCTATTCAAATTAATATATTAGAATAATGCAGAAGAAAGCTTTGTAATGGCATACAAGTTTATTTTTATTTGCAGTATTTAATATTATACTCCGGTGAACAACTCGTCACAGGAATTGTCATTTAATTTAATTTCAAAAAATATTTTTTTCAAAACATATTTCTTTTGAAATTATTTATATAATTAATAAAATACTCTAAAACTTATTGCAAGATTTATAGCTAGCTATTTTTTTACTAGTGTATTTAGAGCACTCGAATAAGATAAAAATAAGTAAAGGAAAGTTAATCATATTTGAAAAAATATTATCTTTTTTCAATGTATACGTATGCTAAATAAAAGAAAAGATATTGGAGTAAGTTTAAGAATGTATTTAATGTTTTGTAATGTTTTGATAACTAAGAACTTGATTTCATTCTAAAATATAAAAACTGTTTTTGTTTTACTTTAGAATGTTTTTATTGGTATAAAATCTACATATTAACAATATATATATTGATACGAGAATGCCTTCATTTCGGTCTTTCTCAATTAAAACAGCACATACATTTATTTTGTTTTTACATAACTTCATTTATCAGTTAGGTAGCATTACTGGCAGAGTCCTATAAAATGAATAGCATGCTAAAATTATTATAGAATTTAAAACGAAATGTCATTTTTTAAGTAGTTGTTGAATGTTTATTTATAAAATTGCTGACTTTGAAAAATAATTATATAATTTAAATGCGATACATTCGTTTAAACAAAAACTAGAATGTGCTATTTTAAAGAAAAAGGAAAATATAATATGTGAAAATGTGTTCGTAATTCTGCAGAGCCAAATTGAAATATAGAACTAATGTTTTTACTTTAACTTATGTGAAATATAAACATAAATACATTTAGAAAGGTTATGATAGATTAATCTAAACTATTAAAACCGAGAAAATAAACATTTCTTCGTATTATTAAATATTATTAGATATATTATAAAAAATTTATTTTAATATATATTTTACTATATTTATTATATAGAAAATAATAATGAGATATTTACGTTTTATATGCAGTAAATAATATTTAGTATATATTTTATATAGTAATTTATTTATAGCAGTTTTATATATAGTCAGTAATCTTTCAACGTTTTCAGAGAAAAGTACACATCAGGATAAAGTAAAGATTTAAAACTACTTATTATAAAACCCTTAAACTGTAAATATTATTAAAGCCAAAGTCGTACAAACTCATATTGCTTGCGACGGTTAAATTTAATATTTTTTTTTTTCATTTTCGCACGAAACGATTTTCATATTTTAGTAAATACTAGTTATGGTGTAAAAAAATAAAACCCTTTTGTTTTTTCTGAAAAAAAAGAACTTGTTTGTAAATTGGGAATAAATCTTACTCCTTATACGATCCTAATTGTATTGTATTAAATAAAACACGTAACACGTATTAGTAGTTAACTGTAACATGTATTCGAAGTTAAATTTAATAAATAAAAAATAAACTACTTGTTTCTTTTTTTTGAGATTTTGATAATCATTATTTTATCGATAGAATATGTAAAACAATTATTATTTTGTATTTCTTCAGTTTAATATTTATGAATTCTTACATATATGTTGCTTTAAAATACTACTAAAATAAACAGTAACCATACACTTTTCAGTAAACAAAGTAATATAACACAATTTTTGCAACAAAATATTCTTTAAACTTCCTAGTTAAAAGTAAAAAAGGCTTTTGGAAGATGATATTTGAGTTTATAATTTACTTTTTATTACACGTTACCTAATATTTTATTTTAAAGCCTATTAAATGCTTTATAAATGATTGTTTTTTTTATTGCTTATGTTTCTAACTCTTTGTTTTAAATTTCGTAGGAATTTTGTTATATATTAAGTAAAGCAATCTTGATAAGCTTAATTTTAAGAGGTCTCTAATTTAATGTTTCATTTATTTTAGATTTCTTACCATTTATAGATATATTTTTTAAATAAATAAATAAATAGTGGATCTGTTAGATATCGGAACAGAGAAATAAAAATCTCAAGCAAGCAAAAAAAAAAAAAAATGCTCTAATAAACCTACATTTCTTCTTTCAAACTCCCTTAAGTGGGATTATGTTTGAATATTCAAACCATTTTCAATTAACGACGAAATTATCTACTACAAACTGAAAACATGTCGTCGGGGGCACCCATCCCCCAATACTAACCCATCATGACTGTGCATAATATAAAATATGAAAAGAAAACATGTGTAAACTATTTATAAAATGCCATGCAATTCGAATAAAATCCTGGCTTGATGACGCCATAAATTTTAAATGCTCTATTACTGAATTGCGTAAAAGAAACATACTTATAACTCCAAAAATGATAATCATAAACCGATTTTACTGCGTCGGATTAAGCGTCTCATTTGCAATTCAAATATATCTTTGAATTAAAATTTGATGAAATACAGGGTCATGAAAAATCGAAGAGTGTGGATAATATGATTGCAAATGTCTCGGCAACTAATTATTCGATCGACTTCCTTCTTTATGCAAAATTTATGTTTTTTGTTGTCTTTTATATTCACTCCCTAAAATATACAATTTCGAAAATTTTTATATACCTTTTATCAGAAAGAATAGTTCGAGAGTAAGAAAAAAAATAGTTCGAGGTTACTGAAATTCAATAAGCTTCTTCCCATTATTACATAGTATGTACATACCAAATTTCAAATCTCTATCTCAATTTGTTCGGGAGATAGAGGGTTTTTTTTTCCCGGAATATCCAGTGTCTGAAACGTGTAAATCCGTCAAAAAATTTGTTTCGATTTTTAAACTGATCACAATATTTACCCTATACTACGTATGATGGGTAAATAATAATGAATGATTTAACCTCTGGTATATCTGTTAATACAAATTTGCAGATTAAAAACAGCCGAGTTCTACTTATTTTGTGTAACACCTGGAATATTTTATGTAACATAAATAATAATAATGTAAAAATAATTCATTTCTGATATAGATTTAAAATGTATTTCTTATAATTAAGCGACAATAAACCTTATTACTTTCAATCGCATGGAAACACTCCATGTCATTTATGTAAAACATTCTGATCATAGAACAAACATTTTTGTAATGGTTGTAGTGTTGTAGATAAGTATTAAGGACGATTCATCACTCCTTTTTTTTTTATTTACGGAAAAATGGGGGGTTAAGTCTTATTGAAAATTGTATGTAAGTATATATGTCTGTTATAAGATGCATGTAAATATGTACTTTGTATGTATATAAAAGTGTAAAGAAATTGTCTAAAAATTCATGGATGTAATGCATTAAATATGGTGTATTCAACATGAAGGTAATAATAATAATAATAATAATAATAACAATAATAATAAGTATAAAAGTAAAAATATATTTTTTAAATAAATTCATTTATAAGTATTGAATTTTCATCTTGAAAATCATTCAAAATTCATTGGCGAGCCCGATCACCGAAAATTAACCGCAATTATTTTTACGATCGGTAGAAATTCCCAGTTGGTGAATTTATTAAATCTATTTTAAGATATAGCAACAGGGAAAAAATCATTAATTAAACTATCTTTTTAGGATTTCACAATTGAAATATCAACGTATAATCATAAATTAATTAAAATGAAAATATTAATTGATTAGAGCCTATTATATATATATATATATATATATATATATATATATATATATATATATATATATATATATATATATATATATATATACATATATTGCACTCTTTACTTTTTATTTATATTTTCTACTTTTGAGTGTTTAAAATATTTCGTTGTTGCAGCTTCACAGTGGGTTGACCTTTTTTGGCGAGCGCAACTTGAGGCATAATTAAATCCATAGTTGTAACTCGTATACAATTGTAACCGTAAAAAATATTTGGCGATTTATCACCTTCGGTGGGCTAATGGAAATATGACCGAAAATTGAGTTTTTAATTTATAATTAAGTTCTAAAAATATTAAATGTTGTATTGTCATCGGAAAAAATATTTTTGGGCTTATTTTTTTTATAATTCAAGCATATCAGGAATGAATGAAAAATCGATTACAAAAATCCATCTTTACGTACAAAAAGCAAGTTGAGTTAAATAAAGAGTGTAACAATAAAGCATTTGTGAATGTTAATCTCTACGGCTTGTAAATAGAATTCTATCAATATATTCGTTTAATCATGTTTATATCTGATTTTAATTATATTATTATTTTTATTTTAAACACATTCCAGCCTAGTTGAAAAGTGTTTATGACTTCGGTTTGTCTGGCCGTCTGACCGTGCTCTAACTCGCGTAAATATACCGGGGTCGCCCTGAACTTTTTGTATGTTATTGTCGTTTACGATAGCGTGTTCCCTATTTCAACTGAAGTGTGTAGAATTTACAGTTTTTTTTACAGGGACAGTCAACAATATGCCGTTACATTACAGTCAATGGGAAATAATCGTTTCAAGTGCATTTTGAGGATGCTATGTCATTTAAAACATGATGAAATTGATATATAATTATGAAGCGCATTAAAACATGCTTTTTTGTAGAATAGGGGGTGCAAAGCAGTAATTATTCATTTACAGGGTCAAACAAAACAATTCTGTTACACATTGTTTTATGGGGGAAAATCGTTTGCTGTGTAATTTAGTGATATTATGAAAATTATATGCATTACTGAGGTTCACTATAAATTGCTCGCTTGAAAGTGTGGCGTGCATTGCGTGTATTTACAGGTTCATAAAAAAGATATCGGTCACAGTACTTGTGCGATATTTACAATATATGTATGATAAGTGCGTTTTCAAATTGATTTTCGTTTTTAAGTTTAACTAAATTTTTTCTTAGTACGTATGTGTTTATAAACTCGGTTGTTCATATACAGGGCTACATAAGGGAATCCGTAAGTATTACAGACTATGGGAGTGAATTGTTTAAGGGTACTTTTTAATTATGTTACGCATTTCCTTGCTGAACTATAATACATTTAGTATACTGATATAAGTTTGTGGAATATAAATAAATTCATATACAGGGCTACGCAAAGAAAAAAGATACATTGTCGTTTACGGTTGGTAATGAGGAATTTTCACGGTTTCTAATTTTATTTTTAAGTAATAGAAAATAGAAAAATAAGAAGAACAGTATGTTTTTTTTTTTTTTTTTTTTTTTTTTTGAGCTGTAATTGTTGATTTCTGACAGTTTTTATAGCATACTATTTACCGTGTTGCGAAAACGAAACATTTTCCTACGCCAGTCTTGTGACATCATAGTTCATGACAAGGGAGAACACGGAGCATTTGTTTACGCTTTCGATAGCGCGTTTGACGGTTTTCTTTTCTTCTTGTAATAAAATTCGTAGGTTTTACATTATCAAAAGTAATAGAACCGTTAAGAAAATACAAATGTACTAAAGATCTAAACAACTCACATACGCCTTAATTTTATCCTTAATTTTCCTTCCTTAGTTATCCTTAATTTTTTTAAGATCTTTTAAAAAAAATAATTTAGTACAAAAACAGTTAAAGTAAGTTTGATTTTCTCCATTGGCATTTAAATTTTGAAAGAAAAGAAGGATTTTAATATAAAATATTTATACCAGTTATAAGTTATACGATATTGTGTGTTAGAATAATTATTTTTTATAAGAAAAAAAAATGATTTTTATAAATCATTCAGTATAATACAGAGGTATTTCTGGCAATGCGTGACAGATATTTGAGCATTTGACGGTAATCTGCAAACATTACAATAATTTCACAAAACTCCTTGATTCATTTATATACAATATTAAATAAAGAATCTTTAAAATATAAAGTAAGATATCCATGATTGTTTTGATTAATTTAATTCATAAAATGAATAACTTTTGAATGTAAGTATAAATTCATTGGAATTTAACTCCAAACAATAATTTGTTGATAAATTTTATCGCCACACATGATGGTTTCTTTTAATTTATAACTTAGATCTATTGATTCTAGTTTTTTTTAAATATAATATTACAAACCCCAATGTTAAAGTACCTTTCAGATTTTTGTTTGTTTAGTGAGTGATTTTCGGCGCCCCAGACCGCATCCACTGTTGTTGCAAAAGCTGACGGCTGTTTTCGTGATTAATTAAGAAAGATCAATTAAACATTTGAAAATTAGCTGTTATAAAATGGTTAAGGTGATTCTAAAATGGCCTTCTGAACAACGCGATTCATTTTTAAACGCAAAAGCATAAAATTGGCAGGCATGACAATTGAAGCTATGTTCTTGCTGAACTATAATATATTTAGTATACAAATGTAAGTTTGTGGAATATAAATAAATTCATATACAGGGCTACGTACAGAAAAGATACATTGTCGTTTACGGTTGGTAATTGCTGCGAGTGAGTTTTCAGTTGCCTTTTATCTTAATATATGTGGTGTGTACAAAAGCCTTCAGATAATATACAGGGCTGTACAAAGGATTTCAAGTGTATTTCCATCGATCGGAGAGAATTGCTAAATGTGAATATTATAACTGAACTAAGATTTATCGTGCTAATATATCCACATTTATTGATCATATGCAGGGCTGCACAAAATAATTCGACTACATTTTGGACACTGGAAGATAATTTCGAAAACTGTATTTTTTAATGTGGTATATGTTTTTTAAACTATTTACTAATACATATTCTTTCACCTTATTTAACGGTGAAGTTTCATTACAGTTTTCTGGCCGTGTTGGAAAGTGTTTCCTAATCTATGCTTGACGCATGATTTTTCGTTCTTGTTTAAACATTAAACGATCCAGAAGGACTTGAAGTTTCTTACCTCTAATTCTAAGGTAGTTTTTATGAGAACGGTTCAATGCCATTTAATAAGTAAAAGTGCCATGTCACTTATATTGCGACATTTGACTATTCAAGGGAAAAAGTAATAAAATAATTTTTCAGCAATATACGCGGCATGCGACTTAACAAATGAACATGATATGCTGCATATTTACAATAATTGACCATTAAAAGTTAAAATAATGATAATGTACTTCAATGAATTCAATTTACAAAGCAATGAAAAATTGTAAACTTTGCCAAATAACTATATATTTATCTGAAATTATTTCTAAATAATAAATGCAAATCGTAACAGGCATTATTCTATAGCAATTATTTACAATTTAGGATTTTCTTTTTTGCAGCGAATTAACAGATCGTGTTATTTAAATTAATATTAAAAAATAGTTAAGAAAAGAAATACGGAAGTTAATTTCTTTTATTTCAATATTTAAAATAAATTTACCATGGAATAACGTTTTTTATTTCTGTAATACGGTATTCCAGAAAAACAGAGAAGCTTAAAAAAAAATGTAATCGGAACATCTTAAATTTACAAAAATTTCTTATCCTTAAAAAGTCCGGATCACTCTCTTCTTTTTTCTAAACAAAAGCTTTTCCAGGAAAAATGTCTAGACATTTTTCTTCTTAGTTTTCTTGTAAAAAGATGCCTTTTCACTGTAACAAGGCTATATAAATATTGGTAATTTCAAATATAAAAATATATTCCTTATCAGGTGAAAAATATATTTTAGTATAAAGAGCATTACTCCTATTTTATAATATATTTAAATGCATACAATAAAAAGAAAATTATATTCCCTTTTGAATGTTTGTTTATATTGTCTAGATAATTATATGTTTATCTTGACAGCAAAATTATACTGGACAGACAGAAATAGAATTACATAAAACAGGGTGTCAAACTGTGGTCCGCCAAATACCACTAAAATTTTACAGTAAACTTTGCCTTATCTAATCATCAAATTTCTGCGATTCAAGTACTCGACTATTTTTTTACAAAATTAGTGGTATCCGGAGGGCCACGGTTTGACACCCCTGACATAAAAGAATAAATCAACATAGATCAAAGAAAATAGCAATTTGAAATTGATCACTTTATATTACACTCATTCATTTAGTAATATAAGAATTGAAATTTTAGATCATATAGAAGCTAAAAACAATTATGTTTAAATATAGAACATGTTATTCATATGGTATTAATACCTTAATAAATAATGTTAATATAATGGAAAGAGAGTCAACATTTATTATTTATTATGTAGTTTTAATGTTTTAATTGCTGTCAATAGAGGTAAAAGAGGTTCACATCGGTGTAGCAAGATAATTTACTTTATTATTTCTAACATTTGGTTAAAAATTTAGAAAACAATTTTTTTTTAATTGTTAGTGTTATCACTCTTACAATAAACACCATGGGTGTATAAAATTTCTGCAGTAAACTCTTTCATTCGAATAGCCCATATTGTTTGTTCTGAAGATTTATTAAATGGACTGAACCACATCGTCAAAAATTGGCATCGGAAATGGTTATCGACCGCATATCATCCATAAGTTGTTTGTTAAGTACAGCAGACCACCCCCCTCAAATATGTTCAGTCCACCGGTCCTGTTTTCAAGATAATCTCCTATGCTTCTATTTTTTACACAAGATTCAAGGGGATTTTTAATAGATTAAATATACAAATTATTGCACCCCCCCACACACACACTAAGAATCTTATCACTTTGGTTAACAAAAGAGAAGACCCTATTCCTACCTCTTCTCTTTCAGGTGTCTATGAGATTCCTTAAGAAAGGCCAAGTAATATGCTACATACAGGGTGTTTCACAAAGGACCCCTAACTTTAAAAATCAATAACCCGGAATCGGTGATAGATAGAAACATGAAACCAGTGGTATGTTTATTAAAAAAATCGTAAGAATCTTATACGTAAATCTCAAAGTTTCGTTAAAAATAGCACCGATAGATGGCGCTGCGAGCGTTAAGAATCCTTCTAAAGAGAGTTCAGAAGCATAGAAAGACTAGTCGTCGAATATTTCGTCATTGAAATCTGGCTGCTATTAGCGTATAGTGAAAATTATTTCGAAAGTGATGTATGTATACCGTGGAGGAACGTGTGTTTGTTGTGTTGGAGTATCACTGATTAAATTAGAGTCCTACTGCCATAAGGAGAAGTTTTCAAACGCGATTTCAAGTCGCAAAAGACCCAGATGGGAAAACAATTCGTGAGCTTTTCAAAAAAGTTCAATAGACACGCAACGTGACCGATGCGAATTATTTTCACTATACGAAAATGGCGGTCAAATTTCAATGGCGAAATCTTCGACGGCTAGTCTTTCTATGCTTCTGAACTCTCTTTAGAAGGATTCTTAACGCTATCAGCGCCATCTATCGGTGCTATTTGTAACTAAATTTTGAGATTTACGTATAAGATTCTTAAGATTTAATAAACATACCACTGGTTTCATGTTTCTATCTATCACCCTTTCCGGGTTATTGATTTTTAAAGTTAGGGGTCCTTTGTGAAACACCCTGTAGGTATAATGAAGAGATAATTACAAATAATATAATAAAATTACTTGTTAAAATCACATCAATGAAACGTATGTAATCTGTATTAAAAGGTATTATTCTTAAACATTCCGTGTTATGTTTTTATCACTTTAAGCAGTACTTAGATTTTAATTTGAAGAGATGATTTTTTGAACGTATCAAATCCAGATTTATATCCAGTTCAGAAAAAGTCTTTGACTTATGAAAAGCTATGAAAATTCCTCTTTTCTTAAAATTTGACTTTTTCGAAACATTACAAATTGCCTTTTATTTTTATCACTTCGAACTTTGACAAGATACCTGTTAAATTTTGATTTATTTGTTGTACTGGTAACAGTATTATCAGACATTTTAATATTGCCATTCAAAATTTATTTTAAAGATGTAAGAATTTCTGAAGTTTAAGTTTAAAAACAATAGTTAATTTTTTTATCAGTTAACAATAGTTTTGAAGTGTTGGACAAAATTTACTTCACTCCTCATAAAATACAGCTTCGATTTCGAAAACCATTTTTAAAACATTCATATGGACTCACTTTATATGGTTTTAAAATAGATTTTTGGTTTATTTAATATTAAAGATGAAATAAAGATTAATAGAGAATTTTTTCTGGAGTTTGTGTACATTTCTGTTTTTAGAATAATTATGTAATATTCAATAACAGTGTTTTTAAACAGATATGTGGCATAAGCATGGGCGAAACGTATTCAAGTACAGAAAGCAAATTTGCATCACTTTATTTTGAACATAATTGTACAGTTAAGTAAAATAGAAATTTGCATGTTTACAGATATTTTGATGGTATTTTGAATTTGATTTTTATAATGAATTGTATAGAAATGCAGATTTTTTTAACATTCAATAGGGCTAATATCAGGGATGACAATGCAGATTTTTTAGATTTTTATTTTCATATTACCAGCAATAGGGTTAATTTATATCTTTATGTCTTTTTTTTTTTTTTTTTTTTTTTTTTTTTTTTACAAGACAATAACTTTGGTTGTTTTTTAATTCACATAAAAACAATATATATAAGTACATTAACAAATCAAATAATTAGATTCAAGAAAATTTGTAATAATGATTAAAAAAACATGTATTTAAATTTTGGAGAAATTTGCTTTACGATATTAATACATGCACTATGGTAAAGATACCATATATATTCCTTTCAAAAAATTAAAGCAATCTATATTTTATGTATTTTATCAAATATATTTTCCCCTTTCTGCATAATCGTAATTCATATACATTCCCGGCTGTTAAAAAGCGCACCCTTTTTATCTTTCTCTTTCAACGAAAGACTTTTAGTCAAAATCATGCATATTGTTTTTAAATTATCATTAACGTACTTATTCGGTCTCCCACATATCAAAAGAAATGAAATTATACAAGGCATAAAATGTTTTCCTTTTCATGGTCAGCTTTGTCTCGCATATTGTTCCAGATGTCTATAGCATTTAAACGGCGCCTTTGCTGCATTCCTCGAAAGCCCTATTCCCAAAACAATAATTAACGGTAAAATTCTTAATCTCTCTTTTTAGCCAAAGTGCAATCTTCGCCAAAAGATTTTTCCCTTCCAATGACGTCAATTATGAAGTTGATATGTATATAAGAAACGGTTACATTTCCCACGCAAAAAAATGCGATTCTCTTGGCTTGAAATGTATCTCGCTTGGCGTGTTTTTCCTTGCGCCCACTTTCATATCGGATAGAACACTTGCCCTCTGATCTTCATCTCATAAACATCTAAAAATGTCTTGACCCCTTTGGCCATCCTTTGGTTTTATAATGAAAAATCCTCTTGATGGCTTAAAAACTCTTTGGATTACGTGAACTTGATCGGACCTGTTCAACAGCATTTCTGGATTATTCTTTGGATCGCGTTTGTGTTCTTCACCTCTGGCTTTAAATTTAAAATGTCACCTCACCAATATTCATCAGATTCATTAAAAAAAATCTGAAACTTTGATTGATCAAAATATCACTATTGTGGAAGATTGTGAAGTGTGACATCATTCTCCAATTAAAGAACATTAACTCTAGTGATGTGATTTTCGTCTTCCTTGCTTCACCATACAAAATAAAAGGGAAAACTACACTCCAGTTTAGTACTTCAGTACCCAGGAAACGCACTCTGCGGATTGCCAAAACAACCAAGTGCCACTATACCTTCTTGTTTTAACAAATTGTTTCACTCCGTAAAAGTAAATCCTTTAGGTCTTTTCAAAGGATTCGCCAACTTTGACATCTTCTCAATAATCACCCCCTGAACTTACTTCCCACGATAACTCTTCTATATGCATAAAGGAACACGACAACTTCCCCATATTAAATAATGGTGCCTGACTTTTAAACTGGATGTGATCTTTTTCGCATGACAATTTCTACAGGGTGTGTCATTGGGGCCACGAAACGAAAAAAAAAATTTCCTATTTATTTGCAACTTTTCTGATTACATATATTTTTCATTCTGAGAATGCTTTGTTGGAGCCTGCCTGTGACTGTTGTTTTTACCTATCATCGAAAGTTTCTAAATTCAAACTTAACCATTTTCTGTGAGATATGCATCAACCCTCTCCTCTAACCAGTCTGTGAATTTTTTTTAAAAAAAGAAAGAAAGAAAATGCGTCTGCTACTCAACTTTGTGAAATATATTCATCTTACAAGACGTGCTCTTTTTATCGGCAGTGAAATTTTCCGTACACAACTAAATTATTCATTTTCAAGAATCTTCAATCATGCCCTTCAACCTTTGTGTGAATTATAAATTTAACTAAGAATCTTTAAGCATTTCATCCTTTCAACAGATAAAGCGTTACTGCCTAATTAGAATAACTTCCTTGTGACCACAGGATTGTGTTTTGCGCGTGAACTTTCGATTTCAGTCAGCTGTGCCAAGGTTATGAATGAAATTTGTGTTCAAGAGAGTAGTGATATTAATACAACTTTTCTTTCTCTCCTCAATTCATCATAAATTCACGTTACAAAAGAAATATCTTTCTCAATGTATAACTACAAAGAAAATTATTATTTTCGTTTTTTAATTCGTCGAGTGAATCAAGGTTTATCGATTAGGATCCGACATATTAATTTAAATATAGTATTTTGTGCTTTCTTTTTCTATTAATATGTTTTGCAAAAAAAAATCGCTATGGATATATTTTATAGAGGTAAGTCTTTATTTTTGTAAAAGGTTGATAAAAAAAGGAAATTTTCAATTTTGCTAGAACTTTTACATTGATGAAATATTATTTCCGTATAGTTTCAAGTAATGTTTTTATATTTTTAAGAGGATCTAGATATATAATATGTGCAATATATGTTAGACGATTAAAAAGCACTCATTGAATTTTATTTATTTAATAAATTTTTTGCTGTAGATGTTTAAAAAATAATAATAATGTTTAAAAAGGTATAATTGTGTTCAGGTAAGACAGAATGGCTTTTTAACATTCATAGACTTTCAAATTTTGTTATTTATAAACATTGCATTTTATTGCTAAAATTTTTCATGACGGAAAAGTATATTTTTCTCCGTGTTATATTTTGGTATATTATATTTATTTTTGTAGTTGAAACCACTATTTATGATTTATAGTTATTTTTCTTTAATATTTCTAAGATTAAATATTTAATGTTTTTTTAAATAAATTATCAAGCGTGGTTTGTTTAAATTGTTGCTTTTTTTATTTTGCTTATTTTATGATATTTTACCTGTGTCTAAAAATAATAATAATAATAATAATAATTAAACTTTTAAGGTGATATCATCATGGCTAATTCTAAGAATTTTGAGTACGTTGTTTATGATTTTTACGGCGACCCAGAATTGGTTGATCATTTCTTTAATCAAATTTTAACTTACCAGAAAATTAAGGAAATAACTAATGAACAAACCGTCGGTTATCTTAAAACTAAACTGAAAGGTCCCGCCAAAAAATATTATCTTGAAGACCCTGTACTATATAACGCACAAGATTTTGAGTTCATTCGCGATCGCATTCAAAAATTCTTTTCACAGAATTCTTCGGCTGCAACTTTAAATGATTTAAATTGTTTAACAATGTTACCACAGGAGACAGTAAAAAATTTTGCTCATAGAATTAATGTCCTTGTATCAAAGGTATATCCCGAAATTCATGACAGGGATGCATTAAATAAAATAAAATACGTTAAATTAATGTTTTGTTTACCTTCGGACATTAAAATTAAGTTGCAAGAAGAAGGCATCCACACATATGATAAAGCAATTGACAGGGCACAATCTCTACAAGAGATTTTCATAAATAACCATGTTTTGTCTGCTAGCAGTTCGGCGCATGTAGAATGCAATCAATTAGAAAGTAAAATTACGGAATTAACGGAGAAAATTAATAACTTAAATTTTGCTCAAACATCAAGAAAATCGGAGTCTCAAAAACAATGTAAACATGTCAACAGACAAAACTTTCAGGCTCGTTATAAGTCAAAATTTCATAGAGCGCCACAAACTAGACAAAATAATTGGGCCAGAAATAATGATTGTTGCCAGTTATGTTTTCGTTTTGGGCATATAGCGCAGAAATGTTTCAGATGGCAAAGAGCGAACGCGCGTTATGATCAAAAATTTAGTAAATATAACAGTGATAGAAATGACAGGTTTCCACAAAACAAAACTTTAAACCCCTAGAGACGTATGCTAAGGCTGACCAGTGTATGTCTGCATGTGAAAATGAGTCAGCACACAGTGATAAATGTTTTTACATTGATAATTCTCTTCCAAAATTGTCGGCTGAGAGACTGGTTAATTCAACAGGTTCTCAAACTTCTCAGCATATTTCCATTGCAAATTCGACAGCAGTGCAAACTGATCTTCCCCAAAATTCTATTGATTCTCACAGTGTCACTGATACAGCACCGACCGGTAATTCCTTTCATGAAATTCTTTTGAATGTCAATAAGTACTCTCCCACATTTCCCCTTATAAAGGCCTCCATCGCAAAACAAGATACCTTTTTACTTGTGGATACTGGAAGTACAACTAGCCTCTTATCTGTACAGTTATTTGATAAACTTAAACATGTGCTTAAGTATAAACGTTTAGGGACTAATGTGACTTTAACTACAGTTAATTCTAAGATAGATTTTACAGCATGTATTCGAATTTCATTCAAAATTGAACAAAAACCCTTTTCGCATTACTTCTACATTGTTGACATTCCTAAAGAGTATAAATTTGATGGTATATTGGGATTAAATTTTCTTGAGAAATTTAACATCACATTAGATCTAGGTAGCAAAATAATGCAACTTGATAATCTGAGAATTCCCTTTATCTACATAGATGATAACTCAGAATCAGCGGAATGTCATAACGTAAATGTACAAACTGATATCTCTCATAATGTTTGTCTAGTAAACAAACTGGTTATTTCTCCAAATGAGGTAAAATGTATTTCTGTACGCACAAAACAAATTTCTCATAATACCCCATATTTATTTCAGAATGACATGCTTGTAAAAGACATTCTTGCTTTTGATTCGATTATTCAAACTGATAAATCAAACCCACATGAATTTAAAATTTATGTAAAAAATATGACAACTAAAAATGTTCATGTAAATAAAAGAGCAAATATTGGTTTCTTAACGCCAATTGACCAGATTGTGGAAGATGCCCAACAGCTAGAGGCTGTTAAAAGTAATTTCAAAGAAGAAACCAAACAATTTGTAAATTTCATTCAGGCTTCTACTGATATTTTGAATCAACGAAAACGTGATCTCTCACAAGATGACTTTAATTTACAACACTTACCGAATACTGAAGCTAAAATATTAAAAGAGTTATTACTGAATAATTCTGCTGTTTTCTCAAAATCTATGAAAACATTAGGTCACACTGATAAATTTAAACCAAACATTAAATTTATTAATGATTTCCCAATTAAAACACTTCCTTTTCCCATTCCTCAAGCACTTCAAAAAGAAGCATTAACACAAATAAACCAATTAGTTGATGCAGGTATCATTGAACGCTCATGTTCGGAATGGTCTTGTCCAACCCTTCTTGTCAGAAAAAAACCTGATGGATCAGGTACACAAAAATTTCGTCTTGCCTTGGATTTACGGATGTTAAACACAGTTGTGCAATCTTCTTCATACCCTCTCCCTAAAATACAAAATATTATTTCCAACTTATCTAAATATAAATTTTTCACGTCCCTTGATTTCCAACAGGTCTACCATCAAATTGACCTTCCTTCAGAATATCAGGATAAGGTCACTTTCACGTCTATGTTCGGTTCATTTAAATATAAAAGACTCTGTTTTGGATTAAAAAATGCAAGTGCATATTTTCAAGCACTTATGGATAGTTTATTGGATGAAATGCAGTTAGAAGGAATTTATGCCTATCAAGATGATTTAATTTTTGGCTCTAACTCATTTCAGGAAACGTACGATAAACTAACAAAAATTCTTGAAATCTTAGGTAAATACAACTTAACTTTGTCACCTTCTAAATGTTCTTTTCACAAGAATAATATTGATTATCTTGGTTTTCATATTCATAACCACACTATTTCTCCAATTCAAGCTAATATTCTAAAAATAAAATCATTTCCTGTTCCAAAAACTAAAAAGCAGGTAAGAAGTTTTGTAGGACTAGCTACTTTTTATAAGAGTTTAATTCCAGAATTTTCTAAACTTATTCAGCCTCTCATAGACTTATCAAAACCATCCTCGACCTTTAAATGGACTGATGTGCATCAAAATGTGTTTCATAATATTCAAAAAATCTTTTTTCAACCACCAATGGTACGTCTACCAGATTGGGACAAAGAATTTTACGTGAACACGGACGCTTCGGGTATCGCTATTTCTGGTGTATTATTACAAGAGCATAATAATCAGTTGCTTCCTGTCTCATACTTCTCAAAATCTCTCAAACCCTCCGAAAAGAAATATCCAGCTTTAAAATTAGAACTTATGGCCATTGTAAAATCTGTAAATGCTTTCAATTACTATATCTATAATCGTCCTTTCATAATTTTATCGGACAGTAAACCTCTTGATAAATACAAAAAAACCACTAATCCGGCAGATATCACCACTCGCTGGCTCATGCAGCTATCAAAATTCACTTTTACTTTTAAACATATTCCAGGTGTTTCTAATGTTCTAGCAGATTATTTATCCCGATGCGAATTTACTGAAGAAAATATTGAAACTTTGAATTCTAATCCTAATCTCATTTCTGAAGATAAACAGGCATTACCTATTGTTGAAAATGATTTTGAGGAAAATAACAACAACAAAATTGTGAATTGCTTAGTCATTAATAGTAAAAATAAAAAAGATGCTTTGCTTGAAATTTCTAATGAAACTTTTGTCCAAGAACAATTAAAAGATTCACAATTAGCTCCAATATATGAAGAGATTTTAAAATCAGGTTCTTCAAAAAAATTTCCATCTTATTTCATTCATCCTGATTCTAAAGTTTTAATGTTAAAAAAAAGTAATGTTGCGGATAATACTTTCGTGTATGTAATTATGGTTCCCAATTCTTTAAAACCTAAAGTTTTAACAATATTCCATCTATCTCATTTTGGTTTAGCTAAAACATATGAATTCCTCTCTTCACGGTATTGTTGGAAAGGTATGTACACCGATACTTTAAATTATGTATCTTCTTGTTTATTATGTCTTCAGGCTAAACATCATCGTATACCTAATGCCCCACTTCAACCAACATATACCCCTAAACAACCAGGAAACACCATTTCAATTGATCTTGTTGGTCCTTTTAAAAACGGTCAAACTATTCTCACAGTTACGGATCATTTTTCTCGACATATTGAACTGTACCCTCTCTACAATACAACTGCACCTAAAATTGTAAAGTGTTTATTTGCCTATATGACAACTTTCGGGCGCCCTGCCTGCGTATTATCAGACCTTGGGCCCCAATTTCGTTCTTATGTGTATAATACTTTAAATAATACTCTAGGTATTAAAATAAATCACTCTTCTGTCTCACACCCAGCTAGCAATTCTATAAGCGAGAGGATAAACACATCTCTTAAATACTCAATCAATACTTTAATGAAAGAAGGACATTCCTTTGAAAATGCCATTGCTATTCATAAAAATCTCTATAATGGTTCTAAACATTCTTCTACTTCTTTCTCTCCGAATCTTTTACATTTTGGACGCGAATTATCTCTAATATTTGATACATATGATTTAAATGCTAATCAACCCTTTCTAGACCAAAATGTAGACTTTTACAATCTCCTTCATGATTTAAATGGTATTTACAACAAAGCTTATGACAACATAAAAGCATCTCAAATTAAAAGAAACGAATATCATAAAAAAAAGGCAAAACTCAGGCCAATTACTGAGAAAGACATTGTATACCTAAAATCATCAGATAAATTTAAGCCAAGGTATACAGGACCTTATGTAGTTGTAAAGAAACACTCACCTGTTTCTTTTTCAATTCAACAACTGAATTCTCATATTAACAATTCAATTTTCAGAGTTCATATAGACAGACTTTTACTTGCACCTCCTAGAAATAACCATTTATTTGACTTAAATTATCATAATGTTCATAACAATACTCCTAGTAATAACAATATTGAACAAAGTGCTCATTCCTATAATTTACGTCCTCGAAAGGTGATAAAATATTAATATGAATATAAAATTTTCTGTTGCCAGATTCATAAATGCTCCTTATCCATGGTAACAGGTGTATTTATGCATGCATGTTATGTAGTATTGTATTATTTGTTTTTATTGTGATATGGCTGGTCCATTGTTTATGTGTTATGTAGCAGTACTGCAGAACTTGTTTATTTGGCAAAAGATTTTTTTCCACCCATATTCTTATTTAGCAAGTTCGTATAATTTAAAATCCTGTTAAAAAAATAAAATAAAAATAAAAATAAATAAATAAATGGATAAATAAATAAATAAATAAAATATATAGATAATATAAATTAAAACATTTGATAATTCTATTAACACTCTCTGCATTTGTAAGTATACTTAGCATTTTGTAAAAAAAAAAAAAAAAAAAAAAAAAAAAAAAAATCAAATTAATTATCTCATTTGAATTTAATACTCATTTTCCTTTTAATTTAATCTTTGAATTTTTAAATAACTTAAAATAAATGAATTATTTTGAGAATTTAATTTTCGAAACAATATATATTTATCCCGAATGTGACTTTATGCTCTCTTCACTCTAGAACGTGTCTATGGAAGGATTTTTAGGTTTTTGAACAAAAAAAACTTTGATTTATTTTGCATTTTTTTTAGTTTTTATTCGCCCTTGCGGAATAAGCCCCGTTCAAAATTATTACCCATGTGGGGGTCTTTATTCCATTGTGTATGGGAGCAAAACTTTGTTAAAATTGGTATACCCAATTTTACTATTTTTTCAAACCCGTAGATGAACCCGAGTCGCTCCAATCATAGGCGGAGTTTCCAAATATGTGCGGAGCAAGGGGGGTTTACCAAAAATAAACCCCTCTCCCTAAATACGCCCTGTCCCGAATATGACCAATGTCCTAAACTGCGGTCTCTTCCTTGTTATTACAACAAGTTTAAGGGGAGATATTTTTTTCGATGCCCATGTCTTGCATCATTATTATCTCTCCTGTGTCTTTACACGAAAACTTTTTTACGTTTAATATTTTATATATGTATCTTTATAATCTTTATAATCTCTATATTATCATTGTATAATTGTAATTGTGTTTCTTTTATTTTGAAATTTTTGTATTTACATTTCATTTAAGATTTTTAATAATATAGTGCAAACTTGTGAACTTTTTAAGCAAATACAAAAAAATTTTGTGCACTAAAGACTCATTTATCATGCTCATGTTTGTTGATAAATAAAATCACGTGAGAAAACCTTCAAAGAAAAATGCAGCTGTAATTTTTCATTCTTGAACTCTTTTTAAAGACTGTGTTAAAAAAAAAATGAACAATTAAGAGTTTATTTATATAGGTGCACCATCATATTGTAAATTGAATAAACTTGCAAGAAAACAAACAACAAAAAATATGTTTGCAGCTAACAATTGTACTAATATGGATAAAAGACTTTTCATAGACTTTAAAAATATATTTTGCTGCAATTTGAAAATGTATGGCCATTTATTATACTATTATGAAGATATTACTGTAGTACTACATATTATTATTTACATTATTGTATGCATACTTATTTTATTTTTATTATTATTTTCTGCTTTGATATTTTGTATTATATTTACAGGGTGACATTCTAAATTTTTCAAAATCTTGTGAAGGGGTGATATATATATGGTAAAGATACCATATATATTCCTTTCAAAAAATTAAAGCAATCTATATTTTATGTATTTTATCAGATATATTTTCCCCTTTCTGCATAATCGTAATTCATATACATTCCCGGCTGTTAAAAAGCGCACCCTTTTTATCTTTCTCTTTCAACGAAAGACTTTTAGTCAAAATCATGCATATTGTTTTTAAATTATCATTAACGTACTTATTCGGTCTCCCACATATCAAAAGAAATGAAATTATACAAGGCATAAAATGTTTTCCTTTTCATGGTCAGCTTTGTCTCGCATATTGTTCCAGATGTCTATAGCATTTAAACGGCGCCTTTGCTGCATTCCTCGAAAGCCCTATTCCCAAAACAATAATTAACGGTAAAATTCTTAATCTCTCTTTTTAGCCAAAGTGCAATCTTCGCCAAAAGATTTTTCCCTTCCAATGACGTCAATTATGAAGTTGATATGTATATAAGAAACGGTTACATTTCCCACGCAAAAAAAATGCGATTCTCTTGGCTTGAAATGTATCTCGCTTGGCGTGTTTTTCCTTGCGCCCACTTTCTTATCGGATAGAACACTTGCCCTCTGATCTTCATCTCATAAACATCTAAAAATGTCTTGGCCCCTTTGGCCACCCTTTGGTTTTATAATGAAAAATCCTCTTGATGGCTTAAAAACTCTTTGGATTACGTGAACTTGATCGGACCTGTTCAACAGCATTTCTGGATTATTCTTTGGATCGCGTTTGTGTTCTTCACCTCTGGCTTTAAATTTAAAATGTCACCTCACCAATATTCATCAGATTCATTTAAAAAAATCTGAAACTTTGATTGATCAAAATATCACTATTGTGGAAGATTGTGAAGTGTGACATCATTCTCCAATTAAAGAACATTAACTCTAGTGATGTGATTTTCGTCTTCCTTGCTTCACCATACAAAATAAAAGGGAAAACTACACTCCAGTTTAGTACTTCAGTACCCAGGAAACGCACTCTGCGGATTGCCAAAACAACCAAGTGCCACTATACCTTCTTGTTTATCAAATTGTTTCACTCCGTAAAAGTAAATCCTTTAGGTCTTTTCAAAGGATTCGCCAACTTTGACATCTTCTCAATAATCACCCCCTGAACTTACTTCCCACGATAACTCTTCTATATGCATAAAGGAACACGACAACATCCCCATATGCACATTTTTAGAACATTACATTAAATTACTTTTTAAGAAAAATTGGCAACGGTTCGGAATGCAAGTGTGATGCGGAATGGTTGCTGGTTTCTTGATTTTATTAAATGAAACGACTGCTCTAATTATGGAATGGTTAATGGTGGGTTAATTGTTCAAGAATGTCAGGAAGAAGAAATTGAAGATGTGTAAGCAAAGACGTTTTACGAATTTACTAAGAACAAGGAGTAAACTCACCGGGCAATAGCTCCTGGCCAGTGAAGCGTCTTCTGATTTCTTAATAGGAACAATTGCGGCCCTTTTCAAATTAATAGGGGGAAGTTGAAATTTAAAAAAAAACATTAATTATGATTGGCTGAATAAACAGCGTACTGTATCGAGAGTTTTTGAATGCTCGAATTAGAGTTCCCATCATGACTAGGGGCTTTTCTATTGGGAAGATTTTTGATCACCGAAATGATTTCTTAAGGTGTGACAGGTTCAATTCATCTGACATCCGTATGGGCCAAATATTTACTGATGATATGGTGAAGTTGTTCAATAGAGACTGCGTTGCAAACATCACTCTGCGGGTGGAATTTACATTCATATTAGTATGCGAGTACTTGCACTTTTTCAATTTAGAGACGTTTATGGCTAGTATCCGTATTAGGAGGAGGGATAGGGGTAGAAGGTTTCTTAAATTTTTCAGATAATTTCCAGAATTATTATTAGGAGTCAAGGAGATAACAAAGTCTTTCCATTTATGTTTTTGAAATTTCTAATGTCACGTTTAAAAATAGCGCCAAAGCCATTCATACTAGTACGGATACTGGGGTCCCTAATGACTTGCCACAATCGTTGTAAAAGTTTTCGATTAATTTTGATTTTAATATCGAGAGGGAGGATTTGATAATTTTGAGGTTGCCTTCTTTTATCTGGATGTCTCCAGGGTGTTTTGAATTAAATTTATCAAAATTGTGACAGCCAATTCAATAACCTCGACAGAATTAATGTAGTCAAAAGGAGGAGGAGCTGTCCTTTTCTTTATCTAAAATTTCCTGCTGTAAACATAGAAAGAACTTGGGGACGAGAGGGAAGGGTTACAATCAATATTAATTTGGATCAGGAGATGATCAGAAGGAAGCGCCAAAGTAGGGGTAATAGTACAGGAAAAAGTAATATTATTCAGTACAGCCAGACTAATAGTCGTTCCATTGCCTTAGGGTACATGAGGTTTTTGAGGTGGGGACAGTAATTTATATACCATTACTAATGCAATAGTTATGGAGGGTTTCCCCTAAATTATCATTATTATTATTTGGGCACCAACTGGGATGATGGAAGTTAAAATCACCTGCAAGGATAATATTATTATCTAGACTGAAAAAATTATTAATTTCAGAGAGGAAATCCGAATGATTCCAAACCCGGAGAAAAATGAAGGATAATACAAATGCTTTTCGCTAGCCCTAATAAATTTTAACTTTAGTATTTTCAAGTAAATTAAGGTAGAGGGAGGCAATATGGTCATGAGTGACCCTTCTATTCAAGAATACATCAGTCCCACCATGAAGTGAAATATCATTATTATCATTACGGGAGGTAAAATGCGGCTTAAAATTTTGAATAGTGAGGTCTCCAAAATAAGTACTACGGACATCCTGTATAACAATGAGATCCACAGGATATCTCACTAACAAAATTCCTGATCTGAAATCATTTCTATCGGAGGCGATTGGCATTCCAACACAAAATTCTGGACAAACACATTATTTAGATTAGGATAAAAAAATTAAAAAAAGAGAGACATGCGCCGCAGGCGCGCCCCGTGCGGGACGCACCGCACACAATCGACCACCGATCCCAAGTCCTGAGAGACTTTTATTGCGCCAGTAGCTTTGTCTCGCTACGGAGCTCCAGCCGGTCAGAGAGCCGCACCACACTGCGGACCCTCTAACCTACTACCCACGAGTCGACGACATAGGTCGCTACGAAAGTAGCCTAATCTGGGGAACTCCCGCACAGGACGGACACGTGGCAAACTGGCGAAGGCCACCCGGGGAGTTCGTCGCCGAAACCCCATAAAGGGAATCGGTTTCTAGGTCGTCGTGCTGCCGCGACAACTTTTGCTTTACCACAATTCAAGGAGTGTGAAGATTAGGATAAGCTTTTAAACCCAAGTTGGCCATTTATACTTAAATCACTTAAAATTTCAGTTACCAGTGTTTTCCCAACATAATTTCTGAAATATTACAGGAATATTACAGAGATTATTTAATTTTTCTAGAATCGCATCAATATTATATAAATTTGACATAACAAAATTAAGTAAGACACTTTGATTAAAGTTAGCAGAGACATTATGAGGACTTTGTATACTATTAACAGCTTTCATACAAACAACATTAACAATAGCTTTGCCAGAATTATAAATAGAATTAGTAGCATTGCTACTGGTAGTAGGAATTAAAACGTTTTGAGTTTGTTTATTTGCCAGTCGGGTGCCTTTCCTTTTTAGAGAATTTCCAAAAGTTTGGGAACTATTAAGATTTTAAATCCTAAATAGTAGTAACTCTACCATCTTTTCAATTTCTTGGAGTTTTGGGGCATCCACTAAAAATTGTGGTGTGATTCCCGCTACAATCAGCACTCCCTTACTCCCTTACGTTGAGTAACGGTACAATCAGTAATCTTATGGTCACCTGCATACTTGACACATTTTGACAGAGAAATTTGACTGAGTAAAATTTGGAGGTATGATTGAATAAATAACAATTATTGCATTGCTTCGATCCTTTCGATTTATATGCTCCAACTTTAACATTGAAACCAACAGAATTTTTAATATAAAAATATATTTAAAATTATCACTTTAGTAAACATCGAACAGGAAAATGGGTATTGGTAGTTTAATCTTGAAATTTTTCTGAAAGTGATATCATAACCAATTTCATTAAGCTCCACTTTTACCTCGCAGATGAGGATATCAGAGGTAATTCCTTTAATTAGCACCTCCCTGGGGTGTGCATTCCCCAATTTCATGCCACAGAATTCTAGCTTAGTATCAGATAAACATTTTCGCGATATACGTATATTGTTTCAGGAAAGAATTTTATAAAATTTAACCGAAAACCCTTAAAGACTGCAATCTCATCAATTTTAGCAGCAATCTCTCTCTAGCTACTGGCTGTTTTAACATAGAAAGGCTCAGACTTTTGACTCTTAGGTGGAGATTATGCATTAGTAGTAGTTTGGTAAGTGATATTTTCACTGGAATTTAAAGTTTAAAGATGTAAGTTACAGGAATAGTATTAATATTATTATATTTACTGACTTTAGCAGATTTTAAAGGTTTAACAATATCCTTATCAGATTAACATTACTTTTATCAAGTATAGGCAAATTAGCATCATAGTACATAACTAAAGAGATATTATATTTTAATTTGTTAAGAAAAACAAGTAAGAAAGTATTATCCTGAGTATTAACACATGGTTCAAAAGATTTTTTCTACGTACCTTTAATTTGCCGGTTAAAATAATCCCTGTCATGCACAGAACAACTGCCGTAAAATACGGAAGTTGTCTTTAAAAGACGTAACCCTGACGATTCCAGTTCGTTATTTTTCTTAAACAGCACCATTCCAATGTGATTTATACATTCTTAAAGTTGCCTACTTCTGTCGGGAAAACTTCTGTGTTGTGAAAATCCTCGCTCTCTGAGCCTCGCTCTCCGAGCCTCGCTCTCCGTCATAATTCATACAAGGAAGTTTTCCGCAAAAAGATTTTAAGCACTCAAGTACCAAAAGTGATAGAAATTTACCCATACGTTTGGGAAAAAAGCGGATTTGATGAATAGATTTATTGACCAATAAAATTTCATGAAATTACAGGATCAGCCAATAGGAAACTGAATAGAGAAAGGTACTGGCAAAATGGAAAAATGTTAGCATCTGTTTGAAAAAATAAGACTGAAAGGAAATGGAAGAGAAAGGGACAGATTCAAGAAAACAGCCAATAAGAAAGCAGAAGGCACCAGACATTCAGACAGAGAACAAGGGCGAATCAGAAGGTGACATACAGAACATAGTGTGAAATATAAACCAAACTGCATAAGAAATCAGAATCAGGAAAATTAAAACGAAAATATAAGAAAATATTTAATATTATGTATATTAAACAACGAAGAAATGAAAAATAAAAATAAAAATAAAATAAAGATAAATAATAATAATAAGAAGAAGAAGAAGAAAAATTATAAATAAAAAATAAAATGAAATGTAAACTAAAAAAATTACTTATATAAATTAAATAAGAAACTGATCTAAAATGGTTCCATAGTTGAACTGAAGAAACTTTTCAAGCTGCAGGGAGTATAGTGTAAACAAACATTCAGTAACGATAACGTCACACTTTATATGTAAATATATTTTAGAGAAAGACCAATTCAGTCGTAGAATTTGCATTAAAAATAATTTTGACATTTTAAAATTTAAAATATTGTCGGAATCAGAAAAATGCTTGTTAATAAAATATTTGTAAATTTGTTGCGTAGAGACATAACGGAAGTATTCTTTTAAGCGCGTTTCAAAATTTCTTTCAGTTTGATCTAAATAAGGTTAAGGACGAATATTATAAGGAACGTTAGATTCCCATTTGCGAAGATGAGGAACAGCCGACGTAGTAGATGGGAACAGAGGCTTATTAACAGGTTTTAAGATAGCATTAAAAAGGAAACGGTTTTAAGCTTCACCCACTTTCAAATATATTAAAAGAGGATAGAAGACAGAAGAATCAAATAGTCAGTTTTAGTTTTGAAAAAAGATATTTTATTGCAGTAATCATTTCACTGCATGTCTGTACATGTCTGAAGGTGCTCAAATCTGTTGCTACACGCGGCTAGTACACATTATAATTATTAAAAAATAATTTATGAAGTAACTGCTTTAGTAAACAATTTACCGTGTTGCTATCTCACAGTTATGGTTAAAAGACGTGATATAGAAAATAAATATTTCCTTTGAATTAAGTGAGAAGTTTTTATTAAAACAAATATTTTATTTTGAGTAATATAAAATAACAACCACTTTATGTGCTATTTAAACGAAAGACGTGTTACATTGTAAAAAAAGGGAGCATCAAATCGTATGAATTATTTATTAATAAACGCATTGGTTAATTTCAAAAATTGTTATAACTGAATAAATCATAAAAGCCGGAACACAGCGCTATTACTATACAAGACTCTAAGCGAAGTGTTTCAGACAAAGCCGATACCCACACAAACTGAATTTACTAAATAATTAGAATTATGCTATGAAGAAGATTTTCCATATTGAAGTGGAGATATTACTTTGGTGTTTTTTGTGAGATTCGATGGCAATTAATAGTAACACATGATCCACACACAAGTCCATATACTGCTTTTATTCAGAATACCAAAGGATGATAAAAAAAATCCAGGTTCAGAGTAACCGGGCTCACGCCGGGTAAATACTATCCATTCGCGCTACACCCGGGGAAGTACCGAGGAGGGGCACACAGCAGGGATAGATGATATTGACAGCAGGAAGGCTGGGAGCAGAGTGTTGTTTCCACGACACAACTTGGAGTGGCACTGACAAGAATCTCGCCAAAATAGGGTTGCTACAGAGTGTCTAGGCGAGAATACTTTCAGACAGAGGTACGCATAAATAATTGTATTTGCCAAGTCAGGTTGCCAGATTATTGGCATAAAGACGAATTTCGTTTCAAAAATTAATATCGCCAAGGAGACTATAACCGACAAATATTTTCTCACGTGAATGGAATTTTTGAGCGACCAAACAGCTTGTGCTTTTAACAAACAGAATATATTTTTAGAAATGGGTGTGAGTGATTGAGTTATTACCACTACCAAATAAGGGCATGCATCTGAGCAGTATGAACAGATAGACATAATTTTTACTGACCGTGTGGCCACAAAAATGCATTATGAACACATTGTGTTATAAGGTTGGTTTCGGAAAATAAAATTACGAAAAGGCATCTGTGCTGTTTTAATTGTTTTATTTTTTTTTATTTTAATCGAAAAGCCGTGAGATATTAGTGATCGAGCATAACTGAAAATGAAAAGGGAAAGACTATAAATTACAGCGGAATTATTGTTTGAAGTTATAGATAACTCAATTAAATTTTGAAAAAGGCAGGGTAAAAAAATAATTTAAATAAAGGATAGGGGAGATTAAAACTTAATATATGATTCTCATATCATATATTTAAATGTACGTTACTTGATAAAAGTAATTTTGTTTTTCGAAAAAAATATATTGTACAGATGGCTTAAAAAATATGAAAATGCATTTATTAATTAGAAATTTATTTTACATTTGAAATTTTATATAAAACATCAGTTGAAATAAACAGAGATTTAATTATTCATCTTCAAGAAAATGTATTTAATAGTTTTAGATTTGTTTTACACTGGTTGTTTTTTTTATGCACTATTGAACATCAGTTGAAACAGACAGAAATTCAGTTATTCATCTCCATGCTACTTTCAGTTCTTTGGCTTGTTATACATATCTTGCTCCACCAAATTTGATTAGATATTTACCGCAAGCTGATGCATGTTGCAACGCGTTTAAAGATTTTTTTAAGATTATGGATCTAAATATAAAAAAAAATATTTTTATTCATGTTACTTTACTTTCTGTGCATGTGATATCGCATTAAATCTTCGGCATTTCATAAAAGGAAAATCTCATTTGCAAACGTGTGGTTCCAAAGTAACTTTTATGCACTCCGCGCGAAAGTTTTCGGTTTGTAAAAATAATGTTAATCCATCCTGCTATTTTTATTATCACTTTATTGATTGATTCAATACAAAATGTTTGCAAATGCGTACTTCATAAACAATGTCTCTTCTGTAGGAATTGCGTTCTTTTAATTTTCTTGTTTGACATTAATTATTGATATATATCGGTTGCAGTCACCATGAGTGTGTAGTTGATGTGTGTAAAAAAGTCATTGCAGACGATTTATGGAAAATGACTTCTATTATATCTGCCAATATTTTTATTTATACCTCCTAAAATTACATATTTATTTTCTATTTAATAGCGACTATAGTGTTTCATTCAAAAGCAAAACACTTGTCAAAACTATTAGTACGTTAATATAGCTACAAAACAAAAGTCTATGTAGTGGAAAATACGGTTAAATGGCATACCTTACGATTAGTTACTTCTTAAAGGTAAAATTCCGAACATAATTTAATATCTCTTTGCATATACTACTCAGCACTTATCTTTGTACCATAATATAATTTTTAATATAAAATTAGCCCATGGCATTTTCATTCATAATTGTTTATTTATACAAATATAATTCATTTGGTCTTGCACCACCGGTGTAGTAAATCCGCAAAGATATGTTAATTTTACAGGAAATGAAAAAGTTCAGACTTTCATTTAGAAAGGAACAATATATTTTATTTTACAACTTTAACCAAGGAACTAAACTAATAATATTTCATTTACAAATGAAATGCTTTATTATTTAGAAACAAAATCAGATTTTTCTTCTTTATAATTTAAAAATTGCAGAGAAGTTCACCGCTTTTTCAGCTTTATAAAACACTTAATCATTATTATCCATGTACTTTTGACTGCCTTTTCTTCTAACGTGGTGTACGGATGGTTTAATTACTGTTTTTCAATATGCTTTCTTTTGCACTAATGCAAAAATCATTTTAATGAATTTTCGTCCACTTGAAAGCTTATAGCCCTGCGTTTTTTTAGGGCTTTTTGTCTTATGCATTACTTGTGACCGCATCCTATGCAGTAAACAAAATTATTCTTTTATTTTGGTTACTGCTATCTGGTGTCTGTATGAGGTAATTTATATTTTTAAACTTTCACGTGTTTACAGTTAAATATATAATTTACCAACCGACAAAAATCTCGATTAGAGTCGAAAATGTAGGTTGGAGAGTTTGTCTCAAAATGAACATAAAAAACTCTTTATTTTTGCAGACAGCACATTCATCGCAGGATTATGAAATTTTGTGCCCTTTAGTGTTATTTGAGAAAACAAAAATAATGAGTACTATAAAATTTGATCAGTTCAACAAATTTACATGGCTTTGAATAAATGAACATAAGATATTGATAATTTTATTACGCATTTGACATATTGTTGTGAGCTCGGGGTTCGAAAGGACTGATGCCAATATATAAGAACAATAAAAAGGCTTTATTCACTATAAACAGTGCAATACGATCACAAATATCTTCTGAAAATTACAAGATATTCAGTAATCTTCAAATCCAATAAAAACGCAGCAAAATTTCACACAGAAACAATGCGTTCAATACGACGTATCAACGACGAAATCGATCCGAGAAACACAGTTCTCAATGCAAAGCCTCTCGTATGAATTCAATCGCAGTTGACAGACAACTAACTAACTGAACTGATGGAGGTCCTTATATAGGTTTCAGAGACCTTTCCAGATTATTCCAGAGCCTTCAGATGCTAGAAATTACCAGAAAGTGCTTTAACTTTCGATAGAGAACCCAAGCAAGAAAGGATCCCAATGTATAGGTATAAAGGGGGTGTGGTTGCACAAAAAGTCGCCAAATCCGTCGCCAACTTGGCGACATTTGGCGATATATCGCCAAATTTGGCGACAAAAATAAGTCGCCAAAACCATCGCCAACTTGGCGATAAACCCATTCCTTGGCGATATTTCAATAGACTTCCATTATAAAGATGAGGGTGTAAGGTTGTTTTCCTTGCAAACCATCTGAGGCCTCTAGCATTGAGTTACATGATGCTCAATAGGAAATACATTAATAATACTGCAATTTTCACAATAATCAAATAAAATAAATTTAAACAAATGGAATATTTACAGATATATACAAAATTCATAACATTGCCCCCCTCTCAAGGACTGCACGTCCCGGGCAGTTCAACCTTTGATCGGAAAGCAAACCCGTTACCAACAAATGCTATACTACTCAAAACACTTAAAGCAAACATGGAAAATAACAATTAAACACATTCATAATGCTGAATTATACAAAATATACACTTATTTAAAAAAATTAAATTAAATTAAAGCATAGACATCATTACATACAAGTATTTAAATAATAACATTAATAATGATAATGCTAAGCAAAAGAAATTATTACATTAACTTATATACAAGACCATGGTCATACTAATTTACATTATTTACATTACACTATTTACAATCAAGAACTAAGTACTATGGCCATAGTATGGAGCCAGCCTGTCGTAATGAACGACTCTAGGCTTCGAACTTGGTGACTTTCGGATCCGAATTACGACATCGTTCAGTCTGTTTAGGACTGTATAAGGACCGTCCCAGTGCGATTGCAGTTTGGGAGAAAGTCCTTTACGTCGAGTCGGATTATATAACCAAACCTTGTCACCTTCTTTGAATTGATGTCCCGTGGCTTTCGTGTCGTACCTGGTCTTCATCTTCTCCGTCTGTATATTGATCCGCTCTCGAGCCAAGTTGTGGACGTATTCAAATCGTGCCTGGAGATTCTGCACGTATCCCTCTGGCGATGAAGGCGCATCTGGAGGGCGACCAAAAAGCAGATCACAAGGTAGACGAAGATCACGACCGAAAAGCATCTGAGACGGGGAATAGCCGGTCGTTTCATGGACGGCGCTGCGATAGGCGAGGAGAAACAAGGGAAGTTTTTGGTCCCAGTCTTGTTGGTTTCTTGAAACTAGCAGTGAGAGGTTGTTGAGGATGGTACGATTAAACCTCTCAACCATGCCATCCGACTGTGGATGTAAAGGCGTCGTCCTAGTTTTGTCCATTCCGAGAAGTTGACAGAGACCCTCAATCACAGCAGAGATGAAATTTCTCCCCTGGTCCGAATGCATTTGAAGAGGGACTCCATACCTTGATATCCACTGGTGTACCAAGGCATCCGCAACCGTAGAAGCTTCTTGATCAGGGATGGCATAAACTTCAGGCCATTTCGTGAAATAGTCCATGACAACAAGGAGGTATTTGTTGCCATCAGCACTTCTTGGCAGAGGACCTAGGATGTCAAGGGCGATGCGTTCAAAAGGTGCTCCTACATTGTAGAGATGTAGTCTTCCTCGGTTACGTTTCTTTGGTCCTTTCCGAGCTGCACATGCATCGCAAGATTTGCACCATTGTTCGACGTCAGCTCTCGCTTTTCCCCAGAAGAAGCGCTCTCGGACTCTGTGTAATGTTTTCATGACTCCAAAATGGCCACCAGTGGGACTGCCATGTAATTCCTTGAGGACCTCTGGTATTCGGGATCGAGGAAGTACCAATTGCCACCGAGATGTCTTCCCATCTTCTGATTCGAATTTTCGGAACAGGACACCATTCTTGACGTGGAGGGAGTTCCAAAGAGCCCAATATTGCTTCGTCGTAGGACTGTAAGTCGAGATGTCTTTCCAACTGGGCTTCGTGCTAGAAGATTCTAATAACTCCAAGATTGGTTTGATGTCAGAGTCTGCCATTTGATCTTCTCGAATCTTCTCATCACTCCAGGGATCAGGTGGCGTTGATAGTGAAGTCTTCGTCTGGCGTATGACATGTTCGGGATTATACTTGTTCTCCGCTCTGGAACAGTAGCGACAACTTTCGGGACACGGTCTTCTTGATAAGGCATCAGCATTTCCATGCGATGAGCCTTTACGATGCCTGATGTCAAAGTCGTATTCCTGGAGTCGTTGTATCCATCTGGCTACTTGGCCCTCTGGGTTCTTAAAATTCATCAGCCATGTTAGGGATGCGTGATCAGTACGAAGGAGGAATTTCCTGCCATAGAGATAGTGATGGAAGTGTTCTATGGCTTTTACTATAGCTAATAACTCCTTACGAGTGACGCAATAATTCCGCTCTGGTTTCGACAAACATTTGCTCCAGTATGCTACGACTCGTTCTTGGCCATCTATTTCTTGGGAAAGTACAGCACCGACACTTTCATGACTAGCATCCGTGTCCACAATGAATTGTTTGTCGGGGTGTGGATAGGTTAGGACTGGAGAGGATGTGAGAGCTTCTTTCAGCTGCTGGAAGGAATTCTCGCATTCTTGTGTCCATAGAAACTTCTGCTTGCTTTCAGTGAGCCTATGCAAGGGTCTTGCGATGTTGGAGAACCCCTGTACAAACTTTCTGTAATAAGTGCATAGTCCCAGAAAGCTTCGCAACTGATGGACGTTTTCCGGACGCTTCCAGTTCTTTACTGCAGACACTTTTTCAGGATCTGTTTGAACACCTTCAGCTGAGATGATGTGTCCTAAATAATTTACTTCGCGTTGGAAGAACTTGCATTTCAGAGGGTTCAGCTTTAAATTCGCCGCTCTTAGCTTCGTTAACACTTTTCGAATATTTCCAAGATGTTCTTCAAACGTGCGGCCACCAATGATGACGTCATCTAGGTAGATGAGACAAGCTTCAAAAGTCAGGCCTTTTAACACTGTCTCCATGA
Source organism: Maratus michaelseni (assembly GCA_963931845.1). NCBI lineage: Eukaryota > Metazoa > Arthropoda > Arachnida > Araneae > Salticidae > Maratus > Maratus michaelseni. The sequence continues at coordinate 134,118,151 of OZ007588.1, read as the reverse complement.
GGCGCTCGAACGTTGCTGGAGCATTGCAGAGCTCGAACGGCATAACTTTGAATTGCCAAAGTCCTTGTCCAGTAGTAAATGCGGTCTTCTCTTTGTCATCAGGATGGATCTCTACTTGCCAATATCCACTCTTCAAATCCAGTGTGGAAAACCATTTATGTCCTGAAAGAGTATCTAGCGTGTCGTCTATTCTTGGTAGAGGATAGCTGTCCTTCTTCGTGATATCGTTAAGTTTACGATAATCCACACAAAATCTTGTGGAGCCATCTTTCTTTCGGACCAACACGATGGGAGAGGCCCACGGACTTGATGACGGCTCGATGATGTCACTATCCTGCATCTGTTGTAAGAGCTTAGACACCTCTTCTTGTTTAGCGAACGGCAAACGTCTGGGATGCTGTTTAATCGGTGGATGGCCGGCAGTATAAATTCTATGCCGTGTCAGTGAAGTGCGCCCTATATCACTCTCGTTTTGTGAAAACACATCCTTAAATTCCTGGAACAGTCTTTCTGCGGCATGTCTCTGTTCAGGAGATAAATTTTCATTTCGTCCAATTACAGGTGTTAAACTTGTAGGCGGCTCCGATAACGTCAAGCTCGGGTCTTTGCAAACACAGGTGACTGGAGCACAGGTTGCAAGCACTTCACCTTTCTGGATAATTCTAGACTTTTCACTTACGTTCGCAATCCTCACAGGTATCACATCTCTCGACAGATCTACCAGCGCTGATGCTATTAGCACTCCCTTTGGGCTCTTCTCAGGATATCCAGTCAAGCCATACTGGAAAATTCTTTCGTTTCCAGTTAATCCAGGTATCATCATTTCGGTCCGAGGAGGGATGATAACATCTGCCTTGGCTGTGATCCGTTGAATAGACCCGGACTCATTTCCAAGTTTGAAAATTGTGACATCTTCTTGAGCAGAGCGTAACTCATTATTCTTAAAGTCCAGTGTAAATCCATGCTCTTTTAAAAAGTCCAGTCCGAGTATGAAAGGGTCTGAAATATCGGCCACGTAGACTGTATGGCGATAAGCGGCGTTCCCAAACTTTATTTTCAGTGTCATTCTTCCATGTATCTCGATCTTATCTCCGGTCACAGTTTGAAGAATAACACGCGGCGGGGTCCAGAAGAGTTTTTCTTTCAGCCGCTGGGCTAGATCTTTCCGAATGATGGTCACATTGGCTCCTGTATCGATGATCATATTACAGGGCAAATCATTCACACTTCCGACTAGAAAAACTCCGTTCTCGCCGCAACTTCTTGCAGAAATTTCACATACTTGAAAATGGGGCTTCTCAAAATCTGGCAACCTCCGCCCCGCAAGATGGCCATTAATCAGTTTTCCTGCTCCTCCTTTAGCGGGAGAGATATTACCTTTGGTGCTGGGTTGTCTTGGGCAGTCGGTTTGGATATGGCCTTCTCCACCGCATTTCCAGCACTTGATCTTCCTGTAAGGTTTGTTGGCCATCAAGGAGTTCATCTGCCTCATCATGTCCTTCACCTGCTGCTGTAAATGCTCCACAGCTCTATCCGACGTCTCAGGCATGTTGGCTACTCGCACAAAGTGTCGATCTTTCCTTGTAGCTTGCTGGGCTGCCTCGAATTTCAGGGCATAAACTAAAGCCCCTTTTAAGTCACTGAGATCTGCAATCCGGAGTGCTTTCTGGATCTCAGAGTCACGCACGCCATCAATAAAATGTTGCAGAGCTAAACTCTCTCTAATTTCAGTCGGACAGTCAGGATAAGCAAGATGTGAAAGTCTCTCGACATCCGTAGCAAGCTCTTGCAGGGATTCAGTGGATTTCTGCTGTCAAGATTTGAGCTGGAGTCTGCTATATTCCTTCATGCATTTCTCGCCAAAGCGTAATTCTAAGGCACTGACGAGCGTTTCAAAATCCAGCGGTTCATTTGCAGGCAAAGTCTGTAGGACGTCGGCAGCATCAGCTCGTAGAGAAGCAGCTAACTGGCAAGCCTTTGTCTGGGAATCCCATCCATTGGCGTCCGCTACGATCCCAAATTGTGTCTTAAAAACTGGCCAGGAGGATTTGCCGTCATAGGTCGAAAGTTTAATAAAGGCCCGAGGAAGCATATCTGGATACTTGAAATCTTCGGAAAAGTTTACGGCAGTTATCTTCTGTTTCTTGACTTTTTCCAAATCTTTTTTTACATTCTCTATGCTTTCTTCAACGGTCTTGGCGATCTTTTGAACTTTTTCTTCTACTCTTTCTTCTACGGTTTTCGCTGTCATTTGAACTTCTTCTATGGTTTTGGCTGTCATTTGAACATTTTCTTCTATTTCTTGAAACCTTCCTTCAAATTTATTTTCCACGGAGTCAATTCTTTCATTTAAAGATGTTATTTTATCCTCTATCAGATCTTTCAACTCACCAAGGTTAGTTGACATATCTTTTTTTTATTTCTTCCGACATTTCCTGCATTTCAGCCTGATTCGCAGTCATTTTCTCATCCATCGCTGACATTTCCTCCTTCATTTCAGCCTGGTTCGCAGTCATTTTCTTATCTATCGCTGACATTTCCTTCTTCATTTCTTCCGACATTTCCTTCATTTCAGCCTGGTTCGCAGTCATTTTCTCATCCATCGCTGACATTTCCTTCTTCACCGCTTCCTTCAACTCGCCAAGGTTGGTTGACATATCCTTCTTCATTTCTTCTTTCAACACGCCAAGGTTGGTTGACATCTCAGCCTGATACGCAGCCAATTTCTCCAATAATTGTTTCAGTTCACCCTCCATTGCTCTGGTGATCGGCATTCAACCCCACTCCTGACACCAAATGTTGTGAGCTCGGGGTTCGAAAGGACTGATGCCAATATATAAGAACAATAAAAAGGCTTTATTCACTATAAACAGTGCAATACGATCACAAATATCTTCTGAAAATTACAAGATATTCAGTAATCTTCAAATCCAATAAAAACGCAGCAAAATTTCACACAGAAACAATGCGTTCAATACGACGTATCAACGACAAAATCGATCCGAGAAACACAGTTCTCAATGCAAAGCCTCTCGTATGAATTCAATCGCAGTTGACAGACAACTAACTAACTGAACTGATGGAGGTCCTTATATAGGTTTCAGAGATCTTTCCAGATTATTCCAGAGCCTTCAGATGCTAGAAATTACCAGAAAGTGCTTTAACTTTCGATAGAGAACCCAAGCAAGAAAGGATCCCAATGTATAGGTATAAGGGGGGTGTGGTTGCACAAAAAGTCGCCAAATCCGTCGCCAACTTGGCGACATTTGGCGATATATCGCCAAATTTGGCGACAAAAATAAGTCGCCAAAACCATCGCCAACTTGGCGATAAACCCATTCCTTGGCGATATTTCAATAGACTTCCATTATAAAGATGAGGGTGTAAGGTTGTTTTCCTTGCAAACCATCTGAGGCCTCTAGCATTGATACGAGAAGTAATTTTCCAACTGGACGAAAAATGTCCGGGCCAGGATTCGAACTTGGGATCGCTTGGCTGAAGCCGCCACGCTCTACCACTGAGCTATCCCGGTATCCCAATTTGAAATAATTGTGTTAAAATTAATCTACTCTAGCATTGAGTTACATGATGCTCAATAGGAAATACATTAATAATACTGCAATTTTCACAATAATCAAATAAAATAAATTTAAACAAATGGAATATTTACAGATATATACAAAATTCATAACAATATTTATTTGTTTCGGATTTTTTTAAATAAATATACGGAATTTTAGATATTATGATCTTCTATCTGTGTTTTTTACTGGTACATTTTTTTTACTATACGTATGTGCTACAAAACAATAAAAATATCCTTTTCGGTAATCAAATATATATTTTTTCATTGGTTTTTTTTTTTTAAGTATCATTTTTCTATCCACTAGAAATATTTTAGAAAATATTTATAACTATTTGGTAAAAAATAAAGAGCTGTCATACAAAAGATTAATCATTAGATTTCAGTTATAAATAAAAAATGTACACAAAATGTGGTGAAATCACATTTTCAAATTGCAAGAAATAATAGAATGTAGCATATATTTTAATTTTTTATACTATTGTTTCAGAAGACAATCATTATCTTTGTTACAGAATTCTTCGTTTATGTTTTTATCTGTATCCTTCAAAGATAAGTTAAATTTCAAAGAAAAATCATACTTTCTGCTTAAACGTCCAATATTAAAAAAAAATTCAAGGACTAAATACTGTCATATTTCCATAGGTAACATTTTGTTTTGTCTATTCTTATGTTCTAAATGAAAACAGGAGTGGCTACATAATTTTGTGAGATTTGAAGATCAGCAAAAAGGATATATCGGAGCTATTTCTAATATTTATAATCTAAAAGTTGCAATGAAGCTTTATGAAAAAATATTTAACGCTTAAATTATGCTTGCACTTATTTATTTTTAAGTTAATCAAAACCTGAAATTTATATATTTTATTTCTATCTCTATTTAATTCTTTCGAAATAGCATCAATCGTTGAAAGAATTCTCAAAAAACATTTTGTTAACTGTTTCAATTTATAACATAAATTATGACAGAAAAATATTTTTTTTTCACAATAACATTAAATCACATATCTAAAAGAAAATGGTGTTAAATACGTCATATTTCATATAAGATCTTCTTATTCGAGATTTATAAAAAACGTTAATCTCAAATGTCATAAAGCATTTAAATATTTTATTTCTGTCTCTATTTAATTCTGTCTAAATAACATCAATTATTGAAAAAATTCTCAGAAAACATTTTGTTTATTCCTTTAATTTAATAAACATACATACACATTTTAAACATAAATTATGACAGAAAAATATTTCGTTTGCTTTTTTTCATATACTTAATAACATTAAATCACATAGCTAAAAGAAAATGGTGTTAAATACGTTATATTTCATATAAGATCTTCTTATCTTTCGAGATTTATAAAAGACGTTAATCTCAAATGTCATAAAAGCACTTAAATATTTTATTTCGTATTTTCATGAAAAGTCGTCTTTGACCCAAATCACAAACACCTTTTTTTTATATCTATCATTCTGAACGTTCTGAAGGGTTATTCAGCCGACAATCCTATATTTCGGTCGGGGCTAAAGAAATAACATTTCCCTTCTGTCATTGTGATGTCAAGATTCATCATTCGTTTTCTTCCACTGATCAATGTTGGCAATGGTATCATACTGAGCTTTTCACAAGCGGGAATTTTAAGAGAAAAATACTGATATTTTCAAAAACTAGATATTTATATTCTTAGATTGATTTTAATATTTTACGCCTTTAGGCTGTTTTTTTAGCATAACCATTGTTACACTAAATACACAGTTTATTTGTACTAGGTATTAGAATAACAATATATTTTATTTTATTATGATGTGATGATATTTTTCGTCCTCATAAATGAACAAGTGGGTAAGTGTGTTCGAAGAACCCGCTATTATACTCTGTCATAATAATATCTGTATTGTGGACTAAATGCGATTTAAACAAAATCAATTTTAAAATTAAACATGTTGTATAAAGATCTTCAAATTGTTAAAAAAATGCCAATGTTTCCATAATCGGATTTTTATCATGATTAAAAACGTTCCTCAAACTCATATGACGTTATAATCACTTGCTAACGTCAAATCTACTTGCTTTTTCTATTACTCATATTGATACTCTCTTTGTATTATTCTCAATCATTTGAAAAAAATCCGTTAAACTTCCAATATGACGTCAGATTAATTTTCTTTTTAATTCTCTAATGACGTCATATTAAGCTGCTTTCTGCATTTATACATACTCATAATCCTTCTATTATGGAGAAATATTTGAAAATTTCCGTTTTATCACCAATATGACGTCATATTAATATTTCTTTTCAATTGGTGAAACTTTTTATTTCATTTTCATTTTTCACGTGGAAATCTTTCAATAGAAAATTAATTATTGTAGAAAGAATTTTATTGTGAATTTTTTGCTGTTGGCAACTGCTATAATGAAAAATGTTTAAATTTAATAGGAAAAGGCTGTTAGATTTCTGGTTTTTTATCTCCCTATATTAAAATAATACGATTTTTTTAAATTTTATGATTTTGAGCTTCATAGTAGGTATTCATCTATAAGTACACTAAATGTCATGTCTGTAAGTTATGTAGTTTCTGAGAACCGGCTCTGTGACGGACAGACAACGTAGCGGGACGAATAGTGTTTTGTGAGATGAACGACAGCCTAAAAATGATCATAGTGCGTCAAACCAGACAACCAATCTGTTTAAGTGAATAAAGAGAGAATAAAGTTATGACGAACAAGTTCTAACAACTTTTAACAAATACCTTATAGTCTAAGAGCTAGCAACGTCAGAAAATACGTGATTTTAGCAAGGCTCATATTTCTATATATTCTCCCTCTCTATTGTGGAATACGCATGCGGCCGGTCTGGCTGGCGGGAGACGTTGCGTTTACCTGTGTGGTGAGGGGCAATGCAGGTAAAAAAGTGACAAAATTACGTTATTTTAGCATTGATTTTGTTTATAACACTTGATTCTTCTAACTATTCGTAATATTAAACCATTATTGCCAGACCGTTTCAACGTTGCTAAGACCGTGCCAGACCCTGATTTAAAGGTAAAATGAGGTGTCAAATTCACGTCATTTTAGCAAAAATGAAATTTTAGTATGTTATACTTTGGCTATCAGATAAGCTATAATTATTTTTCCAGACCGAAATTCCGTTGCTAAATTACTGCCAGATGCCGATTTAAACTGGCAGAGAAAGCCCCGATTAGAAGAGTTGGCAGCTTTGTAGTGCTTTGGCTATTGTCAGTACACTGCCAAGCCATGATTGTTGCCAAAGCAATGATTGTTACTTTCTATAGAAGTATATATATATATATATATATATATATATATATATATATGATTTATCAAAATAAACGTTTATTTATGCAATTAATGTATCAATTAATTGTAATTGTTATTTAGCTTAGTTAAATTTTGAAAATAAAATATTTATCCACAATTTTTTCGAATTTTTTTTAAAAGAAACATTTATTAACAAGCCGGTCTTTGCCTGTTTAGCCGGTCACTTCGGTGTGGGGTCAAGTTTCCCTTCTGCAGTGTTTAGCCCGGACTTCGCTTAGGAAGCAGAAAGTGCATTTTACATGCAAACAGAAAAATATAAATAAAATACTTTATTTTAAACTATACGAAAATAACTAATAAGTATATCAATAAAGCACATAAATAAAGATTTCGCGACATAAATAATATGTTTTTCTCCATTAGCCCCCTGACAAAGACACGCTCGGCACTGCCCATGGGAATGGGAGAGCTTTCAGATAAAATATACAAAAATGAGATAGCATAAGATACATGGCGATCGTTGTAAATGGGCACTGTGATATTACTCCCATAAATTGTTAATAGGGTGTTCAAAATAACGGGGCCTTGTGTGCTTCTCAGCCATATATCGTTAGGTAGGAGTTCGCTTTCGAGTGGGGTCTAGATACCTTTTGTAGCGTACAGTGCTCACTTTGTTTGGGGCAAAGGAAGTGCATTTTTCATGCAAAAAGAAAAATGTGAATAAAATACTTTATTTTAAACTATATGAAAATATCTAATAAGAATATAAAAAAAAACACGTAAGTAAAAATTTCGTGACCAAAATAATATTTTTTTTTTCATGAGCCCCCTAACAAAGTACTGCTCGGCCCTGCACGTTATTATCTAAGGGGAAGGGAGAGATTTTTAGATAAAATAAAGAAAAATGAGATTGGCTAAGATACATGGCAGTGTGGTTTCACGCCCATAAATTGTTAATGTCGTGGTCAAAATTACAATGACCTTTGTTTTTCTCACCCATATATCGTTAATACAGCGATCATTATAAAGAGGTTCAGTCATTATACGTGCCTAAATCGTTAAAATGAAATTATTTTAACAGAGCCATTTGGGTTGCATGCCTGTCAACTGATCATACGACAATCACTGTAACGCAGCCTTGTACCCGAGCATGTAAATATGGCGATTAGTATTTAAATCGCAAATCTTTAAATCCAAAAAATGTATTTTGAACAGAGGAGGACATGTATTCTACTTTGTATAAAAATTTTAATCTTATTTTTAATTCAATTTTAATTTTAATTAATTTTTAATTTTAAGACAAAAAGCGCAAAAACCATTTATAAAATATGAAAAAAAAAATTCATTGGAAAAATATCACGCAAAATATCTAATAAAAAATCAGCTATAGTTGTCTTATTCGTCTAATCTTCCATGATCGGGTTCATAGCCGATGTTGGCGACAAACTCGCTTCAGCTTAAATAGCTGAATTACGTGTTTAACTGTTTTTTAGTAGATTTGTAATGCTGAAATTTCACGCTCGTACTTAAAACTGCAGCAGAGAAATGGCAAAATGATCTAAAACGTTAGACCACCGTTTAACCCCCTTGGTGGATGAATATTTATAATCGCTGAAATATCCATTTAAATATTTTTTGTACATTTGTTATGCTTAATTTCACGCTCCTACCTATAACTTCAACTGAGTTATGGAAAAATGACTTAAAACATTCGACTCCCATTTAACCCCCCTTTGTGGCTGAATTTCTAAAATCGCTGAAGTACGTGTTTAACTATTTTTTAGTAAATTTTGTATCCTGAATTTCACGCTCCTACCTAAAACTGCTGCTGAGATATGGTGAAAATACTAAAGGACCTAAAACGTTCTACCCCCCACCCATTTAACCCCCTTAGGGGTTGAACTTCTAAAATCGCTGAAATACGTGTTTAACTATTTTTTTAGTAGATTGGGTAACCTTAATTTCACGGCTCTACCTAAAACTGCTGCTGAGATATGGCGAAAAGGCATAATCACCTAAAACATTCGACTACCCATTTAACCTCCTCAGTGATTGAATTATTAGAATTGCTGAAATACATGTTTAACTATTTTTTAGTAGATTTGTTATCCTGAGATTCTTGCTTCTACCTAAAACTTCTGCTGAGATATGGCGAAAAGGCGAAATGACCTAAAAATTTTGACCTCTTATTTAACTTCCTTAGGGGTGAATTTTTAAAAATCCTTTCTTAGTGGGTGCCTACATTGTGTAAAGAACATGTCTTCCAAATTTCATAGTCCTAGGAGCAGCGGTTGAAGCTCGGCGTTGCTTCTGAGTCATCCGGACATGTTCTTCTATAAGTATAGAGATTTATGAAATCGTCAAAGAAGTGAAAAAAAAAAGCAAAACAAAAACTCCATGGCGTAAATTGTCAACCGTTATGTTTATTTAATTTCTCCCTTAAATTTTAAGTAATATTATACTTAGTGTTTATTAATATTAGTTTTTAATTTTAAATAATACACTATAGACTATTTTCTCTTAATTTTCTGAATAAACTTATAGCGGCTAGCAAGAAATAGGCAATGCCAACTGCTACTTTTCAAGGTCAATTGATCATTTGTTGTTTGAAATAATAGCGTTTATAGCATGTTCGCTGTGTTTTCGAAACGAAATTTTATTGCGTTGGTTATTAATGGAAAAACGTGTGATTTTTATAGAGATAATCAAGGAAATTTTTTTTTCATTGAAGACACGTTAAATAAGTGTAAGAAATATTTTTATTTAAGCATTTATTTCGACAAATCATATATATATCTTATAGAAAGCAAGGATCGTTGCTTTGGCAACAATCATGGCTTGGCTGTGTATTGAAAGTAGCCAAAAAACTACAAAAGCTGCCAACTCTTCTAATAGGCACTTTTTTGCCAGATATAAATCGGCATCTGGCAGTAATTTAGCAACGGAATTTCGGTCTGGCAAATTAATTATGGCTTACCTGATAGTCAAAGTATAACATACTAAAATTTCAGCTTTGCTAAAATGACGTGAATTTGACACCTCATTTTACCTTTAAATCAGGGTCTGGCACGGTCTTAGCAACGTTGAAACGGTTTAGCAATAATTGTTTAATATCACGAATAGTTAGAAGAGTCAAGTGTTATAAACAAAATCAATGCTAAAATGACGTAATTTTGTAACTTTTTTACCTGCATTGCCCCTCACCTCACAGGTAAACGCAACGTCTCCCGCCAGCCAGACCGGCCGCATGCGTATTACACGATAGAGAGAGAAAATATATAGATAAATGAGCCTTGCTAAAATCAGGTGACGAAAACGTTGCTAGCCCTTAGACTATTAGAAATTACAGCTATAAAATGTTATACAACGGCTTTTACAGGCCTTTAGAAAAAATAAATCGACAAATACCATCTCTGCCGCAAAACATATAAAAATGTTAGTGGTAAAAATCGATTAGTAATAATGTCAACTGCTTAATGTACTACTTATTGCATTTAGTAAGTAGCTAATGCTATATTTATTTTTTCTGAATGGGTTGTCTGGTAACAAACTTTAATTTCTTTAACACTAAGACCTAATTTTGACATCATATTTGTAACTGATGGTAAATATTACATTAATATACCAAATAGAAAGTCATTCATTCATGTAGTTTAGAGATATGCAGATTTAATGTTTGGAAATCCAAGTGTTAAATTGATTTTTAATCCTTGCAAAAGAAATTGCACCGCCGGAATTTCTCGATGACTTAAATGTATCCTTATTAGTGTGTCAATATGATATTGTTCTATAGTAATCTCTATGCCGCTAGCATCTTTCGCCTTCTTTAGGATAATTTTATTATTTAGGGGACTCGGTACCCAAAGCAAAAAAAAAAAATAACTTTAAACAAAATATTTTTGTATATTATTATGTAAATGTTAAATAGAAATAATTTAATCCAAAAAAATTTTAAAAAAATAAATTATTTTTTTTACAAAATTGAAAAAAAATTAAATTTTAACAACTTTTTTCAAAACGCTACTAATACTTTTTTTTTAATTTTCAGTTTTTTTTGTGCAGGTCATCAATGATATTTTGAATAGATTTAAGGATCGGATTTTTTTTTTTAATGTCAATAGTTTTAGAGAAATAAAAATTAACTAAATACAAGTTTAAAAAGCAAAATTGACTAGATATGTGATTTTTTTAAGTTATCAAAATATAAAAAATCGGATCCTTCAATCTCTTATATATAGTATGATGATAAACTAGAAAAAAATTCAAGCACTTTCATTCATATTTGGAACAGCCCTAGCATTTTGAAAACAAGAAAATTCTAAAAAACACCAACTGAGATAAATGGGTTTAAATATTTCATTTGCAAAGAGGTGGCCGTGGTATTTAAAGGGACAAAATGAAAACAGATATTTGTTAGATCAGCATTGACTGTTGTTCTATAGGGAGTATCAGACTGAAATTTTGTCAGGATGTAGTCATAAGTATGTCGTATGTAACAAGATAAAAATCTGAAAATCACAATTTTTACGAAATTGCAATATTCGTAGGATGCCGAGTCCCCTGAATTCATCCGGAATCACTGAGAATTAATTAATTTTTTTACGTAATACTACTGTTAATCATATAGGTTTTCTAATGCGTTTTCTTCATGGTTAAACTTAGATATTACATGCAAATATAAATAAATTAAAAGTCTCTCTTTTTCTTTTTTTTATGAATCAAGGACAAAATGAGAATTCTATTAAACCGCAAAGGATATATATAAATGATATAAAGGATATATATGTGTTATAGCTCATGCGTGCTTAAATTTCTTGCCTAGTCTATTTAGCACTAGAATGAACAGACACTGTAGTCAAGTCATATAAAAATATTTTAAACCATTTTTTTTTTTATTTAATACTACTTACCTTATTTTTGTGTGGTAGATATTTGATTTATTCTATGAATAAATTTCTGGTTTGAATCGAAGTATATTTATTTGGTCCGTGTCAAATTGACCGCTATGGTCATTCCAGTGTTTAAGTGATTTATGAGTGGCCCGCTGAACTTTGAGAATTCATTGATGTGGCTCTCGAGCATGAAAACGTAGAAGACGCCTATAATAAACAATCTGCTTCCTTTGATTATCCCTAATTAGAATAAGTTAATTCAAAATTGCAAATATTTCTCTGTTATTTCATAATGATTTTTTACATTTGAAAATTATTGTATTAGGAGGTGGACAGTAACTTTCCCATATGCTGTACTTTGCACTATATTTTAGTTAATGAATAAAACTAAATGCATATTTGTGTTGCTTTTTAATAGTAATAAGGACTGTTTGCATATTGTCTTAAAATACACGATCATCGTTTTCGCACGTTCCTATGTGTATTTTCTATGTCTTACATGAATTTTGTTTAACAATCTCTCAGAAATGTGGAAAGTGATTGCGACAAATGATAATTGACCTGCGACAAATGATAAATGAGCTGCAAAAGTTTTAAGGACATTTACTAAAAAAAAATTGTACAATGAGAAAATAATAACTGAAAAACAATAACCAAAATCTAAACAAATAATTTTTTAGACATTTTGAAACTAATATTAATAAATCTGTACGTAAAATGATATTTTGAACTTAGATTTTGTGGTGTTAGAATACCTTTTCTGTTTCTTAATGTAAAATACGTATACAAAAATGAACACATCAGAATTTCTACAAATTATCAATAATAGAATCGGTAAATTTCAATATAATCTAATTTAAATATAAATACAATGAATCAAGTAAATCGTTAGGGTGGTTGGTATATTTTTCATTTAACACTGTAAAAAAGTTTGGTGTAAAGTTCCTGAGAAAACATGTGGCTGCTGCTCTGCCACAGGTTTTCCCAGGAATTTCAACAAAGAAATGCCAGGAAACTTACACAATTCAGTTACACACAAAACATATGGAACTTTACACTGTAACGAAACATTCCTGAAAAAAAAACGGAAATTGTACTGGCAATCGAGACGCAAGTACTATTTCCGTATCTTAATAGAAAAAAAAAAATCCGAAAATTTCAGGAAATTTTCCGTAATTTATCGTTTTTAAATTTTCGTTTTATAACAGATATTCCAATATTTTTAATATTTTCCTTTCATAATTTTATATATTTTGCTGTATTATTTGATGCCTTATAACAGATAATTTTTTTTTTTTTTTTATGTATTATATGCGTAAAACATTGTATTAAGAGTAATGATTGCTTCTTTTTGCAATAGTACCAACATTTTCTTTTTTGGAACATATACATTTTTTTAAAATTATTTGCCTGATTATCTATTTATCAATTCTAATAAAAACAACAATTATCTTACGCAGAGGTGTTTGTTACATGCTATTAAAATATTTTTTATCTCTTATTTTAAAAAACTTATGTAAGTAAACAATTTTATAATAAATTAAAATATTATATTGCAGCTATGATGAGAGCTTTTGCGTACGGTTCTGTTAAACTGAATAGTTTTTAAAATATTTAAAAAAAATATTAAATAAAATTTATTAAAAATTTTTAATTAATGACCTTGGGATAGGTAAGAGATTAAATCCGGACTTACTAATTTAATTTAAATTAATTTATAACAATATAAACTAACGAAATAAATTAAAAACTCTATAAAATTATAAACATCATATTTTATAAAATTGAAGAAAAAATATTAACTAATTTTATAAATTTAAGGAAAAAATTATAAACTTTGTAAAATTATAATTTATAAAATAATAAATTTTAGTGTAATTCACATAAATCTAAAGGCCAAACCAGTTTAGTTTAATACCAATTTGCGTAGCGATTATTTGCAGAGATATTATGTTATGAAAACTTTAAATAATCCAATATTGCCTCACGTTAAAAAAGTTAAAATGATTTTTAAAAAAAATTAATGAAAAAAAAATCCTAATTTTGAAGCAATATCAAGAAGAAAAAGATTTAAAAAAGAAATATTTTTCTGTAAGATATAAAAATAAAATACATTTCTAAATATTTGATTAAAAATTATAAGTATTACTATTCTTTTCACGAAAAAATGGCATGGCCTCGTTTAGAATGGGTCAGCGGGTCAAGCCGGTCCAGGCCTGTATCCTAGAAGAACTCTAGTAAATACAACAATCTTAATTCGCATTTAAAAGAAGGAGAATTTTTTACGCAACCTTTAAACGTCATTGTTGGAAATTGCACTGTTTTGGAAGAAATACGGATATTGTACTGCTTTGAAAGATATAGGGAAATAATCCATTAAATTTACTGAAAACTTTCTGCATATTTACAGATTTAAAATCTCTTTAACAGAAAATCTCTTGTATTTTCACGGATTTTTTTTACAGTGTACACAGATCACCAATAATTTCTCTTTTACTATAATTCCGAAAAGTTATACAAAAGTTCAAAAGTATACGTGAGAAAACTAAGGAATGTTACACACAAAACATATCAAACGTTTCACAGTTGATCAGTAAATTCCACTTTCTCAAGTATTCTGAAAAGTTACAGGACATTGTGGAAAATATTGCACCAGATTTCTCGGATTAGGTATTCTCGGATCAGCAGAAATAATCTGAGAAAACCTAGGAATGTTACACAGTAAACGTCAGGAACATTACACAGATTTTTTTACAGTGAATGTACAAAAATAAAATCATTAAAAATGACTGAAACTTCAAAACCAGTATGCAAAAGACCTTCTGCTTTTCCAAATAAATAAATAAATAAGTAAATAAATAAATAAATAAATTGAACACTCCGCGTTATTTGTTAGTCCTAAAGTGAATTAAAGGCTAATATCATGTATTAACAGTTTCACCTATCGGATATTCAAAAACGGCATGTGCTTTTATACAAATAAAAAAAATCTAATAAATTAATTATAATTGGGGGGTGTACCAAAACAAATATTTTACATTGCAAAAAAGTATGCCCTTAATATTTTCATAAATGGTATTAGCTCTCGTTATATAATTAAAATAGATGCATTTTTTAAACACTTTACAACATAGTTTAAAAGTGATTATGAATCCTGTTTGTCTAGCCGTCTGATCTTTTCTCTGTCCGTCCAAGCTCTAACTCTCGTAAATATAGTCGGATTGCTTTATAATTGATATATGATATTCAGATTTACTATGGCATGTTTGATATTGAAAATGAAATGTGTAATATTCATGGATCGTTTACAAGAATACTCAAAAATATTACAATACTTTATGTTCTATGGGGAAAAATCGCTTGCCGTGTATTTTAATAATGTTATACTCTTTCAAACATATTTAAATTGATATACATCACTGAGATGCACTACAAAGTACTTACTATAGAATAATGTGTGCATAGCACTTATCATTCATACACAGGAATGCACTAAAGTGTTCCGTTAGATTATTGTCTATCAACGATAATAAGGGCGTATTCAGTTGTGCTATTCATTTTTAAATATAACAATTTTCTTTTTGCATTTTACTTGGTGTGTAAAAATTATATAAATCATATATAGGGCTGTACAGAAGAATTCGACAGCATTTTCGTTTTCTGTTGAAAATTGCTGAAAGGAATATTTTCAACTGTGTTAAATGTTTCCTAACTGAACTAAATTTTAGCATAATATATGCAAATATATACAAATATATAAATCATATTCAGAGATTCACAAAATAATTTGAAACCTTTTTCGACTATAGATGGAAATTACCCCAATTGAGTTTTCAAATGAATTTTACGTTTTCGAAATTGTTTTCTTAGATACCATATTTCACCTTATCAAACGGTGAGGTTTTGTTACAGTATTCTGATTATATTGGAAAGTGTTGAATGATCTATGTTTGGCGCAAGATTTTTCTTTCTTGTTTTGAATTACACATGAAAGAACAACGTAATATTTCTTCAGTGAAGCCCACATTTAGAATTTTACATTATTAATCAGCAAATCAGCCAAACTGGAAAATTTTTAGCCAGATTTTACAAATAAATGACAAAACTACCATAACTGTTCGCGAAATATTCTTCAAATTTTAAAGCAATATTTTTGTGCCATATTATAATATAATCAAAATTAATCAGAATATATTTTAAGCAAACTTGCACCACAAATGAAAAAAAAAATTATACTGAAACACTGTACACATAAATACAATCTTTATAATTTAAGAAAAATCCTTTAATTCCAAGATTAAAATAATAACCAGTTATATCTAATCTCGATAAATGCCAGTTCTTTACAACAACAATTAATAACATTTTCAACAAAGTTCAAATCTTGCATACCTGAGCTTTCACTATAGATATGAATAAAATCGACAACCCATTTTACTGCCATGTTGTTCTAAGCAGGACTCATAGGTTTCCGTTTATGTTGTGTTAAGGAAAGCAAATAATAACTTTATTTTGAATGTGTCATTTATTTAGCAAAACGAAAATCTGTAAATAACATGGTTATGAAAAAGTTAATTCTTCTACGCTAAAAAAATGATTCTCCAAATGTTTCGCCAAATTATTATTATCATATATTCTAATACGAGCAAATCTTGTGTGTGCGTGTGTGTGTGGTTATGCAAATTTTATCTTAAAAACGGCTCTAACGATTTTGACAAAATTTTGCATCCTACCGTTTTGGGGCACCAGAAAACGATTGGGCTAGGTCACATGTTCGAGAAAATTCGATTAGTGGGTCCTTTTGGGTCATGATCAAGCTAATTGTATCTAAAAAACGGTTCAAACGATTTTGACGAAATTTTGTATCCGACCCTTTTCGGGCACGAGAAAGAAATACGGAAATAATCCATTAAATTTACTGAAAACTTTCTGCATATTTACAGATTTAAAATCTCTTTAACGGAAAATCTCTTGTATTTTCACGGATTTTTTTTACAGTGTACACAGATCACCAATAATTTCGCTTTTACAATAATTCCGAAAAGTTACACAAAAGTTCAAAAGTATACCTGAGAAAACTAAGGAATGTTACACACAAAACATATCAAACGTTTCACAGTTGATCAGTAAATTCCACTTCCTCAAGTATTCTGAAAAGTTACAGGACATTGTGGAAAATATTGCACCAGATTTCTCGGATTAGGTATTCTCGGATCAGCAGAAATAATCTGAGAAAACCTAGGAATGTTACACAGTAAACGTCAGGTACATTACACAGATTTTTTTACAGTGAATGTACAAAAATAAAATCATTAAAAATGACTGAAACTTCAAAACCAGTATGACCTTCTGCTTTTCCAAATAAATAAATAAATAAATAATTGGGGGATGTACCAAAACAAATATTTTACACTGCAAAAAGTATGCCCTATTCTATTGGGCTGGGTCACATGTTCGAGAAATTTCGATTAGTGGGTCATTTTGGGGTCAACGCGGGTCAAATTAATTTTATCTAAAAAACGTCTCTAACGATTTTGATTAAATTTTGTGTCCTACGAGTTTCGAGCACGATAAAATCATTGGGCTAGGTCACATGTCCGAGAAAATTCGATTAGTGGGTCATTTCTGGGTCATTGTGGGTCAAGATCTAAAAAGCGGCTCAATATACACTAAATTTTGCATCCAATGGTTTCCGGGCACGAGAAGACTTGTGCTAGGTCACATGTTCGAGAAAATTCAATTAGTGGGTCATTTTGGGTCATGGTCAAGTTAATTGTATCTAAAAAACGGTTCAAACAATTTTGACGTAATTTTGTATCCGACTATTTTCGGGCACGAGAAGACTGTTGGGCTAGGTCACATGTTCAAGAAAATTCAATTAGTAGGTCATTTTGGTCATGGGTCATTAGGGGTCAAGCTATTTTATCTTAAAAACGGCTCAGACTATTTACACTAAATTTTGCATCCTATGGTTTTTGGACACGAGAAGACTGTTGAGCTAGGTCCCATGTTCGAGAAAATTCAATTAGTGGGTCATTTTGGTCATGGGTCATGATATTTCAACTCAAATTTAATTTTGACCGAGCATAGCTCGGTCTTCTCTGCTCGTTTATTTACTTATTTCGCAAAATTTATGATTTACTCTAATTTAGCGCGGTGGCGAAAGGCTAGTGCGAGCCCTGCTCTTGAATACAAAACATAAAAAAATCACTTTAGAAAAAAAAACGGTTAATCATCCTTCATATTCTAAAAGGTGAGTTGAAAAATGAGAAAAATTGAGAGAATGCAGTTTGAGTTTTTTCCTAATAAGAATGGATTCATTAGAAACTTATCAAAGCACATCTACGAAGAACCAAATGCTTTCTTATCACGTTGAAACACCTGGTTTTATTTTGATATGCACAAATTTATATGAACTTTTCATGATCATCTATTTTAATAAAGGTTGATTGTTACGAAATTAAATATGATGTTTTCGAAAAAAAAACAGAAGAAAACAACAAAACATTTATTTGGTATGAAGTTAATTCTACTTTTTTTAATGCTTAAATATGTGAAATCTTATCAACAAATGATTTATGATTCTTCATAATTATGAAATGTGATTTATAAAGTTGTGTTTCTTTAATAAAAAATATTTGTAATAGACATTTGAAATGTGCCAGATAGTATTTTGTATAAACTTTTTCTATTGCGTAAATTTATTTTTCAAATGTATTATAAATATGTTTTCTATTTACAAAAATTGTTTCAACTCAATTCTAATCATAATAGCATCAAATGCGAGTTTTATATAAAAGAGATTTCAAACATATACGGTCGCAAGTTGTGTGTTTACTACAAAGTAAAAAATGTAAATTATTCCCCATGATTTAATTTTCAGGCATTCCTAATAAAATGGACCCCATTTTCCTTAATTGTGTTTTGTATAAATTTTATATTCGCATGTCAGTATTAAAATTTTGAAACCAAATAGGAAAGGTTTTCTACATTTTTTTTTTTTTTTTTTTTTTTTTTTTTTTAAGGCGTGCAATTTATCTGAATTTTACTAAATCCGGTTTTATTCGATAATGATAAAACCTCTAATGTCGACCATTTTTGCAAGCTAATTAAAAAAGAAGAAAAAAAACGTTTTAAGACATTTTGAATTTTTTTTTTTTTTACATTTATTCACATTAATATACAAGTTGCCCACTAAAGTTTTGTCCACTCGAATTGACTGCAGAATGCGTCAGCTATAGTCATAAGCGTGGTGTCTAGATATCGTAAAGTGGCTATTTGCTACATAAGTCCACTTGTAGCACCACCTACAGAAAAAGTTAGCGTCCCTAGCTCGAAAACGGTATAAGATACGGAAAGAAAGTTAAATACAAAGTTGTAGAATGCCCTTTATTTAGTATGAAATGCTGTCTTATATGTAGACATAACTTTATTAGAAGACATGAAATGTTTTCATTTCCTATGAACAGCTTAAATACTCCACTAACTGCATTCAAAAGTGTAGTATTATGAAAAATACACATTTACTAATAAAATTAATACGTGAAAGCACTTTACAATTTATTAGGATAAGAAAATCAATTTAAACATGCTCAATTCGTGCATCACCGAAACACATGGAGAATGCATGATGCATTGCTACTAAAAATGATTGAGTGAACCTAACTTCACTTTATTATTAAAATGAAATGTACCTTGTTTACCGAGTTGTTTCATAAGTAACTGTGCGTCTTCCTCATAATGATCACATTTCTACAAAACATTGGTGGCGTTTTTAAGCTGGAGATTGAATATTAAAACAACTTGCATTTCATGGCTTCTAATAAAGTATTTTTTCAGGTTTGATATAGTTTTTTTCCTTAATCGAGGGCGCTGCACATCTCCTACCATTAATGGAGGCGGACTGGACTTTAGTAGGCACCGTTTAGTTCACTTTCCTTAACTGTGTCACTCTAGAATAAACATTAGTTTCAATTATTCAAATTGCATAACGAATTTCCGAACAGACTATCTTAATGAACTTACCGAATTACACAAATTTCTCGATGATTTAAAGAATCATTCAGCTACTGAATTCTTCTGCCAATGGATTTCAGTATCATTAGGCCAAAAAAAAAAAAACATTTATTTTTTGTTAGTTTTTTCATTATAATTACAGCGCCCTATAATACATAATTCATAAATTGTTGAATTTCAATTTATAAATTAATGAATTACAATTCATAAATTATTGAATATGCATTTTCTGGTGGTTTTCGGTTCTCCGATTGGCAATGAAGCATAAAAAAAATCACTGTCTAAAAAGTATAAATCATCCTTCATATTCTAAAAAGGCGATTTGAAAAATTAAAAATAAAGTGAGAGCATTGAGATTAAGTTTTTTCTAATAAAAATGAATTCATTAGAAACTTATCAAAACATATCCACGAAGAAAAAATGCTTTCTTATCACTTTGACACACCTGGTTTCATTTTGAAGCTGGAATGAAACCAGTAACTATTAACTTTTCATGATCACCAATTTTAATAAAGATTGATGGCTTACGAAATTAAATATGAGGTTTTTGAAACAAACCATTTATGAAGAAGAAAAAAAAGATTTTATGTTAATTCTTTTTTAATTCTTAAATATTCCTATGAAGAAATGATAGATGATTTGTTTATATTTATGTAATGTTGATAAGAAATAACGATTGTTTATTTAAATATAGTAAAAATTTGAAATGTTTGAGACTGCATATTATTATAATTTTTTTCTGATGTTTACAGTCTTTTTCACATTGATTATAAGTTTTACTATAAAAAGATCGTTTCTACTCCCATCTAAACATAATCTCATCTAATGCCATTTTTATATTTAAAAGAGGTTTCAAACATTTCTAGTTTAGAATTTGCGTGTTTAAACTACATTTAGAAAAAACATGTAAATTAATTACTATAATTTTTGGGGGGTATTCCTAATAAAATGGATTGTATTTTCTATATCCGTGTTTTTTGTCATTTTTATATTAGCATGTCAGCATTCAAATTTTCAAATTAAACAGGAAAGGTTTTCGTCCTTTTTGTCTTTTCTTTTCTTTCTGAAAAGGCGTACCATTTAGCCGAATGGTTCTAAATACGGTTTCATTTCATAATGATAAATGTCGATTTTTTGGGGGGTATTCCTAATAAAATGGATTGTATTTTCTATATCCGTGTTTTTTGTCATTTTTATATTAGCATGTCAGCACTCAAATTTTCAAATTATACAGGAATGGTTTTCGTCCTTTTTGTATTTTCTTTTCTTTCTGAAAAGGCGTACCATTTAGCCGAATGGTTCTAAATACGGTCTCATTTCATAATGATAAAACAAATAATGTCGACCAGTTTTAAAGGGTAATTAATAAAAAAAGTGTTTACGACAAATTGAAAGAATTTTTTTTAGATTTAATCACATTAATATACAGGGTGACCGCTAAAGTCCTCTCAACCCAAGTTCATTTCAGAACGGCGAGAGTTATAGTCATAAACGCGGTGTCCAAACACAGTAAAGTAGCGATCCACTACGTGATAAGACTGCTTACAGCATCACCTAGAAAAAAACTACATGGTTAGTGTTCCTATCTTGAAAATGGTATAAAACAGGGGAAGAAAGTCACATACAAAGTTGTGAAACGCTCTCTCTTAGATATGAAATTTGTCTTTCATGCAAAAAGAACTTTATTAGAAGACCTGAAAGGTATTTTTTTATTTCCTATCAACAGCTATACTCCACTAAGTATATGCTGAAGTGTGGTATCATGACGCCGACTCACATTTAAGAATATAACTAACACATGTAAGCAAGGTATAGTTTACTTGGATAAGAAAATCGAGTCCAGCATGCTCAATATCTGCATCACCAAAACAAATGATGCATTGCTGCCAAGGGTAATTCAGTGTGCTTAACTTAATTCCCTTGTTGAAATATGCTTTTCCCTTTTTACATGAGCTAGTTTTATAAGTAAATGCGCGTCTGCCTTGTCATGACCATATTCAGGCTTGCAATTAGTGGAGTATTTAAACTGGTGGTTGCATACAAACAATTTACGTTTCAGGGCTTTTTATAAAGTATTTTGCACATGTAAAGCATATTTTTTTTTTACAAATTACAGGACTCTCTACAGTTCTGTAACTGTCTCTTATCTCGTATCTCATATCGGTTTTGAGATAGGAACTTTAACGCCACTGTGTGCCGATAGGTAGCTCTAGAATGTTTCACACCGTCAAGCGCATAGCCACTTTAATATAACTAGACTCCACGTACATGACTAAGGTTGTCGCCTTTTAGAAGTTAATGGGGGCGAATTGGACTTTAGTAGGCTCCATTTAGTTCACATTCTTTAGCTGTGCCACTTTACGAATAAATGGATAATTAGAATTATTCAAATTGCATGATAGCAATTTTGAATAAACTATCTAAATAAACTTACTCCATTACACAAAGATTTCACTTTTTTAAACAGTCATACTATTTTAAAACAATCAAATCTTCTGCCAATGTATTTCGATATCATTAGAAAAAAAATAAACATTTCCTTTCTGGTTGCATTTTTGTTATAATTACTGCGCGTATAGTAAAATATTCATAACTTATTGAATTTCAATTTATAAATTAATGAATTTTAATTCATAAATTATTGAATATTAATTTTCTTGTTGTTTTTCATTCTTATACCCGTACCGATTGGCGATAGAGCAGAAAAAAAGTCACTTTTTAAAAAACGATAAATCATTCTTCCCATAATAAAAGACGGTTTAAGAAATGAAAAACAATGTGAAAAAATGATGATTAAGATTTTTTTTCTAATAAAAATAGATTCATTAGAAATTTACCAAGCATATCTACGAAGAAAAAAAAATATTTTCTTATCAATTGAAAAACCTGGTTTTATTTTGATACTCACAAATTTCTATCAACTTTTCATAATCATGTATTTTAAAAAAGATTTATGGTTTACCGAAATTCAATATGATGTTTCTGAAAAAAATTATGAAAAAAAAAAATCTGCTGTGAAGTTAATTTAACTTTTTTAATGGTTAAATATATCAAATCTTACGATGAAATGATTATTTTTAATAATTATAAAATGTTATTTAGAAAGAAGAGTTTATTTAATTAAATATAATACAAATAAAAAAAATCAGATTGCATTTAATATATTTCTTTAATTTATAATAAATTTAATTTTTCTACTTTAAAAAATCATTCTAACGCACTTCTAAACATAATAAAATCCAATGCGAGTTTTATGTTTAAAAGAGGTTTCGAACATTCCTAGTTTTCAAATTGCATATTTACACAAGATTTACAAAAAATGAAAAAAATATTCACTATGATTATATTTTATTTTTCAGATATCTGTACTAATCTATACTAATAAAAGAAAGATGTTTATCTGTGTGTGCGTGTGCGTGTATGTTTGTGTACAGGTATGTGTACTAGGGATTGTGTACTAGGAACATCTACCGCGCATGGAAATCCGAAAGATTAAGTGAGGATAATCCAAGGCTGATGCACCTGATGCACCTGAAACTGATATTTTTCATTTTTTGATAAGAATACGAGATATTAATTAAAAACCAAAATTAAAGATCGCATTGCCGTCAAAATCGTAACAGGTTGCAGTCGTTGGCTACTCCTAAGCGCCGAAACAGGGAGTGACCGAATGCTCTTTTACATCCTCGTATAGTTAAAGCGCACATTAATGGGGCCTTTCCGAATACGAAAAAACGGAAAGCATACTCATAAGTTTCGTAATTTACGTCAAAAACTCCGCAATCTATTTGAAAAATATTATTATTAACTCTTTAAAAAATTACATAAAAAAAGTTCGATTTTGCCATTTTTTCCCTTTTGTGGGCGCTTGCATAGAGCTCACTTTCCGAGATACGTAAAAACAAAAAATACCCTGCTAAAACGGAGACGTGTTCTCTATAATGACGGTGCAATTCGTTTCCTAAAATAAGAATTGTAACTCATTTGAAAAAAAAAATGCTATTTCAGGTCACTTCACGTTACCCGAAAAGCCTAGTTTTTCGTATGAAAATCTTGAACCGTTCGGATAACAAGAAGTAATTTAAAAAAAAAAAGTCTGCGAAAATTTCGCTCAGAACGCGAACACATTGGCGTTTTTGGCACGGCTTCGGCTCATGTTTTTACGACTAAATAGGCATATTTTTTCACGAAATTTTTACGGAGGCTTTGAAACATTTTTATTTATAGGCAGTAAAATTTTCAGAGTTCGGACCATAAGAATTTTTTTTATAAAAAGCCCGACACGAAAACAAAATTCTGACGATAAGAACTATATTTTGTTAACTATTAAACAAGCCCAAGTGAGAAAAAAAAAAGCTTTTACGCCAAAATATCAATTTTTTTGGCGAATTTTTTACGCATGATACGGAAATATTTTATTTTAAATCTTATAAACATTTGAAAGAGTTTGAACAAAACCAGTTTTTTTTTAATTACACAAAAATTTAATGTGGTCGACGACCTTAATATCTCCCTTTTTTCGGCATAATTCAAAACTATGCATCAGCTCAGGAAAAGAAAATATATATCCGAAACCAAAAAATAGCAAACCAGTTGTACGTTCACTTTTCTTTCTAAAAGTGCATTTTATTTTTAAAAAAAAGAATAATATTAACTGTTTGAAAAAGAAAAAGCATTTTCAAAAGTCACTTTTGCCAAATTTCGTTTTATCTGCGCATTTGCTCATAGGATTAAAATTTTGCACATTTTGATTAAAAAAAAACTCCTAATTTTTTACAATCGAACTGCAATTTTGTTACAATATACATTTAGCTAATGATCGACTATAAATTTAATTCTGAAACTATGAGATTTAGTGAAAAAATAAACAGCTTGATTAAAAAAAAAAAAAAATTCCCATAAAAAACACTTCAACAGCTCAACCAGTGTACGCTGTTGAAGGCTTTGGAGTCCCAAGCTCTAAGTTTGTTATCTTCCTTTTTCATTTGAAATTGAAAAGAAATTGTACAAAATCACTGATGTCATTGCGCATTCATTTTTACACTTATGACAAACATAATTTTTACGCTATTGCTCTTAAATTTCAATACCTTAAAATAACATTTTACTTGTTAACATAATAATTATTCGCTCTAGCTATTAAAACAGACATTAATTTATTTTAAAACACTTCAAAAATCAGTCCACATGTCCAAAAACTTACAAAAGAAATATTTTACATTCTAGACGACCACAGAAAAAATTACTTGTTGTTTTAGTAAAATTTTGGTTTAGAAATAATGAGATTTAGGAATAAAGTAATCTGTCTGAAAAAAAAAAAAAAGATTCCCGTAGGATTTTGAATTGTAAGAAAAAAGAAAGGCGAGAAGGAAAAAGAAAGCTCTTTACAACAACATATAAATATTTTAGCACGAAAATTATACACAGGCATCGGAAATATTATATTTATAATATAAAAATATCAAAGATATTTCACAATAAGAATTTTTTTTTAAATATTAAGTAACCCGATTTGGAAAAAAAGCGAGGAGAAAACACCTTATATCTTCGGAAGTCAGTGAGGCACCTATTGTTAGGTTCGCTTGGAAAGATTTTCGTTTAAATATATATATATTCATTGAACAACAATTTTACGTATATTTAAGGTTATTATTTCTGTCGCGGTCTAGGCCGCTGTTTCGTTTTAAAATATAAAATCGAAACAGACCGAACTGTGCACAGCACACCCAGTGTACGCTGTTGAAGACTGTGGGGTCCCAAACTCTAAGTTTGTTTCCTTCCCTTTATCAATTGAAAATTAAAAAAATCACACAAAATCACTGATTACGCTACCAAAGGCATTAAGGTCACCAGAATTAGGGTTGTTTAGAAAAAAATTCTTTTAAATGTACTAGGGCATTCAAGCCGTGCTTTCCGGAATAGAGAATATATGTTAAAACCATTTTTTATTAAATTGAAATCTCTAATAGTTTTTTTACATTTAATATTTTTTTAGATTGCCTTTGAACAACACCAAAAAGCATTTTTATATGAAATATAGCAATTATATATTAAAAAAAAATTGAAATTTATTAAAAGGGATAGTTTCGAATTGGCTTTGTGCCAGAAGTTAAAGCCGAAGAAAAGGAATTCTTTATCACTGGTGTTTATAAGTAAGATAAAGTTTTGATTACGTTTAAGTTATTCCATGATATAAATTAGTGCTGATTAAAGTTTTGTGTAAATCGCCCAACAGGTGGCATTACTATGTTGCATTTTTGAAGATTTCCGCAAAAATTCACTAATTTTCATTAAACTTCAGATTCAGTTAAACCTGGACATAAATAGACTCTGATTATGTTTTGGTGTAAATATCCCAACATGTGGCGCTGCTATGATACTTTTTCCATGATTTTCACGATAACTATATATCAAGAACTAATGCGCGGATTTTCGTCCAACTTCAAATTCTGTTAGACCTTGATATAAATAAATGCTGATTACGTTTTGGTGTAAATAGCTCAATAGGTGGCGCTGCTATGCTTCTTTTTTCATGATTTTCACAATAACTATATCTCAAGAACTAATGCACGGATTTTCATCTAACTTCAGATTCTGTTAGACATTGACATAAGTTTTTGATGATTAGGTTTTGGTGTAAATATTCCAACAGGTGGCGCTAGTATGCTGCATTTTTCAGGACTTACACGATTTTAGCGATAATCATATCTCAAGAACTAATGCGCGAAATTTAAGAAAACTTTAGATTCAGTTAGACATTGATATAAATTGCTGCTTATTCGTTTTTAGTGTAGTCGAAACCTGTGAGAGATAGAAGAAAGTTTTGGGATTGGCACATCCTACAAGTTTTCTCTATACCTCTATGTGTACTTTTCAGATTGAGCCACTTATTTCAATCTATGTTTAAGGTATGTACATTCATATATTTCATCAGCAATGTATATAGAGAAATCTATATTAATTTTTAGAACAAATTTAACACTTCGTTTTATAATTCAAGAAATTTTTTTGTTAGCCTTTTGTAACTCAAAAAGATTTTTTTAAGTGTGAAAAGCTATTTTAAAAGAATATTTAAGTGTTTCTTCTATAATCGCATTTGGTTGATTATGTAGTCTTTGTACGATTGTTAGAAGACCAGTCTCTTATTGGCCCACTAAAAGTAATAAAAAGCTTCAGATTGCGTTAAAATAGAAAAGAAATATCAAATGTTGGCCTGGAAATCTTAATATAAATTTCCCAAAGTTTCACTAAGTATGCGAAATGTAATGCAATTTTGCAGGAACTTTTCTCATTAGCAAACAAAAGAATTTTTTTTTTCTTATTGATCCGTTTGTCGCTTATTACCCTACCTTCTCCTGCTTTTAATGCTTTGTGTAAAGATTTTTTAAACAAATTTTCATTGTTTGGAAATAAAATACATATTACATTTAAAAAATGTATTATTGATACTGATTGTTAGTTCTTATAGTATAAATAAATCTTTAGTTATTTATTTAAAAAAATGCCTCTGGATATGTTGATTTTATATAAGAGATAAATATACACTATCGCTCATTAATTTCAATACAGTCCAGTAACTCTTCATTACATATCAGTTTTTCCAAGAAATACACAAAGTTATAAACTTTTGAATGAATAAAATCTTTTATTCAAGCAAAGACACATATTTCATTACTACATAATTTAGATAACACAACTGAATTTTGTCTTAAATCTTTCCTTTATCAAAGTAACCACCTTTAGAAGCAATCACCGCCGCACACTCTGGGAACATTCTATTGGTTAGTTTGCCAAAAATTTGGGATCCAATGTTATTCCAATTGCATTGAATCACCTTCCACAGAAGATTTCGGCTTGCAATAATATTTATCTCTCTGATTCCCCTGTCCAATGATTCCAATGTAGTTTAATAGGGTTGTAGTCTGTACTGTGGGGCGGCCAAACCATATTTTGGAGCACTTGTTGATGTTGTTTGGATAGACCATACTTTCTACACAGATTTGAAGTATGTTTTGAATCGTTGGTCTGTTATATAGTGAATCTCTTGCAACAAGGCGAGTGCCAGAGGGAATAGCATGCCGCACAAGAATATTGCGGTAACGTTTTAGTGTATGTTTCTATCTATTTTTACGATATCACCAACTACCCCACCACCAAAACTTCCCCAATCCATGATATAACCCTCTCCACGCTTGATAGTTTGTTGGATACAAGCGAATTACATGCGCGGACACACAGCACGACGAACAAAGGGAAGTTTCTTAGAACCAAATCTTTCGAATTTCAATTAGTCAGTGAATAGTACTGAAAAGTACCTTTTTCCACAGATCACGGGTCCTATTCTTGTGTTCTCTAGCCCAGTTAAGCCTTTTCCTTTTATTAATCTGACGTAGAAGTGGTTTTCTTGCTGCCACAAGGAACTTTAATTCAAAGGCTTGGAGGCAATGTTTGATTGTAGATAGGGGAGAGTAGCCGAACCACTTCACGTATTTTCAGGAGTAACTCATATTATTTTTGGAATATCTGCGAAATATCACTGCAATCTATTTATCTACTAACAAAATAAATCTTTAGAACAATTTATTTTTGAAAATCTTAAGTTTTATTGTAATTTGAAAAATTTGTCAAACGTGGTCCGAATTCGGCGACTGGTCGCATAAGTTCAACCCCCAGTCTCCTAAATTGGACCAAACAATATTAGGCTGTTTTAATGAGTAGATAATAGAACTAACTTTATTAAAAGCAAATTTTGCGATTAATGAAACAATCAAACAAATCAACAGTTTGAAATATAATGAACTCAAATATCTGGAAGTAAGAGCAATTGTTTTAAATGAAAATGTATTCAAAATATAAGTCAAAGTTATAAGTAATTAAGAATAGAAATTATGGAATTAATTGCCAGTTACTTAAATATCATGTAAGAAGTGACGCAATCCTTACGCATGAGTCTCTTTTGTTAATTTTTTATTCCAGCGCACACAACATGGAATCATATTTGGCAATCTGAACACTGAATCATTTCTGCTATTTTATTTTTCTTACAAAATCGGCAAAACCAATCATCACTGTCTTGATTTTTCTCTTTTTAGATGCTGGATCATTAGACATTTTTTTTGCAACAGAAGTTTTCTTTACCTTATGTCTGTATTTATTACTTTCCATCACTTTCTTTCCAATTGAATTACACCTACTTTTTAAAACTTGATGTTCCAATTGCTTTTGTGCTTTGAGACTTCCTTTTTGCCGTTTTTTGTTTTTCCATTTCAAGGTTTACTTTATATGGCGAAGATGTTAACACAGCTGTTTTTTGGCTGCCTCTGTACTTTGATTTAACTGATTCTGACAACGGAAATAACATTTATAATGATTCTTTGACTTTTTAGGGGTTTTGTAGCTGCAGCCATCTTGCGGGTCAATCTCGTCACAACTTACTCTTTCTTTTTCGTTTCCGATATCTTTGGCAACTTTTGCTGTCACTGATGTTTTTCTTCCAGACTGTTTGTCTGTGTCGTTTTCATTATTTTTACTCTCTTACTTTTAGTAGGTTTCATGATTTCTGACTCTGACTCAGAAATCTCACAATCAGTAGAATCAACGGATCTATCTGCAGTGTCCATTTCCTCGTCAGGAATAAATGTAGAAGCAGTTGCAAAAAGGTGGCTTTTAAAAACATGCCTGTACGGCTGTTTCAACGGCTGCTCCTCTGTTGTAAGCAATACATAAAAGCTGGAGGACCTGCAAAGTTATTAAAGGGAAACCTTTATGAGCTCGAAGCCATGATTCTTGTGCCTGTACGTAATAGGCATTTAATGATTTAAAGAAAGCAACAGCCCCCGAAATTCATTACATACTTTTCAAATTTATGATCGTATATATGGTCTAATTCTAGAAACTCAAATTGGTCCAATTAAGGCAAATACGCCATTTTCTAAAACAGATAATCTCAAGACTAAGGACAAAAACGAAAGCAAACAAATCCGCGTGAAAAATATGCGCAATAAACACACGAATTTAGATATGTATATGAAAACGTACCAACTTAGATTAGTTTTAAAGTATTCTCTTACGTTTGGTAGGAAAAAAGTAGATCAAAATGGCTAATTTTAGGTTTTTAAAAATTATCTGAAAACAGCAAGTGGAAGCCCACAGTACTTCTTAAGTACTGTGGGCTACTAAAGGAAACTTTCTGCAAACGAGCGATATCTCGCAAGCTATGACCTCCTTGTCTTAGAGCAACAATCGCAGAACGTTTTTCAATTGATTCATTTCAAGGAGCCATAATGAAACAAAAATAACAGTCTTGTTCGAAATAGTAACGTAATCATTACCTAGAAACGTCTCTTACGCAGTCTTGCTTTATTATCCGGTTTTGCTTTAAAAGTAAATATGCGCAAATTCACCTAACATCATGTTACAACAAATTCCTATGTTACTCATGTGTATTTTGCAAAATATGATGCAGTTATCAAATACAATTCACTTCACTAAAATTTTTGTTGTGGGGCAAGATGCCAAAAAGATATTTTTACCCTTTTTTACGGCCAATGTTTGATACAGAAAAAAATGGAAGCAGCTTTACAAACAATAGCTTCGAGAATATTACATTGAAGCACGTTTTGCACGTTTTGAAGCACGTTAAATATAGCTCTATATTTTCCTCAATAATTTTAAAGTAATTTAAACAAGTACACTCAAGCTAGTCAAATAGTATTAAAATAATCAAAAAATTATTATAAAGAGATTTCTTTTATTTTATAAATTTCTTTCTGATATATAATTGAGAACACCGTATTGTTATTGCTTAGGAATTTTCGATGTATTTAAACATTTTTCTAGTTTTAAAAAATAAGTGAATTTAGTTAAAAGTATCCCATTTTTTTTCATTAATGCTAATTCTTTGCATTAAATCCAATCTATTTCAAAAGTAGTTTCTGAATTTTATCATTTGAAGAAAAATTACATGATAGTTATAAACGAGCTCTAAAAGATGATAAATGATCTAATAACGAATATTATAATGGAATACATTTTATGTGCATCGTTCTATACAATGGACCTATGAATAGAGAGGAGGAGACAGATGGTGTAGTGTCTATCGGTTGTGAGTGAAGTAACTTAGGATGTAGTCACAAGATGGTGGCTGTTGTTCGTTTGCATCGTATCAGGGCCTGAATGAAGCAGGGGAAAACATTTTATCAGCAAAAACCAATAGAAAATTTTGCCTTACTTATGACAGAAATTCTGCATGAATACGTAGAAATTTTCTATTCAAATTTAGCCGTGGAAGTTTACCCAGCGATAATCTTATTTACTGACATTGACAGGAGAATTGTTTAAGTTGTCACAAGTCAGCGTTTGACAGAAATTGCAGGGTTTAACTACCACCGAGGCAAAATTCCATCGGTAAAATCGGATAGATATTTTTGCCTTAATTATGATACAAATTTTGCATGAATAATGCGTTTAAGTAAAGGGAAAATTTCAATTTAAGTTTAATTGTGAAAGTTTGCCCTTGCGGTAATCATGATCTGCAGAAACAAATACAGTTAAAGATTCACCATTTTGAGAATATGACAATTCCACATTATTCATAGTTTCAGGTTCTACACAATAGACTATAAAAAAATTGCAGTAAAATTATGGGCAGAGGCCGGCAGCAGAGATTCCAGTCATACCCCGAAAAAAAAATCCATGCCCATCATTGTGTGCAGCCCGTAATTTTACGGGACAAAGTAATATAGTATTATAAAGCACAGGATATAATGCACTTTAAAACACAATAACACTTTGCTTACTATTCCGTAGCCCGTAGCACGTTAGGTAATCATCACAGAATCTCTGTTTTGGCGGGTTAAAATTTTTGAAACACGAGTAAAATGAAGGGTTACACCCTAGCGGAGGACAATGTATGGGGTCGTACCGTATTTTTGCTAACATATTGGCTAGAATCGTAAGAATATGTGGATTGCCCTTAATATTCTAAGTATATAAGGGATAAGGCCGCTTATTTAGTGGATCAGACCGTTTTTAATCAAATAAGGCTGTTGCCCGTGAAAATTGAAGGGCAACGCTCATAAATTTACAGTTTTTTCTGAGAGTGTATATAAACATGAACGTTTACTACTTAGACGCAGTTTTTGAGCAAATATCTTCAAATAACAATTATCTTCTTTTAAAAAGAAACAGTATTCCAAACGCTTTATCAGTGTCTATCTTAATTTAGCATTTAGGCAAGCGCAGTGTCGTATATTTTACGATAAACGTGATTTTTCATACAATTTCTTCTAAACAATATTAATTAAACTTCAAATTACGGTTTCTAGTGATACGTATGCATGTTCTTCAAATAATATAAATGAAATGTCTACATGCCCAAAAGCCTATGCCCGCTCAAAGATTAATTTCCTGTAGAATAGGGATATTCTCACATTCAAATAGAAAATTGCATCGTTACACAATTATTGCATAATTAATTATAGAATTATTTTATTAAATATCTAAAGATTTGATATGGGTATAATTTTAAAATTTATCACAGTTTCATATAAAATACTACTATAATAAATTTTAAGAATATTTACACCACCTTGATCATTTATGGTGTTAAGTATTCTCTTAAGGACTAATATAAGCACTTCACTATGTAAATTTATTTAATACTTTAAAGGGGTTGTTGGCCTAATCAATAAATGGATACCTCTTTGCTTAAATATTTACTTACACTTTCAAAATTCAATATCGTTGATATTTAGAAAGTAACTAGCAACATAAAGTTGAAATTCAATATATCATATATTTTTTTAGATTAAACTAGTTCCACACAATTGATACAAATTTAAAAGTTTCATTAAAGAAGTATTCAAAAAATACATTTTAATTATTCTGAAACTAAAAAATAAGCAAAATCCCGAATTACTATACAGAATTTTGTAAATACAGAAAACCATATATACAAAATCTAGGACTATTGTATCTAATCTTATAAAATAAAATATGAAGAAATCATGACATATTTGTTATAAATTAAACATTTTGTACTTTTGAATTTTTCAAAAATAAATTATTATACTTTAACATCTCTCGCCTTACATGAAATGAAAATTGATCATCCGAAGGTTAAAAGTTATCTTTTCTCTGTAGAATACTTCTTCGAAGTGTTGAGATAAACTATGAATTATTGAATAAAGTTGCCTCTTTCGTAGCCTTCACTTATGATTGTAAATGAAGAATTTTTAATATGTGTTCAGTTTGTGGTCTTTATCAAAATCATATTTGGAACTTTGGTGCTATTTTCCTTCTTTAGGAGAGAATTAAAAAGAGTTAATGAACGTTATACTGATTGTTATTTCATTTGTATTTACGTTAAATATTCCTATTTATGTTTTGAGCAGTAGTGCATTTCACACACTGCTGGAAAATTAGTATTCAAATTTATTCTTTTTTAAAAAATATGAACTTTATAAAGAAAAAAAACTATATTCCATTTCATACAGTTGCTGGAATCGGAAAAAGAATAGACATTTTGATTCTATAATTCATAAAAAATAATAATTTTGAAACAAGAAATTCATACTTTGTGGTAATCATTGTAGACTATCTTTAGTCGGTTTCTGTATGATTTATAGACAGTACTTTCTTATATTAACAATTTGTAATTATCGTGTTATTTGTATTACAATATATAATGTTGAATGCTTATTTTAAATTAAAGTGTAATTGCTGCTTAAAGTGATAAAAGCATAACACAAAAGGCCTAAAGATACATTTATATATAGATGACATATGTTTCATGCGCTCTAACAGTGACTTCTTCAAGATCAAAATGATGAATAAACTATTTTCGCAGAGTTTTTGAAAATGATAACCATAAATCACAAGATCACATGTCTAATGTAAGCAAATGCTTAAATTGGTAAAACTGGAATACGTGAAAATTATTATTTTATTGTTTTTTTTTTTTTTTTTTTGTAAATCATCGCTTGCCAAATTTTAGGTAATTCAAAAGAAGCTGATTCGTTGCATATGTAGAATACTTGTTTCGTAAATATATTTCTATTGATTCACGGATAATGGATTGGAAACAAACTCTTGATGGAAATCCATTTCCCATCCATTATCCGTGAATCAATAAAAATATATTTGGGAAATCTGTACATACGCAACGAATCAGCTTCTTTTGAATTACCTAAAATTTGGCACGCGATTATTTACAAATTAAAAAAGCAATAAAATAATATTTTCATGTTTTCTAGTTTGACCAAATTAAGCACCTGCTTACGTTAGACATGTGAACTCGTGATTTATATTTGTCATTTTCAAACACTTTGCTAAAATAGTTTATTTATCATTTTGATCTTGAAGAAGTCGCCGTTAGAGCGCATGAAACATACGTCATCTATATATTAAAATATATTTTTTAAGCCTTTTGTGTTATGTTTTTATCACTTTAGGCAGTAATTACACTGTAATTTAAAGTTAACAAGGTATTTTCTTAACTCATTTTCTTATTTTAAGTTAAGTCCTTTGTCATAATCTTTTATGTTCCGAGGGTAGTTTAAAGTACCATTAACAAATTTTATTCAATTCATTTACCACATCGATTGGTAGGAATATACAGGGTGTTTCAAGTCTTTACCTTATTAAAAAACTTGTTCGTACCATTACTATATAAGATAATGATATATATGAAACTGGTGCCAAAATGTTAAGTTTCTTTATGCAGATATCCGTAACGTAACTGTAGTTGCAGATCCGTTTATTGCAAATCCGTTTGTTGCAGATATCCGTAACGTCGCATTGTCAGTGTCGAGGAATCCAAATATGTTCCCAAATCAGGAAAAATATCAGTCCTCTGGTATCAAGAGAGTATATGGCATCTGCAATTCACATTATTCCGTACGCACTGATTTCTTTGGACTTCTCGCAAAAGACTGCCTCACTTCTGCCGCCTTTCACCTGAGATTGATGGTTGACCAGTTCTCGTTGCGTGGTTTGGTTTCCTGGACACTCACCCTGCAATATTACAGCCATGTTACGGAAACTTACAACAAAAAGACGGTTAATTTTTCAAACATTTGGAATCAGTTTCACAATTTTAAATAATATAATTAGCGGATACGAATGAACTTTGTACCAGGGAAATACTTTTACGATACCCGAGTTCTAGATATTTTTCTATATTACGTTTCAAAATGTATTATCCGTTGTACAAACTAAAAATATTTATGAATGGATACTTCCTTTTCTATTATAACTGTTAAGCTTTATCAGTGTTGAAAGACATGGAATGAAAAGTTTCAATTCTGTGAACTTCCTAATATTCTATTTTAAAGCGAATATATTTGCACAATTTGTAATTCTTTACATTTTCAAAACGATATTTTAAAGGAATGATTTGCGTATAGTTGTAAATAGGCTATAAAAGCACTTTAAATACTAATTTCATTTAAATATTTTACTGTATAAAATCTTTCTAGAATTTGTATAATGATTGCAGAAATAATACAATATAACTCAAAAAATTCAGGAAAAACTGTAGGGAATGTGAAATTTTCTTTAATACACTACTTCAGATATAAATGGTTAATATAAAGATTCCGACAAAAATTATTCATAACATGTGGTGAGTTCGTAGAAAAAATTATCTGCATACGCTTTGATTAACAAATATTTATTTTAAGAACAAAAAAAAATAATAAATAAAAATAATAATAATAATAATATGGTAAGAAAAAACATCCCAAAATACAAACACAGATTACTATCATAATATGTATTCAGAACGTAAGTCTCTTTCCAAAGCGTTGGAAAATGTTAATGTAGAGTAAACATGTTGATGAAAATCGACTTCAAAAGCTTAAACATAACTTTAAAAAATCTGCAACCGGCATATTTCTTTATGATGGACACACTGAGCTTGCTTAACTTCATTTTTTTATTAAAATGAACTGTAACTTACTTACATGTGTGAGCTTTTTTAAAAACTTGCAGGATCCTTATTGTGTCATACTGCTGCAAGCTGTTGATGGCGTTTTTAAAATGGAGATGGGATATAACAAAATTACATTTTAGAACCTCTATTAAAGTTACTTTAACATGCATTTCATCATTTCATACTAAATCAAGACATTCTACAACTTTGTAGTAGACCTTTTCCTCGTATCTCGTATCGTTTTCACGATAAATATGTTAATTGCATAGTTTGTAGCTAGATAGCGCTGAAAGTGGTCTCATCGAGCAGTGTATACTCACTTTCTATTCTTAGACATCACGTTTACCAGTATAGCCCCTGGTGTTATGAAATTATTTAGGTTGGTAGGGGAAACGGCAAGGTTTAGTATGCACCCTGAATATAAACTACTGAATAAACTACATTATTCCAATCGGTGTATGATTCAACGTTTTTCACAAAGTAACAATCTTTAGAAATGAAAAACTATGATTAAACTTTTATTGGATTAATTTATAACTAAAATCTCACTTATTATTCTGCAAAAAAAAATGCGAAAAGAAAAAAAAAGAATTAAAAATTAGTTACATTAACATACAACTAAAAGCACTCTTTCATTCGGAAAAATCAGAAATTTCTCTCGATCTTTCCTGTATTTTTTGATAATAATTCCAATGAAGAATTTTAGTCGATAAAACAAATAACTCGTCATTAAACAGAAAACTAATGAAACAAAATATACTCCAAAAACAGAAAAAAAATCTGAACCAATGAGAATTTTTTTTATTTCATTTTAATAAGCAAACATATTTAGAGAAATTCACGAGAACAAAGATAAAGAAGTTTTTTTATCCATCTCACAGAAAACAAAATGATGGTAATGTAAATACATTGCGGACATTTATCATAGTTGTTATCTTGACTATTCGAGATAAGCAGGAAATACTATATCTGCTGCTAAATTCTCCTAAAAGGTTTTATTCTGAAATTTTGTTTTGTTTGGATATTTTTTCTGACTTAGAGGAAGCAAAGTAAGATTAATGGATGGTTAACCAAACTATTTCCTCTTTTCTCTGTCTTTTCTTTTTTATACAGATTGGTATGCTTTATATGTCTTGATTATAAAAATATTGACTTAATTTTTATTCGGAACGCTGGAAAGCTCATTGTAGATTGTAAACAAATTTAACTGGGTTAATAAGACCTATTTGTTCATTTTAAAAAGTTATATTTTTATATTTGAAGTGTCTTAAAATAAATATAAATTTACAGAAGGCAGTAAAATAATAACAAATATTTTTGGTATGATCACATAGCTTAAAATGGAAGAAGAAAAAATCATATGATATGAATTGGTAATTGGATGAACCATAATTATAACTGAATGGTAAATTTGTTTAAAAATTAAAAAAAAATAGATAGTTTCCATAATTTTTCCATGATTTAATTTTTAAAAAATAACTAGAAAAAATTATGCGTCAAGCATAGATTATGAAACAATTTCCGACACGTTCAAAGTAGTTTAACGGAACTTCATCGTTTAAAAAGGTTAAAAAAAGAAAAAAAAAGAAAAAACCCCAATAAACAATTGAGAACACATAACAACTGAAAACGAATTGTCAGAAATAACCAAACATAAACGGAAATGTATTTAGTTCTTTTCGTAGCTCTGTATATGAATTTATGTATATTCTAGAATCATCTCTTAGTATATTAAATACAGTTCAGCTAAAAAATGAATAACTCAAATAAAATACGACTCAAATAATTCAAATAAATACGAATTCTTTTGTGCTTCTTCTGTATATGATCTATAGAATGTGAACACATCATGTAGTATGAAAAAATATTATTAAAACTTAAAAACTTATACCAAAATTGAAAACGCAATTCACCATTTATCTCTCATAGACTATACTGTACCCGATTATTTTGTTTGACCTTATAAATGAGAGATAAGTTCTTTGCACTCCATATTCTACAGAAAGCATGTTTTAGTTCATTTCAAATATGCATATCAGTTTTACTATGCTTGAAATAACATTATTAAATTTTTACCGCAAAGGAGTTTTCTACATAGACGACAATATAACGGGATTATTTTGAGTGTGTCCCTGTAAACGAATTATAAATGGTACACACACCATTTTCATTAGTGAACATGTGATAGAGATCTCCAATAACAAATAGTGCGGGAAAATGGCAGACAAATCAAATTCATAAACGCTTTTGAAATTTGTTGCAAAATGTTAAAAATCCGAATTTTTTTTAAAAATAAAAATTGACATACATTATATCTTTAATTATAATAAATTCTAAAAAGATATTTATAGGAAGTTCATAAATTTTTTTTTTTAACCATTTTTCATTCAACACGATTAACTATGTATTTTTTTATAATAAAAAGACAAATGAAAAGCTGCTTTTCCCGAATTTCTTATTATATCCGAATATTTGAGAACAGGCAAAATGTAAAATAGTAAAAGATAGATTTCGTCTAGTAACAAATAGAAAAATTCAGCATGAAATTTTCCATGTAACAATAATGTATGTTAGTCAAACAGTAAAATTTCTTGCATATAGACTTTCTCTCTATACATACACGACATACAAATATATTTAATCCATTTCTGTATTGTTTTATCTCTGTTGGGCGGGGCTAGTTGAGCTTAAGCCGAAAGGTAAGCCTCCCCACCTACTTTGACTTTGACTTTGGCATATCTCTGTTTTTAAAATGATAGTATGCTATTAGACGACAATCCAGAACATAGTGCAGTGTGGTGAATGGAAGACCACAAACAAAAAGGGGTGAATAGTGTTTTCCTACGTCGTATAGGTATTTCTATAATGGGTCATAATTGTTTAAGAAAATAAAAAAAAGGGTAACGATTATCTAAAGTAAATTCTATAGGAACAATTTCCTATAGATTATGGGTGTAGCTGCCTCATATTTGCTCATATTTTTTCGTATTTGCTGTCAGTCACTTTTAATTTTTCGATATAATTTATATTTTACGTTAGAATCCGGAAGTGGAAGAAATCATGAAGAAACATCTTTGTCCGGTATTGCCTCATTTGCCAAAGTATCAGCTAATTCGTTTTTTTCCAACCTTTAGTTAATTTTTGCCCATTTAAATTTAAAAGACTTGCTGGATTTGTGTAATAAATTAAAAATATCATAAAGACAACTGTATCTCTGTTTTGTAGAACCGTTAAACCCGAGAGTCTATAAGAAGAAATTAAAAAAGTTTGACTGCATTTGAATTCGCCCAAAGCACAACATTTTTAATGGGAAATTGTGTTGCCTGAAAAACGGAATTTTCGTTCGAAAAACGAACATTCTAAGTATGTTTTAAGAAATTCTCATAAAAAACACAAAAGTCGGGTCATGCTCCTTAATAGGATTTTAAACGGGCTGTCTAAATAGGATTTATAGCATTATATAGAAATAATTTTCTTATATTATATCATCCCACGTTGGACCTATATCGTATTTTGAGCATTTACCATAATATTGTGAAGCGAAATTATTTTCTGTAGAGATCTACCATTATAATCACCAATGATAATTTCGCTTTGTATTCAAGTCGAATATCTAAGGTCTGTAGACCATTAAGAACCCGAAATGCTAAAGTGTATGTTTTCTTATATGCTCTTGATATTAGTAAAATGAATGTACTACTCTGTGTTGCAAGAAAATGCTTTCTACCATGTAATGACCACATACGTGGGGATCACTACGCGGGTAACACTAGCGTACGCAAAATGTCTCAGCAAAATCGATTATAAAAATATATTATAAAAATGCAATGAAAGTCTGTTTTTAATTAATAAAAACTTATACCGATTTTGAATTATTTTTTGAACTTCTAGTCGCCTTTTTTTAATGGGATAGAAAGGGTTAGCGATATATATAGAGTTAATCCTAAATATGTTAAGCAGTTTACATTTTTAAAATTCTGGTTATAAATTTTGAAAATTGACAGTTTTAGGTTCCCTAAAAATAATTCATGATGTTTTATGTATAGAAGATTTGTATATTATTTAAGCTACTCCACTCTCCTTATATAAGGTACACCACTACCTTCCTTTCTTTTTGCAATATGGAGTACGTTAGTAAATAAAAAAAATTACTCGTATTTAAAATCAACGAACATTTAGCATTCAGATGCACTGACTACAAAGTTTCAAGTAGAGCCATCTTGATTAAAATTGTCCTAGACATAAACCCTGTAGACAACCTTTAGTCATATAATGTTCCACATGTGGATTGCGTCTGTCCACCTGCGATCATCTGTCTGTGAGAAACGAGGAAATCACATCTATATATTGTGGAACCAATATGTTGTAAACTTGTTAGTCTGCGTACAAAAATAATTCAGTTCTCCCATAGCGAATTATCCAAAGCATCTTCTATTAAATTAGTTTTTCATATGTGTAATTTATTTAATCGTATTTCCTGAAGTGAATCTGTTTCTATAGAGCGACGCTGAACAAATCCATGTTGTTTACCTGAAATAAGTTGATTTTGATGTAACAATAATTTTTTCTTTTAAGCACTATTTTCACAAAAGTTTTCCTTACAACGGTACCAACGTGATTGGAGGCTTAGAAGAAGTGAGAAATGTGCATTTATCCTATCTGAATTAGACATGTTCGCCGATTTTTCATGCTGTAAAGAAGTAATTTATTTTATCGGAGTGATGGACATATTTAGAAAAGTATATATATAAATATTTTAAAAACAAGGTAATAGGGATATTGTGGATTATATGTGGTGCAGTGGGACCAGAAGCAGTTTTTGTATTGAAGAAAAAATTGCTTTGCGAATTTCAGAGAGAGAGAAAATTAGTTGATCGTTTAAGGAAATTGGAAAATTGTACTACGAACAGAAGTGCAATGGTTGAAAATTTGTTCCATTACATCTTGAAGAACAGTTGAGACACAGTTGAATTGTAAAGATAATAAACATGTCAGTCTATCATCTTACCAAATGCCATGTTGCTCAATTTTTCCGAAGTGTTCCAATTTTTTTTGCGCATATTGGTTCAAGCTGTTTCCCTAACTTTCTATGTAGTTTTCTTATAGAGAGCTTTTGCATTTATATATTCATTTGCATTTATATTTTAAATAATATATAATATTATTAGTTAGTCTGCTAATGGAGTTGTTTTTTTTTTACTTTGTATATGATATTTAAATTTTATTTCTGGAAACCCTAACTTTGGGAGGTCTACCAAACTAATTTTGGGATGAAAAACCTTTTCTGTGTTTTTATGAAGTGTCTATAATTTTTTTATTATTATCTCCAGGAAAACTGTATAGATGTTACCAAAATCAAGTATTGTGTTTAAATTATTCAAACTTTATGACTTGGTTCTCAATTTTATTCAGGTTGGAAATTGTGTTCAGGAAACATCTCTTGTTTTAACCCTACGATGTTGTATTTCATCAATATTTTGATCAATTACATTTCTGTTGGCCTGTTATTCTCGAACTCAAGAGTGTCAAGAATGTCAGATCCTGATGTAATCTTTGGAAACGTTGATAAAGTTTGGCAGGATTTATCAAGCAAACTGCAAATGTGTCGCAGTTGAAAAGTTTGTCTACATGATGGAGTGTTAAGTATAATTAGTGGTTTCATAGTTTTGTA
The DNA here is from genome assembly GCA_963931845.1 of Maratus michaelseni. Classification (NCBI taxonomy): domain Eukaryota; kingdom Metazoa; phylum Arthropoda; class Arachnida; order Araneae; family Salticidae; genus Maratus; species Maratus michaelseni. Next base: position 134,076,781 of record OZ007588.1, on the reverse strand, counting down.
TCGTGAAGGCTCTGACCACTTTCATCTTCATTATCATACCTCTAAAGTTTTCTGTTGGGCGTTTAAATCACCCTAAAGAATGATAAATTTGCTGTCTTAAATCATCGAGATAAGTAAAAATTGTGAAATACTAAAGAATTATTAAAAGGGATTGTGATAACTAAGAGATGATGGTGTCCCATTAGGTTTGCTACACATTTTGTTTAGTATAAAGCAAAAAGAAATATAAAATTGTTACAAAAAATTAGTAAACAAAAAGACATTTTAATTTGTTAAAAAATATTTTGATTCAATTTCATTTTAATTTTTAAAGTTTAAATGAAATATAATGCAATATTCGATGTTTACCAAAAATGTTTTTAAGACAAAAACAATGATACATCACTAATTTTTTTTTAATAAATATAAAATTTGAGTTACTAATAATGTAATGAACTACAATCTAGGCCATAAAATGAAACTCTTTATAGATATATTTTTCAAATTATGATTTTGATGACTTTTCATATATTTTTTTGTACGTGAACTTCTAAAAATAATTATAAAATTTTAGGAAATTATCAGATATTGAAATCGATAATTAATTAAATTTTCCTCATGAGAAAAATTGTAGGCAATCAATTTTAGAAATATAAAGTTTTAAGAAGGAACGTTTTTTGAAAATGATTATTTATGAAAATAATTTTGCTTTGGAACTCACATTTAAATGTTTTATTTCTGAAAATTTCTCAGACATTGATGGAACGCTACAAACCTGCTTAGACAATCTGAAAAAAAAAAAAAAAAAAACATTCCAACACAGGATATCGGATTTGTTTTGCCTTAGGTAGAGGGGGGAATTAAAAGTATTAAGTTTCCATAAAGTACACTGAGTAAAAGGCACCATTGTCTATAGGGTTACGATTTTATAATCTTATATAAAAAATTACATTAGGAAATAGATTACCTAAATAATAACAATAATTAAATTAAATTTTGCGTCGTGTTATTTTACGTAGAACTCCAAAGTCCAAAAAGTTTAATTTTATAACGTGTATTTAATCTAGAGTATAGTTCTTACGAAGTTGATAGGCAATATAATGCTTCCATTTAATTTCAATAAATTCATTTAATTCATTACAAAAAAGCGCGACTTCTTTACATGTAGCGAAAGGAAGAATGCATTGCTGTGAGTACAAACACGACACTAAAACTAATCCAACTATTCTAGCGCTTGGATTACACTTAAGTTATATATGAAAGATAAAAAAAAACATATAAGGAAAACATATTGCATAATACGGAACTTTCAAAATTTGTACATAAATTAATATATAGTTACAAGTATATTTATAAAAATTTGAATGTAATGTATACACCTCTCTTATTTAAGCTTAGTCATTGGATAAAAGGTCTTCTGAGGTCGATAATAGGACTCCTAAGCACAAAAGAAAACTTTATTACATTATATTTTTTGCACGATGTGGGGAGGTTGATAGTAGAGACCCTGTGTCAAAGGAAATAAATCGTGCTGCTACAAGCTGCCAGGTATACTCCCTGTGTCGTAAACCAAACTCATATTTATGACATACTGCTGGAGACATTACTGTGACTTGGTGTAATTATCAGCTAAAAAATTCACTTAAATGTCACGTTACAGTTCTTTGTGGTAACAGGTGTTTTTTAAGCAGGTATATGTAAACAAAATTGGTCTTTAATTAATACTTGTTAATTTATTAGGGTTGCTAATTGATTATTCCTGCTGGTGACATGTCGATCATTTTAATATGAAACATGCTGATATTAATAGCTTATTTGATTAAATAACAATACATTTAACCAAATAAACTTTGAAACAAAACCGAAGAAGGTCATAAATCTATTTCTTTCCAACAGGCATATTCAACTAAAGATTTTAAAACCTTCCAGTTTTATGTGTTGTACATTCCTTTATCTCAATATTACTTCTTTTCTTTCTTCAGGTACTTTAAACCACAACTTCTGTTAATAATGTATACACTTCCGCTTAGAGAGATGAAACAAAACCACCCATAACTACACTTTGAAATATCAAAACTCTTTTGGATAGTTTATTTTACAGATTATACAGGCTTATACAGGTATACTTTATAAACATTATTTCTGATATTTGATTAAAATTAGCTACATGAACATAGTTGAATACCTTAAGAACAGGACTGCTAGGACAAACTAATATGCTGTGAATATTACATAGCTTTCGTCTATATTCATTATAATATGGTTATTTATTATGACATCATTGATTATTGATATAAAGTTTAGCGCATGTATTGGAACTAAACACAGCGTTATAGTGATAAATAAAAGAAGAACAAAATAACAGTGCACTTTGTAGGGTGTTAAAATTTAAAAAGAAAATATCAACAAATATAATTTAATCTTGCAACTCAAATATAAAATTTGCATTTCTACACAATAGATAATATAATACAGTTATAAAGTTCATCGTAAAAAGCATAGCAAATTTTGGCATAAGTTTGATGTTATACATGTGCCAAAACATGTAAATACACTAGCTTTTGAAGAACTCATAGAATATGAAGATTAATGAAATTCCGTTTATTCCTTCTTGAGATATAATTGTCGGGAAACCGTGAAAAACATAGAATAGAAGCGCCACCTGTAGGGCGAAATTTACCCATTCCTAATCAACATATGTTTATGTTAATGCTTAACAGAATATGACTTTTCTTGAAGTTACGTGCATTAATTTTTGAGATACAGTTCTCTCGGAAATCGTGAAAAATGCAGCATAGCAGCGCCACTTCTTGGACGATATAAAACCAAGCCTAATCAGCACCAGTTTATGGTAAAGTCTAATTGAATCTGAAGTTTGTTTAAGTTGTATGTAACAGTTCCTTATATAGAAAAGCCACAAAATTTGTGTCATACACAGACAAAAAGAAAGACAGAGAGGCAGACTGACATTTTCCAAAAATAATCAAATCTTGTTCAAAAATTTCAAGTCATGTAAATTCATTCGCAAATTTTCATGATTCCCATTTTTCATTTTATGTATATATAAGAAAGTAAAACTGCAAAAATAGTATTATTAATAATTAGAATGAATTTTGAAATACATTTCTAACGATTTAATTTTTAAATTTTATTGAAACAACATTTAAAAATATAACAATTTACAATAGTAACTGTTACAGCTATTCGGAAATCCAAATTGGCTATTTTTTAACTTATTCCTTAATTAATTTTTATTCCTAAATATGCAAAATATACATATATTTTTGTTCAGATACTAAGAAATCCCATAGGATTTTCATTTTTTGTTAAAGCTAAAGAATCATTTATAAAATTCTGTCTTAAGCCGATTTTCGAGATGTGATATCTTTGAAAATGTCGTCATGAGACAACAATTTATTATAACTCGAAATATAATTATTTCAATGTTGTACAATTCATATTTAATTATTTTAAAAAAGTTTAAATTAAAAAAAAAAGTAAAAAAAAAACTTTTTTGCCTGGTATCCACTGCGCGCAAGGTTGTAGAGAAAATATTGCTTAAAAAATAACAAATAAAACTGATAATGATGTAAAATGTATGTATCTTGAACTTAAACTTCAATTTCAAGCAATTAAAAATTTTATTTATTTTAAAATTGGCCTTTTTTCAACAAAAAAATGAAGTTTTTAAACATTTTACAGTTTAAATTTGAATTTAAGAAAAATTAAATTTTTAATTTCTTGAAATTGAAGTATAAGTTCAAGATACATCAATTTTTCATCATTATCAGTTTTTTTTGTTATTTTTGAAGCAATATTTTTTCAACAACCTTGCGCGCAGTAGATACCAGACGAACATTTTTTTTTTTTACTTTTTTAAAAGTTTTAACTTTTTTAAATAATTAAATATGAATAGTACAACATTGAAATAATTATGTTAAATCAAGCAGATATTGACCTATTAGTGGTAAAAATTTCATTTTATTGTGTGTTATATGAAATCAAAAATAAAATAAAATGTGACATGATGCAAACTTTCATCTTCGGAGGAAAAGTAAGACTCCTGAGACCCCTTAGAAAAATAAATAAGGAAACGCTATTCCATTTCAAATCACCTAAATAATTATGAGTGTCAATATTTTGTTTTTGTATTTATAAATGAGTCTCTAAACGTATCGGAAAATTGCATGTTATATGCATTTTTGAGAGACATTTAAGAACTAAAACTTATGTACTTTTATTGTGTTGTTTATCTTTCACGCACGAGTTAAAAGGAGATGGAAGACTTTACTTCAAGAAGAATCTGACTCAATACGAATATTCAAACCTGAAAGTGAATTTTATCTCGTCACTTCTTAGTTATTAGACTGAAATCGAGTCAAGCAGACGAGCCTAGTGTTTAAAAATATATTGCTGTAAAACTAAAGTATAAAAATTAATTAATTAAGATATATTTCACACAAAATATTATCTTTAAAGTATCTTAATTTTACACTTTATTAAATTAAATTTTAATCGTTACACATTAAATATTTAGATTTTACATTAATGTTTAAAATTTACTGAAGAAATTTTAATTAATTATGCATGTATTTAATACAAAGTTAGTGGATTGTAATATCAGTGTTATTCCTAAATGTAAAATGAAATATTCTCTCGCCTAAATATTCAAAAGTGAACATTAATTCTATTTTTACATTACAGTGAATGTGAAAACATGGTGTATACAAGCAAATCTGAAACTTCTAGATATATTTAATTATAATTTTCTCAAATTTGTGAGAAACGTATTTTGGTTTGTCATTAAAATCTATTATCCAGGTCATTCAAAAGTTTCTATGAAACAGTAAATAATTAACAGCAAAAAGTAATATTTAGATAGTCCGTACACCGAATGGTACGCGGGAGTACATTGTTTGCTGATGAAATAAATATTATATATAATAAATATGAATAAATTTTACTTTTTAAAAATGTTTAATAGTAAATGCATGATGTAGTGTTTTGTTTATACTAGACAATGGATACTGTATTTGTAAAATAAAACTCTTTTAAAGCAAAAATATAAATAATTGAATGTTTGCTAAATTGTAATAATTGTCTAATGATTTAATAAGTGAGTAATTATTGAATGGTAGCTTACACCTTAATATTTGAAATTTACTGAAGAAATAACAATTAATTATGCACAGAGTGAATAAAAAGTTAGTGTGTTGTAGTATCTATGTTAGTGCTAAATGCAAAATGAAATATTCTAGCTCATAAATATTCAAAAGAGGATATTAATTCTATTCTTATGCTTCAGCGAATACGAAAACATGGTGTTTATAAGCAAATCTGAAAATTCTAGATATATCTAATTATAATTTTCTCAAATTTGTCAGAAACTTATTTTCGCTTGCCATCAAAATCTGCTATCCAGGTCATTAAAAATTTTATTTGTTACAGTGAATAATTAATAGGAAAAGTAAACTTTACATAGTGCGTACACAGAATGGAAGAAAGACGTACATTGTTTACTTATGTAAATATACTTTACACATAATAAATGCGAATATATTTATATTTCGTTAAACTTTTCTGATAAATGCACGATGTTGTGTTTTGTTTAGACTCATCAATGGATACTACATTTGAAAATACTTTTTTTTTTTCAAAATCACACATTCAATATAAATAATTGAATGTGTTTAAATAATGAAAAAGGTTATAACCAGTCAAAATGGATTTGCAGTAAATATGATAATTTAGAAAAACTATAAATTTTTAAGTAAAATAATACTAGATAATCATCATTTCCCTCTTAATGTAAAACATTAAGGGGGAAATGATTTCTATATTTTTTAATACAAAATTTTATGTATGTCTATTAAGAGAAACTAGCTGTTGAATATATATTACATTATTTACAAATATTTTATTTTATATTATATTACTTATAAATGTTGGACAATGTATACAAGTAATATCTTATATTTTATTGTTAATTCTTTATTTATATAATTTTTTTAAGTCTATGTAATGTCTTAAGTTTTCATGATTCGATATGGACTTGTACCGTAAAAAATTATTTTTAAATGATTAATCAACAAACAATTTATTATAAATATTATTCGATATTACTGCATCCAGTTTTTTAAAACAGTCATTTTGTATATTTAATACAAAACTGGAAGAATGAAATTTTATACCAATGCATCGATTAAAATAAAAAATATTTTAATAACGTCATGCTAAGCTTAAAAATATAAGAGTCATTCTGAGATAATGATGAATTTTAGATTTATAAATAATATTACATTTTATTGCATTAACTCCTTATTTTTAGTTCAAATTACACCTATAATAAAATATTGCCATTTTCTACTAAAGAATAGCAATGAATTTTTAAAAATTTCTAATGCCTTGAAACCATAAATACAAAACGCCTTTTCCATGACAGTTTGAACGTCAAGTATATTTTAGGACTAAAATGTAACAATTGAAATTTATGGTATACTCATTCTGAAAGTAGTCTCAAATCATTTTTAATATTCCTTCACAAAATTTCAATTATTAAAAATGCATTCGAGTTAAAATAAACTTACTAAAGACATATAATAAATTGATTGTCTCAACTTTTTGAAGACGATGAACAAAATGAAGAAGTACGTACATACCTAATCAAAAATCTGGAGGCACAGCAGTGCCACCGCCAAGTCGAGAAAGCACGGCCGTAAGCATACTTTTCTGGAAGCAACTCAGGTCACTTTTGACCCCCCCCCCCCCCCTATCTCCGCGCTGGAGTATCCCAAAAATTTGAAACTTCGTGTTTCTAGAGTATTTGGCACACAGGACCAAAATTTAAATTTACAACTTTCTGTCTTTTCTAGTTCAGAAGATATATGAACTCAAACATTCGATTTTTTGTCACTCACTCACTCACTCACTCGTTCACGCGTCATCAGAAAGATTAGGTAGATCCCGTAGCCCTAGAAACTTGACATTTGGAAAAAAGGTAGTGTTTAGGATACACAGAAAGGAAAAATTATAAAATCTGGAAAATTCGAAAAAAAAAAAAACATTCGAAAATTCAACAAATTCCATCAAAATTGAAAATTGAAAATAATACGATGTTGTAGTCTTAGAAACTTAAGATTTGGTGTGAATGTAGTGTTTAGCATCCAAAAAAAGAAAACTTCAAAAACACTAAAAAATCGAAAGCAAAATTGAAAAAATCGAAAAAATCGAAAAAAATCGAAAAAAATCGAAAATTTTCAAATAATCCGATTTTGTTGCGCTAGAAACTTGGAATTCGGAATAAAGGTAGTATTTAAGATGCAAAATAAGAAAAAAATCGAAAAATTAAAAAAAATGAAAAAATTAAAATAGTTTTATCTTTTAGCTTTAGAAACTTAAAATTCGCGGTAAAGATAGTGCTTAGGATTCAGAATAAGTTAAAATAAAAAACGCAATAAAATTCAAAAATAAAATCAAAAAGTCGAAAAAAATCGGAAAAATCGAAAAATAAGGAAAATTTGAAAATAATTCGATTTTATAGCGCTAGAAACTTGAAATTTGGAATAAAGGTAATATTTAAGATACTAAATAAAGAAAAATTCAAAAATAGGGATAACTCAAAAAATACCCATAAATTAGCGCAGACGATATATGAACTCAAAGTTTCGATTTTTTGTCACTCACACACTCACTCACTCTCGCGTCATCAAAAAGATTGGGTAGATCCCGCAGCCACAGAAACATAAAATTTGGAATAAAGCTTGTGTTTCGGATACAAAGAAAGGAAAAATTATAAAATCCGGAAAATTAAAAAAAAAAACAGTCGAAAATTCGAACAAAATTGAAAATTGAAAATAACACGATAGTCTTAAAAACTTAAAATTTGGTGTGAAGGTTGTGTATAGAATTCAGAAGAAGAAAACATCAAAAACACCAAAAAAATCGAAATAAAATAAAAAAATCGAAAAATAAGGAAAATTTGAAAATAATTCGATTTTACAGCGCTAGAAACTTCAAATTTGGAATAAAGGTAATATTTAAGATACAAAATAAGGAAACATTAAAAATATGGATAATTCGAAAAAAAAAACCCCGAAAATTTAAGAAAAAAAGAAACAAACAAAAAGAAAAAGAAAAAGTGAGAAATTGAAAATATTATGATCTCGTAGTCTTAGAAACTGAAAATTTGGTGTAAAGGTAGTGTTTAGGATTCAGAAAAAGAAAAAAGAAAAACACAACAAAAATCGAAAGTAAAATAAAAAAATCGAAAAAAAAACCCCGAAAATTTGAAAATAATTCGATTTTGTAGAGCTAGAAACTTAAAATTTGGAATAAAAGTAGTATTTAGGATACAAAAAAAAAAAGAAAAAAAATAAAAAAATCTGTAAAAAAAAAAATAAAATCGAAAATTCGAAAAAAAAGTCGAAAAATCGAAAAATTGAAAAAAATTCGATTTTGTAGCTTTAGAACTTAAAATTCGGCGTAAACTTATTGTTTCGGATAAAGAAAAAGGAAAAATTAAAACACAATAAATTCGAAAATAGAATAAAAATTTCGAAAAAGACCGGAAATTTTAAAATAATTCGATTTTGCAGCGCTAGAAACTTGAAATTTGTAATAAAGGATACAAAACAAGAAAAAATTAAAAAATCCAGAAAATTATAAAAAAAAAATCGAAAAAATCAAAAATTGAAAATAATTTTATCTTGTAGTCTTAGAAACTTAAAACTTGGTGTAAAGGTAGTATTTACTATTCAATAAAAGGAACAATTAAAAAATTCGTTAAATTCGAAAATAAAATCGAAAAATCGGAATATCTTTAAAAAATCGAAAATTCGAAAACAATTTGATTTTGTACTGCTAGAAACATTAGTTTTAAGATAATTGTCCTATTATCTAGTACCTCCTAATTGTTGTAAGTTATTTCCCCCGGATTATGAGTTTCTTTTCTTTCGTTTACGAATTTCGTTATACAAAATTTCCGCTATAGGCTGGCTACGCAAAAAAGACAGACAGGTTTTTTACAAATTAAAGACAGGTTTGTTTTCTTTCACAGGTTATACTCTACTTACTTCGCATATGAAATATGGATTGTTAAATGATGTTAACCCCACAAAAATTTTCACAGCTCCCCCTACCCTCCCGACATTACTGGCTGGTTATGGCTTGATAGTCCTTTCTAAATAAAATCATGGTGACTCTAAGTTTCACTTCATTTATCTCTAAATTGAACCTAAATGATCCTTAGAAGACTGATCAAAGAATTGCTATATTGGCATGACAATCAGGTAACTTAGAAATAAAATCGAAAAATCAATAAATTTATAAAAAGTCTAAAATTTGAAAATAATTCGATTTTGTTGTCCTAGAAGCTTGACATTTGGCATAAATGTAGGGTTTAGTATACAAAGTAAAGAAAAATTAAAAAATCCGTAAATTAAAAAAAAAATTAAATTAAATTAAATTAAAAAAACGAAAAAACTTATAAAAATGAATATAGTTTGATTTATTGGAAATTTCCGGAAATTTTAATTTTGGCTTTCTTTTTATAATAAAAAGTTCTTTCATGCTAAATATCAAGTATCTAGGGCTGCGAGTAATATCTCAGATGGATAGCACCTATCCTAGAAGCAATTGAGAGTACTTTTGACACTCCCCCTCCCATAACTTAGTGCTTGCCTAGGAACCTGAAATCTCTTTTTATCTACAGTACTTTGCAAACGAAACTAAAGCTTCAAATTTTTGATACCTGTAAATAATAGGGACAGAGTGTGGGCTTAGCGAAAATCATTGGATGATCTCCACAAAGAACCCAAAATCAAGAAAAGGAGGATTACTTACAAAAAGAAGTGAAATCTCATCAAAAACGTCACCTGTAAAAAATGCAGCCAAGTCTCGTGATTCTTTTTCCGTAAAAAGTTCTGAGATCGTGTAAATCCAAGTTTAGCTATTTTATTAACTCTGAAATTTTCATTAACAAATCACTCCTATTCTCTACATCTTTAGTTAAATATTATTTTGTGACTTGGCAATTACGTAGCACGAGAATGTGATGTATATAATTTGTCTTAATCAAATAATACCATGCCATCCCATAACATATTAAGGTGTAATAACTTCCCTGTGCGTATATAATTAGCCTTAATCATATTATCTCATCCCATCCCAGAACATAGTAAGGTGTAATAACTTCCCTGTGCTGCGGAATAGCCAAGTCACAAAATAATATTTAACTAAAGATGTAGAGACTAGGAGTGATTTGTGAATGAAAATTTCAGAGTTAATAAGATAGCTAAACTTGGCTTTACACGATCTCAGAACTTTTTACGGAAAAAGAATCACGAGACTTGGCTGCAATTTTTACAGGTCACGTTTTTGATGAGATATATATTACTTCAGGTAAGAAAATGCGAAATTGTACCATCTAAGAAAGTTATTACATAAAGAAAAACTTGCTGCGTAACATGGTAGTGACAATTACATATGTGGACAAACATTACATTAGCATAATTAATAGAAAGTATTTTTGATTTGCGCGAAGTATATATATTTACCTTATGTATATAAAATCTTTATGAAACGATTTATGAAACGATTTATGAAACTACTGATTAAACGAATAGCACGACTAATTCACCGAATATATGTGAAATGTGTGCTTTGTATAATGCTGCCGGTAATGTAATTTTAGTATTTTGTTATAGTCAGTTACAGCATGTTTTGTTTTGGAGAGGATGTATATAGAACTTATAGTTATTTTACAAGGTCACGCAAAATAATACGTTTGCAGCAACCACTGGCAGAAAATAGGCTATCTACATTTAAATATATTCGATTTTTTATGTTTTAGTGCATGAAGACATGTACGGTGATTACTTTGAATTTAAACTCATTTTATAATGCAAACAAATTTTTATATTATGAATATGGAAAGGAATATAAATTATCTATTCATTACTGGTACTAAGCTATCAACTAACTTGTTACATAAAACACACAAATACAAGGTATATGTAATTAATATGTCTGCTGGCATATTAGCCCAGTGGTTAGAGATTTAAAAAAAAGTCGAATTCGGAATTAATTAGGGGATAGCTGGAAATTGGTTTACATCCTTTAATTTGGGGTTTTAATGAACATTCTAAGTTTTCCCATCGTACTATATGAGATTTAGCTACTATGTACAAATTTATAATCGGAAAACCCGTTTTATTTTAATTACATAACAATACATCAAAACAACCAACTTTATCAAAAACATTGTCTATGCAATTGTTGCAGAGCTTACAATTCTGAGTAACATGAGTAGCTACACGTAATATGTTTGTTGAAATTAATGTTACAACTCGCTTTCAAAATTTTGCCTAAATCACTAATGAAGTGCTCGAAGCCAGAACAGACCAAGTTATCAGACCAAACTGCCTCCAAATTTTATACACATGTTTTTTTTTTAATTAATTTGTTAGTGCCTTCAAGAAATTATTTTAATCATTTTAGGGCTATTTTTTGGATATTTTGAGGATTGTGGTTTAACCTCTAGTTTAAGGGCTAGAACTGGCAACTATTTTTATATTAACTCGTTCTACAATTTCCAAATACAATATTCTTTGTGGTAAACTTCTTGTAAAATTATTCGAGTACAAGTGTATGACAAAGGTTATTTTTTAAAAAGTGGCGGGAATAGAATATATAAATAGTGGCTGAATCGACATATGTTCCTACATCGTAATCAAGCGGTAACCAGAGAAAAACATCACGCGAAAGCTTCAGCAATGACTGAGAGGGAGATAGAAAATAACAACATTCTTGTTAAGTACTTATTATTTAACATAATATCTGAAGTAATATTATATACAATAATAATATTTTATATCAATTTATTTTTTTAGATTTTGAAGTCTGTCTTAATCATCAATGTCAGTTTGTTCATTGTCACTTTCCTCAATATGCACCGGTTCACACTCTACCTCCAATAGAGTTGCAAAAGTTGGGTTTATTCCCGGGTTTATTTCCAATAGACCCGGTTTATTCCCAGGTTTATTCCCAAAAGACCTGGTTTATTCCCAAAAAACCCGGTTTATTCCCAAAAAACCCGGTTTTATTCCCATGTTTAAACCGGGTTTTTTCTAGCCTTTGCAACTCTAACCTCCAATAAGTTAACTAATTCTCAAATTACCTTCTGTATCATGATATCGATTTCCGCCTCTTGGTTGCCTGAGTTAGTAGCGATGTCATCATCCGCTGGAGAGTTGGTACATGCTTGCCCTTTGGAGTAGTAGAAAATTGTAGAACAATTGATGCCAGCATTCCTACAGCTGCAGGCCAAAGTGGTCCTTTTTTTCTACTTGTATGATATCATAGAAATCAGTGATGGAGAACGTAGTTCCTTGATCGGCACGGGTTATGCCTACTGTGTATTTAAAGAAGAAGAAATAATATATACATATCAGCAAAGAATACAGAACGAAAACTCAGCGTATCAAGCGGAACAGCGGACGATCTTGGACTCAATACAATGGTCAAAACAATCAAAATATCGCACAATAGTTATAAAATCAGATAGCCAATCTACAATATCAGCACTAAAAGATATATCTACAAAAAATATAATAATCAGCCAAATAATCCAATCTCTGCAAGGAGCAACACAAAAAATTTATCTACAATGGGTCAAAGGACATTCAGGCATAACAGGTAATGAATTAGTGGATCGGTTAGCAAAGGAATCAACTGACCCAAATTCATTAATACCAGAAAACTTTATACCATATCCATCCTCATATCTTAAGAGAATATTAAAGCAAACTTTACATAACTCATGGCAACGTGATTGGGACTTATGTCCCACTGGGCGATATACCTATGCATTGAAGCCAAAAGTTTCAGAAGACTATCTTCTAAGTCATCGATACCTATATATATTCGCTATAAATCATGGCCCTTTCCCGGCTTATTTAATTAAATTTAATACAGTTTTGTCTTCAAGATGCACTTGTGGCGCAAAAGGGGATTCGCTACATTACGTTCTCACATGCCCATTGACAGCTACTCTACATTTGAGGAAAACAGACACCATCTCTCTGTTGAATTGGTTCAAATCAATCTCGGCGAATTCCTCATTGCTTCAAAAGATAATTAGCTGCATGCCCTTAATAGAAAAAAACCAACTGTTATTCCAAATGCCACCAGTACACATCATTGGTGGTGATGATGATGATGATGCTTTTCCTGATGATGACGAAGTTTATTGAAAAAATCCACTGTCTGTACTTTTAAAATATTTTATGCTAAAAATCTGACAATTTCAAATAATTTTTAAACTCTTATTAATTGTGACTTTTCTGCTGAGTATGACTTTTGAGTATGACTTTTTGAGTATGACTTTTCTGCAAATTAAGCTGGGCTGTTTTGTAAAATATGTATTTTTTTTTTAAATAAACTTGATAAGCAGGGCTTGCAGGGGCTAAAGCCATATGGTAGGCCTCCCTACTTGGTTGAATCTGAATCTGAATCTGGGATGAGACTGGGAACAAACTATGTTTGTTCTTTTTCAACCCAATCTAAAGGGGTTTTGGGAAATCTACTCCGATGTTGAACCTTTAGGTATACACGCAGAGGGTGCCACGTACAGTTGCTGATGTAGGAGGTAGAGACGCTAAATTAAAGTTATTTTTATCAGTGATTTAAAAAAATGGCGAAATCTCAAATAATTTTTTTTTCGATGCCCTGTCCCCCATAAAAGGGTATCAAAAATGTGTGTTCTGCTTCAACGATGTAATCAAATAAAAAAATTTCATCATTGAAAATGTTCACAACTTGTTGCAGTACTGTAGTGTATAGAACTTCGACAAATATGTTCTTCCCCTGTCTAAAATGAGCGAATATGGTATCGCAACCACTGTACGCATGGAGAAACAAAATGTTGTCTCCTATGTGTGGAACAATGAACAGAGTTGCATGTAACGATCAGAGTTGCATAACAATGTAAAGCATTTTCTGCCGTACCTCTTGCAGGTGTGAAGAATGATATGTTTTCGGAAGTAGTGGAGGCTGCCATTATTAACAAGATGTCGATATCGTCATCAACACCTATGACACATTTTCATCCGTTTGCCATTTCCAAAGAACTTTTAATTATTAGACAGAGAACATCCTCATCAGCTTTCTTCACAACAAAACCTTATTTTTGAAACAGGCCGCATAACGTACTTATAACCCGTTGCTTCTTCTTATCATTTGATAGAAATTTTTCTTGAGACATAGTAGATGATATCCACTCGTCAAGCATAACATGACCAGCTATGTGTTATTTATTTGTTCGTTTGATACGTAATGCTTATTTTGTACTTTTTGCTGCTATAGCTTCTAGGTGACAATAAAAATTATTGTGTACCACATTGAAGTGCCTTTTGGTATGATCAACATATTTTTGTGCAATATGGAGGAAAATGAAACATTTAAATGCCACATCATTCAGTGCAACAGAAATCCACCATCAAACACATGACAAGCTGAACTGATATGTACAACATCTGTCGCAGTAAAAAATAAGGCATAAAATACTGACTTCCGAGCCATCTTAGAAAATTAAGATCTTAAACTCGGTTTCAAAGTTTTGCCTAAATCACTAATCAAGAGCTTGAAACCAGAACAGACTGAGTTATCATCCCACTCTGTCACCAATTATTATATACATGTATTTTGTTTTATTTTTTGAGGCCTTCAGGATGTTTGTGTAATTTTTTTAGTGCCCTATTTCGGAGCTTTAGCAGCTAAAAGCAAATTATTAACTATAATAACGCATTTTTTCATGATGTTAAGCACATTTCAAAAATTGTTTGTTATTTCCGATATTGTACGTGAAATATGGAGAACTATTTAATATCATGTAGTATTATTATTTAAAGTGAATAAAAGTAAGTACGTATTAAAATTAAGTTTACGCACTCATTTTACTCAGACTTTTAAGCTCTATAACATTTGTATAGACAAGGTTTTTAATAGATATTATTGTTCTAAGGTATTGTTATGGTAATTTAAAAAAAGTGCTTTCCGACTATAAATCTGTACATCGCGGCTAAACTCACTTCGTACGAAGGAGAAAATTTAGTAGGCTCATTAAAGACCTAAACTAAAGGGGAAAATACAGTATACAGCTTTTCCTAATTAATTCTGAATTCAACCCCATAACCACTGGGCCATATACATCCATACACAATTTAAATTTCTTAAGATGGTCTTAATTTAAGAATTTTTAAACGGTTATTATAGTGGATTACAATGTGTTTCCCCCAGTGGATGAATTGCGAACAAATTTGCAACCCGCAAATCTGTTGACAATCCGAGGGTCAAATGGCGTAGGGTTTGAGTCCCTTTGTATAAATATAAACATAGAAATGAAATATACCCAGATAATTGTTGTTTTTGTTCTAAAGATTTACAACTATTATAAATAAAGGTTTTAGTTAATAAATTTAAACCTTGCGACAAGACATTCTAATGAAATTTTCAACTTTTCAATTTTTAGATATACTGAACTTCTTTTCATATTTATACTAGTGACCAATATAGTGCTTGAAAAAAATGTTCACAGAAAATTTAAGGAATCATGGTTGTCTAGCTTAAATCACATTTGTTAACAAAGAAAATAACATTTAACATCTTAAACTCACACATTAAAGAAAAGCGACAGTAAACATTTTCAAACATATTTAAAGTATATTTGCAGAAATTTAACTATAACGATGATGAAAAAGTTAAATGGGTACAACTCTTACGTAAGATGAGCAAGTGTAATCAATATGTGTCTGTGTGAAGTAACAATCGTAGATAATTTTTTTCTATGTTGTACCTATACGTAGTAAATATTCATTCTATGTCAGTCACAAGGCAGGTCTCCAAAGCGCATACTCATAAAATTTTGAAAAAAATACAGAATATTCTACTCATGAGGATATATATGTTTATAAAAAAATGCTGGGGAACCTCGATATGACGTTCGTAAAAAGATTATAAAAATTTCGGGCTTTTTGGCTATCTATCGTTGGTTGGAGACATAATGAAATAAAAAATAATAAAAAAAAATACGCTTTTATGAACAATACTCTATTAGGAAAAACTTTTTTACTCTTAATACTGAACTAGTTTCAGTAAGTTTAACTTAAATAAATGCACTTTTATAACTACAATTTTGCCATATACATTTGTATGTATATACAAAGAAAATTAACGTTCGTATTCTCCAGTTTAGAATAAAATTTAAATTGATTAAAAAGGCTTCAAACTAAAAATTAATGTCGAATATGAGCACTGTCAGTTTGACTTCGATATTGAAAGTGTCACAGACACCAATACAACAGTACTGTTGCCATGGAAACAACGACTTATTCAATATGGAAATGTATAATGAGAGTGTTCTTAATCGGACAGTTACTGACTGTTAAAGTACACTTAAAACTTATCTAGCCGGCGACACCGTGTCAAATTAAATACCTTTAGTAATACGCAACTTGTATATATATTATATAAGCTTATAGAAAAAAATAAACTATTTAATCAAGTTCGCTTAAACATTGCTCGCTTGGCCATTAATCGTTCGCTTGGCCAAGGAAGCGTTGTTGTCAATCTATATCTTCCTCTTCAGCCCTTACCAACTCAGAGCATCAATCTAGAGTTATATCTGAAATTTCAAAGGAGTGGAAGGTCCCTCCCAGCCACCACTGGTACGCTACCACTGGGGGCTCTTCGTTCGCTATCAACTGTGACAGAGCCTCTCGAACGGCGATTTCAAGATTGGCAAGTGGACACACAAAACGTCTCTCGTTCTTTGAGGGCAGAAATATCTTTAAAATCTGCACTAAATGTCAAGTTCAACAGGCCTCTGCTGAACACATCCTGGACTGCTTAGGTCTTTCCACAGAGGACTTATATGCTTCTCCCCTTCTGGTTCTGGATTTTCTAAGGATTAACGGAATTTTGGATCTTGTCTGACTTCGTCAGACAGTTGGAGGATAGGCCACAACACACAACAGTTTAAATTAATAAATTAAAGCACTCATTTAACCAAGAATTTTCAAATGCATCAAAATCGCTTGCATTTGGAAAGGAAATAGTGTTCCTTACCATATTGCGTCTTTTTTTTTGCCAAGTATCCGAAAGTATTTTATTTTTTTACATATTTTCTATTTGGATTCCGCAGCTAAATATGACTGATCGTTTATTACGTACATGAGTAGTTCCATTCGTATTTTTTCAAAATATTTTGAGTAAGCGCTTTAAGGAGACCTTCCTTGTCGCCCCCAAAATATATTGAAAATTTATGGTTGTTTTAATTTTTAAAAAATTATCTGCAGCTTTTAACTCCTTACACTTTCCAGAACTATTAATTACTACTGCATATAATTAGTACATAGTTAGTGAATTTTACTATTTCCGAATGATGCAAAATGAATAGTATAAACTCTATGTCCGATAAAAGTAAAATGAAATATTATCGCTCGTAAATATTCAAGGAGCAATATTAATTATATTCATAAACTTCACTGAACATGGTGTCACGGTACCTAAAAGCAAATCTTCAAATTCCAGTTATATCTAAATGTAATTATCTCAAATATGTCAGAAACAAATTTTTGTTAACATTAAAATCTGCTATGTAATGCTATTCGATAATTTGCTTGGTTCAGTGCCTAATGAACAGAGAAAGTAAAATTCACATTGCACATTAATTGAAAAGTAACAACGTGGTACATTGTTTACTGCTGTACACATATATTCTATCACATTAATATGACTACAATTAACTACTATGAAAGTTTAAGCAAGTAAATGTGTGATGCAGTGCTTTGTTTTGAGTTATGGCAGAGCCCCTAGCTACTGTTTTCTAATGGTTCTGTAGTGGACGAAAAATTTTTGAGATATTACGTAGTGTCCTGAATATTTTGCGTATTGTTGTGCGAGCGTATTGTCCCGAATACATTTGCGCGTAAATGAACTATCATTTCTCTCACTCTTTAAGTTTCGCATGTTGGTATATATCTCGGGGAATATGGTTGCCACGGTTTTCTCGCGTATGGGAAATTAAGCTCTCTCTCGTGTCATTGACACAACATGTTGGGTTAAAAGGAAAATCCTGACTAACAGTTTTCGATACAGTCAGCCGTTGAGAGCTTTCATCAGTTTAGTAAAAAGATGAGTTTTGTACTTCGAATAAAGAAGTATCGCGATCCACGAGATTTGTTTTATAGTTTATATTACATTATAAAATGGATTTCTTAAGTTCATGCATAACAAATGGTGAAGACATTTGGAACCGAGGTAAGTAAGTTATAATTTAACATATTTTGGGAGTGGAATTTCCCTATCTCAGTGTTTATTAAATTTATTTTATTTTCGATCGTCTGAATTATATGGCATTTCAGTGGATACTTAAATTGTAACTATTTGCTTTAAAACAACGGAACGATGATCAGTCAAAACAAAATGATAAACATATGCATATTTGCCCTAGTACAGACACAAAGAAATGACATGTAATTCTATGAAAACGAAAATATAGCACATTAAACTTGATAAATAGAATAATGTGCACAGATATTTAACGTTTATTTATGTATATTATTAGATGTAGACATTTATTATTTGACATAGCAGTTTAATATATATGCCATTATAAAGCTAAATAAATAATTATAATGCAGTTTTAAATTACTATAAAAATATAGTTGTTAGGGATAATTCATTTTACGAATTGTTCAAGTTTACGAGAACCTTTAATTAGTTTATTTGAAAGAAATAGGTATTTAGACATTTACGACAAGAATAGTTTTCGTACATTTCAATGTTTATTACATATTTACACTCCTTATGCTCTATGTTTTAAAACATAGTTTTGAAGATACATTTATTAAAAGCGTAATACAAGGAAAATGTGTATTATTTCCATATGTTAAGATAAGGTTACCAAATTAAGGTTTTTTGACAGATCATACATTGAAAGATACAAGGACGCACATTGTTGACAGATGTAAATATATATTATATCTAATTAGTATGGATAAATTTAGCATTCGTAGAAATTTATCCTGATACCCTTCAAGTGCTACACCAGTTTAGAAATATAAGGATATAACTAAGTTTTGAAACTGTTATTAAAACTTAGAATATATGTATATATTATTAGATTTTAAAACAGTACACAGAAAGAGCTGTAAAAACAACGATTAAAGTTAAACTTTAGTATGTTTGATTTATTTGGGGGTGCTCCGGTTATTCTTTGTAAAGCTGAGGTTAACAAACAGGGCATCCTAAAACAAAATTAAATACTTGAGACGAAATAAATACTCCGCCTTTTTTACTTAATAAACTCTATCCTGATACACTTCAAGTGCTAGTTTAAGTGCTAGGACCAGTTTAGAAATATAAGGATATAACTTTAAGTTTTAAAACTGTAAAAAAAATATATAATAATAATTTACGCATAAAAGCACACAAATTCCTTAAATTTTTACTTATAAGCACTTTCAGCGGAATTATTAATTAAACACTGCGCAGAATTAATGCAGAGTTTAATACTAGTAATAACTGTAAATGTAAAATGAAATATTTTAACTCATAAATATTCAAACGAAACTATTAATTCTAAATCTTAAACTAAAGCTAATTTGAAAGGAAAATGCTTGTAAGCAAATCTGAAAATTGTAGATATGTCTAATTATAATTTTCTTAAATATGTCAGGAACTTATTTTCACTTGCTTTCAAAATTTGTTCTCTATGTCATTCAAACTTTTGATACAATGAATAACGAACAGGGCTAGTAAAATTTACATAGTAGATCATACATTGAAAGATACAAAGACGTACTTTGTTGACTGATGTAAATATATATTATCTCTAATTAGTATGGATAAATTTAGTATTAATAGAAGTTTATCCTAGTAACTCATGATGCATTGCTTTGTTTAGACTTGTCAATGGATACTATATTTGTAACATGCATTTGTTTTAAACAAATATATAAGTAATTGAATGTATGTATATTTATGAAACAAAAACTTATCCGTGAGTAGCCCTGATGTCATATTTACGGTGGCAATAAGCTAACCATTAAATTTCGCTATTGCTGGATGTCTTTTTAATTTCTAGGCATCGCAAAATTATATTTTTTACAATATCGAATAGAAAAACCATTGTATTTTAAACTGCAATTTATTCCAATACTATATCTCAATTTGCTGGTTTCTCTATTTTTTTTAAAAATAATTTTCATATAAGTATTTTACTTTAAATCTTCGTTCAAACTCAATTACGGAATATTAAATCGTCTGCACTTAAACAATGTAATTAATTCAGAGTTTGTTCAAATTTATATCTGAATTGCCTAACAAAAATTAAACTTCACGAATGAATAAATCTATTTATATACTATGCAACTGAGGTGATGATTCTGGGCAGAGCCCATTCCATCTAACAGCAATTTACTTTCAAATTTAAACATTTTTCGTTACAGCAGCAGTCTAAAATTAAAAATCCACAATAAAAATTGTTCCATAGCAATTAATTTTCTATTGAAAGATTTCCACGTGAAAAAATGAAAATGAAATAAAAAGTTTCAAGAATTAAAAAGAAGATGAATATGACGTCATATTGGAAGTATACGAGGCTAACGAAAAAGACAGGCTACCGCGGTGCATTTCACTTATCTTTTTTTACAGACCGATAGAGTGACGTGATGCTCTTTTCGTCCACCTGCATTGGTGCATTCGACCATCACGTGACTCCGGTGGTCTGTAAAAAACGATACTCGTAAAACACCGCGGTAGCCTTTCCTTTTCGTTAGCCTCGGGAAGTATAACAGAGACTTTTAGAGAGTTCTCAATAATACAAGCAGCATAAATATGAGAAAGTACAGAGCGCAGGTGATCGTATAACGTCAAATGAGTTTGAGGAACGTATTGAATCATGATAAAAGCCCGATTATGAAAATATTGGTATATTTTAACATTATGAGGGTCTCTGAGATCGTTTTTGCTATTTTTAAATCTATTCAAGATAAGTATATACGCGTGTGTATGCATGTACATTAGAATGTTCCCAAATCTTCAGTTACCCAGAGCTCATTCTTAGTAAAGAACTGAAATAAAGTCATCGGATATTTATTGAAAATAAAAGTCACATGTTTATATTTCTTGCAATTTAAGTCAGTAAACGATATTTGTACTGATATCGCATTCAATCTATATCTTTTCTTCCTTATAGATCTGCAATTTCTCCTCTGTTTTGTCATCTTATTTACATAAGATAGCAAATTTGTTGTTAAAACAGCAGAGTCGCATTCATTAATCAGGCCCTGTTCTAAAGAAAAACTAAAATGAAAAGTAATTGTCGAGGAATTGTATATGTATATTTTTATCAAATATTTCAAATTTTAAGTAAAAATCATGATTTCTACTAACTGTCCTAGGACGGGCATTTACACTAGTAAATACATAAAACACGAATTTAACAGATATGTAATAAAAGTACGCGCTTAAACTATGAAATAATCATAATCTCAATAATAGCTATAAATAGTAAAATATTTCACGATTGATCGCTGCAATACGGATAATACGAATGAACCAAAAATGCTTTTTGATGTAGTTGGTATATTTTCTACCCGCATCATTTGTATTCTATTAGAACATCATTTATTACTTACCCATCATACGTAGTATAGGGTAAGTCTTGTAATCGTTTTGAAAATCGAAAAATTTTTTTTGACGGATTTACACGTTTCAGACACAGGAGATTCCGAAAAACATATTTTTAGGAAAAAAAATTTGCCGTCCGTCTGTGTGTCTGTGTGTCTGTGTGTGTGTCTGTAAACGCTCTATCTCCCGAAGAAATTGAGATAGAGACTTGCAATTTGGTATGTACTTAGTAAGTAATAATGGGAAGAAGCCTATTTCATTTCAAAAACCTCGATTAACCGGAACAATTTTTTTCGGACTCTCGAAATATTCGTTCTGATGAAAGGTATATAAAAATTTTCGAAATTGTTTATTTTAAGAAATAAATATAAAAGACAATACAAAAACATAAATTTTGCATACAGCATGAAGTCGATCGGATAATGAGTTGCTGAGATATTTGGAATCCTATTTTCCACACTCTTCGATTTTTCATGACCCTGTATTTCATCCAAATTTCACTTCAAAGATATATTCTAATTGGAAATTTGACGCTTAATCAGATGCAATAAACCGCTAGTTAATAGGATTATTATTTTTGGAGTTATAAGGATGTTTCTTTCAAGCAATTCAGTAATCGAGCCTTTAAAGTTTGTGACGTCATCAAGCCACGATTTTATTTGAATTGCAATGCACTTTATAAGTAGTTTACACATGTTTTATTTTAATATTTTACATTATGCATATCCTTGATGGGTAAGTATTACAGTGGCCCCCAACGACTAGTTTTGTTTTTCAGAAATATTATTATGCAATACCGTTACTATCAGGGAGTACAACTTAGATGTGGTCCGAGCTGCAAATGGCTCTCAAGTTCAAATAGACGTAATAGCAGACATATGGGTATATAATAATACATTATGGATATATATAATAATTATATAAATAAATGACCTGTAACTGCTTATGTTGAGTGTTTGATGTTTTGTTGCAGCTTTGAAGGTATAGTGTTGCAGCTTTGAAGGCTCAGTGTGTAAGTAAATTGTGAAGCTACATTTTTAAATTTGCTTGAATGTAACATAGAATCATGAAAATAATTGTGATCTAAACTACATTCACTTTCTCAAATGACTTTGATTTTTGGATAGAACTTTAAAATGTGGTAAGGGCATTTGGCACATTCTGAATTTTTTTTAATGGTACTTTTACTTGTAAAATACACGTAAAATAAATATCACTTTATTGTAATAGATAAATCCTTACCATTTAAAAAATATATTTCTTGTATACGTTTTTACCCTCCTCCTCCATAGTGTTGCTAGCCCTAAATTCTGAATAAAAAGCGAGTATCTGAAGCAATATTTCTATAAAAATGTTTTATACACAGGTCAAAATAAGTAAAATTTGAGTGTAAAATCTACACTCACTAGCAAATATATTTTTGTACAATTATATACAATACATATTTTTATTATGAAACGTTTCCTTCGTCTATGCTTAACATCAAAAGCCATTCTTCATATGATACAATCGGTTAACATTATTCGCAAATATTTAATCTTCATTTTCTAGCAGTTCATAACCATACAATATCTACAAATAACATTACGCTTCGGTTAATTCAAAATTTAGAATGTTATCTAAAGAGATTAAATATATTATAATATAGTAGATATATTTTGTTATACAACCAGTAAGTATTTTAGCAGTACCTCTTTTGTTTTACAATGTGAAAACATTATTTGCCATCGGCGGTTTGAGCATACACTTTCTGCTTCGCTCACATTCATTTCGTGCAGTGATTCGAAAGTTTATACTGCAAAATTTAATATTTAACGGGATTTATGAAGATAGCATTTTTAGTACACATTATGCTTATCTTTGTAACATATTTTAAAATTTGTGTTTGTTAGATCACATTTCTAATAAGTTTAGTTATGAATGAAAGAATGCTGTCAAATACGGCACAAATATATTAATTTTATTAAAAGATGCATTTGATACATTGTATAAAATAATCGTATACAATTAAAAATATATATGTTTATTTATTTAAATATATATTTAATTTATATATATATATATATATATATATATATTATAAATATACATATGTTTATTTATTATATATGCTTATTTAATTAAGGTACACTTATTATGTAAATAACATACACTGATGTCCAGAAATTAAAGGGAAGTGATAGACTTCAGACGTTTCGTCGAATATCTACTGAAATTCGTGTGGAAATGTCCGAAATTCCCTTGAATTTTGAGGATGTAAAGAACATGTTTGACTTCATGTTTTTCAGTGAAGGTTTTGTCGCGAGGACAATTAAGGGAGGGGGAGGGCAATAGTAATTTTAATAATAAAATGATTAATAAAATAATATTTTTGATCACCCAATAACCCAAGTAACAGAAAATGCTAAAAATAGTCTGTCACTATAGCAAAAGACTATGTAGGTCCTGTTCAACATTTGCGTGTATATGTGTAAGCATAGCACGTATATTCGTGGAAAAGTTAACGTTTCTGTGAAAAATTCAAAAGTTATATATATATATATATATATATATATATATATATATATATAGCTTGCAGAGTTTTCATCCAAATTTAACACAGCTTTCCAAAAACTTGACAAAAAATAATAGAAATAGTATACTGCAATTAAATATTAATATATTGAATATTTGATGAGATATGGGTATTTGTATGAAGTAAATGTTAACTGAGCATGCGCGAACTACAGCAAATATTTTTTGTCATGAGTTGATAGTCAATACTATAGGGCAACTCATATAAAAAGACCAGCCAAATATCGTGAAAACCCAAAAAGTTACAGTCAATATAGTGGGCTAATTGATAAATTGAGGAAGAAATCTCATATAATCCTATGGACACGGCAACCTTTCTGAGAAGGCGTGGATTTACGCTTTCCTTGGAGGCAGACAAAAGAAGCTCCCGTCTTAACCTGCTAGTAAATGAGGCGAGGGGGGAATTCTCCCGTCTGCCGTATTTTGGTTTAAAAAAATAGCAGCTACCGATTGCTACATGTTAATGTTCTGTATTTAAACCAGCACGTTTTGGAAATAGTGTTTATAGTGTTATACAAATTTCGTAATTATAACACATGGGCTGATAAGTTCCCGGTCTGGCACACAGATGGCGTTGCAATCGCCGAACCGATGTTTTTATTAGTAAATATTAACTTTTAAACGGTAGCAGAAAAAATGGCACGACGATTCGCAATGTGGATAAAACGTTAGAGTGGTTTCAGTTGAACGACTTTTTTGATAAACAAAAAAATGGATAAACAAGAATTTCAAGAATTGCTATTTGATGGGAAAAAAAACATCGTTCAAACAAAAACTGGGCTTGATAAGCGTTATCCGGACACTGCACTAGGTAAATCAGCCATTATTGACTGGTTTGCTGAATTTAAACGTGGTCGTACGGACACAAGTGATGCAACACGCAAAATAGGTGGTTATTCCGGAAAACATAAAAAAGTCCACAAAATCGTTTTGGGGAACCGTAAAGTGAAGTTGCAGGAGATAGCTCAGACTCTGAAGATATCCAAGGAACGTGTAGGTTTTATTTTGAATGAATATTTGTCTATGAAAAAGCTGTTGTCAAAGTGGCTGACGTGCTTGTTGACTTTTGACCAAAAACAACAACGAGTTCTGAGTACTGTTTGGAGCTTTTTCGTTATAAAATTATGTTATTTATTATTAAATTATTATTATTATTATTCATTTACTAAATTAATATTATTATTTTTTTATTAAATTAATATTATTAAATTATTATTATTAAATTATTATTATAAAATGATTATTATAAAACTATTATTATTATTATTAAATTATTAGTATTTATTATTAAAGTTATTTATTAAAGTTATAAAGTTATAAAGTCATAAAGTTATAAAGCTTTGTTAAAAAATTGTGTTTTCTTTATTACACCGGCAACTTATGAGCCCATGTGTTATATATATATAACTATGAATATCTGACTATGAATAAATAAATAAACCAGTAGTCAACAGCTATAGAGATTAGATCATAAAACAATGGACAAAACTCACCAAATAGTGAAGAGTAAAGATGATTGAATGGGATTAGAAGTGTTTTGGAATAACTGCGACACTTTACTTGAGCAAGAATAACAAAGCTGAAAATGCTTACTCATTGCATTGAAATATAAGATGAAAGAAAAATAAAATGTTTGGTACTGCCACTTACTACTAATAAATAAAAGAAAAAGCTGAAACAAATGTCTGTAGTGAAAGGAAAGTCTGGTGCTGCCATGCATTAGGGAAAAAAAGGAAAAATTGGAATTACAAACAGCTGTGGCATAAAATAGATTTTTAAATACAACAAAGTTTTAATTAATGTAAATAAAATTTAGAAAGTGATGAAAATTAAAAGAAAATTTAGATAGTTATGAAGTTGAAATGGGAGGATGGTAGTACACAATAATTAACCATGTATGAGGTGACTTTGTGTAAATAAAAGATGAATGTATTAGTTATGGAGTGTAAATAATTGTGTTGAATGCGTGAAAGCCGTTTATATATATATATATATATATATATATATATATATATACAAGTTTTACAAATTTGACAAAATCTGGCAGACAGCAAAAAATTGTAGTTGCCAGTACAAAAATATTGCCTCACAATTATTTTATTTTACAAATAAATCCATACAGGTATGATGCATAAGAAATGTCAATAAAACAAACACATTTCAAAATGATCTTAAAAGGGTTTTTAGAGGATTCAGATGAAACTTTTCTTTACGTCGCTCCTTTTTGTAAAACAAAATAACTTTTTCTTATGCTGAAGAGTATTTATTTTTTTTATAACCCCGTTTCCAAGCATTCCTAATTGTTTTCATATGCCTTTAGAATGCTTTTTTTTTCGTGAATTGGAAAAGAAAACCTACTACCATTAAACTGATTGATATTCCTTTAAGCAATACTATCTGACAGTGACAGATGAAGAAAAGCATAAAAAAAAAATATTTCAACATTTTAGACGATTTATTCAAGGAAATAGTTCAAAAATGTAAAACAATTGTCGGTGAAATTTCTATTGATCGCGAACGTTTTATCGCTCTTGAAAAATAATCTAGGAAGATTATGAATAAAATGAGGATTAAGAAGTGATAAATAACAGAAATATAATAAAATACAACTTTATTTTAAATTAAAAACTACAAAATAAAAATTTACGTACACATATTCTGATTTGAATATATTTCTTTTTTTTTATTAGTAATATTTTACAATGATGTATGTTATAGCATGTTTTCGGTAACCGACGAATGTGTATATTCAATTAAATACTTTATTATTGCATGTTATAGAAATATTTGTAATTTATGAGTTTTGTATTTTGTATTTTTCTGTATTATATGTACCACATTATTACAAATATTTTTTCTGTATAAAATCCTGATTTTTTGAACAATCATGTAGCAGTTAAATGACATTTAACTGATGAGCTCAATAATATCTATTTTATCAAGATATGGCAATATATATACGCAATGTATATAAAGTATATGCAATGTAATCGTTTAAGTAGCATATTATACAAAACCTTTTGATTTTGCTGATCGGCTGCCAGAAAAATGTTTATACTGATTATAATAAAAATTGGCTACGCAGGCGTATAAGTCATAAATCACTCAGTGGTCGTTGCCTGCGTTGCCGTCTTATGACTTTAGATTTAAAATAGCTTTAATCATTTTATGTACAATCATGAAAATAAAAAATACCACCCCACTAAATTTGCCGCAAATCGTCGCGTAGTGTAAATATGATATTTGTAGCAATCAATTGGTAATAATATCTACCATTAAATGTTAAGAATGGATTTGGACTTTGAAGCAGTCTACATAACAAAAGTTGTAACAACATTTGTTTCTCAAATGATTTCTTCCATTGAAATTAAATTTATTTTCCTCTTATCAAAACAGTCCAGAATACCTGCTATGTATTTTTTCACAAGTTTTCAAATCATTAGGCGGAATATGAGATGGCTGACAAACTATAAAAAACAATATTGAAAATCAAGGCAAATTAACATTGAAGATCGTTTGAAAAGGGATTTTTCGAAATCAAAAAATTTTGTTATTATTGTCATCTCTTCTTTCTACTTTTCATAACTTAAACATTAACACTATTATAACAAAATAAACATTTATGAAACAAGTAATTTGCCGTTCTCGTCTATATTATAAAAGATTAGTATTTGCTAAAGTGGATTAGCGAATCTTGATAAAACAATTCTACCTGAAACAGGATTATTGAACTACAACATGATTAAAAGCGTCTACATTACAAAGGTATTACCTGGATATAAAGATACGCTAGAGACAGATTATTATACTTGGTATAAGCAGAATTATATTGATAATTGATGTAAACGCATGAAAGGATGCTTTTGAATAGGATAAATCTTTTATCGGTGAAATACTTTTGCTTGCAATTATATCATATATTGCAAGGTTATTTAAAGGGTAATAAGCATATTAATAAGTTATAGTAAGTGCATGTCTCACATCTCCAAATTTCGTTTGTGGTTTTGATTTTTAAAATGTGTTTTGTATGTGTGAAATTCACTACAAATTTAGACTTTTTAAATATCAAATAGATATTTGCCTAAAAGTACTTTACCGGAAACTAGATTATGAAATACACTAATATAAACATCATCTACAATAACATTCCAAAGTCTACCAATTATGTCTTTCTTGCGCATACATTTTTACCAATCGACCAAACACTGGATACGATTATTAGCAAATTCTGTCCTGACACTTTTTACTGAATTTAATAAATAATATTTATTTGTTATTTATTTATTATTCAATTTTATATATAAATATTCAAATAACGTTATAGACATGATTCCGTTATAGAGACGCCCTTGTCTACATGTTTTACCGTTTTTTAATAATCCGTAATTTTGTTAAAAATACCAATTAAATAGTAACTTATTCATTTATTTGTTATTTAGAATCATATGTTTAACACTTCCCGTTTTAAGCACGTTTACGCTATAAAAATCCTCCGATTTAGGCTGTTTCCGTAAGCTTCCTGTTTATAGTATAAAGCGTGGGTCTTTATTTTATTCATAATATCAAACTTTTGTATGAAAAACGTTTGGACAGTTTTTGTTATTTATAAGAAATTTATATTTTAATCGCAAATAAGGTTCCTGGCTACAAATTTGCATTTAGCAGCTGAATTTTAGCTAGTAGGAGACAAAAAACTTTGAATGCTGTTTACAGACGTAAATAGGAGGGATTAAAACAATTTCCATTTTCCCTCTAATTACTTTCTACTACAATCCATCAGTCACTGGGGTAATAAATCAAGTCTTAATTATTTTTTCTAAATATATTGACTTTAAAAACAATTCTATCACTACTGTTAACACTGAACCGTTAGAATAATATTTGTTTTTATAAATGTTTCAGGCATAATTATTCGTATGTAATAATGTTTTCGTTCAAACAAACATCTTCCAAAATAGGTTTTCATTTTTCGCACCTGTCTGTAAAAAGTTATTTAACGCTTTCTATAATGCAAATATAAAATAATAAATTGATAATAAGAAATAAATTTATAATAAATTTATAAAAAAAAAATAATAAATTAATAATAAATGAAAACATAAAACAGACCACACTTCGTTTTAAAAAGCTTGTTGCAATTTATTCAGAATTATTGTAATTAAATGTCTATAACTGAAAAATTTAAAAGTGCTAATTCATTTTTTATATAATTGGAATTATTAGAAGAAAAAATATTTTTTAAAAAATTAATTAAATGTAAAAGTTTAAATGAAAAAAGGCAAAATTTCTTTTCAAGCTCTATTATTAAATATGTATTAATCTGAAATTAGATAAAGCACTATAAATTTTAACAAATTATCAAACGGAATAATAATCTCAATATATCCGTATACGCATGAATTATTATAACCCTTATTTAGCAAAGAGCTATCGTTAACAAAATCTCAAATTCCTTGTATTTCATATTTGGATTAAATTTCTATTTTGTTTATGTTATGTCGAAATAACTCTATATATTTAGAGTTGTAATTTGCAAATATTTTTAATGTATTTTTTTTTAAACATCATCTCTTTTTTTTTTTTTTTTTTTTTTTTTTTTTTTTGTAACAGCATTATTCAAAATATTTATTGTCTACATGCAAGAAATATAAGAGTACTAATATTTGCATAAAATAATAAATAAAATGATGATTTGATTAAAATAAATATTTTAATTAATTCGACATTTAAAATTCATAATCATCCGAAGAAGTAAAAACAATCTAAATATGCTCTAAGCATATTATGAACTAAATTCGGGACGAAAAATATTTAAAAACCATTTTTCCCAGATCAATGAAAGTTTATGATG
The DNA here is from genome assembly GCA_963931845.1 of Maratus michaelseni. Lineage (NCBI taxonomy): Eukaryota > Metazoa > Arthropoda > Arachnida > Araneae > Salticidae > Maratus > Maratus michaelseni. Next base: position 134,046,687 of record OZ007588.1, on the reverse strand, counting down.
GTAACAACTAGAAAAAGGAGGACAGAGTGTCTTTTATATTCCACCTTCTTTAAATCATTCGTGTAGTATAAAAATTTCAAAGCATTACGAATTTATATATACAATATGTTCACAGTTTTACCTCTGAAGATTTATTTTTTCAACCTTGTTTTTGAGACATTTATTTCTTTTCACTTAATTCAGTATAAGTAAAGATTATTTGGTTAAAGTAATTTTTAATCAATTTCAATATCTCCAAAAATATATATAAAAATAAAATATACAGTTTTAGAAACAACGGCTTAGTAAGAATGATTTTTGAAGTAATTTTTCATCTATTTAAAGACCTCGAAAAATACTTTGAAAAATGGAATATACAATCTAAGAAACTACAGTAAGTAAATATAATGTATGTAAGTAACTAATTAAAGTAGTATGTAAGTAAAGATTATTTTTGAAGTAATGTTTCATTCATTTCAATACCTCGAAAAATATTTTAAAAATGATAATATACAGTTGAGAATTTTTAAGATATTCTTGTTATTTTATTGAAGTAATTTTTCATTGATTTTATTACTTCGAAAAACATTTTTTAAAGAAAATATATAGTTTGAGAAACAACAGTTCAGTAAATAAAGAACCCTACCCAAAAGTTGCGGGTTTTGTTAAACAGAAAAATTGACCCAATCCAGGCTATCAATAGATCAGGGGTATGTATTATACCATTCAAGAAAGATAACAAAGATTTTATGCACGTAGGTATGACACTGAGGAAATTTCGAGACAGAATAAAAGAACATGAAGCAGATCCGAGATTAAATAGACCCCACACTGCGTTAGCAAGATTAGCCCAAACTGAACCTATAAAAGTAGATTTCAATGGATCCAAAATTATATTCCACACAAATAATCACCTGGAAGCTGTCATAAAGAGTCTCTATCATAGAGAGTCTCTAGAAATGATATCTAAAAAAGAAATAGTCTGTAACGATGTATTATCATATGATATCCACGCAGTCTGGAATGAATTAATACATCACTGATTACCTTCCCCATCCCACCTTATATTCCAAACCCTTGAAGCAAAATAGTTTATTCCGGGCAAACTAGAAAACGCGAACAGACAACAACTCAACTCAACAATTAGTTTTTCACTGATGATGACCGAGTAGTTCGGTTGAAAACGTTTTGAATTTTTTAAAAGAACTTTAATGTGCTTTTAAATGTTTTATGTATGTTTTTACGCACCACCAAGCAATAAAATTGCAATTAGTTGTATCTTTATAAATTTAAAGATTATTTTGTTGAAGTAATTTTTCATTCATTTCAATAACTTGAAAAATATTATTTTTAATAATACATACATTTTGAAGAACAAGAGTTGAGTATACGATTACATTTTGAATTAAAATGCTGATGTCACAATTTTTTTTTATTTTACCAATTATTCATCTCATATTAATATTTTATTATGTAATTTTCCTGATTTATTTTAATCTTTGACAGAAAATATTGAAATATGTAAAATCTGTTTCTTTGTATCAATTACAAAATATTTACAATAATATACACATTCTGAATGAAATAATTGACCAAAAATAAATAAATAAATAAATAAATAAATAGAGCCATTTTTTCAAAATTAATGGAAATTTATAAAGAGAGAAAAAAATCTTCTTTAATATTGATCCTACTTTAAATCATTCATGTAGTTCAGAAATTTGTAAGCATTGCGAATTTATATACACAATATGTTAACAGTTTTACTTCTGATAATTTATTCCTCAAGTTTATTTTCCGAGATATATATTTCTTTTCACTCGATTGATTGTGAATATTTTGGTTAATGTAGTTTTTCATCCCTTTCGATTCTTCAAAAATATTTTAAAAGATCAAATATTCGTTTTAGTAAACAATAGCTCAGTATAAAATTGTATTTTGTACGAAACTCGAAACAATATGAATTTTAAAATTCTTTCATAGAGACAAAAAATTAACTAACATAAATTTTGTTACTAGTCATTTTCCTAATAAAAAAAAAACTGGAATATTTCGGAATTTTTTATTATTTATTGAAATCATGCACAGTTTTCCTTTGGCCAGTCATTATTGTAATCTTATACCATTTTCCGTGACAGAATGGATACTTTAAAATATTAAGCGTTGAATTCAAGACTTTTATTGTTCTCAATTATTTGAAAACTTTCGTTTTATGTTTACTTCCAACTTTTGGAATACCGTTTATCTTAAATTGCAGTCCAAGTAATTTTATTTTAAATTAATTAAATATGTACATTTATTTGGAATGAAAAAGAAAATTGTACTTGTTATGCCTTTCTTATATGTTTAAAATATATAATCAGGTCAGGATAAATATATAAATAAAGTAAACACATTTGTAAATTTCCAAGACGTTTTAGGTTTTCACGCCTTCACAGAAATACCGACTGTAAAACATATTTTATTTTAGGAATTTCTATTTACTGCGAAAAAAAAAATAAATAAACACTTATCTTTTGAAAACAAAAATAGTTTTTTCCTGGCACATTCTCTGAAATTTCCTATAGAATGAAATGTTCTTATTGCATATTAAAAATGACAGTACTTTTGGACACTTTGGACAATACAGCCTTTTCGGAATTCCGTATATTCTGGCATTCATCAGACATTGCTTTATTATCAAACCGTTAACACTTAAAAAAAAAAAAAATAAAGTTAATCTTAAAATTTCACCATTTAAATAATATGGAAACATTTCATTCTATATTTAACCTGAATGTTCTACTGCAAAAAAAAGCGGATATGCGGTATCTAAAAAAATATACACTCTCAGAAAAAACTGTAAATTTATGACCGTTTGCCCTTCAATTTTCACGGGCAACAGCCTTATGTGATGAAAAACGGTCTGATCCACTAAATAAACGGCCTTATCCCTCAGATACTTAGAAAATTAAAAGCAAACCACATATTCTTACAGTTCTAGCCCAGATGTTAGCAAAAATACGGTACGACCCCATACATTGTCCTCCGTTAGGGTGCAACCCTTCATTTTACTCGTGTTTCAAAAATTTTAACTCGCCAAAACAGCGATTCTGTGATGATTATCTAACGTGCTACGTGCTACGGAACAGTAAGCAAAGTGTTATTGTGTTTTAAAGTGCATTATATCCTGTGCATTATAATGCTATATTACTTTGCCCCGTAAAATTACGGGCTGCACAAAATGATGAGCATGGATTTTATTTTTTCTTACGGGGTACGACTGGAATCTCTGCTGCCGTCCTCTGCCCGTAATTTTACTGCATTTTTTTTTACAGTGTATATATACAAATATATATATATATATATGTATATATAATCAAACAAACATAATTTACACATGACATTTATTTCGAATTTCAACTTGGATATATGTTAAATCATATACCTTAAAACAGCCTGATTTCGTTTTCTATTTCAGAGGAAACAGCAAATAATACAGGAAGGAAAGCCATTCATAACAGTCACCCATAATCGAGATACAGTTCATTTTAGTATGACTGCACTATGTTTCGACCCTAAAGTAGAGTGTTACATCGGGATGTGTCTGGTTGGCACCAATTGCTTTCCTTGCGGGTGGGATTGACTGCTATTTTTTATGTGTGTCTGTTTCGGGTGGGGATTTTTTTTTTTTTTTTTTTTTTTTTTTCAGATTCGGGTCAATTTCAAGTTAGCTTTTGACATTTTTTATGTGTCGTGTTCAGGTTGAACGAATTTTATAATTGAAAGTCCACACTATAATGTTCATATGAAAAAATAACATTTTAATGTGATTAAATATATATATATATATATATATATACAGTATGTCCGAAAAGTCTGGAAACGATCGAATAACTCGAGAAATACACATCGGATTGAAAAACGAAAAAAAAGTGTTAAATATATTTAAAAAATCTATTCGTTGCTACGAAAGTTCTAAATGAAATTGCATAATTTTAGAAACTAAAAATATTGGAATAAAAATTAATGCGGTTGATCTTGCTTTGTGTAAAATGTATTAAAATCAAAAGAAGTGCAAACACATTCCACTTTCTACGTCCTAATAGCACAAACTCGCCGATCCTTATTTTGATATGTGGTTGTCAGTATATACGGTATACTGAAAAATTGAGATCGATGAATACTTTATTGCAATATCTTAAACATTCTCAAAGTTAGTAATGGAAATCTGACGTCAGTTAAAATACAAATTGGAGCACCCTGTATTTTAAACTTAATATAGTGTTACCCCAGGATTCTGTATGGTTAGTAGTGCTTAATTTAATTTTCCTGATATCTGTGCAATTTATTAGACAGTTTTCTTGTATTAACCTGTGTATATTTCAGAAAATCGGTTTTATTTTACCTTTACAAACACTTTAGTAATCAGATTTCATCTCGCATAATTCTGTGGACACATTAATCAGTTTAAACAATGAATCAAAACTGGTAAAATTAAATAACAAAAGTCAAAGTGGAACCCGTTGAATTTGGACAAAAGAAAATGTTTAAAAAGGAACTGTTTCGTTGAATTTATAATAAACCTACAAAAATAATTATAATACAAAATCCATCTTACATTGGTTAGCCTAACTCTTAAAACAAATATTATTTTTAACCTAAAGCTACTAAAATACTATTTCCATAAACTTAAACTGTTATTGAAAAAATAAACTGTATTAGTATACGTAATTATGATAAAGTTATCAGTTGAGGCTCTTTTACTTGGTATTACAGAATGAAAAATCAGCAAAAATGGTTTCACTTTGACACAATCATAGAATATTTTTCTCATGAAATCTTAACCTAAAATCATTTTAACTGTCTCAAACTTGACATACGCACCTTTAATATTCATATTCACCATTTAAAAAATATATTAACACGCAATAGGTTATTAATAAATATATTTCCAAACTTCAAGTTGTTACTTTTGTCAGCTACAACTATGTATGCGGACATTTTCACTTTTGGATTGAGGTTCTAATCTCAGTACCAGCCAGTATAAATTCCAGTAATGTATGTCTTTTAGACACATTCGTAGTAAAATATTTAGTATTATCAAACTAAATGATCGTTTTCATTTAAATATGACGTCAGTTTCACTCACTGAAGCACTTCACCTATCGTCTCATACTCGGTATCAGCGGAATAAAAAATTGTAACAGCTTTAAATATATATATATATATTTTTAAAGCATTGCGTCATTTTTTGATCAATTTTTGTAAAGAAGTTACTTTGAATTGTATTGAGAAAATGACACCAATAAATATATAATCAATAAAGATGAATAAACCATTATTATCATTTTTCAACAAAAAATGGAGTAATCCGATTCCTGATATTTGGAAGAAATTCCATTAAACTTTTTTTAAAATTATATAAATGGGAATTTAAAAAAATAGCTAGTGCGGGCACAACTACAAATGAACAGCTTTCAGTTAAAATATATATATATATTATTATCAAAACTGGTGCAGTAGAAAGCTCAGGGAAGATAATTAGAAAAATAGCTTTGTGTTTTAAATTGATAGAAACATCGCAGGTGAATTATGTGAAATCGATTATGTTCTGAACAAGTCTAGAGCCTAACTATTTTCAATATTATTTTCTCTTCAATAGATCAAAATTCGCTGACATTTTCTGTCAAAAAGACTTTATTAACAGTATCTATTGATGATAAAAATTGGTTTAATTTTGACTTCGCTTTATAGGTTAATAAATATTAGATCAAAGCGGGAAATCAATATATATAAATCTTATAATCAATAAAAAAATGAGTAAAAAATGTAAAAATTTGAAAGGAAATATAGTGATTTATACAAATGGACTGAAACAGAGAAACCAGTGTCACTTCTATGCTTCAGAGATTTTTTATAATAAAACTGAAAAAAAATTTAATCTTAAATTTTGATTTTAAATCAATTTATCTTGTTTCCATGTATTGGAGAAGAAATCATATACACAAATCATGCAAAAATTACATACACATAATGAGAATAAATGCAACATAATAATAAATACGACATGACATTCTTTTTATTTATCTAATGTAATATTAATAAATATGGGTTTAATTCTTTTCTATTAATATTTGCGAATATCTATAGTTTTTTCATTTAAAATTATTTTATTTTAAAGAAGTAACGTGTACCTCAAGAGAACTTAAAATGTTTCAAAAATTTTTTAAAATTTTTAGCCAGTTTTTGAACTTATCAGCCTATTAGGTCCTTTCCGTCTAAATAGATAAATTTGAATTAAAAAGTTTTCATTTAAATAATAAAAAATATATTTTTCCATAAAAAATAACATCGACACTTTGCATTATGACAATAAATATTTAAAAAAACTTATAAAAAATCTGCCTGTTAAAGCAGCTATGATTTAAAATTGAAACGGCTACATGCCGACACATCATGTTGCAAAGGTTTTTTTATTCAAATTTTCCATGACAATGCATTTTTTGCCTCAAGGATTGATCGAGGAGATTTTGGTGCTTTCAACATATCACGGAATGAAATATCTTTTCTAAAGAAAAAATTGCTTTCTGCAGAAAATTGATCGAAAATATGATTTTTTTAATATAATATATATAGAATTATAGAACATTTCTTTTATCCTAGGAGGCCGCGATATTTTTTACTTATAAATTTTATACAGTTTGATCTTCAAATGATTTATTGATCTTACCTAATCAATCACGAAAACAGACGTTATCTGTCACACCAGCGGCTTGTAGGCCGGAATATTTGCCAGTAAAAGGGGCTGAATTCGAACCCGATTTCGGAAGATCATCACTGGTCCCAGTAATAAATTTTAAACTTCCATAATCGGGTTTCTATCCCTTTTCTCTTTGACTAAAGGATGGTGCTGCTCATAGAGACGCCATCTGTTGCTGTCGCGATAGCTGACTACTACTTTCGTGATTGATTCAGTAATATCAATTCCATACTTGAAAATTACCTTGTTTAAAAATGTCATTGATTTGAAAATGCTATTGATTTGCGCTGACATATACGTGCCGTGTGTTAAACAAATAGCAAAGTTTATCTGTACACTGTAGTTGTTGTAGAAAGATAAACGTCAAAATTAGTCTAACAAATACTGCTAACAAATGTTTACTGTGATACTATGTAATTCGGATGTATTTATTACGAAATATAAATTTACGATTTCTACAACAATAACTAACAACAAAATAAATATATATTTCTTTAAATGGCAGTATGTTAAAAGAATTGTTATTACAGAAATTTGGGTATTTTTAGGTAGCTTTCAATACAAAAAAATATAAAGCTACCTATTGCAGCCGTTCGAAGGAAAGCAAATCCGGAAAATTTTGGTATATTTTCACCGATCATGACCCCCAGACACCAAAACCACCCTCCGTTCAAATGTTGATTTATATATATATATATATTTGATCTATGTCATACGATAACACTCGTATTTATAAATCAATTTGGATGAAACTAATTGTGTGTATTAAGCTCACAAATGTCTCGACCAAGTTCGTTGGCCAGCTTGGTCCGTCATCTTATTTCAAAATGTCGGCCACTTAAAGATTTAAAACTAAAATAAATATACAAAAAAGATAAAAATTCAAATTTATTTTCTACTTACGTGTTATGCCTTGATACAAGGATTCCGGAGCATTTTTTGTTTTACCTCTATCTTAAAAAATGGCTGAGATAAAGCAGATTGAAATTCTAGGGTGGCTGACATTTTTAAACAGGACAGCACATTACAAAAAAGTCCTTCCGGCCTGTACCGGGAGGAAAAGGTAGCTTTCCTATATCTTCGTTTTAAAATTTTAGTTAATGTTATTCGAAAACAGCAAGCGAAAATGCAAAGAAACCATTTACAAAAGATTCGCTAATACTGAATTTGAATAAGAAATCCGCCAAATTATTGAGCTATAGCCAAATTGACCTCATTTATGAAAACTTATTCTAGTCGCTAAATTTGGCGAGAATTTGGCGCTAACGGATATGAATATATAGTTTTATGCGTATGATTGGGAAAATGATTATAACAATGAAAGAAAATAATTTGGGAGAAGTCGCGTTCACTAAAACTTATAAATTAATCGTTGGATTTTTGTAATGTGCTATCTTCTTTCAAAATGTCTGCCACCCTAGAATTTCAAACTGCTGTATCTCAGCCGTTTTTTAAGATAGAGGTAAAACAAAAATTACCCCGGAATCCTTGTATCAAGACCTAACACTTAAGCAAAAAATAAATTTGAATTTTTAACTTTTTTGTACATTTATTTTAGTTTTAAATTTTTAAATGGCTGCCATCTTGAAACAAAATGGCGGACCAAGTTGGCCAACTCGGTCGAGACACTGTTGAGCTTAATACACACAATTAGTTTCATCGAAATTGATTTATACATACGAGCGTTATCGTATGACATAGGTCAGATATATATATATATATATATATATATATATATATATGTAAATCAACATTTGAACAGAGGGTGGTTTTGGGGTCTGGGGTCATGATCGGGGAAAATATACCGAACTTTTCCGGAATTGCTTTCCTCCGAACGGCTGCAATAGGTAGCTTTATACTTTTTTGTATTGAAAGCTACCTAAAACCAATGATTAATTTATGAGTTTTAGTGAATGCAATTTCTCGCAAATTATTATCTTTCATTGTTGTAATCATTTTCCCAATCATACGCATAAAACTATATGTTCATATCCGTTAGCACCAAATTCTCGCCAAACTTGGCGACAATTAGTGAAATATCGCGAAATTTGGCGACCAAAATAAGTTTTAAAAGATGAAGCCAATTTGGCTATAGCTGACTAATTTGGCAAAATTTCTTATTCAAATTCAGTATTAACGAATCTTAATCGGGTTCTTTGCATTTTAGCTTGCTACTTCGAGTAACATTATCTGAAATTTTAAAACGAAGATATAGGAAAGCTACCTTTTCCTCCCGGTACAGGCCGGAAGGACTTTTTTGTTGTGAATATAATATTAAACACTATATTTATTAACAACAAAAGTGTTCATGATATTCTTCAAGAAAAGGTCGGATCATATTCAATTAATATATGGTATATTTTAACTGTGTAACGGTCTTTCGGAAAAACTAAATTAGCGTTTTTCATTTTTAAACTATCCACATAGGCTTATGCAATTGCAAATGCTTTTTATTCTTGTCTGAAAAGTGTATACTTTATAATTTAAAATTTAATGCAAATGCTATTAAAAATCATGACTATGTCACGAAAATATGAGCTGCACCTTCTTTAAGAAAAGTAGAACGTTGAAATGAAAATGAATGAAATGGGTATCAATCGATAGGTATTCATCGGTACATTGATGAATGTGTATTCATCGAGTTTGTCAAAAGTGCCTTTGGTTTTATTTCACTAATTCTTATTTGAGGAGAAATACAAAGTCAAAATTGCAAGAAAACACATAAAAGACAATTCTAATTCACGTTATTTAAATAATTTTTTTGGAACCGAATTCTATAACAGATTAAGAGAAAAAGTAATGCCCTTCAGAAAAGTTTTATTATAATTTACTATTATTGCTATTATTATTATCATATATATTACTTATGTTGTTTTTTCTATGCACTTACTGAGCACATAGCAAAGGAATGAGATATCATTCGAAAGGTTTTTAAACCAGTTTTTGACATAGTACACTCACATAGTACACTCACTAAATGAAATGATTTTTTTCCTTAAATCAGTGTTGCCACAAAACTAAAATGCCGCATTATATGTTGCTCAGCAATGATTATAAAAAATAAATAGCACAAAAAGATAAAGTTGAAAAGTCTTATTTTAGTGTGAATTTTATATTTATGATTAAAAAACAAAATCGAAATTCAAATATTTAGAAGAAAAAGACACCATCGATCAGTTGAAACAGTAGTATTTCACGTGTAGCCTAAAATGTAAGCTTTGTTATCTTAAATTAAATTGTATTTTATATGTATTCCATTTATTTTTCTTTGTTTCGTCTTTTTCTCGAAGCGGATGACGTCGTCATCTAATAAAGTGAAAATAAGATTGCTAATTTTTTTCTGGCGCGTGCCTTTTGCTATCTTTAATCATTTTTTATTGTAACATTGATGGAATAAATGAGATGATATTCTGGCTTAACTAACGTTGTTTGCAGATACTTTTATTCTTAATTTTTCTTTAGAATTTTAATTAACCTGCATCCAAAAAACATTAAATATTACTAAAAAATATTAGACTGCAGTGCGAAATTCTCGCACGGATACACTGTAACTATTTAGTATTATTTATCACATATTATAGTTATTACCTCACATGAGTATTTTATCACAAATATAAAGTTCGAGTTTAAACAACACTTTTAAATAAATTTCGAATTTGATGGAAAGCTACAATAAGCAAATAACATAAGCTGTGAGCATGTCCAGAACAACTAAAGAAACGCCTGCATTTCCTTTTCCAGGAATTTGCGAAACAACCAATGTCATCCCTAACATTTCCGGAGATTCTGTTTCGGATGAGTCTACTTTCAAAAAAATTCATCTGAACTGGTTCCTTATGAGTGTTATTGTATGATATGCATGACTGTCTATGTTAGATAAAGGTAAATATATATACATTGTATGATATGCATGACTGTGTAAGTTAGATAAAGGAAAATAGATATACAAACTAATCCTTTCTTAGTTTTATACAAAAGGCTAATTTTGTATAAAAAACAATATTACACAGAATTTATTTTAATTGACAAAAATGAATGCATACCTTTTGACGCTTTTAATGAGTTTTTACTCTGGCTAGTCTAAAAACATCCATAAGATTTCAATGATTTGTATAAGAAGACAGGTGAATAAAAGATCTTTCACCAGACCAAAAATTATTACTATTAGCGTCTACGACTTATTCCATATAGCACATTATACCAGAACATGTGATCTTGACAACTTGACCTTTCATGCTTGAATGCGTAAAATAGGTCTTATATATATATATATATATATATATGTGTGTGTGTGTGTGTGTATTTTAACCATTACAAAATAAAACATGCATAAGGAACCGAAAATAGAATGCTTTGTCTTTTGAAAAAAACAATAGTAATGTTCAATAAAAATAAAAGAATAAGGGTGAAAAAATGTTTAACCCTTACAAAATTAAACATGAATAATGAATTTAAAATGCAACACTTCCTCTTTTGAAAAAGAATAATTTTAAACTAATTTTTAATGTTCACCATGAAAAAATATAACCGACCGTTTTTACAGATATTCAACAAAATAATTAATAAATAAAAGAATAACGGTTAAAAAAATGTTTAGCCCTTACAAAAATAAACATGAATAATGAATTAAAATACAATACTTTGTCTTTAAAAAAAAAGCGTTATAAACAAATTTTTAATGTTCATCATGAAAAAATATAACCGATCGTTTACAAATATATAACAAAAAATAAATAAATAACAGAATACCGGATAGAAAATGTTTAATCTTTATAAAATTAAACATGAATAAGGAATTGAAAATAGAACACTCTGTCTTTTGAAAAAGAAATCATTAAAAACAAATTTTTAATGTTCATTATAAAAAAATATAACCTATCCTTTTTACAGATATTCAACAAAATAAATAAATAAAACGGACAAAAAATGTTAAGAGTAACGACAATTTTAACTAAAACAAATTTATTCATTGTAAAATCATCAAAATATTTTTCAAATCAGCGTAACACCATAAAAAGTAAATAAAAAAAAGAACATTGTGCGCAATACATCATTCAGCTTTAATGAGAGATGAGCGCAATAATTATCCGAGAAAAATTTCGTATGTTTACATAAACTGTTAAAAATTTGCAGCAAACTGTACAGTCATTTGACCATTTTTGTAGAACACGGTTACATAACAGTAATTTAACTCTATTCTGACAATATTATTGCTCATATTATGGTCAGAATAAAGTAAAATTACAGTTATGTAACCACTTTCTATAAAAACGGTCAAATAACTGGACAGTTTGCTGCAAATTTTTAACGGGTTAGTGTATTTAGTTAATTACGCATCTTAACACACTATTTCGATAATCACATTCCGTTTAAATTTTGTATCATGGATAAAATTTTCCATAGGAGACCGAATATGACCATAGCTTCCACGATATTGTGTTGGGCCTCATAGGGTTTGAGGGAAAAACTTTTGGGGAATACTGTCACGAGAGAAACTAGTCGTTGGGGGCCACCGTAATACTCATCCATCATGGGTATGCATAATGAAAAATATTAAAATAAAAATGTGTAAAAAACTTATAAAATGCATTGCAATTCGAATAAAATTGTGGCTTGATGACGTCATAAACTTTAAATGTTCTATTACTGAATTGCTTGAAAGAAACATCCTTATAACTCCAAAAACAATAATCCTATTAACTAACGGTTTATTGCATCTGATTAGGCGTCTCATTTTCAATTAAAATATATCTTTGAAGTGAAATTTGGATGAAATACAGGGTCATGAAAAATCGAAGAGTGTGGATAATATGATTCCAAATATCTCGGCAACTAATTATCCGATCGACTTCATGCTTTATGCAAAATTTATGTTTTTTTATTGTCTTTTATATTCATTTCTTAAAAATAAACAATTTCAAAAATTTTTATATACCTTTTATCAGAACGAATATTTCGAGAGTCCGAAAAAAATAGTTCCGGTTAATCGAGGTTATTGAAATTTAATAGGCTTCTTCCCATTATTACATACTAAGTACATACCAAATTGCAAGTCTCTATCTCAATTTTTTCGAGAGATAGAGCGTTTACAGGCACACAGACGGACGGCAAAATTTGTTTTTCTAAAAATATGTTTTTCCGAATCTCCAATGTCTGAAACGTGTAAATCCGTCACTTTTTTTTTTCGATTTTTAAAACGATTACAAGACATACTTTGGGTAAGTAATATGATAGCTGTATCATTACTTGTAAGCAATGCTTTATTGGCTTTTCATGGCCATCTCTATAAATAAAAACAAATCGCTCTTGAACTTAAAAAAGAGAAACAAAAGCAAACGAATTTTAATGATTAAAGTTAGAAAATGTTGTGTTTGTATCAGTATATATCCGTATGTGATTGCAGTTACTTGTATTCTGATTGCTTCTACAGATGATCGTAAAAGAAGAAATTCTCATTGATGATTTTCAATAAATATAAAACAAAATTGACACAAAATATTTATTAAAAATTTTGAATTGAAGCTAATTTTATTTCTCCTTTTCTTCTGATATGGGTTTTTCCATTATTCATAAAATTTTATTAAAAATTTGTTAAAAATTTAACTTTTTTAGGTTTTTGGTTTTTCTCAACTCCCCTCTGATCTTGCTAATTTTTAATTTATTCGTCATTTTTTGTAAGCTCTACGCATCGCTTGCTTGTAAATTTAAATTTTTAACTGCATTTATAGAATACTTTCATTCCATATTATATGTAATTGAAATTTTTGATAACGTAAATTGAATTTAAACTTCAGTATCTTCTATACTTCCAAATTAACGTTTTCAAGTTTCATTTATTCTTTAAGATTTAATAGGTAAATATGTGCTCTTGGATTTTACAACAACGATAGGATGATGATACGATAATAATAAATAGGTATTTGATTGTGTTTTTATAATGGTAGCGTTTTATTTCTTTTTATAATTATGTATTGAAAATACATTTTAGTAGTTATAAATAAATTTACATTTTATTAAATTTTATAACACGTTTTAAATATTTGATTTTAACCTAATATTTTATAATATTTTATTAATTTAAAACAGCATCTAGCTATTAATAATTGGTAAAATAAAAGTAGAAAAATGACATGTGAACAGTTCATTATTTTAAAACAGCATGCAGCTTTTATTAATTGATAAAATAAAAGTAGAAAAATGACATGTGACTCTTAGGATGTTGCAATATTAAAAAACAAATATTACGAAAATGATAAATTAATTTCTATACATATATATTTTGAAATTTTCTGTAAATTATGATACATGTTAATTTTTAATAGTTGTAAGTAATATATTTATTTTGTGTTACATTTTTAATGTATTTTTAATATTTTGTCTAAAAGAAATATTTTATACCATTGTATACAATGGAATTTTAGATATTTAATGTGACTTCGTGGATGATACAATACGGAATAAATGATGATAAATAAGTACTTCAATATATTTCTATTTTGAAAATGTATACAAATTTCTATTTTTTTAGTATTATCAAATTCTACTTATTCAATATGCATATTTAATTATTTTACATTTGTAATGTATATTTGAATATTTGTATTCAAAGTCATAGTGTATAACGTTACATTATAATTTATTAACTAATAGCTTCAATATTGTACAGTGAAATAATTGAAAAATAAATCTTAAAATATAATTTAAAGTTGCTCAATGCGGTTATAAAATGATTAAACAATCAAAACTTGCTAATTAGATCGTACCATGCATTTTATAAATAGCGTTAAATTTATTTCAACTATTAATAATTATTTTTTACTTAAATCATCATATGAATGTGTATCTAAAAAGGTCTATAAAATGTATTTTCTTAAATTTTTCTTTGGATATGTTTAAATGACTTTGATAAAATACAACATTTTTTGCAAATAGTATGCATAAATACAGGGTGACAAGAAATAACTTGGACGAAATTTCAAACCAAAAATCTGTAACTACCACTGAAGTTATAAAATTATTGTCATAGGGAATTAATTCTAGAAAGCTACTAAACAGGTGTAAGTAAGTTAGTTGTGATAACCATTATGGTTAAAAAACGATCTGCCATACTTGAATTACATAAGCAAGGAATGAAACAATGTGAAATTGTTCAACGATTGAAAGCGCCTAAGCAGACGGTTTCATACACAATCAAAAGGTTTAAAGAACTCGGACATGATGGTGACAGGCCAGGAAGAGGAAGAAAACGCACAGTTAACACATCAAGAAACCGGGTAGTTATCAAAATGCGAATTCAACGAAATTCTAGGATTTCAATGAGAATGGTTGCTAGAGAGATGAAGATCAGCAGAGAAACCGCACGTTTGATATCAATAGTAGAGCTTGCTCTTCACCCTTACGAAATGAAAGAGGCTCAAAAGCTAACAGCAGAGAACAAACGCACAAGACTTCAAAGGTGTAAAGAACTGTTAAAGCGGGCCACAGGTGATCGATGGCAAACATTTGTCTTCACAGATGAGAAACTGTTTTCGATTGAGCAAGCTTACAATAGCCATAATGATAGAGTTTGGTCAGCAGAAGCACCTGGACCTTCTTGCATTGTTGTACGGAGTCAACGACTCCAATCTGTAATGGTTTGGCGTGGGATATGTGCTAGTGGGAAAACACCACTTGTTTTTGTTGATCAAGGGATAAAGATTAATCAACAAACATATCGCAAACACATTTTGGAAGATGTTGTCTTACCTTGGTCACAAAAGTTCTTTGGAAACAAAAGATGGACCTTCCAACAGGATTCCGCACCTGCACACAGAGCTAAAGGTACTCAAGATTGGTGGAAGACAAATATTCCTGACTTCGTTGGAGCTCAAGAATGGCCACCGTATTCTCCAGATTTGAACCCAATGGATTATTCTGTTTAGTCCATCTTGGAGACAAGGGTGTGTGCTAAAACTCATAAAACTTTGGCATCCCTAAAGAAATCCTTATGCAAGGAATGTGATAAAATATCAGTAAGTGAGTTGCGGCCCATAGCCGAAAATTTTGTGACACGTTTAAAGCTCTGTATTAAGGCTAAAGGTAGCCACTTTGAAAATTTGTAAATATATTAGACGAAATAATGTATTCATATTTATTTTGAAGTTTGATCGTAACATTTTCATTAGCATTAAAGTTATAATGTATCATGTGTGTCCAAGTTATTTCTTGTCACCCTGTATTTTTCATATATTAAGGATATCTTTTAAATTTTGTATTGTTATTCTATGCTATTTAAAGAAAATTTACTTTTAATGATGTAACATTTAAAAGTTCAAGCCAAGTTGATATTTCGTACATTAATTATACTCATAGAGGAATATGTAATTAGATTTCTAAAGAAGAAATTTTAGCTATTACAGCGCAAAAGTATTACAAATGCGGGATTTTCGCACTGCCTAAAAATTGTAAAACGAAATGTTCATAATAATTCATCTTCATAACGTTCAGAAATATTTAAAAGAGATTATTAAATCTACGCTTACACTTCAACAAATTTGAAGACAAAGTGCTTATAAACAAATCTGACAAGTCTAGATATATCTAATTATAATTTTATGAAATATGTCAGAAATGAATTTTCGCTTGCCATTAAAATTTGCAATCCATGTCATTCGAAAGTTTGTTTGATGCACTGAATAATCAACAGGGAAAGTAAAATTTACATAGTGAATGTTTACTAGGATATAAAATAGTACATTGTTACAATACGGATTAATGTAATAATATATTACTTGTAATTAGTGCGAATAAACTTTATGTAGCAGAAAAAAGTTCAAAAACGATTTAAAGTGAAATGATAAATTCACCTTGTAGTCAAAACAGATAAAATACTTAATAAAAATATACTTGAATATTTGTATTTAAAGTCATAGTGTATAGCGATACCTTATCATTTATTAACTAATAGCTTCGATATTGTACACCGAAATAATAAATACATAATTTTTTTAATATTAATATACTACTACATAATTTTTGTAACTTGAATCATCATATGAAAGCGTATCTAAAACGGTCTATAACATGCACTTTCCTAATTTTTTCTTTGGATATGCTTAAATGACATTGATAAAATACAAATTTTTTTTTGCAATGAATATTAATAAATATTTTTCATATATTAAGAATATCTTTTAAAATTTGTATTGCTATTCAATGTTATTTTACGAAAACTTACTTTTAATGATGTAAAATTTAAAAGTTCAAGGCAAGTTGAGATTTCGTACATTAATTATACGTATAAAGAAATATGTAATTAGATTTCTAAAGAAAAAATTTTGCTAATACTGTGCAAAAGTATTACAAATGCGGGATCATCGCACAGCCTAAATATCTCCAAAAAGTTCATAATAATTCATCTTCATAACGTGCATAAATATTCAAAAGAGAATATTAAATCTACGCTTACACTTCAACAAATTTGAAGACAAAGTGCTTGTAAACAAATATGAAAAGTCTAAATATATCTAATTATAATTTTATGATATATGTCAGAAATGAATTTTCGCTTGCCATCAAAATTTGCAATCCATGTTATTCGAAAGTTTGTTTGATGCACTGAATAATGAACAGGGAAAGTAAAATTTACATAGTGTATGTTTACTAGGATACAAATTAGTATATTGTTACATTATAGAGTGATGTAATAGTATATTACTTGTAATTGGTGCGAAAAATCTTTATGTAGCAGAAAAAATTCAAAAAAGATTTAAAGTGAATTGATAAATTCACCTTGTAGTTAAAACAGATAAAATATTTATTAAAAATATACTTAAAAGGTGCTGAAATGAGACAGACATATGTATAAGATATTATAACATACTTTAATCCCTAGCTCTTTCGAACACACACGCGTTCATTTTCAAGAGAAAACGTTGACTGACAACAGAAGTGTCGCTTCCACTGTGCTGTTTCGTGTGTTTTATTATTATTACATGTGTTTATTATTATTATACAGAAAAAATTCAAAAAGAATTTGAAGTTAAATGGTAAATTAACCTTGTAGTTAAAACAGATAAAATACTTAAAAAATGAGACAGACATATGTATAAGATATTATAACATACTTTAATCCCTGTCTCTTTCGAACACACACGCGTTCATTTTCAAGAGAAAACGTTGACTGACAATGTAAGTGTCGCTTCCACTGTGCTGTTCCATGTGTTTTATTGTTATTACGTGGGTTTATTATTATTATAAACTATATTATTACTATTACTATTATTATTATAAAAGTAAGTACATGTATGATGGTGAGCTTCATTTTGGCGGAGTAGTACATACTGTACCAGTTCTGTATTCTTGTTTAAAAATAAACATTAATTACTTTAATATTTTTCGAGATGCATGAGTTTGTTTAATGTATATAATGATATATTGAATTATATAACGAAAATACTTACTTAAAATTCCTAATTTAATGAGTAATAGTACCTGTCTAAAATATTATAATTTTTGTGTATAAATTTACTGTTAAATGAAACAGTACGGAAGATTACATAACATTTTACTACTTGATAAAAGATTATTGTGGACAATACGTAATAAAGCAGGTTTAATTTTCTACAAATAAAAAATATATATTTATATATCGTTGCTTTGTGATACAAATTTTGTCATTTTTGCAGCTTTTTTTTTTTTTTTTTTTTTTTTTTTTTTTTTTGTATTTAAATCACATTGTAAAAAAATGCACATGTTTCATAATTTTGAAAAATATAATATAACCATGAACGAATATATACAATAATCTCTTCCGGGTTACCCACGACTCCGAGAAGCGTTCCTTATCTTTTCAAAAACCAATATATTTTCGAGATTTAAAGAGGTATCTATAAGAATGTAGTTTATTTTGCTGCTACCACTTTTTCGGAAACGTTTTCGAGTAGTTTTTATAGTGCTTTAATCGGTTTTCTCAAACCGGAATACCGGTGTTTATGAAACTATCAATTCTTATATAAACATTTTCAGCTGCGTAATAGAATTTATACGAGCAAGAGTAACAAGCAATATTAATTTTAATGTTAATGTTAATGCTGATAATTTATCATGTTTGTCTGTAAAACATGTTTGTTGAACATAAAAATGTTAAATAGTCAGCAATGAATAGAATGAATAGTATCCGAAAAACCGACGTTCCAAGCTGAGAAAACTGATTAATATAACAAAGTAAAACGTGCCCAGTTAAATTGATAGCGTTGAGCTCATAGGCTATTCACACTAATTGTATATTATATTCTTATTTCAAAGAATAATGTTTCTCGAAAAATAAAGAAATCGTCAATAAACTTTATACCAAATTTGAAACAAATCGGATAATTCTGCATAAAATACTCATTTAGCTAAATTAAGGGGGTATTAGCTCCCCGTTCCCACCTTTATACTTAACTAATGAATCCCCAACCCTAATCAGGGAAGCGCCTTATCAGAATGAACCTATAAACAAAATTTGAAGCAAATCGGATAATTCTGCATGAAAACCCATTTTTCTAACTTAAGGGGTATTAGCCACCCATTTCCACCTTTATACTTAACAAATGAAACCCCAAAACTAATCAGGGAAGCGCTTTATCAGAATTAACTATACACAAATTTTGAAGTAAATCGGATAATTTTGCATGGAAAACCCATTTATCAAAATGAATGTCGGCTTAGCCTCCGTTACCCCGTTATACTTAATCAATAAACCCCAAAACTAATCAGACAAGCGCCGTATCAGAATGAACCTATATACAAAATTCGAAGCAAATCGGATATTTCTGTCAAGAGTTATCGCGTTACGTACATACATACGTGCGTACATACAGAACCTGCGGGCACATTAGCTCTCAGGCTTTGATAGCCTGTGAGCTAAAAAACACTCTGACTTGTTTCCGAAAATAAGCATCAACAAAAGAAAGGTTGTTTTTGGAATTGCTTCTTTAAACCTCGAAAATATATTGGTTTCTGAGGCTTGTTACACCGTGAAAGATATTTCCCCATAGACCTTAATATAACGGGAACCTTTTTCTGTCTTTGTAAACGGACTGTAAATGCTAAGCACTTCATTTTCAATACCCAATATTCTATAGTAAACTCCAGAAACATAAAAAGTGCTTCGTCAGTCTGAGCATATTTACGCGAGTTAGAGTTAGGACCGACAGATGGCAAAAAGAAAAACCGAAGTTAAAAACATTTTTTAACTATGTTGAAAAGTGTTAAAAATTTCTTAAGAGAATATTGCTTGTTACGAGCTGACACGAGAAGGGAATAAGGAGCTATGCTCGGTCAAAATTAGCTTTGAGTTCAAATATCATGACCCATGACCAAAATGACCCACTAATAAAATTTCTCGAACATGTGACCAAGGCCAATTGTTTTCTCGTGCCCGAAACTCGTAGGATATAAAATTTAGTCAAAATACTCTGAGCCGTTTTTTAGATAAAATTATCTTGATCCACAGTGACCCAAAAATGATCCACTAATCAGATTTTCTCGATCATGTGGCCTACCCCAATGATTTCCTCGTGCCCCAAAACCATAGGATACAAAATTATATAATAATTTAGTTCAAATCCTCTGAGCCGTTTTTAAGATAAAAATAGCTTGACCCATAATGACCCATGACCATAATGACCCACTAATCTAATTTTCTCGAACATCTGATCTAGTCCAACAGTCTTCTCGTGTCCCAAAACCATAGGATGCAAAATTTAGTCTAAATAGTCTGCCGTTTTTAGATAAAATTAGCTTAACCCACAGTGCCCCAAAATGACCCGTTCGTCGATTTTTTTCGGACATGTGACCTAGCCCAATGATTTTCTTGTGCCCGAAACTCGTAGGATACAAAATTCAATCAAAATCGTTATTGCCGTTTGTTAGATAAAATTAACTTGGCCCGCGTTAACCCAAAAATGACCCACTAATCGAAAGTTCTCGAACCTGTGACCCAGCCCAATAGTCTTCTAGAGCCCTAAAATGGTAAGATACAAAATCAAAATATTTTGAACAGTTTTTTAGGTACAATTAACTTGACCCAAAATGACCCACTAATCCAATTTTCTCGAACATGTGACCTAGCCCAATGGCTTTTTGGTGCCCGACAACGGTAGGATACAAAATTTCGTCAAAATGGTTAGAGCCATTTTTAAGATAAAATTTGCATATATATATATATATATATATATATATATATATATATATATATATAGAGAGAGAGAGAGAGAGAGAGAGAGAGAGATAACCACAC
The DNA here is from genome assembly GCA_963931845.1 of Maratus michaelseni. Taxonomy (NCBI): domain Eukaryota; kingdom Metazoa; phylum Arthropoda; class Arachnida; order Araneae; family Salticidae; genus Maratus; species Maratus michaelseni. The sequence continues at coordinate 134,025,703 of OZ007588.1, read as the reverse complement.
ACACGATGTTCTCGTATTAGAATATATGATATATACAAAAATTGAAACTATGATTAGTGAATAGCAATTTCAAACACTAATATTTGTATGAAACAGACATTATAAATGCATAAAAAGGCAGTTCATTTGCAATTTCGTACTGAGGATTCATAGTGGTATTTGTGTATGATCGCTATTGTTGTTCTGATGAAATATATTCATATATTATTGCATATATGTTAACCTTTCGTACTTTTTCAAATCAAGTATACGTAATTTGAGCGAAAAAATAATGAAATGTTTTTTGTTTCTATAAAGATGTTGCTTAATTCTTTTATTTAAATAAATTCTGGCTTTATCCAATTTGGGAAAAAAAGCGGAAAGTTAGCACCTAAATTGGTAAAGTGCGCTTACATAGCTGCATAATAATAAAGTAAAATTGAAAACATAAAAATAAAATCATTATATATGAAAACCTAAAAATATGAAATTCCTATATAAGCCTTACGATAAACTACTGATAGAAGCAATATTATTTAAAATGAAAAAACAACAATAAATAAACAGAATTGAAGTGCAGAATTTCTGGGAGCCTTCGAGTGTAAAGACACAAAATGATTTTCACGAGACTGGATGTAACCCCACCAATATAATTATCTATAAATATTTAAAAAAATAAAAACATAATTAAAAATATACATATAACAGCATATGCATCGCTATTCTTAAATAAAATTTACTGAGAAATAAACTTTTTAATGTTTAGGAAATTACTCAAATAAAATTAATATCCTTTGTGTTTTGTGTAATTTATACTAAGGAAAGATAAATAAAATGCACTTTTAAGTATTCAACGTCAAACATATTCTCAGCGAAAAAAGATATTTCACATTTTAATTCATTTTACTCTTAACTTGCAATTAACTACCCTATTTATTTTTGAGAATGTATGAACCTTTCCGCTTTAACAATTAAGAATTATTCACAAGTATTTCATATTAATTTGGGAAGTGAATATTCATATAGAACATCTAAAGAAAACATTATGCTTCGATAAATTCGTTATTTAGTAAGTTATCTTCATAAATAAAATGTATCATAATACATCAGAATTCCTTTTGTTTCACCCAGTGAATACCTTATTTTGCCATACGGCATTTTGAACAAATCCTTTCTATTTTTCTCATATTAATTTCCTAAGCTATTTCAAAATTTTAGACATACAAATATGTTATGGGATTTAATGAAATATTTACCAAACATTTAAAGCTTATTTTTGATTCAAACTTGTGATGAAAGTTTTATATTTTGCAGATATTTTTAAGATTAAACGAAAAATAAGAAAACCTTTTATACAACACATTTTATATAAATAAACACACATTTTACATAACATGAACACTGTTTAGAAGATTTTAACTTTCACCTAAGAGATGAAGTCAATATATCTCTTTCTTAAAATATATTAAGAATACTTTAAATGCATAATATGAATATGCATAATTCATTTTATTTAAATGTCTTATATGATTAATCTAAATTTAAAAAGGAAATGCTAAGATGCACAATGCTAATATGTTCGCTTTTGACTGTTTAAAATATATATGTATATATTATAAATATATATAATTCATTTTAATTCAGTTTCACATAAGAATAATCTACATTGTATAAACTCAAAAAGAAAATCTTAAAATGTATAATTCAATATATATATATATATATATATATATATATATACATATATATATATATAACCATAAATGAAACATTACCATAACACCAACTTAAACTATGAAATTATGATTTGGTATGTAATAATTAGTTGACAATAAAAGTAATCCCCAACACACTGAATATAGATACCAAAACCTTATTTTAAAACTGTAGATTAGATAGGACAATATCATACAAAAGCATTAGAAAATAAATGTAACACTCAGATACAATGGGATTAGTGAACTTCATAGAATGTATCGTGTGATGAAAATAATTAATCAATTATAGGAAATTTCTATAACGAGGTATCAGATATCTACAAAGTAGAAATGAAATATAAAATACATAAAGGATAATGCGCAATTGCAGCAGAGATCAAGGCGTATAATATTTAAAAGATTGCTGAAATCAATTAGCACCATTATTAATATATTTAAAAATATATATACGATACCAGAATGTATAAGAAAATAGATCAAGATGAATTATTGAAATTCAAAATGAAAATATATAATATAAAGACATCATAAATGACTTACATTCATAATTATATGCGCATATGCAGCATAATAATTTGAATGCTAATTTATAACCATAAATGAAACATTACCATAACACCAACTTAAACTATGAAATTATGATTTAGTACGTAATAATTAGTTGACAATAAAATTAATCCCCAACACACTGAATATAGATACCAAAACCTTATTTTAAAACTGTAGATTAGATAGGACAATATCATACAAAAACATTAGAAAATAAATGTAACACCCAGATACAATGGGATTAGTGAAATTCATAGAATGTATCGTGTGATGAAAATAATGAATCAATTATAGGAAATTCTTATAACGAGGTATCAGATAACTACAAAGTAGAAATCAAATATAAAATACACAAAAGATAATGCGCAATTGCAGCAGAGATCAAGGTGTATATTATTTAAAAGATTGCTAAAATCAATTAGCACCATTATTAATATATTTAAAAATATATATACGATACCAGAATGTATAAGAAAATAGATCAAGATGAATTATTGAAATTCAAAATGAAAATATATCATAATATAAAGACATCATAAATATATATATTTATATAATTGTAATAATTTTTAATTAATTATTTATTTATTTTAGAATTGTACATTTAAGTATTTTCTTTTTGAGTTTAGATTATTCTTATAAGAAATTGAAAAAAAGAAAATAATTCCATATTGAATAAAATAAATTATATTACTTTTACGCATATTTATATTATATGTTTTAAGTATTCTTTATATTTTAAGAACGATATATTCACTTCATCTCTTTGGTTAAACTTGAAATCTTCTAGACAATCAAACGCGAAAAAGTTTAGATTATTCTTATTAAGAACATTTTATATAAATGAATTTTTTTAAGATAATTATTAACCAACAAAATTTCAGAAGATTATTTTATATTTCGAAAATTGTTTCTTTTTTATATTGAGCATAAAAAACTATGAATTATACAATGATTTCTATATGTTTTTAAGCATATCCAAAATTATAGCATATTGCAATGTGCAAATGCGATTTTCTGATTTAGGATTATGTTTAATTAGTATAAATCAATAAATCTCCAATCTATTAAACGTCAATGCAGTATACTTTCTGAAATCTAGACAATTTCCGATATTTTTTTTGTGGATTACAGATCACCTTTCAATAAGTGACTTTGATCGATTGAAAATACTTTTTATTATATATAAACGACCTCGTTGTTTATTTTTGCAAACTATTGATGTGATACGCCGTAATAATTTTCAATAAAAACAATATATCGATTAGCTGATTTTAAATTTAGGTTCAATATCCATAGATCTTATAGTAAATCTTTTTTCCAAATACATGTATAATAAATAATGTCAATAAAATAGATAAATTTCAAAATAGTCTTCAGATAGTGTTTTCATGGATTGAGGTGAAAGTATTCTTTAAATCGTTCTCTGTTAGAAAAAATATAACATTTTCTTTCCCTGAAAAGTATTTATTTTCTTTATAACCTCGTTTCAAAACATTCCCTAATTGTTTCCATATGCCTGGAAAATGTTTTTTTTTCGTGAATTGGAAAAGAGAGACTACTATCATTAAATTGATTGATATTCCTTTAAGCAATACTATCTGACATTGACAGATGAAGAGAAGCTTAACAAATTTTCTTTCAAATATTTTAGACGATTTATTTAAAGAAATAGTTCTAAAATCTAGAAAAAAAAAGACTTTCAGTGACAAAATGTCTGTCAGTTTTGTATCGACCGATAATGAATGACATTTAACTTAATTTATTTGTTAAGTTTCATTTTAGATAAAGTTTAACATAATTAATACATATTAAGAAATAAGCATTAATAATACCAGGTTAAAATACATTTCTCAAATTAAAAATTAATTAATTTAAAGATACAAATTGCGGATTTATTTTAAAACATACAGAATGATTTGACTTAAGGTAGATTAAACGTGAATTAATCTTTTCCAGAAAATTTTCAATATCACATAAAATGCTATTTTTAACACTTTTCAACATAGTTGAAAAGTATTTATGAATTCGGTTTGTCTGTCCATGGGCTAAAACTCACGTAAATATACTCGTATTGCCATGAAATTGATAAATATTTTTGAGGTTCACTTTGGCTTGTTAGGTATTGAAAATGAAGTCTGTAGCATTTATAGTTCATTTACAGGGACCTTCAAAATAATCAAGTTATTTTCCTGTCTGTGAAGAAAATATTGTTTGCGATGTACTTTAATAATGCTAATCTATTTCAAACACACTGAAATTGATATACATCAATGATGTGCACGACATTTGTCTTAGAATAGAATAATGTGTACATAACATTAACATTTCCTTTACATGGACGCTCAAAGAATTCAGTTACATTATGGTCTATGGGTAAAAATCGTTTGATGTGTACTTTAAAAAAGTTACACTTTAATAATGTTTCAAACAAATTCAAATTGATATATATATATAACAGGGGTGCACTACAGGAGGCTTACTATAGAATAAGGTGTATATATTACATGTACATATTTTTATACATACAGAATGATTTGTCTTAAAGTAGATTAAATGTGAATTAATATTTTCAAGAAAATTTTCAATATCACATAAATGCTATTTTTAACACTTTCCCACATAGTTGAAAAGTTTTGATGAATTCGGTTTGTCTAACTGTCTGCCGTCTGTCCATTCTCTAACTCACTTAAATATATCCGTATTGCCATGCAATTGATAAATGTTATTGAGGTTCACTATGGCTTGTTAGACATTGAAAATGAAGTGAGTAGCATTTATAATTCATTTACAGGGACCCTCAAAATAATCAAGTTATATTCCTGTGTATGAGGAAAAATCGTTTGTGATGTACATTGAAATTGATAAACATAACTGAGGTGCAGTAAATTAGGCTTACATAGGAATAAGGTGTACATAGCATACACCTTTCATTTACATGGACGCTCAAATAAATTCCGTTACATTACGGTCTATTGAGAAAAATCGTTTGCTGTGTACTTTAATAATGTTACACTATTTCAAAAAAATTCAAATTGATATATATCACTGAGGTGCACTACAGGAGGCTTATTATAGAATAAGAATAAGGTGTGCTTAGCATTCATCATTGATTTACAGAGACGCAAAAAAGAATTCGGTTACAGTACTTTCTATCAATAATAATTGAATAATAAATGCTGGAAGTGCGCTTTTAGTTGCTGTATGCGTTTTAATATTTAACTATTTTTTTGTATACTACTTGGTGCATGTAAATTCTATACATCCTATAAAAGGCTTCACAAAAGATCTTGAGTGTGTTACGTTTAGTGGCAGAAGTTACTGCAGGGGAATTTTCAATAGTTCTATGCGATTCCCAACTGACATAAAATTTAGAATACTATAGATCCTACATAGAGCTGTACAAAAGAATTTGGATATTTATTCGACTATTGGCGGTGATTGCTGGAATTTGGTTTTCAAATGTGTTATGCGTTTTCTAAATTGTTATCTGTCACCTAGGCGGGGCTAGTTGAGCTTAAGCCTCCCCGTACTGTTTGATTTTGACTTTGTTATCTTTCGCCATAATATACTGTGATGTTTTGTTACAATATTCTGAATGTGTTGGAAAGTGTTTCATAATATATACGTGCTGCATTATTTTTCTTTCTTCTTTATCCATTGCATGGGTTACATTTTTCCGTTGTCACCATTTCCTTTGTCTCTCTAAATTATGAAGTTAAAAATATTTTGGTATTTTGTTTCAACAATTATTGTTGTATGCATTTTCTTTTCTCCAATAAAAAACATCGTTAATTGAATATACTTCGTGCGTTATTCATGTTTTCAGGGAGTTAACTTCTTCGCTATGGACTATTAATGTAGTATTATTTATTATTACTCAATTAGCAGTGGACCCATGCGAGGATTTAGCACTGAAGTCTAATATTTATTAGCAATATAGGTAATTTTTACATGTAGTTTTAAACTTCTAAAGAAAACTTAAGGATAAAAATATTGGCAAACATCATTAGTCATGCCAGAATATCATGTCACCATCAAAGCTACAGTAAGTACTGATCGAAGATATCAAAAGTTGCTCGCTAATAATTATCTATATAATTATCTAAAATAATTATCTATCGCAGCGTTTCTTAAACTTTGTGAGCTCACGGACCCCCTTTGATGTGATATGCATTTCGTGGGCCCCCGACAATTTTTTTCTTAGTACAAGATAAGAAATTATTTAAATGTATACACCTTATATTTTCATATATGCAACCTTATATATGTTGATGATATTTTTATAATTTGGCAATATAGTCGTGAGGAATTTAAAATATTTATAAATCAGCTATACTCCATTGACAATAATATTAAATTCACTATTGAAATTGAACATAATAAAAGTCTTCCCTTCCTTGATGTAAAGTTAACCAGAACAAACAAATATATCGACAGAGCTGTTTTCCGAAAAAACATGGCTAACCAATCTATCATACCAAATAACGCATGTTCTCCATTTAAATACAAAATTTCAGCCTACAGATTTTTCATAAGACGGGCCTTTATGGTATGTACTGAAAATAAATTGAATAATGAATTAGATAATATTCGTAAAATTGCTTGTAATAATGGTTTTAAAGTACACCATATTAATAAATTAATCATGGATATCGCCAATAATAAGAAACCAGAAAAGAAAGTTGATTCGCAAAAATACAAACTTTATAGTCTTCAATATTATCCAAGTTTTTTTGACAAATTAAAACACAGCCTTAAACGTTTCAATATCTGCTTAATAGCTAAACCCCTTCAAAAATGAAAGAGTATAATTTGCAGTAAAATTGACCCAATTAATTTTGAGAATTATTCAGGAGTATATGAAATACATTTTATTAAAGAAGATGGATCCAAGAAATATTATATTGGCACGACCAGCAGAAAATTTAGTTACAGAAAAAAGGAGCATATGGCTGATATTAAGTACAAAAGAAAAACCACAGCCCTGACAAGATTAAATCAAGAAGAAACCATCCAAATAAATTTCAATGAAAGTAAAATAATTTTTCCCTCCAGTCTGTACTATCCATCCATAATAAGAGAAACCATTGAGATACTAACACGCAAAAATACAATATGTAACGATACGGCATCTTTTAACTTACCGAAATTGTGGCTCGAATTACTCCATGGTTACAGATATGAAAATAAACAACCAAGTAAAAATAAAAGATAACGTGCGTAATTTTTAAAAAAGTGCATCAAAATGAAATGATAGCATCTTAAATAACTTCAAAGCCCGTGCAATTATGGAATATTCTCATTTGTTTTTGAAAATGACTCGGTATGACTCAAAGCATGTCAAACAACCTAATAAAAGTTATTTTAATTTGTATTATGTTGTTAATTTACACCTTTTAGCATTTAAAAGAAATATATTATTACAAGGTGTTATAATTTATTATATCGTATACACCTTTTTTTTAAATTTCATTTGACATATTATATATTTAGTTAACGGTGTTAAAAAATTCTGCTGCATTAATAAAAATATATTATGATATACATTTTTAAACAGTTAAAATTTACTATTTGCTAAGAGAAGTATGCTGCTTATCTCTTGTTTCTATACTCAGTGTTTAAGTAAGTCTGGTTTGAAATTCCGTCAAGTTCAACAGTTCTTCTGCATGTGTACAAAGGTGAAGAAAGTCTATTCACGCAAATATGGAAGTAATTTTCTAATAACTTGAAAGCAATTTTCATGGAACCGTCGTACGATATTTCCACATCTTGTTCCTGCCCCGTATCATGATTTTGATTTCACTAATCCTTGGAAATGAAATAGATTTCCTGAAGAAAGTAAAATCTAAAATATCTTTTCATGTGCAATGGTGTGTAACCAAATTTTTGACAATATTAGTGGATATTGTGTCGAGAGACGTTTGTCAGAAATCGAATAATGTTGGGAATGATTCAAATATTATTTTCAAGTCGATTTACCCTCAAATAATTGTTTTCTTGTTACTGATTCTACTTAGTTCTGGACTTTGAAACTGTGTTCCAAAGTTTCTTGCAAAGATAAATTTTAGATTATTCAGAAAACTAAAACTAACTGTCAAATATGTCGACTTGACAAGCCAGGAGAAATCATTGAACCGATCTTTCAAATGTAATTTAGTTTCCATTAAAAGAAGTCTTATTTCAAAAATGCAATTTAATCCTAACTTCTGTATACAAAAGTATCTATTCGTGTTGCTTCGCACATTATTTTTTTTAAAGTCCTGAATTCAATGTATGAAACAATTTTGTTGAATGTAGTCTTCAAATCTCCAGGCATTTTTTGGCAGCCAGGGACTCACGGTTAACAGTGTGTCCCAAACTAGAAACTGCATGTGGTGCCGTAACTATAATTAAGCTGATCGAATCATTAACAATTTCACACCATAGCTCAAGCCTCATCCGAAACATCTTGAAGAGTTTAATTCTTTGTCTTGTATGAAACCGTTTAATCATGTGAATAGCGTTGCACTTGTTATGTGAGTTGGAAGGGATTTGCAAAACGAAAAATCGCCACATATCTTACTACCAAATTCATAATGAACAAAAATTATCAAACCTACATTATTACAAATGTCTAAACGCTCATCTAAGTGTCAGTGCAAAGAAAAGGACTGATTCTGTATATGCGTACATGTTCAATCAATCGGCTCTTAATATTTTCACACATATTTCACCTCTGGAGCATTGAAATGTCTCCGCCGACAGATTTGAGGTTTTATGCTTATTAATGATCAACAGTAGAAGTACTAGAATTTCAAATCTCTCCTCCTTCGGTGCTACAGAAATTCCTTCCGAAGAAAAAAAAACTGTATTAAACATTGGGTGTGAGGATCCCCTGCTGTAAGCTCACGGACCTCCAGGGGTCCGCGGACCACAGTTTAAGAAACGCTGATCTATCGCATTCTAACTGCATTAGAGGATGACGTCATCCCTTTAAGGAAGAACACGGGGTAAAGAAAAATAAATTAAATAGCTGTAAAGTGCAATTTAATTAAATTAACAAAGCATGCATTTTAAGCTACACTTGAATTATTCTTGCTTCGATCAATGGAGGGAGTATTTTTCTTCTATTCATTTGAATTTGAATTTTTCATTTTAATCATACATATAAAATGAACCCATGCGGAAGTCACACTTTATTTTTTTGTACTATTTTTTATATAATCATTGTTGAGCACACTATAATACAATATCTTATTTTTGCGGCAACATTGATTTTAGAAAACCTTATATTTTATTTATAAAAATTTTAATTTGATTTAATTTTTTATTTACTGGAATTTTTAATAATTTCTTTTTGTTAACAAAATGTGAGCTACTATGTCAGAAACTGGTGTAGAATGCTTCAACAAATTATAACTCTTTCATTGGTTTGCGTTTTGTAAATGCTTAAAAAATGGGATGTTCACAACAGAATTAATATACATGATTTCTTCTCCAAGTTGACTTCAGAGCAAAAGTTTGAATCTATTTGCATTATTTCGAATCTTAGACGTCGAAGCATTATCATTCTGAGATCGAAATTGCAATTATGTCCATTAATAAAACGGGAAAGAACGAAGGTCCACATATCCTCGCTACCATGTTAAAATATCGAAAAAAAAACATTACTTTTAAAAATGGGCTGATTATCACCACTAAATTTTATTAGAATTTCTAGGTTAGTAAAAATACTAATGAAATTTCGGTGAAGAACCGGGTTGCTAGTTTGGCCTTTTTCTTATTCAAAATGCCGAATTCATACAGGAAATTTTGAGAAAGAAATTACTTCGCGGAACATCTGTCATTAAATGAAGTAAAATTTTCTATTTGAAATTTCTGTTATGGATTCGATATTCCTGAATAAAAAAAGGAGGCAAAACTGACAATACTGGTGAAGAATACTGTAAAAATTTAGTAGTGACAACCGGCACATTTTTAAAAGTAATGAATAATGAATTTTATCACATTCGATAGTTTGACATGGTAGCGACGATATGTAGACCTAGGGAGCGAAGAAAATAAGAATAATTAATTAGATACACATAGCACGCATTTGAACTTCTTGGTTGCAAATCTTTTTCACCCATTTCTAGATAGAAATTTGAAATGATAATAAAAATAAAAATCGAAGTCCCAATCTAAATAACACCAGCGCAAATATTAATTTTAATGACAATTAATAATATTACTTTTATTTCCAAAACCTTGTAAAAGAAATAAATATTTGAATACTTATTGTAATATGATTTGATATGATTCAGTGCTACAATAGAAATTTGATACAACAAAACATGCAATATATAACTCTGTTAAAGAAATTAATGTTACCGAAAAAAATTAGTTAAATTAATTAACACACTGGAGTGATATAATAAAGAAAACCAAATTCTTGATAACACCATAAATTTAAGAGATGCGCTAGGCCTTTTCAAAGAACTTTGTCTTTCTTCATCAGGTGCAAAAGACGTGCTACCACTTAGAACGCGGGAGCAAGACTCATGAAGAAGAGAATGAGATATGAAGAAAGACAAAGCTCTTTCGAAAGGCCTAGCACATCTCTTAAATTTGTGGTGTTATAAAGAAGTTTATTTGCTTTATTTAAAAAAAATATATACATTATTTAAAATATTTTGAATGTATATATTTTTTAAATCGACTGGTTAAAAAATTACCCTTAAAACATATTAAAATTTGTATGAAATATGCTAAAATATAATTTTTACCTTTAACTTATCCAATCGTATCTTTAATCTGTCCTAATCCTTAAGCTATCCAATCATTATTTTTATGTATTATTTCATGTCTTTGAAAAATATACAGACTTTAAACTACTGAAAATAATTCAAGAGTTTTCCACTTTTTTTTATTAGTTGCAGGACAAATAAAAAAAACTTTATAGTGCAAATCAATAAATCTCTTTTTTTACTTTTTTGTAAATGAAAAATGAATATTTATTTTTGTAATCTAACTAGCTATGTTGATAGATTTTTTTTTAAAGGTTTCTTCTATAACCACATTCAGTGTAATGTAGTCTTTATATAATTTTTTAATTTTTTTAAATGTCAGACGTTTTTATATAATGTTTTATGACCCCACAAAGAATAATAAGAAACGGAATATTTTGGTAAAGAAAAATTAAATATCAGCTCCTTAAATTTTAATAAAATTATGTGAAAGCTTCAGTAAAATCTCTGGAATATAATATATTTTTTTTAGCAAATTTCTCTTCTCATTACAAATAAATAAATCCAATCATTAGTAAATCCAGTCATATTTAGTAAATCCAATCATAAGTAAGTAAAATTCTCGTTTGTCTCTTGTTATTTCCTTCCTCCTTTACATTACTTATTACAATACTTCATACATTCTGTAGTGTATGAAATATCTCAAAAATCTTATGTTTTATGACCCCACAAAGAATAATAAGAAACGGAATATTTCGGTAAAGAAAAATTAAATATCAGCTTCTTAAATTTTAATAAAATTATGTGAAAGCTTCAGTAAAATCTCTGGAATATAATATATTTTTTTTAGCAAATTTCTCTTCTCATTACAAATAAATAAATAAAAATAAATAAATAAGTAAGTAAAATTCTCGTTTGTCTCTTGTTATTTCCTTCCTCCTTTACATTACTTATTACAATACTTCATACATTCTGTAGTGTATGAAATATCTCAAAAATCTTTAAACTAAAAAATAAGAAATTTACTTAAAAATTAAATAAATTTCAACATACTATTTAACAAAAATTGCTATATGTAGTTTTCGTTTAACATATAAATAATTATCATTTTGTTTTGAGTTTAAGAATAGCTTGGTAGACCTCTATTATTTATTCAATATCTTAAAACGCAAGGCACGTGTTTTTTGGAAAATAAAAGTGACGGCAAATTTAATGCATTATGCAAGAAGATATAGGAAAACGTGAATCGTAAAATTATTCCTCGGGATCCTGAAGCACAAAAAAAAATCTATCATATCGATTTCGTACTTTTAAACCAGGAAATATATATCTATTCTTGAACGTGAAAGTAATATTTTTTAAAAAAAAGAACGATATTTCAAAAGATTTTTTTTTCTACTTAAATTTTTTATTATATAAAACAAAAACTTCAGTGTCGGATCAGAAAGAGAAATATATGGATTTTATGAGCTTTAAAATTATATGCTAACATTTTTTAAATAATGAAGCTTAAAAGTTAATTATACAGAAAATATTCAAAACTAGGTTAAGGGAACTAAAAGAAGTTTAATGGAGATTATATGTAATTTTACGCAAAGTCTCACAAGTTTTTCTAAAATAAAGGATGCTACGCTTATCAGAGTACCCATATATAAAACTTTAGACATTGCAGAAGCTTTGCTAGTTTTGTAGACACATGTTAATAGATCTTTTTACTTACTGGGAAACATTTAAGAACCTATTCCACCATGTGTTATTGCTAATTCTATGGTATTTATGCACTCAGAGTTATATTTTTCTTAATCTTGTTTTAATATTTAAAACTGTAACGGTTGAAATTTTAGACTAGTTTTATTAAAATATTTTACACCAAAAAATTCATTTAAAACCATTTACCTTTTTTCTCAGTGATATATGTTTACAATATTTTATAAATCAATTTCTGTTTCAAATCGAAATATATTCATTTGGTGCGGGTCAAAATGACCCCTCATCAGTATTCTAGTGTTAATATACGTAGAGAAAAATTTATTTGAATAAAATAATTTTTAAATACTTATAAAGTGATCAAAGTATAAAACGTAACTTAAAAAAAAAATTTGCCGTATTAATACGGGGAGTGTTCACAAAGTTTCAAGACTGACTGTTTCTTGAGTAGAGGCGCGCGCGCATACCCGCTCAACCGACAGGGTGAGGTAGTGTAAGTGTCAGCTAACTGAGCGCACGCGCGTCACGTTGCCTTCGAGACGTTGAAGTGAGTAGATCGTTCGTGGAGTGAGTGCGTGTCATTGACCCCCGTCGAAAACTGGTTGAGTGGGAAATGCAGCGTCATTTGGAGCAGCGTTATTCTGTAAAGTTCTGTGTGAAACATAAGAAAACCGCGACAGAGACTTTTCCTATGAATCAAGAGGTCTAACAAGAAGACGTTATATCATGTGCAATGGTTTTCATGTGGCACTAAAGGTTCGAAAATGGCCGGGAGGACGTCGCAGACGATAACCGCGCTGGGAGACCTTCAACAAGCCGAAGTGATGAAAATCTGGTGAAAATGCGTCGTTAAACACATTTGAAGGATTGAGTCCGGCGCGTTCGCCCAGATATCAGAGACGATTGAATTGTTCACCACGACAATGCGCCCTCTCACACGTCACTCGCCGCCGCTGAAGTTTTGGTTAAGTTTAACATTGCAATACTACGGCAAGCACCCTAAAGCACCGACCTCGCTTCCAGCGACTTTTATGTTCCCCCGGATCAAGAAAGACCTGAAATGGAAGCGATTTGGCACGATTCCATTACAGCTCGAATTTCGCTGTTCCCAAAAGGAAGCAAAAAGATAAGGGGTTGTATCAAATATAGAATGAGAGACACTTCATTCTTATTATGTCAACTTTCATAAGCTAGTATATTTGGATACAACCCCTCATCTTTTTGCTTCCTTTTGGGAACAGCGAAATTCGAGCTTATTCTATCGACGATTACTATGAGAATTTTCAAGCTATGTTTTTGAGACTTTCATAAAAGTTGGTCTATACATTTAGCTAATATATTATGCACAGTATATTTTGATTGAATTCGCGCATGCGCAGTGAAACAATATTTAGTAAACCTGCTCATTTTCCATACAATTTTTATTATTTTTTTAATTCTGATTGCAGGGTATTATGTATAATTTTGTTTGTCATATTTTCTGAAAATAACTTGTCTTTATATTAAAAACTCTGCAAACTATAAGCAAAAAACTTGGTAGAATTTGGGACTGTTTTTATAAAAACGTGAATTTCTCTTAGAGTATACATGCTATCTTCATAAAAATGAACCCAATTATTACAATAAGCTACTTAATCATAATCTACAGTTTAAATGCTTTTTGCAATATTAGTTTTTACAGGGTTATCCAAAAGATATTCGTTTTTCTTCAATTTGTTGACGGCCCCTTATGGGGTTTCGGGAAAAAATCTTCGAGGAAATATATGACGTTTATCATGTTGTTTACACTCCTGAAGTTTCAGGATAATTCCTCATGTATCTTTCCAGATATTTAATAAATTATAATAAAAACAACTGCATCTAATAATTTGGCCAGGGACTGTATACTAAAAGACAATTTCTATGACTGAAACAAGTAGAATTATTCAAATAATGGATAAAAACATTTAGAATTAATCTAAAGGAATTAATTTTTTATGCAATTGCAATCATTCTAATTATTAATTTTTTCAACATGTTAAATAATTTTGTAGCAGTTTGATTGGTTATTGTTTTAAAAGGTTACTTTAGGGAACAAGTGAGGTTTTTAGATTTTTCGTGTTATTGTGTTGTCCTGAATCAGTTTCGACAAGTTCAAATGTATCTCTGGAATTGGTTGTTACGGTTATTTTGCAAAGAGATATAATAATTAAGTCACTGCGGTAGTGTAGTGGTTATATATAGTGAGGTGTTACCAGAATACTACGGATTTCCTGTAGATATCGCAGTATAAGGTACTCTAGCCACAATGAACAATCTGTCGCGGAGGAAGCCTTCTTCCGAGCTTGTGTCGTCTTTGCTTGGCATGTTGAATGCTCTGAGCTCCAAAATAAAACAGGGCACTAACTCCCTATTCTAGTAAATTTACTGAAGTGATTTGCCCATGGTGTACAAAATGCCATATGTTTCCAGTAGAGAAATTATGACAAAACACAGATAGGATATATTTCCATAGGATAGTATGGGGGTAGATATTTCCAATTGCCTTTATAAAATATGAAGCAATTGCTACAGTTTTCACAGATTTATATTATTTACTTAAAAAACAGATTTTATGTTATTTCATCACAAATATTTAATTTCATCCTACTAAAAAATAAAATGTTATGTTAGTGAAACAAGAAACAAGAAAAGAAAATAAATATTGCCCATAAAAATATGAAAATGTGCAGAAAAAAACAAATGTAATAAAAAGTAAACGAAAAAGTTTGAATAAATGCCGTTAATATTAGGAAGAGATCAGGTTCATTACTTGTGCGCATTAAAATCACAATCCAGTCGCGTCCGAAAGTGGAACCGGTGAGTTAGCGTTCCATTCTATTATGAAGTTCAGTGGTGCAAAATTTTGGAAGGATTCAACTGTTGGTAAGAAGTTGTGCTTTCATCTATCTAATATTTAAATATTAAACTTTGTCTGTTGGTCTGTCTGCACTTCTATATAAATCAACAGTTTGAAAGCCAGAATTGTGAAATGTTATCTGTAGGTGTTTAAAAACACGGCCGAGGCAACTAAAATTATCCGGAATCGAAATAATGTATTGTTAATTCCTAATTTAAAAAAACCATAGTTTTCCTATAAAATTTAAACATTTTTCGTTATAGCAGTTGCCAACAATTAAAAATCCACAATAAAATTCTTTCTGCAATAATTAATTTTCTATTGAAAGATTTCTACATGAAAAATGAAAATGAAATAAAAAGTTTCAGCAATTGAAAAAAAATATTATGACGTCATATTGATAATATAACGGACATTTTCAAATATTTCTCAATAATATAAGGTATATGAATAGGTGTAAGTACAGAAAGCAGATTAATATGACGTCATTAGAAAATTGAAAAGAAAGTTAATATGACGTCTTATTGGAAGTTTAATGGACTTTTTCAAATGTTTGAGAATCATACAAAGACTGTATCAATATGAGTAATAGAGAAAGCAAGTAGATATGACGTCAGCAGGGGAATATAACGCCATATGAGTTTGAGGAACGTATTGAATCATGATAAAAACGCGATTATGGAAATATTGTCATAATGTAACATTTTTAAGTTCTCTATACAACATATTTCATTTTTAAATTGATTGTTATACACAAACATTCTTAAAATTCCAGACAACGCCGGGTAACTTCAACTAGATATAGAATAGAAAAGTAATATTTAGTCTCCTGGAGTATTTTATTTATATGAACAGAATGCTTCTAAAAAAATGTTCACTTTCAAACAATTTGCATTAAGTGAAGTCTCATACTTTACGTGCTGTTGCAATTGTATTGTCAGTAGGACTTTGTAATCTGAACTTTTAAAATATGAATTTTTATGTTTAACAAAAACTTAGTTCCAGTAAAGTGACCCTTTGTACAGTATGCTATCATAGTGTTTTTCATATCTTAGTCTGATAAAAAAGAAGAAGTTTATCTGATGATGGAAATTATCTCTCTATTCTACAAACAAGTAACCAACTCTATCACCGCTGGCAATGAATTTTTTGTATCCGGAAGTCATTCTATACTAATATTAATAAAACTAAAAACATAATAATTTAAAAATTGATACTTTTATAGAGAAAAGTTTGATAAACACGCTGAAGCAGACAGTTTGTAGATCAAAGAATTATTTTAGATATATGTAACATTGAAGTTGGTCAAAATTGTTCTGCTAAAAAAGTTTTATAAGAATAAAAACTATGCGTAGTAATTTAACCATAATTTCAAGGAATATAGTTGACAAGATTGCGTGCGCAGTGTGCAATTACTTTTTTAATTTGCCTTAGTTTTTGAGGGTTTTTGTTTTTAACGTTTTATTCCAATTTTCATTATTTCGATGGAGATTTTTTTATATTTCATGTGGCATTTTTTAAATGTTTCTAATTTGTGAAATAGTGTACATAATCTTATTTCCTTTCAATTACAATATGTATTTACACGGGACTATTAAAAACATAAATAAAACTTTAAAATAATATTTAAATGATCTCGTGTTTAAAGCAGTAAATGGAGAACTATGTCATAAAAAATGTACATGTACGTGAATATTAAAAAGAGAAATAGCACTTTAAAATAACAATTAAACTATTACGTATTAAAAGCAGTAAACTGTAAAATTACGCCATATCTATAATTGTCAAATAATATTTCCAAACAGTTTTAATTAAAAAATATATTTACACTAAAGATTCATATATTTTGGCAAAAAAAAAATATTACAAAGGACACTGTTTACTTAGCCATTTTACAGAAGTTGATTTTTATATGTTTAGTTGATCTTATTTAATCAATCACGAAAACAGTTGCTTATTCCTTAAAATTCCTCACTCAAAGGTAATTGAATGGATACCTGATTACAGGAGATCGCCACTATTCGTTTAATTACAATTCAATCTTCCTTAATCGTTTTAGAGCAGAACAAATTAGCGTGTTTTTAGAGTTTATAATGTCAGGACGAGGCTGGCTAACGGGGATCGTTGGAGCTAGATCCTTCTGGTGTTGTAAAAATATCTAAATTTTATCCTAACTTTTATAGTTAATTTTTTATCTACGCCGCAAAATTTCCTGCCTGTGTGTATTCTTCCTGCAAATAGCAGAGGAACTTTTCTCATTTAGACAAGCATGAGTACCGTGTGAAATATTGATTCAGATATACTGCATGTGGAATTAAAACTAAATCCCAACTTAACAAAGTAAAAGTTACAAGTTATCAGGAAAATGCGTTTTTAGCTTTTGAAGTTTTAAGGTAAATTTACATTAGTTCTGAGCTTTATGAAAGTTACTTTTAAAATCAATAAATACTTCTTACGGTTAGATATTTGAAACCTCAGCACATGTTTGAGTAATTTCAGCGAATGTTTTCTTCGTTGAATAGTAAGATTTTAAATTTTAAACATTTAAGAGTTCAAACTTGTAAGGATGTAGATTTTAAGGGTGCATGTATCTGCAGTCGCAGTATTGGTTGAAATACTTGATGAAATTAAAAAATTAATAATTTGGAAAGAACAAATTAAAGAAATCTCCCATCATATGTTTTATTGTTTATATATATATATATATATATATATATATATATATATATATATATATATATATAACGGATATGTTTATCCCAAGAATTTATTTTTTGTATTCCGGAGAGCGGCTGTAGTACTGCACCTGGCTACTCTTTTATGAGGATACTCTAGATTACAAGTGAGTTTTTATGTTTAGGCATGCGATACTGCTGTCCTTAATGTCTAAGATTTGTGCGTGAATGGCATAGTTGTTCTGTTATTCTTTCAGTTTTGAAAGGTACTAATGGATCTCTGGAATTTGTTGCCACATTTTTTCAATAATATGTTAATTAAAATAATCTGTTTGTGAAGCGGCTATATATAGTAAAATGTTAGCAGGAAACATTTTATGTCCATCAGAATTTGCTGTATAAGTTACTCAAGCTGCAATCATAACGTGTCATGGAGGAAGCCTATTTCCACGCTTGATATTCTGAAGTCTGCGTGTCTTGGCTCGTGGAAAAGCGGAATTATTGCAAGTCTGTAAGTGTCCACAAGGAGTTGTGTTTTCATCTACTTAGAACAAGTAATATGCTGACTTACAACGTCTATTTAGTTAAGTTATTATTGTGGCTTTTAGAAACGAAGGTTATTTTAGAAATATTGCGAATTCAGTAAAGCCATTGAACTTTACTTAATTGGGAAATGATTTCTTTCGCTCTTATGATTTTATTTCTTATTACGCTTAATAGGTACCACCTAAATTAAGCTTGTTTACTCCACAGTTCTTTCTCTTCACAAAGTGGATAATTAAACTTTGTTTTTTTGTTAAATTGGTATTGTATTTTCCTTTGAAGATAATAGTTTTGTTGTTACAACTTAAGTGCTTCATCTAAAAAAAAACCATGTTTTTTTTTCAAAATTTATTGTAATAGATGCATTTTCCTGATGTCAGATTTAATTAGATTATCTTGTATATTGTAAAGCATATTATTACAATTATCGCAATATATACACATACATATAATTACATATAATCCGTGTTCATTCCCTATTTAATCCATGTATTACCATGATATATAATCCATATTTAGAATTAAAGGTTGCCGTCCAAAAGGATAAACTATTTCAACTTTTGAATAATTTAAGAAATAGTCACATGAGAAAAAATGTCTTATCTCCGATATGCTAAGAATAAAATTGATGTCTTTAGAATTAACTATTTTCCTTAACATAAATTTGGAATACAATATCCTTCTTCTATGTTTTTTGTTTAAATTGTGTCACTATAATTTGAAAAAAAAATCATATTTCTGTTAAATTCCCATTCATAGTTAATTAACAACCAACTCTGAATAAATTAATTATCAAGAAAAGAGCATGTGGTGAACCTGCACGAAATTAATCTGAGTTACCTAATTTCCATTACAAAAATGGCGTTGTCGAAATTTTATTGTTTGTTTAAATGTATTGCTGCAAAATGTTTTATAATTTTCTTTTTTAAGATAGTCAAGATTTGTCCAGTCTTTTGTTTTACAGTGAGCGATTTTCATAAGAATTCAGTTCCCGTTCTTTGAAACTACTTTATGCATGAAATTATCTAACGATAAAATTAAGTTTATTTTTCTACTCTTCTTTGCGTTCTTAAAACAAATAGTCCACGTGCTTGTCTAGCGGTTATGACACTGGCTATTTGGCAAAAGATGCCGGTTTCGAATCCCGAATTAGACATGGATATTTCTAGTGTGTCGGATTCTATTTACGATTAGTCCTCGTGTTCAAAATATAACAGTATCACCTGCAACTAACCAACCAACCAACCAACCTTTTTAACAGAATCAATATAAATTTTGAGCCCACTTCGAAATTAAAAAAGTCCTTCCGGCCTGTACCGGGAGGAAAAGGTAGCTTTCCTACATCTTCGTTTTAAAATTTTAGCTAATGTTACACGAAAACAGCAAGTTAAAATGCAAAGAAACGTTTACAAAAGATTCATTAATACTGAATTTGAATAAGAAATTCGACAAATTATTGAGCAATAGCCAAATTGGCTTCATTTATGAAGACTTATTTTGGTCGCCACATTTGGCGATATTTCGCCAAATGTCACCAATTTTGCCAATTTTGTAGCCAATATCGCCAATTTTGGCGCTAACGGATATGGATATATAGTTTTATGCGTATGATTGGGAAAATTTTATTACAACAATGAAAGAAAATAATTTGCGAGTAATCGCGTTAATGTGCTGTTTTGTTTCAAAATGTCAGCCACCCTAGAATTTCAAACTGCTCTATCTCAGCCATTTTTTAAGATAGAGGTAAACCAAAATATGCTCTAGAATCCTTGTATCAAGGCCTAACACGTAATTAAAAAATAATTTTTAATTTTTAATTTTTTTGCATATTTATTTTAGTTTTAAATATTTAAATGGCCGCCATCTTGAAACAAAATGGCGGACCAAGCTGGCCAACGAACTCGGTCGAGACATTGGTGACCTTAATACACACAATTAGTTTCATCAAAATCGATTTATAAATACGAGCGTTATCGTATGACATAGGTCAGATATATATATATATATATATATATACCGGGTGTCCTAAAAAGGACTGACTGATTTTAAAAATCGATAACTTACAAACGGTGACAGATATTTAAAAAATTCTTGCAGGAGAGTAATGTACGATGTCAGGAGTTTTTTTACTGCAATTCCCAGTTTTAGTTTGAATTATCATCAATAGATGGCGCTGCGAGCAATATTCGCTCAATCGAGGCCAAAATTGAAATCAGGAGGTTACATGTATGGAGTGGGTATCGTTCACCAATACAATATTTTTTAGGGCCCGATTCTGAACTGACACAGTATGATTTCAGTATTGTAGGAGTCAGAGCAACAATAGAAATAGTATTGTTTCCACGGAAACGATTTCTTCCAAATCGAAATGTGTAACGACAATGTTCAAAATATCGAATTTCTTAAAACTTGTTATATTCCAAGAAGGATAATTTTTTTTTTAAATTAGTGTCTTCTTTATCAATCCAATTTATTTTTTTAAAACTTTCCAACACATTTGAAAAGTGTTTATGCACTCGGTTTATCTGACCGTCTCCTCGTGCTTTAACTTGTGTAAATTTATTTGAATTGCCATGTATGTATCTGAAGTGCACTACAAGATGCTTTCTATCGAAGATTGTATATGTAGAACTTTTAATATTGAGGTTTACCATGGCATGCTCTGTATTGAAGAAATTTGTAGCAATTATTGTTCGTTTACAGGGGCACTTAAAAAAAATGCCGTTTTATTATGGTCTATGGGATAAATCATTTGCAGTGTATTTCAATGATGTTACACTATTTCAAACTTATTGAAAATAATATATAGTACTGAAGTGTACTACAAAATGCTTACTATCGAATATTGAATGTGTAGAACTTTTAGTTCGTTTACAAGGTCACCCAAAATAATTTCATTACATGATGGTACATGGGAAAAAATCGTTTACTGTTTATTTATTTTTATAATATAATTAAAAAATATTAACGATGTTACACCGATACGAACATAATGAAATTGATTTACATTTATGAAGGACACTAAAACATGCTTTCTGTAGAATATGGAGTGTAAAGCATTTATCATTCATTTACAAGGCTACACAAAATTCGGTTACATTATGGCCCATTTATTGCCTACGGGGGAAAAACTGTTTGAAGCATATTTTAATTATGTTACAGCATTTCTACTATAATGAAACTGATATACATAACTGAGGTTTACTAAATGATACTTGTTGTAAAATATGATGTACATAACATTTATCGTTCATTTACAGGGACAGGCGAAAGATTTCGGTTGCAGTACTGTATTCGGCACACTGTCTATAAGCGATAATTGCTGGAAGTGTGCTTTCAGTTATGGTAAGCGGTTTTAAAAACATTTTTGCATACTACGGGATGTGTATGATGTTATAGATCATATAGAGGGCTACACAAAGTAATTCGTAAGTGCTACCGAGTATGGGCGTGAATTGCAGAAAAGAGTTTTTTATTCGAGCTATGCATTTCCGATATTTTCGAATCGTGATTAATAACATTTTTAATAAAATCCACGTTAGATTCAGTCATGGTCGATTTATGTCGTCCAACGTCGTTTACCAAACCGTCGGCAACACTACCGCTCTTCACAAATTTCTAATACAATTCTTTAATTGTATTCGGATGCGGAGCATTCCTTACGTTAAATTTCTTTTTGGAAACTGCTTCTAGTCGCTATTATGCTTTGATCCAAGCGGTAGTACTCCAGTATTATAAATATTCTTTCTTCCAAAGTATGTGTATTATAATAATGTATGTGTATTATAAATATTCTTTCTTCCAAAACGTTTCCAAGATTCTTTTAAACTGGATTCAAAATCTACTGACAAACTTCCTTAAAAGATCTAAAATTTCTTAGAATTTAACAAAATTTATAAAATTTTTAACAAAGAAAAAAGAAATACTGAATCTCTTCTCCTAGTTTTAAGATGCGATGCATAAAATATTCTTTAAATCAGACAATAAAAAGTAAGTTAATCCAAAAAAGTAAAGCTTCATAAATATAAAATCGTCTGCTCACTCGCATATTGCTTATTAAATTCATGCCCAATTCTGAATGCTGTGGTTATATCGAAGAATTCATTATTTCCATGGCAACAACACATTTCATCGAAAATAAAACGACTGAGTTCAGAATCGGGTCCTACAAAAAAAGATTGCATTGGTGTATGAGACCCACTCCATACATATAACCTCCTGATTTCAGTTTTGGTCTCGATTGAGCGTCTATTGCTCACAGCGCCATCTATTGATGATAATTCAAACTAAAACCGGGAATCGCAGTAAAAAAACTCCTGACATCGTACAATACTCTCCTGCAAGAATTTTTTAAATATCTGTCACCGTTTGTAAGTTATTGAATTTTAAAATCAGTCAGTCATTTTTAGGACACCCGGTATATATATATGGATATATCTATATATATAAATCAACATTTGAACAGAGGGTGGTTTTGGGGTCTGGGGGTCATGATCGGTGAAAATATATCGAAATTTTCCGGAACTGCTTTCCTCCGAACGGCTACAATAGGTAGCTTTATACTTTTTTGTATTGAAAGCTACCTAAAAATAAAATTTGTATTAATGAATGTATACGATAGAATAAATATAACAAAGTACAAAATATACAATACTAAGCTAAATATTAAATTCTTTAGAGTTATATTTCATTTTAATACCTCATTTAGAAAACAAAAATGTTATGTTAAAAGATGGAAAACAATCTATTTGTTAAAAGTTATTATTTTAATAGAAAATGTTCATGATTTCAGCAAGAAAATGTATAAAAATAGAATGTTAGATAATGACAGAAATATGTCTAGCCATCCGTGCACCCCCATTTTGTATCATATTTCAAACCCTCTTCTCCTCTAAAGTGCAATACGTAATTAATGAATGACCGTTCAAACATGTGCTCTAGTTTCGATTAGCTATAACTTGGTAAATATTGATCTTACTAAAATGAATTTCTTCCTGTATTTAAATTACAGACTTACCTATTATATATTTCTAAATATATAATTTAAGAAACGGTTACCATATAAAAATTTTGTGAATTTTACAAAGTAATGTGTTTAAGAATGGCTTAACCCGGAAGAAATTGTGTATAACCAAAGTAAGAATGTTTCTTACTTTGTTATCAATAAATACAAATAACAGACACGTCACCTTATTCCGTCGGAGACAATTGTTACAAATGTTGAGATAAAGCTAGTTGAAAATTCCTTTTCGAAAAATAGTTGGGACAATTGTAAAAACCGTATTCACCCTGGGAATATAATACCGGCGCGATTTCTCCCAGGTTAAATGGCTTCTGGAATGATAGGAAAATCGTTTGAAAATTTTAAGGAATTGGAATTAAAAGTCTAAAACTAACGGTTTACGATTAAATTATACGACAGAGACAAGAGTTAGCACTCTATACCAGTAATCCATCCATATAAAAAAATTTTAAACATTTTGAAAAATGATTCATAGTTTGAACTGTTTAGATAATTAAAAATAGTTTTTACATTTATCTGTATACATCATTTGTAGCACTTTCCTCAGACACTTTTGGTTTATAAGAATTTTATAATAAATCGGTCAAGAGCGAATTTTACTCGCGTACAAAGGGTTTCGTACAATAAATTTATTTATTACTATCTGCAATAGAACAAAAAGTCTTTGCTAAAAGAATTTTGCAAAAAACAATACAACGTATGGTTGGGTATAGCTATATATACCAGCAAAGTATAGATTGATATACCATGAACTGTCAGAGAGATATGAAGCGTTAATAGTAACAAATATCTCTATTCTGTATGGCTTTTTTAAAACCTTATCCATATCTATTTATGATGACTAAAAATGAATTATTAACGTCGCATTGTACCGTGATGTGTGTGTACATATTATCAATAATTATTTTTTCTCTGGTAGTAGATTCTGGAATGAATGGACTCATAAAAAGGCTTAAAAATACTCAAACAGTTCATTTCTACTTTTGTTTCTGAAGTTGACATCGAAATCATCTTAGATTATTAAATTTTGACATACCTCGATATATCTAGTATTGTCTAAGATATAAGAATATAATGGAACGCAATATGTTTGAAAAAATAAACCAACAATATCTAAATAACAAAATTGACTGTTAAATAAAATATGAGAACTTCTAAAAGACAATATAATATACTCGTATAAGTAAATCACATGTCATATTTGAATTTTATTGGAATGAAAATCGATGAATATTTCTCACTCTAAAATAAAGTTCTTGTTCAATGTTTAAACTTGACAGTGAACCAACCAAGCCCCGGAAAAAGGTCGCAGAGTTGCTCACAAGAAGTGATCTCAATCATATTTTATGTGACAGTAGACAATTTTAAGGCAGTTTTTAAAAGGAAAATATTACGAGGAATAACGCGAAATTTTCTGACTTATTTTTAAACATAAAAGCGTGATACTTCCAGGTATGTTTATTGAAGAGGTTTGTAATCGAAAAGTTTTTTCATTATAAATGAATTACATACTGACTTATAAGACATTGTCTTCTCAAAACTACTGACTTTTAATGACTTAGTATTTCAACGACTTTCTTCATTCTATGAATTTATTTTTCATTAATTTTCTTCAATAACTAAATTCAAGGTCAACGTCAAACCGGGCGGGTAACCGTCTTTTCGGCTTAGCTCAACTAGCCTCGCTCAGATAACTGAATTCAATTGGAATGCAAAACGTTGACTTTTTATCAGTATGATTTGCCATACTAAAACAAAGACCTTGTACAAAGTTTTAAATTGGTATTGTGCCAGGCTAATCGAAAGAAGGTAGACAAAGTTGCAACGTCATCTTGGTCCGTGAAGCGCTTTTTTACATAATTTTTTAATTGTTATCTCGGCTAATTACCAACATTTTTTTTTCGAAATTAATTAGTAACAATCCTTGTCTAATTCCACGAAGATAGGTACCTAGAGCGCCCCGCAACTCTACCGCTTTGCGCTCGTAAAGTAAACTTTGTTTGCAAAAGAAAAATGCTGTTTTCTCTAGAGCTATGTAACTTAGATAATCACTACAGTTTTCTTAGAATGTTTACATAAATTCCTACTAACCTTCATTTTATCATAATTTCAGTTTCAGTAGATTCGGTAATAGGGGAGGGACATACATTTGCAGTACATTTTTGACGATAATTATAAAAATACAATACCTAAAATTAAAACAAATATATTTTTGAGTTCCGTGATACGAGATCTTTCGAACGATACACCGCACGATACACAAAAAATGTTTCAGGTAACTTAATAGCCCTCCTATTTTTTTTTCTAAATATATTTGTGAATGGGTAATAATCTATAAATATGTTGGTCAATAGCCTTTATAACTCTGTCAAGTTTAAACTTTCCACTTTAAGTACTTTTTGATAAAAACGGCTTTCACAGACGGACAGACAGACAGACAACAAGTTGCGGGTGCTTGTGCCCCACATTTGAGTTTCAGCAAAAGCATTATTTTATATATGCAAAATGTTGTTTAAAAATATTTCTGCATATTGATTTTAATTAATTACTGTTGTTACTATATGCCTAATGTGGTATTATACTTAGATGTTACATTTACGTCAAACAAGTGGTGTTCTAGGTACAACTATGTGCCCTAGTAGCTATTGTTCGTCATTTACCGGGGACCACACGCATGTTCATTTTATGACCATGCGTGCATGACTATAGGAACCTGGACACGGCAACGCACAAAAGCGACTGGCGTTATATCGTAAATAAATTAACGACGGGCCAAAAGTTCAGATACAATTAACGGCAGATTTCCTCTCTTGGGAAAATGATGCGCAGACTTCTTCTGATCACCAAGAGTCAATGACGGTCCAGAGGTCTTATACCAGGGCCAACTGGGCCAAATTGTACCAATATCAATATGGGCTAGGTGCAGTCATAAAAAAAAAGGATCCTTAGTCATGCCACAGCGAATGACAGCATTTTCTACGTGGATGTTTGAAACTTCCCACTTCCATATTTCTTTGTAGAGCGATAATTTTTTTTTCTAAAATTAGAGACTTATGCAATATATTTGGCCGAATATGGTGGAGACTGATGATTGATACTGTGATGGAGTAGGGTCAAGACATTTTTGTTTCCTTTTTATGACTCGTAATTTTGACTTTGAGAGATTTTGTTTTGTAAGAAAGTAAGTTATAGTTACTTTGATTTTGTGTTGTCAATAAAACACTTTAACTTTCTGTAGTCTATTAAGACTTTACTTTGCGAGATGATTGCGTATCAGGTATGTTTATCACTAACAGGTCGCTTATGAACTATTAAAAATCTCACGTATTTTCTATTGCCAGCAATAAAGTCTTCTGCATCCAGATGTGACCTCAAGCCCTAGTATGAAGGTACTTTATTTATGTTAGTCTGTAAAAGTTAGATTATTTAATATAGGATGTGTTCTACAGCGCAGAAGAGTTATTGCTTATACATTAATTATTTAAATTACTCTGATAATTATAAATAATTATTTATCACAAGTATGAGTAAAAATTTAGATCATACAAATGTATTTCAATTTATGAATAAAAATATGGCAAAATGTTTTTATATACCTAAAATAGAATCTAATAATGATAATTTCGTAAATGTTTAAAAATGTTTAATTTTCCTTTAATCCTATTTTGGGATATTTTTCTCTTATTGTATTCTGTACATATTTCAATGTTTGCAAATAAATTATTTTGTTAATATTAAATTATTTCTGTATTTTATTTGTATGTAGTAATTTCCTTTAATTAATGCATCGAGGGAATAGATTATTTTTCTTATCTTGTCTTTTGCAGTAGTTAAGCTGTTGTTAATTTTAACGTATTTATTTCTGAATATCGAGTCAGCCTTTTCCAGAAAGTTCTGGTGTGACGTAAAATAAACACAACGCTTTGGTAAATCTACATTAATTTATAAGTAGAGTAATTAAAACTTTTAAATATTTTTATATTTATTACCTTTAAATTATCCCACTGTCTAGCTATACGTATACGATTTTTATGTTAATGGCCACTGCACTATACAAACCAGCGGAACGAGAGAGGTACCAACCCTTTACATCATTAAATCTAACGTTGGTATTTTATTAATTGACGTAGTAACCAGGCTATTTTGAGTAGTTTGTCTAAAGAACACAGCACGAGTGATCTTATAATGGTTCTGTTTTCACTTTTTACGCACAGAACACTGAAAAGTGTACTTTCTTACATTTTAGTTTAGTTAATACTTAGAATATAAAAATGATTCAGTATACATTCATTTACACGCACATGGTTAATATGACTGTATGCTGAAAAATTTTCCTGATTTTTTTTTTTTTTTTTTAAACTTGAATACAAATAAAAATGCAATTTCGATTCCCACCTAATCAATTTGAATTTTGTCAATTTAGAACAAAATAATTTTCGATTAGTGAAAAATTCTATTAATTTAATATAATATAGAATTAAACATGTCGTTCGGTTGTAAATTTATAGTTCTTCAATGAATTTTAAATATGGTGTTATTAATAATTAAATACAATATCAAACAAAAACTCAAAATGAATAAAATAAATATAACTTTATCTATAACGAATAATTCTTTTTTTTCTGTTTAAGATGAAAATTCGAAATCTTCTGGAAATATAACTACCTGCTGCTATACATTTTAACATACATTGTTCTGACGATAAACAATAATTAAAACAATAAATGTTGTTTTTTGACTAAGCTGTACAGCTCATGTTTAATATTCTCTTCAATGATTTTTATTGCATCTTTAAAAGTTTTTTTTTTTAAATTTTAAATATTCAAGAGAATTTGACTTTTTCTTTCTGATACGTATGAGTCAATTTATACCAATGCATTTTTTTTTCGTGCACGAACACTACACTACTAGCCACCAAACACCGGCTATATGATATGAGTTTTGTAATTTCCTAACTGGGCGAAAAATTTCGGTCCAGGATTGTCCGGGATTGCTCAGTTGGTGGAGCATTGGCGCTTCAGCCAAGAGATCCCTGGATCGAATCCTGGCACGAACATTTTCGCCAAGTTGATAAATTACAAAACTTATATGATATGTTTTAACAATTTGAATAACTGTGTCAAAATTAATCTAGTATTGGCTATATCAATCGCATGAACTATTGCTCCAATATTGGTGAGTTGAAATTTTGGTACTATACAAGCTATCCGTACTAAATTTCCCACCTAACCCACCTTCCCCAGCGTTATTCCCCCTGAATAACGCTGAACACATATAACACATAGAAGTTTAGATTGTGTTCAACGTTAGATTTCTACAAGCATCTCACACTATCCCTGGTGAGAAAGTGACGCAAAACATTCCGAATCACGTAAATTTCTTCAATGAAATCGATGCAAAATTATATGAATTAATTATTCTGCCTAATTATTCTGCCTAAAATCTAGACAATGTTAAACATAGACGGACCTCAATTTTCCGTAATAAGACTTTAATATTAAAAGGTATCTCGATTTGCTGAGTTACACATTAAAGGAAAATCGCCTTAAAACTCCGATTTTTTATGGCGCAGTGGATGTAATCAAAGGTTCTATTGTATTTACTTCAACAAACCCAAAATATTTGTGACTCTCATTTAAAATGTCCTTTTAAAATTCATCTCAGATCAGTGAAAAAATGAAAATCATTTCTAGGGTATAGATTGTATTTCACTTACTAACAACTCAGACAATCGAGAAACTGTTATGCATAAAAAAAGAAGTACGTAACACAAGCAAATATGTTGAGCAGTTAGAAAAAATATAATAAAGGTATACAAAAAAAAAAAAAAATGTAACAGTATAGAAATACATCCAAATATACATTTCAGAGAAGGTTTTCTTACAAGTTTTATTTTTAAATCATGTTTTTTTTTTAATTTAAAGCTTTTTATCCCAGTTTTCTGGAACTAATTTAACAAGGTAGTATTTTGTGATCTACCTTTCGTCGGTTGAAAATAAGAGCATGTCTAATACACTTTTAAACATTTGCAGCAAACTGTCCAGTCATTTGACCGTTTTTATGGAAAATGGTTACATAACCGTAATTTAACCCTATTCTGACCTTAATATGGGCAATAATATGCTCGGAATAGAGTTAAATTACGGTTGTGTAGCCGTTTTCTATAAAAACGGTCAAATGACTGGACAGTTTGCTGCAAATGTTTAACAGTGTTAACACTGCTAAAAATCTGCAGCAGACTTTCCAGTCATTCAACCTTTTTATAGATGACGGTTATTTATCAATTTTATGAAGGTTCTCATTGGTCATAATAGAGATAAATTATGGTTATGTAACCATTTCTATAAAAACTGCTGGATGTCTGGTCAGTTTGCTGCTGATTTTAACAGCGTAAACGCGGATACGATTTTTATTCTTTACGTTTTTTATTCTTTTTATTAAAACCTTCTAACCGCCGTTCTGATATATCCGTTCACTATGCTGTAGGCTTCACTGAAATAGAAGCATTTTTTAAATTAATGTTTTTCTACAAATATAATCCATTTTTAAAGTATTGAGTAATTATAAATACTCTCAAGGGTTATACTCATATAAATAATTTAGTTTTTTTATATGAAGTTTGAAAATTCATCTTTTTTTAGCATTTTTAAATCATTTTCGAGGAAACATTACAAATTTTCCCTTTTACTCGGTGGTCAGAGCTTAAGATATTTTATAATTTATTTTTGGCTAATGTTCCATTAGCATTTATATAGCTTTGACATGTAATTTTCTGTTTGAGGATGAAGTAGACTTCTAATATGCATAGGGACCTTTACACACTACATAAACTCTAACCTTAACAATTTAGTTATTCTTAATGGCATCATACAGTGTTATTTAGTAATTTTAGCATAATTTATCATCATTTACTCTTGTATTATTATTATTCATTCATTATTGTTCTTTTAGTACTTACTTCTATCTATTATTATTATTTAAATCAGCATCTTACAGTATTATTATATGGTAGTATTATTGATCAGTATGGCATAGTAGTAATTAAAAGTTCTGAGTAGGATTGGTAAATTGTAATTTTAGAATTTGTATTTTTGTAATCTTGTCTTTTCAGAACTTGTATTTCAGAATTACATTGTAAAATTATTGCTCAATATCACTACGTATAATTTAGTAATGATCAGTATAATTAGGTAAACAAACCTGCTGGGCGGGACTAGTTGAGCTTAAGTCGAAAGGTAGGCCACCCCGCCCGGTTCGACTTTGACCTTGAAAAAAAAACTTTTCATTACATACGAGTACAAGTTATAAAGAATAATTTAAGGTATATTAAAGAAGTGTGTTAATCTGTTGAACTGATTTTGAAAGTGTCGCAAAGAACTTTGGACTGAGATGTCAGTTTCAATTAGGACTAAGATATTGTTTTGGTATATGAAGATATCCTTAAATATGTGATAGATTGGGATATTATAATTCAAAAAATGAATTAAAACATCTACATCGCTGTGTAACAAACTATCATTGTCGGATAAAAAGAACTTGAAATGTTAATATTTTAGCATTTATCAGAGAAATTTATAACACAAACTCAAAGAATTTGTTTGTCAAAAAAGCTGAGATTTTAAATTGAATAAAAAGGAATGTGCCTTTACATCATGCTGCAATAAAACCTTTATTCAAATTTAAAATGTTTTTCCTTACAATGCTGATTTTTCTACAAAGACTGATCCAGGAAGATTCTTCTCCTTTAAATCTATTACATTATGAAAAATCTCTTTGAGATAAAACTGCATGCTTTTCTGAGAAAACTGACCAAAGAATAAGAAAAGTTTTCTATCGTAGTAAACGATATTCGTTAATAAAAAATTCGCAAGCTGTGTGTTTAAACATTTTAGTACAGTTTACATATAAAAAGAATACATAAGTGTAAATTGTCAAAATTCTTTCAAATTCGGAATGATATTACATGAAGTAAAAACAAATAAGGGTAAAAAATCCGAAATTTTAAAAGAAACGATATATTCTCCTGCTACTATACGTGCTATTGTTGTAAATACAGGGTGGTTAAAATTAAACTTACGGTACTCAGAGGCTAACAGCTTCGGTTCTACTGAACGGATCCGAATGAAACTTCAAATATATGATATGTAGACCATGCTCTCGGGTTTTTTGCAAAAAAAGAAAAAAGTTTGAACGCCACCAGATGGCGCTATAACGACGTAAAAATAAAGATAACAGTTCAAAAATCAAAGAATAACGGACTATTTTATTTATTTATACACCTGTGTGCTCTATGTGCTTACTTCGTCGGTAAACAATATGCTGAAATCGTACCACAGCATTATCAAAGGCCGCATGCAAACATATCAGTAGGAATGAGGCGTACAATGATGGATACGAATGAGGCGTACGGTACTAGCTATCAAGTCCGCTTATTTAGTTACACGTCTTTGATAAACACGATCTTTGAGAAAACCCCACAGTCATGAGTTACAGGGTTTCAGATCCTGTGCCCTTGCTGACCATTCAATCGGTAAAGTACGTAAGATGACAAGTTCATCAGAGAAGTTAGCTTGAATGACATTCTTTACACGTCTCGCCATATGAGCAGCTGCTCCATCTTGAATGAATACTGTGTGGCCAAGCAGCCTCTTTGCCTTAACTCCGGGACAACATCATTCTCCAGGAGTCTGCTGCATCGGTCACTCGTGACTGTACATCTAACAAACTCGTTCATTGTAACTTTATCAAAGAAGTATGGGCCCAAAAGTAAATTCACCGTGAATCCACACCATGCCGTGACGTATGTGGAATGTATCGGCTGTTGTAGCATGGCATGAGGCTTGGTGGAACGCCAAATGTGGCAGTTCTGCGTGTTCACAACATCATCTAAGTAAAAACTATTCTTGTCTGTCCATAAGATATGTGATGGCCAGTACTCATCCCCTTGCATCTTCACCAGAAAACGCAAGTCAATATAAAAACATACAGAGTGAATTTGCGGTTACAAATGTTGCACGAAATGCATTTTGTAAGAGTCTCAGAATTTTACGTAAACTCATTTGCACGGTTGCCCACGGAATGTCGAGTGCTCATGTTTTTGAGCGACCACGTACAGTAGCATTTGAAGAACTTGCAGATGCTTCAACTGTTGCAATTGCAATTTGCTCCACAATCCCCGGCTCAGTTACACGTCGTCCTCTTCTTGGTGCAACATCCAGAGAACCAGTTCTTTCAAACTTTCGAGTAATGTCTTTAACTGCATTTACGTAGAAGATTTCTCTTCTTAAGTTTTTCATCCGTTGATAAGCACGGAGTGCTGCGGAAGTATTGCTCTCTTTCTGATAAAAAAGTTTTTCGAGTATTGCGATTCCCTTCTTGTTCTGTGGCATGTTCTTTCACTGTGGACGAATGATTTCTTTGAACCATAGGTATCGCTTTTATAGCAAAATTGCATCATCATTACGATTAGAAAATCATTTGCATACGGTTTTAGCAGTACTGCGCCACTTGGTGGTGAAATTTCAAACTTTTTTGTTTTACTAAAACCTCGGTCGCATGATTGACATAACATATATTTGAAGTCTCATTCGGATCCGTTCAGTAGAACCGCAGCTATTAGCATCTTATTACCGTCAGTTTCATTTTAACCAATCTGTACAAACATTGTCCATAACAATATAACCATTTGTGAATGTTTTACATTTCCATATACTTATGATATAAGACGATATCAAATATTTGTTTTGTTATTCTGTTTGTATTAAGTTCTCTAATTGTGATCATGACTGAATCTTTTTAGAAAAAGTCGAGTCCATATACCTAATGTTCAAGACAATGCGACTACTATTCATCCAGAAATTCGTAAAAAAAACGATATAATCAAAAGCGTGCGATGCTGTTGTCATAAATTTTATCTATTGCATTAAATATTTATAAAGCGAAAGGTTTTACGTTACATTTATCCAAATAAGTATGAATAATGCTCCTAACGGTATATATTTATAATAACAAGAACACCTATTTTTTAAATTTTCCACATATTTAAAAATTTTTACCTAATATACATCGCAATTTTTGAATAATATGATGTAAATAAATATTAATCTTTCATTTATTGCTCTTTAGATTATGATACCGATGCATCAAAAGATAACAGAAAATTACTTTCCTCATTTTATCCATTAACCACTTCGGGACCGGCGGCTTTTATACAAATTTTATTCGGTTGGCACCACTTTTTTTTAAAAAGCTACCTTTACTTGAACTAGCACAAAAATGCTCTAATTAGAGAAAACAAATATTATTATTTTTTACTGGTGCCTAAAATAAATTCTGTATGTTCGTTTTGAGGGTGCATATATGCACCCATGTTCCCGAATGGGTTAATATGTTTTGGAAAAGCAACCTAAAACCATTGAACAATAATTCTGAAAGTGTAAGAAGATTAAGTGTTACGAAGAAGAAACTAAAAAATCTGCATACGTATATACATTATACATTAAATCCATTAAAACATATTTATCGCCCTCCTACATGTTGTAGGATTTTTTTAATTGTAAAATCTTCAAATTCTTTCTCGCATATTCATTCTACCTCTTTATAAAGCAGAATACTAAAGCACGAATCCGATTTTTTACAAGATTTTATACCTATTTTTCCCTGAAGACATATTCTTTTATTGGAATTTATTCCCTGATAAAAATAATTTTAATAATGGAAAGATGAAAGCAATTTTCACCATCACTAGCATGTGCTATTTATGGAATGTGAATCCCTTTTTCATTGTTATTATTTAACCGTAAACTTGCAAAACATTTCAATTTGCTATTTTTTTAATCAAAAATATTTTCTTATTAATTTATAACTTACTTTTACTACTGACGCTGAGAGTGCTTTTACCATTTGCGAATTACCAGATGATGAGAAAGCTGCAATAAAATTGTTTCAGGAATTTGTAATTCTGTATAAAAAAAAAGGTTTTGTTCAAAAAACCAAGAAATGAAATTATTGGTGAGTTCTGGATTTCATCCTCATTGGAGATGTAGCTTACGATCATGCCGAGAAAGAATAGGGATACAAAAGAAAACATGGTTTGAAACACCGCGGTTGCCTTTTCTTAATTCTTTGAGATTTAAATATTTATGGTGCCGAGAGTTGATATCGATTAAGTTTTTTGAGCTGCAACTCGAAATGAACCACAATACGACAGTGGACTGGAAATGATATTTGAGAGAAATTTGTGCCAATGCATCAAATGAAAAAATCGGTGGACCTAAGAAAATTATAGAAGTGGATGAAAGTCTGTTTACCAGAAGAAAAATCAATGTAGGACGGGTTCTTCCTCCTGAATGGGTATTAGGTGGTTTATATTGCAAAACACAGGAATGTTTCCTTACCCTTATTCCCGATCGCACAGCTAAAATTTTAATGGCTGTAGTAGAAAACAGTGTAGCTGATGGAAGTATTACCTATACAGATTGCTGTAAAGGATATAAAATAGATGTACTGCGAGATGGTGGATATGATCATTTCACAGTAAATCACAAATATAATTTTGTTGACCTTAACACTGCATGTCATACCCAAAATGTTGAGAGATTATGTAGCATCGCAAAATGGCACCATAAAAGAATTGGGGGACTCTTCGTCATCATTTAGAGTCGTATACATAGAGTTCATGTGACGACGTCTTCATTTAAAAAATGAAATGTTAGTGCAATGCTAAAAGCCATTTGTAATTTCATGCCAACAGTTTAATACGAGTGTTATTTTATAACTTTAAAGTATAACAATTATATGTTAACTTATTTTTAAGTATATAATTTTGTTGATAGTGCGTAAAAATCTGTATGTTTCAAACGTTATATTTTTTCTTAATGCTCACTTTCGTATCAACATTTTTTTCCCAAGTGTTTCGATTCACGTGAAATTCATTTTGCACCAACTATTACGTTTGGTGACAATGGTGTTTGTAAAACAAAAAAATAGCGTTGTTTTATTTACACAGATTACTTAATATTATTTCTTAACAAATAACCTATGTTCTACTCTTCCACAATTAGTGCATAATTAAATTAATTAGTGCATCAATTTAATATATTTACATTTTATGATAAACATTGAATTTTTAAAAAATATATAACTCAAGTTTCAGTGGTGAAATCACACTTCTCATTGGTGGAGTGTAATAAGGCATATTAATTTTATGTTACTGCGGTTGTTGTCAAACGGCAAGTTACAAATTCAGCTTTATTTTCGCACCACGTAAGAAGTATATATAATATATAGATTTTAAAACCCTATCAATGATTTGGCTGATTTCAAAAAAATGTTTACTTACTGTTTTTAACAATGACGTATCTAAAAGTTCAGTTTCCGAAAATGACAACAAAGCTGGTTTTGGTTGCGGTTGAAACTATACCCACGTCTCAAGTACGCTTAAATTGTGAGGTATGTGCTGCCATGTGTCGCTCTCATACCAATCTCTGTATGATATAAGATGCTAGCCTTAAGTGCATGGTCTCATTTGGTACAAGTACCTTATTTGAATTTTTCATAATCGGGATCGATGCCAAATTAACGCATTGTAGACAAAACTTATTTATACATCTTTTTTGATATGCATGCGGTCGGTTACAAAGTGAAGGTAATACTGGGAGCAATACAATTATAGATAATATTTCTTCTAACTTTTATATACAATGGGGTTTAAACCCTTCTTCAGGTTAAGTTCAGATCTGGTTAATATTTAATTCATAATTAAATAAATTAGAATATTAGAATGCAACAATTACAAGAAACATCTAGATATAAGTAGGTGATTCTTATTTCTGTAAAGCATCTAGGTACTAAGCCGCCTATAATGTACTTTTTATGCGGCTTTCCTAAGTACTTACGAGTACTTAGTTCTAACGTATACTTAATACTGACGTACAGTTATTACTAACGTACACTTATTACTAACATATTAAGCTTTATGGTAATATGACATAACGGTACGGAACAGGGTTGCTACGGGTCATGGAATTTTCCAGGGAAAGTACCAGTATTTTTTTATAGAAAAACTCGCCTGAAAAATATAGACCGTTTCACACGATTAAATTACAGGAATTTCTCTGTAAGAATATACTGGTATATTCCCTGAAAAATTCCCTGACCCGTAGCAACCCCGACGGAATTCCCAGGAGGCGAGTCCTACTCGCACTTTTCTGGTTTTATTATTTGATGCCACTTTTCTGATTTCTTTAATTTCTTTAATTGCTGATATTCTGGGATTAGATAAGGCGAAATTTGCTATGCAAGAATTCTGGTGTCTACATTAAAAAAATTTCGCATCCTATGAAGCACGTAAAAGAATAGATTAACAATGTTTAATACATGGTAATTTAGTTTCCTATGTTTAATTTATAGAATACATTATCTCTATGCGTCATTTAAAAATGTAACAATAATTGAGTGTTTCTTAGAAATTCTATTTTTGCAGAAACCATGACATAATGAATATAACAGTTTTTTAGTCTTAAAATATATTTGTTTCGTTAAATTGTAATGTCTGAGTCTCAGAAATTTTATATCAACCCATTGTTTTTAATCTTCTGTGGTTTAATGCATTAAAATATTCTTTTACCTTTATATTGTAGTAAATACATATTTTCCATGGTGGCAATAAATACTAGAGCAAGCTTCGGTATTTAATGCAAAAACGATAGTGAAATCCCCTAAAAATATGTTTTTTCAAATACTATGACATTATCAGTGACTTTTATAAGAAACTGTACTTTGTTACGTATAAATATCGGAATGATTTTTAAACACATTCTTTGAAATTCGCTCAAGGAAATTGCAAAAATTATGTTCAATACCGTCCATGGCATATTGAATATGTATTTTGATATTATTAAATATGTATGATACCATTTTCTTCTTATCTTTACCATTCCAAAATTCGCTAATTTCATCCTAGCTAATCCTTTAATTTTCTTCAGGGTGAGAATTTAACTCACGCACTTATTTTAGAAGAAAGAAATTTTTGTGATTTCATGGAGTTAATTAATGCAACAACATGATTTCGTATTTAGGGGAACAATGCCTTAAAAGTTTCTAAGAAGAAATTAAAGCTTTCATCCTTGGGGAAATCAGTAGAACCCGAGACATGTTGAATAATAATATTAAAAAGTAATTTTTGAAAGTTCTTAAATTGTAGAAGATTCTTAAATAAAATAATTTTGCAAAATTACGAAATTGCAGAATGTTCTTGATATAAGTCGTTAAGTCTACTTATTTAGCATGTTTTTAATATAATGCGAATTTCATGCACTTTAATATTTATAAAGAATTATTTAAACTGGAATTAAATGCTTGTGTATAATTAAAAAATAATAATTTTCAACACATTATATATAGTTCGCTCTTGAAAAAATATCAATTTTTTTCTTTTTTCATGATATATTTTCCTTTTTTTTGTTATAACAAAAATACTAACAGGTGAATCCATTTAGCATATATTTAATATAATGCAAATTTTGTGCAAATTATATTTATAAAAAATTCTTTTAACTGACATTCAATTCTTGCATATAATTTAAAAAATTGTAATTTTTAACACATTAAATGAATTTTTTCTTAAAAAATATGTATATAATTTTTCTTTTATCATGATATCTTTTCCTTATTTTATTGTAATTTCATTAAAGTCCTATTTTTTTATATTAAGGTATTTTTTATTTGATGCAGTGTAGGAATTTAACACGCCGGCTAATTTTAAAAGAAAGAAATGCTTGTCATGTCATGGTGTTAGTTAATGCCACGATATGATTCTGTATTTAATGCAACAATGCTTTAATTAAAAAAAATAAAACTTTAAGTTTTAGGGAATTCAGAAGAAGCCGACAGCTGTTGAATAACAATACAGTACGCACCGGGTATAATATATCTGAGAGATAACATACTCAGAAGATTGGACCTGGCTGAAATCTAAAATAATATGATTACTTACAACTTCGGCTATTACGAACCATGAAAAAAGGCTTACCCCGGCTACAGCGTTTTTTTTTTAGATTCGAAAAGCCAAATTTCGATATTAATCTTTTATTTTCGGTCTGGGGAGTGGTAAAATATTTTGTGCGTTTAACCCAATAAGTTCCAATCCTATTCTCTTTCTGTCCATACGTAATAGCTTCATTTGTGACAAAGATTTCTCCCAGGCAACATCTTTTTGGATTTCAAGAGAGGAACATCGAACCCTCGAAGCAAGCAGAACTTATTTCAAACGAATTCAGTTTATCTGTATGTATTTGAGTGGATTTCCACAGATTTATTTTATCCTTGCTGTTTAAGAACCTGCACTAATGACGCGAAAACACTCGGAAAATAATGTTAAACCATTGGCAGCGTTATTTTCAAATTTCGCCTTTCAGTATTTTTCAACAATTTGTTTAGCAGTATATATGGAGGATTTGTTTAGTAGTATCTAATCGGGTACTGATTTGTACTTGTTCGATTTTAGTTGCAGTTTTTATTTTGTTTTGTATGCGGGTGGATACTTTATCTTTCTAAATCCACTCCAAAATATATAGTAGCTTCACACAAAAAAAATTGCAAGCACAATTTAACAAGTAAAACAAAATACTCGATTAGAGATCTATCTCAGCTATCATATGCAAAAACATCATTTAAAAGTATTTAAATGAAAGCGAGAAATTTGAAAAGAATGCCGTCATTGATTTCACCTTTGTTTACGAGTGTCTTCGCTAGACTCGTTTAGGCTCCTATGTAATGGATGTTTGTAAAAAACTGATTGCTATGACTCTAGATGAAAAAAATAATAATTTATCGGTTTTGCTATGGTAACCACCTTAGCAAGCAGAAATTTGTTGAAAACTGATTTTGCCAACAGAATCTGAACAATTGTGAATACAATTTGTAAGAAACTGTCCTGATTCACCAATCATTGAATCTTTGTTCAAGATTCATTGATTCAATCATTGGTGCATGGGAACAGTTTAACACGAAAACGAAAACCGTTCGCAATTTATTACGAAAAAATAGACAAATCTTCATGGAAATAAATAATGATACAAAATAAAATTAATGGCACGATTCCAGGAGCAGTGTTGCAAGCGAAAGTAGAAGAGTTTGGAAAACTTTTTAATGGGGATTTTATCTGTTCAGTAGGTTAGTTAGAACTAATTCAAAAATTATTACTTACGGGGTAAAATACGAAGAAGCTAATCAAGTGTAAGCATCAGTTGTTAAGTAATGGATCAATTAGGTACGGTTCAAAAGAAATAATAATATGCTGATGAAGGCAACCTTAATTGTGTCAAGACAGATATATATTATACAAGATTATTCCAAAGCTAACTCTAAAATTTAAAGGAGAGAAATGTGTTAATCGCAACCTGTCTAAAATAGGCTAATAGTACTTTTGTGCGAAAATATGACTGACAAAGAAAAAAGACAAATATTGATCGAAGGGAAGGCAAATCAGCCGTGATGTTTTAAAAATGTAAAAAGTCTGCTTATTCGATGTGCTGCTAATCGAAAAGCTTGGATGATGCCCGAGATATTTTGTAAGGAACTCCGTTTATGGAGTAAGAAACTACACAAAAAAAGAAAAATATTTAATTTTGGAAACTTGCGGTGCACATCACCCAGTATAGAATTTAAGTTCCATTGACTATTATTTCTTCCACCAAATACGACAACGAAAATTCTACCCATGAACAAGGGTATAATACGAAATCTGAAGTCTCATTTCAGAAAATATTTTATTCAGCAAAACATTCTGGCATTAGAAAATGTGAGAAAATAGAATTTATTGGTTTCAGTTGTAATATGCATGCTAAATAAACTTGGACAATACGGTACATTGGTTATACTTAAAAACTGTTTTCGTCTCCCAGGTCTCTCTGATGATACTCCATGTAATGAAGCAGAAAATATACTATTGTCAGAATGGTTGAAAATGTAAAAAAATACGAAGAATTCTTTTTCAACAGGGTTCTTGATACATACGCTTTCGTGGATGATGATCTGACAACACCATTTAATAGTGAGATTGTTCCATCAGTTCTAGATCATCCAATGAAAACATTGAAAGTGATGAAAAATTGAAGCAGTGAAGAGGAAATTGTACCAAAAATACCTGAAGCATTAAAGTACTATAAAACTTTTATCACGATTCTTAGAATTTTATACTAATTAGATACACTCCAAAAATCCGGTATGAATATATATAGAAAATGAAGTTTTTAAGTTGTCATTTACAATTCAGAAAACAATGAAAAATAACGGAATATAATAAAAATGTAAGCAGATTGTCATTTTCCTTTCTTTTTTATTGTTCCGTGCCTCAAAAAGAAAAAACGCAGCACTTATAGTCTCACTTTGGAAACTCCGATTATGAAAAAACATCTAATAACCCGACAGCAAGAGATATCGGCTAAATTTTGGCATATTATAAGAATTGTCGGTAAATGAGCGATAATCGTAAAGAGAAATTCACACGATATCCTTTCGATAATAACTGTCAATTTTTCTTGTTGTAAACTGAAGGCAAACGTCGGCAGTGCATCAGATTAATGTTGTAAATAAATTAATGAACACATACTGTAAGTGTGTAGTCGGCCGATGATTGTAAAAGACCAAAATTAAAAAGTTTTACTGGGAGAGAGATTATTATTGTTTCCGCTGAAATTCCCCCCTGCAATGAAATCTGGCACGGGACATAAACCCACCAATAATATATTTATCTCACAACCCCTCAAAAAGCTTTTTTCACGTTTCAAACAGATACTAAATAGCACTTGTAAACAGACAAACGAGGGAAGTACATATCAAAAATACATCCAAAGGAAATTATGTTTCTTGGTGGGAATAAATTATTCATGCACAAATCAGGAAATTTACTTCAATCTGCTAAAAATTGACCGATAAATATGTGACGTAAAAGAAATCTAAAAATTTAAAGGAGTTTCTTTTACTTTTCTGTTAATTAATAATTAGTTATAGTTATTCATAATTAAAATATACTTTGATAAATGGAACTTAATAAATTCACTGATATATTTGTAAGTTCTTAAAAAGACTTGCTGTTTTATTTATTTAGATTTACAAATATGAGAAAATATCCGAAATTATAAACCACAAATCATTTAATCTAAATGAATTTTTTAAATTATTAATTTTAAAATACTGAGTTAATAAAGTAATTTTTATAGTAATTATTTAGTTATAATTTTGGGAATCAGGGAAATGCATCGCTAGATCTGTAACTAAATGAAATAGGACGTTTAAAAAAAAGAGGCTAGTTTTTCAATTTTTTGTTTCTAAATGTTATGGTGTAAATTGTTTTATACAGAAGTAGATCATCTTTATTTTTTCTAAATAGAGAGAAATTTAATTTTTTTTTTTTAAGTTGAGAAAAATAATTGAACAAAGTATTCATTAAAACAGTTACTTAGATATTTAAAAATCGAGAAAAATCTTACTTAACATTTTTTTCCCAGCTGTAAAATCCTTACTCTTTAATAATGTTTTTTTTTTTTAAATATCTAAATAATATTTTCACGAACACTTTGTTCAGTTATTTTTCTTAACTTACATATAAACATAATTTTAATTTTGTCTCTATTTAGAGAAAAAAGATGAACTATTTCTGTATAAAACAATACAATGTAAAATACATCATAAAATTTAGAAAAAAGAAATCTCAACAACAATCCCATTATTTTTTAAATGTCTTATTTCATTTAATTATAATTCTAGCTATATAGTAGTACGTGTAATATTGTGTACGCTATCTTGGCACTAATCAACAGATATTTGATACAATCCCTCATCTTTTTGCATCTTTTTGGGAACAACGGATTTCGAGTTTATTCTGTCGACGATAATGTTCAGAATTTTCAAGCTATGATTTTGATACTTTCACAAAAGTTGCTCTATATACTTAGCTAATACATTATGCATATTATATTTTGATTGCATTCGCGCATGCGCAGTGAAACATCTTTTAGTAAACCTGCTCATTTTTCATCCAATTTTTATTATTTTTTAATTCTGATTGCGGAGTATTATGAACAATGTTGTTTGTCATATTTTCTGAAAAGAATTTTTTTTATATTAAGAACTCTGCAAATTATAAGCAAAAAACTTGGCGAAATTTGGGACTGTTTTTATAAAAACCTTAATTTCTCTACGAGTATACATGCTATCCTCATAAAAATGAACACAGTATATTACAATAAGCTACTTATTAATAATCTCGAGTTTGAACGCTGTTGTTACATTAGTTTTTACAGGGTTATCCAAAAGATATACGTTCTTTTTCAATCTGTTGACAGTCCCCTATGGGGTTTCGGGAAAAAATCTTCGCGGAAATATATAACCTATACTATACTGTTTACACGCCTGCAGTTTCAGGTTAATTCCTAATGAATTTTTCTAGATAGTTAACAAAACGTCTAAAATCGCAAGTGACCGGTCACCTTTGGCAATATAGTGTATGACCCTCTCCTTAAAGGGCAATGTTTTAATATCTGCCACACTAAAAAAGAGTATTAGATTCATCGATAATTGTACCAACGAATTTTAAATAAAATATTTAAAATGTTTTAAATAGCTGTATTTATTTTTCATATATATACGGACAATTTGAAAGAACTGCGGTACGATTCGTTTCGCAGTATACCGTCCAAAATGTGTTAAACTTTAATCTGCTGCGAGACATGATTTTCATAAATAAAAATTAAAGTAAAATTTAACAAACAACAATGCCAAGTAACACATTAACAATAATCTTTAATTTAAGGAAGAAAGAAATATTTTTGATTGCCTGGAGTTAATTAAAGCCACGATATGATTTTGTATTTAACGAAACAAAGCTTTAAAAATT
Source organism: Maratus michaelseni (assembly GCA_963931845.1). NCBI lineage: Eukaryota > Metazoa > Arthropoda > Arachnida > Araneae > Salticidae > Maratus > Maratus michaelseni. Next base: position 133,982,026 of record OZ007588.1, on the reverse strand, counting down.
TGTAAGAAGATATTAAAGCTGTCCTCCATAGGGAAATCAAAAGTATCTGAAATTTGTTGAATAACAATATTAAAAGTTAATTTTCCAAAATTTGAAAAATACAAAGCATTTTTTAACATACATGAAGTAATATAAAATAAATTAGATATGTGTACACATTTAGTATAAATTTAAATTTTCATGATTACATTTTTTTTTTTTTGTATGCTGAAGCGTACATGAAGCGTAAATGATTGCGTAGTACAAGATATAACAAATTAACAAAATAATTCTATACTATGTTTTACTTTCATGTACAAAAAATATAATCTTTTTTTCATATAGTTAAGGATAAAGAATTAATTAAAATAAGAAAAAAAATCATGCGTCAAACATACATTATTAAACACTTTCCAACACATTCAGAATACAGTAACAAAAACTTCACTGTTTAATAAGGTAAAAGATATATAATCACCCCATTTGTAAAACGCATAACACATTTGAAAACCAATTTAGCTATTGCCATGCATAGTCAGAAAAATATCGGAATTATTTAGTGCAGCGCAGTTTATAATATATAGATTTGCATATATTCTACATAGTATGCAAAAATTTAGTTCAATAACTAGAAAACGCATATCACAATTGAAATTTCCCCTTCAGCAATTACCTACGATAATCGCAAACGTACATGAATTCTTTCATGCAGCTCGGTATATGATTTATAGAATTTAAACACACCAAGTAATATGCGAAATTTTTTTTTTAAAATAAAGATGCATACCACAATTGATGCATACCGCATTTATTGCTCAAAGAAAAGATATTCTATAACCGAATACTTTGTGTGCCCCTACAAATGAACGATAAATGCTATGCAGACCATACTCTACAGTAAGCAGCGTGTAATGCACCTCAGTGACGTATAGCAATTTCAATATGTTTGAAATAGTGTAACATAATTATAATTAGCTGGAAACCATTTTCCCCCATAAACCATAATGTAACATAATGTAAGATTTTGAGTATACTGTAAAGGGACTATAAAAGCTACACACTTCATTTTCAGTACTGAACCTACCATGGTAAACTTCACTAAGACATATAAATTACATGGCAATCCGAATTTATTTACTTAAGTTACAGCAAGGGCTGACAGACGGCCGACAGACAAACCGAATTTATAAATTCTTTCAACTAAGTTGCAGAGTCTTAAAAATAACTTTTAGCCAAAACTAACACTTTAACAATGTTTATTACGCTGTATTTTAATCTCTAATGCATAATTAAAATAACATATTTCCATTTCCGCAGAGGCCTTAAGATTTTATATATAAATTTGAAATGATTTTGCGTAGTAGTCAATGAGCTACCACTTATATTTTTTTTCGCATTGATAACCACATATCAAGAGCACTTGTGAGTTTTAATTTTCACCGAATTGCAATTTAGATCGAGCTAATATATTTAATGAAGCTAATATATTTACTCATATTTAAGTATGCCCATGTTTCAGAAATGAGTATGAACTGACATCTATGTGCTCATTTTTGATTATGTCCATGTTTGAAAAATTAGTTTGAACTGACGCTAATCATTTTTGAGTATGTCCATGTTTCGAAAATAAGTCTGAAGTGACCTCCATATGTTCAGTTTTGAGTATGTCCATGTTTCAGTATTCTGAGTATTTCTGGTATTTCAGAATTGAAAGCATTGGATCTTCATATTTGAGTCAAAAAATTCCATAACAAAATGAAAACATCTATTTATTCAGATTTAAAAGTGTCATTTTTCTCAGTGCAGTGCCATTTTGTTACACGAAAGAGTATACATATAGGTCACAATGCAATTAACATAAACTGGTACTGTCCGTCTTTTGTAACATCTTAGATTTCTACCACATGATAAAATGAAATTTTAGTTAATGTGAAAAAAAAAAGCATGTATATCGATTGGTCGTTCCCCTGCTTTCTTCGTTATTTGTTATTGAAAGAAGGAATTAGTCCTAATAAAAATCTTTTAATTTCTTTTTTTCGATGTATCTGAAAGAAATTACTTCTTAATACTTGATATGATACGGTGCGCAACTAAAATGTTCTCGGCAGGCCACCTGTGACCCACTGGTCACGAGTTGAATACCCTTTTTTTAAATGATAATTATTTTGAAGCTTATTATGATCACTCGTTCAAGTTTTTGTTATTTTAGAAAAATGCCCATTTAAATAAAAATTTTCTTTTTATTTATAACACATTTACTAAAATTAAGAATGAAATAAAAAATTTATAATCTTGTTTTGAATTATACGAAAAGAAGTTCCTTTAATATACAACAAATATTCATCCAAATGTTCGAATATTTACTGAACATTTTCTGGTACTTGATTGTTAAACGGCCTTCGCGAAATAGAAGAAACCACTTTGAAAAGGTAGGGAAAATGTTCATACATATTGTCTTGCTAGGTATTCAATGTTACATACACTCAAGGAACTTTTTCCATTATTCATACATGTTTTTTTAATATACAGAAGCCATTTATCTATTTTTATATACACACAGAAGTAATTTATTTAATACATGTAATTAGTGGCAAGATTTTAATTACATACACTGTTAAAAATTTGCAGCAAACTGTCCAGTCATTTGACCGTTTTTATAGAAAACGTTTACATAACCGCAATCTAACTGTATTCTGACCATATTATTGCCCATATTATGGTCAAAATAGAGTTAAATTACGGTTATGTAACCATTTTCTGTAAAAACGGTCAAATGACTGGACAGTTTGCTTAAAATTTTTAACAGTGTATACTATAAACAAGCATACAGCTACACCAGATTTGTTTTCTACACCTTTTTATACCATTTGGTGACATGTCTCACTTATTAAAACCCAAATTGCGACGAGTTTTTTTTTTAAAGCCAAATCCCTATAACAAACAAGTACCCATTTAAAAATATGCCTTATTTATAATTAAATTATATGTAGAATTAACGTAAAAGTTACGAACAATTACTGTTTCGGAAACTTTTCTAACCATGCTCTTTTTCATTCTTCAAAGAAGCCTTCAATGGAATTCCGACTGCGCAATTAACACAATGAAAAAATAACTTTTTTTCTCTTAAAGAAAATTAATTAGTTCTCAGAAAACTTCTGTTGAGACATTTAATTTAAGCAATTCATTGTCTGGAATCGATGTGCGAATATTATTCAAATTCTTTTTAATCATAAGAAAAGTCAGCTGTAAGTAATGATAATAAGGAAGTACGGTAACGTGAAACATTATTATCGAAGCGAGCAAATTAATTTGCTTTAAATAATAATATTTCTAAGTTACTCAAATATAAATAGAAAAAGGTCATAAAGACTTTCTAATTTTTTAAATAAAAAGAAAATATTTCACATTTATAAATACAGTAAAATCTGTGAAAACGAATTGCGCCATTACCCTTTGTGACTAAACATCTCTGATTTGAAAAATATTCACTCAGATGTTAGAATGCATCATTCTAAGCACGTAACAAATAATAAAAAAAAATACGTAATAGATTAAAATAAATATTGAATGAAAGGTACTTTTTTCACATTAAATAGATACTTCTCATAATATTCTCTGCAATAAACAAACAATTAGATACTTCTCATAATATTCTCTGCAATAAACACACAATTAGATACTTCTCATAATATTCTCTGCAATAAACACCCACCAATACTTCTCATAAAAGTTGTCAATTTTCTAATACAGACTTGTATACAAACAGAAATGTATAAGAACTTACTTTTGTAAATGAATCTGTTTTTGGAAGTTTCCAGGCTATTTAATTTTACAAAATTTACGAAGTGTATTTTGAAAATGACAACGCGAAACTGCTCAAATGATAAATAAAATTTTGGTGTAAAAATTAACCCAGTTTCATCGTCTGTTGAGAATTCTGTGAACAATTTATATTAACTGCTGTGCTGGTTGATTGCAGCAATAAATAAAATCGTGTTTTATAACCCACAGTATAAGTAACATCGAATTTTGGATATGTTTGAGATATAAACTAAAATATACAAGCGGTTAACGGGATCCTGTTTTACACGGAACATCTTATTGTCTTATAGGGGGAAAAACATACCTTCTAAGACCTTTGTAGCTTTCCTGACCTTAAGTACCTTCGCAGGCGAAAGCTGGCTGAAACGGAATTTTTTTCCGGTCACTAGCAATTTACACATGTTATGTGCGGGCCCGTCATTTAAGAAAATAACCATAACTCAAATTAACGAAAAATGAAAAACCATAAAGTTTATTAAAAGCAATAAAATGAGGTTTGCGGCAGTGAGCAGGGTAGTTAAATTAACGATGATCAAACTATCAGCTCAGCTAAAACACAATAACAGTAATAGGGGGAAATTATAACACCGATATTCTCTCTAAATTGTAACAGTAAGTTCAACAAGATAGCTACTCTAATTGTGTCCCAGGCTTAAGAAAAGCTTCAACGTACGCTGCTCTGAAAACACTATATTCTAGAAGTTGTACAAGAAACTACATTATCACTAGAAGCACTAAGAATGTCACTATAAAAAATGTCGCTGATTCAAGAGAACACCGTGAATACTAAATATGCTTTTATTTTAAGTAATTAATCAACGCCTTACCACTCAGGAAAACCTCCCTGCTGGATACACTAAATCGAAATTGAACATCATTGCTAACGAAACGGGGTTTTGTGTAGGTAAGACACAGTATTGATTAAAAGACCAATGTTAAAAATCCTTAAATAATACACAAAAAGCAGCAAACAGCTGTTTCGAATCCGCAAGCGAGATTCTTCTTCAGTTCGACAAACAGCAAAGCACAGCGTACTAGAAAAAACATGAATGGGAGTAGCACTCTGTGCTTTGCTTTTGTCGCACTGAAGAAGAATTTAACTTGTGGATTCGAAAGAGCTGTTTGCTGCTTTTTGTGTATTATTTTGGCATTTTTAACGTTGGTTTTCTGCCTTTTAATATTCTTGCACAAAGGTTTTATTCGCTATTTTTACAGAATTAATTGTCCAGAACATTCAAGATCCGGAAAAATCCGACGATACTTGTCCATACCACCATATTTAAACTGCCTAGCCAAACACAGCAACTAAATTAACATATTATCACAGAAAAAAAAAGACGCGACAGCCAGATTCTTGGAGATTCAAAAACGCTTTACGAAAGTGAAACAAATGACAGAATAGTTGGCTCGTTCACGTACAAATGTTAAAATTAGGACAATACGCTTACATATAAAACTCAACAATCCTTTTGACCTTAGACTACGTTCATAAGAGAGTAGCACTGCTACAAAGTTTTATTTAATGTACTCTTCGTTTTAAATGACAATGTCAAACACTTTTCTTTTAACATTATTATTTACTTCATATTAATATAATTGAAAAGTAATTAATTAACAGAAAACAAAATTCTATTAAGTCATTTACATTAAATATTTAAATATCTGAGAAAAATGTTCAATATTATTTAACCATAAGAGCAATCAGCTGTGCGTAATAGTAATAAAAATACCCTGTAAATAAAGTAACAGGAACAATCTGTAACATGATATTTGTTCTTAGAAAAACATTTGAGGGGACAGAAATATTTTTAAATTATATTGAATGTTTGAAGTGTCACAGTTGAGATTTATTACAACAGAACATTTGAAAAACCTTCTGTTCATTATGACCTAATTACGTGGTATGCAAGAGTTTCCGTGTTATATCACATTCATCATGTAAAATGCTATAGTTATAGGTCGGATGAATGAAATTAGTGCTGCAGTTCGCAGCCATGTCCAAAAATAAGAGTGAATTACGCCAGCCAGGATATCGTTGGGATATCTGTGTAGGAAGTGCGTTGACACGTCAAGCTAAAGTACCCAGGTTCAAATCCTGGTCACGTCATTTTTCTCTCTTTTAGAATAAATATCAACTATGATACTCCAGTCATTGAATATGATTTACCTTGTTGAAAAAACCTCTCTGTTCATTGTTTAATAATTTTTTATTTCCAAGTACGCAAATTAAATTTGCGAATAATTTTCTTATGTCAGATTTCTCATTCGTTGTTGTTAAATTTATCATGTCTCTGAAATATCGTAACTCGAAAGATAGTAAATAATATAATGACTGTAGTATATACTAAGACTATTTAATAAATAAATGCAATAAGACAATAAATGCAATAAGGCTAAAATTAATGATTGACTACAAAACACCTTTTAAGTATGCCACGTAAAAGATAAATCATAATCATTCTGCAGATGTTTAGGTAATTATAATACCATTTTCTATTGAAAATACCTGATGTATAATTAAATCATTATATTTAGATTTAACGTAAAAGTCCCAAAGAATGACTGTTTCTTAAATTTATTTATCTAGAACTTATATCTTTTTTGAAGGACGTTTTAACGATTAAAGAAAATTAATTAGTTCTCAAAAAACAAACTTCGATTAAGACATTCAATTTAAGCAAGAAATTCAAACTTTCTTCATTGCTCCAAATAGTTAGTTTAGTATACTTCCATTTTTTGCAGAAAATACCTCATTTATAATTAAATTAAATGTTCAGTTAACCTAAAAGTATCCGATTAATGGCTGTTTCTGGAACTTTTCTAACCAGAATCTTATTATTTTCATAAGAAAATTTACAATGAAAATCAGGCTGCACAAGTTATACAACCAAAAAAGAAAACTTTTTCTCGATTAAAAAAATAAATATTTCTCAAAAAATTGACTTCTATTAAGACATTTAATTTAAGAAAATCACTGTGTGGGATCGAATGGGAATAATTTCCAATTTATGTTTAATCATAAGATTAGTCATCAGTAAGTAAAAGTAATAGAAGAATACTATAAATAAAATAACGTAGAAAATCAATCGTTACAAGTTCTGAAACATTTATAACCAGAGTCTCATTCTATTTCAAGGAAGTCTTAAATGGAAATCTCACAGTGCAATACAAATACTGAGAAATAATACATCTTTTAATTGTATTTTTTATGAATAAAAAAATAATTGAACTCTGAAAACCGACTTCTATTAAGACATTTAAATTAAGAAATTCATTGTCTCAGATAGAAAATGTGACTATTTTTCGATTTCTTTTTAATCATAAAAATAGTCAGCTGCGAGTAAAAGTAATAGAAGAATACTTTAAATAAGTTAAAGTGAAAAATCAATCGTTATAATTTGAGAAACATTTCTAATCAAAACCTCATTCTAATTCAAGGAAGTCTTCAATGGAAATTAGGTTGGGCATTCAATGGAATGAAAAATAATACTATTTTTTTTTCTATGAAAAACATGAAACAGACAGGAAATAGACTTCTATTAAGACATTTAAATGAAGAAATTCATAGTCTCGGAAAGAAAATGTGATTAATTTAAAATTTCTTTTTAATCACAAAAGTAGTCATCAGTAAGTAAAAGTAATTGAAGAATACTGTCAATAAAATAACTTAAAAAATCAATCGGTATAAATTCTGAATCATTTATAACCAGATACTTATTTTATTTCAAGGAAGTCTTCAATAGAAATCTCGCAGAGCAATAAAAACACTTAAAAATAGTACTTTGCCTTTTTTATGAATAATAAAATAAATTGCACACTGAAAACCAACTTCTGTTTCCGAGTAATTTCCAATTCCTTTTCAAGTATAAGAATAGTAAAGCTGTTAGTAATAACAAAAGAAAAATACTGCAAATTATATAATGAGAAACACTAATGCACCATATTTATTTATTTTTTAAAAAAACTGCTTATAATACAGGAATAATTATGTTTAATAAATCTTTCTTTCCAAGGGAGCAAATAATAACTAAAAACAATATTAAAATTCAAATATTTGCATGCATATCCAAGGTGGGGGCTGAAAGTTTAAAGTAGGAAATTTTTAAATAATAATCATTTTTAGGCTTATTTTAGTATTTAATTAACCCTTCAAGGACAGTGTTTAATTGGCGCGAACACATAATTTTAATTTCAAGGTGCCAAATCGTACCCAGAATTCTTTTTATTAAATTTTGCTGTCATATTAAACGTGGAGAAAAGCTTTTAATTGTTTGGAAACTAATTTGTTCGTATTTTCTGATGTCATTTAATTATTTCAACTTTTAGCAACAGATGTACTTCACTCCTGAAAGGGTTAAATTTATATTATTATTAACAAAGTACGTTTTAACATGTAATAAAACAATTTAAAGTATAACACATGTCTACAATTAATGACGAAATAAATAGGGAGATTCTACGTATGCAAAAATAAATAAATAAATAAATAAATTATGTATACTACAATTTTTTATACTAAATGTATAATAGCATATTCATACGTAACTACTTGTTTTATAATTATATTAAATGTAGCGTTTTCCTAAAAGTCACGAACAAAGATTATTTCTGAAACTTTCATTGCTAGAACCTTGTTATTTTTTATCTGTAGCCTTTTACAGATCTTTTACTGCGCAATTAACACAATGAAAAAGAAAACTTCATATGTTATCTATTGGAGAAAATTAATGTTTTCTCGTAAAACAGAATTCTAATAAGATATTTTATTCACTCAAATCATTATCTGAAATATCGAATTTCTGAATAATTTACAGTTTCATTTCAATCACAACAAGAGTCTGATATAAAAGTATATGAGAAATAATGTCAACAAAATAGCATGGGACACCAGATTTAGCATGACAAAAATATATAGTTTTTCTTAAATATATTATGGAGTTTCTTAAATCTATAATGAGAAGCACCCACGATAATAAAGTCTAAAAATTGACTTATAAACCACATAAATAAATAAACATATGTCTATATAATAAGTAAAAAATGTTATGATAACAAAATGAATTATATTGACGCGGGAATATATTTCTGATATATTTATGCTCATGCAGAATTTATTTTCTTAGGAAAACTTCCTCATGTGAAAAATCTGTAACACAATTTTTTAAAATTTATATCAGGAAATCGTAAAAATGTTAAATATCTTAAGCTTACTTTAGCACTTGTGTAAATTCTTATTTATATTTTAACTAAGCGTGTCTTGAAGTATAAAAAATAAAAATAATTATAACACAATAAAATTAATGATGCAATAAAAATATTTTCTACCAATGCAACACACAAAAAAGGCTTTCTTAATTGTTTTAAGCACTTTTAATTAGATATAATTTCATTTGTTTAGAAAATATCTGATATATACTTAAAATAAATGTACATTTCCCATACAATTCCCGGACATAGATTGTTTCTGAAACTTTTCTATCCAGAATCTTATTCTTTCTCTGAAGGAAACTTTCAATAGAAATCAGACTGCTCCATTAACACAATGGAGAAAAAACTATTTTTTTTCAATTAAAGAAAATTAATTATTTCTTAAAAAACACACATTTAATTTAAGCAATTTACTGTATGGGATCAAATGTGTGAATAATTTTTAATCAGAACAATATGCAGTTGTAAGTAATAGTAAGATAAAAATACTTACAGTAACGCGTAATACTTTTACCACTAGATTAATTTTCGAAAAAACTGTTTCGTCATAATATATTTGTTTTCATATTCTCTAACTTTATTCACTCGATTCTTCATTTAGCTATTGCTAGGGTTTGGTACCTTCGTGGGCTTTTTGTATATATTTATTTGTAAACAGCTTTTGCATACAGCATTTTTCTCTTTTTGTTTTATTTTAACTGTAAATATTTTGTAGGCTTATTTTTCATTTTACTTATCTATCATACGTAGCATAGAGTAAGTCTTGTAATCACTTTAAAAGAAATTGACGGATTTACACGTTTCAGACACTGCAGATTAGAAAAAAACATATTCTTAGAAAAAAAAAACAATTTTGCCGTCCGTCTGTGTGCCTGCGTGTCTGTGTGTCTGCGTTTCTGTGTGTCTGTAAACGCTCTATTTCCTGAACAAATTGAGAAAAAGGACAATTGTCCTCATTACAATATGAGAAATTACAGTACCAAAGTTTACCTATTAATCAGCTTTGTAAACATCATTATCACTACTTTTCATCAAACATTGTTTATGGACTCTATATATCATACCAAATGTTTCCCTTATACATTTTTATCTCAGGTATTATATCCAGTTTTTCACAAAAATAGTCTACAGGAAAGCTGGCCGTACAAATGCCTTTTTAATTACTAGCAACAGTTTCATTTTGTGAATTAAAGGCTTATTACTTACCCATCATACGTAGTATAAGGTAAGTCTTGTAATAGTTTTGAAAATCGAAAAAAATTTTTGATGGATTTACACGTTTCAGACACTGGAGATTCCGAAAAACATATTTTTAGAAAAAAAAAATTTGCCGTCCGTCTGTGTGTCTGTGTGTGTTTCTGTAAACGCTCTATCTCCCGAAGAAATTGAGATAGAGACTTGCAATTTGGTACGTACTTAGTAAGTAATAATGGGAAGAAGCCTATTTCATTTCAAAAACCTCGATTAACCGGAACAATTTTTTTCGGACTCTCGAAATATTCGTTCTGATGAAAGGTATATAAAAATTTTCGAAATTGTTTATTTTAAGAAATAAGTATAAAAGACAATACAAAAACATAAATTTTGCATAAAGCATGAAGTCGATCGGATAATGAGTTGTCGAGATATTTGGAATCCTATTTTCCACACTCTTCGATTTTTCATGACCCTGTATTTCATCCAAATTTCACTTCAAAGATACATTCTAATTGGAAATTTGACGCTTCATCAGATGCAATAAACCGCTAGTTAATAGGATTATTATTTTTGGAGTTATAAGGATGTTTCTTTCAAGCAATTCAGTAATCCAGCCTTTAAAGTTTGTCATCAAGCCACGATTTTATTTGAATTGCAATGCGCTTTATAAGTAGTTTACACTTGTTTTATTTTAATATTTTACATTATGCATATCCATGATGGGTAAGTATTACGGTGGCCCCCAACGACTAGTTTAATATGTTGCACACAATTATACAAAATGATTTAGCAACTGAAAATGTGTTCATATTTTAGTCTTTTGAAAACTAGGATGAATTATATATATATATATATAATTTTTTTTAATACAGAGACTACATAAATGACAGCATGAAGTTAACGTAATGGCCGCTTCACTATCATCAAACCCAGTATTTCGAAGATTTCCTGTTAGTGTGTTCCTCAAATTGAGTTCCGTGTGAAATATGTGGTTTTACACTACTTTCTTCTAACTTAAATCTGACTAAAGTAATTCACAAAAGTAATTGGAAAATCAATAATTACTGCATTTGCACTATAAAGGGAATCGTGTGAGTTTCAAATTCTAGTTATGTGTAGTTTCAGATTTCAACACCTTTTAACATGCTGTCAATTCTCTTAGTCCAAAAATGAATCTTAAAATGGATACTGGCTATTCAGCATGTGGCAAAAACTAACTTAAAAATCCAAAAGCTATGAAACTCAGTCTGATTATCGGCAAAAGTCAGGATGCTATTAAATGCGCTGGATCTATTTCTATCTCTTTATTTATACCATCTATATGACCACATATACCTAATTATCATATCACTGCTCCAAGAAACCGCGAAAACCAGTTGCCTGAACATTCAAACATACTTTGCGAAAGCTAGAGACAAATAATTGGCTCGTTTACGCACAAATGTTAGAATCAAGAACACATCACATACAAAACTCGAACTTCCATTTGACTCTTAGCTACCTTCATAAACTTGGTACTTATGCTATAGGAATAAAAGAAAATAGAAAAAAAAATGATATTTATTCCCTATATAAAATAAAATATTATTATTAACTGAAAGCATAAGTTTTACAAAAATTGTTAAGCTTATTTTAGCACATGTTCAAAGTCATATTATTTTTAAGAATGTTTCTGAACTAAGAAAACATCTGAAATTATAACACATAATTATTATTAAATTGAATATTTGAAAAACAAAAATCTGCTACATCCGCAACAGGAAAAAAATGTTCTTCATTAAACGACGATTTGTTAGCCAATTTGAATAGCATTTTTGGGAAACAAACCTAATATAATTCAATTAAATGTAGAGTTGCAATAAAAATCCCAATCAATGGCTGCTTCTGGAACTTTTCTATCCAGCAACTTCGTTTTTAAGTAAACATTCAAGGGAAATCAATCCCCCGCAATTAACAAAAAACGTCTATTTTTTTTCCATTAAATAAAATTATTTAGTTATCAAAAAACAGACTTATTCTAAGACAGTTAATTTAAGCAATCCATTATTTAGGATCAAATATGTGAATAACTTAATTTAGAAATTTATTTTAAAAAATGGCCTTTTTTCCATTATTTATGTCAATTTCGTTTAATCAATAGTTATCTGTAAGTAATAGTAAAACAGAAGTACTGTACATATTGTAAAGTAACATACCAATAACACCATATTTTATCATGAAAAAACTGCTTGTGTTGCAGGAAAAAAATTGTTTAATTAATCTTTATTTCTAAGCGAGAAAATTAATTTGTTAATAATAAAAGTTATTTCACGTTTTTTCAAGTTATAGTGCTTTCTTCACTGTGTCTATAATGAAGAAAATAATTGTCATTTTTTTAATATAATAGAACATTTTAATTTTTAATTCATGCATTAAAATAATGATGGAATTAAAAAAGTCTTCTACCTGTGAAATGTAAGATAGTAACAAATTTTCTTAATTTCAATATGCATATATGTACCAAAATATAATAACACTTTGTTAGAAATACACATGATTTATAATTAAATTAAATGTAGTGTTACGCTAAAAATACCAAACAATGGCTGTTTCCAAAACTTTTCTAAATGAGCATTATGTTTTTTTTTTCAAATAAGCCTTCAATGGAAATCAAGCAGCACAGTTAACACTATGGGGAAAAAAACTCCATCTTTTTTTCCATTAAAGAAAATTAATTAGTTCATGGAAAACAAACTTCCATTAAGACATTAAATTTAAGGTATTCATTATCTGGGATCAAAAGGGCAAATAATCTTCGATTTATCTTTAATTATAAAAATAGTCAGATGTAAGTAAAAGTAATAGATAGACGATGTAAAAGAAATAACGTGAAACATAAATAACATATGAATTGTTCATGAAAAAAATTGCTTACGGCACAACAAATAAATTTCTTTACTTCATCTTTATTTCCAAGCTAAGAAATTAATTTACTGGAATAGAAAATTATCTCAAGTTACGGAAAAATTCAGATACATGCAGATACATTTAGATACATTCAGAATCATGCCAATTAAAGTAATGTCGACCCTCATTAACTTCAGAATGGCGAAAGCTATAGTCATAAACGTGATGATTAGTTAGAGTAAAATGGCTACGCACTACGCGATGAGACTGCTTATAGTGCTATGTAGCGGCAAACGGCAGAATTTGCTGGACGGTACGAGATACGGTGAAAAGACAATTATAAAGTTGTAGAGAGTCCTTGATTTAAGATGTAATGATGTCTTACATGTAAAAATAATTTTAATAGAAGATTATAAATGTAGCATTTTCGATATACAATCAGATGAAATACTTATCATTATATAGAGTCGGATGAAATACTTAAATAATCGCATGCAGAAGTAAGACATTATAATACAGATGCATATTTAATAATAAAGCTAACACACTCACGCAGGAACTGTCAGCTATTGTTACCCAGAGCCGGTAATTAGTAAACAGTTGAGATATAACGGGGTCTTCATTGTTCCCTAGTGTCATTGTCTGCAGATCACAGACGAAGTCCTGTTAGTGACCTGATGGGAATATGGAAAGAACGTTACATCGTGAGTGGTACTGGTTTACAGGGTTTGATTTGTAACCACGTCAGTGAATAAGTAAAAACAGCCCGTTGTTTTTGACGCAGGTTGCAAGAGGGGTGATTGGAGATTTTCCTATAAGAGATGTTAATCGATCAGTGATGTTAGACAGAGAAATGAGTCTGGTTGAGTTCTTATGCTGTCTAGTAATGTTGCGATAATCTGTATTTTCACTTTTTAATGTTTAGCATCAGAGTTAGTGCCTCTTTACACCGGGCCGTGTCCCGGAGTTGCGTTTTTATATACTTTTTATGTTTGTTTATGAATTTTTTTTTTTATATAAAAAAAGGCTTTTTATTTATTAAATATTGCTCTGTCTCAATTACAATATGGCTCTCCCTTGTATTAATGTGGGTTGTTTTAATTCGCTACGTCACAACATGCAACGAAAGCAAGGAAAAGTTTATTCAAAAAAAAATATACGTGTGTTCAGTGAGTCTGTCATCTGCAGAACGCGTCATTTAATCTCCATGTGTTTCGATGAAGGCCACATTTAGCATATATAAAATGATTTTCTTATTAAAATAAGCTGATATTGCTTAGATTTCGCAGTTTTATTAGTAAATAAGCATCTGCCTTATAATGCCTCATTTCTGTATTCGATTATAAACATATGTAAGCTGGTGATTGAATATTGAAAAACTTACATTTCAGGTCTTAGAATAAACTTTTACAAATAATAAATCATTTCATAATAAATCCAGGACTCTTTGTACAACTTAGTTTTTTGACGTTTTGCCTGTTTCGCGTATTTCTTTGAAAGAGGAACACTCATTTCCGCTGTTTGCTGCTAGTTGACCCTGTAAGTGATATCACTGCATGGGGCATAGTTAGTTTTCTAAACCAAGTCTATGATTACTGTTGGCACCGTTCGGAAGTTAATAGGGTTGGACAGGACTTTAGTTGACTGTGGAACACCCCGTATATATTACGTTCTAATCGCTATTTTTTAAACAACAGAAAAATAATAATATATATAAATATAAATATTTTCGTTTTAAATATAACTTTGATTTTCAAATTAAGGCTAATTTTATCTCATTAAAAATAAAGAATTTAAACTCGCGTATCTTTTTATTTATGTTCATATACATACAAGTATATTTTACAAATTTTACGTTTTTATTTTCTTTTAAAAAATAGGGTTTAAAATTGTAATAACATTATTAAAATGATAAACCGTGTTCTAAAATTAATGATGGAATAGAATATATCATCTGCTTGAGCAACATAAGGAATTTTTTAATTAAATTTGTCTACAAATTTTTTAGCTACACAGAATAGCAATTTATCTCGTAAATAGATAATTTATAATTAAATTAAATGCACAGTTACCCTAAAAGTCCTAAGTAATGACTGCTTCTGAAACTGTCCTAACCAAATCTTTATTCTTATTCCAAGGAAGCTTTCAACAGAAATCTGGTTGCGCAATTAACACAATGAGAAAAAAAGCTTCCAATCTTTTTCCCATTAAAGAAAATTAATTAGGTTTCGGAAAACAAACTTTTATTAATTCAGACAGCTCATTGTCTGAGATCGAAGGAGTGAATAATTTCTAATTGCCTTATTATATTCAGAATAGTCAATGGTAATTAATAGTACGAGTAATACTCTAAATAACGTAATATGACACATCAATAGCATGAGATTTAGTAATGGAATAAACTTTTTGGGACACAAATTTTTTTTTTAAGTTTTATAAGTTTAAACTCTTTAGACCTGAGGTACACAATCCTCTATTCTTTTCCTCATAAATACTAAACTTTCTTTTTTATGACTTCGGTTTGTCTGGCTGAATGGCCGTCTGTCAGTGCTCTAACTCCCGTAAATATGCTCGGATTGCTCTGCAATTTTTATATGTTATTGTCGTTATCTATAGCATGTTCCCTATTTTAACGGAAGCGTGTAGCACTTATAGTTTTTTTACAGGGACACTCAAAAGAATTCCGTTACATTGCGGTCTATGGGGAAAAATCATTTGCGGTTTATTTAAATAATGTTTCACTATTTTAAACGCATTGAAATTTATATATAACACGAAGGTGCATTAGAAAAGCTTAATATGGAATAGGGTGTGCATAGCACTTATAGTTACGTTACAGGGACAGTCAAAAGAATTCCGTTACATTACGTCTATGAAGAAAAATCGTCTGCGGTTTATTTAAATAATGTTTCACTATTTTAAACGCATTGAAATTTATATATATCACTAAGGTGCATGACAAGATGCTTACTACAGAATATTGTGTGTATAGCAGTCATCGTTCATTTACAGTGACACACAAAAGAATTCTCTACTGTCTGTTAACAATAATTCCTGGAAGTGCGTTTTAAGTTACTGAACGTGATTTTAAATTTAACTCACTTTTTGTTTATTGCGTGGTGTGTATAAATTCTGTATATCATATACAGGGAAGCACAAAAGTTCGCGAACACATTTCCGTTTATTGACAGAAACTCCAGAAGGAGAATTTTAAACTGTGCTACGCGTTTCTTAACTGAACTAAAATTTAGCATCCTATGTAGTATATATACAAATCTATAGATCCTATACAGAGCTGAATAAAAGTATTCGGATATTTTTCCGAATATTGTATATGTTGGAAATTCCTGAAATTATGTTTTTAAATATGTTATGCGTTTTCCAAATTGTTTACTTAGATGTTATCTTTTAGCTTATTAAACGGTATGATTTGTAAAATTATTTTGGAAGCGTTGGAAAGTGTTACATAATCTATGCTTGACGCATGGTTTTTCGTTCTTGTTTAATTTTTACTTTACTTAGCTGAATATTTCTGCTTTGGAACAGAAACGATAAATGGTAACAATGATGCTTATCTACTATCTATTATATATACAGGGTGTCACATCTAAGATGTTACAAATTTCCAGGGTAGGTAGGGTACACCTAGACGCCTCGGAATTACATAGGAATGTCGTGCCGGAAACGCCTTCCTGACGCGGTAGAGGGCACTGAAATAGGTGCGGGTGTTTCAAGTGTGCTTGTTTCGAAGCTGCAATTTTCATTTTTTGGACATAAAACACAACGAGATGAAACGACACAAATTCAGAGAAAAAAGGTGTTTATTCCTCTCCGTTCATAAACATAAAAAAACAAAAGTAATAAAATGTAAGTACAACTCATATCAAAGGAGGTGTTCGAATTGACGACCCCCGAAATTGATGTGATGCAGGCCTCACATCTTCACTGCATGGAAGTTCGAACATCCGCAATCATTCCAGGAGTGTCGTGGATTTCCCCGGCAGATGCAAAATTGTTCGTCTTATAAACTATGGCACCACTCTCGTAGCTCTGGGATCATGGATCAGGCTTGTGATCTAGCCTATTCAATGCCCATACTGCGCCAGGAAGACGTTTCCGATCTAGCATTTGTTTCCAATTCCGAGTCGTCTAGTTGTACCCTACCTCCCCTCTAAATTTGTAACATCTTAGCTGGGACACCCTGTATATATATAATTCAAATGGAAATTTCGTTCCGGCTGCTGATAACTTGAGTTCTGTAGAAATATTTCGTGGGACTAGCACTGTCAGTTAGATAACTGTTCAGGGGTGGATTTAGTATAGAACATATCATTCTATATTGCTTAGATATAGGACTATGGGGTCAAAGTTCTATAATCAGGTGAAGGCAATTACGAAAGATTAGTTTTTTTAATATATTCCGCAAAAGAATTTCGATGGAATTTATACTCTTAGATGATTTTTCAGGGAAGATTTTAATACATAACATATCGTTCTACGTTGCTTAGTTATAGAATTATAGTGGAAGTTCCATAATCAGGTGAACCCGTTTATGAAAGATTAGCCTTTTAAAAAGTTCTACTGGACGGATTTTGAAAAGACTTACTTTGTTAATTACATAATTTTCAGGAATGGTTTTAGTATGTTGCATATCATTCTATCGTTCTTTAGCAAATCCAACTGTAAATAATAATTAAAACTATTCGGTTCTTAATAGCCGAAATTTTGTCTGACACATTATAAAATGTAATAGCTCAATGACGTTTTCAATACTGCGAAAAGACATTCCAGGTAAATGTCCATATTATATTAAAACACAAGGTCAAATTCACTGATGCAATTCGTTTAATTCCAGGTTCATTTAGGCGGACCAACGTACCGGGTGAAGCATGCTAGTTTCCTCATAAAATAATTATTTTCTTCTTAGTTTTCAAAAAGCCTTCAAGACAGTATATCCAAGAAAGTAAGAAATGTTCATAATGTTTTGACTTAAACCTTTTAAAATAAGAAAATGTGAGGATTTGTAGATCATTGGCGTGTTTAAAGCACTTAAATTTATTATTAGGTGAATTTAGGTTATTGATAATAAATTAATGTTTTAAGGGGTTAGTAATTTTATATCCATATATGTGAACCTAAATTGCCAGTAACCTAAAGTATTAATTTTAGAAAAACGACTCTTTCTGTCATCTAAGTAGTCATTTTGATTTTGTAAAAACGAAGATTTATATGCGTAGTGCCATTTTAACTTCTGGTCTCAAGAGAATAAGGAGGAAATGTTTAAAAAAAAATATTTTTTGAAGATTAATTTAGCACTTAGTTTTGTAACGAGTTTATTAATATAATAAAACAACTGAAATTAAAACACATGAGCAATTTAAATTACAACAGATGTACTAAAATCAATGGTGGGACAAATAACTTAAGCAAACATTAGAAAATAGATTTTCTTAATTATACACAAATGTTTACCTAACTGTAATAGTACTGCCTTGGAAAGCTACCTGATTTATAATGAAATATATAGTTAAATATACATTTATGATTAAATACACAATCACTGTTTCTGAAATTTTTCTAACCAGAATTCTATTTTTTTTCCAAAATGCCTGTAATGGACATCATGCTGCGTATTTAACACTAAACGAAATAATATATATATATATATATATATAATAAAATAAAAATAATTAGTTCTTCAAAATCTGACTTCTGTTAAGACATTTATTTTCATATTTTCGGGTCCGTTTTCTTTTTTTCTTTTATTTATTTTTTCTTTTTTTTTATTTCTTTTTTTTTTACGGAAAAGTACATGAAAAACATATTTGAGCTTTAGAAAATTTGCAAGTGTACGAGTACATTTATCGAAACCAAAGTTTCATAAAATAATAAATAAATAAATAAAGAACAATTAAAAATAAATAAATTTTGCAAATAATAAGAATAGTAATTGATGTATTATGAGTAAATTTTCAAATGTTTTATACAAAACCTATAATGGAATTAAAAAGATATATCTTCTATTTGTGCAACATAACAGAAAAAAAAATCCTAGCTATATTCCGAAATTTTAGCTGAATATAATTGCTTTTTCTTGTACAGATACCGTATTTATAATTAAGTTAATAATCAGAACTTTAGTCTTCTTTCAAGAAAACCTTCAATGGAAATCAGGCTGTTCAATTAACACAATAAGGGACACAAACTCTATTTTTCCATTAAGGAAACTAGAATATTTCTTAGAAAACAGACATCTATTAACGCATTTAATTTAAGATATTCATCATGTTGGATCGAGTTTGTGAACAATTTCCAATTTCTATTTAATCATCAGATTTGTCAGCTGTAGGTAATAGCGATAAGGAAATACTCCAAAAAAGTAACGTAAATTATCAATAACACCATATTCATTCATGGAAAAAAATCTTCATGATTGCATTAGAAGGTATAATTTGTACCTAGATATCATATTAAATATTTGAATTACTTTCAAAATACATTTCTAAACGAGAAAAAAAAGAGTTTTCTTAAAAAAAAATATATATATATATAAAATAAATAAAGGTGATGTTTACTTAAAATAATATGTTTATTTTCTAAAAAAAAATTAAATACTCAATTAAATATACTACCCAAGTAGTCCAGTAGAAATAGCATTTGATCTTGCACAATTTTTGGTAATTTTGATTTTTGGATATAACGTATAAGTTAACCCTCTAATGGAAAAAAAAAGTTTTCGATCCTTGTGAGTTTTTTATTCTATCAAAAAAAAAAAAAAAAAATACTTTTTTTTTTATTTTACTTGATTAACTCGGTTCAAGTGCATTTTAAAGAAAAAAATAATTTTTGAAGAGGATAAAATTCCCTAAATCACGCACTATTCGTGTTTGTAAATTGTCCAAACAGCAGATGAGATACGGAGCCGGGAAAATAAGGTAAAATTAGCAAAAATTGCAAAAACCCGTAAATGACGTTAGTTTTTGCTTAATAATTCACTAAGACTGCCATAATCAACTTTTTAGAGCATGAAATAGTGTATAGTTTCATTTATTAGATAATTAATTATAATTATCTGTAGTAGATTTTGAAAATCACATCAACAAGATTTTGGGTAAAAACAGGAAAATACCACCTGACAAGTTAATAATTTAAAAAACGAGTTTTTATTTTTGATATTGAAAACACGAAATAATTAATTATAGCATGTACAATAAATTAATCAACAAATATGTAATAGTAAGTATAGTCACTTTACATATGTTTCTTTTTCTGCTGCTTGGTCCTGTTAGTGATACCTAAGACTCGTATAATAGGAGCTGACGCATATCCATTTTGTTTCGGATTATTGGTACCCAGTTCAGCATCAATCTACCGCAGCTGGAGCTGGTGTTGCCTAGACTCCTATAATAGAATAGGTTCTGATTAGCTTGGTTTTTCGACTGGGCTCCGATTCGGGTGCCAAATCTGCGAAAATGCGTCAGCCTCTATTATAGGAGTTCTAGTGATACCATCGTCTTAGTTTCTTCACCGTCCATCTCTGTACTTGACTCGATTGGTTGTTCTAGGTCGTCAAAGTCCACAACGTCCAGAATAATATCATAAGAGTTGCCACTTAGTGGGTTGTTGCACTTGACACAGATATCTGAGCACTTCAAGCCTGCCTTCCTACAATTGCACTTCGTACTACAACCTTTACTGCATTGGCAAGATACGGAATTGAGTAGGGTTTGAGGGGCTGATTTGTTCATCCTTGTGACTGGAATGAACCTATGCCCGTCCCTTTTCCAGCCCCATTCGAGAGATTCCTTTCCATTTTACAGCCATATCTGAACTTGTAGGTATGTCCGGAATGCATGATATTGAGTAGCATCGCGAGAAGGTGGTAGTCTCGCTAAATTTAATTTAATATTGTTAGTTGCTCTAGCGAAGCTGATATACCGCAATACATTCAAGTTTTAGTTGGTATCATCTCCATACAGGGTCAGGGTTTATTCAGTTTCTGTGGCTTCAACAAGTTTGTACCTCTCTGCATTTGAGTCCTTAAAGATTTGAAGTTTTTGGTTAAGGGATGGGTTCAGAAGAATTCTGCAATATTTTATTTTCCCATGGCTGAAGAGCGATGAAGTAGAGTTTCAACCACTTACAGCATGAAAAAAAAATAATATTGTGTGCAACTTCCTTAAACTTGAAACACTTGTTGGAGTGGAGAGCCTCCAGTTTCCCTCTCCCGGCCTTTCGGAAATCAACATTATCTAGAACTGGAGAAGCCGCAAAAACAAGAAGGCCAGTGTCTTTACCATTGACAATGACAGCATCTTAATCACGGATAAGTATATAGCTGTGTTCACCATTAGTAATTCTGCATCTTCAGTGGCGTCTATCAATTACCTGCTCTTTCCGTTCCCAATATTGTGTCACTTGTTAGTGGTAGTAAAAGCAAAGTAAAACATAGACTTGATGACTTTGCGCATACCCTTCTCTGTATAAAGTGACAAAGGGAAAGGCGCCAACTCATACTGGAAGTATTCTTTCATTTCTTCGTATAATTGCTTGTCACATCCCGTGAAACAGCACAATAGTATGTATGGCAACTTTTGCTTATACAACATATCCACAAATCAGAGTTACCCGAATTTTTGCAAAAGAAGGCTCTTTTATAGCCTATTTCCAGTGAACTAAAGGTTTAAAACAAATTTATAAGGTAAACATTTCTTTAAAAATGACTTATGTTATTTTATTTAAATAATGTGCATTTTGGTAGATTGTAAACAATCAATTACATTTAATGTTTTAAAAGAGGAAGAAATGAAAAATATGCCTTGAAATAAGATTTTTGGAATCGGAATCGTAAAAGTAATTTAAGTATCCGAAGTGACAGCTATATTATTAACAATTAAATATATTTAATAATTAATAAGTATAATTGATAATTAATAATTATAATTAATAATTAAAATATTATTAATAATTATGAATTATTCTATGTACATATAAATACGAGTATTTTATTCCCACATCGCAATGTGGCACGCAAATTAACGCCGAGACTGTAAATAGATTCTGTGAAGCTTTCGCCCACTGACTTCTATGGTGTTTCATAACTACAGATGAATCGCGTTCATTGACCGAGAGCATACAAATAGAGTTTCTAGAAAGCGGGGGGAAAAGTACTATCAGTCACATGTTCTACGTGATTCGGTAAAAAAGAGTCGATATGTTAATCAGTATTTTATTCCTGCTATTTTTAATGGTTATGCTGTTGTTGGTAGCTATTCAGCTATAAAATTAATAAAATCAAATATGTCTTTGCCTGTTTGTCAAAGATTGTGTATTACACTTAAGTATTCTCAATTCTTCTGAAATATTTGTAAAATAAGTGTAGTTGACATCCAAAGGAACTGTTTTTCTTCGACTGTCAATCACACGAACCGCTAAGATTTCGTAGCATTTTTCTTTGTTATACATTCATTATAATACATACAACTTAAAATGAGATAAATCACCGCTAATATTTTTGATAAACTGATTCAAGAAACACTAATTAAATTGTATATAAAAAATTGTATCACAGAAAGTGGTTGGAATTTTTATATATAGAAATGTTTTTCATTATAAACTCATCAGAAAACACCTTATAGGAAAATATGAGCGTCCTTATCAGTATGGGACACCTGATTTTGTTTCAATGCTGAAAAAAGTCTGCATACTTTTCGTGATCATATTTATAAGTATATATTAATGGCTTTTAAATATAAACGAGCAGGTGTTAAATTTTAATTCTAAATAGGACTAAGAGCGTTACTTTTATGAATTTATACGCAGCTGTTTTCTTTTGCTCATGTATAGGTGAACACGTAAAGTATTTCAAGTAGATATTGATGAATGATGATCAATAATATTCAAATATATCTCATTAAGAATAATATTTATTGGTAATATATCACATACATCTCCACTGAAAAATGTGTCACATTTTTTTTAAACAGAAAAAGCTCTCAATAACAGACACCTCGAGAACTAAGAATTTGTTTGCTATTCTTAGGTGTCCGTAATTCAGAGGTAAAAATGTTCAAATGTATAGCTGTTTGTAATCGAAAATGTGTCCGCTAAAAAAAGGAGTCCGTTAGCGAAAAAAGAAGAGTATTTTATAAATATTTTACTGTGGTAATTTATTTGTTTATTCGCCATTCATATTATCGTTGCATGATTAACTTCTTTGAAATAATTATTGCTTATTAAGTATTTTTTAATTATTCAGAGTGATTTTTGAAAGTTATTTTAAAATAATCTCTTATTTCAGTTGTTATACATTGAATTTCATCATTTAGAGAAACAATTAAAATATAAAATCTAATTTAAAATTTTATTTCGTTTTCAATCATTGCTCAATGGCAACAATTGAGGTATAGTTTTTTCCCGATATTTCATGTAATATTTAAAAATATCTTGATTAATTTTCATTAAACTTTCCCATTACATAGTCAAATGTAGAATTAAACGCATGTATGTTTTAAAAGTAACATGTATCACAGACAAGATGGATATCTAATTACAATGTGAAAAATAATATGTTATTATCTGATATATATCTATATTATCTTATATATATAATAAGATATATACACGCATATATTATAAATTGATACTTACGAATTTAGTTTAATCTTTTAAAAGAAAATTAAATAAGCAACTTTAAAAATTTTTAAAAAGTTATTCCTTAGTACTGAATTCTTCTGATGTTTCCACTTTTTAGTTATAAAAAACTACAGTATGAATTCCAACTTCTACGCTTTTTTTAAAGTTAAGTAAACATATTTGAAGCATAATTTTTACTTAAATTAAATTTTTAAAATTTAAATGTGTACTGCAATTTCATTAAATAAACCCAACAATAATTTTACTGGATAAATTCTTGTTTAAAACATCTTTATACAATTTAAAAATACGTAGAAGTTTGCAACTATGCTACAGCTGCAACAATTCTAATATTATTCATAAAACTGGATCGGAAATCAATTAAAAAGACAACATAAAACAAGATAGATTACAGTTAATGCTTTTTAAAACGATTCGGGGAACATTAAAAAAATATCCCAAAAAAAAGAGATTGAGCTTTTTCTAAATATAAATTCATTCATTATAAACTCATCAGAAAATATCTTAAAGGTATAAGTGAGCTTTCTTATCAGTCTGAAACACCTGCTTTTGTTTTAATACGGAAGAAATTCTGTGTACTTTTCGTGATCATCTATATTAATAAAGATTAATGGCTTCTAGATATAAATGTGAAAGTTTTAAATTTTAATGGTGAAAAGGATTAAGGGCTTTACTTTTATCAAATTATGCGCGATTGTTTTCTTTCTTCTTTGTTCTTCTGAGTTTAAACATTTAAAGAATTTTGATTTATCAGTGATGAATGATTATTGATAATAATCACATATTTTGCGTTCAAAATATAATTTTATTAGGAATGAATCATACATTTTTTTCACTGATTAGGTGCACCATATTTTGTAAAGGATAATTTTATTATTTATTTATATTTAATGTTGTTATCATTTTAGGATCAATAAAATAATTATTCATTTTTTTAAATAACAAATTAATTTTTGAAAAATTAATTAAAATAGATGTTTCTTTTTTTTTAGTTTTTATTTATTGAGTTGAATGATTTAGATAATCTTATTGAACTATATTTTTTATTGAGATTGCATCGTGTATTAAACATGGCCAATAGAACTTTCCCAAAATCGAAACATTCAACGCTTTTGAAAGAGCAGTCGCGAAATTAATTGTCATTTAATGCGTGTTTTTAACACGTCAAATTTCTAATTTTACTGCATTTGTATTTGAATAGAATTTTTTGTATCACAAAAAAAAAGAACAATAAGCTTTTATAGCATTATCGATTAAATAAATTTCGAAATCTTTTTCGTATAATACAATCTGAATTCGAGTATTTCAAAATATGCCTTAGCTTCTTATATCCCTCTTAAATCATTTGATTCTTTTATAAATGTTTACAAGGTTATTTGAACACAAATGCGTAAGTGCATTTTTTTCATCATTTTATGCGTATTTTTGCGCATAGCTAAAGTAACTATTGCAAACTTTTTCACAATAGACAACACTATTGATAGATTATTTTTGCGCTGACGGACATATACTACATTTATAATACATTTATATACGGACAGACAGAAAGGCGGACAGACGGACGGACCAGACGACTACAGGTGCTACGTATTTATATAATTACAAACGCGCATTAAAAGAAAACAAATTATTATTAGAATTAATCTGGAATGATGTATTTCAATGTAACTAGTAAAGTTAGTCAGATACGTGGAATTTAATTTTTTTTTGCATGACAGTGCTAAAATACTTTTTATACTACTCTTGAAAACAAAAAGGTGGTAATACAAATACGTTGTGGGACTTGTTTGTACTGAATCACAGGATGTTATTTTAACCATTTTAGATAATCTGGAAATGCTACAATTGCAGCTGAATTATCTTAAAAAATTTGTTATGAAAGACAGTTTTATTTGGGTATGTTTTCTCTTTCAAAGAAAGCTAAGTAATAAAGTGAATAGCTAAATAAGCAATTTCTACTTTTCTAATTTTTTTTATTTCTTATACAAACTCAGAATTCTGTAAAATATTTAATAAAATACACCAAAATCGTTTAAAAATTTATTACTTTTTTTAAACATCCTTAAAAATAATTATCTTTCAACTTCAAGGAAACGAATTACACGTTCTCTCTTCTTTTAAAGTTTGTTTAAACGTCCGTACGTCAATCTTTGCCCATTCAGGAGCACTGATGTCAATTAACGTCTTTTGGATATTTGTAATTAAAACTTATCATTACTTTTATATTTTATATATTATACACTATTTCTCATAAATATTTGTAATTCTTATATTAATGCAGTCAGACGTATATAAGTACATCGGTCAAAAATAGTGTATTATTATATGCGTATCTATTATACAGGGTTATTCTAAATGATGGACCCATTTTCAAAAAATATATATTTATTAAAGTACAAATCTAAAATAAACAATCTTTATACCAATGGAAAGAGGAAGTTTCAAAGTTTTTTTAAGACATTATAAATGTCCAATGTGTCTACCGTTTGCTGCACGGCAATCATCTACGCGATAGCCAAACTCGTCCCACACACGAGAAAGCGTATATGCAGTTACTGAGTGCACGGCTTTCAAAGCGGTGATGGTTCCAGAGGAGGCCGGTAGAGGTCGCGCGGCAATATGCCGCGATTTCATTTCACTGTCAGTTGTGAGTGAGGTGGCTACTGTGGAACACAAAGTTTCCTGCGTTTTTGAGTTCACAAGAAGTGAGCAAACGGTGGACACATTGAACATTTATAATGTATTTAAAAAAACTTTGAAACTTTCTCTTTTCATTGGCATAAAGATTGTTCATTTTGGATTTGTACTTTAATAAATACAATTTTTTGAAAATGGGTCCGTCATTTACAATAACCCTGTATTTATTTCAATATTTATATCGGAAAATAGGCTGCAATCCACTTATTTAGTCAAAAACCAAAGTATCTGAATGCATTCGGAACCCATATTTTCGGTTATAAAATTAACAATAATGAAGCCATTCTAATAAACCATATTTTCAACTGATGTAATAAGATTTCTGTGAAATGAGACGACGTTACAAGAATTGCTGAAAATGTCCAAAACTCGCGTCCAAAAAAAAAAAAAAATGCGTTATACTTTCTATAATTCAGAATGAAACTGGCATTTCACGGACTTTCACTTACAGATTTTTAATGAACTAACAAATATTATATAAGATTAAATGATATTATCAATTAATCGTATCAAATAACATAGCTTCAGTTTTGTTAAATATAAAATAAAAACAGGTTGCGACACTGTGCATTTTTGTCTAAACAAGTGTATTGCAACCGTAGTTCACCGTACAAAAATTGAATGTCTGGACGTCTATTATCACCCCTTACAGTCTGTACAAAAAATGTTGAGGCCCATGTTTATTATTTTCTATTGAACATAGAATTAATTATTCTATTTATCACTAACAAATTCATGACTGCCTGTTTAGAATCTAATGTATTAAGAATTGCCTACAAATACTTTATCTCAATTTCCTGAAATATATACACACATAGAAAATTTAAAGTTATCATCGTTCTTTGATAATTCAGATATTTAGGGAGTTATTTACAGAGATAAAATATACCAAAATGTAGCTAAATTCTTTCTTTTTTACAATTTGAATGATAAAACAATTTTATTCAGAGGTAAGTATTTTGTTGGATTATTTCCAGTTTATGGCGTTAAAAAATATGCTTCGATGTTTATGAGGTTGGTTGGATTATACATTATTGTTATCTTTTTAAAAGCACCATGTTACGTATTTTACATTTGAAATGGACTCTTTATAATTTAATTAATAAATATTAATGATAAAAATTTCTTTGCAATACGCTACCGATGTAGTATTTAAACGTAAATAAAAATGTAAAAGAATACCATATATAAATACCATAAGAAAATAGTATAAAAATAACATACAAAATAATATATAATAAAAAGTTAAGAAAAATACTTGCTATTTTTTTATTTATTTGTGGCGATTACGTAAATTTAGTAAGATATAAAAAATGAAAAATTAAATCCAACGGAATTCAATCTATTACTATGTAACATATAATTCAATATATTAAAAAGTATCTACAAATATTTCCCATTAATTTCCTGAAATAAATATTGACATTAAGCTTTAAAGATAGCGTCGTGCTTCGATGATTCAGATATTTATAGGGAGTTATGTATAGAGAGTTATCTATTATATGAAAAATAATGCTATTGAATTTCCTTTATTTCACAAAGTGAAAGATTGTTTTGCCTACGGTGTTTTCAACAAATACATTCTACTTTTCTCAGATTTACTTTGTTGAGAATTCGAAAATTGTGCTGTCCAAAATATGTTACGACGTTTATAACATTTGTTAAAATATTTACAATATGCATCAAATTAATTTTATAAGAACCATATTTTCAAATTTTCTATATTTACGAAGGACTCTTAATAATTCCATATATAAATGTAAGAAATGTTTTGCAACACATAAGTAGGCAGTCAATTGTGTAAAATATAAGTTAGAACTAATATGATCGAAATAAACAAATATAAATACACATATAATATAGTTTTTTTGTAGTTGTCGTCGTACAATAAATTTAGCTAAACTAAACATGAAACATAAAAAAGGCCACAGAATATAATGCATTACTTTCAACATACTATCCAAATAGCATCCACAGTTAACATTATGCTTGGATGATTAAGATATTTAGGGATTTATTTGTAGATATTAAATGCAAAATAAATGTAGCAGAATTCCGTTTGTTTCGCAATGTTGAATATTACTTTGCTTACGGTGTTTTAAGATAATACTTTATATTGTATTGATAGTTATTTTGTAGGAAGATTCAAAAGTTTACGCTATAAAAAAATGTGTTTATGAGATTTATCAAAATATTTAGAAAACACATTAAACTCATTTCCCTAAAATATATTTTCAAATATTTATATTTGCGAATGATTTTTAATAATTTCAGAACGATGAAATGCTTTACATTTACTTATGTAGGAAATTTATTAAAGGATAATTCTGACCTAATACGACATAAAACTATCCTATGTAATTTTTTTTAGAAGCATAATAAGGGTTTATTCCTACAAAGTGTTTGTGACGTACTTCAAGAAAAGATAGGGGGAGATAATATAGAGAAAGACGGTGAAGATGGGGCATAGGTCTCAGTTTGCTCATTCAAGCAAAACAGAATGTGACATTATATTAGTTTATAATTGCAATAAACAAATAAATAAATAAATAAATAGAGGATATTGTACTTCTTTAAA
The DNA here is from genome assembly GCA_963931845.1 of Maratus michaelseni. Taxonomy (NCBI): domain Eukaryota; kingdom Metazoa; phylum Arthropoda; class Arachnida; order Araneae; family Salticidae; genus Maratus; species Maratus michaelseni. Next base: position 133,953,003 of record OZ007588.1, on the reverse strand, counting down.
ATAAATAAGAAATTGCACATTTAAATGAATGATATACACTTGTGGATGTTCGTATATTTTTACGCAAAAAACATATGAATTCGCTAGACAAAAATGTCAAATTAATTTTGGTTGGCACTTCCTCCATGCACATTGACTTAATTACATAAAATAGTATACTATTAAAGACAATGTTGTAATGTTCTTAATTTTCCATATGAAAATTGCACATCTATATTTTTACTTTCTTCTATCTATAATAGAAGAAAGTATTGTAATCGAAATTTTTTTCGACGGATTTACACGTTTTAGGGGTCAGAGATTCCGGAAAACATGTTTTTACAAAATGTCTGTCTGTCCGTCTGTCCGTCCTCATTGTATCATCGAAAAGTGTATGAAGTTATGCTTGAAATTGAACCAATTTTTTTTCTATATTTTTGGCTATGGCAAGCAGGTCCTACTTGAATTTGGGGATATTTCTACGAAAGGGGGCGCTTCGATCGCGATATCTGTCCGATTTTCAATATTGTATCATCAAAAAATATATGATATAATGCAGACAATTAAACCAAATTTTTTCTCTAAGTTTTTGACTATGGCCAGCAGGTCCTACTTGAATTTGGGGATATTCCGCCGGAAGGGGGCGCTGTGATAGTCATTTAAAGATTTCAAATGCAAAAAGACGTACAAAAAATTAGAAATCCTAAAAGTTTTTTCCGTTAAATGTTCGGCTTTGATCAGGAGAATCCGGAACAATTTTTGTTTTTCCTCTATCTTAAAAAATGGTTGAGATATAGCGGTTTGAAATTTTAGGGTGGCTGACATTTTCAAACAAGACAGCAGAATTCATGTATAAACGGATTTCATTGATGAGTTTTAGTTAACATGGTTTCGGCAAATTTTCGTTCATTGTTGTAACCGTTGTTCCTATTCTTATCTGTTCCTGTCGGTACAGGCTAAAAACGACTTTTCGTAGTTTAGTATACATCAGTTGATCGCTACTTGGTAACACGACGATTCGCAAGCAGCTGACGTACAACAGAATGACGAAAAATATTGATTTTATTGGCGATGTGATAGTGAATTTTGAAGTATTAACATGACTGAGATAGAAGAAAGTTTTGGGATTGGCACATCCGACTAGTTTGAAATGAAATCATTTCCTCAAGTCTAAATTAAATCCAATTCGTTCTTCAGAGATTAGAGCATTATCAACTATTTTTATCCTCTTTTATTTTAAGCGAAAATATTTATTAACAAGAATGAAAAATCATGCGTCAAGCAAAGATTATGAAACACTTTCCAACAAAGCCAGAAAACTGTAACGAAACTTCACCGTTAAATAAGGTGAAAGAAGATACATGGTGTTTCAGTTAAACGTTTCAGAATTTCTAAGAGGGTAGGGTACATCCTGACGAACCAAAATCATATACCAATGGGCAGTCAGAAATGCTTTCCTGACGCGGTAGATGACGTTGTGCGAAAGTTCCGAGTTTTCGTGCAGGGAATCTTCATTTCGCACAAGAACGCCCAGTTAGTAGGATGGATGATTACACGAATGCAGAATTAGCGGATAAGCATTTGGTGTACGGGGCTGCAAATTGTAGTGGGCCAGCCGCACAGCGATTGTACGCGGAACGATATCCGACGAGGCGTATTCCCAGTCATAATTTATTTGCAAGACTGCACCACAGGTTAGCTGAGACAGGTTCATTTGAAAGAGCTGATAGGCTCAGGGTAAGAAACAGCACGGACTCCAGCCGTCGAACAGAATGTGCTGCAGCATGTACAGAGGATTCCAAGAACGAGTACACGAAGTCTAGCAAATGTAGTCGGGGTTTCCCCTTGCAGCGTCTGGAGGATTCTCCGAGAACAAGACATGCATCCGTTTCACGTGCAGCGTGTCCAGGCACAGCAACCGGAGGATTATGCACCTCGTATTGCTTTCGCACAGTGGTACCTTAGAAAATGTGCTACAAATCCCACTTTTCCTGCTGAAATGTTATTTTCCGATGAGGCATCCTTCACAAGGGAATGAATTTTCAACTCGCATAACGACCATATCTGGGCGGTCGAGAACCCGCATGCAATACGACGTCGTGCAGCACAGATTCGATTTTCGGTCAATCTATGGGCCGGTATTATGGGAGATCACCTCATCGGACCTTACCTGTTACCGTGTCGTCTAAACCGGAGATAACAACTTGCTCTTTCTGCAGCAAGTATTGCCACAACTTTTGAGAGATGAACAGATTTCTGCGTCAACGCAACAGACAATGTGGTTCCAGCCCCTGCCCATTATAGCGGAGCTGTTCGTAACTACCTGGATTTTGGTCATTTGGTCATTTGGACATTTGGTCAACAGTGGATCGGACGTGGTGGTCCCGTGCATTGGCCTGCTCAAGCACCCGACAATCATGTCTTGATTGTTATTTCTGGGGTCATATGAAATCGCTAGTTTATGACACCCCTGTTGACAATGCTGAGGAGCTGGTTGCAAGAATCGCAGTAGCTGCCGGAGAAATTCGAAATTCGCCTGTTCATGTTCGGATGCCAGAATGTTCGGATGTCCATGCGTCGCAGATGCGAGGCGGGCATTATAGCCCGTGGAAGCAACTTCGAACACTTACTTTAATCCATGTACCTTTTGCTTCTTTTCATGTATTATTAAAACGATTTCTCACTTACGGTCTCTTTTCTTTATGGTGTTTCTGTGTACAACACCGCTTCAGGAAAGCATTTCCGACCCCACATTGCTATATGATTTCGAGTTGTAGGATGTACCCTACCCCTCTTAGAAGTTCTGAAACGTTTAACTGAAACACCCTGTATAAGTAAACAGTTTAGAAAACATATAACACATTGAAAAATACAATTTTCGAAAATGCCTTCCAGTGTCAAAACAGTAGTCAAATTATTTTCTGCAGCCCTGTATATGATCAATAGATGTTGATGTATAGCATGCTAAAATTTAGTTCCTATTAGAATATTCACATTTAGCAATTTTCGCCAATCGATGGAAATGCACTCGAAATCTTTTGTACAGCCCTGTATAATATCTGAAGACTTTTGTACACACCACATATTAAGCTAAAAGACAACTTAAAACTCACTCTCAGCAATTACCATCGCATTTTGTTTCTCATTCATCGAAATTTTATCGCACTATTAACAAAGAAGTTTTTTTTTTGATAAAAATACTTTAAAATACACATTAGTTAATAATAAGAATAAAATATTGGAAAAAGTTAAAAACATACTTTAAGAACCTACGTATTTCATTTTGAAAAAATACAACATTATAATTGTATTTTTGGCGGCGCGATATTGGATTTATTTATTATCGTAGAATTTTTCCTTGGCAACCCTAGCCGAATGTCATAATTTTCTGTTGTGTGTGAGTGAGAAATGTTTTGGATTCATAGCACCCAATGTGGCGACTTAACTGGATTCTGACGGGATATTAACAATTAAAAATCCAGTAATAAAATAAGTATAAAAATATATATATATATAATGTGATTTTAACTGAGAAATTTTATCGGTTCTCTAACTTTTATGTTTAGGAATACAAAATATACCAGGTCTGGAAACTAGGTTCAAGCTGCACTAAAAGTGGTTCCCTTTTTAGTACATATTCCCCAGTGGACTAAATGTTTATTCTATTCGTACCACTTTTTTAAAATATAACCATACACTTATACAAGGATATTTTCAAAAGCAATATACCAAAAGGAAACTTTTTTTTTTAAATTACAGTTCGATGGAATGTAAAAACTGTCTCTAGTACTGGTACTTAAATCAAATGGTTAAAAACACTTAATACCGTCAACCGAAGTCACTTTGTTCAGAGGTGAGATTAATTTTTAAAAATAGCAAGTATTCAGTATATTTTATTAAAAAAGAAAAACACATGCATATGGTTGACAAATCTATAGTTAAGATTTTTAATTTGTTTGGTATTTTATCTGATATGTTTATGTATGTTTTGTAAAAAAAACTGTTGTGGACAAAGTCACCCCTTAACCATCGGCCACATTGTCCAAACTTCGTTTTCCCTACTAAACAAGCTAGAAATACCTTTTTGGGTAATGCCAGCATAAATTGGGATAAAAATCACAACACATCTCGTGAAAAAAAAATTAATAACACAAATACATTTTTTTTCAAGAAAATATTGACAAAAATATTGAATACAATTAAAAATACTGATTGAATATAATGTTGCAAAATGATATTTGAAAAATGCTGAAAGATCCTCATCAAAATTGTACACACTTCTGCTCTTCATCTTCTACCATAATACGTCCCTGAAGGTCCTCCTTCCACCCAAGATGTCCATAGGTGTTCTGATATATAACTGACAAAGCAAAACGACAATTCAGCTGCTATAAAACTGGCAAAGATATGGAATACATGCACCGTTTTGCTGAGTTCTAGGTACTTTCAACTTCTACTAAATGCCATCTTTTTTTACACTATTACTAAGGGAGGTTTCATTAAAATTAACAATATTTTACTTCGGTCAGTAGATACTTTTAAGTCGTTTTCAAGATGGACAAAACATTTGACGAGTGAGTAAATTTAAACTGAAGCTCTGGCGCGGAATATATTTTGACATTTTCTAACACTTAAATCATCTCGGTGTCGCTGAATAAAAGAAGAATACAAATTTTCACCTTGGAAATTCATTGTGATCTTAGCCAGGCAAATTACCCCATATTTGCCAAAGAATAAGGAGTGATATTGCCAGAGAAATAACGCTGATCAATAAATGTGAAAAATAAAAGCAAAATGCCTTCTACTTTTTCATTATATTGATAACCAATAAATATAACCAATGAAACTTACTTGATGTTTTTCACGTAAGGAGAGAGAAAGTTTGTAGACCATATAATTTACTTAACTACAAGTCTTGATAGACATTCGGCCAGGATAAAAGATAAACTTTCATATCTCAGTTTTATTTTCTCTGGCTGGCAAGCTTTATATCAATACAGAGGTACATACTGTGGGTGACACGTAGCCCAATAGTGCCACAGTCGGTGTAATATGTAACGACAACAGAGGGTATAATCTCCTTTTTCAAAAGTAGGCAAAGTCGCCCCGATGTGCAAAGTGACCCCGGTTGACAGTAATACTTTTAATGCTTGTGCAAATTACATACGGGATCATTTTGTAATTTTGTAATAAATGTAAGGTACATTTAAAAATGCAATGTTGTTTGTTCTTAATAAATCATTTTAAATAAACCTTTAGGGCAAAATAAGTTTGTCAGGCACATAAAAATGATGCATGTGTTAATACAATGCAGTATCTAAATTATTACAAACTGTGTAAATAATAGTTAAATAACATAAATATATAAATTAGTGAAACGAGAATAAAGAAAAACAGTGTCTCTCCCAGGACACACGACTGAATTTAAAATTGCACATTACATTTTCACAATTATGAGCGTGCATGTCCATGTGTATTATACGAAACTCATAACAAATTATTGAGATATTAAATAGCATACAACTATAAAAATAAACAGTTATAAAAAAAATAAGAAAGTTTCATATATTAATATTCTGCGTGGAAAATTGCGCAAAAGAGTAAAAATGTGGTAAAAGTACTACGAGTTATAAAAAATAATTAAGCAGAACGAAATATAACAACTTGCTGGTAGTTTCAGATAATTACACATTGTTTATGTTTTGTTACATACATAATTTAAATTCAAAAATTTTATGTAAAAATCAAAACACAAGGCAAGTAAACATTTTTCGAACACAATTTGTCTGATAACCAGTTGCACAAATGAATTTTTTTTTACATATTTTTCTTCGTTGTGTGATGCTAGATGAATGTAGTTTCTGAAATTGTTCGAAATTTCGTAAATTTTGATTAATAAGAGTACAATTATAAATTTTAATCTTAGGTATCTTTTGACTTCCGTCGTAACTATGAAAAGAGGTTGATTATCTCAATGTCAATTTCCCCTTCCATAAAACGTCGGCCTAATCGTTCGGAGTTTTCGTGGTTTTCTTCGAGCCGTGGATTTATCCATGCGTAAATACGGGTTAGGTTCCCTTAGAAAGACCCCCACGAAGGGCACTCCCCCCGGGCCTATATCCCATGTGTAGATAATTGGCCGTCAATAATCAACCCAACCCAACCCCTTCCATAAAACAATTCCTTCCTCGACAAAATAAATTTCATTAAAAGGATATTTATACACTGTTAAAAAATTTTGTTTATTGACAGGTTGTCTTCCGTGAATTTTGATCAGAAAGTTTCCGTTTTGTTAGAAAAATGGAATCTATCCCGTATATCTGCAGAAAATTTCCCCATTTTTCCTGAAAACAACGGAACGGACGGAGAAAAAAGCAGACAACGGAGATATTCCGTTTTTTGCTGCATGTTTATTTTCAATGTTACAAAAACTGACACGTTGCTGCACAGAAAATCTAAAAATTCAATAAATTAAAATTTCAAGTTTATTTAAAAGAACAACAAGAAAATAGTGCTTTCGAATTTAAAAAAGCAAAAATTAAATTTTTCTATTCTTTTAATATTATTTGCAATTCATTTTTTAAAGTTATAAAAAAGTATTCGCACTTAAAATATATTCTAAACAAACAGATTAATATATATATATATATATATATATATATATATATATATATATATATATAATAGCTAAGTTAAGTGAAAAAAAATCGATTCTATTTAAAAAAGCAACAAGCAAAAGTAATGCTTCCGAATTAAACTCATTCCTTTAAATTTATTCGCAATTTATTTTTTAAAGTTATAAAAAACACTCACACTGAAAATATATTCTAAACGAACACATTTAAAAAATACATAATAGTTGACTAAAAATCGATTTTCGCAAAAAAGCAAAAAAAAAATATCGAATTTAATTCAAAATATAATATTTATATTTTACATCTAACAATCAAATTAAGAATATATATAATTCATGTTTTTTATCCTCTATTAATACTATAGTTTTCAACCATCATCTCATTACGAAATATCCCCGCAATTAGCTTCAAAATTACCAGTTGTCTAAACCCCAAATTGTTTAAGTCCCAAGCTGCGATTTGAAGACATCCCGTATAATCGTTTCCTACTCTCACTCTAGCAAGGACCCGCTGGTCTTGCGGTAAAGATCAAGCCGTCAGATCAAGCCGCTAACGTCCCCAGTTCAATACTCAGGTCTGGCAGAAAATGTTCTTCCATTATATCAAATATTAAATTAAATTAAATACTCCCGTAATAATCAATAGATGGCAGCACAAATAGAGATGACATTTTTTAAAACCGAGTTTATATACAAAAATAAATAAATAAAATAAAAATAAAAAAAAAAATAAATAAAAAAAAAAAATTAATTAAAAAAAATTACCCTTCTTTTATCTTTCAAAACGGAAAATGTACTAACGGAACGGAAAAAGTCCGGCAACTTTGCTGCCAGTAGTTTTACCGTGAATTGAAGGATTTATTTTTAACAGTGTAGGCGTATCATTCATGTTTATGACTTCATGCTTTTATATAGAAAAGTGATCATTACAAGAGAAATTATACATATAGCTTTAATATATCATTATTCCATTTCCTCCAATTTGATTTCACAAGTTTCTATCCAAGTTCTGTAAAATTTGAATGATATCCAATAAATACATTATACTCAATGCAATTCCATATTTTCATATCTTCTTTGGATTGTTTTAGATATGAGTGGTGAATATATGGATGAAACAATTGATTTAGTCTTATACAAAATGTTCCCAGCTGACGCTCAGTATAACATTTCAGGTGTGTCAGTACGCAATAAGACAAACTACAGTTGTATAGTGTACTAGGCTCCGTTAGTTTAGAAACACGGTGTATAGAAAAGACGTATTACGGCAATATAGTTTTAAGCGATTGTTTAAAAATATATTAAAATTGGCATTAAGCCACAATTAATTTATTTACCAAATAAATACGTACATTCTTAATAAATAAGATATGTCAATACTATTCCTATATATTTCCAAAAGTTCTTAAGACATTTTTCTCCGAGTTTAAGATGAAAGTATTCTTCAATCAGCTGTTTTTATAGAAAAGTAATACTAATTTCTTTGCATGAAATGTATTTTATTTAAAACCTCATATTTAAACATTAATTAGTTGTTATTAACTAGTTTCGTTTAGGAAATCAGTCTTCGTTAATTTAGAAACGCACTGCATAAGAAATATGCACTAGGATAATACATTTTAAAATGTCATTAGAGTTGCTATTATTGTACAATACATTTACTTCGCAAATAAATGTGCAATTTTATAATATATTAGAAATATAATAAAACATATATTTAGAAAAGTTTAAGACATTTTGTTTTAGAAATAACGATAATAGTATTCTTTAAATCATTGCTTTTTAAACAAAAGCAATACTGTTTTATTGCCTGAAAAGTATTTATTGTACTTATAACTTCGTTTTCTATCATTGCCTAACAGTTTTTATATGACAAAACAAAATCTGTGAATTGGAATAGAAACTATACTAGCATTAAATCGATTGCTATTATTTTAAACAACACTGCCTGACATTGACAGATGAAGAAAAGTTTAACAAAATTTCTTTTACATATTTTAGATGATTTATTCAAAGAATACGTCTAAAATCTAATACAGATGTATTTTGTAACAGAAGGTCGGTCAGTTTTTGTTATATGTGAAATTCTTAATAACAATATTTTTCGAAAAATTCTAAATAAAATAGATATTAAAAAATGATATATTATAGGAATCAAATATTATATATCTATTAAAAAAAGATAAAAGCAATAAATTAAAGATATTTTTAATGTATGAATCATTGTTGGACATTGCTGACATTGTTTCCTAAATTATTTATTATGATTGTGAATTGTAGATATTACACAAGGGTTTCATTAACAGGCGAATGCAAACATTATATTAAAAATGTTTATAATATCATCAGAATAATATTTTGGGGCTTTTTACAAAAAGTTTCGTTATATTTTACCTGTGTTGTCAATGTACTTAAATTCAACGACACATAAATGCACCAATCTTCATGTAATAAAATCGTATATAAATGCTATATAATGAAACTTTCGAAACTCGAGAACAAAATTCAAAACATTTCATTGCATTTAAAATGGTTTCTTTAAAAGGATAACCTTCTTATAATGTGCAAAGTGCATTATGAATACTTGCATGAATACTTTTCATGCAAAGAAATTAGTATTACTTTTCTATAAAAACAGCTGATTGAAGAATACTTTCATCTTAATCTCGGAGAAAATTGTCTTAAGAACTTTTGGAAATATATAGGATAAGGAATATAAGGCTTAGACTTGCTAAATGTGCCATATAATCCAGAAATATTAATAATTGTTTTGCTTTTTTAACTTTGAAGATCAAATAACCCTATTAAAGTCAAGGCCTGAAACGTCTGTTTCATATAACTTAACTGAAAGTAGAACAAAGCCACATATTTTCAATTTGAGGTCGTCTAGAATATTCTATGCATTTTGGTGACTGATTTTTTTCAAGAGTTCTATTAACAACGTATTGGATCCATCAAATGCGGAAAAGTTTTTACTAGATATACTAAGGTAAGTTTATGTGGTATTTTCATATATCATATTAACATTATGCTTAAATCCGAAATTGTAATTAATTCAATTTTGTTGAATTAATAAATTAGGAAATTCCACATGATCACACTTTAGTGTTTTCTTTGGTTGAGAACTTAAATATGTGTTAGAAATGTTCAAAATAGAAAACTACTTGACTTTAAAAATTATAATTTCAAATATGACGTAATATTATAGCGGGGTATATTTAAGCAAATAATAAAGAAATATCACTGGAGAATTCAATACTCTTATGTGATTGAAGCTTTGAAAATCCCTGTGAAGATTGTAAGCACTTAAATTTAAAATGAATTTAAAAATTATAGCATTTTTCCATTTAATATTTATGCTGTTCCAGAAAATTACAAATGCAGAAATATAAATAATATGAATTAAATACGTCTAGACAAGACCTATCCACCAATGACTTCACTGTTCAGAAATTAGCTCACAGCGATGATTTGTGCATTGACATGTTTCCTGTCAACAAAACGATGTTTATCGACGTTTTTCATGTAAATTAAACAACTAATATTGATGATCGTCCTACTAAGAATGATATTATTTCCCCTGATTTTGACGTTAAAGATTATTTCATAAATATGGATAATGAGAAATTGACAACTATTGCTGACAGTTCTGAAAGCACAAGTATTCAATTAGAGAACCATGAAAGAATTAAAAAATATTCTCCAGTAATGTGTAATGCGTCAGTCCCAAAACAAATTGACATTGGATAGAAATATAAGTGATGATGGTTTTCATTTTTTGCAACCAATAAAGGCATATTTAAAACACTAACGGACAGAAACACGTTAGATTCTATTCCAAAACAGTCTGGAGTGCCAATTGTATCACCATAACAAATATATCTCCTTAAAGATAATCCATCTAAAGCTCTTTTACGCTGTTTGATACAGTTTTTGAAACAGTTTCACGAACAAACAAAAACCCAGCCAAAAAGCGACAAGCAGTAGGATGACACTTTGTAGAATACTTAATAACTGAAAAAATTATGAAAAACAGAAAATATGATCAATGAAATAAGAGAGCAAAACCAGAGACGTAAAATTGGAAAAGAAAGAACAACTAACGCTTAAAAAAAGCAAAAACAGCGTGTAAGGATTCAGCAAAATTACAAAGTCATTCGCAAACCCAATCTAAAAATACAGCAGAAACGGAAAATATAAAGTAGCCTAAACTTCAAAATTATGTAGATCCTACCTTTCAGAAGCCAAAACGAAAATATTGATGCTTACACTTAAGATGAAAACAAAAAATGAGTTAAAAGTAAACAGAGAAGGAAATATTTGCTTAAAATATACAATAATAAACATTTCTTTGTTAGAATTTATGTTGTATTGGTCATACATTAGTTACATATTGTTTTTCATATGGTCAAAGGTAAAAGTGTTAAATTATGTATGTTTAAGTGTTAAATAATTTAAGTATTATATATATTCCGTATTATGTGTCTCAGAGTTATTTTTTATAGTACAATTTTTAGTACAATTATAAGTGAAATATTAAGTTTTTAGTCAATTTAGTCAATTTTATGTATTTCAACTTTCAGTTTTATATATTTCAATTATGTATTAAACATTTCAAAAACCGATTGAAATTAATTGTGTGTATAATAAGGTAAGTTACGCTTTATAGATATTCATAAATTTTCTTAAGATTTTATCATTATGGCCTTATATAGAATACATTACAAGACAAACAATCTATTAAAATTAAAAAAAATGTTTTGCAGAAAAAACCCCGCGTTTACAGTTTATGATTTCAAAATGATTCCATTCTCTCTAAGTGAAAAATGTATACTTCATGTAGATACACTCAAACCACGTTTATAATCTATTTCAAAATAAGCAATGATATGTCGCGACGTCTGTAACTGCTAACATATTTATGCATAGTAGGTAAGATAAGTTTCTCAATATTAATATTGTCGTTACTTAAGATTAAAAGACTTACAATAGAAAATATAGGATTTGTCAGTGAGAATTGTCACTAAAGTTTTAGTGGTGAACAACTACGTAAATATAAAAATTGTTGAAATGTGTGGCGTTTCCCACTTGTCCGCAATTCCCAAAATAGGGCTTAAAAAATACGCACCCGCCAGCAATATTAGAAACCATAAACTGACAAACATGTATGTGTGAACTATGAGGCATTTTGGTATCACCACAGACCAAGTACCTCATAAAAAGATAGTATTCTTTTACGGATAGTGTTTTATTCTCTTTCTGCTTGAACTATCTGGTAATACCAAGTCATATTCTAATTCTATGGTCGCGAATTTAACGGGCTTAACGCCAGCATTACATACTTTATTCTGGGGGTTGCGGCTGATTTTGAAACGCCAAATGTCACATCTGTGATTGTTTTTACATGTTTGCTAACCTGCAAACGTTTCGTGACGATTCTCGTCTGCAAGTTCAACAACTTCCCTTGTTAGTCGTGCTTTCATAACACAACGCCTTATAACGTCAAAACATCCAAAATTTACCGAAACATTTAACTATTATCTTAAAATCTGACTGTGTACACATCTACTTTTCATTTAATATGCTGAATTATTTGTTGAAAAGAAAAATTTTTACCTAAGTATCCGAGCATGTAACAATAACTCTCCGAATTTCCAAATTTAAGTTAATTTCAGAAATATTATTGTTTTTAAATTTCAAATTTAATTTCTGCAATGCTGGCAACTCAATTATTCGATTATGACGATAAAAAGGGCAGAAACGTATTTCCAGATGTGCGTTTATACAATTTTCATTAAAATAAAAAAAAATAATATTTTATTATAGTTATTAAACAAATTCCATTTAAGAATATTCTCAAGATCTCTAAATATGGAATTCTCCAGCAGACGGAAATGACAGCAGTTACAACAAATATTGAAGATGATGAAACACTTTCAAACACAAACAGAATATTATTAAAAAATTATATTTGTTCATATAATACAATGAGATATTTTAATAAGCAATTTTAAATAGATACACTGTATACGATTTTTGGTTCTTTTCCAGTATAGGAGCTTTGGCGAGAGAAGGAAATTTGGCAACTTATTTTCTGGCGCCCTATTTAATGTTTCATATACGCAAGCAATTTTTTAAGATTTATGCAATTTATTTCACATAAAGAAAGAAGCCATTTAACTATTTTTATTTTCAAACAAAATTAAATTTTCCATAAAAAACAATAATAATATATGTAAAAATAAATTTTTATATATACTTTTATAAATAAAATGTTTATATATATACAAATTCATATATAAACAAGCATAAATGTTTATTAATTTTGTTTTCATAGCTGTTTATATCATTTCGTATAAAAAAATTACTACGCAAAGGTTAAAAAAACCCCACCAATATCCCTTTAGTGGAAAAATATCCAATTTTTTTTACCATAGACCATAATATAACGTAATATTTTGTGTCTCTCTTTAAACGAACTATAAATACTACACAATTTATTTTCAGTAGCAAACATTTTATAGTAAACCTTGTTAACATAAAAATTACAAGTTATTCAGAGTATATTTACAAGTGTTAGATGACGGATAGATAGACAGAAAGACAGACAATCCGAATTTGTAAGCACATTTCAACTATGTTTGAAAGTGTAAAACAAAACACATATAAAGTCACAAATTCGTGAAAAAAGATAAATACAGATAAGCTATACATGATGTTGAAATGATGAAAGCTGAAGTGATAACACTCAGAAATATTAGTTATTTAGAGTAATTCCCCTTTACTTGCACGTTCGTCTTATCTTAAATTGTGTATCGACCTATTTCACTAGAATTATTTCTGCCTCGATCCATGATTAACAATCTATAGTACGCATTTCAAGTTATCAAATAGCAGTGTGACCTCGAATTTCACAAAAAGGGTCTATCATCATTTCCCTCTTTAACTCTTTAAACGTCGTGCAGATAAAATATAATTTTTTTCAACCTCCAGTCGCTCGATATGCAAGTACGCTGAAAAAAAGAAAAACAATTCTTAATCTAGAAAAAAAAAATATAACCATGAACGAAAATATACGATAGCGTCTTCCGAGTTACCAACGATTTCTAAAAGAGGCCTTCATCTTTAGAAACTCCAGAAAGCGATATATGTTCGTGATTTAAAAAAGGCATTTATAAAATTTCTTTTGCTGCCACCTATTTTTGGAAACGTTTCCGAGTATTCTGTATAGTGTGATAATTAATACTCTCAACCCGGAATATGGTTTTATCGAATGCAATCAATTTTCAAGTAATTATTTTCATGACAAAAAAAGCAGGTTTTAAAGACAAACATTATATATTTACAGCATTAACATTAACATTAACATTAATATAGGGACTTTGAGACCTGTAGCGCTGTTGTCTCAAATGATACACAAAATTTAATATTTTTTTTGTTATTCTTCCATATATAAATTCCATTACGCTTCTGCAAATGTTTAGTTGAGAATTGATATCATTCTTAAAACAGATATACCGGTTAGAGAAAACTGATTAATAAATTATCAAAAATACTTGGATAGTTTTTTAAACGTTTCTTTTAAATAATTTCTGCGGATTCTATAGCATTTTTACACAGATTCAAACATTTTGTTGTACTATGTATAATTTCAAATATAGATAAAGCTGAATTATCTCTATCACAATATAATCTAAAAAAAATAACAAAAGGTATTCAATTCATTAGCAGTAATAAAGTTCTGCTAGACTCTTAAAATTTCCAACTTTTTGCCGAATGCATAATATACAAATTAATGCATAATATACAAATTAATACGTAATATACAAATTAATGCAACTAAACTTGAAAAATGCAATATCAATGTAATAACAACGAAAATAAGCTTGAAAAACTTAGAGTTGAAAAATATTAATTACAATTATACTTATTAACTAGACCCCATAAATGTATAAAAAAAAATTAATCATGAAATTCTAACGATATAACTAAGCAAATATTTTTAAATGCATGGAAAGTTAGTTATTAAACAAGGTTTATTTTATTTCCTCAAATGTTTTAAATTTTGTATCATTAAAATTAAATTAGAAATATTATTAGCTACCAATGCTACATTAAATTTGGATTATTAGAGTAATAAAAGTGTAATTTAATTGAGAAAATGCAATTCAGATGAATAAATATTATTGAAACAAACTATTTTACTGCCATAAAATACACTTTATATCACAAGATTTTTTTTTATCTAAATATTTACATTTTTCACCAATTCTGCTCTTTAAAATGTTAGGATTCAACCAAAAACTTGTCAGGAAATAAATTTATGTCATTATTAAACGTCATTAGGAAATGTCATTATTAAATTAACTTTTCATTATTATCCCAGTTTAGTTATAACTGTGACATATTATTTAGAATCCGGGGTGGAAACTATTTTAGTTACAAATTAAAACTTGATAACTTCCTCAATGACTAATAAATTTAATATTTACAACGTATTTACATGTTACTATTTAAAAAACAACTCAGTTAATTTAACATTACGGCTTAGCTCAGATGCCTTGTCGGCAACAAACTCTGTAAACATTCTTCTCTTCTGGTAAAGTCTAATTTCCTCGGCTTGTCAGCTCTTTTGAAAGAAAAAAAAGAAAAGGAGAGAAAATATGATGGAGTGCGTATAGTTCGAGCGTTACACTATTCCCCTCACACTGCATTACTGGTCCCTCAGATGCAGTGTGCATTTCCTGAGTGGATTCCTTCGGGATGCTTTCTGGTGACTAAATACCTCTATTGTTCTCATGTTTTTTTAACCTTTCGTAAATATTTGCTGGCTGGGCGTCTGACGTTTCCCGGGTCTGCCTCTTGGACGAATGAAGCCTTTAGAACATCCACCATCATCTTGCTTGTAAGGACACAAAGCTGATATATGATAATTTCCTAAGGGAAAAAAGGGTTTCCTTTAGTAGCAATGGTATATGAAGTAGGAGATCTTTGTTATAAAATAACATAGGGGCCATCGCGACGGGGCATGAATTTAGTTGTTTTGTTATTTTTCCTTTGGCTAATGGGATGCAAAGTAACCCAAACATGATCGCCTCGTTTATATTGTTCAGAAGCTTTAAAATGTTTGTCGGCATAATATTTATGCTTATCTTGGATTTGTTCTATGCGATCTCTTATCTGCATAGTAATTTTAGCAAAGTTTTTTAAATAAGGGGTTATTTTCGGTATGAAATTATCATTCGCAATTACAGGGCGTAAGTCATGAGCAACATCATCGGAGGTACGTAATTCACGACCGAACATTAAATATGCAGCTGTGTGACCTGTGGAACTACATCTTGCAGCATTAAGGGCAAAACGGATTACTGGTAATTTTTCACTCCAAGTTGTATGATCATCTCCAACTAGCATCGCTAAGCGGGGTTTTAGATCTCGGTTTTTTCTTTCAACCGGATTTACTTGAGGGTGGTACACCGGAGTTAAACTTTGATCTATCTTTAAGAGAAAACAAACTTGTTGCATCACAGCACTGATGAATTGCGGACCATTGTCGCTAATGATTTTTCTTGGAAAACCATATCTTAAATACACTTCCTCAATTAAGGTAACAGCACATTCCGTGGCTGTTGCGATATTTAATGCGAAAAGTTCTACCCATTTAGTGCTACAGTCTTCAATTATAAAAATCCACTTTTTACTATCTGCTGTTTCTGGCAAGGTTCCAAATAAGTCTATTGAGAGGGTCTCAAATCTTTGACTATGGACAGGTGTTTGTAAAAATCCAGCAGGTTTTTGGTTACTCGCTTTATAACGAATACAGTCTACACAATTTTTAACATAATCTGCGATATCGTTTCTCATTCCAGTCCAGTAATATCTTTGGGATACTCTGTAATAGGTTCCCTCGGGTCCATAATGGCCTGCGGTCGGTGAATCATGGTAATTCTTCAAGACTTCTTTCCGTTCTTGAACAGGAACAACCAATTGGGCTTCTTCTGAATCTGATTCTGGAGAGTAACGATATAGGACTCATTGGTTTAAGAGGTAACCACGTTCAGTCCAATTAGCAAAATCTGAATTATTTTCTTTAGATTCAAACGCTTCAATGATTTTCTTCAAATCTTCATCCTTTAATTGCTCTTCTCGGATATCTTTAGAAGATCTAATAGGAGATCTAATTTCACAAGAGGGTTCTTCATGACTGCAACTAGGGTGAGACAACATATCAGCAATAACGTTTGCTTTTCGAGGAATATATTCAATCTTCAGGTTGAAAGATTGTAACTGCAAAACCCATCGAGCTAGTCTGCCTGACGGTGATTTTAAACTCATCAGCCATTTTAGTGGCTGATGATCGGACGCAACTGTTATTTCATGTCCTTCAATGTAGCCACGGAATTTATTTAAAGCCCAAGTGTTTCGCGCTCGGTGGTAGAATAGTTTCTTTCTGGTGCAGTTAACAAACGACTTGCATATTCTATTGGATGCTATTCTTCTCGCTGACCCTGGAGGAGGACAGCACCTAGAGCATATCCACTGGCATCTGTACGAAGAAGATAGGGCTTGGTCGGATCATTTTGTTTCAGTACTGGAGGATTGATTAATGAACTTTTCAATGTTTCTAAAGCGCTTTGTTCTGCTTCTTCCCACTTCCAAGTTGCATTATTCTTCGTAAGATTGCTTAGAGGTATATCCGAAAATTTGGGAATAAAACGTCTGTACCAGGAGCAGGACTGCAAAAAAAAAAATGAATTTGTTTACCAGTCTTAGGAGCAGGCATTTGTTGAATTGCAGCGGTTTTTCCAGAATCAACTTTGATTCCAGAGCTTGTTATCCAATGTATTAAATATTTAACACGGGGGCAAGCAAAATTGCATTTTTCACGATTAGCATACAATTTGAATTCCGATAGTTTATTAAAAACTGATTCTAAGTCAGACAAATGTTTCTCAAAACTTTCCGACAAAATTATAATATCATCTAAATAAGACAATACAAAGATGTCTTTGAGGGACTTTCGAAAGTTATCTATTAATCTCTGAAAGGTTGCTGGGGCATTTTTCAATCCGAAATTCATTCTAATGTACCGAAACGTTCCGAATGGACAAATAAATACAGTTTTGTCTCTATCAGCAGCATTTACTTCAATTTGGTGGTATCCAGACTTCAGGTCAATAGTGGTCATATAAGGTGTATGTTTAGCTTCATGGAGCAAATCATCTACCCGCGGTAATGGATAATTATCCGTCTTTGTGATGGCATTTAATTTTCGATAATCGACATAAGGCGAATTTTTCCATTTGGTTTTGGGACCAATACTACAGGCGAGGCATAAGGAGATTCGCACTCTTCTATTATACCTTTAGAGAGTAATTCATCTAATTCTTTACGCAAAATTTCCTTTTTTGCGAGTGACATGCGGTAAGGGGGTACTGCTACAGGAGGATGTGATCCAGTATCAATATAATGTTTAACTTTAGGTGTAGCCTCTTCCCCTAGTTGGAAGCTACTTGTAAATTTTCCAAGCAGTTCATTCAACCTAACTCGTTGCTCTGAAGTGAGATGTCTACCTTCATCTTCTCTAAGAAAAACAGTTTCTAATTCAATGGTTTTTATTGCTAATCCACTGGGAGGTCTATATATATCTTCGGCGAATCTATACTTCCACCTGCATCTATTAGCAAAGAACCGTTTTTGATTTACTACATCCAAAACAATTTTTGTTTTGCGTAAAAAATCGATTCCCAAAATTGTTCGATTATTTTTGGCTTTCGGCAGAGCATAAAGGGTTGTTTTAACATTGCAACCTTCAATTTTAACATGAACTTCTGTTTTATAGACTTCGGTAGTTTTTTGTAGCCCATCCGCTAAGACTACGATCATTTGAGTTTTTTCAAACTTCACACCTTGGTCTTTTAATAAAGAATACAAAACTTCACCCGCAACGCAATGTGTTGCGCCAGTGTCAGCACAAGCTGTGCCAGATAGACCATTTATACTTATTTTTACCAATAATGTTGGTGATGTTTGCATATTACATGTACGAAATTCTAGAGATTGAAAGTGCGCCGATACATTTTTCGGAGAACAAGTTGGACATTTGGATTTAATAACTCCCTGGTTTCCACATCCATAGCAACTTAACATTGGCCGATTTAAATTTGAAGGATAATTAATTTTATTTCTCTTGGACTCATTTTGATTGCCAAATTTACCAAACTCATTTCTTTTAAAATCTAAAGGCGTTTTTTCAAAGCGATTAAAATTCCCGACCTCACTGATTTTATTTGATCTTATTTCTACTTTGTGTGACCTGAAATTATCATATAAATTTAATTTTCAGCTAATTCAACAGGATCTGTTAAATTATCCCATTGGTCTAAATAATGTTCTTTGCACTCAGGGGAAACCTTTTTCTTTAATTGATCAGCAATAATTAATTCCGATAGTTTTTCAAAGGAATTTATAATTAATTCGGATAGCCATCCCTCAATATAGCTTCTAATTTCAAAGTAATATTCTTTCCAGCTAATATCGGTTCACTTTGGATGTCGATTAAATAAAACTCTAAACCTTTCAGCAGTTAACTTGAACCTCTGCAACAATATATCTTTAATATAAGAATAATCCTCAAATTTTTCTTCCGATTCACGCGCTATTAATTTACTGATTTCATTTGGAAGGACTCCAATTAAATACGTAATCCACAGTTATTTAGAAACCTTTAAAAGTGTCATTTGCCTCTCAAAAGTTATTAAAAATAAATTCATATCATCCTTTTCAGGATTGAAATCGGGTAAAACAATTTTTAAGTCAACGCGGATTGAAGAAGTTTCTAGAGGGTTGCTTGTATTTGCAACGACATCTCTTGTTCCTGCTTCTAACCTGAGCTTCTGTAGCTCAAATTCTCTTTCTTCGGCTAAACGCTTCTCTTCCTCAAGAGTCTTTCTTTCTTCTACGATATTTTCAAAAATTCCCTGTACAAAATCTATGTTATCTTTAAATGCCTCACTATTTACAATTTTATCACGTAATTGGAGGAATTTATCATCGCTACTTATTTGTACTTTTAACTCTGAAGCCAAAGTGATTAAATCAATTTTCTTACCCTTAGAAAGAAACGCCATCATTTGAATTAATTATGTTTTAGCTAACTTCAAACTTAATTTGTGTTACGAATAGCTCTTAGCAAGATAATTTACTTTTATATAATTTTTCATAACATATATGGAACATAAATAACATACAATATCTTTCAAAACCCAATATAATGACACCAACTATTTGCCTTTTTTTTCCTACACAATAATATCAAACATTATTTGCAAATAATTTAAATCAATTTTTCATATAATAAATAAAATAATGCCAAGCACTTATTTATAATAATAACTTCAATAATAATATTAGATATATTTCTCTTATGAATATCTTCATTTAATTCAGATACTAAAATACTTGAAGCTGCAGACGATTTTTCGTATTTCAATTCCAAGGAAAATATCATTCAGGTTGAATAGAATAATTCCAAAATATTTCGATTCTGGACGAATCAAATACAATTTTCAAAAATCCTCAGATCCCGGATGAATCAAAAGAAATACTTTTTGTACTTTAGTATCTAAATTTTCTTATTAAAACAGTTTAACACAATTTAAAAATAATACTTATCTTCATATCTTGCTTCTATTCGGGCCCGACGTTGGGGAGCCACTTCTGTGACATATTATTTAGAATCCGGGGTGGAAACTATTTTAGTTACAAATTAAAACTTGATAACTTCTTCAATGACTAATAAATTTAATATTTACAACGTATTTACATGTTACTATTTACAGAATAACTCAGTTAATTTACCATTACGGCTTAGCTCAGATGCCTTGTCGGCAACAAACTCTGTAAACATTCTTCTCTTCTGGTAAAGTCTGATTTACTCAGCTTGTCAGTTCTTTTGAAAGAATAAAAAACGAGAGAAAATATGATGGAGTGCGTATAATTCGAGCGTTACATAACAATTAATAATTATTTATTTGCATTAAAAGAAAATATAATACAGACGAATAATTTACAAATTATTTTCATTTTTTTTTCTCTTTTCGCAGTGTAGCTTTTTGTTCTTTGCTAAAAATAAATTGAGATCTTAAGTATTTTGTAATAACGCTAAAAAATAAGGAAAAGCGCGTAATTCAATTGTTTCTGAGTTTCACATGCACAATGTGTTAACTATAATACTTTGTCTGTACGTCAATTGGACCTGTGAAGGCAATTGTCGCTATTGGTCCGTATGCATGTTCGGTGAAAACCGTTTATTATGAAGCTGAAAAAAAAATTAAAATTATTTGCGCATAGGCCTTTTTTATAACCAGTTTTCCTACCAGCAATTTCTCAATTTGTGTCAGAAATTTGTGTAGTTTTTCGTTAACGACAAATTGTATAACAACAAAAAAACCTATATTAACGTTCCATCATAAAATTTAAATTGTAGCTTATTTCTGTGTGAGAAACCTTTTTTAACAGTAGTTTAAAAGGAAAAATAAATGAAGGATGTTATAAAGGAATAAATGAGTCGATTTGTCCGTAACTTGACCATTAAAACTGAATGGATATCAATTTATGCAGTTATCACAGTGCGAAAACGTTTATTAAAGCCAAATTAACTTCTATATAATTTGCTTTTAACTCCTTAAGCAATATATTTGGTGCAAAACGTCAATATATGTGATAATTACATTTTGCAATATTCTTTATAAGCGGGGTGAAAGATTAGGAAGAAGAGATCAATTTGCTGCGAATTTTAAAAAGTTTAAAATATTCATTAGTTTTCTGTCACATCACTCATTTTATCCTGATTCTAATGTAGTAAAAAAAAGTTCGAATATTAAACCGCAAGAAAGGTAGTATATTTTGTGCCTAACTAGTTTTAACTAAATTTTGGGTCAACCAAATGCGCGTAATAAAATGCGTAATTGTGCGTGAAAATTATAATTTGTGTACTGCAATTAGTATGTTGCGTTTCATGATATTATATATATATATATATATATATGTAGGCATATTTATTATTATTATTATTAGGCTATTTTATATTTTTAGACAATAAAAATTATCATTATATATTCTAATAGGAGCAAATCTTGTGTGGGATTATATGTATATATATGCAAATTTTATGGCACCAGAAAACCATTAGGCTAGGTCACATGTTCGAGAAAATTAGATTAGTCGGTCATTTTGGGTCACCATGGGTCAGGGTCAAGCTAATTGCATCTAAAAAGCAGTTCAAACGATTTGACTAAATTTTGTATTCTACCATTTTCGGGCATGAGAAGACTATTGGGCTGGATCACATGTTCGAGAACTTTCGATTAGTGCATAATTTTGGGTCAACGCGGGTCAAGTTAATTTTATGTAAAAAACGGCTCTAACGATTTTGATTACATTTGTTATCCTACCAATTAAACCGGGCACGATAAAAGCATTAGGCTAGGTCACACGTCCGAGAAAATTGGATTAGTGGGTCATTTTTGGGTCACTGTGAGTCAAGCTAATTTTATCTAAAAACAGCTCAGACTATTTAGACTAAATTTTGCATCCTATGGTTTTCGGGCACGAGAAGACTGTTGGGCTAGGTCAAATGTTCGAGAAAATTCGATTAGTGGGTCATTTTGGACAAGTGTCATTATGGGTCAAGCTATTTGTTTCTTAAAAACGGCTCAGAGGATTTGAACTAAATTTAGTATCCTACAGTTTTAGGTAGAGTTGCAAAGGTAAGAATAAACCCGTTTTAAACCTGGGAATTTTGGAAATAAACTTGGTTTTTTGGAAATAAACCAGGTCTTTTGGGAATAAACCTGGGAATAAACCGGATCTATTGGAAATAAACCTGGGAATAAACCGGAGATTTGCCCCTCTAGTTTTAGGGAATAACGGGGGAATGAGAAGGTCATTTTTGTCATGGGTCATTATGGGTCAAGCTATTTTTATCATAAAAATGGCTCAGTCGATTTGAACTAAAGTTTATATCCTACGGGTTTCGGGCACGAAAAAACAATTTGGCTTGGTCACATGTTCGAAAAAATTTGATTAGTCCGTCGTTTTGGTCATGGGTCATGATATTTGAACTCAAATCTAATTTTGACAGAGCATAGCTCGGTCTTCCCTGCTCATATAAACTTATAGAGTAATATGATTCAACATATGCTCAAAATGTTGGTATAAGATTTCCCGTTCTTTTGGTTGGCTATTGCAGTACCAGAGTTGCCAAGTCTACGGCTTTTGGGACACCAGTATTTTAGTACAGAAAACGTTGTTTTATGTAATCGGGACATTCTGAGATTTAAAAGAACAACATTTTCTCTAAGATAATACTGGTGTTCAAAAAGCCGGAGACTTGGCAAGTCTGCAGTACCAATAGTTGGTTCAATACAGAAAAAATGTTTAACAGTGAAGAAGCGTGGAAATAATGCATTTTTTTATACGTAACGTTTATGAGAAACAATTAAAAGCTTTAATAATGCGGAAAAAAGTAATCAATTCAATTTGCACGCAATCTGTGCAAAGACAAAAATTTAATTTTCGTCTAATGCAGCAGAGGACATGGAACAAAGATTGTATCTAATACATCATAGACACATGAATTTTAAAAGAAACTTAATATAAAATTGGAATTTTACTTAAAATTGTTTGCACAATATTTGCAATGTTTCTATTCATTCGTAACAGTTGTAAGCTTTCATTACAGGCAAAAAAAAAAGTAATTTACAGAAAAGTAATTCAACAATGGCTCAAATTATCATTCAGAAACTTAAATTTAATCAAAATTTTAATCTTAAACTGGATTTTTAGTTTAACTTCAATCTTAAAACATATTCAGTAAATAAAGAATTTTATAATAATTTAAATGATTACTGGTGTCATCTACAGTACATGTTTCCCAAATACTTGACATTCAAATATAACTAATCTTATTACCAATTCTCTACAACAATACTTAACTACGAGACAGAAATTCGTGTTTCCACTCTATTCAAATCTATTAACAAATGTTTAAGTATATTTTGGTATCATGTGTAATCATGTGTAATTTAGCAAGAATTGCTAAAATGATCGGAATATTCTTGCAATTTTGATATTTTAAGAGATATATGCAGATAGGAAATACTCTGCATTATTGCAGAGTCTTTCAATGTGTGAACATGTTAATAGTCTAATATAGAAATGTTATATTAAATACCAACTTTAAGAGAAACAAGACAATAATATTTCATCATGCTGTAAAATTGTTAATAAAAAAAATGTTATTGGGGATAAAATGTAGTTTTATACATTTCACGGAACAAGAACTTAATAAAGAAGTACATACAACATAAAAAGACAAGCAGTAATTGTATCTGTGGTAAACATGTTACGATGTATTAAAACACACATAAACAACGCCTGCATTCAGCAATTAAAAATACACAAATATTATAATACAGACAAACATACAATAAATACAATAATCCAACATGGAGTGAAAAATTAGCCAGAGCCAGGAATCGTTCTGACCACTGAGCTACAGCCTGGACGCTGTGGAACCAGGTTCGATTCTTGGCTCTGGCTCACTCCATGTTGGATTATTGTATTTATTGTATGTTTGTCTGTATTATAATATTTGTGTATATTTAACTGCTGAATGCAGGCATTGTTTATGTGTGTTTTAATATATATTCGTTGATCGGTGGATTAGTAATATTCTAATACCGTTGTCCTGTCATCAAGGCTATCTGTTAGATGGCTGGTGACTTTCTGTCCAACATGGTTTATTAGTGAGAAATTGCAGACTCAGGAATGGGTCGGTGTAGCTCAGTGGTCAGAGCGACAGACCGGAACGCTGTAGACCCAGGTTCGATTCCTCGCTCTGGCTAATTTTTCACTCCATGTTGTATTATTGTATTTATTGTATGTTTGTCTGTATTATAATATTTGCGTATTTTATATTACGATATGTTTGAAGGAAATGTCTGTATGCAGAATATTCGCCTAAATAACATGTAAATGGAAGTTTATACGGGGACACCCTCCAGATATTTTGGTTCAGTTTTTTCAGAAAAAAATCACTTTATTTAAGGACAGAAGTCTTATTATTAAATAAGATAAATATTACTATTCAGACAACAGTACTTTAAAAACGCAAGAGTTGGCAGCTATGCCGTTTCTAATGGTCGTACAAATTCTTTTTCCGAAAAAATGTCTATTTTAATGTGACACAGAGCTACTTTGATCTGTACAGGATTCATTACCATAGCTGCACAAAATGTATCGCAAAAACAAGACATAGCGATTTTTGATATATTGAAACTACCCGTTTCAATACTATCGTCATTTTTAAAGCAAAACGAAAATAATATTTCTATACGTGAAAAACAGTTCTTTTAAAAAACATAACGAATATATTTATTCCCTTACTTCCATGCCGACAAAACATTCCACAAAACCATTTTCGACAACAACATTTTTTCACACAGCTTAGAAAGATACATCTACGAAACAAAAAAAATCTTTCTCGCACAACTTAGAAAGATACATTTACGAAACAAAAAACATCTTTCTCACACAGCTTAGAAAGATAAATTTATGAAAACATCTCCTGTTAGTAGGAGCCAAGAGTACATTTAATTCAATTCGATTCGGGACAATCTCCCACCTTGAGTTTTCAACAGGAAAACTCAACAATAGGCACAACAAAACTCAAAATAAAACAAAATATGTGTAACATTATACTTACATTACATGGTCAAAGCATTAATATTCTTAACACTAAATTTCAAAGACAAATTATACAATTTCCTGCAAAAATTCAAACAAAAATTCAACATATTATTACAAATTCAAATTAACACTAAGAAATGAGATATACTAAAATAAGGAAAAAATTTGTAATGTTCAGTGTTCAAAAGATCGTCTTATGACTGATAACGTTTTGGAACAGTTACTGTTCTGCAACTTCTTGTGCGTAATATTGGTTCTGAAGAGTGTTCTTTTGGAATCTCTAGATTGTACAGTTTTTGTATTGGTCTTAAAAGTTCACCATTTTCAGTTTTTACCCGAGCAACTCTCGGGTGACTATCTTTTCCAGAAATTAGTTCTTGCACACGAGCTAAAGTCCAATACGTACGTTTCTTATCAGACTTACGAGAACGACATCACCAACGGTCAGTTGCTTGACATTCTTTTGCAGGGAATTTTGTTGGCGTAACTGCCCTAAATACTCAATACGGAATCGTCTTCTAAGATGTTCTCGAACTTACTGCCTATACTTTGCTCTTCTGTTTAATTCTTGTGCGTCAACTGCATCAAAATCTATCACATCTGAATATCTTATTTCTTGTAGAAACATTGATGGTGTTAAAGGTGCTACATCATCCACATCTTCTGAGACATACGTAAGTGGTCTAGCATTTACAACTTGTTCGAAGTCACAAAGAATTGTGATAAGTTCTTCATAGGATAATGAGGCTCTGCCTAGTACTTTCCTCATGTTGCGTTTCACAATTTGTATCAACCGCTCCCACCAACCACCCCACCAGACAGCAGTAGGCGGATTAAATTTCCAACGAATCTTTTGTACAGCTGCTGCAGCTGAGATCTGTTCCCAATCGATGTCTGAAAAAGCTCTCTCTGCACCGACAAATTTTTTACCATTATCAGAATAAACTGTCGTCTGACTTCCTCTTCTCGCTATAAAGCGCCTGAAAGATTGTAGGAAGGTATCTGTTGTCAATGACATCACTAATTCTAAATGTATGGCCCTGTACACTGCACAAGTGTACAACACAATCCATACCTTTTTTCCATTTTTCAAATATAAGGGCCCAGCTAAATCTACTCCAGTTATTTGGAATACTGCCGCATCTTGAACTCTTTCTGCTGGCAATGCAATAGGTTCTGACTCTGTCTTTAGTGCACTAAATATTTTCAATCGCACACATTTCTGAACTACTGCTAGAAAGGTTTTCCTGGCTTTCAGGATCCAGTAGTTTTCTCGTATAGATGTCATCAAAAGAGCCACTCCTGCATGTAATAGCTCTTGGTGTTTCCAGGAGATCAATCAGTGGACTACAGGATGGTCAGACGGCAAAAGAATTGGGTACTGAAAATTGACAGTATCTTCTCGATAGATGACTTGTGTTTTTACTCTGATGATACCATCTTCATCTAGGATTGGTCTTAGGCTACGAATTTTCTCATTATTCTCTTCATCAAAGCTGTCTTTCTGGATCAAAATCATTAAATTTCTTTCAGCTTGTTCTATTTTAAAACAAGTAAGATCAGATACTTCTTTTGAATTCGGTTTTCTTGAATTACTTATGAATCTTAGAATCCATGCAATTAATCTTATTATTTTCTTGTATGATGAAAATCGCCGATAATACCAATCATTAGGTTTCGTGTTTTTGTTTAATGTTGAAATGACACTTTTCCGTTTCTCAGCATTAATAACTTCTTCATCTGGTTATTCGACACTTTGAGGCCAAGTAAATTCTGGCTCAGCCAGCCAGGCTGGTCCCTCCCACCATTTTAGCTAGAACTGTTCAATGGAACAACCTCTGGAAGGGAGGTCAGCCGGATTAAATTTTCCTGAAATAGGTCGCCACTGATCTTTCTGTGATAAAGACCTGATTTCTTCTACACGATTCCAAACAAATGTTCCCCATCTATCATCTCGCATTATCCAGCTTAAAGCTGTGGTTGAATCACACCAATAGCAGATCTTAAAATCTGGAACTCTTAAATCAGCAATGACACGACTACCCAACCTGGTTCCAATCCAGCATGATAAAAGCTCTAACCGCGGTATAGTTAGGTTCTTAAGAGGAGCTACTCTTGCGCGTGTTTGTATAAAACTCACCAAAATTTCATTTTCCTACTTTACTCTCAGGAAAATACAAGTAGCATATGCGTGTTTACTTCCGTCACAAAATATGTGAAGACTTACATCATTTTCAAAGTTATATAGATTCATCCAGCGCTCAAGTTTGCTGTGAGAAATTAATTTTATTCCTTGCACCAACTTCAAAAATTGTTTGGCTAAATTCTCTGGAATTAATTCGTCACACTTTAATTTCAACTTCCAGCATTCTTGTAGAATAAGTTTAGGGAGCAAAGTCAAGGGTGAGGCAAATTCCAGAGGATCAAAAACCTTCTGAGCCAATGAAAGTAGAGCTCGTTTTGTAGGAATAATTTGCTCTTCCTCAATAGGGACGATTTTGCGAGATAGGGTATCGTTTTCTAGATCCCAGTTTAAGCCTAGTACTGGTGTTATGTTAACTGTTGAAGGTTCAGACATAATATGAATTAGATAATTTGACAGCCATCCCCTTAAATTAAAGTTCGCGGAGGACAGTAACATTCTCGATTCAATTATGAACTTGTTTAACTCTTCAGTTTTGTTGAAACTACAAACACAATTATCTACATACAAAGATTCATTCAAAGTCTCTCCTGTAGAAACAAAATTGTCAGGTGTACTTTCCAGATGGTGTTTTAGAGTAGCCGCTAGTAAAAAAGGGCTGCAATTGATTCCGAAAACCACACGTTTATGTCTATAAAGTATATTATCCTTCCATAAAAACCGTAGATAGTCTCTATCACTTTCTGTAATACCTATCTGTAGGAATGCCTTTTCTATATCAGATACTGCACCAACAGGAAATTTCCGAAAACGATACAATATTGAAGGAATCATTTCAATCATATTTAGTCCTTTATCCAGGCAATCATTTAATGAGGGAAAACCTTTCACATGAGCCGAAGCATCAAAAACCGGCCTTACTTTAGTAATTTCACTTGATTCTTTAAATGCAGGCCTGTGTGGCAAATAATGTATTTTGGATTTTTATTATCGACCACCCTTTCAATTATTCCTGCATTTAACCATGTATCAAATACTTCATTATAAACTTCAGTTTTATTCAATTTTGATAGCCTTTTCTTCGTTGCAGCAAGCCGTTTTTCGGCCAATTCTCTATTACTAGGTAAGCGGGCATTATCTAGTACCCAAGGCAATGCTACTTCATACCACCCATCTGAATCTGGTCTTATGTTTCTCTTAAAACGTTGCAAAGTTTCTTCATGAATTTCATTTTTAGTTTTACATTCAACCGGATCAGTTATACCAAAAATATCTAGCTTCCATAAATTAGCAACAGAACTTTCGTTCCAAAGAGACGAAATAAGCATAAGCGAATCATTTGTTTCAGATTTAATAACTGGAATTTTCCCCGTGAGAGTCCACCCCAAATGGGTCTTTACAGCAACCGGACCACTTTTTAAAACTTTAATATTTCCGGTCAGTAATTTTCCCACCACATCGGAACCAATTAACAATTTAATTTCATTTTCGGTTTTACATACATTGTTTTCAACATCCGAAATCTTAATACCATATTTATTTAATTCTTTTAATTCTTTTTTCTTCTTCTCCATTTGGCACCTTTTTTATATTAGAACAATTAACAGGAACATCTAAAACATGCATATCAAATTTATAACTATTATCAATACTACTTAAATGAATTCTATGTTTGTTGTGGTTTGTTTCACTTGTTTCAACACCACCAAATAATTTATGAATTAATTTAACTTCATCAATACTTTTATAATTCAAATATTTAATTACTTCTGATAAATATGAACGCTCAGAGCCTGTATCTATGACTCCCCGTACAATTTTTTCTCTACCATCGTGCTTTACACGTACGTGCAAAGTTTGTAATAACACAGTTGAGTCGGAACCTTGAGAAGTCAAAACAGTATAACTACTCCCAGACTCATGTTCACGACTTTCTAACGCCGTATTACTCTCTTCATTACAAACATTTTGACACATTACAGCAAAATGCCTTTCTCACAATTTAAACATTTAATCTTCGATTTACAGTGACGTGAAATATGATTTTTCTTAAGACAGATAAAACAAGCCTCCTTTTTCAAAATTATACTTTGTTTATCTTCAAAAGAAGGCGAATTAGCTTTAAAACATTTTTCTGATAAGTGACACTTGTCACAAAATATACATGTTTCCTCATATTTCTTAATTAAATGTTTATCTTTAGATTTATCACCTGCAAATAAATCAGTAGCAGTTAGCACAGAATTATATTCAATATTTTTAAATCTAGTAAAATTCTTAGATTTATCAAAACCAAAACTAGTACGCGCCAATAAAATACGTTCTTCAGACAGTACTTCATTTTTTAAGAAATTAAGTATAGAATTTTAATTCACTCTTACCTTGAGCAGACTTTTCACGATCCCGTTCCCAAATTTGGAGAACATCATGAGGCAAACACGATTCCACCAACGGGAATAAAATGCTCGCGTTTTTATCCTCTGTAACCCCAAGAGATTCCAGCAATTTAAGTTTGGTTTCTAGATAGTCATATAACGATGACAAATTGCACTCTCTTCTGGATGTATTATTATTGCATAATACCAGCTGTAGCAGATCGCGAACATAAATTTGAATTAAAGTGTCTTCTCTTCCAAATCTTTCTTTTAGATGTTGAATTACTTTAGGATAATTTTCAGCCGATATAGGATAACTGTTCACTATTTGGGAAGCTTTTGATTTCGGAGTAATTGCTTGCATCAGATATACGAACATGGAGTGATCGTCTAACACAGTGTCTTCGTG
Organism: Maratus michaelseni; assembly: GCA_963931845.1. NCBI lineage: Eukaryota > Metazoa > Arthropoda > Arachnida > Araneae > Salticidae > Maratus > Maratus michaelseni. Next base: position 133,922,710 of record OZ007588.1, on the reverse strand, counting down.
AATTTTCTTGACAGTATTCCAAAAGGTTAGCCACGATCTCGAGTCTCCATCAAACGGTTGCAAGCTAATTTCAGGTAATCTAAGTGTGCGGGATCCCATTCTTTCGATTTCTATAGAATTTGGTAAAAGAGGTTGATGTTCGACGGCAGGCTTAACAAAAAAATGTTTTACATTTTGCTTCACTGTTATAAATTTTTCATGGTATTCTTCGCATGCTTCGAATCCTTTAACATAATCTTTTTCAGCAGACCCATTCGAAGACATAAAATTCAATATTTCGTCATCTGTGGAACGTAATCTAGATGCTTTATCTACTAGTTGATCCAATAGTTCTTCTATTACATTAACATCAGGGCTTGACTGGTTAAGAGTTTCGTTTAAAGTATTTAAAGTCTTCGTAAATGCGCTTCTAAGCGGCGTTCTTTTAATTTTTAAAGTATCCATACTTGAAGATATAACCGTTCAGTTTTCCACTTAAAAAAATATTACTTCTTATGTCCTTCGTTCGGGCGCCAGTTTATCGCAAAAACAAGACATAGCGATTTTCAATTTATTGAAACTACCCGTTTCAATACTATCGTCATTTTTAAAACAAAAGGAAAATAATACTTATATACGTGAAAAACAGTCCTTTTAAAAAACATAACGAATATATTTATTCTCTCACTTCCGTGCCGACAAAACATTCCACAAAACCATTTTCGACAACAACATTTTTTCACACAGCTTAGAAAGATACATTTACGAAACAAAAAACATCTTTCTCACACAGCTTAGAAAGATACATTTATAAAAACATCTGCTGTTAGTAGGAGCCAAGAATACATTTAATTCAATTCGATTCGCGACAAAATGATTTCGTCATTTTCCCTAAAAAGTAAACGGAACATTATGACAACTGCATATCATCCGAAAAAAAATCTTTTCTCAAACAATAACGTAAACCATATGCCCCAAAGTCACATGATACAATTGATTTGAAATGTTTTGTCTTATGTGTAGACAAATTCTTAGCATATTCTTCTGGAAGTTCGGGAACATAACGAACATCTTTGGCTTCGTATTTGTCTGTGAAGGTTTAGTCAGCAGACAATTATGTGTCCAACAACAAATCGAATTAATTTTTTTCTGTTTGCGGTCACCATATAAAAATGAAATGCTTGAAATGAATATGTAGCAGTAGTACATGGCTGTCATGTATAACATTCGTGTTCATTTAGGTAAATCGTATATTTATGGAGATATAAATGTTTCTTAAAAATTCAAGAAATTTTCCTCTTTTTTTATTTAGAGCATGCAGGTTTTTCAATAAACTTTAGCTTGACAAAATAAAATCAAAGTAAAGTGCTTCAATTACTGTAGAACATAAATATGTAAGTATTTAATAAAATATGACCATTTGTATAAAATAATTTTTAACTGCGCAGGTGCGAAAGATATTTTTTTTTAATTTGCATAACATAGTATTTAACTATATTAGGGAACTGATATAAAAATGTCACTTTTGGAGAAAATATAGTGAGCTCAACTTCAGATGTTTTTGTGGAAAATCCCACTATTATCTATCTACTTGTATAGATGGATAATAGTGGTATTTTCCATATTTTTTTATTACTACAAAGAATTATGTATTAACGTATGTACACGTGTAGCTTTTGAAAAGATGCATCTAGTTTGGAAATTCTTTTCATTGAAACGGGCTCCTTCTGACGATTATTCCAAGGAAATCTAAAACCTACTTTTAGAAAAGTCAGAAGATAAGGTCAATATATTTCCAGATTATCACTTTAGTCGACTGCACTTTTTATATGAATTAACTTATTCAGTTGACAATTAAATTATGCAAAAAATTGTTATCGTTTGTGCATGCGAAATAAAATATCATTTCATACAAATGCTTGATGACAAAGTAATTGATGCAATGTCATGTTTTTATTTCACATTTGTGTAATTTTATTACTAATAAATTATTACTTATTTATCATTTTTTTATCAAATACTTTTAAAAGCATGACATTTGTTTTAAGATAACAAACGTGACAGTAGATGTAAGCCATTATTGCAGAAGACGTTGGAAAACATGAATTAAAAATTTATCCATTATGATAAATTCTGCAGCTTAAAAATCTCTATCAAGTTATTATTTTTATTTTAAACCAAAAATATCTATCTGCTGTTTAACGTAAATTAAACTTTTGAAATAGATTCTATAAAGAATGTATTTTATGAAATTTTTTTTTATAAATTCAGATCAATTGATTTAAATACAAATCATACAAAATAAAATAATATAATGAAATTAGTTATTATTTTTGAATTTACGCTGTATCGTGTACTAATATTTTGAAACCAAGGAAAAAATTCACAAAGAAGCTTTGATTTTCATACAGAAATGAATCATAAAAAATCACTCCAGTCTGGGTTAATAATCATAAATACGCAAAAGGAAAAAAGAAAAAAAAATAGAGACAAAACAATGATGAACATGAAGGTGTGTATTGATACATGTTAGAAAATAGCATATGAAGTAACAGATCAGTTTTATGCATTAATGTAAAGGATTAATTTACCATCATAACTTTTCTATCGTAAATACAGGGTGTCCCATAAATAACGCCCAAACTCTGCAGAGCCAAATTCCCAGTTGGGAGTACATAAAAAATGTCCAAAGAACTGTACCTGTACGATCCATAGTTTACACGAAAAATACGAAAAACAAAGTTTGACCTCACAGTCGGTGCAAGGAAAAAACACAGTATTGGACACATCAACAGTAGTATTTGCATATTTTTCCAGAGGATAACGCTCAAATCGTTCGCTGCGCATATCGCGTCATGAATGCGCGCGCCGTGCAAAGACGTTAAGCCGCCGTTGAACTTGTATTTAAATGACTGAATTTCCCAGCTACCGGTATTCTTCGCTTGGTTCTCATGTATTCCGTTCGTGAATATTGCGATATGTATTTGGTCTATGGCCAATGTAATGGAAATGACTTCCGAACTGCTAAGGAGTTTGTCCGTTCGATATACGTCACGTCGTCTTCCCGATACCATCCACAGGCTGGACAACAGACTGCGCAATACGGGAAGCGCCTGCCTGAGAGCCAGTTGTGAAGATGTTAGAAGACAACAGAGCGCCATGAAGGTAATACAGGCGAATGAAATACTGCGGCGGAAAGAAGAAACGCCCTTGGTAAGCACGCGTGCACTAGACAGTGAACTTAATTCGAGTAAAAGTACTTTGCACAGGCTCTTACGTTCAGAGGGGCTATACCCATTTCGGCACCACACCGTGCAATCTCTAAAACCAGATGACTTTCTGAAACGCATGGACTTTTTCGAATGGCTGTTTGAGCAACATAACACAGATAATGGTTTCATTGCGCTTATCTTGTGGATTGATGAAGCATGTTTCACTCGTGATGGGGTATTCAACCATCACAACAGCCATATCTGGTCCCAGGTCAATCCGTATGAAATCCGGCCGCAGAAACATCAGGAACGCTGGTCTGTAAATGTGTGAGCAGGGATACTCGGGGATCGCCTGCTTGGACCATATCTGTTGCCTGAACGGCTCTCGGGATAGTTCTACTTGGTATTTCTTCGAGATGTCTTAACCGAGTTTCTCGATTACATGCTCTTAGCGGCAATTCACGGCCTTTGGTTCCAGCATGATGGGGCTCTGGCACATTTTTGTACTCCTGTACGTGATTGGCTCAATATGGCATACCCCGGCCGCTGGATCGGTCGTGGGGGTTCGGTTCTATGGCCGCCATGATTGCCAGATCTCACGCCGTTAGATTTTTTCCTATGGGGCCATCTCAAGGAATTGGTGTATTGCGAAGTAGTGACTACACAAACGCACTCAGTTTCTCATCTTCATGCTGCTTTTACTTCGGTGGATACCGCGCTGCTGCGAAGTGTGCACTCATCCATTCCACGACGCACTCAAGCCTGCCTCGATATGCAAGGCGGACACTTTGAATTTATATTACACTCTCCCTTTCTAATTTCAAATACTGTTGTTGATGTGTGAGAGTGTTTTTGTTTTTTTCGCACCGGCTGTGACGTCAGACCTTTTTTTGGTATTTTTCTCGTAAACTATGGATCGTACAGGTACAGTTCTTTGGGCATTTTTTATGTACTCCCAACGAGGAATCTGGCTGTGCAGACGTAGGGCGCTATTTATGGGACACCCTGTATATATTTGCATTATGTTTGCATTTTTATTTAATATAAAATTTATTAACAAATCAATACATATATGACATTACTTTTAAAATATTGATTAGTAATTATGATAAACAATATGAAAACAAAGAAAAAAAATATTCCAAAATTTTCTGAATTTTTACATATATGAAATTGTTTTTTACGGTTTGCATGTAAGCTTAAAATCTTAAAATCTTAAAAAAGAAAAACGGGAATGATTTAATGCCAGATGACGAACTTTAGACGGATTATACATTTTTCTTACTGTCTAAATATAATTACCAATTTACTACTAGAAAAGAAAAAAATGCAATAAATATTCTTAGTAAAAGTATTTTCCGAAGAGAAGTGTTACATTTTTAAGTGACTTTTAATAATCATGCCATATCCTATGAATATTTTTTATCATAATTTAAGAGCAACTCTATTATTATAACGAACGAATCATTTCTGAAACAACCAAAAGTACAATTCTCGATAATAATATACACAGACTGTTTTAATTGCTAAATGATATTGTGAAACTTGGTACAACAATTCTATCCGAAACTGCATTATTGAACTACAACGTGATTAAAAGCATCGACATTATGAAGGTATTACCAGGGTACAAATATACACTAGAGAACAATTACTAGACGTGGAACAAGTGGAATTATATAGATATCCGATTCAAACGCTTGAATGGGTTAGTTGGAATAGACTAAATCGTTTATCACTGTAATACTTTTACTTTCAATTACATTATAAATTAGAAATATTGTTTCAAATGGATCCTATATGGAGAAATAAGAGACTGGAATAACTTTCTTATATGTTTTGTTTTGGAATATTTAATTAACACGTTCATTCACAGTCAATTAGTAAAAATTATTTCTGAACAATTTTAAATAACAGGGATATATTCTGATATACATTATCACTTCTATTTTGAAATATTTCGTATCATAAATGACTTATTATTTTGTTAGATTTTTTTTATTGCCATGAACGTATTATTATTATTAAATTAAAATATTTCAATTTCGCACTACTTCAGCTTTATACTTTACTAAGTTTATATTTATTACACTATTATCAATCGCGGATTTGTCAATATGAATATAAGAGCTTAAATTATTAATTATTAACTGATAATTAACATATTCATTCTATCTATATCTATCTATCTATATATATCTATCTCTATCTATCTATCTATCTGTCTATCTATATAAATATATTGTGAAATGCAAATTAAAACTTAAGTGCAAGTTTAGGTTTTTAATGTTACTGGATTGCAACTGCCTATATATTTTTTTCTTTTTAGGATTTTCCTTTAATGGTAACTGTATCCATACATCAAATTAAAAAATTCAATGAAATAAAACGATCCCAGAAAAAAATTATTAAGTACTGAACAAATTAGTCAGTTTCAAACTTAATTTAGAATATTTTTTTGTGTTCGATAGTTTAATGTCATTTGTTAAAACAGTAGCTAGAACATATTTTAAATGTTTTTCATTTTAATGCATTATAATTTATGTTGTAATGTAGTTAAATTATTTTTTAAAAATAAACTATATTTTTTAATTTGTTCGAAATTATTAGAAAATTTATTTATTTCTTCTATAAAGAAACTTCTTAAAATCTTGTAATAGCAAAATTTTTTATTAATATTAAACAATTGTTTAGATTCAATTATTTCATCATTATTTAGAGTAAAACGAAAGGAGAAATTTCTAACTCTAATGACCACAATGAAAAAAATTGAATATATATGCTTTTTTCGTAGAATTACTTTTAATATTCTGTTTTCTGTAAATATTTACACATACAAGCATTTATATACACTGCTCAAAACAATTAAAGGATATTGCAGTTTTAGGTGGATTTTTGGTGGATTTCTGGGAAACTTTTTAGCTGATTGATACATGGTCGACAGACATAGTAGGTTATATGAGAATAAATTACACATGTTTGGCAGAAAAAAGGCATTTTATTGCGCATTTGTGTACAAAAGGAAAAAAACACAATTTGTGCATATGAGAAAAAAGGAATAAGAAAAGGTGTTTTCTTCAAAGAAAATCATTTTCAGTAGGGGGTATGGTTTCCACGGGCGGCCAGCAACGTTGAACACCTTTGAGGCATGGACTCAATGAGGCTATTAATGACGAGTTGTGGTATTCTGCCCCACTCTTCCAGAAGAGCTCTTTCCAGTTCTTGGAGATTTTGTGGGGGTTGTTGGCGGCCAGAAACTCGTCTTCCTAGAGCGTCCCAAACGTGCTCGATTGGATTCATGTCTGGAGAACACGCTGGCCATTCCATTCGAACGATTCCTTCCTCGAAAAGGAAATCCTCCATCAGGTTTGCACGATGTGGCCTGCAGTTATCGTCCATTAAAATGAAGTTATCTCCGATTGCTGCAGCGTAAGGGACTACAATAGGTCTGAGGATTTCATCCCTATATCGGCGACCAGTCGGAGCTCCATCTCGAATGATGTAGAGGTCAGTGCGCCCGTCAATGGAGATGCCACCATACACCAACACTCCTCCACCGCCAAATCTGACACTTTCGTGCACGAACGCAGGATTATTCCTACTGCCACGGTCCCTCCAGATGAAAATACGCCTATTATCCGGATGCACAGAAAAACGGGACTCGTCAGAAAACAGAATATTGCTCCATTCATTTCTCCTCCAGTTGACATGCTCGGTTGCCCACTCCCTAAGGTCGCGACGATGCCTTGATGTTAATCTAACACATACCATCGGTCGGCGAGTATACAGACCTACAGCATGGAGCCGGTTTCGGACAGTCTGAGTAGAAATCGTTGTACCTGTAGCCGAGCGAAGGTGTTGTTGGAGAACAGTAGCGTTCATGTTTCGGTGTCTCCGAGCTGTTAACGCTAAATACCGATCTTCATTGGGCGTTGTTGCCCGTCTACGATCTTGCCCTGGTCTTCGGCCTGCACATCCACTCTCCAAAAAACGGTTCCAGATCCTGGAAATGACACTTTGTGACACTCCAATGGCTTGCGCTACTTCGGCTTGAGTTTGGCCCCCTTCTAACCTACCAACAATTCTCCAAGCTTCTGAATCTGTCAAATGACTTCGCTGAGACATCGTACTCATCGAAACAAAGCAATCACTGAATGCACTTGTCTTCATTCTCTTTTATCCAGTTGAAAGTCAAATTTCATTCGCTGCCACTGAAGCGACGTTTTTGACGTCGAACTCAAAATTTGCATACCCCACAGTTTGAAAACCAGAAAAATTTGCATTTGTGATTCTCTTCTTCTATTTTCGGCAAAAAAAAAATTCGTTTATATCTTTATTTTATATAAAACTTCAAATATCCTTTAATTGTTTTGAGCAGTGTATATTCTTTTTAAAAAGTTTTAGATTTTATTTTGTACAGAAAATTTAGAGATATTTACTATTTTGTCTTATAATAAACACACTAAATTAAGGATTTTTATTTCCTTCTGCTGAAAATTGTTAGAAAATGCGAAAGTATATATTTTATAAATGCATTTCATTACGTTTGATGCCCATTTTTTAAATAAGTCAAAAACGAGTGAAATACTGGTTATTTCTAATTACGTTAGTACATTAAAAACAAAAATAAATCTGTAGATAGCACCTACTTCAATCCAGTTTAGGTGAAGTGAAGTAATTATTTGATTCTAGAAGTTTGGCACCCGTTTTAACCTACTTATCCGTACATTAATGTATTTCCGCGCATGCATTTAATTTTTTGTTTGTTTTTTTAAATTGAATTTAGAATTATTTTGGTTTGCGGGAAAATTTTTGTTTTGCTTGTTTATACAAAATTATCTGCCAAGATATATAACTGAACGATGTGCGAAAATAATTAAATGAACCTGGATAACTTTAAAGCAAACCCAAAGCCAAAAACAAGCTCACATTTTGACACAGACAAGCCAGATTACGAAGGGTGATAGAACACCAGAAATGGCTTGTTGATAAACTACAACGTAACTGGTATAAAGCGGAGAGTAGCAATGAATGAGGCATTGTTTTTGTGAGTGTGACGATAGAATAAATTTCATTTGGAGTTCGCAAAAAGAATGATAGTATGAAAGCTGTTCCAATTTTTGTCTTAAGTTCCATAATTTAATCACGATTTGGAGCTTTTTGTCTGCTAAGGGGCATGGAAGACTGTCAGAAATTTCAGAAAAACTTGTTTGCTTTTAGAGAATTTCTTAATTTCTGCTTTAGAAGATCAATTTGGAGATAGCAGTGTTGTATTTATGAATGGAAATGCTCCATTCCATAAACAAGCTCACACTTTGACAGAGACAAGCCAGATTACGATGGGAGCATAGTACACCAGAAATGACTTGTTGATAAACAACAACGTAACTGGTATAAAGTGGAGAGTAGCAATTAATGAGGCATTTTTATTTGTGAGGGTGACGATATAATTAATTTCGTTTGGATTTTGCAAAAAGAAAGCTTTTCCAATTGTTGTCTTAAGTTCCATAATTTAATCACGATTTGGAGCTTTAGGTCTTCTAAGGAGTCTAGAAGACTGTTAAAAATGGAAATGAGATTTCAGATACAATTTGTTCGACTTTTAGAGATTTTCTCAGTTTCTACTTTAGAAGATCAATTTCGAGATATTAATGTTATATTTATGGATGGAAATGCTACATTCCATATGTCCCAGGCAGTGATTTCTTTCTGAAAATAATATCTCTCAATTGGAGTGTCCATCATGAAATAGGGACAGCAATACTATATTTAGTATATTTTGAAAAAGTTTAAGCCCCAGCCAAAGACAACAAAAGAACTAAAGGTCTTCGTGGAAAAACAATGGGAAGTCATCAATCCAAGTAAGTAATAAAGATATTATTAAGACCATCACTTAAAGAATTACGGCAAGCATAAGGGTAAAAATGAAAAATGTAAAGTATTAACCATTAATTTGGATCATTCATTTTTTTCTCAGATAGAATGAAATTTCATTATCTTGCCCAAAAGCATTAGACAAATAAATGGATATAAATTAATTGTCTAGTCATTTTGTCATTTATCTGTATTCTCTGTATTATAAATATGTCTATGCATATTACATAGCAAACAAATTTCACCAATTTAATAATTTTACATAAAATTGCTCACATTTCTTTACTTTTCGAGAAAATTAGATGTGGATGTCATATTTATTGTTACGGGTAGTTCAAGGCACGCAGCATATAGACAAAATTTTAAAGTTCCTACCAGTGCCACAAATCAATAATATTCAGCATAAATTTATTTAACAAATGCAAACAAAATATATATATTATGAGAATAATTCTTTCAAAAAAGTTGTAGGAACAATAAAATATTTACTATATGCTATGATGACTGGCAGTATTATGCACTATGTATATATATATATATCGTGCAATGCTTTCTACCATATGACATCCTTATAAGATGAATATAACATTTAGATAATAAAATAAAATAAAAATGAGGTTATTTACTATTATTTTACTAAATAAATTATTTAAGAAATTTTCCATACCATTGAAAACATTCTATTAAAATGAAACAAAATTAATTTATTTGAGGCGTGGACAAAATGTTTTCGTCGCCAGATAACTGGATTTAATTTAATGAAATAAAATTATTATTATATCCAATAGAAAATTTTATAAAACTATTCTACTACTATTCAGAAATAAATTTTTTAATAGTGTATTAAGTACAATGTCGACCATTTTCGGTATTTTTTTCAAACAAATTAGAAAGTTCAAACAAGTTCGCGGAACAGTTTACGTTATTTAACCGCGTATACGTCGATCCCACGCATAAGTCGACCCCACACTTTCCCGATCAAGAAATTTGATTTTTTTAAATCCCGCGTATAAGACGATCCCCCACTTTTCCGATCAAGAAATTTGAATTTTTTTAAAAATACATTACTCAAATTAACATGGAAAAAAAAGAAAGTACTAAATATACAATAATAAAGAAACTTTAATTTTTTTTGTACATTTATTCGAAATCATCTGAAAAAAGTACTAAATATACAATAATGAGGATAATAATATACTAAAGTAATATACAAAGTTAAACTGATTCAAGGTCCGATTCAGTATCGGACTCGCCAAACAATTAAAAAAAATCTTTCGTCGTCATCGGCTCATCATGATACACGTTTTCAATCTCTGTATCGCTACATTCTTCCTCGTCGTTATCACTTTTGAAAATGGCATCATCTTCTGTGCCGTCTAGTTCGTTGCTTATGCAGCATTTCTTGTACGATTTTATAATCATTTCGGAAGGAATTTGATTCCACGCATCTTTAACCCACTGGTCGATTAATGCAATGTCGGGCTTTCTAATATTACCACCCTTTGTAAATATTGGACATCCGGATGAAATCCACTCTACCCAATATTTTCTAACATTTGCTTTGAAGGGCTTATTGAGGCAAACGTCTAGAAGAACGGATATCAACACTCCCGGGATTACAGCTACAGTCGTTTTCAGTTCTTTCGTCACTTTATTCACATTTTCAGAAAAGTGGCCACGAAACGAGACGTAAACTAAAAGGGAAGGTTTTTTGAAAATAGCTCCCGGTCTTTTACCCCACACAGTTAAGCCAGTCGACTGTCAGCATCCATCCACCCCTTTCCATGGGCTCGAATCAGCACACCAGATGGAAATGTAACGTTTTTCGGCAACGTTTTTCTTTTAAAAATAATCAACGGAAGAAGCTTACTACCGTCGGCCAAACAGGAAAGAACGACCGTAAAACGGGTTTTTTCGGGCCCAGTCGTTTTTACCAAAATGCTTTTTTCTCCCTTGCAGTTCACTGTTTTATTTTCTGGTAGGTCGAAACACATGGGTGTTTCGTACATATTTCCTATATGGTAAAGTTCAAAAGAATTCATTTTTCTTTGATCTATTATGTATTTTTGAAATTTCATAATCTTTGCTTTCAAGTCAGATGGTAATTTTTGTGCCAGTTTAGTGCGCTGACGTATAGTCAAACCCTGACGATTCATAAATCTAGTGCACCAATGTTCTGATGCACGAAACGTGTTTGGAACACCATACTTTTCTTCTTTTGCAAGCTTCATTGCTCTTAAACGTATGGCAGTTCTAGTGACACTAAAACCATTCTGCCGGCACTCTACAACCCTATCATGCAATACATTTTCGAGCTCCGGAAAGGGCGATTTTCCATGCCGCAAAGCCTTTTTTGATTTTGGGATGTTTTTTAGCTGTGCCTTATTCTTACAAATCAATTTTTCGTGAACCCCAAACTGACGAGAAGCAGCACAGTTGTAAGATGCTTCCGCAAAAGAAATAACTTTAAGTTTAAATCCAGCTGCGTATGAATTGCGTTTCTGTTTTCTAATAACTAAATCAGCCTTATCAGTAGAAACAAGGAGAAAAAGTGCAGTAAGCTAAACGAAGAAATAATGAATATTTGTACTATCAAGCACACGCAAGATATAACGTGGGTCACGGGTTTTTAGAGAGTCACATGTTTCTAGCCGCTCGAGTCAATTGCACAAAGGGGTGGTACATTCTCGGAATTTTAGCTATTGATCTCTCAAAGGGAGGGGGGGTAGTAGGCGTACATTCATCGCCAGCACCAAACCCGTCACTCACAAGGAGACCGCCAAACATTATGCGCACAGATTTTGAGAGATTTTAAAGTATGTTGTAGGGGTCATACCCCTAACTATTCAGGTCAAAGGTTTCCTTCAAATGGGCTTTAGTTTTCGAGAAATTTCGTGTTAAAGTTCAGCATGCATTTCAAATACCCATTAGTTCGCAATCTTGAACGAGGTCTTCGTGGCTCTGTGCTAGCGCGCGCGATTTGAGAGCCGGAGATGAGGTTTCTGTACTCTAATGTGACTTTTACCTTTTTTTTAAATAAATTTAATATATTTGTCTCGTTATAAGTTTTATGCAGAATTATGAATTCTGCATCTTTGAACTTTTTGATATTTTCCTAATAAATTCTATTTACATTCGCAAATTTTTCGTAATAATTTACATTTTTTTTTGTGCAGTTTTGAAATTAATATTTCACGAAATTCCAAACTAATTTATGTCTAGATTTTGTTTGTTTTTTATTATTATTTACACTTTATATTTTAATAAGCCCTTCTAAAATAATACTTTTTTTAACTTTATGAAATTTTAAATAAAATTTTGTATTCTTTTATAATTTATACAAAATATTTTTTATTTCAAATCTTCTAAAGGTATGTATGATTAGGTAATTTCAACAACATATCTTGAAAGGAGTAATAAAATATTAAAACAATAACGCTTACACCCAAGTTTTAGCCAGTTATGTATATATATATATATATATTGTTATTTAAATACACTTAACTGCAAAGTTCAAACTCAACATCATTTTTGATTTGCATAAATAAAAAATAATATATTACAATTAATTTTTTTAATTCTAACAAGTCGATGCCATACAGAAAAATTCAACTAGAAATAAAAAATCGTTTGTAAATTACAATAGCTATAAAAAATACCTGAAAAAAATCGTCTGCAATGACTTTTACGGTAATATCAGAATAAATAACATTTTCTTTTTATCCATTTCGTTTAATCCTTTGCAGACAATTACCACGTTTTGAAATAATTCCTTTTCCAAATTTAATGCATTTTTTAATATTTATCACAATTTAAGTATTTTTAAAGATAATTACCACGTTTGAAATAATTTCTTTTCCAAATTTAATGCATTTTTAAATATATTTATCACAATTTAAGTACTTAAAGAATATATAATATGCTAATTTATACATTCTTACAGTATTGTTAAAACAATTTATGTAAAGAATATATTTAAAGGCGATTTTGAATGCGGAATTTGTTTAGAATATTTTTGCGATATGTATCACACAATTAGTTCCATATTTAATAAACTAAATATGTCGATGTCGGTAATGATAAATATTTTAGTATTTCAGCAGTTAACATATTTCAATATATTTAGAACAAATCAAATATTAAAAGGATACATTATTTTGTTAATTTTTTCTTAATCATTTAAATTTTTTAAATAGAAAATGCAGCTAAAAAATGCATTATTTCATAAATACGATAAATAAATAATTAAATATACATAAATGTAAACAAGAATCATTTTAAAAAGACGAGATATAACTCTTACACTAGGTACTCTTACACGAGGTAGAACACTTAAAATAGTTTGGATTTTCATCAACAGAAATATTAGAATAAAAATTGCCCAAAAACTATAAATTTTCACGAAAAATTCGAAAATGTAAATGGAATTTTTAGGAAAATATCAAACAGTTCAAAGATGTAGAATTCATAAATCTGCATAAAACTTATAACACGAAAAACATGTAAATTTTTTTTAAAAAATGTAAAAGTCACATGAGAGAACAGAACCCTCATCTCCGGTTCTCGAATCGCGCACGCTAGCACAGAGCCACGAAGACCTCGTCTAAGATTGCGAACTAATGGGTATTTGAAATGCATGCTGAACTTTAACACGAAATTTCTCGAAAACTAAAGCCCATTTGAAGGAAACCTTTGACCTGAATAGTTAGGGGTATGACCCCTACAACATACTTTAAAATCATCAAAATCTGTGCGCATCATGTTTGGCGGTCTCCTTGTAAGTCTCTAAACCTTTACCTCAGCGCTGATAAGGAAAATCAATTAATTCCTCTTTTTCTCTCCTGGTATGGAAATCAACAGTAAACGACATTATTGTGTTATGGAATGCGAAAAGAGAATAATTGCCTTTCAGAAGGGCATTTTTGATTTCCGGTAAAAAATAAATAAATAAATAAATAAATAAGGACCCTCGCATAAGTCGACCCCCCCAACTTTAAAGTCTTTTTTTGTCCAAAATTTCTCGACTTATACGCAGGTAAATGCGATACTTGCTTTTGTAATAATATTTAAGAAACTTTGTGGAATGGATATTGGATATTTATTTGTCTCGGTTGCATGTATTTGTCTTGTTTTGAAATAATAGTAATACAAACACATATATTTACATGAAAGCTAATAGCTAAGTGATAAAATTTGAGTTCTAAAAAGAAAATAATATTTAAATTAATTGTATGCAACAATTCATATAATATAGATTTTTATAATATATTTTTATAATATATTTCAATGAAATTAAAAACACATTAACGCCTCAAAAAATAGATAAAATCACTTATTTTTTCTTTCAATATTTTAAATTAACATAAGGATTGTAAGTGTCTAAAAAGGCATTTTACCCAAATTTATAGCAGTTTATAAAGATAAGAACTACAAAAGGGAGGGCATAATTGTCTTTCGTATTCCACCCTCTTCAAATCATTCAGGTAGTTTTGAAATATATAGGGATTACGAATTTATATATTCAATATGGTCATAGTTTTATTTCTTGTGATTTATTTCAACGCAGGGTGTTATTCATATTTTTATTTACTTTGTATTGAAGTCATTGTATGCAAGTAATAACCATTTTATGCAATAAGGCCTGTTAAGTAATGTCTTGTTCTTTACAATCCCTATTATAAAATAGTGAAATACGTTTTACACGTGGTTTTAGATGAGTATGTAATACAAAATTTAAGGCAAGTAAGAATGATACAAGAGTTAAATATATGTGAAAGTTTCGTCTGCCAATATTATTGTAATCATTCCAGCCCAAATGAATTAGAAGCATTTGCAGTAACAATTAAAAATGTCAGTTTTATTGGTAATGAAGAAAAGTTCTTATATCTGCAAATTTTTCCCCTTACGATATCCGCTATAAAGAAGGAAACAAAATATTCATTTGCATTGAAAGAAACAACATTTTTGGGCAATCTACATTTTTATCGCTATTGGATGTAAAGAAGCTTTATATGATTTTCTACTTGAAACATTTAGCAAATGTACATGTGTTTTCATCAATTATAAATAAAAATTATTATTAAAATAAAATATTTTATGCAAATTTATTTAAATAGTCAATATAAAATAAATATTAATTACTTGAAAAAATATACAATTGTATAATACAAGGGGATCAATATAGGTTTCCCAAGTTAGAAAATGTAGGTAAAAAAACATTTTTTGTTTAAAATTGAAAACCCGAATAGTTTTTTTTTTACATTAAAAATCAATGAGATTACCAACTAACAACCCCAAAGATATTTTTATATGAAAAGTATCAATTACGTTTATAAATAAAGTTTTGAAATTTATTAACAGCGATACGTTCGTATTAGCCACAGGGCAGAGCCCTAATAATTCACCAAATATTTCTCTACTTACAGCAGCCTTTCTGATTCTGTTACTTCCTGTGGTTTAAGCGCGTAGTTCTACTACATATGTGTTAAAATTATGTTTTATGTATATTATTTTATTATTATATTTATTTTTGATGACATTTAAATTTTTTTATAGAATATTAGCAGGAAACAAATGCTGACTTATTTATATTGTTTTAGGTACAAATGGGCTAATCTTTTGTAATTGAGCTGCACATAATATAGGTAGATTTTTTTTTAAAATCATACATGAAAATTATTTTTAAAACTTTATCCTTTATTTAAATCTTTAATATCACTATAAAAAAAACCCTTGGATTGCAATAGTTCTTTATTCGTAAACACGAAGTAAACTTCTTACCATGGCTGCGTAACTCACAGCTATAGATTGTATTTGAAACCAAACTGATGGAAAGCTGAGCTATCAGACAAAACGTAGAGAACTTTATGTTCAAATTCAGAACTAGATTAGCATACGGTACGATGCGTTTAAAACCCATAGAATCCAACTCCTACCGCAATACCTACAGAAACTAAACAATCACAGATACCTAATTATCATATCATTTAACAATGAAATTCAAATTATATGAGATTCAGGTATACTTTGCGAAACTTAAAGAAATGACAGGATAGGTAGCACATTCAAGAACAAATGTCATATTTCAGAACATCACGGTCACACGCAAAATCTCAAAACTCACTCGATCACTAAACTACCTTTACCAATGAGTAGCTAGGCACTATGCTACAAATGGGCATATCTTCTTTTGATTGCTTTATAAAATAAAAACGTAAACATTTTCAATATCCTGTTTCTGAATTGTATTTACTTTAGCATATTGCTTTACTGTTTTGAAGGGATTCAAATTTTAATGTTAATGAATAATGTAAATGCGATTTATTAAAATTTTCTTGAAATGTATTGGCTTAGTTTCGTTCTAAAATTATTATTATTATTATTTAATCGAAAGCTTTGATATGTTTCTTAGAAAATAAATTTTAAAAAGAATTGTTTGAATCATATGACACCAGAATTAAACGGTACAGATATTTGATTTTATCACAGCTGACATATTTTGTAGTAGGTGATTGCATGTTGTTCATTACTAATTTCGATGAAAGCATCTGATAGACAACATTAACTCCTCTGAAGTAGACTATGTGAAATATTTTGGTAACACGGTATTCTTCTTAGTATTACCATTTTGTTAATAAAAGCTGCATCATTCTTTTACGTGTTTTCTTGTGGTTTTTTTAAACTTATAATTGTTTTCCAATAGATAGTAATTATATGTGAAAAATACGTTTTGGCATCTAAATAATTTGTCATCTTATATAACTAAAATAAGCTGCTTTATTTTATCCTTTTAAACATTGAGTAATGAAAACTTAAAATTTTTTTACAGCCTTACAATTATGCAATAACGCATATGAAGTAAAGATGCAATGAAACGAGTTTAATCGTGTATAATTGTTCTGAATGATATTTCTATGCAGTTAGAAAATTCAAAAGTATCATTTTAATTTAACTAAAATAGATAAAATACTGAGTTACGTTATTTCAATAAAAGCAAAATTTAGTATCAGATACTCTTAAATTTAATCAGTATTGATTTTCTTCATATAAATGGCAAATAAACATATAAATAGAGAGAAAGATTAATGAAAATCTAAAAAAGAATTACGAAACAGTATGATTTTGCAAGACGAATTATAAACTATGTTTTATCTATTTGTCTTTGTCAAAACATTTCTGAAACTTTCATAGCAACCACTGAAATAAAGCTATTTATCAAAAAGTTTATAACTGCAGCTACATTAATAAATGTTGTTTCATAACTTTAATAAAGTAATCATGCTTTTATATACAGAAAAATATCTAATAATTTTAAAAAGTTGGTAATTTATTTATAAAGTCGAATTAAAAAGAAATTACCATTCTGTTTTTTGTTATATATACCATACTGTTGACATAAATAGTTAAATAACTTTGAAATGTAATTTTCACAAGTGTGGACTGTAACTTGCATATTTATATAATTTTGCGCTTGTCGTTGAAAACTTCCCTTAAAAAGATAACAACTGCTAAAATATGACAAATGTAAATGAAATAAAATTGCTTATTTTTCAATTCTTGATATTATAATTGAAATTGCATAAATTGAAAGTTACAGGATAAAAATTCTTCCATATTCGGCATGGTTATCTTTCCCACTCCTAGAAATTCTGCTATCAAATTTGCATGCTCAAAATATCAATACCATCCATCCCCACGGATGGTTACTTTTAATTAATCTTTTTTTGCTCAAATTATCAATACCATCCATCCCCACGGATGGTTACTTTTAATTAATCTTTTTTGCTCAAATTATCAATACCATCCATCCCCACGGATGGTTACTTTTAATTAATCTTTTTTTGCTCAAATTATCAATACCATCCATCCCCACGGATGGTTACTTTTAATTATTCTTTTTTTGCTCAAATTATCAATGCCATCCATCCCCACGGATGGTTACTTTTAATTAATCTTTTTTCAAAGTAACTAATTCACAGGCCAAACGTATTTCAATGCTATCACCACTCTGCTTATTCTCTTAATCTACTTTCAAGAGAGTTTGAGATAACACTAGAAACGCAAAAACTATATTTTTGCATTTTAATTTAATTAATTAATTTAATACTATCTCCCATTCAAAAGTGAATGATTTGAATTTTCATTCACTAACCACTGGCCACAAACATAAATGAAAATAAAATTATAAGATTACTTAAAAACTGTTTGTTGAACTTACAGGTATTACTTGTGTTAAGTCAATTATTACATACTTTGGCATAAGACATAGCTATTTAGAATAGCTTATTCGAATCCTCTACTGATACAAAGGATAATTAAACATACTTAACTAAGCATTACCTGAATACATTTCCACTAATTGACTACTATGCAAGTCTGTCAGATAATTACAGTCCAGCTTGCTATTAGAAAATGTAGTCCACAAACTGTCAGAGAAGTTTAATTGCTGGATTTCATACGTGTTGATATTGGCCACCAGAGACAAACATGATTAAACTTGAGGTACAAATAATGGTTTTGATTAAGATAAATGACACTGAATTATAATAAATCACAGCACTTAAAGAAATATAAATTTTGGAATCTAAAAATAGAATAAATTAAACATTTTTATTTTTTCTACATAATTTCAAAGGTGCATTGCATTTATAGTTGACAATACTATCATATAGTAACACTAGAATTAAATGCCAATTACTAAAGGAAAATACTAAAAAATCAAGTTTGTTTAAAACGTACTTTTAAAAATATCTTTAGCAAATATCATCAAAGGAATATCATTAAAATACTTGCAGCAACAAAAGTGTTTTGTTTCAGAACAGCTCAGTGTTAAAATAAAAAGATATGTCTTAACAATATATATATATATATATATATATATATATATCTGTGTGTGTGTGTATTTGAGTATTAAATCATAACTACTACACATAGAACTCAAATTTAAATATAAAATTGAATAATCGCACATACGACTTTAGCAATACTTTTATAGCAATATATATATATACAGTGGACTCTCTCTATCTGAACACTCTCTAATGTGAACACCCCGGTATTATGAACACTTTCTGACGGTCCCGGCGAAACTCCATAGACTTAACAAAAGATGAACTCTCTGTATTCTGAACACCCTCTAATCTGAACACCCCACTATTATGAACGCTACTTTTGATCCCCATTCTAACCCGCCTCTCCGTAAACTGAACATGTCTTTGCAGTTGGAATGCGACGAATTCCCGTATCATGGAAAATCAGAAAAATTGTTGCAGAAGAATAAAAGAGTTCAATGAACTCGATTTAAAAATAAACAAACAAAATCATTTCTAGATTTTTAAGATCTACCCAATGCTGAAATTTGTTTGAATAATTCAGATAAAATCTTCAGTTAACAAAACAAACAAAACATTTATTATAACAAAAAAAAAATCGAAAGAATATTTTTGTTTTTACCGTACGTGTTCTACACTAACTAGAACATTCTTATATTTTCAATAAACAAAAAGGTGCAAATATGAAATTGTTGCCATTTCAGAAAAAGTAAATCATGGTAATCAAATTAAACGAAATGATAAAAACAATTAATTTTTATGCAAAGAGATACAAGAAATAATAATGTAAAAAGCATTCCCCGTCTCCGGAGCTGAGATAAAAATAGAAAGATTACGCAACAGAAATGTCCACCCCCCAATGACAAATAAGAGACAACAGGTGTTAGAGGGAGTGGTTAAAAAAGCATTGTGGTTTCTTTTCTGCACACCTGGTTGGCAGCATTATCGCTTCTGTTTCTTTCTTCCTTTTTGCTCGGCAAAGGTAAAATTTTTTCGCCATTTCACTATTGTTGTAGGGAAAGAAGCACAACACTTATGCAGATATATCAGAAATAGGTAGGAAAACGGAAAGAACTAAAGCTTCAGGAAAAATACGAAGATGTTCAAAAAATTAAAATAAAAAGTAAGTCAAAGGAAATTGCATCTGAATTTGTAATTTCAGTAGGTCAAGTCAACGCCATCAGCAAGAAAGAGAAAGGAATTATAGCCGCTTTTGAAGCAAATAAACCTTCCTCAAAGTGTAGAATTTTCGAAAAGAAAACGGGAAACGGAAACATAAACAATCGCGTCTGGAAGTTTTTTTGCCAAATGAGAATGAAGAATCTTCCTGTCACTGTAACCCTGCAGAAGTAGATTGCTCTGGATTTTGCAGAAAAGGAGAAAATCACGGAATTCAAAGCATGAGAAGGATGGCTGACTCGCTTCAAAAGTAACATTGAATTCAAAATAATCAATGGTGAAGCTGCAGACGTAAATATCGACACTGTGGAGGTATGGAAAAGAAAGTTTCTTGATATAACGAAGGATTTCAATACCGATGAAACCGGCCTGTTTTTCAGAGCTCTTCCAAATAAAACCATAGCAGAAAGAAGCGAAAAATGCGTGGGCGGAAAAATGTCAAAAGAAAGATTTAACATCATGCTCTGTGCCAGTTTTACGGGTGAGAAGCTCAAACCACTTGTGATCGGAAAAAGGGGAAAAACCACAATGCTTCAAAAATGTGAAGATAGGATCATTGCCTGTGCACTATAAATCAAATCGAAAAGCCTGGATGACATTCACGATTTTCTCACAATGGTTGGAGGGAATTAACAAGATGATGAAGAGAGAAGGAAGAAAAATATTCTTTTGTGGATAATGCCAAATCGCACACAAATGTGTAGCTGAGCAATGTAAGTCTGAAATTACTGCCGCCAAACTGTACTTCTATAATCCAACCACTGAATCAAGACCTTTAAAGCTCACTACCGAATTCAATTCTTGAAGAAAATGTCCGTGGTAACGGAGGAGGCGAATTCGGCAACCAAACTAATGAAGAAGGTCAATGTCATGGATGCTGTACGTTGGATATCAATGGTTGGAATGAAATAACCCCCTACACCATCCAAAAATGCTTCTACAAAGCTGGATTCCCGTGTGAGAATGAGCAATCAAGGACAGAGGACCAAGAAACAACAGCTGTGAGTGACTGCGGGTCAATTCTTCAAGAAGTTCCTACTAAAATTGAACCTGGAGCTTATTTCGATGCCGACAGAAGCCTTCCTGTTTGCGACAACATATTTGAAGAGGAAGAGGGTAGTCCAGACAAAGCAGAACCAGAAGAGTCCAATGAAACAAGAAGTACGATTACCTTCAAGAAATATGGCTAAGGGATTCAAGACCTGTTGAACTATGTGGCTGAACATCACCCGGAAGCCTTTCCACTTCTTAAACAAATAGATAACATGTACACTGCACAAGCATACACAATGCAAAAACGGACTAAAATTACTTACTTTTTTAAGTAATGTACCTATTACGTTTTCAAGTAATGTATTGTATGTATGTAATTGTATATTTTGTAATTTTTTTTTAATATAACTTTTTTAATAGTTTCTAAATTCAGCATCTCCATCTCGGTAACTTGCATGGTTAACCAGGCCAAGTATTCCATACAGTCTATAAACTCAATACATAGTAGAAGTAGTAATGCATTTCCCAATCTCCCTCTATACTGAACACCCCCCTAATCTGAACATTTTTGGTCGGTCCCATGAGTGTTCAGAATAGAGAGAGTCCACTGTATATATATATATATATATTTGACTGATTAATATATATTTTCAAAAATTAAAAAGAATTGTTTGTTTCAAATGTTTTGAAAAATCAAATTTATTATATATGCAAAAAGACATTTAGAATTATTTTTAAATAATAATTCTTTTGAGTTTATATAACCATTCAAATAGACATATTGTTAGCGGACGTATAGTACTTAAATTAAAAAAAAAAAATATCCAATTTTAAATACTTAAAACATTTGTAAATAGAAATCGTGTATCGGAGAATACACTATATTTTCAAAGATGACCGGTCACTTGCGATTTTAGAAGTTTTGTTAATTATCTGGAAAGATACAAGAGGAATTATCCTGAAACTGCAGGAGTCTAAACAACATGATAGACGTCATATATTTCCGCGAAGATTTTTTCTCAAAACCCCATAAGGGGCCTTCAACAAATTGAAGAAAAGAGAATATATTTTAGATAACCCTCCTGTAAAAACTAATATTGCAAAAGCATTAAAACTGTAGATTATAATTAAGTGGTTTATTGTAATAATTTGGGTTCATTTTTAAGAAGATAGCATGTATACTCGAAGAAAAATTCAGGTTTTTATAAAAACAGTCCCAAAATTTTACCAAGTTTTTTGCTTATAATTTGCAGAGTTTTTAATATAAAAACAAGTTATTTTCAGAAAATATGACAAACAAAATTTTATAGAATTCCCTGTAATCCGAATTAAAAAATAATAAAAATTGTATGAAAAATGAGCAGGTTTAGTAAATATTGTTTCACTGCGCATCGCGAATTCAATCAAAATATACTGTGCATAATATATTAGCTAAATGTATAGACCAACTTTTATGAAAGTCACAAAAACATAGCTTTAAAATTCTGATAGTAATCGTCGATAGAATAAGCTCGAAATTCGCTGTTCCCAAAATGAAGCAAAAAGATGAGGGGTTGTATATAATATAGAATGAGAGACACTTCATTTTTATTATGTCAACTTTCATAAGCTAGTATATTTGGATACAACCCCTCATCTTTTTGCTTCCTTTTGGGAACAGCGAATTTCGAGCTTATTCTATCGACGATTACGATCAGAATTTTCAAGCTATGTTTTTGAGACTTTCATAAAAGTTGGTCTATATATTTAGCTAATATATTATGCACAGTATATTTTTAATTGCATTCGCGCATGCGCGGTGAAACAATATTTAGTAAACTTGCTCATTTTTCAAAAATTTTTATTATTTTTTAATTCGGATTGCAGAGAATTATGTACAATTTTGTTTGGCATATTTTCTGAAAATAACTTGTTTTTATATTAAAAACACTGCAAATTATAAGCAAAAAACTTGGTAAAATTTGGGCCTGTTTTTATAAAAACCTGAATTTCTCTTCGAGTATACATGCTATCTTCATACAAATGAACCCAAATTATTATAATAAGCCACTTAATCATAATCTATAGTTTGAATGCTTTTGCAATATTAGTTTTTGCAGTGTTATCCAAAAGATATTCGTTTTTCTTCAATTTGTTGACGGCCCCTTATGGGGTTTCGGGAAAATATCTTCGCGGAAATGTATGACGTCTATCATGTTGTTTACACACCTGAAGTTTCAGGATAATTACTCATGTATCTTTCCAGATATTTAACAAAATGTCTAAAATCGCAAGTCACCGGTCATCATTGGAAATATAGTTTAATTATTATATATATTTTTTTTTACGCCAATAATTATTTTGTTTTTATACATACTTTTTTATTTATATTCATTATTATATTTATTCAACTTTCAAATTAGTATAAAATTAAATTGTTTGTTTATACTAATCTGCTCGGTATATTTTTGTCATTGCATATGGAGGAAAATCATCTACTTGTTTACTAGGAAACATCCATGTGTACAACTATGGCTACCTCTGAAAATTACTCGCAAATTTGTTTCATTTTCCTACATTATACACGTATATAAATGATGGCCAGGCTTAGTATTCTAGCAATCATCCTTGAGTTATGTATTTTAAAAGATAACCGTCTACCATTAGAATGTTCGATAATAAAAGAAATTATCTTTAAGAAAAGGTGTTTTTATTATCGCATATGGAGGAAAATCATCTACTTGTTTACTAGGAAACATCCATGTGTACAACTATGGCTACCACTAAAAATTACTCGCACATTTATTTCATTTTCCTACATTTGACACGTATATAAATGATGACCAGGCCTAGTATTCTAGCAATCATCTTTCAGTTATGTGTTTTAAAAGATAACTGTCTACCATTAGAAAGTTCGATAATAAAAGAAATTATCTTAAAGAAAAGCTGTTTTAGCATTGCCTATGGAGGAAAACCATCTACTCGTTTACTAGGAAACATCCATGCGTACAACTGTGGCTACCTCTGAAAATTACTCGCACATTTATTTCATTTTCCTACATTCGACACGTATAGAAATGATAACCTGGCCTGGAATTCTAACAAACATCCTTGTGTTATGAGACTTAAAAGATAACCATCTACCAGTAGAAGTTTCGATAATAAAAGAGAATATCTAAAATAAAAGTTACTTAAAAAAATAACTTTTAAATTTCATGTAGATAGTAGGGTAACATAACACTCCCAAAAATATGTAAACCTTTAGATTTAAACAATAATTGGTTCTAGTAAATACTGCTATCGAAACAACACTTATATACTTTCTTTATTTATATGTATAATAAGCGTATTAACTATATTTATCTGAATGTTTAAAGTGAAAAAAAATCAACTGTAAAAGGTTAGAATAAATACAGAAGTCTTCCTACATTTGAAAGTTGACACAACTACATGCATTTGAGCTATCACCACTCAGCTAGAGGACTATTGTAGACTTTAGAGCAAAGAAGATATAAAGTACGCTCCATTTTAGAATTTTCAATTTTACACTTAATAAATAAATCTTAGACAAATACGAAAATATAATTTGGCAAAACATAAACATCTAAAATAAAACCTTTAATTTCTAAACAAACAATGTCACGAATATGCGTGTAATCCTTTCTTTCAACTATTTTTCGGATTGTAATTCTTAATATTTATGTACATATTGTACGCAATCTATTAAAGCTAGAAAACTGAACATTTCCATGTTTGTTTAGAAGCTTTACAAAATTATATAATACTCTCTACACACATGAATGTAAATAATAGTACAGAACATAAACAGGAATGTATTATTATTTTTCTGTAATTTAAATGGATGTTTCAGTAACACCTCCTTAAATTTATTTTACCTTACATAAAATGAAAAATGTTACTTATTAATAAATAATGACTGTTTTTAACCTTTATGTAAAATTTGAAGAAGTTTTATTCCATAATTTGTAGAGAAACCTGTAGAACTAACCTATATTCGTAAGACTTTGGTTAGAAGGAGGAAAAAATTAAACATTCATACTCAATAAAATTATGTATGTAGCAATTATTTTTCGTGTTATATATAAACTAAATTATATCTGTTTAAATGAGAAAAGAATTAACTGGTGGTAAAGAATTAACTTTTTATAAACAAATTACCACGAGTATAAACATTCATGATCGGCTACACACTGTCGATAAGTCATTGTGCGCACTTAAGTGAGCATTCTTTCACCTGGAAAAGAATCTCCACTTAATGAACACATACATAAAAACTAATGTTACAGGCGCAACTAGGCTATCGAGAACGGCTGTTCAGTCCGATGTGCGGCAGAAGGTTGTGTCAAAAACTAAAGCAATAATGACACATATAGGTTAAAACATGTGGTCCTCTTCTTGCGGAAAGGCCATTTCTTTCATGTGGTTAGGCGGTCTGTTTCATGGGTTTAGTTTTCCCAGGTAGTCAGGGGTCACCAGTGGACATCACTGACAGGTTTATTATCTCCCCTTTCTTTAGTTGATGACCATAGAAATGGTTCGTACGGCTCCTGGAATTTTTCGACCAGGTAATTCTTCTATACCAATATTTTCTTACAGAAAATCTCTTCTTAAACGAAGACAAAGTTTCGTGAGTTCAACCTAAATTTCTTTTTCTATAAAGAAAATACTGGTGAAACTCCTGGAAAATTCCCTGAACGTACGAACCCTGCATAGAACTTTTGGAAAAGAATGGCCAGAGCTATGGTTTACTACTTTTTTTTTTTTACCAAAAGACATATAAACTGACATTTACACCTTAATCAAGAGTATTCTAAAGCTAACAAGTGACACTTAAATATTTATCCAGATAAATCATATTGCCACCTATTATGCAGTAGATCATCATTGAGTAGTTCATCACCTTACATAGAATGTCCAGCATATGAAGTTTCCAAACTGGATTAGTTTAGCATTGATTTATGACAGCTCTCTAAAAAAACTAGAATCTCTTACAATATGGATTAAGATACACTTTTACCTCTTTTTGCGAAAAAGAATCAGCGAAATTTAGGAATTTGAAACCGTACGTAAAAATAGGAACAAAAATAACAGGAAATCACCGTCTTGATTATCAACACTGAAAAGGCGCTTAAATAGAAGACTCCACCACAAAAGAAACAATGCGATATAAATCATCAAATGAATTTTTTTAATTTCTTTCACGATTAGTCTTAAATTATAATTTTTTTCTTAACGTGCATTCTTTTTTCTTGCAATATGAACTTCTTTAGATACATGAAACTAAATTCAATATTAAATATGTTTATTTTTAAAAAAAATTGTTCTTCTCATATTAAATATCAAATGTCTCTCTGTAACTTGATTTTTTTTTTTTTTACTTTTTATTCTAAAGTAATTCAATCCTAATATAAATCAGTAATGCAAAACTTTTGTATTGTGTTCTAGATTTACTAAATTTATGTAGTTAATAAATTAAATTTCTACTCATTTGACTGATTTAAAATGTTTTCTATAAAAATGTTATTTTTGTTTTTGTATTTTACATTTAGTTGAAAAATGAACACGCACTTTTAAACTATTTATAAAGAGATATAGTTGTCTTATTTGTGGAAATGGAATTCCGTGTGATTTAATTCAGTATTTCTCATAATCTATCAGCAGAATATTTCATGTCGGCATTTCCATAATTATTATTTTTTTAATGCTGGGGAAATGATTGTGACGGCACACATCACAATTACACAATTACAATAATAAATTATTCAATTTTATGTCTTTGTTAATAAACTTCTATTATAAGTCTAATTTTGTACCTTTTGATATTGTAATGTGTGTTTGAACTTCTTTGTATTAAGTTTAAGTGTGTTTCGAATGTATCTTTGTAAAACGCAATTATTGTGCTTATACTGATATTATGATTTGTGATATTTTCACCATTATATTATCGGCTATGATGTCATACACTCACGCACAGTTTTTTTTATCGGTTATAAAAAGAAAAAAAGTCGCCAAATTTAGGGGATTTTATCCTTTAATGGCAACTTAGCCATTGTATTAAGTTCTTGGTTTGTCGCGGGCTTTAAAATCGCGCCAACCAAAAAGTCGCCAAACATCTCTTCGTGAGTGTAAAGTATCTGTTCCATATTATCTTACAAAAAGTAACTATGATTAGTTAACTAATGTGTTATTATAAAATAATATAAATATCGGTTTAAAATAAGCTATTATAGATACAGGTAATAATGATGGTACAATCAAGAAAACATTACCATATAAGGAAACGAATGTGCTTCATATACTGTATGGAAAACTGACCAATATCACGTAAATATATTGCATATACACAAGCTCTGTTAATGTATTTTCATTCCATCATATATTAAATATTTCATACACAAAGAAGAATATTATAATGGAAATGAATTTTTATTTGTAAAATTATTCAGGTTACATTGTACTTTACAAAAGAATATGCTGTCTTCGAACTCAATATGTCATTAATATATTGTCAGAATTTCGGCTAACAAATGAAAATAAACATGGATATTGAGACTAATATAAAGAACAATGAAAACAAAACTAAATGATATTTTTTTACAGTATAACTGTATAACCTTTTACAAAATACAATCTCACAAAATTAACTTAATAATATATAGTACTCCAAATATATTTGCAGATAATTTAATTTAACCCTTTCCGGCACAGAAAAAGTCTGTTCGTAAAATGAGAAATTACTGACTGACACCGGAATTTACAAAAGACTTTTTTAGAAAATAAGAACTCCATATTTTAAGCTTACATTATAGAAACAAAATTTTATTAAAATATTCTTGGTGCTGAATGCAAGTTTGGAATTAAAATTAGGTGTGCCGGAAAGGGTTAATGAAATATACATTCTGAAGAATAAACTGTTTCACTTTCAGCTGATGTTTCAGAATGGAGAATTTTCAGAAAATTTTTGTTATTTGTCGAATGTTTTATACATTTGTTTAAAAAATATATTTTCTATATTTAATTAAATACTAATTTATGATGAATTAATACCCAAGGCATTAAAAATAGAAAGTTTTCACAGAGAAAAACCATAAATAAAAATGTAAAAACATACAATAAATCAAAATTTAACACAAAGCGCTTGGTTTTCACACACATCATCATTTCTATCGGGGATTGCAAACAATATAGCTAGTTTCATTTATCAGGAAAATAAGTACATGCATTTCATGAATGGTGCTGCTGTTGTAAATGCACTGAAAGGAAGAATTGTGTAGTAAAAATGGTTTTCTCCACAATAAAAATAGCTCCATTTCTTGAGTTATGAAAATCCATTGTATGTTTTTTTTAGTTTGTCTAAGCATGTTCTATCACCACTTAAAGTTTTGCCCAGCAGTTTGGAATTATCCTGCATATATTCGATTTATAATAACTATTGACTTATAAGGCAGTCTGTATACTAGGTGTAATGAACAATATTTGATCATACTAAATAAAGCTATTGCAAGCTGTAAAATATATTCAAAGCTAGTTCTAAAAATTCAACTAGACTGGAAGAATTAGATGAACGAAGGTTATTAAGTATTTTCAGAAAGATCAAATCGAAGCACTATAATTTTAGTTATTTTAAGATGTTAAAATATATTAACTTATCTTACGTATTAGCTGTAAAATTATTGTGACTCCGTTCTCGATAAAGATCAATGTCAAACACATTCTGAATTGGCTTCTACATTAAAAATGCTGCTAAATACTCGTTAATTAATTTAGTGTGTTCTTTGTAAAGTCTACCTGCGGCGGGAATGATTCAAAATGAAGGAAATCGTGTCCCATATGAATGTAGAACTACGTGGAAAGTCTTAAAATACAGTGTGAACTGCTGCTTCAAATACAAAAAAGAAAAAAAATCTGTATAGCATTCTTCGAAGAAAATAAATAATGAGTGCATTACGGAATTACCAAACGAATGAATGAATTGATGTGTCCAGATGTACCACGTCCGCCAAGGACAAAACAGAACATTCATGGCACTTTTTTCACAAACATTCATGGCAAGTTTACATTGTATATCCTTTGAAACCAAATGGGAGTAGATAAATATGAAAATTTTTGCAATATTGAAAACAATTAATAATTACTTGGAGCGAGAATGTAAGTCAAAATGTCTAGAATATACTCGAATTCGGTTCCATATAAATGTAGGACATCATGCAACGTCTAAAAACCTTATGTGAACTGAATATTCAAATACAAAAAATAAACAAAAAACTATTCTGTATCGAATTCGTACGGAAACTGAATTATGTATTCCTCACGACAATACTAAACGATTGAAGCAGGAGGTACGTACAGATAAACCAGGTACACCAATGACCGTTCATGGCTCTAAATTCACATTATGTAACTGTTGGAGCCAAACGGGTATATTCTAGTATGGACAGTTTCATCTGTGTCAGACAATCCATAGTGAATGTTGCAAACAATAAGTAATCAATTTGAACAAATAATTGAAATAAAATGTCCCCAATAAACCCGAAATGCGTCCCATATGGAAGTGGAACACTGTGGAACGTACAAAAATCCTATGTGTTCTGCTGTTTAAAATACAAAATGAAAACATATTCTTTATCGAATTCTTGCGGAAGACGAATAACTGATTCCTTATGACAATACCAAAAAATTGAAGGATTGGGTGCATCAAGGTAAACCATGTCCGCCAATGATGAAACAGAGCATTCAAGTTACTAATTTTACATTGCGTATCTGTGGAAGCCAAATGGACTTAGTCTAATACGGACATTTTCAACCTCGTCCGACAATCAATAGTGAATATTTCAAACAACAAGAACTGAAAAAAAAACCGCCCAGAATACGCCCGAAAAACAGCCAATTAAACGCTAGAAACACATTTCTGGAAAATATTGCCCTCTCCTCTATATTCACCAGATGTCAATACTTCATGTCAGGAATTGTTTTTCTACATGCAGAAAGCCAATTCTCGAGTGAAGAAGTTAGGTACTTTTGCAGAAATCGTATATTGACGTTATAAGCACATTCTTTCAAAAAACCCGTCTCCTTGCATCCCACCATTCGCTTTCATCTGACAGGTGGGCGAATATTGAAACTTCAAATAGTAAATAACTTGAATAAATCTTTCTTTCATTTTGTCAAAAAAAATCTCCTTTCTAAGTATTTTGTTTTATTCGGAAATGTTATACACAAAAGATTGATTTTATTAAAAAAAGTATCACTTTACTTCTTTAACCTAATTTATTAAAACGTATGTATTCATAATTTTGAATAAACAGACATTGCAAACGGACAGTGTAAAGTTTAATGAAATTCAAATAAAATATTTGTGAAAAATTCTTTTGTCAGAGAATACATTGTAATTAATATTTTGTATTTTTCTTATTATTAAAATTATATTATAATATCGCCAACATATTGTTACTATTATAATAATATAATATTGTGTGATACTCATAATGAATACCTAAAATTATTTATAATATGTATTTATTGTGGATATTTGTGTCTGAGGATATTTTTATAATTTTAAAACACACTTTGTATTTTCAATCAGTATTGGTAAATTACATATCAATGTAGACTTTATTGTTCCATCAATCAGTATTTATACAATATGTTACTCCTTAAAGAAAAAAAAAATATATATATATATATTTAAAAATTCGGTTTGAAAAATGCTGTAGAGTATGAAACCGTAGATACCAATTTATAATACAAGTTGTAAATTTCCAACTGGACGAAAAATGTCCGGGCCAGGATTCGAACCTGGGATCGCTTGGCTGAAGCCGCCACGCTCTACCACTGAGCTATCCCGGTCGAATCTGGAGGGCATAATTCATCCAGTTAACCTAATTGATCAAAGCATCTGGTCTGATATTTTAATCAGCTCAACAGAAAAAATCGCAGGTAATGGAACTCCAGTAAACGCTGGATACGTGAATACACTAGATTATTTTTTTAACACAATTTTTCAAATTGGTAAAGTAATCATACAAGTTGTAAATTTCCAACTGGACGAAAAATGTCCGGGCCAGGATTCGAACCTGGGATCGCTTGGCTGAAGCCGCCACGCTCTACCACTGAGCTATCCCGGTCGAATCTGGAGGGCATAATTCATCCAGTTAACCTAATTGATCAAAGCATCTGGTCTGATATTTTAATCAGCTCAACAGAAAAGATCGCAGGTAATGGAACTCCAGTAAACGCTGGATACGTGAATACACTAGATTATTTTTTTAACACATTTTTTCAAATTGGTAAAGTAATCATACAAGTTGTAAATTTCCAACTGGACGAAAAATGTCCGCGCCAGGATTCGAACCTGGGATCGCTTGGCTGAAGCCGCCACGCTCTACCACTGAGCTATCCCGGTCAAATCTATCCCGGTCGAAAATATGTATTCATTATGTTGTATATTTAAAATATTAAAATATATATCTACAGTATATTTCATATACTACATACATACTGATAGATTAATAAATAAATAAATAGATAGACAGATAAATAGACGAAGTGTGTAAATCGACATGATCTGTTGAAAAATAATTAGAGTGTAAAGGTGAACAAATAAAGTACTGCTTTGAGATTAATTTGCAGAGTGCAAATAAAATAAGATATGCGATGTATTACGTCTGGTATTCTCTGCTACTAAGTCTTCAGTTTACCTGAACACAACTATATTTAATTTTTAAGACAATCCCAGCATATTTACAAAATTAAACGTATCGACAAGTGAACAGACAGGCAAACAGACACATGGTTTGACCGATTCCATAAACAATTTTTGAACTACGTTTATACAAATATTTATAATTTACTCAAGTCTCCCACATAGAAAATTTGAGACTATTATTTTGAGAAAAACATGATATATTTTATTTAAATTTAAAAATGTCTTTAAGGCGGCATTAAAAAAAAATATATTTTTCCACGTTCAACAACTCAAAATTTTGAGACACATTTTCAGAATTATTTTTAAAATTAAAAACATAAAACTTGGCGGCGTGATTTATGAAGAGATTTATAAGGGACCTATGAACTTATTTTTCGTTCAATTAATTAGAAATTGATTCACAAACAATTATTTTCACAGTACGATATTTTTTTTTGTTTCCAGCGCTATCACTTCGGGAAATTGGGTTCAAAATGTCCACTTTGACAGCATTTTTTGAAATATATTCTGCTTTTATAAGGAAATCGAGACAATACGGACATTATAAAGTTTCTGAATAAGAGAACCTGCCAATTGGATGCATTTTAGAGCAAAAATGAATTTAAAAATGTGTCTCAAAATAAGCAGTTTGGATTTGAATACACCCTTAATGTCATTTTAAATTATATAATGGTTAAATATTGATTATTTTTAACGTTGAATTTCAGAAAAATGGATATCTAGAAAACACTCTTTATAATATTACGTTTATACTATACGTTTATACTATTACGTTTATACGTTTATACAATTACGTTCATAAGTATTTTTTGTGTTTAAGCAGTTTCTTATTATAAAGCTTCACATTACTTTTACGTACACATTTTATGAATGGTTTTAGAAAATTTTACATATTATACATTTTTGTGTCGGTCAATATTCTTAACAAATTGTAATTTTTCAGAAGTCCGATGCAAAGAAAATTTCTAGAACGATTTCCTAACAAACATTTAGATTTTTATTTTTAGAATACATCGTTAGAAATATGTTGTTTTTTTAAAATTACAAACATGTAAGGAAAATAATTAAGTTTTCAAAATATTAAAAATTATTTAAGAAAAGTGCATATTTCATAAAAGCGAATGAATAAATCTTTACTTATTTATGTATTCTTAAAATACGAGAACTATCAGTAAATATATAGTTATTGGGGTTATCTTCTGTAAAGCTTAAATATATGAAAATATATGGCAATATATATTTTATAACAGTTCAATCTTGAAACATAAATATACTAAACTTATATTTATTTATAGAAAAAATTGATTTTCTTGTATTTTATCGTTGTTATATTTCTCTCTGCGCAATTTTTTTATGTGTATATTTTTATATTTATCAGACTAATATCTTTAAAATAGTAAATGATTTTTATAAACGAAAGAATAAATCTTTACTTTTTTATGTATTCCTGAAATTCGAGAACTATCAATAACTACAGTTATTGGGGTTCTCTTCTGTTAGACTTATATATATGAAAATATACGAAAATATATAATCAGTAAGAGTTTAATATTGACGCATGAATACATATAATACACTAGAATTTCCTTGTATTTTTCTGATGCCATATTTCTTTGTATTCAGTTTTATTGCCTCTTATATTTAGTTCATTTCCTAGCTAAAATGTTTAATCGGAACCAACAGTTTACGCTGTGTTTTTCTGTAAAATATATTTTTAGCTTTAAATTTAATTTTAAAGCCGTATATGAAGTTAGTTTCAGAATATTTTCTATTTATGTAAATAAGTAAATATTTATGTAAATAAGTAAAAATTACGTAAATATTAAACATGTTTTTTACATCCCTCTATTGAACAGTAAAAAAAAAAAAATCCTGAGGTTAGTAATTTTTTTTTAGTAAATTTGTATTTCACAGAATCTTTTAGTAACCGGCATTATAAACCGGAATCGTTGTTAGCTGTTTTCTACTAATTATTACACATTTTCTTGTAACTGAATAAGAATACAAAATTTTTTTTAGTAATTGCAAGAATCAAACAGAAAACTAAATTTTTTTTAGTAGATCGACCCATTTTTTTACAGTGTACACGGATATGAAACTGAACACTGATATGTATTTACTCTTGTAATATAAAACATTAAAATGCAATAATAAATTATATTTTTATTCAAAATAAGTAATGAATGACTTGTAAATAATATTTATTAATGTAGGTAAAATTAATCATAATGATGCAAAGCTTTAATTTCGTGTTTTGTATTAAAAGTTAGTGCGTTATTAATTTTATATGCTAATAATTGTTAAGCATTTAAAAACAACCTTTCAGCAAAACGTAAAAATAAATTCTATGATGTTTAAATATATGTAAAATATATATATGTAATTAAAATTAAATATTTAATTAAAAATTCCTTTGTGGATGTGTGCAGTTTAAGGCAAGTTCTCTAAAATTTTATTATTGTGATTCCATATTCATTGTTTATAGCTATTAAGTAACTGGACTCGCCATATCATATAAGTCAATATAATTACCCAGGAAGATTAATGCCATTGAGAGGTTTTCTTTTTGAAATTGGCAAGAAAACAAATTATATTTTGGAAATTAATGTAAGTGAAAATAATAATTTTTATATTATGTTTTAGTAATTTCGTGGTTAAATTTTTTTCTTTAGTTGATAATTCTTAGTCGTATTTAAATTCCATAACTAGATTAATTGATACGGATTTTCATATTAGAAATAGAATTAGTGGGTAGTCTACTGATAAAAGATAAGTTTATTTATTTAAAGAAAATTGAAATTTTAACACAATACCATCATAATACGGGTAGTAAAAAAATAACTATTTTTCGTGGAGGCTCACCTGGATGGTATGTATAATCATTCAGTTGTTTTTGGCTTAAGGGGTTGGAGTTGGTATTGACCTAAATTCGGTAATTTCTTATGTATGTAATATTTCTGCATTCTTTTTATGTGTAGAAAAATTTAGGAGAAATATGTTGTTAATGACTAGCCCCGCCGGGTGTTGCCCGGGCCCGAGGTAATAAATTCATACAAACGATAATTTTGTATAATTTTATATCTTTAACACGATTTTGTATGAAATTATATTTTTAAAAGTAAAATTTGCTAAAAAATACTTATATTTAGTTATAAAGAAGACATTTTCTTGTTTTTTGATTTAGGGTCGTTTCATAGTTTAAAAAAAAGTTAACCGAACTCTTGAAAATTTTTATCTGTTATAAATATAACGGTTTTAAAGCCCGTGTAAAAATTTTGTGAAAAAATATTGTTATCTAGTTGTAAAAGAAATGTGTTTTCTTCTCGCCTTTTTTTTTTGTAAGTTTGTTTTCGCGTCGGCTGTTTTAACATAACAATAAAAAAAATAGTTCTCATTTTCCGAACTCTCTGGAATTTTAATCGATTGTAAATGTAACTGTATCCAAGCTCTCTTTAAATTTTCGCGAAAAAATGTTCATATTTAGTAGTGAAAACATGAGTCGAAGCAGAGCGACGCCACATCGAAACACCCCGCTTTCGCGCTTTTTTTTCGAAACTTTCTCAGATTTTATATTTTTAAAACTATTTCTACACGTCTGAATGTTTCGACATTTTTGTAGGGGATATAAAACACGTCTACCGAGATGCTCCAAAAGGGTGTATCAAAATACGAACGTTTAATTACTTTTAGCGTAGAAAAAAGTTCGCGGTCGTGAGGCACGAAGGGACCTGCGTTCGCTGGTATTTCTGAAAAACTTAAAATTCGTATTTTTAAAAACCAATTGTACCAACAATTAGAAGAAGTATTCAGCTTTAACACATATTTTTGATTTGTTGGTACACCTACAATTGCGTTCTGCAGGGCGTAAGGAGAGAAACGTCCTTTCGGGAAAACAACCCTTTTTGAATTTTATTTTTAGAAGGTTAACAACAATATATTTTCAAATTGATTGCGGGATTTGATACATAATAATACGATCTTTCTAAATAGTTCTTCTAATTTTAACTGCACACAACGGTTTGGTTGATTTAGCCCGATTTAAAATTTTGAAATAACAACAACAACAAAATTCGCTTTCGGTTCTGCTTCTCCTCCCGATACGTAAATCGGGTTCTAAACATGCAAGTTTGTCGGCTCGCAAAGAAAAAGATGAGTTTTTAATTAATATATCTAATAATTATCCCAATATTAAAGATCTGAGACTCAGGGGTTTAAGTACAAGCTTTGGACTATCCTTATCGAAATTTTCATACTTCTAAGTTCGCTAGATTTCTCTAGCCATCGGCGACAAACACACACACAGAGCGAAACTTTGTTTTATTAGTATAGATATTGTTCTTTTATATATTATTTTTAACTCTTTTACCTGCATCGGGGATCATATGTTATTTTATGTCAAGATTATTTTAAAGATATCAGACTCCGCTCATTTTAAATCACTTTTTAGATCACACGCAGATAAATTCCTGGTATTTTGTACCTTGTTTCCTCGTAATATCTGTTTATGTTTGGTATTTTCGAGTGCTTAATATAGGAAGATAAATTAAGTTTTGTTTGATTTGTGCGCATGTTTCGATCTTATTGTAGTATCTGATTGTTTATTACCTGACACAGAACAACGTGTATTTTGAGAGTATGATCTAAAATGCTTTTTGTCCAAATTTCATCTAGTTTTGACACTTAGAATGCCATACACAGTCTTGTGAATTTAAAAAAGAAAATTTTGACAATTTTTTAAATCCGTTTTAAACAACTTCTATTGAAAAAATACATTTCAATAATATTTTTCACATTTTGTCAAATGGTGAAGATTTTGTTTCTCAAACTTATATCAATTTAAGTAAAAGAAGTATTGGACATGTATAATGGAAAAATGTAAAATAATACTCGGCAGAAAATATATTCCCAAAAGTTTAACATTTTGTTTGATCAGCACGATATCTAAAATCGAAACAAAATATTTTCGCTACAATAACATGTATTTAGTTTTAAAAAATTGTGTGCTCTTTTAAATACATTGCACGCTAAAATCATATTATTACACTTTTGTAAGTCTCATCTTCTCCCGTTGCTGTGTTTCTCTTCACTTATCACCATTACGATTAGCTTCTTTTAAAACGTATTCATCAGTACCATAAGTTTGGCAATATTAAATGGGCGGAGCATCATCTCCAGTTCGTGTCAACTACCATTGTAAAATTTCTCAAAAGCATAATAATGTTTTAAAAAGTACTTCCTGATAAATGTATATATAATAACATTACTTGATTAAGCAATAACTTTGTCGTGAAATGTCACGCAATGTTATTTTGTATACGTAATTCGCTAGTATAAAAGCAAAGAAAAAACATTGATGCGAGATGTAATAAAAACGCTTGTATTCTGAACTAAAAAAAGTACATCTAAAATTTTAAACCTGAACGGTTTAGTAATTATTTTGTAAATCCTCAATTTTTCGTCATTTTTTGCAGCAGAATAATGGTATGTTATCGTTTCAATCATATAAAAGATTCTGAAAACGAACTTTATTATAGTCCACCAACAGATAACAGGGCCGATTACCTTCAAAGTGTTTACGATACTACGGGAAAAAATAATTTAATAACAGACACAAATGACACAGGGAATGCATTATTTAATTAAATATTAAATGTACTGTTTTTTAGCAATCATTTCCGCCGTAATTAACGAATAAGACTATCTAAATGTGCGTTACTCAACGACCCGGTTATCATGGGTGGACTATAGTCATTTCTTCACTTTTTGCATTTTAAAGATTTTCCATGGATATTCTTTGTTGCTATTATAAACATTACGGCAAAAATGTGATCACACTCGTTTTATTTCGTCACCAAATTATCATATAGAGATGCGAAAGATATCGTTTGACTGGGAATTGTATCTACTTTTGGAATAAGAATAACGTTTTCAGAATATAGGTCTCCTGCGTATTAAAAATCTACTAACTTTAAATTTTGAATTAGTAGAATCCTCTTTTGACACCATATTTGAATTACCTGGAATAAGCCAGCTCAGAAAAATATATAGGTCATAGAATTTTCCAAATCTGCATAGAGCTAAAAACGGTAAAAATTTGAGAATGTTAATGTTAAATTTACGAGATACAATTTTATTTATAGTTTTCCTCAAAATCAACCTATTATTTTTTTTAATGCAATGCAATGGACAGACTCAATCATAATCCATATACTTTTTTTATTCCAAAAGTTTTTTTTTAATTATGAAAATTATTAATAGATTTATGTAAAAATAATTATTAATTGCGATATACATTAATTTTTAATAGAAATGAACCATAATTAAATTAAAACAAGGGTGCGTATGTTTCTAACCATTAGGTTTCCAAATATAGAGAAAGTTATATTTTCGGCAGCCTAGCGGGGTCGGATCTTATATGTTATCAGAGCACCCACCGAAAAAATATATATTAGAGGATACCTTGAACATACTTGTACTTTCTTTCATTTAAACGGAGTTTATTTTAAATGTAACTTTTATTGTAAATTTTTTTCTGATAAACATTTGAGCGTTCCAGGTACGCTTCATTAGATAGTCTGAATTTTATTATTATTTTTTTAAGCAATCAATAAATGCAACCACATTTAATTTTTTAACTCGATGAAGATTAAAGAAAATGTGTATAAGCTATATCCTTTTTCGGGTTCTTTGATTCATGGAATTTAGAAATGATGCCAAAGCATGGTGTTACGATTCGAAAATTTAAAATTGTTAGCATATGCAGTAGACCCCTAATACAAAAAAAATATATTCATATTCGGGTGGCAGGTAGAATTTCCAGTCCAAAAGTACATATCTCATATCCTTACGAAAATATTTTGATAAAAAAGCGTAACCACTTTTTTTTTTTGAGCACTGTGCTACAAAATATATAATCACAAAAATCTTTTGAATTTTAAACGTAATTCTAAATATTTTAACAAAATTAATCCAAAACCCAAAACATTTTATTAAAATCTATCAATTATATTAATAATACTAGCTGACATGCCCGGCGTTGCCCGGACCCGTAATAATAACCTTAAAAATACCTAAAACCAATTTGGAATGACTTTATATTTTAAAATGAAAACCTATCCAAACGAATTGAATGACAGTCCTTATAGTTATTGCCGATTTAATGTCGATTTAATTTCTGACGTTTTGATATATTAAACTTTTAATTCCGGCCGAAAGTTCCTGAGGAACCCTAAATAATATAAAGCGCTCCCCCACCTTTCCTCTTTTAAACTCAAAATAATATACAGTATTGGCCAATTTATTAGTCCCATTCGAAAAAAATTTCAAAAACCTTGTTTATAAGATGATTATATTAAAATTAAATAAAAATCATGCACTCTTAATATCATAATTCACTTTTTTATTTTAACAGAATAGTAAGGCTACTGTGATTTGTGACTCGTGCTATAGCCAGTATACGTCAGGACACATAGCCATTATCATTATCTTTTTACGCGTGAAGGTTTCGCTATGGTACTCCATTGGGAAATTTGGTAATTTTTGAAATTCAATATTTGAAAAACGGCATAATCATTAGATTTGAAATTTATATTAAAAAAAAAAAAAAAAAAAAATTACATTTCTAACGAAGTTTGTCTAACAATTTTCTGACAAATACTTTTAAAGCTATTAATTTTTTCATTAACTTCAAATGTTTCATTTTCTGAGATTATTCTTTGGCAACGATTCTCAAAGATCCCAGTCGTCAGCAAGACATAGCTTTTTATTAAAGAGGATTAACCATTTAATTTGCCGTGATCGTACCCCTTTTACGCGTTTTTAATTAAAATATAATATAACAATAAGAATAAATATTTTGTTATGATAAATCTGCAAAAAAATGCAAAAAAAAAGATTTATTTGTATTCTTTTTAATTACATATATGTTCAGTTGTTTCATAAGATATAATATTTACACTTTTAACGCTATATCTTCTAAATATCTGTATATTTAAGACAACGTACTTCTTTGGCTGTAGATATCTGCATTATCAGAGAATAATTTCTTGCAATTTTCTGAAGCTTCTATTTATTTCTTTTGATAATTTTTGTTAATTATACGTATATTTTTTAATTGTTATCTAATACTTATATTTTACACTGTTTTACACTGTTTAATATTACCTTGATTGAATACATGATATACATATTAAAAATTAACACTTTCCTTTAATTAAAATATACTTAATTTTGAGCTTTTATTTTCAGTATTTATTTTGTCCAAAATTGTACAATGATACTGGTTTTACAGATTAAGTATGTTCGTGGTACTTTTTATATAATACTAGCTAAACCGCCCAGCGATTTTCGGGCTCGAGATAGTAACAATCTCGGAGCAAGGCGTTAACCCCTTCCCTTCCCATACCCACAAATACAACGAATAATTTGTTCAAGAAAACCACCTTCACCTACATTAACGCGATCCTTAAAAAAAAAAAAGAATTAAATTTTTCTGATAATTAGAACATAACGAAGACGCTACGCTAAAATAGCCGGCAGATGACACCCCTTCCTATCCTCAATTTCAGATCTATATCTTAATTAATTATCTAAATTTTTGTTCATTAGTAAAAATTGGTGATTATTTCATTTCATTTTTGTAAACTAAATGGAGGGATCGTACAGAGAAACAGATCCCTTTGTAGTTCAGTTTTTAATGAAAGCAGATCCCTGTCTGAAACTTTCTCGGATTTTTTTCACTGGCGCCGGCAGATTTTTAGCAGTTTTTCGCATAAATTAAGAAAAATTACCGGCCGAATTTTTAAAAATCTTTTAGTCGGATTCAGATTTTTTGTTTTACATATTCTCAGAAATTTTCACATTGATATCTTAATTAGTTTTCTTAAAATTCGCTAAGTAGTAAAATAATTTCGATTTCGTTCATTTCCGCTTGCATATCCAGAACAGCTGTTCTTTTCTTTAGCCATTTTGATTTAAAATATGGCATTTTCGATACGATAATTAATCAGATTATAATTAAAATGTTGGGTTATCACCAAAATATTTAAATTATAAGACTCAGGTGCACATGGCCAGACCTTGGACTATCCACACCTAAATTTGCAGACTTACAGGTAGGCTAGATTTTTCTAGCCATCACAGAAAAACAAACAAACAAACGAACAAACACACAGAGCGAAACCTACTTTTATTAGTATAAGATGTAACATTTATATATTTTGTCCTTGTGCGAATTTCCTATATGGATCCATTTGTGTTCAGTTATTATCCTCTAATTAGCTGCATAGCAACTCGATGTGTTGCTTATAAATGGCATGGAATTTTTTGAATTTTCAGGAACAAAAGAAATATAATGTTATTGCACATTTAGAAAAAAAAATTTATTAATTTTATTAAATACTAAGTATCAAGTATGAGATCATATGAACAATAAAGGTTAAATTTATGTCAAGATTTTCAAAGTTTCAATTTGTCAAAAAATTTCATATTTTGAAAATTTGGCTAGTGGATTATAATTTTGGAGCTGATGAAATATAAATCACGTCATTTTGACGATCTTAGTAAACGCGACGTTGTCTAGACTAACTTTAAAATAATTCAAATTTATAAATTAAAATAAATGCTTAAAATATGTTGTTATTCTCGTATAATCATTCCCTTTTTTACGGTTTAGTGAAAAACTTTTACTTCCATCATTCGGAAATAATTATTTGAAATACTTCTTTAAATTCATTACTCCTAATTATGGGCATTATTTTCTGAATTATCTGAATTCTTTGAATTCATTACTTCTAAATATTGTCCAGTTTGACGCAAGGAGCTCGAATTTGCTTATGTTCAAATTCCTTCATTAAACGTAAAACTCAAATGTTTCGATGGATGGATTTTCTAGATGTCAATTGATTTTCAGTCGATGTTTTGTTTTGTAGGAAAACCCGATTAATGAACCTTGAATACGTGAAGTTAAGTTTTTATTTTTCAAATATTCTTGAAAATTATAATTTAATCACAATACTGTTGGTATCATCTATTCAAATAAAATATAATTCCACATTTCAATTTTTATGATAAAATGACGTCCAAAAATATCTAATAATGTATTTTGTTTTCCTTCTCTCTTATTTATCCACAAAAATGGAGTTAATTAGTTGCCACCATTATAGAAAGGTTATTTTTTTTTAAATAAAATTTTCTCGAAAACGAATTCAAATTTTAAAATTCTGAGACCTTTTTTTTAAATAAAATTATCTCGAAAACGAATTAAAATTTTAAAATTCTGAGACCTTATATGACATTCTCGGATTTATGCGCGTAAATTGTGTTAACGTGATCAACCTACGTTCCATATTCTAGGAGTAGTAGCTGTGAAATATAAACAGGCAGGCGGTAGAGTAATCCTTCAAAAGTATAACTCTATAAAATATATAGAATAAACCTTTTGAAAAACAAAACTGTCGTTAGCAGATTAACAAATTTCTGTGTTAAACGAAAAATGTTCATGGTCTCGCTAAAAAGAATACCATAGAATTACAACAGGTGGTGTATCTTCTATAATATAAAACGGAGTTAATTTCTTACTCTTTGTAATTGCGTTTTAGCAAGCTTCACTCGAAATTTGTTAGTCATTAATTTATCTATATATGTCTATAAATCATTAGTTACATACTATTTTGAAATCAGAAATGGTACATTTACGAACTTCATCTGGATTTTTTTTAAATTATTATTTTAGAAAAAAATATGTCAAAGACAACCCACTAAACATTTATTTGCGATGATATTTCTTCTTTCAAGCATATATTATACAAAGAGAAATCTGTACAAACTGGAATCAAGAAGCAATACATGGCATGCAGATATTCCTGAAACCCTCAACAGAAATAATAAAATGCATTGTGCAAGCATGTGTAACCAATGGGATGGCTATATGCATGTGTTACCAATGGGATGGTTATATGCATGTGTAACCAATAGGAGGTTTTGGAAGTAGTTCTGAAAGATGTTTGTTATTTAAATTATTGAAAAATGAACATACTTGCGAAGAAAGTTGCTTAGATTTGCCTGAAATTAAGATATATGTTGTAAGATTTGTTTTCTATTATCAATATATATAAAATACTACATCATGGTACTTTATATACAATATTTTACTTTTACTCTTTTTCCTGTGCAAATTACCTATTAGGATCCATTTGTTTTCATTTAGAATTGTTTAATGCAATAAAGCATTTGAAAACCGATACCGTCTATAACAAATTCTTGTCTTAATGGAAAATATTTATGGTGCCGGTACGAACAATAGAATACAATTACAATGTGTATACCTTGTACCTTCTAAAATAGAATCCTATCTAAAATAGAATCATTTTCTTACTTTTTGCAAAGACGTTTTAACAAGTTTCACTGTATAAGTTTTTAGAAATAGTAATAAATAGTCACATGATATCATGAATGAAGAAACTATGTTTTCCCAATTTAATCGTTTGATTTACTTTTAGAATAAATCCTGTCAAAGGCATTCCATTCAACACTTGTTTATGGTGATACTTCTCCCTTCAAGCATGTATTATGCATTGGGAAATCTGTACAAACTGGAACCAAGAAGCAATATATGGCATGAAGATATCCTTGAAACCCTCAACATGAATAATAAAATCCAATGTGGAAGCATGTGTAACCAAAGGGATGGTTGTATAGGTTTTGGAATTAGTTCTGGAAGATGCTATTTATTTAAATCTTTGAGAAATGAAGATAGCTGCGAAGAAAGTTGTTTAGATTTACCTGAAATTAAGATATATGCGGTATGATTTTTTTCCTTTACTATCAGTTGCTTGAAATATTTAAATAAAGCATGTTTCACATTATTCATAAATATAAAACCAATTTGTTAGATATATATGTGCATTTTTCAGCTGTATTAAATGTTTTTGCAATCCCATTCTTTCGATATTTATAAAAATCTTGTAAAGGTATTTTTTTTGTTATTATTATTTATTTATGTTTAAGTTCCATGTGAAACGATTGTTGTTTTCTAGAAACTTTTGAAATGAAATATTCGAAACGTCTTTAGTCAAATTATAAATACGTTTTGGTTTTTATCTATCTTTCTTTGTGGCTAGATCATGTAACCTTGGTTATGGCGAAGAAACTTTAAATATAAATATCGATTGAAAACATTGAATATTGAAACGTGATCTTTAGTTTAAAAATATCATTCAAATTAAACTCTCTTACCTAATTGAACATTTTCATCATATCTAAAAATAATTATTAAAGTTTATGTATCTAAATTGTAGAAATGAGAGTGACCAAGAACAAAATAAACAAGAACGAAAAATCATGTGTAAAGCATAAATTATGAAACACTTTCCAACACAGCCAGAAAACTGTAACGAAACTTCACCGTTAAATAAGGTGAAAGACGATATGTAAGTAAACAGTTTAGAAAACATGTAACACATCGAAAAATACAGTTTTCGAAATTGCCTTCCAGTGTCAAAATGTAGTGGAATTATTTTGTGCAGCCCTGTATATGATCATGAGATATGGATATATACCATGATAAAATTTAGTTCTATTAGAATATTCACATTTAGCAATTTTCACCAATCGATGGAAATGCACTCGAAATTTTTTGTACAGCCCTGTATATTATCTGAAGACTTTTGTACACACCACATATTAAGCTAAAAGGCAACTTAAAACTCACTCGCAGCAATTACCAACTGTAAACGACAATGTATCTTTTTTTTGCGTAGCCCTGTATATGAATTTATTTAGATTCCACAAACATCTATTAATCTACTAAATATAGTTCAGCAGGAAAATACGTAACACAGTTAAAAACTGCCCTTATAAGCATTTCACTCCCATAGTCTGTAATACTTACGGATTCCCTTATGTAGCCCTGTATATGAACAACCGATTTTATAAACAAACACATACTATGACAAAATTTAGTTAAACTTAAAAACGCAAACCAAATTTGAAAATGCACTGATCACACAGATTATAAATAGCGCACATGTACTGTAACCAATATGTT
Organism: Maratus michaelseni; assembly: GCA_963931845.1. Taxonomy (NCBI): domain Eukaryota; kingdom Metazoa; phylum Arthropoda; class Arachnida; order Araneae; family Salticidae; genus Maratus; species Maratus michaelseni. The sequence goes on along the minus strand of OZ007588.1, from coordinate 133,877,893 downwards.
TTGTGTGTCCATGTAAATAAACACAATGCACACCACACTTTAAACAGAGCAATTTATAGTGCACTTCAAAAATGCATATAATTTTCATTATGTTTGAAATAGTGGAAGTCGATAAATTACCCTGCAAACGATTTTTCAATAGAACAATGTGTAAGAGAATTCTTTTGTTTGACCCTATAAATGAATAATTAATGCTTTGCACCCCATGTTCTGCAAAAAGCATGTTTTAATGCTCTTCATAATTATATATCAATTCCATCATGTTTCAAATGGCGTAATATCATCAAAATGCACTTGTAACGATTATTTCCCATTGACTATAATGTAATGGAAAACTTTTGACTGTCCCTGTAAAAGAACTATAAGTGCTACACACTTCAGTTGAAATAAGGAACATTCTATAGTAAACGACAATAACATACAAAATTTTCAGGGCGATTCGAGCATATTTGCATGAGTTAGAGCACGGACAGAAGGCAGACGGCAGACAAACTGAAGTCATAAACACTTTTCAACTAGGTTGGAAAGTGTTAAAAATGATTTAGCAGAAACAAACGATCAACAGTTAGCATTTTTCATATTTTTTTATTGATTTTTCATATTTTTGAAGAAAAAATTATCGTGCACAAAAAACTACTTAACATTTAAGACTGAGAATACGTTTTGTGTAATTCCAAATGCTGTATTAAAAAGGTTTGAAATTAAATGTACGTAAAAAATAAGCTGTCGCCAAAATCTTATATATATATATATATATATATATATATATACAGTGGCGGACAAAAAAACTGCATCACCTGCGAAAAAGTGGAAAACGCTGCAAATAATGTTTTTCAAGTACAGGTATTAGGGAAGCATGATATTTTTACGATAAAATACAGTTGTAGGATTAATCGAAATTAAATTTTATTGGGATTTATAAATTATTTACGCATAATTATTTGGAAAAATGGAATAAAGTGAAAAACGCAATATTTAAAAAAAACTTGGAACAAAGTAATAGATGCACAAACTCTGTAGTTAATATAAATTTTACATAACTGCAGTCATATTGTATATACTTAGATGTGTATACATGCATAAGGATCACTTCAGTATTTAGTAGATACTCCAAGAGCTGCGGTGACAGCCTTGCAGTGGTCCGGCATAGAATATATCACATTCTGAATGTAATCCTGGCCAATTTCATGCAACCAGACCCTAATAATGCTTTCCAGCAGTTTTATTTTAGTAGCAGGCTTTTCAGCAACAATTTTTGTACCCATTATATGCCAACAATTTTCAATGGGATTCAGGTCTGGACTATTCCCAGGCCATTCCAAAACTTTAATGCCAGATTTTTTCAGATTGGCCGTCACCTAAAGGGAGGAAACTGGGTGAAAATTACTTTCTACCATCCTTAATGTTATGGAGATTAAAACTTGTAAATTAGGCAACAAAATAATTCATGAATAAGTTAGATTGGATTTCCTAATTTCGCTGTATCGCAGGGTGCAGAGTCTTGTTGAAAAATACAATTTCTAGCACATTTAAAATCATCCTTAATAACTGGTTTTAAACCTCTGGTCTAAAATCTCGGTATAAACGGGTGCATCCACAGTTCCAGTAATAAGTTCCAGACATCTAACACCTTTGCTGGATATACATCCCCAGACCATTTGGCTGACTGGGAATTTTACAGTAGGAGATATGCAGTCTGGATGGTAAGCGGATTACGTCTTCGAACATACCGCTTACCGTCTGATCTATGTAGGTTGAACTTAGATTCGTCCGAAAACATTACTGAATCCCATTGAGCCTTTGTCCATGAGACATGCTCTTTTGCCCAAGAAAGTCGTTTCTGCATCAATTTTTTTTTTAAGTAAAGGCTTTTTCTTTGGGCGATACGCATGCAAACCGCGTTCCACAAGTCGTCTTTGGATAGTTCTTGCGCTTAAATTAACACCACAGACTTTCTCAAAAAAGATTTTTAAGTCAGGAGCATTTGCATGACGATTACTCAGATATATCCATTGCAGATATAGATCATCAGAATTTAGGGTCACCCTCTTTCGGCCCGATCCAATCTTTCTCTCAAGATTACCAGTTTCACGTTCTAATTTAATCGTCCTCCAAACTGTCGATTGATTGAAACCAATTTTTTTAGCGATCACACGTGTCGAATATCCTTCTTTAACTAAAGCAAGTATCACGCATTTTTTTTCTTGCGTCAAATGAACATACGAAGCCATCATTTGACCACTTAAAGAACAAGACAAATGACCTTTTTTCCCTTTTGCCGCACTATTTTTAAAAATTTTATGACGCAATACTTCATAAGGGGTATATTATCCAATAGAAATGTAGAATGATATCTTATCTTGCTTTGAAGCAACTGAGATTAATTTATTTGAACGAAATAACTCATTAGCATTACAAAATGTTAAGTTTTCTAGGTGATGCAGTTTTTTTGTCCGCCACTGTATATATATATATATATATATATATATATATCTGTCACAATGTATAGAAATTTCGTTATTCTTTCTATATGAAATCATAGGCGTCATTTATAATTGAATTTACTGAATGTATATCAAAGATTGAAATTGTTGCATTTTTTTATTGACACTTTAAAAGTTAATAAAAATAAATTTAATTGGGTAAGCGCAAAATATTAAATTAGAATACTTATTATTATTACTTATTTTTATACCATAATAATGATATATTTGATAGCTTCAAATAATATATTTAAAATATGCAAAATGATAAATCGATACCATAGGAAATCGGATTAAAATTTATTGCAGAAAAAATGTGAGAAACACGTTAATATATGTAAAAAATTATGAATATAAATAAGCATAGTGATTCTGTTAATGGATTAAAAAGTTTGCTAAAGTATAAACAATGTTGGAATGCTATAATTTGTGAGAGAAAACTACATTAAAATTACGATAAAAATTCAAAGTTAAGAAAATATATTACAGACTTAAATTTATTACATATAGTGAGTGTTTCATATGGAAATATTTTATAAATATAAAACTTACTTAGTTTCTCTTTCATGAGTTTTTTTTTTTTTACTTGTTTCATACACAATTGTACATTTTTGATTTTCATTGAAATGTTATGACAAAGACAGAAATTTCAAAAACAATAATTTTAAAGAAACGCTTATAGCAGCTGCAATTATGTTTATTAACAAACGTGAAAGTATACAACTAAAACTACAAAAACAATATGACTTATATTCTCAAAAATAAAAAAATATACTTCTTCAAAAGGTATGAATAATTAATTTGTGTTCTTCCGTAAAATATAAAATGATGTTCTGTAATACTTAATACTTTAGTGTATTATTCTTAGGGCCAATTTAAATGTTGAAATACGTTTATTTCATTTATTCTGTCATAATTTTCGAATCATTACATATTCCTAGCAAAACGATTTCAAAATTACCACAACAATGACACAAATTCCAAGTACATCCGAGTCACCTACAACGGTTACAACAATGGGAACTACAACGACCACAAAGAAATCGGCTACAACTACAACGGAGTCACCTCAAACATCTACAACAGAATCGCCTACAACTACAACCACGCTTGGTATTATGTTTGTCGTTATTTTGAAAATACGTATTTCATTAAACACTATATATATCAATTCTCATTTGCAAATTTTGTATAAATTCTGAACACGAAAAATATTTTTCAGAATTTCTTAATTTACTTATTTAAAATGTGTTGTGCACATTAATTTACTTTAAGGTTTCCTAAAGATATTGTTGTATTTTTTTTAATTTCGCATTAGTTATCTGTATAAATTTTATTTATATTCTCTGAAATTTTTAAGAAAAACTTAACTTATCAAAAAATTTAACTAACAATATTTTTTCTCAATCTTATATTGTATGCAGATACATTTTTTTGATGAGAAGTTTTGTTTATCTTCTACAAAAATGTATGATTACTTTAACACATTACCCATTGCTGCTGCGTTGACACAGCAGCTACGATAAATATCTAAAAAAACTTGTATACAAAGCTACTACTATTTTCGTAGAAAAATAGTTTTATTTAATTGCAGAAATTTTGCTATTAAATAAAACCAAGATTACCTTTCCAGATTTATGGTAGCAAATAACTTTCAGCGAAGAGGTTGAAGATCCCTATCTTATAGTTTTAACAGTTAAAGGGTTTTCTAACTTAAAAATTCGTAACTGGAGGATACTAAAAAATTAACTAAAGTTCCAAACATAAAAATAAAAAATAAAATTTTTGCCTGAACATTTACTCAATAAATATTTATTACAAATTAAGTCATTTTTAATACGTCAAAACAGAAAATCATAAATATGTTTAACTTCCATAATTGTCAGAATATTACGCATGTTTCTACATGCGTCAAAATATTAGGCATATTCATGAGTCAAAATATTACGTATATTCTGCCTACGTCAGCAAATTGCGTAGCACATAATTAATTAGTTGCACTGTTTTGGTGCATTATCTGGACTTTATTGTTAAAAAAGAAGAATTCTAATAAGTCAACTAAAACTATATGACTACGCATATAAATAAATCCACGAAGCGATAAAATTCATAAAAATACATGTTTCTTATAAAGCAATTTTTTAACACTAAACACTGTACAATTCTTGGATAATGAAATGATAACAATATATATTTTTCTTTTTCTTATATACATAAATTTCATAATCTTTTATAACGATGTTTTAATTAAATTTCCGTTAAAAATGGTTAAAAAATTATATAATAATAAGAAGAATAAAATTTAACTTTAAAATTTACCGTCATATTCGAACAGAATTTTTTCATTTATTTTTCAAATTCTGTGTCAACATTAAATTCAACGTCATAACTTTTGGCAGTACTTATAACTAGGCACTGCCTAGTTATAAACACTAATTGTAAGTAATAAGGACTAATTGTGTAATGGAAATTAGTTACCCAATTACTGCGCAAGATAAATGAGATGCACTGTTATATTCTGTTTCTTTCCGAAATCAGATTTTAGAGACTTCTTTTTAATTAAGGAGACATGAGTTATTGATTGTAAAAGGTGGTTCATACTTTGTACAAGGGAGTGATTTTACATAAACATACTACCTATCATTAACTATACAACCCTATATATAATGATTTGTGTACTAGAGAAATGCCTCGTAGAAGATTAAATACATACATACATACATGTGATTCGTCATAGACGTGCAGATCTATCAAGATGCAAACCGAAACGTTTAATTAAGTCTAATAATAGTGCTTCCACAAACCTGGATATTACATAGCTGCCAATAACATATATATTTTTTTAAGTCACATTAAAATATATTGCATAGTTTTAAATAACATTGAGAGTTCCAATATTATCTTCGACAGTTTTTGGACGAATGTATGAAAGCTTTATGCATTATCACCGTTAATAGAACTGGAAATTCCTCCAACACACTTACGAGTCAACTAGCAAAGATGCCCATTATGATTTTTGTTTAATAATCTGTGGTATATAGTAGATTATGAAGGTCTATTTTTAATTTGTCTAAAATTCACTGTCTGAAAATTTGAGAGAAGTGTTAAATATTGCTTCCACAATCCTGGATTGCTGCCAATCTCCCATATTTTTTTTAATCACATTAAAATTGTCAGCTTTGATGTTGTATAACATGCAGAGTTTTAAATAATATTGAAAGTTCCAATATTATAGTGAACAGTTTCTAGATGAATGTATGAAAACTTTATGTATTGTAACCGTTAATAGAAATGCAAATTGTATCCAACATACTAACGAGTCAACTAGTAAAAATGTACAGTCTGAATTTTTTTTTGGAGAAATATGTGGTATATAGTAGATTATGAAGATCTTGATTTAATTTATCTAAAATTCACTATTTCACAATCTGAGAGAAATGTTAAATATATTAGCATCTTTCGGCAAACTTAGTGTGTTATATGGCATGGGAGAAATGCAGCTCATATTGTGATTTATAAGAAACTTCGGCACATGAATTGCATAATAGGTGCGGAATTTGGATAAAATGCATGATAAATTTCTAAGTTAAATAATGATAATAATTTTCTACGATGACAATACTAACAGCAGCAAATGTGAAAATCATGAACCATTATTTATAATCAAATTTGAGATTTAAGTGTATTTCACAATAATTTATGTTTTCTTATGCCATTCTAAAAATGTTTTTGTTAAAAAAGAAGTATTGTGCAGTTTTAAAAATTAAAATTTCAATTGTAATTTCAGCACCGTTGCCACCACCGATGTCTTGTGCATGTAATTCAGGAAACGGCTATTTTAATGGAATGAGAGCGTAAGTTTTTACTTCAATTAGCTTTTATAATTGATGTCATTTTTGATAATGCTCCTTATTTTTTTAATAGATTTCTAAAAGCTAATAATATGATCAAACGGGCAGTACAGAAAATAAAATATTTTACAACAAATGAAATCCTTCTGTAAACGTTATGGGCAAAACGATTTGTGCCATTTGTATCCAAAAATTCCTTATTTTAACTGACATTCCAGATTATCTGGTGTCGGGGGGAGGGGGGTGGTGACGAGGCAATTGTGCACTGAACATTGTGAACTAAAGAGAAATATTCACTAAAATATACTCTCTAACCTCTTCTGAGTTGCCAATGTTTGAAAAAATCCTTCATTTATCTTCAGAAAACTCAGCAAGATATATATTTTTGAGAATTTAAGAAAAAAAATTAAGAAAGGTTTATTTAAATTTTTGATTTTACTATTACGATGACAGTTATATTTCTAAGTATTTTTACTCGCTTTTATTTAACTTCGTTTGTTGTCTGCGTGTCTATTGTGGTAAATAATCACAATACAGTAATACCTCGGTTTTCGTTGACTTCGTTATCGTCGATTTTTTTCGTGAAAAATTTGTTTCGGTATTCGTTAGTTGCCTCGGATTTCATTTATTTCTTGTGTATTTTTGTACTTTTTTTTACTGATTGTGAGTGCTTCGTCAAGGGACCAAAGAAAATTTCTTGTAAGCAGCTTGTCTAATAATAATGTCTTGTCCCATTTTAGGCAAATCTTAAAGAGGCGACAGATCACTTTGGAAAGCTTTTTTGAGCGACGACGTTATGCCTTCTGACTCTGAAGCTAGTCTTACTGTCAAAAGACCAAACAGGGAAAGTCCCCAGATACAGAGCCTTGATTACTGTACGCTAAGAACAATATATTAGTTTCTTATTGTTTTTAGTATTAAACGCTGTACTTATTTTCTATAAAATGGGTTTTTGATACGTATTTTGGAATGTTTAGGACGAATTAATTTGATTTACATAGATTCATATGGATATAATTGACTCCATTTTTGTCGGTTTTGGATTTCGTCGATTGTTTTTGCACGGATTGTGGATGAAAACCGAAGTATCACTGTATATTTTTTACTCACTTCCATCGAACTAACTTTTTTCAAGTTTGATACTAAAGTTATTGTACATTATAGTACAGTAATTCATGTATTGTGAGGACTGTAGCTCACCAGGTGCATTTTCGTGGGACCAAAACATTCCTTTACGTTTTGATTGATATCTCATTTTGGACGAAGTGTTTTCCCATACATTTTGCACACAGGTGAATTATCGGTTAAGAAAGTTATCTTTATTAATTAAATTAAATTATATGATAATCATTCTATTAAATTATATGTTTTAATTTTTTTCTATGGGTGAGAGATTTTACATACATTTCTGAGATTTTCTGTTATATTACTCGGTGTCAAAAGAGATTCTATACATATATATATATATATATATTTATATATAGAATCTTACATATATTTTATATATATATATTTACTTTATATAGAATCTTGATATATATATATCAAGAATATCCGAGAAAGGAAAATCTTGATGTTGCCTAATATCATTAAAAAATGTGTATTTTGTAAGAGTTTTCTAAGCCCATGGAGGTGAATCTGAGTAAATATATAAATCCTAAGAGAGTACGCATATTTTTTTCAGTGCTGGCCGTTTCTGCTTCAATATTTAGTTGGTTTACTGCGATTAACTTCGTAAACATGACGTTTGTTATAAATTCTTGCTACTTATAGTAATGAAATAATAGTATGTCTGTTAAAAATATATTTTGGATGTTTTGTATATACGTATGTATAAAAAGAAATACTTTAAACAGTTTTAGGTTAATAATATTTGTATTAAAACAATCGCAGTAAATTCTGATAAAAAAGGGGACATAAATTATAATAACACTCTCAGGTTCTGTGTAATCTTAATAATATTGGCTCATTTTTCTTGATCGAATTTAGAACCTTTTCTGATCATTTGATATTCGAATATATATAACAGGAATGATATTTCGGAAAACGTACCTATTTTTAATACGGTATTATCTCGCAGTTCTGCAGTTTCTTTAAGCTAATTCCTTTAAGCTAATATCTTTAAGTAAGTTGATAACTGTTTGTTGTTTCAGCCATAATTCAGCTTCAATCTTAAAACTTCTATTAACAATAGATCGAAAAATATAATTACTTGTAAATAGTATACATAAATTATTATTAGGTGACCATCTCTCTTTGAAATTAATATGACTTAATATAAGATATGCAAAATATTTAGTAATGACATCTAATTTCGATATCACATTTTGAATCGGCAACAAAATTATAACCCATATACCCAGCTAAAAATGAACTACACTTTTTCTACAAAACTGAAGTAATTTTAAAATTTTTCTACAGTCAACTGTATATTTTCTGTAGTGCAATCTCGACTGTAAAAATATTTCATTTATTTTGCAGCTAATGTGAACTAATTTTGCAGTACTTTAATTCAAAAAATACTCTGAGCTATTAGCTGCAAAATTACTGTAGTTTATGTGAAGTCATTTTACAATAATATATTAAAAAATTAATGAGACTTTACATTTGTTTATACATGCAAATATTCATTCAAATTTGTATATACATTGCAAATATACTGCAGTAAATTTGAAGTAATTTTACAGTCATATCCAGAAGTATATTATCTGATGTATCTGCAGTATAACTGTGGTTAGTGTGATGTAATTTTATATAACTTAATTTATAGAAAGCTTCTGTTATATTTTCTGTAATTTATCTGCAGTTTTTAAAGGGATGTTAAAGTTTCTTTTTCAGATTTTGATATTGTTGTATGCCTCACTAGTTACTTTATTGATAACTAGATGGCACCTGTTAAAACTCGACAGAAATAAATTACTATAACAATATCAGTAAAATAAGATTATTTATTATTTAACAGGGGGAGAGTATGAAAAGGTGTTTAAAAATTTTATTTTAAAAGTTTTTCTTTCCCAGTGAAGTACATACTATTTTCGATGCAAACTCCAAACAAACAATCCATAAACAACTGTGTAATGCAAATCGGTTCTACATTACCGCCATATTCAGTGCTGCAAGAAAGAAAATTTCATGGCTTATGAAGTATCATACAAATTGTATATTCCTACGTCCATATCATACACAGTAAATAATGCACACATCCACCTCTGTGATAATGAAACCGAGTGAGCTTCTGTGCGCATGCGCTTGTTCAATGCACCTGCCCAAAGACACCGTCGAAATTCGACAATAAAAAAAGTTTTAAAGTTTTAAAATGTTTTAGAAACTGTTTTATAGTGTTCTCTTTAATCATTGTTCGTTTCAAATCCATATCTTCTAAAACGCATCCATTACTTTAAGCTAATCAATTTTTATGTAAGATGGATAAATGCTTGTACAATAATAACATACAATCTACAGATGAGGAAGATTTATAATGTTTCCCCTTATATTATAAGATAAAAAGCATTGAAAACATGTTGTGATCATAGAGAAGAGATAGAGACCCAAATCTCTTGAGATTCTAATGGCAAGATTCTTCCATTTAAATACTGGGCGCTACAGTTTGGCGAATAATTTGGCGATAGTTTTTTTATTAGAAGTGTTCGACAGGATATTGAAGAAGTACCAGAATATTTTTCTGAATTTTATAGTTATATTAAGAAATATATATCTTTAAGATTTACTGAATCACTTATTTGTTTATTTTTTCATGCATTAGGGGAGATGGGGGATGAATGGGACATTTTCACAAAAATATTTATTTTAAGTATTTTATTTAACTTATTATCAGTATTATATATCACGTGTCATACATTAAGTGTGACTACATCTTATGCACAAGATTTTTATTATACAGAAATATAAATGAAATTTAAAAAAACGTTCTTCTATGTCCCAATCATCCCCACAGCAGGGATGAATGGGACACAAACAGTTTCCTCCCCGATTTCAATTTTATGTACTAAAAGCTGACAAAAATGCCTCCTTGGCAAAAGCTGAGAGATTATAAATTGTAAAATGATCTCCAGGATTATTTGTTAGCCAATCATCTTGGCCTCATCTCAGCTTTGCCTTAAAAGGCCCATAAACGGAAGCATTCAATGGCTGAAGACGATGGCTACAATGAGGATGAAATGCTAAAAGAATAATTACCATAATGTATTAATTTATCAACCTATATAATATTATTTAGATAATACATATATTTTTCAGCATCCTCTAGGGAAGAATGCGACAGTTCCATTCATCCCATTTGAAATGTCCCAATCATCCCCATGATGCATATATTCAATTGTCAGCTATTTTGTCTCAAAAATTATTTTGTCGCAATGGTTAATATGCATCCATTTTAATTACCAATATTGAGCGTTGAAATAAAAAACTACAACATATCTTGATTGTTTACATTGCATAAGATATTTAAGTAACTTCAAATGTAAAAAAAATTACTTTTAAACAGAGTTTTCAGGAAATGCAAATTTGAAGAAAACTGAAAACAGTCATGTGGTCTTGCTTTTGGTTCTGAAGTACACTATGGTAGTGAAATCTATGAGGATAGGAAGCAACTACAAAAAAAAAAGTTTATTGCCTAAAATATTGAGAACGTCCCATCCATCCCTTGTCCCATTCATCCCCCATCCATCCCTTGTCCCATTCATCCCCCATCTCCCCTACATTAGTGAAGATAGTCAGTTCTGTTATTCTTTTTAAATATCAACTATTTATATAAAAATAGTGCGTGTTTTCTGTGGTGTTTTGAGTAAACGTTGTAAAATTAAGATTGTCAGATTTTATCCAACTTTAACAGTCATAATAGCTAATGAAGCAGTCATTTTTAGCGATTTTTCTGTTACCTGTAAAATGTTTGTTTTTGGTATAGCCCGAACGTGCCCGAATTTCCGATTGATCAAATAATTCTATTTTGTTAAGCATTATTTTTTCTTATTTTTGATCTAAGAAAGAAGCAATAATCAAGGATTTTACTCATTTTGTAATATGCGGTGCAATCAAAATATTCTGATTAAATAGGTACAGATGATGCAGACGGACCGGTGTTTCTATTAAGCTCCAAAATGGTGATTTTTGCTTAGTGTCGCAATTTGGTGTTTTATAATAAAATTAAATAAGTGTGTAATAAAATAATAATAATAATATAAAAATAATTAATAAATACAATTAAATGCGTGTGTGTAATTAAAACAATGTGTGAAAATTGGGTAGAGAAAAAACGCGCCAATCCCGGTGCGTCAAACGACGGCAGAGCTGTCGCAGACGAACCGGGGTTGGCATGATTTTTGTTTTGCGTCATTTTGGCGAGAAAATTCCGTTTTTGGGTGGTTGATAAGCCTTTCCTGCTAAAACAGCATGTTAGTTTTATTTTATTATGAAACAGTTTATTACAAAAATACACACACACAATGATTAATTTATTATAAAACACACACAATACTTAATTTAGTATAAAACACACAAAATCTGCTCAACCGGGTTATCATAGAAAGCACAATTTCTCCAAAATCACCGGGTTGCCTAGGCATAAAATCATCATTTTAGCGCCAAAAATATAACCCGGTGCGTCTGAGACAGCTGTTCCCAATTTTTTGAACAGTCTAATATATTTTAATTCTTTTGTATAAGTTTTTTTGTTTGAGCAAATGTTAAAAGTAAATAAATTGGTGACATTGATATTTTTAGAACGTAATCTATCTTTGTTTAAAATTGTACTTTACCCAGTTAGCTTAAAACTACAGTCAGAGTCAGACGATCAGACTTCAATTTTGCAAAGAATTGCAGCGGTCGCGAGCGTCCTCTGGCGACTGAATTTATGACGTCATACGCAGATGTAAAATCTTAATTTAAAATTACGGCTAGTTAATGAAACTTTTGAACAAAAGAATGCACGATGGAAAATCTGTGTCCAAGTATATTTCATTTAAAAGAAGAATGATGTAATTTGATACAGTAGTTTGTTCTCGCAGACTGTCGAAAGAAAACGCTTTGCGTTTTAAAAATATAGATAATTAATACTTTTTTCAAGACTTTTATTTTAATGACCTAATTTTAACACATGGGTATGTCCCTACCTCCTTCTTTAAGTGAAACAAAAGAAATATTCATTGAAATTAAACTTTTAAATTCAAAATAAATATACATATAAAAATCAATCAAAGTTTTTATCGTTAAAATCTTAGACCTAACCAGGGACCGACTTACATATTTGAGGGCCCTGGGCACAAATATAGCAGGGATCTCCTATAACCTTTTAAGTGCAAAACTAATGCATTAAAACTATATCATCTCTTATACTTATTTGCTATTCATACAATATTATATCATTATCTTACGCATTAATTTCAAAAGTGAAAGTGCTATGTGCCATAGACGTATTATAAAACATATTTTAAAAATCAATTAAACTTCTAATTATATAAATAATATATATATATATATATATATATATATATTCAAGAATGTCTTAAACATAGTTTATAATATTATTTCAATCAATAAAAAGAATTTAAAATACTTATGGCTAAAGTCCGCATATGTTATTTTATTTAAATATCTTTTACAATTGCTAGAACCATGTGCATATGCAAATTACTTTATTTACAAAATATCTCGACGTGAAAATGTCTGAAAAATTCATACACACACAAATTTAACTAGTATTAAGTGTATTATAACAAAAGAATTTATGAATGTACTTATTAAAATTATTATTCATTTATGAATTTAATCGTAGAAAGAAAAAAAATCTAGTTCGCGAATTAACTTCTTTTTTTTAAATCATGTATTTATTTACAAAGCAACAATTAATTTTGTTATTTTATTTATGAATTATGAATTATTAAAATTAAATTAAAACTATTTTACACGCTATAAAAATATAAGAAGGCACCTTCACATTTTTTGTTAATAAAACAGAAAAAAACTAGTTCCCAAATTAATGCAACTTATTTTTTTAAATTACGTATTCACTTAAAAAAACATTAACTATTTTTTTCTTATTTAATTTAAAAGTTATTATTTAAATTAAATTAAAATTGTTTTACAAGCTATAAAAATATAAACACGTTCCTTCAGAAAACTATTAATCATAGAAGTTCCTTCACAAAATTCCTATTAATAAAACAAGTGCCTTCCCAAAATTCTCTTAATAAAATAGGTCACGTCACAAAGTCTAATTTTATAAAAATATACTCTTTATTAACAATTTATATTCCTTTATACTCTTTATTAATAAGTTATTATTTTTTTTCAAGTTAAAGAAATATATAACACATTTAAAATATATATTTCCTAAATTAATGCTTTATCTAAATAATATCCGCTAAGGTATTTATTTCACAAATTTAAATAACAAATTAGTTTCGAAATACACACGCACAAAGCATTTGTAAACAAAACATTCCCCTCAAAATCCCACCTTTCACATCGTCAAATTACCTACAAACTAAAAAATAATTGCTTATTTAATCACCTTCCCCGTATGACTCCATGCAATAAACGCGTCACCAAGACTCAGCGGCCTTATAATTACAATATTACAAACTGCAGTTATTTTGAAGTTGTATCGACCTCAGAAATTCTGTCGCGGAAATGGCAGTACAGTTTTTCAACTGAATTTTTTTTTCTTTTTTGCAGATTGTCTGCAGTTCATTTTTAGCTGGGTATCCAGTTTTATTAGGGTAAGATTATTGGCAACTAAACATGAGACCGTCAGTTCGAATCCGATCTCGGCGATTGAGGAAAAAATATATATTTTTAAATATTAACAAATAAATGCGCTAAGAAGGCTCATAGACGGCACTTTTAAAGAAAGAAAAGTAGAATAATACGTTTTGCAAATTTACTGCAGTTTACAAACTGCAGTTATTTTGAAGTTGTATCGACCTCAGAAATTCTGTCGCGGAAATGGCAGTACAGTTTTTCAACTGCATTTTTTTTTTTTTTTTTTTTTGCAGATTTTCTGCAGTTCATTTTTAGCTGGGTATCCAGTTTTATTTTATTTTAAAATGTCATGTTAGTATTGAATGTATGCATAAAGTTCGACGCATAATGCGACATAAAATTTCTACATTTTAGTTATTGTTCCTAAATAGTAATCACTTTCAGATTTTGGAATTGTCTTTATGAAAAATAGTTTTCGAATTAGAATTACAAAACAAGATAAAAAAATGGATTTTATGTCAAATTTAAGCTTGTCTAATGAATAATTTGGGTCCTTTTAATACAGTTATAAAGTTTCCTCCATAGGAAACTTTAACATATCAATATATAGTAGATATTATTTCCAATAGTTTCAAATTTTATTTACTATTCGTAGAAGACATTATGGAAGAGTCTTTCAAAATTCTGTTCATTATTCTTGATCTGTATAAGCATGCATTATTCTAAATTATGAAAATATTTTTTTATTTCAACTAGATTGTTAGTAATGCATATAGCAATTGCAAGTAGGAATTGAGATTGCTAATAAATAAATATATTTTTAAAAACGTATAGAATTTTGTTTTTAATATAATCTTCTTCGACAATGTTAGATCGGTCAAAATGTAAAAAATTCTTTAAACATCTATAATTATGGAAAAAAGAATTTTTATTTGAATAATTTTGCGGGATATATTGTAGCATTTCCAACACTATTTTTCCGATTTTCTTTGCAATTTTTAAATTCACACCAAAGTAGAATTTTATTCGTATCCTAGTAATTTTACCTTCTAATTCGGATTAAACTTCTTTCCTCTTACTATACAGCAAAATGGTAAATTTTTAAAATGTTTTTCTGTGTAAGTTTTAAAATGCCCGAAATGTAATTATTTTAAATTGATATAAAAAACGTAATTATCTATCTGTAGATAAACAAGGTGAAAATTATCCGTTACTGAATGTTTCAAAACTGCATTAAATGTGTAATGTTAAACGAATTTCAATAATCCATTTATTGCAATAAATATTGCAGCTCAGTGATCATGGTATATCGAGTCTGTCAGTAAAAGGGTGAACATGAATATTTTCAAAAACAAAATTTTTAAAATTATGCAAAATTTAAAACACTTCACATAATCATATTCACCTGATTTAGAGATAAATAGAAAGTAAAGTACTTCATTTGTATCAATTAGGACTGTAGATTATGACTTTTCTTCACTTAATTAAAAAATATATATATATATTTTAAATAATACATATTTTGTTTTGTTTATGGTTTAGAAATACAAGGTTTTATCGAGATGGTGAAATGGAGGTTGATTGCCAGTGCATGGGAAATCAATATCTATACAAGGAGATACGAAGTCGTCCTACTAATGGTCCAGTAAAACCGGGTATAAAGACACAATGCATGAGAGTGAAAAAAGAAGGAATCGTTGGTATGATCATAAAGATATATTTAATTAGATTTCGTAAAAAATACTACCTATTACATTCTCCCCTATGTTGGAATTTCTGGAAAATTTTTGCAGATCTACGCCGATCATGACTCCCAGAACCCAAAACCACCCCCAGTTCAAAACTTTATCTATCTATCTATAACACTTTTTTTATGGACACGATAACTTCAATAATTCTGCACAAATCTCTTCCAAACTGATACATAAAATCAAGGGGCATAAAATCTCGACCAAGTTCGTTAATGGGTAAAATCGAATTAAGGGGTGGGGGGTGGGGGGGATAGGGGTCTTCTTGTGAAAACAGAAAAAAACCCATAACTTCTCAATTATGATACGTATCTAATCCGTTTAAAGTTATTATTATTTCTAGGAAAAGGGCCGAAAATTTATGTATGACAGATTTTTGATATCGTTAAAATGGCCTCAAGAGGGGGGCGGGGCGATAGGGGTTTAAAAAGAAAAACAATTCATAACTTTATCAATTCACAAAATATCAAATCCGCTTAAATGTATTATAAATCCTCTTAATATTATCTACAACTTTTACACTGACAAGTTTTTTATAGGACCAATCGTTACAGCAAAAACAAAAACAATCCCGCCGGCTCCGCCTACAGACACAAGTAGATTTCGAAGTGGGCAGTCCCTACTGACGCATCATGGCAAAAAGGTACTTTCTTCTGCCATTCTTTATAAACAGGTGCCCCACGGTCTGCGTCTTCTAAATCTACCTGTACCTGTAAGCCGAGCCGTCTGGGATTTTTTTTAATTGATAAAGGCAAAATTGCTGAAAAAAAATAACATATATATTTCATTAAATGGTTTTTACATTAATTCATTTTGTGATATTTCTTTAGTTTAGTTTTAATGAATTTTAAAGAATGAAGAAAACTCATTTGTGACATGATTTTGTATGATAGTCTCCATTTTCTAGTAATGTGAATGTTAATATGCTTTAGGTAAAGACAACGTTTGGTTGTATATCATACTTTTATCCTATTAACCCACATTCACATTTCCACACTATTGTAACTTTTCTAGCATCCGCCACGCTAATATGTAGGGTGTCCCAAAAATATTGAAATTTATTATTTTTTTTAACCTGTTATTGATAAGTGGAAAATATAAATTGCAAAAATCTTGAAAATATGGTATACATGAAGATTATGTTGATGAAATTGTCTGACTATTAATTTTAGAAAAGTTACAACTTTTAAATTTTTATGCGGTACCTGGATTACATGATTTATATTTGAAAACCTTTCTTTCTGATTTGATGAGAACATCATTAAAGTTTTTATTTTTGTATATCCTAAACACACATAGTTATGATACTTTGAATTTTATGATATATTTCGGTACGTTCCGGCACTAAAACATTGACCTTTTTCTTTTATTTTTTTTTTCAAATTTTATTTTCCACAACGTAACAACCACTATTGATATATATATATATATTTCAATTCTTGGATCAAGTCAGTCGTAAAAAGGTATAGCTGATATTGTTTTACTTAAAGTTTCAGAGTTAGAAGTCAAAAACAGGATGCTAATGAGGATGTCACTTGACAAATTTTAATTTATATTTTCTTAAAAAAATCAGCGTATTGATATGTTCCTTTTTGAATGAATAATATTGATTAAATCCAGCTATATTCCAGACATTTTTTGTTTATTCAAAAACATATTTTTTAATATGTATACTTCATTTTATCAATTTTTACACTCAGACAATACATGAAAACATAGTTAAAAGTTCCATAAAAACATTCCTTCATTATTATAATATTAAAATGTTTCACATAAAACTGTCACCATTATACAAAATCGTTTTCATTCCGGCTGTAGCATCCTCAAGCATCCGTCTCCTCGCTATTTAAATGACTAGGGATAAAAGAATTCCCTTTACACACACATTTAGCTTTTTAACAATGAAGGACTGTTTTTATGGAACGTTTTAGCATGGTTTTAGGTAATGTCTGTGTGTAAAAATTTATAATATGAGGAATAAATATTGAATACGTTAATAACTGAATACCTTTTTAAAATATTTTCTTAATTATGAAAATTACTAAGAAATTGCATTTTAAATAATATGAATTATGACATATATTAATTTTTACATAAACTGAATCAGTGTATTTCACAAGAAGTCTATAAGACGTCACAGTTGATTTTTGTACTTAGTTTTAGAAACTTAGAGAGAATTTAGAATTTTTACTTTTTGACTGTATAAAGGAACAATATCTTGAAACAGTTGACATCCACAGAGAATTAAAACGTCTTCAGTCATCAGTAAAATTTTATAGATTTCAATTTCAGAAATATGAGCTTATGTCACATTTATAATTTTCCTGTTTTGTAATTAAATGTTCTTGGATCGTGTCCTTATAACATCATAACATTATTTTTATAAATCTATGGATAAATCCCTTAAATTTTCTTTTATAACTCTATGAACTTGTTAGAAAAATTAAATGAACTATGTCGTTTTCCGTATTTATTTGATTCGAGGAGCTCAAATATGATGTCAAAAATGGGTTTTACTATTTGAATCATAATATTGGTAATGTATTCAATATGATGGCGATCCCCTTTTCAAAATCTTCGAAGGAAAACGCAGTTGCCAGTTAAATGCTGCCTCTTGCATCTATATGCGATAATTTGGCGGCATATTACAATTAGTAAATAGCATGGGGGTTTCTGTGGGTTTTTTTAATCGACTGTAAGAGATAATAAAATTAGAAAGTTACAGTGGAACATGTTAGTTTATAAAAATGTACAGGGGGGGGGATGAAACGAAGTAATCTTTTGTCTCATTAAAATAGCACAATCTTGTTTTTCGCTGTTTGATTTTAGATCAGGATTCTCACTGGCGTTTGACTGATCTTAGCAATTTGGAAAATTATTAACGAAACACTACAGTTAAATTTAATCTGACCTCATTAAAAAAAAATTTCCAATATATTCGAAAAGTGTTTATGAATTCAGTTCTTATTCAGCTTCGTCTGTCTGTCTCTCTGGCCATCTGTCTGTATATCAGTCCGTGCTTTAATTCATGTAAATATACTCGGGTTGCCATGCAGCGAATGAAGCGAAGTAATCTTTCGTCTCAAACACTTTTGTCTCAATAAAATAGCGCAATCTTGTTTCTTGCTGTTTGATTTGACATCAAGATTCTCCCTGGCGTTTGACTGATCTTAGCAATTTGACGAATATTAAAGAAACACTATAGTTAAATTTAATCTGACATCATTTATAACACTTTCCAACATATTTGAGGAGTGTTTATGAATTCAGTTTTTCTCTCCATCTGACAATCTGTCTGTATGTCAGTCCTTGCTCTAGTTCATGTAAATATACTCGGCTTGCCATACCATTGATATGCATCATTGATATAGGTGTTGACATGTTCGGTATTGAAAAGCAAGTATGTAGCATTTATACTTCGTTTACAGGAACAGTAAAAAAATGTCGTAATATTATGGTCTACTGTAATGGTATGGGTATTTTTATCATCACTAAAATACACTGAATCATTAAAATTGCAGTTATGTTAATAATGTTAAACTATTTCATATGCATTGAAATTAATATACATTAGTGAGTTGCACTAGAAGATGCTTAGTATCGCATATGGTACGTGTAGCACGTATAATTAGTTTACATGGCATGTTAAAAGAATGCCATTATATTATGTTCTACGGGGAAATATTGTTTGCGGTGCATTTTAATAATGTAACAATATTAGAAACATGATTGATATAAATTTGTGAGGTGCACGAAAACATGCTTTCTGCAGAATATGGGGTGTAAACTATTTATCATTCATTTACAGGGCCAAACAAAAATTTTCATTTACATGATGGTCTACGGAGAAAAGCTGTGTGCAGCGTATTTTAATTGCGTTACACTATTTTAACTATACTGAAATTGATATACATTACTGCGGTTTACTACAAGATACCTGTTGTATAATATGATGTGCATAGCATTTTTCGTTCATTTACAGGGACACAAAAGATTTCGGATGCAGTACTGTAACTGAAGTATTGTCTTTAGTTAGGTATGCGTTTAACTAAATATTTTCATACTATGTGGTACGTATAAATGGTATAGTTCATATACAGGAATACACAAAAGAATTCGTAAGCAGTTCTGTGTACCAGCGTAAATAGCTTAAAGGTATTTTGTTATCGAGTTATGCAACTTTAACGTGCATTATATTTAGTTCGAGATGTTTGCTGAATGTAAATAAAGACATATACAAGGACACACAAATAACTGGAAACCTGGCTGCTTATGTGTGATAATTTCTGTAAGTGTGATTTCAGAAGTTTACAGCGTGTTTTGTTAGAATTTAACTTTAACAAATATGTGCCGCGTATAAAAATCTATACTAATATACAGGGCTGTACAAAATAATTAAAATATAACACCGTCTATTGGTAGAAACTGCTGAATGTGAATTTTCAACTGTGTTGTGTGTTACTAAACTACTTTGTAGCATACTACAGCACGTGTATAAAATCTATAGTTATATAGATACTGCACATAGAATAGGAGTAATGTTTTGGCTATTTTCTGTAATCGCTGAAATCTGGTTTTCAAATGAGTTTGGCATTTAGAAAAATGTTTACTTAGGTATATTATTTCTCGTTATTAAACAGCGAATGTCTTTTAAAGTATTCTGGAAGTGTTGGAAAGTGCTTAAATAATCTATTCTCGAGGAATGATTTTATTTTCTTGTTTATAAATGAAAAGTATTCTGTTGTTGTACATTTAAAGACTTGGTTTCGCAAAAGAGCAAAATGTTTATCGTGTGAAAAGGACATCGTATGTTGCAACATCTATCAATTTTTATGTTTTATAGCAGTTATGAATAGTTATTAGTTTGCCTATGCTCTGAGTATATAGTTAACACAAAATATTTTCGCGTCTGTATATTTACGTTATTTCTATATTTGAAATTAAAAAGATTTCTTTATTTCATTAGTAATTATTATCATTGTCCTAAAGAATAAGTAAATAAATAAAAAGTTCAATAAATAAATAAAAGTTAAATCTAAAGTTATTTTCTGTACAAATAAATACAAAGAAGCCAATATAAGAGAATCTCTTGAGATAATTTCTAGAAACGAAACAGTTTGTAATGATATTTTGCTGAATGACATCCATGGCATTAGGAGTGAATTGTTAGAAAATAAATAATTTAAAAATATGTATTTCTTCCGCTCCCACCCTTTACCTTTCGTACCATCCTTGAATATTAATGGTGTCTCCCGGGCAGGAACGTGAGCAAGAACGGGGAGAAATGACAGCATTATCCCTAAGGGTGGCCCAGTGTCGACTGAAAACGTTTGGAGTGTGTGTTTTTTATGTTTCAATATCTAGAAAACAAATTGATTTTAGCACATTCAAACAATGAGTACACTTGTGATTTGTACTACTTTTTTTTAAAATTAATTTCCATACAAATTTACCAGTTGTTTTTAACTACATCTTTTCTGCTTTTCATACATCTATATTTTAATCTAGATCATTGTGATTCTAATTTGTCTGCATCTCTTTCAATTCCCAATGTGCATGTGTACGTGGCAGACTATGTCTTCCCCCTTCACGCATTCTGTACAAACCTTCGGTCGTACTAACTTTTTCATTCCACATGATGTTCAACCACTGCCATTTCGATTTCCTGTTTAGACCAAATTATCATATACCTGCCTTCATAATATATTTTTATCTGATACGTGTTGTCTACTCTCTTCAACTTATCAAATGCTATTGATAGCAGATAATTAACTGCACTACAAATTATTGCCTTTTTAAGCATTATGTGAAGAAAAATATATATTTTTATATATGTTCCATATTCAGCTAAAATAGCATTTCTCATACGATTAGGCAATCACAAATTAATCAATCGCTAAAATGAGATATTCAGTTATTGTAGCTAGAGAGCCGTGTCACGAATTATATTTTTAAGAGAAACAAATCAATAAAAATCGATCACAAACTTCCCAGTACATAACAATAAACTTTAGAAAATATTTGTTTAGGCATATATTATTTAAATTTTAATATTGGCACGTTTATATATATATATGAATGTTGATAAATTGTTATTTAATTTTAATGCTATTTTGCAGGGATGTACATCAATTATGACAACACAGGCACCAAACTTTGGGACTATGAATTAATATGTGATGAGTTTTATGACGGTATAGTTGATACAAATAAAAACCTCGTAGTCAAATCAAGTGCACCGGATAATAAGGAGGTTAGATGCGATGATTATCAAGTTATGTTTGGTTACCAAGCAATAGAACAAGAAGATGGAACTTACGATGTGAGACTTGAATGCCAACCACTGATTCCACGATAATTATATTTTCATCGGAAGAATATATGAGTGGAACTGAATATATGAGTGGATCACTGAATATATAAGTGGAAATAAACAAATGTATACTTCTCATCTCTTTATTATATCTTTAATATTTTCTCAAGATAACCACAACGCGCAGACTAGAATTTAGAAATTTGCTTCTATGTCGATGACAAAAATTAAAATGATAGGCATCAGACATACACTTAACTTTTAACTGAGATTATTACAGTTTTCTGCACTCGGCATGACAGCTTTTAGATAGTATGTGACTTTATTGCACTTGCTGAATATTGCATTATGATCTTTGATTGTGAATGCATAAAAAAGTAAATATTGTGTGTAATCTTTATTTTTAAATAAACTTTATTTCAGCATTTTTTAGTATGTTTTATTTTAAACAATCATACAAATCATAACACTGTTGATGAAATCAACCTCTATCCAAATTAGAATCATGTGGCCATATCGGTATTCAAATACAAAATTAGACGAACATTTATATATTAATTAAAAATGTTGGTATATTTCTATCCAATTAAAAATGAGATACCGCTATAATGTTATTCGCAAAAATATAGCACAGCAGCGACCCCTGTTGGGTGAACAAAATCAAAGTTTAATCAACGTTTATAAGTATATTGGATATTAAACTTTGAGAAATTACGTCCCATAACTGCCAAGATGTCTGCATCATGAAAGTCGCAAAAAAATAATATGAACAAAGCGAGAACTGAACATGATTTTTAATAATTGACTTACAGAACTTTCAGCGAAGCATTAGTCACAAGAGCAATTAGCAGACCAACAATAGAAGGCATAAATTATTTTTTGCAATCAATCTGTAATATAAACTACTCAAAATAGTTTCTTACTGTCGACTTTGTAGTTTGTATCATCTTTTATCATTTTAGCTAAACATTTAGCTTTAGTTTTGATGACAGGTTCAGATAAAGAAACTCCAATGGCTCTTTGTTACATAAACCAAAAAAAAAGCTTCGTCAAATTATTTTTCATCACTCACTCTTGTTCTTTTTCTGGTTAATTTGGGCCTTTCATTCACGGCTGGCAAAATTTCGCAGTTTTACTTCATATTTTAAACGTCCATGAACAGTTTCTGAAAAATGGGAACGTATCGGGGGGAAACTAAAAAAAGAAGAAAGCAGCCGAATTGTCGGTACAACAAGGGGTTACTGTATTTCAATTTTAATAAAATTTGAATTCTGATGTTGCTGAAAGAAGATAAAACATAGTCTGATAGACTACATAACTCGCAATGTAATTAAAACAATTAAAATACTTTGCCATTTAGTTTTCAATATTTTAAGGAGAGTGTCTCAAGTATTTGCCATAAATTTTTATAAATTTATTAGACATGAGTGGTAGATGTGCCCACTTCTACTGCAAAGAAACGGTACAAAACAAGTATGTGTCCATCATCATATATATAATTTCTTTTATCATGTAAAAACACAATGCAAACACATTAATAAAAAATGTTTGTTACTAAAATAGGTGCAATAATTAAAAACACGGTTTTGAAACATTAAAACTATTTATGATGTACAATGAGATGATCTTTCGACAGGTTTTAATCATCTGACGAAGGCTAATGTTTAGCCGAAACCGCTTATGTATTTTGACATCTGATTTTACATCATAAATAGTTTTAATGTTTTAAAACTGTGTTTTTAATTACTGCACCTATTTTAGTAACAAACAAATTTTTATCAATGTGTTTGCATTGTGTTTTTACAATTATGAGAAGGGGAATTTGACGTTCCTAATATATGGAATTTTCTATATATTTTTAATTCTGTTATCATATATGTTATTTTTGTTGTCTTATTTTTTTGTGTATTTACAAAACAGAGAATAATAAATAAAGTACCGTTTGAAAGGTTTATTTAAGCGGCTATTAATAAATACGCATAAAATTGAAATTTTTTCTAAACGAGGAATCTTTTACAAACATGATTCAATAAAAACTTAATAAATGTAGATTTAGAGTGAGGAATTTTCCAATTGGGTCTGCAATGCTTGTTCAATTAATAAATATACATATATCGATTCAAGAGTATTTTAATTGGAGAAATCTTTCACAATGATTTCTGACATAGTACACTGACATTTCTTTCAATCATGTTTTTTTTTTTTTTTTTAACAATTTTAGTTAACTAAAAATTTAATCATACTTGTTTTCATAAGGGAAATGAAAGGTTTTTCTCCCATCAATGTTGCCACAAAAATAAAATTCTACATTATAACTTGCTCATCAATGATTATAAAAAAATAGTACAAAAAAGATAATGTAGGACGTCTCTGGACGAGTTCAGTTTATATTTATGATTAAAAAGCAACATTGAAATTCAAATGTTTAGAAGAAAAAGACACCATCTATCGATCGAAAAAGTAATATTTCACTTGAAGCTTAAAATGTATGCTTTGTTACATAAATTTTAAGTGTGTTTTATATGTGTTCAATTATTTTTCTTTACCCCATGTTTTTTATCAAAGCAAATGACGTCATCCGCTAATGCAGTTAAAATGCTATTGTTAATTATTTTCCCGCCCGTGCCTTTTACTATCTTTTATCAGGTATTACTGTAACTTTTATGGAAGAAATGAGATCATTTTCTGGCTTGTCTAATATTGATTGCAGATACCTTTATCCTAAATCTTTCTTTAGAAGTTTAAATCTGCACTTAAAAAATGATAGATATTGGTAAAGAATATTAGATATCCTCGCACGGGTCCTCTGGTTGTAAAATAAATTGTGATTTGAAGTTATATATTGTACTGTTAAGATTTCACATGAGTAAAGTATGGAAACCTAGAACATATTTTAATATTTATCATATATTTTATAGTTCATTTTAGCCGGTTGTTTAAAATATTCATGAAGTACACAATGTAACAATTAAAAAATAATTTTTATGCTTGGCAAGTCAATTGTTTTCATCATTCACTTAAAATTGATTCGTCTACGTTCAGGTATTTGACCATTTTTAAATCATTTTCCTACAGCGCACTACATGGTATTTTATTCATGCTACCTGTACATATCTCAGACGAAAAGTAGATGCTGTGCAAAATAATGTTTTATTTGTAATTTAAAATATAAACAAAGCCCTTTTAGGTAAAAATTTGTAAAATGAATTACATTTTTATTTGAAAAAAAAATCTAATTAATATAATTTGTCATAAATCGAATTTTAACTAATCTAATTTGTCATAAATCTAATTTTAATTGATATAATTTGTCATAAAACGTAAATTTCAGTTGAAAAAATATTTTGAAGCTGCAACAGATGTTACGTTTGCTTTTCTGCAGTCAAAATATAAAATTGATCGGATTTAGCGGTATATGAAGCAACAATCAGAAGTGTCCTCGAAAAATATTGTGAAAAGACGTACGTTACTGGGTTTACGTTTAATTATAAATGTAAAATAAATTTCACGATTAAAAATTTATATATAAATTGTGACATTTGTCAAGATCCCAAAAACATTTAAAGTAATGAGAAAAATTGTAAACGACAATTTGGATACATTTTCTTGTATGCATTACACATAAAAATTAATAATGGTTTATCTTCTGTTTTTTTTTAAACTTTTAAATTTTGATAAATATGTTATATATATATATATATATATATATATATATATATATATATATATATATATATATATATATAACTTTGTATATTCTCATATGAATATCTAAAAAAATTTAAGCATAATTGCATTTAAGAGAATTGTTACCATCATAATAATCATTTGTAATGTCAATAAAAATCATAATTATATTTAGTATATCAGTATTGTTGTTGCTACAGTTACCTCTGCAGCTACTATTACTACTACTATTATTGCTACTGCTACTACTGTTACTATTATTATTATTATTATCATTTTCTCACAAACACATAATTATTTATCTGGGAAAATATATAGTTATTAATTGATTAATACTTTAGTATCAGCATATAAATAGTATTTTTTTTAATCTTAAAATACTACTAATACTATTATTATTTTCTTTCTTTCAGAGACAAAATTTGAGATTAAAAAGGTTTCTCATTTCAGTCTCATAAAAATAGGACTCATAAATAAACTGGCATTTGGAGCATCACAATATCCTGCTAAAACGGACATAAGCAAATAGCAAGTCATTCGGGAAAATATAATGAGTCTCGCATGTGATCAATAAGATTCAAATCTGTTGAGAAAGCTTCCCAATCATTTTAAGTGATATCTTATATTTCAAATTATTGTGACACTGAAGTTATTTGATGAATGCGCGCATTATCGTCCATAAGCAAAAGACTTGGCCTAACAGTACCTTTAAACTTTCTTACATAATATTTCAAATTCTCAAAACCCCGTCTATGATAGGTTACAAAACCTCCGTTAAAAGTATGCACTTTAATGCGGATATTTTTCACCCCCCCCCCCCAAAGGCTATAAACGACATCCATAGGGAATTATATGTACAATCCCTTGAAATTAAAACACTTCTTTAGCATTGTTTACGTTATATAGGCGCTCGTTAGAAAACAGTGCATGGTCGTATTGCTTTTGGTTTCATTGAAAATGAAGATGATGTTGTTTCCAATTTAGTGAAGTCTTTGTTTGGTAGCAAAAAACCTAATTCAAGTTTCGGTGATAGTCTTCAATTGTAATGCGAGCTCATTTGTAGTATGTAATTTTTTGTTTGATCCGAAAGTAACAGAAAACCTGCAACGTTTTCAATAGGAATTGTTTTACCTGAATTTTCAAATCCATTCATCCAATTTCTAAAAAGTTTAAGCAGTATAGTTTCAAAATCATTTTCATCCCTGCCAATAAACTCAGTCTCGCCAAACTAAAATAATATTTACATATTCAGAGATACACACATAATACGGATCCAAGGACGTTACAGTTGTCAATATTTCGAAATATGAATTAGTATTTCGAATTTCTGGAGTAACACGTTTCGGTGCGATATGTTTTATATTGGTGAAAATAGATGTACTATAAAATTCCGAATATAATAACGCATGAAAGAGTATAATAAATTGTACATTTCGAAACATTGCTAGGAGATGAACCACGTCGTCGACTTCTTTGCTAAAGTTATCTGCATCCCCCCCCCCTCCTTTAAGCTTGAGCTTGACTTTTATAAAGCAATTTATTTTTGTAAATCTACAAATATTATTACTTGTAGTCTGACTGTCTTCTAAGACTTACATAAAGGCCTCCTTTTATAAATTTCTACTTTCTCCTTTCGTATTAGCAGTTTCATTTCCATATGTATATGGCTATATTAGCTGTATTCTCAGATTTCCTGCAATTTATTGGTCAATAAACTTATCTTTCTAATACAAATCTAGACTTTATATGCTAAATGCTAACTAAACTTGTTTGTAACACTTGGTAAATCTCTAGGTACTCAAAATCGTTTTTTAAATTTATTTACAGTAGTGACCTAAACTACGAAAATCTTTTGAAAAATTAATTTTTAATTTTTGAATGTTTATAAAAGAAGTTTATGAAGTTGTTACGTTTCACGTACGGGAAATGATTCATATATCAAATAAAAGGACATTTAATGCTGAATTTAAAACAATAATTAGAGGATACTTCTTGCATTATAGAGTTACTCCACTTTAAATCAGACAAATATGCCAGCACATATACGTCAGATTCAAGAATCGAATTTTAGTAATTTAGCTAATACCAGCCAATCGGAATCTTTGTTCTGATGACCAATGACCAGCTGTCGTTTATGCGCCAACGCAAAGTCGTAATTAAAGAATTAAAAGATCAGTTTAATTGTTTCATTTTTTCAGAATAAAGTTGCTTACTGAAGTGGAATTACGGTTGAATGTCTATGTGTATTTTTCAGAGCTATTCAAAGCGTAAAAAATAATTAAAACGATGTCGTTGAGGCAAAAGTGGTGATTGGACACCCAGAAACAGGACAAGTTTGCTTTGTTTTGTGAAAATATTCTTTCGTATTCCGCAATTGAGAGAGAATTTGGTGGGAATATGACAACATCAGGAGTAAGAAAGTTTTGGTTACGCTATCTGTAAACACAATCTATGCAAAAGGAAGAAGGAAAAGGCCCACAGAACAGCACAGCAGAATAAAACAAACATTCATCAGAGACAGATGGGTGTCATTGGTAGTCATTAGTAGTGAACTGGGTGCAACTGATGTTTTTGTCAGTGCAACAACCGTACGGAGAAGACTAACGGTTGGTGGATTAAACGGTGGAATTCCGCGAAAAAAGCCATTGCTGAATATACAGCAGAGGCAACGTTGAGTACAGTTGACAAAAGAACATATTTTTTGTTCAGGAGGTCCGTGGAAACAAGTGATATGGAATGAAAAAATTGCGTTATCACAATATTTAGTTATAATGGGATAAAATATGTGAGATGTCGCATCGGGGAATAGGTTGAATCATACTGCATTCAAGTGAGAACAAAGAAGTGCTATAATCGGCGTGTATGCCAGAAAATTCCATTGACATGTGTTGGAGAGATTTAAAACATATATATATAACTTGCAGGGCGTTACTCAAACCCATAATAATTAACTCCTCCTGTCAGAAACACATCAATTATCTTAGCGGCAATTTGAGGGCAAATTGTGATCGAACAACCTGGGATAGATTTTTTTGTATTAAATAAAAAGTTGAGCTGCGTTGTGTTATTTTGAAGAAACTTATCCTTAAGGTTGACCCTCAAGCCCGCTGTAAATCTTACTTAAAGTAGTAAGTTTAAACCAACATATATATTACTCTAGATTAAACATCACACTGTAAACTAAATAAATGCTGGAGTCTAAATTAAGGTTAAAATAAAAAAAAGGTTTATTTACAGAAGATAGATATAAAACATAAAAAAATAAAGAGTAAAATAATTATACAAAAAGGTATACACATTATATTCATGAGACTTCATTTTAACAATACAATATATTAACCAGTTAAGTTATTAAGTTCTTATTTTGATTATTTAAATTTAAGTATGTGATTAATAAGTTGGTAATAATAATTTAACATTTATATACATCCTTGATCCTGGGGATGGCAAGAGAAACATAATCTTCTTAACATTAATTAATTAATTTAAAAATATTTACACAGTATCTGGGTGAATAATATCTACCTGTACCTCTCAAGAGAATAGCAGTCATAGAGTAGTTCACCAGTAGTTCTTGCTTCCATGGGCACATATTAAAAAAAGGTGTGAATGACTTAATTATAATTGTAGGCTGTTGCCTACATAGCACTGCAGCCTATATAGAAAAGCCAACTTTCATGTTGGTAGCAAGCTGCTGAAAAGGATGTCCTTCTCTTAAGGATTTTTTTGATGGAAGTGATTTTTTTGAGTTCTAACGAAGTTTTTGTTCTTTTTCCCCCTCAGAGGGGTGTAAAAGTATTTACCTTCTCCTTTTTGGATCTGTATCCAATGTTGATGTTAGCGGCCGATTTCTGCGTATATCTGATCATCACGATGTTTCTCATTCGCTCCAGCCATATTCCGCCTCTTAGAAACTCCTACGTACCACTCCTCTCCTTGTTTTCCCGGAATCGCCGGTTCAATGTATATCTTTGTACATTTTATGACCCCTCTAGATTGTCCGTCATAAATTGCTGTTTGTCCATACCATTGCTTGAACTGTCAAGTTCGGCGCCAGTCTGTGTTTTGCCATCGTAAACGAGGCCACCCATATCGTTGCCGTTGTTTTTATTAGTTTAACGTGGGAACGAAAATATGTTATGCGGGATGTACCAATATCGTAGGTTCTATCCAGCAACATGAAATATAGTGGAAAATATATTTTGGTTAAGTTATATTTTTCAAGAAAATTCCGAGAAATAAAAATATATTTTCACATATTCAAGCTTCGTTAAAATTGGTATATTCAACGAAAAAATCTTATATAGACAAATTGACATCTAGAAATCGTTTCATCGTACTTTTTTTTTAAATTTTAGATTCAACAAAAGAGGTTAAACAAGCATAAGCTCCTTGTATTTACATGGACAATTTACACCCTCATCTCCATCTTCACTAGAACTGAAGTTTAAAGGAAAAAAAAACGTTAAGCTATTTTTTTTTAGTTGGCAGAAAATTTTTCCCCAGGAATATAAAAATGGAATGGTGTTGCATGTAAAATGAAATATTAAACCATTTATTTAAGTTTTTAAAACTAAAATATTCTTGTATAAGTTCGGGAAAATGACGTTATTTTCATTCATTTCAAATAATAAGCTCCTTGTATTTACATGGACAATTTACACCCTCCTCTCCATCTTCACAATAACTGAAATTTAAAGGAAATAATAATAATAAAAAAAACCGTTAAGCTTTTTTTTATTTTTAGTTGGCAGAAAAGTTTTCCCAAGTAATATAAAAATGGAATGGCGTTGCACGTAAAATGAAATATTAAACCATTTATTTAAGTTTATAAAACTAAAATAATCTTGTAGTGGTAAAAGTTCGGGAAAATGACGTTATTTTCATTCATTTCAAATAAGGTGAATCTTGAAACAACGAAATGCTTTTGAAAAGTAATGTTTTTAAAGTCGTTTTTGTTTTCTATAGTGAAAACTAGAAATTTAGTACTATTTTAGTATTATTTTTATAATAAATCATCTTTAAATACAATATTTTTTTTTCAGTCTAACAATGTAAATATCTTATGCATTTAAAATGCAACACTTACAATCGGATTTTAAGTAACAAACCGATTAAGTAGCTCCCTGTTGAATTTACACACTAAAAAGAGTGTAACGCATTGGGAGGAAAGAAAAAGTTGAAGATTCACAAAATTCAAAGTACTTAAACCTGTAAGTTTTGCTGTATACAAATGGAATTTTTAGTTTTTTTCTTGTAAGAGCATGGGAACTATTCTTTCTACAAATTACTTACAGGAACAGGGGTACACTATAAAGTTTTATTTTCGTAACATTTTTTTTGGCGTAAATTTATTTTGATGGTATAAAACGCATGATTTGAAAACATTTTTGCTCTACAATTTTGCAGTACAAACAATTTTGTACTATTGTATACCTAAAACTAACGATTTAGATATTAGTTATTGCTCAATGATAAGAAGGGACATGCTGTATATTCTCTATTCGTATTATATTTATATGTTGTGGGGTTTTGGATGTTCTTTCTAAACAACTTATTTAAATTAAAAATTTTTAAGAATCACTTACAACTCACTCCTCATTTGACAATTAAACAATCTAAAAATAAGTATACCCTGATTAACTTCACGGAAATCTGTTGCCATGGAAAAAGGAGCAAATTACATTAAACTCATTAAAATATTAAAATTTAAAAATCCGAATAAGTTAATACAACATGATATTTTTGAAATCACCATTTTAGAACAACACTAAATGTAGTAAGGGGCAACAGATTTCTAAATCAAGTAGTATAATGAAATGCATAAAGAACACCCAACTCCACTCCAGAAATGATGCTCGTCTAATCATTAATTCATTTTTCGTCAAGGCATCAATAACAACCGCCGCTTAAGAAGTCAATACAAAAGTAACTAGCAGGCGAACCTCACTCTTCTTGCATTCCTGCACTACACATCCTGAAATCAACATCTGTAAAATTTAAAAGTCATAACAGTAAGTAGAGGAGTGTCGCCACGACAACAAGGACCAATAATTTCCTTCGCCCACATAATTCAAGCTCCAAACAACCAGTCCTCGATCAAAACAACAACTGTCTCATCCAAGCAACAAGTGTCGTAACATTCTCTCTCTCCTACGCTGCTCACAAAACGGATTCAACCAAAAGCTAAGTCAAGGGGGCGTCGGAGGTGAAAAACAATAACAAAATGGCCCGAGCCTAGTACGCCAGTGACAGTCTGTCTCTCTTCTCCCCTAAGCCGCTTCATGATAAAAGCACCCGCCTCTCTTTTACTGCGGGCTACAGAAAACAGTTCCCATGAATGTATGTCTACGCTCGCGCCACTCAGACTGAAGGAAAACGAAAGGCTATTGTATCGGGTTGTAAAATACAATGCCAGCATACCTGGGTCGCCTTTACATAAGATAACGTAATTCTTATGGTGCATCCTCGCTTTCTTTTAACAAAGACCAGACTCGGTGTCTCTAAACACTGGATTCTAGGGTATGGGAAAATACGAACACGACTGCCCAATACAATATGTGTGTCCTTATCCGACAAACATCCCTCCTTGCTATCTATCTTTCGCATTTGAAAACAGAAAGCTAAGTTATACTATAAAAGTTGCAATTGCTTAAAAGAAAGAGAAAAATAAAAAACTGATTTTATTATTATTACAATTACTTTTATTTATTTATATTTTTATTAGAAACAGAAAAAAGAATGTTTTTAAATAAATGTTAAAGTGAATGAAGGAATTTAATGTAGATAAAAAAATGGTTAAAACCAACCGTAAGAAGATTGCTCCCGTCGGCTAGTTAAAAAAATTTTTTTTTGAGAAAACAATTTTTTTTTTTGAAAGGCAGCTGGGTGCCACATGGCATGCTGGGACCTCAACACCGAACAACTGACCCACATACACAAATCATACTTCGATCTGGGACGGGATCCAGTGAGTTCACCGCTGAAATACCACTCCGATAGTATATTCCGGATATATACAACCAGAGCTCGCATATCCGTAGCAACCATTACCTAAAATATTACCTCAAACATGACCATAAAAGAGTATTACCAGAGGAGGGACCACAAGGCTGCTTTTACCACTAAAATGAACAAGACACCTACTGCACCTGTAAAAGAACACACGTTTCACCTGGACTGTGAAACCTCACTTCCCTACTATTGTCATTCCTACGCATAACTGCATCCCACCTGAAATTTCAGGTAACAGAACTGTAAACAATACATAAATTGAATTTTGAGAAAAAAAATAAGCCAAAAAAGAAGGAAGTGCCCACTGATTAAGTTTCTTTACACTGCGTATATACATGAATTCAATAATTGGCATCACAGTATATTACAACACTATATATTAATGTAAAAAGTACTAGTAATACTATAGTTATAACACTGTACATGCAATGCATTTTCTTGTTTAAAACACACATTAAGTCTACCATAAAAATTACACAAGAGCAACTGGTGACACAAAAATAAAAATATATACATACTGTAAGACACATATTATGGTATCACAGACCATGTTAGAGACTTACGCACACATTTGTAACAACTTTATATGAGAACTCATGTTTTGTTTTCGAACACAGTCCAATGATTCGGGATACTATGTAGATTTTACAAATGCACGTACAGGAAAAATGCATGGGAAAGAGTATCTTTGCCTCTGTGCTACTTATAGCAAAAGCCCGAAACTGCTTTTAAAACAACAGGGAAAACATCCCATAAAAAGTTAAAAGTAGGGGTGGTGAAGTATATCACCAGGAAGGAAAACAGACATTCCACAAAAATAGGAAGTAAATTAAGAAAATACTTAATTCTAGCACTTTTAGCCATACACAACAACATCCAGGCATGTACATGAGACAGTATGTACAAGAAAAAAGGAAAAAATATAAAAAAGGGTCCACACTCCTTAAAGTTTAAGTTCAAATAAAACCACAAACTGTATAGTAAAAAATAAATCCATCTAGTTAAAATGCAGTAATTAAAGTAAACACACACTTGAAAGGTTATGTACAGAATACAGATGCATTAAAAAAAACTGAACCAAACAGAACTACCTCGGCAAAAGGACATACAAAACATAACATCCTAAAAAAAATTTAGAGTAACGAAAATTACATTCGTTTTTTTGCAAAAATACACCCAAAATCTACGAAAACGGGGTGCGGACGGGTATATATTACACAATCTATCATAAGACAGACGAAAATTGCAGGTAAAAGTATAAAAAGGGTTCAAAATGCATATATGAAAGTATCAAAACACAACCAAAACAAACCTTTAATACGCTAAAAAAACTAAGTTCCGTTTTAAAATGCCAAAAAAAAATAATAAAGTATACATACACATTAACTAACTACAAATAAACAAGGTAAAATTGAATAAAAATGCACGACTAACGAAAAAGGTAGCTAGTATTTATAACTCGGACGGTCTCTTCTATTCCGTAGCGAATAGTCTGTTCTAGAAATCGATACTGATCGACTACTTCTATTCGATTTAGCAGCTGAACGAATCGATGGGCGAGACCAGCGCGAATCGCTGTGCGCAGCAGCTGAACTGCTTACTGCTGTGGCTGAATTTTCATCTACGCTCATCGTGTTGCTTTCTGTCGTTGCCGAATTTTTATTTACGCACATCACGTTGCTATCTGCCGTTGCTGAAATTTCACTCTCGCTATTTTCTGCCGCTGCTACCTCCGGAGACACGGGAGGTGGAGAAGAGGGAGTTATGATTTCAGTCGCGTCGCTGTCTGTTTCCTCCACTTCCGGCGTTACCGGAGTTTCGTTATTGTTGACGTTCACTTCTGCTGGTGCGCGGTTATTATCATATGGTTCCCAGGGAATGAATCGGTTCCTATCGACTTGCTGTTGATTACAGGAGACTAAATAAAAATCTTGTTAAAGATGCTTATCCAATTCCTAACATTACCGACTCTGTTGATGCTTTAAGTGGGGCTAATTTTTTTTCAACATTAGATTTAACTAGTGGTTTTTTTTCAGCAGGTTATTCGCCCAGAGGATAGGCATAAAACTGCTATAATCACCCACAAGGGACTTTTTGAGTGGAGCCGTAACTGTTTTGGGCTCTCAAATTCAGGTAACAACCGCCGCTTAAGAAGTCAATACAAAAGTAACTAGCAGGCGAACCTCACTCTTCTTTCATTCCTGCACTACACATCCTGAAATCAACAACTGTAAAATTTAAAAGTCACAACAGTAAGTATAGGAGTGTCGCCACGACAACAAGGACCGATAATTTCCTTCGCCCACATAATTCAAGCTCCAAACAACCAGTCCTCGATCAAAACAACAAGTGTCTCATCCAAGCAACAAGTGTCGTAACATTCTCTCTCTCCTACGCTGCTCACAAAACGGATTCAACCAAAAGCTAAGTCAAGGGGGTGTCGGAGGTGAAAAACAATAACAAAATGGACCGAGCCTAGTACGCCAGTGACAGTCTGTCTCTCTTCTCCCCTAAGCCTCTTCATGATAAAAGCACCCGCCTCTCTTTTACTGCGGGCTGCAGAAAACAGTTCCCAGGAATGTATGTCTACGCTCGCGCCACTCAGACTGAAGGAAAACGAAAGGCTATTGTATCGGGTTGTAAAATACAATGCCAGCATACCTGGGTCGCCTTTACGTAAGATAACGTAATTCTTAAGGTGCGTCCTCGCTTTCTTTTAACAAAGACCAGACTCGGTGTCTCTAAACACATGATTCTAGGGTATGGGAAAATACGAACACGACTGCCCAATACAATATGTGTGTCCTTATCCGACAAACATCCCTCCTTGCTATCTATCTTTCGCATTTGAAAACAGAAAGCTAAGTTATACTATAAAAGTTGCAATTGCTTAAAAGAAAGAGAAAAATAAAAAACTGATTTTATTATTATTACAATTACTTTTATTTATTTATATTTTTATTAGAAACAGAAAAAAGAATGTTTTTAAATAAATGTTAAAGTGAATGAAGGAATTTAATGTAGATAAAAAAATGGTTAAAACCAACCGTAAGAAGATTGCTCCCGTCGGCTAGTTAAAAAAATTTTTTTTTGAGAAAACAAATTTTTTTTTTGAAAGGCAGCTGGGTGCCACATGGCATGCTGGGACCTCAACACCGAACAACTGACCCACATACACAAATCATACTTCGATCTGGGACGGGATCCAGTGAGTTCACCGCTGAAATACCACTCCGATAGTATATTCCGGATATATACAACCAGAGCTCGCATATCCGTAGCAACCATTACCTAAAATATTACCTCAAACATGACCATAAAAGAGTATTACCAGAGGAGGGACCACAAGGCTGCTTTTACCACTAAAATGAACAAGACACCTACTGCACCTGTAAAAGAACACACGTTTCACCTGGACTGTGAAACCTCACTTCCCTACTATTGTCATTCCTACGCATAACTGCATCCCACCTGAAATTTCAGGTAACAGAACTGTAAACAATACATAAATTGAATTTTGAGAAAAAAAATAAGCCAAAAAAGAAGGAAGTGCCCACTGATTAAGTTTCTTTACACTGCGTATATACATGAATTCAATAATTGGCATCACAGTATATTACAACACTATATATTAATGTAAAAAGTACTAGTAATACTATAGTTATAACACTGTACATGCAATGCATTTTCTTGTTTAAAACACACATTAAGTCTACCATAAAAATTACACAAGAGCAACTGGTGACACAAAAATAAAAATATATACATACTGTAAGACACATATTATGGTATCACAGACCATGTTAGAGACTTACGCACACATTTGTAACAACTTTATATGAGAACTCATGTTTTGTTTTCGAACACAGTCCAATGATTCGGGATACTATGTAGATTTTACAAATGCACGTACAGGAAAAATGCATGGGAAAGAGTATCTTTGCCTCTGTGCTACTTATAGCAAAAGCCCGAAACTGCTTTTAAAACAACAGGGAAAACATCCCATAAAAAGTTAAAAGTAGGGGTGGTGAAGTATATCACCAGGAAGGAAAACAGACATTCCACAAAAATAGGAAGTAAATTAAGAAAATACTTAATTCTAGCACTTTTAGCCATACACAACAACATCCAGGCATGTACATGAGACAGTATGTACAAGAAAAAAGGAAAAAATATAAAAAAGGGTCCACACTCCTTAAAGTTTAAGTTCAAATAAAACCACAAACTGTATAGTAAAAAATAAATCCATCTAGTTAAAATGCAGTAATTAAAGTAAACACACACTTGAAAGGTTATGTACAGAATACAGATGCATTAAAAAAAACTGAACCAAACAGAACTACCTCGGCAAAAGGACATACAAAACATAACATCCTAAAAAAAATTTAGAGTAACGAAAATTACATTCGTTTTTTTGCAAAAATACACCCAAAATCTACGAAAACGGGGTGCGGACGGGTATATATTACACAATCTATCATAAGACAGACGAAAATTGCAGGTAAAAGTATAAAAAGGGTTCAAAATGCATATATGAAAGTATCAAAACACAACCAAAACAAACCTTTAATACGCTAAAAAAAACTAAGTTCCGTTTTAAAATGCCAAAAAAAAATAATAAAGTATACATACACATTAACTAAACTACAAATAAACAAGGTAAAATTGAATAAAAATGCACGACTAACGAAAAAGGTAGCTAGTATTTATAACTCGGACGGTCTCTTCTATTCCGTAGCGAATAGTCTGTTCTAGAAATCGATACTGATCGACTACTTCTATTCGATTTAGCAGCTGAACGAATCGATGGGCGAGACCAGCGCGAATCGCTGTGCGCAGCAGCTGAACTGCTTACTGCTGTGGCTGAATTTTCATCTACGCTCATCGTGTTGCTTTCTGTCGTTGCCGAATTTTTATTTACGCACATCACGTTGCTATCTGCCGTTGCTGAAATTTCACTCTCGCTATTTTCTGCCGCTGCTACCTCCGGAGACACGGGAGGTGGAGAAGAGGGAGTTATGATTTCAGTCGCGTCGCTGTCTGTTTCCTCCACTTCCGGCGTTACCGGAGTTTCGTTATTGTTGACGTTCACTTCTGCTGGTGCGCGGTTATTATCATATGGTTCCCAGGGAATGAATCGGTTCCTATCGACTTGCTGTTGATTACAGGAGACTAAATAAAAATCTTGTTAAAGATGCTTATCCAATTCCTAACATTACCGACTCTGTTGATGCTTTAAGTGGGGCTAATTTTTTTTCAACATTAGATTTAACTAGTGGTTTTTTTTCAGCAGGTTATTCGCCCAGAGGATAGGCATAAAACTGCTATAATCACCCACAAGGGACTTTTTGAGTGGAGCCGTAACTGTTTTGGGCTCTCAAATTCAGGTAACAACCGCCGCTTAAGAAGTCAATACAAAAGTAACTAGCAGGCGAACCTCACTCTTCTTTCATTCCTGCACTACACATCCTGAAATCAACAACTGTAAAATTTAAAAGTCACAACAGTAAGTATAGGAGTGTCGCCACGACAACAAGGACCGATAATTTCCTTCGCCCACATAATTCAAGCTCCAAACAACCAGTCCTCGATCAAAACAACAAGTGTCTCATCCAAGCAACAAGTGTCGTAACATTCTCTCTCTCCTACGCTGCTCACAAAACGGATTCAACCAAAAGCTAAGTCAAGGGGGTGTCGGAGGTGAAAAACAATAACAAAATGGACCGAGCCTAGTACGCCAGTGACAGTCTGTCTCTCTTCTCCCCTAAGCCTCTTCATGATAAAAGCACCCGCCTCTCTTTTACTGCGGGCTGCAGAAAACAGTTCCCAGGAATGTATGTCTACGCTCGCGCCACTCAGACTGAAGGAAAACGAAAGGCTATTGTATCGGGTTGTAAAATACAATGCCAGCATACCTGGGTCGCCTTTACGTAAGATAACGTAATTCTTATGGTGCGTCCTCGCTTTCTTTTAACAAAGACCAGACTCGGTGTCTCTAAACACATGATTCTAGGGTATGGGAAAATACGAACACGACTGCCCAATACAATATGTGTGTTCTTATCCGACAAACATCCCTCCTTGCTATCTATCTTTCGCATTTGAAAACAGGAAGCTAAGTTATACTAGTTGCAATTGCTTAAAAGAAAGAGAAAAATAAAAAAACTGATTTTATTATTATTACAATTACTTTTATTTATTTATATTTTTATTAGAAACAGAAAAAGAGTGTTTTTAAATAAATGTTAAAGTGAATGAAGGAATTTAATGTAGATAAAAAAAAATGGTTAAAACCAACCGTAATATATAATAATGGGAATGATATTGTGACGAAAAATAATGTGATAGCAATATAGTTTTTTAAATTCTAATGTTTGAGACGATATTATACTTAAAGTATTTTTTTTAAGTATTAAAAGAAAAAAAAAGAAATTATCAACTAATTTACTGGCAATTTTTGCCTGATTAGCTTACATAAACTTTGTAATATTAATTTTTATAACCAGATATTTATCAACCTGTTTTTGAAAATTAGACAAGTTTTTAAATCAGTTTTACGTATAACAGATTAGATTTATTTGACACCATATTTTGACATCATTTGTATTTTCAAATTATAAAAGTCTATTCTAATAAAAGTCTAAACATTTTTTTTACTTTTTTTTGGAAATATTATATCAAATAAATTATTTAACATTTCAAATACAATTTAGTTATGGATGTTTGATTCAAAGAAATTTCTATAATTTTCTCATTTACAATGAACTTTTCTAGAATTTAGTAAACATTTGTAAATGCAAACGTGAACATTTATCTCGGTTTTACATCCTTTAAATCTGAAACCCAAACAAACATACAATACGAAGATTAATGAAGTTCAAATGAAACATTTGTACTGAGTCTCCATGACAAAGAAAACATTTGAAAACCGGTTCTTTCAGTCAGCAATGTCAAAATATTTTTGTAGCTTTCTTCAACAATCAATTTCAATGGAAACATTAATCAGAAATTTCCACTCAAAGAATTTTAGAGACATTGATTGACGATGTTCTTGTGCTTTGATATCGTAAAATACTACGAAAGTTACAGTTAAGCTTTCACTAAAGATAATATACAGAAAAATGTCTAGAGTTTGGGTACAGAAATGCATTATTTTTAATTTTTCACTCTTTCTAAAAGATTAAGGAGGTGACAGAATTTAAAATAAGCAAAAATTGACCAAGATTACAATTTTTATTTCAAAATTTTAAAAATGCACAGATAAGATTCTAGATGTTTTAGATAAAAATGCACAGATAAGATTCTAGATGTTTTAGATAAAAATGCACAGATAAGATTCTAGATGTTTTAGATAAAAATGCACAGATAAGATTCTAGATGTTTTAGATAAAAATGCATTTTTATTACTAATAAAATGTAATTTTTGTATGCAAAATTATTTTTAGTTCTGTAAGCTGGCGAAATCGTACGCTAATGTTTTTTTTTTTCCTTTACGAAGCTACACCCCTTACTTTATGAGAATTCTAAAACCATGAGGGAATAGATGAATGTATTATCTATGACTCCCTTTTTTCAGCTTTTTGTCTGAGAAAAAAAAAAAACACTATCAACCAATTACCCTTAACACCCAATTACTCCTCTTGCCCTGTTTTAAGTGAGCACATAATTGAATGAAATATATGTACTTATAAAAAACTACCCAGAATTACTTTTACCAAGTCCTATCTGAAAATACTTAAAACTATTTAGATTTTCTTAGTAGTTTCAATATTGAATATTAGCATGTTTGTTGGAAATTAGGATAACATCGAAAAATACCTAACAATATTATACATTGTTGGAAACTAGTTAGCAGCTATATTAAAACTATATTAAAATATACCTAATAAGAATGCTTTTATCATGATCACTTATGGTATCTACGCCTTCAGATTGTGATTTCCAAGAGACAATTGTAATAGCCTACAGGAAGAATATTGTTCTTTTCCGTTCTAGCTTTCGTCAGCATCCAATATAAATACATCTTGAAAGATACGGATATTGTACAGGCAGTTGTATTGATGGTACATTTTATATTTTTTACATGATATATTTTCCGCGAACTTGATTTCGAGAATGTGTCGGACAATATTCAATATGGATTTTATAATATCGTTGCTAAAGTATCGCTAAAATTCTAGTTTATATGTCGTTTTTGCTAAAGAAAACAATTTTATAAAATTACAGATATTGTACTAGCAATGCTATTGACGCTATAATTTCGTAAAGTTTATAGATTTTTTTTTGTATCATGCATTTTTAAAGAGTGCTGATCTAGTGACTACCAAATTTGATTTACATATGACATATTTTTCCGGAATTATATCTGAGGCTAATTGTTATAAAACATGGTACTAAACAAACATAAAATATCTTGGGAATTTTAATTAATTTTAATCAAGCCTAAAATTTCAAAGGTGTTTTAGATGTTGCTATAATTATACATTTTATTGAAAAAAAAGAAACATTAGAAACACAATAAAATTTCGTATAAAACATAGGCGGTTTATAAAAGTCTCAGTTTTCATATTTGTCTAAATTTCAATACCCGTTCTTTAAAAATTATCTTTTAAAATATCAAGCATAAAATCTATTTTCGTTTTACATATTTGAATGAAAAACACAAACAAAAAGTTAATATAAAGACTACTGAAATTTAAATACAGTAATTTGTTCTAACTCCATATGTCATAGAAAACATTTTAATCCTGTTCTTTAATTCATCTATTTCAAACGTTTTTTGAAGCTTTCTCTAACTGTTAATTACAATGAAAACATCAATCAAATGTTTTTATTAGAATGATTTTAGATACATCGATGGATGATGCTATAGCTCATTGTTTTCCCCAACATACCAAATATGTTACGGTTACACTTTCTGTAAATGTAATAGAAAATGTAAAATATGGTTTTAGATCTGTTGTCTTAAAAATATCATTAGTAATTTTGCAATATTCCTGCATAACTGCATCATCACATAATGTACTTTAGATTGTGAAATATGCATCTATATACGATTTTCCTTACATATACACTATATTTCCAATGATGATTGGCACTTGCGATTTTAGACGTTTTGTTAAATATCTGGAAAGATACATGAGGAATTATCCTGAAACTTCAGGAGTGTAAACAACATGATAAACGTCATATATTTCCACGAAGATTTTTTTTCCCGAAACCCCATAAGGAGACGTGAACAAATTCAAGAAAAACGAATATATTTTGGATAACCCTGTAAAAACTAATATTGCAAAAGCATTCAAACTGTAGATTATGATTAAGTGGTTTATTGTAATAATTTGGGTTCATTTTTATGAAGATAGCATGTATACTCGAA
This sequence comes from Maratus michaelseni, assembly GCA_963931845.1. Taxonomy (NCBI): domain Eukaryota; kingdom Metazoa; phylum Arthropoda; class Arachnida; order Araneae; family Salticidae; genus Maratus; species Maratus michaelseni. Next base: position 133,835,699 of record OZ007588.1, on the reverse strand, counting down.
GAGAAATTCACGTTTTTATAAAAACAGTCCCAAATTTTACCAAGTTTTTAGCTTTTAATTTGCAGAGTTTTTAATATAACAAAAAATCCCTGACGGCTAGGCCTACAGGCACAGGTAGATTTCGAAGACGCAGACCGTGGGGCGCCTGTTTGATGGGAATTGCGGAAGAAATGACCTTTTTGCCATGATGCGACAGTTGGAACCGCCTACTTCGAAACCTAACTTGTTTGCAGGCGGAGCCAGCAGGGATTTTTTATTATTATTATTTTATTTTATTTTTTGCTATAAGAGTTGGTCCAATAAAAAACTTGTCAATATAAAAGTTTTAGATAATATTATGAGGATTTATAATAAATTTAAACGGATTTGAAATTTTGGGAATTTAAGAAGTTATGAATTTTTATGCAAGTCTCAAAAACATAGCTTGAAAATTCTGATAGTAATCGTCGATAGAATAAGCTCGAATTTCGCTGTTCCCAAAAGGAAGCAAAAAGATGAGTGGTTGTATCCAAATGTACTAGCTTATGAAAGTTGACAGAATAAGAATGAAGTGTCTCTCATTCTATATTTGATACAACCCTTCATCTTTTTGCTTCCCTTTGGGAACAGCGAATTTCGAGCTTATTCTACCGACGATTACTATCAGAATTTTCAAGCTATGTTTTTGAGACTTTCATAAAAGTTGGTCTATATATTTAGCTAATATATTATGCACAGTATATTTTGATTGAATTCGCGCATGCGCAGTGAAACAATATTTAGTAAACCTGCTCATTTTTCATACAATGTTTACTATATTTTAATTCTGATTGCAGGGTGTTGTGTACAATTTTGTTTGTCATATTTTCTGAAAATAACTTGTTTTTATAGTAAAAACTCTGCAAATTATAAGCAAAAAACTAGATAAAATTTGGGACTGTTTTTATAAAAACCTGAATTTCTCTTCGAGTATACATGCTATCTTCATAAAAATGAACCCAAATTATTACAATAACCCACTTAATCATAATCTACAGTTTGAATGCTTTTGCAATATTAGTTTTTACAGGGTTATCCAAAATATATTCGTTTTTCTTCAATTTGTTGACGGGCCCTTATGGGGTTTCGAGAAAAAATCTTCACGGAAATATATGACGTCAATCATGTTGTTTACACCCCGGAAGTTTCAGGGTAATTCTTTCTCATGTATCTTTCCAGATATTTAACAAAACGTCTAAAATCGCAAGTGACCAATCATCATTCGAAATATAGTGTATACAGTCTTAGAAATATCAGTGAGAAACTATAAATTATCAATTGGAGCTTTCTGGACTATGAAGAAATCTTTCCTCGTAAAAATTCGCTGAGACTTTATTATAAAAATATCTGAAATATACGCTTTATTTCTAAATTACTTACGGCGTGGCCTCCCCCTTATTTGCATCTCATGTGGAAATATAAATACATACAGTCCCTGGCCAAATTATTAGACGCAGTTGTTTTTATTATAATTTATTAAATATCTGGAAAGATACATGAGGAATTATCCTGAAACTTCAGGAATGTAAACAACATGATAAACGTTATATGTTTCCGCGAAGATTTTTTCCCGAAACCCAATAAGGGGCAGTCAACATATTGAAGAAAAACGAATATCTTTTGGATAACCCTGTAAAAACTAATATTGCAAAAAACATTCAAACTGTAGATTACGATTAAGTGGCTTATTGTAATAATTTGGGTTCATTTCTATGAAGATAGCATGTATACTCGAAGAGAAATTCACGTTTTTATAAAAACAGTCCCAAATTTTACCAAGTTTTTTGCTTATAATTTGCAGAGTTTTTAATATAAAAACAAGTTATTTTCAGAAAATATGACAAACAAAATTATACATAATACACTGCAATCAGAATTAAAAAATAATAAAAATTGTATGAAAAAAGAGCAGGTTTACTAAATATTGTTACACTGCGCATGCGCGAATTAAATCAAAATATACTGTGCATAATATATTAGCTAAATGTATAGACCAACTTTTATGAAAGTCTCAAAAACATAGCTTGAAAATTCTGATAGTAATCGCCGATAGAATAAGCTCGAATTTCGCAGTTCCCAAAATGAAGCAAAAAGATGACTGGTTGTATCCAAATATACTAGCTTATGAAAGTTGACATAATAAGAATGAAGTGTCTCTCATTCTATATTTGATACAACCCCTCATCTTTTTGCTTCCTTTTGGGACTCCCTGGTCCCTGGTCTCAGCTTCTACGCTGGATTATCAGGGTTTACATAACGATCAAAAGACTTCCTTATATCTCCCTTATATCTAGTTACAATGGTCTCTCTCTTTTTTTCAATTGTGTGTTGCGGTTTGAAATTAAATCTGTCGTTTGTGCCTCATACGTTAGTTTAGTTTATCATGTGTCTGATTTAATTATTTGTGCATCAGTTTGCGCTTCAAATGAATTGTTTCAGTTTCGCTTTCCTACAAATTTGAGAGATGTAGAAAAAAAAAGAAACAAATAGAGTAAAATAATTTAATCATCTACAGGTAAAATTCATTAAAACTCTTCTACCCTGAAATTACATTTTCGTACACTTAATGTTATATAGCGACTTATATAGGCCTATTTTTGTTTCGTGTGATCAACATCAAAGGCAGTGCCCATATTTATTATTACCAATAATGCATGTTTTTAAAGTCTTGCTTCAAGTTTAATCAAAATATAAATGTGGGTGTTTCTTGATAAAATATCTTACAGCTCAGCAGAAAATTTTCCATTCATATTTGATACTCTAAATTAGAAATACAACGTCAATGTTATTCAATAGTAATTTAAAAAATATAAATATATTTCTATAATGTTTTATTTCATAAAAATGTTCTTCATTTAAAAATTGTAAATTGTTTTCTGAAGCATGTTTTTATTATAGAACTATTTTAGTATAAATTGTTTTTATGTTGATTTTTTAAAATTGTTTTTACAAAATTATATTAAATATTTTTCCTGTATTTGTTCTTCATTGTTAAATTACACGTAAATATAATGGAACACTTAACTAAAAAGTAAAAATTTCCTCTAAAAAGTGTATAATAAGTATTTTCAGTTTTATACAATAAATAAATACATTATTAAAAATTGTGGAAAAAATTAGCATTAAAAAGGAAATTTTAAATAATGTCAAATAATTAAAATAACAAAAATAACAAAAGATAAAACTTGTATACGTTTATAAAAAAAATGAAGAATACATATGAGAAAATAACGATATTATAGTCAAACCAACGAAAGGAAAATTTTATGTAATTATCACTTCGCTAGGGTTCTTCAGATCAACACTTTTCATTTTAAGAGACATTCTGAGAGTAATACGAACTTCAGAAACAATTTAAGAAATGAAGCAGGTTTTCGAAGCTCCGATTGGTTTTAGGAAGATAAAAAAATATATATATCAAAATTGTAAATAATGTTAAATAATTAAAATATCAAAAGTAATAACAGAGAAAAAAATCACTATCGTTGAATTATTTAGGTATACTACAGAGTGCGAAGTAGTTAATAATATAAGTTTGCTTTAAATAGATATTGTGATGACAAATCGTCTTATACAAATGTTCGGCTAAACATAATTTCATTTTTTCAATATCTTATATCGGATGTCTCAAAAATGACTGATGGATTTTAAAATTCAATAACTTGCAAACGGTGACAGATATTAACAAAATTCTTGCAGGAGGGTTATATATGATGTCAGGAATTTCTTTACTGTGATTCTTGATTTTAGTTTGAATTTCAAACAATAGACGGCTCTGACAACGATTGGCGTTCAGTCGCGGCCAACACTGACGCCACTCAGCATTGATGCACCGTCCCCTTAATACTAGATGAAGGCTGTCGCAGGCGGAGATTTTTTTTCAGCATTTGAAAGGTCCCTCGAACTTCAACACTAATGATATCTAAAAGTTTTCTTTGAATTATTGTATCTCAGAAAAACCAGGCGTCACGTTTGCAAGTTATTGAATTTTAAAATCCATCAGATATTTTTGGGACACCCGGTATATACATCACATGGTGTTTTAAGTTATTCTTGATTTCATTATTTGTAGCGAAATTCAGTTAAGAAAGATTTTGCAGTGTTTGCATTCGTGTATGTTATTTTAAAATATCTCGTCCGCTTCTTGCATTGTTGTATTGTTTGTTTAATAACCAATAGTTATTTTACATTTTTATTTGTTTTTTTTTTCAATCCTATCCCATACATAGATATCTACGGTACATACATATATATATATATATATATATATGTGTGTGTGTAAGAAGATGATACGTAAATAGTCGATTTACTGGAATTATATGAATAAAATAGACGATGAATGACATAATATGAACTTTAATACAGTCCTTGACAGATAACTGTACAAAATACGTTACTCATAATTTCTCTTCAACTAATACACTTTTCGTACAATATATACAATATGTTTATATTCCAAAAAAAACAAATAGGTCGAAAAGTGTCTTTACTGGCTATATCACACTTTTATGCTTGCTTCACAACAAAAATTAGAAGACTGGCCTTTTCCAATTTTGAAGATATTAAAATCTTGATCTCGCGATCCAAAATATTTATAACTCGTACTTTTAACCATGGATAATAATAGTACACCAGAGTATCAGTTAATTTGATGATCATTTACGTCATAAAGGAGATGAAGTGTTCAAACTGAAATCCTACAAATATATATATATATATATATATATATATGTTAGTTGTATATTAGTTTTAGGTAGATTTCGTAAGAAATACTACCTATTACATTCTCACCTAAGTTGGAAATTTTGAAAAAATTTTGCAGATCTACGCCGATCATGACTCCCAGAACCCAAAACCACCCCCAATTCAGAAGTTTATCTATCTATGTCACTTTTTTCTGACCACGATAACTGGAAAAATTCTGCATAAATCTCTTCCAAACTGATACATAAAATCAAGGGTCATAAAATCTCGGTCAAGTTCGTTAATGGGAAAAATCGAACCAAGGGGGGGGGGGAATGGGGGGGCTTTTTGTGAAAACAGAAAAACCCTCATAATTTCTTTATTATTATACGTATCGAATCCGGTTAAATTTATTATTACTTCTAGGAAAAGGGCCGAAAATTTATGTATGACAGATTTTTGATATAATTAAAAATGGCCCCAAGGGGGGGGAAAGGGGGGTTTAGAAGAAAAAAAAATCATAGCTTCGTCAATTCACAAAATATCAAATCCGCGTAAATGTATTATTAATCCTCTTAGTACTATCTAAAACTTTTATATTGACAAGTTTTTTATAGGACCAACCGTTATAGCAAAAAAAATTAAAAACAAAAAAAATCCCTGCCGGCTCCGCCTGCAAACAAGTTATTTTTCGAAGTAGGCGGTTCCAACTCCCGCATCTTTTCGAAACGGATACATAAAATCAAGGGGCATAAAATCTCGGTCAAGTTCGTTAATGGGCAAAATCGAACCAATGTGGGGGGGGGGGACTTTTTGTGAAAACAGAAAAAACCCATAATTTCTTAATTATGATACGTATCGAATCCGTTTGAAGTTATTACTTCTAGGAGAAGGGCCGAAAATTTATGTATGACAGATTTTTGATATAATTAAAAATTGCCTTAAGGGAGGGAGGGGGTTTTAGAAGAAAAAAAATCATAACTTCGTCAATTCCAAAGATTTCAAATCCGCTTAAATTTATTATAAATCCTCTTAATATTATCTAAAACTTTTATATTGACATGTTTTTTATAGGACCAACTCTTACAGACAAAAAAAATCCTTGCTGGCTTCATCTGCAAACAAGTTTGGTTTCGAAGTAGACGGTTCCAACTGCAGCATCATCGCAAAAAGGTCATTTCTTCCGCAATTCCCGACAAACAGGCGCCCCACGGTCTGCGTCTTCGAAATCTACCTGTGCCTGTAGGCCGAGCCGTCAGGGATTTTTAGTATTATTCCTTATAGTCAATGGAGTTGGCGTAAAAATATTTCACTTCGGGATACCAATACGAGATTTAGTACATCGCTTATGTATATAATGAAAAGCAAGAAAACCACAGGGACACAATCAGAGGTCAAGACCCCACCTCCCCTTCCCGGCGTGGGAACCGATGTTGAACGTCACGTGACAGACATTGAGCACGTTTTATTTTTTAAAATATACGTATTTTTCTACTAAAGTTTGAAATATTTTTATATTATATAAAATATGTATCTAATGACCGCGTATAATTTTGATGCAGAAATATGGATATTTAGAATATAAATTGGCTTGATTTTTTTAAACTTCTCCACTTCTTTTCTGTTTCTTTCGACAATTGTTTTTTATTTTCAAATAACTTAAAATTTTGCTACAGCTTAGAAATTTGTATATGATAAATAAATCCTTCTTACGTACACAGTTTTAACTTTTGGCACATTTATAATGAATAGAAAGTTATAAGGTAAATGGTTATATATATTTTTTTTACTTTTACCAAATATATACATTCTTACAAGTTATTTATTTAATACTATGGGTGGAAGAGGACTCCGTCCACTTCAAACTATGCTCGCCAACCCCCGTCCAGACTCCACAGGCTTTAAAATACACTTATTTGCTCTGTTTAAAAAAGATTACCCTATTACGTAAGTACTGCGCACTCGCACTCTTTTCTCTATGGCTTAAACTGCGACCATAACTATCTCCATAACGAACGAAAAAGGAAACAGAACAAAATCGAAACGTAAAGGAAATAAGATGCCTGGCGTCGACAAGGCAAATAGAAATATTTAGAAACATAGAATAGAATTTTAAACCAGAACTTTAATATTTTAGATGAGAAATTACGTTTAAGAGATGCTATGTTCGCCAAAAGACCCCGCAGGCTTACAGAATAATTTGATCTGTTTTAAAAAAAGATTACCCGATTACGTGCGCACTCGCACTCTTTCCTCATTTGGATTTGTGTTCCGCCGTAGCTATTTCTGTAACAAACAAAAACGAAAACACAACAGAATCGAAACATGAAGGAAATAAGATGTCTGGCATTGTCCGGACAAATAAGAACAATCAGAACGATAGAATAGAATTTTAAACCAGAACCTTAATATTTTAGATGGGAAATTACGTTTAATACTCTATCTTTGTAAAAAGTTTGTGTGTCCAAGCCCGTGTATGAAATCATATTTCTTAAATCTCAAATTTAATAAGCGTTTTTGTGTGTCATTCTCTTTATTAATGTCTTTGTGTCATTTATTTTGAAGAAAATAGAAGCTTATTGCTACCGGAACCTTCGAAGATGCAGGTACATTTATCTTATTTTATATATTTATTAAAAAGGGAATCGATTAGAAATAAATCATTGGATTCAACGAATATCAGAAATGTGACTCAGTTTAAGTACTGGCACCAAAACATCAGAATGTTTTCTTTAGATCTGTTGTGTTGTATCCATCAGGGCAATTTCACAGATTTTATTTCCACTCTGGAAAAAATTTGCCCATGGATGTTTGCTCTTTAGCGAATCTACTACGCTGTATTTTTATAACCAATATTTTTATACAACTTGAAGCAATTGCATTTAATGCATCCCGCTGTTTTCTGTGAGTTTCAAAACGGAAATATGTCTGGCTCCAAAACTATCAGCAAATTCTCCAGGATGGCACATGACCAGTTGAATGAGTAAAACATCAAATTATTAAAAAATACTTCGTATAATTTAACTTGTCTTAGTGAAGAGAAGGAACGAATACAAGAGTGATTAAAGAGTTTGAAGAAAATCACAAACTTAAATCGTACACACTTTTGCAGAACGTCATGAGTACACTGTAAGTTTTGTAACAGATTTCAGACTCATATTTCTGTTATTGAACAGAATGTATAAGGTTGCGTGAGGACAGATGTATTTGAAGAACACAGCAATCGCTTCGAAGATGTTGAATTGATTGCAATCAATAGCAGTAGGATTGTCCTCTCGGAAGAATGTATGAGATCTGTCATGTCATCGAATGTAATAAGGAAAAGAGAGTTTGTAGAATTTGTAGAAGACCGCTTGATACTAAGAAAAGCACCAATCCATCACGTTATATAAAAAAACACCCATGATGAGTGAAAAAAGTTTCCTATAAGTCTAAAGACAAAAAAAGAATAGTTGACCTGAGAAAACCCAGCTAAAAATGAACTGCAGTTTTTCTACAGAAGTGAAGTATTTTTAAAGTTTTTCTACAGGCAACTGTAGATTTTCTGTAGTGCAATCTTGACTGTAAAAATACTTCAGTTATTTTGCAGTTAATGTGAAGTAATTTTGCAGTAATTTATTTCAAAAATACTGTGAGCTTTTATCTGCAAAAATACTGCAGTTTACGTGAATTTATGTTATATTCATAAATTAAAAAAATAATGAGACTTTACATCTGTAGTAAAACTGTAGTAAATTTGAAGTATTTTTACAGTCATTATTTCAGTATTATATTTTCTGATGTATCTGCAGTATAACTGCAGTTACTTTAAGGTAATTTTACAGAACTTAATTTTAGTAAGTTTGTGAGATATTTTCTGCAATTTATCTGCAGTTTTAAAAGCTAAGCAATATTAAAGTCTTTCAGTTTTTGACAATATTGCGTATTTACTCTGTTATTAATAATTAACACTGTTTTCAAGACTTTTAGTTTAATGGGACTAAATTGAACAAAAATCAAAATCCTCAGGCGGGGGGGGGAGGGGGGGGAACACTGCTTTGAACCACCCATTTTGAGATAAATTTTTAACACATAAATATATATATAATAAAAATAACTTTCATGGGGAATTTAAGGGGGAAAGTCCGCCCTTCCGCCCAACGGGAAATTTGTACTTTCTCTTAGTGTTTAATTACTTTAAATTACTCGGAAAAAGAATAAATTTACTGTTTTACAAAATCGGTCAAAATAAAAAATTAAATAAAATTTTAAAATCCAGGGAGGGTTAATGACGCAACCCCCCCCCCCCCCCCCCGCCTCCAACGGAAAATTCTTAGTTCCTCTTTTAAGTTAAGCGAGGAACAGCGAGTTAAGCAGCGGACACTGCTTTGAACCACCCCTTTTGAGATAAATTTTTAACACATAAATATAAAAAATAACAAATAAATAACTTTCATGGGGAATTTAAGGGGGGAAAGTCCGCCCTTCCCCCCCCCCCCCCAACGGGAAATTTGTACTTTCTCTTACTGTTTAAAAGTCTTAGTCTCTGTACTTTAAATTACTCGAAAAAAGAATAAATTTACTGTTTTACAAAATCGGTCAAAATAAAAAATTAAATAAAATTTCAAAATCCAGGGAGGGTTAATGACGCCCCCCCCCCCTCCAACGGAAAAATTTTAGTTCCTCTTTTAATTTACTCAAAAGAACCAATTTTATTATGCTGTTCAAAAACGGAGAAAACGTAATTTTAGTTACTTAAACTTTAAAATTCAGGAAGAAAGTAGTAATTGAACACCCCCCCCCCCACACACACATATATACACCCTACACACAACGAAAAATTCTTAGTTCTTTTATTTTAAGTTTTTTATTATTATTATTATTATTTATTTTAGTTATTTTAATTATTTAGTTATTTAAATTTCAAAATCGAGGGAGGGGGAAATTGCCTTTCCACTTATTAACTACAGGCATGATGACTTCCAGTTTTTAAGAAAATTTTACTTCAAAAAACAAGTGAAAAATGTAAATCTCCTTTTGAACATTTGACTTTTTTTTTCGTAACTGACTATGTGAAGAAACGCTACATCTCAACTCAACTCCGATTCTGATCGTTCTGTTTACATTTTGACGGCGACGGCGGTAAGCGGTAAGTGCAAGCGTTTGTATATTATTTTTCTTATTCGCTAGCTTTGTTAATATAATTAATGCCGTAATTTTTTAAATGTTTATATATAGCCATAAGATGGCTAAAAATATGTACCGACAGACACCTCTACAAATCTAGATAGATTAAAAAATTAGATACATTCAACGTATTTATAAAGTACCACGTTGTCTTGCCAAAAAAAATTATTTCGGAGGAGATTTGTATTGTCAATGTGTCGTCCATATTGTCTTATTTTAGACTTTTTTTTTAAATACTGTAATAGCGATGGAGTTAATTTAAAGTTTGTTGCCCCTACAATTACGATTATGCCAAGGTTGCAGCTATGATTTTATCAAAATCATCGCCAAGCTTACATATGCATCGTATATATGAATATATATATATTACACACCAAACATTTATATTATGCGTAATTAATACGTCATTATATATATATTATTTGCATCATATGACTATAACTTTCGGCCACATAAATCACGAAATGTTGAACACATATAGTATTATTATAATGTCATATATGCTTTATAATTTGATAAATTTTGGTCACTAGATGTTTTTTCTTATATTAATTTTACATTATTTTGTAATAAAAAATGCAAAAAATGAATCCTGAAACGTGTTTTATGGTGTTCAATGGATAAATAAGCTAAAAAAAAATTATTTTCTTTAAATCCAAAGTTTTTATTATTACAAACAAGTAACAGCATCAAAAATTTTAAAATAAGCTATCAAGCTGGGGTGTAAAAATCTAGGAGTCAATGGGCCAATTCTCACCACTAAATTTTATTAGTATTCTTCAGCTAAATTTTATTATTATACTTCACCTAAATTTTATCAGTATTCTTATTAGTCGAAGAATATTAAAAATTTAGTGGTAGTAATCTACCCATTGGCGACTAGATTTTTACACCCCTGCTATCAAGTATAAAAATATAGCAACAAATATTTTGTTATTAATTGAAAAATGTTAACTGACACCTGTAACATACCAATTTGGCAAACTATTTTGGAAAAAGAAGAAAAAGCTTTTAATCACATATCATCATTCAGGAGGACAATATTTAAAATAGCATTACTTTAAATTAAATTATAATTTTTATAAAGTTATTTTCCTCCTGGTATATTATTTGTAAACTTTGATTAAAAGCAATTGAAAATATATGTAAAAACCTTGAGAAACCATTAATTGTATTGACACACAGGCTAAGTACAGTCAAGAACAACCCAAACAATATTATAAATTTCATTGTAACGATAAAAGGCTCAAATATTTAATTTAATTTTGTAATAAATATGAGTTATTTGAATTCACAATAACAAACTCTAAATTAACTCCATCACTATTAAAGAAAAGTTTAAAATAAGATAATATGAACAAAACTTTGAAAATACAAATATCCTATGAAATATTTTTTCTAGTAAGGCTTTTATAAATACGTTGAATCTATCTAATTTTTTTTTAAAGAGAAACCAGTTTTGAAGAAGTGTCTGTCGGTACATATTTTTAGCTATCTTATGGCTATGTATAAACATTTAAAAAATGAATTAAGGTGTTAATTATTATATTAACAAAGTTAGCGAATTACAGAAAATAATGGACGAACGCTGTCACTTATTGCTCAATGCCGAGAGTCGCATGTAAAATGTAAACAGGTTTAGAATTTAGCTATAGGTGAAAATTAGCAGTAGCTATTCACCACATAGCGATTAAATTTGTAAAACGGCAATTAAAACATTGTCATTGTTTACCACCTCTGCTTTCAGGTAACACATTCCATGGCAATCCTTGAGCGACTAATTTTACGATTCCCCCCCCCCCCCTAAAGGTGAAAATAAGCAGTCGCCAGTTGTTGATTAAACTTTAAAAACTGGCGATTAAAAATGTGGAAAGCACAAGCCAAATGCAGGATTTCCCAATTACCATTTTCTCCTAAATTTCAAGATTTTTCAGCGTCCATTCAACGAAATTCATAATTTTTATGCGTCCGTTCGAAGAAATTCATGGTTTTTACGCGCCCGTTTGAAGAAATTTACGATTTTCCGTGCATAATCGAAGAAATTCATGACTTTTACGTGGCGATCCATAAAATTCATGATTTTTATGCGTTTGATCGACGAAATGCGACGAAAATCGACGTTTGATGCGCCAATCGACAAAATTCATTATTTCTCTCCGGCCGATCGAAGAAATTCATTATTTTTATGCACACGATCGACAAAATTCAAGATTTTTACACTGCCGAATGACAAAATTTGATTTTTACGTAGCCAATCGACAAAATACATGATTTTTACACGCCGATCGATAAAATTCATGATTTTTATGCACTCAGTCGCTAAAAATCATGATTTTTACATGCCCGATCGACGAGATTCGTGATTTTTATGCATTTGATCGATGAAATTCAGGATTTTTACACTCCCGAATGGCGAAGTTTTTTTATGTAGCCGATCGACAAAATTCATTACTTTTTCTGAGCATGATCGACAAACTTCATTATTTTTACGCACACGATTGAGAAAATTCATGATTTTACACGCACTATGGATGAAATTCAGGATTTTTGCACTCTTGAATGGTGAAATTTGTAATTTTTCTTCCAAAATTCAATTTGTGGGTTTTTTTTTTTTCGGTTAATGTGCGTGAAGTGCACATATATATATAAGTTACTAACCGCTGTTTGAAGGAATTTCATGCATTCTAGAGATTGCTGCATTGTGAGTTTCGTGCATCCAGGAGTGTTTTTTTTTTTTTTTTTGGGGGGGGGGGGAGTTATTGTAGGCGAAGCGTACATATATATATATATATGTTACTAACTGCTGTTTGAATGAATTTCATGCATTCTCAAGATTGCTGCATGGTGAGTTTCATACATCCACGTTTTTTTTTTTTTTTTCAGTTAATGGGTTGGGTTGATTATTGCTGGCCAGTTATCCACACTAGGGATATAGTCCCGGGGGGAGTGCCGTTTGTGGGGGTCTTTCTAAGGGAACCTAACCCGTATTTACGCATGGATAAATCCACGGCTCGAAGAAAACCATGAAAACTCCGAACGATTAGGCCGACGGGCACGATTGGGATCGAACCCAGCACCTCCCGTCTATCAGCTTCGAGAGCAGAACCTCTCAGCCACTGGTGGGGCTTTTCAGTTAATGTATGCGAAGCATACATATATATGTTGCTAACTGCTGTTTGAATGAATTTTATGCATTCTAGAGATTGCTGCATGGTGAGTTTCATGCATCCAGGGTTTTTTTTTTCAGTTAATGTATGCGGAGTTAATGTTCGGTTAATGTACCTGCTTAATCCGGTAACGGATAATTGCATATATTTGCATTTATATAAGTGTTTTCGCGGTCTACTCTGGTAATGGGATCCAGGATAATGGATATTCAGGGCCATGTTGCCTGCAAGTTTGTTGTAAATGTATCACTTGTACGTGCCACTATTCGAAACAAGCTAAATTCGGCAGCAAAGGCTGTGAAATGTGAGAAGAATTTGTAAATACATTTGGTATTTAAATACAATGTAAATTATAAAGCATAAACATCAAATGTTAATAAAATGGTTTTTTTTTAATTTAAACCTTATTTGCACCATAATTGTATACAAGATATACTTGGAAGGACAAATCAGGACGCAGGTAAGAGTAATTTTTGTAAATTTTAGCATTTTTTTAGAAAAACAGAAAATCATATATTTGTTTTGCTTTTAATATGAATTTTATACAGTTATTTTTTATTAGCTGTAATATATGTAATACATTTTATTTCATAGTAAATGGTATATAATTTAGAAATTTACATATATGTATGTATCCTTTCATATAATTTATTTTATATATTCAAAATTATATAAATATTCAATGCACATATAGATAATTTCTTTAAGAGATGCAAAAATATTCAAATTTGAAATTTACATTGTGGAAAAATTAGTTGCAATTAAAATTAATTTTTGCATTTAAATTTCGTGTAGGGGAGACCGGTACACACTGGACCTATGGGCACAGTGGACCACCACCTAATATTTTATTTATTTAAACTTTTTAAAAGCTTCTCTTATATCCTAATAGACAACAGCACTGCACTGATTATTTATAGCCTTCAGAAAATATGTTTAGCTCAGATTGAACTATTTTATCCTGATTGGTTGTTTTGAGCTTCTAAAAGTAAAATTTTTCATCATATTTGAATTTTTTTAGTAATTAAAGGTTGTAGATAAATAAGATAAAACAGCTTTTTTGTAAAGCTAAGATACTTGTTTTTATTTAACTTTAAAGTTAATATGTTTAAAAGGAAGCTATAAACAATATTAATACGATTATTTATTGAACTTCAACATGGGTCACAGTGGACCACCCACTCCTGGGCACAGTGGTCCACAATCCACTCTGCTCCTGTAATGCAGAATGTTCAAAATATTTAATAATTGCTTATTTACTATAAAGAAATATTGTTTAAAAGTAGTTATTTAACTGTAAAATAAAGTAAACAAAGAAAAATGACTATTTAATATAGTAAGAAATATTTTGTTTTGTATTTACTGCCTTTGATAAATATAACTGTAGTCTAAATTGGTGATTATTCTATTCAAGTAAGATTCGTGAGATGCAAATTGAATGGAAATCAGTTTATTTTTCCCGAAACTGTAGATGAATCTATTGTTGATGTCAATGATTTCATAATATTGCTCTCAGACCCAAAAGTATTTCAGGAAAGTTCCAGGCTCAATCATACTCATAAGTATTTTGGAATTTCACTTGCAAATTGTAATGTGCGCTGATTGTTTCGTACTTAAGTACTAATAACTTCAACTAAATTGCAATTGTTCCTGTATTAATCTGTTGTTATTTTCAAAATATAATTAATTTTGTTTTTGTTTCAAAATGTTACTCGTAAATTTATATTACTATGTTATTTCGTGGGTAAAGGGAAAATAAAAAAGACTTAGATTAATGAAAAATAGACTTATATTGTATATTTCAGATAATACCTAATAGCGGTCCACTTTACGGATGCATATAAAAAAATTTCTTTTGAAAAATATATTGAAAACTATGTTATGATAAATGTATAAAGGTTTAAGGAATATTCAAAAATATTTTTTATGCAGATCGGTTTGTCCATTAAAGAGAAAAAAAAAGTTTAACTGAAAAAGTGGTCCACTGTGTACCAGTCTCCCCTACATTTAATATTTAAAATTATCATCTAAATCTGCCACAATAGACTTCATTATGAATTGCTTATGAGATTAAAAATTTGTAATCCCTTTCGCACAATATATATATTCTCACAAGCTTCGTAATATATATTCTCACAAGCTACAAAGAAAATCATTTTTTTTTGTGGAGGGGGGGGGGGAGGCAGTAAGTACATATTGAATAATCAAACAGTTACAGCAATTAAAAAAACAAGGATATTTTATAAAAATGTTTAAATGCTTGGGTAACAAAATTACAATGGACAAAGAAAAAGTTATGTCCACTCTGATTTAAATTCTTGTGCATCTATTTGCTTTATCAATTTGAAATTTCTGTAGAGGATTGAAAAGATATGCCATATTATATAAAGAATTATAATTTAATTTTTTAAAATTCATATACAATTATTTTTAATTGCAATTTTTATTGTTGCAATGGAATTACTAAATACACATTATCAATTTTCTTCTTCACATTGAATTTATTTATAAATTTGCACTTTTTATTACAAAATTTTAAAAGTAAGATTTTAATTTTTAGCCAATAACCATGTGTCCCTGATTTCAAAGAAATTGCCCAGTAATGAAACTATTGAAAAAATAAAAACAATTCAATACCATAAAAAAATCATTGCTTGAAGATTGAAGTACTATGATTATTATGAATACTTCACTCATCTTTCAATATTATTATTTTGAGTAAAGTCGTTCATACAATTTCTTGAATTCTTTCATTTTTCAAAAGGTAACCATAATAATTGAATAAGTCAGCCATGATCAAAAAATATTTTTCAGTGATAATTAATCGTTGTATGCATGATATATTTTATGCACAGATTGCATATAAATTGAGATATGAAAAAAAAATATTTAATTAGATTTTAGTGCTGATTTTTTCATACAGAAAAATTAATATTATTTTATATATATACATATTTTGTAATAAATTTCTAAAAGGCTGCAGTGAAACTGCAAAAAAATGCAGTTGAAAGACCGCAGTGATTTGTCACAAATCATTGCAGTTTTTTTTAAGTCGACATAACTACACATTTACTGCAGTAAGTGTGTAGTTAAAATGCAGTTGGAAGTCTGCGGTGATTTGGCACAAATCCCTACAGTTTTTTTGAAGTCGACATAACTACAAATTTACTGCAGTAAGTGTGCAGTTAAAATGCAGTTGGAAAACTGCGGTGATTTGGCACAAATCTCTGCAGTTTTTTTTAAGTCGACATAACTACAAATTTACTGCAGTAAATTTGTAGTTATGTCGACTTCAAAAAAACTGCAGGGATTTGTGCCAAATCACCGCAGTTTTCCAACTGCATTTTTTTTGTAGTTTCACTGCAGTTCATTTTTAGCTGGGAAGACCCTTTTTGCCAAGCTGTATGTTGCTAGCCAAATAAGACAAATGGATGTCACAGAGTTTTTTGCTCATGAAAACAGCTCTTGTTCAGGTTCCATATATATGACCTCGGTAAACTCAGAAACAAATCCGATGTCTTCTGTTGTATTATAAAGTCAAATGGAATATTTCAGACGACTGATTGTCCCTGAACCTAATGTTTCTTCCCTCATTATCGACATATCTGCCTTAGTCCATATGTTATCTCTTAATTCAAATCGAAACTTTAAATAATATTTTTATCAGATTGTTGGACCATACATTTTGGCGAAACTGAAAACTTCAGACAGAGTCGATTTGGTTTTGACCACTATCTAGAACGAAGTCTTAAAAATTACACAAGATAGAGGAGAGGATATGGGTAAAGAGTAAATGGGAAATCCAATGTTGTCATACTCAAATCCTTCAGTAAGTTCCTTGCTCACGTCAAAAACAAAAACGTTCTCTTCAGATTTTCAGCAGAAAACCTTGTCAACATAAATATTCCTCTTAGAAAATAAATCATTTGCTCCTACAGACAAACGGTAATTGGTTTGCATAAGGGCACTTTTGCAGCCAATTCTTACGTAGCCCGCGAAGAAGCAGATGCCCATCTGTTACTTCATATTAGGCATGCTGTTTAATACTCAGACCTTCAAAGGTTCCAGTAAAAAATGTTGACAGTGATAATGTATTGTCATATATACTTTCTCTAGACTACCGAATCGAGAAGAAGTGTGTTTGGAGTATGTAAGTGAAAAGCATCTGCAATGCCTCCCCATCCACGATTTTGCACAGGAAAGTTCAACCAGGAATTTCGGATCTTTTACCTTTCTTTCATGCTTTTACATGAGATGACACGGTATTTAGTTTAGCAGGAATCGGTAAAACTAATTTATGGAAGATATGGATAGCATTTAGAGACGTCGACAAGGTTTTTGGCTTATTCCAAAGATCATGACAACATCTCTGAAGATGACAAGTATTTCTTACTCCTTCAGCGACTCTTCATCTTTTCATGTAATGAATTAAATTTAGTGGAGACCATAAATGAAGTCAGGCCAATTATATTTACCCAGCAGAACAAACATATTGAAAATATTCCACCAACCATCAAAGTTCTCTTGCAGTATTTGAACAATGTTCTTTATACTGTTCTATGTAGACAAACTGCTTTCAACGGAGTTTTTCACGCCAGAATCCATGTCAACGGTTGTGGAAAAAGATGGAAGAGGGCTACTAGCTCTTTCGGTCATCAAAATCAGAAATAATCATGGAGAAACTACAAGAACTGATTGCATACAAGTGGAAAGACAACTGTATACGCTGTCGATGTGTCAACAATTGTCTAACAATAAGTTGTACTTCAATTCGCAGCTGTGAGGGACAATGGTGTGAAACAAATGGTTCTATTTTGTAAATTTGTAAACATGTTTACATTATAACAATTATTTTCTTTCAAACATTGGACGTATTTAAGATTAGATTCAGGGTCATGCGTTTGTATATCAGCACCGAGCAAAAACTCATACTAATATCAGGAAATGAAATATTTTCTATGCTAACTCCACCAACCAGGGAAAGGGTGTCTGGACTTCTGATCGATTGTCTGCGGGTGATTTTTTGTTTCTTAGAGTACATATAAACATGTCTTAGAGTATATATAGAAGCTGTGCAAAATTTCATACTAGCATCCCGAAGTGATGTCGTTAATTCCACTTACTGTTATTAAGTTTTACCACTTAAGTTATTTGATCCACACGACAATTTCCGCTAAAATATATAAAAATAAAAATTATTTATTATTTATTCTTTTCAGAATAGTGCATGATAAAAAAGACTTAAAATTTTACCTCTTCAAATAATGCTAATTTATAAATGTTTCTTTCAGTTTTTCCATAGCTGTCTTATTTACAATAGATATTATCTAAATATATATTTTTACACGGCGAAATTTATTTTACGTCCGTTAAATCAAATACAGAAACACACAATACAAAGATTAATGAAATTCAAATGAAACATTTGCACCGAGAGTCCGTGTCAAAGAAATCATTTTAAATTTTGTTCTTTCATTCATCTATGTCAAAATATTTTTGCAGCTTTCTTCAACAGTCAATTTCAATGGAAACATTAATCAGAAGTTTCCACTCAAAGAATTTTAGAGACTTTGATTGACGATGTTCTAGTGCTTTGATATCTCAAACATACTAAGAATTTTAGAGTTAGACGTTCGGTGAAGATAATGTGTAGAATAGATTCTAAAATATTGAGATAAAAGTGTATGATTTTGTTTTTCTCAAGATTGAAAGGATGCTGCGCTTTTAAATAACAAAAATTGCCTAAAACAAGAATTTGTTTTTTTCATTAAAATTTTTAAAAGTTCAATATATGTCAATATTATAGATGAAAGTTAACTATCATGTTTCTTCGAAGTAAATTTTGAAATTAACATAACAATGTATTTCAAATCATTTAACAAAAATAATATTACCCGGTACTTCTTAGTTATAGGTACACACGGAAAATTAATCGTCAAATCAGTGAGATATATCCTCAAGTTACATGACACATATGACTTTAAATTCATTTGACACAGTTCTCTGATTTTACGACGCATATAACGAAGTTTTAGGCATATATGACGTACATATTAAACGGGTATAAGCCGTATATGGCGTATATGAGACACATATACGACATATAAAACACCAGTATTATGTATATATGCGATAAATGTTAGTTATAAATGACGTAAATGGTGTATATATAATATATAAATAAGCTTGGTGACGACCTTGGCGAAATCGTAACTACAGTCAAGGAAGTAACTATTTTTCAGTCATTATACGCCTTTGAATCCTCCATGAGCCGTAACTTTTTCCAAAAATCTCATATTTCTAACGGACAATCGTAATATATACGGCAACGAATTTGTGCACCCGCTAAGGAATTTAGGTTAAGATATGTCCGCAAATTAGCAATTAACTATATTAAGAGGTAAAGGTTTTTGAAAAGTAAGTATCCTGCCAGCTTTTTCATTAAAAATATAATTATTTGACGAAAATTAAGGGATACACAACTTTTTAAATAAAATCCATTTAAAGTGATAAAATTTAAAAAATATGTTTTGAAAATTTGTACTTATTCAGTACTTTAAAATTTTTCATTACGGTTAATTAAAAACATTACAACATTTAAATTTTCAATATTCGTTTACAATTTTTTGTCGTTATTTTGTTCAATTGATATTTACAAATTCTTCATACAAGCCCTTAAAAAAAAAAAAAACTTTTCATTTAAATCAATCACTTTTATTCATAACACATTGAAAGGCTACTCTTCTGATACAAAAAAGATAAACCAAATTAAATTCGCTTTATATAGCTGGCAACTTTTCTAAAGTTTAAATAACACTATTGTTAATGGTAAATTTTGTCTTAATTAATCGCAAAATGTCTGCATTAAAAAAATAATTTTTTTCTATATATGGACACTTAAAAATCATCTGTGTTGACAGTTGATTCAGGTTGGCAGCTGTTCTTTATAAAAACATCAGTTCACAATATTTATCAGTATCGTAAAATCTATACTTTCCATTGATGTTTGAAAGAAAACAGTCTTTTTGACAAAGAAAAATTTTACATTTATGCAATTTGTATTGGAAACATTGTAATAAAAAGTAATAAGCATTGTACATAAGGACTAGAAAGTTACTCATACTATAAAATAAAACAAAATTTGTTATTTTTTTTTTTGCATTGTGGATAATTTTGACAAAGCCGATCGTGGCTCATAAATTTTGAAGAATATATTTATTTATAAGTCAACTGCATGAACAATCAAATGACATCCATTTTTGGTGTAAAAACGTTTTAATTCTTCATCATGTTTATCTGTAGATGAAAAAAAAACTTTTAGAAAAAGAACAAGTGGAAGTTATATTTTCACCTTGTTCTAGAAAGAAAATTTAAGAGGGATATTCTGAGATAGTCACAAATATATAATCATAAATTTTATATTAAAATTTAATTTAAAGCACTAAATTATGCACTAGTTTAAACATAAAAAACTTAAATTTCAGTATTTAAAAAAATGAAACGTTGTGAATATCATTACGAGGCTTGTCACAAAATTCAAATATATTAATTGAAGACATTAATTTTAAGAGCAGAAAACATTTAGAGCAAATATAATGATTATATATGTATGTTAAATAAATCAATGTTTATTGTTAATGATGTGGTTAAGAAACATTTATAAGTCTGCCATAATAAAAACCGAGTTTGTTGATTCGTTGATATATGACGGCCGAAGAGGGATATAGGCCCTAGGGAGAGTGCCCTACGTGGGGGTCTTTCTAAGGGATTCTAACTCGTATTTACGGCAAGGAATATATATTGGGTGCTCCATAAATTCTTTAAAACTTTAAAAAATCATTAAAAAACAAAACAAATGGTGCTAAAAATTGCTGTTTGCAGGAATGGGATTAGAGAGATATAGGATTTTTATACATAGTAAAAAAAGTTGTGGTTAAAAAAATACAGATAGATGGCACTGGCATGTATAAGATGAAGCAGATGTATGAAAATTAAGACCCATTTCTGCGAATCGTGTGACAAGTTTCAGTATCCTGCATATGAAACCGGCTCTTTTCTCGCTCTCAGTCATTTTGCCGTGCGAAATTTTCGCAATGCGCCAGTTGCCGATTATCTGTTCTCGTAAAAGTGTTTAACCTACAGCGTTTGATTTGGTAATTATAGCATACTGTTGCCATCGAATGAAGAATCTGTGTGCATTGAGGGGTTTTATTGGCAGCCTGATTTTTATAAATCTGCTTCATATTATGCATGCAGCGACATTTATCGGTTATTTTGTAATCAAATTTATTTTATTTTATTATTACAAAAAATTCGATCTCCCAATCCCATTCCTGCAAATTTTTTAGCCTCAACCGCAATTTTTTTAGCATAATTTTTTTCGTTTTAAAGAAATTTTAAATTTTAACAAACTTATGATGCACCTGGTATGTATTTCGTTTACCATTGCTTTATCATTTCATCTTTATTGAGCCGTTTTTTAATAATAAAAAATTACAAATTTAAGTAACAAAGTAGAATCTCTTCCTAAGTGTATAACAGAAAACTTCTCTAAACGTTGGATGTTTTACCTTAAATTGTCAAATTTATTGCATTTCTTGATATCTAAATATAAATTATTCGTATTTCGAACTAAAAAAAAAATATATCAAAATATAAAGATTTTTTTCACATAAATTTTTTTATACAATGGTAACTCTTTTGTTTTCTGTAAGCTCCAACATGCGAAATAGAAAAAAAAATGCAAATATCATTAATCTTTGTATCAACAATCTTCTTTTCAAAGATTGATTGAGAGTGATTCATCTTTGAGAACCAAATTACGATAGAAAGAAAGTTTTGAAAGTTTTGATTTGTTCTGCTAAAGTTTACGGAATATAAATTTGACTATAATCGAAAGCCATTCCTCAATTTTTTGTTCAATGCAGAATAGACGTAATTTGAGAGGCCATGAAAAATATAACGTACAAATTATATCTGATTCAGCTGTATCAATAAAACGTAACAATATTATGTACATATAGAATATATATTATATATATATATATACACACACTATATCGCCAAAAGTCATCAAACACTTTCGAGGTTAGGCGTTTTGACGAATATCTAGAGAAATATTTCATTCAATTATTCAATCAAAAAATTATTCAATGTCAAGCATATGAAGAACTTGTTTAACTATAACATTTTGCACTGACGCATGATGTTTTGACCACTTTTCCAATTAGGGGAAGAACAACATGGATCTTGTGTAGTTGTGTAAGAATAGCACGTATAAAGTTATAAAGATTTCTTTTAAAAAAATTACATAAATTTCCGCATGTTTTTAACACTTTCCAACATAGTTTTATGAATTCGGTTTGTCTGTCTGTCTGTCTGTCCGTGCTCTAACTCGCGTAAATATACTCGGATCGTCATTGAATTGATATATGTTATTGAGGCTTACTGTGGCATGTTCGGTATTGAAAATGAAGTGTGTAGCACTTATAATATATATATATATTACAGGGACACTCAAAATAATTCCGTTACATTGCGGTCCATGGGGAAAAATCATTTGCGGTTTATTTTAATGATCTTACACAGTTTCAAACATATTGAAATTGATATATCTCACTAAGGTGCACTACAAGAGACTAATTATAGAATGTGGATGCGCATAGCACTTATAGTTCCTTTAAAGCGATACTCAAAATAACTCCGTTACATTACGGTCTATGAAGAAAAATTGTTTGCAGTTTATTTAAATAATGTTTCACTATTTTAAACATATTGAAATTGATATATATATATCACTAACGTGGATTACAAGATGCTTACTATAGAATATTGTGTGTATAGTTATCATCGTTCATTTACAGGGATACACAAAAGAATTCTGTTAAAGTACTACTTAATAATAATTTCTGGGAATACTTTTTCAGTTGCGGAACGCGTTTTTAAATTTAACTCATTTTTTCTCTAATACTTGGTGTGTATAAACTGTATACTGGACAGCACAAAAGTTCTCGAGTACATGTCCGTTTATTGTAGGAAATTGCAGAAGGGGAATTTTAAACTGTGCTGCGCGCTTCTTAACGGAACTAAAATTTAGCATTCTATTTAGTACATATACAAATCACATATAGGTCTGCCAAAAAGAACTCGGATATGTTTCCGAATATTGTTGGTAATTCCTGAAATTGTATTTTTAAATATGTTATGTTTCAAAATTGTTTAGTTAGATATCATATTACACCTTACGGTAAAGATTTGCAAAATTATTTTGAAAGTGTTACATAATCTGTGCTTGATGCATGATTTTTCATTCTTGTTTGTTTATAGAATGCACGATTTACAACAAATTTAACGTATCTTTCAGGACATTTGACAAAGTGCATTAGAAAGAAACATGATAGTAATTTAAATTAATATTATATTATTTATAAGTATTTTACGAAATATGAGCAATTTTAGAAATTAACGTTTAACGGAGCATGCGCAAAAGGTAACAAAACTGTTTTTGCATAACTTCGTATTCAACTATATAGGGCAGCTTATATAAAAAGGTCAGTCAAAAGTCTGGAAAATTCAGAAAGATATCCACGAGGACGTCTTGATTTATAAGGGATATATCCCAATTTGCTATAGTTTTATTAACTGGCTGGCAACAATGTCTTTATAATCAAAAAAGTAGTTTTAGAACTAATGCTTCGATTTTGATAATTCTTTTTCATGGAATTCTCTTTTTACTTACCCATCATACGTAGTATAGGGTAAGTTTTGTAATCGTTTTGAAAATCGAATAAAAAAATTTGACGGATTTACATGTTTCAGACACTGGAGATTCCAAAAAACATATTTTTAAAAAACAAATTGCTGTCCGTCTGTCTGTGTGTCTGTGTCTGTAAACGCTCTATCTCCCGAACAAATTGAGAGAGAAACTTGAAAGTTGGTATGTAGATAGTATGTAATAATGGGAAGAAGTTTATTGAATTTCAGTAACCTCGATTATCCAGAACTATTTTTTTCGGACTCTCGAAATATTCGTTCTGATAAAAGGTATATAAAAATTTTCAAAATTGTTTATTTAAGGAGTGAATATAAAAGACAATAAAAAAAACATAAATTTTCCATAAAGAATGAAGTCGATCGGATAATGAGTTACCGCGATATTTGTAAACCTATCTTCCAGACTCTTTGATTTTTCATGGCCTGTATTTCATTCAAATTTCAATTCAAAGATATATTTTAATTGAAAATGAGACGCTTAATCCGACGCAGTAAACCGTTAGTTAATATGATTATCAATTTTGGAGTTATAAGGATGTTTCTTTTACGCAATTCAGTATTAGAGCATTTAAAGTTCATGACGTCATCAAGCCACGATTTTATTCGAATTGCAATGCATTTTATAAATAGTTTATAAATGTTTTATTTTCATATTTTATATTATGCATATGCATGATGGGTAAGTATTACGGTTACCTCCAACGACTAGTTTATGGCTCGTTCTGAGGATTTTCAGAGAAAAACTGTAGCATAACAGAAAAAAATAAAGAAAATAAAAATGAAAAATGACAATTTGAGAAACATCCCTTATCTTCCAGCTACTTTTAGAAAGCAATTGAATTTCAGCTCACTATATCGCCTATATCATTCTGGATTTTCAGAACATTCAACTGTTTTTTACATGAGTTGTCTATGTTGTTGATTTCTAAAATGTGCAAAAAAAAATTGTCATCTTCAGTGCACGAGTAGTTAAAATTGTTTCAAACAAATGCTCATATTTTATTAAATATTTTTTATTTAATATCCTATATCCATAAAAGATTATAAATGAAAAAAAATGAACATAGAATTTGTTATGTAATTTTTATAGATACAGTATATTGTTTCTACTATATTTTATCAAGTTCCGTGAAAGTGACATTTAATTTTGTTGAAATTGCCGCATGCTATAAACAAAAAACATGTGAACATTTCCCGATTATTTTAAAGACACTTTTATATCTCAATGAATATACGTATTATTCTTACACAAAGGAACAAAAATTTTGCACAATATATACATAATCACGTGATATGGGTACATATTGTCTAGAGCACTTTAATTTACAGGATGATCGAAAATATTTTTTTCGTATTGTTTGAGATTGCCTAATTGCCCAAATGATCAAACCTTTTCTGAAAATTATACGGTGAAACATGATCTGAAGTTCAGGAAGACATACCAAAAATGTCTCTAGATATTTGACAAAATATATAAAATCGATTGTCCTTGGTGTTTTTGGCAATATGGTTTATATAATATGTACCGTAGTTTTCGGAAAATAAGAGTTAAGTAAAAATTTAAATATTATATGATTTTTTTCCTTGCTTGAAATATATACACTATTCGAAAACTAGGCCATGATCCAAATCTAATATTGTCTCATATTCTAAAAACAACCATTTATTAAGATGTAACCCTGATTTTAAAAATGCACCGAATAAAGTACATTAAACAATGTGTCTTTATATGAGATGTAATCTTACCAACTGGGCGAAAATGTCCAGGACAGGATTCGAACCCTTAAATTCGAAAACCCCAGGATTCGAAGATAACAGACCAGATGCTATGATCATTAAGTTTAACTGGATGAATTAGCTCAGCCATATTCGTCCGGGATTGCTCAGTTGGTAGATACTTGGCAGCTTTGGCCAAGGGATCCCGGGTTCAAATCCTGGCACGGACTTTTTCGAACAGTTGCGAATATTACATCTCATACGATTTCTTTACCAATAAAAATAACTGTGGTAAAATTAGTCTAATGTGATTCTAGTTTCAAGTAATGATTTATATAATCAGTTTAAATATTTTATGGGAAATAGCAAAATTAATGCAAAATATTTCTATGTTCGTTACTTTGTGCTTTTATGAATAAAAGTTTGTTTAAACATGACGTGACGTCATTTTTGCACGTGACACTATTCAGCACATATGAGATAAGAGCTAAAATTTCAATATCAAAGTACAAAAAAAATATTTAAATTGCATAACTTTACCCTCGTGAAACTTAACGAATGAAAGTATGTATTTTTGAAACAAATATTATACAATTTTCACTGACATAAACACCCTGTGTTTCTGTGATAAAGACCCCATGATTATAGAGTACAGAAACTGAGATATTACGATTTCTTTGGTTCTGAACTCAGTACCACAAGCATGAAAATGTAGTGGAAATTATGTACCTTTGACGCAAACACTACCATACTAAAGTGTTGTACATTTCTGAATCAAATACAGGGTGTTTAAAAAATGACCGGTATATTTGAAAAATCAATAAAAACTAAACGGGCAGCGATAGAAATACACCGTATGTTGCAATATGCTTGGGACAACAGTAAATTTTCAGGCAGACAAACTTTCGAAATTAGTTACAATTTTCAACAACAAATGGCGCTGCAGTCTGGAAAAATCTAAACCACGATATTTTCCACATATCCCACTATGCGCAGCAATAATATGGCGTAGTCTCTGAACGAATTTACCAGAAACCTTTGTAAACCTGTGACTTTTTTCTGTGGGGACACTTGAAAGACCAGGTGTACCGCCACAATCCAGAAACAATTGAACAACTGAAGCAGTACATCTCTTCTGCATGTGAAGCCATCCCGCCTGGCACGTTTACAAAGGTTTCTGGTAATTTCGTTCAAAGACTTCGCCATATTATTGCTGCGCATGGTGGATATAAATATCGTTGTTTAGATTTTTCCAGACTGCAGCGCCATCTGTTGTTGAAAATTGTAACTAATTTCGAAAGTTTGTATAAAATTTACTGTTGTTAATATATAAAATTTACTGTTGTTCCAAGCATATTGCAACAAACGGCGTATTTCTATCGTTGCCCGTTTAGTTTTTATTGATTTTTCAAATATACCGGTCATTTTTTAAACATCCTGTATATATTTTCATTTTAATGTTCTTTATAATAAAAATAACTTGTTAAATTGCTGAAAAAATTTGTTATCAATGTACTACGATCAGGGTTTGGGGAAAATAAAAAAAAAAGTGCTTGATTAATAAAGACGTTTGTGTTATTGCTCTATTGCAGTTAAGTTTTATGACACTAGGTCTTATTTTCTGGTAAAAATAGTTTAAATATAAAGGTGATTTATCCGAAGAATACTTAAAGTGCTTTTACTGAAGTTACAATTATTTAGATAAGATTAAGTCAATCAAATTCTGATAAATTTTTACAATTTATAAAACATAATACATATTATTATCGCCACATATTTATATTGGAAGACAAAAATATTTATGTCAATAATCCTACAAGAAATGGGGGTTGAAAGAAAATTAGGTCAAAAATTGTGTTTGAAATTTATGTCGATCTTTATTAAAGTGACATGAGTGTAATTTGGAAAAATGTAGATTTTATTCATTAATAAGTACAGATTTGGAACATAAATATAGGATCGAATATACGCTGTTTTAAGTGACTAAAATAAAATTTCTGGCATTTAAAACAAAACGTATATATCCCCTAAAATTAAGACTACATGCATATTTATGATAAAAAATATTTATGAGACCAGTTCTTATTTTGGGGGTAAAAATATTTTAAATATAAAGGTGATATATCCGAAGAATGCTTAAATTGCCTTTACAGAAGTTAAACTTATTTAGATAAGATTAAGTCAATAAAATTCTAATGACTTTTTTCAAATCATAAAACATGATACATATTATCACCACATATTTATATTGAATACAAAAATATTTATGTCTGATACAAAAAAAAATGGAGGGACATACGAAACAAAAAATCTACTATCATCAATCAAGCGAAAAGGAAAATAAAATGCAAATATCATTATTCTGGAGATCAACAAATTTCTTTTAAAAGAATTTTTGAGAGTAATACATCTTTCAGATGAGAAAGCTAATATTAAAGAAAGTTTTGGAAGTTTCGTTTTTTTAGACAATGTATTAGATTATTTGAAAAAATTCCTCAACTTGTTTCTCGTTTGAGAATTATTGTAGATGCAAATTGGAATAAATATCTTCAAAACGACAAACAAGCTTTAAATTTATGTTATATTTATAAAAATAAAAATACATTTGAGGAAAAATCATATGTTTAAAGGTATGTTATTTCTCAAAAATGCTTCGTGTGCATTTACAGATGTATGAAGTATTCTTCTTGTAAATAAATACAATTATGAATACTTTTGAAAAACTAGCATGAAGTATACACGAATACAGATTTTTATGTTAAACGAGATGTAGAGTTAGGACTCTCACGTGTAACTACATTGGCGAGAAAAATTAAAGGAACAACCATTAAAAGGCGATTTATGTTAATTCTATTAAAGGAACTGCAGTGAAAGGTTGATAACTCATAAAGGTTGATTGGTCGGTAAGTGATTGTCAACGGTATCACGTAGTACAATGGGCTTAACCTTCGCTTCAGAAAAATGTACAATTTGTTTAGCTCATTCTTTCGGCACGTGTGAAAAGTAGTGCACAGTGGTGATATGAAATCTAATTTCTTGGATTGTACGTGTAGTTGGATAAAAGTTTTGCATGTAGTAGGTGGAATATGTTGTCCAGAAGACATTTGACCTATTGTGAAAAATGGCGTGCGATAAGGAGAATGGAAGCAGAACAGACACTGACAGGGGTCTGCAAAGGCTTAAATATAGCCAAAAGCATCATGCCAAGAAGCTGAAAACGATTTAAAGACACTGATCATGTGCACAGACAACCAGATTAATGTCATAAACGTGCAATAACAGACTCTCAGGGCCTTTATTTGGCAACGATTGATAAAAAAACATGCAACTGACATCAGTTCAGGTTGAAGGGAACATTGTTGCAGCAACAGGAACTCGACTATCCAGATTTACTGTGAATGACAAGCTGCATAAAAGAGGGCTGAATGTAATGAAACCCATGGTTTGTATTCCACTAACTCTGGCAACGAAATGTGCCCGGTTAATGTGGTGCACAGATGATCGTCATTGGAGTACGATGGACTGGAGCCGAGTTCTCCTTACCAATGAATCCCGATTAATTTTGGAGAGTGATCTCAGATGCGATTCCATATGAAGGGAGAAAAAACACACACAATAAGGCTGCAAACATCCGTGAAATGCATCGACACAAAGATCCTGGAATCATAGTATGGGCAGGCATAATTTTGAATGGCCAAACTGCCTTACACATTTTTATCAGTGCAACTGTGAATTCTGAAATATACAGAGATGGGTTCTTAATTCTAATGTCAAGTTGTTTAGGGGTGCAATCGGTAATAACTTCTTAATAATGGATGATAATGCGTGTCTTCATCATGCTGCACCAATGACCAATTATCTTGAGGGCGAAGAAATCCAGCAAATGGAGTGGCCTGCATATTCTCTGTATTTAAATCAGATAGAACATGTGTGAGATGCACTAGGACCGCCGACTTGCATCTCAGAAACCCCCATCTGACACTCTCCAGGAACTTCGAAGCGCTATTCATCTTGAATGCACTTTGTTACTGTAAGCACTTCTGGATAATCTAATCCACAATATAGAAAACCTCTGTAAAGCTTGCATTTCGGTCAGAGGTGACCACATACCTTATTGATTTTTTCTGTATCTCTCTAAAATGTTGTAACAGTACAATTTCCTAATCCTCTCTTATATCACACATTCCTATGTTATTATGTAAATTTATTTTTTGAAGAAATAGGCAGCTCTGCCTTTTGAATATATGTTAGGCATGACAAAATAAATATCTTGTGCATGTTTCATGTTCTTATATGCAAAACTAATCCAGTTCGATGAGTTTTTGTAGTTGTTCCTTTAATTTTTCTATGTGTAAACAGTTTCTCAAGTACTTTTTCCACGCCTAATTTCTCATGTGTAATTTGAAAGACTATCATGAATGCGATAACAAATTGTTTCTACTTACGTTGTATTCATGAAACAGACTAATGATTCTTTCTTCGAAGATTGGGAATAAACAAATATTTCATCAGAAGAAATCCTTTCGTATTTCTTACAGAATTTTAGATTTTTGGTTGTGTAAATAATTGAAATTTTGAATTATTACACATACATATTTGATACCATTTGAGTTTACATATTTGATACCATTCACGATATTTTGCTACAAAAACCACCATAAATTGTTATTATTTCAATGAACATCTAACATTTTAGTTGTCTATTAGCAATTTATATACAATTTATATTTGTCTATTACCAATATCTAGACTAGATCATCAATAAGATGAGCGATTTATCCTTTTATTACCTTTTTTTTAGAAACACTTTGTTATTTTCTATAAAACAATTTCCGGTACAATAATAATGGGTACTGCCACTCTATTTTTTTTTTACTCTCACAAAGTTCAAAAAAGGAAGAAAAGGAGGAAAATGATTATCTAAAACAAGATTGCAAAAGGTTGCATTCTGACCGAAACTTTTCCACTTCGAATTTCTCAACTCCTTTCAGTGGGTGTTGCGGTAAAATGTAAACAAAAAGTTCCTTTTTTCATGCTAAATTGCATCATCATTTAGAAGTAAACCATTCTTACTTGACTTTTAAACGGAAACGTGATAACACTTAGTAAAATAAATAACGATAAATGCTTACAAGGTCCTTTGCGTATCTGAAGTTCCTGAATCTCAAAAGAATTGCAAATACTTTTAATAAATATTGTACAATGGATATTATCAACAATGTGTTTGATGAAAATTTGTCAATTTATGCCCAATATTCCTTTGTCAATTAACGCTACTGTTCGAAAAATGACTGGTTTTGTAAAGAAAACACTTAACATCCACACCAAGTGTACTAATTTTGCTTTTCAAATGGATGGATCTATTGACAACCCTATATTACCAGCATTATCAGTGTTTATTCATTACACAAACTTACAAAACTGTAAAGATTATGAGTTCATTTGGAGTAAATCGATTATTACTATAATGTATTCAAAATATAAAATCATTGCAAAGGCAATGTACAGTTGTTTCTAATACTATCTACCCCCTCTTCTTCGTTACCATAGTAATTAATTGATCTATAACTATCATCTTGTAACATAGTATGCTTTAGGGATTCCGTCATAAAAATTTATTCTAAGAAGGATTCTACGATTCAAAAAGATTCGGATACACTGAAGATAAAGGGTTTCAAGATATAATGACGTAAATATTAGAAAACGTGCTCTCAAATTGTTTTTTATATGGAATTTTTTTAGATATATATATTTTTTAAATAACATAAGTATGCAATACATCTATTTCCGAGATACATTATAGAAACGAAAAATTATCTCCACATGGACATTTGTCTATAAGGATGTTCAAACTTAAGATGACTTGTAGTTATTTTACAAATGTTTAGAATGTGTTACAAATTATTACATTTGAAAATAAATAATGAAATAAATAGTTTTTAGGAATGTAGATCATTGTCTTTATCAATAAGGCTTTCAGATAAATGTCAGACATAAAATACAAAAATATAAAATTGTGGGCAATTCAAAAATATTCAACCAATTCTTTTTAAATCTAAAATATTATATATATATATATATGAGAATGTCTATAAAATATATTCCATAATAAACTCTTTGTATATATGTTGCATGAAAATCTAGAAAACGATTTCTCACATATAATATATATTTAACTGGCATTTCTTATCTTGTCTAGACAGCTTAACAAAACGTCTAATTTTGGAAGTATCTTGACATTATCCCCAATTTATGTGCAAGAGTATATTTACGAATCGTAAGTAAGGGTATTGGCCTAAGAACGTTTCCAGTTTTCTGATAGTTGCAATGGAAAATATAAAACAGTGAGCCAAATTTTGATTCATATGTAATCTATAAAATAAACAGAACGACTGAATACAAAAAAGGTAAATGTGTATATTATCTCAGCACTACGAATAATATCAATTTGTAAATTGTCGATTTGGTTAGAGAAACACAACCATTTTATAGTTTCTTTTTCTAGAACTTCATGAAATTACTTTTCTTTTTTGTTTCTGTTTAATTAACATATTTCGCTTCAGGTATTGTTTTCAGTTTTTTTTCATTAGAAATAATGTTTTTTTTCTAATGGATTTTTGTTTCGTTCGATGCCCTGGTGTCAATAAGTGATCAATAAATATTAAATTAATTCAAAATATCATACGCCAAATTATCAATTTCTTACCTTTAATACTCTCCATGCTTTACACAATTTTCCAAACTTTTAATTTTAATGCTAATGGTTAAACATTCATATTCAATTATTTTCTTTTTAACCATAATGACATGTCTATAACTGTCATAAAAATATCTCGAATCTTGAAATTAGCGGGATAAAGCTTAAGCGGTATTGGGTCTGTTCTTCAAATCTGTTCTTTGAACTAATTTGTGAAGATGTATCTGGTTATTTCTGTATCTTAGTTAAAAAAATATTATAAATTTTTAAAGTAAAATTATATATTAAAAAGTAATAAATATTAATTAGTAAAAGGTTCAGTATTAATTAAAGAATCATTATACACTGAAAAAACAATTTAGAAATGTGGAATAGATTGTTTAAGTAAAGCGGATTTTTTCTGTTGCTATATCTTAAAAAAGAAAAGTAGCGAAAAATATATTTTGTAATAATTTCGCTTGTCCGCTCTATCTACCAAGAATAAATAAAAGCAGTGAATTTTCTGTAATAGTTGTTCATATCAAAGTAACATATTGTATACATCTATCTCTCTTTCTCCCTCCATCTCTCTATCACACTTTATCTCTCTCTATACATATTTATCTTCCTCTCTCTATCTCTCTCTATCCTTCTATCTTTATATGTACTTCTTTCTATCCCGCAATCGCATTATATATATATATATATATATATATATATATATCTTTCTGTCTCTCTATATTTACCTCTATCCCTCTATCCTTCTGTCTCTGTCTGCTTCCTTATCTGTATTTATCCCTCTATATCTCTTTTTTTACTCTCTCTCTCTCTCTCTCTCTCATTTACTTAGTCTTTCTATCTCCCTATATCTATACATCTGTTTCCATTTCCCTCTATCTTCATCTATCTTCAACCATCTTTCTATTTCTCTATCTCGCTCTATTTCTCTATCTCCCACTATCCCTCTATCTCCCACTATCTCTATATCTCCTTATTTCTGTATCCCCCTCTGCCTCAGTATTTCTTAGAGTATCTCTATTTTTTATCAATTTCTCTATCCCCTTCTATGTCTCTATTTCCATATATCTCTCTATTTCCATGCATATCTCTATCTCCCTATATCCCTCTGTTTCGATTTATCTCTCTTGCTCCTTCTATCTTTATATCTTCTTTTATCTTTCTATAGCCAATTATCTCTCGCACTTTCTATCTGTATATCTCTCTATATTCCACTAGATCTCTGTCTCTCTCTCACTCTCTCTTTATTTCCCTCTATGCTTGTGCCTCTCTCCACTCTTTCAATCTCTCTCTCTTTATATATATAACTCTATCCGTCTCTCTCTCAATTTCTCTGTCTATCTCCCCCTATTTTCTATCTATCGTCTTTTTATCTCCTTCTATACTCTCCCTCTATTTTTCTGTCTGTCTGTCTATCTCACTATGTCTATCACTCGATCTATCTTTCCTTCTATCTACCTATATCTCTATCGTCCTCTAACTCTGTCTCTAGGTCTCCAACTCTCTATCACCCTCTGTTCTTCTTTCTCTCTCCCCCTGTCTCCTCCTCTCTCTATATATAACTCTATTCTTCTCTCTGTCTATTTCTCTGTCTATCTCTCAATCAAAATTATCCTACAAACCGGTTAATTAACCATTTCATATATTCGATCATATATTCGACATTATATATTAGTCATTTCATAAACTCGTTTTATAAAATCGTTTCATTAGGATTTTTTATATATAGGGTAGATATATTTTTGTTTTCTTACCTTAAGAAAATTTTGTGTTTCGCAGCGAATGTTTAAATTACGTATATTTTCGTATGTAATCCGAGAATTTTTGGAACTTTTCTTGGCCTCCAAGTGCAAAAAAGATCGGCTTATACATGAGTCAATGAAAATTTCCAAAACTGATATTCTAAAATAAAAAAGTTTAAATATAAATAACATAAAAAAGCCCTCCAAAATTTTTTTAATATCCCATATTTTTTACGTGAATCGTCCTTCACTATCCAAGTCATTACCTGAATTATCGAAAAACAACTTAAAATCACCTCTTGTTATTAGAATATCAAGATAAATATCACAAAGTCTAATCATCATCATCATCTTCGTCGCCGTCTTCTTCAAAAATGGCCTCAGTTCCATTCATCGCATAACTGATGCAACAGTTTTTGAAAGATCTGCCGATCATTCCTTGTGATATTTCAAAAACAGTTGCATCAGTAATGCGATGAATGGAACTGAGGCCATTTTTGAAGAAGGCGGTGACGATGATGATGATGATGATGATTAGACGTTGCGATATTTATCTTGATATTCTAATGACAGGAGGTGATTTTAAGTAGTTTTTCGATAATTAAGGTTATGCCTTGGATAGTGAATGACGATTCACGTAAAAAAATGGGATCTAAAAATTTTTTGGGGGCTTTTTTATGTTGTTTATATTTAATCTTTTTCATTTTAGAATATTAGTTTTGGAAATTTTCTTTGACTCGTGTATCGATTTTGGACAATTTTTCGCTAAAAAATCGTATACTAGACTTATAGACGGAAATATACGGTATTTAATGTGTAAATGTGAAAAGAACATAATAAATATATATATATATTTTAAATGCCATACTCAAGATTGAAAACTCCAGAGGAAAGAGATATGCGTTTCCAAGTTATACATATATATGTGTGTGGTGTATAAATGAATTCTAATAAACATCTGAAGGAAATAAATAGAGGTTATGATTATAAATTTCTTTCGAGAATATATTTAAAATATCCAGTTTTGCTACAAAACAAATATGTGTTGTTTAACATAATCATAGCAACGATAGCTATGTGTTACATAAATGTAAGAAATGACTCATATATAATCTAAATTTTAAATTTCATTATACAGTTTAGTTATGATTCAAAATTTAAGGCCATCACGTGCGCAAATATTTCCTGCTTGATATTTTCAGCGCACGCCATTTTTAAATTATAAATTTTTAAAATCTGTATACATAACGTTTCACGCCAACAAATGATTGTAATTTAGTAAAATGATGAAATTGTCATTTTGCGTGCAATTGCATCACAGCATTTAATAACGATGTACGGCTTTTTAACGTTCCAGAACACAAAACAAAATGACAATGCTTTTTCGTATTTTTCGTATAATGCAAAATTTAACAGTCAAATTGTAAAAGACTCTTTCTGTAAATAATTCTTCCTGTTAGTAAGTGTAAAAGGTAATATTTATTAGAAATGATTCAAGATATTTTACATTATAATTTTTCTTGACAATCCAAAATTTACCATTATATGCTAAAACAATTATAAGCGTCTATTTTTATAACTCTTCTGATCTTAAACAGTCCTATACAGTCTTATACACAGCCTTAAACAGTCACGCAGAGTCTTACATAGTCTTATAAGATATTACACCGGTTTCAATTAGTATTTGTTTTAAAGTACATTTACGCAAAAATTAAAATTTCAGTAAAATATCTTATATAGTCTTTTTCCACATTTACTTATATTCAATCTGTCAAAGGATTTTCAATCTACAAGCATCATTTAAACAATTATAACATTGAAGATATTTCATGTTCTATATTGATGTTTAGCATTATCATTAATAAAATCATAAAACCTTCTTAAAAACACCATAAAATAAGGATTGCGCTAGACCTTTCGAAATAACTTTGACTTTCTTCGTCAGGCGCAAAAAAGACGTGCTACTACTTTTTAGGCAGAAGAAAGACGCCTTAAAGGACTCTTCTGCCTTAAATGTAGTAGCACGTCTTCTTTGCACCTGACGAAGAAAGACAAAGTTATGTCGAAAGGCATAGCGCAATCCTTATTTTATGGTGTTTTTAAGAAGTTTTTATGCTTTTATTGTTATCACACCGGTTTTTCATTACTTTAATCTGATTATCATTAATATTTTCGGTAAAAAAATAGTAAAAAGCTAAATTCGCATATTTGCTTTGTGTTTTAATTTACATATATCAATACATATATATTTACATATTTAAAACATATATCCAAAATAACATTTATAGGTACCCGACTGGTCCGTTTTTTAATACTAGTATATCTGTGGAAAATATATCGTGCTACGTTTTTACAACATTTTCAACAAGATTAACATTATCGGTAGGCATACCGAGAATGTTAAAGAATTGTAAAATAAATTATACAAAATTTTTAATTTTTTTAAATTAAAAATATATATATATTATGAATTAAAAGAAATGATATTTAAAACCGGTCCAATTGTGTTTTAAATGTAATAATAGCTGTTTAACTCGTTTTACGCACGGGAGTTCATGAATTTAATTCTAAAACAAAATTAAAAATAAAAATCAGTACAACCAAACTAAAGTTTATGAATATAAGAATTTGTTATATCTATTAAAAATCAGCAATTACACAACCTAAAATCCGTAGTAAAAAGTAGTAGTACGTAAAAAATTCACTTCAAATAGACATAATAATAATCTAATATGAAACGAAAATTAGCATAAAAACGCAATGACAACAAACAACCGTAAAATATCTAAATAAGAAATAAGAATTCCCCTAATAAAGTGTTAAGTTGTTTAATAACTATTCGATTTCGAAAAATATTTTTCTACTACTGTGCATTTTTTTTATGAAATTTTATTTATCAAGTCGCTATGGCAGCAGACAATAAAACGATATGTTTGGAATAAAGGAATAAATAGAATGCAAAGTAACATTGATGTTTGTGATAAAATGTGTTTCTTTATTTTTTTTAAAAAGGTAATAATTAAGCGCAATTAAATATTCTCTAATTAGTTGCATGCGAGGTAAAAGAATTATCGTAATACCCGCTACAGCTTCTTAGTATTGCAGCGTGGCATACATAATATGTATATCTAACATTGCAGTAAACATTTACAACTGATTAGAACTCGCGCGATTACGGGTTAAACATAAAAAAGGCAAACATTCCTCAAAAACATAAAATAAAAAATAATCAATTTAAAATTTTCAACTTTTTTTGCCCTAATCGTTCATGCCACCAACCCCCCCTTTACCAGCCACCTGTCTGCCAAATTTCGTTGCTCTGCGCCCTGTAGTTTCCGAGTTTTTGAGGTTACATAGATAGATACGCACACGGATTTTAATTGGACAGATTTGAAAATTTATTATTCATTCTTAATTAATTTATAACAAATGGATTTTAATTATATCCTAGAACATTTAATTTTGCTTTGGAAGTATAATCATTTTAATTTTAATTTTCTGTAAATTAAAAAAATAGTAATTAAATTTTAAAAAATCTTTTTCAATTGAAAATTAAGTAAAAAGTTAATTCTACTAATTTTACTGCAAGCACTGCACTTAAAGTATTGCATGAAAAATGAAAGAAAACTTTTGATGTGACAAAGTAATTAGAGAATATTAGTAAAATAAATATTCATAATAGCAGTTTGAAATAAAAATTATGTTTTATTTATAAAAACTACACAGAAAGTTATATATTTATTTTAAATCAAAATTTATTCGGAATGTGAAAAGCTATATATTTTTTTCATTGATTATTGGAATGAAATAAAAATGTTGACATATATATATATTAAACGTAAAATAGCAATATAATCTGTACGAAATTCATTTCCTTTTCATCAATCAAATGATAATAAAGCTATGATTACTATTTATGCAATTAACATTGAAGAATATTCGCTTGTTTCTAATGATGTACCATACCGCTATTCAAATTCCATATAGAAACATTAGAAGTGTAAATTTAGTTGCATTTGCTAAGTGCTTCCTTGCATGTTTAAAATGGATATTCAAAATAACATTTACTATTCCGTTTGCTTTCGGAATTTGCTTTAATGGTGCTGCGAAATGTATGTTTATACATAAATGAAGTATCTTATTGCTTGTAATTCATTCTTAACGTATTTGTAGCAATGAAATTTAAATTATGTCATGGAACTTTTCATTTATCTTACAAAATGACTTATTTTAAATTTAAATTTTCTATGCATGCGACAAAAGAAATGAATGAAAATTCTTAGAAAGATACTCTATGAAAAATTAGACAAAAAAATATTTAGAAGGAATTTTTTTAGTTAAACTTTAGTACAACAATAACAACTAAAAGTCAAAGTAAATAAAATGGTCTAGGAAATATCTTCAAAGGAAATCTCCATTAATTGAATATTAGTAAAATATTAAATATCTTTATGAAAATTTGCTGTAAGACTTGTAAGCTATTGCTACCCGCTCAATATTTAGCATTAGCGGCATATTTCCTGAGATCCAACCTTCACTCTAGTAACCCACTCATGAGTACGAAAGGGGCCGGATCAAGTTCGGTCTGCAGGTAGGGGGGGGGGCGTCCATGGCCTCAACGCCCTCGGGCACCTCAGAAAGTTCATAGAAACAACTCGAGACCCAAAAACTAGACAAAGGCTCCTTCCTGGTATTTGATATGAAGCAATTTAGTATGAATATGCAATAATTTATAATAGGAAATATATTAGAAGGTATTTTTTTCTTTATTTATATTAAAATTTTGTTAGTAATATGACAAAATATTGTTTTTTTCCCTTATCCACAGGGTGTCCCAAATAAATTGAAAACCGCTCTCATTTTTTACCGTCAGAAGATACGTAGCCAATGTAAATTTCAAAAGTGTTCAAATTAATGTAGAAATAAAGATTATATTGTTTTAATACTCTGTCATTAATTTAAAAAAAAACTAAGCTTTTCATTTTTATACTGTACTA
Source organism: Maratus michaelseni (assembly GCA_963931845.1). Classification (NCBI taxonomy): domain Eukaryota; kingdom Metazoa; phylum Arthropoda; class Arachnida; order Araneae; family Salticidae; genus Maratus; species Maratus michaelseni. The sequence continues at coordinate 133,796,743 of OZ007588.1, read as the reverse complement.
GAATCCTATAAGTTATAAGAAGTATATTTTTCTCCATGGTGTGACAAGTACCACAGTAAAATTATTTCCATTCTTCAGTGACATAATCTCTTTAGTTATGATGATTTCAGTTTCGTGTAATTTCGGAATTTTCATAACCTATAAATAGACAGATGATGTTTTAATGCCGGAAAGATCTGAAATTTCCTAAAATTTAAAGAATCATATCTCAGTTAATTTTGGTCGTAAAAGAGGGGCCGTTTACAGATGCATTTGTCCAAGCATATAAAAAGTTTTTAAAAATGACTTATAAGACTCGCAGATCATATAAAAATTAAAAAAATTGTAACTTTTTTAACCCTCCGACTGTCCAGCAATTGAGCTAAATTGTAATGTTGTTTTCTCTGTATTTTTTTTTAATGTTAAAAAAGGTGATTATTCCAAAACTGTATAAAAACACATATATATGTAAACTTTGAGGGTATAAATCATTACTCAATGTATTAAAACTGCATTATATTTGTAGAAATATATTAATTTAAAAAATGTTTATATTGCTTGGAAACCTGGAGCTTAGTGAAGGTATTAACACGGACTTGTCAGTGCGATGGTTAAAATTAATAGTAGGACTATTTCATTCACATAATCTAAACTCCTGTCTTATTTTGAGCACTTTTGAAGCTTACATTGTCTACGTATCTCCAACAGATAGAAAATTAAAACACATTTTCAAACTTTTTGATACACCCTGAATTACTGGAGTAAGATCGAAATATATTGGTCCTATTTATTGATTAAAATTATAAATATATATATTATATATATATAATTAATTTATAAAAATCAATGAAACATATCGATTAAAATTTCTAGTAATTCTTAACAATTCTTAGTGATAAATTAATTTTGCTAATAACAATAAATAGTAATTATTAATATTTAGTTACTATTAATTAATTATAAAAAGTAGAAATAAAATATTTTATAATGTGTACCAATTTCAAATACCATATGGTATTCAAAATATGATCATCGCTTAAGCAAATAATATTCAAAATTTCTGAGGACCTATACAGTTCTTCAGCATCATCATTAGAAATAGAGTTATAAACAATAGTAGATGAGTTCACATACATTTGCTGAGATTACATGTTTAAAATGGACATTGAAAATAACATTTTGTATTCTCTTTGATTCGGAATTCACTCGAATGGTGTTTTGCAATGTATATTTACACATGAATAAAATATTTCAGTGGATATAAGTCATTTATAACGTATTTGTCGTGTATAATTTTTGATTACTTCATATAACATGTATTTTAGCTAGGGAAAATAAATAATATCTTCAGTATTTTTATGTAAATTTTCTATAACTGCTGAACAATATTTTCTTACAATTCTTAATTAATAATTGTATTAAATTAAAATTACAGTAGCTGGAAGTGTTATATGTAAATGTTTCAGCGAAATTAAATTTAACAGGTTCGCTACCGAGGATGCATACGTGGCGTTGATTGGTCAGTCATTCGACATTTCACTGACGCCACCTATGAGTCCTCTGAGCATAACATGTTCGTTTCATCTTTGACATTCCAGAGCAAAATTACAAGCTCTACTGGCGTTCTTATTACATGGCGCTACGTTTTGAAAAGTAGGATGTGTGGCGAAAACCTTTATACAAACTTTAATAAGGCCAGACGGCGGCGTACTGAGTCCGCCGCTAAGGGACAAAAAATGTAAATTCCAAAATAATTATGTGACTAGTATCTACGTTTCCTTTAGCATATTTCCCAAGACCCTTCAATGTTCAACCAATATTTAACTTTGAAGCTCGTAAAATTTATAATCTCTTTCTTTATTTTTATTTTTTGGCAAGTCACCATTGGCTTACGAAAAACGCCGCCTTTGCATGTGTATAATTTATTCTACAGGGTGTCCGCTAAAGTTTGAATAGATTTGAAAGAATCATAACTCTAAAAGTAATTGAGTAAACGCAAGTACTTGCTTTCCAAAGTATTCGGCAATTATCCAAGATTTGTTAAATATAGCTGTTTTAAAGATGTGACATTCAGACAATGTGCAGAATCGATGATCTAAAAATGCAAATCGAACCACACCTTCTCAATTTTCTTCGATGATTCCGTAATGGAAAGGGTATAATTCTACAACTGTTGGAAGTACGCGGAAAATGTCAATTAGAAAGTTCTTCAGCATCGCCGATTTAGTAAGAAAGGATCCACTATGTACAGTACACGAACAGCCTAAGCAAAAAGTCAAAATTGCGAATGTTTGGTGCGATTTGCATTTTCAGATCATCGATTCTGCGTATCGTCTGAATGTCACTACTTTAAAACAGCTATATCCAACAAATCTTTGATAATTTACGAGTACTTTGGAAAGAAAATAATTGCGTTTACTTAATTAATTTTAGAGTTATGATTCTTTCAATTCTGTTCAACATTTTTCGGACACCCTGTACTTTCTTCCTAATTAAATAATAATTTTATAAATGTGTTATCTATTACTTTTACACTATTACTAGACACGATATACTAGGATATCCTTCTTTATCATCAAAAGTTCATATTTAGGCTTTAAAAGGCGTTGTCACATGCAGTACGATGCCCGTGCCTCTAAGTTACTACAAACCGTTCTTGTTATATTAATTATAATTAATTTAGTCTTTTATTAACGACTTCATGTTTAATATTTTTATTTTACTACTGGGCATTGCTTTAAACAAGAATATCATTACAAGATGTTAGTTTGGCTTTAAAAGCCGATGGCGCATAGAGTACATCTCCCGTGTCTTTATGTTAGTACAAACTGCCCGTGTCTGTAAAGGTTAAGAAAAGAACTTGTAGATTCCTCACAAACAATGATAAACTAATAGAAAATTACAACATTATGAATAAACATTTCTCCTTTATTAAAAAGGATCTATGATCCTTTTTTCCTACATTTATAAAGTACTTTTTAATAGAATATATTTTGTTTTTGTAATTTGTATATTATAGTTCACATACTGTTCACATTTTTATACTCATACTGTTCCTATTTCAGCTTGCAGTTTGAACCATGCAAAATTATTGGTTGTTTTATGATTAAGTAGTCTTTTCATAAATTTTCTAATTACTTTCTTTTATACTTTATATATATATATATATATATATATATATATATATATACACATACTGGCGGAAAAAAAATCCCAACACCAAGAAAGACTTGTGTTAGATAAACGAAATTTGGTAGGCGTGATTAAACATCTGAAAGATGACATCGATTCAAATTTCGCGACTCGCGCATAAGTGTGGCGCTAGTGGTGCCACTCAGAACTTGCAAATCAGGTTTGCTTTAAATGCGTGCTGTAAAGTTCGTGAGCGTTATTTATCTTCGAAATTTGACGTATTGAGTTGATGTTAGCCCAAAATGCCTTTAAGAAGACGAATAAGCCATTATCAACAACTCACCGAAGTTGAACGAGGTCGTATAATAGGGCTACGAGAAGCTGGATTTTCTTTCCGCGATATTGCAGAAAGACTTGGCCGGAATGTATCCACTGTGCATGAATGTTGGGAGTTGTGGTCAAGGGATGGTACAGGCTCAAGAAGACCGGGTTCCGGCTGGCAACGTGACACTACTGAGAGGGAAGACTGCCGCATCCGGCGTACGGCTGTGGTGACTCTTACTGCGTCTGCGGAAGAAATTCGAGCTGCAGTTGGTACCACAGTGACACAACGACCTGTTAGAAACCGGTTACTTCAAGGGAAGCTCCGAGCCAGGCGTTCTGTAGCGTGCATTCCACTAACGCCAAGTCATTGCCGTTTGCGACGCCAGTGGTGTCAATTCAGATCTCATTGGAGGACGAAGTGGAGAACTGTTGTGTTTTCTGATGAAAGCAGGTTCTGCCTTGGTGCCAGTGATGGTCGTGTGTATGTCAGAAGGAAGTCAAGGCAACGCCTACAACCAAACTGTCTGCGGCCTAGACAAAATGGACCTACACCTGGAGTCATGGTCTGGGCAGCAATTTCCTATGACAGAGCAGGAGCACTCTCGTTGTTATCCCAAACACACTAACTGCAAATTTGTACGTCAGTCTGGTAATTCAACCTGTAGTGCTGTCATTCATGAACAACATTCAAGGGGGAGTTTTCTAACACGATAACGCTCGCCCCCATACCGCTGTTGTAATGCAACGTGCTCTACAGAGTGTCGACATGTTACCTTGGCCTGCGAGATCACCGGATCTTTCTCCAATTGAGCACGTACGGGATAACATTGGACGACAACTCCAGCATCATCCACTGCCAGCACTGACCGTCCCAGTATTGACACAACAAGTACAACAAGCATGGAACTCTATACCACAAAGTGACATTCGGCACCTGTATGATACAATGCATGCACGTTTGCAGGTTTGCATTAAAAATTCTGGAGGTTACACCGGCTATTAATGTAACAGCATTTCACATTTGAAATGCATTTTCTTGAGCTTAAATTAACCTGTGATCTTGAAAATCTAATCAATTAAACATGTTAACTAGACAAATGCATTGTCCAAATTTTATTGCTCTACAATAATTTTTTCTTGGTGTTGGGATTTTTTTTCCGTCAGTGTATTAAGATATTGAGAAATATTGTGATCTCTACCAGTATTGTAAAAACTAACTTTGTACTAATTTTACTTTAATCTCTAATGTAATATTCAACATCTGTGATCTAAAATATGAATTTTCAATAAACATTTCCCCTCGTGGAGAAAAGTTCCTATGCTTAACGGCTGGATCTCCACGATATGTTGATTTCGATTTCCTTGTATGATGATGTTTAGCATCACCATTTTTAAATTCCAATTATTAAAAGTAGAAAGCCGAATTCACATGATGTTGTTGAGTGCTTCCTTTAGATGTTTAAAACAAAGATTCAAAAATATATTTGTACTTAGTTTGCTTTTGGAATTGTCTTTAATGATGTTGCGAGATGTATAGTTATGCATAAATGAAATATTTTGATGATTATAACTATTCTCAATTTATATGTATAACTTGAATTGTAATTACGTCTGGGAAAATTCAATTACGCTTTGAATCATCTTTTCTTAAAAATTTAGTTACAATTATTAGTGCAGAGGTTTTTAGTTTATATCTATTTTAATAATTGCAATTTTGTATTTATAGGTAAAAATATAATAGTGACTTCAAAAGAGAAACCTTTGTTTTATGTTTTTTTATATTTCATAGGAATGTATCAAGTTATTACTTTTAAACTGGTTTAAAGCTAGATGGAAAGAAAATAAATTTTAAAAAATATATTATTTTTCACCTGTTTTCATTAGACAGTTGTTATTTTTTTTTTTACTCTAAAAAAAAAAGAAAAAACTGAAAAAAAGAAAGAAAATGCATTATTAATTTGTATTGTGGCGACAGTAATTAATATCATATTATAAAACAACCAAAGAGCAGTCTTATGTATATTCATTTATTTTTTATTTACAAAAAAGTGTCTATGTATACAATAAATTCATTTTTGGAATTTTATTGTACAATGTTGGTAACTATTATTCATATATTTTCCTCAGAGATTTTTATACTTGAATTACAGAAATGCTACAATTTTATATAAATGCATTAAATACATATGCATTATATACATACATTCCATAACAATTTCTAGATAATCTGAAACACTCAGGGTCCGTAAAAAGGAATCATACACGGATTTTAGTCAAGAACTTTCTTCTTTCGCGGATTATAATCGAAATTTTAATGTCAAAATGAAGCTTGAAATATGCATAATGTTTTTTAAATGATCAATATAATTTGGACACTAGCACCATAAAATATTAATATTGATAATGTAATCACAAAACATACACACATGCTCAATGGTACACAAACGAATCACTTTTAATTGAATTTCATGCATAAAAATGAGTTAAGTCTACGTTTCGTTCGGCATCAGCAGACGTCATCAGGATAAAAGTTGTTCAAGTGAATTCAAAGACAAGAAACAAGAGCGTCCTGTAGGAGAGATGACCTGTCAAAACTTGACCAATCCCACCATACCTTAAAAAAAAAATAAGCGTTTCCATCTGGTGTAAGCATTAATTAAAGATAAATTGAAAACAGGCTGGAGAAGTATCGAATATTCGATTGAAGCATATTGCAAGTCGCCATTTATGAACCGGGAACTGAACTACATTCAAAGCAAGTTTATTTTGAGAGGGGGGGGGGACACATTGTCGTTGCTGGCAATATGTTCCCACGCAATTATTTCAGCAGACTCCGTGATAATGCTTTTTGTGCATGATCAGGGTACTACTTCAGCCTTTTTTCAATTTAACTTTCATTAATGTTTTCACCAGATGGCGCCGCTTCATTGTTTGAAGGCATGTGATTGGTCAAGTCTTGACTAGCTACAGGACATTCTTGTTTATTGTCTTTGAATTCCGTTGAACAACTTTTTATTCTGATGATGTCTGCGGATGCAGAACGAAACATAGATTTAACTCGTTTTTATTTATAAGGTTCAATTAAAAGTGCGCCGTTTGTGTATCATTGTGCAAGCGTGTATGTTTTATGATTACATTCGCAATATTATTATAAAAATGGTTCGATATGCTCACCTCTCATATGAACAACTATTTCAGTACCTCTTAAATTGCTTGTATTAATTCAACCAGATTTGATGGATCATATTGATAGCATTTATCCTTCAGTTATCACCAGAGGAAATAATCACATGGATCAAGGTCAAGGGATTACGGTGTTCTGAAAATAACGCCCATATCAGATTTCGAAACTGAGACACATAACTCTGTATGAAAGTATTCTTCATTGATGCCATGGCTTTCGTAAAAACGGTGAGTGGCTAGCGCAAACATTTTTGGTCATGGAACTAATGAAATGTGCAATGTTCCTGAAGCATTGAACAGTAAGTTTTTGAATAAACTATGTTTCTAAAAGTATGCTGATAAAATGACCGTTTAGAAAAGGCGGCTATCCAGGCAATTGTTGTTTGCGGATGTAGGGCCTTTTCAAGAGACTCTTTAGAGATTTCTCTACCACAAGTGAGAGTTTTCTCTACCGCAGTACCGGTAATTTGGCTTATTAATGTACCCGTTCAGATACAAGTGAGCCTCATCACTAAACTAAAAGTTTGGAAGCGGAATTTTATTAACTGGCAATAACTGCAGAACATTTTCAGCGAAAACAAATTATCTTTTTAGTTGCATTTGCAGTCAAATTGTGCACAATTTTTAATTTTGTATGGGTAAAGCTGCTGTTTACCTCTTGAGAAGCGACGAACACTTATCTCAGAAATGCCAATCTCCCGAGCAAATCTCGAACTTGACATATCGCGTGCTCCATAAATTCTGTAAAACATTAAAAATTCATTAAAAATGAACAAATAATGCTAAAAATTGCGGTTTGCACGAATGGGATTAAAGGAACATCGGATTTTTATTTTTATGACAAAGTTGTGGTTCACAAAACTACCGATAGATGGCGCTGTCCTGCATAATATGAAGCAGCTGTATGCAAATCAGATTGTCAATAAAACACTTCGATGTATATGCATTCTTCATTCGATACTAGCAGTATGCTGTCATTACCATATCAAGCGTTGTTTGTCAATATCGTTTACAAGAAGGGAAAAACAGCAACTGACGCATTGCGAAGTTTCAATAGAATTCAAGACGAGAAAAGGGTCCGTTTCATGTGCTCAGATACTGAAGTTTCAAAGAAACGGGTCGTTTGGAGGATTGACCACGAGGTATATGGCCCTCCTTGCGATCTGCTTCATATTATGCATGCCAGCGCCATGTATAGGTATTTTTTTGAACCACAACTTGTTTGGTTATTAAAACAAATCCGGTATATTTTTTCCCATTCGTGTAAACCACAAATTTTCAGCATTATTTGTTCTTTTTTAATAATTTCTAAAATTTTAACGAATTTATAGCCCACCCGGTATATGGAACTTCATAAAGACGTCATTTCACGTGCTGGATATTTTCAAAGGGCTTCACAAATCGTCGTCTTCGGGTCAAATTTACCTTATGATCGGCCATACTTGGTGTTTTGTTAAATTTAACAGTTAAAAGGTTGCCCGTTTCCTTTGTTGATGCAATGTTCCTTCCATAAGATTTTTTTCATGCATAGTACATAATCAACAAGGTGATTCACCACATAAATCGTATTTCATGACGATAAAAATTCGTTGCTCAAGCGTCAAAGCTTGGTTAGGCATTTTTGGGCAATTTCGTTCCAATTGACTGACATTTCATAATTGAATAACAATTAAACCCAATTTAATCCATACTAACTGTCACATTTTTTGATACCCTAAAATGTCAGTTTTAATTTGACATCAAGATTAAAAATTCAATCTTACAGGTACACAATGTACGGTGGTTCAATTAAAAAAAAAACACACATATTTGTGGCACAAAATATTCAAAAATTCACAATTGCAATACAACAAGGCTTTTTGCTCAAATTTTTCCTTTCTTTACACATGCATGCTTTGATTTACCGTTTAAAATAAACACGAATTCTAAGTACTCTTACAGATATACACATATCAACGAAAATAGCTACAATTCTCATCTAAGTTGAACGTCTTTATATTCATGCTTCAAATTACTAAATATAACAATTACAAAATTACATTGTTCAGTTCTGTACATTTCTTTTAATTTAGCGTCTGCTTCGCTAATAGCAGATTATTCTTTTAGCGTGTGTAAATGAAACAATGCTTTGATGATGAAGTAAATTAATTTTGGTTTAGGGTGCTAAATATTATTAAATCTGATTTTTTTAAAATTGATATGGGTGAATGGATTCTATTTTAAATTAGATGAGTGCGATTTAAATGAGGGCGATTGAAATAATATTTGGCGTTTTATCACCTGCGCTAGGGTAACATAAAACTATCTACAATATCTATTCTCCAGTACATTTAATTAATTTAAGTATACCACAAGCATATTTATGGTATACTTATTTTAAGTATTGGGGTTATAGTTAAAAGCACTTAGAAATGATATATATTAAATGTAGCCTTATAGTCTTAATTTTAATTCTAGACGTGTTTTGAGATTCAGAATGAGAGAAATACACTATTTACATATTATTGCATAAAATATGTTAATAGAGTAAAGTGGAGTTACGTAGATTTTGTAACCCGCCAAAGACGCATTGATGTACCTAGATATAAGGTGGAAACCTCATTTAAGAGCTGTTTGTGTGTACTGTAGACTAGGGTGTATCGATTTTTATTTTTTTTTTGTTTCCAAATTCCAAGTTGATAAAAACACCACAACTTACAACGAAAAATTTTGGATTTTTAAAAAAATGTTTAGGTCTCCTGCACAAGGCCTAAAGTTTATAAATTTTACTTAAAAAGTAAATTTTTACAAAAAAAAAAAAAAAAAACTAAAACACTTTTTTTCTAAATTGCAAGTTAAAATTCCACTAACAATAAGCACAAAAAACGATAGAAAATGTATTTCGAAAACTTAGCACATTATTTAGGTCTCCCGCACAAGGCCTAAAAGTCGTAAATTTCAGCCAATTTTTGAACCTTTTTCCGTACTTTGATATTTGTTTTGTTGCTGGTTTAAAAATTAAATGTAACTAAAGCCTCGTTAGGCTTGATTGGAATTGTTGAAATAAGTGAAATAATAAATCACATTTCAATACGTCAAGCATCAACTTGAAGCGATGGTGTGGGGGAAGGCCAGACTGTCGCGCCGCGGTGACGCGACACCTATGAATCACCGCGCAGACTTGTAAGTAGTCTTCTGCACGCGAGCGAGCATTACGGTTGTGTTTTAGTGCGATAGTCTTGTTGTAAGAATCAATTAAGTGAGTGTTGTTGTTGTTCATTATGAGTAAAAAACCGCATGTAACTAGACAAACTACCGACAGGCCGGTTATCGGGCAACCTATTGATGTGAGTGAGTTTAATGTTCTGCCAACCAAGATGGATGTTTTGAAGTATTTTGAGTGGGTACGCATTGAAATGAAACAAGAGGGAATACATCAGCCTGCAAAGAAAGTAATTGCGTTAAGAGTTGCTTTAAAACTTGAGGAAATATGGAAAAGAGCTTCAATTCCTGTTTGTGGCACCAAAGACACAATATTTATGGTTTTAAAACTACATGAGCAGCTTGAGAAAATTAAAAAGTGTTCAGGGCCTAAAAGGAAGTATCCTAACTCCTACAAAGATGCAGTAACTAGCTTTCAGTCAAAAACTGAAACCGCATTTTTTGATATTTGTACTTGCAAATGTGACCTCAGCAACTGTATTTGCTCTATTGACAAAAAAGTCCCGGCACTAGAACACGAGTTTTTGCTCGACCAACGTGGTCCTAGATTGATGTCAATTGCAGAGTGTGACAAAAACGAGACTAAAAAGCTTAAAAAGCGATTAAAAAGAAAATCTATGTCACAAGATTTAATGCAGGTAGTTGTAAAAAAGACTGAGGATGAAAACTTAAAATCTGTTGATAACATTGATTCTGGTGATAGTACAGATGATTCAATGTCTCACACATCATGTCAAGATAGTGATTTTGAAATAAATGTACTTGATACGAGTCAAAAAAGTGTTTCAAGTGTAGAAGTAAAACAAGAACTGCCACAACGCTTGTCTTTGTTTTCACGAGCTTGTGACCGCAGGGGCATTTCTAGTAGAGCTGGAGCTCAGTTAACTACTGCACTTTTGCGAGACTTAAATGTCGTTACTGCGGCGAACCAAGAAGCAGTAATCGACAAATCAAAAGTAGCACGTGAAAGACTTAAGTCTCGTAAAGAAGTAAGCTCAACTCGAACCTCCGATCTGTTGGCCATTTACTTTGATGGTCGTAAAGATGAAACCATAACAAAAGAAATTGTATCTAGTAAAATTGTCCGAAAATCTTTAAAGGAAGAACACATATCTATTGTTGGAGAACCTGGATCAAAGTATTTCGGTCATGTAACTCCCATAAATGGATCAGGAAAGGAAATAGTTACATCACTTGTAAAGTATTGTGAAGAAAAAACTGTCGATCTTAAAAAACTAAAAGCTATTGGTTGTGATGGTACGGCAGCAAACACAGGCACTTGAAATGGAGTTATCACCTTATTTGAAAATAAAATACAACAGTCATTGCAGGCAGTTGTGTGTCTACTACATTTGAATGAATTACCATTTAGAAAAATTATGGTTGCTCTTGATGGGCCAACCTCTGGACCAAACACATTTAGCGGGCCTATTGGTAAACAACTTCTAAGCTGCCAAAATCTGGATGTTGTCAATTTTGTTGCAATTGAAAGCGATATACCAGAAGTTGATCTTAAAGAGTTGAGCACAGACCAAAAGTATCTGTACGAAATATCCAAAGCCGTATCAACAGGTACATGTACAGAAGAGTTGGCCAGACGAAACCCCGGAAACATCTCGCACGCCAGGTGGCTTACCCTGGCAAATCGAATCCTTCGTTTGTATGTAGCCATGGATGATCCGACCCCTGAGCTGAGAAAGCTTGCAGAGTTCATAGTGAAAGTCTACATACCATCATGGTTCTCAATTAAGTGCAATCCCAAAATCCCGCAGGGTTCCATTAATTTTTTAAAATGATTCATTTCAGCAATTACTTGGAAGACGAGCTAAAACATGTCGTCCATGCAACGTTACAGAGAAAAGCATTCATGGCTCACCCAGAGCATGTTTTAATAGCTATGTTGTTTGATGAACGAAAACACATTAGAGTCTTGGCTTATAAGAGAATCCAGAAAGCTCGTGAAACAGAAAAGAAAGGGGTAAGGATATTTAAACCCCCTCAGATCAATTTTAATGCTAAAGACTATATAGATATGATTGACTGGCAAACCACTTCAGTAACCGAACACCCTCTTGTTACCGATATGAGCCTAGAAGAGTTACAGTTAATTGCGGAAACGGGAAAAAGTGGAAGGGTTGAATTTACAATTCCTTCTCACACTCAAGCTGTGGAACGAATTGTAAAAGAAGTCACAGAAGCTTCAAAGCGAGTGTGTGGGATGATCGTAAGAGATGGTTTCATTCGTGCCAGACTGCAAGACCGTAAAGAGCTACCTACGTTCGAGACCAAGAGCCAGTACAAAACCTCAGTGAAGGATTAAAATGTAAGTGTTTTTTGTACTACTTTGATTTTTAATGTTTTTAAATAACATCTTTATCTTACTGTCTTCCATATAATATTTGAAATTCATTGGGGATCATTTCTATAATTTTGTAAAAATCTGTAGTTCTACGTAAATACTGTATAATAACTTTCGTTTCAGGTTTTGAAGACAAGATGAAAGGACGAATATTTAAAACAAGTCAGTTAATTTGAAATAGAACAAGAAAAATGCGCTAATGTTCTATGAAAATACATCAGCAACATTGTGTACTTATATACACCATTTTATTCCACGTTATAATATTTTATACATTTGTAATAAACAATAGTAATCACAAATAACGATAGAGTTTATTTCAACACCTTTATCAAACAATTTACATCGTTAAACTATCTTTTTTAAGGTATACAACATTTATATATTATTTATGTAGTATGTATATATGAATATGTATCTTATATATATATATATATATATTGTGTCATTTTATGCTCCTGTAACAAAAATACACTTAAGTCTGGTGTTTTTAAAGAAAAAAAAATGTTTCATTTACACTAAAAATTAGGAAAGTTTCGTCAAAATTAACAAACTTTAGGTCTTGTGCGGGAGACCTAAATGTTGTGCTAAATTTTTGAAATACATTTTCTATCGTTTTTCATGCTTATTGTTAGTGGAATTTTAACTTGCAATTTAGAAAAAAAGTGTTTTAGGTTTTTTTTTAAATTTTGTAAAAATTTACATTTTAAGTAAAATTTTTAAACTTTAGGCCTTGTGCGGGACACCTAAACATTTTTTTAAAAATCCAAAATTTTTTGTGGTAAGTTGTGGTGTCTAGTAGCAACTTTTTATCAACTTGGAATTTAGAAACAAAAAAAAAGTTAAAAATCGATACACCCTACTGTAGACACAAACTTGTTACTAATAAATAAAAATTAGGGCCATAATCACGGATTTCTGTTTTACGAATTAACAGAAACAGAAGATATCTGAAGAAGGGATTTGCCAGAGTACTCACCAGACTTGAATTCAATTGCGATGTCTTATCTCACTGAATTGCAACGAAATGTTACTCAAATTTCAACATAATAAATTCAAATATTAAAATACTCTTCTGGTAAGGCTGCTGATATTGTAATAGTTAAATGAGAAAAAAAAGAAGAAAACGTCCCTTCATACAAAACGTGATTTCCTTACTAAAACTACATAATATTTTAAAAATAGTTATACACTACTGGCCAATAAAAATGCTACACCATGAAGGAATGCAAATAACAGAATGATATTTATTGGACAAATACATTATAATGAAGGACAATTGATTACATTTTCAGAAAATTTGGAGGTATAGATCCTGAGAAAACAATACCCAAAGCAGCAACCTCTGGCCGCAATAACAGCATTTATCTGCATATCCATGGAGTCGAACAAAGATTGGATGTCATGTACGGGTAAATCACTCCATGCAGCTTCAACACTCTTGCCACAGTTCGTCAACCGTAATAACGGGCGAGTGGTGGCGGGCCAGTCGCTCAGAAGCGGTTGACAGGACATTTTCAATTGGTGAGAAATCAGGAGAACGTGCCGGCCAGGGAAACAGTCAAACATGTTCTGTATCAAGGAAGGTCAAGATAGTACGAACAACATGAGGTCGTGCATTGTCCTGCTAAATCGTAGAGCTTCGGAAGCATCGAAGATAAGGCAGAACCACAGGCTGCAACACATCAGAAATGTAACGGCTGCTGTTGAAATTGCCGGCAATGCGAACAAAAGGTTACCGAGACATGTATCCAATGGCACTTCATACCGTCACTCCAAGTGATATTACAGTATGCCGATTCTAATGCAAGCTGACAATGTGCGTTTTCCACGATGCCGCAAAATATGGATGCTGGCATCATGATGCTGTACATGGAGCAGGAATGACGTCTCACGTCGTCTTTGATGAATCCAGGTTCTGTATGCAGCATCATGATGCTATCATCCATGTTTGGCAGCATTGTGGAAAACGCACATTACCAGCTTGCATTCGAATCGTCATACTGTCATATCACTTGTAGTGACGGTATGAAGTCTATTGGATACACGTCTCGGCAACCTCTTGTTCGCATTGCCGGCAATTTCAACAGCAGCCGTTACATTTCTGATGTGTTACGGCTCATGGTTCTGCCTTATCTTCGATGCATCCGAAACTCTACGATTTAGCAGGACAATGCACGACCGCATGTTGATCGTACTATCCTGAACTTCATTGATACAGAACATGTTCGACTGTTGCCCTGGCCGGCACGTTCTCATGATTTTTCACCTATTGAAAATGTCATGTCAATGGCTTCTGAGCGACTGGCTTGCCACCACACGCCCGTCACTACGGTTGATGAACTGCAGCATAGTGTTGAAGCTGCATGGACTGATGTACCCGTACATGACATCCAATCTCTGTTCGACTCCATGGCTAGGCAGATAAATGCTGTTATTGCGGCAAGAGGTGGCTGTTTTGGGTAGTGTTTTCTCGGGATCTATACCTCCAAATTTTCTGAAAATGTAATCACTTGTCCTTCCCATTATAATGTATTTGTCCAATAAACATCATTCTGTTATTTGCATTCCTTCATGGTGTAGCATTTTTAATGGCCAGTAGTGTATTTTAAAATTTGAGAAGAAATGAGAACATTTTATCATTTTATGCCTTTTATAAGTTATTTTAGAAAATGAGTTATTTAAACTCCATATTAATAGCCACTAATATTATTTGTGCTAAACATACGCTGTAAACCATTTTTTGTCTCAGATATAATACTGTAAATTTATACTACATATCACATTTATATTTACGTCAGAATTTCACAGAAATTTCGTTATATTTATCGCCATCAATCGATACTACGGACTTTTATAACTTAATTTATAAAGCAGCAATCTTTTATGCAAATACATATCATTATGAATATCTCAAACAAGCCTTTAATTTATATCCTTCGTTAAATGGAATAGCCATTTCATATAAATTCCGAATGAGTAATGAGTTAAAATATTTCCATTTATAGAGCATTCAAGTCATTCATTTAGAATTTTAACTTTTCATTAATAATACTTTCCTTTAAGATATTTCGCTGAAGGCATATATCTGAAACGTTAAATTAACAGACATGATTTATTTATGGATAATATGGATATAATATTTTATCTTGAGACAAGTCATAAATGTTTATCATTTAAGTATTAGTCACACCAACTAGTTTCACTGTGTAGAAATGTTTTCAATGGGTAACAGTTTAAAAAAAATAAAATAAATAAAATAAACATTAAAAATCTTCCATCTGCAGTTAGTTATTAATTACGGCAGTCATTATTGTTCGAAATTACTCATAGTTGTCTTGCAGTTAAAATTAACTAATAATAAAAATTTTATACGCCTGGTGTTTTTGTAGTGAAGTGTCTGTCGTATTTTTTCACAGAGTAACTAAAAAAAAATATTTGAAGTTTCGTGTCATTTTTTTAATATTAAGAATTTTCAACTTGCAATTCCATCTGAAATAATATTGCCTAATGTGCTGCAAGTTCGAATGCCATGATTGTTCTATTTCGATTCTATATTTTAGGTTGTTCGCATTTGTATGTGTGGCTTTCTTTATACGAATCCTTGGAAAAAATATGAATCGGTTTATTCGTAAAACATTTATTTCATCAAACGAAGAAGTGGTTTTCACAAATAATGTTTTTACAACGCATAAGAACGCAATAAAAATAAGTTTTTCTACAACAGAGAAAATACTATTATAATATGAAATCATATAAAAGAAATCTTCGGGAACTTTTTTCAAGCACAAATTAAACAAAACACATTTAATTTCTGATCACATTTAATTTGTCGATTTAAGTATTTAAATACAGCAACTTATACAAATGAAACTTTCAAAGTTCAGAAAGTTTCCTACTGTGTAATCTGATTATTATTCATGTTATTCAACTTTTTTAAAGCATAAAAAAAAGATAAGTGGCATTCGTAACACCCGTTTGCATTCTGAATCCTGCAGATGGCTAGCTACATTGTCGAAAGTACTTGATATTAATGTAATTACATATTTTAAAGTGTTTAAATAATCTTTTAGGTAGTGAATCACATTGTTTGTGTAATTTTTAAATATAAAAGCTTGAGTTTGATAATAAATGCTATTCATAATATTGATGGAATCTCATTATTTTATTGTCAGTTTTCTGTTTAAAAGGATAAACTTCATATCAGTAGCTGAGCTATTGATGTTTAAGGAATATAATTAGGAACTTGAAAGTAACTAAACATATTTGATATAGTCCAACATTTAGCACTTTTGAAATGTCTTTGTAAACAGTACCATTGAGGGATTTTTCTTAAAGCATTGGACTACATATGTGACCTACAGGTTGTTATCAAAATAATGGAAATACCCTAGATTTACCAGGAATCCGTTACTAATATGGCGTAGGACCGCCTTTGGAATGTAATACAGCTTGGATTCGCCTGGGAATCGATTCATACTAGTGCTGAATAGTGTGTAGAGGAATATTGCACCATTCGTCGTGGATATATTGTGAAAGTTCCGGTTGAGATGCCGGCGGAGCATATCAGTATGTGTGCGGGCCAAGGTAGATGTTGCACTTCATCCTCTTGTTCATCAAATCATGACTGGACAAGTCCCGCTGTATGAATAGGAACATTATCATCCTGGAAATTTCCATCTCCTGCAGGAAAAAAAGTTTGCATTATAGGATGGACCTGTCGCCTAAACCGTCTCTATACTTCCCCCTAATGATCATTCCTTTCGAAGTTACGATTGGGCCAGCAGAAAACCAAGACACGGCTGTCCATACCATGATAGATCCTCCTACACGATTGACAGTTGGAAGCAGACAATCACGACCATATGCTTGTGCAGATGTCCTGCAAACGTGCACTTGTCTTATTGTGGAGTAAAAGTGCGAAAGATGATCCGTCTGACCATATAACTGTCTTCCACTTCTCTATCGACAAGGTTTTGTGGTTGTAGCAGAACTGTAAGCAACATTTGGCATTAACAGCTGTGACAAGTGGCTTAGGAATTGCTGCTCTGCCGTAAATGTTCTGTTTATGAAGCTGCCTCCTAACTGTAATTACTGAAATTGGAGGATCCAGATGCTGATTGAGATCTGCGGTCACTTTGGCTGCAGTTGTTTCCTTTTTAGACATTACAATCCTCTTCAATACCCGTCGGTCTCTTTCACTCACTTTCTCCTTCCGTCCACTATTTTGCTTTGCCGAGCTTGTCTTACTGCGCTGTGTGTAGGCTGTCATAGCTTTAGACACCGTACCTCTAGACACGCCTAAAAGCGGGGATGTTTCGATCACAGTTTCCCCAGCTAGTCGGACTTCTACAATTTGGCCTCTTTGGAAGTCTGTGAAGTCTAATATTTTACACGTTTGACAAAAATTCAAGACGTATACAACTTCACGAAAGATACTTCATACTACCATGATATACACTGTTTATATTTACAAAAGAACTGGTAGTTAGAATTATATTTTAATGCTTACGAAGCACATTATTAAATGCCACTTTTATTCACAGGTGTTTCCATTATTTTGATAACCACCTGTACATAATGGACTACATATGCTAAACGTGGTTACAGTAAATATAACAGCTTAAAAACTTTTTTTCATAAACAAACCGAGTATTTTCGTACACTCAGAATAAAGGCGATGTTCTCAAGATCTGTAATGATAAGCAAAGTATTATCGCATAGAATTTTAAATATTTACTTGATAAACCAATATCACGAGATATCAGGTATCACAAACGACGAGCTTTAACAAAAAATATTTTCTTTAGAAATGATTTATTTTATGCTATCTTATTTTATAACTTATGCAGTTTCACGCGCCAAGTTCCAGGTAACTTAAGAGAGTCTGATTCACTGCATATCCTTTCGTTGCTTCTAGAAATTCCATTGACTCGAAGATAATAGACGGGGAATAAAATCTTGATGATAAAGTATTTTAAAAGCTTTTAAATCAATCTCTTTAAAGATTCTATGTTGTGTAATCTGGCTAAAGCTGTAGTTTTCTTGTTGTACTTGATATGTGATCTATGTTGCTTCTTCCTCGTTTCAAACTTTATATTCATTCCTATACCTATTGCAATGTTTCATCGGCTTTGATGAAAGGGATTTCTTATACATCCTATAGTTGAACAGGTTATATTGGATTTATCTTACAACAGACTTTGGTCTATTTGTTTTTTTACTTTTATACAGGATTTTGGAAATTGGACAGACATTGAATTTGCTAATGTTTTATTTCCATCTTTCAAAGAACCTAAGAAAATATTGTGAAATAGATTTCTTGGAATTTCTTTCATGGAAGAGTCTTTTCATAATATTTTCCACGTTCAGAAATAATCTTTTTATAATCTTTTCGTTACATCCGTTTTTTCTATATGTATCCATTCTTGCGATATCACGCATTTTATTTATTTCTCTGGTTAATTGATCAAGGGTACAGACTGTGAAATCTCTTAATAAAATGTCTAAATGCAGAAACTTTGTAGTAAAAAGAGGGTTGAGTATTTTGTGGGATAGTAGATAGATTGGCTATTGGTTTTCTATAAGCAGTACCTTCCATGCCATGCTGGGTTTTGAATAATAGTACATCCAAATAAGGAAGTGCTCCATTTTGTTCAACTTCTAAAGTAACCTCAATTTTAAGAGCAAGGTTATTAATCTGTTCTGAGAAATTATTAAATAATGTATATTTATGCTGCAATACGATGAAGATATCGTCTACAGATCTGAGCCATGTATGGAGTTGGTATAATCAAATTTATTATAAACATCTGCTTCTAGAAGCTGTGATATAAATTCGGCTAACAATCAAGAAATAGGGGAACCCATCGGGACTCCTTTAGTTTGTATACAGATTTTAATGTCAAAGGTAAAATAGTTATTATTAATTATAAGACTAAGATCACTTTTTAAGTTGTTTTGATATTTATATTAATGTTTTCCTTGAGTCGATGCAGTTATTTATTTTTATTATAAGTTCTTTGTGTCAATGGATGGGTATAAAGAGATAATATCCAGATAATGTCCTATTAAATAATTCTTTCGAAACTAGATGTTATTCAAATGTTGAATGAAGGAATATGTAGAATTAATTACAGGATCTGAATTTGGTAAATTATTCTTAAATGAAATAACAAAGGCTTTTTCAATGCAATATTTGGGTTTGGGTATTTTTCACTGTTAGCCTTATCAGCATGTGAGCCTACCCACAATGGTTTGGATTAGTGCTTATTTATTAATTTTCCACAGAATTTTCGTTTCATGCTGCCAACTACCTTAATTTAGTTTTGTTGATTTTGGTGAAGCATATTCTTCCTGACTTTTAGAGAGTTCATAATATTAAAACACTCCATAATATTGTTTTCACAGTCATCTGTATTTAATATAGCCAATTGTATTTCCGTAACTGTATTAAGTTATTTTCAGAATAAATTTTGAAGTTATTCAAAGAACATAATCCTTTCATGGTTTATATACGAAAATTTTCTTTTTACCCGTGATCTGAAAATTGTACAATACTTTCAATTTCTGGAATAATAGATTTTAGATTTGGTTTCGCTGAAAAATAATATTTGCATCCATTTTGAAATACAAGTATTTCTTTATCAGTTAATGGTGTGTTAGACTAGTTGGGAAAATCCATTTATAGGCAAATACGGCTATTTTATTTAATCTGTGCACTGAAATTGTTTATCCAAATTTATGACGCTGTGTTAATTATTTCAAACGGCCTTTTCCATGTATATATTTCTACAGAATGTGCATTAAAACATAAAATACACAAATTGATAATTTACATCAAAAGTCATATTTCATAGACAGTCAATGTAGGCGTGTATTTTTCTAATACATAATGCTGAGCACTTTTGTTCGAATTGTCTTTTAAGACTAATAAAATTCAAGTTCGCAAAAGTATTTCTTGTCTTCCAAAAATGATGGAATTATGTTCATATTACGGCATGAGATTAAGAATTTCAAGTTCAAAAGTTCACGACAAAGATGTAGTCTTGTATATTTATTTTACTATAATCGCTTTTAGAATATATATTTTATTTCAGTGATAATAGATTTTTTTTTTGCTATAATTCCATATTAAAAAAAACATACAAACTAATAGTTCCATATTTTCTTTCACCGAAGTACTTAGAACATTGTAATGTCATTTAACTTTAAATTTTTACCAAATTCTTGCTTCGGTTGAACGTCGAAAAAATATTTGATTGGGGAATGTGAAAAATACTTTTCCAAAGACCTTTTATCCTTTAACTGCTTTATGTTTTTAAAACCTGGACAAATTCTGCTTTTGTTGGGACCGTTTGAACTATTATTTTAAATTGAAAAGTAGATAGTGTTTGCAAACGATTCTCTCGGAATAACGTTTACAAAAATAATACTTTTTTAAACGGGTTTTAAAAATATCGCGGAGAACACGTAACAGTTTCTATATATTACTAAATATCGATCACTTATAAGAAACTGAATCATTTGAATTCATTTCTTGTACTAAACTCGAGGATAAATGGTGAAGAAATTTGATTTATATATCCTTCTATATTAAAAAAAAGTAATCGAACTGAGCCAAAAACGATTTAGAAATGGACCAATAAAATTCTGCGTAGATATTCCGGGTTATTCTCATCGCATTTTTACTAGGGACCGTTTTGAGGAGCTGTTAGTTTTTTTTTCTAGCCATCCTACGGATTCAAAAATCATACCACCAGACGCGAAATATAACAAGCTTTCAGAAATTCAAAAAATTTATCACGGTCGGACAATAAAAACTCAAAAAATCCTTAAAAATTCAGTAAAAAATCTTTTATTGAAAAAGTGAATTTTTTATATTGTTGCCAAAATCTAAATAAGCGCAAAGGATTATGTTTTATCTCAAATAAAAAATGTATTTGCGCGAGACTATTAAAAACAATAATGAAAGTTTAAAATAATAATTAAATGATCACGTGTTGAAAGCAGGAAATACAGAAAATTACGTCATAAAAATTGTGTTTACACATGAATATTAAAAATAAAAAAGATGAATTAAATGAAAAAGAATTATAACCAGTTAAATGAAAAAGCATTATAACCTGATTGCAGAAGATAGTCGCCGTTCGTGATATCATCATCATCATCTTTTTAAAACAGGATACATTACTAGGTTTTAAGAGGCTGTGAACTCTGAACGGGGGTTGGTGAGCGTAGCGAGCAGGGGGCAGAGCCCCCTAGTATAATTATATTTTTAAAAAATTTACATTGTAGGTTTTAATTAAAATTTAACTTTACTTCTAATGTGTTGCGTGTCACAAAGATGTCACATTGGCGCAAAAAGATGTCGCAAATGTCTACCAATTTCAGCCACTATTTCAAATGTCGCCGGATGTCTTACATTAGATTTGCAACATTTCCCGATATTCACCGATACAATTTAGAAATAGTTTTTTAAAAGAAAGCATTTAAAAGAGTTCTTTGCTTTCTTATAAACGTTTTCCGACATTCTACATGACTAAAAGAACATGTTTTTAACAATCTGGAAAAAAATGTCAAATAAGTATAATATACGTTAAAATAGTATTTATTTCTGATTAACTTCAATGAAGCCACAATTGTCAAATTTTCTAATGAAAAAAGTAATACAGTGTATCATTAACTGTCAATTTGAATTACCAATTAAATTATATGAGTACAATGGTATAATCTTTTTAAAATCTCGTTTTCCCCACCAGTATGTTTTCGAATTTTATTATTATTTTTATTTTTACTGTTCAAAAGGCTCAAAAATAATGTAAATTAGTATTAGAAATTATTTCTCTTCATTTGTCGAGAAAAATGTAAGTATTTCTTTCAATGATTAGAAGAAAAATATAATTTATTTTTATCTTCATGCTTACATAATTAATTAAGAACATTTTTAGTGATTCAAATTTTAACATTTATTTTCCGAATTCTCTTTCTGTCTATTTAATAAGTGGTCAAATACATATTCGTTAGACATAAAGCTATGCATCATTTACTCAAAATGTATTTAGATATCTATGAAACATTTTAACAAATATTACCGAATAAAAATAAATATCTGGTCTAAAAAGCTAATGAATTATGCTTTTCATACATATTTTTTATTTATTACTATATGCCTTAGTTTTGCTTTTTTGGAAAAATCAACATTGAGTTAAAATAAGAAGCAAAATATAAAATCAATATCTCATAAAGTATAAAGAGTTAATATTTTTCACGAAAGGTAATATCCTCAGCAATTATGGAAATAAGAGAGAATTAAATATATTCAACCAATATTATGAGACAATCAATACATAAGTACAATATTTTTTCGTGATTTAATTAAGGAAATATTACACAATGTTAAATTTTTCTAAGATAAAACCAAAGTACAGAGTAATAAATAAAATAATTTAATCTAATTTTTAAATTAAAAGTAAATAAATAAGGAACAAAACGTACTATCTGTTTACGAGATTTTTTGTATTGTGTAGTTATTTCGATTAAGTGTGTTCCCAAGTTAAATGTGTTTTTTAAATTGTTTTGCCATTTTTGTTACAATGTCTCATTGAATTATAAATACATCACTGCATAAAGGATGCATATATGTATTTCAAAAGAATTACCATAATCGTTCTTATTAAGTTTTTTTTTTCCTCAGTATTTTATTTCTCTTGAATCACAGATACACGAAATGTGTGAAAAGAATCAACATAAAAAGAATTAAATGAATCATACTAGCCTTAAAATATAGTGAAAATTTTAACAACGCCGGCACGAAAACATAAATTGTGGTATTTCGTGCAATTTGTAGTATGTTTGAAAACCAAACAGAAAAAAAATAAAAAACACAAATGCATTAGCGGAAACTGTAACAATAACAGCCATTCACAGTTACTCTTGATCCACAAAAATTTCTACGTGTCGCCAACATTAATGTTTAAATATCTCAACTCTTTGGAAAAACAGTTGTACTGAAGTTGACAATGGTAATGTTTTAATGTAATACTCTTTTATATTTTCAATTTTCGTTTATCTATTTATGATATAAAACAGTATATTTATGTTTTAGTCTAAAACAGAAAGAGTTTTTAATTCATTAAGGGTAATATAGTAACGCTAAAGTTTAATACAGTATTTAAATAAATTCAGAATATTGAATTTTAATGTAAAATCATAATGATAAAATTAAAAAAAATATGTGTTAATTGCGAAGCCTAAAAACCGATAAATATAGTAGATATATATTTGCAAAAAGCATGTGTAACAAATAATATGTTTTAAAGTGTTTCATGACAGTAAAATATCTATTTTTTTTTAAATATATAATACTTTATGAAATATTTGTTATTAGAACAATTAAAATTAAATTAATAAAAACAAATTTTCAAATTATATTTCATGAAATATTTAATAATAAATATTTTAATTATTTACTGTTCGAAAGCAAAACACATAGTTTCAATTATATTATGCACATATATGTACTTAATATTTTGGTATTTATAAATTGCAAAAGTGACTATTAATGTTACATGATTTTGAATTAAAAAATAAAATATTAAATATATAATTCCATTAACAAGGGAGAAATCGTGCATATCTAGGGTATGAACGGTTTTTACTTTGTCACCAATAAATACAAACAATAACTCTCAACTTATTTATTCAGTGACAACTGTTACAAATTGTAGGATAAAATTCGCTAAAGATTTCTTTTCGAAAAATAGTGGTGGTAATTGTAAAATCCGTACGCACTCGGGGTATGTCATACCCCATGCGACTTCTCCCGGGTTAAAAAACTATTGGACCATTTAATACCGGAAAATTACGTATGAGACTTTACACCAGAAAAATCTACAAGGAAGTTTGATATTTTTTATTAAAATAATTTTAGGTATGAAAAGAAAACAGAGTATAATAAAAACAACAGTAAGAGTTTTAGGTATTTTTTCGTATGTCTCTAACGTCTAATATATATGCAACAGGTGTTAAATGAAACTTTCTGTTCTAGGCTAGATGATTTTCTAATTTCAGCTGTGTTTTGCAGTCTACATATTTTAAATATTTAACATAAAGTTAATTATGAAAATTTTAATAATGCCTACTGATTCACATTATTCAATATTCATAATTACAATCAATGTACAATGAATGAATTAGATTAGGTTAGGATTAGATTATAATGAACTTGAATTAGATTATAATTCAATTACAAATATACACAATGCGTAAGAAAAATTGGTTTGTGCAGTTTTTAGCTCACAGGCTATCAAAGCCTGAGAGCTTATGTGCCCGCCGGTTCTGTATGTATGTACGTACGTATGTATGTACGTAACGCGATAAATCTTCATAGAAATATCGGTTTTCCTTCAAATTTTGTTGATAGGTTCACTGTGTTAAGGCGCTTCCCTGATTAGTTTTCGGGATTGATGGGTTAAGTATAAAAGGGGGAACGGGGGGCTAATCCCCCCCCCTAATTTATATAAATGGGTTTTTCATGCAGAATTATTCCGTTTTCCTTCAAATTTTGTTTATAGGTTCATTGTGTTAAGGCGCTTCCCTGATTAGTTTTCGGGATTGATTGGTTAAGTATAAAGGGGGGAACGGGGGGGGGCTAACCCCCCCCTTAAATTATATAAATGGGTTTTTCAGGCAGAATTATCCGATTTTCTTGAAACTTTGTATGTAGGCTCATTGTGATAAGGCAATTCCCTAATTAATTTTGGGTGTTCATTCGGTAAGTATAAAAGGGGGAAACGGGGGGCTACCCCCCCCCCTTAATTTAGATAAATGGGTTTTTCATGCAGAATTATCCGATTTTCTTGAAACTTTGTATGTAGGCTCATTGTGATAAGTCACTTCCCTAATTAGTTTTGGGTGTTCATTGAGTAAGTATAAAGGGGGGTAAACGGGGGGCTAATCCCCTTTAATTTACATAAATGGGTTTTTTATGCAGAATTATCCGATTTTCTTCAAATTTTGTATATAGATTCATTGTGGTAAGGCGCTTGCCTGATTAGTTTTAGGTTTTCATTTGTTAAGTATAAAGGGGGGAACGGGGAGGGGCTCACCTCCTTTAATTTAGATAAATGGGTTTTTCAAGCAAAATTATCCATTTTTTTTTCAAATTTTTTATATAAATTCATTGTGGTAAGGCGCTTGCCTCATTAGATTTTGGGGGTTTATTGGTTAAGTATATTATATTGGTTAAGTATATTTTATTGGTAAGTTCATTATTGGTGGGAACGGGTGCTTATTCCCCGCCCCTTAATATATTGTCGATTTCTTTATTTTTCGAGTGGCATTATTCTTTGAAAAAATAGCATAATATACAATAAGTGTGAATAGCCTGTGAGCTCAATGCCCTCAGTTTAACTGGGCAGTTTTTTTTATTTTAATGATTGCTATTGTTAAAATATTGTTAGAATGTAGTTGCAATAGCATTTAAATATTTTCAAAATTGGTGAAATTTTTTATCAATAAGTAATTATTTTTACATTGCACGATTTAAAATTGTTTTCTTTTGGAAAGACACTTTGCACGCTGAAAAAAATAATATTTTAATGTTTAAGTCTGAATGAAAAACATAAAGTCACATGGAAGAAAAAATGTAAGCTTTTGCATACAGGGTGCTACAAATGTCTTGCTCACGCCGCTTAACTTCAAAACGGCGACAGTTAAGTCATGTATGTGGTGTATGTATAGATATTTTAAAAGGGCTGTGTGCTAGGCGATGATATAACATAAAGGACCTGGTGGCAAATAAGTTATTTAGCGTTTCTATCTCGTAAACAGTTCATAATACGAGACAAGATTGCAAATCTAAAGATCTTTACTAATTTCATGCAAAAGTGCCGTTAAAAGATAGAAGCACAGTTACTGTTAAAACTAGCACATGTAAGCAAGGTACAGTTTATTTTAAAAAGAAAATCAAATTAAGTATGCTAAATGTGACCACCAAGGCAGCAATTTCTTATGCAAATTCCAATGGTGTATTCATTATGCATACTTAAACTAATTGCGAAAACGTCAGTTGAGGATTTGTACAGCTGACGTTGAAGCCTCTGATCTGCAGATTTACTAGTTCAAGTTAACTGTACCTTGCTTACACGTGTTAGTTTTATTAGTAAATGTGGATCTGGTTTATTATTCCACCTTTCTGTATGCAATTAGTGCTGTATTTAAACTGATGATTTGATATAAAATTATTACATTTCGGGTGTTGCAGTAATTTTAGATGCAAAACATAATTCTATACTAATTAATTTTTCAGCAGAGCTGAAGTTACACCGTACATTACTGAAATACAAAAGGATGTGAATTATCACTTTACTAAATAGCGTAGAACCAACAGAGTGAAAAAATGTCCCCGGTCTGGACATTTTTTCACTCTGTTGGTTGTACGCTGTTTAGTAAAGGGATAATTCACATTCTTTGTATTACATAATTTTATATTAAAACGAAGATAGTCAGGAGCTTTGTATTTGACATTTTCGCGTATATAGTACCTTTTTCGAGATAGCAAGGTCATAGCTTCGCAGTTTGTTGCTAGGTTGGTCAATGGTCTCATCATGTAGTATCTAGTCACTTTAATATAGTACTTAGATACCAAGTTCATGATTATACCTGTCGCAATTTTGAAGTTAATGGGGCTCACATTTTTTTTTTGTGTGCTAACTTATTATACAGATATTATAAGTCTCATGAGATTATAGTCTGTGACTATGTGTACAGAAATACTTATCTACATTTGAATACATCTGTTGGAGTGATCATTCCATGTGCTTTTCTTCGACATAAATAAAATCGCTGTATTATTCAATCATTATGTTGCATTCAATTAAAAATTAGACATTTAATGATTAAATTTTATACATATTAAGGATGAAAAAGTTTAAATAGAGAGAGGAATTTACATTCACAGCTGTGTTTTTGGAAAATCTTGATAATGCTTTTGGTAAACTTGTTCTTCTTGGCCCTGTCACTAAAAATACGTTTTCTCATTGATTAAAATGGCTTATTGGATTCAGTATTGTATTAGAATTTTTTTAGATTCCAATACTTCTAAAGTTTAAAGAGCTTTTGTATAAATCCTAAGGTGTATAGAGTGTCATCAAACCATCAATCTAAATATTGATGTATGATTAACCTTCAGGTTTAAAAAAAAAAAAATTATTTGAAAGATGCTTTAACTTTTGCCAAACTTTCAAGATTTTTTTATATAGATAAATGAGTAAAACGGTAAAAAAGAGTGCTTAGAAATGAGATATCAAAAGCACCGTTTTCGCATTCCTGAATTTGGGAAATAGGAAAATGTGCGGTTGAGCCTGCCTTCTGACAGAGTCTACGCTTGCAAGCATATAACATTGGCAAATTAATGATAAACCAATGAACATATTCTCGACAAATTCCTTGTTTGCGTTTTAATATTGTTAAATGTTTTGTTTTCTTTTTTCTTTTTTGTTTTAGCATGGGATAACCGAAATGATTTTGAAGTTTAAAAAATATTTCACAGCTGTTATGTTAACAATGCCTCAATCCTCACACGTTCCGAATATGAATTGAATTGATTGAACTGAATAAAATAGGAATCCACATTATAAAATTGGGGCCGAAATAGAAAGAATACAAAACCGTCACGTTAGTCTTCAATCTGAAAAATCGTATGAAAAATGAACCATTTAAAAATACTGTTATAATACAACGAAAAAATTGTATAATCCCCTGTCGACAACTTGGTCTATTATTCTCAAAGAGTTCGCAGATCTACGTTGAAAAAAATTGCTAACAGACGCCAAATGCACAAGAAATGCAGCATTTAATCCTTGAATGGATGTTGAAATCTAAAAACGCAATAGCACTCAAAATACAGCAAGCATCCGAACGCTGAAATATGGCTGCGAGATTTTTTTCTCCACATTTCTTCTGCCTTCCTACTTGTCAGCAGCACTATACAAGCTCAACTATCTTCGAAAAAAGTATCTTCAAAAAGTATAAGAAATGCTGCATTTAAGCCTTTGAATAGTGAAGTCTAAAAACACAATAGCATTCAAGATACGACAAACGCCGAAAATATTGTTGCTAGGTTTTTTTCTTTCTCTTTCTTCGGCCTGCCTACTTGTCAGCAGCACAATAAGAAATCAGCTGTCTTCAAAATTGGAACTTATTTTCCTCTTATATCCCTCCTAAGATCACTAGTGCATAAGATTAATGCTGCACAAGGGTTTTGTACTAAAGTACCCCACCCGTTGATTGCAACAATCCACTCATCAATCACTTACTCTGCGACAACAGTTGGATATTTCCGAGGGGAAGAAAATGGAACACCTGTTTTCCAGGTGCTCGGATGGTTTTGTAGTAGTTTGCTTTGCTTATTGGCCGATTTATTAGCGAAAGGGTTAGTTAAAATTCCGATTCTGCTAAATGCTAGTAGTGATTGTTCCATTAATTAACGGATAAATTCGTTTAAATTTTTAATACTCATCAAATTATCGTATAGAGAACGTAGAGACTATGAAGCTTCCATTGGTTTAGCATTAGCTCGTGAATATCAGACACTGGCCAATGTAATCCTAAATGAGAAATGCACAGTAGTGCTAAAATTAAAACTCATACAAAGCATTTCAGAAAATTTGATTATTTTAAGTTTACCACTGTGTTATTTAAAAAAAAGTACAATTTATAAAATTTATTATTCCAAAGAAAATAAATTCCCATTTATGAAGATGTTCCTTTTAACAACTATCATAACAATTATATCTATTTTTTTAAAAAAAGGTAATAAATAATATAACAAAATAATATAGTAAAATAATAATAATATAGTAATATTATATTGAAATGATTGGTATATGAAGAGCTTTGTGGACATTATAGTATGAATATATATAATTAGTTAATGACGCAAAATCGTTTTATCCAATTATGCAGGAAAAATATATTTGTAAAAAAAAAATAAAGTATTTAAAGGCTTTAAAATTGTTTGCAAAAGTAATATGATTTATAGTTTATTGCGTTTGTATACAGTATTATTTATAACATTGTACTTTTATTCTTCTTAAGTAATGACCTTTAGTCGAAATCATCAAGCAATGTCTAAAACATCAAAAAACATTTACAAGAAACATAAAACTTTCTATAGATTGATACTCACAATACTCAACTAACGTTTCGGCATGTATCGAAAATATGGCTTTCTTTTTTACTACTGAAACCGAATTTTAACCAAAATTCAGAATTTCAGCCGAAGCTTGGGAAAACAAAAATTCAAACGAACCTTTTATTGACACTTTATTAAAGTGCGTAGACTTCTTAAAATTTACAAGGAATATGGCACTGATATTTCAGATTAGACATCTTTGCCCAATATATTTTTTCTTCTGATAACAAAACGTTCGGCTATTAATCCTAGAATTTTTTATATTTTTCTGCTATTAAATAAGAAGAAACATTCTTTTCGAAAATTGTGTGGAGCTGAATGCACACTACTGTATGTTCTACAATGTAAACACGTTTATTTTTTTATATTATCTTCGTATAATGCCAAAAACAAACACCTACAAATATGAAAGTTAAATGCATTTGTGCTTTATTATAGTAAATAGTTATATTATCACTTCTTTAGCAAAATTTTACCATGTAGAATACTTTCTGTAATCTAAGAAGATATGTTTTGAGCCTATCTACTTTTAATTAAATACCTCAAAATTTGTTTGAATTAATTTTAGAATTGTGGCATTTCTGTATACATTTTTTGCTAATTTTCTCTAACTTTTCGAATTTTCATTATTCTTTATAGAACAGAACAACTCATGAATTTTATTTAAGGATTTTCATAACAATGGCACTGGAAAGATTCTTACATGCACAAACTATACTTGGAACACGTTATGAGTTACAGATTGAAGATAAGATTTTAAGTAATGCAATAATAAAGACGTTCTCTAAACAAAATAAAATACATTGCGCATCTTTATGCTGCAACGAAGAAGAATGCGTTGGATTTGGAATAAATGTTGATTCCTGTTCTTTACTAAAGTTATTTATCAATATTAAAACTTGTGAAGAACAAAATTGCACGAAAGTACCTGGAATGAAGGTTTATATGGTAAGTATGTTATTGTCTTAAATATTTTGTTGTATGGTAAATCTCATGTTATTCAAAGACCAAAAATAATGAACTTCAAAATACATTTTTTTTTAAAGTTTTCCCAAATATCAATGTTTTCTATGACTCAAATTTCGTGTTTAATTTTCATATATTTGCACTGCAAAATAAATAAATAAATAAAACATGAATTCTAACTTAATTTACATATTTTATATTTGTCGTTTGAATGCTATCATGTGAAACTAGAGATAACATGCAATGGCGCGTGTCTTTATTGTCAAAGGTCATACTGGACTGTTTTAACTTCGATGTTGTTAGTTATCATTAAAATATATTTTTAATGCATATTTTAAATATCTGTTACAACAACAATCGTGATTTACATTTTGTATTTCTTTTTGCTTAATTTCAAATAACAACAACGCCTATCGTGTAAAATATATTTATGGATTTTTCTCTACAAAAAATAAAATTTTGTTAAGAGTAAAATTAGGTTGTTGATATTAAAACTGTTATACACAATTAGAAAATTATTTCTTACTTTATATTTTAGAAATATGTACAATAATTTTGTTATTATTCAATACTCTTTTAAAAAATAATACTCAAATGTCTGTTGCATAAACTATATCTAACATATATATATATATATATATGTATATATATATATATATATCATAGATACATATACAGTGTGACTTTTAATTAACCTATAACTTTAAATTGAAATGACTCCCTAGAGCTTCGTCAGATGGTGGCATGAATGCGTGCAATGAGAGAGGGCATAGTATGTATTTGTTTAGTGTCAGTTCGACGCAATTTTGAAAATGTCTCCCAAAGCGTCATATTCAACTTCAAGATAGTATTTTCAAGATAGTATTTTTATTGTTAAAAATTGGCATTTATTTTGCAAAAATGCAGCACTATTTCTACGGATCTGGTCTTCAACATTCAGAAAACGACCTAAGCCGAGTTTTCGCCTATCAATATCGAAATCGTAATCCTGGTGCATTGCATTGACCACCTCAATCACCAGATATGAATCCATGTTATTTCTGTCTTTAGGGTCATATGAAAGATTTGATTTCCAAGGAGAAGCCGACAGACCTTATTAGCCTCAAAAGTTCCATAACTGACTCATTTTCAAGCTTAAAACAAGAACGAAAAATCATGCGTCAAGCATAGATTATGTAGAACTTTCCAACGCTTCCAAAATAATTTTAAAACTCATTACCGTTTAATAAGCTAAAAGATAACATCTAAGTAAACAATTTGGAAAACGCATAACATATTTAAAAACTTAATTTCAGGAATTTCCAACATATACAATATTTGGAAAAATATCCGAATACTTTTATTCAGCCCTGTATATGATCTGTAGATTTGTATATATATTACATAGGATGCTAAATTTTAGTTTAGTTAGGAAATGCGTAGCACAGTTTAAAATTCTCCTTCTGGAGTATCTATCAATAAACAGAAATGTGTTCGCGAACTTTTGTGCTCCCTGTATAGGATCTACAGAATTTATACACACGAAGTAATAGACAAAAAGTGAATTAAATTTAAAATCGCGTTCAGCAACTTAAAACGCACTTCCAGGAATTATTGCTAACAGACAGTAGAGAATTCTTTTGTGTGTCCCTGTAAATGAACGATGACTGTTATACACACAATATTCAGTAGTAAACCTCTTGTAATGCACCTTAGTGATATAAATTTCAATGCGTTTAAAATAGTGAAACATTATTTAATTAAACCGCAAACGATTTTTCTCCATAGACGTAATGTAACGGAATTATTTTGACTGTCCCTGTAAAGTAACTATAAGTGCTATGCACACCCTATTCCATATTAAGCTTCTTGTAATGCACCTCAGTGACATATATCAATTACAATGTGTTTGAAATTGTGTAACATCATTAAAATGAATCGCAAATGATTTTTCCCCATAGACCGTAATGTAACGGAATTCTTTTGAGTGTCCCTATAGAAAAACTATAAGTGCTACACACTTCAGTTGAAATAGAAAACATGCTATAGATAACGACAATAACATATAAAAATTGCAGGGCAATCCGAGCATATTTACGGGAGTTAGAGCACGGACAGGCGACAGTCGGACATACGGCCAGACAAACCGAAGTCATAAACACTTTTCAACTATGTTGGAAAAGTGTTAAAAAGGAACGCTTAATTTTGTTACTGACAAATTTTTGACTTAATTGTGCTATTGTATCACCTCTGAAGGTTCTCACTTTGAAAACCTTTTCAATTAAATTTCTTTTCTACGTTCTTTTCAATAAAAAACGTTTGTAGTGCTATCTCCCACGACTCAAGAGTTATTTTAGCTAAAAGTTGTAGGTTAATTAAAAGTCACCCGGTAAAATTAAATTTGTTATTTTACGTTGGAAAAACATTTTGACGTATAATGAATATAAAACTTTTAATTAAAAACGTTATTAAATATTATTGAATTTGCTAACATTTTGGGCTATAAAAGTATTTATATGACAGAAAGTAAAAATACGACACAACGCGGTAAATGTAATAAGTGATTTGAAATGGTATTTAAAATATATCTTAATATAAAAGTATCATGCCGTGTCTAAAAGAATTCCTATTTTAAAGAGTTTTCTTAACCGAGAATACGGAAGAATGAGGTAAAAGTAATAAGTGATTTGAAAGGGTATTTAAAATATATGTTTAAAAAAAATAAAAGCATGCCGTGTCTAAAACAGTTTTTATTTTAAAGAGTTTCTCTTAACTGAAAATATGAGCAAAACGTGGTAAAAGTAATAAGTGATTTGGAATGGTATTTAAAATATATATTTCTAAAACAAATAGCAAGCTGCAACTAAAGAATTCATTTTTTAAAAAATATTACGTCTTAAATGAGAATAGGACAGAACGTGGTAAAAGTAAAAGAAAACTTTTATTATGTACCTTGCAGATTAATTTTAGAATCCGTTCTCAAGGGCCACAAAATGATTTGGCCAATTGTGTCTAATTATGAAGTCCTACGATTGGTTACCGTTAATACATATATCCCTTGCCATAGGGAATTTGGGTGTAAAATTAATAAATGTAATAATTAATGTATATAATTAATAAATGTCTTTCTTGCCGTACGTTTGTACGATGAACCATTTGCCATGAAAATAACTACTAGCTATTTTCACAAATGCCCATCAACAACACCAAAATAGTTAATTCCCAAAAAGGCGCAACCATATATTTCCACAAATGTTCGACAATAACCCAACAATTACCCTATAAATTTGGATGATAACGTTAAAATAGCGAAATGCTCAAGACATGTTGATCCTTACCTTACCGTTCGAGAGTGCCACAAATTAAAAATTTTGGTGTAGTACACATACAGTAGAACTCTGAGAGTTTTTTTTTTTTAATTTATTGAAAATAAATATAAAATGCTTCAGACTGTAAATAAAGAAAATGTGTCTTGTGACATTTTATGTCTACGACTAGCTCACTGGACACATTTTGAAATCCATGGTAGTATATATATTATTTTTCATTTCAATTTAGAAAATATTCCAGAGGACTGCTTAGTTCTACCTAAAAGGCTTCAGGTTATGACACATTTAGACCATTGGAAACGTGTACTGAAAATAATGCTATTTTAACGGCATGAATTAAATTTATAGACACTTGTTGAGTTATTGTGTATTAAAATTCAGATAAAATATAACTATTTATTGGGTTTAGAATTAATAAATGTAATAAATAATGTAAATAATTAATAAATGTCTTCCTTGCAGTACATTTGTCTAACGTACCATTTGCTATGAAAGGTCCAACTATCTATTCATTAGATCTTTCAGACTAATAATTTAATAAACAGACATGATTAAATCTGTACGACGACTGATGTTACGGACTTCTTAAATTTATTGTAAATTCAGAAAATGATGTGAGTGGAAATTTCCTTAAATTTTAAAAATGAATAGTTTTTCTCCAAATTTTTATCTTATGGCCAACTGGAAAGATAATCCCTTCATATGAGCAGATTAAAGAAAAATAAGAGGTATGTGTTGGTTTTGGTTCAATAATGGATTTTGAGTGACTTCAACCTTTGATATTAAGATCAACTCAGACTTTACTTTCTAGGAAATCTTGTATTTGCTGTCTTCCAGAAAAGCAACTTTAGCAGTTTTGTATGCCAAGAAAAAAATACCTGTGACATTTTTAAACAGTAAATTTAATAAATTAGTACCATAATATTTGTTTTGCCCAAAATAATAATTTTAACTATAATTTTATTAAGTGTTTAATATATTATTACTACATATTTAATATTATTACTACATATTTACATATATACAACTACATGTTATTATTAAATTTTGAATGGGTATTTCCATATTATTTATTTAATGAAATCCATCGTTACGTTTTAAACTATTTAGATTACATTAAGTTATAAAGACTGTTATTTTTACCTAAAATACTTTTTTAATATTGACACAGTTTAATATTTCACAGTTGAACTACTTCTAAAATAGTGCATACCGCAAAACAGCAAATAAATAAATAAATAAATAAAAATAAATAAAGTAAACATGTTCTCAGATTCTGGTGTGCACAAGACATGGAATCTAAAATTAAATTTATTAATCATAACTTGAAGAATTACATATAAATGCAGCATAGAAGTGTAATTTTTTGGGCGATATAAAATAAAATGTAATCTGCACCAATTTGTGTGATGCGTAACAGAATATGAAGTTTCATGTACATCCGAAATATTTTTCTAGATATCCCTCAAATAGTTTTCGATAATTTTATTAATAAAATAACCAATTTTTTCAGCGGTTAATTTACGTTTTGATGATATATATCCATATAAGAAATAAAATTACATGCATAATTTTTTCCTGAATATGAGTATTTTATTATTTTGATTTTTACTTTGCATACTTTTCATGTACAAGGTAAATGTCAAAAAATTAATCCTTATTACTGTCTAAATTTCTTATGTCAAAATAATGTTTTCTTTCAAATAAAATATCTCTAGTACTAGAATTTCCAATTATACCAAACAAATAAATAATTTTAAAGCTAGATAAATTTCTGAAATAAATTCTTTCTTCAAAGAATATACTTTTAACCTTTTCATCTACTTCATTTTGTTATTTTAATTAATTATTACGTTTCTTCAATTCTTTATATTTATTTAAATATTTAAATGTTTTTAAGAAAAAATAAATAAAATACTTGGTAAGTTCATTATTCCGGTAAATTGGAATTGTGGTATTTCAATGGAGCTTTAATAGTATGAAATTGTATATTCATAATTTACGCTTTATCTTTTAAGAAAGAACAAAAACGAAAAATTACAACTACCACTACGGAAGTTTCAACAAATACAGAAGGCGAGAAAACTTCAACTACAACAAGCGAAGTACCTTCAACTATAACGCAAGACGACTTACTTGAAATATCAGTTAATTTAACGGTTACAACGGACAAAACGTCTACTACAAATGACGAGAAAACTTCGACTGCAACAAGTGAAATACCTTCAACTATAACGCAAGACAACTTACTTGAAATATCAGTTAATTTCACGATTACAACTGACAAAATGTCTACTACAGATGACGAGAAAACTTCGACCAAAGCAAGCGAAAAGACTTCAACTACAACGCAAGAGGACTTAGTTGAATTATCAGTTAATTTAACAATTACAACAGACAAAACGTCTGATGTATCAGAAGAATCTGACACGACTACTTTAACAAGCTCTGAAGCTACAAGTTCAGCAAATGAAATTTTAACAATTTTATCGATCGATCAATCTTCAATAAGCCCCACAACTGAGAAATCTTCAACTTCTACAATAGGTACAATTGTTTTATTTAAAAATATGCTATTCTATAATGAATTTCAACATAATATGAGGCACGTGATTTTTCTAAAAACATTTTTAAGAAGATTAAAAATTTTAGTTGAAAGAACATTAATGTCATATGTGATTCAATTAAACATTGAGCCTAACCAAAGATCAAAGTCTCTTTTAAACGTTTGCTTCAAAATAAGCTGTAAAATTTAATTTATATAATATAATAAATAAAACGTTGAATTCACGTGTGTAGTTTTTTTAAACGTAATTACTTAAAATTTCGTTTTCTGATTTATAATTTGTATGTCCGAAAAAAATGCAAAAATTTTATAAAATATTTTTGTTAAATAACTGAAAAAACGTATGTATTAAAAAAAAAATTACAAGTATCACGTATTATAAATTTACTTTACCGATATTCACATGCATATGCATGTAGACATACAGATTTTAAAAACAGCGTCAAAATTTACTGCTTTTTATTAACTATTAATTTGACTTAAATATTTAAAATTTTCAAATTAAGATTATATTTAGAAGTAAATCATATTAACTTACCAAAAGTAATAACTCTAACGTTATTTAAAAATAATAATATGCACACATGATAAATAAATCATGAAAATCTATTTTGATTTTATATTATTTTAAAAGAAGCACCAGTATATATTTATTAAAGAAGTGAAAATATATTCCTCCATTTTTAAATTTCTAAATTTTCTAATCCGAATATTATTCCCATTATCATACGCGTAAATATGTTAAAGGGAAATATTTTAATAGTGAAAAATATTTTAAAATCATTCTGAAAGATTATACTATTTTGAGTTAGAATATGTAGATTATCATTCAAAATACTGTTAGTTTGTATTCACTGAAACCTTTGCTATTTTTATTAATATAAGATGCATAAATAGGGTAAAATTAATAGTTTTAACTAATACTAGCAGACACCACCAGGTGCGCCATATAATCATTCCTTTAAAAATTACGTAAAAATTTAAAAATTAATTTAAAGGGAACAAATGTTGCTAAAAAATTGCGGTTTGGACGAACGAAGATTTTTTTTTTTTTTTTTTTTTTTTTTTTTTTTTTTTTTTAATGAAAAAAAAGCTGTGGTTGAAATTATGACCGATATATGACGCTGGAATGCATAACAAGAAGCAGATGTATGCAAATTAATGCTTACAGTAAAATAAGCTCCTGAAAAGCTTACTTATAAGCGCCTGAAAAGCTTACTTAAAAGCGCCTGAAAAGCTTACTTAAAAGCGCCTGAAAAGCTTACTTAAAAGCGCCTGAAAAGCTTAAATTTTCCAGAACATGAAGCGGGATATTTTCTCGGCTTAAATTATTTTGCCATGCGGAATTTTCGCAATGCTCCGGTTGCTGAATCCCTTTTCTTCTAAAAGTGCTTAACTAATAACGCTTGATCTTGTAAGGATAGCATACTGCTAGCATCTAATAAAGTATCTATGTGCTTCGATGTGTTTTATTGACACCCTGATTTCCATAAATCTTCTTCATATTATGTATACCAGTGACATCTAGTGGTCAGTTTTTGAACCACAACTTTTTTTGTTATTAAAAAAATCCTATCTTCCTCTAATCCAATTCGTGCAAACTGTAATATTTTAGCATCATTTGTTCTTTTTCAAAGAATGTTTACTAGCACACATGATGTATATGCATGTATGTATGTTTATTATGTTCGTGTGTTAATTTTTTTGAATAAGGTTTTGTTCTTTTCAATATGGTTTTGATGCGGTAACGTATCCATATGTTGAAACACTTTTATTTTCATAGTTCCAGATATTCATAATGTGGATATAAAGTGCGATATCTCAACTCATGTTCTGCAAGGACTAACATCGTAAGTACCTATTTCATATAATTATTAAAATATTTCTTTAAAGTAGTTATTCATTGTTCAATTGATTTCATCGACTTGAAGTATTTTTTGCTTATCAAATTAAAACATGACATCTTTCTATTAAAGGTGAAACGTGCTGAAAATCCTGTAATTTTTTTATGATGATATTTTTAAGTTGCGTTTTGAACTACATAAATTTCATTTCAGAATAAAAACGATATAATAACTTTAGGTCTAATCATGATAAATTCAAATACTATTTTTTACTTTGAACTGAATTCGTCAAGAAATTTTTTTTTTCGAAAGGGGCATTGAAAAATATTTCCTTAAATATTAGTGTTTTGATATTGTATCATTTATATTCACTATTAGAAGATACTTGAATTCATTACAAAATTAATACGTTTGTTTTATAAACTACTAGCTGACCCGCCCTGCGTTGCCCGAGCCCTTGTAATAAACTTAAATCTCTTAAAAAACGGAACTCTGGCCACGGTCTACGATAGCTTCGGAACCGTATACCCGGCATGCTCGTACGCTCTAGAAAATCTTTTATTTCCCCCTACCACCGCCAGGGGAGCATTCTGTTCTAAACAAACCTCTTTCCGAACGAACTTCAGAGACAGGTCCCCGCTGCATACGTTACTGTATAGTACGCGCACTACAAAATTGAGCTGGTTTCGAGAAGATTGGAACATTATTAGCCCAGTTATTGCAATAAGGCACAGTTAGAGAAAATAACCTTGAGTGAGGTGCCGAAGGGAGGAGATGTTCTAGTGTCCTTCAGAAAATGATTAATTAGGAGGCTCACTATGCATGCATAAATATTCGTTCGTTTTGTTAAGCTAGGAACTCAATTACAAAGTTGGCTTAAACTCTTATTTGTAAATAGTGGTAACCGCTACTCATAAATTTAATTTAATGTTATAAAGGGTGACTATTAAGTTAAATATAATGCTTGGAATCACTTGCGTTGAAATCGGAAAGATAGTTGCTGATATATAGAAACGGGGCATAGTTAGAGAAAAACCTTGAATGAGGGGCCGGGGGGGGAGGATTGTTCAAGTACCCTTCAGCAAATGACTAATTAAAAGGAGCACTATGCATCTTTCAAAATTCGTTCGTTTGCTTAAGCTAGGAACTTAATTACAAATTTGGCTTACCCAATTATTCGGAAATAGTGGTAACCGCTACTAATAAATTTAGTTTAATGTTATAAAGAGTGACATTTAAGTTAATTATAATGTTTGGAATCACTTGTGTTGAAATCTGAAAATAGTTGCTGAGATATGAAAACGGAGCATAGTTAGAGAAAAAAACCTTGAAAGGAGTGCCGGGGGGGAGGGGTTGTTCAAGTGTCCTTCAGCAAATGACTAATTAGGAGGACCACTACGCATCTTTCAAAATTCGTTCGTTTGCTTAAGCTTTGAACTTAATTGCAAATTTGGCTTAAACTATTTTTCGTAATTAGTGGTAACCGCTACTCATAATTTTAGTTTAATGTTATAAAGAGTGACAATTAAGTTAATTATAACGTTTGGAATCACTTGTGTTGAAATCGGAAAGATAGTTGCTGAAATATGGAAACTGAGCAGAGTTAGAGAAAAAACCTTGAAAGACGGGCCGGGGGGGGAGGGGTTGTTTAAGTGTAGTGTCCTTCGGCAAATGACTAATTAGAAGGACCACTATGCATTTTTCAAAATTCGTTCGTTTCCTTAAGCTTTGAATTTAATTACAAATTTGGCTTAAACTGTTATTCGTAAATAGTAGCAACCGCTACTCATAAATTTAGTTTAATGTTATAAAGGGTGACTATTAAGTTAATTATAATGTTTGAAATCACTTGCGTTGAAATCGGAAAGATAGTTGCTGAGATATGGAAACGGAGCAGAGTTAGAGAAAAAACCTTGAAAGACGGGCCGGGAGGGGTGGGGGGAATTGTACAAGTGGCCTTCAGCAAATAACTAATTAGGAGGACCACTATGCATCTTTCAAAATTCGTTCGTTTCCTTAAGCTTTGAATTTAATTACAAATTTGGCTTAAACTGTTATTCGTAAATAGTGGCAACCGCTACTCATAAATTTAGTTTAATGTTATAAAAGGGTGACTATTAAGTTAATTATAATGTTTGAAATCACTTGCATTGAAATCGGAAAGATAGTTGCTGAGATATGGAAACGGAGCAGAGTTAGAGAAAAAACCTTGAAAGACGGGCCGGGAGGGGTGGAGGGGTGGGGGTGGGGGGGTTGTTCAAGTGGCCTTCAGCAAATAACTAATTAGGAGGATCACAATACATCTTTAATGATTGATTCATTTGGTTAAGCTAGGAATTTAATTTGAAATTTGGCTGACACTATTATTCGGAAATTCTGGTAACTGCTTTCTAGAAATACACCTTGAAGCTTAAATGTAATTAGACCCTTGCCCCTCTTCATTCCCGCAAATATAAAAAACAATCCGTTAAATAAAGTTTTAATCTCCATCATAATAATAAATGTCATGTAAAAAAGAAAAAAAAACTTAAACCCGACTAATTGTCATGAAGAAAAATATGCCTGCAAAATATTTCAATCAGTGGGACGTATGTGTAATTTGTCATGCACAGGTGGCGCGACAATCGCATGGCTCCTCTACGTTGATAACTTCAATCCATGTTCACACTATTTAGTTAGAAATCCTTATTTATGCATCGCTACTCTGGTTCATTTAATTACTTCTGTGAAGAATCGATGCAACCAACCAGTGAACCAACCAACCCAAGAGAATAAAAGCGTATTTTTGATGAGAGTTCTTTGTGCATTTTAATTAATATTTCAGAAAGTAATTAAAATATTAAAATTCTGAAGTAATGTTGCAACAGGAGAGGGTTTGAACTACCTAAATCTAAATTTCCAGCCTTCTAGGTGGGCCAGATTTTCCTAACCATCGCCAACAGACACACACACACAGAGACACACAGAGCGAAACTTTCTTTTATTAGTTTAGATAACAACACTTTACAAAATACCTATTCATTTTTTAAATAATAACATTGTTTTTTAATTATACCTCATACATTGGCACTTTATTTTTATCATAGCTTTTTACCCGAATAAAACCTAACAAAATAAATAATGTTTTTTCTGATCGACCGAAAACCGGAAATGAGCCGAAATGAACGATTACGGTTCATTTTTCTGCTCTAGAAATGAACCGCAAAACCAATTCTAGCTTTAAAAATTCAATTTCTAATTTTTTTTTAAAGAAAACATCATTAATTAATTCTGATCTTTAAATTTTTAGTATTTCGCATGTCAAAAGTTAAGTAAGGCATTACGTATACAAAAATACATTAATTAGTTAACAGCCAGCCATCTATATGGAGAACTCTGTTATGCTAATTTTGCATATGCTGTAAACGAGTCTGATATTTTCTTTTGAGCAAGTGCATGTATGTATACAATCTATATGTCTGTTGCCCTGAAATGGCAAGGAAACTGCGGCGAGTTTCTAAAATCTTCGCTTGCTCGTTTGATAAAATGAGATGAAAATTTC
Source organism: Maratus michaelseni (assembly GCA_963931845.1). NCBI lineage: Eukaryota > Metazoa > Arthropoda > Arachnida > Araneae > Salticidae > Maratus > Maratus michaelseni. The sequence goes on along the minus strand of OZ007588.1, from coordinate 133,755,143 downwards.
ACTTCTCAATAGTTCATACTGTAGTTCACTCTTTTTGAAATTCTCCCACTCTTGAAACACTTGTTGCATTCCATTGTATATCAGCTCAAATTGTAGCGAAAACTAATATCTCTCTGTGTCATCTTCTCTCTGTTTCATCTTGTCTCTGTGTCACCTCTATGTCATATAGTTAAAGCCGAATTTGTCAATTAAAAACTTGTGATTCCAGAGTATAGCTAACTAATCCTACTCACTCAGCTTTTTCACTGGTAACCGAAAAAATGGAAATGAGAAAAATAATTTAATTCTACTTGCTTTAAGTTCTTCACATATTTTTTATAAATTCCTCTTAAATTCGAACTTCAAAATCGATTTGAATTCAACGGGTTGAATTGCTGAAAATGAAATTACTTATCAACAAAAGCAGCAAAATAACTTTAATAATATAAATAATACTCTAAACGAAAGATTCCTCTTTGTTTATCCAAAATACAACAACATTTTTATGAAAAATGATTTGTTTTACATTTTACTAAAATAGGTTTCCAGAATAGGTGCCTTCAATAACATCAAACGTTATTCTCCGCTGATTTAAATCCTTAATAATGGCTTAGATTGTAGCTGAAAGCGCTAGGAAAGAGTTATGTACCGCTAATATCTAGTGTTTTAAAGTTTTTAAAACCTTTGTACATATGTTTTTATCGGACACCTATTTTAGTAAAATGTAAAATAAATCATTTTTTCTTAAAACAAAAGCAAATCTGCCGAGTCTCCGGCTTGTTTAATACCATTATTGTTTAATAGAAATTTTCCCTCTTTATGCAGAAATCTGGCGAATTAAAGATAGACAACCAGAAAAAAGTGATATACAAAAATTCTAAAACTTGGCAGTTTTGTTTAAGGTATAGCAATAAACAGTGCCATATTAACGCATGTGAGCAAAGTACTTCCCGGGTATTCTACAAAAAATGATACTTTTCCAGTACATGGCAGACAGAGAATTTAAAGAAAAATTGAGATTTCACATAATTGAACTCAGTAAAAATGTTATATTTGATCAAGATTGGTGATTTGCGAATGTGATTTTTTTTAATTGAACGGTCTTATACTAGAATAGCTGCGTTACGTGTAACACCTAATTTTGTGAGTGTGATAACTATATCATTCATTATTGCCGAAACGTCAGTTGAGGCTAACTGTGGATAACAGAAAATTTTTTGGTTTCCGTCTGTTTGTCTGTCTGTCTGTTCCGCGATAACTTCTGTAAAAATCGTCCTATTAGGTTGATTTTTGGTGGGTATGTTGCTGAGGTACCCGGAATTAGCTGTATAGTTTTTTAGTTATATTTGGCTCATTCATTCGAAAAATATAGAACATTTCTTTTCAGGTCAAAATGCTTTTCAATGGGAAGTCAGACGATTTTTTTTTTAATTTTAACATTCCCTGAAAAGAAAATGTTGCATTGGGATAATTGTAAATTCTAAATTATGGATGCTAAATTTATGAAATGGACATCTGAATTTAATCCAATCGCTTTGAAAAATTGCCAATATACTTATTAGAATTTCGAAATAAATTATATAAATTATTGGGAAATTTTATGCATTAATTTGAAAGATGTGAAACATTTTAATTTCTCATTTTTTACCAAAATTTTCAGTGCATTTATTTTTCTCTTTCATTAAATGGTTGCTAAGCAACTATATTTCAAAGAATATCAACAAAGGAAAATTCAAGGGAATCCCATTATTTTGATGCGAAACTTTATTAACAAAATAGCTAATTTTCTGGTGATTTAACTTTTTAATATATTTTTTTTAATGAAATAGATGAGAATTCATTTTAACTACTAAAGAAATATTGCTAACTCAGTTTTCCAAATAAAAAGAATAAAAACGTTGAATGTGTAAATCAAATATAGGTCACATAAGAGGAATTTACATTTGCATTATATACATTTGTATTATATACATTTGTATTGTTATTTTATACACGAAATTTTATTCAATTTCAGCAACATATGATGTTTAGTGGTGAAAATATAAGTATTCGTTTAAGGATAGGATAAAATAGCTTGTACAAAGAGATTGTTATTCTAATGTGAATTAAAATAGTAAATACATTCAGACATATACTCAAGAAATGAAATAGCACAATTACTGGAAATTCAGAATATAAAATTAAAGCGTCATCGGGGGGTTCAGAGGGCTCCGCCCCCCTGAAGTAATGTTATTCTGAAAACATGTTATTCTGAATTTTTATTCTATATATGTATTGTTATTCTGAAAAAATACTGTAATAAGTAGTTTATCCTATCATTGCATAACCTATTTCATTATTGTTATGTTATAGCACCCGACGAGAAAATAACAAATAATAATAATAATAATAATAAATGAGAAATGAAAACATATTTCTTTTTCAACTAGATAATATTTTTCACGACATTTTTAGGCATCATACTCATGCAATGAATAATTGTTTGGCCGATTTTGCAAAATAAATCCGATTCTTAACAGGATGTGAAGACGTACTTATACTATAATGTAAGTACTCAATATGTAAATGTTATATATTAGAACTTATATTAGAACTAACGATGATCCTTTTAAATTCTTGGATTACTTTTTATATTTCATAATTTTCTAAATTTTGTTCTTTGTACAAATGATATTATTGCAGTGATCATTATTGTTTGGCCAAATTTGCTAAGCAAATGTGATTCTTAACAGGATGTGCAGACGTACTTATATTATAATGTAAGTACTCAATATGTAAATGCTATATATTATAACTAATATTACAATTTATATTATAACTAATAATGATGATTTTAAATGCTTCGATTACTTTATATATTACAGAATTTTGTGAATATAGTTTTCTTTGTACAAATCATATTCTTGTAGTGAGCATATTTAGCCCAATGTTGATAAGTAAATTAGTTTCTTAACAGAGTGCGCCATTAAATATAACTGTTTCCCCTTCAAATAAAAAATAGAATAATATTTATTTTATTTTATTATATATATATATATATGGAAATAGTGGCACTTAGACATAAGTAACCCTATACAACATGTTTAATACAGTAATATTAATTCCTAAATAAATTCCGTAAGAGACGGGAATTCCTGCAAAAAAAAGCTATTTAAAAAACAGTATAAAATATCCTACAAATGTTCAAAGATTTTAAGATTAGTTATTTTTCTTTTCAATTTACAACTAATTCACTTCAAAAACATTTATATATTTCTATACTTATTATTTATTTTAAATATATTTATTATCTATTATTTATTTTAAATTTATTTATTATCTGTTATTTATTTTAAATTTATTTATTATCTATTATTTATTTTAAATATATTTATTATCTATTATTTATTTTAAATATATTTATTATTTATTTTAAGTTTCATTATTATTTATTATTTATTTTAAATATATATATATTATTTATTTATTTTTGTGTGTTATTTATTTATTTTGTTTATTATTTATTTTAAATATTTATTATTTATTTTGAGTTTCATTATTATTTATTATTTATTTTAAATATATTTATTATTTATTTTAAATATATATATTATTTATTTATTTTTGTGTGTTATTTATTTATTTTGTTTATTATTTATTTTAAATTTAATTTTAAATTTATTATTTATTCATTTATTTATTTAAATTGCTCTAAAATTGCACTTGGTATATTTTTAGGAGAGAAACCTTGTTTTTTGGTGGAATTCAGTATCAAAGTGCATGTGTGACAGTAGGATTAAGCTCATCGTACGTGAATGATGAGGAAAAGTCCTTTACATTTCGACCGCCAGACAAAGGACAGTGCTCTGGATACACATACCCTGGAATTAAACGTAATTAACTACTGTAAATTACTTCTTGGGAAAGTAAAATAAAATTATAATTTTCAAAATTACAAAAATTATGTATCAATATTTACATCTAAATTAGAAGACAAATATTTATTACAGATACTTCGCCAGTTTAAAATATCGCAGTTAAATGACAATATTTCATATAATACTATCAGGTGTCGCGAGCTACTCTGGTCGGTTTTAGCAAACGAACCTCGAATCAAAGAAAATCGCAAAAAACTTACCTAACTGAAAATGTAAGTTCTCTAAAACTCTCTTTACCAGAACTTTAGTTATAATCGTTCGGAATGAAATAAGACATTGATTTATATATATATATATATATATATATATATATATATATATATATATATATCAAAAGATACGCTATAAAAATATTAAAGTAAAATTTTGGGAATTGACTAGTAGCTGAGTTTCCGGAAAATAAATTCGTAAAAAGATGACAATATTCTAAAATAACACTTTTATAATGCACATTTTGCGGGATTTAACCGTATAGCTTGTTAAAATGACTTTTACCGTAATATATTAAATACCCGAAATATCTTCAAGGTGCATACATAATAATAAATGTTACTGTTCATAGTGGGTAAACAAGACAGTTTACACCAAAACAATTTCTTTGACTAATTGTTGACATGGGTAGTCTTATATGGCATTCATGTTTGGATTTTACCCAGTCTTAATCCAAAAAGAAGTATTTTGTTTTCATACAAATTATTTTGGTATCCGATATACACTGGTGAAAAGAATTAAAGGGACAAATGTTTTTTTTTGCAATAAAAATAAATCTAACAAAGCAAATAAAACCAAACTTGGCCAAAATATCATCCGATATAAGACCAATATATGGGAAAACAAAAATGGGCACAACCTGCAACCTAAATAAGGAAACTGGTCACGTGTCTGGCACAGCAGCTGACCGACACCCTGTCAGTCGTAGAAAAACATGTCTAATATGATGTGTGATTGCCTGTAACAGTTACACAACTCTCGCATTGGCGCGAGTTTACTGTTTACCAGGGTTCTTATCAATCCCTGTGGCAACCGCACCCACCCTTTCATCTAACCACCCTTGAGCTCATTGGTGGTCGTTAGAGCTGGTCTTCGAGCTGCAATTGATCATTCAAGGGCGTCCCATAAGTGTTCGATGGGACATCGCAGTCCATCGAACGGGGCCATTCGATGACGTTCGATGGGACATCGTGTCAGGGGACATCGCAGGCTACTCCATTCGTTGAATATCCTCCGATTCGAGGTAATCGTCCACCAACTGAGCCCTATGTGGACGGGCGTTATCGTCCATAAAAACGAAACTTGGTCCATATGCTCCACGGTAAAGTCTCACATAGGGTGAAAGGATCTCGTCCCTGTACCGCTGACCTGTCAGAGTACCTCTATCGAACACAATAAGGTCGGTACGCCCGTCTGCTATGATGTCTGCCCAGACTATCAAGACCACCTCCGCCATAGTGGTCCTTTTTGACAATGTTAGAGGGTTGATATCGACTCCCCGGTTCTCTCCAGATGAGAACACGTCTCGAGTAGCTGTTCAGACTGAATCACAACTCATCACTGAAGAGAACCCGCCCCCAACTATCCTCTGTCTAAGAGAGGTGTTCTCGGCACCATGCTAGACGGACTTTTTTGTGGTTCACAGTCAAAGGGATGCAGACGGCAGGGTGCCTAGCATACAAGCCATATGCATTAGGTCTCTCGGTGACTGTTATCCATGAAATGAATGTTCCTGTTGCATTATACAGATGACAAGACAGTTGTGTCGCTGTCGCGGATCTATCAATTTTGGCTAGCAGTCTCAAATAACAGTCTTCAACCGACGTTGTTGCCCTTTTGCGGCATTGGCCAGGTCGGCAGACCACTGTTCCTATCTCTGTGAACTGTTTCCACAGGGAGGACACCATATTTCTCGGAACCCCGACGTGCTTACAACAAGTAGCCTGTGATTGGCCAGCCTCGAGTCTTCCAATTATCCGCCATCTTGTGGCATCATCTCGACAACGACAACTAGCCATACTAACGATGGGTAAACGAAGAAATAAAAAAAACAAGGATTGGATTATTCTACGATGTTTCAAAACGTCCTTACGCTACAAGCTTCGGCAAGAAAATCAGGTACCTCTACACAAATGCGATCACAGCGCCACTTCTTTATGACGACACAGACCACGGCGTGGCAGATGTGTCTGCGAAGAGCTTAACTATCATCTGATACCTTATTTGCGTTTAGGCATAACTTATTTTGTCTTGTTTTTTAAAAAAACCGTTTGTCCCTTTAATTGTTTTCACCAGTGTATAAAAGATGAAGTTGAATGATTTTTAAGGTAATTTTACAGCGATAAAATTGATACCTCTTCCATTTGCCTTCATTGATATTTTCTTCGTATATAGTAAAATGGTTATACGCTACACGAAGGATATAGAAAACTTACATTTCAGGTCTTCTAATATAGGTATTTTAACACACATATTCCGAGTAAAAAATTTTTAATATATTTTTCCTGAAGAATTTTCGGTTCCACGATTTTAGATTGTCTTGTACGCTTTATAAATCTTGTAATGGTATCTATCACGTAAACACATACCTATACCTAGTTCCTTAAATATTTAAAATTTCCAAAAAATGATGGCAGGGCAGGTACACCCAAGGAGTTACAAAATTAATGATCCTGTGCTCATATTGCATGGAAGAGCTATTTCTAATAAAATTACTCTATATAACAATATGCATACCTTTAAAGTAACAATCATGCCTAATGTAAAAACATTTTGCCTACTGAGATAGTCTACCTAAACGATTAATGTTACGCTAAAGTCAATGAAATATCATTTACGGTTAATGCGTAAGAAGATGACAAAGGGTGTGAGAACTAAAAACCAGACTTGTAGATATGGTGTAAAGTTTTCGATGTAAGTATTTCTAAGATATATTTTGTATATAAATAAAAGCTGGAGAGATTAAATTTGAGCTAGTGAATTACGCGGGATATCTTGTCAGAAATGTGCATGTCTAATGTAAAGACATTTTGCCTACTAAGATAGTCTACCTAAACGATTAATGTTACGCTAAAATCAATGAACTATCATTTACTGTTAAGAAGATGACAAAGTGTGTGAGAACTAAAAATCAGACTTGTAGATATGGTGTAAAGTTTTCGATGTAAGTATTTCTAAGATATATTTTGTATATAAATAAAAGCTGGAGAGATTAAATTTGAGCTAGTGAATTACGCGGGATATCTTGTCAGAAATGTGCATGTCTAATGTAAAGACATTTTGCCTACTAAGATAGTCTACCTAAACGATTAATGTTACGCTAAAATCAATGAACTATCATTTACTGTTAAGAAGATGACAAAGTGTGTGATAACTAAAAATCAGACTTGTAGATATGATTTGTATAAAATTTTCGATGTAAGTATTTCTAAGATATATTTTGTACATAAATAAAATCTGGCGACATTAAATTTCAGCTGGAGATGTACGAGGGATATCTTGTCAGAAATGTGTAGCGCTAACACCGACCTTTGGGTTGGATGAAAAGTGATTTCTTATCCTTACGGTAAGATTGAGTTTTAGGAGAGAATGCGAACAAAAGTGTGGCGCACAAATATTATAGGATTTATCTTGAAACGAATGATTTTTCTAAAAAATAAATTATATTAGTAAGTATCGCCAGAATATTTGTAAAGTAGACAGTGACCAAATAAGCAAATAAAAATGGGAGTAAGGTAGAATGATTTGATAAAGTAGATTATTCAGACTTTTAGACAAAATATAAGGGTGCAAAATTTATTTGAGTAGAAATCCTCTGGGTTGTGAATTCGCATGTTACTTAAGAGTGACCCATTTACATACGTGCAGCAAAAGTAATTTTATTGTCTTATAGACCCTATATTTTTTTCTCAATAAAAAATTGATATTTTAGTCGCTGCTTTCCAGAACCTAAAAGTCTGAATTTCAAACTATATTTCTACGCACCTCGATACCATGTAAACATTTTTTTGCGATTAATAGACAAATTCTGGTAATCATTTAATAATTTTGGAGCTTAAGCTCCAAAATTTAATAAATCTGCAGAGAGCTGAAAACCGAGATGTCATTAAAAACTGGTCAGTTTTTAGGTAAATGTAAAACTGTATAAAAATCCCCAGTTATGTAAAAGGGGAACAATATTAGTTTTTTTAAGGACATCTTAGTTACGGTGCAACTTAAAAGAATGGATGGTGTCCAACAACAATTAGATTCTTGCCAATATTTTTGTAAAATTGTAAACTTTTTGTCTATTACAAAGTAATAATTATTTTATTAATAATTATACGAAATACCCAAAAAGGAACAATTTAAAAGAAAAAGGAAAAGGGAGAATAAAAAAAAAAATTAAGTTTGCGAAAGAGTAAAGTATAGTAAGGTATAGTATAGCATCAAAAACATCACATGTAAAAAATGTAGCTAATTCTTGTGACTATTTTACCGTAAAAAATTCTGAAATCGTGTAAAGACAAGTTTAGCTATCTTATTAAATTCATTTCAAATTTTCATTCACAAATCACTCATAATTTCTACATCTTTAGTTAATGAGTATTTTGTGACTTTGCAATTACGCTGCGCTAGAATGTGATGTATATTATTAACCCTAATCAAATATTCCCATCCCAACCCATCACATAGTAAGGTACAATAACTTCCTTGTACTGCGTAATTGCCAAGTCATACAGAAACTAGGAGTGATTTGTGAATGAAAATTTGAGTGAATAAGACAACCAAACTTCGTTTCACACGATTTCAGAACTTTTTACGGTAAAAGAGTGATTAGACTTGGCTACATTTTTTACATGTGATGTTTACGACTGGATTTCACTTCTTTTTGTAAGTAATCCTCCCTTTCTTGACTTTGGGCTCCTTTTGCATATCATCCAATGGTTTTCGCCAAGCCCACAACCCTTTCCCTATTATTTGAAGGTACCAAAAATTTGGAGCTTTAGTTCCGTTTGCAAAGTACTCTAGATAAAAAGAAGTATGAGGTTCTTAGGCAAGTACTGAGTTATAGGGGCGGGGGAGTAAAAAGCACTCTCAATTGCTTCCAGGAAAGGTGCTATCGCTGCGAGTAATAACTCTCGCAGTCCTAGATATTATATTATATCGCAGTCCTTTGGTACAAAAGTACTGTTTGGGATAAAATGAAAGAGGAAATTAAAAATTCCGGAAAATTCCAACAAACCGAATTATTTTCGATTTTTTAATAAATATATATTTTTTCCGGATTTTATATATATATATCTTTTAATTTTCTGATTTTATATATTTTTTGTATCCCACACCCTAGCTTTATGCCAAATTTAAACTTTTTAGGATTACAAAACCATTACGATACATTCAATTATCTATTTGGCAATTCTCTCTCTCTCTCTCTCTCTCTATCTCTATATCTCTATCTCTCTCTATATACATATATATATATATACATATACATATACATATATATATATACATAACAATCACAAAACTGTACGATTTAACGTCAAAAGTGCATGACCGTGACGTGACATTTAATTGACGTTAGATTGGTTAAACGTGTTTGTTACGTCATCGAGTGATTATTAATTGTACGTTTAACTGTATTTTTAATCAAGTTTTACTGATTTAGGAGTTTTTTAGTTAATTAAAATAGCAATTACATCATTAAACGGTGACGCTATTCGCCATGATATTAAAAGGGGAAACTATTTTTTAAAATGCTGGAATGCGTCGTTACGTAAAATAGATCAGTTTCGACAGACGTCACGAATCACCGGCCAAGAGGAATAATTAAAAATGGAAATAAATTAGTATCCAAAGTTTTTTTTTGTTTTCATTGATATATTTTAATTTTTTTTAATGTTGATAGTTACTCATAATGGATTCTTTAGTGACTGGGGATTTTCAATTTTTTTGCATTTTTTGATTCCAATACAACGAGTTCTCCGCATCCAGTGGTTTTTTATGTTTGGTTTTCATGTCGCCAAGTGTTCATGCATGTGATGTAGTGACCGTGTTATTAATGAATTTCACGTATTTTCGTTTTCTTTCTGTTTTAGGGTTTCGTTCATCTCACGAAACCCTCTTACTCCCGCTACGTTGTCTGTCTGTCACTGAGCCATTCTCGAAAACTATATAACTTATAGTGTTGAAACTTATATGGATGAATACCAGCCGTAAAGAGCTCAAAATATTAAAATTTGAAAAATTCGTATTATTTTAATAAATAGAGATAAAAAACCAAATTTCTAACAGCCTTTTCCTAATAAATTTAAATATTTTTCTTTATAGCAGATGCCAAAAATTTAAAATCCACAATGAAAGTTTTCTACAATAAATAATTTTTATCAGACGATTTCCACGTGAAAATTGAAAATGAAATATAAAGTTTCACCAATTGAAAAAAAAGATAAATATGAAATAAAATTGATTGACGTCATAGTGGTAATAAAACGGATAATGTCTAAGATTTTTCAATAATACAAGGAGTATGAGTATGTGTATGTACACAAAGCAGATCAATATCACGTCATTAGAGAATTAAAAAGAAAATTTGACGTCCTATTTGAAGTTTAACGAATTTTTCAAATGTTTGAGAATAATACAAAGCGAGTATTAATATGAGTAATAGAGAATAGTAAATATATTAGTTTAAGAAACATATTGAATCGTGATAAAAATCCGATTATGGAAATATTCGCATATTTTAATATTTTGAAAGTGTACAATTTGTTTAATTTTGAAATTATTTTTTTAAATATTGCATTTAGTCCCTATGACGGATATTATTATGACAGAATATTATAGCGGGCTTCGTCCGCTATCCGGCTGGTTTAGATATTCGAAAAAACGAAAAAATAGACCGGTAAATTTTTACTTTATAAAAAACATGACTTTTTTTTGTTGTTGTTGCTAAATGATATTTATTTGAATTTATTAAAGAAAGGATAAAGTGTTTTGAAAGGAATATTAAACGAAACTCCTTGAGCGATCTTCGATCACATTTGCCCACTTGTTTTAACTTCGACATAATAGTTAAATTGTTTTGTTATATTCGTAAAAAGTGCATTAATACAGTGTTTTTTTAGGTCATATTAACTTAATTTGTATAAAAATTTGTATAATAAAATATTTCTACTTGCTTAATATTTCTGCAATATCTAAAAAAAAAAAAAAAAAAAAAAAAAAAAAAAAAAAAAAAGCTATTTGTTAATGGTTTCTAATTCTGCATTTTAATTCTTAAATTATTTTTTTAATTAAATTAATTACTATAATTATTTTTTAAAAACAAAGCTTTACTTTGTCCAAAATCGTCTGAAGGAATCAAATTTTATATCCGGTCTGTCGCTACTCTCATGTTAAGGCGCTCTATTCCTCAATGACTTTTTTTCTATAAATTTATTATTTTTCCTACGTGTAACTATTTAAAACTTTAGAATGATAACATTGTTCTATTTGTTTATTGGGCATTATAATTTAGCGATAGATTTTTTTTTATATATAATCTGATTATTCTTACCTTATAATCTGATTTTCTCATTACAGATATGACGTTGAAACTGGAAAATAAAGTTTTAAAAGAATTCACTTTATTTTGTGGAGAGCTGAAAGAAGAAAGAGTAGTTAAAGATGCTGAAATAGGTACAATCAACAGCGCTCCTGAAAACAGAAAAATTACTTGTGAAGACAAGCAAGTCCTGGTAGGTTTTAAGGCAGTGCGATATGAGGAAGGACATTATAGAGTAGAAGCAGATTGTCGTGAACTACAAAATCCGGATGAGTCACAAGATACTCCTGATTTGGATGCAGTTGATACCTCTGATGTGGCTGCATAATTAAGATGCATTATGTCTATTTGCATAAACTTTTAAATTTCTGATATTCTAAAATTGAAAATTGTGCAAAAATAAATAACTTTGCAAGAATAGAATCTGTAATTTGCAACTATTTTAATGTCTCATTTAAAATATTTTTTTAGTAATAATCTTTATTTCAATTAACGTTATTTTGATTATTTGGACAAAATATTTTTTGTTTATAACGAATTTCTATATGTGCAATGTATTATTTATCTATATATATATATATATATATAATAGCACTTCTGAAAATAAAGTAAATTACTTGCGAAGACAAAGAAATTCTTGTTTATTTTAAATAGAGAATTGTGAGGATGGACACTACAAGGTAGATGCACATAGTCGAGAGTTACAAAACATATTGCAGTCACACGACATTCCCGAAGCTGACAGATCTGACTTGTATGTTTCATTAGTAAACATACGTTATATGCATTCAATGCAACTTATTATTTGGGTTTTTTTTTTAATTTGGTCATTTGATATTGTCTTTAAAATAATAATTTTATATTAATAAAATCTATAATTATCAACAATTTCTTCATGTATTTTAAGAAAAAAACTATGTTACATATATTTCATTTTTTAATTTATTTTACTATGATAACTTTAAAAAGTCTTACTTTTAAATAAATTCATAATTAGAAAATCAATTATTTATCTATAAAATCAATAGCATCCTTGAAAAAATACGATCATGAGAATATTTTGATATTTTTAAAGCAAACGGAAGAACACTCACTATAAAGAGTAGTGGATTGTTAACAATTACTAAATTCGCCTGAATTACATGATAATCCCGAAATGAATGCTGCTGTATTCTAGACGGCATAATTAATATTGCACTATATTTATTCTTTCTAGTTTCTGAGTTTCAGACACTGTCATTATAATAATCTTGTAATTATAAAACCTGCATTTAGTAATTTATGTATGTCATTAAAATTATAAAACATTTTACCAATATGTTTATATTATAATAAAATTTACTGCGTTACATTTCATCTTCCACAAGATTCATACAAAGCAGTAATTAGAGAATAAGTTCAAACTTGAAATTATTATAAGACATAATGATATAGGTAACGATAATTTATCTCTTATCATCCCTAATATCTAGATTAATATAGTGAGACAAAGTTAAGGAACCTACCCCCACCCCTCCCTTTTTAGCTCACAGGCTATCAAAGCCTGAGAGCTTATGTGCCCGCCGGTTCTGTATGTACGTACGTACGTACGTATGTATGTATGTACGTAACGCGATAACTCTTGATAGAACTAACCGTTTTACTTTAAATTTTGTTTATAGGTTCCTTGTGATAAGGCGCTTCCCTGATTAGTTTTGGGGGTTCATTGGTTAAGTATAAAGGGGGAAACGGGGGGCTAATCCCCCCTTAATTTAGATAAATGGGTTTTTCATGCAGAATTATCCCATTTTCTTCAAATTTTGTATATAGGTTCATTTTGATAATTCGCTTCTGTCAATTGTTTTGGGGGTTCATTTGTTAAGTATAAAGGGGGAAAGGGGGGATACACCCCCTAATTTAGATAAATGAGTTTTTCATGCAGAATTATCCGATTTTCTTCAAATTTTGTATATAGGTTCATTGTGATAATGCGCTTCTCTGAAACGTTTTGGGGGTTCATTGATTAAATATAAAGGGGAAAAGGGGGGCTAATCCCCCTTAATTTAGATAAATGAGTTTTTCATGCAGAATTATCCGATTTTCTTCAAATGTATGTATATTCATTGTAATTAGACACTTCCCTGATTAGTATAAGGAGTTCATTAGTTAACTATGAGGGGGTAACAGGGGGATGACCCCCTTAATATATTGTTGATTCCTTTATTTTTCGAGGGCATATTTCAAATTCTTTGAAATAAGAGTACAATATACATTGAGTGTGAATAGCCTGTGAGATCAATGCCCTCAGTTTAACTGGGCAGTTTTCTTTTTATTTGTTTTCTGGAGGTTTAAATATTGTTTTCTCTTACCAGCAACAGATGGCACCAGAGGTTAAAATCTTTTCCCCATGTTCTCTATTTTTTCCCTTTCTTCATCTATTCAATTATAGTATGTTGGTATTTTGAGTTTTCGCCAGTTTGGCGCTTGAAGTGCGTTGTGCCGAAACTGATGGAAATTTTAACCTGTTTTAAAATGTTTTTATTTTATCATTTCGCATTGTACACTGTTTTTAGCAAATTGTACGCATTTTAGAGACTCTACATGTTGTTAAATTTAGCTAAAATTCTGTTTTCAAAATTTTAATAAGTTATTAAAGCCATCAACATCTAAAGTAAAATGTAAAAGATATGTTCTCAACCTTAAATATCCTTATACTGTTAAAACATTTTCAGAAAAATGTCCATTCATTCAACCGTTTTTATAAATAACGACTACTTGATCATATTATGAAGCGTTCTCATTTGTCAGGATCCGTTACAATTACTGTTAAATAACAGTTATCTTATAAGAAATTTTGATGACTGTGCAGTTAGCGGCAAATTTTTAACAGTGTACATTTTTTTAAATAACAAATTTCTTGTATAAACAAGACCTTGAGATTAAAGATGTAACGTACATTTTTCTGCCACTATTAAATTTGAAGATTTTGTAGAAAGTTTTAGAGACATTAAAAAATGTTTTTTTTTTATAGGAAACAGTTTAATAATTGTAATTTATCTCTATTCTGATGACTAAGAATACATTATATGGTTAAATAACCGTTACCCATAAAATAGTTGAATGACAGGACACAGTGCTGCAGCTTTATAACAGTGTACGGTGCAACATGATTACATTTATTTAAACAATTTATTTCACGAAAATATCGATATTTCAAATATTTTCATGTACAGGTTAAAAACGCGAAGTTTTTTTTTTCATTTTATGAAGCTTTAAAAGCTCCTTCATCATTTAAAAAATCCATTACTATCGTTTCTAAACTATCACTTAGAAGCTTATGGTATGCGAATAATATTCAATTTTGTTTAATTAATCATCCTTTTATAAATTTCTGATCGAAGAAACCTTATTATAGTTCATTGCCATTTATCACTGAATAAAGTTAATATTGATGGATGAGGATATAAAACAGCATAATTTCTTCAAAAATACGTTCTTTTAAAATAAGAGTATAAACATTTATTTCCTCTTTTATCAAATGATATCATTTGAGATTAGAAATCATTTTTTTCCCATTTATATTAGTGGTATTTAAAACTTTTCCGGTTTCGAGTACATGATAATCCTGAGTATTTCTCAGAAATTTTTTAAAGTGCCAATAGAATATTCATTAACTTACTATGTCTAAATGGCTGAATATTTCTCTATATTTACTATATTAATTAACGGGATTTTTATAATTTCAATTTTCTAAAATAAAAAATGCGAAAAGTGCATAACTAAGGTGTTTATTTGAAATTTAGAACAGCAAATAGGAAAATAGTTTGACCTTTTTTATACACGTTTGAACCAAACAGCATTTATGCTTTTAGCTTTCAATGATAAATACATTACGCTGAATGAGAGCATCTTAACATGCTTTAAATTAGATGCAAAGACATTTAAACAGTATTGCAATAACAACTAAATATTTTCGTTTACTTCCGTTCCGTGTCCGGAAGTTCGATGCGAAAGCTAGAAACGTTCGCTTGAACGGAAAAGCTCTTGTATCTATCTACTTAATATAACATATTTTTTTATAAATTTATAATATATTTTCTTTTCAGACATTCTTTAATGTATGGTTATTTTTTGTATGTTATGTTTAATTTAATTAATTTTTCGTTAGGTTAAAATATATTTCGTTATTAGTCTTAAGTGATTATATGTTAGTTTTAGAAATTTTGCGTTGATTTCTAATTATTTTCATGATGTGTATTTTCTTACTTTTGATAAACAGTAAGTTTAACATCTATTATTGATAAAGGAAAATATAACATATTTTGTTTTTAATTCATACATAGTGAGTAAAATCTTAATTTGGAATATTTTTTTAAATAGAAATACAGTCTTAAAGTTAAGTGATTAACAGTGTTAGTATCTTTTCGTTGATTTCTAATTAGTTTTATGTTGTTACGCTGTTAAGTTTAGTGGGATTTTTTTTTTTATTTATCATTAAATATTTTTGCTGTTGCGTGTTCACGATTTAAGGTTGTAAATATTTTATTTTATTCTGTACAAGAATAATTTCTTCTGCCTTCTGTTTAGTAAGGTTTAAGAGCATTTCAGTTAATTTTAGGGTTCCGTACTTAAAAAGTAAAAACGGAACCATTTAAAGATCAGTCTTGTGTTTGTCTGTTCGTCTGTCTGACAAGGAGAGTGCCAAGCTTGGTAATCACAGATTTTGATTATTTTTATATATGTTGTAGGGTAGAAGCCCCTTAGTCTCAGGTTCAATGGATTTTATACAACACCCCTTAGTTTTCGAGAAATGGGGGGGGGTCTAATATTATAACACAACTTAAATACTTAATTTGTAACGGAATGATTACGTTGGTCGTAGCTTAGTCAGTATGGCGTCTGCTCGTTGTTCAGAGGGCCCGAGTTCGATTCCGGATCGTGCTACGTTTGTTTTTCTCACTTTCTTAATAAATATACTTGTAATTTTAATTTAATAATCTCAATTAAAAAAAATTAACATAATTAAATTTTAATTTAGCATTTTTGATGAAAAAAAATACTTTTAAAATGTATTTCATATATGCTTTATAAATTAAGCGATATTGAACAATTGTGTCAATTCGTACATGTAAAGAAACATCATTTATAAATTGCCTTAACAAGGGAAGTCAATGCGATGATAATACTACTCGGTTTTTAAAGTAAGAAGCATAATTATATTAAAATTTAGCATAAGAATTTAATTACAACATATTTGTTTTATTTTATTGTAACTAGAGGACGCCACAACAGACTTTTCTTTTTCTTTTTTTTTAGTTTGTTGCAGTTAAGTGGTTTTTGTTTTCAATCTTCATCGCACAAGTGCGTATCATTCTATAACAGCTTATAATCGTATAAAAATGGAAGAAGCAAGCTGTAGTTCACAAGAAGATCAATATGATGTGTCGGGATTCGATGAAAATCAGAAAAGTCATGTCACAAATGCGTTGAAGTACTGTAAAATGTTATTGCAAAACAATGGATTTTTAACAAATAATCCATCATTTGAAATATCTTCATGTTCTATTACGATGGGAGAAGAATTCTATAATTCGATAGTAAATATGCTAATTTTGTAAAGATATTTGAATTTTTACTAGTCAATAATAGATCGAATTATTTTAAAACTCTTTAAATGATGAGAAATGTTTAATAATGTTTTAAAAAGTCAAAAATGCTAAATTAAAATTTAATTATGCTAACAAATTTTTTATTGAGATTATTAAATTATAATTACAAGTATATTTATTAAAAAAAAGTGAGAAAAACAAACGTAGCAAGTTCCAGAATCGAACCCGGGCCCTCCGAACAACGAGCAGACGCCATACTGACTGAGCTACGACCAACGTATTCTTTCTGTTGCAAATTAAGTATTTAAGTTGTATTATAATATTATACCCCTCCATTTCTCGAGAATTAAGGAGCGTTGTATAAAATCCATTAAACCTGAGACTAAGGGGCTTCTACCCTACAACATATATAAAAATAATCAAAATCTGTGATTACCAAGCTTGGCACTCCTCTTGTGAGCCCTTTTTCTCGTAAACTATGGGACATGGAAAGCTTAAAATTGGGAATGTTATAAAACCTTTTTACCCACATATTTACAGATTATTAGTCATTCACAAATATTTTAGGAAAAATTTAGGGGGGGGGGGTAATTAAGTTACTTGAATAAAATTTGTTTATGTATATCATGTGGGGTATCGTGTGAAAGATCTCGTAATATCGAACTCAAAAAAAATATTTTTTAATCGTAGGTATTATATTTTCAGAGATATCATCGAAAATGCACTGCAAAAGTATGCTCCCCCTATTTTCGAATCTACCGAAATTAAAATTATCAAATATTTATGGGTTGTAGGAGTTTATTTAAAACTTGCAGGAAAACTATAGCGAATTCCCTATATCACATAGTTTTTGAGAAAAGCGCATTTTTCTGTTACACACAAACTTTACTTTTCCGGCGGTCAGCGGGGGAGTTGACGAGCACTCGAGGTATCTATCGACGCGGAATCATCCAGGGATATTTGATAATGGTTTCCGAAAAAAAATTTTTGGTAATGAGCTGAGATTAAGTTACTTGAAAAGAAAACTTTATTTTTATATATCTTGTAGGGTATTGTTCGAAAGATCTCGTAACGTCGAACTCAAAAATATATTTGTTTTAATATTAGGTATTATATTTTCATAGATATAATTGAAAGTATACTGGAAAAATATGTCCTCCCTACTCCTATTTCAGAATCTAGTGAAATTAAAATTATGAAAAAATTAAGGGTAGTAGGAGTTTATTAATTAATAAATACTAATTAATAAATTTAATGTACGGAACCCTTTGAGCGCGAGTTATAGTCATACTTGACCGATTTATTGATTTTACATGTTCAGATTGTTAGTTCTTTTTAATTCTGATAAACAGTTACTTTTGCATTTTATATTAACAAAGAATAAAAAATATTATATTTCGTTTTCATTTACTCATATAGTACCGTTAGTTAAGTTTGTTTTATAGTACATATATGATTTTTCAATTTTATACTATCATTTAGCATGAATCCAGAGATAAAGAGCAATTCTTTTTAATTGTTCATTTTATGACATTTTTTTTTCAGTATTACAGTTAGTTTTCGGTTTAACAGAGGACAGATTTTCGAAAAATATTGTTTTAGTGATAATCATTTACATTTTACATTTTATTATACTTCTTCTATGCTTGGATAATGCTTTGTGCACTGTCCAGTGCTTTGTGTTTTGAAAGAAATATTAAACAGAACCCTTTGTGCGGTCTCCGATCACACTTACCCGCTTGTTTAAATTACTGTAATTATTTTTTTTTATATTACGTAATTTTATCCCTTTAGTAATGTTTATTCTAATGTTATTTCTAATATGACTTTTAAAAAGTAACTTCTACTATATTTCTTCATAATTGACTCAACATTTATGTCCGTTTATATTTGGCAGAAAAAAAGCTCTTACGATTGTGTGATTTCTGTAAGTACAGGTTAATATGAAAGGTCGTTGTTTCGTCCCTGGATTTTAAAATACTAATGCAGGTATAAAAGGTAAATTTATAGAAATATTTTATTTATCTTTACAAGATTATAAACTTTTTAACTAAAATAAATAAAAACGAATCTTAAAACTAATACAAAGTTAAATTACTACAAAGTACTACAAATTGGCTCCTGTTTGCAAGAAATGCATTCCTATAGCAACAGATGTGTGCGTACCTTTTTCCGAATCTGATCCAATTTCATGGACAGTTAGGAATTATTTATTAGTGACATTTTTGTCAACCGTACTCATCATACGCTAATTATTTGATTTTATATTAAATTCAAAACTTTGACAGAGACTTTTGGCCTACGCTGTATTAACATACAAATCCCTCCACCGTATAAATATTGTTTTTAAAATGAAGGGAGTGTACCATAGAAATCTTGGGTGAATTTAAACACTTTACGTTTTGATTTTGTTTACTGATTGTGCACGACTCAAAAATTTTTAATGATTAAAACATTGCTTTTTGGCTTTCCTACAGGAATCCTAGAAACAAAACCGTACAAAGATGGTTGAAAATTGCCTGAAAAATTGCTTTTCTCGCCAAACTGATAGCGTTAACTGATTTCGCTATCGATGAAAAAAAAATTTTAAAGTTGTTTATTTATTTTGTATTTTTTTTAATTTCTAAAAAAGTACTGAACTAATTTTGATAAAATTTAAAAAGCATCAATTCGAGAATATCCTCTTAAAAAAAATCACATGACTTGATCGCATACTTTTTGGAGTAATCAGTGAACATACAATTACAGGACATAACATATACATATATATACGCCTGGAATTGAGAAACTCCTCCGTATTTTGAAGTGGATTAAAAATGCAAATTCACTAAAAAATAATTTTTCATTCCAAATGAAAAGTTCTGAGGTATTTTTTTTTCTTATTAAATTCAGAATGCTTAACAGATAATGGAGATTAATTAAAAAATATTTTTCGTTTATAAGAAAATAAGAAAAAAAAATTATTTTATGTGAGTCTCAGTCTTCAAATTGGCAATAACTTTTATTATCAATTGGTAATAACTTTTATTATCAATTGGCAATAATTCTTATTATCAATTGGCAATAATTCTTATTATATAATGGAAATTCTTTTACTATCATTCTATTTTATTACTTCCCTATGTGTACAAAAAATAGAAAAACATAAAAAACAAAAATATCTAGAATTCTGGACGACGGACGAAATAACCAAATTAGAAGCTGTAATCATTGACTATTATCAAAAATATGCCAAAAATCAGCATGGATTTATAAATCACTGATATAATATGCCTTATTTATTTGAATTTTGCAACATTTCTTTGACATCTTATTTTGCATAGTGTAACTTTTTTCTTTCTAAAAATGTCTACGTTATATTTGTTGATCCAACTTTCAGATACATAAATTACTGGATATTAAATACTTGATATTCCTTTTACAATTTACCATTAATGGAACTACCATTAGTTTATAATTAAGCTAGTCGGACGTGCAAATCCAAAACTTTATTTTATATAATACATGTTAATACTTATAAATTCGCTATTACAGCGCCAATAAAACAATATTTTTCGTCATTCTGTTGTACGTCGGCTGCTTCCGAGTCACCAGGTTACCTTCATTCGAAGTACCCTTTGCTGGACGAGCAGCCGATGTACAACACCACTACGAAAAATCGAGAAAATCGCAGCGGCCCCTTCCGGTGGAATATCCCCAAATTCATCTGGCACATGATAGCCATAGCGGAAAACATGTGAATGAAATTTGGTTCAATTCTATGCATAACTTCAAACACTTTTAGATGATACAAAATGAAAATGAAAAAAAAATCGTAATGACAGACCCCCTTTTCAAGCGGAATATCCCCAAATTCAACTGAGACCTCCTGCTGTCCATATCCAAAAACATTTAAATGAAATTTGGTTCGATTCTATGCATTACTTCATACGCATTTTGATGATAAAAAGAGGATACAAATACGGACACACAGACAAACATTTTGTAAAAACATCTTTTAAGGGATCTCAGACCTCTAAAACGCGTAGATACGTCGAAAAAAATTTAGATTACAATCTTCTATTACAGATAGAAGAATGTAAAAACATGTATTCTATTTTAGCTAAAATGCTTTTAAGGTAGACCGAAATTTCTTTTCATGAAACCAATGCATTCCATTTATACGTATCATATCTAATTCACCAAATGGAAGTAAATACAGTTAAATTTATTTCCAATATTATTTCACTACAATCCACAGATATATTAAAAACTAAATAGGTATTATTTTTGGTTGTTGAAAAAAAGCATAGTTTATAAAAAAGAAAAAAATAGAACACTGATTATAGAGGATCCTTTGATATAAATTTATAATTAATATATTAATTTTGTATAAAGATCATGGACGATTCCTCATTTAGAAATGTTCGCATTAGAGACAGAGTTTATTGCTATTCTTGATCATTGCATTCAAAATATCATTGTTGCAGGAAATTATACGCAATGTCTGTATAAGATATATTATAAATTGTATCTATTGTAAATGTATTGTATAATTTGTAAGTTGATGCATGTAAGGTAGGTGTAATGTCGGCAGGGTGAATGTTAGATGTATGTATGCAAATATGTAACTAAGAATTTTTGAAAATATGGTCATATTATAATAGATACTATGCATAAATTAAGGAAATAAAAAAACATTGAAATCATTTTATTATATGAACTTACTTTGGCACGAAAGTAAAATTTTAATCTTTATAAGGTATGTTTGGAATTGCAATTATTTCAGGTAAAACTTTTAAACCTGTGGCGAATTCCAATCTCTTATGAGGTATGGCTGGTTTCTGTTGTGAATGTATAGTTAGAGTTATAATACCTAAGAGCGAAAGTGCCACCTATACGTCATTTCTGTTACTTTCAAAAAGTGTAAGGGAATCTCCATGAGTCTGAACCTTTGCGGTTGTTTTGTGCGTTAATATGCTAATTTGGTCGCTGTGGTCGATTAGTCTGTATAAATACGAGTGTAGAACTTTCAATAAGAAAATTTGGATCAGGTGTCGCCAGTGTACGATATCTGAAACCTGCACTTCATATGTTCTTGTATTTTGAGGTCTCAACCTACACGTACAATTAGCCTGAGGATGTTTTAAGCTGTTGTTTCTGGCGATTCTTCGACGAGGTGCTTGGACGTCGTAGTACGACGATAATCATTTGGAGGTTTCAATAAATATAAATTAGAATACACAGGATTCTCTTCAGTGTTATTGTCATATTTTCCAACTGAATATTGTAATTTAGTGATTTTAGCATTTTTGGACACTTGCGAGAGTTCAGCATATTGTTAGAGTAGCCATTTTATCTAACTTGAATTTGAATTTTAGTGGTTTTCAATCAGTTTAATATTTGAGAAATTTGAAAAAATTAATCTTTTTTTTTCAAAGCTTCACTGTATCGGCATCCTTTTACTGAATTTGAATAAACTTATTTTTGTCTCTATGGCTATTCTTTTACGTGACGTGTCAGTAAGCTATGTTTCAAAATATAAAAACCTATTGCATTTAAATGGTTACATTATTTAACTATTTACCAACCATCATTTACCATTACATCATTTTATTTTTTAAATAGCATTAAACTGAAATAATTCAGATGTTATAAGTTAAAATAAAAGTCTCATTAAAGTATTTTGAGAATAATATTTTTTATGTAATTATTGCAAAACTAAACATTTAAATTTATTGTGAAATGGGCATATAGGACCGCACTTTCTTTAAACGAAGTACTATAATTACTTTGGGCTATCGGAAAACTATTTCCTATTCAAAATTCATTTCAGTAATGTCTGACAAAAGCGTAGATAATGAACTCCTCATGCTTTTTCTGAATTTATTTATAAAATGTTTGAACAAACAAAATATCAAAAATTAAACTGTACTAATATAATTTCTACTCTTATTATACTAAAAGAAGCATAAACACCCTTTGATTTCCAAAAAAGAGATTCAAAATTGAATCCTTAATTTTGTTCTACTATATCCATTATGTGTATTTTTTTTCAGATACTAGTGGATAATGATTATAAATGAACTAAAATGGCATTTTTGTAATCCACAGAAAAAACAAATTGTTTTCATATGCTATTTTGTAATTTATGCTATTTTGGTGCTTTCAATTTAATCGAATAAAAAATTAAAGGATTCTATCCCCCATTAAATATTATCTTCAGTTGGACATTTTGAAGATTTTTGGATTATAATAAAATGAAATGCATTAAAATAAAATGACAGAACAATAATACTTATTTTAATCTTTGTTATTTTATGCTGCTAATATACTAACTAAACACTTAACTACTAATATTAACAAACTTTTTAAAAAAATGTACTTCGTAAAAAATGCCTACCATATCCACATTTGGTATATAGAAACATCTTATCCCATGTCTGAATTTCTTATTAAATTTTAATTTTAACAGACTAAGGAATACATGGCTGATGATTCTTTACATTTTGGTGTTTCTACACACATACACGCATTTACCCTTCAAAAGCACGTGGGCAACAGAAAAAGAAGAAAAAATATGCATGAAATAAATTAATATTTTGGACGAATGTTTGAAGTATAATTGTTGAGGTGGGAATAAGATGTGTGTGTGTGTGTGCTCTAAATGAAGGAGATCGTGAGTTATAATGTTAGAGTAACGTTATATGACAGAAAATGTCGAGGGGATTTCGACAACTTTTACCTTAATGAGTATAACTCTCATATAAACTGTATATGAGTATAAACTGTAACAAGTGAATAGAATCTATGATGTGGTCTGAGCCTTAGATTAGCGTATTGCTGTCAGTATAAAGTCTAAAAATTATTATATTTATTTCTGTTTAAATTATAACAAATTTAGGTTGTTAATGAAAATTGTACAAAAAATTATAATTAATATTCTGCAATCCAATATTAAAAACAGTAATAATGTTTATTCAGAATGATAGACATTATTTTCAGACTAGTTTTGTATCAAACGTGCATGCAAAACATCAAAATATTTTACTTATATTTTTTTCTTATGCCACAATGTGGCCACATAATTTAGAGCTTTAGCTTATATGCATATTTTTTAATTTTTTTAATGTCATTAATTTATTATCTTTAACGCCTAGAATTCCTACTTAAGATAACAAAATATGATATGAAAAACTAATGCGACGTCATATTTTGCAGAGAATGCCAAACTTCATTTATAAAACTTCAATATTTTAAGATTGTTGAAGAATTAGCTGTTTTTATGTTTAATATTTATGTAGACAGTATCCGAAACTTTTTTAACCCTTTATATCCTGAATTAATTTTCCAGCTACTTTTTAATTGTATTTTTGCATCAATGGATAAGTTTTGGTGCTGAATAAACATAGGAAAGAGGAAAATATTTTTTATAGTGTTTTAGTGGTTAATTATGCAACTGTAACCACCATAAATTTTTTACCCTATGATATAAAATAAAATAGTAAATTTCAAATAGTAAACTTCAAATAAAAATGTAGGAAATGTTCACCTGTAGAGTATTGAAAACAATAAAAAATAATAAAATAATAAAATAACCGGTAATAAACCACTAAAATTACTCAAATGAAGAACAACATGCGTGTCAATTCTATTGCAAAATGGATTTCGAATGTAGCGTAGCAAATGTAAAATCCCTACAATGCAAAGAAAGAGGATATGTGCTTGAATTTGCCATCTCCTGCCTGCTGTCAGAAATACACTCTTTGTGCCATTGTGAATACCGTTAGGAAAAACGGTCATATTACGAATATATGTATAATTGTTTTATTAAAGTGGTACTTATAAGTACCGTCAGGATAAAAAGGGTTAATTCAAATAAAAACGCAGTTCATTCTGCTATTCTTAACATAAATTAAAATGTATGTATATACGTGAATAATGGAAGTG
Organism: Maratus michaelseni; assembly: GCA_963931845.1. Classification (NCBI taxonomy): domain Eukaryota; kingdom Metazoa; phylum Arthropoda; class Arachnida; order Araneae; family Salticidae; genus Maratus; species Maratus michaelseni. Next base: position 133,730,211 of record OZ007588.1, on the reverse strand, counting down.
AAGATATATCAACAAGACAAGAATGGCATGCTTCTTCAAAGCATGAAATAGTTTTCATTTTAGTACTATCTTAAGATTAAAATAATGTTGCTCTTATATGTATAACTTCAGATATAACAAGGTTACAAATGTTTTAGCTAAAAAATTGCATCAATAAATGTATTAATTTTCTTTATCTTAATGATTTTTAATATTTATATTTCAGATGAATTCATATGAATGCATATCTCCCTTATAAAAAGAAATAAACTTGTCACAAAATCTTCTTTTTAAAAATTATCTAAATTTATCCTCAAATATTTAAGCACGTGTAAATGGCAATGAAAACCTTTAAGTAGCTAACTAATTTCCTGCTTAAAAAAGTCGAGAGTTGCAATTTTTATCCTTCATACAATTTTTAATAAATGCGTAAAAATTTCGAATTTTGATCTTTTTTCAATTTCCCTTCATACTCTTTAAACGAACAAATATTATATCTGAAAGAGGCACTTCTGACATTTCTAAATTCCTTTACTTTAAACAAATAAGGATCTGAAGATCGTCAGAAAATTTTATTGTTATCTTTTTAAAAACTCTTAAGAGAAAATTTTCGAAATATTTTATGAGATTTTTTTTTATTTCTATAACGAACTTATTTGATCGATGTAACATTTATTTTGTCATTAAAGATTATAAAATAATGTGCTTAGAACAAATATCTGAGTTTATTACAAACTTCAGGTGTATTTTTTTAATTTCGTATTATAAAAAATATGTTTTATATATTTTAATTTAATTAAATTCATTTAATTAATTAAATCAATATTTCATTTCATTTCTCTGGTAGAAAGATGAATAAATGAATACCTCTGACAACCCTATAAAAACAACGAGCAATAGCAATGTTGGGATAAAAGAGAATAACATTTAGAAACATCGCCCATGTGTAAACCTTTTTTCGATGTACTAAGCAGTGTCACAACTTTGACCAGTCCAAAATTTCAAAAAAAGAAAAAAAAATGCTTAAAATACTCTTTGTATATACAAAACTTTTTATTTTAAAAGTTTGAAATCAATATCGAAAGTAAAAGGACAATTTTGTAGTTATAAAACTCGACTTTTACGAGTAAACGATAAAGACATATTTAATCTCTCTTTTTTCAAAGAAAGGTATACAAAACACACTCTTGCTCCACCATTTTTTAATCAATCAAATTAATCTTCACATAATTGTCTAATGAAATATGTAGGTTATTTTCAAAATATTGATAACTCATTTTTCTGTGTAACTCAGGCTGTTTGCATATTTCACTTGGATTTAGTCTAAACAAAACCTATTTTTTGTGTTTCGTTCACGGTCAGGCCTACGTAGAAATATCGCGATCAATGCTTTATCCCCTTTTTTCTGAAGTTCTTCGCCTCCTAGCTGTCATGTTGTCATTTTTTAATATATCAACTAAAAATTACACAATTTTCTAACTTAATATATGTATAATAATTTAGTCTAAATGTATTTTTAAAAACTCTTCGCATTTGTTAAAAAAAATATCCAAAATTTGTTTATTTTCAAAGGTTAAAGTGCTGTTAAGGAGCATACTTCTGCGGAATACGTCATTGCCGAAACGTCAGTTGAGGCTAACTGTGGAGACCTGAAAAGTTTTTGGTTTCTGTCTGTCTGTCCGTCTGTCTGCCTGTTCCGCGATAACTGCCGCAAAAATGATCAGATTACGTTGATTTTTGGTAGGTATGTTGGTGAGGTACCCGGAATTAGCTGTACAGTTTTTAGTTACATTTGGTTCATTCGTTCGAAAAATATAGAACATTTCTTTTTAGGTCATAATGCTTTCCTATGGGAATTCAGACGATTTTGAAATTTCTCATTTGTTGAAAATAAAAAGGCGCATTTGATTCATGTATTTAAACGGTAAGTTATGAAGGTTAAAATTTATCAAGTTAGGTCTTAAATTATTTAAATAAATTTGAAATTTTGTTAATACATTTGTCAGATTTTTTAAATTAGGTGTATAATTTTTGGTGCAATTTTATACATCTGTTCTAATAATATAATACATTTTATTTTATCATTTTTTGCAAATTTTAAAATGCATTTATTTTTATTTTCCTCTTTAATTTAACCGTAACCTAGTAACTATATTTCAAAGAATATCAAAATAATAAAATTCAAATAACTCAGACTATTTTGCTGCAATATTTTATTCGCAAAATAAAATATTTCCGGTTGATTTTTGTATTTTATTGAAATAAATGAGAATTTATTTTGATATAAGTTACATTTTAACTACTGTAGAATGATTTCCGAAACATTTTTACATGCGATATTACTCATTTTCTGGAAGAGATGTGCATTTTCCGTGGTTGAAAATTAGTATTATTTTAAAAGTAGGATAAAATATCTCGTACAACTAGATGGTTATTCTATAGAAATTAGCATAGTACAACGCATCCATACATCCTGAAATAGCACAATTACTGGAAACTGAGATCATAAAACGCTATCACAAAAAATAATTTATAGCGCCAAATCACGTTTGCTATTTAGTGAATTGGCAGTAGACACGATTATGAATGATTACCCAATAGGTTTAAAAGTTTTAAAATATGACTAATATATATATATATATATATATATATATATTTTGGGGGGGGGGATTTTAGTATGCTATTGCCATCGAGTAGATCAGGATGTACTTAGATAAGATCTCACATCTAAATATTATAGAATGACCATCAAAACTGTTTTTCCGAAACAAAAATTGTAATTAAACTAGATTTCTAAAATAGATATAAGGGAAATATAGTAGATTCAGATTCATTTCCCTAAGTTGCTTTTGTACAAGAGATATTATTCAACTTATCCATCAGATGCAAATGTTTCGTGGTTGGAAGGTAAGTAAATATTGTTATTTGGGTATTAGGATAACATGAAATTATTTTCCAAACTGTTGCTTATCTTAATAAAACCACAGTATAAAACGAAATCCAATATATTCTATAATCATTCACTCAATCAATAGGAAATCACGAATATAAATTTAACAATTTTTTTTTTTTTAAATTAAACATTTTTTTTCCGGGGGGCAGAGCTCCCCTGAAGAAATGTGCTCTTTATCCAAAACATTTCATGAAAAAAAGTTCATAAGAATTTCAGAATTTCATTCCATAAACCGTGTTTAATTTAACGGCTCTAATTTTTGTGTATATGTGTGTATTGTGTAATAAAGTATTTTATATGTCTATAAATACTATGTATATAATATAAAAAATTAAAGTGCGGATTATAATATGCTAAATATGAAAAGTGATATTAAAAAACAATGATTTTCAGAGCTGACGTTGAGGCTCCTGATCTGTAGATTTACTAGTGTGATACACTTTTCTTAATATCGGAGATGAAAGAGCTTGAGGTGTTCTTTATACCGGAAGTACATAACATGAATAACTTGTTATCGAATTTTTAAAGTTCATGATGATTTAAAATTATAATTTTTTTAATTTCAGTCCATTATATCGCATAAATAAAACGTGTAAGTATGCCAGAGTTGTTTTAGTGGGTTTCTTTTTAAATATATCCAAATTTAACACTTTACGTTCCGATAATTAGCATATAGATAATTGTTTTATTTTCTCTGTTAATTTTCCATACTATAATTATTAGAATTAAAATTAATAAATCATGAAGATCGATTTAAATGTTTTTAAGACGAATTTTTTTTTTTTTTTTTTTGCTTTTTATATTACATTAAACAAAAATGCCACACATCATATAATCTAATAAATAAAATCTTGCAATCCGAATTTTAAATTGTTATTACAAAGTTTTAATAATTGCAATAAAAAAATATGCAACTTACTATATATATATATATATATATATATATATATATATATATATATATATATATATATATATATATATATATATTATAATCTATTATTGTTACTTTAAATAGCTATCTCACATTTACAATAGTTAAAACTTGAGATGTACAAAGATGTTTTTATTACCTGTATGTGACAGTGTATTTTATGTATTTCAAATCATCTTATTTTTTTAATTTTAAAAGTAATCAGTTTTCTAAATACTTAATACTGCATTGTATTTAAATAATGAATCATGTAGCATTCATATTTTAAATATTTTTAACTTTGTCAATTTATAAACAAGAAATTACGAATGAATAACAAATTAAATACTTATTTTCAGATCAATGTTTATTACTCTACTAGCTAACCCGCCGGCGTTGCCTGGCCCGAGATAATAACAATCTGTTCTATACGATCATGACTGAAATCTGTAAGACTATCGAAATAAAGCCGAATGAGGCAAATCCTGTCGTAATCGGGTTCATAAATCTCGAGATCAGAAAGCGCAACCTGGCGGTAGAAAGTGCAATTAAAATATTTAATGCTATAGATATCAAGTCGAATGAGCCAAACCCCGCCGTATCCCATAGTATAGTACCCCGACATCGGGCCGATAGAACCAGAGATACTCCTGGAGTTCCACCTTACACCGCCAGAAAGCGCAATCTGTTCTGGAAGAGGTCTTTTCAGAACACGGGACACAACCAAACTTTCTAGTAGAATTGAAATTTAACCTCGGGTAAACATTGCCAAAATAGCGGAAATCGCGAAAGTGGGTTACGTAAACGGTCAGTTTCAAAAGGGTAATTATAGATATGTTTTAGAACCCAACGATGCGTTTTGAAGAGAATGAACGTGTCTATGATCTGAAGTTCATTGTTTGTCCGTATTCGCATGTCCTGAGTCGATACCGATTTTAAACCTGGAACGAAAAATGAAAATCGCGTGAGTGAGTTATGATTTTTTTTTTTCGGAGAGTTAAATTTTTTCAAAATTAACACCAGATTTTAAAAAGCGAAAGAAGTAGATAAGCGTGATATTTTTCGTTTTTCGTATCTTGTTTATAAACGCCGTGCCGATTCGAAATTTTAAAGATAGAAGAAATCGTTAAAAATGCGAAATCGATGTACGGTAAAAAACGTTTTCGAAAGGGTTGACGTGATTTTTTGTAAAAACTAAAGACTTCTGCCTGAACCCGATAGAACGTAGATGCCCTTAGATTGTCCATATTGAAACGGACATTCCAATACACTGCAGACGATTTTTTCCCTTCCAGACTTACAAACAAACGGAATTCATAAATACTTTTCAACTATGTTGGAAAGTGTTCAAAACGAAATGGTAATCTCAATTACGGGAATATTCCTCGCATTTAGAAAATATTGGATAAGTATGATAATTATATATACTCTAATAAGAATTACTCCTAGAAGAAACGCTCTAAATGCAGATACATGTATTGTATATACGATTCTTGCCTAAGAATTTTACGTACGATATCTTTGTCGCGTTAATGTATCATCACATTTAGAGGCATTGGCTGTTAATGGATAAATTTAATGATTTTCTTATTCTATAAATTTTATAAGATAGGTCATTTGTTAGCTTATGAGTATAAACTCACTTCTTATTTTAACTGTGTTTATCACTTGTATGTAAAAAAATGTAATCAAGAAAGTTGCGGAGAAAATAGAAAATTTAAATATATTCTAATTTTATAGATTTTATTATATATTCCATTTATTATTTTAAAAGTATGAGATCACTTCCTAATCTATCATATCTAAATTCAATACAATGAATCCTACAGGAAATAAGCATTACGTTATTCTAAATATAAAGATAGCATTAATCATTTCTGCTTTTTCAGTGTTATAAGTGTAGTATTTTATAGCTTTGTTAACTCTAATAGCATAGTAATCTGAATGCGACCAGAATGTTAAAGCCCCGTGACCAAAATTATCTTTCTGTAAACATTATCACCTGATGCAAAAAAGGGTAGTATCCATGTCACTGTGTTATCAATATTTCCCAATTTGTGACACGATTCAAATGACAGAAATATCGGTCAAGGTAACTTCACAGTGGAGAGAAAAAGTGACTACAACCTTAGAATCAAGTCACGAAACAAATATAACACTTTTTGGTTGCAATTTTGAATGTGACCGTTTGTGAATATGTGATATCACAATATCCCAAAAACAACAATTTGGCTTGTTGTCCAATTAGGGAAAGCTAACACCTTTAGCATATCTGCATATGGTCCCATTTCCTTTGTCCTACATTAACTTGTTAGAATTGGTATATTAGTATCTACAAAAAATAACTTTTCAAAAGTAAAAAAAAACAGCCAAGCTTAAAAAAAAACGAAAGTTGGCGCTAAAAAATGGTGCGATATCAAATTTCCAACCTTTTAATATAGTACTTATTTACCTTTTTTCCATTAAATAAGTTATCATATATATAAGTCGAGTGCTACGTATATGTTAATAGAAATCATTTTCTCCTGTACTAAATACATCCTAACGTGTTTCTGAAAATTCAATTTTTTTCAAATTATGCATGATGGGCTTGGCGGCCATCTTTCCATATTATACACAAAATTCTAAGCACCCCTATCCGTAGTTAAAATCCGAAGTTCAAAATTGTAACTTAAGCAAATATTTTAAGAGTTTCGTTTATAGACTTGTATGTTCTGAAAATTGTGTCTTAAGATAATGATGACTTATCTTAAGGATTCATCTTATGATTTATTTTTTAGTGTAATTAATCATTTCAAAGTAGTAAAAATCAATTTATCAAAATATCAGTCTTCCTCAATTTATCTGTCCGTAGTTAAAATCTGAAGTTCGACATAGTTATTAACATATTACATTGTAAACATATTACGCTTTTACTTTAGAAATTTGGGTGCTTAGAAATATGGAAAGATGGCCGCCAAGCCCATCATGCATAATTTGAAAAAAATTTAATTTTCAGAAACACTTTAGGATGTATTTAGTACAGGATAAAACGATTTCTATTAACATATACGTAGCACTCGACTTATATATATGATAACTTATTTAATGGAAAAAAGTTAAATAAGTACTATAATAAAAGCTTGGAAATTTGATATCACACCATTTTTTAGCCACAACTTTCGTTTTTTTTTTAAGCTTGGCTGTTTTTTTACTTTTGAAAAGTTATTTTTTGTAGATATCATTTTTTTCTTTTAAATAGATTATACATAATATAAATAATCTACTCTATGAAATTAACATGAGAATGTTATGTAAAATTACATTTTACTTTCAGTTATTGTTTAAAGGGTTAACTAGAAATGCCAGTAGATTTTTCAATTAAACTAATTACTCCGTTAAAAACAACATACTAAATGTGGCTTGTTATAATACTTGTTATCCTTCGTTAAAAAATATCACTGACTAATCCATGAGATGAGTAAAAATGAAATATGTACATAGCGCGTCAGCGCTGCTTTTGAAATCAAACGTGATATCATGCTCTTTTATTATTAGCATTAAATCCCATTGATTGGCGAATCTTTATAAAACGTAGTTAATGGTGAAAAGTAGCAAAATATCTTAGCAATTTCTTAGATTTATTATTTTATTCAATTAAACACTGTACTCTTACAATAAATTTAAATGGAAACTTAACTTCTAAAACAAAAACAATTTAACAATTGGATTCCATTAATTTATAGATAAATGACGTCAAAGGATCTCAGCCTGCGAACGAAATGCTTGTCCTATACCGTGGTTTTATAGAAATAAATTAATCATATTCAATTTCTTTTCGAAAAGTTTATTTACGTTTGGAAAGAAATTTTAAATGCCGATAACTCTTAATGTATACATTTTAGAAGGTACCTAAAATCCCTCAAAATTAATTTTTTTTAAAGATCTTTCTAAAAATGTAAAATCTATATATATATTTGTCTTACGTGGCGCGGAAATAGGACTGAATTTCTACATTTCCGTTGGCAACAACCGTAGTTTCCAGAGCTGAGACCAGTGAACAGGCAAGATTGTGTTAGCTCCGCCTCCAATATGGCGCTCAGTGTCAGAGCAGTGAAACTCAAAAAACATTACATTAAAAATAAAATAATATGAACGTAATCCAAAGCGTCTGAGATGATTCCTCATTTTAATTATGAGTAATATTGTTAATTTCAAATGAATTCTCAACTGTTATTTGGAATTTATTTACGAATTTCACTCACACAAAAAATCAAAGATAATAAAATATAAACTTTCTAGAACGCCCCTGCTGCCATCTGTTGCTGTTTTATTGAAGTAAAAATAATTTCTTTTGCAGAAATCTTTTTTTTTTTTTTTTTTTTTTTTTTTTTTTTAATGAATTTAAGCCGCGCTGTACAATAGTATAGGTGCAATAAGTTTTAAACTAATTATGTTTCCAAGATCCTTTTTTCATAGTATTTAAATGATTTATATGCCCATTAGCAGCATCAACTAAATGCATTTTTAGTTCTGTTTTCAACGGATTTTTCAATTATTTTTTTACATTAAAAAATTGTCAATTTCATATGTTCAAATGATTTATTGTAGTACTTATTCCGGCTAGAATTACTAGAAAAATAAAAAGGGGTGAGCGAGCGAAGCAAGTTGGGACCGCGTAGCGGTCTCAATGTGAATTGCTTTGCAATTCACGGGGGGTTGGCGAGCGTTAGCGAGTAGGGGGCTGAGCCCCCTAGTATTTATATTAAAAGCATGAACACTATGTCTAATTACTTTATTTTACAATGTTATAAGAACACACATTTTATCAGACAATTAAATGCACTAAACCAACATGAGTGAAAAATTGACCTGCGCCAGGACTCGAACCTGGGACCTTCAGCGTACCGTGCTAACGTTTTACCGCTAAGCCACCCAGATCGATATTCTAACTCGGCAATTTCTCATTCTTATTCCTGTTGGAAACAGTCTTCGGCCACAATTTGCAGTCACATTTAATTGTCTGATAAAATGTGTGTTGTTATAATTATGAAGTTTTATTTTAAAAAATATCTTCAGAAAAAATTATTATGCAGATGAAATTTGATATGATTAACTCGTAACTGATTTCTGCTATTATAATACAGATGGTACACGGTCGTTGGCGGGGTTTTATCTCTGTTTTGGCATAATTTTTTAGTTGCCAAGTTAATTAACAGTTTTTTGCTAATTAAGGATAGAAATGTATTTATTTTTTCAATGTATTTTATAAAAGCACGTTGATTAGGTCATTACTTGTCGAAAAATGCAGTCCTTTTTCATTTCTGTCCTATATTTAAATCTGTAGGTTGTTTGAAAAAAAAAAGTTTGACGAAGAAAATAGTGATCATTTTAAGTAATTCGACGTTTTTAAAAAAAATCTATATCTCTGTTTATAAATCACTTATGAAGATGAGTTTGGTCTCAAATTGAAGAATTTCTTCATTAGATTCTTTTAGTTTTCGTTTTTGTTTTTCTATGACGCTTGGTTCATTTGATATATGATATTTTAATCTGGCATGTTTGGTCGATTTAACATTGCGAAGTTGATTGCTGTAAGTAAGAAGTAGCGGTCTAAAGTCCAGTTCTTGGCGTCGTTTGTTTGGCTCTTTTTTTATAGCTTGGCTTGGCAGAGCGACCGCCCTGCTTGATATAATTCAAAGCAAAAAGACACATCAGCTTACATTTTTTCAAATAAATAAATTATCTTTAATTACTTTAATGTTCAATCGAAAATATGGGAATGAAAGTACTAGATATTTTAATTTTCTAAATTATTAAGCGATAAACTTTACTATTGATTTCAAGCGCAAAAAAAAATCGTGTTATTTATGATAAAAGTATTCCAGTCATGGAAATAAAAACATCCTTGCATATTTATCGTATTGAAGAGGAAAATAAATTATGCATTCTTATTTATACGCTACTAGGCGGTCTCCGCACGTCTACTCAGTCGCTTTCGAGTGGGGCCCAGATGCTTTCTGCAGCGTATTCCATGGACTAGGGACCCAGAAAAGGCAGTTTACATGTAAATAGATTTTACCTATATGAAAATAACTAATAAGAATATAAAAAAAGCACGCGACAAGATTTCGCAACATAAATAATATCTTTGTTTCACGAGCTTCCTAACAAAGACTCGCTCGTCCCTGCCCATGATTATCTAGAATCTAGAGGAAAGAGAGAGCTTTCAGATATCACATGCAAAAAAGGATAACCTACGATACATGGCGAAATTCCATTGTAAATAGACATTGTGGTATAAATTGCCCATAAATTGTTAATACAGTAATCAAAATAACGGGCCTTGTGTGTTTCTCATCCACACAGCATTAATAAAACAATCTTTATAACAGGGTTCTATGACTTTTGCATGCATAAATTGTTACAGTAATTTTAACAGAGCTCTGGGGATTTTATACCTATAAACTTATTATACGGTAATCACCAAGTCAAAACCTTATGCAGACTCGAGCCCATAAATATGGCGATCAGTATTTAAACTGAAAATCTTTACATAAAAAATATGTATTTTGAGAGGAGGAGGAAATGCCATATACTATGCATAAAAATTGAAATCCGATCGCTAAAAGACGAAAAAGGCAAAAATATATTTATAAAATATGAAAAAATAACTTATATTGGGAAAATATCCCGCAAAATATATAATAAAAAATTAGCAATAGTTTTCTCATTCATCTAATCCTCCTTCCATAATGGTGTTCATAGCCGATGTTGGCAACAAAATCGCTAGCTCTAATATCCCTGAAATACGTAATTAATTATTTTTTAGTAAACTTGTAATGCTGAAATTCACGCTCCTACTTATAACTGCTGCTGCGATATAGCAAAATAACTCAAAACTTTTGGCCCCCTCTTAACCTCCCTTAGTGGCTGAATTTCTAAAATATCAAATACATATTTAAATATTTTTTAGCTGAATGTAATGCTCCCTCTTAAAACTGCTAATGAGATATGGCGATTTCACCCAAAACTTTTGACGTCCCATTTAACCCGCCAGGGGGATGCATTTTCAAAACTCTTTGCTTAGTGGGTGGAACACTGTGTAAGGAATATGTCTTCCCAGTTTCATTGTCCTAGGAGCAACTGTTTAGACTTGGCGTTGATTATGAGTCAGTCAGGTCATGTTCTTTTATAAGTATAGATTTATCTCGAAGGAAAACTAAACGCTACAAGCGTTCGAATCAATCAAAATTTAAAAATAAATCAGCATATATATATATATATATATATACATACATATATATAAGACTAAGGTATCTGACGGCGAAAAAAACAGTTATTTCTCTTTTGCTCATGGCAACGAGTGGTTTGTTTTCACTAATTTACGAATATAAAGAAAAATATTTTAGGTATGGATTAAAAGCTCACCACACATATGTAGAAAAATTTTCTGCATCAAAAAATCCAATATTTGCAAAAATCGACCGGTAATTTTTCTTAATTTTTGCAAAAACTGACCAAGATTTTCTGAAAATAAAACAAAATAAAGTCCGAACTCAAACCAAAAACATGCGCATTTCATTTCTGTTTCAAATGTTACCGATATTTGTTAACATTAAAAGTATTTTTTTTTTAATTTTGAGGGGAGGGGGAATTCGATCCTAATTTAAATATCGCGTTAATATTAAAGGTATATAGATCTGCCACCCCGTTTCGGTGGAAAGTTGAACTAATTTAACTTTGCACCGCGTGCACAATGCACGCCTGCTATTTGTTGCCGTAGGCAGCGGGGACCAGTGCCAGATATTCATTCAGAATATAATGCTCATGTGGTGATTGAACTAAAGGACCTCCTGGCGCGTGTGCAGCACGCCTGCTATTCAGTACCGTAGGCAACAGGGACACACCTCGATGGTTCTTCAGGAAAGAGGTTTGTTTAGAACACAATGATCTCTCTGGTGGAAGGTGGAACTAAAATATATTTTAATAACTCGAGGTTCGTTTGCCAAAATCGACTAACGAAGCGGGCGTACCCTGCTACCTATAACAGATTTGCCATTAGTCAATATTACTTTCATTTATTTAAAAATTGGTTGTTTACGTAGATAAGTAAATAATGTATATGTTACGTTTATAAGATATTAGTATGTTAGATGTAGGTTGGAATATATAAGTAAGGGGAGTATGTAACTATTGAGATAACTTATTAATTATCAAATATTCAATATCAAGTTAATTTTAAATTACAAATTTAATTAACGACCATGATGAATAAATAAAAATCTGTGAATAAGACAGTTTATTTTTGTTATTTTTATATCTGCTTATAATGATTATATTTTTTTTATGAATTATTGAATAAAACAGAAATAAATATTAAATAATCTCTTTAAAGTTTCTCCTAAAATCAATCCCAGCACCATTCAACAAACAATGCATATTCTAATTAATTTAATTACGCGTCCGTAGATAGCAAGTTAATATGATAAATTTGATAAAAGTCAATAAAACTTTTGCATACTAAATCATTCGCTTGGTCTATCCTTCTAAATTAGTTCTCCAATACTTATTCTCCCATTACTAGATTTAATTTTATAAATGTCCTCACACTTTCGTCTCAGAGATAATGTTTCGCCTGTCAATATAATTCACTTCAGAGCATAAAAGATTATATTGATTTTATCATTTGATTTTCTTTTCATTAAAAGATAACCGATACTATCAGATTTGACTCCTTTAATTAATAAAATACGCTAAGTAGTTTTAGTTATTACTGGCTGATGGAAAATATATGTAGGGAAGAGTTTATTTTGTTAATCTTCATATTTTATAAAATTATGTATTTTATAAATTAAAGTAATTATACGTATTTTATTTCACATGAAGACTATGTGTATTTTATTTCAAAATAATAACTTGATAATATGAGAAAATGCTTAGCGCGATAATATAGCTTACTTTACAGCATAAAAAATTACGTTGAATTTATAATTTTATACGTCTTTCATTAAAAGATTGCTGTACACTATAACATTTGACTGCGTTAAATTAATTAAATACTCCAAGTATTTTCAGTTGTTAGAGACTGATGAAAAATGTGTTTAAAAGGATATGTTACGTTAATATTCAGAATTCGTAACTCTACGATTAGCTGATAAAAATTGAAACTTTAAAGTGTACTTGCACATATAAGAATATGTATCTATTGCACTTTAAAATAGTAACTTATTACATAATTTTTAGTCTCTCAATGTAATTATATTGATTTTAACATTTCATTTTCCTTTCATTAAAAGATAACTCGTTACTATTAGGTCTGTCTGCTTTAATTAATAAATTTTATTAAATAGTTATTTCTGGCTAATGGAAAATGTATGTTAACAGGACTTTCACTTTATTCTTTATACTCTATAAATCTATATCTACTATCACAAATGGATATTTCGTTCCAACTACTTATAACTGGAGTTCTGCTCAATGGATTTTGATGGAACTTTCAATGTTAGATAGATCATTTTTCAGGGAAGCTTTTAGTATATAATATATCCGTGTACATATATTAGTTATATAATTACTATGGAAAGTTCTGTTATTTTGGAAGAAAAGGTCACCATTGGTCATTTTTTATTTTTTGGCCATTATCGTTGAAGAAAGAATTAAAACAGCTATACACCTCGAAAAATAAAAGAAAAAAACAGAAAGAAAGAAAAGCAAAATAAGAAAAACATTTTTGATGAGATAATATTATAAAACGAAAATATTTAATTTAAATATGAAAGGGCATGTCCATAATGCATAAAAAGTTATTCAATGTATAAGATTGCTGTTGAAACAACATTTGGCGATTTATCTTTTGCGTCATGTTAAGAAAAATGTATCCGAAAATTTGATTTGAAAAAATCTGAGTAACAATTTTATTTTTGATTTGTTCTTTTTTTTAATTAAATTTTTATTTTTATGATGCATTTTACATGCATTAACATGAGGCAAACGATAAATTGCCAAATATTGTTTGAACTGCAATCTTTCACATTGAATAATTGTTTGAGCATTACGAAAATTCCATTTCATGTGTAAATTAAATATGTTATTTTTACAATATTATCTTTCATCAAAACTGTTTCCCCACACTCATTTTTTTATTTAAAATTAAATTAGTAAAAGGTTTTTTTTCTAGGTGTGGGAGCCGTTCTCAAATCTTTTACCAGCGATAATGGTCGCCAAAATATTACCAATCGTAACTTTTCGTCCAAAATAACATAACTTTCCCATCATAATTCTATAACTAATCTATTCTAGAATGTATGTTATATACTAAAACCTTCCCTGAAAAATTATCTATCTAACAGTGCAAGTTCTGTCAACAAAAATTCAGCAGAACTCGAGTTATAAGAGTCGGAACGAAAATTCCGTTTGTATTTTAAATATATACTAATAGTCATCACCCGCAACGCTGGTCGATTTCTCCAACGAACCTTGAATCAAACGAAAAATATTGGTGAATTTCACCTTGCGCTGTAAAGCATTGTGGACGGTATAATGTTTACAATTGTTGCAATGTTTATCTGGAATGTCCTTCTGCATTGCTGAAAACGATACGAACGCCACTGCGCTATTATATAAATTGTTGACTGTTAAACAAAATTTGGTACTAAAATGTTCCGAGAAAATTTATCTAACAGTGCAAGCTCCATTGGAAAACATTCAGCACAATCGTTTGAAAAACTAATCTTACATAATCAGGTTCACCTGATTATAGAGCTTTACCATATAACTCTATAACTAAGCAACGTAGAACTACATCAATGAACTAAAACCATCCTTACAACATTACCTTACTAACAGTGTAGTTTCCATCAGAATCCGTCCAGTAGAACTTTTAAAACAGACTAATATTTCTTAATCGGGTTCACCTGATTAGAGACCTTTGCCCCATAATTTTATAACTAAGCAAGATTGTACAATGTTATATACTAAAATTTCCCCTAACACATTATCTAACTAACAGCGCAAGTTCCACCGAAATCCATTCAGCAGAATCTTTTAAAAAGACTAATTTTTCATAATCGGGTACATTTAATTATTGAACGTTCCTCCATAATTCTATAACTAAACAACGTAGAACAATATGTTACACACTAAAACCTTCCCTCAAAAAATTATCTAACTAAGAGTGCATGTCCTATCAAAATCCAATCATAAAAACTGAAGTTATAAGCAGCCGGACGAAATTTCCATTTGCATTTTATATACTATATAAAAATTGCATTCGTGTAACTGTTAACTTGGAAAACATTCCAATGATTGACTCTGGTAGAAAAATAAACGTCTAGTTTGTATCCAATAAAACCTTTCTAATATTTCGTAATCGGGTCCTTAGCCAAGTTTGACGTCAAACATTAGAAGTGCTTGGAACGATATGTGCCAAATGTGCCAGATTTTGTTACAAAACAAAGTTAATTACGAGCCATTAAATAATGTCAAATTACTGTTGATTCAATTATAGATATTTAACGCAACAAAATTCCATACCTTAAATAGAACGGACAATGATAAATTTAGTCATCCAAAATTTTTAGTATAATCTTTTTGGTGGATATTACTCAATGAAATTGCTGAAAATTTGTTTCTTAAAATTTCATTTACAAAAATATTTCTCAATATAAATTTAGAAACTGGTAAGAATATGCTTCTTCAAAATATTGTTCAACAAAGTTGCAGACATAAAATACCTTATTTTGTTTCGTAAATGTTATATTTACTTAAAGCAAGTCTACAAGTTGAAAAAATTTCATAAATTTAAAGATGATATAAATTTATGTAAGAAAAAGGATCTTTCTTTTAAATATCATTGCTAAAAAATCTTTATAACGAAATATTTAAACTTATGTTCTTTAAAATTTGTATTTAGATACTTTTTGCAATATAAGTTTAGATAATTTCATAAATTATAATTTAAACAAAATATTATATAGACGAGAAAGATCTTCGAACTATTAGCTTAACCCCTTCGCGACGAGCGTCTCTTACAGAATTTTTAATCTTTTACCACCGGTTTTTCAAAACAGAAATTTTCGCCCAATTGAATCGCGGAAATGTTAAGATTTAATAAGGCAAAGCTTACAATAAAAAATAGCTGTTGGGAAAAATCGAGGATTCTGAGCATCTTATGCGTCACGTATACGTATCGCTCGTACTCAAGGGGTTAATAAAGCTTTATAAATCATTTAAAAACATGTTTCTTAAATATTAAATCTCTCATGGTTAAATCAATTTAAATTTAGAAAATATTACAAATTTAGTTTATGAATTATTGTGAATGAGAAAGATCTTTCTTCGAAACATCTCTTAATAAATTTGTATACATGAAATACGTTACTTAAAATATCCATTTACATATTTTTTTATCAATGTAAATTTAGAAAACTTTATACGAGGGCTGTAAATTAAGTAATGGCAACATAGGTATAAATCAATTGTTAATGAACTTACAAGTACAATTGCATTACATTCCTTCTATGTAATCACCAGCAAAGCTTATAACCTTTTGCCAAATGTCGGGAAGCCGTTGTAGACAAGTGGCAAGGTGTTGATTGTTGATGTGAGCGACCGAGCGCCCTACTGCGTTGCAAATCCGCAGTCTCATTCCGACCCGAACGAAATGCTTGAACCCATCGTGCTACTGTCCTATACGGTAAAGCATTTGTGCCACAGGCTTCCACTAATCCTCGATAGCATTCTGTTGCATTTTTGCCACGGGCAACCTCGATTTTAAGCCACGACCGCTGATCACTTTTTGAAAACATGCTTTAGAGCGATGGAAACGAAACTCTTCACTTTAACGCCACACAACAACTACCCTTTTAAGCAGATTGACTATTTTTTGCACTCTACACATCGACAACAGCGCCACCTCACCGCTCCCATATCCTATTTGCGCATGCCCGCCCTTCTGCGAGTTTCAAGGTTAAGTTACCACTATTTATTTTACAACCCTCGTATATTTAAATATAATTTTGTTAACGATAAAGATATATTCCTTTGACATTTTGATTAATAAAGATGTGTATATGTTACGGTCAATAGGATTAGGCCGGTCATTATTACTAATAACCGGTTATTATTAGTAATGACCGCGGTTACTATTAATAACAACCGGCCATTATGCCCAGTCATTATTAATAATAACCGGTTATTGTTAATAAGGAAGACGAAAGGATTAATCGTATTGACCGTAACATATACACAATAATTCTGTTACTTAAAATTTTTATTTACATAAAGCATTTTATTAATAAACTTTTAGAAAATTTTATTAAAATTAAATAGGAAGATCTATCGCAATATAGTTGCTTTATAAATCTGTGAACATCAAACATTAAACATTTTGTTTCTTAAAATTTTAATCATAAATTAAGAATATGAATGTAGAAATTTCTCATTTATAAATTATAATTTATAATTATGAAATATTGTTAACGAGAAAGATCTTTCCACATTTTATTACTTAAGAAATCTACATGAATTTAATACAAGTTTTCAATCTTAATTTTCTTGATACATGCATTTTAAGTTGATGATTTAGAGCAATTATAGCTACCACTAAACATAATGAAAATTTTACTGAAATTTTATATAAAAAAATATTTTACACCAGAATTATTATTTCAACATTTAATTCTAACTTATTTCTGTTCTATTTATATTCTGTTTTATGAAGAAATGATATTTCTGGTTTGAATAGAAATATTTTCATTTGGTACCAGCCAAATGACCAGTTGTTGGTATATTTAATGTTGAAAATCTTACTTTACAATAAGTAATGCTCTATTACACAAGAAAAATTAACAAAATATTACTTTAAAAAAATCAACACTTATTAAAAATTCTTCTATATGTATATATTAGACAAATTACATACTCAGACGCAGATTTATCCTAATAATGTTATAAATCCGATTGTGTGCAAATGTTAGGCTGAAGCCAGCGTCTAAATGGAGAAATGAATGACCCTGTATCTTTGCATATAGGTGGATTATGACACGGAAATGAACATAGACTGTTTTTTGTTTATTTTATTCAAATACTTTTCTTAATAATTCAAAATTTGATTATTTTCACAGAGAATCATTGGACATTTTTAGATAAAATTTACTTTACCATTTTACTTTATCGTTGCTAGGGCTTTGATCGTTGCCAATAAATAAAGTGCAAAAAAATAATTTTTCCTCAACAATTAAGTTTTAATTGAGCGATTTTCACGTGAAAAAACGAAAGTAATTCAAAAGAAGATGAATTTCTGTGATATTTGAAACAACAGTATTGAGTATTTGTTATTATACAGGAAATATGAATATCGGTTACATTAAAAAGATCTTTTTCTGTCAAAAACTGAGTTATAATTATAAAGAAGAATTAACAATAATTATATTATTAAGAAAAATATTTCGCTTGAACCATGGAACTATGAAAAGGATCCTTCTTGGCTTGAACACGAGGCTAACGAAAAAGACAGGCTACCGCGGTGCATTCCACTTATCTTTTTTTACAGACTGCTAAAGTGACGTGATGCTCTTTTCCTACACCTGCATTGGTGCATTCGAGCATCACGTGACTCCCGCGGTCTGTAAAAAATGATTGGTGTAAAGCACCGCGGTAGCCTTTCTTTTTCGTTAGCCTCGGCTTGAACAAATATGACGTCATAAATAAAACATGTATTTTCAAATATTCGTAATATTACAAAGAGCATGACTATCAGTGTATAATAAAAGTATATACATAATGGACGTCACATTTAAGATGAATAACTGAAATATTTTTTGATACTGATTAATAATAAGCTTGAATATCAGTTACAAACAGATGTGAGTTTTCTGCTAAAATCCACGTCATTATTGCCAGGAAAGGAAAATTAACAGGAATTATATCATTGAAAAGAGATTTCTCTGGGATCAAGGTGACGTCATAATAAAACGGGATTTTTTAAATATGTTTCAAATGGAGCGTGTATCAATTTCATACATTAATAATCACTGAGTACAGTGAAAGAATAGAGAGGTATTGAACCGTAAAATCGGTTTGCAATATGAAGCCGGTTATCACTCAAATCATTAGAGCCCAAGGGCTGAATTCATTGGATGGAGAGAGGTGCACGTGGAACAAGGACTGGATTCATTGGACGGGGAGAGGTTTTCAAAGCAAGCCGCCAGTCGTTTGGGCCGACTGTAGGGTTGTATTTTAAGCATCACGCCAAACATGAACATTTCATCTCTATTTATTCTCTGAACTCTGTGATTAATAATACAAGCATCAGTAAGATTATTAGGAAAAGAAAATTGAACACAAGTCTATTAAGTTAAAATCTGACTGTGTGTATTTCGCAACTACTCCTCTTAACCCATTTACGGCCGAAGGTGCGTAAACGCACCATTTCAATAAATATATTTTTATTAACACTGTGACGTATATTTTTCACTAATTTTATTTTTCTGCTATTTTTAAGGGTTCTGGAGTCATCTATAAAATATTAGTAATTCAATTAAAGTAATCACTTTCTGTTGAGAAATTTTCAAAATACGCTGGTTTTTTACTTGAAACGGTTATTGGCAAATTCGACTTTTTGAAAATGTATAATTATTCCACTTGAGATTAATCATATGTTTTTATAATGGCGTAAAGTTGAAAGTTCTGTAAATAAAATAAAAATAAAACAAATGCCATAAGAAAACTTAAATTTTTTTATTTAAATTTAATGGTAAATTATTACTTGTAAATTAATAATAATAACATCAAATAAAATAAAATATTTTTTTTCATGCACGAAACTTTTTTGGTGTCTTAACCCATTTTAGGCCAAGCATAGAAATTTTATTAAATGTGGTATTTTTTGCATTGAAATTTGCTTAAATTACATTCATTAAGACGTAAAAGTTTCGTGCATGAAAAATAATATTTTATTTTATTTGACGTTACCATTATTAATTTATTAATAATTTACCATTAAATTTAAATAAAAAAAATTAAGTTTTCTTATGGCATTTGTTTTATTTTATTTTATTTACAGAACTTGCAACTTTACTCGATTATAAAAACATATGATTAATCTCAAGTGGGATAATAATACATTTTCAAAAAGTCGAATTTGTCAATAACCGTTTCAAGTAAAACATTAACGTATTTTGAAAATTTCTCAACAGAAAGTGATTACTTCAATTGAATTACTAATATTTTATAGATGTCTCCAGAACCCTTAAAAATAGCAGAAAAATAAAATTAGTGAAAAATATACGTAACAGTGTTAATAAAAAAATATTTATTGAAATGGTGCGTTTACGCACCTTTGGTCGAAAATGGGTAAATGAATGTAATTTAAGCAAATTTCAATGCAAATAATACCACATTTTATACAATTTCTATGCTTGGCCTAAAATGGGTTAATGCAACGCGATTTACTTAACACCGGTTATCATTGACTCGAGAATGTCATATAAACTCTGATAATTTAAAATTTGAATTCGATTCCGATATATTAATATTTTTTTTGTAAATTTTAAGGAAATTTCTCTAAAAATTGTACTTAAATTAATCCATTTTTGGGGAAAAATGGGGAACAAATAAAACGGATTAATATATTTTTATGCCATTTTCTCATTAAAACTGAAAAAAAAAATATTTTATTTTCAATTTGAATAGTTGGTGAAAAAAAAAATCTTGATTAGAGTAAAATTTCCGAAAATAAAAATATATTTCCACATATTCAAACTTTAGGAATCCATTTATTCTGCAGAGCAAAAATCGCCTGTCAGCATACTGTCAAGAAATCAAGATTTGTTTCAGCTATAGATTTAACCAAGGACACAAATTTGCTGTTACATGCAAACGTAGCACTTGCAATTACAAAGCTTTTTGCAACCCCAAATTACATGCAAAAGAAACATTTACATGTAATTTGCACCCAAATTAATTTTAATTTGAACCGTAATAAATGTTAATTTGCAATGAAAATTACATGCAAAAGTAATGTTTACATATAACTTTGGGTTACAAAAAGCTTTGCAATTTAAGTGTTACGTTTGCATGTAATTTTGGGCTGCAAAAAGCTTTGCAATTGAAGCTCCTTGCATTTAGGTGTAGAACTATTCATCCCTATTCACAAGAATTGAATTTAAAGAAAAAGCATATGCTATTTTCCAATGAATTATTTTTAAATGATGGCTGTTAAAACGTTTCTCAAAGTCGTTAAAAGTAAAATGGTTTATCAGGTAAAATTAACATTTCTTTTTACCCAATTCGTCGATTTACACGATTTTATTTCGCCGTCCTTTTTCCATTGGTTGTAGTTTCTTTTTCGCGGTTATTTGGCACAAAATTTTACCTTTTTTAAACTGATTTATGTCAAGGCCCCTATAACAAAGAAATATAGTATTTTCTTCTATGAAATGTGATAAAGAGTTAATTATTTACTTTTTTAATTATCGGGAGTGAAATATTTTGCTTGATCAGTACATTTATTTTTCTTTTAATGTACGTGAACGAAGTCACGGGTAACAGCTGGTAAATACATAAAACTTTGTGGAAGGTAAATATCAATATCTTACTAGAAAATTTACATTATAAAACGGTACTTCATAAATTACTAAAATTTGCTTTTAAAGGATTCCGTTATATTCACAAACATTATATTAGTTTATACATTTTACACTTATAATAAACATTTTATGATTAAGCATAATCTTAAATACGAGAAAATTCTTTCCAGAGTTTTCTAACACATTATTAACTGATATTTGAGCTAAATGTTTTCCACTTGTGGAATAATGTGTGCAGCAGCACTTTCTTTGTTCATTAATGTTGGATCTTCATTCTATTAGGAGCCATTCTATAGCAGTAGTATAAGCGAACTTTTTAAACGTCAAATATCAATTCAATTCCAAGCCGAACACTACATTCTATTTTTAAGTCTAATTATATCAGGGTATGGATTAAGTAATTTTATGCATAAAGATTAATTTAGAGGATTTAGATGATTCATTCAGCATGTTCATTGTGCGAGAACCATATTTAAAAAATATACTTAGTAAAGCTGTGTGCAACATTTATTAATTTGAAATTTTCAGATATAAAATTGTGATTAATAAAGCTATGTTCACCAATTATAATAATTACGATATTAATTTAAGAATTGTTTATTCATAAAAATTAGTTTACAATAAAACAACTTGTAGACAAAAATAAATATTTTGCTACAAATGATTTTTCAACAAAAGCCATGTAAACATTTTGAAATATAGTAGTTTTATTCCATATTTCCTTTTAGAAAACATATTTTATTTAGTCAATTACAATTTTAACTCAATTAACTACAATTAAAAATTATTTTGTTAAAAAAACAATAAGAGTTGCGCGAATTAAATAAATTGGTTAATATAACTCCATCCAAAATTTTGGATCGACTGCCTAAATGTTTTTGTTAGCTTAATATAATTAAAGTTTAATATAGTTAAAGCCAAATATAATTAAATGTTTACAAGAACCAAATTCATTTGTTTTTATTTGTAACCAAATCCATTTAGTTATAACTATAATGAGCTAACAAAATTATTTTGTCAGTCCAACCAAATTTAGTGTGTGCAACTTTTCCTAATTTTTGTTTGCGTTTATTACAGTTTCAAAGTAGTATCGTTTTAAAGAAATTAAATACTAGTCTTTTTTTGTTTGTTTTGTTATATCGAAAATTCGGTAATTACTCAACTGCGAAAAAGAGATTTTTACAGTTTATTGTAATTAAAAAACTAGAATGAAGAAGTATAGAAATTTCACTTTAATTTAAATGAGATAGCTGTTTTTTTTCAATTATGCGGAATCCCCCGGACCTATAAAAAATTCACTTTGTTCCAATATAATTTATAAAGCTGAATCAATTAAAATATTGGGCCTTTGAAGCCATTACAGCCTTTTTCTGGTCCAAGGGGAGATTATATATAACAAATAGTTTTTGTTATATATGTGCAGTCTTTCGCTTCCCCCCTTATATTTAACAACCTAATTTAAATATTTCTTATGTTTTCATTTAACCTCCCTTTAAATGTAACAATCTAATTTCAAACATTTTTTTGTTCTTGTTACTTCCCCTCCCCCCTGATGTTAATAATTTAACTGTTCTTTATCTTTTTCTTTCTTTAAAACACCTCAGTAATTACAACTAATTATTTTTTTTCGTTTTTTAGAAAAACTCAAAACTATTTAACGTAATAACTAAATTATTTCCACACTAAAATCCTTTCTCAAAGTGTAACACAAAGAAAAGTTATATTTTCTATCATAACTGAATCGCATTGCTATCCACTTTCGCTAAAAATAATCTCAATGCCATGAGAGCAAAATTAACTTCAGTGCTCTGCAGATGTAAAAAAAAAAAAAAAAAAACTCTCGCGCTTACAATTTCTTTGCCGTTGTGATTCACGCACACTCATTTTTACATTCTTCTCACGCCTTTCTATCTCTCGATGCATATGTGTGTCTAAATATATCATACACTTTGTCTACAGCTCTAACGAATTTTCATATGGCTCACATTTTCCATTACCCTATTTGGTAATCTTCGTTTTCATCAACACATTATCTCACCCATCCCCAAAACCACAAACTTTATAGCCCTATTCAAGTCAACCGATAATCCAATTGAGTATTTAATTACGCCTACTTCTTTTGTTTTCCTTCTTTTCCGCCAAAAACTTGGCGAATGTGTGAACTTTTCTCCAGAAAATGCACATAACACTTTTTTGTAATCCAGCACTCTCCTCTAACGCCAGACCCAAAGGGTCTTTTTTCATTACTTACTGCTCTAAGGTGCCTCCCCTCATAACTCCATCTGAAGTTTGTCTTAACTATGCATGTTGATCAATTAAATACGTAACTTTCTACTGAAAAAAAGTTTTGGATGTTTTTTTTTACTTTTCATGTCAAAAGACTTCCTGGGTTTTCTATTCAAAGCAAGTCCTGCATTTTTACGATCGTCTACTCGACAAATATGTTCTCACAGCAAAAGTCATCGCCCCTGCTCTAAATCAATGTCACACATGTACTTCTATTTACTGAATTAAAACAGCGTTCTTCGATTTACAATGTTTGAAAAGCATTTGGATATCCAGCTTCATAAAGTACAGTAAAATGGATTAGACAAAAGTTTTTTTAGCAATATTTTTAATCGTGTACAAAATTTTTTGTAAATTAAGCTAACTTTCTAAAAAAGATGCAAACATTATCTTATCAATTTCTGTAGCTAAAAATATATGTTAATAAATGATTTTGGAAATAAATGTATAAATATATTTACAGTAGGAAAAAAGATCTGAATGATAATTATAACTCAAATTATAAGTCCCAGAGAAAAGATTTTTTACACTAAAGTTTCTTGTTTATGATTTTCTACAATTCAGTTATGGTGGACATGTTATTTACTGTGTACATATTTTCATACGAACTTTGAAAATTTGAATACGGAAAATTTGAATATTTTATTCGATTTGCCATACCTCATTTCTCCCGAATACAAATTCACATTGATCCATCTTCGAAAATACGCGAAATAAGAGTTAAATTATATTCGAGGACTATGACAATATTGATAAATGCATTGCAAAATTGTGCAATATTGCGGCTAAAGTTGTTTAATTAATGAAGTTACAATAATTTATTAATGATAGTAACGTATCAGAAAATTCATGCATATGCCATTTACTTTTTACAGTTAACATACATGAAATAGCAGAAAATGGATTATCAACTTTAATTTTAAACGCGGCCCCTTCAAAGTATTGCCAAATGTACATAACTAGAGATAAATTTGACAACTAATGCTCAGAATTAAAAGAAAATTTATATTTGTAGGGGTGGGGAGACTATGGGGATTCTAATGATGGAAAACAGATTCCTCTTTATGAATTTTTAATAATCGTATTACTTAATATTACAAAAACATTGAAACAATATACACGTGTTATGTTTGGGCTTTTGAAAGTAAAAACCAAATGCATAATTATTGTTCGAGTGATAATGGTATAAAATAATGGACGCTTATCTTTCACGTTTATTGGTTATTTTTTTAAAAACATATGTCTCACCATCATATCTTTCAAGACTTAAACAATATATTTCCATATTTTTGCGCATTGGGAACTTAAATATGGAATAATATGTTCGTTTTTCTATTGAAGTATATTTCTAATATGTAGATGACTCCTTATTTGGATGTAAACACACACAGACTTTTACAGGAATTAAAACATTGTAAGGCTCTTTTTTTTTTTTGATTAATTATAATTAATGGTATAGCTATCGTTAAGATATTTTTTTTATCATGCAGTTATCTTTTTTTAACTATTGAAATTTTCATGTACTCTTAATTTTCTTTGAAATATCAAAAACATTTCAATTCAAATGTTTCAGTTTCATAAACGACATTTTGTATTTAGAACAAAACTAAACATATAACAGTGTTATGAACGCTCAGCTGAATTTTCAAAGAATTCTTTATGTACTGTATACATTCTTTTTTGCATGAAATTTCGGTTCTGTATTACTGAACGTATTCTGTATTTGTGAATGATCTCTGAATATTCCAAAATCACCCAAACTGTCCCTATTTAAATATAAATCCAGCTAATAAAAAGTACACTTTTATATTTTTATACATCTGTTATCGTTAGTTGAGAAATTTATTTTCAATTGTTTTGTTTCGTAAACTAAAAGATACTACATTAGGCTATAAAATTATAAATTTTCTTTGCTTACAGAATATTGAGAATAAGATAAATTTGTGGACAAGACTTTCTTCAAAAAATGTATAAAATAATTTTAACTCTGAATATTCTATCGTCGCTCGTATTTATGGAAAATCAATGATTGTTATTTTATTTCAAAGCCAAGCATATATTTATACCTTCATTTTTACATGCTTAAATTTTATTCTATATTCCACCTTATAAAGTTTAAGATAAACTTAAAAATGGTATACACGCTTTTTTTTTTTTTTTTTCTTTTTTACTTTTAAAATAAGTAGTTTTTTTTAAATATCTCGAAATCATTGAAAGTTATCTTTTAATTATAGGATCTTTTGAAAATACATACCTTCAGTTTTGTATCTTTGAAATATTATTAAACAATTATTTGTTCAATAACATTCGCAAACATTTTTGGTCATTCGATTGCATTTAATTTTGTTTACATAAAACAATCATAATTCTAATGTTCAAAATGTAGTGTGTTATTATTTAAATCAAATATTTCAGACTTTGAATTTGAGATTGGACGGGGAAAATGAGCAACTTTATGCTGGATTCATTAGATAGTGTAGATCTGCACAATCTTTTTGCTTGAAAATCTTTATCCGCTACAGTTTCCAAAATGCAATATTTGCCTTATTTCATCACAACCCTAGTTGGCACTGGATCAGTAATGTTAAGTTTTTTTTTTTTTTTTTTTTTTTTTTTTTTAATAATACATTGATTTTATTTATTGCTTTGTGAAACCAATCTCACTAATTTTTAAAGGGAATCTTTATTTAAAGTTTTATTTAATAACTGTCACAAGAAATTGAATCATGTCCGTGTATAGTAAATTAGTTTCCAGACACCACAAAAGCTAAAAGACAAAAAATTTAGTGTTAAAATAAAGTAGATTAGGTATCTTAAGGGTGTATTCAAATCCAAACTGCTTATTTTGAGACATTTGTAAATTCATTTTTGCTCTAAAATGTATCTCATTGGCAGGTTCTCTTATTCAGAAACTTTAAAATGTCCGTATTGTCTCGATGTTTTTGATAAAGGCAGAATTTATTTTTAAAAAGGCTGTCAAAGTGGACATTTTGAACTGAATTTCTTGAAGTGATAGCGCTGGAAACAAAAAAAATATCGTACTGTGAAAATAATTGTTTGTAAATCAATTTCTAATTAATTGAACGAAAAATAAAAACATGGGGCCTTTATAAATGTTTTCATAAATCATGCCGCCAAGTTTCATGTTTTTGTTTTAAAAAATGAGTCTGAAAATGTGTTTCAAAATTTTGAGTTGTTGAGCGTGGAAAAATATTTCTTTTGAATACCACCTTAAACATAGCAATATGTTTCAAGTATCATCTGTGTAAACTATTCATTAAAGATTTTTAAAAATCCATGATCATAATGATAATACCATCAGTTTCATGTACAAGTTAAAAACAGGTAAGTACGAGTTAAAAAATAGTAAAATTAAATAGAATAGTATGCACTAGAAATTTCACATAACTTAATTCAGTAGAATCATTCAATTCAGTGTAATATTTAGTGAATTACAAATAATTTGCGAAAAACGCAGGTCTGTGGATAAAATTCATTAAAAAATTGCCAATTAAAATTGTCAAAAATTGTCATTAAAAAATAATTAACTGTAATTCATCGAAAAGCGCATTCAAAATGAGTTTTTAATTTAATTACAGCTAATTATTTTTTAATTTATTGACCAAATTAAAAGCTTCTAGTTCATTCATCATTGTTACAACATTAATAAGTTTGAAAAAAATTGAGGTTCTATCTAAATTATTTTTGGAGAAATCGTGCGCGCAAGTTTGAAAATCATTGTTGTGAATTAAATGCATTTAAACTTTTCACTCTCCATTTAAAAACAAAGAATGACGATTTCATTTTACTTTATATCTTCGTCAATAATTATCGCCTCTGAAAAACATTGGTACCTTTTTTTACTCAGAATAAAATGCACTATTTACTGACATCAAAACCTTGAAATAGAATTTTTGACCATTTTAAAGGTGATCTGTCCCCTTAATAAACTTTATTATTTTTTCTCTTTCTCTTCTATTTTTTATTTGTAAATCATTCTAGTATATTTTCAATTTAAATAAAACTCAACATGTTTAGACACCAATGTTGAATTTTCCGATTAAGCATTATCTAATAGCTAAGAAATTTATTCATCAATGATCTCTTAAACAAAGAAATAAAAAGCTTAGTATATTTTATGAAACACTTTCTAGAAATTTACCAATTCTTTAACAAAATTTCACTGATTAATAACGTAAAGAAGATACCTATGTAAACAATTATGTATTCATAACACATTTGAAAACCAGATTTAAGCAAATACTGTCCATAGTCGAAAAGGAACTCTATTCTTTTGTGCAGCGCTGTATTTCATCTATAAATTTTTATATATTCTACATAATATGCTGAAATTTAGTTTAGTTAAATAAAGAAAAACGCTACCAAAATTAGCCTGCAGTAATTTCTGTCAGTATATTAAAATGTAATCTATATCTTTGGAACAGCCCTGTATCATATATTCTAATACGAGCACATCTTCTGTGTGTGTGTGGTTCTCTCTCTCTCTCTCTCTATATATATATATATATATGGAAATTTTATCTTAAAAACGGCTCTAACGATTTTGACGAAATTTTGTATCCTACCGTTTAGGGCACTAGCCTACCATTGGGCTAGGTCACATGCTCGAGAAAATCCGATTAGTGGGTCATTTTGGGTCACTGTGGGTCAAGCTAATTTTTTCTAAGAAACGGCTCAGACTACTTTGACTAAATTTTATATCCTACGGGTTTCGAGCACGAGAATACAATTGGACTTAGTCACATGTTCGAGAAAATGTGATTAGTGTATCATTTTGGTCATGGGTCATCATATTTGAACTCAAAGCTAATTTTGACAGAGAATACCCTGCTCGCAGAGAGTCTTCCCTGCTCGTATTATATTATCCTCTATAGATATTTACATGCCCCATATTAAGCTAATACTTAATGCAAAAAACGCATAACACTACTAAAAATACACTTTCAGAAATTACCATAAAATACAGCAATGTATTCAATTCTTCGTGTAGCCTTGTACATGAGTTTATATTTTACAAACATATATTAGTATACTAAATACACTCAAAGCTAAGCACGCAGAAGAAAATGTTAATTTCCGGAAGTCAATCTTAATTGGAGACACTGCAATTAACTGCGGAGTTAGATGGAAGTATGCAAATATGTTACGTAACAGCCAATCAACGTTTGTGTCAAGAAATATGCAAAAAAAGCAGTCTTATAAGAAGCCAGCGTTATGAAGAGTTACAGGAGTTGCATGTAAGTGCTGATAAAAAGTGTTTAGAACTTTCGTACGTTTTGTTTCCAAGACAGACGTGTTTCTATGAATTCCATAAGCTTCCATAGGCCGTGTTTCTAGAGCGACCTCCGTACGTGTGACACCTATGGCTGCAGCGTCCATTGATAAGACGATATTTGCCACTACTGTGCGCCGAAGGCTACACATGAATAGACTGTATGCCTGGATATCCCAAGTTTGTGTTCCCCTATCTGTCCAATCCAGATGTTCACGATTAAATTTGTGTCAGAAATATATCAATTGGACTGTGTCTGATTGAAGCAACGTTATGGTCACGGATGAGTCAAAATTTGCCCTGCAACCAAATCACAAGCATGTACGGGTGTGGAGATAAGTAGACACACGCAATCGGCCACAGAACAACACCGAACATGGCACATTCCGAGGTAAAAGCATCATGGTGTGATCAGGGATTTTGTTGGGATATTGCACCGACCTGCACATTTTTAGACTGCGTTCTATGACGACTGTCCGGTATCGGGATAAAGTGCTTGACCTCACTTTGAGATCGTACGCTGCAGCAGTTGGTCCTCCTTTCGTTTTTATGTATGACAATGCGCGTCTCCATAGAGCTGTTTATGTCAAAGACATAATGGAGAGAGAGATGGGACTGTGGATATGGAGTGGCCGACGTACGCGTCCGATCTTAATCCCATTGAAAATCTTTGGGATGCCCTCGGCCTTGCTGTGTGTACACGTTTTCCACCCCCAATCACTCTCACAGAGTTGCAATCTGCTCTATAGGAGAAATGGTGATTATTTGACTCTACGCTGTTTGATCACCTCATATAAAGCATAGTCACACCCTGTAAACTTTGTATGCAGGTGCGGAGTGCTCACATACCCTATTAATGTCGGTTTTGATTGTTTTAGGTTTAAACATGACTTTGTAAATGACTTCTATATGGCTTCATCTTATAACTTATAAAAATTCAAAATTATTTTCAACTTAGTGTGTAATTCTTTCTTTTGTTTCATGCATAAACATATTTGCTATTTTCCTGTCGCTTTTCGTGTCAATCCAAGCAGTACTTTTGGATTTTTCTGCAATTACCGCTGCGTGCTTATCTTTTGAAAGTGGGTGTATATTGCAGCTACAAAAAGTATATCTCAGTTAAAAAAACACCTTTGAGAAATTCTCGCCTATACACAGTGATGGATATCAATTTGGGTTGTGAATCCATGTATATGATCTATAGAATCTATACACACAACATACTATCCAAACTTTAGATACTTAAAAACGCATACCGTAACCGAAAACTCACTTTCAACAATTATCGCAAATAGATAGTACTGTAACCGAAATATTTCGTGTCACTCTGTAAATAAATGATAAGTGTATATCATATTCTGAAGCAAGCATCTTATAGTGAGCCTCAGCTGTGTACAGGGTGGTTATAATTAAATTTACCCTGTTTAGATCTACGTAAGGTCCATTCTTGTTGACAGATATCGATGAAACTTGGAATATAAGTTATATGGACCATGGGGAAATGAAATCTGCAATAAAAAAATTAGTTCAAATTTTAACCACCAGTTAAGGAGGAGGCACAGGAAGACCAAAAATCTCAAATTTGGAACACAAAACTTTTCTTATTTACAGCATATGTTCAATGTGTATTCCACTTGCATAAGCATATGTTCAAAGCGTATTATAGCGTGTTCAACAGTAGCGCGAAGGGTTTCTCTATCAATTGCAGCAACATGACGAGTTTTGCTTGCTTTCAAATCAGGCAGCGTCCGTATGCTTCCTTTCTACACACGCTTTCAGGAATCCCCACAACCATGAATCACATGGATTCAAGTCCGGAGAACGGGGAGGCCAGGTTGTTTGAAAACTTTTCGAAATTATCCGATCATCTCCAAAGTGGGCAAGAAGAAGTGCAATCACTGCTCGGGCTATGTGAGGTGGTGAACCATCTTGCATGAATATGGTAGTCTATAAACACTCTCGCTCTTGTAAGGATGGAATGACCCGCTGCTGAAGGAGGTCGCAGTAACGGGTATTCGCAACGGAACACCTTTTAAGACCCTGAGAAGTGTTCTAAAACAAAAAGGGAACAAGAATAAAATCAGCCGTAAAGCCACATCATGCAGTAATGTAATCAGGGTGCAATGACTGTTCATGCACAATATTAGGACTTGCAGTATCCCATACGCGACAGTTCTGCGTATTCAATGCTCCATCTAGGGTAAAATGCGCCTCGTCCGACCACAAAATGTTCCAAGGCCATGCATTGTCAACGGCTATTCTGGCCAAAAACATCCTCGCAAATTGAGTACGTGTGTCCGGGTCTGCAGGGTTCAGCGCTTGCACAACGTGAATCTTGTATGGATACCACTTTATAATGGATCAAATAACCTTTCGTAATGTAGACCAAGGGAGAGACAAATCACGTGACACCACTCGAGCACTTGTCGAAGAATATTGGGAATCGGACGCTTTTTCAACCACGGCAAGAGCGACTTTTTCGGCAGTTTCATTTGAAATCCGTTTCCGTCCACTTCTTTGCAGCACACCCAGATCCCCAATCTCTTCGAATTTAGACATATTTTTCAAAACATGCCTCGACATTGGTCCATTTCGTATTCCTGTCGATATTCTCGCAGTGCAACTGACAAATTACTGCCGTTCTGATAAACCAACTTCACAAGTAACGCTCGTTCCTTCTTCTCTAACGACATGGTGCAGAATTATTTTACGGCAGCGACTACTGGCTTTTTAAACCGTTCCAAATTTGCATAAAGTTCTTTCTCGTAGATGAAAAACGCCCTCTATTGGTCGAAATTTGAACTAATTTTATTGCAGATTTCATTTCCCCATGGTCCATATAATGTATATTCCAAGTTTTATCGATATCTGTCAACCAGAGCGGACTCTGCGTAGGTCTAAACAGAGTAACTTTATCTAGAACCACCCTGTATATCAATTTATGCTTCAAATAGTGCAACATTAAATACGCTGCAGTTTCCCCCTGTATATCATTATGTAACAGAATTCTTTTGCGTCAGCTTATAAATGAACGAATGATACGTGCTTGGCACTCCATATTCTACAGAGAGCATGTTTTAGTGCACCTGAGAAATTCATATCAAAATTTCTATAATAGTGTAACGTCGTTAAAATACACCTGAAACAATTTCCTCTATTGATCATAATGTAGCGCAATTCCTTTAAATGTCCATGTTAACGAAATATAAATGCTACACACTTCATTTTTAATAGCAAACAGGCCATAGAAAACAAGATATACCATTTAAAAGGCAACCAGCATAGTTACGATAGTTAGATCACGGAGAGACCACAGATAAACCAAAATCCAGCCGTTTTCAAATATGATGGAAAGGGTTAAAAACTGTACCAAGATATTTAGTCAGAGACGCTGAAGTTTAAGAAGTGCAGTCGATAAAATTTCCTGTATACATCATTTGTTTTTTATAATTAACAAAATAAAGTAAGTGGAAAATTTTTAAGTAATTATAAAAATACATTAAAATAATATATTACATAATGAAAAACAAAACAATTGAATTTTTACATTTTAACAGTTAAAGTGTAAAACAATATAATAAAAAGAAAACTGCCCAGTTAAACTGAGGGCATTGAGCTCACAGGCTATTCACACTAATTGTATATTATACTCGTATTTCAAAGAATTTGAAATAAGCCCCTTGAAAAATAAAGAAATCGACACTATATTAAGGGGGGGGTTATCCCCCCGTTACCCCCTCATAGTTAACTAATGAACCCCTTAAACTAATCAGGGAAGCCTCTTATTACAATGAATATATATATACAAAATTTGAAGAAAATCGGATAATGCTGCTTGAAAAACCCATTTATATAAATTAAGGGGGGGATTGGCCCCCCGTCCCACCCTTTATACTTAACCAATCAATCCCGAAAACTAATCAGGGAAGCGTCTTAACCCAATGAACTTATAAACAAATTTTGAAGCAAATGAGACAATTCTGCATGAAAAACCCATTTATATAAATTAAGGAGGATTACCCCCCCGTTCCCTCCCTTTATACTTAACCAATCAATCCCGAAAACTAATCAGGGAAGCGCCTTAACACAGTGAACTTATAAACAAAATTTGAAGGAAAACGGAATAATTCTGCAGGAAAAACCCATTTATATAAATTAAGGGGGGATTAGCCCCCCGTCCCCCCCTTTATACTTAACCAATCAATCCCAACAAAAACTAATCAGGGAAGCCTCTTATTACAATGAATATATATATATATAATTTGAAGAAATCGGATAATGCTGCATGAAAAACCCATTTATCTAAATTAAGGGGGATTAGCCCCCCCCTTCCCCCTTTATACTTAACCAATGAACCCCCAAAACTATTCAGAGAAGCGCATTATCACAATGAACCTATATACAAAATTTGAAGAAAATCGGATAATTCTGCTTGAAAAACCCATTTATATAAATTAGGGGGGATTGGCCCCCCTGTTCCCCTCTTTATATTTAACCAATCAATCCCGAAAATGAATCAGGGAAGCGTCTTAACCCAATGAACCTATAAACAAATTTTGAAGCAAATTGGATAATTCTGCATGAAAAACCCATTTATATAAATTAAGGGGGGGGGGTTAGCACCCCCCGTCCCCCCCCCCTTTATACTTAACCAATCAATCCCGAAAACTAATAAGGGAAGCGTCTTAACTCAATGAACATATAAACAAATTTTGAAGCAAATGGGATAATTCTGCATGAAAAACCCATTTATATAAATTAAGGGGGATTACCCCCCCCGTTCCCTCCCTTTATACTTAACCAATCAACCCCCAAAACTATTCAGAGAAGCGCATTATCACAATGAACCAATATACAAAATTTGAAGAAAATCGGATAATTCTGCTTGAAAAACCCATTTATATAAAATTAGGGGGGATTGGCCCCCCTGTTCCCCCCTTTATATTTAACCAATCAATCCCGAAAATGAATCAGGGAAGCGTTTTAACTCAATGAACATATAAACAAATTTTGAAGCAAATGGGATAATTCTGCATGAAAAACCCATTTATATAAATTAAGGGGGATTACCCCCCCCCGTTCCCTCCCTTTATACTTAACCAATCAACCCCCAAAACTATTCAGAGAAGCGCATTATCACAATGAACCTATATACAAAATTTGAGAAAATCGGATAATTCTGCTTGAAAAACCCATTTATATAAAATTAGGGGGGGATTGGCCCCCCTGTTCCCCCCTTTATATTTAACCAATCAATCCCGAAAACTAATCAGGGAAGCGTCTTAACCCAATGAACTTATAAACAAATTTTGAAGCAAATGAGATAATTCTGCATGAAAAGCCCATTTATATAAATTAAGGGGGGGATTAGCCCCCCGTCCCCCCCCCCTTTATACTCAACCAATCAATCCCGAAAACTAATCAAGGAAGCGCCTTAACACAGTGAACCTATAAACAAAATTTGAAGGAAAAAGGAATAATTCTGCAGGGAAAACCCATTTATATAAATTAAGGGGGGGACTACCCCCCCGTTCCCCCCCCTTTATTCTTAACCAATCAATCCCAAAAACTAATCAGGGAAGCGCCTTAACGCAGTGAACCTATAAACAAAATTTGAAGGAAAACGGAATAATTCTGCATGAAAAACCCATTTATATAAATTAAGGGGGGGGGGATTAGCCCCCCCCCATTCCCCCCTTTATACTTAACCAATCAATCGCGAAAACTAATCAGGGAAGCGCCTTAACACAGTGAACCTATAAACAAAATTTGAAGGAAAACAGAATAATTCTGTATTAAAACCCCATTTATATAAATTAGGGGGGATTAGCCCCCTGTTCCCCCCTTTATATTTAACCAGTCAATCCCGAAAACTAATCAGGGAAGCGCCTTAACACAGTCAACCTATAAACAAAATTTGAAGGAAAACGGAATAATTCTGTATTAAAACCCTATTTATATAAATTAGGGGGGATTAGCCCCCCACCTGTTCCCCCCCTTTATATTTAACCAATCAATCCCGAAAACTAATCAGGGAAGCGCCTTAACACAGTCAACCTATAAACAAAATTTGAAGGAAATCGGATATTTCTATGAAGAGTTATCGCGTTACGTACGTACATACGTACATACATACATACATACATACATACATACAGAACCGGCGGGCACATAAGCTCTCAGGCTTTGATAGCCTGTGAGCTAAAAAGGAGTATTTGTACACTTTAATATGAAATTTATTCAAATTTAATTATAATAAAACGTGTTACTTTATCGTTTGTTGTCCTTTTCCGGTAATAATTGTTCTAAGGTTTTGTGGCACAGATTCCATTATGTTTTCTTTGTGATTTAATGCCTTGTCTCCCATACATTTATGAGATTATTTAATTTACTTTTACCGACTTATTGAGTTACATATTTATTGAAATTTTATTTCGAAGTTTGGTCTCTAATAGAATCATGGGGTTTTCTGGATTCAGCTCTGTAGATTGTGGTACAGATTCAAGCCGACTGAGATCTGTAAAGCAGCCATGTATTTGTGATCTCGGTATCATGTTCAGCATCATTTCCTATTGAAAGACGAATGTTTTCTCTAGGGCTAATTTCCTAGCACGACACAATAATTCATAGCGTAAACAAATCAAAACAGCCTATAGCCTGTGGTTGTAATATCAATACATTTTAGATTTCCGACTCCATTAGAAACTACATGCCGCCAAATCATAACATTTCCACCACCATGTTTTAGAGATGAAAGTATAGATTTTATGATCTAGAGTAGTTCCATCTGTTCGCCATATTTTCCGACTACTTTGTGGGAACAAATTTTCAAACGTACTCTTCTAGGAAAAAAATTACCTTTTATTAAAAAAAAATCTGTAGTTTATCTTTAAACCAATATAAAATTCTAAGCGTTTTTCAAATTTTCTTTTAGAGAGTATTTTCTCCTGAAATATTTCTGTTATTCCTGCACTATAAAAGTATTTATGGGATGTCACCGTGATACTAGAAGATGTTTAGAAGTCTTCTGCAAGATTGGGCAGAATACATTGGGTTATTTAAAATTGTTTTATAAACGTATCTTTCTGGT
The DNA here is from genome assembly GCA_963931845.1 of Maratus michaelseni. Classification (NCBI taxonomy): domain Eukaryota; kingdom Metazoa; phylum Arthropoda; class Arachnida; order Araneae; family Salticidae; genus Maratus; species Maratus michaelseni. Next base: position 133,694,127 of record OZ007588.1, on the reverse strand, counting down.
TTTGATGTTGACTTACTGAAAACTTCTAATGCGAGTTTAACACACAGTTTTAGAACAGTTTCTATGAAATACCTAGCAGCTGTAAATAAGAATTTAACATTTCCCCCCTCCCTAAAATCCCTGTAGGATTTCCATTTTTATGGAGCCCAGTAATGATATTTTCCTATCCAATGGTATTTCTTTAGTTTTAGGTTCAGTTCTCAATAACTCCATAAATTAGATGTTTCATATTTAAAACAAATACGGGCATTCCCAAGTTATAGAACATAGTATAGGCGAACACCATTTTCTTTTCTTTTCTTTTTTTTTTAGAAAATTAAAAGATTTTTTAAATCTAATATATTGTTTTAGATTGCTCACTAAGAACACCAGAAATCATTTTTATATGAAAAGCATTAATGACATATTCAAATGAAGTTTTGAAATTTATTAGAAGCGATACTATCGTATTTGCCACATACCAGGAGTTATTAACTCAAGAAATCGGCAAAGATTTCTTTTTTTTTATTCTTTCGCTTACATTTCTCCTTTTTTATTCTGATATCTTCAGTGGTTTAAACGCGTAGTTCTATTACATATCTGATAAATTTGTATACATTATTCTACTTTATTTAATTTTTGAAATTTAAATTTCGTTGTAGAATATTAGCCGATATGAAATGCGGAACTATTTATATTGTTTTAAATGCAAACGGGTTAATTCTCCATAATCGGGCTGTGCGCCATAAACATTTAAAAAATAATATTTGAAAAATTTTAAAACTAAAGATTCAAATAGTGTTTTCCAACAAATTTTATTTGAAAGATGATTTTTTTTTCGTTTCGACGTAGAAATTGAAATTGTGGGATGTTTAAATTTGACAAAATTACAGTTAGAGACATTTATTGGTCAGGTGTTGCCACCGTCAGTATGACGTCCACATTTCTCACGCACACGTTTTTATTTTATAATATGGGTAAGAAACCAACAAATTACAGTCACTATTTAAAAAATCGTGTGAAAGATTAAACGCTACAATATTATGTATCATAAGTACGCTATGCGTCCAAATACTCTTTACATTATTTTTGTAACTTCCTCTTTTAAAATGTTAAAAATAAATTATTGCCTTTTGTTTTGGTATTCATGTTTGACAATCCCTTAGCTCTTTATAACTCCTGATTTATTTAGTCAAAAGTGAAAAATAGTGCACAAATGAGCATACCGACTGCATCGCTTAAAAGTCTCATTACATTAAATTGAAAAGGGTGTGCAGATTGTTTCAAGGATATGTGCTTTTAAAATTGAAAATTCAATAAAGTTTTGCACATCAAACAACCATCGCATTCCAAATGATAAGCTTCTTATACAAGTCCCGATATTTTTTCTTTCTTTTATGATAGAAATTTATTTCGCTATATACAGATTGTAAAGATAAATATTCCTTAAAATAACATTTTATTTTATTAAGCAGAAGCAAGCTATTACTGAAGCAAGCTATTTTTCGTAATATCTGTCCGCACACAATTTTTAAACTGATGCTCCGTTCTTCCAAAAAAGTTTTGATCAAACGGCACTATACGGTGGTGGTCTAACAAGGAAGGTCTCCATAAGCGCATTCTCAGAAAATTTTGAAAAAAATACAGAATGTTCTTCTCATGAGGGTATATACGTCTACAAAAAAATTTCTGCGGAACCTCGATATAACGTCCGTAAACAAATTATGAAAATTTCGTTTATTTGGCGATTTATCACTGGTTTGCGACGGAATGAAATTTAAAAAAATACGCTGTTATAACAAATAAACCAATTTTTTGCAACTCTAGCTATAAAATAAAATAGATATTTGCAGCTTCCAAAACATACCACATACTTTTTTAGTGGTAAAATTAAATAACTGCAACAACACGCAGATTGTATATATTATAGAAGAAATAATAAACTATTTCATAATTTAAGTTTAAATTCATTACATATTGCACATTCGAATAATAACTTTGCAAGCAATTTCAAAATGCAAACGATCGTTTGCGTTTGGCGAGGAAAAAATGTTGCTAAGCCAAATCGCGTCTTTTGCCACTAAATACTCGAAAGTTTTTATTTTTTTGCAGGATTTCTACTGGGATTCCGAAGCTAAATTTGACTTATCCTTTATTACATACATGAGTTGAGTAGCTTCATTAGCATTTTTTTTCAAAATTTTCTGAGTATGCGCTTTAAGGAGACCTTCCTTGTAAGATAGATTTAAACAAATTCCAAAATGGCAAGTTTGACAGCCTGACTCTTATTTTTGACTATTTGAACTCCAACTTTCGTAAAATTGGTCAACCACCAAATTTAAATAGGCTGTTAAGGTACATAGTACTACTATACGTTTAAAATATTATTCTACTCGTACATACATTTTTTTTTACATCTCCAATACTTTGAATATAAAATCGTCAATTAAGTGTCTAAACGAGCTACATTAGCAACATTGCGATTAAAATTTATGTGCACAAAAATAAAATGTTGCCTCAAAAAGAACTCTTATTGTACGGCAACTTTCGTGCAATAAGCATGAAAAGAAAGTGTACGTGCAATATTGAATGCAATATATGAATGCACTAAGTTTTAAAACAATTAATTCAAGTGTGCTTTACTAATTTTGTTTTTGTACCTAGTTAGTCAACACGGCAGCAAGAGATTAATCCTTTATAGTTATTTGGGATAATAATTTCCCATCATAGGCACGTTTCCCGCCCTTGAAACATTCAACACAGTAATGTTTCAATGGTGGTTGCGCTCTAAAAAGGTTAAAGTGTCTTATTAGTTCTTTTGTGCACGCGCGCATATCCCAACATTCTTACTCATTCTTCCATTTCGCTGGAACCGTTACCGTTATTGTGTCTCTAGAGCAGATCGTTAATTTCTGCCTAAAAAGAACGACAACGATGTTTATGTACTCCCTATAACACATTCGATCACTACGAAGGAAAAGTTCTTTTTCTCTCGCAGTTGTAGGATGTCCTTTTTACACCTGACGAAAAAACTTATTCTGTAACGGGTTGCGTTAGCTTATTTAAAAAGTGTGTCTTTCCTATAGTATTAAGAGACCAAACTTCATAAATTATTTCTTTACTTTAAAAAAAGCTGCGTAAATTTTAAAATGTAAAACATAAGCGTTAAAAAGGTTAAACACTAATGAAGCGAACTGAAAAGATTCAAAAGAAAGCAATTACAGGAAACACGAAGCAAAATAATCTTCAAATTTACATATTCGAATATACTAAATGTATAAAATGATTCACGTTGAGAATCGTGAAATGTGTCCGACTGCGTCAGAAAGTTGGAGGTTACATACCGGCGTTCCTAACAGATTTCAGCAACAGTGTCTATTCCACGGTAAACCACACTTTATTTTCTTCATCCGAAATTCCCAATGGAGCTTAAACTAATTTATAACTGCTTTCAACTTCACAATGAAAAACTACAGAAATTTTTATATAAATGATAATTTAATATGCAAAATTTTAAAAGTCACCTGACGATTTTGTTTCCAGTCATAAAAATTAAATATTTGTAAAGATTAAACTCTTAACTTTAAAAATTATTTTTTTAAAAATAAAGTAACTTAATTTAAACATTAGGAATCTTAATAATTTAAATTAATTATCTTATTTCTTATTCATCTAGACTCTATATCTAAACTCGTAAATCTGCAGATCCGGAAACTCAACGTCAGCTCTGAAAGGGATTGTTTTTTTAATCTCAATTTTCGTAATATTTAACATCTTACAATCCGCAAATTAATTTTTTTAAATTACATATATATTTATAGGCATATAAAATAATTCGTAGATTTCAAAAATTAGAAACGTTAAATTGCATAAAACACTGTTTATGTAATAATATTCTTACATTCTTACGAACTTCTTATTCTTGTAATTTTTTAGATAGATAAAAAAAATGCATCTCTTCAGGGGGACTCCTCAACCCTGAACCCCCCGTAATCTTATTGAATTTATATTCGTGATTTCCTATTGATTGTGTGAATAATTCTAGTATATTTTGGAGTTCGTTCTACACAGTGGTTTTATTAGGATAAGCAAAAAATTTCGAAAATAATTTCATGTTATCCTAATACCCAAATAGCAATATTTACTTACCCGCCAACCACGAAACACCTGTATCTGATATATAAGTTGAATAATATCTCACGTACAAAATCAACTTATGGAAATGTAAAGTAATTCTACTATATTTCACGTATATCTATTTTAGAAATCTAGCGTTATTACAATTTTTGTTTCGGAAAAACAGTTTTGATGGTCATTCTATAATATTCATGTTTTAAGTACATCCAGATTTAACTCGACGGCAATAGCATACTAAAATCTCCCCAAAATAGGCTTATTTGGAAACTTTTAGACCTATTGGGTAATCATTCATAATCGTTCCCACTGCCAATTCACTAAATAGCAATCGTGATTTTGAGCTATAATTTTTTTTGCGATAGCTTTTTATGTTCTCAATTTCAATAATTACTTCAGGATCGTTTTACTAATCTAATAGATTATCCGCCTCCTTGTACGAATGATTTTATCGCATTTTTTAAATTATATTAACTCTTAAACGACGAAACATCCACATCTGTTCCAGAAAATGAATAATATCTCATGTATGAAATATATACAAATGTAAACATATAGTACTATGACACTTTAATCCAAATTACACGTTCAATGTTTTTGTAATTTTAGTTTGGAAAAATATATTTCGGCAATCATTCTATAGTAGTTAAAAGGAAACTTGTATCAAAATAAATTCTCATTTATGTCAATAGAATCCTACGAAAATAAGTTATTTTGCTAATAAAATATTGCAGTGAAATAGTGCGAGTTACTTGAATTTTATTATTTTGTATTCTTTAAAATATGGTTGCTAAGCAATTAATAAAATAGAAAAATAAATGCATTTTAAAATTCATAAAACATTTTATTTTCCTATTTTTTTCATTTCCCGAACAGTTGCAAAAAAATTTCCAATGATTTAAACAATTTCTAAATTCTAATAAAAGGTATCGGCAAATTTTCAAAGCTATTGGATATATTTAAAACCTCCATATCAAAAATTTAGCATCCGTAATTTTATGTTTAAATCCATTATTCAAATATGCCATTTTCATTTCAGTTAAAAATGAAATTTGAAAATAGTCTGCATTCCCATAGGAAAGCATTATGACCTAAAAAGAAATGTTCTATATTTTTTCGAACGAATGAACCAAATGTAACTAAAAATTATACAGCTAATTCCGGGTACCTCACCAACATACCCACCAAAAATCAACCTAATAGGATGATTTTTACGACAGTTATCGCGGAACAGACAGAGAAACAGACGGAAACCAAAAACTTTTCGCGTCTCACCAGTGAGCCTCCACACTGACGTTTCGGCAATAAAGTTGTTCAAAAATTATCACCGAATTAGGATTTCGCATTATAACCAGAAAATAATAGCTACCAAAAACTCCATTATAAAAAGCTTTCATCCAAAAGCTAACTATTTAAAATATCTTTCTTCAACACATATTTATAGTAATGATATTTAGCAATCGCATTTTTTAAAGGAAATTTAGTTTTTTTAACTTCAAATTTTAATTTAAAAAAAGTTACGGGGCATATGGGTTTATTTTGTTAAACTCAACTATAAGTACATGTTTAATGTAAGTGCACGGAAAATGATTTTTCCTTTAGGGATAGAAAAACGCGTGACAGAGTGCACAAAAATTTAATCTCCAACTATAATAAATAGGGAAGTTTGTGTATCTGTGTGTCTGTGTTTCTCGGTTGTGTTCTGGAGAGACCGCTGCACTCAGAGCTACAAAATTTGGTGGGAAGGTACATCTATGCATGTAGTTTTGCACCTTAAATCTAGATTTTGGAATTTTTGAATTCATTTTTTAAATTTAATTTTGAATGCAATTTTAGTGTTTTTTTTTCACATTTCGCTGCGATTTTCCACATTAGTAACTGGAATCCGGTTCCAATCTTTTAGTCCAATATAGTAAATTTTATGTTCTTTTCAATAAAGTTTATGCGAAATTCGTACAGAGATTTTGAATTGTTGGCGAATTTTTTCCTATGACACTAAGACTTTTTGCCGGAACGCTTGATTGGTTCGCTGGCTGCGCTTCCATTCCAGTCTCAGATACGCTCAGAATCGTCATTTTTTTCTCTTTTTAGCTTGGAGAAAGTTGATAATTGTTTACAGATAAAAAAAAACATTATTTTAAAAATGGAATTTTTTTTCACATTTCGCTGAGATTTACTCACATTAGTAACAGGAAACCGGTTCCAATATTTTAGCCCAATATAGTAAATCTTATCCTCTTTTCAATAAAATTTATGCAAAATTCGTACATAGGTTTTTGGGCAAACTTTTTTTTTCGACGCTAAGAAATTTTGTCCAGAATGCTTGATTGGTTCGGTGGTTGCTTCCATTTCAGCTTCAGATGCGCTCAGAATTTTTTTTTTTTAAACACTTTTTAGCTTGGAGAAAGTTGATAATTCTTTCAAATAAAAAAAATAATAATTTTAAAAAGGGAAGGTCGGAATACTTATTATCCCAATTTTTTTATTAGATTTTAGCTTTTAATTTAATTTTTTATGCGTTTTCTGTTTCAAATGACGTCACAAATCTCCCACTACAAATCAAACCAACGCCCCTAGATAAGAAAGCCATGACACGCGTCACAAAAACATGCGGCAAAACAAGAAAAAAATTCGAACAACTTGCATGGAATTATTAAGTATTAGTCGTAAACAATAATTATTAATTCTATGAATTAATGAAATCGAAACATGCAAGTTGTTCGATTAACTGCGAAACGTGTATTATATGTTAAGCGAATTAATGCTTTGTAGCACTAATTCCTTTTCACCCGAAATTAATATGATATTGTGAATGTTTTTTTTTTAATATACATAACTATCAAAACAAACTGTATCAAAAATATTTGGCAATAAATCTAGTAAACAAGATACACATCTTCCCTGACTGAGTGCAGATTCGCAACATATGTTCACAAAACATATGATCACAAAGTGTAATAACACTTTGCAGCAATAAAAATTACCAGCGGAACCGTGCGAGGATTTTGCACTGCAATCTAATATTTTTTGCCAATATCTAATTTTGTTTTGCCAATATCTAATATTTTTTAGATGCAGGTTTAAACTTCAAAAGAAAAATCAAGGATAAAAATATCTTCAAAAAGCATTAGTCAATCCAAAGTATCATCTCATTTATCCCATCAAAGTTACAGTAAAAACTGATCGATGATAGCAAAAGGCACGCGTTCACAACAATAGTTTTGATCTGTTTAAAATAATAAAACAATATATGAAACACATTTTAGTGTATACGGACTATTTCATGTTTCCTGTTAATTAAAAAGAAAATAATAATAATAAAATCAGTGGTTACGTACACGAGAATTTATTATAGCCAGCTAATACAATACACAACAAATCGCACAGGTTGCGACCAAGGGCTTTATGGATTTCTGAATTTTGCACATTTTTAGATCATTTGCTTTGTTTAGATTTTAAGTACTTGCCGGATTTATTGACGACCAGCAATTAATCTTCAGGTTTGGCTCAGTTTATCGAGAAACAAAATTCAATCACAAAAATATAACCAAAAGAAAATAAATGTTTTGGTATTTTTATGTCCGGAAATCTTGCAAATAGCATTTTATGCTATAGCATTGGCATTTTATGAATTAGCATAAGGATGCCAATAGCATTTTATGCTATTTATATCAAATCATTTAAAACAATGATTCGATGTTCAAATAAAATGTTTTGGTTTCTGTTATTTATTATTGAAAAACAAATTGTATTTTAAATATAATGATTGAAAATGGCATGTGTTTTAAATGGATGAATTATTTACATTTTCGAAATGAGTGCAATACAAACGCTGGCGATGGGAACAACATTTAGAGATTTATCAACTGCGCACGGCTAACTTAAGAGGCTATTTCACTCACACGAAAACACACCCTCGCTAATGTTAATCCTATGGGACAGTTATTTTATAATATCTCGTTTGCATTTCAATATTTTATTATTATTATGCATTGGATAGCTGAGGTTGATCTCTATGTAGGCCGTTTTTTACTTCTTCGATTATGTTTACAAGTTTTTTTTTATTAAGATACTTTCACTCTCAGATCCGGTTTTGAAAGTGAAAATATCCTCATTAAAATAACTGCAACCAAAATCGAAAAAATAAAAAACGCCCTGCATAGTGATCGACCTGAACTAACAATGCAAAAAAAAATAGTTTTAAAATATTGAAATGCAAACGAGATATAAAATAATTGTCCCATGGGATTAACATTAGCGAGCGGATGTTTTCGCGTCAGTGAAGTAACCTCTTAAAAGTACTCTATTTTTACACTATTTTATTTACCTTAACTTGATTTATATATATATGTAAAAGTGGAATTTTGCAATTGATTTAAAACTATGCTAGAATCCTAAAAATTGTGTACACAGATATGTTTTTGGTGACTGTAAAACAGTTTGATATTTTTGTAACTTAATTATAAATTAATAAGTTAATTTTATGGAATTTTTATGTTATCCGGGCGCAGGTGATAAGTCACCAAAAATTCTATACGATTGTTACAACTGTATACGAGATTCAACAATGGAGATAATTATGTACCAAACCACGATCTCTAAAATATGCCAGCTGGTTGTGAGATTGCAACACTGAGATATTTTAAACACTAAGAAGTAGAAAATAAAATATTACATGTTACAAAATAAAACCTAATAAATAAAATAGAATTAACAGAAAAAGTATTTTTTGAAGAAAAAAAACGCTTTATTTTTCATTTGTGATAAATCACTTAATTAAATTCAAGACAAAGTTTATTGCTATTATTAAAATTTGTCTATAAATATATATGTTTATGTGAGGCATACAGAATCAATATAACGGCTTTAAAAGCGCATTTGCCATATTATTTGCTATACCTGATTAATGCCCGTTTGAAAAATAAATTACAACAACTTTTCTTTAAGTAAGAAATTGGATTTTTGGGAATAAATTAAAAGAAGATTTTTTTTAAATATATTTTTCACTAAAGTTCCATTAATATAACCACCAGTTTTTTTTAGTTATGGTGCCTTATCTTGGCGTAAATCAATAACAATAGGTATAGCAGAAGTGCCACATAAATCAGGTCATCAAAAATTAAGTTGCAGAAATACAAAATTTATTTTGTAACAGCTGATACATTTATGCCTGCTTTTTTCTTCTAATTTCATCAGATAGTAAAACAGAATGTCAAAGATTTAATACTAACATTAGGAAATAAAACTGAATATACTTTTAAAAGTACTTCCAACAGATTATATTTTATTTAAATAATGAAATATGTCCTAAAACAATCTTAAACAGCAAATAAAAAACAAGAACGAAAAATCATGCGTCAAGCATAGATTATGTAACACTTTCCAACGCTTCCAAAATAATTTTACGAATCATACTCTTCAATAAGCTAAAAGATAACATCTAAGTAATCCAAATACTTTTATTCAGCCCTGTATAGGATCTATAGATTTGTATATACACTACATAGGATGCTAAATTTTAGTTCAGTTAGGAAACACGTAGCACAGTTTAAAATTCTCCGTCTGGAGTTAAATAATACGGAAATGTTTTCCCGAACTTTTGTGCTTCCCTGTATAGGATCTACAGAATTTATACACACCACGTAATAGACAAAAAGCGATTTAAAATTAAAATCGCGTTTAGTAACTTAAAACGCACTTCCAGGAATTATTGTTAACATACAGTAGAGAATTCTTTTGTGTGTCCCTGTAAATGAACGATGACTGCTATACACACAATATTCTGTAGTAAGTCTCTTGTAATGAACCTTATATAAATTTCAATGCGTTTAAAATAGGGAAACATTGTTTAAATAAAGCGCAGACGATTTTTCTCCATAGACGTAATGTAACGGAATTCTTTTGACTGTCCCTGTAAAGTAAGTATAAGTGCTATGCACACCCTATTCCATATTAAGCTTCTTCTAATGCACCTTAGTGTTATATATAAATTTCAATGCGTTTAAAATAGTGAAACATTATTTAAATAAACCGCAAATGATTTTTCCCCATAGACCGCAATGTAACGGAATTCTTTTGAGTGTCCCTGTAAAAAAACTATAAGTGCTACATACTTCCGTTGAAATAGGGAACATGCTATAGATAATGATTATAACATATAAAAATTGCAGGGCAATCCGAGCATATTTACGGGAGTTAGAGCACGGACAGACGGCAAACGGCAGACGGCCAGACGGCAGACGGCCAGACGGCCAGACGGCCAGACGGCCAGACGGCCAGACGGCAGACAAACCGAAGTCATAAACACTTTTCAACTAGGTTGGAAAGTGTTAATAAGACAACAGTCGAAATGTTTTGCGAATGAAATAATCGTTTGCATTTTGGTTTGTCCATGCGCAGTTATTTCATAGATATTACAACAATTATTGAATCTTTAGTAGTTCACCCTCCTTCCGCTACGTGGCGTACGACCTTCATTTACGTAACCTTGGCAGACACCTCTGCCATATATCTTGGAACACTTGACATGTATACGTTTTGGTGACGCGTGTCACGGCTTTCTTATCTAGGGGGCGTTGGTTAAACACCAATGGACGGCAGTTGTGGGTAGCTTATAGCATTGTAGGCACAGCTGGAAGTCAACCGGGCAATTGTGACTAGCAAATGAAAATGTCGTCAGCTGATTGAAATTCGAACAGCGAGTTGTTAATTTTTTAGATTTGTTTTATGCGATTTTTAGAGTTTTCTCATGTATAAGTCATTTATGTATTCGATTTCAGAAATTAACAACAATAACTTATTGTTTTTGTATGTAAAAAAAAGTCATTTTGTTTCTGTTTAGAAAGTAAATGATAATTCATAATTTTTTAACGTCGTTGGTTAAATTCTGTGAGGGGGAGAGGTTTCGGTTGTAGTTTAACTATCGCGTTAATGCTCTGATCGAAACTCCCCCCCTGCCTCCAAAATCAGAACTATTTAATTATTAGTCCGATTCAAACTAAACCTTTTCTCAGGTCCCCAGGTACTAGATAAAATTCGGTATCATTTTTTCAGCCCTTGGTTACCACTATTTCTCAAAATTAATCACCAGGGAGGGGTATTTTCTCCTGTTCTATGGGCTCAATTTCAATGAGAATTAGTTCATTCAACTTAACACGAACTAATTAAGGTATATATAACTAATTAAGATACAGATTTAGCACCACCTGGTGGTAGAAAATAGAGCTAAAATATTTTGTAGCGCGTGCGCAGCACGCCTGCTGTAACGTGTCATAGGCAGCAGGGACACGTGCCGGAGTTTCGATCGGAACAGAATACATCCCCTGGCTGTGGAACTATGCGATTTTCCTGCACGTGCGCCAAAAATGGCCATTTTTATTGAAACCGCAATATAAAGTTACCGATTTGATAATCTCAGAAAACGAAAATGTTTCATTTTCACTCATGCTCGAGTATTAAGAAAAGTATTGGGTTATTTGAATCGAAACTCACAATTTATGTTTTTGATTTCGAAAATGCAAATTTTTTGAAACCCCAAAAGGTAACTTTTTTTCAAATTTTGACCAAAAACTGACCCATTTTGAATCAAATGATCCAGACATTTGTGGGGGTGGTATTAAATTTACTTATCCTTCGGGTCCATCTCTCTATTTAATTTCCGAAAGACAAAGAGTTACCAGAGGAAGGCGATTTTTAGAATGATTTCGCGTTTCGTATTATTTTATTACGGGACCGGGTAACGCCGGGCGGATCTGCTAGTGCTCTATAAAGCTGTATTTCAAAATATTCTGTAAGCATTTTAAATTTTAATTAAACAATCATTGATTTTCAATAAATTCATCTCGTATAATATAATTACATCATTCATTTTTGTCAGTTTATAATTTAAAAATATGTTTTCTTTTTACAGCTTTCTTTTTACTTATTAACATATAAAATCACTTAATTTTACACAAATACATTATTAACCTCTATTTAAAGATTTTCTCAATTTAGCGATACATTTTGCTTGTCCATATTCACCCGATAGTCCATCGATATTTCTATGTTATAGATTCATTCTAACGAGTTTTCATCTAACGATAATTGTTGTGAAAATATTTTAAATAATTATTCTGTTTACTGAAAAGCCGTTTAATTTTTTTTTATCTTGTTTACCTCTTGTACGAACGAAAAATTTCATAAGCTGTTTGCAAGATAATATGTATTTGTCACACGGGATACTTAAGGAAAAAACAAGATACGTATTAATAAATAAAAAAAAGGTATATACTTAATGCACTGAAAAAGAAATTAAATATAATTCCTAAGTAAATTCTAATGCTAAACGAATATTTTAAAATTTAATAGTTAGCGTTTCTGAAGTTTTGACTTATCTAATGTTTTCCGATTTAATGACGATATGCAAGGAACCGTTTGTAACCGTTAATCGAAGTAGTTGGACTATAGTATATGTCACAAGAATTCATATTTGTGTATACATGCAAGTATTTTTTTTTAACTAATGTTAAATAAAAGGTAGATTTCAAAATGATCTACGATCATTCTAAATCAACGTTTATCAATTTTTATTTTAGAGCATTTTTGTCAGTTTAAGTACATGTACTTATATGTTCCATACTGTATATACGAAATTAAAATTATAAATATTATAGATATATAAAGTATTTTAGGTACAGAATTAACCATTTTACATGAAATTTTACAATATTTCAATTTTGTAAATATTCTCAATAAAATATTGCTGGTGTATAATATTAAATTTCTGAATTTTACCCGTATCCTATATCAACGACTGTTTTAAAATAAGTTCTGATCGCTAAAGTACATATTTATACAATCATTTCCAAACTCAAGTATCAGCAATTTTAATTTATTAGCTGCAGAAAATATTTTAAGACCGCATTTGCAATATTCATCATAGATAGCCTATTTTAAATAAACAATTTTGTTTTTTACGCGAGAAAAATATTTTAAAAATTATTTAAAGTATTGTATTTTACTGTACTGTATAAACCTGCCCCTCCAATAACTTCATGAATCTTCAGAATCGCTGAACACAAGTTCTGGTAATTCAATTATTAAATAAATGCACCTTAAGTGTAAAATATAACAAATGCTAAACACATTCTTTCAGCTTATTAAATTATATTAGAACATCGATGCGGCAATTTAATACAGCAAATCATAATTTATACTATTTGAAAGTTCTTTTTATAAAACCAATATTGAATAAAACTATTTCAAAATGTTTACTTAAATCTTGAAATAATATCGAAAATTTATGAATCTGAACCCTAACATGCAAAATCAAACAAGAGGAGTTACATATGTTCGGTTAATTAAAGTACATGTGTTCATAGATTAAGAATTAAATAGGTCAAATGTTAAGCATTTGAACTGTTTTAGCTATATAAAGTAAAATGAGTAACAATGTCGCAATTTTATATAAGTTATAATATATTGTACTTATAAGATCTATTTCAAAAACTTAAATATTGATTAAAACTATGTTTGACATTATAGATAACTGTACATTTAAAATATTTTTCTAAAACTTAAAAAAAGAAAGCGAGAAAAAAGAAAAAAAAAGGAATTTTTTCTTTTCTCTCTCTTTTCAAATTTTAAAAATCATAAGTCCATCATAAACGTTATGAAGCTTATCAAAGTTCATATATATATATATATAACAGTAAAATAATTCGGGTACAAAATGTATATTAGGATAAGAAGTTAAAAAAGTTATATTCATACATATACATTAGAAATAAAACAATTTTGAAGACGCGATATCTACAAAGATTCAAGGATTAAAACAGTTTTATATATGAAATGGTAAAATGTACAAGTAACTGCAACACAGTGCTAGTTTACAATATTAGTATACTTCACAGTAATTATTTTGTGAACAAGGAAGAAACAATTAGATGCTTTTAAACAAATATTTTTTTTTTTTGTTAAAAATGTATCCATCTGTAAATGTTTAGTTCTTAAAAATGTTTTATATACAGAATTAATATATTAAACAGTACATTGTGTGGGTACAGAGACGTAAGATAAATGTTAACAACGTTAAAACACAGAAATTCAAAATATCTCAACATTAAAACCAAGGATTAAAACTCGTTTCAAGTATAACTCAGATCACCTTCAACAGTGTGAAAGAGAAAAAAAATAAAAGGGCTCAAAGAACCACGCTCGGCTATAGCCCCGAGTACTGGCTTGTGAACTCTACAATGCTACTTTACAGTAACAGTATACTTTACAACATAAATGAAGCATAAATTTGTATACATTATAAATAAAGCATAAATGTGTGTATATATTATAAATAAAGGAAACATTTGTGAAAAAGGTATCTACAAAGTTTAATGCTTATTACAGTTGTATATATGAAATAGTATACGGTGCAGTACTAACTACTAAACAATGCTAGCTTACAAAATTAGTATTCTAAAAAGTACTATATACAAAACAATGCTAGACAGAAAATATTCACTTTGAGTGGATACAGAGACATAAGATAAAGGTTAACAACATTAAAACATATATTCTAAATACCCCAACATTAATACCACATACGGCCGAGTGTAAAACACACACACACAAAAGGGTTCAAAGAACCTCGCTCGGATATAGCCCCGAGTACTGGCTTGTGAACTCAACAATGCTACTTTACAGTAACAGTATACTTTACAATATAAATAAAGCATAAATATTGTATTAAAGCATAAATTTGTATGTATATTATAAATAAAGAATACATTTGTGAATAAGAAATCTACAAAGTATAATGCTAATTGCAGTTTGATATATGAAATAGTATACTGTACAGTACTAACTATTAAACAATGATAGCTTACAAAATTAGTACATTAAACACAACTATATCCAAAACAATGCTAGACCGAAAACGTTCACTTTGAATGGGTACAGAGACTCAAGATAAAGGTTAACAACGTGAAGAACACACACATTCAAAATAACCCATCATTAAAACCACATATGGCCGTTTCAAAGATAACTCCGATCACCTTCATCAGTGTAAAACGCACACAAAAAATACATAAAATGGTTCAAAGAACCACGCTCGGTTATAGCCCCGAGTACTGGCTTGTGAACTCAACAATGCTACTTTACAGTAACGGTATACTTTACAATATAAATAAAGCATAAATTTCTATACAATATAAATAAAGCATAAATTTCTATACAATATAAATAAAGTATAAATATTGTGTTAAAGCATAAATTTGTACTTATATTATAAATAAAGATTAGATTTGTGCAAAAGATATCTACAAAGTTTAATTCTTAATCCGTTTCATGTATGAAATAGAATACTGTACAGTAATTACTATAAAGAAATGCTAGTTTTCAGAATAAGTATAAATTGAAATAATTATTTTGCAAATAAGATAGAGAACACAATAAATTAAGCTTAATTTTGTTTACAAGAGAACTAGCTACAAAGTTTCCAGCTAGAGTTTTATATACAAAGAGAAAATTGTACAGTACTATATACTAAACACTAAAGATTTACAACATTAGTATACTGTACAATACTTTCAAGAACATAGAAAAAAATCATAGATACTTAAGAATTAAAGCATAAATTTGTGAACAAGAGATATACATCTACAAAATTTTGATAGTTAAAATAGATTTATATCAAAATAGTAAAATGCACAATACTAGCTAAAACAATGCTAGTTTATATTTTTAGTGTACATTACAGTACTTTTTTGTGCATAAAAAAGAAATGATAAATATATTAAAAATAAAAAGTTTTATATATAAAATAGTATAAGTTTTAATGAACAGAATATATATTAGGATATAAAGTTTTTTTTATATTCATATAAATTCATTAGAAATAAAGTATAAAATTGTGGATACTATATCCATATATGAAGAAGTTTTCATGCTTAACAAAGTTTATATACAAAATAAAATGTACAGTACTAGGCAAAAAAATGCTATAGTACTACAATAATAAATACTTATTAATAAATAGAGCATAATTTTGTGGACAAAAGATCTATCTACAAAGTTTTGATGCTTAAAGTTATAAATATATACGAAGTTTCAAAATGTTTAATGTACAAAATATATATTCGTATATAAGGTTTCACTTTCATATGAGTACAATACAAATAAACCATAAATCTGTGGACAAAATATCTATATAAAATTTTGATGGTTAACTAAGTGTATATACAAAATTAAATGCATAATACTAGATACAAAACAATGCTACTTTACAATAATAGATACATTAAAAATAACTCATAATTAAATATATATATCCTTCTACAAATTTTAAAAGCTTAAAGTTTAATATACAAAATAGCGAAACATATCGTACTAGCTTTCTCTGGTAGTATTATATGTCAATATTAAAAAATGAAAAAAAAAATACGAAATACATTTTTTTTATCAGTATTATTTTACAATTTATAAATTAAAAAGAAAGAAATAAAAGCTAGTTTACAGTATTAGTATGCTTTGCAGTACTTTTTGCGGACAACAAATAAACCATGAGACATATTTTAGAAATAAAGCATAATTTTGTGGACAAGAGATCCACCTTCAAAATTTTAATGCTTGACAAAGTTTTATATATAAAATAATAAAATGTACAGTAATAATTACAAAATGCCAGTTTACAATATTAATATACTTTACAGTAATTAATATGTGGACAAGAAAGACACAACGATAGAATCATAAGAAGTAAAGCATACTTTAGTGTGAAACAGATACATCTACGAAGTTTTAATGCATAACAAAGTACCAGTAATTATACAGTACAAGTATATTTACACATAAAATTTTAAAATGTACAATACCATCAACAAAATGTTAGTTTATGATACTAGTGTATTTTACAGTAAGTATTAGGTGAACAAAAAGGAAACGTTGATAGATACATTAGAAAATAAGCAAAATTTTACGGACAAGACATACATCTAAAAAATGTTTAATGCTTAACCACAGAGTATGACTTAATAATTTACGTTCATGTAGTTTACACATGATATTCTTTTACAAATGCCTGCTCATAAATTTTTTAATCTTCTAATTACGGGCGGTAATGGCGACTATTTTTATATGCAATCTTACCACAATTTACTAAATATTTTCTTTGTGGTACATTTCTCTTGAAAGTATCCTACTATAGGTTTATGGCAAATATTTTTTTAAAAAGTGGTAGGAATAGAAAAAATATATATATATTTGCTGCAACGACATATGTCCTGACTTCGTAATCTAAAGGTTAAATAATTAGCAGAGAAAGATCTTTTCACAAAATATTCTCGCTATATACACCAAATCTTTAAGATTTTTCATCTTAAATGTTGTCAGGTCCATATTTTAATAATAAAATTTACAAATTAATAGTTTAATAACAAATGATTTTGTGAATGAGAAAGTACATTCTTCGGAATGATTTTCTTTAATTGAGGCCTTATACAACAATTAAAAATATTGTTTCTTGATAATTTAATTTACATAAATTATTTTATCAATATGAAATATTCAAAAATTAAAATTAAAAATAATTTTAAGACTAG
This sequence comes from Maratus michaelseni, assembly GCA_963931845.1. Classification (NCBI taxonomy): domain Eukaryota; kingdom Metazoa; phylum Arthropoda; class Arachnida; order Araneae; family Salticidae; genus Maratus; species Maratus michaelseni. The sequence continues at coordinate 133,676,437 of OZ007588.1, read as the reverse complement.
CAATATTAAAAAAAAGAATCTTGGTTAATAAAAAAGATACATGCATCATCTCTAAAATTTTGTTTCTTACATTTACTTTACATAAATTATTTTTCCAATTTAAATTTAGAAACTGCATAAAATAAAATTTAAACATACTGTGTGGACGAGAAAGATCTTTCTTTAAAATATTAGAGCCTCATAAAGCTGTATAATGCAAAATTTAAAACTCTTTCTTAAAATTCTCTTTTACATAAAATATTTTATAAATTTTAGAAAAACTTCGCAAGTTTTAGCGAAATATAAGAGGACGAGAAAGATATTTCTTTGAAATTATATTGCTTAAAAATGCTCTGAAATCAAATAGTTAAATTTTCGTCTCCTAAATTTCATTTAGGTAATTTACCAATAAATTGGTCAAAAATTTTAAATACAATTATTTTATGAACAAGAAATATCTTTCTACGAAGCACTGATTTTTTTAATAAAGTTCGTGAAATATTAAAACATTTGTTGTTTAAATTTTCAGTTATGTCAGTTATTTTTTAATAATTTTAGAAAATTGCTTCAAAGTTAATTTAAAGATATCATTTTGAGACGAGAAAGATCTTTCTTAAAAATGTTTTTGCTTAATAAATTAGTAAATCAAATATTATGTGTATACTTATCATGTAAATATAATTTCTTTCTTTAAATTTTCATCTTGCATAAAAAATCATTATAAATTTAGAAACTTCCAATTTATTAGTGATTAATATAGCTGTATTCAACAAATATTTAATTTTTTTTACAAAAATTCATTTAGATACATATTATCAATATAAATTTAGAAAAAATCTATTCTAATTTAAGCAAATTATTTTCTGGATGAGAAAGATCCTAACATTGGTTAATAAGAAAGTATACATGAAATAATTAAAACTTAGTTTTTAAAATTATCATTTACACAAAATATTTTATCAACATCATTAGAAATTTAAATAAAATAATTATCTGTGGCGAGAAAAATCTTTAATATATTATTGCTTAATAAAGCTCAGAAATCCAGCACTTAAAAATTATGTTTTCTTAACTTTTCATTTACATATTGTATAAATATAGATTTAAAATATTCGTAGAATATAAATTTTAAAAAATACAATTTTATAGACGATAAAGTTCTTTCTTCAAATTATAGTTTAATAAATGCTATATAAATCAAATATTAATACATCTTCCTTAAATAATTTATCTTTCATAATTACACAATCAATATAAAGTTAAAATAATTTACAATTTTAATTTAAGAAAATTATTTTGTGGACGAGAAAAATCTTTCTTCCAAAACATTGTTTAATAAAGTTGTATAATCATGAAATAAATTATTAAATTGTGTTTCTTAAAATTTCAATTAAATATAAAATATTTTTTTCAATATATTTTAGAAAACGTCACAAATTTAAACATTATAATTTTGTGAACGAGAAAGATCTTTCTTCGTAATGCTATTGCGTAACCACTTACTATTTTTTCTCGAAACTTTTTTTAATTAGAATATCTTGCCTTATGCAATCGCTGAAATACTGCAATTGAACAAGACAAAAAATCTGTTAAAAAAGTTGTGTCAGTGGTGTATTGAAGGATTTTGTGCTTGTTATATGTTCCGCTAGTCGCTAAAGTATTAAAAACTCCTATATTCTAATGTTTACAATTTTCTCTTAAAATTTTCATTCGCATAATTTATTTTTTCAATATAAATGTATAAAATATCAAGTTAAAACAATGTATAATTCTGTAGACGAGAAAGATCTTTCTCCGATCGAAATATGGCTTATTAAATCTATATACAATTATTTATAAATTTTGTTCCTAAAAATATTTACATAAATTTTATCAATATGATTTTTGATAATTTCAAATTAAAATTTAAACATATTATAATTATTTAGACGAGAAAGATCTTTCTTCAATATATTATAGCATTATAAAGCCATATATTCAAATACTATAAATTGATAAAATAATTATGCAAGATAAAATACTTAAGAAACAATCTTAATTTAGAAATTTTACAAATATAACTTAAGTAAATTTTTTTATGGATGAGAAAGATCTTTCTTCAAAACATTGTTTCTTCATAAAATGTTTAAAAAATACTTTAAATATTTATAATGTAATTAAAATATTTATAATGTATATATTTATGATGCAAGTATTTATTTTTAAGATCATTTTATCAATATAAATTTGGAACACTTCATTAAATTAAATAAATTACACTTTTATAGACGAGAAAGATCTTCTATTAAGTATTGTTTTATAAAAAGATCTACAAATCAACTATTTAAAATATTTTTTCTTAAAATTTTACATGTTGCATAAAATATTTTATTAATATAAATTTAGAAAATTTCATAAGTTATAATTTAAACAAAATTAATTTTGTGGACGAGAATTTTTTTTTCTCGAAATGTTGTATAATACAGTTGCATACATCAAGAAAAAAAAATAAAATTTTCAATTTCATAATTTATTTTAATCAACTTAATTTCGTGACTATTTTAAACAAAAAATATTTTTGGAGACGAGAAAGATCTTTCTTCGAAACACGTATTAATAAATGTGTTTATCAAATATTTAAAATTTTGCCTCTAAAAATTTTATTTATATAAAATATTTTATAAATATAATTTTAGAAAACTTTATAAATTGTCAAAAAGTAATTTTGTATACGAATAAGAGCTTTATTCGAAATATTTAATAATGTTCTAAAATGAAATATTTAAACTTTTGTACTATAAAAGTTTTATTTACTTAATTTATTTTATGAATATAAAGTTATAAAAATTCATAAATTCAAAATGTTACATAAATAGAATTATGGAGAGCAGAAAGATCCTTCTTCGAAATTTTATAGCTTAATAAATCTGTTTCATGCAATATTAAAACCTTAAAAAAAAAAAAAAACTTAACATAATTATTTTATCAATATACAAAAAAAAAAAAAAAAAAAAATTAAAATAAATTCTTTTATGGACGAGAAAAATATTTTTTCAAAACATTGTTTAATCCTCTGATTGAGACTCAGGAAAATTACTATTTTTATAATAAAACGTACCACAATTTACAAAAAAATTTCCTTTGTTGTAAATTTCTCTTTAAAATATCCTAGTATTAGTGCATGACGGAGAATTTATTAAAATGCGGTACGAAAAGAATTTAAAAAAATATTTCATTGGGACGTATATGTCCCGACCAGTAGTCAAAGGATTAATAAAAAGATTAATTCACTATAATTTTAGAAACTTGAACAAATTTAAACAAATTAATTTTTTCTGGACGAGACAGATTTTTCTTCAAAATGTTATTACAATTTAAAGTTCTATAATCAAATATTTCAAATTTTTTCTCGTAACTTATATTCGGAATTAATTTTATCATAAATTTAGAAATTTTCTTAAATTTAAACAATTATTTACGAGTAAGTCATTTTTGAAATATTGCTTTAAAAAGTTGTGTATACCAAATAATTATAAAATTGTTTCTTAATAATCCCAATCATAAATTATGTAAGATTAGAATTTTGATTAAGAATAAAAATACAATTTTGTGGATAAGAAAGAAATTTCTTGGAAATATTGTTGAATAAAGCTCTGCACATCAAACATTAGAATTTTATAATACATTCTTTATTAATATAAATCTGAAAAATTAAATTATAATATAAATAAAAAATAATTTTGCAAACGAGAAACTTCTTTCTTAGAGTTATCGTTTTTTAACAAAGCCGTGTACATCAAATATTTTAATTTGTTTTTCTTAAAATGGTCATTTATATAAAATATTTTACTAATATAATTTTAGAAAACTTCATGCATTTAAACAATATGAATTTGCGGACGAGAAAGATCTTCCTTTGAAATGATTTTGCTTAATGAAGCTACATAATCAAATATTTAAAATTTAGTTTCTTAACATTTTAATTTCTGTAATTTATCAATATAAATTTTTAAATTCCTAAATATAAACAACATATAATTTTATGACCAAGGAATATCTTTCTTCCAAATATTGTTTAATAAAGTGGTGTACATGGAGTATTTAAATTTTTAATTACATAAATTATTTTATTAATATAAAATTTAGAAAACTACATAGATTTCGATTTAAAGGAAAACTAATTTTGTAAAACGAGAAATGTTTCTTTCTAAATTATATTGTTTAATAAAGCTCTAAAAATTATATAGATAACTTCTGTGTACGAGAAAGAAATTTTCTCGTAATTTCATTATTTAAAACAGCAGTAAACATCAAATATTAGTAATTTTGTTTCGTATAATTCAGTTTACATAAATTATTTATCAATTTCTAAAATTTCATGAATTATAATTTAAACTAAATACTACATTATGGACGAGAAAGCCTTCTTCTAAATATAGTTTAATAAAGTTTTATCCATAAAATACTTAAAATGTTGTTTCGTTAAATGTTCATTTACAAATATTTTTATCAATATAATTTTAGAAAAAAATACGATTATACTTTAAGTAAATTATTTTAGACAAGAAAGATCCTTCTTCTAAACTTAGAAAGCTGCATACCTGAAATAATTATAATTTTGTTTAGAAAAATTTTCTTGTATAAAGAAATCTAAAAGTTTATAAAACTTCATAAATTTAAACAAGATATTTTTGTGTGCGAAAATGGATCTTTCTTTGAAATATCATTTCTAAAACCACTTTATAATGAAAATTTTAAAACTTATGTCCTTTGATTTTTTTTTTTTTTTTTTTTTTTTTTTTTTTTTTTTTTTTTTTTTACAGAATTTATTTTTCAATATAAATTTAGATAATTTCATAAATTATAATTTAAACAAAATCTAATTTTACCGACAAGAAAGATCTTTCTTAAATAAGTATTATAGCTTAATAAAACTGTATAATCAAACATTGAAAAGAATTGTTTCTTAAATATCTGTTTCTGCATAATAATTCTATCAATTTAGAAAAAAATTACATTAATTTAAATTTTGTGGACGAGAAAGATCTTTCTGCAAAAAATCTCTTAATAGAGCTATATGAAATATTTATAGTTTTATTAAAAAATTTCAAATACAGAAATTATTTTATTCAAATAAATTTAGAATATTACAATATAATATAAACACAATTTTGTAGAAGAGAAATGATCTTTCTGGAAATATTATTCCTTAATAAGGTACTGTACATATTTATAATGTAAATTTGTTTCTAAAATTTTCATTTTATGTAAAAGATTCTAAAAATTAAAGAAAAAATAAATTTTGTGGACGAGAAGATCTTTTCTCGAAATATTATTCCTTAATAAATACAACTGTTAAAAAAAGTAATTCTTCAAAATTCCATTTACATAATTTATTTTATCAATTAAAAAAATTTCACAATTTATAATTTAAACAAAAAGTAGTTTATTCACGAGAAAGAACTTTCTACAAAACACTACTTAATAAAACTATGAAATTGCTGAAAATTTGTTTCTTAAAATTTCATTTTCAAAAAATTTCTCAATGTAAATTTAGAAATTGATAAGAAATATCCTTTTCAAAACATTGTTTAACAAAGCTGCAGACATAAAATACTTATTTTTTTCTTAAATGTTCTATTTAAATAAAGCAAGTCTACAAGTTGAAAAGAATTCATTCATTTAAAGATGATATAAATTTATGGGAGAAAAAGGATCTTTCTTTTAAATATCATTGTTAAAAAATCTTTATAACGAAATATTTAAACTTATGTTCCTTAAAGTTTGTATTTAGATACTTTTTCAATATAAGTTTAGATAATTTCATAAATTATAATTTAGACAAAATATTATATACACGAGAAAGATCTTCGAAATATTAGCTTAAAGCTTTATAAATAATTATAAATAAAAGCTTTATAAATAATTTAAAACATGTTTCTTAAATATCAAATTTCTCATGGTTAAATAAATTTACATTTAGAACTTATTACAAATTTAATTCATAAATTATTGTGAATGAGAAAGATCTTTCTTCGAAACATCTCTTAATAAATTTGTATACATGAAATACGTTACTTAAAATTTCCATTTACATATTTTTTTTATCGATGTAAATTTAGAAAACTATATATTTAAACCATATAATTTTGTTAACGATAAAGATCTTCTTTTGACATTTTGATTAATAAAGATGTGTATATGTTACGGTCAATAGGATTATGCAGGTCATTATTATTAATAACCGGTTATTATTAACAATGAAAGAATTAGTCATATTGACCGTAACATATACACAATAATTTTGTTACTTAAAATTTTTATTTACATAAAGCATTAATAAAATTTTGGAAAATTTCATTAAAATTAAATAATTTTGTGCGTTAGGAAGATATATCGCAATATAGTTGCTTTATAATTCTGTGTACATCAAACATTAAGTTTCTTAAAATTTGAATCTTACATTGATTAAGAATATGAATTTATCAATTATGATTTATAAATGAGAAATTTCTAATTATGAAGTATTGTTAAATAGAAAGATCTTTCCGCATTTTATTACTTAAGAAAAGAAATTTACGTGAATTTAATACAAATATTCTATCTTAAATTTCTTGATACAAACATTTTAAGTTGATAATTTATAACTATTATAGCTACCACTAAACATACCGAAAATTTTATTCAAGTTTTATAAAAATATTTCACACCAGAATTATTATTTCAACATTTAATTCTAACTTATTTCTGTTCTATTTATATTCTATTTTATGAAGAAATGAAATTTCTGGTTGGAATAGAAATATTTTTACTTGGTACCAGCCAAAAGACCAGTTGTTGGTATATTTAGTGTTGAAGATCTTACTTTACAGGAAGTAATGCTTTACTAGGCACGAAAAAATAACAAAATGTTACTTTAAAAAAATCAACACTTATTATAAAATCTTCTATATGTATATATTAGACAAATTACATACTCAGACGCTGATTTATAAATACATAAAACTTTGTGGACAGTAAATATCAATATCTTACTAGAAAATTTACATTATAAAACTGTACTTCACAAATTACTAAAATTTGCTTTTAGAGGATTCCGTTATATTCACAAACATTATATTAATTTAAACATTTTACACTTATAATAATCATTTTATGATTAAGCATAATCTTAAATACGAGAAAATTCTTTCCAGAGATTTCTAACACATTATTAACTGATATTTGAGCTAAATGTCTTCCACTTGTGGAATAATGTGTGCAACAGCACTTTCTTTGTTCATTAATGTTGGATCTTCACTCTATTAGGAACCATTCTATAGCAGTAGTATAAGCGAACTTTTTAAACGTCAAATATCAATTCAATTCCTAGCCGAACACTACATTCTATTTTTAAGACTAATTATATCAGGGTATGAATTAAGTAATTTTATGCATAAAGATTAATTTAGAGGATTTAGATGATTCATTCAGCATGTACATTGTGCGAGAACCATATTTAAAAAATATACTTAGTAAAGCTGTGTGCAACATTTAATAATTTGAAATTTTCAGATATAAAATTGTGATTAATAAAGCTATGTTCACCAATTATAATAATTACGATATTAATTTAAGAATTGTTTATTCATAAAAATTAGTTTACAATAAAAAACTTGTAGACAAAAAGAAATATTTTACTACAAATGATTTTTCAACAAAAGCCATGTAAACCTTTTGAAATATAGTAAATTTATTCCACATAACCTTTTCGGAAACATGTTTCATTTAGTCAATTACAATTTTAACTCATTCTTAATTCATTAAAAAATTTAAATTATGATTTGCTGCACGGAAAAAAGTACTTTGTTAAAAGAAACAATAGGAGTTGCGCGAATTAAATAATTTGGTTTGGACCTTATCCAAACTTTTGGTTCGACTGTCATGGTTTTATTAGCTTAATATAATTAAAGCTTAATATAGTTAAAGCTTAATATAATTAAATGGTTACAAGAACCAAAATTCATTTGTTTTTTTTTTTGTATCAAAATCCATTTAGTTATAACTATAATAAGCTAACAAAATCAGTCCAATCAAAATGTTGTATGAGTTTATATTAACCATATTTAGTTTGCGCAACTCTTTTCTAATTTTTGTTTGCGTTTATTACAGTTTTTAAAGAAATTAAATGCCAACTTTTTTTGTTGTTGTTATATCGAAAATTCGGTAATCACTCAACGGTTAAAAAGAGATTTTTATAGTTTATTGTAACTAGAAAACTAAAATAAAGAAGTGCAGAAATTTCACTTTTTTAAAAATAAGATAGCCCCCTTTTTTTTTTACGATTATGCGGAATCGTCTGGACCTATAAAACTATCACTTTGTTCCAATATAATTTAATATAATAAGCTGAAGCAATTAAAATATTGGGCCTTTGAAGTATTTAAAACTCAATGTACATATATTTCTAGTTACTGAATTAAAACAGCATTCTTCGATTTACAATGTTTCAAAAGCATTTGGATAACCAGCTTTATAACGTACAGTACAATGGATTAAAGAAAGGGTTTGTAGTAATATTTTTAATCGTGTACAAAATTCTTTGTAAATTAAGCTAACTTTCTAAAAAAGATGCTAACATTATCTTATCAATTTCTGTAGCTAAAAATATATGTTAATAAATGAGTTTGGAAATAAATGTATAAATATATTTACAGTACGAAAAAAGATCTGAATGATAATTATAGCTCAAATTATAAGTCCCAGAGAAAAGCTTTTTTACACTAAAGTTTCTTGTTTATGATTTTCTACAATTCAGTTATGGTAGAAATGTTATTTGCAGAGTACACATTTTCATACGAAAATTTGAATTCGAAATCCTATATTTTATTCGTTTTGCCATATCTCATTTCTCCTGAATACAAATTCACATTGATCCAGCTTCAAAAATAAGCGAAATAAGAGTTCTGTTCGGGGACTGCGACAATATTGTTAAATGCATTGTGAAATTGTGCAATATTGCGGCTAAAGATGTTTAATTAATGAAGTTTAAAAAATGTGTTAATGATAGTAATGTATCAGAAAATCCATGATATGCCATTTACTTTTTATAGTTAACATATAAGGTGGCCATAATTAAACTGACGGTACTCAGAGTGTTCTGTAGCGCGATCTAATTACGCGAATGGCGCCAAATTTTGTAGGAAGATTAAACAAGACTGACTGGGGACGAAGGATTCGGCGAAAAAAAATATTTTCAAAAGTCGCCGCCAGGGGAATATGTGGCGCTGTGTATTTAAAAAAGAGGGTTTTAAAAAAAGATTAATCAATACTGAAATAAAATTATCGTTTATTTAGCACATCCAACTCAGGTTCGATGTGGCCTCCGTTTTTGACCATGCTTTATGTTTGGGCTTTTTGAAAGTAAAAACCAAAAAGTAATTAAATGCATAAAATTGTACGAGTGATAATGGTATAAATAATGGACGCTTATCTTTGACGTTGAATGAAGATATATCTATAACTGAAGGTATAGCTATCGTTGGGATATTTATTTTTTTACCATACTGTTATCTTTTTTTAATTATAGAAATATTCATGTACTCTTATTTTTGTTTGAAGTATCAAAAACATTTCAATTAAAATGTTTCAATTTCTTAAACGACATTTTGTACTTGGAATAAAACTAAACATGTAACTGTGTTATGCACGCTCAGCTGAATTTTAAAAGGAATTCTTTATGTATATACATTTTCTTTTTTGCATGAAATTTCTGCGCTGTATTACTGAACGCATTCTGTATTTGTGAAATATCTTATATTCCAAATTCGCCCAAACTGTCCCTATTTAAATATAAATCCAGCTCGTAAAAAGTACACTTTCATATTTTTATACATTTGTTATAGTTAACAGAAAAAAATATTTTCAATTGTTTTGCTTCGTAAACTAAGGTACCATTAGGTTATAAAATTATAAATTTTCTTTGCTTTACAGCATTTTGAGAATAAAGTAATTTTGTGGACACGACTTTTTTAAAAAATATATATAAAGCAATTTTATCTCTGAATATTCTAACGTCGCTCGTTTTTATAGAATATCAATGATTGTTATTTTCTTTCAAAGCCAAGCATATATTTATACTTTCATTTTTACATGCTTAAATTTTTTTCGATATTCCGCCTTATAAAGTTTTAAGATAAACTTAAAAATGGTATACACGCTTTTTTTTTACTTTCAAAATAGGTAGTTTTCATTAAAATATTCCCGAATAGTATTCGAAATCATTCAAAGTTATTTTTAATTATAAGATCTTTTGAAATTATATACTTTCAATTTTGTATCTTTCAAATATTATTAAACAATTATTTGTTCAATAACATTCGCAAACATTTTTGTTCATTCGATTGCATTTAATTTTGTTTACATAAAACAATTCTAATGTTCAAAATATAGGGTGTTATTGTTTAAATAAAATATTTCAGACTTTTTATTTGAGTTTGGGCGAAAAAAATGAGCAAATTTATGTTCGAATCATTAGATAGTGTAGATCTTCACAACCTTTTTGTTTGAAAATCTTTATCAGCTACAATTTCCAAAATGCAATATTTGCCTTATTTAATCGGTAAGCTTCTGTCATTAAATAAGGAAAAGTATTATTTTCTAAAACAATGGTAGCTTGTTGACACTTAACACCAATGGTTGTGCTCACACCTAAGAGGCAAATATTTAAAATCTATGAAAATTACTTTACAATTGCATTTTATTGCCGAAACGTTAGTGAAGGCTGTGGAGACGCGATACGTTTTTGTTTCCGTCTGTCTGTCCGTTCCGCGATAAATGCCGCAAAAATGATCCGATTAGGTTTATTTTTGGTAGGTCTGTTGGTGAGGTACCCGGAATTACATTTGGTTCATTCGTTCAAAAAATATAAAACATTTCTTTTTAGTTTATAATGCTTTCCTATGGGAATGCAGAGAATTTTCAAATTTCATTTTTAACTGAAATGAAAATCGCATACTTGAATAATGGATTTCAACGTAAAATTATGGATGCTAAATTTTAGATATGGACGTTTTAAATATATCCATCAGCTTTAAAAATTACATTTATTGGAATTTAGAAATTGTTTAAATTACTGAAAAAAATTTTACATCTGTTCGGGAAATAAAACATTTTACTTTCATATTTTTTACAAATTTTAAAATGCATTTATTTTTACTTTGCTCTTTAATTTATTAGTTGCTTAGCAACCATATTTCAAAGAATATCAAAATAATAAAATTCAAATAACTCGCACTATTTTGCTTCAATACTTTATTTGCAATATACTTTGTTTTCAGGAGATTTTTGTATTCTATTAACATAAAGAGAATTTATTTTGAAACAAGTTGCCGTTTACTTACTACAGAATGATTACGGAATATTCTTTTCCAAACGAAAATTACGAAAACATTGAACGTATAATATGGATTCAAGTCTCGTAGTAGGAATTTACTGATGATGATATATGTATATTTCTTACATTTTGTATTATTCATTTTCTGGAACAGATGTGGATGTTTCGTCGTTGAAGAGTTAATATAATTTTAAGAATGCGATAAAATCACTCGTACAACGAGGTGATTAATCTAAAAAGAAATTATGGTAGTAAAACGATCCTGAAATATTATAAATGAATGGAAATTGAGAACATAAATATATCACAAAAATACTTTATAGCGCCAAATCACGTGTGCTATTTAGTGAATTGGCAGTTGGCATGATTATGAATGATTACAGAATAAGTTTAAAAGTTTTTAAGTATGCCTGTTTTGGGGAGATTTTAGTGTGCTATTGCCATCAAGTTAAATCAGGATGTACTTAGATAAATATTATAGAATGACCATCAAAACTGTTTTTTCGAAGCAAAAATTGAGATAACGCTAGTTTTCTAAAATAGATATATGTGAAATATAGTAGAATCAGTTTACATTTCCATAAGTTGCTTTTGTACATGAGATATTACTCAACTTCAGATGTTTCCATCAGATGCAGATGTTTCTTGATTGCAGGTAAGTAATTGTTAATTTCGGTATTAGGATAACATGAAATTATTTTCGAAAATTTTGCTTATCCTAATAAAGCCACTGTGTAGAACGAAATCCAAGATGTACTAGAATCATTCATACAATCAACAGTAAATCACGGATATAAATTTAATAAGATTACGGGGGGTTGAAGGGGGCAGGGTCCCCCTGAAGGAATGATTTTTTTTATTAAAAAAATTACAAAGAATAAGAAGTTCATAAGAATTTCAGAATATTATTGCATAAACCGTGTTTAATTTAACGCTTCTAATTTTTTCAAAACCTCCGAAGTATTTTATATGCTTATAAATATGTATGCAATATAAAAAAATATATAAATTGCGGATTGTAAGATTCGAAATAATATGAAAAGTGAGATTAAAAAACAATGACTTTCAGAGCTGACGTTGAGGCTCCTGGATCTGCAGATTTACTAGTATGAAATGCATTCGTATTGGTTTTAAATTAAGGCGGTATTCAAAAAAAATATTTTTCCACGCTCAACAACTCGAAATTTTGAGAAACATTTTCAGACTCATTTTTAAAAGTAACAACAGGAAACTTGGCGGCGTGATTTATAAAGACATTTATAAAGGGCCCCATGTTTGTATTTTTCGTTCAATTATTAATTGATTTACAGACAATTATTGTCACAGTACGATCATTTTTTTTTTGTTTCCAGCGCTATCGCTTTTGGAAATTCGGTTCAAAATGTCCTCTTTGACAGCATTTTTTGAAATATATTCTGCCTTTATCAACAAATCGAGACATTACGGACACTGAAAAGTTTCTGAATAAGAGAACCTGCCAATTGGATGCATTTTAGAGCAAAAATAAATTTCCAAATGTGTCACAAAATAAGTAGTTTGGATTTGAATACGCACTTAACTTAACAAATCGCTAGAAATAAATCTTAAAATTGTAGCATAATTAATTTAGTCATTCTTTCAACATTTGTCATTCCTCCACGCACATACGCATGTTTTTCAATGTATGTCAAACAGTACAGAACAAATATTAGACTATACAGAAGTTCGGTAGTCGGTTATTAGAAAATAGGAAATCACAGCCAACTTTTACGCTTTTTATTTGCCACTAAAATTTATAAATAGATTGATGCACTACCATAGCAACACCTGATACATTAATTTTTTACAAACAAAACACTAAATCTTCGATTAAATAAAGGCAAAAATATCTATTAAGTTTTAATGATAACAAATAAGCATAAAAGATGTCAGCTACGAGAGATACAAAATTAAATACCTCAACACATCTGCGTGCATTTCAGGAATTTTTTTCAGAAATTCTGACTTCATACCAGAAATTCTGAACAATAATTTCTGGGAATAAACTTATTGGCAAACGAACCGAGATCACATGAAGTACAAATTCTTTCAGAATTTCAAATATGGATTCGAATCTGAATAATAAAAAAAACCTGAAATGGACGCATGTATGCTACAATGATACAAATGGGTTAAGCTGCAATATTGCTAAATGCCCATAAATCAAGTCAAAGTATACTTAAAATGAATAAGCATTTCTAAAATAGATTAAATATGCTGAAACCTTACTCCACCATAAAAACCCTCCAGTTGATTTCAAATGTTTCATCCTATATTCATAGCAGCCAGCATTTTGCTTTTTTTCAAAATAAAATTATACCCAGGAAATTCAATAAAATGAGTTTTCTATGTGCAATTTTCATCATTAAGTAAAATTCTTCGTTGAAAATATGTTTAACTTTTGAAAAAAAAAAAACGGGAAGATGGGATGCTATACATAACATTTCAATCCTATAGGATCCAACAGAACAATTTTTACTGTTCCGTACTTAAAGTAAAAACGGAACAATTATAAGATCACATCGTGTCTGTTCGTCTGTCTGAGCCCTTTACTCTCGTAAACGTGGAAAGTTCAAACTTGGGAAAATCATAAAGCCTTCTTACCGACATATCATATATTCTAATACGAGCAAATCGTGTGTGTAAATGTGTTATTATATATATATATATATATATATATATGCAAATTTTATCTTAAAACGGCTCAAACGATTTTGACGAAATTTTGTATCCTACCGTTTTGGTGCACCAGAAAACCATTGGACTGGGTCACATGTTCAAGAAAATTTGATTAACAGGGTCATTTTGGGTCACCAAGGGTCAGGGTAGATCTAATTTTATCTAAAAAAGGGTTCATAAACGATTTTGACTAAATTTTGTATCCTACCACTTTCGGGCACGAGAAGACTGGGTCACATTGGGCTGGGTCACATGTTCGAGAACTTTCGATTAGTGTGTCATTTTTGGGTCAACGCGGGTCAAGTTAATTTTATCTAACAAAAACATAACTGTGATAAAAGGGAGCCAATTTCTGTTTAAAAAAATGAAAAAAAAAGTTATATGTAAATGGGTGCCCAAGTTCAAATAAAATTCACTCAAACTTACCTACTGAAATATTATAGCATTGTTTAAATTGTTTAAAAATAAAAATTATTGATATCATACATTAATAATAAATCTAGAACTTGGCAAGTTTTTACCTAAGAGTCATGTATATTTATTAATGACATTATCTCAAAACGTGTTATTTCCTGTTTGGTGGTCTTAATTTGAGTGTATTAAGGTTCCTGAAAGGGGGTGGAGTCTGTAGAGTGATGACCAAGGACAAGCGTAAGTGTATATGTCTCTTTGTCAGGCCTTAGTCTGTATTGAGGTTGCAGGGGATGGGGGGTCGCTATCGTGATAATGAAAAACGAGCGGAAGTGTATCTGTGTGTTTATTTGTTTATCAAATCTTTAACACGAGTCAGTTTTTATAATAACAATATTAAAAATTATTATAATTACAGTGTTATTAGGTGCGTTCGTAATTATATAAATACGTAGCACCTATAGTCGTCGTTTGGTCTGTCTGTCCGTCCGTCTGTCCGTCCGTCTGTCCGTCTGTCTGTCTGTCCGTCTGTCCGTCCGCATATAACAACGCAAAAACTACCCAACCAAATGGTTTGCGATTTAAAATATATTATCTTTGCAGAATTTTGTCGAGACATTTCAAATTTTATTAAAATCGAATCAAAACTTTAGGAGATATTAATAAAAATATTTATTAAGAAATTTGAATTTTTTTTTAAAAATCGGTGCTTTCTTGTTATAGGAGTTTCCGAAGTTTAATCGTCAAGCGACCGAGATACTTATTTTATGACAGAAATTAATCTGCAGACGATATAATTCATTTCACAGAATTAAAAATCATCAAGATCTGAATATTTATATAACTAGTTAAGATATTTGTATGAACAGTGTCATAAAATATATACTTAACTAGCTGTTTAACCCGTTCTACGCACGGGATATCATGAATTTAATTCTAAAACGTGCGTACGAACGCACCTCGTTTGTAACGTTTGACGTACAATTTCCAACTTGTTAATATTATCATCATCATCATCTTCATCATTTTATTAAGACATGAAAATGATAAGCATAATATTTATCAAAATCTTGCCAAGTTCTAGATTTATTATTGATATACTATATTTTTTATTTTTAAACAATTTACACAATGCTATAATACTTCTGTAGGTAAGTTTGAGGGAATTTTATTTGAACTTGGCACCCACTTACAAATCTTTTAACAGAAATTGGCTCCCTTCACAGTTATGTTTTTGTTAGATATCATTACTTTTTGTACAGTTACAATATACTTAAACACTTTACCTAACGGTTTTTAATGTGTTTACAAGTGACTATTGTATTCACCAGGCAACATTCAATTTAATTTAAATTTCCTACAACAAAATATTTGGCTATCTATTTGCGGAAGAAATCTGTAGTTTAATATTGCTGTATTTAATGTTGTTTTGAAACGAAATGTATCGATTCTAAATTTTTATTATTTCTGAAATAACAAAAATCATATTGACATAATAATTTATGTTTTACCATTATAGACTCATTAACTTATAAATCAACACTCCTATTCATATTTACAAATAAAATGACGAAGCTATCCAAATAACATCAAACAAATAGTATCTCATCAAAAACAACTCGTTGTAAATGATCCCGCCAAGCCACAAACCTAAAACGTCAGCCATAAAAAGAAGTGATATCACATAAAAAGAAGCGATATAGAAGTGCCTACTCCGAGTCCCGTGTAAAAATCTATCACCACTCATGTTTCCAAAGGACTTGGAGTGAGGTACAGTATGTGAAAACTGCTTGGCGACCTGCAGGTTTTTATAATATATGTAGTATATCAATTTTGAAAATCGAAAAATAAATTTTATATTTTTGTTATACCACCTTTAAAAATATTTTTGTATGCGAAAGAACTGACAGAATGTATTTTCCCCCAGATCTATGCCATTCCCTTACGCTAAAATTACTGCAATATATATCAATTTAGTTAACGTTTATTATAATATATATATTACAAACTCAAAATCTTTATACGTTTACTTAAAAAATCCCCTTCGTAAGAGTGGTGTTTTTAGTTTAAATAATGGTAAATAAAATCAACAAATTGATTTTTCAAGCTCATAAATAAGAAAGGACATGCAAACACAGAAGCTTCAACTTTTACAATTTTATGGAAATAAAATAAAATAAAAATAAAAATAATATAGCCATATGTAATTGCAAGAAACGCAAACATTATAAAAGCCTGCAGGTCGCCAAGCAGTTTTCACATACTGTATGTACCTCACTCCGAGTTCTTTGGAAACATTATGAGTGGTGAGAGATTTTTACACGGGATTCGGATTATGCACTTCTATATCGCTTCTTTTTATGTGATATCACTTCTTTTTGTGACTCGCGTTTTAGGTTTGTGGCTTGGCGGGATCATTTACAACAAGTTGTTTTTGATGAGATATCACTCCTTTTTGTAAGGTATTTAATTTCAATTATACGGATTCCATTTTTATTAAGAAAAGAAAAGATGAAAGGGGCAAAAAAAATAATAGTGATGCTATAAACAGAATTATGCATCAGAATTATACAATTTATTGAGTGACTTATTCCAATGTACATGTCGCTACCATAACAACGGGGAAACTTATATTAATTTCCTTACATTGTATTCATCAGATTATTTATGACATATTTATTTTCCTTTTTCTTTTGTTTATATCACTCTTCCGTTTATATACATTCAAAAAGAAAAAAATAGGCCGTTTTACAGTAGTTTACAAACTAATTAAAATACTACAGTTTCAGAAAAATGTGGAAAAATAAGAAGCACTTTTTTCGGACAACTACAACGATAAGTTTATGGAGCATACTTTACCGAGAATAATCAACATTTTTTTTTTCTACGAACCTATTTCTATTAGTATAAAATTTTACATATTAATAATATTATTTTTGAAAATTACTGAGCTCCTTAGAAGTTTTTTATTTGTTTAAGTTTTTTAACTCAAAGTTTCGAGAATTTGAAAAATATAAAATTCGCAACGTTTTCAAAAGTATAAAAACTATTAAAGTGATTTCTGTTCATATAGTCTGTTCATTCCAATTCGGTGATCCTGAAATATAGGTCCCCAATCTTCGGCAGTCCATGAATTAATTAGGACATATGTATGCAACTGTTAAAATGTTCTCAAAGTTGACAATAGAGACTATAAGTATAGCTCGGCAAATATGAAACACGGCATTGCTTCCTCATGGCTTTGTTTCGTAAGGTGTTCGTTCTCCGAACATAAAAATCTCACGCGAAAGTGTTCGTTAACCGATTTGTTCGTAAACCGAACAGTTCGTTACCGATCACCTATTGTATACGAAATTTAGCATTTTAAGTTCTTCATAGCCGGAGATTCGATGAACGGCAAATATTTAAACGCAAAACTTGTAATCTTGGCGTAGCAACATTTTTACATTCTATTACTCAGCGCATGAACGTAAAGTTGGAATTTTGTAATCGCTATTCCAATCAATTCCTGATACGCTAGATTTATATATTTATAAATAAACACAGTTTTTTTTAATCTATGAAAATACTTTTTATAATAGATTTACAGCTTAAAATCGACGAGATTTCAGACGGACAAAATGAACTCATTAAATTTTAAAGCAATATAATGAAACCTTACAGAGACTGAAACAGTATAAAATCATTAAAATACATCTCACTCAGTAAATATATATCGGTTGTAATGTAATCAAGATCTTCTAAGAGACTCTGTAAACGAAACGTATATGCTTCAATGCCGCTTTACAATAGAGACGATGTAGTAACATATTTGATTATCTTGTGTATATAGCCAATTTGACAAAAGTTATGCAATTTACTATTGTTTTTCCTCTGTGTTAAATACAGGAATGTACTTCAGCGTAAAAATTCGCTAATTACACAACTTTTTAGTCTTATTTAATAATCTTTTGAGTTACCCTGTAAACAAACTGTAAATTGTACAATTCTGTTTCACAATAGGAAGCTAACGGCAGAAAGTTTTAATCCACCTTTTAGATATCGGTAATTAGCCGAGATATTAAGTTACTTGAAAAAAATTATATCGTGTAGGGTATCGTTGGAAAGATCTCGTAACATCAAACCAAAAAAAATATTTTTTTAAATTTTAGATATTATATTTTCAGAGATATCGTCGAAAGTATACTCGAAAAATACGTCCCCCCCCCCACTACCTCCTATTTCCGAATCTACTAAAACTAAAATTATTAAAAAAGTAGGGCTAGTAGGAGATTAATAATTAATGTAAGGGACCCTTTGAGCGCGAGTTATACTCGTACTTGACCGGTTTATAATTTTTTACTTTCTGAACGCAAAGCGCAAGGAACGAATTATATAACAACTGTCGCTAAAACTGTATAGATTTTCGTAAAAATATAGACTGATTAGGTATTTAATCAAATCATTTTGCGACCGATTCTATACACCAAAGAAATGCGACAGAGCATAATTCATAAATATTGCGTCAAGATTGAATCAAGCATTAGTAGCGCAGAGGCAAATTCTCCAGTTTAAAATTGGGAGGTCTAGCGTTCGAACCAAGCAGATTCCATTCAGTGTTCGGAAAGTCCAGTGGAGTCACAAGATTTTTTTCAATTGTTTAGTTATTTAGCATCTAAATAAAACAAGGAATTTGTTTTGTTTGGTTGTTACAGTATCTCACACGGCACCAATAATTCCTGGAAAGTTTTCATACACAAAGATTAAAATTATTATACTAATTAAAAAAAGTCAGTACTCACCTTTTACAGGTCATGTCAGACAAATCTTGAGCAACATTAAACTGTCGCGTGTCAAAAGGGCATGATGAAATTTGTTAAATTATAAAAGCATGAAGTTATAATAACAAGAGATGATTAAATACCATCTTCCTTAACTCCCGAAGAAGCCACAGGGTTAACCTGTTTTAACGGAATAAGATTAATTAATATATTAAAATCTTTCATGTCTATACTATAGTGTAGTACGGCTTATTTTATAATTTATTTATAAAAACTAAAACTTTATATATAGACTGTATGGTCATGTCAGCGGACATTTTCCATTTTTTTTTTCAAATACCTATGTCAAATACTTGACATTCTGGAAATTCAGGAATATAAATACCATGTGATTTTATTTTACTGCGAAGATTTGATAACGAGAGAAATTAAGGGACCAACAACAAATCAATCAAAAGTAATTGGGATTACTTTGTAAAATAAAATACTAGAAATTATCTGTACCACATTACTATGCGGATTTTGTATAACTTTCTTTCGTTTGTGTCAGGATAACACGTATGTTCATGGAGATAATGGTTCCTATAAAAAATGAAATTTTCGCATTTTTTTAATATACAGTGTAGGATTTGGACCAAATTTAACACCCATTTCAGAAAACTTTACGCAGTACAGTAGAAGGTTAAGATTTTTTGCATAGGATAGCCGTGGACGATCTTGATAAATGAGCCTTTTTACTTTTTCGATTTTAGTTGCAGATTTTTTTTCTTATGAGGTTACTTTCTGAATTGTGATCTGTTCCAAAAATGAAAGTATTCTAAAAAAATAAAAATATATAAAATAAAAAACGACAATCAAAATAAAAAAATATAAAAAGGGCCCGTTATAGATCGACCTCTGCTATTCTACAGTCATGGAAAAAATAAGGACAAGCAAAAAGTCGCCAAATGTAGGAGCCGCTTGGCTAGAAAATTACCCAAATATTTGTATTATAAAAATGCTTGAAACGGAATATTTCGAAACAAACTTTAAGTTGAAAATTTTGAAAATCATTAAAAGACATGAATTAAAAAAAGGTTTTAATAGATTGCTATTTGAAAGAAAAAAAATAAGGACACTCATTTCTTTTAAAATCGCAAACAAAATTTTGTATATTTATTAATATCATAGGATTGTTTAAAGTACGCTAAAACTGTTGCACAGTAAGATTGCTCAGTTTCTCTCATTCTGGCATCATGCCAAAGAGCACACAACTATATGCATTTGAAAAGGGAAAAATTATTGCTTACAAAAACAGTGGAATGAGTGGACGTAAAATTGCAAGGAATATAGACAGATCTAAAACAGTAATTTATAATTTTTTGAAGAATCCAAAAAGAATATGGCAAGAAGCATACAGGTAGACCTATTTCTCTGACTGAGCGCCAGAAATGTGGAATTGTGCGTCGAGCTTGCTTAAAAAAAAACAGAAATGAATCTACCATGCTCTAGCAGAAAAGTACGTAATGCTCTGCAAAAAAATCCCAATGGGTGACATGCTAAACTATGGTCACGTCCACCACTTATAAAACTACATAAGAAGCTTAGATTAGAATTTGCTAAGAAAAACGTTTCTTTTGGATCTCGCTGGAAATATGTATTTTTGGACAAAAAAGAAATAATTTAGACGGACCAAATAGTTTTTGCCATTATTGGTATGATCTGTGAAAAGATAAACCTGGTTTTTCAAAACGCCAATTCGGAGGAGGTTCTGTGATGGTGTGGCCACGCTTTGAAGTCAATGGAACAACACCAGTCGTGTCCAATCAAGGTCGCAGGAATTCAGAATCGTAAATAGATATACCGGCTGAAAAATTATTGCCTGAAGCAACCCTTATCAGAGGTGTTGATTATTTATTTCAACAAGACAATGCAAGTTGCCATGTGTAAAGTGCATCACGTTCCTGGCTTGAGTCCAATTCTGTCCAACTTTTGGATTGTCTGCCAAGAAGACCAGATTTAAACCCCACAGAGAATCTGTGGGTAGTTTTAGCTAGAGACGTATGTAAGCATGACACACAATATGCAAATACAGACGATTTGATATCATTCTTCGAATTAGCCTGGAAAAACCATTTCTAAACGAACTTTAACTGGACTTTCTGAGTTAATGACTGCACGATTAATAAAGGTCATTGAAAAAAAGGGGATTTTGTATAATA
This sequence comes from Maratus michaelseni, assembly GCA_963931845.1. Lineage (NCBI taxonomy): Eukaryota > Metazoa > Arthropoda > Arachnida > Araneae > Salticidae > Maratus > Maratus michaelseni. The sequence continues at coordinate 133,655,036 of OZ007588.1, read as the reverse complement.
TTAATTTATATTCAGACGCATTTCATTATGTCCTTATAATTTTTCCCTGCTTTATGTCATATTTCTATTAATATGAGATGTACAAATTTTATTGCAATTTAATTTTGTATCAATAGGTTCCTAATGTTTCCTTAATTATTAGTAGTAAATTATGTTTGATTTTGTTTTCAGTTGATGATTACTTTAATACATATTATTCATTTTTCAACATGTTCTTATAATTTTTTCCATTGCTGTAGGCTAAGCAAATTGGAATAAAAATATTGAAATGCAAACGAGAAATAACGCTCCCATAGTTTTAATATTAGCTTGCGAGTGTTTTGACGAGATTAGTGTAGGCTCTTGAGAATCTACGTAAGTCACTCGACGATATTCACAAGCTGATATTAAACATTTTAATATTTAATAACAAAAATAGCATAGGATATCTGAGCTCTCCGTTTAACGCGATATTTTCGTACTTCTATTGCGGTTGCAATTTATTTCTGAACACTTTCAGTTACGGAAAATTGGTTATTGGTTCCGAAATTTTAAGTGTCTTACGAAATAAACTGCAACCAAAATCGAAGTACATAAATAATCACGTTAAACATCGACCTCGGATATCCTACACAAAAAACACTCAAAAATATTAAAATACAAACGGAAAATTCGAAATGAACGCTCCAGTAGGTGTTATATTATCTTTCGTGTGTTTTCAAGGAACTAGTATAGGCTCGTAAAAAGAGAGGGAGTTTTAACATCTCGGATTCAAAATTGTTTATTTAAATCGGTTCGTTATATTCTCAAGAATATGAGGACGAAGCGAATTTGAGGGAAATGGTCTATCGGTCTTAAAAATGCGTTAGAGTGCGAGAGCTCACGGAGCGTGTAACCATTTTATGGCTCTACGCTGGCAGACAACGTGCAGCTGGCCATAAAACATATCTGCAATCTCTATCGAAGTCCTGTATCTCTGTACTAAACTCCGTAAGCTATCTATATCTGCTCACAATTTCCTCCTAAAGGTGTCTGAGCAAATTCACAAAATAAATATTTTAAATCATAGATTTGGACATTTGCTCCAAAACATTTATTGCGGCAAATCTATTACCAAAATAGCTACTTTTATGGCCACGTGTAAACGACGGACTTTTCACTATATTTTCCATTATGAATACAACGGGTATTCAGATAGGCTCAACGGCTATGACGCAGTGGGACGAAACTCCGGTTTTCGGCAAAAATTCTGCAAATCAACCATTTTTTTTTAGGAAATTTGTTTCTGACCAATGTTTTCAATACATTTTTTCAAGAGCAATTGAATAAAACCCTCCATATAGTGTATGAGTTATAAGCACTATGCTGTTATATTTTATAACTTAAATTTTTAATTATTTCATGACACTAAAATTTATTTCCTTATGAAATATTTCAGTGTCAATTCTTATTAAAAATTGTTTCCGCTGAATCAAATGGAATCATTCTCAGATAAATATGATCCATAGCTATTGGATTACAACCATTTTTCTACGCACATTTGACAACTTCATAGAACTATGACTAGGTTGAAAGGGAGGAAAAGATGGAATTCGGGTTCTAGGCATATATTTGTCCGAAAAACCTTAATTTCGCCTCAAAACTTGTGTAATCCCTAATATTACTCCCATTTAATCACAAAAATTGGCTAAAACCGATTTAAAAAATACCCAATTAAAAATAAAAGGATATGTTGAATAAAGCAGATAAATAAATGGGTTACCATGTCAAACTATCGAATGTGAAAATGCATTTTTCACACTCTGTGCCATTCTTTTATATTTTGCATGATGCGTACATTGGAAAAGCGTGACGTTTCTGGCTTACTCAGAAACTTATATAATGATTTTTTCAAAGTGTCGAATATGCACATTTTTCTTAAAGTTACAATATCAAAGTATCGAGTATGGCATATTCGATACTTTGTCATAAATGTTTGTATCATTTTACTTTATAATCATTTGTACCATGTCAAGCTATCGAATATGAAAATAGTCACTTTTCAGGAAGGCAAAAAACCTTATTCAAAATGAGCGCTATTTACATATATTTTTGACGTGTACTATAGCATGTTTAATATTGAAAATGTAATTTGTAGCATTTATAGCTCATTACAGGGATACTCAAATGAATTTTGCTACATTACGATCAATGGGGAAAAGGCCTTTGCGGTGTACATTAATGGTGTTACACTATCTAAAACAATGATATTGATATGGATTTATCAAGTGCAATAAAACATGTTTAATGCAGAATATGGTGTGCAAGTAATTTTTCATTTATTTACAGGATCACTCTAAAGAATTTGGTTTTAAAATAATCTACGGTAAAAAATGTTTGAACGCATTTTAAAATAATGTTACACTATTTCAAACATAATGAAATTCATATACGTAATTGATGTGTACAACGAGATGCTTACTGTACAGTATGACATGCATGACAGTTACTGTTAATTTACAGGGAAACACAGGAATTCAGTTACAGTGCTTCTATTAGCGATAATTGTTGGAAGTGGGTTATCAATTATTGTATGAGTTTTTAAGTTTAACTATTTGCTTACTACGTGGTATGTATAAATTTTATCGATCATATACAGGATAACACAAAATAATTTGTAAGCATTACTCTGTACGGGCGTGAATTGCTTAAAGAAGGTTTTTAATCGAGTTATGTACTTTTGAGACGAATTTTTTTAGTATACTAAGATATATTTGTAGAATATAACTAAATTCATAATATACAGGGCTACGCAAAGAAATGGATACATTGCCGGTTATGGATGGTAATTTCTAGAAGTGTTTTAATAATGTAATGAATTTTGTTTGAATTAAATTTTACCATATTATGCGATATGTATTAAAATCTGTAGATAATATACAGGGCTGTACAAAAGAATTCGAGTACGCTTCGTTTATTGTCAAAAATTGCAAAAGGTAGAATGCGCCAACTGCGTTATGTGTTTTCTAACTTAAACTAAATTTTCGCATACTGTCTAGATTACATACCAAGCTATAGATCATTTACAGAGCTTCACAGAACCATTCAACTACATTTCCTGCTATGGGCGGTAAATGCTAGATAGTAATTGATTTTATGCAATGCCTTTTACGGAATTATTTACTTAAATATTTTCTCTCACCTTATTAAATGCTAAAGTTTCGTTATAGTATTCTGGAAATGTTGAAAAGTATTGCATAATGATTGCTTTACTCAAGATTTTTCTTTCTATTTTTTTTCTTTCTAATTTATTTTCTATAAGGATGGCAACTTTGTTATTCTAATGTTGCGAGAAAAGAGAAATCTAACGAGAAAATACAATTGACAAATAGCGTGACTTTTGAAATACATCTTTGTTAAAAAAATGCATTTTCAGTGACTAAAATCTTCAGCATTTTTCTATAATTGAATGAAAACAATTTTCGAATGTAAATTTTGTCATTTTCATTTAATCTACACTGCAAAAATAATTTCCCCTATATTGTAACAATTTTAATGAAATTTATATTATTTTCTACTTTTTTTTTTTAGGTTGTATAGTTGTTTTTTTTATTTAATAATCTTTAATAGTGGTACAAACTTATATTACAACAAATTAAAAGTCGTTTGCGGTAGATACTGTTTTGTAACTCTAAAATCAGATTTTTTTTTCTTTTATGTTGTGTAAAGTTTTTTTTCACGACTTCCCTAATACCCTAAAAACTAATAACTCAACAAGGAAAAACTAGTATTCTGTGGCCTGAACTTTCCTCTACATAAATCAAATCGTCAAAAAACAAAACTAAATGACAAACTGTTCGTTCTTGAGATACAGATGGGTGACAAAATAATACGAACACTCATGAAAAGCGTGAAAAGAGCAATATCTAGTAAAATATATGAAGAATGATCCTGAAACTTCACGCGTGTAAACAGCACAGTTGACGTCATGTATTTCCGTGAATATGTTTTCAACAGAACCCCATTGGGAACCGTCAACAAATAGAAAAACGAATATCTTTTGGATAACCCTGTAAGGAGTAATGTCACTTACGGTTTGAAACTTTAGCACATGATTAAGAGGCTTATTGTGATAAACTGTTTATTTTCATGAGTACAACATATATATATACCCGCAGAGAAATTGAGGTTTTTATAACTAGTAAATCTACAGATCAGGAGCCTCAACGTCAGCTCTGAAAGTCAATGTTTTTTAATCTCATTTCTCATAATATTTAACATCTTACAATACGCAAATTAAATTTTTAAAATTATTACAGGTATATTTATACGCATATAAAATAATTCGAAGGTTTCATAAATTAGAAACATTAAATTAAACACGGTTTATGCAATAATATTCTGACACTTATGAACTTCTTATTTTTAGGTAAAAAAATACATTTCTTCAGGGGGGCTCTGCCCCCTTGAACCCCCCGTAATCTTATTAAATTTATATTCGTGGTTTCCTATTGTTTGTGTGAATGATTCTAGTACATATTGGATTTCGTTCTACACAGTGGTTTTATTATGATTAGCAAATATTTCGAAAATAATTGCACGTAATACCTAAATAGCAATATTTACTTACCTGCCTACCGCGAAAATCTCGCATCTGATAGATAAGTTGGATAATATCTCGTGTACAAAATCAACTTATGAAAATGTAAACTGAATCTACTATATTTCACTTATATCTATTTCAGAAATCTAGTGTTATTACAATTTTGGTTTAGGAAAAACAGTTTTGATGGTCATTCTATAATATTTATTTTACCTTTGTACATCCTGATCTAACACTATGGCAATATCATACTAAAATCTCCCCAAAATAGGCTTATTTGGAAACTTTTAAACGTATTGGGTAATCATTCACAATCGTGGCCACTGTCAATTCACTAAATACCAACCGTGATTTGGCGCTATAAAGTGTTTTTTGTGATAACTTTTAATGATCTCAGTTTCCAGTAATTGTGCTATTTCAGGCTGTGTGGATGCGTTTTAATACGCTAATTTCTTTAGATTAACCATCTAGTTGTTCGAGATATATCTTATTTCAAAAATACTAATTTTCAACCACGAAAAATCCATACCTCTTCCAGAAAATGAATAATATCTCATGTAAAAATGTTTCGGTTATCATTCTATAGTGGTTAAAAGGTAACTTGTATCAAAATAAATTCTCATTTATTTCAATAAAATATTAAAATCACCCAAAAATATTTTATTTTGCGAATAAAAATTGTAGCAAAATAGCCTGAGTTATTTGAATTTTATTATTTTGATATTCTTTGAAATATAGTTGTTAGGTTACTGTTAAATTAAAGAGGAAAATAAAAATAAATGCACTTTAAAATTTGCAAAAAATGATAAAATAGAATGTATTATATTACAACAGATATATAAATTCGCACCAAAAATTATACACCTAATTTAAAAAATCTGACGAATGTATAAAATTATTCAAATTAATTTGAAATTTTGTTAAGACCTAACTTGATAAATTTTAGCCTTCATAACTTACCGTTTAAATACATTAATCAAATGCGCCATTTTATTTTCAATGAATGAAAAATTTCAAAATCGTCTGAATTCCCATAAGAAAGCATTATGACCAAAAAATAAATGTTCTATATTTTCCGAACGAATGAACCAAATGTAACTAAAAACTATACAGCTAATTTGGGGTATCTCACCAACATACCTACCAAAAATCAAGCTACTGGGATCATTTTTACGGCAGTTATCCCGGAACGAACAGACGGACAGAAACCAAAAACTTTTCGGGTTTCCATAGTGAGCCTCAACTGACGTTTCGGCAAAAACAAGCCCGAATTTTTCCAAGTGCTTTGCTTATAATTTGCAGAGTTCTTAATATAAAAGAATGTTTTTTTTCAGAAAATGTGACTAATAACGTTGTACACAATACTCCACAATCGGAAATAAAAAATAAATATTGGATGAAAAACGAGCAGGTTTATTAAATAATGTTTCACAAACACAGCTTTAAAATTCTGAAAGTGGTCATCCATAGAATAAGTTCGAAATCCGTTGTTACCAAAATGAAGCAAAAATATGAGGGGTTAGATCCGAAGTATGACAAGCACAGAAGTATTTCTTAAGAAATACTTGTCATCATTTGGATACAGCCCCTGATCTTTTTGCTTCTTTTTGGGAACAATGAATTTCAAACTTATTCTATCGATGACCACTTACAGAATTTTCAAACTATGTTTTTGAGACATTCACAAAAGTTGCTCTATACATTTGGGTAAAATATTATGCACATGACATTTTAATAACATTCGCGCACGCGCAGTGAAACATTATTTCTTAAACCTGCCCTTTTTTCATCCAATATTTATTTTTTATTTCTGATAGCGGGGTATTGTGTACAATGTTGTTAGTCATATTTTCTGAAAAAAAAAATTATATTAAGAACTCTGCAAATTATAAGCAAAGCACTTTGTGAAATTCCGGATTGTTTTTATAAAAAACCTTAATTTATCTACGGGTATATATGTTGTACTCATAAAAATGAACACAGTTTAATACAATAAGCCTCTTAATCATGTGCTAAAGATTCAATGCTTAACGGATATTATTTTTTACAGGGTTATTCAAAAGATATTCGTTTTTCTTCAATTTGTTGACGGTCCCCAATGGGTTTTTTGAAAAAATGTTCACGGAAATATATGACACCAAAAGTGCTGTTTACACGCCTGAAGTTTCAGGATAATTCTTCATATATTTTTTCTAGATATTGCCCTTTCACTCTTTTTCATAGGTGTTCGTGTTATTTTGTCACCCATCTGTATGTCCATCATGGAAATCGTGAAAAACAGAACATAGCAGCGACACTTGTTGGGCGGTATACCCCAAAACCAATAATGATCTATTTATGTCAAGGTCTAACAGAATATGAAATTTGGTGAATTTCCGTGAATTAGTTTTTAAGATATATCTATGGCAGAAGTCGTGAAAGTGCAGTATAGAAGCACCACCAGTCGGGCAATTTATACCAAAATATAATTAGCAACAACTTATGTCAACATCAAACTGAATCTAAAGTTTGATGTAAATCCGTGTATTAGTTCTTGAGATAGAGCTATGTGGAAATCGTGAAAAATACAGCATAGCAGAGCCACCTGTTGGACGATTTACACGGAAAACTAATCAGCACTAATCTATATCAATGTCTAACAGATTCTCAAGTTTTAGTAAGTTCCGTGCTTTAGTTCTTGATATAAAACGCCCAGAACATTTGTCAAATACAGACACAGACAGACATTTTCTAAAAGCAGGCAAATCGTCTTCAAGACCTTCTAAAACGTATAAATCCGTCGAAGACGGAATTCTAAGTTTTCGCGAATCTAATACTTTCTTCATGTAAAGATAGAATAAAGGGTACTTACGTATTATTCGTGCCAGTTTTAAGCCAAGTATGGAGCCAATATTACTAATTATAGTAACCCTTATACATTTTTTTCTTGCTACATGGTACATGCCTGGGAATAATCTACTTTTTTTTTAGTAGGGGTCATTCCTATACGTAGTAAGATTAACAAAATTAACTTTCTAGAATATATATTATTTACCATTTCTTACATTATTTATTATTCTTTCTTATTTACTATGTTATTTACCATTTATTAATTTTACTAAAATAATGGTATTTACTATTTTTAGCAATGTTATAAATTTAATAAACATATTACATTTTATTTATTTTATATTAATTACCATTTTTAACAATGTTGTTTGATAATGTTAAATTACTGTGTTTGAAAACATGATTGGCAACGATAAACAAGTTTGGTACTTGGCAACCATTTTTGCCGATTAATCTCCTGGCACGGATAATACGTAAGTACCGAATAAAGTAACAATAAAGAAGCATCAAGCATAGATTATGAAACACTTCCCCACTCTGACAGAATAATTTAACAAGCCTTCGCTCTTTGATAAGGTGCATAAGATACCCAAAAGTAAACATTTTAGAAAACGCAAAACACATTTGAAAACCAGATTTCAGAAGTTGCAGACCATAGCCAGAAAAGTACTCCAATTAGGTCATAATGAACAGAGGCAAGTATATTCAGCTAGGTAAATTATATCCAATGGTGTGAGTATCATAGATGAGATTCTTTCCAACAGATCGAAAATATGTCTAATAAATAAGAGTGAAATATGCCAGCCAGAATATCTTTGGATAGCTCAGTAGGAAGAGTACTTTGGCTTACCGTGTTAACACGGTAAGCCAAAGTACCCAGGTTCAAGTCCTGATCCCGGCATATTCTCGCTCTGTTGGAAAGAATCTCAGTTACCATACTCTAACCATTGGATATCAGGTACTCCAATTATTTAGTGTAGCCTTGCATATAATCTATAGATTTGTATATCTATATTATATATATATATATATATATATATATCTATATTATATATATATATATATATATATATATATATATATATATATATATATATATATATATATATATATAGTATGCTACAATTTAGTTTACTAATAAAACGCATAACGTAGAAGAAAATTCACCATCAGAAGTTTCAACCAACAGACGGAAACATATTTGGATTATTTTGTACAGCCCTGTATACTACCGTGAGAGTTTTATACACGCCACATATTCAGCTCAAGTATAATTCAGGCAAAAACTCGATGAAAACTACTGAAATCACTTCTCAGAAATTATCATACATAGGCGGCCATGTATCCAGTTTTTTATGTGGCCCTGTATATGATTTTATTTATATTCTGCAAAGATCTCTAAGTATACTAAATATATTTCAAGTTCAAAATGCCTAACTCGATTAAAGAAACCCTTTAAAGAATTTACGGTGGTGCACAGTAATGCTTTCGAATTCTTTTGTTTATCCCTGCATATGATCTACAGCAGTCATACATATCACATAGGATGCAAAAATTTAGTTAAACACATACCCAACAGAAAACGCACTTCCAGCAATTATAACTTCTAGGTATACCAGATAGATAAACCTTACAGATAAACCTCGGATAGAGTACTGTATCCAAAATCTTTTGTGTGTCCCTGTAAATTAACGATAAGTGCTATGCACATTAGCAACAACAAGTATCGCAAGCAACAAGTATCGTAGCATACAACAAGTATCTTGTTGTAAAGTTCGGTAATGTATATCAATTTCATAATATTACAAATAGTGTAACATAATTAAAATGCGATGCAAACATTTTTTCCCCCGTAAAAAATTATGTATCCGAATACTTTTATGTGGCCCTGTAAATGAATGATAAATGCTTTACACTCCATATTCTAAGAAAGCATCTCCTAATGAACCTTAGAAATTGATAACAATTTCAATATGTTTATAATAGTGTAACATTATTAAAATGCACCGAAAACAATTTTTCCCCCATTAACCATAATAAAATAGAATACCTTTTAAGTTTACCTGTAAACTAATTATAAGTGCTATACGTGCTGCCACATAAGCTAAAATTTAATTCAGGCTAAAATACACTTAAAACTACTGCAATAACACTTTCAGAAATTATCATCCATAGGTGTTCATGTATCCAGTTCTTTGCGTGGCCCTGTATATGATTTTATCTATATTCTACAATCATATCTTATACTAATAATTTGAAAATACATAACACAATTAAAAACCACCTTTAAGAAATTCAGAATCATATTTTATAATGCTTACGAATTATTTTACGTAGTCCTGTATATAATTTATATAATTTATACACACGGCGTAGTGTGCAAATAGTTAAACTAAAATACGCATACCGCAATTGCACTTCCTGCAATTATCGCTAACAGACCGCACTGTAACCGAAATGTTTTATGTGCCTGTAAATGAACGATAACGGTTAAAACGTCCCGTGGTTGCCCATCCCTCTCTTTGTGCGTTATTTGTTTTCTTATATTTTATAAAATTTATATAACGTCTAAAATAAGTTTTTTCATTTATCAGTGAAAAGTAAGCTCGTTTTTTAAATTAAAGAAAATTTTAATTCTTTTATATTGAATATATAAATACGAAAATTTTACAGGTCAAACTATCGAATATGCATATTCGCTACTTTGACTGTTAAAATTTTGCTGAAATTGAGAAAAGTACAAAATTTTACATGCCAAACTATCCAATATGTCATATTCGCTACTTTGACTTCTGAATTTTTGCAGAAAGTTGGAAAAATACAAATATAGCATGTCGCAGTATCGAATGGGATTTTTTGACGAATAAAATTATTCAAATGATTTATCTTGATAGCATGCTTAAATATGATATAAAACAGCACATGTAGTATGTAATAATTGGTTACTCGCCAAGCGCTGATTTTGTATCGATTATTAAAACAGTTTTTTGCCTCCCTAAGAAATACCTATTCTCATATTCGATAGTTTGACATGGTACCGACGATATAAAGTTAGGAGTAGTTTATATATGAAGTTTCCTCAAAATCCTGGTTGGTGTTGGAACACAAAGATATTGAATTGACACTGAATGATCCGCAGGTAAAAAAAAAAAATTAAAGTACGTTTAATTCTTTTTGGAATACCTTGTATACCGAAGTGTACCTTTATAATACACAAATTTGATATGTTTGAAAACGCAACACAATTTTAAAAAGTTTCTGTTTACATACGGTTTACGAATTTAATTGTCCCGTAAATGAGCTCCATTTTTAGAAGAGAATGGGTGTAGTAAATCTAACTAGTTTTATTTTCAGGATCTACCAAAGCATTTCTCTCAAGTTAGAGCACATAGATCAATCTATGCAGGCAAAAAGTTAAATTTGTATAAAATGCTTTTCATACATATTAATATAAAGTTTTAAATGCTATAATACTAACGTCCGTTACAGAAATTGTTTTAAATCTTCTCTATGTATTCAAGATAAGGATTTCATTCAATAATTTAACATGAACAAAAAAAAATCACGCGTTAAGCATAGATTATGAAACACTTTCCAACACATCCAGAAAATTGTAACAAAACACTGTTAAATAAGGTAAGAGAAGATATGTAAGTAAACAGGGATGACCACCTCAGAAAACCCGGCCTAAGCCTTAGAGCTTGTGTGCAATCCTGGGGGGCTGACACGCCTCTCTCACCAGCGAGACCACAGTTACAGAATTATGTATGCAATTTTTACAATATAATATTACACATGAATTTTGTCTGATAATACAGTTATTGCTTTCATACATACGATTATTATTATTTCAAAGTATGCAGAATATATAATTTCCGGATGAGCTATTTACAAATACTGTGCTGGCACCATGCCTAAAATTATTATTGGTTAAATATGATGGGTTATTCTTGGCTAGCATATTTTATACAAATACTTTACTACAATTTATGTATATGGAAAAATATGATGCACACATACAGTAATTATAATTAATTCGATTATACAATTATACAGTTTAGACCATTTCCAGAATATGACTATATACAAGTACTGTGCAGACATTATATTTTGGATTTTTGGTTAAATGTGATGCAGTTTCTTGGTTAAATACTTCTAATACAATTAATAATATACTAATATGAATATACAGATGCGTATACACTAAAAATTTACAAATAATATGCAGATACTAATAATATACAGACAGTGTGATATATGTAAGTAAACAGTTTAGAAAACGTATACCACATTGAAAAATTAAGTTTTCGAAATTACCTTCCATTGCCAAAACAGTAGTCTAATTATTTTGTGCAGCCCTGTATATGATCTATAGATTTGGACATATACTGCATAGCATCATAAATTTTAGTTCAGTTAGAAAAAACATATTTAGCAATTTTCGCCAATCGATGGAAATGCACTCTAAATATTTTCTGCATCCCTGTATATGATCTAAAAACTTTTGTACACAACAGATAAGGTAAAAGGTAAAAGACGCATAAGGCAACTTAAAACTCACTTAAAGCAATTACCAACTGTAAACAATATATCTTGTTCTTTGCGTAGCCCTGTATATGGATTTATTTATATTCCACAAATTCTGTTAGTCTACTAAATACAGTTCAGCAGGAAAATGCGTAACACAATTAAAAACTACCCTTAAGCAATTCACTCCCATAGTCTGCAATACTTACGAATTCTCTTGGGCCGCCCTGTATATGATCAATTGAATTTATACCCACCACGTACTATGAAAAAAATCTAGTTAAACTTAAAAACACAAGCCAAAGTAGAAAACGCACTTACGTAATTACATTAGACTGTAATTAAAGCAAGTACATTGTAACCGATATTTTTTGTGTGTCCCTGTAAATGAACGATAAACGCAATGCACACCATACTTTACGCGAGCCATTTATAGTGTACCGCAGTAATGCATATAATTTTCATTATCTTTGAAATTATGAAACATCCTTAAATTACACTGCAAACGATTTTTCCTCGTAGAACAATGTTTAACAGTATGACCCTGAAAATGAATAATAAATGCTTTGCACCCCCTATTCTACAAAATCCTGTTTTAATACGCTTCATAATTATATATCAATCTCATTATGTTTCAAATGGCGTAGCATCATCAAACTGCACTTGAAACGACTATTTCCCATTGACTGTAATGTAACGGAATACTTTTGACTGTCCCTGAAAAAATAAAAAATATGTAAGTGCTACACACTTCATTTTCAATAGGAAACATTCTGTAGTAAACGACAATAATCTACAATTATTTCAGAGCAATCCGAGTCTATTTACGTGGGTTAGAGCACGGACGGACGGCCAGACAATCCGAAGTCATAAACACTTTTCAACTAGGCTGGAAAGTATTAAAAAGCGTATTAAAATGAAAACACGAGCTGTTAAAAAATATGTTGACATATCAATTTTAATGTTTTCAAAATCTCTAAAGGCTATATTTTCCAATTCCAAAATATAAACGTTTAATTTGCCAATTCACATGCTTTACCACTCATACATACGTATACCATTAAAAATTAATACTTTCAGATCTGGCGTTCTGATAATAGCCTATGTTTTATCTACCCTATATATATAAAATCCTAATGAAACGAATTTGTGAAACGATTTTATGAAACGAATTTATGAAACGATTTTATGAAACGACTGATTAAACGACTGATTATGTTTCAGGGCTATTTTTAATAAAATATTAAACGCTTGATGGTGAAATTAATACCAATTGTCCATAAAAATCCGCGGATGTCAAAACTGGTAATAGAATTTCGAAATTGGAATTAGTTTTCAAGATATTAATTTTTTTCTAATTTTAATGACATTTCTGCAATGATGGCAACTAATTACTCAGTTTTTTTGTGACAAAAAAGGGAAAAAAATTGAAAACGATCCTGATAGGGATTATTGATTTCTTTTTATTCGTCATTTTCAAATTGAAATTGAATTTATCTTTTGTTTCAATCGATAATGAAGACAAGATTGTGATTAAATTATGTTTTTCAGGAAAATTTGAAAAAAAAAAAAAACATTTCTATCGTCAGGATTCAATCGTCTGTCAGCATTTAATTTATAAACTGAAAATATTTTGAATAAATTCGTCCAAATGACGTCATTTATGTAAACGCAAAAGAAAGAGGGAAAAGGAATAAATAGTAATTATTATTTATTGATATCATTTTGTTATTTTTTTGTAAAATTTAATTAAACGAATTTATAAAATCACTAATTCGGATATTTGAAACGAATATATAAAATAATAATTGCCCAACTGAACGGAAGGAGAATAAAATATCCTGCTTGGTTTTCTATCCTGCTTGTTTTTTTCCGCCAAGCTTTTTAAAAAACGTCAAGACCCCTATAATAGAAAAGCATCAACAGTTCATTGGGTTTGTTTTCATAATTTTTGGCAACAAATCTATGTATATTAACGAATCTATCCCTTTTTGAAGCTCGAATTACGCCAAACCTAAAAGCAAAGGATCCTATACTGGAAAAGTACCCGATTTTCTTATGTACAATATTCAAGTAACATAACATGGTGTAAAATTACCGCGGATAGCAAATTTGTTTAAATATCTCATCAATTGATGCCGAATAAATGCAGGCATGCATGCACAAAATATTTAATTAATTTTGTATGATAAATAATTATTAGAAAATTCGTATATACATATTAATTAAAATAAATAATGGAACAGATGTGTTACACTCACGCTAAAATGTAAACAAAAGATTGGCGTCTGTTCGGTTGGCGCGATTTCCAAGACTGCGCCAAACGAATAACTTAATACAATGGCTAGGTTGCCATTAAAGGAAAAAATCCCCTAAATTTGGCGAGTTTTTTCTTTTTTTTAACCGATTAAATTTTTTTTTTTTTTAGCGTGAGTGTAAAGCATCTAAGCCTAAATAATTTACATATTTAAAATAACATGAAAATATGCTTGATGGTGCACTAAAATAGAGAGAAAATTAAAACCTGTTACTGAAAACGTCTATAACATAGTACTTTTCAATACCGTGGTTCTTAATGTTATTCACAAGCAGATGGAATTTTTCTCATCCTTAAACGCAAAGGAAGAATAGAATAAGTAAAGTCCGAGAGGTAGCCACAATTTAAATCTAACCCTTTTATACAAGCTGGTTTTCAAGTTGTAATTGATTTTACTTATGAATTCCGAAAACAGTCGTCCGTTGTCGCAACAGCTGTGTATGAGGCCATGATAATCAAAAAATGCCCCATTAAAACGTTAGAAGCATGACAGCCCAATTACAGATTTACCAATATTTAAAAAATAAAGCACGCTGCCATGTTTTTAGAGGCCTCGAAGTCTGAGCGGGGGTTGGCGAGCGTAGCTCGCAGGGGGTAGGCCCCCTAGTATTACTATTATTTTGCTTTTATTATTATGTCATTCCTTATTAGCAGCATGTAGTAATGATAGTGTGCCTTTACATTTACCACTTCATCTAAGTTTTAATATTTAGTAATTAAAAAAGGGGGGAAAAAGGGGTTGCATAAAGCTCTATATACACAGTTCTTGAGATTTATTCCAAGCATGGCCTTCATTCCTTAAATTTAAAGATAAGGACTACTTATCTCAACCAATAATTTACGATAAGAGATAAAAAAAATTCCTGACGGCTTGGCCTACAGGCACAGGTAGATTTCGAAGACGCAGACCGTGGGGAGCCTGTTTATTGGAAATTGCAGAATAAAAACTCTTTTGCCATGATGCGGCAGTTGGGACCGCCCGCGTCGAAATATACGTGTCCCTGTAGACGGAGCTAACAGAGATTTTTTTTGCTGTAAGTGTTGGTCCTATAACAAACTTGTCAAAATAAAAGTTGTAGATAATATTAAGGAGATTTGTATTAAATTTAAGCGGATTTGATATCTTGGGAATTGCCGAAGTTATGATTTTTTTCCTTCTCAAACCCCTATCCCCCCCCCTACTTCACCGAGATTTTATGCCGCTTGATTTCATGTATCAGTTTGGAAGATATTTGTGCAGAATTATGGAAGTTATCGTGTCCATAAAAAAGTTATATAGGGTAGATGTGCCAGTAATAGACACCCTTAAGGAATTTCTTTAAAAAATGTTTTTAATTAATAGTTATATTTATTATATTCCAGTTTTTTCAATATTATATTAATCTATCAACAATATTTAACCATTCTCATTTCCCAATATGAATCAAAATTTAATTGTAAATAACAGAAATATATCAAAACAGCTAAAATGCCAGTAATGGACACTTTTTGTTCCATTAGTGCACACCCTCTGTTCCAGTAATGAACACCCCATAAAAAGTAATAAATATAATTATTTTTATGACTGTATTTAGAACCAGAATTTAATGAAAGCATACTAATGAAACAAAATAGTTATTTTCAAATAAATTTAAAAATTAGGATACCAGTAATTAATAAAATATTTGTGATAATCATTCACTGTTTGCATCAATTATTGTATTATCAGAAGATCGATATTTTAATTATTATAGATGGATAGTTTAAAATACCAAATATCAGACAATTACAGCTATCAAATTATTGAGACAGTGGGGGATTTAAAAAGGTAAATAGAAAAAAAATGTTTTGGAGTATTAGTGTATAGTTTCGTCTCACTATTTTTAACAATTAAACTTCCAGAGACTACTTCATATATTACTTGAAATAATATTACAAATATGAAAAAAAAATGATACTGTGAGTTGGATATTTTAAATACTAAATAAAATTATTTCAAAATAAAACTGTAGAACTGATGCTTGAGGCCACCGATCTGCAGATTTACTTGTTTCATAATTACTATAACTTTCATTAATATTACAAATTTTTTCCTGTAACAGATGAATAAGCAAACATTTAAGACAGAAAAAAGATTTTTAACAACTCCTGTAACTTAATTGATTTTATTTAAATGGGGAAGGATTAAGCCCTATCAGCCCTTCTTTGACTGTGCCCTTAAACAATATTTTCTGCTTCCTGGCTGGTTTGATTGCCAGATTATAAAATCTGCAAAGCATAGTTATATAAATAATAAAAAAAAGAATAAAATATTGAAATTTTATTAACCACATAAAATAACTTAAAAGAAGTTATTTATAAAAGTTTTGGTGTTATTATTTTTTGGTAAGTGTAATTTAAAAATTAAATTTGATTATTTAGGTTTTCATTTAAGTCAAAATAGTTTATGCACTATAAACATTACTGAAATTGCACTTTTAGCAATGTCTACGTGGGGTGTCCATTACTGGAAAATGACTAATTAAGCATCCCAGTGTAATGGACACCCCTCTTAAAACCTTAAAAATAAATGAAATCTTATAAATGGCTATTAGTATATAAAATTTAAAGTTTTGTATTACTACTAAAACAAAAAGCTTCTAACTTTGCAAGACAATAAAGAATATATAAATTTATTAAATGAAGCCAGCTCTTAGCATGTTCATTAAGATTTTCACTGAAAAACATTGGAATTCAAAACATTTTCTGCTTCCTGATTGGTTTGATTAAAAGTGTCAACAATAACCCAGATTATAAAACATGCAAAGGGGTAGCTATGAAATTAATAATAAAAGATAAATTTTTATTGGTTATTTTTTATAAACCAAAAACATTGAAGGGTGTCCATTACTCGAAGGGCGTCCATTACTGGCACATCTACCCTAGATAGATAAAGTTTTGAACTGGGGTTGGTTTTGGGTTCTAGGAGTCATGATCGGTGCAGATCACCAAAACATTTCAGATATTTTCAACTTAGGGGAGAATGTAATAGGTAGTACTTCTTACGAAATCTACCTAAAACATACTATAAAGCTATGTTCATTTAATCCTGTTATAATATGCCATATTCTAAACGCCATTAAAGTTTCTTTCATAGTCTATTGTCATTAAGGGGACCGTGGACCTTCAGTTGGGCTAAAATCGACTAAAAAAATCATTTTTCTTATTTTGGCCTATTAATATACTTCAATCTTAACTGCAACACTTTCATAAAACCGCATGCAATTGCAAAGATTCCTATCGAAGTTACAAGCATTTAAAATTTGACACCGTAATTGAGTTACACTAAAAAAATAAAACTTTAAATCACGTTTTCTATAAATGAGAATTTTCGCCATGTTAAAGTATTAAAATATTCCAGGCTTCTTATATTTTATCCAATTTTCATAATATTAAGTATTATTGTTAGCAATGTGCTATATTTCAAAACTTAGTATTAATAGGCATGCATTACTGTACATAAAAGGAAAATTTAGTAGTTATATAACTTTTCCCCGTGAAATTAAAAGAAAAAATGTAATTATTGGACGTTTTTTATTAATTTTTCTCAATATATTGGTACAATTTTAAAACGCATACAAACTTTTGTTGCAATAATATAAAGCTACCATTTAACAAATCACCAAGTCTCTAAAGCTAAATATAATGCGCACGGAGCATTTTTAATTAGAGTGATAAATTAATATATTTTAATAAATAAACTCATTAATTACACACATTTTTTAATAAAATTGCTTAATTTACTTAGAAAATGTAAGAATTACTATGTGTGAAAAACCTCAGTACAATTGAGTAAAAAATGAAAAAAAATCGTTTTGAACGTCCACTGTCCCCGTAATTGCACACAAGATAAGTATGTTCGTTAGAATTTGGTAAATGACATTCGTTACAAATTATTTTCTCTTTCAGATAAACTGACAATATGTATTTTTATTTTACATATGTTTTGAATATATATTTTTAAATAAAATTTAAAAAGTATTCAGCATCATGAACATTATAAATTTATTATATAACGCTTATTCAATGAAATAAAATAAAAACAGAGAAAAAGTAACTTTTCAGCAAGAAAATAAATACAAAACTTACCCACATCCATAAAAAAAAAACTACACGATCTTTCTTAAAACATAACATCTAAAAAATTAAATGGCGCAGACGAGAAAATAAAATATTCTTCCCTTTATTCTATAACACGTGGTTTAACTTTTCCACAATAACTGCAAAATCCGCTGAAATAACTCATCGACGCATACAGCTGAGCATTTACGTCACGGCATATTTCATCTTATGTTAATGTGAAATAAAATCCGTATGACTGGGATCCAGATAGAATTGCGAAATTTTCCACAAGTAAAATATGACGTCGTTTTGAAAACATGTAGCTAGAATGCATTTAAATGCGTTAACTGACTAGTGAGACTTTATCTTTGGACAAAGGGCCTGATTCTGAGTGGTGTTGGATCAAGGCAACACTAGATACCGGGCTTGCTTATTCACTCTCAAAACGTCACAAATGGTGGCTGACCGCGACCAGCGATTGGTCCAAAGCAACGCGCCCATCGTTTTGTGCCAATCGCTGTATGTCTTTCCTCCTAGTCAGCCACCTTTTGTGACGTCATCATAATGAATGAGCAAGCCCGGTATGTAGTGTAGCCCTGGTTGGATGCGATTGTGAGGATTCGAAGTCGGAGATGAAGAGATCATAGAAAGAATAGGAAAAATTGTTGTTGTCATGAAAAACATCGCCTATGGTTAGGGTGCCTCTAGATGAGAGTGGAGACATACTCACAGGGCACATACTCACACTGTGTTCATACTGTTGTTTTTCTGAAAACAATGGCAAACCTACATTCGAGAACTTGAACGAGTAAGACTAGGGTTCATCGATAGGAGAGTGGCGAGATACGGGATATAGAAGATTTTGGAAAACACCGAATAGCCAAGGATCTTGGAGAGGCTGCTATTATCGCCAATGTAATGTTTTTTAACTTGTCTTTCTCGTCCAGGCTAGTATCGCCAAGTTCTGGATTGAAAGTTTGCCATAGTTTGGACAAAAATGACTCTCTCAGAGCAGTCTGAGCATGCTCCCTGTGCCTTTCTCCCCACCCGCATATTGAGACACCCTAGTGAGAAAGACTAATAAACATAAGCTTGGCGATAATGGCGGACTCGCCAAGATGCTTAGCGATACGTTTTTGTCCAAAATCGTCTCAACCAATCAAAATTTATATCCCACATGTCTCTATTCTCATATAGAAGCACCCTACCTATCATAGACATCGAAATGTATAGACATGGCTCAGAATCAGATCCTATGTTTTGATAAATTGGTGTCATCTTTCATTTGCGTTAAAATTTCGCAACTCTGGATCTGGTTCTCAACACCGATGTTACACTTTGATATTGAAAGAAGACGTTGGTTTCTGGGACCACCGTGGCTGAGTGGTCAAGGCATCACACCGCTAATCGCGTGCCAGTGTAGATGGGAGCGGGTTCGAATCCCGCTGGCTCCGTTGCACACTCTTTGTGTAGCTGCCGCCTGTATTTCTGTGTATTGTAAATTTCCATGTGTGTTCTATCTCGTCTCTGTATATATTGACGATGACTTATAAGCGGACGCTTGACGCCAAGCACACAGGTCAGATGTATGTTAATAAAAACATCAAATGTCAAGTGGCGTTGGTTTCTATGGTAACAATAATTTTCCCTGTTTATGTCTTCGAAGCCAACGGTTTCGGGCCCTCCGTGGCCGAGTGGTTAAGGCACCAACCATTCCGCTAATCACTTGAGAGCGTAGGAAAAGGCGGCGGGTTCGACTCCCGTCAACTCCGTTGCGCAAACTTTGTGGAGTATCAGCTGTAATTCTTCAGTGTTTTATTTCCTTAGGTTTGCCTGTCTATGAAGTCCTATCTTGACAAAGAATTATAAGCGGATATTTGTATAAAGCACACAAGTCTGATGTATATGTTTAACAAACAAAGAAACACCAACGTTCCTTCTCAACATCGAAGCTGTAGCGATAGTATTCAAAATTAGATTTAATATCTGGAATACAGCCCAAAATATTTCTGAAACGGGTTCAATATCTTAAAATGTCATGAGTATCAAAAACAACACCGAACTATTTACACTATAAATAATTATGTCTTTCGTGTATATTGAATAGTATTAGCAACTTTCAAGACCAGGTACCTGCATCCGATATATTGTAAAAAAATTAATAATTTCACAACTTGTGAATTCATACAGTAAAATCATACGAAATATATGCGACCGTAAAATTTTACCTTCCTTTAGGGAAACCTTGATATTTCTTCCTATCCTTCAAATGTCCTTTCCAAAAAAATTATCACATCAGCTTGTGAAAGACCAGTGAATTGGTTGTCTTTCACTTTAATTTTCTGGATAGTATTGGAAGCTGCATTCGTGGGCCATACACGTTTACACCTGCTACGTCTTGGAGATGGGAGGGTAGGAGAGGCCATTTTTCTAAGAAATGAATTAATTGAAATCTGTTTCATAAACCTGCGCATATGACCTCTTTTATTTAGCATTTCTGTCCTCGCTCGGATCAACATATTCATGTTTCAGTGAACTTTAAAAATCTGTTTTTAGAGACTGACATCAAGCTCAAAAGCAAACTTCACTTTTAGCAAGGCAACACTAGATACCGGGCTTGCTTATTCACTCTCAAAACGTCACAAATGGTGGCTGACCGCGACCAGCGATTGGTCCAAAGCAACGCGCCCATCGTTTTGTGCCAATCGCTGTATGTCTTTCCTCCTAGTCAGCCACCTTTTGTGACGTCATCATAATGAATGAGCAAGCCCGGTATGTAGTGTAGCCCTGCTTTTAGACTAGTGGGGCCTCCGTGGCCGAGTGGTTAAGACACCATTCCGCTAAGCTCTTGTGAGCGTAGGAGTCAGGTCGGTGGATTCGACTCCCGCCAGCTCCATTGCACACACTTTGTGGAGCTCTCGGATGTAACTCTCTGGTGTTGTAAATTTCCTTGTGGCTATCTCGTCCCTGTATATTGACGATGACTTATAAGCGGGCACTTGATGTCTATAGCGTCTAGTCCCTGCACTTTGGCTACGATTTCAAAAAACGGATCACTCTGCGTGCATGCGTGCTTGTCTGATACTTTAAAATTTTGTTCTAAGCCATTTCAAAATGAGTGCGTATAGCTCTGTGGTATGTCATTTCTCTTCCGTTCTGTGGTCTTGAGTTCGAATCCCAGCGGCGGAAAGTTTTATTTTTCAGTATTTATTTGAGTTATAAAAAATAATTTGAATAAAAAAATGTAAAGTTTCCATTTTTCAACATATAAGCGATGGAAAGTTTGAAACAAAATGGAAATAAATATGAATTTTGGTTATAAATGAATTTCGTACATTCTAGAGAATGCTGTACAGCGAGTTTCATGCGTCCAGTGATGTTTTTTTTCGGTTAATGTACGCGAAGCGTACATACACAAGTTATTGACCGCGGCTTGAATGAATTTCGTACATTCTAGAGATTGCTGCAAAGCGAGTTTCGTGTGTCCAGTGGTGTTTTTTTTATGTTAAAAATTGTTTTTTGGATGTTAAAATTTCGCTTTAAAACGCTATAAAATCATTAAAAATCCTTAAAAATTGAAAAATCCGGAGGAAAAAAAAGTATTTTAGTAAAAGTCTGAAATTGAATTTCTTTAAGAATGTAGAAAAAAAATGAAAATTGTGAAAGAAAATATTTAGTTGTATTACGCTAAATGTTTTAAATCAAAATTCTTTTACGAATTTAAAAAACTGCCGCGGAATGGAATAAAATTAATATGGTTCTCGTTGAAACTGTCTAGAGCAATGCGCATGTACGCAGCACGATCCATTTTTTGAAATCGTAGCCAAAGTGCAGGGGCTAGACGCTTGTCTTGATGTCAAACACACAAGTCAGATGTATGTTCTCAATAAACAAACAAACTTTTAGACTAGTTAAAAAAATAGGGTATATAATTAGAATTGTTAGAAATACATATTTTAGATTTGAATTGATATATCTTTAACAATCTAAGTAAATCGTATTTTTTTTATTATTGTGCATGTTGTTTAACCATTTAAAAATTAATGTTGTCTTAGCATCTATTTACAATTTAATTTTTACTCCAACTTCACTTATGTGTCTCTCACGTTTATGCGTCGTTTTTAATCAGTCCCTTGCACTAACGTATAAGTGAAATATTACTATAATAATAAGAAAACATATTATGACGGTTTGCAATCACGAAAGTTTCAAATAGCTTTTAGCAGAACACATTGCGATATTAAAGTAAACCAATGTCGATCGGCAATTTGTAAGCTGCATCAAGAGCAGGATATTAAGATTGAGTTTAAGAGAGCTAAGATAATAAAGAAGTTATCGAATTATCAAACCTTATTAAGTATGGAATCAATTGAAATGACAGTCGAACTACTTATACGTGTAACTATACATCATCGTACACCATTCCCACGATTTAGTATAATTTACTAGGAATAATATATACTCCCTACCCACTTCAAGTTGAATTTTGAATAGTTGAAACCACATAATCTTCCCCCAATTGCAGTTCGAATTTTGGATCAGCTCATCAACTGTAAATGAATGAACTCGATCTCTGTCTTTTAATGTTTCTTAAACCCAGATGATGAGCGCGCCAGATGCTCTAAAGTACTTGGTTTTGATATTTTAATCTGTACAATGTTATATTTTAATAAAACCCCTGTAATTTTAAATGATTTTTTTGTTTTAAGAAATTATTTATATGATTTTATTAGATGTCTTTATTAAGAAACCTGCTAATAATGATAATATTCGCGTAGTTTCAATAAGCAATGTAAAAAACCTATTGCTCACAAGGGAAAGACTTTTGGTTAAGCTCGCACATACCGTTGAGACCTGAAGAATTTTATAGGCCTATACGCCAAAGTTAAATAAGATAAGATGTGTTTGTAAAAATAGTATTTATTGATTTTACAACAGCATAATTTTGTGTAAATGCAATTTTTCAGAACACTTATCGGACCATTAAAATAGAAGTTTTTTTTTTGAAAAATGTATTTTAACCCATTAGCTTCCAACCACGAGTATACTAGTGGTTTTTCAATCTAAAATTACGAATTAGTACCGGAAATTTCGAAAGAAGAATTTTTATTTTATGTAATTACGAATTGTCTGTAATTAAATAAAGTAAATATTTCTATTAGTATTTTCTAATATAAATTCGAACATTCTAAAATAAAATTCCGGTAATTTAAAACCGGCATTGAACGTATTAGAATACAAATTAGTTAATAATAAGAATAAAATATGAAAAATTTGAAAAAAAATCTTCAAGAACCTTTTGAATGTGATTTAAAAAAAAAAATACAACATTAGAAATGCAGTTTTGGCGGCGGGAAATTCGCTTAATTCGTTACTGTAGAATTTTTCCCGGCAAAACCTGCCTAATGTCATAGTCGTCTGCTACCTGTGAGCAGTAGTTTGGATTTGTAGTACCATATTAAATGCCTTAAATAGCTTTTTGGCGTGAAATTAACAATTAAAAATTCATTAGTTTAAAATTAAATTTATATAAAAATAAAGATATATAAAAAAAATTATTGCAGACAAATTTTATTCGTTCTCTAACTTTGGCCTATAGGGCTATAAATTCCATCAGGTCTCAATGCTACGTGAAAGCTTCACCAAAAGTAGTTCCCTTGTCAGGAAATGTTCTTTTTCAGCAATTGCTACACATATCCAATAATGTACATGTAATTGTATAATAATCTTGGACGCAGCATCATACTTTCTCAACCAGTTTTAGTTTTGGTATACATGATAGATGCAGATGACGACACTGCTACTCATCTCGTGCACAAGCGAGGGTTGTTGCCATAGCAACATCGCACAGTACGCTGCAATGAGAAAGGAATGGCAACCTGATTACTTATGTTACCGCGACTCGGGGGCATCATCAGTAATCAGTTTGTGATTCATTTCATACTGCAGTGGAATATGTCATCTTGCTATACTATCAGCTCCGCTGGTGTGATAGCTGATTGGCTCACCTTATCATGCATATCAAATTTTAGACTGTTAAATTGGTGGAACAAATATGACGCTGACACCCGGACTATAAGCTGACTAGTACTATTAAAAAATAGTGGTAATTTTCTGAAAAGAAATTATGATAAATTGGTAATACTGACTTGAAATAATTTTTCATAGAAATAGAGTTTAATGAATATAAGTGGTATTTCATAACAAATGGAAAATTCACTTCTTATACAGAGTTCTTTTATGATGAAACCCACACCTTGATACTACAGAAAACATTACTGAATTATCTATTATTATTATAAATTGTTAATTTAATGTTATGTTTAAAGGTTAATTATATTTTAATCAATCCAGCTGTTAGAGGACCCCACTCATAACTGGCAATTGACATTCATAGAAGTGACAAAGCTTATTTTATAAACATCTTACTTTTGCTTTTATTATGTTATTTTAAGTTACGCTAAGCGAAAACTATTTTTCTTTACGCCATTTAAGAATAAGTAATCTTAACACCTCCGTCCCCTCCTAAAAAAATAAATTTTCAGTGTCTTCTACTCATTTTTGGCAATTTCTGAGCTATCAAGTAAAATTGTCAATATTTATGGACTATCTTTTAGGTTACAATTGAAATTAACTTCATATTAGTCATACATGCTAAATATTAGCATTTTGTCACTATAAGTACGCATTTGCAGATGACCATCGTTTCTATCTTTAATAAATAATTGTTAAATATTTATTTAAATTGTTATAGCCGAAGTATCATTCAGTCTTCAAAATTATATTTTCAAAATGTAGACGTTTTCACAAAACACATCGTCAGTCACATTAAATGCGTTTTTATAGGTACAGCAGCTAAAATGTATATTTATGGTTTCTGCACAGCAAGATATATCGAATGGAAAAACATAGGGAGTTTCCTATAAAAAAAATGTATAGTTACATAATTGTACGCATAAAATATACACGGTGATCCTAGAAAATAAAATATAACAAGAGAATAGAAAATGATAAAAAAAGAACATAGGTGCACACAGCATAATTCTGAGAATATTTAAATTGGATTTAAGATTTGTGATCGGATTTTAGTTCACGCTGCACACACATAAATAAAATATTTATGCTTTATTAAGATTAAATTAACATCCTTGAGTTTTAAGGTGTCTGAAAATTAAAAAATATATATATAAACCACCATTTTTGTTTTCAATTAAAAATTTCTAACCACCATGTTTTACATCGCGGTGGCCTTTTTTCATTATTCCACTTTTCTAAAAAAATAAATGTACTGCTAATCTGCTTAAAATTATTTCTGATCGTTTTTACTTAAGTATAAATGGCACGATATTAAAATTTTCTCAATAAATTTCACATAATTTGATTAATGCAACAAACAAAGTTAATGCAAATACCGGCAGGAATAATCTGATGCTTAAAATATCAAAGAAAATTAGTTTAATTTGTGATAATTTGCTTAGTATATAATTACTGTCGTTGTAACGAAATAGTTAATAAGATTTAACTTAAATGAATTAAATTTATAAAAATATCCGATACGGAATTTAATCCAAATTTATCTTTTGGGATGAATTGCATATATAAATAGTTAAATTTATTGTTTTTTTTTTTTTTTTCCAAATAACAGTCATTTCATATAAATGGATTTTCATAAACCAAATTTATTACTCAATGAATGATATGTATTTTGTCTGTGTTTTTCTATTTTATGAACTGCATGAATAATCATTTGCTAGCAAAAATTTTTAATTACTGTGATTTACTCATAATTGAAGCACTAATGAAAACTACTTAACAATAATCCGCTAACTAAGCTCCTTACAATATTTAAATGTATCTGTTTTAAGTGTAAGTTTTATCTAATTCATCAAAATCTGAGTAAAAGCGATTTATTCAACAGCATTTTGATTTCTATAAGTTAACCCAGTCATTAAAATGCTGAAATGTATATATATATAAAATAAGTAAACGATTCAGGAATGACTTCTAAACATATTATACAGGATATCCTTTCTTACCACTGACCGATAGGTAATTCCTAAGCCAATAATTATAGAGGTATACTTCCAGTGGAAAAAATATATATATGTTTCAAATGGTGATTTACATCACAATACAGATCATTTACGTCAAATTATTTTTTTGTAAAAATTACTAAACTTGGTCTTTGGATCCTATAACCTAAATTTAGAAATACATACTCCATGCTCTAAGAAGTAAAACAAAAATAAATAATTCTTTACGAAAAAAACATATTGAGTTGTAATACATTGAAATTATGGATTTTCAGCGATTTCAGATTTCCGGAAGTATTAATCGGGGTTAATATGAGGCATCCCAAAAGAAATAAGCTAATGTGTGACATACACAAAAATCTATAAATTGCACGCACTCATTCACAATATCTAACAAATCTACCAATCATAAACTATTTTCAACTATGTTGAAAATTGTTAATTGCTTCGGTTTGTCTGGCATCCTGTCTGTATGTCCGGTCGTTTGGCCATGATTTTACCAGGCTTGTTTTTCGGAATATGCTTTTCGTTTTTAAATAAACCAAACGGTTTAGTCAATAGAATTTAAAAACAAAATTGCAAAATAAAAATATTCTTCATGTAAATGGTTCTTCATTCTCATGCACTATTGTAAATCGGGTTCTGCACATGCGCGAATTCTGTAAGCCGGCTCGCAAAAATAGATGAGTTATTGATCAGTTTTTAATTAATATTTTTGTTAATTTTCAAAGTATTAAAATTCTGAGACTCAGGTGCACATGGCCAGACCTTGGACTATCCACACTTAAATTTTCAGACATCTAGGTAGGGTAGATTTTGCTAGCAATCGCAGACAAACACACACACATACACACACACAGAGAGCGAAACTTTCTTTTATTAGTATAGATTATTCTAAAGTTGATACAGATTTTTAATCAAGTAATATTGAACGCCTAGCTATTTGATTTATCAATAGTAAACAGAGTTGAAGTGCTTTATACCTTAAGACAAAACTGACATTAAAGGATAAAGATCTGTATTTTTGGACATTGAAAGTGGCCGCAATTATGAACCGAAAGAAATAAGAGAGTTCGAGTATTTTAAATGAAACCAAATAATATTATATTCAGTGGTGAATCATTATGTTGTATAGCTAAAATTTGTAAGAGTAACATTTGTTTTTCTGGACGTAAAACTATATCGATATAAACCAGTTCACATTCTGCGTCTCCTATAAGTAACCCTTGCGAGCATCAATATCTCCAAGTTCATTTGAGGTGTTACTTTGATAGATAATAAATATATATCCTGCTGAAGTAAAGAAAATGATATATATATATTAGCTCAAAAGTGAGTATTAGTGAAACGTGGATAGTGACAGTATATATATATGACAGTAAATATATATATATATATATATATATATATATATATATATATATATATATATATATATATATATATTAGCTCAAAAGTGAGTATTAGTGAAACGTGGATAGTGACAGAAAAATTGAGGAAAAAATATGAAAAGCAAAAGACGTTAAATAAAATAACAAATTCAGTAAAGGGAATATTCCAAAGAAAGGACGTAAAATCAAAAACAGCCAGAAGAAAGACAAAACAAATCATAGGACATAAAAATTCATATTAGATTAAAAGTTATTATAAGTGAAACGTAGATAGTGACTGAAAAATTAAGGAAGTAATATGAAAAGCAAAATGCGTTAAATCTAATAACAACTGCAGTAATGGAAAGATTTCAAAGAAGGGACGAAAAGTTAAAAAAAAAATTAAAAGAAAGGCAAACCAACTCATAATACTAGGACATAATAAGAAGAAATATGAAAAGCAAAAGACGTTACATCTAATAACAAATGTGGTAAAGGTAAGATACCGCAGAAGGGACGTACAGTAAAAAAATAATAATTATAATAATAAATCAGAACAAAGACTAATCATAATATTTGGGCATAATAAAAAGAAAAGATATAAGTTTTGAAAAATATACAGAAGAAATTAAAGAGGCATAGTATTGCACAAGGTTAGAACTTAAAACTCAGTAGCTGAGATATCGATAGACTAAACTGAAATTGAAGGAGTTGTAAAAATACAAAAAACTAATCAAAAAAGAAGTAAAAGAAGGTGAGTAATACATTATTCAAAAGCTATAGAACAGAAAATGAAAAATGTCTTTTGTGCAT
This sequence comes from Maratus michaelseni, assembly GCA_963931845.1. Classification (NCBI taxonomy): domain Eukaryota; kingdom Metazoa; phylum Arthropoda; class Arachnida; order Araneae; family Salticidae; genus Maratus; species Maratus michaelseni. The sequence goes on along the minus strand of OZ007588.1, from coordinate 133,626,506 downwards.
GATATTGATGAAGAATCTTCGACAGATTTCATTCCAAATTGTTCAGATTGTCTAAGAGACACCAATAATTCAAGAAAATATTTAAAAAAAAACAAACTGTTGTTTTAGCTGACGTTACACATAAAATTAGAAAGTATATTCATTATGAATACGCTTGCCTCATAAACAAAGTAGATAAAGATGAAGGCGAGGTAACAGTCCAAGTTTTGAGGTGTTCTAATAATCGAACTTATGTCTGATTTCGTTCTTAAAGAAGATAAAAACATTTCTACTGACATTATGAATACTGTTTCTGTCTCACCTTTCCTTGCAATCACATTAAAATTAAGGAAAGTTGTTTATAATTTTTCAGGCCGTATCAAAATTAACTACCAATGAATTAACCCAATCAGTCACGATCGTAGACTTCATTTTTTTCCAGAACTGCAGTTATACTAGAGATAAATTTAATTAAACAAGATTTAAATTTACTTTTACAAATCCATAAAAGTACATTTAATGTTTTTTGCAGATAATTTTCTTTTCATGTTTTTACCCTAAATTACCGTTGAAGAATAAGAAGTGAGTTTATTGTAGTGGGTTGTCATCAGTATTCTGATGGATGCATAGAAGAGTCTTTAAAATTTAGGCAAAGTAAAAAAATAAGGAAATTTTAATAATACACCTGAAACATTAAATACCGGAAAGCTTTGTTACAAGCCTCTCATTTTATTAGTGGTTACAACCACTTAAAAATAATGCTGTCTCATTTTAGCCCCTTAGATTTCTCATATTAGCCCCATTCCGTAGGGATAATATGAGACAGTTATTTTTAAGACATGCAATTTTTTTTTAACCTTAAACAGACAAAGGATACAAAAACACAAATTACAGTATTTTTTATTTGGGATTAAAAGCTTAGAATAGTCTCATAACAGCCCTGATACACCCAAATATAAATGCGTTTAAAGCTCTGGAAAGCTATTAGAAATTCATAAAATGTAATGATTTTCGTATTGTTTCAGTGAATTTTGGCTGGTCCAAAATCTTTTATTTTCTTTTACTTGTTAAACGTGGATTATACTTTTCTAAATATAATTTATAGGACCAAGGTACCTATAAAACTTAAAATTTCTTAATAATAAGATAATATTTCAGGGATGGTTTTAGTATATTACATATTGTTCTATCGTTCTTAACCAAATCCTACAGTAAACGATCTAACTCAAAGAGTTGGTCCTTAAAAGCTAAAATTGTGTCCGCACATTACAGTATCTAATAGCGCAATGGTGTTTTCAGCATTGCGGATGAACATTCCAGGTACATGTTCATATCACTTTAAAACACAAGGTCAAATTCACCGATATATTTCGTGTGATTCAAGATTCGTTTTGAGACACTGGCCACTGTAGCGGGCAAATACTTCTAGTATATGGACGAAAAAATACGTTTAACACATTGTTGATATACAGTGCCAATTTAGCACTTTTAGGTAGATTTCGTAAGAAATACTACCTATTCCATTCTCCCCTAAGTAGGAATTTTTGAAAAAAATTTGCAGATCTACGCCGATCATGACTCCCAGAACACAAAATCCCCCCCAGTTCAAAACTTTATATATATATTTCTCTTACGTGGCGCGTAAATTGGGCTGAATTTCTAGCTTAGCGTTGGCAACAACCGTAGTTTCCAGAGCTCAGACCAATGAAGAGACTAGATTGTATTAGATAGATCAGCTCCGCCTCCAATATGGCGGTCAGTGTCAGAGCAGCGAAAATCAAACTAGCAAATATTAAAAATAAAATAGCATGTACGTAATCCAAAGCGTCTGAGATGATTCCTCAATTTAATTATGAGTAATTGTTAATTTCAAATGAATTCTCAACTCTTATTTAGAATTTTTTTACGAATTTCACTCACATGAAAAATCGAAGATAGAAAAAATATCAACGGTCTAGGTTGCACCTGCTGCCATCTGTTACTGTCTTAATGAAGTAAAAATAATTTCTTTTGCAGAAATCTATAATCAATTAGAATAGTAAAATGTCGAATGGAATTTAAACAATCATTGATGATAAACTATCTTCCTACCACGTTTTCTTTCTTTTTTTTTTTTTTTTAAGGAATTTAAGCCGTGTTGTACAATTTTATAGGTGCAATAACTTTTAAGCAAATCGTGTTTCCAAGATCCTTTTTTCATAGTAATTAAATGATTTATATGCCCATTAGTAGCTTCAACTAAATGCAATTTTAGTTGTGTTTTCAACGGAGTTTTCAATTACTTTTTTACATTAAAAAATTGTCAATTTCATATGTTCAAATGATTTATGGTAGTACTTATTCCAGATAGAATTACTGCAAAAATAAAAGAGGGTGAGCGAGCGAGGCGAACTGGGAACGCATAGCGGTCTCATTATGAATTGCTTCGCAATTCACGGGGGGTTGGCGAGCGTTAGCGAGTAGGGGGCTGAGACCCCTCGTATATATATGTCACTTTTTTTATGGACACGATAACTCCCATAATTCTTCACAAATCTCTTCCAAACTGATACATAAAATCAAGTTGCATAATATCTCGGTCAAGTTCGTTAATTGGCAAAATAGAACCAAGGGGGGGGGGGGGAAATCGGGATTTTTTGTGAAAACAGAAAAAAAACCATTATTTCTTAATTATTATCAAGGAAAATAGCCGAAAATTTATACATGACTGACTTTTGATATCATTAAAAATGGCCTCAAGGGGGTAAAAGGGGGGGGGGGGGGTTAGAAGAAAAAAATTCATAACTTCGTCAACTCAGAAGATATCAAATCTGTTTAAATTTATTATAAATCCTTTTAATATTATCTAAAACTTTTATATTGACAAGTATTTTATAGGATCAACCCTTATAGCAAAAAAAAAAAAAAAATTAAAAAACATAAAAATCCCTGCCGGCCTAGCCTGCAAACAAGTTAGGTTTCCAAGTGGGTGTTTCCAAATGCCGCAGCATGGCCAAAAGATAATTTATTACGCAATTTCCAACAAACAGGCGCCCCACTGTCTGCGTCTTCGAAATCTACCTGTGCCTGTAGCCCGAGGTGTCAAGGATTTTTGTAATTCAAAATTACTACCAAATTTTTTCAACAGTATATCTTGCTTTATTTAGTGTCAGTTGAAAATTCGAACTATTTAGACATTTTGTGGGCTTCTTTGTTGACTTCAATTTTACGTCCTGTCTAGAAGTATGCGTATTTCAGAAACTGAGGGAACCACAATATAGAAGAAGTTTAACTGTAGTCTAAAGTAGTTCATAGTCCATATAATTATAAATAAACATAGAAGCGTGGAAAGGAATTTCATGGCAGACAACAGTTAATAAAATAAAGAAAAGATTATTAAGGAAATTTTATGGTAGATGGTTGGAATTTAAAGAAAATCGCGCTAAATTAGTGACAAGTATGTTTGTCACAAATTAACAAAGTGTTAAATAAATTTTAAATAACATTCATAAGCTTTGCAACCTGATAAACAGAAAGAAAATTTAAACTCAATATATTTATTATAAAGAAATTTTAGGAACAAAACGGAAAAGACATGTTTTTTGTGAAAGTTTCTATATATATCTTTTCTAACTTTAAAAGGCTTGGTAAAATAATTTTCTCTATGTTTTTGCATTTACTAAATGATGCATTTTATCTTCTGGAAACATCTCCTTAATTCTGTTATTTATACATAAATTAAACATTATTAAAGTTCACTTAAAGTTCTTATAATTTTAATAATTTTACCCATAAGGTCAGGAAAGAATAATTTTGTACTTAAATGTTGGAAAAATATATATGTATTTATCAATACTCTCGTTTCTTTAAAACTGCTTTGTTTTAAACTAATTTGTTTAAATATTTTAACTGAAATTAATTCAATGAATGGAAACCTAAATGTATAACGCAGCATTTGATCTAAACTAATATTACTTATTGTACGCTTAAATTGGTGAATAAATTGTTCTTAAGGAATCATTATAATAAATTATTCAAAAGATTTCTTAATAGCTGCTACTTAAGCACGGTCGAAATTTTATTCAAAATCATCAATTAAATATAAAACAGCTTGATATTATGCATAATACAAAATCATTTCTTTTAATTTCAAGAGCAATGCTATACTTCAAAATTCTAACTAAATCAGATTACTTAGGTATAATTTGTTTAATATAAATTTTCTAAATAAAACGCAAAGACAGAAAAGCATCTAAACCTTAAACGACTTTAAAGTTTATGTACAAGACATATCCTAGACAACTTAATTATATTTACTACTGTAAGGGTAAGTACATTAAATTTAACTATAATGACTAATACTTTAATGTATTATGATATAATTCCATGATGTCAAATTTATTTCCTTCTTTTGTTTCTCATTAGCTTTTTTTTCCTTGGCTAAATGCTTTTTTTTGGAAAGTCTTACTGTATAAAATTAGTTTCCATATTCTTAATTTATTTATATAATTTTAGTAAAATCCCATTTGCAACAAGACATAATTATGAAATAAAGAGTTATTCAAAGACTGAAATAAAGAGTTATTCAAAAACAAACAGACAGTAATTTTATTTCTTTACAAGAAATTTCTCGTAAACAATAACATATGCACAGGATGCACACGTCGTCGATACATTTTTTTACAAAGTCTTGCCAAATATTTTAAATAAAAAGTTTTTAAAATTAATACTCTGAATTATTCCCCTCTTCCAATTTTTTTTTTTATCGGAATATAATATTTTGCAGAATATTTTTTATATCGTTATGGAGAAATGTGTATACTCAAGTAGTAACAAGTTTATATATATTAATTTTTAAATATTTCCCTTATTGTTATGAATAATAGTAAATACTTAAGTAGTAACACATTTATGTATAAATTTTTTCTTAATAATTTTCACAATTTTTATCTTTAATAATAGAATTTAGTGATTCGTTTTAAAAAATATATAGAGTTAGCAAGATGAGACTTTAGTTACAACATATTTTTTTATTTTGTAAAGATTCAAGTGGATTTTTAATAAATACTCGCACTATTGAAAACTTTCAGTAAACATTCCAGTCATTCGACCATTTAAAAAAAAACTGTTACATAACCGTAATTTATTTTTATTCTGACCATAATATGGTTAATAATAGGGTCAGATACGCTTCATAATATGTTCAAGCAACCGTTAAGCAATAACACAGTAACAATAATTTCAATTTGATTATTATGTAATACAGATTTTAAATTTATACAATTAAATAATAAAATACAATTTACACAATAATACTGATACGTTGCAATTTGAATAAAACACTGATGCCAATCACTACATTAAAATATCCACCTAACAAAATTTTGTATGAAATACAAATAATTTCCTAAATTTAATCTCAATAAAATATTTCAATTTCAAAATTAGTTCTCACATTAAAAAGTAAATCACGGCACTTTTTTTTCTCTGGGCCTTCAGTTCTTCCTTGAAGGTTATTTCAATTTAATTTAAATTCTACACAAATTTGCTTTCCTCATTTACTATCAATATTTCAAACTTAAAGCAAACAATATCACTTAATTTAAATATTACTTTAATAATAATTTAAATTATTCCTTCCAACTACTAACACAATGCATTACTTTTAATCATTAATCTTATACGTTTAAAACAATTAGAAAATCACTTCTAGTAATTAATATAAGATCCTTTTCTTAAAACAATAGTGTAAAATGGTTGTTAATATCTCATTTGATTTAGACCAATTATTATATTGCACATAAATTATCATAAATTAACCACAACATTAACTTAAATTACCATCCAAAAAAGTAGGTTCGAGAATGTCAGTAGAGTAAAATGATCAAAACACCTTACCTCGTACTTCATTCGCTGGGGCAATTCTCTGCTCACTTTTCCACAGGGTAAATCTTGCACTCTCGGGCAACAATCACTGTAACTTGAATCACTGTGTACACCAACACTACACACAAACACTGGAACTAGCACTACACACAGCACCAACACTTCCGCTAGACGATCCGGCATAAACTGACTGTAACACGGCTAACTGGCACTGGTGGTCTACGACGATAGGGCACAAACACTTCCGCTGGACGATCCGGCACAAACTCTCTATAACACGGCTATCTGGCACTAGTCTACGACGATAGGGCACGAACACTTCCGCTGGGCGATTCGGCACAAACTCTCTCTAACACGGCTAACTGGCACTGGGCTTCGGTGATTCAGATCCCGTCGCTGCCAACATTGTCGGATTCCACTTCTCCGTCCACACAACTTCGAAATAAATCCGGTCTTTTGATATGCTGCCACCACCGATATGAATACGTGATATCGGGCACGATACTTGATGTATATTCAAGAAAAACCTAACTCTTTCAATTAAAGTTAAAGTAACAATTTATTAACAATATTTACACTTAAACTCGGATGTAAATTATCCGGTTTAACACTAAATCAAAACAATTACAGAAAACGCTCTACGTGTACCGTTAGACTAAGTCAATTCATTCCGCACTGAGATTTCTATTCATCTCATGCCCGCTCTCTCTTTCTTTCGAGAGATTAGGTAATACTAATTGAGCTACAGTTTCATCTACTAATTTCTCTTTATGATACAATAACCCATTAACTAGATAGTAAGACCCTCTATCATTTTCAGCTAATTCCCAAGCTTTCTCTAAATCTTTACAATTCATTGGGGATTTCTGAAATACATTTGAACTACTTTCCGTAACTTGATTAATCTTACTTTTCTCTATCTCGTCTTTTTCCTTCTCATGACTTTGCAAATTTACCGATCTCGTTTCTACGACATAACGGTTATTATTATCATTTCTAATCCTTTCCCCTTTCTTCACTTTGTTCCTACTATCTTCCTTACATTCCCTTTCTACCGATTCTCTTAATGATTTCTCGTTGTTTAACCCTGACAATTCATTAGCCACGTCAGGATGTAAAATTACCTGTTCCTTACTATTATCAATTATCGCGCAAAGTACATCCTGATGAATTACATTAGTTTGAACGCGTTTTAGAATAGCTGAAGGTAATTGAATTAATGGTGATTTCACTGCCTTACCAAATATCCCTTGTAAATAGATGCTACCAGCCCCTCCTAATTTCTCTGTTGGTACTAAATCTTTATGAACGACGCTAATTTCGCAACCAGAATCCACTAATCCTTTTGCTATTTTCCCATTTACACTAACCTCCACTTTCTCGAGTTTATTTAACTTCTCTCCAATAACTTTGTTCTCCAATTCCCTTTTGCTTCGATTCTTGCCATACTCGCTCCCCTTGGTAATTCTTTAATTCCTCGCACTGAGACATTATTGATACTAGCCCTTGGTTCTTGTCGGTTATTAATTTGATTACTTCCCTCACTATTTCCTTTTGTACAAAATCGCTGTACATGGCCTCGTAAACCACACTTGAAACAGGTAGGCGTCGTATCATTAGGTTTCTTATATTCCGGTTTTCTACCCGAAAATGGACTAACCTCATTATTCCCATTTTGTCTCCAATACTACTAAATCCCTCATCTTTTGCCCTTCTAGAATCTTCATTATTAACATACCTTCCTTTACCTTTATAACTCTTATAAGTTACCGCATAAGATTTTTGTTTAGCATCAAAGAAATTATCACATTCCCTAGCAATCTTAGAAACTTCTAACCAGTTATTTTGCGGCGTTAATCCAATATGCGTCGCGGTTTCCTCATCTAAGGTATTTAACAACTTATCCGTGACAATTAACTGATTAACCTTCTCATACGTATCTGCACCTCTAATCTTACAGTAATTTTCCCACGTTGCTATTAAACGTGGCACAAATAATACATGAGTTTCATTTTGATTCCTTCTAGCCTTCTTGAAGTTTTCCAAACACGCCTTGAGTGTCGGCTCGTGTTCTCTTAGAACTAATTCCTTTAACTTCTCATAACTCTCAATTTGTTCCCTAGTCGTGTATATTAGCAAATTATCGGCCTTATCCCCTAGCATATTTAGTAAAATTTCGGCCTGCTGGGTTTCCGGTACATTTTTTGTTTGGAATGCTCGTTCTAAACTGCTAAAAAACAGATTCCATCCCTCAGTCCCTTCTGGAACCTTGATAGACAAAGTTTTAACACTTTTAATCAATTTCTCTAGGCTACTCTCATGATTAGATTCTCTAGTCCCATTAGCGTTATTAGCCGAACTTTGAATCTTTATCCTTTCCAACTCTAACTCATGTTCCAATCTCAATTTTTCAGACCTTTCTTCTCTATCTAACTTCTCACGGTCTATCACGGAGGAAAAATTAGAACGGGAAAAGTTAGAAAGAGAGCTTTCTAACTTTTCCCGTTCTAATTTTTCCTCCTTTTCTAACTTTTCTTGTTCTAACCGCTCCGTAAAAATAGTGTTAGATAATTCCATAACGGCCCCCTCTTCATATTCGTCGCTCTCCACTATTTTTTTCTTAAGCTTAAACCTGGTATCATCTTCCGAGACTTCAATTCCTAACTCTTCACATATCGCCTGAAGATCCACCCTTTTATTTTTAGTAAGAAAGCCATACCTTCTACTTATATTTATTACCACCCTACAATAATACTTAAGCACAATATCAAATTAATACTTCCTCAAATCCTACCCTCATAAATTACCTCCACACATTATACTATTTAACATATTCCAAATAAGTAATAATAAAATGATAAATTTCCTTTAACAATGGTACCCCACTACTTGCTTCCAATAACACAGTAACAATAATTTCAATTTGATTATTATGTAATACAGATTTTAAATTTATACAATTAAATAATAAAATACAATTTACACAATAATACTGATACGTTGCAATTTGAATGAAACACTGATGCCAATCACTACATAAAAATATCCACCTAACAAAAATTTGTATGAAATACACATAAATTCCTAAATTTAATCTCAATAAAATATTTCAATTTCAAAATTAGTTCTCACATTAAAAAGTAAATCACGGCACTTTTTTTTTCTCTGGGCCTTCAGTTCTTCCTTGAAGGTTATTTCAATTTAATTTAAATTCTACACAAATTTGCTTTCCTCATTTACTATCAATATTTCAAACTTAAAGCAAACAATATCACTTAATTTAAATATTACTTTAATAATAATTTAAATTTAAGAAATTTCAATTATTCCTTCCAACTATTAACACAATGCATTAATTTTAATCATTAATCTTATATGTTTAAAACAATTAGAAAATCACTTCTAGTAATTAATATAAGATCCTTTTCTTAAAACAATAGTGTAAAATGGTTGTTAATATCTCATTTGATTTAGACCAATTATTATATTGCACATAATTATCATAAATTAACCACAAAATTAACTTAAATTACCATCAATTATACACAATAAAAAAAATAGGTTCGAGAATGTCAGTAGAGTAAAATGATCAAAACACCTTACCTCGTACTTCATTCGCTGGGGCAATTCTCTGCTCACTTTTCCACAGGGTAAATCTTGCACTCTCGGGCAACAATCACTGTAACTTGAATCACTGTGTACACCAACACTACACACAAACACTGGAACTAACACTACACACAGCACCAACACTTCCGCTATACGATCCGGCATAAACTGACTGTAATTTGGCTAACTGGGACTGGTGGTCTATGACGATAGGGCACAAACACTTCCGCTGGGCGATCCGGCACAAACTCTCTGTAACACGGCTACTGGCACTAGTCTACGACGATACTGCACGAACACTTCCGCTGGGCGTTCCGGCACAAACTCTCTGTAACACGGCTAACTGGCACTGGTCTTCGGTGATTCAGATCCCGTCGCTGCCAACATTTCCGGATTCCACTTCTCCGTCCACACAACTTCGAAATAAATCCGGTCTTTTGATATGCTGCCACCACCGATATGAATACGTGATATCGGGCACGCTACTTGATGTATATTCAAGAAAAACCTAACTCTTTCAATTAAAGTTAAATTAACAATTTATTAACAATATTTACACTTAAACTCGGATGTAAATTATCCGGTTTAACACTAAATGAAAACAATTACAGATAACGCTCTACGTGTACCGTTAGACTACGTCAATTCATTCCGCACTGAGATTTCTATTCATCTCACACCCGCTCTCTCTTTCTTTCGAGAGATACCATTAAACACACGTGGCTCAGATCGTCAACTCTCAACGACCTTCCACCTTCACTACCACGTTCGAACTAACTTCACCTCTGGACATTCCCCAGCGCACCCGCTCTCTCTCTACGGGGCTGCTGTTTTATTTCCAAGGGTCGCTTGACAACCGTTCCTCCTTCTTGACTGATCTGTCTTCCTAAATAAAAGGGTGCACTATCTTTCTTATCTATCAAAGACCACATTGCAATGGAAATACCTCTTTCATTATGTCGAACTCGCTACCCACTGGATTAAGATTTTTCTTAAACCAGAATCTGACGGTACACAATAGATACAAATACAATACGCTAATCCCTTAAGAATAGCTTTCAACTCTTGCAGCTGTGAGAGAAACCTGACACGGAACGAAAAGACTGTTGAGCTAGGTCACATGTTCGAGAAATTTCTTTTAGTGGGTCATTTTAGTCATGGGACATTATGGGTCAAGCTATTTTTATCTTAAAAACGGCTCAGACGATTTAATCCAATTTTTGTATCTTACGGTTTTTGGGCACGAGAAAATCATTGCGCTAGAAAATTCTACTAGTGGGTCTTTTTTGGTCACTGTGGGTGAAGCTAATTTTATCTAAAAACGGCTCAGTCTATTTTGACTAAATTTTATATGCTACGTGTTTCGGGCACGAAAAGTCATTGAGTTTGGAAAATTTGATTAGTGGGTCATTTTGGTCATGGGTCATGATATTTGAACGCAAAGTCAATTTTGACCGAAAATAGCTCGGTCTTCCCTGCTCATAGATTTAAAACGTAGAAAAAGAACTTCTTTCTGCTGCCAGATAGAATCATCCACAGTGACTTTCCTAACTTAAATCATAATTTTAATGTATTCATGGAATCAGAAACAATGGTTCACTAACATCACCAAAGCAATGTTTTTCTTACCAGACGTTTGTTTTTCATGAGAGTACAGAAAAAAAGATGTGTTTCAACGAATACGTGATTAATATTTATTTCATAAAATATCAGAAATATATCTAAGAATTTAGAAAAAAGAAAATTTTACGAAAAATTTTTCTATCAATCTTATAAAATATTTCAGAACCAAAGTAGCGTTTAATATTACCTTAAATATAAAATTAAATGTAATATAAATAAAACTAGGTATAAACTAAAATTAAAAATTATAATATTGAAAAAGATGAACATTCTACAATTTTAAAACAATATTCATAAAACATAAATTTTATTTTTTGCATAAGCGCAGTGTTTTTATAAAACTTTACGTATTAGAAAAGGGTAGCATGAAGTTAAAACAATTATTTAAATTTCAAAGTTCTCTTTGAAACAAATTTATAGTGAATCATTTTTTAATTGACGTGTTAGGGTTGAATAATATATTTTTCATAATAAAAGATAACAAAACTATTTGCTTGATAATTTAATTAAAACCTCACATAACAGTAATCGAAAAAATAAATAATAAACTATCTTAAAATAGAAATATTACGTATTTCTAAAAAAACGTATTTTTGTTAAAAATCCTTCTATTCAATGCTTTATATGTTCTACAATAACAATTTGAGTAATATTTAAAAGATCAAATGGAAAACACATAAAACATTTATAACAACTACAATTGTATTGCATGAACAACGTAAAATGAAGATGTAAATACTTTTTTTACGAAAAATAAAACATTCTTTTTAATATAATCAAAATCAATATTTTAATTATAGCTCTTTAAGCCCAATTACTCAAAATTGTGTGGGTTCGAATTTGTTGAATTTTATTTCTTTCCAGCAAGGCATTCAGTTCTATATTTTTAGTTAAATTAGGATTTCTTTAATCAATCTTACTAAAATAAATACACTACAATGTATACAACGAATAAACTAATACCAAATATCTGTGTATTGACAAATAGAAAATATCTTCTATTTTAATAAAATTATTAAAAAACAAATGCCATAAAAGCAAAAAATACAGTTTTATAAAACAGGCAAAACTTCAAAATTCCATATGTTTCGGGTAAATATAATATTAAAATTATAAAAGTCATAAAAAACTGAAAATGCAAACATAATTTAATTAAACATACACTAGAATATATTTATAAATGCAATAAAACATTTAATTGAGAGAATGTATTTTATCTTCATTTTTCTGTCCATTCATGATATCGAGACAGTAAATATTAACACAAGGAATTTCGGTTTTTTCCTACCAATTTTTTATGTGAAAGGGTCTGGAAGAAAATTCAATGTAAAATGTGTTAAAATCTTTTAGCAATTTTATGTGTTAGAAAAGAGAAACAAAAAGTTAAAATAAATATTTAAATTTACACTTCTCTTCACAATGAAAACAGAATGTTTTTTTTATATATCGACGAATTAGGATTGCATAACGTTTTTAACATAAGCAAAGAAAACAAAAACGAAATCTTCCTAATTGAATTAAAACACTAGATACAGTAACATTAAATTGCCAGATTTCTTAAATGTCTTACAGTATTACGATAAATATTTGTTTATGTTTTCTTTTTATATAATTACCTTTATTCAATATCTTACAATGAAACATAAGATTAAGATATTTTATTTAATGTGAACAAAATACTATTATAATAGTTTACCGTTTTGACAAGAGAATCACCAGGCTAAAACAACACACATTTGACCGCCAAGCAAAAGGGCAAATTTGTAATGTTGTTTTCTCTGAATTTTTTATTTTTTTTATTTATTATATTTTTTTATAAATGCTAAAAAACTGAATTTACAAACTTTATTTAAAAAAAAATTTATTACGTATATGAGTATAAGCCTTGTTAGTATCAATCATTACTCAATATTTTAAAACTGCATTACATTTGTAGAAATATATTAATTTAAACAATGCTATTATTGCAATGAAACCTACAGCAGAGTGAACGGGTATATCAGTTCACGGCGGTGAGAAGGTTTTAAAAAGGCCTCTTCATAAGATATCCTGCAAAGCAACAAGATTTTTTTAAACATATTAATATAGTAGGATTGCGTAACATTTTACAATAAGAAACGAAAACAAAGGAAGATTAAGATAATATTTTATTAATATGAGCAAAAGACTATTTTAATAATTTATGCTTCGAAAAAGAGAATCATCAGGCAAAACAATACTATTAAAAAGACTTTTTAATAAGATATTTTGCAAAGCAGCGAGATTTTTTTTATATATATTAATATAATAGGATTGCAAAACATCACTATCATAAATCAAGAACGAAAAATCATGCGTCAAGCATAGATTATGTAACACTTTCCAACGCTTCCAAAATAATTTTACGAATCATACTCTTTAATAAGCTAAAAGATAACATCTAAGTAATCCGAATACTTTTATTCAGCCCTGTATAGGATCTATAGATTTGTATATATACTACATAGTATGCTAAATTTTAGTTCAGTTAGGAAACGCGTAGCACAGTTTAAAATTCTCCGCCTGGAGTTAAATAATACGGAAATGTGTTCCCGAACTTTTGTGCTTCCCTGTATAGGATCTACAGAATTTATACACACCACGTAATATACAAAAAGCGATTTAAAATTAAAATCGCGTTCAGTAACTTAAAACGGACTTCCAGGAATTATTGTTAATATACAGTAGAGAATTCTTTTGTGTGTCCCTGTAAATGAACGAAGACTGCTACACACACAATATTCTGTAGTAAGTCTCTTGTAATGAACCTTGTATAAATTTCAATGCGTTTAAAATAGGGAAACATTGTTTAAATAAACCACAGACGATTTTTCTCCATAGACGTAATGTAACGGAATTCTTTTGACTGTCCCTGTAAAGTAAGTATAAGTGCTATGCACACCCTATTCCATATTAAGCTTCTTCTAATGCACCTTAGTGATATATATAAATTTCAATGCGTTTAAAATAGTGAAACATTATTTAAATAAACCGCAAATGATTTTTCCCCATAGACCGCAATGTAACGGAATTCTTTTGAGTGTCCTGTAAAAAAACTATAAGTGCTACACACTTCCGTTGAAATAGGGAACATGCTATAGATAACGATTATAACATATAAAAATTGCAGGGCAATCCGAGCATATTTACGGGAGTTAGAGCACGGACAGACGGCCAGACGGCAGACAAACCGAAGTCATAAACACTTTTCAACTAGGTTGGAAAGTGTTAAAAAGAAAACAAAGGAATACGCTATTAGACAAATATTTGTTTATTTTCTTCTTTATGAAAACATAAGATTAATAATAATAAAAATAATATCAAGAGAAATGATAAGAAGAATATTAAGAAATACGTCATAATTTAATTAAACCACTGAAAGCGCTAAAGCGCTGGGTTATTCATAAAGTGAACTCTGTTTGTCAATTAAATAATTGCGAAATGTAAATGAACTAAATACTTTAATGTACCTTGAAGTACGTACATATCTTTGGACTATGTTTCAACATAATTGCCACACATCTTGAGACATACATCTTAACGATAATCACAGTTTGTATCACAAAATCGAAGAACAATGCCGTATTTCATTTTATGAAAGTGGTAACAGATTCTGTGATGGTATTAGATACCTGAAATGTAAGGCTAACAAAGAAAGCTCGCGGGCACAAAATTATTTTTCCTGTCCACAGATTGGATCGATTGCTTCGTGAGATGGACAGATTGTTGCCGCCTGCGCTCCTCATCAAGTAGACGCTGTAGTATTTCGATAAACTGCACACCAAAATTACTACCATTGAGTCACTCAAAGTTTTTTCCTGTAAAATCTTCACAAACTTGATGTTGAAATTCATATTTTTACACATTTTATGAGCTCAAAAAACATATGATTGAGAGCTTTCCACGAGCGGCAAAAGTTTCGATTTCTATGAACAGTACCACAATCCAATAACAAGTATTTTCAATTATGTCTTCTGTAACACTGCAATTTTTAAATTGCTAATCCGTCCAACAACTCGTCAAACATTCACGTTCTTGAACTTACAGCACAGCTGCAGGATAAATTACAAAAGGAATTTTCTTCCAAGATAACAGTTATATTACGGTGAAAAACATGGGTTATCCAGAATGTAAGCTTCATGTATTACAGAGTAAAACAAGAGTCTTGAAAGATAAATGATAAAGATTTCTTTGAAAAGTTTTTTCTCTAAAAGTAATTTTATTCCATATCGTACAAAGAAAACAGTAGAATAATTAATTAAAAATCAATCGTAAATATTGTGAAATGATTAAAACAAATAAAACTTTGACGTATAAGCAACTGGTGGTAATAGTGCTTTTTGTATAAAAGTTAAATCACCAACTTTGAGTTTGATCAAAATCGATCTTTAAGTTATAAATTTATTAATTACAGAAAATGGTAGGTTAATTATGTCAATAATTATATCAATCTTCTTTGTTAATTACATCAATATTCTTTTAAATTTACAAATTAAAATTAAAATTTATCAGTTGAATAAAAAAAAATTAGATAAATTAAACTGATCATAACATAATAATAATTATTAAAGAAGTTTCAAATTTTTATTGTTGTTAAACATATTTTTATGTATTTCAGCTGAAATACAAAAAGAAAAAACTGGCATTTAAGAATCATATAACAAAAAACCCAATTTTATGCAATAAAATAAATGCATATAGAGCATACAATTTTCAAATATTTAATTTCATTTATTTTATAAAATCTAACACAATCGATAATAAACTAAGCATAAGTTCATATTAAAGGATAGTGTATTCACCAGGGCCATATTTCAGGTGTTTCACACCATTGTGCAGTCATTCTTTTTGCGCCTCTAATATCTTCTCTCAATTAAACTTCAGTACTTTTCGCAATTATTTACCTCAATTTTAAATTATATAAAGCATTTAAATTTAACTGAATTTGAAGAATAAAACAATTAAACAAATTAAAACTTAATTAATTATTCTTGAGAGAAATTATGTGGTAAATTCTCAGAAAATAGTCACTACAGTTGATTAACCCCTTTTAATAATATTACACAAAACTTCAATTTTGTCAAATACAAATTGTACAATTGAAATGAAAGAAGCATATCATTGCTGTTTTGATCTTCCCAGTTAAATTAACGCAAACCTCCAATTTAAGCGAGCAAAATGTACGGCAGAAATCACAGAAAAAATTCCGCACAGTTTAATAGCCCATATTTAAAAAATATGTATAACAAATCCATCCCATTTAGTGAGTCAAATATACGTTTTATAACTCTACACTTTAGTCGTCATTTTGTAATTCTTATGAAATATAAAAAAAGTTACTTTCTTCTCACTTTTGAATTTGCGAATGAATTTATTACTAACGCGAAATTGAGACTGGCTGTGATGTCTAATTCTGTGGGGGGTATTCCAAGATTGACCAGTCGTCCTTCATTTTATGCTGTCCACAAATACAATTTAATCAGCAGAACCGTTTGTTGTTGGAGCATAGTAGTATATCTTGTGTGTGCCAGTTGGATAAGTAACACTAATCAGAATTGAAGTCAACATCCTGCAAAGAAATGGAATGCAGCACATGTCATCTCTTTCCTTCTTCAACAGGTAGGAAATAACTTTTAAATGGATGCAATCTTCAGCAAACCTCTGCTCTATGTCGGAATCACAAATGGCTCAAAATTTTTCTGCAGTATCATAAATATGAGAAGACTCTTGTTCGGTGATATTTGAAAAAAAAAAAAAACATAAATTACACTATTTGTAGACACTTTATTCTGTTTGTCTTATTTTCGAATATGATTTTCCCAATTTTGTTCAGATTACACGTCTTCAATTTTAAAGCAATTTGGTACTGTGTCTTTTTTCGTAACTCCCTGATTTCACATCTAACTCTTATGTTTCATGAAAACATCCCTCCCGTTTAATGTGTCAATTTTGTCTTAAAATCTCATCAACTGAAGCAGATGGAACTGAATCTTAACTCTTAATATCTACAAATTCTTTTTCAGCTGAATGTTTGTAAATGGAAAAAGTGTATCCTTATACTCCGCTTACATTTTAGTCATTGCTTTGACAAATTGTTGTAGAATAAAACCCCAAATTGGTGTCTTGAATGTAACTCATGTCACTGTACTATGTAACTTTTTAAGAGGACCATTAACTACATATTTTGCTTTAACATTTTTGTTTTCTGAAAATTCTTTTAATGAACATTCCACTGTCTTCTAATTTGCATTAAACATTTTACAAGCATCCTCACGTACAAACCATCGAGTTGTTGACATTGATTTCAATGTCAGAGTATAAGAAACAAAAATGTTCCACATGGTGTTGCATTTTCTTGTAGAATCTGCAAAGTAGTTTTTCTAACTTAAGAAAACAACACCACCACCAACAAAAAAAAAAAAACAGTTTTCATTAACTTTGTATTAACTTTAACAGATGTATTGCACTTAAATTGGCCGTGCATGCTAATACATAACATGAAACAAAAAACGACATTATTTAAAAGACAATTTGCAGAAGTTGCGTCTTTCTAATTACGAATAATTTCTATGCACACTACACTGAATTATAGCACGTTTTTCTGCATTGTATTTCCTCTTAGATTTTTGAAAACATGTTGATTCATTCTCTGTTAGTCTTAATTAACAATCACATTGTTTTAATATGGGGTATGTGTCTTTAGAAAGAACCCCACGTAAGGTACCCGCTTCCTCGGATTATATCATTTGCGCAGACAATACGGCAGACAAACCCCCTTTTATTTAACTTTATGCTATATACATTTTCGTGGAAATACCTATAGCGATATAGCGTTTTTAGGCAGAAAATTCTTACGTTTGATTTCACTCTCAACTTTAACTGACGATATAGCGCAAAAACCTAGGTTGAAAGCTCGAAAGGTATTCACCATATTATCCTGATTGGATATGATTGTATCTAAAATCTAATCAGATTAATCGTCAGTATCATTTGAGATTTCGACCGAAGTTTTAACGCCTAACCAGCAGTGGAGGTAGGTGTTGAATTCGAGAATTATGGTTTTCCTTTAACAATTTCAGTCTTTTCAGAATTTAACGCAGGATAAATAATAGCAACATGTGAGTGAAAATTAAAAAGAATTTGTCGATTGTAAAAACGGGAATATTTGGTTTCCTGCGCAGTTGTTTTCTACTCTTGACAATCAAAAAATCTCAACGACCTACTCCACAAAATCCAATGAATCTGTCGTATGCATTGTAAATTTCTCTGTATTTCATGTTCAGACTAGGTTATGTAAGCCAACTTAACTAAAAATTTCAATCCAGGGCTAAATTAAAACATCAGGACACGTAGCAGAGTCCCCAGTCACGGAATACCCCTACCTACGAATGACATCTATTTAAACACATTGTTTATGCCATAAATGGAGCACAAATTACTATTCAGAAATAGTGATGGATGTACAGTCGTGGAAAAAAAACTGAACACCCCCTACTAACTCTGCAACAAATTATTGTAGAAGAAAGTTACTGGTACCAAACGATTGGAAATAAAGTCTGCTTTTAAAATATGTATATAAAATTATTTGCTTAGGGGGCCATCTACATATTAAAACCAGCCCAAACTTTATTTTTATCAATAGCAACACCCAATTTTGACATGATATTTTCAATCTTCGGTTCAAACTATGCCTACATACTAAATTTTAAATCATTTGGATGATAATTTTTGGAATTATAAACATTAAAATTTTAGAGCTTCTAATGTTAAATTACATTTTCATATTTTTATTAATATCTCCTGAAATTATAATCCTAATGTGCTAATGTTTTGTTTGGTTATAATACTGAAAAACCCAAACATAACTACGTAAAATTTTTAATTTTTATAATTTTATAATATGAATTATGAATTATGAAATTAATATTCGAAAAAATTATGAATTGCAACCTACAATTTTTTTGATGGATTTATATTTACTATGTCCTGCTTTATGCGTATTCAAAATTTCTAATTTTTCTTCCAAGTAGTTTTAATATTATGCTTAAAAAACGGCAAGATACTGGTTTAAGGGACCGTCTATGATGTGCATTAAAACATAGTTTGAACAGGGATGAGAGCGCTCCCTCTCAAATGTCCGATTGTCACCACTAAATTTTAATAGTATTTGTCACCTTATTCAAGGCCAAAATTTCTGAATTTCATTACGGTGGAGAATACTATTAAAATTTAGTGGTAAAAATCGGACATTCGGGGTCGGAGCGCTCTCATCCCTGTTTGAAAAAATATTATACTCATAGGCTGGGATTACAGTGACTTGATAAAATTAGAGATTAAGTCTATCTTACGATATAAACAATGCAAAAACCGTATTTCAGTGCTTCGCGATCTTAAACTAATTTGAAAGCTAGCTTAAACTGACGCGTAAGTGAATGCGTGCGCGAGCACAAGAAACCTGACAACGACATGTGATTGGAGTAAGATGTAAGATAGCGAGGCACTAGAATCATCCCAGCCTTGATTAGCATATATATATATATATATATATATTTCTTTTATTTTTTCAGTCTACTTTTAAATTTTTCATTAAAATTACGTAAAACGTATTTGCATGAGATGTATGTTTAGCCATTTATGCAAAATAGTTTCGCTTTTATTTATAAATTAATAAAGCTCATTTTGGAAAAATATGAACAGTTCTACCTTAGAAAAAAATTAATCATTTTTGTTATCTCTAAATGAATTGATAGCTTATTTTCCAGTTAATAAAGCTATATTGTTTATTCTGCAGTATATATGTAGGAAGTGAGGTTTCTTATAAATGCATATGCGTAGTGTATTTGCTGAAACAAAATGGTCCCACAATATATTTTCCCAAAACATTGCCTCCCCTCCCCCTCCGCTTCAATATTCAAATCCGAATTATCACGGCTTGCTCCAGAATGTTAATTGATTCTTTCATTAAATGAATTAAGACAATATTTTTAAATGCAACTTTCTCTATATGCTATGCCATACCATTAGAATTAGTTTTGGTTTTAAAGAATAACTAGTTATTTTTAATCGCAATAAAGATTCTTTTTATGACAGGTGTGCAGATATAAATCCTTTAACTAGTCAGCTTTGACACACATATCATATCGACAGCGATAAAACACTCCTTCGACCATCTTTACAGAACTAAGTGAAATTTTTCAATAGAAATTTCAATAGAGGCATTAATCAGTTAATTGTAAAATTTCAAATGAACTACCAGAATAGGTTTAATCATAAAATTATTAACCCTATTATGAAGGAGAATAACGGATGTAAAGTTATTTAGATGTCTTTACAAATAGTTTTAGTTTTCAAATAAATCGGAATATAAATCCTGCGAAGATATCTAAAAACAAGACAACCCCTCCCCCCCTCCTACTCAAAAAAAGCAATGTCGGGGTTTATTTTCAGACTAAAAAGCAATTTATCTGCGTTTTTTTTTTATTTTTTACTTTGATTTCTTACGCTGCTTTATACTATTTTTGTATTCTAAATTTTGTATTTGGCAATATTATTCACGTTTCTCCCAATAAATTTTAAAAAGAGCGAGTTAAATATATGAAAAATCTGAAAAAAGCATTTTAAAAACACCTGTAAAATTCCAATAACATTTACGTATTCTAAAACTATTTTAATTACAAATAATTTTATATATTTTTTAAATCGATTAATTCAACACTTGTAAACATTATTTTACCGCATATAACAATAACCGAAACTTAAGTTAGTAAAATGGTTATATCGCTAAAACATAATACATTAAAATAAGTGACTTAATCATTCTGCTGCATTTCGACAATCAAGTACCGAACTTCAATTTGGATACAGCCCCTAAAATATGCTCATTAGAAAGTAATTAATTTCTCTGAAACTATTCGTAGGAATTTCATGCAATTTGGTACCTAGGCCTAGTTTGAACTGCCGATTTCAAATATCTTGTAAAATTTGGGTCTTGCTATTGAAAAAAAAAAAACAAAGTTTGGGTGTGTTTTTATATGTAGATGGCCCCCTAAGAAAAATTTATATTCATCATTTAAAAGTAGACTTTATTTCCAATCGTTTGGTAGCAGTAACTTTCTTCTACAATAATTTGTTGCAGAGTTAGTAGGGGGTGTTCAGTTTTTTTTTTCCACGACTGTATGTCCCCATTCCCAACAATGATTATTCGTGTTCTGTTTCATGCTGCTTCTACCTGGAGTGAGGGGTATCCACCGATCTCAATTTGCTTCTATATCAAAATTCTTTATGTTTGGAGTTTGAACTGTCGTAAATTATGGAGTAACGAACTGAGTAACGAAAGGAGTAATTACGGATAACGAACACAACGTAGTCATATATATCAGATGAAGTGGTTTTTATACATTCGTGTTTCCAAAGCAGACAGGTATTTTGTTTTCAGCATGGAGAGCTATCTATACTGATGTGGAGCGATTTACACTACCATACTAACTCAATACGCTATTGCTGATCTATTTCGAATTTCGTAAGGAAAAACAATGTCAATTTTAACACTTTTTCACTACTAGAAAAAGAACTTGCAGTCCTCAATTTTTTTCCCTTAAAGTTTTGCTGCCTTGTGGAGTTACACATGCATGAATTCAATCCTCGTATTAACAATAACGTTCTACTTTTAAACTTTAGTATATAAAAATAATAGGCATTTTGAATAAACGTAGTAAATATTATTTGTAATAAAACAGATTAAACTTTAAAACAGCAAATACATTTTCATTTTAAATGTTAATATGAAACATTACATGGTTATAAAGAAAAAAAATATATAAACATAAATAAAATTCAAAACAATAAAATGTATAATTTCAAGCATGCCATTTTTCAGCATTTTATTACTATTCACTTTATGAAGATTGTAAATATTGACAAAAGGAAAATCTTCTTTTCTTAGCAAATTTTTATGTCGTACAGTTCGGATGAAAACTAAATGAAATATCTGCTAAAAGCTTTTATAAAAATTTTACGTGTTAGAGACGAGAAGTATAAAGCTAAAACAAATATTTAAGTTTTAAATTCTTCTTTATGAGATTTTCAATAAAATAACAGGTTTATATATATATATATATATATATTTAGGCTTTATCATAAGAATAGAAAACAAAAGGAAGAACTTCATAATTTAATTAAAAGCTTACACGCATTTACATTACAATTGTAAAACAAGGCATGGTCTTGAAATATAAATCATAAATATATTTTTTTAATATTATCTTTCTCTGCAAATGCTTTTAGGGGCTGTTCATAAATGATGTCACACTTTTTTTCAATATTTTTGACCCACCCTTCCCCCCTAAGTCACAAAGTGTCACCCTTCACCATACCTCCTCTCCCCCCTTGTCACATGTCACGCTATATTACGTAGACATATACTTGCAGTTCAGAAACAAAGCACTACGTTATAGATCATATTTCAAATTTTATTTTTTTAACTTTTACTAATGACATTTGTGAGCATAACAATAAAAATGATTCGTGTTCTTATTTTGTATGAAACAAGATAAAGGTTTACAACAGAAAACATAATTAATATACAATAAAGTAATATAATTAGTAATAAAATATTAGCATATTTTGTTGAAAAGAAAGGAATATAAGTGAAAACAAATCAGATGGAAGTTGTTTTAGCCCCAATTAAAAAATACCCTCAAACTCTGGTAATTTCAAAATAACTTCAAAATTTAATCTGCTGATTTTAAATGATTTTATTTTAACCAAAATGTGTGATGTCACACTTCTTCTTAGCCCCTCCCACCTACATGTCACAAACTGTCACAATTTCATGATCATCACAATTTCACCCTTCCTTTCCTCCAAGCGTGACATCATTTCTGGACGGCCTCTTATTGAATATATTAAATTAAAACGTCTAGATCAGGGGGTTCTCAAACTATGGTACGCGTACCAGTACTGGTACGTGAAGCTCTGGTTACTGGTACGCAGAAGTCCGTTACTGGTACGTGAAATAAAATACAAAATGCAGCATATTATTATGGAATCGAAAACGGCTTGTCTTTATTAACTTGGATATTAAAAAAAAAAAATTCGAACGCGATTTAGGATCTGTAAACGCTTTTTCTATTTTTTTTGTTATCAGAATTGTTTGTTATCGTACACTTGCTGAAATTCGCACACAACGATTATGATACAATCAGTTTTCCAGAATTAAAAACAATTATTGTCTGAGTGCAACGAAGACTCATACACAGCGCAGTATTACTTTGCCCCATATATAGCTACGATGGATATTAAAACCTTTCGTCAAGCATAACTCAAAAAATATTTAACGGATTTCGTTCAAATTTTTACAGCAGGTACCTATAAAGGTGACAACGACGTCTATTTATTACCAAGAATAAATGTCAAACCGTTTGGAAATTATATTAAAAAAATAGATAAAAAAGCACAATTAAAGTACATACGTCACGAAAATTTTGTGCGTACGTCATTTTCACCGGCGGGAGAAAAAATATGCACGTACTAATATTCAGCGCAATAAAATATATTTCAATTTAGTAGAAATCGAAAATTAATCTGGATTTTTTTCTGTTTGAAACAAATACCCCGCAATAATTTGGTAGACTTGGTATTAGAGATTTGGCGCAAATCTCAGCAATAGCAGCTTTTTTTTATTTCGCGTGTGTAAATGAATAAAAAAAAATTCTTTGGTGTTTAAATAAAAGGTTTCGACTTATGGCATTCTTTCTTTTTTTTTTCTCTTTTTAGCATTATAAATGGAATTAATGAAAGTCATGTATTTTAAATTAAATGAGGGAAAGGTTGATATTTAAATGAAATGAATATGAAATCAATATGAAAATGTTATAGGGACAATATTTAGCGATTTATCAACTGCGCCAGGATAACATAAAAGTACCAATATATCAAACGGTATGTAGTATGTGAAATTAAACAATCAATCCTTATATATTATTTCTCCTGTCAACATCCCTTTTTCGCAGAAAATACGAAACGCAGAACAACGAATGAGATACCATATGAAAGGTTTCAGAACAGGCTTCTGACATAGCCCACTTAACAATTCGTTAAAACATGTTTTTGATTAAAATTTGCTGAAATAAAAAAATTAAATCGGCATTGTTTTCATGAAAGAAATGAAAGGTTTTCCTGAAATTATTGTTGCCAAAAAATAAAATACCACATTATATGATGCTCATAGCAATTATTATAAAAAACACCGCACGGGTTTATTTTATATACTTATGATTAAAAAGCGAAATTGAAATTAAAATGTTTAGATTTATATTTCTAAGTCCAATGGTTTTCCCGAAGCGGATGACGTCATCCTCTAATGCAGTCAAAATACGATTGTTAATTTTTTTTCTCGCGCGTGCCTTTAGCAATCTTGGATCAGTTTTTAGTCTAACTTTGATGGAATAAATTAGATGATATTCTGGCTTGACTAACAACTAAATGTTGTTTGCAGATATTTTTATCCTTGCTTTTTATTTAGAAATTTAAACCTGCATCAAATAAATATTACATATTGATAAAAAAATGTGTAAACTACTTATAAAATGCATTGCAATTCAAATAAAATCGTGGCTTGATGACGTCACAAACTTTAAAGGCTCGATTACTGAATTGCTTGAAAGAAACATCCTTATAACTCCAAAAATAATAATCCTATTAACTAGCGGTTTATTGCATCTGATTAAGCGTCAAATTTCCAATTAAAATATATCTTTGAAGTGAAATTTGGATGAAATACAGGGTCATGAAAAATCGAAGAGTGTGGAAAATAGGATTCCAAATATCTCGGCAACTAATTATCCGATCGACTTCATGCTTTATGCAAAATTTATGTTTTTTTATTGTTTTTTATATTTATTTCTTAAAATAAACAATTTCGAAAATTTTTATATACCTTTCATCAGAACGAATATTTCGAGAGTCCGAAAAAAATTGTTCCGGTTAATCGAGGTTATTGAAATGAAATAGGCTTCTTCCCATTATTACATACTAAGTACATACCAAATTGCAAGTCTCTATCTCATTTTTTTCGGGAGATAGAGCGTTTACAGACACACAGACACACACACAGACACACAGACGGACGGCAAATTTTTTTTTCTAAAAATATGTTTTTCGGAATCTCCAGTGTCTGAAACGTGTAAATCCGTAAAAAAAAAAAAAATCGATTTTCAAAACGATTGAAAGACTTACCCTATACTATGTATGATGGGTAAGTAAAAAATTTTTCGATTTTCAAAACGATTACAAGACTTACCCTATACTATGTATGATGGGTAAGTAAAATGATACTTCTCTGTTATCCCGTCGACCACTTTTCATAACAAAAAACTATCGCCAAATAAACGGGAGAACGTTGCCATTGGAATATCAAAAAATAAATAAAATATAGGAATTTAAGGACACAATTGTTATTTTAATTAATAAAATAACTACTAAATCAGTAAAACATAATGAAAAATTCACGCAAATGTCGAATGTAATACCACTAGATGACGTAACAAACACGCATAATGATTCTGACATCAAGTAAATGGGACTGCATTTTTGGCGTTTAATCTTACAGTTTGGCGGTAGTTTTTTGTTATGAAAAGCGGTCGACGGGTTAATAGAGAAGTACCTAAAAAATATTAGATTTCAGTGCGAAATCTTCGCACGGGCCCTCTGGTCCTTATATATTATTTCTCCTGTCAAAATCCCTTTTTCGCAGAAAATACGAAACGCAGAACAACGAATGAGATACCATATGAAAGGTTTTAGAACCGGCTTCTGACATAGCCCACTTAACATTTCGTTAAAACATGTTTTTGATTAAAATTTGCTGAAATTAAAAAATTAAATCGGCATTGTTTTCATGAAAGAAATGAAAGCTTTTCCTCAAATTATTGTTGCCAAAAAAGTAAATCCATATATATTATTTCTCCTGTCAACATCCCTATTTCGCAGAAAATACGAAACGCAGAACAACGAATGAGATACCATATGAAAGGTTTTAGAACCGGCTTCTGACATAGCCCACTTAACAATTCGTTAAAACATGTTTTTGATTAAAATTTGCTGAAATTAAAAAATTAAATCGGCATTGTTTTCATGAAACAAATGAAAGGTTTTCCTCAAATTATTGTTGCCAAAAAAAAAAAAAAAAAAAAAACCAAATTATATGATGCTCAGCAATTATTAGCACCGCACGGGTTTATTTTATATTTATGATTAAAAAGCGACATTGAAATTGAAATGTTTAGATTTATATTTCTATGTCCCATGTTTTTCAAGGATGACGTCATCCTCTAATTGTCTGAGTGCAACGAAGACTCATACACAGCGCAGTATTACTTTGCCCCATATATAGCTACGATGGATATTAAAACCTTTCGTTAAGCATAACTCAAAAAATATTTAACGGATTTCGTTCAAATTTTTACAGCAGGTACCTATAAAGGTGACAACGTCGTCTATTTATTACCAAGAATAAGTGCCAAACCGTTTGGAAGTTATATTAAAAAAATAGATAAAAAAGCACAATTAAAGTACATACGTCACTAAATTTTGTGCGTACGTCATTTTCACCGGCGGGAGATTTTCGTAGACAATCGGAATTGAAAAGTTCATGGAATACATGGAGCAAAAAAATATGCAAGCACTAATATTCAGCACAATAAAATACATTTCAATTTAATAAAAATGTAAAGTTAATCTGGAATTTTTTCTGTTTGAAAAGTATTAGAGATTAGTAAGAGTAGTATTAGTATTAGAGATTTGGCGTAAATCACACCATTAGCAGCTTTTTTATTTCGCGTGTGTAGGTTAGGAACAATTCTTTGATGTTTAAATAAAAGGTTTCGATTTGTGGCATTATTTCTTATTTTCTTTTCCTTTTTAGTATTTTAAATGGAATTAGTGAAAAGCGTATGTTTTAAATTAAATGAGTGAAAGACGTGTATTTTTAATGTATGTATTTCAAATGAAATCAGTGAAAGATTTATATTTAAATGAAATGAATGCAATATGAAGATGTTATGAGAAAAATATTTAGCGATTTATCAACTGCGCCAAGTTAACATAAAAGTACCAATACATATGTGGGTACTTCTCTATTATCCCGTCGACCACTTTTCATAACAAAAAACTATCGCCAAATAAACGGGAGAACGTTGTCATTGAAATATCAAAATACATAAATAAATAAAATATAAGAATTTAAGGACACAATTGTTATTTTAATGAATGAAATAACTAATAAATCAGTAAAACATAATGAAAAATACACGCAAATGTCGCGTTAAAAACCACTTGATGACGTAACAAACACGTATAATGCTTCTGATATCAAGTAAATGGGACTGCATTTTTGGCGTTTAATCTAACAGTTTGGCGATAGTTTTTTGTTATGAAAAGTGGTCGACGGGATAATAGAGCAGTACCTCTATGTGAAATGAAACAAGGCACAGATGTCATATACGCACCACGTTGGCGCGATTTTTCCCTCCACCAGCTTGGGGAAAACTTTGTTTTTGAATATTAGTTACAAATAGTATGACAAATAGTACACGTGATTTTTTATTTCAATATAAAAATAAAATAACGTAATAAATGAAACAGCTTCTATTATTTTAAAAAAGGAAATAAAAATAAATAAATAATAGTTTGATATAAATAAAGGCGCGGATGTCATATACGCACCACATTGGCGCGATTGCAACAAAATGGCAATTTTATGCCTCACATGGTAACCCGGTTATTTTGTTTCAATTGTTGTTTATTAACTTTTATTTTTTATTTTAATTCTATAAATTGTTTTTATTATATATATCAATATTTATTTACATCAAACTATCATTTATTTATTTCTATTTCCCATTTTTGAATAATAGGAGCTATTTCATTTATTACGTTATTTTATTTTTAGATTGAAATAAAAAATTACATGCTATTATTGTATGGTATTTGTAACTAATATTCAAAAACAAAGTTTTCGCCAAATTGGCGGGGGAAAAATCGCACCAATCTGGTGCGTATATGACATCTGTGCCTAAATTAATATAGATATACATATAAAAATAATCTATAGAATTAAAATAAAAAATAAAAGTAAACAAACACAACAAACAGTTTTCGCCAAAGGGGCGGGGGGGAAATCGCGCCAACGTGGTGAGTATATGGCATCTGTGCCGGGATTTTTACCCTTTTATCTGTGCTTTCGGAAATATAAAAAAATTAAAAAATTCTTATATCAGGTGTATAATGTTTTGCTTTTTTATACGGACCACTTCTCCATTTTAAGATTTTAAATGCTATTTATATCAGATATTTCTTTCTTGAGATTCCCACAAGTTTTTTCCGGTAATTTTTTTAGTTCAATTAATAATTGTTTACAATTTGCCCCCCTGGCAATAACAATTATTTATCACAAAAATGGGTACTTCTCTATTATCCCGTCGACCACTTTTCATAACAAAAAACTATCGCCAAACTGTAACGCTAAATAAACGGGAGAACGTTGCCATTGAAATATCAAAATAAATAAAATATAAGAATTAAGGACACAATTGTTACTTTAATGAATGAAATAACTAATAAATCAGTAAAACATAAAGAAAAATACACGCAAATGTCGAATTAAAAACCACTTGATGGCATAACAAATACGTATAATGCTTCTGGCATCAAGTAAATGGGACTGTATTTTTGGCGTTTAATCTTAGTTTGGCGATAGTTTTTTGTTATAAAAAGTGGTCGACGGGATAATAGAGAAATACCCAAAAATGGCTTAGTTTTGTTAAATTTGTTTGTTATGTATTTTCATTTCTTATTAAAATATCGAAAATGGCAATAAAATTTTATTTTAGCACTGTACTTAATTTTTTAAAATGGCTCAAAAACATGGTTTAATAAACGTATATTTGTAAATATTTTAAAAAACATGTTTTTCCGCTCTCTAGAAAAATTTGTAAGATTCTACAACTGCCTTTGGCACCAACCAGTACATGATACGGAACTTTTCCCTATTCATATACACAGAAGAGGTTGGTCACAAACAAGAGTAATGCTAGCAACAATATTGTTTTAACTCTATAAGAGTTAGAAACAATAATGATATTAAATTCCCCGATTAGCTTAGGGCCCGATTACGGAACTTTCTCCTAGAAAAAAAACTGTAGAAGTCTTTTACATTTGTTTCGAATGAAGCTTGATCAACAAAGTATTAATTGATAATACAAACAACACTAATATTAACATGGGGGCAAAAGTTTGAATTTAAGTGTATATATTTGGAACCCTCCCCCCTCCCCCCCCCCCCAAACACCCACCAAAAAAAGAAAAAGAAAGTTACAGAAATGAATTTAAAATGGCGTGAAGCCACCCTTTCTGACATAAGAAATTGGCTGCGAACCCGATTACGAAACTTTCACTTAACTTAATAACATGTATCTAATAGCCCTGAGGACAATTCCCCTTCCCAGTTATACGGACCTTGGGTTTTTTTTAAAAAGCTTGACGCAGTTCGGGTTGAAGAAGTTGAGATTTACTGTCAAATGACATAAACTACTATGAAAATAAAACTGGTGAATTATTATGCTGGTTTATGTATGTATTTAAAAAAAATACATACTGCATGTGATTACACTCTTTAGATAAATTATTCCTGTTTGCATTTAATAACAGAAAAATGGCTTCCGTTTACTAAATTGTTTAAATATTGGGAAGAGTTGGCGAGAGATAGATAGACGTGTAAACAAACGGGTAGACAGACGGGTAGACAGACGGGTAGACAGACGGGTAGAGAGACGGATAGCGACAGAGTTAAGCTAACGGGTAGCGAAACGAATAGACAGACGGGTAGCGAGGCAGGTGCAAAAAAGGGTTGACAGAGGGGTAGTGAGATGGGTAGGGAGACGGGTAGCGTGGTGGATAGCGAGACGAATACAGAGACGACTTGACAGACGGGTACAGAGAGGGCTATATAGACAGACAGACGTGTTGATAGACGAGTAATGTAACGGGAAGCGAGATAGGTAGAGACACGATTAAAGAGTCGGGTGGAAAGACAGACGGATACTGAGACGGGTATACAGAAGAGTAGAGAGACAGTAGACAGATGAGTTCGGAGAGAGACAGCTAAGACATACGAGTAGTTAGACTGGTAGACACGTTTGTAGCAAAGCATGTTATCAATGTGGTTTGAAGTATATGAGTTTCTATAAATAGTTATACAAATAAACAAAGGAAATTTTTTTAATTCAAATATTAAATATTTGATTTAATATTTCAATATTTAATATTTTATTTTTTAATATTTTATTTAGATATTTGTCACAAAGAAAATGTTGCAAAAATTAAATTAAATTTGCGTTAAACTACGCTTGCTAAAATACGCTATTGGCTGCAAATCTGATTATGTGACTTTAAAAATATCGTTTTAAAAGATCCGGAGGGTTTTTTTAAAAGTTTTGAGCAATTCCCGCTAAGAAAATGAGATTATTTGCCAAATGTTATAAAAAAATGCATATGAAAACATAACAGTATATGAATTTATATATGATATTTTGTAATTATATCATTTAATTTGCTATTTTTCATATGTTGTATCTTTATCTATCTCTTGTCTATCATATGCTGTATATTCACTTAGATTCTTGTTGATATCTTCTTTATATCGTAATTGTTAACTTTATGTTCTCAGCAATATCACTCAGACTAATCCCTTTGAGGGAAGTCCTAGTGTAGTCAAAATACGATTGTTAATTTTTTTTTTCTCTAGCGTGCCTTTTGCAATCTTGGATCAGTTTTTACTCTAACTTTGATGGAGTAAATTAGATGATATTCTGGCTTGACTAAAAACTAAATGTTGTTTGCAGATATTTTTATCCTTGCATTTTCTGTAGAAGTTTAAACCTGCATCTAATAAATATTACATATTGAAAAAAAATTATACTTCTCTATTATCCCGTTGACCACTTTTCATAACAAAAAACTATCGCCAAATAAACGGGAAAACGTTGCCATTGGAATATCAAAATAAATAAATAAATAAAATATAAGAATTTAAGGACACAATTGTTATTTTAATTAATAAAATAACTAATAAATCAGTAAAACATAATGAAAAATACACGCAAATGTCGAATGTAATACCACTAGATGACGTAACAAACACGCATAATGATTTTGACATCAAGTAAATGGGACTGCATTTTTGGCGTTTAATCTTACAGTTTGGCGGTAGTTTTTTGTTATGAAAAGCGGTCGACGGGTTAATAGAGATGTACCTAAAAAATATTAGATTTCAGTGCGAAATCTTCGCACGGGCCCTCTGGTTATATTATAATCACCCATCATACAAGAAAAAAAACTAATATTCTGCATTCAGAGGGAAAAACTCATCTCCTGCGCCGTAAGATTTGGTGAGTTATTTTTTGGTGATAAGTTTTTCGATGTGATTGTTTGGATCTGCAGGATTTGGCTTACTTTTCTAAATCTTATTTTTTTGCAGATGTAGCAATATGTAAATATATTTTTTTGCAGATATTTTTCTATTTTGTATATATATATATATATATATATATAGGCATTTGGAAAAGAGATTTTTACCGTTTTATCTGTGCCTTCGGAAATATTAAAAAATTAAAAAAGATTTACATATATCAAGCGTATAATGTTATGTTTTGCATTTTTATACGGACCACTTCTCCATTTTTAGAATTTAAATGCTATTTATTATTTACTAGCTGTTTATTAATTGTTTACAATTTACCCCCCTGACAATAACAATTATTTATCACAAAAATGCCTCTTAGGTTTGTTAAATAAGTTTGTTTATGTATTTCATTACTTATTAAAATATCGAATATGGCGATAAAATTTTATTTTAGCATTGTGCTTAAATTTTTAAGATGGTACAAAAACATGCTTTAATAAACGTATGTTTGTAAATATTTGAAAAACATGTTTTACCGCTCTCTCGAAAAATTTCGTAAGATGCTAAAACTACCTTTTGGCACCATTTTAAATTTTTTTGCCAATCGACATTAGATACGAAACTTTTCCCCATTCAGATACACAAGCAAGGCTGGTCTCAAACAAGAGTAAAGCTAGCAACAATATTGTTTTAACTCTATAAGAGTTACAATAATGATATTAAATGCTCCGATTGGCTTTGGGCCAAATTATGAAAGTTTCTCCTAAGTCTTCCTCCTGAAGTCTTTTACATTTGTTTCAAATGAGTTCGGTTTACAAGGTATTAGTTAATAATACAAACAACACTAATGGCATGGAGGCAAAAGATTTAATTTAAATGTATATATTTGAAACCCTTTCCCTACCCCCCCCCCCAAAAAAAGAAAGAAATAAAGAAAAGAAAAGAAAGTTACAGTAATGAATTTAAAATGGCGTTAAGCCACGCTTTCTGACATAAGCAATTGGCTGCAAACGCGATAACGAAACTTTCACTTAACTTAATAACATGTAGCTAATATAGCCCTCTTACTTTGCAGTTATACAGAACTTGTGGTTTTTTTAAAAAGCTTGAGACAATTCAGGTTTAAGAAGTTGAGATTTACTGTCAAATGATATAAACAATTATGAACACAAAACTGATGAATTATTATTCAGGTTTATGTATGTATTTTTTAAAAAATTGCATCTCAGTACACTTATTAGATAAATTATTTCTGTTTGCGTTTAATAAGTGATAAACGACTTCTGTATATTAAATGAATTGTTTAAATATTGGGAAGAGTTGGCAAGAGGTAGAAAGACGAGTAAACAAAGGGTAGACAGACGGGTAGTGAGATGGATAGAGAGACGAGTAGTGACATAGGTAGGCTGACGGGTAGCGAAATGAATAGACAGACGGCTAGAGAGAAAGGTAAAAAGAGGGTTGACAAAGGGGTAGAGAGATGGGTCACTAGACGGGTAGCGACACCAGTAGACAGGAATGTAGCGAGAAAGGTTGCGAGAAAGGTTGCGAGACGCGTAGCGTGGTAGATAAAGAGACGAGTAAAGAGATGAGTACAGAGACGAGTTGACTGACGGGTAATGAGATTGGTAGCGAGACGGGTAAAGAGTTGGGTACAAAAACAGACGCATAGTGAGACGGGTATACAGACGAGTAGAGAGACAGTAGATGGGTACGGAGATGGGTAAGAAGATGGGTAGAGAGGCGTATAGCCAGACGGACAGAGAGACAGATAGACAATTTGTGAGACAGATAGACAAATGTGTAGCGAAGTGGATAGAGACACGGCTAGACATACAAGTAGCTAGACGGATAGACAGACGGTTAGAGAAATAGATTGGCGGGTAGCGAGACCGGTAGAGAAATATAGAGACAGGTAGCGAGACGTGTAGAGAGATAGACAATCGGTTAGAGAGACGGGCAGAAGAACGGATAGGGAAACAGACAGATTGTGGAGAGACAGACAGACAGGCAAAAGAAAAGTCTGCAGATTGACGCAGTAAAGGCGCAGGGGGCAGAGCCTCTTAGAGAATAATCAAGAAGTATCTGTTAAACTTTGAAATATATATAATTTTTCAATTTTGCCGATATGGAGATTTAATGTAAAAGTTATATTACAGAAGTCATCGAAAGATTTTTTGTATACTTTAATAGTAATTTAGACTATAGCTTTGCAATCTGGTTTGTAGCAAAGCATGCTATCAATGCGGTTTGAAGTGTAAGAGTTTCTATTAACAGTTATACAAATAATAGATATATAATCAAGGAAGAAAAATTTTAAATTCACACACAAAAAAGGTGCAACAATGAAATTAAATTTGCGTTAAGCCATGCTTTTTTTTTCAAGTTTTGCGCGATACGCGCTTAAGAAAATGAGATTCTTTGCCACATGTTAAAAAAAATATGGCAACACATGTGATGAACGGCACTTCTTTTCTATTTTTTTAACAGTGTATATGAATTTATATATGATATTTTATAATTCTATCATTTAATTTACTCTTTTTCTTTATATTGTAATTGTTAACCCTATTTTCTTAGCAATATCACTCAGACTAATCCCTTTGAGGGAAGTCCTAGTTAGATTTATATAGATCAAAGTTGAATTTGGTATAATAAAGAGCTAATTTTAAAATGAATGAATGAATGAAGTATTTTTAATTAGCGGAAGAACTGTAGGTAAAGTCTGAATGCTTGCAAGTAGGAGGAGCTTGTGTGAGTAGAAGGAATTAATACAAAATAACGTTCCAAAGTGTAATTTATAACCCATTGTTCTCTTTGCACAAGAAGAGCTTCTAGGAGGTGTTGAAATAAAAGTCTTATTTCAAACATAATTCATAAATTGATTCATTGTGTTGATTGAAATATTTTTCTTCTCTTGTACAAAAAGTGTTATAGTTTCCTCCTATTTCATGAAAATCAGTTTTTTAGAGAGTAAAGTTATTTAAAATGGTCCAGAGAGTAAGATGATTTAAATCAAACAAAAACTGTGGTCATACAGGGTTCGCACAAGTCTACCACAAATTTTTAATAGTTTTCTTCGATTTATTTAACTGCGGAAAAATATTGCTAATTCTATGAATAAACGCGATGGTTACGAATTCTGTGTTTAAAAAATTAAATAGGAACTTTCTTATCATTAATAGTGGTTCCAGGCTCCTTACAAAATATACGGAGTGTGCGAACACTGTCATATGCAGTGCGGATTTGAGGTGGAATATATATAAATGTATGAAGAAACATGCAAGTGTTTGCCTACTGAGCGACATTATTGTCGAATTTAAAGGTTTGCAGATTATTAATACGGTTGTATTGAGCCCATGTTAAATGCGCTAACTAAGCTTTGGATAAGAAATTCACAGGGCCAGATTAATGCAGAGACCGATTAAGCTGTGGCTTAGGGCCCACCACTGATGGTGGGACTCCAAAATAAATAAAATTGTTTGTAAAAACTTTATTAAATATCCAGCTTTTTGCAATTAGCAAAAGCACAGGAGCGAAAAACGTTCTAAAATTTCGATTTTTTTTAATACTGCAGGAGCTAGAAACATGAAATTTGGCATGGTAGTTACTTATAAGATGTAAATACTCTCTAAGAAAAAATTCTAAAAAAAAATTCGAAATTTAAACGGGTGAGATGAGCGAAAAGCGTTCTAAAAATATTCTAAATTACAATTTTTATGGAATCTCTGGAACTACAGAACCGTTTTCAAAAGTGATAGTGGCAAATTGACACAGTCCCTGCTGTAACATAAGCTATAATTTATATCTGTGACACTACACAGAGGGGGGGGGGGTGTAAGAGCGAAAAACGTTCTAAAATTTCGAGCGAAATTAGTGTCATTTAATTACTAATTTCTGAATTATCTGTGGCAGTAAAATTTCATCTAATGAAAATAGGCCAACGAATACCACTTGGTATTTTTCAAGAATTACGCGAGCAGAGTTCGCGAGCAGAACACTCGCGAGCAGAGCAGAATTCGCTAGTGTTATTATAAAGCAATCAATTTAGAAACGTAATGATTAATTTTAAATACAATAAAATCTGCTATGAAGGAAATACAAAAGACCGAAGAGATATTTCGTTTTAGACAGGTTTTTCTATATTATCTTTACGTTTGTTACCTGGTGGTACGCGGAAGTATGAACTTTGATTTAGTGGTACGTCGGTCTAAAAGTTTGAGAACCCCTGATCTAGATTACATAAATAATAATCAAATGTAAAAATCATGAAATAATTAATAAAAATAACATTTTGACGCATAAGCAATGAATAACTAACACTTTCTTTGTATAAAATTTAATCACTGTTATTAGGTCTGAGCAAAATCGATCTTTGAGTTATCGAAATTTTCATTTATATAGACAATATTTTACTTTTAGATGAAAAATAGTTTTACAAAATGAATTAAAGGAAAAATTAAAATAAGCCTAATAGTAAACATAAAAGAAATTGAAATAGCAATATTGTTGAGTATTATAAAAAAATATATATATTATTATTATTATAAAAACAGAGTTTTCATTAACACGCGTTAAGCGTAGTTTTATAACACCAGTTAAACATCAAAACTGAATTGTATTTTTCAATTTTCGTATTAAAAAAAAAAGAAAAGAAAAAAAAAAGACTTAAAAGAAACATAAAACACAAACAAAATTGTAGGCAATAAAATGTTTGTAAAAATGTGTCATAACTATATATCAATAAACTCATCAAATAATCTTAATCTTAATTCTTCTTCATCTAAATAAATGTATTAAAATATGGATTTCATGAATGGGATCAATTTAGCACAAACACAATAAAGTAAGCATAAACTCCAAATAAATAGTAGCGTAGATATATATATATATATATACAGGGTGTTTCAAAAATGACCGGTATATTTGAAAAATCAATAAAAACTAAACGGGCACCGATAGAAATACACCGTTTGTTGCAATATGCTTGGGACAACAGTAAATTTTCAGCCAGACAAACTTTCGAAATTAGTCACAATTTTCAACAACAGATGGCACTGCAGTCTGGAAAAATCTACACCACGATATTTTCCACATATCCACCATGCGCAGCAATAATATGGCGTAGTCTATGAACGAAATTACCAGAAACCTTTGTAAACCTGTGACTTCCTTTGTAAAACCAGTGACTTCTTTTATTGGGGACATTTGAAAGACCAGGTGTACCGCCACAATCTAGAAACAATTGAACAACTGAAACAGTACATCTCTTCTGCATGTGAAGCCATCCCGCCTGACACGTTTACAAAGGTTTCTGGTAATTTCGTTCAGAGACTACGCCATATTATTTCTGCGCTTGGTGGAGATGTGGAAAATATCCTGGTTTATATTTTTCAAGACTGCAGCGCCATCTGTTGTTGAAAATTGTAATTAATTTCGAACGTTTGTCTGCATGAAAATTTACTGTTGTCCCAAGCATATTGCAACAAACGGTGTATTTCTATCGCTGCTCGTTTAGTTTTTATTGATTTTTCAAATATACCGGTCATTTTTTAAATAACCAGTATATATAAGTAATATTCCAAAATATTTATATTAAATTTTCGAAGAACGCAGCAAGAAACACATTTCCTGTAAATGTTGAATTTCAAATCAGCAAATACATATTTCGTTTCAAAGATGAATTTAAATTATTTAAAAACTTAAAAAAAATAAACACAAACCAGATTTAAAACACTAAAACATTTTATTAGAATACCTTTTTTGTCCATTTTATAGCCATTCCCGTTATCAAGATTGTAAATATTGACACAAAGAAAATTAATTTGTCTATCTAATTATTTATCTAATAGTAATCTGTCAGTTATAAATACGATGTTTATATAAAGTAAATGATGTTATCCTGTATAAAAAATATTTTTCTGATTTTCAAATAAAAATCTACTTTTAGGAATCTTAAAAAATTAAATATAACATAAATTAATTTACGCATAAACAAGAAACAAACACTAAAACATTCACATTGTTTTCCTTTTAAATGTTGTTACTCAGAATAAAATAGCTTTTTTTTATGCGCGCTAAGCATAATATTAATAGTACAAATTAAACATCAAACTTTACATATACTTTTAATTTTTCAAATAAGAAAAATACTTTTAAAACATAAAAGACAACCATTATTTTAGATAATTAAGTTTACATATAAAATATATTGTATTAAAATATATTTTCCTGCCTGTTGTAAAATTTAGCACAATATATAGTAAACAAAGTATAAACTCAATTTAAACATTTGCATATTAAGAATCAATCAACATCTTTTTTATTAGTAGTATTATAAAATAGTGTAGATTTTCCATATAAATGCAATAAGCACTTTTTTATAGAATATCTAAACTTCAAATCAGTAAATATATATTTCGTTTTAAATATTAACATTTAAAACCTTTCATTTCAAACGTACCTTCTTTCAATATCTTATAGGCGTTCACGTTAAGAAGACTGTAAATATTGACACAAATAATTTCTTTTTTCTGGGTAGAAATTTTTCATGTGAAAGATTTTATAAGAGAAGTAACAGAAATATCTGTTACGAGCTTTTATAAATTTATGAATAAGTGTTACAGAAGGAAGTATTACGCTCAAAATAACATGTATGTTCCAATGTATGTAAACATGTATGTAAACATGTAAACATGTTAACATGTATGTAAAAATCCAATGTTACAGATTTTCCGCGAATCAATTTGTTTTCAGCGATATATTATGATTGCATAGTATTTTTTTTTTCTAAAAAAATAATAAAGAAGAAATACTTGGTATTTTAATTAAAACGCAATGTAGAACTGATATTACACTTCTAAAACTTTAAAAGATCTGCAAATATAAATAATTAATTATTTATACGAAAAATTGATTTTATGAAAATGCCTTTTTAATACCTTTAAAAATAAATATAAATTCAATACCATAAGACTACTGTACCAAAACTATGCCATGTTTTGGTGGGTTGGGGAACACTTGGCCAGGTCTTCAAAATACTATATTAGTAATTTTGTCTACTACAAAAATACAAGGAACACAATGTGTTACAAATATAAAGGGAAAGAATATAGATAAATTACTTCATGAAAGCGGCTTTGTGCAGAGTGCAGCTTGAGGTTAAAATTAACAAATGCTAGTATTTTATAGGTTCTCAATTTGATGTAAAACAATCCCATAAATACCGCTGACTTTTAAATTTCATTTTCCGAAAATAATATATTCAGTAGTAAACGTACTTTTACCTTACGTAATTAAAACAAGAACGAAAAATCATTCTTTAAGCATAGATTATGTAACACTTTCCAACACTTCCAATATAATTTCGCAAATCTTTACCGTAAGGTGTAAGATGATATCTAATTAAACAATTTTGAAAACGCATAACATATTTAAAAATCAAATTTTAGGAATTACCAACAATATTGGTGAAAATATCCGAGCTCTTTTGTGCAGCCCTGTATATGATCTATAGATTTATATATATACAAAATAGAATGCTAAATTTTAGTTCAGTTAGGAAACGCTTAGCACAGTTTAAAATATCCCTTCTGGAATTTCCGACAATAAACGGAAATGTACTCGAGAAATTTTGTGCTGTCCTGTATAAAGACTTTACAACTTACACACACCAAGTAATAGACAAAAAATGAGTTAAATTTAAAAACGCGTTTATCAACTGAAAAAGCATTCCCAGCAATTATTATTAATAAGAATTAATTTAACCGAATTATTTTGTGTGTCTCTGTAAATAAACGATGAAAGCTTTACACACAGTATTCTATAGTAATCATCTTGTAATCCACGTTCGTGATATATATTAATTTCAATATGTTTGAAATAGTGAAACATTATTAAAATAAATTGTAAACGATTTTTCTTCATAGACCGTAATGTAACGGAATTCTTTTGAGTATCCCTGTAAAGGAACTATAAGTGCTATGCACACCACATTCTATAATTAGTCTCTTGTAGTTCATCTCAGTGATATATATAAATTTCAATATGTTTGAAATTAATTGTGTAACATCATTAAAATAAACCGCAAATGATTTTTCCCATAGACCGCGATGTAACGGAATTATTTTGAGTGTCCCTGTAAAAAAACTGTAAGTGATACACACTTCATTTTCAATATTGAACATTCCACAGTAAGCCTCAATAACATATATCAATTGCATGACGATCCGAGTATATTTACGTGAGTTAGAGCACAGACAGACAGACAAACCGAATTCATAAACACTTTTCAACTAAGTTGGAAAATGTTTAAAAGTTCTTGTTATGTGATTATTCCCCTCTCACGTTAATGTTAGCAATTACTGCTCTGCGCGTACGCTTTTTACCGATGTTTTGCAGTTTTGCAGTATAGTCATGTAAAAGACACTATATGTTTAGATATTGAGTGGACCACAACACATTTTCAAACTTTAAGATGGGTTACGGAAGTTTGCCTACCGCGG
The DNA here is from genome assembly GCA_963931845.1 of Maratus michaelseni. Taxonomy (NCBI): domain Eukaryota; kingdom Metazoa; phylum Arthropoda; class Arachnida; order Araneae; family Salticidae; genus Maratus; species Maratus michaelseni. The sequence goes on along the minus strand of OZ007588.1, from coordinate 133,586,450 downwards.
ATATATCAATACACGTGCAATGAACACGTGTGAAGATTTCGCACTGCATTCTAATATTTTTTAGCAATATCTAATATTTTTTAGATGCAGGTTTAAACTTTAAAAAAAATTAAGGACTAAAAATATCTGCAAACAACATTAGTCAATGCAGAATATCATCTCATTTATTCCATCAAAGTTACAGTAAAAACGGACCAAAGGTAGTAAACGCAAAAGAAAATTTATCAATCGTATTTTAACTGCATTAGAGGGTGATATCATCTGTTTTGAAAAACAAAAACATTGGGTAACTAAATATAAATTGAGCATTTGAATTTAAATTTTGCTTTTTAATCATAAATATAAAATAAATCCGTGAACTAAGTATGTCCCACTTTATCGTTATTGAACATTTTTTTTTTTTACATATAATCATTGTTGCGCTATTTTATTTTTGTGGTAACACTCATTTGAGGAAAACCTTACATTTCATTTATGAATATTTAATTTTTAATTAATTGTAATTTTTAATCAAAATACATGTTTTAATTAAATGTAAGTATACGATGTCAGAAGCCGCTTCAAAATCATTTCATATGGTATATTATTTATCTTTCTGCGTTTTTTATTTATTTAGAATAAAGGATGTTACACTCTTTTATTTAACTTAATACGTTTTTTGCATGTAATGATGGAATTTTGATATTGATATTTCACTTCCTTCCTGATATGCTAGAATTATGCAAATTATGTTTTTTTTTCTTTTTTTCAGACATTTTTCCGTTAACCCATCACAAGTGATAAATCAAAACGCCTAATATTCTTTATGCGTATAATTGTATACAAGTTACAACAACAATGGATTTTACTTTGCACCAAACCAGCTCATCAAAATAGTCTAAATGGCTAGGAACAGCATCAATGATACTGTTCCGGCTAATTTGTGAAATAGCTATTTAGCCAGCGCATGCGTAGTTTGAACTCATATTTTCATGTGAACTGAAGAGAAATAATTGTATTGTTGATATGTAGATTTTAGATTTGTTGCGTCGAATACTTGGCGCTAATATTCTTTTATGTGTTTTATTGTAATTAAATGTCATTTGTTCCGTAAATGCAGATTGATTTTGTTTAGATAGTTTTACACTGAACCACACGTAAGATTTTAGAATACATTTATCATTTTACTCAAATTAGTTTTGATTGAATTCGAAAGAATGGAAAAGAGAATCGGAATATTTTTGGTGCAAGCGGCCTTGAAAAGGATCATGATAACTTCGTTCGGAGAGTGATTACGTAATAGAAAGTAATTATTTTGTTTGACTGGAAATCGGCGAGTTTATTTTATCATTATATTTTGTTTTGAAAATGTCTGAAAATAAACAAACGAAAATGCGTGATACGCATCGCAATCTTCTCAATAAAATTTTTGAAAGTATCGATCAATATTTAACTAATACAGAATATTCTGTACAAGAATTAGAAGTACTTCTTGATAAATTGAATGAAAAATATAATACTATTAAGGAACTTGATAACACCATTGTAACTACGATTAATGCTAAACATATTGAAACCGAAATTTTAAATTGTGACATCTATGATCAAAAAGTAATATCATATAGATCAAAACTGAACTTTAAGATAAAAAAATTATGTTCTAATGATAACAATGCTTATGTTAACAATGTTTATCCAGTGCGAGCAGATCATGCTACTACCGAACTGAAAAAGGTAAAGCTTCCAAAATTACATATAAATAAGTTTTTTGGTGAACCTGATAAATTTACAGAATTTTGGAACACCTTCGAAACAGCCATAGATCAAAACACAAGTCTATCAGATATTGAGAAATTTAGTTATTTGAAAAGCTTAGTTTCGGGAACGGCTGCAAACACAATAAGTGGATTCAGTCTAACGGAAAAAAAATATGCAGCGGCCGTATCCCTTTTGAAAGAAAGATTTGGTAGACATGATATGCTCGTACATGCTCATTTGAATAATTTACTAAATATGGAATATCTGAAAAGTTCTTCTGACACTCGGGGTTTAAGAAATCTGTATGATAAATGTCTAGTACAAATTCGTAATTTAGAGTCACTAGGTGTAAAATCAGATACATACAGTGGATTACTTTGTCCAATATTACTTAAATTAATACCCCCAGATTTAACGTTAGAATTCAATCGGAAGTTAAATGATGGAGAAATGTGGAATATAGAAAATCTCATGAGTTTTCTTAAAAACGAAGTTGAAAGTAGAGAAAGGGTATTAACTATCCATGATTTAGATGTTAAAAAATCACTTCCCAGTGATAATAAAATTGAACATAGATCAAAATTTATTGACAAACAATCAAAATATAAACCGAGATTGCAATATAGTACGAAAGGATTTAAACAGAATAATGTTTCAGCTGCTGAATTAATGACTTCTGTAAATAAGAATTCTTGTTTATTCTGCAACAGTATTGATCATAATAGTGAAATGTGTGTATCTTTAACTATAGATAAGAAAAAAGAAATATTAAAAAGGCAGGGAAGATGCTTTTCATGTTTACAGGCCAAACATAGAATTAAAGAATGTGAAAAAACTAAAATGTGTGATATTTGTAACAAAAAACATAGTAGGGCCATTTGTTTCCAACTTAAAAATGATTTAAAGGTAAATACGGATAACAGTGTTGTATCTGTTTCACATTGTGATAGCAGTTCTACTAATAATGTACAAAATTAAAACACACAATGCAATATTTTTTTGCAAACTTGTTCCGTGATGGCAAAGGATCCGAAAGATAATAGAACTGAACCAATTCGTATTTTATTGGATAATGGTAGTATGAGAACATTCATAATTCGCGATTTTTCACAAAAATTAAATTTACCTGTTATTAGAACAGAAACTTTATCTGTTTATGCTTTTGGAGCCGAAAAGGCAACTGATAAAACGTATAATGTAGTAAAAGTAAAATTAGAAAATAGAGATGATCCCTTTTCAAATATTGAAGTTGAAGCCCTCGAGACAGATCAAATTTCAGCTGCTTGCTTACCCACTCCTGATAAATACATTCGTAAAACTTATAGTAAATTAAAAGGTTTACAACTATCTGACAGTTACGAATGTAATAATAATAAAATTGCAGTGTTAATTGGATCAGATAATTATTATAATGTTGTAACTGGTAGAATTAAAAGATTAAAGGATAAACTCGTAGCTACTGAAACCCTTTTTGGCTGGTGTTTACAGGGTTACATGGGGTCAGCCAACGAATTGTTTAGCATGAAAATTATAGTTGAAGAAAAATATATATCGGATCAAATCAGAAATTTTTGGCAATTAGAAAGCTTAGAAATTGAATCCGAAACTAAAGATGTTAGTAATATAGACGAAGATATTATGTCTGAATTTCTAGCAAGCATAGTTTTTAAAGATAATCGGTACAAAGTTACATTCCCATGGAAGTCTAATTTGAAAATGTCTCTTAATAATAATCGCGAAGTGGCATATAGACGATTTTTGAAGTTGAGAACAAATTTTACAAATGATCCTTTGTTATTCTCGGAATATAAAGCTATTTTAGATAGTTATTTAGAAGAGAATATTATTGAACCTGTTGAGAACAACACATCGGAGGAAAACACATTTTACTTACCCCACAGAGCAGTAATTCGCGAGGATAAATCGACTAGCAAAGTCAGAATCGTATTCGACGCAAGCGCCCATGCTAAAGGTAAACTTTCACTAAACGATTGTTTATATACAGGCTTAAATCTTATCCCTGAACTGTTCAGCCTTTTAATCAAATTTAGAAATTTTCCTGTAGCAATTACTGCAGATATACAACAAGCATTTTTGCAGATTGAGATCCATGAACAAGACAGGGACTTTACAAGATTTTTTTGGGATGATGAGCCATGGATTGAAGATCCAGGTAAGCAATTTAAGATCTTCAGATTAACAAGAGTTCTCTTCGGTGTGAAGTCAAGCCCCTTCCTTCTGGCAGCTACTATCAAACATCACTTACAAAGGTATGTAACAACATTTCCTGAATCTTTTGTCATTTTAAATTCATCGTTATATGTTGATGATTTTATTACTAGTGAAAGTGATGTTGATTATGCATTTAAACTAAGTAAAGAAGCCTTTAAAATGTTTCAAGATGCCAGTATGACTTTTAGGAAATGGAAAACAAACTCATTAGAATTACGTGAAAAATGGGAAGCGCATGGTTTACACGTTGATGAAGTAACAGATAACTTAAATCTTAGTAATCAGCATTTGATACCTTCCAAGGTTTTAGGGGTTGCTTGGGATCCAAACAGTGATAAGTTTTCATTTAAAACTCAAAACTTAGAAAAATTCCTGTCGAAAAAACTTTGTACTAAACGTTATCTATTGCAGACTGTTGGTCGTATTTTCGACCCAATTGGTTTTATTAGTCCTTATACTATTAGAATTAAATGTTTAATCCAAGAAGTTTGGAGTTTAGGACTTGACTGGATGAAAATCTACCCAAACAATTGGATATTTTGTGGAATGAATGGTTCGAGGAAATCAAAGAACTGAATAGTATTAATGTTCCCAGATATTATTTGGCAGATATTGCCATCGAAGAAGTTGATTATTAAGTGTTACACAGTTTTTCAGACGCTTCAAAGAAAGCATATGGTACAGTAGTGTACCTTAGAGCAGTATTAAAAAACAAGAATGTTGTTACCAGCTTTATTGCAGCGAAAGGTAGAGTGGCCCCATTAAAAACTGTTTCTATACCTCGCTTAGAGTTGTTAGGAGCAGTTTTGTCTGCTAGACTTTGTCATAAAATTGCTAAAAACTTATATTTTCCTGCAACTTGCTACTTTTGGACTGACTCTACTATTACTTTCTATTGGATTAGAGGAGAGTTAGAAAGATTTAAAATGTTCGTCAGAAACCGAATAAAAGAAATAAAAGATCTTAGTGATCCACTTAGTTGGTTTCATTGTCCTGGACAAGATAATCCCGCCGATCTAGTTACTAGAGGTTTGAAAGTTTCAGAATTGAAAGATAATCATCTTTGGTGGCAAGGTCCCCAATGGTTAAAACAGGACAGATCTCTTTGGCCAAAATTCGAAAAACCATTTGATAAATTAGATATTTCTGGAGTTAAGGATCAGTTAGAACTAAAGAAACACACTGCTGTGAAATCAACTATTGTTGATAAAAATGAAGGAAACACTGATTTAATTAATCGATATTCTTTTATGAAATTAATAAGAATTACTGCATGGTGCTTGAGATTTCTCAATAACTGTAAACCAGAACCAAAAATTAAGAAACATGATTATTTAGATACTTCTGAGTTGCAAAGTGCAACAAAAAAACTAATAAAGATTGTACAAAATTCCACATTTCAAACGGAAATTCGATGTTTAAAAGGAAAACGCCCTCTACCAAACAACAGTAATATCTTGAATTTAAATGTGTTTTTAGATACAGATGAACTGTTAAGGATCGGTGGAAGACTGAAGTTTTCTAATGTATCAGAATCTCAGAAACACCAAATACTGTTACCAAAGTCTCACTATTTCACCGACCTATTGATTGAATATTATCATAAAAAGTTTCTACATTCGGGTACTCAGACCACTCTTTCTTTATTAAGACAGTTTAATTGGATAGCATCTGGTCAGAGCCAAGTAAGGCGAATTATAAATAGATGTATGACTTGTCTTCGAACAAAGCATCAAACTATTCAACAAATGATGGGTGACTTGCCCCGTGATAGAATTGTACCCTCTAGACCATTTGAGAAGACTGGCGTGGATTTAGCCGGTCCTATTATAACAAAGCCTAACTTAAAAAGATCAAAAATAACACTAAAGGCATACATTGCTATATTCATCTGCTTTTCGACCAAAGCCGTTCATTTGGAAGTTGTTTCAGACTTGATCACAGAAGCATTTTTAGCCTGTTTAAGAAGATTTGTTGCTCGACGATCTAAACCTTCCATTATATGGAGTGACAATGCCACAAATTTTAAGGGTACTTGTGCTCTTTTGAAATCCTTTTATCAAATTTGTGCTTCGGATGAAATTCAGCGTTTTAGTGCAGAAGAAGGAATACAATGGGATTTTATACCCCCTGCATCACCACATTTCGGCGGACTATGGGAATCGAATATCAAAACAATGAAGCGAATCCTCTTGAAGATAACTAAATCTTCTATCTTGAATTTTGAAGAGCTGCCAACACTCGTGACACAAATTGAGGCAGTTATGAATTCACGTCCGTTAACGCCCTTGTCTGCAGATGTTAATGATTTACAACCACTAACACCTGGTCACTTCCTTATTGGAGGTCCTCTCTTAAGTATTCATGAAAATAATGATGTTTTAGATTCTTTACCATTTTCTTCTAGGTGGACACTGATTCAAAGATTAAAAATGCAGTTTTGGCAGCGCTGGAGCCGAGAATACTTGAATGAACTGCAAGTCCGCAGTAAATGGAAAAAGCCTTCACTAAATCTTGAAGTTGGTCAGCTGGTCTTGTTAAAAGATGGAAATGACAAATTTATAGACTGGAAATTAGCTCGAATTTTGAAAACCTATAAAGGTGATGATGGACTTGTTCGCGTCATCGATCTGAAGACATCCACAGGTATATTACGTAGAAACATTACTAGAGTAGTGCCTTTGCCATTTTATGATGATGTTGGACAGCCGTCCAACGCCGGGCGGGATGTTCCGGCTAATTTGTGAAATAGCTATTTAGCCAGCGCATGCGTAGTTTGAACTCATATTTTCATGTGAACTGAAGAGAAATAATTGTATTGTTGATATGTAGATGTTAGATTTGTTGCGTCGAATACTTGGCGCCAATATTCTTTTATGTGTTTTATTGTAATTAAATGTCATTTGTTCGGTAAATGCAGATTGATTTTGTTTAGATAGTTTTACACTGAACCACACGTAAGATTTTAGAATATATTTATCATTTTACTCAAATTAGTTTTGATTGAATTCGAAAGAATGGAAAAGAGAATCGTAATAGATACATTTTAAGCACTAAAGAGCAGAAAACAAAGTATAAATAAAAATTAAAGGGTACAATAACTAACAAAATACTCTTTTACCAATTAACAGTTTAATATTAATTAAATTACGATTAAACGTTGAGAAAACAATTTAAAAATCCTAAAAAGTTTGTTTAATTAATGTTTAATTTTTTCTTGTGGCTATATCTGAAAACAGAAACAAAGCAAAAATTATATATTTTTAATAAATTCCCTTGATTGCGCTTTCATCCAAGCGTTAAAATATGAGTGAGTTTTCCATAATCGAGTTCGGTGCCCACGCAAAATGAAATATTATAAGGGAATTTTTCGTTAAAAAAAATAAATTGAAATCATGAACTTAGTACCGATTTTCAAGATAAATATTGAATGCTTATAAAATATATTGTACATTTTTTTTTTACTTTTATTGTATTTTAGGCATGTATTATAGCTCCATTTTATTACTATTCATGATTTTAAATATTGACACAAGGGAAATATTTTTTTCTGCGGGCATTTATATGTCACAGAGTTTATAAAAGTACAGAATGAAATATCTGTTAAAAGCTTTTTAAATTTTCACATGTTAGAAAAGAGAAACATCGAGTTAAACAAATATTTAAGTTTGAAAGTCCTCTTTATGAGATTTCCAGGAAAACTGCATATTTTTAATACTTTTAAATGTATACATAGAGTAATAGAAAAGAGAGTGTGATAATGTATTTAGTTTCATTTTTATAACACTACGCTTTTGTTGTAGGACAAATATAAAACACATTTGGGACTAGCTGCACTTGTCACCCTTTTCTCCAATTTATCAACTTTTTATCAGAGGAGTAATAAAAAACAAGAACGAAAAATCATGCGTCAAGCATAGATTATGTAACACTTTCCAACGCTTCTAAAATAATTTTACAAATCATACCGTTTAATAAGCTAAAAGATAACATCTAAGTAATCCGAATACTTTTCATCAGCCCTGTATAGGATCTATAGATTTGTATATATACTACATAGGATGCTAAATTTTAGTTCAGTTAGGAAACGCGTAGCACAGTTTAAAACTCTCCGTCTGGAGTTAAATAATACGGAAATGTGTTCGCGAACTTTTGTGCTTCCCTGTATAGGATCTACAGAATTTATACACACCACGTAATAGATAAAAAGCGAGTTAAAATTAAAATCGCGTTCAGTAACTTAAAACGCACTTCCAGGAATTATTGTTAACAGACAGTAGATAATTTTTTGTGTGTCCCTGTAAATGAACGATGACTGCTATACACACAATATTCTGTAGTAAGCCTCTTGTAATGCACCTTATATAAATTTCAATGCGTTTAAAATAGGGAAACATTATTTAAATAAACCGCAGACGATTTTTCTCCATAGACGTAATGTAACGGAATTCTTTTGACTGTCCCTGTAAAGTAACTATAAGTGCTATGCACACACTATTCCATATTAAGCTTCTTCTAATGCACCTTAGTGATATATATAAATTTCAATGCGTTTAAAATAGTGAAACATTATTTAAATAAACCTCAAGTGATTTTTCCCCATAGACCGCAATGTAATGGAATTCTTTTGAGTGTCCCTGTAAAAAAAGTATAAGTGCTACACACTTCCGTTGAAATAGGAAACATCCCATAGATATCGACTATAACATATAAAAATTGCAGAGCAATACGAGCATATTTGCGGGAGTTAGAGCACGGCCAGACGGCCAGACGGCAGACGGCCAGACGGCCATACGACCAGACAAACCGAAGTCATAAACACTTTTCAACTAGGTTGGAAAGTGTTAAAAAAGATCTCTCCTCAAAAAAAAAAAAAAAAAAAAAAAAAAAAAAAAAAAAAAAAACACTAGCACTCAAATAGCTCTAACACCTATTTACCGCTTCATACCATTTTAGAATTGCATAACTTTTTTATAAAGAAAGGAAGCAATATGAAATATTTGGTAATTTAATTAAAATGTTGCATAATACTAATGTTACCCTTCTAAACAAAGAAAATGTTTTTTATGTATATAAACATTAAATATTTATTTTTAAGCTTTTCTTTTTCCTAAAATGCTTTTATGTAATATCTTTCAATAAAAACTGGAATAATTAGCAATCTAATATAAATAACATCAAATAAAATAAATGGAAGTGTGATAAAAAATCATGCAGCAATAATTTATTTCAACAAAATCTGGATCATTGTCTTTAAACTTTATTAATAAAATTATCTTATTATAAATAGAATAATGGTGACAAATATATATTTTTTATAGTTAGGAAGCATTTTTTAATTAGTAATTTGTTTGTTTCCATACCTATATGTTGAATAATGAGCATATGTGAATAATTTTGCATGCAAAAAAGAACATACATTTTGTTATCGTATAGTGACAATATTCAAATAAGGAGGGGTAGTATTGTAATAGCAAATACCTTATTATTAATCACTTTTCAAGCCGACAGAATAAAATTAAAAATTGAAAATTATATTTAAAAAAACTATTTACAATGGATACTAAAATAAATAAATAAATAAATAAATAAATGGATCAGGGGTCGTCGTCTGAAGATGAGTTTGAGAAATACGGATAATAATTTCTAAAAATTACTTAATTTTCTCTATAAATTTCACTAATCTGGTAGTCTTGAGTACTGAACTTTCACTAATTTAATTAATTCAGTACGGTATTCTCCTATTTCTATGCTTTTTAACTTGATAATATGCTGTCAGAGGTCAATCCGGAACATAGTGCAGTGAGATGGGTGGAAGACCACAAACATAAAGAGATTTACCTATGTGGTAAAGGCATTTCTGGAATGGGCCATAATTTGTGAAGAGAGGAAAGAGGTAACGATTATCTAGACTAAATTCAGTGAAATTATTTAATAATAGAATATAAGTGTAGCGGCCTGAGTCTTCGTTCTCCCGTCTTTGTGCCAGTCGTTTTTTTTAAATTTCTGTTTAAATTTATATTTTAAGTTAGAAGCGGGAAGTGGAAGGAAGAATAAAGAAACATCTTTGTTCTGTTCCCTTCGGTTTGCCAAGAAAGACTCTTGCAAAAAAAAAAAAATCCTTGATGGCGTTAAAAAAAAAAAAAAAAAAAAAAAAAAAAAAAGATTGCTGTTATCAAATGGTGATAAAACATTTTCTACATGTAAATGTCGGAGAAAGATCATCTCCCTACAATCCTGAATACGATTATACTCACACAAGTCTCTAGTCGACGGACGTCTCTAACTGTACTTCCTAAACTTTACCAAATTAAATACTGTACTTATCCAGCCGCTTTTCGGCATCTTAATAGATACTCATTACCTCAAATATCAGAATTCTAACGCAAGATTGACCCTACAGATGAGATCTACTACAAGTATTTTTTTTTTCGAATTCTCTTGGATGATAGATCAATGGAATGTGGCGGCAAATAATTTTACTTCCTAAAGAGGATGTCTTAATAGAGATTTCATACCGATACCTCTACCGGAACGATTCCCCAAAATGTTTATTCGCATTCCATTCTCTTACATTTTGTAAATCAAAATCTCTGATCACAAGTGCATCTACAATTTTTTGAATATTTCGTTAACGAATACATTGAGTATTTTTAACAAATAATTAAATGTTGGACGGATTTTCTGATTTAACATCTTAACTGTTTTATCGTGATGTTTAATCATAAGTATTTTAATAATTTTAATTAAATATTTATATTAATAAATAAAAACAAAATGCAAAATATATCAAGAAGTACTGACAATACATGTTTTTCAAAGTATTTGATAATTCGTACTATCTAACCAACGTTAGAATATCTGCATATCATACTATTGAAGAAAAAAACCTTACTTGTGTACTATTTTTTTCATCGCGTACAAAAATAAATCGCACTTTGTCGTTAACAAGAATTAAAAAGATCTATTTTTTTAAATATTACACATTGCATACAAATTTACCATACAAAGTTACCAAACAAAGATTAACATGCATTTAAAAAAAAACTAATCATCTGAAACTTAATAAAATTGCATTTAAATTGAAAAGTGTATTTATTGAAAACAATATATACAATTTCGCAAATGGGCTTCCCAGAATCCGATATTTAAGAAAATATGCCTATAAATACTTTTGATGCAGTTTTCCTATTTTAGAAATAAGCATTTAACATCTACAAAACATATTCTAAAGCAAAAAATATATTTAATAATTTAACACACTTGCTCTATCAGTAAGACTTGCACATATTCTTTACTGTTTCATTTTCTTAATACACTGTATTAGTTATTAGTAAAATGTTTGAAATGTGAGCATTTCTAAAAAATAAGTCAGAAATTAATATAAATTGCAACTCAAATTTTTCTTGAAATTCAAAATGTACATTTATCACCAAACATGAAATGCATTTAGCAAAAATCTTTGATATCATTCTAATTAATAGAATATTAAAGAAATAGCTTATTATATATTGTAAAGCATCAAGAAAGCTATTTATTAAAAGCTAAATTAGGTTGATAGAAGAAATTATCTAAAGCCTTAAGGAATTTCATTAACAGTCAAGTTCATCCAATTAATCATTCTGTCAGTCCGCGTTTTTCATTAAAATATTCTTAGCAAGTATTTTAAAGATATTACTTTTTTTGCAAGCATTATTAGATAAAGATGCGGCACTAAAATAAATGAAACTGAGTGAAGTGAAACAGAGAAAACATTTTTGTTGAGTGACTAAGGCATTATTTCTGTTTTCTAGTCATATGGATTTTTAATAATTGTCTTGACGATATAGCTATAGAATGATTGCATATGTAAATGAATAGTATATTGATTATTTGTTTTCCAAATGTCTCAATGCATTTTGTTAAACAATAAAAATACATTTATTTATATACAAACAATGTGAGAATGGATGTTTTCCCTTATAAATTACAATCTAAAAAAAGACAAATGTTTCTTAATCTATGAAAATATCATATAACCACTAACGAAAGTATGCATTAACCTCTTCCGCGTTACCCTCATTCTGAAAAGAATTCTTTATCTGTAGAAATCTCAGAAACTAATATACTTTTTAGTTTTACAGAAATATTTATAAAAGCAAAGTTTCTTTTTCTGCATCTGAAGTCTCCCTGTAGTACACATAGTGATCAATTATATTAAGTTTTCTCAATCCAGAATATTGGTTTTTAGAATAATATCAATTCTCAATTAAACATTTTCATCCGCGTAATTGAATTTATACACTGGCATGCAAAAATTAAGGACGAGACTTTTTTTATGTAACTTCTTGCAAACGTGCTCCAAATCGACAAAAATCCAACTTATGATCTTCAAGATGTAAAAGTATGGAAAAAGTGGACAGACATTCAAAAAAGGAAACCAAAAGATACAAAAGGAATTCAATTGAGAAAGTAGCTTTGAGTACAACTGGACAGAAGACAGAAACGTGCACGTGACAGGTGGATCGAATGAAAATTCCAGTCTTTAGTAGTAGACATGGTGAACCCTGAGTGCACTTCAAGATTTGCCTCGTCTTTCTACGCTGAGTACGCGGTTGTCAATTAGCTGCTGAGGGATCGCAGCTCATTTCTCTTATAGTGCCAATCGTAGCACCGAAATCGTTGCTGATGACTGGTTACGTACGGCCAAGAGTCTCCCGAGAATGTTTCATACGTGTTTGGTTGGATGTATGTCCGGGGACCTTGTAGATGAATCAATGTGATGAATGATCTCCCACCTATCCATATTTGTGAAGTGTCCTTTCTGAATACAGTTCTCTGGGAGTCGCAAATTGTCTTCAAGATAAAGTTCCACTAAATAACATCAGCCGCAACAGCAAAATGAGTAGATGAAATAGAGAACAATTAATAAAATTCTTCCATGAAATAAATTGCTAACTAAGAGCAATATTCCCGAAGAATTAAGACTCTTCACACTGAATCTCAGCGAACAAAATTGTTTCCATGTCCTATATGGACTTAGTAATTCTGCAGCATCAGGGCTGCAACGAATGTAGCTCGCTTCCAGAAACTTTTTCTAGAGGGCTCTCTTCTCCAAGTAATATCACTGACTTTTTTTTCCGACCTCTCCCCCATCTTCTCCCTCCTCTTTTGTGGGCCAAAGTGGGGGATTCCTCTGTCCACTTCTTCTTTGGGGAGAATCTGGGGGTTATTCGCGCTACCATTGTATTTCTCTTTTCCGTGCTTTTTGCCGGGAGAATGACCTTGCATGGTCATGTTAGTTAAAGGTACCTCTTAGTTGCTTCTCAGGATTTATCAAGACGCAGACGACACTCCTATGTCCTATTATTTTCTAGGTCTAAATAGTGTCCAAAAAAGGATGAAATTGTTTCGTTGATCTTGTCAGTATGAAACGGTTATTTGAAATTTTCTGTCCTAGAAATTCTTATACGTTAAATCATGTGGAGAATTTGATAGCCTGTAGGCGAAACTTTATAATAGCCATGCTAACTTTCACACCCGCTTCTTTGACAGCTTTCCGAAATTATTTAAATGTTTCTCTGCTGTGCCTTATTAATGCTCGCTTTAAAGAACACCTAGTTGGTGCTAAATGAAAATTTGTAGTATCACTGGAAAAAAACTTAGCTGGAAGAAGATCGTTTTTTGTCAAACAATGGTTGAAAAAGACCAACAAAATGGGTTAATGAATGTAAAGTAAGTTTCTGAAAATATTGATTATTGCAGCTGGATTTTCTCATGAAGTTAAATTAAAGCTAAAAATGTATCATCTAAAGTTAAACGAAATTCCCGCTATTACTATTAAAAAAATTTTATAACCGATTTTCAAAGAAGAATTTCTAGTTTTATATGAAAAAGATATTAGTAAAGTCGAGCTTAATTTGTACAAACTCTCCAGTCACAGTTCCAAATCCAATATCGCATACTAAGCAACAACAATCACAAATAGAAAAAAATAATGTTCCATTTGAATAAATACTTGTAAATTCACTTGACGCATCCTGCATTGACTTTTCTCCATTTGGCTTCTTAAAGCGAGCGATACGAAAATGCCATTCATGAACATTTTAAAACCTCTCGAAAGCGGTTTAAGATGTGTGAGAAAATTCTGACATAAATGCCAAAAAATTATACTATTTAAACATTTGCTGGCGCTTCCGGAATTTGAACATTCCAACTCATGAACAGTAGGCTAGATAGTTATCGTCGAACAAAAGACTAAGCCAGTTGCTCTTTATATACTTTTGAGGTGACATGAGATCGTTACACACTCCATCTCCAGTTAGGAAGACATCTTGCTGATGATCCTTGCTTTCGTGCGCATGCGTGACAGGCTTTGTGCTGTAAGAATTTTACAGATTTTTAATACTCGGGATGGTTTATTTTGATGCTCCGATCTGTTAGTCTTCAGACGAGATGATTGTAGCTGTCGAAGGCTGCGTTTGTTCCCATCACCAATTTACAAGTCGGATAGGTGTCGGCGGGGATTGAACCAGGGACATTTTGAACAGTAGGCGAGAGCGTACTGTATATTAGCGTCGAGCAAAATGCTAAGCCAGTTCCTCTCAGCTAGTAACTCTCTATAGACTGTTCAGGTGAGATGGCATTGCTAAGCTATTATGAAAATTCTACCCAGAGCTATAGATAAACTATCCAATAGAGTAAAAAATGCTATCCAAAAAAGTCAAAATGTTTCACGAAATATAGACTTTATCTATAGAAATTAACTCATGAAATCTTCCCACAAAATTCAAACGAACTTCTGTATTTTAGATAATTGACATTAACTAGAACAGAAGAAATATATTTTAAATTATTACTTTTACTTTTTACTTTGTCAAAGAGTAACATGAAAATTACGCGGTATCGTATAAATGGTCGGAAAGTGAGACTAAAAAATACATATGTAGAATTTCAAAAGTAATTTTCGTATATCGAAACTGTTACCATATAATATTACCAAATCTATTGATTTATAAATTGTATATTTATTCGAATTTAGTATTTAAATTATAATATGTGTTTTAAAACTCATTTACGGTATTTTACTGTATAACTGTCGTCAAATTTTAAAGATAGTTAGTATTTTAAGCATTTTTTTTTTTTTTTATCCTGAACATATACTACTAAAAAATACGAAAAATGATATCCTGACCTTTTAGGATGATTTCCTTTCTCGGTACTCGATAGAGGGAGATAGAAAACTCCTCTCTCGTTAGAGAGATTTGTCACCTATAAACTCTATGATTAAGACCCTGAGATCTTTCCTTCAGCACTTTTTAATCTATTTTTATTTTTTCCTTATCTTAATTTTCATAAATATTAAATTACTGCGCATTATAAATTCGATATATATATAATAATAACTGCTGCCAAATTTCGAAAATAAAACATTTCTTTGTTTTATATCTTCATAATCTGTTAACCCTTAATAAACGTATAATAAAACGGCGCACTTTTTAAAAAAACTGTGAACTTAAAAAAAAAAAAAAATCTATTAACGTGACAATAGCGTAAACACCACTTATACACTTATTGCATGTTTTATTATAAATATATATTATTGACTTATAAAGTAATAATTCAAAAATAAACAATTATTAAATCAGAAATTAACTCCTTATAAACTTTAAAAAAACGAAACATAAAATTTATAACAAAGGTAGATCAATTTTTAGGTGTTAAACATTAATAAATATATTATAAAATGCGGATAACAAAAATAAGTATAAGAAGTAAATTATTCATATCAATTAATATATCATTTACTTTCTTTTGTATTTAAACACTTGCTTTTATATTTCTAAACATACATTCACACTATATGGGGTTATGTCAGGCAAGAGTAAATGCTTTTTATAAATATAGTTTTCTTCAACACGTTTCATTTGAAGTAGTGGTGCTGTGAAGAATTTTTTTCTCAAAATATGCCATAAATGCAGAATGAGGTTCAGGATGAGAACAGTGGTGATGGTAAAAAGTCTTAGGCGTCCTATATAATAGTCATTTCTTTAGTATTTTCAAGGTACGCTTCAGATTGCCGTTGTCTTTAAAGACCCAGTTTCACAACATATTGTCTCAAGGTGGTCATATATTATTGCCTCAAATTCCCAAATCAAAATTGAACCACCTTGTTTATAAATTACACAGTTTAAACTGAACACTTCAATCTTTGATCACCATATATTTCGTAGCATCTTTTAATAAGCATTTTTTTTCGTAGCATTTTGTAGCATTTTTTTCCCTAAAGTCGTAATGGCAAAATGTTTTCGTCACTGAAGATAATGTTTTTTGTTATATATAAATTTGACTTTATCTTGATATTTTGGGTGATATGCAAACGCTTTTGTGGTTTAATTTAGATAGTTATAATTTTTTACTAGGTGTCTTGCACTATAAACCACGTTTGGGAAGATACATTCTTATACACTTATGCACACTTCTTTCTTGATATTTGCTGGATTACATGCACAGTTTTAACAGCTTTTGAATCTGGATTTTCTTTAAACTGTCTTACCAACGATCTCACTTCGATATTAGTTAGCAGTTTGGGTCTCCCTGTCATTTTCAAATCTCTAATCTACTTATACTTCATGTATTTTGCAATGTTCATATTTGTTATAATATGCCTCCTGTTAGCAATTTTACTTTCTTCACGTAATAACTTCTCTCTTTTTTTTTTTTACTTTCAAATTGGATTCATTTTTTTTTTCGTAGACGCTCGCTTGCCCATGGTGAGAACTGAAAGAATTTTGGAGGAATAAGTTGACATTGTGAAGTCTCCTTAAACGTGTTAAAATACATATATTTTTTAGATTATGCCAATTATTTATTTTGTGAATTTTGTTTTGTTAAATATTTTGTTTGGAATTGAACGCTTATTAAAAAATTCATTATTCTATATTATTAACTTATACTATTAGTCTAAAACATATTTAAATAAATAATTAAAATATGAAAAATTGGGTGTTTATTTTTTTACGTTCACTGTTACAAAAGAAAATCAGAGAAATATTTGCACAAGACAACGATACAAGACAATGTGCAGTTATTACACGGTTTTTTATCTTTTGGACAGAAATTCATAAATAACACAATATAAAATTCCGTTAATTTCATTTTTTATCGTTGTTTTTCAGATGCGTATTTCTTATACTTTCCTGTCGCAACAAAACAAATATTTTTTCGTGAGAAGAAAAATATTTACGCAACCATTATTGATTTCAAGATATAAAAAAAAAGATATTTAAGTTTATACAAAATTTTTATTCTGACTAAAATTTATATTTTTCCCTCCAAAAAGTCATCTATTTCCAAAGTGTTATACATTAGTTTTTCAAAGCAGCAACAAAAATTGAAATTTTCAATGTCTTTTGTAATTTCGACGTCAAAAAATTCTCGAAATCATTTTTAATATTTTTTATATAAAATATATAAGAATATTAAAAAATATTTTCATCTCTTACATAATTCTTATGAGGAATAATGTTTTTTGTTAAAGTTGCATAATAAAGATAATTCTTGAATACTCAATTTGATGTGCATTTTATACTTTAAAAAAGTGAAATATTAATTATATTTCTTAAAAACGTTAGATGTAGATAATCTTATTTTATATTTTTCGATCTTAAACTTTTTATAAATTATTTTTTATTTATGTATAAATAAAATAAAATACTTACCAGAAAACTCCAGATCTTATTAAGTTTCAAAATACCTTACTACTAATTAGGAAAATGTCTGAGCTTAGCCCTTCAGACTTACTTATATTTATTAAGAGAATTTCACGATCTTACAACATTATCCATTAGAAGTATTAGTTCATATATATACTAAATAATTTTATGTATTTGATTTTGTCCCTCCAAAGAATTTGAGCATTATTAATCAGATGTAATTATTCGTGGATATATAAAAGGAAGTTTAGCCGTGTAAATCTTTGCACATTCATTTTCATTTAAATAAAGGTAACACTGAAATAAGGATAGGAGATAAGGTAGCTAAAGTAAGTTTTATTTTCTGATATTTCAATTTCTTTATTAAAGGCTTAAAATATATTTATTGAAACATTTTCAATATAATTATCAATCGAAAATGACATCATTAAACCAACATGTTAAACATTTTATAAATAATAAGAAAAAAATAAAAATAACAATATCAAAGTATTAAAACTTTATTAATTTTTTGATTATTTAAAATTTTTACATTTTATTTCTTTTTTAATTTTATTATATCCATTTAGTTTTTGAGTACCGCTTCTTCAGTAGAACATATGACATTGTACTTAAAATTAATAGTCTAGATACTAAGAGTGAAAAAATTGCAAATCGTGATACAGTTACACCGCTTGGTCAGTGTCTACTCTATATTAATACAAAGCATATAAGAAGGAGAGGCATCGCGTAAAGTCGGGGGAATTCAAGATGGCGGCTGTTATGCAAAATGGCGTCATTTTCGGAAATTAGTGCAATTTCGTTTCTATTCATCGTATAAAAGCATGTTTGATGGAAATTTCGATGTTTTCAGATAAAAAAATATTATTTGTAACACTTTACAGCACAGTCAAAAAGTATTTATGATTTCAGTTTGCCTGTTTGTCTGTCTGTCTGGTCGTCTGTCTAGTCTCGCACTAACTCAAAAAAAATAACCGGGTATCCAGATAATTAAAATATGGTATTGTAGTATACTGTAACAAGTTCGATATTCATTTTCAAGAGTGCATCATTCATAGTTCATTTACAGGGGCATAAAAATTATCCCGTTACATTATGGTTTGTAGACGGAAATCGCTTGTAATGTGTTTTAATGATGTTATACTCTTTGTAACATATTCAAATTATTATACATCAGTGCGGTGCAGTACAAGATACTTACTGTAGAATATGCAGTGCATAGCAGTTTTCGTTCATTTACAGGCGCTCACAAAATAATATGGTCACATGGCTTTCAATAAGCACAATGCTGTCTATGCGCGTTTTTAAATATATATTGTGTTTTTGAACTTTGATAGATATGAAATAATTGCAAATTGTCATAAGAACATTTTTTTTTATATAAATATACAATGTAGCGTATATTTATATATTTATTACAATGTAATTCTGATGACGAGGAACCACCCAAAATGAGAGGTATTCAATATAGGGTTTTGATCCAAATTTCCATTACATATTTCATTTTAACGTTGCTTTTTCTTACTCTACTCTCGGACTCTTTGGTGCGCAGACGATCAATCTGACAATCGAAATTAAAAGATTTTTGTTTATGACAGATTTGTTCTATATTTAGTTTTAAAGCGCGATGCATAATTATATACTGAAGCGCGTGAAAAAGATGATCGAAAATCGAAAATGAGATCAAAGACACTGTTATATGACGAAAACGGAAAAAAAATTGAATAACAGCCTAAATCTTAAATTCCTAAGACTTTTCATTATGCCTCTCTTATATGTATTGTTTTAATATAAAGAAGATACTGACCAATAGGGATATTATTATTACAAATTGCAGTTATTTCATACCTAGCACCTCCCTCAATAACAATCGATTTAGCTGATGATCTATAGATTATACACAAGTTATAAAGGCACTGTGCACAAAGACATTAATGTAACAGTAATAGTATTATTTTGTGAGCCCTGTAAATGAACGAAAACTGCTATGCACTGCATATTCTACAGTAAGTATCTTGCACTGCATCGCACTGATGTATATTAATTTGAATATGTTACAAAGAGTATAACATCATTAAAACACATTGCAAGCGATTTCCGTCTATATACCATAATGTAACGGAATAATTTTGATTGCCCCTGTAAATGAACTATGAATGATGCACACTTGAAAATGAATATCGAACTTGTTACGGTATACTACAATACCATATTTTAATTATCTGGATATACGATTATTTTTTTTTCGAGTTAGTTCCAGTAAGCAGACGATCAGACAAACAGGTAAACTGAATTCATAAATACTTTTAGCCTGTGCTGTAAAGTGTTACAAATAATATTTTTTATCTAAAAACATCGAAATTTCCATCAAACATGCTTTTATACGATGAATAGAAACGAAATTGCACTAATTCCCGAAAATGACGCCATTTTGAATAACAGCCGCCATCTTCAATTCCCCCGACTTTACGCGATGCCTCCCCTTCTTATATGCTTTGTATTAATATAGAGTAGATACTGACCAATCGGTATAACTGTATCACGATGTGCAGTTTACACCTTATTTTTGTCGTGTAGCACTTGGAATATAATGTAAATGTAACCATTTAATGAAGTTTTAGATTCCTTTCCCGCATTGTTTGAAATTGTTTTTTAATTTAAAATAGAAAAAATATTTTGTTTTGTTGAAATTATTCCATAAAAATAATTAAATATATCATGCTGTTAACCTTTACTGTTAACTTAAATATATTTATTTTATTACCATTATTTATCTGAGTATATTATATAAACTCGTTGAAGTTTATTAAGAGTTTTAATATAGTGATTTTTTTTGTGCTATACCAGTTTATCTTTTGAAAAGCAATATTGCATTTTTTCTTAAAAATGTAATTATCAAAAAGATTTTATTTTTTCCCAAGAGTCTCCAAACATTATCTTGGAATTTGAACAATTGAATAATGTTTATTACTGTCTTGAAAAAAATATATTTTTAAAGCGTTTTATAGTAAAGTATTTTATATTCATGATATATATGCAAATACTTCATTCTACTTTACTTGTATTCACAGCCATTAAAAGAATAACCTGTGGTCATTTTCTCGTTTATACACCATTTTATAATGAGAGATTGTATATGTGCTCTTTTAAATTCAATATAACCGTTAATGTAAACTTAATAAAAGGCAAATATTACTATATCTACAAAAATATAACATAACTGTGAACAAAAAATTACAGTGACCTCTTTCTAGTTAAAAACGATTCCGAAAAATATTTTTTATCATTAAAAACTTCAGAAACCGATATATATATAGATTAAAATAATCATTTATAAAGACAAAATTTCTTTTGCTACCACTGATTTTCAAAAATGTTTCCGAGAAACGTTCCAAGAAATGTGTTCCCTTTCTAGTTACAAACGATTCCGAAAAATATTTTTTATCATTAGAAATTTCAGAAACCGATATATTTAGAGATTAAAAGAATCATTTATAAAGACAAAATTTCTTTTGCTACCATTGATTTTCGGAAATGTGTCCGAGAAACGGGTAGAGAAACTTTCCGAGAAATGTTTCCTCTTTCTAGTTACAAACGATTCCGAAAAATATTTTTTATCATTCAGAAACCGTTATATTTAGAGATTAAAAGAATCATTTATAAAGACAAAGTCTCTTTTCTACCACTGATTTTCGGAAATGTTTCCGAGTAATTTTTGTAGTGTATTAATCAGTTTTCTCAATCCAAAATATCTGTTTTTAGTATGTTATTAATTCACAATTAAAAATTTTTGACTGCGTAAATTAATTTATACATGAAAGAGTAACAAAATAATATAAATTTTAATGTTGATGGTAATGATGTAAATTTATCATGTCTGTCTATAAATATGTTTGATTAACATGCAAACGTTTACCTGAGCATCCTAAAAACCTATATTTAAGATTGACGAAACTGGTTAACACACTACGAAAACTGCCCGAAAACGTTTTCAAAAATCAGTGGCAGCAAAAGGAACTTTCGTTTTACAACTTCTTTTTTAAATCTTGAAAACATATTGGTTTCTGACCTTCTTAAAGATAAAAAATGGTTTTTTGAAACGTGGGTAACTCTGAAATGGTTATTGTATGTTTTCCTTCATTGTTACATTATGTTTTCCTACATTAAGAAACATCTGTTTTTTAAAAGTGTAGTTATTACTTTTATGCTTAAATGCATATGTAGTTATTAGTTTTAAGCTTAGTTATGAGATTCATGCTTTAATGCATATGTAGTTATTAGTTTTTAAGCTTAGTTGTTAGTTTTATGTTCTAATTTATGCTTTGAAATGAAATAATGTGGTTCATTTTAAAATAATTAGTTATCAACAAAATTGTTCCTGTGTCTCATTCACCTTTAATTTTTCGGAAGTTAACAACACATTTATTGGTTGAAAATACACTTATCACTTCATTTCAAAAAACTTTTTCAGTTTTCATAATATAAAAGCCTTCTAGTTATGACTATATTTCATCAGATTCCAAAGCACAACCGTCACTCTTTTTCATTAAAATCAGAGTTTTTGAAATAATAACTTGTGATAATTTTGTTATCTATAAACAATAAAAAAGGGTTATAGTTTGGGATTTTATATGAGCTTATTCATCTGTAAAATACGTTTTATGCTAATCTGTTTTATGCTTTGAAAGGCAATATTGTGGTTCGACTTAAAAATATAACTATCAATGTTTTCTGTATCACGTTCTATATCTTTTTTTATATGCCAAACAGCCATTTTTAATCAAAATTATTTTTTCGAATAAAATTGCATAAAAGTTTTTTTTTAGAAAGATCGTTCAAAAAAATTGTTTGCTTGAGAGAAGAGTTTCATTCAACATTGAATAGATTCTGAGATAACTTCAGTGGAAATTAGGTTAACCGAATGTCTCAATCCATTAGAGAACATAAACACAGGGGATTCGTTCATTATGAGTCATAAAACTGTTAAACCATGGAGGTAATCATTCGCATAGCAAGATCTCCATGGTGAAACAAATTTCGCATTTGTAAACGTGGGATACGCAATATGAAAAAAAAAATTAAAAACGCATGCTCATTTCGTTCCTAGCAGACGACATAATTCATTTCACTGAAATAACGAGGATGATTTTTTTACATTGTGAAACTAGTTATAAAATGAACGCACCTGATGTGTCACGTTTAACGTACAATTTTCAACTTGTTTTTCTTTTCTACAAATAGGATGTTCCGCAGTTTGAAGATATGTCAGTTTTGACAAAATAAAGATCTTCTGAAAGTTCTATATTTTTTGCTACAATATCATTCACATGAATTCTTATACCTGTTTCATTTTTTGCCAGTGAATTTAATGTTTTTCATTTTAAAATCGTTATAATTGTGACTTCATCAGATTTTTAAGCAAGTTATTTCATTGATTGATTCTTTAAAGTAATATTATTTTTTATGTTATAATTTTCTATAGTGTTGTATAAAATAAAATATATTTTAATTTGAGATTGTATAATTTCTGAATTCGTAATTTATGTTTTTAACAAAAATATATTTATTCTGTTAAATATACATCATTGTGGACATATTTGTTAATTTGTACCATTGTCTTCTTCAAGATTTTTTAAATAACTGTGATTGAGGTTCAATTCTTATTTAAGGCTAAATTAAATTTAAAACGAGCTATATTTAGATAAGCTTATTTTATTTTTAATCTTAAAATGTATTAATATATATATTTTTTTACATGCAAGGTAGCATGTAAGATGAAATATTTATTAGAAAACTTAGGAGCTTATTAGGTTACAAAATATCTTTCTGCTAATTAGCGAAATATCTACATTTCGCCTTTCCAGCTTACTTATGTTTATTAACAGAACTTTACGGTCTCACAAGATTATCTATGATAAGTATTAATGTATACACCAACTGAATATTTTGTGTGCATGCATTTTTGGGGTTAGAATGTCTCTCTAAAGAATTCAAGTCGTATTAATCAGCTGTAATTGTACACGGATAATATAAATGTACCTTTTCTCATATAATTCTTTACTCATTTTTATTTAAGTAAAGGTAATATTTGAATAAAGGATGCGGATATAGTGCGATAAAAGGGAGTTTTATTTTCTAACTTGGTCTCTTTTAGTTAATATATTAAAAACTATTTGGGAAGATATTGTGGATGTAATATAATATAATACATTAAAAACATATATAAAATAATATAATGCAATATAAATTAATGTTAACATAGAAATATCATATTTTACAGTATTAAAGTAATATATTTGCTTTTCACATTTTGAATATGACTAATAATTAAAAGTAATATCACTTAATTAGTAAACTAAAATTGTTATGAATAAATATGTTATTTTTTTAATCTGAATACATTAAATTATTTAAGATATATAAATGACTTGATTAGTTTTGTTATATTATTTAATAGCAATAATATAATTTATAATATAATATATAACAAAATAATAAAAAAGTTGTTATTTCGTTTTTAACATAATTAATAATTAATATCATCATAAAATCACCATGCTGTAGTCCTTATAGATAAAAATTGATTACATTAAAGTACTTAAAACATATTAAAAATATTAATATTCATTATTTTTACATTTAATACTTTCAGTTGTTTTTTTTATAGTATCCAGAGCTTAAAGCATATTTTTAAAATCTTGTGTTACTGGTCATAAAATGATAGATTAATGGAAATATATTTACAGAGTAAAATATATTTTAAAAACATTTTACATGATTTTTCTTATAAAACAACATAGAATACTGTGCAAATAATCATTCATAATCGATTAGATGGCAGTCGTCAAGAACAACGGGTAAAAATGTAAATTAAATAATATTAATTAAAAATTTATCTTCTAATTATCATTATTCGAAGCACTTCAAAACTGCTATGTAATATAATGCAAATACTATGTACACTTTATTTAGAATTCATATACTCGATTCATATTTTTCTAACTTTATCTAGTCATGCTCTTTTTCTTAATTCACTGGAAAGATTGATTTTTCAAAATCCATGAGAAATCGCTGTGTTTCTTTATTTTATAACCAGTGAGGTAGCGATGTTGCCCTTAATTTATTTGTAAGATTTTTCAATTCCAGGTAAAAATGCACTTTCATTTAGTCGATTGAAAACTGTTTCATAATCCATGCGATTTCGCTAGCTTGTTTTTTTTTTATGTCCGGATATTCTTTCCATTATCCATGCAAGTGTTTCTTTACTACAACGGAAAAAAAATTCAAAATCCAAGCTCATCACTGTATAATGAAGCTTTTAGAGAATCAATTACACTGCGGTGTTTTCCTTAGTTAATTGGATTTTTTTCTAAATACATGTGGGAAGGCTGTTTTTATTTATGGGCTGTAAAGTTTTGACATTATCCATGCAACGACTCTGTTTATTTCCTTAATTTAATAAAAATTATTTTATTCCAATAACTATAAGAATATTTCATAAGGTAGGTGACCCAAAGGTGGCCATTGTTATGAATTGAGGATTTTGTATTATTTTCTGGTTGGGTGTGTGTGGCTGAATGTTTGTTGTAAAATTTTACACTTATTTCTATCACATATCAAGTATAAATTTCTTTGTAAAATAAAATATAATTTTTTTTATAATATTGTGCTGTCCTCTAAAAAAAAAACCCAGTGTGAAATATTTCCTAAAAAACCCACCCTAGTATTTTATGAAATATTTCACTGAAGTCAGTTTTTGGTTTTGCCCTGTTTCTATACACCATTTGCAACAGTAAAAACATTTAATAATGCCTAAGGAGTTTTTATTTAGTTTAAAAAGAGTTTAATCTAATATTGCAGAATTTTGTCAAAACATGAGCTTAATTTTCACATATTTGCTTGTTATAATACGTTATGTTAGAATGATTTACATCAATTTTGAAATGTTTTTATGTTAAACCATTAAAATGTGAATAAAATGTTACATTTTCAGCTGATTATGACATGTAGGACTCCGCTGGTGACCTTTGAAAATGGAGCTAAAAAAACCCATGCTGGAGTTTAAAAAAACCAAAAAAATATTTTAATAAATAAATAAAATATACAAATTTTCTTAAAAAGACATTTATTCTTAAGGAACATAATTAAATTATGCAAATTTAATGCATATTGAAGGCACTCCTAAGGTTTTTTTTTAATATGTCATAAAAAAATCCATGTTTGCAAAAATAAAACAATCATTTTTACACACAGATACCCTTCACTTGTATTTTACACATTATTTTGATGTTTTCAAACTTTTATTTATTCACTCTTTTAACTTTTTAATGCAAAATATTTTACTTAAGTTAGGAATAACTAATATAGATGCATAGCTGCTAATTTGTAAGATTTCTCTTCAAAGCATACAGATGAACTGTATGTTTGTGCAGTTTTGTGCAAAATACAGTAAGTGAATTGCAAAATATCATTTTGTCTTTCGCATAAAATGTAAAACTTGAAATCTGATGCATTCCCTCTTTCTTATGTAATTTAAAATTTACCAAAGAAGAAAATCGTAATACAATTCAGGAAGAAAGTGGTAGCAATTTAATCAGCAAATCATCTTTCAAAAACAAGAGTGCACCCTTTCTGGGTCCTCGATGAACTTCATTATCTTTGCTTTATCATCTGAGAAGGTAAAGACAGAGTTGTAATTCGGATCAGTAAAAACTCATTTTAACCAGGATTGTGGTAAAAACTGGTTTTAACCATTTAAAAGTGGTCAGATTTGCTTCAAAAACTTTGCATTCCACTCAAAAGTGATTGAAACTCTATTAAAAAGACATTTGAAATTTTTGGATTTCATAATGCACCTGGGGAATTGTTGTGCAAGCTCTTCAGCAATAAAGATAATTTTCAAAGTTTGATCTGAGTTAGCCTTAATACAGCAAAAGTTGTTACTTGATAGGTAACACATGTTGTATTAAATTTATTTTAATAAAATAAATTTTAATCTATTTTTCCAAATCAAAATGAGTCTCAATTACTGATGATCAAAACATATTTTGACCAGGAAAGTTAAAACTGTTATTTTCCATGTTTAAACCAATACAACCCTGGTTAAAACAAGGACTAATAATATTAGGTAAAAGACAAAATTGGGAAATTTCATTAGTGGCTAGTGGTAGTAGTTTTATAAGTGGCCACTAACTTTAAACTAGTAGCCACTTTTTTATTTAAAAGTGTTAAACAGTAAACTTTTGTTAAAATTTTCATTAGTATTAATCTCAAATTAAATAGCCCAAATAAATATGTTTATAGAAACATTTTGCAGCCAGCAAAAGTAGAATCCTTGATAAAATGCAAGAAAATTTTACTCTCTCCTTGTGGGAAGAGTGCCATGAGGTGGCCGCTGACAGACGTAATTAGATATTAAAGGGAATGGAAATTTATTTGGTGCCAAATATGGACTCAGATATGGGTTCAGATATGATAGTATGGCTTGATACTTGCTGTCCCTAGGGTTACTGCATCAATGGTAGGAAAAAGTGAAAGCATTAAAAATCTGCACATGCAAAAATGCGATTAGTAAAATAAGATTTTGTGTGGCAATGTTGGCCAATGTTCTGGAAACATCACCAATCCATTCCCTTTATTACCTAAGTACTCAATATTTTTTAATATCAATTAGATACATGTTTTTTTATAATTACAGCTCGTACAAGACGTGAGGAAAGAATAAAGATGTGTGTTTCAGTTATTACACAAAAATAAATAGATGAAGTGTTAAAATCACACGAAACTCCAAGCACTTAAAAGCATTGTAATCACTCTTCACTGCATAAAAGAGATTCAAAAATAAGCATTGAGAATGAAAGTACTACTACTAATGAAAATGGCAGTCAGAAAAGTAATAAATCTTTATGGTGCTCAGATTTATCATATGCAGATCTGCATAATGCAGAAGAAGCCACAATTTTGAACACCACAAGTGATATTACCGATAATGAAGATAATGATTTATTCTGTTCAGTACAAGAAGCTGAGAAGTTACAATATGGCCAATAGGTGATAATTAAATAAGATGATTTAAAGTTTCATGTTATTATTACCGAAGAACTAAATGTTGATCGTCGAATAAATTTCAATGCCAACAAAAACTAAGACTACCCAAGTTTGAATCTAATGACCATATTATTAAGAACAAAAGAAACCAAAATGTGACTATTACTGATGCTTCTCCATTAATAAACTCTCGAAAATTTTACACATGTTATTTGATAATTTTCTTCTTAAATTTACTGAAGATGTATGCAAAGAAATGCGAAAAGTCTGGAGCGAATTTACAAATAATTATATTTTGCATTTGAAATTCCTTCAATTTACAAAAATAATCAAATATTTTAAATATTTTTTTTTTGCAGAATTGTGATTTAAAAATAAATAATGAAAAAAAAATATTTTGCTGTCAAATAATTTTATTTCCAAGTATTTTTACATGTGGTTTTTTTTTAGGTAACATGGGTTTTTTGGGGGAGAAAGAGGGTTTTTTTTCAATTTCTTGCTTAATTGCTTGTCATTTTGTAATATATTGATAGAATGAAAAATACTCAGCATTAAAATCTTAGTCAGAACAAGCCGTGAAAATACAGCTATGTTTAATTTTTTTGTATTCCTTATTAGACATTATATAAAGATAAATTCCAAAAATGGGTTTTTTTTAGAGGACAGCACAATACAATATCAAAATTGTAGCTTGTAGGCCACATTTGGCGCATAGTGTTCCAAGGGTGGCCCATGTATTGAAATCACTTTTAAAATGTGAAAAAATGCTCGGTAAACTATTCTGCTTACAATTATGCTCTGATGATCCCTTCTTTCGTTTGATATCTTTCGAGTTTTTATTCTTAATCTTCCTATCTTATGACACAAAAAGACCTTGAAGCACTTCTTGTGCACGGTAGTGCAGGGATTTTCTTCTCGGAGTTACTTAACTTCTTTTGACTGATTTCTGGTGTTAACAATAAATGGTAATAATTGTTTTCGGATATTTTGTAGAAATTTTGAAAATCACCCTTACTACACTGATTTCCACATTTGTTTTCTAAGCTGGCCCCCTTCGGAACATGCGTATGGTCGCCATTTACACGACGTAAAAGTATTAATCAGATAAATTTCTTAGAATTGAAGTAAATGTGGTTAAAGATAAAACAAAAATAAGCTTTCAGAAAACATATCATAACTCAAAGTTCTAAGAATTTAAACACGTGTAAATTAAAATATCTTCTTCATCATGGAAATTAGAACAAGTACTCCTCAAAAGTGAAATCACTGCATAAAATATCGGAGGATCAAGGTGAACTCTTTAAATTCAGCCGCGCGTGCACTGCAGTTGCAAAATTGACAATGAAGAAGTACCATTTTGTGAATAAAAATTAAATTAATTCTACTTTTGAGGGGTGGGCTAGCTCTGGCCACATTTGGTTCAACCACCTTATGAGTTGTTTCAACAGTTAGTGATCTTTAACCCCTTGGGGACGAGCGACGCGTATACGTGACGCGTAAGGTGCTCAGAATCATCGATTATTCCCACCAGTTACTTTTTATTGTAAGCTTTGCCTTATTAAATCTTAGCATTTCTACGATTCAGTTAGGCGAAAATTTCTGTGTTGAAAAACCGGTGGTAAAAGATTAAAAATTCTGTAAAAGACGCTCGTCGCGAAGGGGTTAAGAGAGTTATTAATATTTTGGAACTTCGATAAATCCAAAGAAAAATTATAGTTCATCATAAATATTAATTTTAACCAGGGTTTATGTTTCGTGACATTAAGCTTTCGTATCTCCTTATCAAGAATCTCCAAGCATTATCAAATAAGTTAACGGTTGGGAAAGTCACTTATTACTTCATTTAACTCACAATATTTTTTCAGGTTTTTAATATCAAAGTACTTATATTTATAACTTTATTCCTGCAACTTCATAAAAACGGTCATCGCTGTATTTGATTTGAATTATGGGTTTGGAATGAGATCTTTTTATTTTGTCTTTTAGAAATTTTTATCCAATTAAAAACTTGTATAAATTAGACTGTCTACCTCTGAGTTATGTTTTCGAAATTTTTGTTTTCCTGGTTTCTTTCAGAATTGTTTGAATTTATGTAATATATTTTATAATGAAAGAAAGTGTCAATTATTATATCAATATAAGTAAATCTTGTAAAATTAAACATCATTAAATAAGTCACTATCTGTTTTTATCATTAACCCAAATATTTAGATGACTTAGAATGTTTGACCCTACGAACTTTCCACTCTTAGGTCATAAGCTCCTATACATGCTGTAAATAAAGTTAATGAAGATATTTGCACCTTATAGCGTATTTTATTTAAGAATATAAAGAATAAATAGTTAATTAGAGTTTGGTAAAGCTATTGTCATGTGTTTTTATACTTTCAAAATACCAGTTGCGAGTTTTTAGACGCACAGCATTTGGTAAATAATTGATCAGGTTAAAATCTATCACTTTTAAACTATTATTTTTGTTTAACTAAACTGTTTTTTGTATGTAAAGATGGAATTCTGTAATTGATTTTTCAATCACTTCTTTATATGGTAGAATTATAAAAATTATGTTCATAGAAGTGTTTTCGATAACAATACAGCATTTTATTAGTTTTAGAACTTAATTATAAATTAATGAAATAATTGTAAGGCAGGGTAGTCCGACCAGTAAGTGAACAGCCCCCAGTTAATGAACAATTAGTAAATATTTTAATAGAAAAAGGTTTGAAAAACAACCCGCTAGTTAATTGTTATTCTGGGTTTATAAAACCCGTAATTCAGTAAAACGTGTGATGATAATATGTGCATGTTGTAAAATAAATAACATAGTATGAAACTTAAGTTTTTTTTTAAATGCTACCTGTTCATTCACTGGAAAATGTTGCGTTCATTCACTGATAAGAACTGTTCATTTACTTTGTTTTTATATAGCTTTTTATTAAGACACCGCTAACATCCCTAACAAATGAAATATAAACTTCTTTTTATTATTTTTAATCCTTTGTATACCAGCACATGCATTTACACAGTCAGACACCAAAAGATACTGGTTATTAAAATATTACCCATTTAAAAAAAATGGGCTTAAGTGTTCATTTACTGGTCGGACTAACCTATATTCCTTTAGCCGGCCACCGGTGATAAATCGCCAAATATCCATTATGGTTACAATTATGTACGAGTGACAACAACAGTACAGTTAATTATGCGCCAATCTACGGTCACTAAAAACAGCATCAGACTGTAAAACTTTAACAAAAAAAAATATTTTAAACACTAAAAAGCAAAAGAATATATAAAAAAATAAAGAATGTTATAGATATTTTTTATAAAGCCATAATCAAATAATAGTTTCATACAATTAAATTATTATTATATGTTGAAAATTAAATTTAGAAATCCTAAAAATATAGTCTATATAATATACCCATTTTATTTCCTGTTTCCATATCTTAAAAGAGAAACAGAGCGAAAAATGTATATATGTTTAATGAATTCACTTGCTCACCTCTTCAACCAGATGTAATAAAAGCATTGGATTTAATTTGATTGGTTTAAAAAGCTATGTGTGCATCCTTAGTCACATGATACCCACCAAACCGGTAATCCATTTCAAGCCACGTTGCACAAATAGCCCGCAGTTTCAAAAATTTTTAGACTAATCATAAAAGGATTTTCTTGTTAGAGATTCTTTTCCAACTCGTGTTCGAAAAGGCCGTTGCACAATGGCAGATTCCATTTAGCTCAATTCAATAACAAAAAATGCCTTCTCCATTGCAGACGAAGCCATTTCTACTGATATTTGCATGACACGCTAGCTATCGCCTATGTCACTTCGCACGACAGCGGGGAAAAAAAACTTTGTTAGTATACCCACCTTACGGATTACATTTGGGGAACGTGCCTTAAATGGTTCTTGTTTTACAGCATCTGGAAGTTGTTTAATTATGAATTACCCTGTACTTATTTACTTATTCCTCTAATGTAATTGAACACATTTGAATAATCATTTTTTGCTTTATTAACAATCATAATATTTACTTATTTCAGAAATTAATTGCATAATTATATATATATATATATATATATATATATATATATATATATATATATATATATATATATATATATGTATATATATATATATATATATATATATGTAATAATAAAAAAAATGCCATTATTTCTTATTTAATTTATTCCAAATTCTTACAATTCTACTTTTTTCCCAGTCTTTAAATATATCTTAAATCTAAATTATATTTCTATTCCATAGTTTTAATCAATATATTCCTTTAATTATTATTCTAAAAATCTTAATCTAATAAAAGCTACACGTATTTGTAAAAACCCTTCATTTATTTCTTCTTTTGAAACATTAAATTTTTATTTCTTTAGAACGACTCTTAGTATAATTTTTTATTTTTATTAATATTATTATTCGATATCCCATAACTAATTTGGGCTCGCGCGTTTAAATTGCTCCCCTCAAAATTATACCGTATACAGTAATAAGTTTCACGGCTTTGCCAGCAGCTTAATGGCTATTCTTCACCTGCATTAGCGAAAATATTCATACGCCTTGCTACCTTTAAAACACGGTTACACAGGCTCGGAGCTGAGAAATTGTACGTATTTCCAACTGCCAAATAAACCCACGTTACTTGGAGAAGTTTTTCCGAACTGTTGTAATTTATCTAATAATTTTAACATCTTCATGCTGTCCTTATGGCGTAACACCATTGAGATATGATCTCTGAACTTGCTCATTAGTGGAATTGCCTTTAATTAGTAAAGTGCCAATAAAAGAATTGATACTGATTCATCATCTTGTTATTGCTACGGGAAAACTCATCATGTTTTTTGAACCTTCGACTGCTAATGCTATGTTGTTACGGGATCATCGAGTGCTAGAATTGATATATTCATTATGAAATGACATTCTTTACTCACACACACACACATATATACGGATATATATATATATATATTAAAAATTCAGGCCAATAATTATACATATTACAAATCAAACATAATGCAAAAATACCTATTAATAAATGATGTGAAGTATTAATAAAACAACAGTAGTATACAATTAGGAACAAAATATTCGGAATACAGCAAAATAATTCTTAATTTTCTATATTTGATGCTTTATATATACTAAGGAATCCAACCCGGGTTTCCCGGTTTAGAGAATATATGTGAAAACCATTCTTTTTTTTTTAATTGAAAACTATAATATTTTTTTTTCATTTAATAATTTTTCCCTAACAACTCCAAAGCGCATTATTGTATGAAATATGTCAATTATATACTCAAATAAAATTTGGAAATTTATTAAAAGCGGTAATTTTGTATTGGCCTCGTGCCATAAATTAATAGCCGAATAAATCGCTAAAAATTTTGCTATCTACATCATTTTTTTAAATTCAGATAATTTCAACAGTTTTAAGTGCTTATTTCAATTACATGCTCGTTAAATTTCTGTTTTAATTATACTATTTTATTTATTACTTAGTGAAGTTTTAATTTCGTTATTGAATATTACCTGGAAACAAATTTTTCATACTGTTTAAAGTGCAAACTGATTAATATTTTGGAATCAGCTGCAAGTGGTAGAGGTAGATTAAAAAAACTCAAGCTTGATATTTAATTTAAATACTATAATAAATGAGTAGATTGTGATACAGTTTTCAAACAAATTGCATTTGAAAGAACATTTTTTCCTATATGTAAAAATTGAAAATATGCGATGTTTAGAAATTTTAAAAAAATTAGTAGCAAAAATCGCAAAACATATATTTTATCAAGTTCTGTCATTCGAAAAATGACTTCAGCATTACGCTCGAACACGTTTGTCTTTTATAATATCGATATATCAAAGCTTATGCTAAACATATTGCACTAATTGCTTCTGTGTTTTTTTTAATTACCACATTCAATCTCCAGTTCTTTTTACTTTAATAGAGCTTCTAAAATAGTTATTAATTTTATTCAAATATGTCAGGCTTTTCCCTGACAGCAGCGTCTCAGAACTATTGTTATGTGGTATTATTTTTTGTGAGCGAATCTACTGTAAACTGTAAAGCTTTTCCTATCTGAGATCATAATCCGAGTGGATGAGTGACATGATGTGGGTTGAGGTAGTGTTTAATGTAGTGGAAGGAATGTTGCTATTGTCATTGCAAGCCCATAGATGAGACAGATTTCACCCATTCCCTGAGAAGACAGATCCATCATAAGGCTTTTACGCTCTGTCAAAGAAATCTTGCAAAGAGGGGAGAAGCCCCGTTTACTAAGAATGCTCTGGTGTTCACCGGAGAGAGAGAGATTTAGTTTTTACGTGGGAGTGAAGCGGGGAGGTTGTTCAGAGAGTGAGCTCTGAGGCACGTGTGTTGAATCTCTTCGAGTGAAGAGATAAAGCGGTTGAGAGATTAATAGTAATCTCTGCTATCTGAGTTAACGTAGCTTAGCAGTACACAGGAAGTAATTTCCGTATTTTATTTAATGTTGATCCGGAAAGGCTATATCCGAGTTTTTAAGTGTAAATATTGTAAATAAAGTGTTAGTTTAAGTTTAATTGAAAGAGTTCGTCTTTTTCTCAACATACCTCTCATAACGTGACCGATATCACGTAGTCATATCGGTGGTGGCAGCATACTAAAAATACCGGATTATTCTTCGAAGTTGGGTGGACTTAGAGGGAATCCGACAAAGTCTAAGTGATGCTTTGAGAAAAAAATCATGTTTCTTTTATCCATTTTCTTTACTTCATTTTCCTTCTTTAAAGTATCTCTAAGCGGTATGAACACAGTTAATGGTCGGAAAAATCACTTATTACTTCAGTTGAGTAATTATTATTATTTTTAAATTAATATTAAATAACTTGTATTTGCGTTCTTATTTCGCGAGCTTCTCAAACTGAGACGCCGATCTATTCGATTTGAATCTTTGTGTTGAATGAAAACTCGTTTAAATTTTTTCACTTACTTTTATAAAAATAAAAACAATTATATTTGCGAATTTCTGTATTTGCCTTTGTGCTAAATATTTATTTTTTGGAAGTTCTATTCAGGACATTTTTAAATTATATAAAATTCTTAAAAGGAATCTGTATAGATAAATTTTGCAATAAAACACGATCAAAATTATAATTTTATCCTTTTATCAAATGCGGAAATATATTCATTTAATTCCGGTAAGTATTTTAATATTTTATATGAGCTCTTTTTAATTTATTAGAGCTTTTAAGATAGTTATTACGTTTACGTAACTCTAATGCATGCTTTGAAATAAATAATTATGGTTCGTCTTAAAAAAGTTAACTATCAACAGAGTTTTTGCTCCACCACATTAAACATTCATCTCTTCCTTTCAAGTATTTCCAAGCGTTATCAAAGAAGTTAATGATAGGGAAAGTCACTTATTACTTCATTTGAGTAGCCTTTCTTTTTGAAGTTTTTAATAGTAAAATACTTATGACTTTATTTAGGTTTTTAAGCACGGACGCCGATCTATTTAGTTTATATCTGTGTCTTTCGGATAAGAACTTGTTTTTATTGTGTCTCTTATACTTATTTCATATAAAAATGATAACATTTATATGCTTGAATTTGTGCAAGAGGATTTTGTTTTTCAAGTTTCTTTCAGGATACTTTGAAAGAATTTATATTTTTATCAGGGAATCATTTTATATGTTTTTAATCTCTTTAGTAGAATTTTACAAAAGCATCATTAAATCCCATAATTATCTATAAAGCATGAATAAAATTAAAGTAAAATTAAATAAAATAAGTAAAATTAAATATTTTACTTATAATTAATTATTGCATAAAAATGTTATATGATATCTTTTGAATTTTAATAAAGGTTTTGGGCAAATCAAATTGGTGTTGTTTTAAAGAAAGAGTATGGTTAATTAATTATCGACAGTTTTTTTCATTTATCAAATTAATTTTCTTCCTTTCTTCTTATTTATTATTGGCACTTTTTATTCTACTCGACGTCACACCCTTTATAAATATTTTTGCGATTTTCTCCCACTAAACGTGGTTTGTGACCCTATGTACTATGATAAGTTTTCACCCTCTTGATGCCTTCTATCCCCCTCTTAATTTGTCGTTTGAAATTTGGAACACCCTGTATAACTACTACACAATCACAGTTACCAAATTAAGAAATTGCAATACAAATAACCGGATTAAAATCAGATTACAAGAGATTTTAAGTTCTGTTATTTCTTTATATTTCGAAGCATAATATAACAGGACTCATTGACGCACAAATGTTAGGAATGATGACACCACGATCGGATGCAAAACACCACAACCCACGCGTCTACTCTACATCCCTAACGAAAGAGTACATAGATCATTTTGTCACAAGCTTCTTTTAAATACTTACTAAAATACCGACCATTTAATGAATTTATGATAATTAAAAACAAGTGCTGCATCATGCAGCCTATACATAAACGAATAATTGCTAAATTTGCATAACTTTGCATGCTAAATTTGCATGATATTTAATTATGATGAAATGAACAAACGACGCACGCATAGATTTATTAAAAAAGTTGGTGATCTTAGGACATCCTCAAACTCAAGGGAAATGATTTTTATACTACACTCAAATTTCCAAAAATTCTTGTTGGAACAACTAAAGAAAATTCAATAAATTTACAAAATATAAATTTAGGAATGCAAATAGAATGTGCAATCAAACATAATTTTCTTGAGCGCAATAGATGTTTTTTCTGTTGCAATGGAATCTGTTATGTTCGATCCCGGAACAATTAGCTTGAAAGCTAGACACACTACAGCCAATCCAAAGAGGCTGGCTAACTTCGCAACGATATACTTTTTAATATAACATAAATTTATAAGCGTTTAGGAGACAATACTTTTGGTACAGTATTTATTAAAATTTGTCAAACTGTTCCATTTGATCAGGGAATAAAGAATCAATGGAATTAATGGAATGATGGTCCATAGTCGACATTACCCTACGTGTTTGCCAGATGTCGGGGAATAATTCCAATAACTAACTTATCAAGATACATACATTAATAGATGATTATATAGGCATACATTAATAAAAGATTAACAATTTTATTTTCAATTCGTGAACATTTAATTTGAAATACAAATAACAACAATGATCTGTATCCCTATAGATAAATAATAACAACATCCATGGTTGAATTAAAAGTTATTTCATGTGATGTGATTTCCTTACGGTTTACTTCATATAACAGTGACAAAATAATCGAAAAACACAACTAACGACTGCTAATTTGTAACACGATGTAACTCAATAATACCGCACTGAGATCGAACCCAAAACATTACACTTACACGCTGGAACGATATGGTTGAGGTTTGCTTAACAGTATACTTTTTAATATTACAGCCATTTTGAATCATTTTGGAGATATCAAAGTTGCAATTAGGATCTATAATTATTCTTAAGGATATAATTTACGTTAGATTGTTTTTATGCGAACCATGCCTGCCAGGGTAGCTATCACTGTGTTGAATTAGATGGTCATTGGTCATGGGCTGAATTAGATGGTCATGTGCTGAATATTTTAGGAGGAGTAGAGGCATAAACTTACCATTGGATTGGACGCATAAGACATTCGCTCAATCAATTCAATAATATTTTTCTTAAAAAAAACTTTTTATAGATTTTTAATTTTGTTTCATAACTTGTAATAAACCTTTTGGATCAAGAACTAATTAAGCCGAGGTCCTCAAAAATTTTATTTAAAATCAATTTTATTTTTAAGTTTTTGAACTTTTAAAATGTCCAAAAAATTCCCTCAAAGACGTCTTTTATTCCACACAACACTCAATTTGTGACAACGAGTTTAAAGGATCTGAGTCACGGCTGACAAAAGGGTCTCGTCAAAATCTTTATAAATGTTTTTCTTTTAACATTGTTTTCTTAATAGATGTAGCTTCACACGGTTTAACCGTACACGTTATCAATGTTTTGTTTTTTGCAAATTAAAGTAGACCTTTTTAATATTAGGACAGACTCAAAAATAAAATTACAGTTTTTACTAATTTTGATAATTTAAACAGTTTGAAAAATGAAAACTTATTGCCAAAAGTTGACTTGAAATTGAAACTGACGACATTTTGCGAAATTTTAATTAATTTAGTATATTTTACGATTTTTGTGAATTTTCTACTTCAAATGATTATTAATAGTTCAATCACCTACACCCTTTTATTGTTCAAGCTATGCGTGTTAAATATTCGATAAATTCACATTGATTGATTTATCAATATTTTTTATAAAAACATTTACTCACTTAGACGAAAGTGCAATAAATTCAATATTTTTCCCCTATGTACAACATTTAAACAAAATTCAAGCCCGGAATAGATCTTAAAGAAAGCCTTAACAGGAAAACCTCTCCTTAAGTTACCTTAAATTGACTTTCGATAAATTCAAAGATTTAAAATTTTCACGTGTGTACTTTCATGAAATATAAATTGCAGTTTTAGCTGAATTATTTTTAAAAAAATGCTTTACTTTGTGTCTAAAACGCGAAATGATTTAAATAAACGATTAAAAAACAATAAGCATTTTAGAAACAACATGATTTTGTGAAATTTTAATTAATTTAATATATTTTACGATTTTTGTGAATTTTCTAATTCAAATGATTATTAATAGTTCAGTCACATACACCCTTTTATTGCCCATGCTGTGCGTGTTAAACATTGGAGCAATTCACATTTATTGAATTATGAATATTAAAAAAAAAAAAAAAAAAAAAAAAAAAAAAAAAAAAAAAACATTTACTCACTTAGACAAAAGTGCAATAAATTAAATACCCTTTTTTCTCTATTTACAATATTTATACAAAATGCAATCCCGGAAATGATCTTAAAATAAAACCTTATCGGGAAAACCTATCCTTAAGTTACCTTAAATTGCCTTTCAATAAATTCACAGATTTAAAATTTTCACGTGTGAACTTTCATGAAATATAAATTCCAATTTGAGCTGAATTATTTAAAAAAGCCTTTACTTTGTGTCTAAAACGCTGAATGATTTAAATAAATAAAAAATATAAGCATTTTAAAAAATAAAATGATTACAGACAACATTTTTTTATATAAAAATGGACAAACTCATACCTTTAGTAAATCCCGATGTTCTTTATTTACTTAAATATTAAAATATTTTATCGGGCACAATTTTCTAATATTACAATTAGTAAAATATTTTTATGCAATGTTTCCAAAAACCATGTTCATGGCAATAGTATTATAAGATTTAATATTTTGTTATAAAGTACTAG
Source organism: Maratus michaelseni (assembly GCA_963931845.1). Taxonomy (NCBI): domain Eukaryota; kingdom Metazoa; phylum Arthropoda; class Arachnida; order Araneae; family Salticidae; genus Maratus; species Maratus michaelseni. The sequence goes on along the minus strand of OZ007588.1, from coordinate 133,547,420 downwards.
AATTACGCATGACAATATATGTCAAACTATGGGTGTCACTATGAGTAATGTTGACCTAAAAGTGAAAACGTAGGCTTATACCTTATAAAATGAAGATAGGCTTTGGTGATTTTAGCGAAAAATTCGGGTGGAAATTATCCGAGAATTTTTAGAAATGAAAATCTTACGATTCATAGAATTTAAAATATCAAGAAATATTAGAAACAACGAGTGACAATATCGGAGTTTGTGTTATCAAATCCGAAGAAGAGTATAAATAAATGACTGAATAATGTTCAGAATAATTGAAGTACTCGCGATAAAATACACTAAGTAGAAGACTGGTCTCTGATTCTTGAGATACTTTATGTTATCCTAATTTTATCATTATTATTTTTGTGTATTCGATACGAATATCTTGCGTCCAAAGCTACTGAAATATTTACCACAAACCGTATTTATTTTTGTGTCAATACCTACGTGCATATTTACAAATATCTTTTTGCTGAAAACCGGGAATTTCATTATACAAGAACATTTTAAAATACTGTCAGATATGGTCAAACATGGACGCAGGCTTATTCAACAAAATTTATGTAATTTGTGCATTACAATTGATGAAAGCGGTTAATTAAACAAATAATTTTAAAATGTCCTTCATGCCTCTAAAGGGTAAAAAAAGGTAGTTTCCCTATTTCATGTTTTTAAGACTTCAGCTAGAATTCAGCTAACTTTACTCTAACACACGATGGTAAAACACATCGAACCCGATTATACAATATTCCCACCTTTCTTCAATTTTGAATTTGAATGGGAATGATGAAAAATTAGTCAGATAGTACCATGTTGGCTTTATTTGTGGCAACCACATTTGTCACCAAATTTGTCGATATTTTAACAAGTATCGCCAACCTTGAGGGGGGGATATATTAATAATCTAATCATACGATTATTATTTTTGTGAAATTCGATACGAATATCTTGCGTCCAAAGCTACTGAAATATTTTCCACAAACATTATTTTTTTGAGACAGTGCCTACTTGCATATTTTCAAATATCTTTTTGCTTGATACCGGGAATTTCATGATACAATGACATTTTTGTAATGCAGTCAGATATGGTCAAATATGGATGCAGATCTTATTCAACAAAGTTTGCATAATTTACGTATTGAAATTCATGAAAGCGTTTATTTAAATGAATAATTTTAAAATGTCTTTCCAACCCTTTAAAGGGACAAAAAAGGTAGTTCCCCAATCCATTGCGTTTAAGACTTCAGCTAGAATTCATCTGATTTTACTCAAACACGCGAAGGTAAAACGCATTGAACCTAATTATACTTCAATGTTGCAATGTTCAATTATACCTTTCTCCAATGCTGTATTTGAATGAGAATGATGAAAAATTAGTCAGATATCGTCATGTTGGCTTTATTTGTGACAATCTATATTTGACATCAAATTTGTTGATATTTCGCAAAGTATCGCCAGGCTGACAGGGGATATATTGCTGGCAAATATGACTATGTAGTTTTAGCGAATGACAATAGCAGCAATGGTTACACCAATGAAAGAAAATTCATAGGAAAAGAATATAAAATAATCCCGATTATGCAGGAATTACTAATTTTTTTAATCTGCTGTCTTGTTTCAAAATGTCAGTCGTCCTAGAATTCAATCTTCTATACATCAGCCATTTTAAAAGAAAGAGGCAAAAGAAAAAATACCCCAAAATCCTTGTATCAAGGCCTAATACTTAAAGGGAAAAAAACTTTTCGGATTTTAAATTTTTGGTACATCTCTTTGAAATTGTTAAATGGCCACCTTTTCGAAACAAGATGGTGGGTGAACTTGGCCAACGAATCAATCGAGATCTTGATAGTTCCTGTACTCATACTGAGCCATATCCAAATAGCTTCATAAATACGAATACTAGTGCATGACACAAGCATCAAATATATTTAAATCAACATTTGAACAAATGATGGTTTTGAGGTCTGGAAATCATGATCAATGAAAATTTACTAAAAGTTCCAGACTGTCTTCTCTCCGAACGGCTGGAATAAATAGCTTCTTACTATTTGTAATAGAATGTGCCCAAAAGATATCCGTTATTTATATTTTAGAGTTTTTCTCTGTAGTTCCCGTTGTAGTATAAATCTGATTACACTAAATAATTCTGATATTTTTGTGGCTTACTAAATGCTTTCTCATACCTGAGATTTAAAAAAAATCTCTTTCTATATTACAATATTTCTGATGAAAATAATTACTTACGAAAAATGCTTCGAATAATGTAAAATGCACCTTTTGTAAACAGTGTATTCTAAATTGATTTGAGCTATTTTCTAATTGCAGATATATTTAGAGTTTGAAAGCTATGTTGGACATGTTGTTAGTCAGAACGCAAATTTATTCGCTGTGCGTCACTGAAATTCTGAGAAATTCATTAGAATTACTTTATAATTTTAATAAATATTTATTTATTTATATTCGTGTATTTATGGAGAGATTTCCGTATCATACAGTTTTCACAGGCTTACATTTTCATAAGCACATCTAATGCACTTCTTACAGACTGATCTTAAAATTTAAAAATATATATTTTTGGGAATATTCATTTTTATAAATAATTTATTATATTTAAATGCATTTCAAAAATTTGAATATGCTCACTTGTATTACAAAAGTAGAACATGTTACATATATTTTTGTGATACATATATTTATTTATTTTTGTGATATATATATATATATATATATATATATATATATATATTTCTTTTTGTGATATATATATATATATTCCAGGGCATCTTCAGAATGAAATATTGTATTATGGAAGCATCTTTGCACAATTTATATACCTGAATTGTCAAAGGGATTTAAGTTCCACATCGATTTTCCTGCATTGAGGTGTTTAAATGAGTGTACAATATTACCTGGCTTCCATATATGTATATATATATATAAGTTTTCTTCTAGAAATAGCTGTTTTATTCTATGCATTTTTTGTATTTATTTTATTCATATTTTTAGTAAGTGATGATTGTTAAAAATGAAAATCCATTGATTAATAGCAGTGATAATGTGCAGTGATTTTCTTTCGAAATAAAAATGAATGGCTTAAACTTTTATAACATTTTAAGTTTTTGACAATTTCTGATCAGATGTGACTATGCATTAAAGTATATGAGCTATATGGAAACAGACTAAACGCACTTCAGGCCCCCTACAGGATGAAAAATCACTAAGGTGTTCTCCAATGAATTACTCGAAACCACTGTTAAGTTCTTTATAGTTCTTTAGCTATGTACACTAAAGGAGTTCCTTTACAGATTCATTATTATTTTGTGTACATAAGGCAGCAGATACAATAAGCACACATTCAGTTATAAACCTTTGATAAACCTCCATCGAAAGTCAATTAAAAAAAATCAGTAATGTAATAAGATGTTATACCTGTCAACTTTTGTTTTTCCTTGTGAAACTAAAATTAAATATAAGTTAGTGTCTTATTTAATCATCGATTTCACCGTTTAAATAAGGCAAATTTTACTTTCCAATTTTAGTGGTAAGAATGAAACGAAAAAGTTAGCAGCCGTTCTATCTAAATCTTCGTCTCCACTGTTATAACATACACATGTTACTAAGTCAATATTGTTCAAACAAAACATTGTTCAAAATCGCTGCGAGGACAAAATGATGTCGCTGTCTTTCACTATTATTTCATGTTTTGTTTTAAATCACATAAAAACTTTGCCATAAGAATATCGCTTTAAAAAGTGAAAAAATGAGAATTAATTTTGAATTACAAGATATTTAAGGAGCTTATCGACAAAAAGAAAATACAGAAAACTGAGGTTTTTAAGGAAAATACAGGGATATTCTCTTTATATTACATTAGAGATTTTATCTTAATTCTTGATACTGACATTTTCTTAAAGGAAAATATAAATACATGAGTAATATGAAGTTAAAAGTTAATTAAAATGAAAAGTGCAAATTACACCTCGTGTATTTAGCATATATTTAACTCGTGAACTCCATACTATTGAGAATTTTGTCGGCAATTTACGAGAACATGATTTCATTAACTTTCATTCTTCAATTACAAAACGAAATTTTTATAAAAAATATATATTCGGTGCCTCACAGTTCGGTGCCTCCTTAAATTTTGTAGGGAAATCATGTGTTATATTTAATTATCACTATATTGTTAATAAAGTTATACTCAGTTGAAGTTTCGGAAACACAAACAGCGCTAGGGTGAAGTGCGTGGGGGCTGAACCACAGCGTGGAGTCCATGAGTTAAAAAATAGGTTTGGATGAAGCACATTGGGACAGTTTTTAACTAATGATTTTTATAAATTTTATTTGTTGAATTTCAAAATAATGAATGTTATACACTGCTTAATATTTGGAATTGTAGAAAAAAATTACTTATCCAAACTATCCCATCAGATGCTGCAAGTTGAATGTAAAATCCATCAGTACAAAAACCCTTAACGGGTTAAAAGTTGTGACGCAGCACTTTGTTTTGGCTCTATAAATTTTAAATATGGGTCTTAAAAGTAATGATATCAAATTTAAATGACGCTATGTTAATAATTTTTTTTTAATCATAATTTTCTTTTTAGTTTTATATATATTCACAGGTGCAATTATTATCTTAATATGAAAAAAATATATAGAACTTATTCGCTGATGCTTTTTCATTCACATCTCTCATGAATTCAAAATATGGGTTTTAAAAGAAATGATATCAAAATTTGAGTGACACCTTGACGTGAATTTAATAGGACTCTTTTAAAATTCAATTTAAATTATTTTTGGTTTGTCTTCTAAAGTATATTTACACATACAAACAATACTTTTAATTTTTCAATACACTTTTAAATATATTACTTTCACTGAGCCTATATTATGTATTGAAATGTATTTATTTCAATAAATTGATTTATCTTCTGTGCCACGCTATCCAAAATCATAAGTAAAATTTATGTAAATGATTATTTTGCGTCATATTATCCACTTGCATATATTTCCCTTTGTTTGGATACTATGACGCAAAATAATCATTTACATAAATTTTACTTATGATTTTGGATAGCGTGGCACAGAAGATAAATCAATTTATTGAAATAAATACATTTCAATACATAATATAGGCTCAGTGAAAGTAATATATTTAAAAGTGTATTGAAAAATTAAAAGTATTGTTTGTATGTGTAAATATACTTTAGAAGACAAACCAAAAATAATTTAAATTGAATTTTAAAAGAGTCCTATTAAATTCACGTCAAGGTGTCACTCAAATTTTGATATCATTTCTTTTAAAACCCATATTTTGAATTCATGAGAGATGTGAATGAAAAAGCATCAGCGAATAAGTTCTATATATTTTTTTCATATTAAGATAATAATTGCACCTGTGAATATATATAAAACTAAAAAGAAAATTATGATTAAAAAAAAATTATTAACATAGCGTCACTTAAATTTGATATCATCACTTTTAATACCCATATTTAAAATTTATAGAGCCAAAACAAAGTGCTGCGTCACAACTTTTAACCCGTTAAGGGTTTTTGTACTGATATCATTACTTTTTTAAGGTTATTGATGAAAATGTCAATTAGTCAAAATTAAGCATAGGGTATAAATTAATCATTAGAATAAAATTTTAAAGAAATGCTAAAAAAGACCCTTTGGACCCCAATAAAAATATGAGGGTGGTGGCCCAGGGAGAGGAATCCAAGACTCAACTTTTAAATTATACAGCGAGAGAGTAACACAATTAGAAGTATGAAAATGCATGGCAAAACCCGATTGTTCCATCTTCCACCGCCAGGGGGGGCACTCTGTTCTATACAAACATAGCTGAAATCTTTGAGGCTGTCGATTTGGAGTCGAATGAGCCATACCTCGTCGTGATCGGTCCCATAGAACCCGATAGGAAAGCGCCCCCTGGTGGTGAAACTTGGAACTAAAATCGATATATCCTGTCGATGAATCAAACTACATTGTGATGGGACCTATAGAAATAGCGTTAGCTACAAAATCTGTTAGTTCCACCTTCCACCACTAGAGGGCACACTCTGTTCTATACAAACATAGCTCAAATGTTTGAGGCTGTCGATTTCTAGTCAAATAAGACATACCTCGTCGTGATCGGGCCCATAGAATCCGAGATAGGAAAGCGCCCCCTGGTGGTGAAATTTGGAATTAAAATCGATATATCCTGTCGATGCCGAGTTGAATAAATTAAACTGCATTGTGATGGGACCCATAGCTACAAAAATCGTTCGTTCCGTCTTCCACCACCAGGGGACGCACTCTGTTCTATACAAACATAGCTGAAATCTTTGAGGCTGTCGATTTAGAGTCGAATGAGCCATACGTCGACGTGATTGGGCCCATAGTACCCAAGAAAGGAAAGTGCCCACTGGTGGTGAATTTTGGAACTAAAATCGATAAATCCTGTCGATTAATCAAACTACATTGTGATGGGACCCATAGAACTCGAGTTAGCTACAAAATCCGTTAGTTCCATCTTCCACCACTAGAGGGCGCACTCTGTTCTATACAAACATAGCTGAAATCTTTGAGGCTATCCATTTGGAGTCGAATGAGCCATACCTCGTCGTGATCGGGTCCATAGAACCCGAGATAGATAAGCGCCCCCTGGTAGTGAAACTTGGAATTAAAATCTATATATACTGTCGATGCTGAGTCGAACCAAACTGCATTGTGATCGGACCCATAGAACTCGAGTTAGCTGCAAAATCCGTTAGTTCCATCTTCCACCATCAGGGGGCGCACTCTATACTATGCAGACATAGCTGAAATCTTTGAGGCTGTGGATTTCAAGTCGAATAAGCCATACTGCGTGGTGATTGGGCACATAGAACCCCAGAGAGGAAAGCGGCCCCTGGTGGTGAATTTTGAAACTAAAATCAATATATCCTGTCGATGTCGAGTCGAATGAATTAAACTGCATTAGATGCCAATTAGTCTCTGAAAAAAATGCAAATTTCATTATTTTGCAGCATAAAAATCAGGAATTTTGTTGATCAATGTGCAAAAATCATGAATTTCATCGATCAGCACAGAAAAAACATGAATTTTCTCGATAGGGGGAGAAAAGATCATAAATTTCGTCGAACAAGCAGGTAAAAATCATGAATTTAATTTATAAGCACATGAAAATCGCAAATTTCATCAAACGGTCGCATGAAAATCAAAAAATTCTTTGATCGGGTATGAAAAAATCATTAATTCCGTAAAGTTTGCACGTAAATATCACAAATTTTTTCAAACGGGTGCATAAAAATTAAGAATTTTGGCAATCGGGTGATAAAATTTTTTTTGTCAATCCGGCCCGTAAAAAGTATGAATTTTGTCGATGAGGTGCATAAAAATTGTCAAGTCGAATGAATTAAACTGCATTAGATACCAATTAGTCTGAAAAAATTGCAAATTTCGTCATTTTGCAGCATAAAAATCAGGAATTTCGTAGATCAATGTGCAAAAATCATGAATTTCATCGATCGGCACAGAAAAAACATGAATTTTCTCGATAGGGGGAGAAAATATTATAAATTTCATCAAACAGGCCGGTAAAAATCATGAATTTCATTTATTAGCAAATGAAAAACACAAATTTTATCAAACGCTTGCATAAAAAAAAAAATTCGTTGATCGGGCATGAAAAAACATTAATTTCGTTAAGTTTGCACGTAAAAAACCCAAATTTCATCAAACGGGTGCATAAAAAGCAAGAATTTTGTCTATCGGGCGATAAAAAAATGTATTGTCAATCCGGTACATAAAAAGTATTAATTTTGTCGATGAGGTTAAAAATAAAGGTAATATGAGTCAAGGGGTCTAACCTTATGAGTCTCCTTATTTTCTTTCTTGTTCGGATGCAAACAATTCATATTTTTAATCTGCATTTGGTCGAAAAATGAATTATCTTTAATTTTAAAAACGAGAAATTCGTAATTACATGTATAAAATTCGATTGGTATTTATTATTGGTATTTATGATTTCAAAATTTTTAATAAGAAATTGTTTTTTTGCTAGTATACAGTGGGCAAAGTCTCTAGCCATGCCAACCAACCAATCGGTTGCTTATGGATCTGCTTATGCTTATATCACTTATTCATATAGTTTAGCTTTGGCTTGCCTCTTATTAGTTTGTCTTGACTGCTAAATTTTTATATTTCACATTTCATAATTTTTATTGCAATACTTCAGGTAAGAATGCTTTTTAACTTGATTATTTCCTGTATTTATAATTTTTTGTTACTAACATTCTTATGTTTTAATGGGTGCAAAATTTAAGATTGGCGAAAAAGCTACTAAAAGGTTCTTTATTTCAATAAATTGTTTTATCTTTTGTGCCATGCTGTCGAAAATTGAAAGAAAAATTTATGTAAAGGTTTATTTTGCATCATAGTATCCAAACTAAGTGAAATGTATGCAAATGGATAGTATGATGCAAAAAAAACCATTTACATAAATTTTTCTTTGAATTTTCGACAGCATGGCACAAAAGATAAATCAATTTATTGAAATAAATACATTTCAATGCATAATACAGGCTTATTGCAAGTGATATATTTAATGATGATTGTACTGAATTTTGTATTGAAAATGGAACATTTTAGTACATATTAATGGTTTAGCATAAAAAATAATTTATGTAGGTCATTCTAAAATTCTTATATAACAAAATCTGTAAAAATGAAGCTCTGTTTTGTCAGAATTCTGCAATTGTTAATTTGTTTTAAAACTAAATAAGCACTCCTTAGGTATTTTTAACTGTTTTTATTATTGGAAATGGTGCGGAAAAACAGAACAAAACAAACTTTAGTAAAATATTTTATGTAGTAATAGGGTGGGTTTTTTTAGGAAACATTTATTTAACTGCGTTTATTTTTTATTTTTTAAGAGGACAGCCAAGGGTCGATGCATGCTTTACACTCACGCTAAAAAAAAAAAAAAATTAATCAGTTAAAAAAAAGAAAAAGTCTCCAAACTTTGGGGACTGTTTTTTCTTTTATGGCAACCTGGCTATTAAGCTTGTATTTAGTAGCTTGGCGCAGTCTTGGAAATCGTGCCATCCAAACAGTCGCCAATCTTTTGTTTACATTTTAGCGTGAGTGTAACACATCTGTTCAGTTATATTTCTTGGGGCCCATTTTGTGAAAAGTAAAGGTTCTTTGGGAGCATTTCCGTTCTCTGTTCCCCCCGCCAACTTGGATATTTTTTTCGCCAGTCTTGGCGAAAGCAGGGTGCTGTTGAGAGCTGGCGCCATCTAGTGTTTTTATTGCAAAATACGACATTTTTGGTTTGCGATTTTTTTTTCTCGTCGTAATGCATGCATGAACACTGGAACATGAATGAAAATAGATGATTTTTACCTATTTTCTTCCAAAAGTTCCAGAAATCATGCATGCATTACGGCGAAATAAAAAATCGTAAACCAAAAACATCGTTTTATCAATAAAAATAGTTTATCTAGCGCGAGAGTCTCTACGCACCTCTACCTACTTTTTAATAAAAAAATCAACAAACCGTTTGATTTTCTTCCACAGCTGAAAAAAAAAAAAAAAAAAAAAAAAAAGAAATTAATCTTATTTCATAAGGTCGGAGAAAACTCGACCTGCTATGAAATAATAATAAGAAAAAAATCATTTTCGTCACCGACCCAATGTAATATTAGGAATAAGAGGTTTTTTTTTTTTTTTTTTTTTTTTTTTTTTCTAAAATAATAATATAGTTTTGAAATGTATGTGCTTTAAATTTAGAAAATAAAAATTTAAGAAATGTATGCTAATACTATATTAATAAAATAGATTAGCAGTTTCACACAGCTTTTTCGCCAATCTTAAATTTTGCACGCATTAAAACATAAGAATGTTAGTAACAAAAAATTATTATAAATACAGGAAATAATCAAGTTAAAAAGCATTCTTACCTGAAGTATTGATATAAAAATTATAAAATGTGAAATTTTAGCTGTCGAGACAAACTAATAAATAAGAGCCAAGCCAAAGACAAACTAATAATAAGTAATAACAGCTAAGCCAAAGCTAAACTACTGTGGCTAAACTATCAGTCAGATAATCAACCGATTGGTTGGTTGGCATGGCTAGAGACTTTGCCCACTGTATACTAGCAAAAAAACAATTTCTTATTAAAAATTTTGAAATCATAAATACCAATAATAAATACAATCTAATTTTATACATGTAATTACGAATTTCTCGTTTTTAAAATTAAAGATAATTCATTTTTCTACCAAATGCAGATTAAAAATATGAATTATTTGCATCCGAACAAGAAAGAAAAAAAAATTTAACCATAATTTAATTTAATACATATTTTGGAATGTATAATAAACTGTTTTCATAAAAAAAAAAAAAAAAAAATCTAAATAGTTCTTCAGCCACATATGATTGCGAAATCGCCTTTAACTATAACCGTGATACCCATGAACATCCTGACCGCGCAGGAATCAAAAAGGGTGAAAAGGCCGAAAATCTTTAATGTTAGTCTACCAGAAAAAGCATAAGAAAAGAGTCCGATTTTGAAGCTGGATTATATAAAAAACAAGAGTTTTCCTACGTTAGCTCAAAATCTTACTCTCTTCATCTAAAAGCGATTAATATAATATATTAATTTTAAAAAAAATCGTTCGATCCATTTTCGAGATAACACCTCTGTGCCCATTACACCATTACATTTTCCATTTTCGCTTAAAAATTGGTTTCCAGATCTCAAAATCTACTGCATGTAGAAATCTATAAATTTCAGGATAGAGTTAGGCTATAGATATAAGACTAATGTGAAAAAATCGAAACGGTATGCCTCATATTTACTGAGATATTAAATGTCGGCGTTTCGATTTTTCTTTGATGTCCTGCTAGCTGTATATATGAGAGTGACGGAATCTTCGGTTTTGGGCTTACGGTTTTCGGTTTTTCGCTGCGTCACTCCATTTTTCAGAAAAAAGGGGGACTTTATCTAGCGATAAATGATTACAATACTTGCCAGTCATTAAATACTAAATTAAAATCATCAAAAATGAACTATTTATTTAAAATTAATCCTAAGGTGTTGGTAATTAGCGCAGTTGAACAAATTTTATTAAGTAATTGTTATTTGTTATCATAGTATTTATACGCCCGGTAGCAGAAAGTTCGAGACGGGCGACGTACGTCGCAGATTTTTTCCCTCTTCTGCAGATTTTTTTCCATGGAATTTTCTTCGACTCACAGATTTTTTCCCCCTCCTTCTGCAGATTTTTTTACTTCGTCAGTGGGCGCGGTGCCGCAGCCACACTTTCACTTCGCATCTGGAGAAGCGCTATGATCGTCTGCGCATCTCCCCATTCTTTGCAAGCTAAATATATTTTTTTTTCTCCGACATCACTACTCAATGGACCAACAGCGTTTGGTCATATACTGTGCGTGCATCTCGCCAGAAAGTACAAAGGAGAAAATTTGAAAAGCGGTTGAAAAAATCAGCGAAAAGCAGGCCTTGTCTTTTCTTTTATAGCTGCAAATGCGCTCTGCTCGTTTTTTTTTTGTTTTTTTGTAATAGTGGCATAGCGTTTTGGGTTCACAAAAGAATTTCCGTCTGCATATTTCAACTTGCGAATTTCACCAATAGGTCTCGGAAAAAACTGAAAATTTGTCAATAGGGCACAGAAAATTTTCGCAAAGTTCGTTAAACGGTCACGCGAAAATATTGTGAAATTTGTTGACAAATTCGCCGATTGGTAGTGAAAACAATTGCGAAATTTGTCCACAATTACACGTTTAAAAAAAGAAACATGCGAGTTTCACCTGTAATCGGAAATTCGCTTATCGGTCGCCAAAAAAAAGCACAATTTGTCAATTGGTAGCAGGAAAATATCACAAATTTCTTCAGTCGATCGCAGGAAAACAATCGCAAAATTCGTCGGTTGGTTACAGAAAATAAACATGAAATTCGTCAATATGTCACGGGGAAAAAACCCGCTCAATTCACCAATAGGTTGCTGGTAAATATCGAGAAATCAAGTTAAAAAATTGCATGTAACAGTAATACTTAACAAGATATTAATTATTGATATACAGTAAAAGACTTCTTTATTACGTATAATGTTGTACTGTTTCATATAATATAAGTACTGTTTAATGTAAAATTTTAATGTAGTATTTGAGGTTTTTGACATAAGATGTTTTTGGACATAGTAGTTTAAATTCTCAAAAACGGACACATGTCAAAGACCTGCCAATCCTGAATTGTAACAAAGTTTACCTGCAGATTATTTTCTGCCTCTGAAATATCCGTCTCAGACACTTGGAGAATTTTCTGCTTCTGGGTTTATACGTAATAGCATATTAACAGTTTTTTAAACACTAAAATACAAATTGTCTTACTTTGAGCACCTTAGTCTGTGTATAAGTTGTTTCATTATTATGTTTCCCAACCTGTCCTACTTCCAGTGTTGTGTTCTTAAGTTTGGGAGTACAATGAGATTTTTAACACTTAATAACATAACAAATATGTTAAAGTTGTGTTTAGTTTTAACATTTCTTTTCTTAAATGATTTATATTTATGCTAAATAATTACATATAAATAAACAGTTTGAAGTTACGATAAATTTCTCAAAATCGAAGAAATTGATATAAATACGGATATGTTCAACGGGTGAATTTCATACTACACCCAGGATTAGACTCTTTTGATATCTCTCACTATATTTGTATACAGTATTAAAAAGAGAAATATTTATTGATCTAGCAAGAAGATTTGCAGACATATAATGCATTCTCTTGCAAATTACCCACGTTTCTGAAAATAGTTACTTTATCTTCAGAAACCTCAGAAACCAATAGATTTCCCATATGTAAAGAAGCAATTCTGAAACAGAAGTTTGTTTTACTGCCCGTAATTTTCAGAAGTTTCCGAGAACTTTTTACATAGTATTAATGGAACTAATATTTTGGAACATCACTGATTCAAAATTTTAAACAGTACTTTAAGTCACAAATTAAGATCCTTATCCTAGCTGTTGAATGTATTTTACAAAATTCACAATGAAAATTTAAAAATTTCTTATAACTTGTTGTTAAAAATTAAACAAATTTATCAATGAAAAATATTTTTGTATAAAGTGCGATTTCAGTATGCAATGAATTGGAATACAGTCTCATAGTCAGAAATAATTTCATATCATGAAAATTACCCCCCCCCCCCCAAAAAAAAAATAATAATAATAATAAATAACTAAATAAAAATAAATAAAATAAATGAACTTTTAAGAGAAAATGTTTCATAAAAATATTTTAGAATGTACAGCTCTGCATTACATTTCACATTATAGGAAAGAAGAAAAATATTTATCACAGCTTTATAGTATATAAGCTACAATTATAAAGGAAAGACTCTAATAGGAGAACTGGGGGATGAATGGGACAAAGGATGGATGGGACATTCTCAATATTTCAGGCAATAAATTTTTTTTCAGTTGCTTCCTATCCTTATAGATGACACTATAATAGTGTGCTTCAGAAACAAAAGCAAGAACACATGGCTGTTTTCAATATCCTTCAAAGTTGCATTTTCTGAAAACATTGCTTAAAAGTAATTTTATTTTATATTTGAAGTTGTTTACATATTTTATGCATTATAAACAATTAAGATCTGTTATAGTTATTTATTTCAATGCTCAATATTGGTAATTAAAATGAATGCATATTAACCATTGTGACAAAATAATTTCTGAGACAAAATTGCTGACAATTGAATAAATGCATCATGGGGATGATTGGGGCATTTCAAATGGGGATGATTGGGACAGCTTCATTCATCCATAGAGGATACTGAATTTTTTTTATTAACTAAACAATATTATATAAGTTGATAAATTAATAATTTATGTTAATTATTCTTTTAACATTTCCTCCTCATTGTCGCTACCGTCGTCTTCAGCCATCAGATGTTTCTGCTTATGGGCCTTTAAAGGCAAAGCTGAGATCAGTCCAAGATGATTGGCTGACAAATAATCTTGGAGAGCATATTACAATTTATAACCTCTCTGCTTTTGCCAAGGAAGTGTTTTTGTCAGCTTTTAATACTAGCAACATAAACATAACCAGTGGTTTTAGGAAAACAGTCATTTTCCTTTTTAACAGCAATACATTCACTGAAACAGATTTTATACCTGCTTATGCGACTGACAGACCACAGTTGGAACATTTTAGACAGGCCATCTTTATTGTGTTACTGATATTTGCACATCCGTAAAACTTTAAATTTGTAATTCATTAAAACTTCAGTTGAAATATATAATATAAATTGCAGTTTTTAATGCAAAATTAACTGTGTTTTCACTTTTTAGATCACTAACACTGACATATAACAGCCATATAATATTATATATTACAAATATAATTACATATAAGTTTATAATTATAAATTTTAATTTGGTATCATTAAATACAGAGAGGAAAATATTTGTGTCCAATTCATACCTGCAGTGGGGATGATTGGGACAGAGTGGAACTTTTTTTAAATTTCATAATATATTTCTGTATAATAATAATCTTGAATAAATATTGTGCATAAGATGTAGGCAAACACCTAATGTATGAAATGCGATATATAATATTAATAATAAAATATTTAAAATAAATATGTTTGTGAAAATATCCCATTCGTCCCCTATCTCCCCTACCTTATTTTTTCTATCAAAATTATAGACATGTTTCTGGTATGAAGTATGATGCCATGTAAATTCAAGATGCAAACTTGTGCATAAATATGTATGTGTGAAATCTTTCATGAAATACAATCAATCAGAAAACATTATAGCTTCTGGTAACCGGCCATATTAATATGACGTAAAGTAAAAAAAAAAATAAAAACAGTGAAAATACGTTAAATTTTACTAGAAAAATTTATTTCATTAAAAGTAAAATGTACGTTTCAAATATGCGACAATGCGTTTATAGACAACATTCTGTTTAGCACTAAAATGTAAAATACACAAGAAATGACATTCAAATTCTTTATGTGAATATAAAACTAGTCGTTGGGGACTACCGTAATACTTGCCCATCATGGATATGAATAATATAGAATATGAAAATAAGACATGTGTCAACTATTTATAAAATGCATTGCAATTCCAGAATAAAATTTAAACGTATTTTTAATTTTTTAAAAGATTTATTCATATAAATAATTGATGACGTTATAAACTTTAAATGCTCTATTACTGAATTACGTAAAAGAAACATTCTTACAACTCCATAAATGATAATCGTATGAATTAACAGTTTACTGTGTCGGATTAAGCGTCTCATTATATATATCTATATCTATCTCTCTCTCTATATATATATATATATTATTGCATAGAATGTGATGCATAAAATTTGCATATAACTTTTGGATTTTGTTAAAACAAAGGTACCTGTAAAAATAAATATTTAAAACTTATGTAACATTCATCTGTACTTAGCAAGTCCTATTTAAATGCTTTATTGCTGTAAAATAATAGCACACGTTTACTGAATTCGATTAAACTTCATTATATATATTCATTAAATTCCTCGAATTTCATCTTTGAATAGTCTAAGAAATTAAATGTTCACCATTTCATGTGCAAAATATGATTAAAACTAAATGCATAATTTTACGAAATCATTCAAAACTTCTTTGGCTGAAGTCCATATCGTTGGTGCGTTAGGAGAGTGATCGAACTCTAAAATCATACTTTTTGATATATTCATAATCTTATCTTTCAAATTAAATTACATTTAACCTAGAAGAAAAATATTAAATCAAAATTTAAAAATAAAATAATTCTTTTTAGGGAAAAAAGCTATATGAAATAATTACTCAACATAAACTATGAAACGTTTTTTTATCAGAACATTCATTTAAAAATTATGCCCCTCTTCTCTAAAACCTATGATATCCTCTTATAAAAATAAAAGTTAAATACCAAGAGATTATCACATAAAACATCATTCTAAATACAATGGTATCATAAAGTAATACAACATTTTATGTTTTTAACAATATAGTATTATCATTATTTACTGATAAAAATTCAGTGTTTAGAAAACAAATTGCTAGATAATGATTAATGTCCATTGCATTATTTTACAAACTTAACAAAAAAAAGTGTCTGACATTCATATTTTCTTATGAAATGTGAAGTGTTTAAATATTTATAATTATTGACATAAAACGCTGTTCTATTTATAACAGCATCATAAAATAAACCAACATTTTAGAGGTTTTAACAATATGATATTATGATATCAGTCTTTTATCACTATATAGAGTGTTTAAACATTAAAATATATTTGAAAACAATGATGTGTCCTTAATTGAAACAGAAAAAAATACGCATATATAGAACATTCACAACAATATTCTTTACATTCCTTGAAGGTATTTTTATTTTCAATCTTCACAAATACTTTTGATGTTCTCATCTTAAAGCTAAGCTTAAACTTTATATATATAAAAAAGCGATACGAAAGAATTCAAGGAAAAAATTGTAAAAGGATTTTTTTTTAAAAGCTTCTTCGCTATAAACCAATATAAAAAATTGGATGCATTATTGAAGAGAATCGTTTATTTTCGTCTAGTATGGAAGAAAAAGCAAAACTTTTAAAGATTAGTGTATTTTAAATTTATGATTGTGTATGTTTGTATGATTATGTTACGTTTTTATATATTTTCAGAGCAATTTATAAATGTGAATAATTAATACATTTGATTTTTTTTGTCTTATTTTAATGATTTAAGAAAATAAAGTTATGCAGTATGATGTGAAAAAAAATAATGTACAGTGCATTACGTTACGAAAACTTTTAAACATATTTGCTTTAAATTCTTATCTTATAAGATATGAAACTATTGCAATAAGTAGAGACTTTCACACAAACATAATTCTATTAATAACGACATCATAATATAATCCAACATTTTAAGTTTTTCTTTATCAATATAATACTTATAGTAAATATCACTATATACAATGATAAAAATCAATAAACATACAATCCTCTAAAATGATTGTTTTTATAAATTGAAATAGCAGCAAAGACCTGTATACCAAAAATTCACAATATTCTTTAAATTTCTCCAGGGAATTTTTATTTTCAATCTTCCCATATATTTTCGATTTTCCGACTTTTTTTATGTTTGAAATTTATATGTATAAAAAGTAAAGTGATATGAAGGAATTCGAAGAAAAAATTAAAAATAGTTTTTATAAAACATTTTTCTGTATAAACCAATGTAAGAAATCCGATGCATCATTAAGTAGAGTAGTCTGAAAAAAATAATGAATCATGAATGTAACTTAAAATTATCAGTGAACTTAAGTATGGTATGTATGTAATCTTGTTTGATCTAAATTTTTCGGATTAATTTACAAAGTTTCATTTTTAATTATCACGTATTTTATAAAATGAGAGAAGGAAGAAATCTATATCATAATAACATCTAAAGAATTCTCGAGATATTTAATAATGCCACATTTACCCTGTTAATCATAAATCCGTAAATTCACGGTAAAACTACTGGCAACAAAGTTAACGGACTCTTTCCATTCCGTTAGTAGATTTCCCGCTTTGAGAGATAAAAGGAGGAGAAAGTCCGTTTGGAGAAGCGGTAACTTTCCGTTACGCTCTCAGAAATACTTTCTTCAAATCACAGAAATATTCCTGGCAGCACTACCAGAAAGGGAAATTTTCCGTTATGAATCACCTCCGGTTAAAAACATTACATCTCTGTTTGTGCTGCCATCTGTGGACTATTACGGGAGTATTTATTACTTGATATTCTTCAAGAATATTTTCTACCCGACCTTGGGCTCGAGTTAGGGACGTCAGTTCTTTGAATCAAGTGTCTTGTCGGTAAGACCAGTGAGCGCTTGCTACAATAGCAGTTTGAAATGATGATACGGGATTTGTTAAAATGGAGGCTGGAGACTGAAACAATTTGGGATTTAGAAACCTGGTAATTTTGAAGTAGGTTTTGAAGTAGGTTTCGTAATGAGATGATGGCTGAGGTTTTAAAATTTTATATTAATAGAGGATAAAGTCATGAATTATATATATTCTTAATTTGATTGTTAGATGTAAAATATGAATATTATATTTTGAATTAAATTCGATTTTTTTACCCTATTATATATTTTTTAAATGTGTTCGTTTAGAAAATATTTTCAGTGCCAGTGCTTTTTATAACTTTAAAAAACTAAATTGCGAATAATTTCAAAATAATGTGAAAAATATGTGTTATTTTTTTAATTCCAAAGAATTAATTTTATGTGTTGCTTTTTTTTGAGTAAAATAGATTTTTTTATCACTTAATTTAACTTATATATATATATAAATAATTAATCTGTTTGTTAAGAAAATATATCTTAAGTGCGAATACTTTTTTATAATTAAAAAAATTAATTGCAAATGATTTTAAAAGAATGGATAATTAATTGTTACTTTTTTTTTTTAATTCGAAAGCTCTATTTTGTTGTTGTTGTTTTAAATAAACTTGAAATTTTAATTTATTGAATGTTTAGTTTTTCTGGGCAGCAACATATCAGTTTTTTAAACATTGAAAACAAATATACAGCAGATTACGGAATATCTCCATTGGCCCATTTCGTCTCCGTCCGTTCCGTTGTTTTTAAGAAATATGAGGACATTTTCTGTTTTTTAACTAAAAATGCCCTTATCTCGTGAAATGGGACTTTTTCTGTGAAATTCAGATAAAAAATACGCGTAAATTTCAGATTATTTTTAACACTGTAGAACTGTACAACTGCACTATTGAGTGTCACAAAAAGAAAATAATAGAAAATAAAGATTAGGTTTATCAGCGGATAAAAAGTTGTATACAATTTGTCCCATTAACAGAGGTACAAAATTTAAGAATAGGAGGAGAACATGAAAACGATTCAAAATTGCATAGGAACCTATTATGTAGGCTGCGCAATAATGAGAGCGTGAGTGTCCCGGACTTCTCATTTACTCAGTAGTCTTAATAAAAACATGGAGCATTATACGGGGAGCTTGCAGACTTTCACTTAGTTTAAGGATTGACTGATGGCAACGCACGAGAATTTATACGACTGCATAGTGAACGGTTCCAACACAGAGATGTGTTGGCCCGCCGTTTGATTTCCCATTTGTATTCCGATTTCTGCGAATGTGGATCTTTACGTGGTAACGTGCATAGTGAATTCAGAACGCGTGCATCTAACGTCCGCTATAAAAAAAAAAAGGGTTCCATGCTTTAGAGAGGAATCCGACCACCAGCATACGTCACCGCTGTTGTAATGTGTGTCTGAGAATCCTGTACAGCGTGTGTTGCAGGCTTACACCCGTATCATCTCAAATGTGTGCAGTCACTGCTAAGCGCAGATTATCCTTTAAGTGTGCGTTACCTTACTGGTGTCTAGAAGAATGTGCCCAAGATGTTATTTTTCTCATCATATGTTTTGTTCACCAATGAGGCGTATTTCTCACATGAAAGCGTCTTATTCGCTACAATGCGCAATATTCAATCAAACAATATTTGTGGGAAACGACTACATTTACTGTGTGATACCACATGATGCAAAAAATCGTTTCTCAGTGAATGTTTGGGCCAGTTTGGTCAGTTACCGCTTAGTCGGGATTTAACAGTTGTCATCCCATGTGGCAACAGAAAATTATCGTATCTTTCTGGAACATGTTCTTCCAGGCTTATTTCAAGATGTGCCGCAAGATGTGAGACGTAACATGTGTGTCCAACATGATGGAGCGCATCCTCATTAGGGATTGTGTGTATGATAACATTCAACTACGGCGTTTGATCAACGATTAACTGGACATGGTGGATCGTTTGCCTATCTTCCACGCTCTCGAGATTTAAACAGCCTGAATTCATTTTGTGGGCACTGAATTTTTTTGTGTATGAAATACGTGTTAATTCTGAAATAGATATGGTTTCAAGAATCCACTGCGCTGTAGCTGATATCCCAGAAAATCTAGGTGTGCGACCATGTCCGACAATTCATGGTAAGGCGGTGTCTTTGAAATTAATGGTGGAAACTTCGAACATCTCTTGTAACATTATGAAATGAAACAATTTTGAAGTGAAAACTTTTTAGGCGCATTGGGCATTTTTCTAGATGAAAAAAAAAAGCATTGTACTCGCGACACTGTTATGTAACCGACACCTCTGTATATTAGAAGTGAAAACTTCTTTAGGAGCGTTGGGCATTTTTTGAGATGGGAAAAAACCATTGAACTCGCGACACTGTTACTGTAACCGAAACTTCTGTATATAAGTATGTACATGTATTGTGTATAGGGCGGGGCGGGGCGGGAGCGTCGCGCGCCGCATGCTTGCCTGTGCGCTATTGGTTTCCGAAATACACCTACGAGAGTTGGAAAAAGGGAATGCTTTCAGTAGTGCTGCTACACAATTCAACGCACGTTTCTGTTAATTCAACATAGATATTATAATTGATTTCCAATGATTTTGAGTGGGGATTTCAACATCAACTTTGCGGATGATAAAAATCTACCATTAATTGAATTTTTACACAGAGAATTTCATTTAACGATGACCAATGATCGCGATCTTAGCACAACGATATATAAAACTACAATTGATGCAGTCCTTATAAGATATTTAAGTAGATTCGAATCACAATTGTATGTTTCCTATTTTAGTTACCATAAATCTATAGTATCAGTTCTAGAATATAATGTTAATAATGATGATGATAATGATGATGATGGAAGAGTTGTTGAAATTGTGGATGAAAATTCATAAGTTTCATTGGTATTCATTTCAAAGAATACCAATTAATTAAAATTCATATTTCATGTATTTGTAAATTTACGTTTTAAGCAATAGATTGCAATTTTTGTATGTAAAATAATATGCATTATTTTTCATGTACAATAGCGCATTAAATGAAAATTGTAATATAATTTTTGTAGTAGTAATTTATAATAATGAATAAAAAAGCACTTCATTTAAAAGTATTCCCTGCACAATAAAACATTTCCTGACGATTCAAAAAATACACACGTAATTGTTCAAGTTTTCACTTCTGTCGGCACTCCTGGAGTGCCACTGTTTGTTTTCCGTAACATTTGCCATGTGTACTGTCATTTCTTGCACATCTGATACTGCTGTCGTACGAATTTGCCGATTATGAGTTCCTATGCAATTCTAAATGGTGTTGATAATCTCCACATCCTCTTAAAATCTGTACCTTAATTAATAGGACACCTGTATATATTTTCTTTTGTTTTTGTGTTTTATAATTTACAGAATAATTTATAAATTTGTATTTTCTTACTATATTTATCCCGAATATCATAAAAGGGAATCACAAACAGAACACCTTTTAATTAATAACATATAAAGCCGACAAAAATTCGTAATAAAAAAGCTAGGACTACATTATTGCACTATTTGTGTCTCATAAAGGAAAAAATTGAAAACAATCAAGAAATGGGTATAACTTTAAATTAATATATGCTTATTATTTTGTTATTGTATTCTAAAATTTATTAATAATTTATAAACTTAAAGTACTGGAAGAAGAGTCTTAATCCCTTAGAACCTCTTCCGTTGTATAAAAATGTATCTGGTACTAATTGATAAAAAATACTGTCTACTAATTAATTATATACGTAAATTTTGCTTAAAGGTTTGCCTACTACAGATGAGTACGAGTACTTTTTTCGTCGTCTGAGCCTGATATATCTTCTGCCGTCAGAGCACACACGCAGTAAAACATTGTTAATATTTTAAAATAATTTCAAGATTAATTCGCATTTTAAAATATCTCCTTACATAGAAATATTATTAATCCTAAATACTGTCTCATGATAACGTTCCGTGATTTTAATTTCCCTGAAAAGACTTAATACAGACTAATTATTTACAGATCTAATAAAGTAAATTTTGTAATTATAATTCATTCTTACGTAATCGTTTTAGAGTTAATAAATCAGAGTGTTTTTAAAGTTTGCGGTGTTAGAACGGGGTTGGCGAGCGTAACTCGTAGGAGGCAGAGCCCCCTAGTACCATAAAAGAAAATAACAAGAATGACACTTTATTAAATGTTCATTGAATTAGGCCTCATGAAATTACTTGATATAATGATTAGAAATAAATAATTTTATTACTGCGTCTCGCGTATAAAACAATCAAACAGTGAAATATGAATATAATTCACGTCTGTCCGTGTATTTAAATTAAAATACATATGTCTTATTTTGCTTCCGTATTCTTTATTTTCAAATAGCTAAATTCGCGTATCCTCAGTATAACTATCACGTTAGTATATTATAAATAGAAATAACGGGAAGAATATTTTATCATAATAGCTGCGTATGAAGCTTCACAAAATAATCCACGCAACGAAAATAGAACTGCATCATTTCATGACTGAGTCTCACAAAAAGATGAAAGCAATGAATATTTTATGTACTTTAATTTTATTTATTAATATAAAGGAATATATACAACATATTTGGTTATTGCATCTACACTTATCGGATTAATTTATAAATGCACATTGAGTGTCTCCATTTAAACATTTTTTGGGAGAGGCAAAAATGTCTTTTGATCTTGTTTTGCACACATAAGGAGTAATGCATGAAGTTTTATTCTAACATGTATTTTTAAAATTAGACAAGGCACACTCGTTAATGATAAATGTGTTTCACTTTAAGAATGTAACAATAACAAGGGTTTAGCAAATAACATTAATAATTATTAATTTCATTTTAATCAAGTCTGGCAAATTATTTTGGCTTCTTCGTAATATCCGTGAAAAAGCTTTTAGTCTTTCGAGGTATAACTGTTAAACTTTTAAATATCAAATTCCTTGAAGGAAGAGATTGCCCCTAGTCATCCCGAAATGGAGCACCTGTGTTCATTTTCTTAATATAACTATCATATATAACAGAAAAGTAATATTTAAAAAAATTATTATAACAACAAATTATAGCCTCACTATAATTCCTAACAGCAAACCTAGAACTGCACTCTTACACTACTGAGTCTTACAAATAAAAATATGAAAACAATGAAAATGCTTTGTCATAATAAAAACGTATGAAGCCTCACGAAAAGTCCTTATAATGAAATTAGAACTGAACTATTGCACTAGTGATTGTCACAAAAAAAAGAAAGAAAATAAGTAAAGATAAATAAATCCTAATTTTATCAATAAATATAAGTTAATACATATATATATGATTTTGTTATTATATTTACAATTTTCAGATTAATTTATAAACGTTTATTTTTTAATTATATATATCACATATGTCACAAGACTAGAAAAGTGAGAACACTTTTTAATGCCAACAATGCATGAAGCCTAAAAAAATACTAACAACAAAACTAAAACTTCTAGTAAAAAGAGGGAAATTCTAAAGCAGTATTTTTTTTTCTTTCTTAGAAAAAAAGCATAATGTTGATGTGATACATTTCCAAATAAAAAAATGCAAAACATAACCCACTTCACGGTATACTTAAAATATCAGGAAAAAACTCTTCAAAAAAAAAAAAAAAAAAAAAAAAAAAAGCTTTTCAAGCAATTTAATTACTTAATTTTCGTTTCTTAGCTTACTTTGAGAGGTTGCATTAGAAAAATCCCTCTTAATGCCCGAAACTCGTAATTCTAAATTATGAGAACCAATTTTTCGAGTCGGAATATTAAGACAAATTTGATAATTAACTAAGTGGTAATTATCAATCGAGTTATGCATTTAGGTTTGTTGAAAACTAAATGAGCCTACTGAGAATTTTCAATACTTCAAATATTCAGTTCACATACAGTTACGAATATCTATTCAAAACGATTGCGTTAATGTAAACATTTTTATTAATTTTCGTATAATTGCAAGGAATGCAAAAATAATGTAAGATATTTTCACGTATCCTAAAATGTTGATCATTATCCCCCTAGTAAGTTAAAGATACTTAAATATAATCGTTTCTGAGAAAAATTATAGTAATATCCCTTTTCGAAAGTCAAGATTTTTTTATTCATCTAAAATTATAATAATTCCTCGTTGAATCTGTAGTTTCATCCATTATCCGTTTATTATTTGAGTTGCTGTCCTTCTGGAAATAGGATAATTAAAATTTCTTTATAAGCATTTTTATTTCAAAGAAATTTAAAAATAATTTTTTCCACAGAATTTTGTAATTCATCTTATCAATATGGGAGCACGTCACATACATAGTGAGATTATATATACATCACCCGAACAAAGCAAGTGCAAAGTGTGCAATTTATTTTTGTTTTGAACTGTATTGAAATGTATGTTAATAAATTTCTTATAACGTGCGATTGTATTTATTGAGGAAAACATCTAGTGACTAGGTAAAAGTGTGTGTTAACGTGGAATATGCGAAATACCTTATAAATAATAAGTAATTACTATTCTAATAAAATGTTCATGATATAAATGTTCGACAGTTTAAAATATATTTTTATTATGAATTGCTGATTGTCTGATAATTCAAAGATTGATTAAAAAAGTAAACTACTAACATGCATATTGAAAGTACAACATAATCCCTTGCGTAATATCAACGTGCCGTCTGTGTACTTACTGCTGTGTACTGCTGTGTAATACGGCTGTGTACTTACATATTAGAGGACAAACAGGTAATAATTGGAGGTTCTGGCAGAGTATTTATACTGAAAAAAATCCATTAAAATTCTCGGGAAGCAAATTTTAATAAATGTGTAAAAATGAATAAAATGTTAGATTGTCTCCAATTCAACAGTTTATTATTTGCGAAAAAGTTGAACTAAGAGGATATTCTTCCTATCAATTTGAAACATTTATTAATCGCAAAATAAACTTGAGTCATGAAAAACACAACACTCAATTGAATCAAATTCACCTCTGTACTATAATAATTGTTTAAAAACAACACAAAATGTCACAAAAACATATATGCATCATTTATTAAAAACTTTTACTTTAGGTGTTTTAAAAATATACAAAACTGCATTTCACATTAAAAACCTAGCGCTTTCGAGCCGTCCTGGCTCATCATCAGGGTTAAAACATCACCACGCAGATACACACACAAAAAAAAAAAAAACACAACTAGTGTGAAACACTGTAAAAACATCAATGTCTGCTGAAGACAAGGTCAAACCATTATAAACAGGGTGGGAAACATAGGGAGGGATGTGCCAATCTTATTCATTCTTGAACTATCTGTAAAAGCTTATACCATACTTTAGGGATATTGTACGAAACTGAATCATTGCATGTTTTATTTTTCCTGGTTAAAATTTCTATTGATTCACTTATTATTGCTTCATAAAAAGAGGATGTGGGTTTAATATTTTTAGCGTTATCAAAATCTATTATAATCGACTGCTGTTCTTTTAATCTGGAAAGTGCCGTTTTACTTCTATTATACTTGACATCTGCAATATGTTCTTTTAACCGAATTTTAAATTTCCTTAAAGTCATACCAATGTAGTCTTTAATTTTATAAGATTTTATCCTATTTTCAACTATTTCCATAATAACTGGGATTCTATAAATTCCTGCTAAATCTTCAATCGGTATGGGATCAATCTTCTTATGTAGTAACGCATTCAATTTAACTGGAGGGGATGCTACCAAATTTCATATTTCTTTATATTTTAATTTTGTAAAAAGTTTCGGAATATATTGGAACTTGTAAAATTTAGTTGGTTTTCCAGTTAATTCTTTTTGATTTTTACCCTGATATTGATATTGACAAATTAACTTATTAACTAACCTCTCTGAAAAACCATTTTCATTTGCTATAATTTTAACTCTGTCAAGCTCCTCATTGATATAACTATCAGTACACACTGAAAATGCTCTATGGATGTAAAACCTATATGCAGCCAGTTTATAACTTAAAGGTGATGAAGCATCTCTGGAAATAGTATTATTTGACCTCATATTTTTCCTATAAACTGTCCGATCTATTGTTAAATTACTGTTTTTTATCAGCTCTACATCAGGAAAATGTAATACGTCTGTGTACTTACATATTACAGAACACACAGGTAATAATTGGAGGTTCTGGCAGAGTATTTATACTGAAAAAAATCCATTAAAATTCTCGGGAAGCAAATTTTAATAAATGTGTAAAAATGAATAAAATGTTAGATTGTCTCCAATTCAACAGTTTATTAATTGCGAAAAAGTTGAACTAAGAGGATATTCTTCCTATCAATTTGAAACATTTATTAATCGCAAAATAAATGAGTCATGAAAAACACAACACTCAATTGAATCAAATTCCCCTCTGTACTATAATAATTGTTTAAAAACAACACAAAATGTCACAAAAACATATATGCATCATTTATTAAAAACTTTTACTTTAGGTGTTTTAAAAATATACAAAACTGCATTTCACATTAAAAACCTAGTGCTTTCGAGACGTCCTGGCTCATCATCAGGGTTAAAACATCTCTGAAACCCTCAGTCAGAGTTCGTCATTTCATCGACAATGAAGTTTATTAAGCAAGTAAAACTTTTTCAGATTACTGAGAACAGCATTTTTGCGAGTTTGGATGTAGTATCGTTACATCCATCTGTGGATATGAATGATGTAGGTTTGTTCGTGGAAGAAGCTATTAATGGTAATGATTCTTTTAGCGTGAGCACAAAAAATACACTTATTTCCGGGTTTAATCTAATTAAAAACAATAACGTTTTTCAGTTTGATAATATTTATTATAAGCAAAAGGATGGTGCACCAATGGGCTCCCCCATTTCGGATTTATGCGCGGAGATTAAATTAAGACCCATTGAAAATATGTTTATGAATGATTTTAGTGAAAGACCTGCATATTGGTGTAGATATGCAGATGATATTTTTATTATATGGGAGCATGGTATAGATTTATTGAAGGACTTTGTGGTTAAACTTAATAAAATTGATACAAAAATACAATTTATCCTGGAGTTAGAAAAACAGAATCGTTATCATTTTCTTGATGTAGAGCTGATAAAAAACAGTAATTTAACAATAAATCGGACAGTTTATAGGAAAAATATGAGGTCAAATAATACTATTTCCAGAGATGCTTCATCACCTTTAAGTTATAAACTGGTTGCATATAGGTTTTACATCCATAGAGCATTTTCAGTGTGTACTGATAGTTATATCAATGAGGAGCTTGACAGAGTTAAAATTATAGCAAATGAAAATGGTTTTTCAGAGAGGTTAATTAATAAGTTAATTTGTCAATATCAATATCAGGGTAAAAAACAAAAAGAATTAACAGGAAAACCAACTAAATTTTACAAGTTCCGATATATTCCGAAACTTTTTGAAAAATTAAAATATAATTTAAAGAAATATGAAATAAATTTGGTAGCATCCCCTCCAGTTAAATTGAATGCGTTACTACATAAGAAGATTGATCCCATACCGATTGAAGATTTAGCAGGAATTTATAGAATCCCAGTTATTATGGAAATAGTTGAAAATAGGATAAAATCTTATAAAGTTAAAGACTACATTGGTATGACTTTAAGGAAATTTAAAATTCGTTTAAAAGAACATATTGCAGATGTCAAGTATAATAGAAGTAAAACGGCACTTTTCAGATTAAAACAACAGCAGTCGATTATAATAGATTTTGATAACGCTAAAATTATTAAACCCACATCCTCTTTTTATGAAGCAATAATAAGTGAATCAATAGAAATTTTAACCAGGAAAAATAAAACATGCAATGATTCAGTTTCGTACAATATCCCTAAAGTATGGCATAAGCTTTTATAGATAGTTCAAGAATGAATAAGATTGGCACATCCCTCCCTATGTTTCCCACCCTGTTTATAATGGTTTGACCTTGTCTTCAGCAGATATTGATGTTTTTACAGTGTTTCACACTAGTTGTGTTTTTTTGTGTGTATCTGCGTGGTGATGTTTTAACCCTGATGATGAGCCAGGACGGCTCGAAAGCGCTAGGTTTTTAATGTGAAATGCAGTTTTGTATATTTTTAAAACACCTAAAGTAAAAGTTTTTAATAAATGATGCATATATGGTTTTGTGACATTTTGTGTTGTTTTTAAACAATTATTTATTAATCGTCCACGATAAGTTAGATTTTCACCTTGATAGGTCGGCTATTTTGCACATGAAAAAAGTAGCTTAAATGACATAAGTGTTGATGACATCCCTTTATTTTGAGACAAACTAGAATCTATTAAATTCAACTTCTGGTTATTTTCGTAATCGACAAATAATTTAGTCTCAAATTACGCTGCTCGCAACCCAACTTATCATGACTAAGGCTTATAATATGTCTTAATGATCAAGGACAATAATTCTTGTTATTGTATTTAATTTTTCATCAACATGTAAGAAGTAGAAAAATTCCAGATGATCTTCAATGTAAAAATATATTAACTACTTAACTTTTCAGTGTGGAATGTGTAACTATGACATACATATCATACTTTGTTTACATATACACCGTCTCAGATTAATATATATATTTTTATCTTTGTGAATAAAACTGAAAAAATGAAATTAGATAATGTCTTACGAAATTTTCTTAAATTTAACAGACATTAATAAAATAAACATGCTAAAATTTTGAAATAATATCTAATAATTAATATTTTGAGTAGTAGGAATTTATATCTTGAAAGGGAACAAAAAGTGGAACTAAGCAGATAATGTGATAAATAAACGAACAGTAATATTCTCAATTAGTCGCATGTACCCATTCCAAAACTTCCTTCTATCTGATAAATGTGAATACTTTAAAATTCGCTATCAAGTGCCAATACAATCAATATTTTTCATTATTCAGTTGTAAGTCAGCTGTTTGCGAATCACCGGGTTATCTGTATACGAAGCACCCTTCGCTGTAAGAGAAGCCAACGTATAACAAAAGTTTGAAAAATCGTGAAAATCTCACAGAAATCACTATCGGAGAACCTCCTTCTGGCGAAATATATCCAAATTCAAAAGAGACCTGTTGGCCATACTGAAGAACATATGAATAAAACTTGGTTCAAATTTATGCAAAACATCATACACTTTTCGATGGTACAATATTTAAAATGGCACAAAAATTACTATTAGAGTGCAACCTTCCTCCAGAATATCTCCAAATTCAAGGGGACCTGCTTTCCTAAAACATACGAATGAAATTTGGTTCAATTCTATGCATATCTTCATACACTTTTCAACGATACAATGACGGCAGACACATGGACATGCTGGCAGACAGACGTTTTGTGTAAACAGTTTTTTCGGGAATTCTGACCTTTAAAACGCGTAAATCAGTCGAAAAATGGAAGTAGCAGAAAATTTCGATTGCAAAGCATTCTTTTATTATAAATAAAAGAAATTAAAAATGGGCAAAAAAAAATCTAAAGCAACATATTTATAAAAGACTAGCTGAAGTACCTGTCCGTGATTTTAAAAATGTTTGTTTAGAAACATCAATTTAAAAATTAAACATGTTATATAAAAAAAAAACATAATTAAAGAAAACAGTCGAAATGTTATACAAATGAATCTAGTCGTTGGGGGCCACCGTAATACTTTCCCATTATGGATATACATAATATAAAATATGAAAATAAAACATGTGTATTGCAATTCGAATAAAATCGTGACTTGATGACGTGATAAATTTTAAATGCTCTATTACTGACTTGCGTAAAAGAAACATCCTTATAACTTCAAAAATATTATTCATATTAACTAACAGTTTACTGCGTCGGATTAATCGTCTCATTTCCAATTCAAATTTATCGTTGAATTGAAATTTGGATGAAATGCAGTTCCATGAAAAATAGAAGAGTATGATAAATAGGATTCCAAATATCTCGGCAACTAATTATCCGATCGACTTCATGCTTTATGCAAAATTTATGTTTTTTTATTGTCTTTTATATTCTTTTCTTAAAATAAACAATTTCGAAAATTTTTATATACCTTTTATCAGAACGAATATTTCGAGAGTCCGAAAAAAATAGTTCCGGTTAATCGAGGTTATTGAAATGAAATAGACTTCTTACCATTATTACATACTAAGTACATACCAAATTGCAAGTCTCTATCTCAATTTTTTCGGGAGATAGAGCGTTTACAGACACACAGACACACAGACACACAGACGGACGGCAAATTTTTTTTTCTAAAAATATGTTTTTCGGAATCTCCAGTGTCTTAAACGTGTAAATCCGTCAAAAAAAATTTCGATTTTCAAAACGATTACAAGACTTACCCTATACTACGTATGATGGGTAAGTAAAAGAGAAAATGTAAAACCGCCTGCGAATTGTAAATTATGGAACGAACCGAAAAACAACTACTTGAAAGATCATTTTCTTCGACAACGGTATCTGTAGATTTCTACAACACAGATTCTACAGGTAACTCTTCTTGAATCTTCAGTTTTGATGTTGTTTACACTATGTTTTTAGTGTCAGAATTGTGCATTCACAATGTCATATATAGACTGTAAAATATTCGAATATTTGGAAATACTTTCGCTTTCAGTTCTTCAACAAACACAACTGTATTAAAAAATGCTTCTCAGATTTTGAACAGACCAGAAACTGAATGAAACGGTATTAATTATTTCCCTATATTTAACAATTGCTCAGAAAATTGACGATCTAATATGTCCATCCAGATGAACTTTCATACATTGAGTTGTTCGCATACTGCGAATATGATTCCAAAGAAGTGATGATTTAAGGCATGCATTAATTTCATCCGCTAATGTTCGTTTTAGAATGGCAATGTTTGTCGGAAATCTCCAGACAATCCAGGGAATGACTCCATCCATTTGTAAATCATTGTCTCTTAAAAACTGGGGTGTCTGATTCAGGACCTGAAAAGTAGTTTTGTGTGACATTTTTCATTCATCCGATACAATGACCTGACATTTCATAAAAAAAAAAAAAAAAAAAATCTGAAATCCTTATTTCAGTTCTTCACTAAACATGAGCTCTGAGGATCTAAAAAGTTGTGGAAATTCTACATGTGGAATACGTTTAAAAATAAATAAAACGAATTCAAAGATCCTCAAAATGTTAAAATATGCCAATATTTCCATAATCGGCTTTTTATCATGATTCAGTACGTTCCTCTAACTCATATAACGTTATATTCAGCTGCTGACGTCATGTCGACTTACTTTATGCACTTACTCATATTGATGCTCTTTTTCTATGATTATCAAATACTAGCAAGCTACGCCCGCTACGCTGGTCAATTTCTTATAACGAACTTTTAATCCAACAAAATATTGACATTTCATAATTCACTTTTATATTTTAACAGAATAATAAGGCTACTATAATTTGTGACTCGTGCTATAGCCAATATACACGCCAGGACACGTCGCCCTTATCATTATCTTTTTACGCATAAAGGTTTCGCTATGGTACTCCATTGGGAAATTTGGTAATTTTTCAAATTCAATATTTGAAAAATGGCATAATAATTAGATTTGAATTTTATATTAAGAAAAATACAATTTTTTACCTTTCAAACGCAGTTTGTCTAACAATGTTTGACAAATACTTTTCGAGCTATTATTTTTTTCAGTAACTTCAAATGTTTCATTTTCCGAGATTAATCTGTGGCAACAATTAGCAAAAAACCCAGTCGTCAGAAACGCATAGTTTTTTTATTAAAGAGGCTGTTGAAGCAGGGATTGTCACCACAAATTTGCCATCATCACTTTTGAAATCGGTTCGGTAGTTCTAGAGATTCCATAGAAATTGTACTTTAAAATGTTTTTAGAACGCTTTTCGCTCATTTCACCCTTTTAAATTTCGATTTTTTTTTATTTTGTTCTTAGAGAGCCTTTACATCTTATAAGTAACTACAACGCCAAATTTCAAATCGGTTCGGTAGTTCTAGAGATTCCATAGAAATTGTAATTTAGAATGTTTTTAGAACGCTTTTCGCTCATTTCACCCTTTTAAATTTCGAATTTTTTTTATTTTGTTCTTAGAGAGAATTTACATCTTATAAGTAACTACAACGCCAAATTTCAAATCGGTTCGGTAGTTCTAGAGATTCCATAGAAATTGTAATTTAGAATGTTTTTAGAACGCTTTTCGCTCATTTCACCCTTTTAAATTTCGAATTTTTTTTTTGTTCTTAGAGAGCATTTACATCTTATAAGTAACTACAACGCCAAATTTCAAATCGGTTCGGTAGTTCTAGAGATTCCATAGAAATTGTAATTTAGAATGCTTTTAGAACGCTTTTCGCTCATTTCACCCTTTTAAAGTTCGATTTTTTTTATTTTGTTCTTAGAGAGCATTTACATCTTATAAGTAACTACAACGCCAAATTTCAAATCGGTTCGGTAGTTCTAGAGATTCCATAGAAATTGTAATTTAGAATGCTTTTAGAACGCTTTTCGCTCATTTCACCCTTTTAAAGTTCGATTTTTTTTTATTTTGTTCTTAGAGAGCATTTACATCTTATAAGTAACTACAACGCCAAATTTCAAATCGGTTCGGTAGTTCTAGAGATTCCATAGAAATTGTAATTTAGAATGCTTTTAGAACGCTTTTCGCTCATTTCACCCTTTTAAATTTCGATTTTTTTTAATTTTGTTCTTAGAGAGCATTTACATCTTATAAGTAACTACAACGCCAAATTTCAAATCGGTTCGTTAGTTCTAGAGATTTCATAGAAATTGTAATTTAGAATGTTTTTAGAACGCTTTTCGCTCATTTCACCCTTTTAAATTTCGATTTTTTTTTATTTTGTTCTTAGAGGGCATTTACATCTTATAAGTAACTACAACGTCAAATTTCAAATTTCTAGCTGCTTCAGTATAGAAAAGATTGCAATTTTAAAACGTTTTTCGCTCCTGCACCCCCCTGGGGTAGTGGCATCGACATAAAATATAGCCTATGTTGGAACAGGGGTTGTCACCATCAATTTGCCACCATCACTTTTGAAATCGGTTCGGTAGTTCCAGAGATTACCCCCTACAAACAAACAAACAAACAAACAAACTTTACTCCTTTATAATATTAGTATAGATTTGAAAAATTCCGTTAAACTTCCAATCTGACGTCATATTCAATTTCTTTTAATTCTCTAATGACTCAAATGTTATTATATTTCAAATAACGTGGAGAGTGAACTTTAGTGAACTTTAGTGAATTTCTCTAATGACGTCATATTAACCTGCTTTCTCTACTTACTCATATTCATACTCCTTGTATTATTGAGAAATGTTTGAAAATGTTCATTTTACTTCAAATATGACGGCATATTTATCTTATTTTTAATTGTTCAAACTTTTTATTTCATTTTCATTTTCCACGTCGAAATCTTTCAATAGAAAATTAATTGTTGTGGTAAGAATTTTATTGTGGATTTTTAACTGTTGGCAACTCCTTTAACGAAAAATGTTTAAATTTGGTTGGAAATGGCTGTTAGATCGGTGGTTTTTTATTAATTAAAAATTAACTATATATTTTTTTTCGATTCCGGATTATTTTAGTTGCTTCGGCCGTATTTTAATACACCTGTACGTAACATTTCACAACTCTGGCTTTCAAACTGCGATTTGTATAGAAATACAGACTGACAGACAAGTTTGCATTTCCATATATTAAATGTTTGCACATTTGTTTTACAATTTCCGGGCGATTTTTACTTTATTCTATCAATAATAGAAGAAAGTATGGTAATCAATTTTTTTTTCGACTTCCGGTTTTTGACGGATTTATGCGTTTTAAGGATCAGAGAATCCGAAAATAATATTTATAAAAAATTTTTGTCTGTCCATCTGTGCGTGTGTGCATAACTATGCATAACTATCTATGCATATCTATGCATAACTATGCATAAAATTAAACGAAATTTTTTTATAGGTTAGTGTCTATGGCTTCTTGAATTTGGAGATATTCCGCCGGAAAGGAGCTCTGTAATTACAATTTTTGCGCCATTTTCAATATTGTACCATCGAAAAGTGTATGAAGTTCTGCATAGAATTGAACCAAATTTCATTGATTGTTTTCGACTACGGCTAGCATGTCCTTCTTTTACATGGAGATATTCTGCTGGAAGGGAGCGCAGTAATAGAGATTTTTGTGCCATTTTCATTATAGTTTCAACGAAAAGTGTATAAAGTTATGCATAGAATTAAACCAAATTTCATGTGTATGTTTTTTATTATTGCTTGCAGGTGCCTGTTGAATTTGGGGTTATTCCGACGGAAAGGGGTGCTGTGATAGCGATTTTTGGGCGATTTTATCGACTTTTTGTAGTTTTTCTGTAAATTGACTCCTCGTGTAGCGCATGGAATACGGCGTTTCGCAAGCAGCTAATGTACAATAGGATAACGATTTTTTTTTATATTATTGGCTCTGTGATTGTGAATTTTGAAGTATTAACATGTATGAGATAGAAGAAAGTTTTGGGGTCGGCACATCCTACTAGTTAAATGTTTAAAATGTAAAGATTATTTTTTAAATTTTCTATCCAATGACATTTTTATGGGTTTTAAGTCTGCATCGTGCTTTCTGTGATAAAATGGCTTTTCGTAAAATTTTGAATGGTAATATTTGCCATTCCCCTTTTACTACTCTCCAGATTCCATCGCTTGTGGTAGGTTTGTGCTTTGAAACAACTCTTTCTAACTTGTCAAAGGCACAGTAATCCATAAGCAAATCATCAGTTGACTTCTCGTGAATATTTTCAAAAGATATATATGCTATACTTGTATCTATATATTTCATTTCGTCAAAGAACAAGCAGTAGATTTTGAATATGACTGGTATCTTTGTCTTGATGCACTTTCACTCTTTAAAAATCTTTGGAATAAAGGGATGTAATCTCTTTTGTAACTATCGGACGTGACATACTCTTCTGATTGCATGATGAGTTGAATTTAGCATTTTCTTTCCTACTCTTCTTATTTTTTATTTTCATTGAAAGAGAAACCTGCGGCAACCATAAAGCCTTTACTAAAACTTTATTTATATTCTCGGACCAGAATTTGACATATTTTTCTCTACTGTATTTTATAGTAATGCGACCTTTCTAATGCAGTCATTCAGATAATCCCATGTTTCATCAAGGTTAAGAATATATTTCCATTTATCTTATGCTAAAAGAGTTTCATACAGGTCTGTACAAAATGTCATGCGTTGGACCATATGCCTTGGTAAAAGGTGAAATTTGTGTTGTTTTACTTGTTTAAGCTGTACATCTTGTTTTAGTATTTTGTTTACTATTGCTGCAGATGTATTTAAAGACAATGTAGTTGATTTCTGTATCGGGAAATTTTCTGTTGTTTCCAGCGATTGCTCTTCAGGAAAGTTAGAAACACAACAAACTTTTTAGGTTATACATTTGAATTCTTGTTTCCCTGTAGAAGTACTGATTGAAGAAATTTCACTTTCCGACAAATGATGTTGTTTATTTTGCACTTAGACATTTTAAGACCAGGCATTTAATATCATTTTGTAATTACGGAATAAGTATATTTCGCCTGGGATAGCATAACTAATATTATGATGATTATTTCTCGATCCAAAGCTTCGTTTATGTGCGCAATTTTAAAAGAAAGATTTAATTTGAAAATATCATACATTAATTTAAATTTCAAATTATAAACTGTTGCCAGAAAATTTCCCCTAAACTATTTTCATCGCTTACATTCTTTGTAAAAATCGTTTTACAAATGTGTAAACATCCTCTGAATTTCTAGATTCACTACAAATTTAATTCGTCTGGTTTGATTATTACATTTCTCCAATTATAAAATTATACTTATCACAAACGTTAAAAAAAATCCAAAATTTAAAAATTTAAAATATTAAATTTTTTTTATAGAATTATATTACAAATAAATACAATGAACGCGAAATAAATTACAGGATACCTGTTACTATAATTTCATTTTTTAGTGATAGAGTAACTCAATGTGTTTTTATTATGTATGTGGTTGTATTTCATTACGTATATTTCATTATTTTGAACAACAAATTCAAACAAGTATTGTTTTTTTTTTAGATATTTTTCTAAAAGGAATATATTAAACTAGCTGACCCTCCCGTCGTTTCTAGGGCAGACAGTCATTGAAAAATATGACTAAAAATTAAATAAGAACTAAAATTTTAAAAGTATAGCAGTTACGCTTAAAAAATGAAACGGGCAGGGAAAATTATTACACTTACTTTTAAAGAATGAAAAGGTCAGGGAAGATTTTACGGTTAAACCTAAATGTCATACCAGTATAAGATCGAATATGGCAAATTAAGATTTTTGAAATACTAATGTGATGCATTTAAAAAAAACTTCATTATTGCCATTAAACAATTAACAAATAATCGCGATTTCTGCAAGAAAAGTCTTGGCAGAAATTGCACGTCTCGCTCATTAAAAAGTCCTTCCTGCCTGCACCGGGAGGAAAAGGTAGCTTTCATAGTCCATGTTTTTAAAAATTCAACTAATTTTACTCAAACACCCAAACTAAAGTGGTTGGAACCCGATTATAGAGATTCAATCCCGGTTTTCTTTAATACTGAATTTGAATGCGAACTTTAGCATGAGAGTTACAGCATAACAAAAATAAGATTGTTTAAAAAAGGTCAGGCACCCTAAAAATTTAAACTGCCATTTCTCAGCCATTTATTGAGATAAAGAAAAAACAAAAGTGTTCCGGAATCCTTGTATCACGATGTAACACTTGACGGAAACAACTTTTTCAATTTATAATTTTTATACACCTTTTTGAATTTTTAAAAAAATTAACTTGCCGCCATTTTGAAACAAGATGGCGCATAAAGCTGACCAGCAAACTCGGTCGAGACCTTGGTATTTATGTACACATGATCAGTTACATTCATATCGGCTCATAAATACTAGAGTTACAGCATAACAAATATCAGATTGTTTCAAATCCTTGTTCCACCGTAGAATTTCAAACTGCCATATATCAGCCTTTTTTTTTAGATATAGCCAAAACAAAAAATGTTCTAGAACCCTTGTATCACGTTCTAACAATTAACAGAAACATTTTTTTCAATTTTCTTTTGTTTATCTTTGTGATTTAAAAAAAATTAAACTTTTTAACTTTCTGCTATTTTGAAACATGATGGCGGATGAAGCTGTCCAAGGAACTCGGTCGAGACCTTGGTATGTCCTATAGACATACTCAGTCACATCCGAATCGGTCCATAAATAAGAGAGTTACAACATGACATATGTCAAATATATATATATATATAAATCAACATTTGAACGGAGGGTGGTTTGGGGGTCTGGGTGTCATGACCAATGAAAATATTCCAAACTTTTTTGGAATTGCTTTCCTCCAAACGGCTGAAATAGGTACCTTTTTGTAATGAAAGCTACCTAAAATACAAAAATCGTGGAGGGATAAATTTGTTATATTAAGCCGCTATTGAAAATTTGCTATTGAAACAGGATTCTTTAATTTTAACAACGTGTATTTCAAAAAAAATTTCAGAGAGATCGCGCCACATGCCCGAACAGAGATTTCCAAACGAACGTGTGGCTTGATATATGGCAAATTAAGATTTGTGAAACGCTAATGTGATGCATTTTATAAAACTTCAATATTGCCATTAAATTCAATATTGCCATATTGCCACAAATAATAGCGATTTCTGTAAGAAAAGTCTTGGCAGAAATTGCACATTTCACTCATTAAAAATTCAAATCATGGAGGGATTAATTTTCTATATTAGACCTCTGCTGAAAATTTTCTATTGGAACCGGATTCCTTATTTTTAACAACATGTATTTCAAAAAATGTCAGAGAGAGGGCGCCAAATGCCCGAACAGCGATATCCAAATGAAAGTG
This sequence comes from Maratus michaelseni, assembly GCA_963931845.1. Lineage (NCBI taxonomy): Eukaryota > Metazoa > Arthropoda > Arachnida > Araneae > Salticidae > Maratus > Maratus michaelseni. Next base: position 133,509,517 of record OZ007588.1, on the reverse strand, counting down.
ATTGAAGTCATTATAATATAGTCATTATGTTTATATCTATCTATACAAATGTTGAAAATTTTATTTATTTAAACTAAGTTCGCGGCAAATTTTGTTTTCCAAAATGTTTAAATCTAAGAAGAATTTACATAGGCCTAAATACTGCCAAATGAATTTTACACAATAACCAATGACGTGCGTTTCTTTCGGGTGTTGCCATTAAACAATGAACAAATAATCGTGATTTTTGTGCCATGTACGATAGCATAATATATATATATATATATATATATAGATTAGGTTTTAAGTAAATTGTTTCTGTAAATTTAAGTTTAAAACTACCTCGTATTTAAGCCCTCTTCGTAAAAAGTTCAATTTATTTTTCGATATTTAATTTAAGTATAAAAACGTTCTTTTGAACAAAACTGAAATGTATTTAATAATTTCTTCCCTTTTAAGATTAATATTGCAGTTTTATCATAAAGTGTAACGTAATTGTAATTATATAGTAATAGTTTTTAAATAATCCGTTCTTCTCAATGTGTGTTTTATATAAAAAGAAATAAGACGCAGTTATATGAAATAACAAAATAATATTCCGCAGATAGTAACTCCTTACGCATTTTATGATTACTCAAGATATTTTTGTATATAACATCATTCTTTTGCTGAGGCATTTTACAGTCATGTTATAATAATTTTCTAAGGGACGATTACTAATTTAAACTATACGCTAGTAAAGTAGGAAAGCTGTTAGATGTTGTAACTCACATACCAAAAACTTGATACACAAATCTTCTGTTACGTAATGTGCATAACAGAAATCTTCATTAAAAATCCAGGCCTCTCATTAAGATGATAAAAGATTACATGCATTTAGAAAATGGGACCACGACTACTCGTTAAAATCGGAAAATATATGTTTGCCTTTCAGCAGCTGTAAAAGGAAAAATATTCTAAGAATAACATCTATTTAAATGAAAGTTTCATTTAAAATATTTTTTGAAAAATATGTTCGTTGATTTAAAATTTTAATTATGAATAATAAAGACAAGCAAATTTAGTATGAATAAAATAAAATATTGAAAATATGACTAAATGAATCTACATTACTCGTCATATAAAAGAATTATTTAGTTTAAAAACATAACGAATATATGGATAAAAAACATATTCAACTTACGAATTTTATTTTATGTTGATTAAACTGATTCTTTCAATAGTGAAGTGTAAGGGTTCTTAGATGCAATGAAATCTATCCTAGACACTGTATTTAAAAAGTTTTTAACTTCATACGATATTTGCATGATTATCATATGCATATCCAACCGTTTTATAGTGAAGGACTTCAGGTCTTTACTTGTAAGCAAAAGATTCGGGTCACATTTCCTTTAAAAAGTCCTACCACGTGAATGCATGCCTCCTGTAGTAATATACTACAAAATGGCCGATTCTAAACAAAATCACTCCACCCTCACTCATCATTTTGTAAAATATACAAAATACTTCATTTATATGCTGTGGATAAATCTGTTATGTTAACATAACTGAAATAAGTTTGTTGATCCAGTTTGTCTCTACCAGTGTACTATATATTTATTCATATTTCGATAAATTTTGGATTGGCTGCCCTAATATATATGAATTCAAAAATATCGAAAGATATAAGCTTCTAACGAGTTTAAAAAAATGTTTTGATTTTCTTGCAACAATAATATTCTGTTTTACTGGGGATTTTAATAAATGAAACAAAGCCTGACTTTATACAACAAACATTATTCCGATTTCGTGCTAATCGTGGCACGCACACGTATTTTCAGAGTCATGCAGAATGTTTTTACAATTTATATTTTCTCACTAACACAAACAATATTTGCAAGTTGATATATACTTGCAAACAGACATACTACTCAATGCACGTGCCATATTACTATTATGCATGACAGAACTTTGTAAAATATCGTCAAATTAGGCGCCAAACACTATTCAATTTGGCACTATTTCATTAAATAGCAAAATTCTTATATAAACACGATTATTACAATACGCATATTATGTTGACTCATAACTGAAGTAACTTTGACAATAAATAGGCTATGTTTGCATTATGCATATGAAATTTAACTGTATATTCAATATTCTTTAAAAAATAACCTAAATTTCAAAAATTAAGTACTTAATTAATTATTCACATACTATAAATTTGACTTTCTTTGTAAGAAATACATTAAGGGTAAAAATATGTGTTATGTATATTATATATTATTCTTTGATAGCAGTAAAATATATAATAAATTTTTATGTATGGAAACGGAAATAAAAATCTCAATAAATATCTCAATTCATTATCTCGATAAATAACACTTAAATATCTCTAATGTCAAATTACGAAAAATACTTTATTCCGCACTTCATCATTTGCAATAAAGATAGAAATTTTAAGTTTACAAAAATGCCTTAGAACTAATCATTATTAAAGTTCTAAAATAAGAAACAAAATCTCTACATGATCTAACAGCAAGAATTAATCTGAGAAAATTTCTCTGTTGTGTAGTATAGAGCAATAGAAAAAGTTTTAATTGTTTTCAAGATTTTAAGGACATTTTCATCGGTTGTCCATTTATTGCTGCCATCTTAAAACAAAAATATTCAACAGAATAGACACGATGTCCAAATCTCAAAACATCGGCATAGTTTTTATGAATAAAAAAAGGTTATCCACATATGTAGACCTCAGAACCGAAGAGAATAATTATTATTGCAACTTTTTTCCTGGGTTAAATTTGTGAAATAATTCGGAATAAGCAGTTAAGTGTTTCAGTTGTTTCCTGTGTATGAAGTATTTATACATTATCTCCGAATTCTCTTCTAAAAATAAAGACTGTGTATTAAATCGTTAACTTAAAAGTGAAATGCGTTTTCACCAGTCGGTAAACACTTTAGATCGTTTAAATCGTTTATTTTTTCAGATTAATTTTAGATCGTTTGGAATGTTCTTGATCCTATGGACGTGTTTCATAGACGCACATAAAAGTTTCTTAATTGCAGCTGATCATATTGAAAGTGTTTCATTTTTTCAGAATAGCTTGCCAATTTTGCCTTTCATTATTGTACTTAATTTAATAAAGCATGCCAATCGTGGCACGCACATGTTTTTTCAGTGTCACGCAAAATGTGTTTTCGGTTTGTATTTTCTCATTACTAATATGCGTTTTCTGTTACACATACAAGTATCTTATTAAATAACAAAAACATTTGATATTATTAATATTATGATTTTGTAACAAAGTTATAATATTTTTCTTTTCTTTCTGTTGTATTTTTATTCAAATTATTTTGATTCGATCGAAATTTTCACACTTACCAATTTTCTTATTCATGCGGACGGTTATTCATATTTTATAACCTATTATTTTTTCAATGACATCCATGCATTCTTAAGACATTTACAAATACGATAATACTAAAATATTATAAGTTCGAATTTAAATGCATTTTTTGTATATTAAAATAAAATTTTGATATATAAAAATAAAAGGTAATTGGTCTCGCACGCTATAAGAATTCTTAACATAAGTTGACCACAACAAACGTTACATTTTGCTGACAACTTGGTTTAATTAAAAGTCAAATGTCATGCGGTATGCACTATTGAATTATCCGAACCCAAAAACACGTAGCAGACAAATGTTTTACATTTTGTAGATATTCCGAATGCTGTTCCTGATAAAAGAACTGATTAAGTTTGTTCTGTGAAAACTACACTATAGAATAAAGACAAATATATATTTGTAGGATTTCAGTTTGAACGCTTCATCTCCTTTATGACGTAAATGATCATCAAATTAATTGACACTCTAGTACTATTATTATCCGTGATTTAAATACACGAGTTATAAATATTTTGGATCGCGAGATCAAGATTTGAACATCTTCAAAATTGGAAAAGAGACAGTCTTCTAATTTTTATTGTGAAGCAAACATCAAAGTGAGAAATAGCCAGTAAAAGCGCTAGTAGGCCTTTTTTTTTTTTTTTTTTTTTTTGGAAAATAAACATATTGTATATATTGGGCGAAAAGTGTATTAGTTGAAGAAAAATTATGAGTAAAGTATTGTAGAGTTATCTGTCTTATTTTGTTATTCATCGTCTATTTGTTCATATAATTCCAGTAAATCTACTATTTACATATCATTATCTTATATATATATATATTTAATTTAGGAAAATATAATATGACCACAATCGAAAATTAACAATAACATTTTCTGAGTTACCCACGATTCAGAAAAGCGTCCTTTCTCTTTAGAAAGCTCAGAAACAAATAAATGTTCGATATTTAAAAAAAGTTATACAAACTAAGTTTTTTCTACTTTCTATACGTTTTCCTAGTAGTTTTTATAATGTATTTATCAGATTTTTGTAGTGTATTTATCAGATCTTTCGGATGCTATCGATCCTGAAGTAAACATTTTAATGTTAAACAGATTTTACAAATGAACGTGATAAATTAAACAGCAATAATATTAAAATTGAAATTATTATTGTTTTGTTACATTTGCATTTATAAATTCAATTAGGCAGCTGAAAATGTTTAAATTGAAAATTGAGATCATAATAAAAACCGATATTTCGGTTTGAGAAACTTGTTTGATGTACAACAAAAATTACTCAGCTTTTCCAAAAATCGGTGGCAGCAATTGTTTTTTTTAAACTTCTTTAAATCGAGAAAATATATTAGTTTATGCGGTTTCTAAAAAAAAAAAGAATGCATTTTGGAATGACGGGTAACAAGGAAGAAGTTGTTGTCCATTTTCATTCCTGGTTATTTTATATTTCCGTACTTTATATTTTCATAAAAACACAATTATCTTTTTTTTTTCTGCCGAAAGAACCTTTAGTTCTTTTTGATCTTATTCTAAATTTTAATTTTAATTTTAAATTTTTAATTAATTTTTTTTGTTTTTGTTACAAGTGGTTTTAGAAACATATTTTATTTACCTTGAAAATGCAGTATCCCGGTTAAGGCATTTTGGCCGCAATCCCGATATGCAAAATTCCAGATAATTGGAGCAACTCTGAAAATTAAAAATTGGTTATGTTTTTAAACAAAAACATGGGAAATTGCTTCAGTTAATGAAATAGGTAGGACTAATGTATTTTGAAATGAAAAGGTAACTTTTATTACAATCATTAAAAATAATTACAGTACAATAATTAATTACTTATGTTTAGAGTTAGTATACAACAAAGTTTATTGTTTTGCCACAGTGGGACTTTAAATGTTTTCTTTGGATTTCCCCCAATCATTTGTTTTACTTACTGTTACCACGTCAGTTAATAATATTCAAAACTAATTGCTATTTATTTTTAAAATCTTGTTATAATTTTAAATGTACGAGTGTAATCTTCGGAATTTTTTAGAACATGATAAATATAGTATCATATATTCTAATACAAGAAAATCTTGTGTGTGTGTGTGTGTGTGGTTATATATGCAGATTTTATCTTAAAAACGGCTCTAACGATTTTGACGAAATTTTGTATCCTATCATTTTGGGGCACCTGAAAACCATTGGGCTACGTCACATGTTCGAGAAAATTCGATTAGTGGGTCATTTCGAGTCATCATGGGTCTGGGTTAAGCGAATTGTATCTAAAAAACGGTACAAACAATTTTGACTAAATTTTGTATCGTACCATTTTCGGGCACGTGAAGACTATTGGGCTAGGTCACATGTTCGTCGATTAGTGGGTCATTTTGGTGTAAACGCGGGTCAAGTTAATTTTATCTAAAAAACAGCTCTAACGATTTTGATTAAATTTTGTATTTTACGAGTTTCGGGCTAGAGAAAATCATTGGGCTAAGTCACATATCCGAGAAAATTCGATTAGTGGGTCACTGTGGGTCAAGCTAATTTTATCTGAAACACAACTCAGACTTTTTCGACTAAATTTTGCATCCTATGGTTTCCGGGCACGAGAAGACTGTTTGGATAAATTACATGTTCAAGAAAATTCAATTAGTGGGTTATTTTGATCATCGGTCATTATTGGTCAAGCTATTTTTATCTTAAAAACGGCTCAGACGATTTGAACTAAATTTTGTATCCTACAGTTTTAGGGAACGAGGAGACTATTGGGCTAGGTCACATGTTCGAGAAATTTCAATTAGTGGGCCATTTTGGTCATGATATTTGAACTCAGAGCTAATTTTGACCGAGCAGAGCTCGGTCTCGCCTGCTCGTTCCCTGTAACTGGTTAAATATCAATTTAAAAGCCTCCATATATACATTTAGGAAATTCTGTTTAAACGTAATTTTTTACCTTTGATTCAAATGGGTATTTGAAGGAAATTATATTTTTACAGATGATTCCGTTCAGCTCACATTTAAATTTTCTTTCTTTTTGAAAATGTTGCATTTTACTGCCTTAAATCGATACGGATTATTTCAGTTTTATTGTATTTCATTTGATTCATTAATGTGATGAAATTCCGCTTCTATAAAATTTAACAATTATTGTAAGAAGAAAAATAAGTGAAAAAAGGTTCAACTGAAAGATTAAAATTGTGACGGCCGTTGCGGTCAGTAATAGTGAACCAGGTCGTTCAGTTTCAGTCGTAAAAGGAGAGTAAAAGAGGTAAGGTTTAAAAAAAGGTTTATTGAACTTAATCGGGCTGGGATTTGAGAAAGAACGCTACTAAATTTTCCTCACTCCAAAAATAATTCAACTTTCTCGAAGCTGTACTCGGTAAAATAAAACTTAAATATATTAAATATAAAGATTCAAAACGAACTCACAACTTTGAAATTAACCACAAGTCAGGATGCCTTCAGTAAGATTCCAACTCCACGCTGTAGACTAGACGAACGCTGATTTCAGTATGTCCGTCCAGACCAATGCAGCTAGTTAGACGCTATTCAGCTTCGGATTGGTGATTCAAACGTGGGATCTAGATGTACTCCTATAGAGGAAGAACACAACCCCAAGTTCCGACTTCTCAACGTATTTTCGAAGCTTATATACCCCCAAACATCGATTGACCAGGTATAACAATTTGCATACATATCGATGAAAAGTGGAAACTCACAAGTTCCAAGATTTTTACAGTCATCCGTCGAAAGTCAAAGAAATCCTTGATCAACTTCTACGCACATGGACAAATAGTGGACAAAAACTTACGTTCTCATTCAAAACATCGCATACTCACATGATCAGAGTAGTCGATCCATAACAAAATCATCGATAAAATTAAAGACAGGAAAAAAATCTGATTTCTTATCTAAAAAAAGCATAACTGAAAATAAAACATTTAAAAAAGAACACTTGTTTTTAATATATCCTTAAAATTTTAAATAAAATGATAAAACATTGATAATTCTAAAGAAAAACATGTCCTCATTTTTTCTAGTCAAACTAGCGATACAATTATTTGTTCGAAAAAGCAGGCGCCAGCTTATTTACCACTGGGATAAAAACTATGTAAAAAAAGATGAGCGAATAGAATAATGGAATTATTGTAATCTGAAAGTCAGAAGAAAAAAAAATCCTTCGCATTTTTTAAAGGATAAACTTTGCTTAAAAGATTAGTTTTTGAAGTAAATTGTCCTTCATATCCATAAAAATATGTCATGAAAGCAGGAGAAATTTCGAGCATTGCTACAGTTTATTTGAAAAAGTAATTATTTAAAACTTAGTTATGAATAAAAAACTTTTAAATGGTAAGAGTCTCATAATCTTGTACGGCAGGTTTTTACATATTTATAATTATTTTACAAATGTATAATTATTATGTTTTTTCAACTCCAATTAATATTTCTGTTTCAAATGTTTCTTGTTTCAATATTAAAACAAATATAAAATTCTAAAGTGTACAACATAAATTGAACTTTTTAAAAAACTCTTATGAATTCCTATTAAATTAAAGTCTCTGTTTTAAATACTTTATACTCAATATAGAGATTGGTTTAAATTATTGCGATGAATTTCCGCTTGTATGTTATTATTTGGAAATACACTAAAAATGTAGTTAAGCTTACCTTTAATATTTTAATGTTACATTAATCAGTGTTTAAAAACGATGAGAGATTCTAAAAGCCGAATAAAAACTATGCTCAGACATATTTAATGCTCCATGAAGAAGTAGATTTGTTTGCAATTGAAAAATCTGTAACGCATTTATATGACGCAATTTTAACCCGTCTGTGCCTAACCTTTTTTCCTCTCAGTACTTTGTTTAATTAAAAATACTATATATATAATACAGTAATTATTACAAAATACTAAAATAATTTTTCTGTTCGAAAATTTTGTCAAACAGTCATAACAAATGGAAAATAGGCATCGATCTAGAAAAACTTAAAAACAATAAAAAATATCACAACGTCCCAAATCTTGGCCGACAGGCATAAATGGATTAGCTACGGATGTTACTCTTTCATTTCAATTTTTAGATAAAACATTTTTTTCACTATTCATGATTATTCCGTAAATGTTTGTGTCTGGTAACAATAATGATTCTAAAAAAATATATGGCCTATTTCTGTAGTTCGAGATACAGTTGTTTTGCGATCAAGGGATGCTTGAAGGCAGCATTGAACAGGATTTCTTTCAAACACAAAATAAAATACATTGTTTTTTAATAATTTTTATACATGTTTTTGAGAAATTTACTAACATTGTATCTTTTATTTATTAAAAGCGGATATCTTCATTTTAGTTCTTTTCGTTCATTTCGGTATTTTTCACTTAAAAGTCTCACTGGAAAATTTAATATTTTAAAATATTTATTATTAGTGCAAACTTACGAATTTTATTTAATTTTATTCAAACATTTATGGTGGAGCATACATCCCTTAGCAAAAAATGACATAAAATTACCATAAAAAAAAACCATAAGGGAAATCTTATGGCGTTTTGCCTATGGTAAAAAATATCCTATGGAAAACCATATAATCCTATGGAAAACCATATAAACATTAAGTGTATCATACACTTGATACACTTAATGTTTATATGGTTTTCCATAGGATATTTTTTACCATAGGCAAAACGCCATAAGATTTCCCTTATGGTTTTTTTTTATGGTAATTCTATGTAGACGTTTACCATACACTGTGACTTAATGTTTATATGGTTTTCCATAGGATATTTTTTACCATAGGCAAAACGCCATAAGATTTCCCTTATGGTTTTTTTATGGTAATTCTATGTAGACGTTTACCATACACTGTGTATGGTAAACGTCTACATAGAATTACCATAAAAAAAAACCCATAAGTGAAATCTTATGGTTTTTTGCCTATGGTAAAAAATATCCTATGGAAAACCATATAATCATTAAGTGTATGGTAATTTTCATGGCAGTGTATGGTAAACGCCTAAGGAGTTTTTGGGATGAAATCTTATGGCATTTTTATGGTGTTTTTTAATGAAATCTTATGGAATTTGTGTGTCACAATCTATGGTGTTTTAGAATAAAATCATATGGTACCATATGATAAGGTACAACCTATAGCAATTAAATAAAAATATAGCATTTATATTAATCCTTTACAGGGACAAGCAAAAGAATTCAGTTACAATACTGTCTATGAGCAATAATTGCTGGAAGTGCGTTTTTAATTGTGGTATGCATTTTAAATTTAACTATTTTTTTGCATATTACTTGCTATGTGTAAATTTATAAATCATATACAGAGTTGCACAAATGAATTTCAGTACATTTCTGCTTATTGACAAAATTGCTGAAGGAGAATTTTTAACTATGTTATACGTTTCATAACTGAACAAACTTTTTGCACACTTCGTAGTATATATCCCAATTTATAGATCGTATACAGAGCTGCACAAAAGTATTCGTATATTTTCCTACTATTTGATGGCAGTTGCCGAAATAGAGTTTTCAAATATGTTATGCGTTTTCCAAATTGTTAGCCACTTATTTCTATCCATTGTTATTATTTACTCCAGCATCTTACAGTATTATTACATGGTAGTATTATTGCTCAATATCACATAGTAGTATTTAGTACTGCTAAGTAGGATTTGTAAATTGGATTTTCAGAATAAATATGCATTTCAGAATTACATAGCATAATTATTGCTGAATATCATAAAGTATAATTTGGTAACACATAGTATAATTAGGTAAACAAACCTGCTGGGTGGGTCTAGTATCTAGTTGAGCTTAAGTTGATAGGTAGGCCACCCTGCCCAGTTTGACATTGTTTACCTAACCATTACATTTCACATTATTAATGAAATCTTATGGAATCATAAGCGTGATAATTTATGGGTTTTTTAATGGAAATCTGAAGGAAAAAAACATAAAGAAAAGTACTAGAAATAATTTTCATAATTATAGAATAAAATCGTGTCTCAATATTTAAAAGAAAACAGTAATAAAATATCAAAAGATTTTTCTAAAGACAATAAATATATGTATAAATATTTAAAAATGCATTTATTAAAAAAATTACCTGGGTTTGGAAAGACAATTTAAACAAATCCAATTTTATATAGCTAGAAAAAAAAATATGGATTTATGATATCACTGAAATATTACATTTAGACAATTATAAATAAACTAGGGGGCTCAGCCCCCTACTCGCTAACGCTCGCCAACCCCCCGTGAATTGCGAAGCCATTCACATTGAGACCGCTTCGCTCGCTCGCCCCTTTTTATCTTTCAGCAATTCTAGCCGGAATAAGTTCTTCCATAAAACATTTGAACATATGAAATTGACAATTTTTTTTAAATCTAAAAATGTAATTTTCCGTTGAAAACAGAACTAAAAATGCATTTACTTGGCGCTACCAATGGGCATATAAATCATTTAAATACTATGAAAAAAGGATCTTGGAAACATAATTAGTTTAAAACTTGTTGCACCTATAATATTGTACAGTGCGGCTTCAATTCATTAAGAAAAAAAATGATTATAGATTTTTACAAATAAAATTATTTTTTACTTCAATTTACAGCAACAGATGGTGGCAGGTGCCACCTAGTCAGTTGATTTTTTTTTTTTTCGATTCTTGAGTGAGTGAAATTCGTAAATGAATTCTAAATATGAGTTGAGAATTCTTTTGAAATTAACGATATTACTCATAATTAAAATGAGGAATCATCTCAGACGCTTTGGATTACGTACATGTTACTTTATTTTTAATAATTGCTAATTTTGTATGTTTTCACTTTTCACTGCTCTCACAATGACCGCCATATTGGATTGGAGGCGGAGCTGATCTAACACAATCCAGTCTGTTCATTGGTCTGAGCTCTGGAAACTACGGCTGTTGCCAAACAATACGCTACAAATTCAGCCCTATTTTCGCACCACGTAAGACAAATATATATATAGATTACACAGACTTAGAATTTTTAAACCATTAACTCCATTTTATAGGTAGTGTAAATTGAGTGTGCCATGCGACACAGAAATAGCTATTATTTTCCCTCAAACCAAATTATCAATACCTACCCCACCCTCCATTTATTCTTTTAAAACCCTTCTTTGAAAATATAACAGAATAATCTATAATCAAGAATCCATCCCCCCCCCCTTTTTTTCAATTATTTAGTTAGAAAATCATTATTAGCACTATCACTGTATATGCAAAATACACATAAAAATAACAATAAATCTGTGAAACCTGTCACACACAGCCTATCGAAAGCAACAACTTGCTTGAAAAAGATCAAAATAAAGTAATTTGAAAATTTTCATTTTTTTTTTTTTAATTAGATAAATATTGTTCACACAAAAATATCTCATACAGGCATAATTAGAATATAATAATTTTCACCCCCCCCCCCCTCCTTTCAAAAAGAAAAAAGAAAGGAGAATCTGAACCTTTTAAATTATTTACATTATATAAAAATGTTTTTAAATACTCTTGGCGTAAAAACATAAAATTGGCACATTATGTTATATTCCCTACAAAACTTTGTTTTAACCAAATTTCTTTATTAAAAATCTTAAAATAATTTCAATGTAACTGCAAAAATTATTTGTTATTAAGCTGTTTAAAAGAAACACCAATTCTCTAGCTTTATGAATTTCTAGTGATTACAGAGTTCAGAGTGAATAAAAGTTGGATTTATTAGATTTAAATAAAAGAATTTTAAAATCAGGTCTTTATATATTTTTTAAAAACTTTAGTTGCTAATTAGCTTACATTTATAAGTAATTAAGATTAAAATTATATTTAATAAAAATATAGTGATGGCACTGTGCTACATAAACTCTCAGAAGCAAACTGATTACTTGAAAACTGCATTCTGTTTCAAGAATTAAATAGGGACTTGTGAAATGTAAGTACTTATAAAGCTTCTTAGAAATGCAATACAAAAATTAGACATTAAGCACTTTCTTAGGACAGCAGGGACCCTGTAAAAATATTTTTTTGAAATCAAAATTTTGTTATGATTAATCAGAGAAAAAAAAAATGTTTGCAATTTTTTATCCATCAGTGGCAGGCTATAATATTAAAAATTTCATCGACAATTTGGAGGAAATATATCATAAATACATCTTCTTTAAAATTTAAACTTAGTAAAATAAATTATAAAATTATTACCAATACATTAAACTGCAGACATTAACAATAAAAACTACTATATTTAAAATTAAAAAAATTTTAAACATTACTAATATAATAATGAAAAAATAGAAACAACAGAAAAAATAAAAAACACTTATACTAAAAATTACATTTATTTCCAATAAAACTAATATATATATATAGAGTGAGAGATTTTTTTTTTTTAACAGACCATTTACAAGGTTACATTTTGAAATTGGTGCTAATGACATTTCATCTTTCAGAGCCACAGGACTGATTAAGAATGCAGGCCTTGATTCTGCCACAAACAATGTAAAAACTGCAATACATGTTAGCAACTACAATACTGCCATAATAGGACATTTTTCTTTAAACACTATCATGCTGTCAAAATGTAAGAATAGCAAAGTATCTTGCTTCATATCCGCAATTGCAAGTAGACAGAGATAATCTATCCTGGCCAGAACATCATTCACAGCATTATTATCCTGTAATAATAATATTAGTTAGAAGGAAATGTGTTCTTTCCTAATACAAATTCTAATATGATTATGATAAAATTTTGTATGTTAAACTGTCTTAAAACAAAATGTTCCAAGTGTGAGGCATGTATACTGGTCATGCAGGATCTGAAAACCACAAGCCTCAGCACCTATACCGGTCGCTCATCCCAAAGGGGTTAAAAGCTGCATTAGTTTTTTTTTTTTTTTTTTTTTTTTTTTTTTTTTTTTTTTTTACTTTGCAAAAGATTTTCAAAATTTTAATATTCTAAGAACTTATACCTTAAAATATTAATTTAAAAAGGTTTCCATCAATCAATCACAGCTTATAAATTGCTGACTATTGTTTAGGGTTATTAAAACTGTATACAAGTTACAAACAGCAACAATGAAGTTAATCATGCACCAAACCACACGCTTTAAAATAAGCCAATAGGCTCTGAAACTACAACAATGAAACATTTTAAAGACTGCAAAGTAAAACAAAAAGGTACTTTTCTGTTATACCAATGCTAATGTAATAGTTGGTGCCAAATGAAACATTTGAAATATTTTTTTTTACCATTGTTAGTACGAAAGTGATCATTTAAAATATATAACATTTGGAAATTTCAGACTTTCACGAACTATTTTAGTATTAAATCAAAACAAATACATATACTTAAAATACAAGAGCTAATAAATATTCTAAAATAAAATAACAATTTAAAACTCAATTTAAACTGCAGACATGTAACTGTCTTTTAATTTCAAAAATAGCAAATAAAGATTTTTCGCAGACACTATTAAATAATAAAAAAATGAGGTATTTTTCCACTATACCAACACCATTGTCGCCAAGTGTAATAGTTGATGTGTAAAATGAAAATCACATGAAATGAATCATTTGGAAAAAAAAAATAATAATAATAACATTGATGGTATGGAATTAGGCATTTAAAACATCACATTTGAAAACTAGGACTTTCACGGATTATTTTATTAAATCAATACCAATATATATTTAATTAAAAGAACAAATAAATATTATACAATAAAATAATGAAACAAAACTCAATTTAAACTGCAGGCATGATGATGTGAATGATGCATGTAAATGTCTCTTAGCATTGAAGTAAACATTTCATTTTTTGAATGAAGACATTTATGATAATTTTTAATAAAAACTATTTTTATATACCTAAAGTCCTGAAACAATTTCATTGGTATAACCCCAATATAATGGTAAAAACCATCTCAGCGCCAATGATAAATGTAAGTTATAACTTAATAAAAAATTATTTGTAATCGAAAAATAGCAAATTAAGATGTTTTGCAAGGTTACGATTAAATGGCATAATCCTATTTCACTCCACCATTCGGCACTTTTTAAATTGTTTACTTACATTTATCATATTGTAACACAAATTATCATTGCTCAGCCTTTCCAACAATAAAAGAGCTATATCTGGCTGACTATCGACTATTTGGCAAAATTTCGCCAAATGGTAGAGTCAAATAGGAACTAACCTGATTAAATAATATTAATTAAAAAACTTATTCATGTTCAATAACTAGCAAATTTTAATGTTTGGCATGGTTTGCAATAAAAATCCTTTGCACGGTCAGGGTTGAAATAAATGGCTTATTTACATACATTTTGGCATGGTGTTGGTATAACAGAAAAGAATACTTTTAAGTTAGCTGGGTGCCAGTGATAACTCGCCAAATCTTGTTTCAGGCATCATTTGAATTGCAACCCTTTCAATCCAAATGATTTGAATTCAATGAGTTGAATTTCAATTTCAATTCAATTCTTGAGATTTTGTTATTTGTATTGATGCGTTTGTGTTTACTTATTTTATTACGATTATAATTTAGCCATTTTTAAGTAAGCTTTTTAAGATATTACATTGCAATGTTAAAATATCGGTTACTAGCTAATGTTAAAAGATTGTCAAAAAAAAAAAAAAAAAAAAAAGGTTGGCAAGAATAAACAATTTTGGTGATCGTTGGTGCCCGGCTAACACAAAAGTACCGAAAAAATACCAAAAATGATTTATGTTAAATAAATAGCGAGTCACAGTATTTGGCAGGGTTTTCAATAAAAATCTCACTTGGATGATCAGGGTTAATATAAATGGCACATTAGCGTACATTTTTGCATAACGTTGGTATAACAAAAAATATATAAATACAAGATATAGTACTATTTAAAAAATATATTATGCTTTTTAGTTTATAGAATCTCTCAGAACAAAACATCAAAATAAATATAAATTTTTAATTTAATGAAATAAATTTGATCATGCTTAAATTATTAAATATTTACATTATCTCAACAAGCATCAATTAATTTAGCATTAAAGGGATTTTCTGAAATAATTTCCACTGGCATCTTAAAAATACACCAAACATATGTTTGCAACAACAGGCAGACTGTTAACACTTATAAAAGGGTTAAAAACAAAAACGAGTAATTAAGATTGCGAGTTAAAAACAAAGATGAGCAATTAAAATTGTCAGAGATAACAAATACAACAAAGTTAACATTACTAGTAGATTTCAACTTTTGTCTTGGAAAAAAAAAAAACTATTTTAACACCATTTTATCCAAACAATAATCTTAAATATATAAAAATATGCCATGTAGTTTTGTTGTTTGGAAATCCTGGTGTAATTTACAGTATGTTACTAAAATGTGTAAAGAATACAATTACCTATCTTTTGATTCTTTGCGGCCATGCATAAACAATAGCTGGTGTTAGCTCTATTACTTTCTTCATAGTCATGTGATGAACAGTTGCAATAATTTGCCAAGTAGTTAAATTGTTTACCACCTCTAGGATTAGCATTCGTTTTCTGAAAAAATCACAAGTAGAAATCATATATTCAACCTTGGCAGTATTGTTTATTTTCAGAAATCACATTCCATAAAAAAAAAATAATAATAATAACACTCAGAAATAGCATACATATTGTGCAGGATACAATAAGGCGAATTTTTGCTTTACATACACTAATTTAGTACATCAAAATCATAAGTAATAAAATTTTATTTATTAATTAATCAGCTTTAATAGACAAAACAACATAATTAACAAAAAAATTTGTAAAAACACTGATCACTGTTGATTTCAATGCCATTTAGAATTTTGTTCCTTCAACTTAACTGTAAATTTCACTGTTTACATCTCCAATGATACATGGATTTGAGAGTTTTTGTACAATCAAATTTGGCTAAAATAAGTTTCTGGAATAATTTTCGTCGTCACACAACCCAATCCGAACCAGAAAATTGAAGTTAACACGAAACCTGACCCGAACCCGACAAAAAAAATCCATCGACCCGTAACCTGAAAAATTTCAATTATCCGTTTTTTACAATTTTTATTATATGCCTCTATTAAAAAAATTTACATTATATCTAGTAATAACTTATAAATGTCTAGTAATTTTGATCATGGGGATTGCCAACCAAGGGCGATAGGGGCCCCCCTCTCCTAAATTTGAGAAAAAGGGGCTTTTTGAAGAAATTTTGGGGATTTTCCAGTAAATTTTGGTGATTTTTTTGGTAGGGGGGGGGGCTCTTACATAAATTCCCCCTCATTTTTCACTTTTGCCTCCTCCCCTACAAAAAAATTTCCAGAAAATCCCCAAAATCCCTTCAAAAAGCCCCTTTTTCTCAAATTGGGGGGGGGGGCTCTCGCCCTTGGTTGGCAATACCTATGATCAAAATTACTGGACATTTATAAGTTATTACTAGCTATAATGTAAATTTATTTAATTGTAGACATATAATAAAAATGGAAAAATTTAGAAATAACAAAAATTTTAAATTTTTGGCTTTTTTTTTTTAATTTTTGACCGTTCTTGTGCCGGTAATAGAAATGATTTCAGCATAATGAAATTTTACTGGAACGTTACTAGCATCTTGATGTAGATTTTGCATTCTATTAGAAATTGCATTCGTATGGTTGGATAATTAAAAAAAAAAAAAAAAACAATTTTTTGGCGATTTTTCAAAATTTTGCCCTCCTTGCAGCGGTAAGATTTTAACCATTTGGTGTAATATTTTGCAAATTTATTCCTTATTACCAATGACAACTTTCCCACACTATTACATTTCGATTATATAAATTTTGTTTTTTTTGACCCACCCTAATATATGTATATATATAAACGCACATACACAGGGCATTAACTCTAAGCCGACTTCATGAGTACATCCGCGATTCTTTCTTACACAAAGTTACTTGTTAGTACTTGGTAACAATACTCTGTACTCGGTAGAGTAGTTAATAGCCAACAGCCAAGTACTCAATAACAAGGCCAAAGTAACATTGCGCTTTAATGTTTTGAAATAAGTTAAACATGGGATTTTTGAAATCGGGGAGTTTCAGTGGAGTGGCCCCTTAATATAATATTGCTATATATTATCAATTAATATGCTTAAAAAAATAGTAAAATGTTATACTACTATTTCTGATTGATTCAGCCAAGCACAATCAAAATGTGGCTGCTGAACAATTATTCTGAATTAGCCTAGTACCAAATATACACAAAGTACTTAGTCCAAATACATGTCTAATTATTTTCTAAGTTTGAAAATAAAAAATTGCAGCATTATGAATTTAAAATAGTGTAGCGAGTACTGTTTTGGCAAAATAAACGAGTACCAAATACTAGGACATGTACAAATATCAAATAATACAAGAAAAAAAGCACATAAAAGCGAGCTCAGACGTAACACTCAGAAAATAATCTTACAAACCAACTGCATATAGCATAACTAATTGCACACACTAAGTTAAATGCAAAAGTTGTGCCAGTGCCATTGTGACCATGCATCTTTTTGAGAAAATTTCTACATAAATCATAAAACAGCAGCATTTGAAAAAGGAATGATTAAGTAAAATTTACAACTGAAATAATTTAACCAAGCTAAGCTACATGTGTAGATATATCTATTAAAACAAAGTGTTATTCAACATTTATTGCATTCACAAACATTTTAAATATGTTTATGTTTTCTTTCTCTCTGTATATATACAATATATACTGCATTAAAATAGTTGAATAGTTCAGGTAATCAAAAATGTCCCAGCGAACACAAAAACCATTTTCGTTTTAATGGAATTCATTTAACTAAGAATGTATATTTATTTATTTTAGAAGTTTAATTTTTAAAACAGCAAAATTAAACTACAGCATCTCAAACTGACGCAAAACTTCACTTTCCAAAGATCAAAATAGGCTTGACAACATAGCGTGTGTCGTTTCCATCCAAAATCAGAAAGTAATCACATATTACCGGTTCAACCCTTTTAACACCAAATGTCCATTAAACAATGACGTTTCATACCGTTACATCTTCATTAAGCTGATAAATTATAAGAAGTAGAATTAAAAATAGAATATAACTTAAAACTAATCACAATAATACAACTTTTGGAACTGCCAACATGCAAAAGCTTTTATTAGAACATATTTTTAACGTGATTACTGAAATCAAAAATGATTACATAAAGTAAAAAACAGACAAATACATACCTAAATAAATCCAGTAAACTAGCAGTCTTGAGAGTCGATCACCAGATAAACATCAAGCCTATACACTTCACTGTGCTTCACGCCAGACGCAGCCGAGCCGGAAGCGAGAGAAGTAAACATTTCTAACCGTTGCCATTTCTTCAAATACAAATAATTACCATATAATTACCATACATCATGCTATGAAACACCATTGAATGTATGGTAAATTGCATTACCATATAATTTTACCATATACCTTGCTATAGAGTACCATATGATATATGGTAAATTGCATTACCATATAATTTTACCATATACCTTGCTATGGAGTACCATATGATATATGGTAAACTGCATTACCATATAATTTTACCATATACCTTGCTATGGAGTACCATATGATATATGGTAAACTGCATTGCCATGTAATTTTACCATATACTTTGCTATCGAGTACCATATAATATATGGTAAATTGCATTGCCATATAATTTTACCATACACTTTGCTATGGAATACCATAGACAGAAGAATTATTACCATATGAATACAGTAGTTTTACATATAATGACATAAACATTTTATGGTTTTCCATATAAAACCATATGTTTCCATAAAAAATCCTATGTCATTTTTTGCTAAGGGATGTAACAGGTTCATTCTGCGTTTATACAGTTAGTTAGGTAGTAAACTGTGATATCAAAAACGTATTTCTCAATTTTGATTCTTTAGATTTAATTAAGTATTCTAACATTCAATGAACCCATTTTTAATTGTTTAATTATTTACTTAAAACTATTCATTCCTTTTTAAATTAACGGAATTTTGAACAACGGAATTTATTGAACGTTATCATTACAACCTTTTATATTTATATAATTGGTATTTAACTGTTTATGAAGTATTAGTTAATTTCTACATTACACATTGCTACAATTATATATTAAAATGCAACGTAAGTTTAAAAAAACATTCATGTAATTTATCTAAGCAAAAATAATTCTTTTAAAAAATCCAAGTAAAAGCAATTATTTGATTTAGATGACGAAAAAGTTTGGACAAAATTATCTTCCAAGATTTACACCGTCTTTGAGAAGCCCTTTAAACTTTAGGTTCCATAAATCTCTTATGTGTGAGATTATAGAGCTTAGCTCATAGCTCTAAGAGGATTGGAAATAAATCATGCGTGAAAACTGTAATGATGGGAAAAAAGGAAATAAAAACAGCGATCTAATAAAGAAAGAAGCTAAAGCTGTTCAGATGTTTTGTTTTTCATTCTTTTTTTTCCTTACTTTTATTACTGAAGGAGAAGAGTTGATATTTTCTTTCTTACTACAAATAAAATAATTTTTGTAAAAAATGTTGAAACGTTAAATTATTTTGTGTGGAAGGGACCGTTTTGTATACAATGAATTTCTTTAAATAAATGTGTTTAAAATTAATTTATAATCTACACTATGTTTAAAAGATTAAAATATGCATTTTAATTTTCAAAATATGCATAGATTTTTAATTATTTTTTCTGTAAATCCATTTTTTTCCTTTGCCATTTTTTATTTAATTATTGTTCTAAAAACTCATTCCCTCTCCTAATCGAAAGGACCATATCACGACTATTTTTTCTACGACAAATAGTTACTCTTTTGGCTTTTTCATTCGCCAGGAGTGCTTATCGCAATGCGGTAGTGTGGACATACGCTTCAAGTATTTAACGCGTTTCAGGGTCTCAAGAGATTTTTTAGTTTTTTGAACTGATAAAAATCCCCGCACGACACTAGGAAGTGATGGATCATTTAATAATACGGAATCGCTCTGTTATCATCCTCTAATAATGTATCATTACTGATTGTACGTAATATATTATTACTGATTACGCAGAGAATATCGTTAGGTAGAATACCGGAACTGATTAATACTTCATGATGGATTTGCAGTGGAGATTGCTTGTTGCTGTGAACACTTGGTCGGATTAATAAACGTGTTTCCATTACGCGTAAATGTTTCTGATAATTACACTGGGGAAACACTTAGAGACCTCGATTCATTAAAATTAAACATCCATGCTAAATTAAATACCAATGACTGAAAACTTATGTAATAATATGATAGTAAAAGATTTCATTAGCCATAACTTTTCTGGAGTATTTACTATCTTGCGGATCAGCGTATTAAGTTATACTGTTAAATACCTACTAAATGCTTAGCAAGGAATGATGCAATGATGTTTAGTAGAGTCTTCGCTATATAACAAGAGTGATAAATGGAGAGCCATAAGAAATTACATTATATGTATATATATGCAAAAAATATGTTTAACTTATATTGCATGTCACATGTCATACGCTTGTCTCCAAATCAAATTTCTCATTCATTTATTTGAAAGTTTATTTTTCATGTTGTTCAATTTATAGTTAGTGTTTAAGTTACAGTCTTTCTATATATGTCGTTGTTTCGTTTAAGAGTTTTATAAGTTGAATAGTTCGTTATGTTTTAATTTTTAAGTTCTTGTTTTCATCTAAGTGGTACAGGATTATTAAATTTATATATATACATTTATGCTTGTGTGTGTGTGTGTATGAGCGTGTGTTTATGTATGTATGCATGAATGCAATTCTAAATCCCAGAGTGAATATTTTTTAAAAATTAGATACAGAATAAAATATTATTAGTCATGATATTCCGCAAGGCTGTCCCTTCTTCTATTGATATATAGATGCCAGACAGATGTCACCATTCAAAATACCTCTATAAGATATTTTCCTTCAATATATTAAAGACATCAGTTTTCACCGCTAGGATCATCTTTGCCATTTAAAATGTATATCTTCAGTTGTATCTTCAGGTTATGAATAACCACACAACAGAATGTACAATTAGAGTTTAAACGAGCATTGTAGTCGCATGAGACATATAAGCTGGTTCCCCAACGACTAATAGTAATTCTCAAAGCAACAGTATGCGCTATCTATCGGCGATTAATGAAACTAATATATATATATATATATATATATATATATATATATATATATATATATATATATATTAGTTTTCTTAGTTAATTATCACACATCTAAGTAAAATTTTTAAATGAATGATAGGCAAAACTAATGGGAAAAAAATCTCTAAGAAATATATAACATAAACAAACACAGTGAAATTCAGAATAGTTGTGATATTCAGCTAAATTTTAAGGCTGTGCGCACAGAAATACTAAACAGGGAATAAATTCTTTTTCAAATAAAACGCATGTCTTTGAAAAGTGTTCCTAAATCCTTTTGATGTACTGCAAAAACAAAAATAAAACCCGACTTTGAATTTTTCTATTAGATACACAATGGGAAAAGTTACGAAATATTTCGAGGATGTTCTGAATTTAAATATTAAGTATTATAGAATTTCCCTTCGTTTCTTTTGCATTAGAATTCATTCAATGTATTCCAAAGTTTAAGGGTACTTATAGAAAGCGTACAGAAAAATGCTGAATACTTTGTATTTCGAAATACCTATAATATATGCTCTAAATCCTTTTATTCTGGTGTTGAGTTGTCGTATGTATTAATATAAAATATTTAAAACATTTATTTTATATATCTAATAAGATTATAGTTTTATGTTTCTTTTACAAATAAATAAAATTCATTTATTAATCTCAAAACCTCTCAATCTCTTTGGTAAATTCTGTTGTCATTTATCATTCGTAATTGACATGCAGATAATGATCAATATGTATAAAAGTTGATTTTGTAAAAGTATTGCTTAATACTTTAACTTTAAACTTTCTTTTAGCTTTATTAACACCGGCAACCATATTGTAATTGTTATTTTTTAAACTAAAACAAACCTTCTGAATATTCCCGCAATTTCCTCTTCTTTATTTAAATTTCTTCATTTCCCGAGATATTTTACAATGTTTTTTTTCTCTGCAAGTCAAGTCAATACCATATCAATAATTTTTAATTTGTAATCTTAATAAAGATGATGAAAAATAATTAAAATATTACTTATTTTGCAACTTATGTGCCGAGTCGCCCAAATAATCTTTGCTTTCAAAAATAATCACATAAATTCAAGAAGAGGTAATAATGTATATTTATTAATTCTGTATGTGTACGAAAGTTATGATATTTATCTCAATTTAAAGCACTAGGTACAGAAATATTGAACAGTAAATAAATTCCTTTTTAAATAAAACGCATGTATTTCAAAAGCGTTTTAAATCCTTTTGATGCACTGCAAAACAGAAATAAAACCTGGCTTTGAATTCTTATATAAGATACACAAAGGGAAAAGTTACGAAACATTTCGAGGATGTTCTGAATTTAAATATTAAGTAATATCGAATTTTCTATCCTTGCTTTTGCATTAGAATTCATTCAGTGTATTCCACATTTTAAGGGTACTTACAGAAAAAGTATAGAAAAATTCAGGATGCTTTGTGCTTCAAAATGCATACCAACGTATACTCTAAAACTATTTTTTCAGGTATTGTGTTGTCACATAAAATATTATAAAACATTTAAAAGTATAAAACACATGTAATATTATAAAATATTTAAAAGTATAAAACACATGTAACGTTATAAAACATTTAAAAGTATAAAATTCTTGTATTATTATAAAATATTTAAAAATATAAAATTCTTGTATTATTATAAAACATTTAAAAGTATGAAATTCTTGTATTATTATAAAACATTTAAAAGTATAAAACACATGTAATAATATGAAACACTGGTAATAATATAAAGCATTTAAACCTCATGGGTGTCTCCTAGAACTGTTATAAATTAACAAAACCGTGATCTTCTTTCTGTATAGATTTTAAAGTTCCATTCGTTCTAATTCATTGTATAAATGGCGTTATTTCTGTTTGTAATCTAGGCCATCGTTTTCACGCACTCTTTATTGTGAGAAATATCTTTCTTATTAGAAGCAAATCTTCTGACAATTTAAAAGAATTCCTGATTTGTTTAAATTTTTATATTTCCCGTAATATTTTACAATATTTTTTTCTCTGTACGTAAGCTCTAATATGTGATTTCTAAATTAAAAATTAAACATGATGGAAAACAGTTAATATGTCACTTATTTTTGAAATATGTATCTTGCTGCAAAATTATAAAAAAAAAGTTTTAAAATAATAATTAGTATTAGTTCAGAGATAAGATAATAATGCAGATTCATTATTTGTGTATAACGAGCTTTATTTTTAAATAAGCATTTGTATATGCATTATGCACGATGTTTCAAAATGTATATTAAAAACTTTTCAGGGATATAGAAAGCATCTAGACCAGGGATTCCCAATCTATTGTACGTTTACTATTGTATTGTACACAACTTTTCCAATATTTGTTCATGACGTAAATAAATTATAATAATTTCAAAACGGCAACTATGTGGTTTTACTCGTTGCTAAATATATAAGATTTAAAGAATCGTCTCGTTAATCAACTATGCCTTTTTCGTCTGGCACACTTATATATTTTGTGTTCTGAATGAATTAAATAAATATTTAAAAGGGATATATATCACATTTTTCTTAGTTCATGAGAAAATAAAAGTTTTAAAAAGCATCTTACTTTCATTATGAAAAATATTAAAAATAAAATACATGACAGTGTCACAATTATCACTCATAACAGTTGCAGGAATACAAATTAACTAATAACATTACATCCTAAATTGTTAAGTTGTATAAATGAACATTAGTAGATTCTTATAGCCAGTTTCAAGCAGTATTTTTTAGAACATATAACATCCATTAACATAAAAAATATAAAAAAAGGCCGTCCGGTCTTTTTCGGGAAGAAATAGTAGCTTCCATATTCTTTTTTTCATTATTATTTAGCTTATTTTACTCAAACACGAAACGCTAAAATGTGGGGGACCCGACTATAAAATATTCAATCACAGTTTTCGTCAATGCTGAAACTGAAAGAGAATTTCTCCAATTTAATCATCTATATACAATTTGCCTTTATGTACGACGATTTATTTTTGGTCGCCAAATTTTGTGATACTTCGTCAAACATCTCCAAGCTTGACGATAATTTGACTCTGGCGAATATGGCACGAATATATATGATATGTAGCTAGCCGCAACAATGGTTACTATAATTAAAGTAAATTTGTGAGAAACCACGATTTCTAATACTCATAAATGAAAACTGATTGTAGAAGAAATGTAACAAAGACCCAAATTGTTGAGTCACAATTAATCTTTAATGGTTCACAAGTGATATTCGTATTTTGAAAATGGCTCAAGAAACGTCGGATTATGATATTTTTTTTTACCTGGTGGTACGACGAAAGTATATATTTCAATTTAATTGCACACAAATCGATAGTTTGGGATCGTTTGACCTACACAATAATAAATCGCCATACACGTTAGAGTAATAATATAACTTTTAAAGCATTGACGGTTTCCTATATGAGGTTAATACATCATAAATAATTACTATTTCTTTTTATTTTTGCAAAACTGTTACAAAAAGAAACCAAATGTGATGAAAAACATAAATGATATCAAAAATCGGTTGCATAGAAATAATTAATATAGTTTTGCAAGAGTAAATATAATATTGACAATAAATCTAGATTCTTGTAAATCAGATTTCTTATAAAGTTCATTTTGAAAAGACATTATTGAAAGGTTGACGTACGTGCTGATGACCAAATGATCGAAAATTAATTTAATATTCTTCTTCCGGACTTATGTGTAATAAATATATGATTGTGTAATAAAGGATAACTTATATTTCAATATCATGTTCCTTCTTGTAATTGCCATTCAAATTAGTATTTGTATTGGAAAAACTATTATGCATAAGAAAATTCGCAATAACTTACTGCAAATCTTGAACAAAATAGGCCTACTTTCACAATCAGAAAGCTTTACTTAACACTTTACCCCTTGGGATACGCATAGTACACAAGTACAATTTTAACGCGAATTATATCTTTAATAATTGGTATTATTATGCTAAAATATCAAATTGCACGCATTGCATGTTGACTTCAATGTATGTAGATGGATTCAATCTCTATTCTAGGTATAATGGAAATGTTGAGATTCCTTGTAGAATCTCGATTAAAATCAATAAACTTTGATTACGACTTGCTTTCTGAAACAATATACAAGTTTATACAATCTGCATTTCAAAGTATATGGTGTGTCCAAATGAAGAGGATAATTTTACTGTAGCCACGTTGTATATATTCTAAGTGTATATTAATGCTTATAGAAAGGAGACTTGGTGCTTTTCCCAGTTTTCAATAGTAGCGAACACTTTTGCTTTTTATTTCCTGATTAGTGGTAATTTGGTTTATGAGCGGTTACACAATATTTTTCGCGGTACTGAGACCCTTTACTGAAGCTTAAACAGGGCATCAAAAGCAAGCGTAGAGGCATACTCTCGAAAGGTATATTGCTGCCCCAGGACAGATCTAAGCCGCATGCAATGAAGAAGACCCTCGACTTGCTAAAAAGCATTTAGGAGAGAAGTCGTCAAGCACCTCCGTAAAACCACAAAATCTACCCATTTGACTCCTATATCTTTGTCCCTTAAATAAGTCCCCAAAAGGTTAACGGTTCGTATGGAACAAGGCAGTACAGATCATCGTTTAAAAATGGATCACTAGGCAACCCATAGGAATTTCTTACTGAAGTCATTCACTCCTTTCCTACATGCTGGGATTAGTGTCAATCAATATCAATGACATTTGTAGTTGTCAACTTACAAATAAACTGCAAATCAAATATCTTGTAATTAGTTGATTTTCTTACCATGTATATAAAGTATTCTTTTTCTATAACCTTCCTTAGTCTATGTTTTATTTGGGCAAACAATATATTTATGAATATAATTAATGACATTTTTTTAGGTTGTATCAATTTATGAATAATTTTGCCATATTTAAAATTTGTAATAACATACACAAAACAACTCAACATGATGCTGAAATTTTAAATAACTTTCCTTCTTTTTCTAAAGAATTTCCCATAATAAAGATTAGCATAGTTTAAAGCTTCAATAAAACTTACCTGAGCTATTTTAGTTTAACTGTAACTAAACCGTTTTAAGAAAAGTTCACACTATTCATCAGAAATCTCAATAAACTCAAGTTGTGGAGAAAAGTGTTAAATATGAAGTATCAAATATATTAACGTGTATTCTTCATGTGATATTTTAAAATTCAAACGTATTATCTAGTTCCCAACTTGCATTTTAAAGCCTAAATCAAAGTGCTTATTCTTTGCATTGCTTTATGTTTCATGAAGACTACAAGTGACAGAATATAACACTTGATGCATTCTTCTAAAGCTTACATTACACATCAAACTTATTCAGTTAATGAAAATGTCTACCTAAATATGACTGATGATGATTGATAAATATGAATAACACTTGTTAGAAAATGTATTGTCCTTCAGAATATCTGATATCCATATATGCAGATTTTTTTTTTGGTAGAAGATGCAACAAAAATAAAAATATATTTACTTTTGTAATAATGGATATTTGATTTAGATTTAGAAAGAAATATTTGTGATTTCTTATTCGTCTCAAATTTTCGAAATAAAATTTGATATTTAACCAATACTAAAAAATATTTTTTATACGAGAGTACTTTGTTGTTTAGTGTACATGAAACAATTAAGTAGTGAAAGTCTTTGCATCTAAGTAAAGAATATTTCAGCATTTTTGAAATAAAAGATAAGAGCATTTTTATGGTCAACATTACTATACATATTCTTATAATTTCCCTTTTACTAATTTTGTTTCATATACCATGTTTTATCATAAATTTTGTAAAACAACGTTTTTAATTTATAAAATTTGCTATGATCAGAATGTGTTTTTATAAAGCTTAAAAAGCACATTCAAATTGCAAAAAAAAAAAAAAAAAAAAACGAATTTCGTAGTTTAATTGAGAAAACAGTAGATGGAAGGTTTTAGGTATCATTATTTTATAAACATCTTTGTAAAAGAAATTATGTGTATAAAAACACCTTTTGTTATAAAGTGTGCAAATAGCAAAAAGACAGTTTTAAGAAAACCGGATGCAATATTTAATAATTATTTGTACTCTGAGTAAAAGTGTACATATGAAGTTGGAATTTATGCAGTTCTAATTTGAATATCTTCCTGGAATTTGTTTTGTTCAATTCAGCATTGTATAATAATAAAAAAATATATATATCAAAAACAAAAAAATATCGATTTTTTGGAGATTTAAATGTGATGATTCCATTTAAATAGCTTGTAACTTATACTTGGAATATAAAAAAGAAATGTCACAACAACGTGATTTATCGGAATCCATGGCTATTAGAGAGAGACATGAATCTGGGCAAACACAACGAAGTGTAGCGGACGCTGTTGGATTTGCAAGAAATGACCTTGCAAGGTTGTGGAATCGATTCCAAGAAACAGGAAATGTTAGATGTCGACCAGCGCAAGGTCGAGCACGTGCACCACAGCAACTGATGACCGATATATCCTGTTAACAGCTCGTCGAAACAGAAAAGGGGACGCTACTCAGCTGCAAAGACATTAGTTCTTGGAAACACAACGAAGGGCGTCCGGCCAAACAGTGCGAAATATGCTTCATCACGGTGGTCTCTATGCACGTACGCCATTGGTTTGCATTCCGTTGACTTCATGCCGCGTTGACCTCAAATCACCGTGCAGCCCGAAGAAGATCGGCTGCTGAACATCAAGATTGAAGGCAACGGATTGGAGTCAAATGTTGTTTACAGACTAGTCCCTATTCAGTTTGGAGTGTGACTTGACGTGTTTTGGTATGAAGGGAAAGGGGCACTCGAAATAACCCCACATTCTTTCGTGAAAGATCAGATTACAGACAAGGTGGGTTGATGGTATGGGCTGGATTCAGCATAGGTGGACGTACGGACCAGCGTATAAATTTGGGATGGCACTTTGATGTCGTACCTTACGCTTCACCCATGGTTATTCAATTGTTTTCATGCATGATAATGCCACATCGGATACAGCTCGTTTGGTGGAGATCATGGGTGAAGCTGAAACAAGACATCGTATGGAATGGCCAGCATGCTTTCCTGACCTGAATCCGATCGATCATGTTTGGGACACACTCGGACGACGCATTTCAACGTGACGAAGGCTTTCTTTTGTGGTCTGTGACAAGGAGATCGCAATTCTTGAAGAGGGAAAGAGTATTCCGCAATGTCTTATCGATAATCTCCTCGTATCCATGGAAAACAGGTGTGCAACAGTCTTAGCTGTTCGAGGGGACCACACATGGTATTAAACAACTTGCATCATTACTAAACAATACTTTTTTGGTCATTTACATGTAACCAAATTGTTGCCCTAAACCATCTTTTCATGTTCTTTCCATCTTTTCAAAAATTTAAAGCTTCGTAGCAATTTCTTTGCGTATTTTTTTCCTTATTGCACATTGATACACGTGTACTCTCCATTTTATACCCATACAAGGCTGTCTCGCACGGTTCTCTTCTCTTCTTTGCTTGCTCTCCTAATTTTTTTTAGCAGTGTATATTAAAATTTAGAAAATTACAGAAAAACAAATTTAAATGTAAACAATAAATAATTCCGAATAATAAGAAACTCAGTTTTAAAACATGAAGACCTAATAATGAGTAGACAAGGGTTCCAGGGAATAAATTAATTCCTTTGGTAGGTTAATACTTGATTTTAACAGGAAGTGTGACTGGGAAAAATCAAAGGAATTCATGCGATGCGTTACTGTACAGACACTGCAGTTGGGGTTTACAAATTGTTGAGCAAATGCAATTTTGCACAGAAGAAGCAAGTTTTGGCGATGCGATTTACAGAATGGTACTTTTTTACCTAAGATGGCATTAATAGTAGCGCGATTCGGACTACAAACTACTGTTTTGTTTTATCGCGCTACGCGCTACGCTACATTGTTCCAAAATATAGTATGCTACACTACAAACTACCGTAAAAAGTAGCAATCAGTGTTGTTTCGCTATTTGAAGTGTGTTACTTCCGATCCCTATGTTCAAGTTTCAGTTGCTTTTTCTTTTCACGCTCAAGCTTTTGTTTCCGCTTCTGTTCTTCCTTGTCCTTTCTTACCTTCTTTTTTCTGTTTATACTATTTTATGTATGATATGATGCAGATGCATTTGTCTTTTGTCAGGTTTAAACTATTAGCAATGCAGATATCCAATAACTGACATTTATGAACCAGTAATTGGCATGTGGTGTCAGAGACTGGTAAAACAACTTAAATTTTAATGATGTTTACTACAAGATAAATTTAATTTATGATTATACAATTTTAAACAGTTTAAATAATATATTTCAAATTTCTTTAATATAACCAATAAATGACACCTTTGTCAGAGACTGATGAAATGAAATTTAAGGAAACAATAACTGGCATCCCCCATTAAGCTAAATTAAATAAACCCTATATAATAACTATAAACCCTAAATCATAGCCATAACGTATCAGATTCATCTTTAATAAAATTTCTACAAGTAGAACTTTAAGAAAACAGTTTAGGATGGTTGTATTACAAATAGATTAAAAACCACTTCCTTAATTTTAGAAATAATATGGTTGCTTCAAAGTGGCACTTTTTGTATTCACAAAAGTTCCTTCCTCATTTAATATAATCTTAGTCATCTAGTGGTGAATAAATTGACTCCACAATAAAAATAAGTGTCTCATTTACCACTAAATTATATTACTTTGCAGAATTTTACAACAAATTGCTTATTTTAGTTAAATTTTTGCTCAAGTGTCAGTTATTCTTTAGGCGTCAATAACTGGTGATTTCACCCTATATGAAATCACGCAAAAAAAGATTATCAGTTTAAAAGATTAATTTAACTAAAGAATAAAGAGGATATATGGTTATATTAAAATAATAATATTGCTGCACAAATCATTCCAAATAAAATTCTTGCCAGAATTTATACAATCCACACGCTAGTAAGACAATAGCAAAAACCTGTCGGTTTTCAGAAGACTTTTGCAATTGTCTTCTGAAAACCGACATGTACAAAACTGGAATGTGGAATGTTTGTGACTAAATTCATGTAGCGAAAAATGTTAAGTAGTAGCATAGAGAAAGGTACACATATGAGTATGTAAACATGGTGATTTCCCTAGTGTTATTGCAATTCGTTTTTAACAGAGTGCAAAAACTACTTTGAGAGACATTTCTGAACTGTAATTTTTACACCTAACTCGCCAATCGTTCGTATACTGTAGTGTTTTTATAATAACCATACAATATTCGCACTCAGATGTAATCCACAAAAAGCAGAATTCGAAACAAAAAGAGTTGAAGCACTCTATTTTGTTTAAAACATATAAATACCTTTTTAAAATTGGTTTGTAAGAGTTTTGAAAATTTACTAGCATTTGTTTCTCATTTCGTGCCGCCTATTTTACTGTTTTGAATGTTTATTAGAAAGCATATAAAATTGTAACATACATCGCAAAAGGACACGTGAATTAATGGGCATTTTTTAACACGAAACTATCTGTTTTTATTTGAAAGTTTTCTGAAACATTAGAGAAAAATCATCAATCTAACGTAAAAAGTACCTAAAATTCTCCTATCTAAAGCTATATTTTTGACAAATCACAGGAGTGTTCCAACAACTGTGCTGCATTGTACTTTTTTCTTTAAAAACTGGATTTTTACGCATGTGCTTTTTCCTTCAAAACATGAAAATTAGGCAACCGAAGCTCAAGATTTCCTGAAATTCTCCAACAAAAAGACGGAGATTTCTTCAAAAAAGAAAAAAAAAGTATTTTAATCATAGGGATCTTCCGAAAACTTGCTGCCTGTACATTATACGTTTTTTTAAGAGTTGTTTGAGAGTGTATTTCGTTTCTATAAATGAGTAAAATTTTTCGATGTTACTATAGTCACCTTTATATAAAAATAAAAACCCCTTGACGCCGAGCAAAAGGGCAAATTTGTAATGTTGTTTTCTCCTTAATTTTTTTAAAATGCTTAAAAAATCTGAATTTTCAAGCTTGAGATAAAAAACTTAATTACGTATATAAGTATAATCCTTGAGAGTATCAATCATTACTTGATGTTTTAAAAATGCACTATATTTGTAGAATTATATTAATTTAAACAAACCTTGTATTGCTGTGAAACCTACAGCATAGTGAACGGATATATCAGGTCGCGGCGGTGAGAAGGTTAAAAAGTAGTATATTTTGTTTCAATATTACATTTCAATCGGCATATTGGTGCAAATCTAAAATTAAGATATAAAGTTATAAGAAATCTTGCACCCTTTTACACCCTTCTGTAAATGTACACATATATACATCGAGATTGGTTCGTAAATGTAAAAAATATAAAAACAATAGAATTCCTTACTTATTTCAAGCTATCTATTTATAACTGGAGAAAATGAGCTAAAAGGGATATGTTTTATGTCTTATGCTTTATTGAGAATTTCTTTTCTTATATATTTAGCTTTCAATTTTTTTTTTAAATTTATGTTGGTAGTTACTGGTTGAGTTATGATTTAAAATGGATACAGAATAAACCTAGCGTAATATATGGAATCATAAAACAGGATTATAACCCAGAAAAAATGAAAATAGAAAATTAACTACTTTTTCTTTTTCTTGGAGGAGCAATTAGCAAACGAAGCATCATAAATCTCGTAATTCTTTTTTTTTTTTTTTTAAATAAAAAAAAATATTTTTTGGATTTTTTCAATTATGATTACTTTTTTTAAAAATAAATGCCAAGGTTAATTTCAATGAATATAAGATTTTAAGTGGATTATTAGTTTAAACAGTAACTAACAAATGTATAATTTTTTAAATAAACAAATAGAATTAGAAAAACTGTTTCACTTTATATGTCTTTCTGGGTTGTTTCGTACCCGAGTAATAATTTCGAAATACCACTAAATTCCGTGTTTTTGATCGCAGTGCTCCCATTAGCTTCAGTTTTGTTTGTCAGTTTGTACTTATACCGTACCATCCGGCATTCTTGTTTTTTAGGAAGACTTTCAAATTTTAGAAATATTTTGATATTATACTCATTTATTAAAAAAAATAAATATTTTACTTTTATTTATTTGTAACTTCATTGTTTAAGTATGTTTTAAAACTTCATATTTGGTCAAAAAATTGATTAATCGAATCTGTCGAATTTTTCTCTCTTCGAAATTGGCAGGTATGTAAACGTCCATGTTTATGCGTTTTTTTTAACTCTTCGAAATTGGCAGGTATGTAAACGTCGGTGTTTATCCTTTTTTTTTTACTCCTTGTTTAGTCGTTTGTAGAAAATACCGTATCCGTATATTTCTCTATCCAAAATTGGTTCATATGTATTAAAATTACTGTGCTGTTAGTTTAGTTTTGGAGATAATGGAGTAATGTATTAAGTATTTATTTGTGTAAAGATCGATCTTGTTTTTCAAAATTTTAGGCCTACAGTATCAAACGCGCAGTGCAAACGGAATATTTCCCACAGCTATATAAAACAACACTTTCTTAACTAATTATCTAAATGATATAATATTATGAATGTTTTATACATTATAATTATTGCTTTGAAAGTGTGATAAAATTGTATGAATAAAGAAATAGTAATATTGGTATTAAGCGTTTTACTTTTTTCTAAGAGTTTAAGCTTTTGGCTTCCGCAATGACAGTAAGATAACATGAATGAACCCAGTGGCCGGAAGTGCTTTATCAGAACTGCAGTAATCGCTAAATTTTAGTGTATACCTCCCCTACATTTTAAACATTGTAATGTACTGAGTAGTGTGATATAAAAATCAGTAGTTTGTAGCGAGCACTGACGCTACTTTTAACGTTACTGCAGGAGGAAAAAGTACAATTTTATAAAGCACGTAAGCATAACTTGCTTCTACTGTGCAATACATATTTTGGTAAAAAAAAAAATTGTTAATCTTAGCAATAAATCTCAGCTGCAGTGTTTAGCAACGCATCACATGAAGTCATAGATTTTTCCTTTGATATTTGCTTGTAAAATCTAGTGTCTAGGTTACACCAAGTACTGATCTATTAAAGAAATCTTACTGGCAACACTTGTTTACTTCCTCGTTACTAGGCACTGAGCTGCAAATATAACAGGATATCTGTCTTAATCCTAATGAACAACATGATTTCCAGCGGTTAGCGCGGAAGGATACAGTGACGATAATTTTATCCCTCATGTATGACAAAACATGCTGTCTATCGCATTTCCTTACATGATTAGTGAATTATTTATGAATTAGATAAGCGTAGCTTAATTATAACCGCTGATTCTGACCGCTAATTCTGAACTTCTGTTATATATAGAGCTCAATGTTACTAGGTCTTCGTGTGTTAATACTAGGTTCCTCTAATTGCTTTAATTACAGATTTATTTATTGTTTGCATTTAGATTTTCTTTTTATAATTTTCTAGATTATAAAATTGAACAACTCAACATAATTTAATTTTATCAAAACTCAATACAATTAAATTTCATGTTTTTGATAATATATGTTGTACTTTAATCCTATTTATTACAGAACTTTATTGAAATGCTGATTATATTATGTATATCTCTCTTAAAATCGCTTAGAAAAATTGCATTAAGTGTATAAATTAACTTTTTGGATAGAAACACAAAACACTTTCTGTTATTTTATCATTCTTATTATTTGTAATGCACTTGATTACAACGCACTTATTTTATTGTATTCTGACAGATGCGATATAACGAAAGTCCAATGAGTTATTTAATCTCTGTTCTCAATTTTGAATGTAGATTGAATTTAATTTTTTGACAAAATCTGAAAGTAACGATATAGTGGCTGCTTTTGAAAAGTAGTTTGAACTCGCTATTTTTAAAAACAAGAAGTTTTAGTTGCTTTTAACTGCATTTTGAATCAAGTAGTTGTAGATGAAGTTCGCTACAATAAGAAAGCCGATTTTCCAACCACTGATTTTAACCCAAGACTACCAAGATTTTTGCAATTTTAACAATAATAAATGTATTTTAGTAAAATTTCAAGTTATTAACTTTGCTTAGTTAAAAATGTGAGGACACAAATAAAATTTGTTTCGCAAGAAATAAAAGTACTTTGTATGTATCACTGAATAGAAATATTTATTATAAGTAGACAAACATGTAGAATACATTAAGTTTTTTGAAGCGCTATAGTCTACGCAGTTTGCATCAATCAATCATCAAACTTCATAAAATAAAGAAATTATTCATACTTTTCCACTTTATTTTCTAAGAAATCTATGTTGGACTTCTGTAACTTAATGGTGTTGACTAATGCAGTTTTTTTCACATATATATATATGTATAACGAAGTGTAAAATGAGAAAAACATTCCCTTCTCGTTATCTTATATAATATGAGATAAAAACACAAATAGATTATTTAAGCTGCTAAAAATAAATGTTAGATAGACACATGTTACTTTAATATATACTAGAATATTTTGCAGTTTTATGATTAAAAAAATTCTTTTAAGCGGTTTATCAGATAATCCATTGTTTTTTTTATATCTTAAACATCTAATCAGATAAAAATATGTTTTTGTTTTTTTCTAAAACTTTACCCTGACAATGAGTAAGAAAAAATAATCTTTAGTTTGTTTATTTAATCCCACAGTTGTTTAATCTTTAGTTTATCTAAAGAAGTTTTAACTTTTATATTAATCTCCTTAATTTTGCATGCATTACACACAGAATTTTCTTACTGCACTATCGTCATGCACATTGAGATAATTTCTGAAAATAAGGGGCTTAACAAAGTATTATCTACTATACAAATTTAGCCCACGATGTTTAGTAGCAAATAATATTAACATTATGTTACAAGAAATGTAAACAAAAAATAAAAGAAAAAATATTGAATCAATGCCTATATATTTTATTTCAAATATTACGTAATTTAAAATTGTCATAAAAATTGTTTTTACGAATAAATTTTTAGAATCAATATTCTTATTTCAAATCTGGTAATGCAGCAATTAATCTACGTGATTGGCAATTATTGTTAAGGAAGTTCGTGCAATAGAAGTTATCTAAAACAAGTGTGATCGAAGATCGTCCACAAGCTTTCGTTTAATATTCCTTTCAAAATACTTTCTCTTTTAATTAGTAAATCCAAATAATTAATTTATAATTATTAAATCCATATTCTTTATAAATACACTTTAACAACATGAACACAGATTAAATTTGATATTTAAAAGATTACAAGAGAAGCTACTTTTTTATCAAATTTAAAATATTTAAGAAAATTTTTAGACAAATGTAACAGAATATGTTCTAGAATTTCTAGTGTGGAAATTAGCAAACGAAAACGCATTATAAAACATTACATTGTATAATTTAAATTTTGAATGATAAAATAAAAATTACATCAATATCAGAAAGTTTAATAAATTAAAAGCGAGACGGTAGCACTAGTCACTAACGAGAATTAATGATTTAAAGAGGAAACTTAATATTTAAAATATAAGAGCTTTTAAAAAATAAAAATAAATAAAATTATTTAAATAAAATTCAAAACTCCAAAATTTTAAAAATCTAGCAAAAGTTTAAATAAAATTTAAAATTTCTAAAAACAATAAAAAATATCTAAACGAAATTTAAAATGCAGAAATGTCTCTACAATTTAGTGGATGTTCAAGCAAAATTTAAATTTTCGAATTTTCTCAAAACATAACAATTTGCATAAATGAAATTTTAAAATTCCAAAATTTCAAAACATTAACGAAAGTTTAAACAAAATTTAACATTTTGCAATTTCTCAAAACAAAAAGAATTTTTCATTTAAAAAAATAATTGATAAAATATTTGTCAACAACTTTTAGCCTTAAGTTACCAAAAAAAAAAAAAATCTGTAAAATGGAATCTATTAGGTAATGAAATCTATTCTGATGAAAAAATTTCAAACTCCGAAGTCCAGCTTCGATGCAGAGACCTTTTAACCTGGCCTGCGCAAAAGACAATGAAATCAAGACTCTATTTTATTATCTGGTCGGATGTCATTTTTTTGTAAGAAATGGTCAGATGTCATTACTTTAATTCATTTAATTTAAATAATATAAGACTTTTAAAAAAATTATGATTTGTCGTGTGAGGTACTCAGCTATAAGCATGCAAAATGGCAAGTATCTAACATATACAGTTTCCGAGACCGAAAATTTTGACAGACAGACAAATAGACAGACAGCAGAGTGAGACGAATAGGGTTTTCGCCAGATGAACGAAATCCTACAAATGGAACATTTAGTAATAGTCATGAAATATAGTTCTTATCTTAGAATACCAATTTCTTTGTGTGTGTACGTGTATCAGGAAGACCAATAAATAAGTCAAATTTGTAGTAATAAATTTGATGCAAAACTCTTTTATCACTAACTTTTATTGTTATATGCTCGACAATATGTGTAGACTGCAATCAATATACACTATGGAACAATGCACTCAGTGGATTTCGTATGTGTTGCATAAAAATACTCCAATATAAACAAAATATACAATGCAAAATCAAATTTTCTGAAACATGGTATAAAATGGGAAATTAAATTTTCTATCGTTAACTACCAATTCAAATAGCTAAAGTCACATTTTTGAATATATAGCGTGCCTAAAAAATACGCATCGAATTTGATACAAACCAATAGACTATTAAAAAGTCCTTCCGGCCTGTACCGGGAGGAAAAGGTAGCTTTCCTATATCTTCGTTTTAAAATTTTAGCTAATGTTACACGAAAACAGCAAGTTAAAATGCAAAGAAACGGTTACAAAAGATTCGTTAATACTGAATTTGAATAAGAAATTCGCCAAATTATTGAGCAATAGCCAAATTGGCTTCATTTATGAAGACTTATTTTGGTCGCCAAATTTGGCGATATTTCGCCAAACGTCGCCAATTTTGGCGAGAATTTAGTGCTAACGGATATGAATATATAGTTTTATGCGTATGATTCGGAAAATTATTACAACAATGAAAAAAAATAATTTGCAAGTAATCGCGTTAATGTGCTGTTTTGTTTCAAAATGTCAGCCACCCTAGAATTTCAAACTACTCTATCTCAGCCATTTTTTAAGATAGAGGTAAACCAAAAAATGCTCTGGAATCCTTGTATCAAGGCCTAACACGTAATTAAAAAATAAATTTGAATTTTTAACTTTATTTATATTTATTTTAGTTTTAAATTTTTAAATGGCGCAACTTGAAACAAAATGGCGGACCAAGCTGGCCAACGAACTCGGTCGAGACATTGGTGAGCTTAATACACACAATTGGTTTCATCGAAATTGATTTATAAATACGAGCGTTATCGTATGACATAGGTCAGATATATATATATATGTATGTATATATATATATGTAGCATTTTGACGAGGTTGAGATATTACGATGAATAATATTCGATGAAAAGATGGCAGTCCTTCAACGATATAGGGACGTCACCCACCTTGAGGACCCGCTTGTGGCATATGGTCGGATATAGCAAGTTGCAGTCGATATTAGCGAGTATGGCGAAGTAGAAGGCAATGAAATGAGTCCACCAAAGTTTTCCAACAAAATCCAGCCAATCTCCAGACAAATAATTTTATTAGAAGACGAACAACACAGAAACAATTCCCAAAGGTCTAAAGCTTATAGCCCTCGGGCTAACGTTGCTTCACTTCATTGAATTAAGATGTTACTGGGCCAGTTAAATATTCCACGGACATAAAAACACCATACACATATTTGTTTATGCTTCCGAAAACGTCAAAAAATCTAGTCCTCCGACCGATGCGACCTGGTTTTGTTCCTTCAGCGGAGACATACAGTAATTTACGTCACGAGCGTACAAACCAATGAGTGAGAGGCTAACTCCAGCCCAGCAAATGAGGTGCGAAGGAGGAGCTAAGACGGTAAAGAATTCCGAACCTGGTAGCGGATTAATTTTGGAGTGAAACTACCTCAGCGTGCGAAAAATTTAGCATAATAATAATAAGAAGAAGAAAATGGCTTTTAAAAAACATTCGAAATGAGAACGCGTCTCAGAATTTTATAGATTGGGGAACTGATAAAAACTACGAATGATCTTAAATTTTAGATTAAGATTTGGAATAAAATAATAATTAATATACGGATATTTACTTTTAAAAGGACTTTAAATAGGAATAGATATTATTAAGAATTAAGGAAATACTGACTATGACAGAAGTTAGATTAATTTTAAAATATTAATGCGAATGAAATGGAAGGATACGAAGAAAATAAATTTTTATATAACATATATATATGGATATATATATATATATATATATATATATATATATATATATATATATATAAATAAATCAACATTTGAACGGAGGGTGGTTTTGAGATCTGGGGATCATGATCGGTGAAAATATATCGAAATTTTCCGGAACTGCTTTCCTCCGAACGGCTGCAATAGGTAGCTTTATACTTTTAGGTAGCTTTCAATACAAAAAAGTATAAAGCCGTTCGGAGGAAAGCAGTTCCGGAAAATTTCGAATTATATATATATATATATATATATATATCTGACATATGTCATACGATAACGCTCGTATTTATAAATCAATTTTGATGAAACTAATTGTGTGTATTAAGCTCACCAATGTCTCGACCGAGTTCGTTGGCCAGCTTGGTCCGCCATTTTGTTTCAAGATGGTGGCCATTTAAAAATTTTAAACTAAAATAAATATACAAAAAAGTTAAAAATTCAAATTTATTTTTTAAGTACATGTTAGGCCTTGATACAAGGATTCCAGAGAATTTTTTGGTTTACCTTTATCTTAAAAAATGGCTGAGATAGAGCAATTTGAAATTCTCGGGTGGCTGACATTTTGAAACAAAACAGCACATTAACGCGATTACTTGCAAATTATTTTGTTCCATTGTTGTAATAATTTTCCCAATCATACTCATAAAACTATATATTCATATCCGTTAGCGCCAAATTCTTGCCAAAATTGGCGACATTTGGCGAAATATCGCCAAATTTGGCGACCAAAATAAGTTTTCATAAATTAAGCCAATTTGGCTATTGCTCAATAATTTGGCGAATTTTCAATAATTTGGCGAAAACGAATTCAGTATTAACGAATCTTTTGTAAACGTTTTATTTGCTTTTTAAATTGCTGTTTTCGTGTAACATTAGCTAAAATTTTAAAACGAAGATATAGGAAAGCTACCTTTTCCTCTCGGTACAGGCCGGAAGGACTTTTTTGTATTGAAAGCTACCCAAAATTGAGAAGTTTAAAATTCTGTTTTTTAAAATATTTTTCTTAAACTCTGTATACGCTTTTTCTAAGATTTAAATACTCCGAGCTATTATAAGCCAAATTAACACGAAAACTTATGTGTATTTTTTTCTCGTTTAAAACAAAAGAAAACAATCTATTCAAAAATTGAGAAACCGCAACTTCTCAGAGCCAATTTTCACCAGAGTGTATCAATGAATCGCAGTTCATTTGAAAGAAAATGTCTTAAAGTCTTAATCACTAAATCTAAAGCCTTGCAAAATATCGCACAGAAGCATTTGTTTGGAGGAAGATGACTAATGTTGTACGAAACATTTGTGTAAACTTAAGTTCAGTAAAATCGTATTTTTTTTCTTGTAGCTGTTCGTAAAAGATGCAGTTTAATAAGGCAATGATCTCTCTATGTTACAAATTGTCACACATTTCACGATCGGAACGATGACCAAAAATTACGACTTATATAAAAAGTCATATTATAATACACTCTTTACATTCATGCATGACGTCACGCTGTAATTACGTTTTAGTGACTTCGATACAGGAAATCTCTCCCATTACAGGACGACAACGACCAAAATAAATTCGCTATTTCATCATGATACATCCATTATATGGCGATATTTTAACGCTATAAGGGATTGAACATCTGTAATCCTGAATGTGTTTATAATTACTTAATCAAAATCAGTTTTTAATTCAAAGAATACATCCCTATTCAACTGAATCCACCATGTTTAGTGAGCGTACAAAGGGTGGAAAAAAGTAATATGCCCCACCTAACCCTGTCGCAAATTACCGTATTAAAATGTAAATGGTACCAATCGTTCATTAAGAAAGTTTACAAATAAATGCTACACTTAAATATTGCTTAGAGGTTCGTCTACATATATAAATTGTGACAAACATAAAATTTTTCAATACTAATCCGTAATTTTGACATCATATTTGAATTATGTGGAAAAGTTTACTTTCGTATAGCAAACCGGAAGTCATTCAGTCAAGCAATTTAGAGATTATCCAGGTTTAAAGTTTAGACCTCCATATGTGAACCCGCTAGTAGTCACGTCTATTTTTAAATACTAGTAGTCATACTCGGTCCATTTGCCGCCATCAACAGTTGACCGAAAAATGAGAAGAAATTTTCCGGTGGATATTACTACATGATTGCAAACGAAGAACACTTGAAAAAACTATTGATTGAATTTGAAATATACGTTTTAGAGCAATTATTATTTAATTTAAGTATATATTTAGTTGCCATTTAAATAAATAATTTAAATAATTTCTTTTATTTTTTGTTTTTGCAAAATATATTAAACAAATGTAGAAAATAAAAATGTATAAATAATTTGACAGACTTTATAAAGATACAATGAATTACTAATTAGAATAAATTTTCAATTATATACGAAATCGTGATAGGAATAAGTTTTTGTTGACTGTGCACCACCATTACGAATCAACTGAAGTATCTTTATCTACTTAAATTTCAGAGAGGGGGGGGTGGGAGGGTAGTGCCCTTGGATCATCTCTCTTGGTACAAATTTCGCATATATGAACTAAATAATATGTAATATTTCATTCAAATTAAATGATTAATTTGAATAAATTTCCAATTGTTGATATTAAATTCTGATACTGATAAATCATTTTAAAGAACAGAAGAGCAGAAAGGGTCATTTTGATGGTACCCCTGCACTTAATTAAAATAAGTATTCAATTATACATTTCAATCCATGATATAATTTATTTAAAACTTTTACTAGCAATGCATATATAAAAAAAAAGGTAGATAGAAAATTTCCTCTGAATTTATAAACATGTAGTAATCGCTTAATTTGAATGAATATTCACATGTAGATTTTAAATATTGATATAGATGTATTAGTTTGAGGAACAAATTCACAACTATTTAATTAAAATAAATATTCAGTTGTATATTGCAAAGCAAGATATCAATATTTCAATTATTGATTATGTAATACTGTTTATTAAATAATAAAAAGAGTAAAAAAAGAAGTTTCTGCTATTATACATATGCGGCAATAATTTTATTTCAGTGAATTATCACTTGTAGACTAAAAAACATTATTTTTGGAAATTGTTTGCACAAATGAACGCCAAAAAAGTCAATTTTATTAGACCCTGGCACCAGGATCTCGTTGAATTTGAATTAGATAAAAAAGAGTTTCTGCGGCGTTTTTAAATAATATGTGTTTTTATTTAGAGTAAAATTTTAATGATAGATAAATTTTAGAAAAAATACCTATGCAATTCTTTCAATTATAGTATAAACATTTTCTTAATTATCCAAAGAAAAATAATATTTTTATTTGCATAACTTCTAATATACAAGGTGGCCATAATTAAACTGATGGTACTCAGAGTGTTCTGAAGCGCAATCTAATTGCGAGAATGGCGTCAAATTTTGTAGGAAGATTAAATAAGACGGGGGACGAAGGATTCCGCGAAAAAAAAATTAGTTCCAAAAGTCACCGCCAGGGGAATATGTGGCTCTATGTATTCGAAAAAGAGAGTTTCAAAAAAGAAGAATCAATACTGAAATAAAATTGCCGTTTATTTAGCACATCCAACTCAGTTTCGATGTGGCCGCCGTTTTTGTGTACCACATATTGCATTCTGTGCACAGCATTTACAAAAGCAGAGAATAAAATGTCTGTAGGAATCTCCGTACAGTTCGCGATGTGTTATCCTTCAATGTAGCCAGATCCTGGACACCTCCGTGATAGACCTTGGACTTTAGATAACCCCATAGCCAAAAGTCGCAGTGTGTAAGATCAGGGGACCAAGGTGGCCATGCAGTTGGCTAATGACTCTTTCTGTTGGGAATTTCTGTCGTAGCAGCTTCTGT
This sequence comes from Maratus michaelseni, assembly GCA_963931845.1. NCBI lineage: Eukaryota > Metazoa > Arthropoda > Arachnida > Araneae > Salticidae > Maratus > Maratus michaelseni. The sequence goes on along the minus strand of OZ007588.1, from coordinate 133,466,787 downwards.
ACCCACAAAGCAATATGTGGAGGGGCTCCATCTTGCATAAAAATTATTTTCTGCAGGCACTGTCTTTGCTGAAGTGCCGGAATAACAAAGTTGTTTAGCATTTGGCGATATTTGTCTCCGGTAACAGAACAAGTTACATATCCTGTCGGAGTAATGTTCTCATAGAAGAATGGACCTATGATCATATCAGCCGTGAAACCACACCAAACAGTTATCTTTGGTGAATGCAAAGGAATTTCCTTGAATGCTCTTGGTGACTTGTTATCCCAAATTCGGCAATTCTGGGTATTTACAGTTCCATTCAGGTAAAAGTGGCCTCGTCTCCCCATAAGGTTTTCCAGGACCGAGCATCATCCAACTCCATTCTGGCAAGAATAGTGAGAGCAAAAGTCAATGGATTATCATGGTCGGTGTGACGTAACTCTTGCACACGGCTGATCTTGTACGGATGGAAGTGGATAATCTTTCGTAGGATTTTCCGTACCGTACAATAAGACATATCCAGATTCCGAGCTATCCCATGGACGCTGGAAGTGGTAGCAATATTATCTGGTGCTCTGTCTACAATCGCCGTTGCCACTTCTTCGATTGTATCCTGTGATATGGGTTTTCGCCCTCTGCCTGACTGAACATTTAGAGAACCTGTTTTCTCAAACTTCTCAACCATTGTTTTTAAGCCATTAACTGACAAAGGGCCGTTACCTTTACACATTTTTGTGGTTTCTAAAAGCACGAAGAGCGGCTGGCGCATTGCACTGGTTGGGGTAAAAGAATTTGACTAGTAGAACTCGCTCGATTAAAGAAGGACACATTGTGAAAGATAACCTTCAATGAAATTTCTTCTAACAGTAGCACATTACATTTGAAAGCCGAACAAGCTGGCACTGGGCCAAAAGATGTAACGTGAGATTTGAAAAAAGAATTTCTTTTGCTGTTGCTTTCATTGGAGTTCTGTAAGTTAAATTGCAGATAAAGAAACTTCAGCAGTGTTTATGTAAAATTTTAGCTTTTTATAAACTGTTACCATTTTGAGCTTGGATTAAATTGCTAAATTCTTTAAATAAACGGTAATTTTATTTCAGTATTGATTCTTCATTTTTTGAAACTCTCTTTGTCGAATACACAGCGCCACATATTCCTCTGGCGGTGACTTTTGGAACTAAATTTTTTTCGCGGAATCCTTCGTCCCCCATCTTGTTTAATCTTCCTACAAAATTTGGCGCCATTCTCGCAATTATATCGCTCTACAGAACACTCTGAGTACCGTCAGTTTAATTATGACCACCTTGTACATTAGAAAATTCGCAATGTTTTGGACATTCTATACACAAATTAAACGCATGTTGTTTGGAGCAACATCGCCGCAAATTTGTTTTGTTTTCAGATTTTTCTTAGCTGTGCAGAAACAGCAACTTTGAGATCGAACAATTTTTTTTCTGGCTCCCACCAAATTATTTTTTCTTTTTTTTTTCAAAGGGTTTGCCAATGTTATTGTCTGTTTCTTTTAATTTATATGTCCCCTTAATAAATCGGAAACAAGTTCTTTCAAATGTTAGCGACAAATTGCCTTTTTTCACGTATTTTTTTAAAAAAATATTTTAGATTTATTCCTTCAATATTTATCAGGGATAAAAACAAAGTAAGTTGTCATCTATTACTTTTCTTGCGACGGAATAGGAATCTTCATTTCATCAACTACACCAACGCCTCCTTTTCTAACTGTTATAGAACCGTCGGTAGCATAATTAATTTTCTATCTTAATAAATTGTTATATCAGTCTTCATATTTTAATATATATTTTCATCTTTCGATAATGGTAAAAAAGGTTTGTTCAGCTTACCTGAGAACTGCTTTTGCGCAAAGAAATATCCACAATAATGCACTGATATTTATCCTTTTGATTCATTGAAGTGTCGCCGTATGGGAGTAATAAACAACATTATTAGAAGAAAGTAATATTGCGTGAAGTAAGAAGTAGATCTATTTTTCTTTGAATATAATATTAGTATTGTAATTCTTGGCTTTATATACACATTTAAATCGCGTTTTGGAGACTGCATAAAAGTGCTCCAATTTTACATTATATTTGGGATATATACAAGGACGTCTTAACTGTTCGGCTACATTTTAGATTCTGAGGGAGAATTGTTATTGAGTTCTCGCGCGGGGCATCAGCTGTAGGTTGAAGTAGGGAGGTCTGCAGAATTTCTCAGCTGATCAGTTTCGACAGACTCTTGTTTTATTCACTATGGTTTGGTTTGCAGCTGCGGTTATCACTTGAAGTACTTATAGTTAATTGGGGTCTGATTTTTAACATGTTCTAAGTCTTCTTTCGATAGTTCACAACACGTGGAGATTATTAACGGCATTAAAAGGTTTCTCCGTCACTCCCCCGTAATCTCCTGTGTGGGGAATGGTTGAAGGTTCAGTTTCTTACGGTGTTTTTCGTACAAAGGTTTGGGAGTGGGTTTGGTGAGAGTGTCGGCTATCATTTCTTCACTGGGGCAGTATTGTAAATCAATTTTCCTTCTTCTTTCATCAGTTTGATGTTATGGAAACGTATGTCGATATGTTTGGATCGCTTAGTATCTTTATCATTTTCAGTCATTTTTATACAGGACATATTATCCTCAAATATCGTGATTGGTAGTTTTTGTGGAATGTTGGGGTCGCTAAGCAAGTTTGTTATCCAGCTTAATTCTTGTGCTGCGTTGCTAGCTGAAACGTATTCAGCTTCGGCTGACGAAAGTGCAATGCAAATTTGCCTTTTTGTGATCCAGTAAACCGGCGATTTTCCTAGCATGAATAGATTTCCTGACGTTGATTTACGTGTTTTCAAGTCACCAGCCTAGTCTGCATCGGCGTATGCTGTTAGGATGGGCTTGCTATTTGCGCTAAGAGTTAAATTCAAATTTTCCGTAGTTTTAAGGTATGAAATGATTCTTTTCACTGCTGACCAGTCCTTTTTGCCTGGTGTTTCGTTTCTACGACATAGTATGTTGACTGCGGCAGATATGTCAGGACGCGTGATTGTTGATATGTAAAGTAATGCGCCTGTGGCTTGTCGATATTTCGTATTATTAGGTAAAAGATTATCATCGTCCTCAAGTCTGTTGAATCCAGCAATCATGGGTGTGTAATGAGGTTTAATGTCGTTTAAATTCAGTTTTTTCACTAGTTCGTGTATTTTATTGTTTTGATTCAGGTAATATGTATCGTTGATTTTATTAATGTTTATGCCTAGGTAATTATTCACTCCTCCTAAGTTTTTCAGTTCATATTCTTTCTTAAGTTGGTTTATTGTTTCTTAGATATTACTGTCCTTTCCTGCTATCAAGATATCATCTACATAGATGATGATATATATCGGATTTTCTTGATTTGATTTAAAGTACAGACATGGATCATTTTTGCTCTGTATGAAATTATTGTTTTTGAGTGTTTCCGGTATTTTGGTGTACCAGGCCTTTGCGGCTTGCTTAAGACCGTAGATGGCCTTTTGAAGTTTACAAACTTTTCTCTCATCGCCGGGTTTAATATACCCGTCTGGTTGACTCATATAAACAGTTTCAGTTACTTCACCATGCAAGAATGCTGTGGTGATGTCAACGTGTTTCACGTTCAAATTTTTGTGCAATGTGGAGATGAGAAATGCACTGCACGTATTGTAGCGTCTGAAACAACAGGTGCGAAAGTTTGATCATAGTCAATCCCGAATCTTTGACTATATCCTTGTGCTACTAAACGCGCTTTATAGCTTTGAACATTTCCTAAATTGTCCTTTTTCAGTTTAAATGTCCATTTTGAACCGATAATTTTTGTTCCGGGTGGTGGATCTGTTAAAGTCCAAGTGTTGTTTTTTCTTAGGCATTGTATTTCATTTTGTGTTGCTTTTATCCAATTTTGTTTATCAGTAGTATTTTCCATTTTTTCGATATCTTCCCAATTTTCGGGAATATTTTCAGATGAACTATTTATGAGACAAACATATCTGTCAGGAGGAACGCCTCTATTTGTTCTATTAGACCTTCTTGGTTCAATTGGTTGCTGTTTGGGCACGGATGGTGTCTCCTCACTGTCAAGTTTTATTTCTAAGTGATTTTCATGTCTATCCGGTAATTGTGTATTATCATCGGATGTTTTTGTGGTGTTTTGTATCTCCTCAATGTTTTCTGAGTGTACATTTTCATTTTCAAGAAATTTCACCGTTCTCGGTATCCATATATTTAAAGCTGTTTGGTAATTCTGTCAAATCTATTCCATCGAAATTCGATCGAATACGCATGCGTCAAAAAATCACCGGCCAATGAGGTGAGGGTCTATGACTGTCTCTACAAACGTGTTTGGGATCGTATCATCTGTTGTTTTTTTCTGTTGTCACGTTGCGTTAAACCTAGGAAGATATTTATCTAGAACTCACTGTGGAGTGTTTAGAAGGTATTTATTTTATTTATTTATTTTATTTATTGTAATTTGTATGAATACTTAGATGTCCATTTCGGATTTACTGTTTAAAAATGAATTTAGGCTCATAAGTTGGCGAAATCCCGATGGAAATTTTTTTTTTTAGATCTCTATCATTTTGTTTATATAGTACAGAAAATAATTATTCAAACGTGTAGAACACGTAATACAAAATTGGACCACTTATGGTCTGTTTATTATCGGGAATGAATCTTATGGTGTTCCGATTGATAATGAATTCGATTATGTAAATATAATGTCAAAAGACAGTACGCACGGTAGTAATATTTTTATTATTATGTGTTCGAAAAAAGCAGAATCTGAGCATCTGAATATAAGTTATAAAATAAACAGAAATATATTATCTCTATTCGATTTAAAAGTTTTGTCATTACATAAGTGGGCTATTTTATTTGTAAAGAGTATGTATGCATTATATTGTTTGTATGTATACAAATCTTTATAATGTTTTGATTTGCAAACTCTTAATATTTGAATAATGTTTACATTATATTTGTTTGTATGTATACAAACAATATATGTATACAAAGAAGTATATATGCAAACAATGTATATAATGTATCATGTAACAATATTAATATTTACATTGTATTGTTTGTATATATACAAATCTTGAATGTTTTAAATGGGCAAATTTGTAATGTTTTTTTATGTTATTTTTTTTAAATGTCAAAAAAAGATAAATTTTCAAACTTGGTATAAAAAACTTGAGTACTTCTCTATTATCCCATCGACCACTTTTCATAACAAAATACTATCGCCAAACTGTATGATTAAATGCCAAAATTGCAGTCCCATTTACTTGATGTCGAAAACATTATACGTGTTTTTTATGTCATCAAGTTGTTTTTAATTCAACATTTGCGTGTATTTTTCATTATGTTTATTTGATTTATTAGTTATTTCATTAATTAAAATAACAATTGTATCCTTAAATTCTTATATTTTATTTATTTATTTTGATATTCCAATGACAACTGACATTTATTTGGCGATAGTTTTTTTTTTATGAAAAGTGGTCGATGAGATAATAGAGAAGTACCAAAACTTAATTACGTATATGAGTATATTCTTTGACAGTATTAATCATTACTCGATATTTTAAAACTGCATCATATTTGTAGAATTATATTAATTTAAACAATGCTTCTATTAAAGTGTGAAGAACCATATACCTCTATGAAGAACCATATATTTACATAATTGTCTTCATTAGCAATCGGAACACCATAAGATTCATCCCCGATAATAAACGGACTATAAGTGGTCCAATTTTGTATTACGTGTTCTACGATATTTTTACATACATTTAAATAATCATTTTCTGTACTATATAAACAAAATGATAGAGATCTAAAAAGACAATTTCCATCGGGATTGATTTCGCGAACGTTAAAAGAGCCTAAATTCATTTTTAAACAGTAAATCCGAAATGGACACCTAAGTATTCATACAAATTATAATAAATGAAATAAATAAATACCTTCTAAACACTCCACAGTGAGTTCTATATAAATACCTTCCTAGGTTTAACGCAAAGTGCAAGAAAAAAACAACAGGAGATGATCCCAAACACGTTTCTAGAGACCGTAATAGACCTTCACCTCATTGGCCGGTCCTACCGGAAGATTTTTTTTATGCATGCGTATTGGGTCGAATATTGTTGAAACATTTGACAAAATAAGCAAACTGTTTCCACCTAGGTATTTATACACAATACAACAAATAAAATAAATGCCTTCAAAACCCTTTTGATCATCACATCAGCGTGCAAGACAATTTTTTTACCGGAAACCGTTTGATGAATTTCATTATTTTTCCGTTATCGATTGACAAATTTTACGATTTTACCGCTAACGATTGCTGAATTTCACAATTTATCGACTATTGATTAACGAATTTCATGATTTTTTCCATGAACATTTGTCGAATTGCACAAAAAAAATTAAGAATATCGTCAAATTGTCTTGGGTAAAAAAATTTTGAATATTGTCAAATGCCATCGAGAAAAAAGTCTCTTTGTCAAATGATTTTGAAGAAAAAATCGGGAAATTCTCAAAATGGTTTCGGAAAAAACTTCACCAAATGGTTTCAAAATTCTTTGAGTGACAGCGGGAAAAAAAATTTCATTTTACATTCAATCATCGCAATTGGCGAGTGTGACTAAGTTTAGCCAGTGGTGGCAATAACATCAATCACCAATTTCCAGTATTACTCGCCGATTGGTGAATGTTAATTTTGTCTTATATCACAAACTGTATTTACATATACTACTAGATATAATGATTATGAACCATGATTTTTCTGTTATTGGGCGAGATTCATGTTTTTTCAGCAATTCTTTGACGAAATTAGTGTTTTTTCAGCGATCCTTTGAAGAATTTCGCATTTTTCTCACGATCCTTAACGAAATTCGCATTTTCCAGCAATTCTTTGATAAAATACATTTTATTCCGCAATTTTTAGACGAAATTTAGTAAAAAAGCGTGATCTTTTGGTGAAATTTCCTTTTTTGCGATTCTTTGACAAAATTTGCTTATCTTTCGCGATCCTTTTGCATAATTACGTTTTTTCTGTGGTCTTTTAACAAAAGTCATGTTTTCCCATTATCCTTTGATAAAGTAGTGTTTTTTCCTCAATCATTTGACAAAATCTGTTATTTTCCCCCCGCGAAGATTGGTTAGATGTTTTTAGTCTGCAGGTGCCCTTAAAAAGTCTGTGACGCCCGTTGCTGCATCGCACACATTCTTCCATGGGGCATTGAACGAAGTAAATTCAACCTAAAGAATCATTGTTTCATTCCTGACATTTCTCGAAAGAAACAACGTTCAACTCATTGACTGAATTGTAAAGGGCGAAATGTGTCAATTAGCAGAAAGTGCGCAATTTGTTCGTTCATGGAAAAAATCGTGAAATTCGTTAACCGATAGTCGATAAAATTCGAAATTCGTCAATCGATAGCGGAAGAAGTGCAAAATTCATTAATCTACACAGTGGAAAAATCGCAAAATTCATCAACTGGTTTCGGGAGAAAAATTTTTCGAATATCGTCGAATTTCTTCGAGAAAAAAATTCACAATCTGCCAATTTCGGGGATGAAATTTACCAAATGGTTTCAAAATTTGTCGCGCGACAGCAGAGAAAAAAAATCTTTTTCCATTCAATCATCGCAATTGGTGAGTGTGACTATTATGTTTGACCAGTGGTGGCAATAAAGTCCATTGCCAAATTTTCAGTATTACTCGCTGTTTGGCAAGTGCTAATTTTGTCCTATACTTCAAAACCCTTTTTATCATCACATCAGTGTGCAGGACAATTTTTTTTACGGGAGACCATTTGATGAATTTCGTGATTTTTCCGTTATCGATTGACCAATTTTACTGCTATCGATTGTTGAATTTTATAATTTATCAACTATTGATTAGCGAATTTCCTGATTTTTTCCATGAACGTTTGACGAATTACGCAAAAAAAAAATAAGAATATCGTTAAATTGTCTTGGGTAAAAAAAAATTTAATATTGTCAAATGCCTTCGAGAAAAAGGTTCCAAGTTGAAATGGCTGTGACTTCTTTTTCATGTTATGCATCTCCGGTGTCCATCCCCCCCCCCAAGTGGGACACTTTTCTAAATTTTGCACATACCCCTCATGTGATATATCGGTGGAAAAGTCTTTGACCACTTATTCATGTTATGCATCTCCGGGGTCCATCCCGCCCCCTCCCCCCTAAGGGGGGCACTTTTCAAAATTTTGTTGACACCCCTCATATCATACATTGTTGGAAAGGTCTGTGACTGCTTAATCATATTATGCATCTCCGGTGTCCATCTCCTCACTTTGCCCCCCCCCCCCCCAAAGGGTACTTTCTAAATTTTGCACATTACCCTCATGTTATATATCATTGGAAAGGTCTGTGACCACTTAATCATTTTATGCATCTCCAATGTCCATCTCCCCACTTTGCCCCCCCACCCCCCTAAGGGATACTTTTCTAAATTTTGTTGACACCCCTCATGTCATATATCATTGGAAAGGTCTGTGACCACTTAATCATATTATGCATCTCCGATGCCCATCTCCCCACTTCCCCCCCCCCCAAGGGATACTTTTCTAAATTTTGTTGACACCCCTCATGTCATATATTGTTGGAAAGGTCTGTAACTGCTTAATCATATTATGCATCTCCGATGTCCATCTCCCCACTTTGCCCCCCCCCAAAGGGTACTTTCTAAATTTTGCCCATTACCCTCATGTTATATATCATTGGAAAGGTCTGTGACCACTTAATCATATTATGCATCTCCGATGTCCATCTCCCCACTTTGCCCCCCTCCCTCCCCCAAAGGGTACTTTCTAAATTTTGCACACAACCCTCATGTTATATATCATTGGAAAGGTCTGTGACCACTTAATCATATTATGCATCTCCAATGTCCATCTCCCCACTTTGCCCCCCCACCCCCCTAAGGGATACTTTTCTAAATTTTGTTGACACCCCTCATGTCATATATCATTGAAAGGTCTGTGACCACTTAATCATATTATGCATCTCCAATGTCCATCTCCCCACTTTGCCCCCCCCCCCAAGAGATACTTTTCTAAATTTTGTTGACACCCCTCATGTCATATATTGTTGGAAAGGTCTGTAACTGCTTAATCATATTATGCATCTCCGATGTACATCTCCCCACTTTGCCCCCCCCCAAAAGGGTACTTTCTAAATTTTGCACATTACCCTCATGTTATATATCATTGGAAAGGTCTGTAACTGCTTTATCATATTATGCATCTCCGATGTCCATCTCCCCACTTTGCCCCCACCAAAGGGTACTTTCTAAATTTTGCACATTACCCTCATGTTATATATCATTAGAAAGGTCTTTGACCACTTAATCATATTATGCATCTCCGATGTCCATCTCCCCACTTTGCCCCCCCCCCGTACTTTCTAAATTTTGCAAACAACCCTCATGTTATATATCATTGGAAAGGTCTGTGACCACTTAATCATATTATGCATCTCCGGTGTCCATCTCCTCACTTTGCCCCCCCCCAAGGGGTACTTTCTAAATTTTGCACACAACCTCATGTTATATATCATTGGAAAGGTCTGTCACCACTTAATCATATTATGCATCTCCCATGTCCATCCCCCCACTTTGACCCCCCCAAGGGTGTACTTTTCTAAATTTTGCATACACCCCTCATGTGATTTATCGATGGAAAAGTCTGTGACCACTTAATCATATTATGCTCCCCACTATGAAATTTGTCAAGTTAAAGCAACTATAAATTTTACTTTTATGGTATTATCAAGTTGTTTGCCGTCAAATTTTGACGGGTTCCATCTAGTTATAATTTGTTTTACTTGTGTGTGAATTCTATAACCAGTCGATCGTGTGTCATAACCTACGAACGTTCCGGTTTGAGCCCTGTTATCAAGTTTTCCTCTGTTTACTTTATCGACGTAAAATAGCGCTTTACAACCGAATGTTCTTAAGTGTTTTAAATTCGGTTTAATTCCTTTCCATAATTCGTAAGGTGTTCTATTGTTATTTGCTTTAGTCGGGAGTCGGTTTTGTAAGTATGTTGCGGTGTTTATGGCTTCACCCCAAAAATGTTTGCTTAATTTTGCTTGTGATAGCATACTTCTCGTCATATCTAATAAACTTTTATTTTTTTCTCTCCGCAACTCCATTCTGGCTCGGATTATGCGGGACAGTCAATTGGTGTAAAATTCCGTTCTGTTTTAAGTATTCATCTATCTCTTGATTTACATATTCACGACCGTTATCCGATCTAATTTCCTTAGGTTTTTTACCGAACTGATTGTATATCATCGTTATATACACTTTTATCTTTTCAGCAACTTTGCTCTTTTTAGATAATAAATATATCGTAGTATATCGGGAATAATCATCTATAAGAGTCAAAAAATAAATGTTTCCTCCTAAAGTCGGTATATCTAGAGGACCACATACGTCACTGTGGATCAAATCCACAATATTAGTAGCTCGGTTTGTTGCTGATTTAGGATACGGCATGTTAGTTAATTTAGTTTCGATACAAGTTACGCATGTTTTATTTTGATGTTTACAATTTCCTATCTTTATTCCGTCCGCAAGTTGATTTGTTATTATAGATTTAATCGCGTCATAATCTCTGTGACCGAGTCTGCGATGCCAGAGATCTATGCATTGTTTGCTGTCACAGTTATACGTTATGTTTACATAATTTTGTGGTGCTTCCACATCGTCTATTTCCTCAATAATGTATAAATTTTTCTCATTTTTCGCCCTAATATATATTTCTTCATCAAAGATCAAATCGCATTTATTATCGTCGAAGATAAGTTTACACCCGTTTTTAGCGGCTTTACTAACCGAAATTAGGTTCGACTCTAAGTCTGGGACATAAAGTACTTCGCGTAATTTCGTTAGTTTTTCTTTTCCTTCGGGGGTTAATGTCTTTATAAAAACTTCTCCTGAACCTAACGCTGTCAGTTTATTACGCTGTCGTTACTGAAGTTTTATTATAATCAATGAATTTACTAAATTGGCTTTTATCGTTACAAATGTGCGAAGTAGATCCTGAATCGAGAATCCAGTTATTTTTGCCTACTTTTTTAGTGATTAATGCTTTATTTCGCGTCTGATCATTTGCCTATTTTCTTTCATTTGGAATTTTATTTTCCCTATGAGTTTCGGTTTTTTCATAACATAATGAAGATGAGAAATTCTTTTTATTTTTGTTTTGATTATTACGAGGATTCCCGGATTGTACCGTGTTTTCGCTCTTGTAGTGCCAGCATTCCTAAGTGGAATGATTTTTCATTTTACAGTTATTGCAATATTTTTGTTCTCTTCTATTTTCAGTGTGTGTATATCTCCTATTTGTTTTAAATGCTCTCTCATTGTTGTTATATCCGCTATGTGATTGTTCTGACATTTCATGTCTACGATTATATTCATCCGTTAATTTGTTTTTGATAAAATCAGGGGTGAGCTCATTTTCCGGTCTCGCCTCCAACGCAGTTATCAAAGTATTGTAACTGGGGGGGAAGAGAACACAGAAATAGCGCGGAAATATGTGAATCGCTAATATTTTCTCCAATGGCATTAAGTTTATCTATAATTTGCAAGATATTAGTGATATGCTTGATTATGTTTCCACCCTCCGCTAATTTAGTACTGTATAACTTCCGTAAAAGGTAAAGCTTACTGGATAAATTGCTTCTCTCATGTATGTTTTTCAGAGCTTCCCATGTTAATTTGGCAGTATCTAAGTTTTTTACATTTACGATTTGAGTATCATCGTTGCTTAAGTTTATTAGAGCTCTAGTCTTTCGATCCTTTTTGTTCCATGCGGGGTCGGGTGGATCCGGTGGATCTTGTGCTATAATATCATCGAGTTCCTCTTTAATCAGGAACATCAGCATCTTGAACTTCCATGTACTATAATTTGTAGAATTGAGTTTCTCAATAAATTGAGTATTTTCTGTTATCGCATTCATTATTTCTTTTTTAGTGAACTTTTATTTATTATTATATTTTTAGAAATTGTTATAATATCGTTTTTAATACTGGGATATTTTTTTTCAGTATTTCATAATCTTTGTTATAGAACCGTCGGTAGCATAATTAATTTTCTATCTTAATAAATTGTTATATCAGTCTTCATATGTTAATATACATTTTCATCTTTCGATAATGGTAAAAAATGTTTGTTTAGCTTACCTGAGAACTGTTTTTGCGCAAAGTAATATCCACAATAATGCACTGATATTTATCCTTTTGATTCATTGAAGTGTCGCTGTATGGGAGTAATAAACAACATTATTAGAAGAAAGTAATATTGCGTGAAGTAAGAAGTAGGTCCATTTTTTTTAATATAATATTATTATTGTAATTCTTGGCTTTATATACACATTTAAATCGCTGTTTGGATACTGCATAAAAGTGCTCCAATTTTACATTATATTTGGGATATATACAAGGGCGTCTTAACTGTTCGGCTACATTTTAGATTCTGAAGGAGAATTGTTATTGAGTTCTTGCGCGGGGCATCAGCTGTAGGTTGAAGTAGGGAGGTCTGCAGAATTTCTCAGCTGATCAGTTTCGACAGTCTCTGATTTTATTCACTATGGTTTGGTTTGCAGCTGCGGTTATCACTTGAAGTACTTATAGTTAATTGGGGTCTGGTTTTAAACATGTTCTAAGTCTTCTTTCGATAGTTCACAACACGTGGAGATTAATAACGGCATTAAAAGGTTTCTCCGTCAGTAACATTGGATTGATTTATAACATCTGGTTTCATATGTTACAAATCGTCTGTCGCATTGTCGTGATAACAAGATTTGAAATAACCGCAGAAGAAATAAACATCCTGAAAACACTTCAAAATAGAAGAAATGATGCTGCAAAAGACCTCATCCTTCTAATTCCTAAGACACTAGGGCACTCAATTATAGAGGATGGAGGCCTCATCATTGGCTTCAAATCCTACTTCCTGAAACCACACACCACCGTACCACGCTGCAGACGCTGCCAGTCACTAAAGCACACAGGAAATCACTGCAAGAGTGAGCTACCAACATGTGCCAACTGCGCGGAAAATCATGACGATTCCAACTGCTCCAAACCACCCTGCTGCATAAACTGCCATGATCACAACAAGAAAGAAAGAACCCACTTCAACACACAGCATCAGGCATCTGACTCGACCTGCACAGTGTACAGAAGTCTCTACAAATTTTTCAGACGCCAACTTGACGAGGAATTCACCGCAACATCATCTTACACTACATCAGCACCACAGTCACATCAGCAGCCACCAACACTCCACCGACAACAGTTTGCACACAACAACCAACAGAGACGTACCCAGTACATCGACACTTCAAACGATCGTGAGCCACCGTGGGGATACCAATCTCACATGTATGAACCATATTAGCTCACCACTCTACCACCTCCACATCAAACTATATCATCACCTGCTTTCACCGCCCGTATGTGGTCTCAGCGCATTTGGTGTGGCGCTCCTTGTTGCGTGGGGATCACATACGGGTCACTGCAATCACCTGGTGTAGTCGTACTCGAACTGTTACATCTGGTACAGTCGTACCCCCGAACTGCACATCACCCCCTTCACCTTGTCTGTCGCTGCCTGTCGCGTGGTGACGCTGGTCACAGCGACAGACTTTTGTTTTGTATATTTTTTTTCTTCTTTTTTTTTTGTCTTTAGTTCCTGCCGCCTGTCGCGTGGGGCTTTGCCCGGCAGGATTTTGTACTGCCACGTTTAATCCCTGCGTGCTAGGGAGCTAGCCGGGGAAGACATTAAATGCTCAACGGCTGGGTTCGCCCTCAGCTGAGTGGTCTTCCTCAGGCATTAAAAGGCATTAAAATGCGTTGAAGAACCGAGAGGAAAAAAAATTATGCCATTTACTGGACCACAGCCAGAAGACCGAACCCAGGAAATAAAGATACCTCCCCCCCCAATCCGATATCGCCAAACCCCCAAGACAGTCTGAGAGTTAAACGATTGGTCTCCGTTCCGAGGACGAAATTAAATACAATGTAACGATATATACAATATTATACAATATTAAGATACATACAATAATAATCACATGCGATTTCCAATTCGCCTATGGCTGGACGAGCGAAATTGTAGTTGCACACAGCACTTTATGTAAGATTTCAATATTCTGATACAAATTATATTAGAAAAAGCAGTACTTAATAAGCATTTACACAGTACTTACCAATTTAAAAAAAAGATTGAATAACAATTGTATACTAAAGTTTCTACCAATGTTTTCAAAGTATAACATATTTGCATATAATGATTATTCAAAGACAAATAGCTATTTACAAAATTGCTAAGATGTGTATGGGCATACTACGGTGTCACTGACAATTTCATTCTTCGTTTGCGACATTTGGGTTGTGTGAAAGGTGCACATTTTGAATCGCTTTTGATGTGAAACAGCCTACTTACTGCTATGCCACCTGCAATGCATCTATTGTAGACTTTGTTACTAAAACTTTGATGTTTCTGTGTCCGATTTTTACGGTTTTAAAAATAAACATACCACTGGTTTTATGCTTCTATCTATCACCGTTTCCGAGTTATTTATTATCATAGTTAGGACAAGGGACGCTATATAAGGGGGGCTGGGGGGGGCAACCTCCCCCCCAAGGAATTTCAAATTTCAGAAAATTTATCAGTTATCACAGGTTAGACCAAAAAAAAAAATCTAAATATGATCAAAAGCTAAAATAACGTCAGATTTCACTGGTATAATTCCAATAAAAAAAACTAGTCTGATGTGCCAATCTCAAAACTTTCTTCTATCTCATACAGGTTTTAAATGCACCAAAAATGAATAAGCATCAATTTATATTAAGGTGTAACTGAATGTAAAGTTTTATTAAATTATGAGATTTAGTTCTGAGGATATAGCTATCGTGAAAATCGTGCAAAATGTAGCATAGCAGCACCGCCTGTAGTGTTATTTATACCAAAACGTAATCAACGTCTATTTTTGTTAATTCTATCGGAATCTGAAGTTTGGTTAAGTTTTGTGCGTTAGTTCTTGAGATATAGCTATCGTAAAAATCATGAAAAATGTACCATAACAGCGCCACCTGTTAGAGGATTTACACCAAAAACATTTCACCACCCTTTTATATCAAGGTCTAACTGAATAGAAAGTTTTATTAAATTCCGTGCATTAGTTCTTGAGATACAGCGCCCACAAAATTTTTGAAACATACAAACCCACACACAGACAGCCAGACATTTTCTAAAAACAGTCCAATCGTGTTCAGGATCTTCTAAAACTTATAAATCCGTCGAAAACGGAAAGTAGAAAATTTTCATGAATCCAATATTCTCCTTCTTGTAAAAATAGAAGAAAGTAATAAACATTTAATAAACACTTTAAACATTGAAACTAATAATTATCAAAAAATGTTTTCTAAAGCCTTGCTATTGCAATATTCTATAGGTGAGACATTTATAATTAATGAGTATTTTGGCTAGTTTTAGAAATATATGTGAGAAAAACTCTATGAATTTCTTCTCAGTTGTATACAACATGATTAAAAGAAAACTCGTCATCCTCAAGGCTAGAATTTTAGTGATAAATTCTTTCTTTAGCATAAAATTTAAGGGGAATTTTTTTCTTATTTTTCGGGGGTGGGGGAGGCGTATTCAATTTCCTAATTATTTGATTTGTTAATTTTGTTTTATTAGTGTCACATTACATTTACTCCCATCGTTATAATGCTATTAAATCATTTGTTTTATTAAATGATATTATGTATGCAGTATGCTCTTAAAAATCTCCATAGTCTCACACTAGAGTCCTGCCCAAATTGGGTTGTAGCCGACCCGAATCCTGACTTAAACCCGATAGTTTTCTTGTCGAGTCCGAAATATTCATACCTGAACCCGAAGTGAAAGAAAAAGAATGTATATTTTAATTCCTTTATGGAAAAGTAATCTACAAATTTACCGCTTATGTACAAAAAATAACACCTATACATCCATTAATATTCAAATATATAGTTTTTTCATTTGAAAATTATTCAGAACCTCCTTTTACATAATCGGTTCATCTCGAACCTGATTCGAATGAGGCAAAGCACAACCCGAAGCGTATAAAGTTTACTCGACCCACAACAAAAAAATTGAATCAACCAAACCCAAAACGAAATGCATTTCATGCAGCCGATACAGGACTGTGATTTCCAGTAAACCCGGAAACGTCCAAAGAATTTTCGTTAACCACAACCCCACCCGAAATGAAAGAAAATTAATCCATATTTCAATATGATTATGGAAAAGTAGACTACAATTATATCTCTAATAACAATTTTATCTTTTATGTAGAAAAATAAATTTTTTTTCATCTGAAAATATTTAGGATTTCTTTGAAAACTCAGGCAACACGAACCCGACCCAAAATAGTAAAAACCCAACTTGAACCCTATACATTTAACCCTTTGATAACGGGCCAGAGTTGACGACTAATTTTGCATTCAATCGTTCTACAATTTCCAAAAAATTCCTTGTAACAGATTTCTCTTGAAAATATCTTAATATAAGTGTATGACAGATTTCAAAAAGTTGCACTAATAGAATAAAAAATAGTCCACTGGGTCATATATCTCCCAACCGTAGTCAAATGTTCCAAGTAATCTGACCCGTAACGAAAATAAGCCGCATCAACTCGGCTCGATCCATACTGCAGATAGGGTCGTGTTGCCTGACCCAATGCAGGAGCAAAGGACCTGAGAACAAGGGTTTCGCAGATTTCTGATTTGTATGGAATTTAGATCATAGTCTGAAGAGGAAGGCAGAAGATTGTTGCGAAAAATTTTTACTGACAGAAAATCATTAATGAAAATATTCTTATACCTATGGATCACAACATTTGCAAATTTCATAACTTCTTGATGGTACCGTGTGCTGATTACCTCGTGACCGATAGAATTTCACGACTTTTTTCCGTGATTGTTTCATATTTCCCCCCTAAAATTCGCTATTTTTCTGTGAACCATTGACGGAATTTTTTTTTCGACCATTTGTCTAAATTAACGAGATTTTTTTTTTCACCGATCGACGAATTTCGCCAACTTTTGACGAAATTCGCGTCAATTTTCTACTATCATTTGTTGAAATTCGGAAGTCTTTTTCCGCAACCGACTGACAAAAATTGCTATTTTTTGCGCAATCTTTGACGAAATTCCGATCGCTGACGAATTTTTTTCGACCATTTGTCGAAATTCAAAACATTTTTTTTGGCAACTGACTGACGAAATTCGCTATTTGTTTTCGCGATCTTTTGATGCAATTCGCGACTCTTTTCTACGATCGTTCGCCGAATTTCGGGAGTCTTTTCCCTCAACCGACTGACAAAAATTGATATTTTTTTGCGCGATCTTTGACGAAGTCCCCCTTTTCTGCGAGATTGTTTAACTAAATTCGTGATTTTTTTTCTCAATCTTTTGACAAATTTCGTGTTATTTCTCCGCGACCAATTGACGAAAATCGTTATTTGTTTCAGTGACCTTTGGCGAAATTCGCAATAATTTTTCACGGTCGTTTGAAAAAAAATTTCCACGACCAATTTGCCATAAGTAGCGTAATAACGCAAAATTCGTGGTGTTTATCGCGATCGGTTGACAAATTGCTTATGCGTAAAAAACGAAAAAAAAAATCGTGGACCACCAATGAAAAAAAAAATTCGCTGAAGAATCACATGTTTGTGAAAGAAGTTAAGACAAGACGGCAAAATCTCACACTGCATTTTTTATTGTGGGGGCTTATTTCTATTTTGTGCACGATTTGGCAATCCTGCACGCTATTTCAACCCCTGTCCCCCCCAAAAAAAAAATTGCTCCCTCCCTCCCCAGGAAACACTTGAAATGGCGCCCCTGCAGTAAAACCTGCAAAGAAGGAGTTGAAAAGGACTGAAATCTCCATTTCCGACAGGTCTCCATCTTAGCAAGTATAATTGTATGGCGTTTTTTTTTTTTTTTTTTTTTTTTTTTTTTTTTTTTTTTGTCGAAACTTGATTTTTTTTTCCCGTTTGAGAAAGAATTATGTTATAGACAGGGTTCGCTTAGACGCGTTTCACTGTAATACACCTATGCTCTTCAGAAGTGCTCTATAGAAAGGAGGATTTTAACAGTCTTAAAGAATACCTGAAAAAAAACGGTACCTGTCTATAACTGAAAACTTTTATAATAATTTTAAAACTCTACTTGCTAAGATGAAAACCTGTCTAAAACGAAATTTTTCAGATATTCCTTGAGATTCCGTATTACAGGTATTGTACAAATACTTTGTATTTATGATTCAATAAACGTTTCTCATTCGGAGAGGTTGCATCGGGGGGGAAGGGAGTATAGCCCCTCCGAACTCCAACCTTGGCTATGAGACTACTTTAAAAAAGCTTTGCCTCCCCCCCCCCCAAGAAAGTTCTGAAATGGCGCCCCTGGTTAGGGCTCCTCCGTGAAACACCATTGATAAGCAAAGGAAAATAACTGAATTCATTTCATCAAAACCTTTTTAAATATAAAGCTTAAAATGTAAAATAAAATTTTTGTTTATTTGTATACGTTTGTAGTTGTTTTCTTTGGCTACATTTCGCTATATTAAGCTTATATTTTTATCAGTCGAAAGTTTTAAAACTAAATCAATAAAAAAAAACTTAGGAGGACCTTTGTTTCAATATAAAATAAATTAATTTTCATGAAAAAAATGTAACTTAAAAAATACAGTAATTAACTTTTAATGAAGGAAAAAATAAAATTATATAGTCTAAAGATTTACTCTGTCATTTAGAATCATTTAAACTTTAGCTGGTATAAATCTCAAATGAGTGAGATTATATGGCTTAGTTCATAGTTCTAAGAGGTTTGCAAATAAATCATGCGTAAAAATTGTAATGATAGGAGAAAGAAAAATAAAGCTTGTGACAGATCTGAAAAAAAGCGAAAACTTTTTTTTATATAATAGTATGTCTAAGATTTTCTTTTGAGGAAGCTTAAATTCGATTTTCTTTTGCAGATAAAAGTAACAAAATTTGGAGAAAGAAAGTTTCCTTTATGTAATATTGTTTTATAGAACAAGAAATCAAATTTTACGGTGTTATTCATTAATGTGTTAGATACTTTAGAAGATTTTATACGTACATTTTTTCCGTGCTCCATGATGATAAATGAAAGTTGAAATAGGAATAAAGTTACAAAAAACCGGTTTATTCCCACGTTTATTTACAATAGACCCGGTTTATTGCCAGGTTTATTCCTAAAAGACCTGGTTTATTTCCAAAAAACCAAGTTTATTCCCCAAAATCCCGGTTTATCCCCAGGTTTAAACTGGGTTTTTTCTAGCCTTTACAACTCTAGATAGGAATATTTCTTATTATAGAATACTTATCTTTAACCATAATGTTCGGGATTAGATCACTAACTGAATAACTAAATATTGAAAGACAAAAGACCAATTTAAAAAATAGCTTTCGGTATATAACATGTTATTTTGCAGTAAGGTGATAAAATATCTTTACCTATTTGGAGACACTTGCAGCTAAAAACAAAACAAAATTAGACAAGTTATATTAATCCCGTATAGCAAGCACGGTCGCAGTGACATCACTGCAATTCACGGATTTCACGTTACATCTGTGATCAAAATGCCACTTCTCTTTGACGTCACACTGGGACCGAAATTTGAACGCCTTGAAGATCGTAAGGAAAAACTTTAAAACATATTATGACATCAATAAAATTACTTTTAGACCGATTTGAAATTTTTTGTGTCGTTGTAGTGACGTCACTCTAAGTCACGGATGTCATGTCACACCTGTGACTAAAACTCCAACAATATGTGACGTTCAAATTTGACTAGAGGGTGAATTTGGAGAAAAAAACTTGTTAGAGCAAAAAATAAAGGAAATAAAGAAACATACTTTCTTAAATCTCATAAAATGTAGACTTTAATCCTAATCCTAATAATATTATAAATCTGATTGTGTGCAAATGTTAGGCTGAAGCCAGCGTCAAAATGAAGCATTTAATTATCCTGTATCTTTGCATATAAGTTGATTATAACCCTCAAATGAACATAGAATGGTTTTTGTTTATTTTATTTCAATGATTTTCTTAATAATTTAAAATTTCATTATTTTCATAGAGAATAAATGGACATTTTTTCGTATATTTTAAAATGAATTGGTTGGTTTGGTCCAAAGGGCCCGGTTTTGCAGCTTTTTTTAAAATGGTTAAATTTATTTTATCGTTGCTAATACTTTATCGTTGCCAATATAAAATAAAACCCTTGAGTAATAATTTTTAATCAACAATTTATTTTCAAGTGAAAAATTTCCACGTGAAAAATGAAAAGGAAATGAATTATTTAAGAATTAAACAGAATATGAAATGATGTCATATTAGAAACAAAACGTGCGTTTTCAAATATTTGATAATAATACAAAGTGCATAAATACGAGTAAGTATGGAAAGCAAGCGAATATGATGTCATATATAGAAAAATAAAACAGATTTCTTTTGATGTTGAAATAAAATGATCTTGGGTTATCAAATTATTTGTGATTAATTTCTCTTTTTTTTTCTTTTTCTTTTTGACATGAAAGGAATTATTTTAAATGTACGTAATATATGTATTTTAAATGTATGTGTTGTAAATTAAAGTTCTGTGTTTTAAATGAAATGAGTGAAATATTTATATTTATAAAGAATTCAGTACGAATGATGGGATAGGTTGGCGATTTATCGTCTGCACACGGCTAATATAAAGATACCATATTTTTTATTTAAATTTTAAAAATTAAAAAAAATAATATATATATATATATATATATTGGATGGCAAATGTCAATGATATGCATCGTAAAATTATCCGTATCGAATATCAGAAAATCTTAATAAAAATAACTATATTTTTTAAAAGAAAGTTGCTTTTCTCATAAAAGCTAAAGATTTAATATGATTCTGTTGAAGTAACAGCATTTTTCCTCTATCATTTTCCCACAATCGAAACACACTTGTAAATCGTCGTTTCGAACCGGAATTTAATTTTACATTTCTTTTAGTTTTAAAATAGGAAAAACTTTGTTGTCGATTTTAAATATAGCTTTTTTTAAAAGTTGTTTCATAATAGATTTTTGTAAAGTCTTGTGGGATAAGAAAAATTGCATAGATTTAAAGCAATGTTTAAGTAAAATTACAATATTTTTTAAACTTAAAAGCAACAATGTTATCGAAAAGAAAATTGATTTTACCAACAAATTCGCGTAATGCAAAAGCAAAGAAGAAATCAAAAAGTAATGAATCTTTTCTTCCAGCCGAATTTTGTAAACTTGAACAAGCCGATCGTGCCAATTCATAACATTATAAACGTGAAAGGACGTTCTATATAGTAGAATTTTTTTTACATATAGGTAGAAAATTTCCGAGAATAACAAGGTTAGGGGTCTGTAATTAAGTCCATAGTCAATTTTCTTTTTCTTTTTTTATCAAGTGAAATTTGGCGCAAAATAAATACATTGTTGTAACCAGATTTGTTTTTTGCGTGGTAAACACTTAATGGTATTTTAGATGATCATTTCCCCGCTCACCTTGGATGCCAACTATGACTGTAAAACATATTAAAAACTATTAGCAGATAATTTTCTAATTTTCTTATTGCTTCATGATGGTTCATACTTTAAACCTGAATCGGTCATGCCATTGTCGTTCAATTTTTATTCCTAATCCTAACCCTAATCGTATCCTATCCTAATCCTGATAATAACTTTAAAGAATATTCTTTGACACGAATATGTAAATTAAATCAATATCCATAAATGGAATGAATGGAAAATAGCATAAATAGAAATGGAAAAATAAAATAACAAGAAAGTACATTTATTCGACACCTAACCCTAGAGAAAGCGTAAAAAATTTCAAGCGCATGAAATAAATTAAAATAATCCTATATATACTAACAAAAATATGTAAATTTAGGTAATCAGATTTGTGTCGTCGGTATTTATTTGCTAATAGTGTTCTGGACGCGATAGAGAAAATATCGAGGTTAAATTGGTCAGAATTTAAAGTACTCTCTAGCAACCTTTATTTACATTTTAGAATCGCATCAGATTGTTATATCTTTCTGAAATATCTATCAATGTATAAAATCCACAAGCAGTTTGTTCACTATTTACACCACTTAGCGTGAAAAACTTAATTTAGTATATACATAAACAAGATAATGTAGTAAGAAATATTTAACATATGTCTATGCAAATAAACAATATAATAATGCCCATTTAGCAATGCACACATATACAAATTGTACACCAAATACCACCTAAAATGCACTGTTGTATAGAAGAATTCTGCCAGTGTTGTTTTTCGTTTTACGAAAAGGAATTCCTCGATTTTCACGATTTTACTGGGTCCTCCTTTTTTCATTATTTGCAGTTTCATTTTCGCGATTGTATATATTATTTGGCATGAAATTTCACTTTTTTAAGACTGGGTTATGTCAAGGCCCCTATAGCAAACAAATACCGTATGGCCTCCTATAAAATGTGATAAAGCTTTGGTTAATTATATATGTTGTTAATTATCAAGTGAAATGTTTTGCTAAATTAATGCATTTATTCTTTTTTTAATATTACGTGAACGAAGTCACGGGTAACAGCTAGTAATATTATAAATCTGATTGTGTGCAAAAGTTAGGCTGAAGCCAGCGTCAAAATGGAGAATTTAATGATCCTGTATCTTTGTATATACGTTGATTATAACCCTCCAATGAAGATAGGCCGGTTTTTATTCATTTTATTCAAATATTTTTTCTTACTAATTCAAAATTTCGTTATTTTCATACAGAATAAATGGACATTTTCCCATAAAATTTAACCATTTTACTTTATCGTTGCTAGGGCTTTGATCGTTGCCAATAAATAAAAACACGGAAAAATAATTTTTTCCCAACAATTAATTTTCAATTGAACGATTTTCACGTGAAAAATGAAAATGAAAAAGAATTTAAAAGAAGATGAACTTCCGTGGTGTTTGAAACAAAAATATAGAGTATTTGTTATTATAGATGAAGTATGAATATCGGTTACATTAAAAAAATCTTTTTCTGTCGAAAAACTGCGTTATAATTAGAAGGAAAAATGAATAGATAATAATATTCTTAAAAATAGATTTCGCTTGGACCATGGAACTATGAAAAGGATCCTCCTCGGCTTGGACAAATATGACGTCATAAATAATACATGTATTTTCAAATAGTCGTAATAATACAAGGTGCATGAATATCAATGTATAATGAAAGTAGATAGATAATGGGTGTAATATTTAAGATGAAGAACTGCAATATTTTTTATCGATACTGATTAATAATTAGCTTGAGTACCAGTTACATACAAATGTGAGTTTTCAACTAAAATTTACGTCCTGATTGCCAGAAAAAGAAAATTAACAAGAATTATGGCATTAAAAAGAGATTTCTGTGAGGAAAATGTGACTTCATATTTGAAATAAAACGGGAATTTTCAAATGTGTTTTACAAGGCGCGGGAATTAATTCCGTACATTAATAATACAAGGATCAGCAATTATAGAAAATAGATTAGTTTCACGACATATTTAAAGCGAAAAATTGAATTTTTTTTTATCTATACCGATTATTAAAGATGAATATCAGTTACATACAGATGAGAGTTTTTTGCCAAAAACCACACCATGATTATTAGGAA
This sequence comes from Maratus michaelseni, assembly GCA_963931845.1. NCBI lineage: Eukaryota > Metazoa > Arthropoda > Arachnida > Araneae > Salticidae > Maratus > Maratus michaelseni. The sequence continues at coordinate 133,443,008 of OZ007588.1, read as the reverse complement.
AAGAAAAATAAATACGAATCTATTATATTAAAATTTGACCGCCTGTTTGTATTTCGCAACTACTCTTTTCAGATTGTTGAACGCAACGCGATTTACTTAACACCGGTTATCATTCGTCCGAGGATGTCATAAACTCTCAGAATTTAAAAAAAGGATTTAAATTCCGAGATATTATTATTATTCTTTTTTTTTTTTTTTTTTTTTTTTGTAAATTTTAACGAAGTTTCTCTAAAAATGGCAACTAAATTATTCCATTTTTGTGGATAAAAAAGAAGAAATAAAACGGATTAATATATTTTTTCTCATTAAAACTGAAAAAAAAGAATTTATTTTCAATTTGAATAGATGGTGAAAGAAAAAAAAATTTGATTACAGTAAAATTTTTGAAAAATAAAAACGTATTTTCACATATTCAAACTTCATGAATCAATTTATTATTGAGAACAAAAATCGTCTGTCAACATATTTTCATTTAGAAATAAAGATTTTTTTTCAGTTGTAGATTAAATCAAGGAGGCAAATTTAAGCTCCTTGCATTTAGGTCTACAATAATTGCTCCCTATTCACAAGAAATGAAGTTAATGGAAAAGAATATACTATTTCCATTATCTTTGAAGGATTGCTAATAAAACGTTTCACAAAGGCGTTAAAAGTAAATTGGTTTACCAAGTAAACTTGACATATGTTTTTATATAATTCGCCGATTTCCACAACTTTATTTGGCCCGCCTTTTTTCATTGGTTGCAGTTTCCTTTTCGTGATTATTTGTCACAAAGATTCACTTTTTTAAAACTTAGTTATGCCAAGGCCTCTATAACATAGAAATACTGTATTGTCTCCTATGGAATGTGATAAAGAGTTAGTTAATTATTTACGTTTCTAGTTATCGGGAATGAAATATTTTGCTTAATTAATGCATTTATTCTTCTTTTAATGATACGTGAACGAAGTCACGTGTAACAGCTAGTCATGTTATATATCTGAATCTCTCACATTATCTCTGACTATTAAAACAAAAATATTTGCAAATATCCTTTGATCCTTTGCAAATATCCTTTAATACAAACATAATAAAGTAGACAAGTTGTTAGAGCTTGATAAAATTGTTAGCTGCTTAAAGGTTTGTTATCATTTTATTATTTTTCACGGGCGCATGAAACGCATCTGATAATTTTGTGATACTAAAAATATTTCTTCAGAGATCTCAATTTGTTAATAATTGTATTGAAGTGCCATTCAGCCCATTTCTGGCCAGTATGCTGTCCCTAAAATCAGTGCCGATGTTTGCTAGATTATTACAAGAATATTACCCCATATATGATTGAAATAATAGTTTATACTGATATAAAAGATCCGTAAAGACAATTATATAATGTATAAAATATGTTTTATATATTAATGAAAAAAAACGTCTTAGCCATTGCTGCATGCTCCTATATTTTCGATTTGGAGTAACAATTAGAAAATATACCATAAAAAAATATTGAACACGATCACAGCTGTGAATATGTCACTTTTCGGTTCATTTCCAGTCATTTATGTTACCAATAAACAATGAACCGCCAACAGCGTGTGATACTGTGAAGCACTGATTCCATCAGAATACCATAATATATAAGCATCGGAGCGGTCAGTGCTTTAGAGGATGACTCCGGTTGACTGGTAGATCTGCTGTTGGTACACGCCACACAGTTTTGCGTTTTAACGATCTAAGTGGACAAAAGTATTGCGTTGAAGTTTAATTAGGTTTTGCTTACTTTTCGAATGTATCACAAATAAAATACTTAAACAGTGATAAATATTTCGTTTATTTAAATTATCATTATTTAAATTATTATTATTATTATTATTATTATTTTTATTATTATTTACATTATTATTAATATTTATATTTTTATTATTACATTATTATTAATATTTATATTTTTATTATTATTTACATTATTATTAATATTTATATTTTTATTATTATTTACATTATTATTATTATTTATATTATTATTTTATATATTATTATTTATTTATGTTATAATATTGTATTGTCATTGAAATTACACATGTATTCCAAGTTTCAGCTCAATCGGATAATTAATAGTGGTTTAAATTGATTTGCAATATTTAAACTAAACATTCATACATACACTGCAAGTTACTACAACTTAATGATTTGCAAAGTTTTTCAAAAGTTTTCTTAAGTTTCTAATACTTTATAAGTGGCACTTTCTTAAGATTGCGTTTTGTTAGTCAAGGTAAAGTTTGTAAACAAGATGGCGCTTATTTTCCAACAAAAATAGGTTAAATTTTGCGAAAAACATGTCACATATGTCCAGTAAACTCCTGCTTTCAAATAAAACAGAATAGTCACGACGTGCTTTCGATCTAACAGGAAACTAGTGCAACCGTTGAAACTCCCTCAAACCAACTGCATCAAACCACTTTTAAGGTTCTAGTTAATCGACACTTCGGATTTTTTACGACAAAAAGCGATCGGATCTCGACAAAAAAGACATTTAGCTACTAGTATACGCGGTCTTGTTAAATTGCGAGATAATCCGAAAAATGAATTTTGTCAAAATAGATCATCGGCCCCGTGTGCCGTGTCGATGTTACAAGACCGTAACTATAAAATCATTGTTGTAGAAAGTGCTCTCGCTGTGAGCATGCTAATTAAAGGAGGTGTACCGAAACTAGAGATTTTCCCATTCCATTTAAGATCAAATTTGTAGGGAAACGGTACCAAGTCAAGCTTCGCCCTTCTGGTGTTTCGCCAAATATATGTTCTACCTCTTTGCTCTATGCTTTCGGAACATGTTGAGTGGCTTCGATTGGGCAAGAGAATGAGTCATAAAAACATCCCCATAAGCAGGGAATCATATGAAGAGTATTAAAGATACAATATGCTATTTAGGAGTAATTTTATTTTCAATTTACCACCTTAAAAAAAACCATGACTGATGCATAGAGTGTCAGCTTCAACTTTTATGTCGTATGGATTATATTTCCCATATTAATAAAAAAAAAGTTATTTTTCAAATGGTGCAGTATAATACTGCCCCCACTGTGTATTCGTATAAAATTCAAAAGATACAGCTGTATGTATGTAATTCTACATAATTTGACTTTTGCTTTCCGAAACTTGATAAAAATGAGACTGATTTTCATTTAACTAGTCAAACTTTGACCGTTAATTTCTTACCATTTTTGTGTCTTAATTCTGATTTTTTCCCCCTATAAAGCAAATTCCTAGTTTATGGTGATGTTTGTAAATTACACTACATGTAAAATTTTATTAATGAGGAAAAAGTAAGGTAAAACCATACGTTCGGATTAAACCGGATGACTAAGTTCTGACTCAATTCAAACAGCTCTCTAGTGGCTAATTATCTAAATACATAGCTTTCCAAAATGTGAAGCGGCCATTACGATTTCTCCATACTGGCATTTATGTAGTATCTATATTGAAAATTTAGTTTTATCAATTATTTACTTTTAATTTTTGGTGGTTTTCAAAAATGTTAAATATGAACAGATTTGAAATTACTAAAATATTTTACATTATTATGTGTAGCATATTTAATAAGAGTTTGTTTCCAACAATGAAACTTTTGCTAATATTCAAAAAGACATTTCTACGGCTTGTTTTTAGATTTCACTTCTCTTGGGGTAAAACTCTACACCATATACAGGATAAATAAAAAGTATAATTGAAAAAAAAAAAAACAATTGCAAAGTCTGTAAACTATGTTTGAAGATATGGCAGTCAAAACTACATGAACAAGAGTGATTCTAATTTATAAAATGCTGATAAAGAGGTAAACATATTTTCTACAATTTCTCAAATTGTAATAAATATAATTATCATTTGTCTTTAAATTTAAAAAGTTCTATTTATTCGTTAGAATTATTGTTGTATAAATCAAACGGTGATAAACTTATAATTATTTACTATTATATCTAATGTTAGACCTATAATTAATTAGATTTAAGTTTAATTACACTTATAATTGAAACATATATTTTTCCTTTTTAAAAGGTCCATTTTTTTTCTACAATTAACATATTGATATGCTTTATTGCACTAATGGGATAAGACAGGATGATTTATTTTATAAATACCGTATATTTTAGTGTATAACGAACACTTTTCATACAAGAAAATTGATCCTAACTTACAGGTGCGCGTTATACGACAATTATAAAAAGGGAAGATTAAAAACCAAGAAAAAAGAAGAAGATCATTAGAATTTAATGAACATTCTATTTTTTACCGCAAAAATCATTGTCGTTGTCAGTGTACACGAAAATTAGTAGTTATTATGCTTTTACAATAAATCTTTATTTGGGTTTTTGTCTTTTTGTCTCGTGATGTTTTCTTTGCAAAAACATATACCTAAAATAGAAGAATGACATATAAAATCTTAGGTCTACGTTAGACTCTGAAAAATATTTTGGTTATTTATGAATAAAAATGTGGTAAAATAATCACATATTTAAAATGATACTATGGTAGAGGCATATACGCAGAGCATACAAGCAAAATTATATTAAGTTATGTTAGATGTTCTAGCTTCAAGAAGCAATAATAATACAGTATGCCGCTTTACCCTACATTTTTCTATATTGCGATCATCTTTGTAAAATTCAAAATACGATTTTTTTATTAAAATTAAAATAAACATATATTTCACATAAAAAATGGCACAATGTCAAAAAATATATTGTACTGAAAATTTACATCCTGAAATTAATTTTGAAATGTACAATTCTATCATAAACGATTACGTGATGTATTGAAATACAAAAAATGCATGCGAATTTCAATATGAACATATCAAAAAATCTAAAATAGATATTTCACTTTACATATAATAGATTTTTAAAAGAGAATGTATAATATATGTGTACGTACGAATCGGAAACATTTTTCTGGAAGAGATTGAAAAATAAATGTTACTCACTTCAATCGTAATGAAACATTATGTTATGTGACTATAAACATAGTGTTTTGTTTACATTTCTTCTTTCGTAGTGATTTATCATGGATACATTCACAAAAAACAATTTTCTTAGGAGCAATGTTATATAAGAGCAAAAAATATTCTAAAAAATGATCACGATTGCCTTTTTGAAATTGGGACCTATTTTCAAATATAAGCAAAGTAAATAAATAAGGATTGGTACATTTTGTTTATTTTTAAATATCCATTTTTAAAAAAGCAAAAATGTCACTAGTAGATGTTACGCTAATTTTTTTTCTTTTACTTACCCACCATACGCAGTATAGGGTAAGTCTTGTGATCGTTTTAAAAATTAAAAAAAAAATGGCGGATTTACATGTTTCAGACACTGGAGATTTCGAAAAACAGATTTTTAGAAAGAAAAGAATGCCGTTCGTCAGCCTGTGTGCGTGTCTGTGTGTCTGTAAACGCTCTATCTCCCGAACAAATTGAGATAGAGACTTGAAATTTGGTATGTACTTAGTATGTAATAATGAAAAGAAGCCTATTGAATTTCAGTAACGTTGATTATCCGGAACTATTTTTCGGACTCTCGAAATATTTGTTCTGATAAAATGTATGTAAAAGTTTTCGAAATTGTTTATAGTGTGAATGGAGTGAATATAAAAGACAATAAAAAACATAAATTTTGCATAAAAAATTAAGTCGATCGGATAATTAGTTGTCCAGATATTTGTAATCCTATTTCCACACTCTTCTATTTTTCATGGCACTGCATTTCATCCAAATTTCAATTCAACGATAAATTTGAATTGGAAATGAGACGATTAATCCGACGCAGTAAACTGTTAGTTAATATAAATAAAATTTTTGAAGTTATAAGGATGTTTCTTTTACACAAGTCAGTAATAGAGCATTTAAAATTTATCACGTCATCAAGTCACGATTTTATTCGAATTGCAATACACATGTTTTATTTTCATATTTTATATTATGTATATCCATGATGGGAAAGTATTACAGTGGCCCCCAACGACTAGTTTTTAGCACTTTCCAACCTAGTTGAAAAGTGCTTATGACTTCGGTTTGTCTGGCCGGATGGCCGTCTGTCCGTGCTCTAACTCCCGTAAATATGCTCGGATTGCTCTGCAATTTTTATATGTTATTGTCGTTATCTATGGCACGTTCCCGATTTCAACTGAAGTGTGTAGCACTTATAGTTTTCTTACAGGGATACTCAAAAGAATTCCGTTACATTGCGGTCTAAGGTAAAGCTAGGATAGTCTGCGCACAATTCAGCAGAATAATAAAAATACATATAAATATTATTTTTTTGCTAAACTATGCATGATTAATTTTGACTATATTTGTTTTTTATGCATTTCCATTGTTATTTTGTTGCTATGTTGCAATTTGAAAGAACAGTTGCAATAAAACCGAGAAAACTATTTTGCGCAATCTGCCCTTACAGGGTTGGTGTGATTTCGCAGGTGGGTAGGAGAGATTGTTATTAATAATAACTACAATTTAATCGTTAACAATAGCAATTACAATTAAATGGCATTAATGTAAGGCTTTTGCGAATAAATATTATTGTATTATAAGTGAATATCTCAACCTAATGGTACAATTCCAGACATTCAGTTCACCCATCCTCATTGCCCAGTATTTTTTTAACAAACGAATTTATTGCAAAATTTACTTTCGATAATTATGTGATTTTTAAAATTATTTCAAAATTGATTCATTCACATGTTTTACATGTAATTTGTAATATATGCAAATTTACCATTAAGCTGCGTAATCTATCCTAGCATGAAAACTAATGAGAAACAATGCGCCATCTCTCCTAAGTAGCAGATGCGCAAACTCTCCAATTTCGGTAGGGGAGATTGCGCGGCCTTTTATTTAATAATGACCGCTACTAAAACGAACCAGTGGTGTTCGCACCGTTATTCTATGTTAATAGCTGATGGGAAATCGTTTAAATTTAAAATATTTTGTAATACTGATACTATATAGAAATTCTGACGAATAGTTATGAAAATTCAAGCACTTACTTTCGGAAAACAAAACAAAATATAATGATTTATCCTAGATGCTCGAAACAATAGACGTGCACATTCAAGTAGACACTGCTCTACTGCTGTTGTACAACTACCAGGAGTCGCTGCGCGCTGACTCTACCCCTTCCCCCTGAACCTCTTTGTGCGCAATCTCTCCGACCGCGTCATCTCTCCTGGCTTTACCTTATGGGGAAAAATCATTTGCGGTTTATTTTAAAAATGTTTCACTATTGTAAACGCATTGAAATTTATATAGATCACTAAGATGCATTAGAAGAAGCTTAATATGGAATAGTAGGTGTATAGCACTTAGAGTTACTTTACAGGGACCGTCAAAATAATTCCGTTACATTACGTCTATGGAGAAAAATCGTCTGCGGCTTATTTAAATAATGTTCCACTATTTTAAACGCATTGAAGTTTATATATATTACTAAGGTGCATTACAAGAGACTTACTACAGAATAGTGTGTGTATAGCAGTCATCGTTCATTTACAGGGACACACAAAAGAATTCTCTACTGTCTGTTAACAATAATTCCTGGAAGTGCGTTTTAAGTTACTGAACGCGATTTTAATCTTAACTAGCTTTTTGTCTATTACGTGGTGTGTATAAATTCTGTAGATCCTATACAGGGCAGCACAAAAGTTCGCGAACACATTTCCGTTTATTGACAGAAACTCCAGAAGGAGAATTTAAACTGTGCTACGCGTTTCCTAACTAAACTAAAATTTAGCATCCTATGTATATATACAAATATATAGATCATATACAGGGCTACATAAAAGTATTCGGATATTTTTCCGAATATTGTATATATTGAAAATTCCTGAAATTACGTTTTTAAATATGTTATGCGTTTTCCAAATTGTTTACTTAGATGTCATCTTTCAGCTTATTAAACGGTAATGATTTGTAAAATTATTTTAGAAGCGTTGGAAAGTGCTACATAATCTATGCTTGACGCATGATTTTTCGTTCTTGTTTTTTATGTTTTTGAAATACAGGTTTTTTCCGACATAACCTTGAAATATATTAAACATCAGTTAAGACCACAATTAATACATTTACATATTTCCTTTTTCTATTTATATTGTTTAGAGGACAAGGTGTAAGTAAAAGTATATATATAAAAAAATTCTCAAACCATTTATAAACTACAAGGTTCATTCGAAATAATAATGTAAATTCCCAAATACACCCATTATGTGAGAACTCTCATTTTATTTAACATGGGATTTCTAAATATTTTAATTTTGAAATAAAAATGTCCATAAATCTTTTTGTTCTAGACATTCAGTTTTTACAGCAATTTTTGCCAATATTCACTCTCCATAGGAAAAAAAAAATAACGGAAGAATAATATCGATTTCGTGTCTTGAAAAAGAAAATCCGAAATGGAATCTCAGATTGTGAGTCTCGGTTGAATGGCACATCACTCAGAAATTAAAGGAAGCGCACATAATTCTTATTTTTCCACTCAGTGGCCAAAAAGCAATTCTTTTAACGACAGTACTGACAAATATGACAAATTAAAAACTTATTCATGATAAAGTTATCACTCATGCAAGTATTTCACGGCGTTTATAAAGATAAATTACACTTTTAGATTTGAAATTTTCTTTTCGACATTTATTATAAAAATCTTGAGTTTTTTTTTTTTTCATTAAATAGAAAACATTCTTATTTTATTATTTAAATTTAGTATCGCATAATTTTAAGAATGCATTTAATAAAATCATGCTATTTTTTAATTTAATGCACTGATGAGAAAAAAGAATAATCAACAATAATTAAAAATCTGTATTATCTGAATATTTCAACCTAATAATTAAAGAATGATGACTCAGAAAAATGAAATAATTTAAAAAACGATTAAACTTTTTTTATTAAAGGGAAAAAAATAAAGAATCAGAAAAGAGCCAGATAAGATTACAGATAAGATTACAAAATAACATTAAGTTACTTGATAACACGTTTAACTTAAAATTAGTTCATTTTCATTTTTAATTTTTTTATGCAAATTTACCAATAAGCTACGAAATCTCTCCAAGCTTGGAAACTAATTGGAACAATGCACCATCTCTCCTAAGTAACAGATGCGCAAACTCTCCAATTTCGGTAGGAGAGACTGCGCGGCCTTTTATTTAAACATGACCACTACTAAAACGAACCGTTGATGTTCACATTGTTAGTCTAGATTAGTAGCTTATGAGAAATCGTTTAAGTTTAAAATATTTTGTACTACTGACATTGTATAGAAATTCTGATGAATAGCTATGAAAATTCAAGCACTTACTTTGGGAAAACAAAACAAAATAGCAATGCTTTATCTTAGACGCTCAAAAAAATCAACGCAACGTGCACTTTCAAGTAGACACTCCACTACTGCTGTTGTACAACTAGCTGGAGTCGCTGCACTCTCACTCTACTCCCCCCCCAAACCTTTATGTGCGCAATCTCTCCGACCGCGCTATCTCTCCTGGCTTTACCTTAACTATAATTTCGTTTTCAAACCTAGTTAACAAACACAAAAGAATTGGAATCAAATACATAAGCAGTGTGCTTAAACTATGAATAGAATTGTAAATTATTTAAATTTACAATTGTAAATATTACAACCATATTTCTATTTAAAATGAATGCATCAAAAATTTATTTTTTCTTGAGCATTTTACAGATCTTATAATTTGAGTCGTCCGTACTCAATAATTGTATAATAATACTCTTTGTAAAAATTATTTAATAAAACACATTGTCCGTACACAATAAGAGTATAATAATACTCTTTGTAAAAATTATTTAATAAAACACATGAAAATGTTTAATAAATATGCTGGCCATATGAAAATTAACGGTACGCAAAGAAACAAATAGCTCGTTTTTAGACCGGAATTACATGTAATTTACCAGATTACCGAAGAAAAAATACTCTAGCAAAATTTTAGCACACATATTTTTGTTCAAGTTACCAACGTTGTAATCCCGCCATATTTGCAGTATTCGACTTAATATGTAACAGTGCTATACCGTATATATTGCGACAATGATTTCGTTCAAGGATAATAAATTGACATTTGCCGCAATTACCAGTGCTTTGACGTAAAGATAAAAGTGCCATTTTGCACAACATCAGGAAACATGCGTCATCATTCAACGGTTAAATATGATTTGATGAACGGAAAAAAAAAACCGTATGTCCTCAAATATTTTAAAAGTCTTCTTGGTGTGTTTCAAAATGCTGTTATTTGAACATTTGGAAATCTTATATAAATGCAAATAAGGTCCCAAGGATAATCCGCATCAATTAAGAATTTCAAAACTTAGGTTTAACAATAAAGCAAACATCATTCGTCTTTCATAAAACATATATTTAAATTTATTAACTGGTGTGATTTTTTTATGGAAAAGTACATAATAGTTGGCTAAATATTCCACCTGTTCAATTAAAAGTCTTATAATATAAATTATGTAAATATTAGTACTCTTAATGTTTTACTATATCAATCAGACTGAACAAAATTCCTTCTTCATTAAACATATGGAATTAACACTTAAAATAAATCTTCAAAAATAATTTCGTTTTTATTACAATTTAAGCTCACAAAGTGCAATGATTTCGTTAATTAAGATTAAAGAATTCCACAAACGTTTACAGTAAATATCTCTCAAACTTTTTTCGACCTGAATAAGTAGTATTAATTCTTGACTAAATATTTGTTTTCCATTTATAAATAACGTTAATAATACCTTTATTGTTCCACATTTGCAATGAAGTATATAGCATATTTTACGGTAATTTGATTGACATAGTCAGAAAAAGTATATGTTTGACTGTTAACATTCTAAAAATTAGATTTTTTTTTCTAAACCTGTTAATGCTCAATGCTTAAGTTTTTAACATTTTGCAAATTTCTTGAAAAAAAAAACTCGCATCTTTGAAGCTTAGAAAATTATTATAATTTAAAGTTATTACAATGCTAAAAGTATGAGACGTGAAGGAGACAAATATATCATTTTTAATTTGCTCACAAATAAAACTCCACTTCCGTTCTTTTGAGCTAGCACAAAACATTAAATTAATCTTTAACTGTCTTCTTCAGTAAATAAAGCTAATATTTTCTCTCTTACATCAACGTAACAAAAGCTCTTCAGAACTTTTCAGCATTTACATATGATATACCAATGAACAAGTCTTCGAAATCTTTATTAGATAACTTTAAGAGAAAAGTAAATAATTCTTTCTTTTATTTTTTATTTATTTGTTAGGAACACAGAATTATACATTCACAAGAGGTAATTAAATTATAAATTGCTTATTTAATAATGTAAATAGATCATTATATTATTTAGAAAACAGTCCGGCTGTATAAGGTATTTTAAAAGTTAAATTCTATAGAATTATATATATATATATATCTATATCTATCTATATATATATATATATATATATATATATATATATATATATATATATATTACAAAATAAATTAACCCTTTATTTATATTTTGTAAAAATACTCTAAATGAGTTTATGTAAAAAATAATTTTTGCTACTGTTTCCATTAATTTAGTCAATGTATAACAGAAAAAGAAATTAATCCAATAAAAGTTTTCATAATTTTATAAACATCTGTTTTAAAAAGATACATTTTAAAAATAGGTTTTACTTACGATTAAATTTAAAACCACAACATTAAATTATTAAAATGACATTGATTTCAGTGCTACCTTTTCTAAAAAACTGTTATCTATTACTTAATATATATATATATATATATATATATATATATATATATATATATATATATATATATATATATATATATATATATATATATATATATATATTCCACGTAAACTTATGATGAGTTGGATGGATATCTTAAGCCTTGTCCGTTTTGTTTTATTTTTACATTTGAAAAGCAAATTATTCCGTGCTTTTGTATATTTTGCAGACGCACATTCACAAAGAAAAGTCTTAATATCCTCCTTTTAATTTCTGTGATTCATTGAATAAATATGTTCAGTTAGCTCGTATCAATTATATCCTTATATATAGTCATGTAGTCATATAAACCTCAGAAGGTATACGCTATAACCAGAGGATATATGCCAGAGAGTATACGCTATATCTTTACTTGAGAAACATGGGTAAGTTAAATCACTAAAGCTACCATTGCTTATCTTCCACTATATCCCTGCTTACATTTCTTATTTTAATTATTCTAAATTTTGCAGCCAAAAATCTGAAGTATATTTTGTATTTTTTTAAACATAATTTTACCTTCGTTTTACTAAATACTGAATTAGTATACTTTAGAATTATTACGAAAGTTAAAACAAAAAAGAAGGTAACTTAAATTTAAAAAAAATATATTTAAATTGCTCATAACTGAATCTTCGCTTCGTTATTTTCAGGTTGTAAAATACATACATATATATTCAGATTACTGTGTTCTTTAGTTCCTCGAATAATATTTGCTCGCTTGAGATCAAAATAATAAAAAGCCTTTAAATACTCCTCATTGTTAGCATATAACAATAAACTAACTTGTTTAGAAAATTTTATTTGAAAACTTTAAGAGAAAGATAAATAATTTTTCTGTTTTTTTTTTTGTTTTTTTTTTTTTGTTTTTTTTTTTTTTATTTAAAAAAATTTGTTATTTATCTGTTACGTTCTTTGAATTTTGCTTGCATACGAGAAACTCGAGGTAATTCATTTTTTTCTCGTAATTAAAACTTTACACCCGCTTTTCTCAGCTTTCAAAAAAGAATAAAATAAAGTATTTGATGTCTTCTTCAGTACTCGACTTAATACTTTCTCCCTTGAGATTCAACATAACAAATATTTTTTAAGAATTTTTCACCTTTCGAATATAACATACAAATAAACTAGCTTTATTAGAAATTTTTGTTAAAAATTCTAAGGGAACAATAAATATTTTTACAGCTGATGCATTCTTTATTTTTTGAAGTACTTCTTTTTTTTGCGTATATACGAGAAATACAAGAGGTTTAAATTCTAAAGCATTCTTTTTACACAAAGCATTAAAAATCTATGTTCTAATAAATTCCATATTTATTGTCACTTTTTTTTCTTTTTAACCAACAAATTCATTCATTTATTGTTTGTAAAACAATCAATTATCATTTTTGTAAAAGATAAAATTCGCTATTGCTTTCGAATGATTTAAACACTATATTACGTATTTATCCCATAATATTATTATTATTTTTAATTTATTCATTATTTTTTTAATGCTAACATATTTTTTTTTTTTAGAAAAACGTTTAAAAAATAACTTTAAAATGTCACAAAATTAATTTGCCAAAATATATTTGCTTTAATTACTGCTAGTTACTCCTATTTTTCTCCTTTTTTAATAAAGCAATCTTCTATTACAATAATATATATATAAATGCAATTACCTTTCATATATCTGAAGAACTGCAGTGATACATCTTCTTTATTTTCTTCCCTTAGTAAGGTAAAGCTAGGAGAGTGCGCACAATTCAATAAAATAATAATGAAACATCTGAATATTATTTTTTGATAAACTATCCATGAATAATTTTTTTGTCCTTTGTTTTTTATTCATTTCCATTGCTATTTTGTTGTTATCTTGTAATTTAACAGAACAGTTGCAATAAAACCAATAAAGCTATTTTGCGCAATCTGTCTTTACAGGGTTGCTGTGATTGCGCACATGGGTAAGAGAGATTGCTAACAATAATAATTACACTTATACCACATTGTTGTAAGGATTTTGTGAAGAAATATTGTTACATTAGGAGTGAAAAATTCAACGTAATATTTAAAGAATCAGAAAAAGGAAATAAGTTTAAGAACAATTGAAGAATTTTAATTAAAGAAATAAATAAAGAATCAGAAAAAGAAAGCTTAGAAAAGATAACATTAAATTACATGATAACACGTTTAACTAAAAATTAGAATATTTTCGTTTCCACAATTTCCATGTTTCTTGTTTGATGACCGAAGTTGCCGTCGTCCACAATCGATGCACTTATTGTTGTAAATGATGCAGCTTTTGTGAAACTACCTGCCACAAATAATACACTGAATCCAGTCACTCATCGAAGTTGTATCCTGGTACATTTCTCGACATTCCGTGCATTCATCGTCATTGCTCTTCGTTTTCTTTCCTTCAGTTTTCTTTTATTGCACTTTTTCTGGAAGCATCTTATCTTCGTCTGTTTGCTTTATTTTTTAGCTGCTTCCTTCTTAAGTCTTCTTTCATGTATATATTGTGGATCGGTAACATCCGTTGCACTCTGTAAGGTAAAGCCAGGAGAGATGACGCGGTCGGAGAGATTGCGAACATAGAGGTTCGGGGGGAAGGAGTAGAGTGAGCGCGCAGCGACTCCAGGTAGTTGTACAACAGCAGTAGTGGAATGTCTACTTGAAAGTGCACGTTGATTGTTTTGAGCGTCTAAGATAAAGCATTGCTATTTTGTTTTGTTTTCCCAAAGTAAGTGCATGAATTTTTATAGCTATTCATCAGAATTTCTATACAATGTCAGTAGTACAAAATATTTTAAATTTAAACGATTTCTCATATAGCTACTAATCTAGACTAACAATGTGAACATCAACGGTTCATTTTAGTAGTGGCCAAGTTTATATAAAAGGCCGCGCAATCTCTCCTACCGAAGTGGGAGAGTTTGCGCATCTGCGACTTAGGAGAGATGGCGCACTGTTTCCATTAGTTTCCATGCTAAGAGGGATTACGCAGCTTATTGGTAAATTTGCATAAAAAATGAAAAATGAAAATGGACTAATATTAAGTTAAACATGTTATCAAGTAACTTAATGTTATTTTGTAATCTTATCTGGACTTGCTTTTTCTGATTCTTTATTTTTTTTTTCCATTTAATAAAAAAATTTTAATCGTTTTTAAAATTATTTCATTTTTTTTATTCTTTAATCATTCGGTTGAAATATTCACTCCTAATACAATAATATTTGTTCACAAAAACCTTACAACAATTTCATTTAAGTGTAATTATTATTGTTAACAATTTAATTGTAGTTATTATTAGTAACAGTCTCTCCTACCTATGTGCGCTATCACACCAACCCGGTAAGGACAGATTGCGCAAAATAACTTTCTTGGTTTTATTACAACTGTTCAATTAAATTACAACATAACAACAAAATAGCAATGGAAATGCATAAAAAAGAAATGAAATAAAAATTATTCATGGATAGTTTTGCAAAAAATTAATATTTAGATTTTTTATTGTTATTCTTTTGAATTGTGCGCAGGCTATCCTAGCTTTACCTTATCTTTTTTTATTTCGATTTCATTAAACTACTTTGAATAGTAGGTAAAAGCTTTTCCAAAACATTCGTAGGTGTATTTCTGAGAATAACATTAGACTCCCCAGAAGTTAATGGTTAACAAATACACGTAGGTGGTGCAATGGGATGCAAGGATAGGCCTATAACATGATAAGTTTGGGTTTCATTATTTCTAACGAGTACTGTTATTGAAATGGATTGGTGTGGATTATGGTGGTAACTCAACAGTTTCTTAGACAGTTTGATCCATTTCTTGATCACAGCCTAGCAAATATGCGTGTTCCAGAATCACTTCAATATTTAAAGTGTAAATTCCAGGTCTCGATAATTATGTGATTTTAGAAAAATGTTTCAATATTGATTCATTCATATGTTTTACATGTGATTTGCAGTTTATGCAAATTTACTAATAAGCTGCGTAATCTCTGCTAGAATGGAAACTAATTGGAACTATGCGCCATCTCTCCTAAGTAGGAGATGTGCAAACTCTCCAATTTCGGTAGGAGAGATTGCGCGTTCTTTTATTTACACATGGCCGCTTCTAAAACTAACCATTGTTGTTCGCACCGTTAGTCTAAGTTAGTAGCTGATGAGAAATCGTTTAAGTTTAAAATACTTTGTACTATAGCCATTCTATAGAAATTCTAACGAATAGTTATAAAAATTCAAGCACTTACCTTGGGAAAATAAGACAAATAACAATGATTTATCTTAATGCTTGAAACAATCAAAGTGCACATTCAAATACACACTCCGGTACTGCTGTTGTACAACTACCTTGAGTGGCTGTGTGCGCACTCTACGCCTTCCCTCTTAACCTCGTTCTGCGCAATCTCTCCGACCGCGCCATCTCTTCTGGCTTTACCCTATAGCAGGTTATTGCATTTTTTGGAGTGTTCGTATGCACACATTTGTAGTGAAGTCTCTTTGTCCGTTGTATTTAAATTTTTACTGGCTAATTCCATAAATAAGCGGAATGCGATCTTTCAGATCGGGTTCTTACATTTATTTCATAATTATTTTACTATTTGCAGCATAAAATCTATAATAGATATTAAATTTTCCGAGAACTAAAATTATACTCACGTCATTGAAGTTCAGTATTTTGTCGTAATTTAAATTTATGTAGGCAAAAATATTAGAAGTTATAAAGATTTAAATAAATAAATTTCATTGGCTCAAAACTAAAACTTTACTGAAGTATACTCCAGATTGCATAGGAGAAAAAAATAACTTACTGTTTTCTTCAGTACTCCGGTTAATATTTTCTCTCTTCAGATCAACATACAAACTATCTTTTCATATTGTTTCAACTTTTACATGTCGTATACCAATAAATAAGCTATATTAAATTTTATAAATAAGATTAGAAAACGTGGGACAAAAAGAAAAATACTTCTACTGCTTATTTTTTTTATTTAATTGTTAAGTATTAAAGTTTTGTATGCATACAAGAAGCAAGAGGAAATAGAATTCTAAAATATATATTTAAAAATATAAATATGTCAATACTTTATTGAAACAACAAGTCCTACAACAAAATTTAAAAAATTCAAAATATTTTATTGCAAATATTCTGTGTTTTTTAACCTAAAATTTAATTAATTGTAAATTGGGAAAACACTCTAATTAAGTATTAATTAATTATGTAAAAAGTTAATTTTGTTATTGCTTTCTGATGAATGTATTAATTTACGAAACAAAAGTAATGCATCCAATGTAATTTTAATACTTTTTCATTGAAAATTGTAATTTATTTTCAAAAACTAACTATTTTAAAAGATTTATTTAAAGAATAAAACAAAATAATATAATTTAAATTTGAAGCAAAAAATCATTTAACTGAATTTCTTTTAACCCTTTAAATTTCCTTAGGATCACCTACACAATTGTGTAGGTGATCCTAAGGAAAAAGAAAAACAATTTCCTGTTTCCCTGTGATTTAAAGCCGAGTCTGCACCACACAATTGTGTGGATCTTCCTTGATGTAACCTGACAACGTAAAAAAAAAAATTCAATCAAATGTGATCTTATTAATTTGGGTTAAAAATCAAGCTTTTAATTTCTACTATTACTATACTCTTCAGGTCTTAAAGAGTTAGTAGACCTTTAAAAATATGTTTTTATTGGGTTACTTTATATTGCATTAATTTACTTTACAAGCAATGTCTACAAATATATCTCAAGAACTGTGCTGAGTTGAATGGATAGTCTCAATTATTTTCTATTTGTTTTCTTCCATTTGAAGTATGAAATTATTTGTGTTGTCGCAGCTTGTTCGTGTTCATTGCCGTGTGTATGACTACCCATTCGCAGTGAAAGAACTTAGTAAATTTTACGATAATTCTCGTTGACTATTTTCATTAGTTCTCGTAATCAGACTACCAAAACGTAATTCGTATATCATATTTACTTATCTTCAGATTTTTAACGTCAAATCTATTAAATGTTTTATATTTTCTGAAAGTTTTTTTCCAGCCATTAAATTCACAATTAATATACTTTTAAACTATTATGAGTGCAATAATAAGAGAAGTGAAAACGATTCAAACAAATTATATTTAATTTCCTAACAGCTAAAAAACCACATATGTTCGTTTCATCTTGTTCAAATGGAGAAAATAAATAATTTACTCTCATAGTACTAGAACTTATATTTCATTCCATGGGTCAACATAACAAATACATTTTCAAAACTTTTCACCATTCGCATATTATATCATAAAAAACTTGCATAGTTAGAATGTTTCATTAATAAAAAATTACGAGAAATATAAATATTTTTCATATTTATTTATTTTATATATTTGTTAAGTAAATTTGAATTTTCCAAGAATCAAAAAAAGAGGAGGGAATATAGAACAAAAATATGCTAACGCATAATTTTTTTACTGGTTTATGAGGGAGAATAATCATTTTACAAGAGATTTCTACACAAATAATTAAATTGAACAAAAATAACATTTTTTTACATATATTCTCTATATCTTTATAATATATATATATATATTGTTTGAGAAAGTACTATACTATAATTTATTTTTTAAATGCTTGTGTTATTTCTTTAGAATTGTTTATAATAAAAAAAAAAAAATTCTTATTCAATTTTTAATAATTTAATGGCTAATTTTTTTGTTTTTTAATCTGACATTTTTTAGGAATTATTTTTTTTAATTTTCAAATTGAAAGAAACGGAATTGAAATTTAATTAAAAAAATGTCCAAATGAAATTAAAAAAGTATTTAAAAAATAATTTTTCATTATTAAATTCTGTTGAATAATGATGAAAAATTTTACTAACAAGCCTGAAGAGATAACTTAAGTAGTACTATCTTTATCATATTCTATAATTTTAATTCCCGTCAAATTTGTTTAAATTAAATTGCAATTTTTTAGTGCGATTGGGTGTATAACTTGTCACTAAATTGAAGAATCCTAAAGCACCTTCTGCTGACTTTTGATTACTTATTCTATAACATTGTGCAATTAGATCGTGCAGCTCACATTATTAAATTTATTCTTTTTTTTTAATTTAAAGTCTATAGTCTCGACTAGGTTCAGTATGTTTTAAAATCGTGTATTCATTTGTTTTCCTTGACCTACAGTAAATTAATATTATTTAGAGTTATCATGAAGGAGAAAATACGAGATGTGAAAAAGTTCGAAGTTAAACACTGTTTTTGTTTATTTTTGCTTATTTAAACTAATTTACTCACAACTAAAACTTCATTTCAATTTCTCTTCAGCTATAAGGAAGGAAAAAGGATCATTTTATTGTATTTTTCTGTGCTACAGTTAATATTTTCTCTCTTGAGATCAACATAACAAATACCTTTTCAAAACTTTTCAGTGTTTGCATATGGTATAAAATAAAGTAGCATTTACAGAAAAATTCATTAGAAAACTTTGAGAGGAAGGCAAATATTTTCCCTGCTTATTTATTTTGATATTTATATATTTGTTAAGCTTTTAGAATTTCGCATAAATGCGAGAAACAGTAGAGAATTAAATTCTTAAATATTGAATTAAAACATATAAATACGTCACTGTTTTACTAAGGATACACTATTAATACAAAAAAATATATATAAATAAATAAATTCTAAAAAATAACATTATTTTATTGAAAACTTTTATTACTGTTTAACAAAAAATATTTATTTATTGTTTATGAAATCACTTTAATTCAATTTTGTGTAAAAGAATAATTTTAATTCTTTTCAATGATTAAATTAATTTATAAAACAAAAAGCCATTTATCCAATTCTTTTTTTTTAATTACATATTCTTTAAAAGTTATATCGCTAATTAAAAAAAATCATCTTTTAAAAATGATTATTTAAAAAATATATGAAATTTATGTTTCAAAAATGGTACATTATTCAAATGCAGTTGTTTAAATATCCCATTTAAGTACAGTTTTATAAAGCTGCCTTCTATTCTGATACAGATTCCGATACATTGTTTGTAGAAATATATATATGAAGAAGTGTGCTGAAATGAACTGTTAATCTTAATTATTGTCTAATATTTTCCCATGTATTAACACATGGGCTGATAAGTTCCCGGTCTAATAAAGAAAACACAACTTTTTAACAAAACTTTATAACTTTATGACTTTATAACTTTATAACTTTAATAAATAACATAACTTTAATATTAAATAATAATAATTTTATAATAATAATAATAATTTTATAATAATAATTTTATAATACTAATTTAATAAATGAATAACAATAATAGTTTAATAATAAATAACATAATTTTATAACGAAACAGCTCCAAACAGTGCTCAGAATCATCGACTCGTTGTTGTTTTTTGTCAAAAGTCAACACGCGCGGCAGCCACTTTGACAATAGCTTAGACAAATGTTCATTCAAAATAAAACCTACACGTTCCTTCGATATCTTCAGAGTCTGAGCTATCTCCTGCAACTTCACTTTACTGTTCCCCAAAAACATTTTGTGGACTTTTTTTATGTTTTCCGGAGTAACCACCTCTTTTGCGTGGTGCATCACTGGTGTCCGTACGACCACGTTTAAATTCAACAAACCAGTCAATAATGGTTGATTTACCTGGAGCAGTGTCCGAATAACGCTTATCAAGCCAACCTTTTGTTTGAACGGTATTTTTTCCCATCAAATAACAATTCTTGAAATTCTTGTTTATCCATTTTTTTCTGTTGTTTATCAACAAAGTCGTTCAACTGAAACCACTCTAACGTTTTATCCACACGGCGAATCGTCATGACATTTTTTCTGCTACTTTTTAAAGATTAGTATTTACTAAAAAAAAACATCGGTTCGGCGATTGCAACGCCATCTGTGTACCAGACCGGGAACTTATCAGCCCATGTGTTATAGAGCATATTATGGCTGATGTTGCATCCTATTTAGTCACATTTGCAGTGAAAGTTCACATTGCACTGTATGTTAATTTTTCTTGACTCTTTCAATAAAGAAAGTAATCTGATCGTCACAATCCCGTTATTAAACTGTTTTCTAATTATTTTAGTAATTAAAGTCTGTATGAAGTGAATAGTTTATGTGATCTAAAATTAATAATGTGTTAATAAACTACAGAATTATCATCTTGCGTAGATTTCCCGAAGGAACAAATAACACAAGAGAAATATAGTTAACTGAGTCATATTTCAATTGTTCATAACTAATATTCCACTTTTTATGTTCTTTTCATATTCAAAAAATAATAACATAATCAATTTATTTATTGTCTTCTTTGATTTTCGAGCTTTCTCTCGATTCATTTATTATCACTTGATTTTCGACCTTTCAACCTTTTTATCTCTTTTGATCAACATAATAAATGGATTTAAAATAAAAAGTTGGAAATTGTACGTCAAACGTGACAAATGAGGTGCGTCCGTACTATAACTAGTTTTATAAACATTCAGATCTCGGTGTAATAGCTGTTGCACTCTTATGCAAAAATGTATGAACACAAAATTTATTTATGTGCAGATTTTCATATTATACATATGAATATTATTTTATGAAATTAAGTTTTAATACAATTTTACAAACGATTAAGTACAAGTATGTTACATTAAAACTATACTATGTGCAAATATCCAATACAAGACAATGAAAAAAATATCGTTATTACTTAAGTGAAATGGATTATATCTTCTGTTATTATGATATAATTAATTTCCGTAATAAAATAAGTACATGTTAATTTAAGAATATTTTATATTTTATTGGCATTTACTGAAAATTCCAATGGGAAACTTATGCCTAGCTTTAGAAGTTTCAGAACTTGAAAAGCATATTTAGACTTTTTTTTCATTTAATATATATTTCTCCTGAAATATCTATCCAAAAAACTGTCGGTAGATTATATAATTGCTATAATTAATCAATTTTAGTATACAAATTTGGTTTTCAAATTCAGTAATACGGACATATTAGGACTACATATTAAATATGACGAAATCACTATGGCAACATAGAATCATTACCTATCATGATATATCATTGAATTAATTACGTGGGATAGGATTTAATAGAATGAAGAAAACATTTATTATTATATTAATTTGGAGCTTGGTGCGATATAATTAAAGTAAAAATAAAATACAACGTTAAAACACCAGTGTAAATGAATCTACAGCATACCGGTTTCGGTAGCATATAGCAATTTAAACTGCAGAATCCTCGTTCCTCAAACTCATCTCAGTCTTCTACTCGTTCAAATATCAATATTGTGTTACCCTTCTTTCCTAAATCAAGCTTTTCCATTGCTAAAATTCTTAGACAATTTGACTTTAAAATAATTTTTTCCCCTACCAACAAACTCACCCTTTCCAAACTCAAAGATCCTATTGAATTATCGAATTCATGGGGTATCTACAATATTAATTGTCAGTGTGGTCTTTCTTACATTGGACAAACCAAACGTTGTCTTAAATTTCGTATTGAAGAACATAAACAATATATTGAAATACAAGAAATCAAAAAATCCTCTATTGCAAAACATTGCTGGGAGATGAATCACGTTTTCGACTTCAGTTCGGTTAAAATAATATCTAAACCTACTTCTGTACACAAACTTAATTTCCTTGAAGCATTACATATTCATAAAAATCTTGGAAATCTTGTTAATTGTGAATTTGCTATTCCACCATTATCAGACTGCTGGAAATATTACATTAAAACCAATTTTTCTTAACTCTTTAAACTATTTCTCACCATAGCGTTTCCATTTCCTATCGAATTTCCTATTGAATGTTGCCTAGAACCCTCCGTTTTTCTATTGACTAATAAATCTGTCACTTGAGTCCTCCATTTTCCTATTGGCTGTTTGCCTGGAACCTTCTGTTTTCCTATTGGTTAATAAACTTGTCACTTGAATCCTCAATCATTTCTATATATATGAGCAAATTTCCATTTTCTTCAACACTGAGGAGGGGATGCTATATGCTACCGAAACCGGTATGCTGTAGATTCAATTACACTGGTGTTTTAACGTTGTATTTTATTTTTACTTCATTTATTATTATCTTTTTAAGATTTGTTTCGATTTTCCTTAAATTTTAAATGACTGGACAAAATTCTTCAACGATTATATATATTAAATTTCAAACCATTGTGTTCCGTAGTTTTTGCGCTGTTATATGCAAACAGACGGACTGGCCAAATGACGACTATAGGGGCTACGTATTTATATAATTACGAAAACACCTAAAACTTTATGCTTCGAATATGATATCGCAATCAGATTTTTTTATTAGAACAAATATTTTTTATTGATTATTTCAATTTTTAGTTTTTAAGTACTTTTATTTCTTTCATACGTGGAAAATAAATGTAAAACATGTATTTTTATATATACCTTTTTGGTTAATTTATGGGCGTAAAAATTTGTTTACATATAACGTGAAATTAGTGAAATTATAAAAGATAACTTTATTTTATTCTACTTTCCAATTTTTGGAAAATAAAAATGTATTTATTTGCTGCTTATTTTAATAACTTAATATAATGCATTTAAAAGTAAATTTTTTTATTACTTTCCGGTGCTTTCAATACTTTTTACACAAATGTTAATTTATTTAATGTAATTTTATTTATAACTTATTCTTTGAAAGTTACAGCCGTGTGTTTAACAGCTAACATTTTTGGAACTATTTTAGAAAAAATTATATTAAAACTGGTTTTTATTAATTTAATAAAATAGAAATATTCAAATGTCCTCTTTTTATATAAAGTACCTCCAATGACGTTGAAAACGTTTACATGCAATGACCGAAGCGAAAACACGGTGTTGAGTGCATTCAAGTACTACTGAGATGACATTAATGCCTAATTAGCATTTCTGTCTAAGTATTTTTTTTCATTCAAAAATCTAATTATTGTTGCTATTGGAGTCTTTGTAGTCCAATATTTCTAGTGAAGGATTTTAATGCACTCTACGCTAAATTGAGGTAACTTATTTTATAAAAACGTCCAATCAGATCATCCACATCTCGTCATTAAATTTTATTGAATTTATTTTACTATTTAAAGCTTAAAGTCTGAGGTAAATTTAATTATTAAGAAATTTAAATTTCATTTAGTTCCATTGAGCATCAGTAAATTTATATAATATAGAGTAATAACTGATGCTAAAAAAAGATAAATGAAAAAATTCATAATAATCACATTTGATTTGCTTACCTTTTTTGTTTACAACTAAAACTTTCCTTATGCACTTATTAGTTAAAAAAACATAAAAATAAATAAACAATTTACCGTTTTTATCAAATGTCTTGTTAATACTTTACCGCTCTAGGTAGCTCTTAATAAGTTATATTCATACTGATACAATTTCCGTGCAAACTAGATTTATGATAAAATTTTATTAGAAAAATAGAAAGATATTTTCCGATTATATTTTTGGTTATTTGTTAAGCACTTACCTTTTTCCATGCATAAAGAAAAAGGGGGGATTGCACCACCGTGTGTGTGTATGTGTGTGTCACGTCATGCGGAAAACAGTAGGCTAAATGTTAACATGCCAGTGATCAGATTTAGTACACTCATTACGATCACATATCTATTGCCATTGGCGAAAAACATACTAGAATGGAGATATTCTGACGTGAAGACATATTAATGTTTAGCCATCTATCCTGTAGAAATACTGATTTGCAGACCTATTAATAAGCAATTATCTGACCTGAAGACATGGTAATGTGCAAGTATATTAATGTGCAGTCATCTATTGTCCATACATGCTAACATGATGTCGCTTGGAGTAGACAAGCGTGAATGGAAATCGAAGAATAAATGTCGTTTCCTAGAAAAATTACTAACCAAACTTGAACTGATAGTATTGAAAACTTTTTTCACAAACCGATAGAGATCTCTTAAAGCTAATCCTCAATAAACTCTATAAAAACAATCCATGACACATTCCATAACAATGAATGGGTCAAACTCTTTTTTGATGTCATGTAAGTTGTTTTAGAACAGAAAAAATCATTAAAAAAAGCCTCTCAACTCGCACGCTCAGTTTTATAGCACGCGCGTGGGAAGACAATTTCGCTTTGCGGCAAGGCCTCTAATCCAATGAGAAGCCACACTGCAAACTTTATTGGCGGAAGCATCAGAACGCTGAAATGAACGTGAAAAATTTTAAGCGTCCCCAGAAATAAAATAAAATAGGCCTATTGAACAAATATAATGCTTTTTAAATCGAATGAATTTAGATGGGAAAGCAAAGCGCGATGCATTAAAGCCATGCGAATTTGGAAAGGAAAAACAAAAGAAAAAATATTTTAAGACCAAAAGATAGAAAATTAAATTTAAAAATATTTCAAATATTTCAAATATGTTAAGTGTGTGTGTGTGCGTGTGTAGGGATTCACTACCAATGTAGCATATTTAAAGTAATTAGCTAGATCATCGCGAAGATATTAGTGACCATATAGATCTCTGCAGTTAAGTTCTAATTTAACAATTTAAATTCAATAAAAATTTAGGAGTCGCATGCCGATAGAATTTTCAGGTTAGAAATGAATCAGTTGTGAGGTTATCCTGGTTCAGTCATTATCTATGCCAAACAACTTTATTGACTCGTAGAAATCGTATTATAGTTGGAGTGGTTTTTAAACATTTTCCGTTGTTCTGATTTACAATTAAAACAAAACATAAGTACTGTAGAACCAATTAAACATGTCTACAAATCTAGGCACAACCTGCGCTACATGCAAAAGTTGACGATTTAATTATGAGCTCCAAGATAAGAAGCATTTTGATTCCAGGTGACATTTGATGATCTGTATATATTTTGAAAATAACGAATCATCGAAAAAAGTTATCTGACAAAGAAAATTTTGCTGCTTTCCCTTTTTTTGTGGAAACTACAAAACCACTTCTTCAAAAAATATGTTGAGATAAATTTTACCGAAAAGGAAAGGCAAATATTTCTTTTTATTCATACTGTTCTTTCTTTATACACAGAGCCTAGAAATTCGCGCATATGAACTAAACATTTATTATAAACTTATTTGCAATTATAAATATTTATTTGGTTTATCAGTAGATGTATAAGCATTAAAAACAAATAGTTTCTACATCCGCCATACAGGTGTCATATGCTGCCTGAACTAAAATTATTGTTTGCGCTCCTAGGCATCTTCCTTATAATGAATAGAAAGTTTGTTGTTAAACAGTATTTCTGAAGTACGAGGGCATTTCGAAAAGTAAAGATGCAATGGCTCGCATTCCTTAAAAAAACATTTATTTAGAAAACGTAAGTTACATCTAATTAACTGGATTATTTATTATTTTTCGACATAATCACCCCCGTTATCCAAACATTTGTGAAGTCGGGGCATAAGCTTTTGTATCTTACAATCATAGAATGTTTCCGCCTGTTGTCGGAACCACATTTCAACTTCATCTTTGATCTCATTATTGTCGTGGAATTGTCATTGACACTTACGGTATGATCTGATGCAATTCTTTCAATTTGAGATGTCTATTCGCACGAATTGCTTTCTCCGTTCTCTGAAGAAGGGCATCAGCACACAGATGGCCGACCTGTTCTTTGTTCGTCATGAACATAGGTCCTACCTTCAGAAAAATGACGACACCATTTCGTTACATTTTGTCGATTCATAATGTTACCATAAACAGAAACAATTTCTTTGTGAATATCCGCTGGTCGCTGACTTCTTGCATGAAAAAAACGTATGACGGAGCGCACTTTGCATTTGGCGGGACTCTGAATCGGCGGAACCATTTTAAACACGACCTACTCCAACCAGAATCAACGTTGAAATGCCGAACGACCGCGAGGAGAAAGCTAACGGTTCAAGATTAACACCTGTGTTGCCAACTTGCTTGCCAAAACTTTTCTTTTCCTCCGGCGCACGGTGTATCTTTACTTTTCGAAATGCCCTCGTAGTTTATATGCAAGTGTTGTGGACGGCTTACTTCAGAAACATCTGTGTGTGGTAGAGCCTTATACACAGTGAAAGTGCAATATAACAAGTGCGGATTTCATCAAGAATATAGCTATTACAAGTGATAGAGAATGCACCGTCAACGAGTTAACGCAGCAATTCAAAAATACGATAATTCCGTTATAACGATAGTTATCACTGCAATTTTACATTGTTGTTATAAGTGATATTTACTGTATGATTTTATTCTAACTCCACACACACACACACACACACACATATATATATATATCGTTCGAATCAGTTAGCTTTTTAATTTAAAGTTAGGTATTCCATATATAAATTAATTATACGTCATATTTAAATTAGATATTTGGTCAGATTTATTAAAAAGAACTTGTTCCTTGTCTTTAGATTTTAAGGGGATTTATATATTTATATGATGTGCAATGGTTAATAAAAAAATAAATATAAATAAAAGAGAGAGATTGGTTGCTGGTTTATACTGCATTCTTTCATTACATGTTATTATTTAACTGAATCTGCCCACTTCATTTTTTTCAGAAATTCGTTTGATGCATTTACTTCATGCAGTTTTTCAATTAATTAACTTATTCGATTTGTATGGGACAATGTCATTTCAATCACTTAATCAATCATCATACTTTAATATAATTAAATTTGTCTTATTTCATAATCTCCTCTCCATTCATTTTCTTGTCTATGTTATTTTTTTGGTTTATCATTACTCTTTATTTATATATATATATATATATATTTTTAAATATATGTATATTATTCTCAAATGTCATAATTTTAACTATTTTTTTATTTTCTTTTATTATTTTTTACACATAATTTTATTATTATTCACTTAATTAATGTATTCTCTACCTCCAAACTTTTAACTCAATACATATATTAACTTTAGAAAGTATTCTATTTTAATTAAGGAACATAATTTGAATTGAAGCATCGTTACACCGGTATTGAATAAATCTATTTTTTCACAATAGATAGCAGCAAAAATGTTCCATTTCCCCTTTTTAGGTGCGTTTGTAATTATATAAATACGTAGCACCTATAGTCGTCGCTTGGTCCGTCCGTCTGTCCGTCTGTCTGTCTGTCCGTCTGTCCGTCCGTCCGCATATAACAACGCAAAAACTACCCAACCGAATGGTTTGTAATTTAAAATATATTATCTTTGCAGAATTTTGTCGAGACATTTCAAATTTTATTAAAATCGAATCAAAACTTTAGGAGATATTAATAAAAATATTTATTAAGACATTTGATTTTTTTTTTAATCGGTGCTTTTTTGTTATAGGAGCTTCTGAAGTTTAATCGTCAAGTGACCGATATACTTATTTTATGACAGAAATTAATCTGCAGACGATATAATTCATTTCACAGAATTAAAAATCCGAAAAGATCTGAATATTTATGTAACTAGCTATAGTACGAACGCACCTCATTTGTCACGTTTGACGTACAATTTCCAACTTGCTTATCTTCATATAGCTTCCTGTTGTTACATGGACTGTATCTGGTAGAATACATTTGTGATTCGTTTATCTATTTTTTTATTCAACTGTTGTATTTGTAAATACTTTCTGGCAAAGCTTTAATTTTTTCAAATCATGCATTCATTTCTGGGATTCTGTGAGGATGCTTCATCATTTCAATCTTTTTATTCTGTTATTTAAATATATTTTATTGTTTTATAATGTGTGACAGTGCCCGAGTCATGTATTATTTCATCTAATGAAAGCTTATACATGGATGAAATAGTATATGTTTAGTGGTATGTGTAGTAATTCGGTGACTAGGGATTCTGCTGCGGTTCCACAGATTTTCCATCATTTCGTTTTTTATCTTTTACTTTTTTTCTCCAATCTCTGTTATTTTATCTTGGATATATATTCTATTTTTATTTTTCTTCGATTTTTTCTGCTTATTTTCAAACATGTATGTTTTTATTTTTCATATTTATATTTTCCTACATTTTTGTATGATGTTTCTGTTTTGTCCTTTAACAGTTATATATATATATATATATATATATAATTTGTTCGATATATACACCGCCTTTCATATACTGAATGCCTGAAAGGACTGTCTGCAGTTGGATTTCGATGTTTAAATTATGAATTTTTACCTCAAGGACGTATAACACAAATATTGACTACTTGAGATCGATGCGATCCCCTTCTTTCTGAAAACATACGTCAGACGCATAGAGAATTGTTAGAGCAGATGTATTGTGTTAAAAAAATCCCCGACGGCTCGGCCTACAGGCACAGGTAGATATCAAAGACGCAGGCCGTGGGGCACCTGTTTATTGGGAATTGCAGAAAAAAGACCTATTTGCCATGATGTGGAAGTTGGGACCACCCACTTCAAAATATACCTCTGCCTGTAGACGAAGCCCGCTGGAATTTTTTTTTTTTTTACCGTAAGAGTTGGTCCTATAAAAAAACTTGTCAGTATAAAAGTTGTAGATAATATTAAGAAGATTTATAATAAATTCATAAATTCAAGCGGATTTGATATCTTGGGAATTGACGAAGTGAAGAATTTTTTTTTCTGAAACCCCTATTTCCCCCCCCCCTTCCTTGGGGGCATTTTTAATGAAATCTAAAATCTGTCATACATAAATTTTTGGCCCTTTTCCTAGAAGTAATAGTAACTTTAAATGGATTCGATATGTATAAAAATTAAGAAGTTATGGGGAAATTTCTGTTTTCACGTCTGCTTGTAGGCGCAGCTAGCAGGGATTTTTTTTTTTTTTCCCGTAAGAAGTTTTATAAAAAACTTGTCAATATAAAAGTTGTAGATAATATTAAGAAGATTTATAATAAATTGAAGTGGATTTGATATCTTGGGAATTGACGAAGTTACGATTTTTTTCTTCTGAAACTCCTATTTCCCCCCCCCTTCCCTTCGGGGCATTTTTAATGAAATCAAAAATCTGCCATACATAAATTTTTGGCCCTTTCCCTAGAAGTAATAATAACTTTAAACGGATTCGATACGTATAAAAATTAAGAAGTTATGGGGTTTTTTTCTGTTTTCACGTCTGCTTGAGCCATCAGGGATTTTTTTGTTTATATATTTTTTTTTTTTTTGCCGTAAGAGTTGGTCCTATAAAAAACTTGTCACTATAAAAGTTGTAGATAATTTTAAGGAGATTTACAATAAATTTAAGTGGATTCGATATCTTCGGAATTGACGAAGTTATGAATTTTTTTCTTCTAACCCCCCCCCCTTTTACCTCCCCCTTGGGGTCATTTTTAATGATATCAAAAATCTGCCATACATAAATGTTCTGCCATTTTCTTAGAAGTAATAATAACTTTAAACGGATTCGATACGTATCATAATTAAGAAATTATGGTGGGTTTTCTGTTTCCACAAAAAGCCCCCCCCATCTCCCCCCTGTTTCGATTTTGCCCATTAACGAACTTGACCGAGATTTTATGTATCAGTTTGGAAGAGATTTGTGCAGAATTTTTGCAGTTACCGTGTCCATAAAAAAGTGACATAGATAAATAGATGGATAGATAAAGTTTTGAACTGGGGGATGGTTTTGGGTTCTGGCAGTCATGATCGGCGTAGATCTGCAAATAATTTTCAAAAATTCCAACTTAGGGGAGAATGTAATAGGTAGTATTTCTTACGAAATCTACCTAAAACTGTGGTTAACCATCTCCACTGAATAGGAAAGGTTTAGAGTTTTAAAAAAAGTGCCCATGAAGTATTCCTCAACCAAATTGATAAATATGAATGACAGTTTGCAATAATTAGCGTTTATTTATTTATTTATTTATTTACTTATTTATTTATTTATGTATTTTGCCATACTGTCTCGTGTCATATATAAGGGGTGCCCACTTGAAAAGTGGACAGTTGACGTAGCGAACTTATCACAGTTGCCGAACTGGTTTTTCATTTCATTTTGTTTTGCGCACAGTTAGGGCGCTTTAAGCAAAGTTGCGTCGTTTCGAAAGAAGTTATGTATGTGTAACTGACGGCTAAAACATAGGGTAAATAGGGTGAAAGCGTCCAGAGGCGTGATGCGTTTTTTGGTGGCTGAAGGGGCAACGAACGCAGACATTTTTCACCGAATGAAGCATGCTTATGGTAAACACTGTTTAGGCCATACATGTGTGAACAACTGGTGCAAGAGATTCAGACAAAGCAGACAGACAGTCAAGGATGCACCGAGACCAGGCCAGATCCACGTTGGAAAACACTGATGCATTAGTCGCCGCTGTCGATGGCATGGTTAGAAATGACAGACCAAGTGACTACCCGTGAAATTTCGGAAAAGACGAAGTTGAGTAAAGGGATAATGCCCACAATCTTTCACGAACATCTGCATTACGGTTTACTTCGGACGACGAATTGAATGATTGTGTAAGAACATTCTTCCGAGATTAGTTCCAGTGGAATCGACTTACTGGTGACACGATGGAACAAATGCCTCAACAAATACGGTGATTATTTTTACAGCTGTAATAAGATATTTACTTCTACTCTCTGTGTCCAATTTTCATTTGGGCACCCTTTATAGTAGGTTGTAGATTATTCTTCAAACAAAAAAATGTAGGAAACTATATGTAAACACATATAAATAATTTTTATGTTATTCAAGTCTCCTAAGCACAATAAATGAGCTTGGAATTAATGAAACTTCTAATCTGCATCCATAAGAAAGAATTAAAGAAAATACTGAAATATTTAATTGGTGGCAAATAAATTGATGATCTTGACTAGATTCAAAATCAAACATTATTGTCTTTTACTGGATAAAAATAAAAGAAAACCGCACATAAAATAAAACTTTACTTTTATGACGTCTAAAAACGTTAATTAACATGATTACTTAAAAAATACTAAAAGAAAATGTCTTAAAGAAAAATGTTTTTTTCTTAACTCCATAAACTCATAGAGAAAGGTTATTATAAGTATTTTATATTAGATTTCACGCTCTTCACTTTAAATCGTATTTTATCACTCTGATAAATGGAATACCATTTTTTCCCCTTTATATTTATGAAATTGTTGATCAATAAATATCATTAAAAAATAATTGATAAAAAGTGCAGAAAAAGAGAAGAAATTCTTTTCATTTTACTGTTTAAATCTGATTAAATTTTTGTCTAAATAAAATATATTCATGAACACTGATTTATAATTCGAGCTTTTTAGTGAATATTCTTTTTCGAAAAGTTTGTATTAGAAATGTGTTTTGTTATTTAAATAAAAATAAATGCTGATTTAGAATTCGCACTTTTTAATGAGTATTTTCTTTTTCGAAAAGTTTGTATTAAAAATGTATTTTGTTATATAAAAGGACCATTTTTATACATTCAAAAAAATTAATTTGAAAAAAAAAAATTATAAAAATATTTATTTATATATCTTTTTTTTATTTAAAATTTTCAAAAAATCTTCATCATGCTTATTATAAGTATATTGTAACCTTATATATTCTTATTACATTTTAATTTTAACTGTCTGATACTTTTCTAAATACATTTCTTAAAAATATAATGCTTTGTGAATGATAAAAATGTATGTTTTAAATAGAGATGATAAAATATCTAACAATTAAATTTTGGATTAAACTATGTTCTATGTAGGTAAGGGGGAAATAACGTGGCCCAAAGGGACATGAATCGGCTTTAGCTCTTTGATTACATGGCATATGTGGCGACTTTTTTTTTGTATTCAGTCGTGCCACAATTTACAAACATTTTTATTTGTAGTAATTTTTTCTTGAAAATATTCTAATATAAGTGTATGGAAGAGATAGTAATTCCAAAAGCGGTACGGAAAGAATAAAAAAAAAGTCCACTCAGAAGTTTGTGTTCCACCCTTGGCCAATTAATGGTTTTTTTTTGTATATAAAAACGTGTTAATAGTTTCAGTATTTTTAAATACATGATGAAATCATTCATTTAAATTTTCTTTCTCATATTTTATAGAGATTTCTGTAAAGTTCAATGTTCTTCAAGATCTTTATTTGATGCAGCTTCTGAACAATTTATGAGTATCAGCCGTTAAGTTCTTTCATACACTTATAATGGGATATTTTCAGATTTCTCTTAAAAATATCTGCATACAAGTGTATGGTAGAGATTATTTTTCAAAATATCGCGAGAAAAGAACAACAAGTTAGAAATTGTACGTTAAACGTGACATATGAGGTGCGTTCGTTTTATAACTAATTTCACAATTAAAAAAAAAAAATCATCCTTATTACTTCAAAGAAAGGAATTATGTCGTCTGCTAGGAGCGAAATAACCATGCCTTTTTTTTTTCAATTCCTACTATTAGTTCACACTCTCCCTATATATATTTATATATATTGTTCAAATTTTCAATAGTTAATAAAATACTTTTTATTCATCCACTCAAGTTCAAGTACATTTTTTTAAACTTGTAGTGGATGACACTTGATGTTAATACAGTTTTTTCAAATATTAATTCATTAATTAAATTGAATTAATTAAGTTTAGTGTTTTGCATTAAAAAGCGACTAAAATAAGTAACAACTCTTAAGACACCGGAATGTCTAGTCATGGCGTAGAGGTCGGGACCTCCAGTTTACTATACGGAGGATTGCAGGTTCGATTCTCATTGTAGCAAGGCTTTATTATTTACACAAAAGTCACTCAGAAATGCGAAAAAAGGAAAAGCCGAAATATATATAGGTTGTATACAAAGTCGTTCTTGAGAAGTCGCTTTTTTTTAGTCCTATAATGTTTATTTTAACATTATAAAAAAAAATGTAATAAATTTAACTATTTAATTTTAGTTTTATGTGGGAGAAAAAAAAAATCTCTTATAAAAGATATTTAGCAGGATATAAATTTAGGAATAAATACCGTCAGTGGCGAAGCGTGTAGATCGGTGGAAAAAAATTTCTTTTTGACCTAAGTAGGAATTGACTTGTTATTAATTACGGTATTACTTGTTCTTATTACGTATGACACGTTTACAAATGCGAATTTTTTTCCCCATGGCGATCTTGTTTTGCGAATGATTACCTCCACGGTTTAATATTTACTCTAATGGATTGAGATATTCGGTTAACCGAATTTCCACTAAAGTTATCTCAGAACCTATACATTGTGGATTGTAACTCATCTCTCAAGCAAATAAATTCTTTTGAACGATCTTTCTAAAAATGTAACTTTTATGCAATTTTATTCGAAAAATAGATTTGAATAAAAATGGCCGCTTGGCATATGAAAAAAGATGTGGTTAGCCCGTATTTGTTTTCCTTAGTCACATGACTTGCGCTTTTAATATACATGTTACGTATGA
This sequence comes from Maratus michaelseni, assembly GCA_963931845.1. Lineage (NCBI taxonomy): Eukaryota > Metazoa > Arthropoda > Arachnida > Araneae > Salticidae > Maratus > Maratus michaelseni. Next base: position 133,408,902 of record OZ007588.1, on the reverse strand, counting down.
TAGGATTTAACAGAAAAAAGAAAACTTTCATTAATAAATTTTTAAGTTTTAAATCGATTTTCATGAAATATGAAATGACACGACAAAATTCTGCAATGATTATATACATTAAATTTCAAATCATTCGGTTGGGTAATTTTTGCGCTGTTATATGCGGACAGGCGGACGGACCAGACGGCGATTATAGGTTCTACGTATTTATATAATTACGAACGCACCTAAAAAAATAGTTCACTGAGACTTGCAAGTCCCAAACCACAGTCAAAGGCTTAATGCACATAAAAACATTTACTAGTTTCATTATTTTTAAATACATCATGATAAAATTTTTCATTTTATTTTTATTGCTAGCTTTTTATAGTTCCTTGTTCTTCAAGATATTTATTTAATATAGTTTCTTAACAATTTATAAATGTAAGCTGCTAAATTATAAATGCATAGCTAAAAACATCAAATGCTTTCATTGAATGATACTAAGATACTTTTTAAGTGAATTATATAAAACTATTGCAATAGAAACTGTTTTAACGCTTAATAAAATACGAAAAATCTAATAAAGGAAAACAGTCGTTAGCGCTAAGAAAAGAAAAGTGAATTAAATTTATTACAGTCTGTTCTTTATTAGATAAAATAAAAAAATCTACAGAAAGAAATGCAGTGGCTTTAATGCATCCAAAAAAATAATAACCTGATTACTTTTAGTTTTTTGTAACATATTGCGACGAAAAAATTACTTTTCTGCTCTTCTTCATTTTTTTATTAGGATTTCTGGAACGATTCATTTTCTTCTTGAAGCGTATTTGACATATTATATAATACTGTTTTTTCTTTACAAAAGATTGGTATATTTTATTAAACAAAAATTCTGAAAGAAAATAAACTTTACCTGTAGCTTATCACAGTAATGTTAAATTAAATATAATTATTATTATTTTAAGTGTGCGTGAATCACTTTACTGACTACTGTATCATACCACACTTAGTTGAAAAATCATATTTGAATAATATTCTCTATATCTTGGTAAATATTGGTAGAATAGTTAAATATTTCAGCAATATTGGGGCGATTATACTAATATTAGGGAAATGGTGGTATGAAATATTTCAAAAATATAAAGCCAATAAAGTCAATATTTCTGCAAAGTAAGTATTTCATTGGAAATATTTCAAATATAAAGTGGGCATTTCTGAAACTATGGCATATCATTGCCAATATTTCCCACATAATTCGAACATTTATATTATACTGGCTTTTCAATGTAATTAATTTTCGCATAAACAAATAGTTCACCAATATTTGCATCGTATGGGAAATATTTAGAAATAATGTAATAGTTTCGTAATATAAGATTAATATTAGTTTGATACTAGATATTCTTTAGCATTTCAAATCTAGTAAATTGGCAATTAAAAATTTGAGTTATGATAAAACATACTCTTTGAATCTATATTCCCTTTGTACTATAAATTCTAACTGAAAACAGCATAAATGTCCAAAAACATATACGTACGATTTCATAAAATGCTTTACTGGATGTGTTTTCATATACAAAACAGTATTTCTACATTCTAGGTTTTTCACAATTTTTTCTCAAATTAATACATTTATTTCTTCACATTTCTTCACCACGTTAACATATTCTTTAATATTAAAAAATGAAGTTTTCTTTAAATAATAATAATAATAATACACATTTTATCTGTAAAATAATGACATTTTGTAGAAATAAAGTATTTTAACACATACATAAATACTAAAAATATATAAAAAGTAAGAATATTGTCATGGTTTAAAGAATAAGATTGTGAAAACAACTTATTAAAGTCAAGTCTTTATTAGATAAAAAAAAATAACACTAGTATGAAAAAGTAATTGCACTGTTTCTAATGCATCTAAAAAACATATTAACTTGATTACTTTGTTTTTTCAAAGACATTGTGACAAAAATATTCTTTTTATATTTGTTTTTCCTCCTTTTTTCTGGTTTTATGAAATGATTTCTCCTTCTCCGCGAAATTTATTTGACGTATTATCAAACATTTTCCTTTCGTTAAATAACAATATTTGGTTTATTTTTTTAGTACAAAAATTATGAATGAGAATTCACGTTATATAACGTTATCCGAATGACTTTTAATAAAAGGTAAAAGAATTATTTTAGGCTTATTAAGGAAAGTTGTAGGAAGAGAAATTTCATTCACTTCTAATTAGTTGAGAAATAAATTCGAAAATTAATGGTAAAGCTTAAATACGTTTTCGTCATATTTTAAATTGTTAATAGTACTTTCTTAGACAGTAAAATTGGGGGGAAAGGAAAAGTATTCACTCGAATGCTTCTCAAAAGGCTATTAACGTGATTAATTTTTGCTTTTGAAACGCATTTTGGTGAAAATATTTTTTTTTAGTTTTCGTCTTTGACTATTACTAAGATATCTGGAAGGTTTTTTGTTTCTTGCAAAATCGATTTTGGCGTACAATATAGAGTGGTATTATAAGAAAATGGTGATATATAGGCAAATAAACAACTTCCAGCGAACCTGTAGCCAAGGAAATCAATTGCCCAAGAGGATGATGAACAAAAAACCGTCAAACTATCGTTTGCATATTTCTCTGACTCCTCTAAAATAATTTCCTCCTAATCCTCATCCACATGAGTAACGCCACGTTCTGTAATGTGTGTCGCTGTAATTTGCACAAGTATTTTCAATCTATGCATATCCCCTGTGCGCATGTCTCTACACACTTACAAAGGCATCTAGTATTAATAGTTAACAAAATACTAGATTATGTTATAGTATATTTGTAAAAAAAATATTTATATATTTTATGGAGCTAAAATTAGGAACTAGAATTATCATTGCATAACGCCTATCAGAATGATTTTTTATTAAATTTCATTAAAATGTTTTTGAGGTTTATAAGTAAAGTAGTCGCATAAATTGTTTTCTTCACTCCTAATTCATTTTTTTGTTTAACAATAAATTCAGAATTCTCATTGCATAACGCTTATTAGAATGAATTTTTATTAAATTTCAGTAGATTTTTTTTAAGGTTTATAAGTAAAGTAGTCACATAAATCATTTTCCTAACTTGTAACTAAATTCTTTGTTTAACAATAAATTAATTTATTAACGATTAATATCAAACATGTTTGTAACATATTTTTTTTCTCATTAAAAGAACCAGGGAAGTTTGAAATTACGAATAAATGCATTTTTAGCTGTTATTATTTTCATAACGTTTGAACCTTTAACAAAGTCGTACAGTTGGACCGATAAAAAAATTCCTAAAATTGCGGTCGCAGGAGCCGCAAAGAACCGGCAATACTTGTGAAGGGAAAAAACTAAATTTCAGTTATCCCGAAAAACTGTTTTTCACGATTTTGTCACGATAACATTTAAACAAATTAACGGATTTACGTTTCTTTTTTTAAAAAAATTAAAGGAAATTAAATAATCCACAAACTATAACTAAAAAACAAAAAACAAAAAATATATATTAAGTTATAACAAAATTATGATAAAATGTAACAGATTTTGAATTTTTTGTTATTATTATTTTTTTTCATTTTGTTTTGTTTCAGGTATGTAATAAGTAGTATAAAGAGAAATGACGACTGAAAAATTTATAACCCGAATTTCAAAATCGTCACAAAATTAGTTTTGCAAGATCAAGTTTGTTCGACCATATTAAATTTTTTTTTATTTTGTATTACTATTTTTTTTAAATAATTTAACATTTTTTTCTATAAAGCTTAAATAAATAAATGCAAAAGGAAGTAATAATCTAAATTAGTTACCGGCTTCGTAATCTACGATCGAAATGCAGTCTATTTTCTCCATTTCAAACTTTTTTGGTCCTATTAATTACTTGTGTATGTGCATGTGGCTGTGTGTATGGATATAAATACACCCGCTTACAAAATTGTATAAATTCTGCAACACATACATATTGCAATAATATTATTAGGATACTTATGATAAGCATTATACATATCTTATTCCACTTTGAGAAAAAAACTGTCAAATTATTTTATAAAGATATTGCTGGAAAATATTATTCCTTCGTTGAAAATTAATAATATAAGTTTAAAATAAAAAAAACTAATAAAATATTGCTGAATGAAAATACTTTACAAAAAGGCTGTCATATCAATAGCCTAATTCTATTGGGAATGCGGTCCGACAGATAATCAAAAAATTCCTTAAAATATTGAGATTTTAATGTACATAGTTTTCTCGGTTTTATATTACATTTATTGAATATAACTACTTTTATTTTATTTTATTATTGAATTTATTGCTTTATAATGATGTGAGTAGAAATGTTTCCATGAAAAACGCGTTTAATGCATTTCTTCAATTACACTATTCAGATAAAACTGTTCTGATAACTCATTTATTTCCTGATGATTGGCTTCCTGTAATATAATTTCACGTCACAAGTTGGAAAGACATGTAAAAGATGCTGCAGATCTAAAACTTTGCAGCAAACTGTCTCGTCATTTGACCGTTTTCATATAAAACGGTTACATAACCGTAAATTAACTCTATTCTGACCATATTATTGTCCATATTATGGTCAGAATAGAGTTAATTTACGGTTATGTAACCATTTTTAATAAGAAAGGTCAAATGATTGAACAATTTTCTGCAAATTTGTAACAGTGTGGGGATATAAAACTATCCCCACACGTATCATTTTCTCGATTCATTGTAAGTGTAATAACGATGCTTGGCATGTTAATGTTTTCAATAGAGTCTGCTTTATTTTGCTGTTCAGAAACAGTATATTTAGAGCTGCTGAATTGAGAACAAACTAAAAATCCGTAAAATATTTACTGATTATCACTGTAATTCTTGAATAAATACTGAAATTTAATATTTGGTACAATATGCATTTGCACCCTTTGTAATTACTTTCAGTTTTTATAAGAAGAAAAGTAAATATTTTTCACGAGTACGTTCAATTGACACAATAAAAAATTTTAATGTTTGGGCTCACCTGCTCAATAATTAAAGAATCTTTTCAAATAGATAAGAAATCAAATATTACAAGACATATTTGCTTAAAAATATTGTTGTTATTAGTGCAGTGTATATGTGGTTAAATATTTATATTTTTTCAAATTAAGTACTGTCCGAAACACCTTCTCTCCCGGTGGAGTCAAAAAGATTGACACCCTTTTAAAAATAGATGCTATGTCTCATCGATGGAGTAGTTTAGGAAATTTCGATGATTTCCGTCGCTAAGAAATCGTATGTTTGTTTTCAGTGCTAAAAAGCTCCAAAATTACAAGAGCTGTACTTGATTTACATACTTTTTGTACGTGGAAGTTTGTTTATATCATCAGCTTTTTGGGAGATAATCGACATAACATCTCTTTTAAATCACCTGGTATCTCTCTATATTCTAAAAATAATAACTAATGCGACTTCTGTAATTGAACTCGATGTGACCTTTTTACTTTCTCGGCTTATATTGCAAAAGCTATTGCATATAAAAACATGAATAATGGTATTTTTATAGAGAAATGTATGATAATCACGCTGAAGCAGAGTGTGTTCAAATCGAATAATTTTTTTTAGCGCTATTTAATGTTGAAATTGGCAAAAATAAGGCACTTAAATAGGTTTTTATTGGATCAAAAAGTATGCATAGCAATTTAAACAGGCACATAATTGACTAGGATGTGGTGTGCAATGTCAAATAATTTTTTATTTTTATTTTCAAGTTTTATGAAAAATTTCAGTATTTAAATAGAGATTTAGTTCATAGATTGAAATAGCCTTTTTATAACTACTGTTGCCATGTTTTAAAGAGGCCGAAATTAAAATATTTATAAACCCTTTTTAAATAAAAAATATATACACGTGAATTGACGTATACGAAGAATTCCCCTTTTTTTAAAGCAATTTTGCACATTATTTCGATTGATGCAAAAATGCAAAGAAATTTGTGTGTGTGTGTGTTGGGGGGGGGGGGGGGGGGGCAGGGGTCTGCAAAATTTAATAATCAGTAATTTCGTCTACTCAAATCCTTGAAGTTTGTTTTTGAATGAGCAAAAGAGCCATCAAATGAAAGGCGAGCTTATATTATAAGTATCTGAAAGTCATGTATATAAATGAAGTTGTTTAAAGTGTCTTGGTGTTGTTTAAAGCAAAGTGAAATTTCTTTTAAAGGAAGTCTTCATAAGGTTCTCTTTTTAATAGAATAGATTGTCTTATTTATACAACACTTTTGGATAATTTTATTGATGCATTTTTGGAGATTTATTTCTGGAGCAAAGATTGATTTGACGTGTAAATATTTAGCATGTAGATTTTTTTTTCTTTTGGAAGAAGGGGAAAAATCTTGAACAGCCAAATCATCCAGAATAATATTTGTTTTGAAAAATTAATCATTGTACATAAGTTGATCAGATATATTTGGATTTATACCTTTAGCAAACTGTATTCAGTTTTATTTTTTGATGCAATTATGCTGTGCATTTATTGTTAGTTTAAATTTGTTTTTAGTACTTTCTAAGTTATGGAAACAAATAACAATCATATATACAGTTATATTTCATTTTATTGTATAAATAACTATTAAAATGTGTCTAAATTATAAGAGTTTTGCGCCATTGTATAGATGGAAAAAATCCTTCAACTTTTTTCCTGTTTCCCACTTTCATGCCTGATTTAAGAACATATTTAGTCGCCCAATAATGGAGTTTCATATGAAATGAAAACATTCAGCAAATAATAATTAAAGTCTTTATTTCCATTATTGGGCGATTAAACATTTATTGATTTCATAATAGAAACAGCTTCGCAAATCATTAATATTTACTTAATGTGAAACTCATAATATGTGAAAAAAAAGGTGATTTTTTTTTTTTATCTCATACTTACAAATTAAAATGGTTTGATGAAAAGATTGATCTTGAAAATCACTGATTTTTTAATTTCTTAGCAAACTCAAAATATTTAAGAAATATTTACATTATCTTAACTCTGGCCAGAAATCACATTGTTTTTTATATTTTTAAAGACTATTTCTTATTTGTAATTATTTTTTTTTGTTGGGGCGTTTTTGGACGATGTTTATGACTTCATAGATAACAACAGCTCCGCAAATCACTGATATTTACTTAATGTTTAACATTCTGATGTACTCATTAATATATGAGAAAACTGTGTTTTTTTGTTTTGTTTTTTACCTTATACTTACTTGAATGAAGCATACAGTGATTTTCAAGATCTATCTTTTCATCAAACCATTTTAATTTGTAAGTATGAGGTAAAAAAAAAAAAATCAAATTTTTTTCACATATTATGAGTTTCACATTAAGTAAATATTAATGAGTTGCGAAGCTGTTTCTATTATGAAATTTGCGAAGATATTTCTATTATGAAATCAATAAATGTTTAATCGCCTAAGAATGGAAATAAAGATTTTAATTATTATTTACTGAATGTTTTCATTTCATATGAAACTCTCCATTTTTGGGCGACTAAAAATGTTCTTAAATGAGTTCAATAACAAATCTGAATGAAAACATACATCTGATTATGCATACGAAGAACGAATATTTTTTAAACTAACTTACGTTAACCTTAATTTAAAAAAAATAGAAAATATCATAATTAATGAGTGATTTTTTTTAAAATAAAGCTACGACAGATGACATATAAACAAAACAGTAATGTTTGTAGCTTGCCGCCCAAGTTAGCTGTGAACTGCCGTCGCTTCGCTGGATGCTAGATCATTATATTTACCGCCTGCGCTATTGAGTGGCTGTTTCATGGCCGCAGACTGGCGGAGACCATGAAATATTGCTTTTTTATGATCCTGAAATTAGAGTATTTCCGCATCGTTTTGTCGAGACTCATGCTTTTTCAGCTATCCTACGACGTAATTTGCGTTTATGCAGCGATCCTTTGACGAAATTTGCTTTTTTTTGTGATCCTTTAACTAAATTCGAGTTTTTTTCGCATACTTTTGTCAAGATTCATGCTTAAGTAGTAATTTGCGTTTTTTAAGCGAACCTTTGATGAAATTTGCGTTTTTTCCACTATCCTTTGACGAAATTCAAGTTTTTCCTGCGATAATTAGACGGAATTTGCTTTTTTGTGATCCTTTAACTAAATTGATGTTTTCTCTGCTGACTTTTGACAAGATTCATGTTTGTTCAGCGATCCTTCGACAATATTCGTGTTTTTTCAGTGATCCTTTGACGAAATTTGTATTTTCCAGCGATTCTTTGATAAATATGCTTTTGTCCACGATTTTTTTCTGAAACAGTATTTTACATTCAGTTCTACAATTTATCACATGTTATCAGTTCACCGTTCTTGCGGACTAAAAATGTAGCCGAAAACATTAACAGGGACAAGGATAGTAAATAACAATAAATATTCAAAATTTTCGCTTGGATTAGGCCTAACTTTGAACTCTTATACCTGGCACTATCAAAACATTCAGTAAAGTGCAATAGATATGTTTTCATTAATATTTCTTATCAAATTCATAATGTACGGGAAAGTGGAGAGAAAAGATTAGTAAAAGAAATAGAAATGAATGGAAAATCCCAAAATGTTTAATTAATCCCATCGCTTTCGTACTGTCTTTTAGACATGATATTTCAATGCCGACATAAAGGCGACTCTATCCCCAGAATAAAATAATAAATTAAAAGCCTATTGATAACCGAATAATCTGAGCTGAGATGTTTAAACTGCATTATGGATAATTAAAGTTTTTCTATTAGAGTGCTGGCCAGGTATTATGATAGGGAAAAGCGGGCTTTGCCCGCTATTGGATCGGGACATTAGATGTAATTAAGAAACATTTGTAATATTTTTGAAGGAATGGCAAGTTAGGGGGGGGGCTGACTTTTTATTTAATATCGCATTTATTCTACATCAACTTGTCCTCACCACCAGGGGGCGCTTTGCTATCTCTGTTTATATGTGCTGGATCACGACGGGGTATGGGTCTTTCCACTCGACATCGATAGAGCTTACCGATTTTAGATTGGATTTTCACAACCAGGATTAGCTTTCCTATCTCTGGTTCTATGGGCTGGATCATGACGGGTATGGCTCATTCGACTCGACAGCCTTAACGATTTCAGTAATGTTCGTATAGAACAGGCTAACCCAGGTTCTACGGGTCACATCACGAAAGATAGTAAATAACAATACTCAACATTTTTGCTTCATTGAATTAGGCCTAAGCTTTGAACTGATATGCCTGGCACTATCAAAATATTCAGTAAAGTGCAATATGTATGTTTTCATTAATATTTGTTATCAAATTCATAAAATATGGGAAAGTGGAGAGAAAAGATTAATAAAAGAAAAAGAACTGAATGGAAAATCCCAAAATGTTTAATTAATCCCCTCGCTTTCGTACTGTATTTTAATTTAAGCATGTAATTTCAACACCAGACATAAAGACGATTCTATTCCCAGATTAAAATGATAAATTAAAAGCCTATTGACAACCAAAGAATCTGAGCTAAGATGTTTAAACTGCATTATGGATATTAAAGTTTGTTTATTAGAGTGCCGGCCAGGTATTATGATAATGAAAAGCGGGTTTCACCCGCTATCGGATTGGGACATTACATGTATTAAGAAACCTATGTAATATTTTTGCGGGAATGGCGAGATGAGGTGTAGGGCGAATTTTTATTAAATATCGCATTTATTCTACATCAACTTGCACCACCAGGGGGCGCTTTGCTATCTCTTTTTCTATGGGCTGGATCACGACGGGCTATGGCTCTTTCCACTCATCATCGATAGAGCTTACCGATTTTAGTACGGATTTTCACAACCAGAGGGCGCTTTACTATCTCTGGTTCTATGGGCTGGATCATGACGGGGTATGGCTCTTTCCACTCAACATCGATAGAGCTTCCCGATTTTAGTTTGGATTTTCACAACCAGGGGGAGCTTTCCTATCTCTGGTCCTATGGGCTGGATCACGACTGGGTATGGCTCATTTGACTCAACATTGATTGCCTTAACTATTTCAGTTATGTTCGTATAGAATAGATTGTGCCCCCTGGTGGTGGAAGGTATAACTAAAGGATTTTGCAGCTGACTCGGGTTCTATAGGTCACATCACGACACGGTTTGGCTCATTCGACATGACATCAATAGAGTTTACCGATTTCAGTTCTGAGTTTCACCACCAGTTGGCGCTTTCGTATCTCTGGTTCTATGGGCTGGATCACGACGGGGTATGGCTCATTCGACTCGACATAGATAGAGCTTATCGATTTTCACCACCAGGAATGCTTTTCTATCTCTGGTTCCATGGGCTGGATCACGAAGGGGTATGGCTCTTTCGACTCGACTTACAGTAATATATGGGAGTGTGCATGACACGCCCAGTGTATGCTGTCTAAGGTAGTGAGGCCCCTAACATTAGATTTGTTTAAAAAAAAAATCAACACTGATTTCAGGTACATTTAAGGTTGTTGGCACGGGCAACGCCGGGCGACTATGCTAGTAATTTATAAGGCTTACCTGTTTTTATCTTGTATACGAATCTGATGATGTTGTCTTCCTGTCCAAGATGTTTTTTTATACTTATTATTTTACAATATATATTTTTAATTAAATATAATTATCATATTTTTCAGGATTATTAAAAAGAAGTGTTCTAAAAGAATTTTATTTATTTCTTATTCCTAACATTGTTACGAATCAAGTTTTTTTTTTTGTTCTTTTCATTTCCTTATAAATTTCTTACTTTTATTTCATATACAAATAATTATTACAATGAATTATTGAAATTCGTTTGAATACATATCATTCACAATAAATTTGTTCAGTCTTTTTTGGAGATATGTACATAAATATACATATATATATAGTTTTTGTTTATTTTTTAAATATGTAGTTTCAAAATAAAATGGTTTCGTCGAATGATAAAAATAGCTTTAAAACTGATAACTATTAAAACAATGCTTAATTATAAAATTTTAAAACATGCATAAATACAATAATCTAAAAGAAATCTAGTATTCTCACCACTTTAAAAAAGTAAACAAAGGAATAAAATTGATTAACGCCTTTTGTTAATTAGATAAAAAACATAAAATGGCGCAAAGAAAAGATAATTTATTGTTTTTTATGCATCTGAAATCCATATATACATGATTAAATATATTTTTTTGAGACACATTGTGTCGAAAATATTTCTTTTTTTTCTTTCTCATACACATTTTTTTTTCGGATATCTACAAAAATCCTTTTTTCAAAGAATCACTTTTCAGATTCTTTCTTCTTCTTTTTTTTCCGTGAAATTTATTTGATTTTTTATAGCACTAATATTTCTGTAAACAGATCTTGTTATTTCTTTTTTTGGTACAAATATTCTGACTTAGAATTTTCGTTACAAAAATGTTATTACAGAGACTTTTAATTAAATTTAATTATCATAAATTTGAAGGATATAAGAAAACAAGTGTTATGTCAAATTTAATTGACATATTATACATAACTTCATTTACAAAACAAATAATTAGATAGAGATCAACATTAAACGGATCTTTTTAGTCACTAATATATTTAATGAACTATTATAAGTTTTAAAAAAATAATTATTTCATCCAATTCTGAGTTTTTGTGATAAATATTTGTTTAGGACATAGTCTTCTGCAGCTTTCAAACTTATGTTAAAATGCATATTACATGATGTAGCACCTGTCCAGAAAAACAATTTCAAAATTTATTACCAGAGACCACATATAGAAGCAGATTAATATGTATATAATTATTTATTTAATATTATTTTTAAACTTGAAAAAAAATTAGATGTTTCATTATTCGTGATGGTTAATTTTTGCCATTTTAATTAATAAATCTCACTGTTAACTTTTAATTTAAAAAATAGTGTCACTTTCTGCTCTATTTCCAACTGCGGTTGGAAAAATTCTTGGTATCATACACCCATACTACGCATAGAAAACGTCTTATAAACAAAACATCTAGTTGGAAATTGTACGTCAAACGTGAAAAATGAGGTGCGTTCGTACTATAACTAGTTTTATAAATATTTAGATCTTCTTGGAATAGCTGTTGCAGTGTTATGCAAATATGCATGAATACAATATTTATTTTATGCACAGATTTTCATTCTATAGATATTAATCTTATTTTATGAAATTAAGTTTCAATATACTTTTACAAACAATTTAAGGTAAAGCTAGGAGAGACTGCGCACAATTCAAAAGAATAACAATAAAAAATCTAAATATTAATTTTTTGCTAAACTATCCATGAATAATTTTTACTTCATTTGTTTTTTATGCATTTCCATTGCTATTTTGTTGTTATATTGGAATGTAATAGAACAGTTGTAATAAAACCAAGAAAGTTATTTTGCGCAATCTCAGGTGTGATTGCGCACATGGGTAGGAGAGATTGTTACTAATAATAGCTACAATTAAATTGTTAACAATAATAATTACACTTAAATGACATTGTTGTAAGGTTTTTGTGAACAAATATTATTGCATTAGGAGTGAATATTTCAACCTAATGATTAAAAAATCAGAAAAAGGAAATAATTTTAAAAATATTAAAAAATTTTAATTAACGGAAGAATCAGAAAAAGCAAGTCCAGATAAGATATAATAAATTATAACACCTTGTAATAGTATATTACTTTTAAATGCTAAAGGTGTAAAATTAACAACTATAATATAAATTAAAATAACTTTTATTAGTTGTTTTACATGTTTCGACTCTTTCCGAGTCATTTTCAAAAACAAAATGAGAATATTCTAAAGTTGCACGGGCTTTGAGGTTATTATTTTCATGTAATTTTTAAAAATTACGCACGTTATCTATTATTTGTTACTTGTACGACAAGTAAAACTCGGAAAGAGTCGAAACATGTAAAACAACTAATAAAAGTTATTTTAATTTATATTATAGTTGTTAATTTTACACCTTTAGCATTTAAAAGTAATATCCAGATAAGATAACAAAATAACATTAAGTTACTTGATAACACGTTTAATTTAAAATTAGTCCATTTTCATTTTTACTTTCTTTTTATGCAAATTTACCAACAAGCTGCGTAATCTCTCCTAGCATGGAAATTAATGGAAAAATGCGCCATCTTTCCTAAGTAGCAGATGCGCAAACTCTCCAATTTCGGTATTAGAGATTGTGAGGTCTTTTATTTAAACTTGACCGCTACTAAAACGAACCGTTGATGTTCACACTGTTAGTCTAGATTAGTAGCTTATGATAACTCGTTTAAGTTTAAAATATTTTGTACTACTGACATTGTATAGAAATTTTGACGAATAGCTATGAAAATTCAAGCACTTACTTTGGGAAAACAAAACAAAATAGCAATGCTTTACCTTAGACGCTCAAAACAATCAACGTGCACTTTCAAGTGGACACTTCACAACTGCTGTTGTACAACTACCTGGAATCACTGCGCGCTCACTCTACTCCTTCCTCCCGAACCTCTATGTGCTCAATCTCTCCGACCGCGCCATCTCTCCTTTTATTTACCTTATTACAATTCTGTTACATTAAAATTATACTATTCGCAAATATCTAAAACAATACAATGTAAAAAATAATAATAATCGTTATTATTTCAGTGAAATGAATTATATCGTCTGTTATTATGATATGATGAATTTCCGTAATAAAATAAAGTACATTTTAAGTTGGTAACATTTTATCATTTGTTGACATTTACTGAAAATTCCAATGGAAAACTTAAGCATAGCTTTGAAAATTTCAGAACATGAAATCTAAATTTAGACTCTTTTTCCATTTAATATCTATATCTCCGGAAACATCTATCCAAAAAAAAATATATATCGGTAGATTATATGATTGCAACAGTTAAACAAATTTTGTGTACAAATTCGGTTTTTAAATTCAGTAACACGGAAATAATATGACTCCATCTTAAATATTACGTGATCACCATGGCATCCTCGAATCATCACTTATCATTGGATATCATTGAATTAATTACGTATCATAGGATTTAATAGAATGAAGAGAACTTATATTAATATATTTTTAATTTTTGATTCGATTTTCATAAAAGTTGAAATGACTGAACAAAATTCTCAAACGAGTATATATATTAAATTTCAAACCCTTCGGTTGGGTAGTTTTTGCGATGTTATATGTGGACAGACGGACGGACCAGACAACGACTGTAGGTACTATGTATTTATATAATTACGAACGCACCTAAAACAGCTTTTTTTAAATTTTGCTCTCGGAATTTAGCCTGATCAACAACGGAATGATTACATAGCCCAACACGTGCTTTAGAGCCGAGGTTTTTGAGCTGATTTTCTGTATCTTTGGTATGCTGTTTTCACATATTACGTTAATTTTCCCCTATCATCTCTAAAATTTAAGATATAAACATCGTCAATTTTGTATTACTCCGTTTCATATTAGGCATTGTTTCACTTAATAGATTGCAAAATGTTGAAAACCATAGTCTAATATCATTTTCTAGAATATTTTAATGACATATAAAAAACGTCATAATATTACAGTAACATTATTTTGACTCAAGATCTCTTTTTCTTCATAATAAAGTGACACAATAACTCAAAAGAAAATTAGTTTAGGAAACTTCTTTTGTGAGTCATTCTTGAATGGACTTTGTTTGGACATTCTCTTTGTACACCCCAGCAGTAATCTGCCAACATATAAATATTCCACTATTTTAATGTCCTGGTTAAATCTCTCACCTTGCTCTTCGCTAATCCCATTCAAATTTTCTGGAAAACGTTCGAATTGTCTGTAGTAATATACTTTTTGCTATATTTTAATTAATATCTCTGAAATTAATGAGTATTTTGTTTACTGGTTCAGTATACTTTTGAGGTTTGTGGTTGTCCAGAAAGTTTCTGACAACCAGGTCACGAATGACCCCACCTCACTTAGAGAATCTACGATGAAATGGAATCCACCATGGTCGTTAATGAGCTGTCTTATTTCAGGGCCATTAAAATTTTAAGCTTTAAATTTTTCTGTACGTATCCCAGGTATTTCTCGTCCTATGTACCCAAAGCTTGGTCCATTCTGATCAAGGGCCTTCAGAGACTATTTCATCATGTCTATCGCTGTATGCAGTCGAGGCAAGATGATTTTCTCTCGTACAACTATCTCTGTTAGGTTCTTCTCACCCAGTTTTCTAATTTGGCTATGCTGTCTCAGATGTACAAAAGACAAGAATACTTTGTGTAGTTATTTTTATGACGAAGGAGAAAATTGAAAGATTTTTAAATCAACACAAATTACCCATTGATGTTCATCAATGAGATGATTATCATCTCCCTGACAAAGCTATAGTATCCTTCTTTAATGTTGATTGAGTAGGGAAATAGTATTGAGCCATATTTTTTGCCATTGTGCAAACCCACATTTCAAACTTTGCATAAATCTGTCAATAAATAGGTATCAGTCATCTTGAAAATATGCAGGAAGATCCATTCTTATTAGGGATTCTCTAATATCTTGACAGAATACAATATTGTTTACCTTATAGGAAAATAGGAATAATGTCGTTTTTGTTCCACGTTGAAGTATACTCTTGTTACTCGACATAGAAGCAAAGCAAGTAATTCAAAGTCTTCTTTCAAAAGAATAAGATCTGCGATTAAATCATTCACATCGTTTTTATTAAAACTGTGATGACTTCATGAAGTTGATCTAATCGAAGGTACATCACAGAAGTTGAATACATCATGTGAGAACTCCGAGAGTTTATGAAACGTCGAAATTTCTACTTCATTCAAGTGAGTAACAGGGAGTCTTCAGAAGGTAAATCAGAAAACATCCACCTGAGTTGATTCTTTAGATTCAGGCCAAAATTATTCATAATACAGAAATAACAGTCATATACCTGTTTTTTTGTTTTCCTCCAAACCATCGACATACTGAATTTCAGACACCTCCTTTTCCATTACTCAACTGTCGTATGTGCTCCATACCAGTTTTACACACAATGTGCGCAGTCCATTTTTTTGTTTTGATCACCGAGACCCAAAGTATTTAAAATACTCTATTTAAACAAAGTAAGATTTTTTTTCTATGCTCTTTTATAGTTTACACGTAACATATGTGACAAAATAAATACCGTCAAACGGGAACAATTTTGCCACACTGGACAACTTTTCCACTTTTTGAAAAATATGGATCTAATTAAAATAGGCACTAATGTTTTCATTTCTCAAAGAAAACATTGTGTGACAACGTTCCTGCGTGTTTTTTGTCTTATTAGTTGTTTATTACCGTTATCAATGAAAATATTTTGTAACTAGGACACAGGCAATTTTGGACGTTTGGAAAAGTGTTCCGTTTCACCCTTTTAACCCAAACGTAAGTAAAAACTGCCTATTTTGTCTGCTAAATTATATAGTAAGCTTTCAGAACCACTTTTGGAACTTAATATAATGGCATTTTTATGATTGATAATATTAGTTGGCTAAGTTGCACCAGAAATCTTGAAAGAGTGGAATAACTTTGTCTAGAATTTTGTCATTTCACTAGATTCTTTCATATTTTTCATTAAATCGGATTGCGCGTTTTCCTTGAATGACACATCTGAATCAGAACCTGAGCAAGGTGTAGTACCAGAGGAAGAAGAAGAACCCCAACAAGCTGCAGAACACAAGCAACCTGAGTTAGTGCAGGACATTGTTCCTCAAGATTCTGAACAATCATCATTCACTGAAGACATAAAGTTGGCCAAGATGGTAAGAACTTCATGAAATTGAAGGTTGGGATGTTTGTGATCGTTAAGTTCTAGGCGAAAAAAGTGTGGAATATTATCCCGCAAAAATCACCCATTATTATGAACATGTAGACATTGAGGTGTAATATCTTAGAACGAAAGACAATGGGTGGAGTTTCCATTTTCCTTCTGTTCCGGTTGAGGCGTCCGTCATCGTAGCCGAGGTTGTGAATATTATTGAACCTCCTTAGATAGAAAAAAAGAAAAAGTTTCGTTTTCTGATAAGAATGTTCGAATTCTTTCTAACTGCTCTTATATTTCTTTTCTTTTTTATTGAAATGCGTAGAACATGATTTAAATAGATTATTTGAATTATAAAATTGAATTTTTCTGGGGTTTTTTTGTTGATTTTTACTGGTATTTAGACAGTTGGAAAAGTTGCCACGTTTCCCAGGTAACTTTGCTAACACGGTTTTATGCACAGTAAAATAAAAATGCTTACTTCAGTTAACATGTTACTACCTATTCTTAAACTAGAGTTCAAGACTAATAGTTTAAGACGATTTTGAAGCATTATTGAACATTACGTCAAGGGTCGGAAACAAATATGGAAAAGTTGCCCCGGTTTACGGTAATGATTATTAACACAAATTCTTCGAATGGAAGTCATTCTTTCTATAATATCTAAAACAGTTATACATTGCAAGAAGTGCCTCACTGGAACGACACGATGGACGTTCACAACAGACTCTTCCGACATCACTTTGAAAGTAAACAACGTCTCATGAAATAAAACGTACCCCAGCAACTCTAACCTGAGATTAAAGATATGTTAGATGACAACCTGCCGTGGCCTGGGAATGCACATAATGTATAATTTGTACATATAAACTGTTTTCGCATTTGGAACTAACATGCTCAATATAGCCGAAATAAAATCGAACACTTGAGGGAATAAATAAAAGCTTTTTAGGGTTGTGTAATAGATCCGCTCCTGCATAAATACGCTTTAGACATTTTTTCTAGTCAATCACAGTATCTACATTAGTTTTATACCACTTTTATATAAGTTCAGATTTGAAAGATGGAGCCACTCGCTTAAGACCAATGAGCAGAGTGCTCTAATACTCGGTAGATTAAAGGAAGAATTCAAGGATTTTTCTTTTTTTTATTTTATCTGTGTTGGTCCCAGTGATATTTTCCACGATGGTTCCAGAAGCAGTTGATTTTGGCCTATTAGCAAATTTCATTTTACTATTTAGGTCTGCCATGCGATTGCCATCATAACGTGATAGTGGTCTTTTTATCACGTTAAAGGATCATGGTCTTTTTATCGCATATGGTTGCTTAGTCAAAAGCCATAGTGTCGGAGACATCAATAATTTTTTTAGAAGTGAGCAGTGGGATTGTCAATGGGGATGTACTAAAGAATAGAAATACGAACGTCACTAAACTTATGCATTGTTTCCATCTCGTCGTCAAGCTCCTTAAATAGATTTTTGAGGCTTTAGATTCTGAGGTTGTTTAGGCTTTGGATTATGAGTTTGTTGAGATTTGGGATTCAACGATAGAGCTCTTTATATTCATTATTTTTTGAGGATCCGTTATTGCTCCAATATTTCAGTTTCCATCACAGCATGTACTAGACTGTATTGCATGATAACCGCTTGACGGTTCCAATGATCTAGATTGTAGACAGAAACTTCATTTCTAATTAATTTCTTAGGCATTCATTTCGCATCTTCGAACACAGAGTCCTTGATGTAATCTCGGTTAACTTTGATCATAGCGTTCGCCACTATTTAAAACGAGCACAAAAATACAACAATAATACAGGTTTACGGGAAAGACAAAAAACAACGTCCTATCTTCTTACGTCTAACAACGATCTCCAGTATAACAAGTCTCAAAACTATTTGTGACTGATTTCAAAATACTCCGGTGATATTTGTTCCAAAATCACTGATATCGACCACGATTTACAGGAAACGGATTTATATATTTGGGGAAATTCATTTCCAAGCGACTTCGCAAAGTCGTTAGACACCAAACCCCGAATATCTCTAAGTTCGCTGTGAGCTTTTTAGAAAGACGTGATTATTTTAACTGCATCTCCGATGTCTTCTACAAAAAAACTGGTGGTGTGCTAAAGTTATTCTTGGATAATGTTACACAAAACACAGTCACAAACATGGCGCATGTCAATAGGAAAACTGTTACACATGTACATATCGTTTATGGTTTGAAATGACATAGACGATTTGTCTTTCTCTGCATTTATGGCAGTTAAACGTATATGTTATCTAATGGAAATAGAAAAATTCCTGTTACAGGTTCATATTCATTTTATTAAATTCGATTTTTGAAAAAGTAACCTTTATTTATTTTTTTTATTGATTCAGTAAAAAAAAATTTTTTAAATGTGATTCCCTATTAAATTTTTCCTCACATAAGTATTAATACCCGTTTTAGTGAAAATAAGTAGAAAACTAAGATAGCTAGAATTATTTCGGTTTTGTTTCTATGCGTAAAAGGATAAGGCACCTAGAAAGGTTACCTAGTGGTATATTCTGTAATTAGAAATAGTGTCTCAAAAATTATATATATACGACTAAAGATTCGATGCGAAAATCGTAGAGTATCGTGGATTATTGAAAAAAGGCGCACTATGTACGCAGATACAATAAATTGTCTGGGCTGATAAAAATAACCGAACGCCGTTTGAAATAATTTGTTTCAATTTGTTTGTTGCATAATTTGTTTGGTTGAAAAATATCAGTCGTTAATTCCATTTTACAAATATAAACTGTTACGTTTTCAGATAAAAATGCATGAGCTAACATGAAGACAGACTTTTATTCTAAATACAAAAGTAAAAGTCAGTTCCCTTTTTTTCCATGCTCTTAATTCGTCAGATATTTTGGTTTTTGGTTGCTATTTTCGCGTTTAAAAATATTTTTATTTCGTATTTGGGAATATATATTATATATATATATATATATATTTGCATGAGCGTAAGATATTTTTTTCTTTACAGGAAACTATTTACCGTATTGGTTTGCACATAACCTATTTTATTTCTAATTCCACTATGCTCTCCAACCTTGTCTTTGAACTTTTGGTTTTACCTCCTATATGTTTTGAAATATGATCTCTAAGCCCGAATTTAATTCGAGCTGACTCGCTCTGCCATGCACCTTCTCGTGCAGAGCATAGCCATTTTACTCTATTTTAACACCATATTTATAGCTATAGCTAACTCGGTTTACCAGTAATTTGAGACGAAACGAATTTTAGAATTTACACTGTATACATTTTGCGCTACACTTGTTGTTTTCTATGCTTTTAAATTTGCGTATGAAAATAATACATATAAACAATAACTTTTCTCCCAAACTCTTTAATAAATAGTTTAACTTTTCGTGTATTTCATGTTACATATCATAGTTGCCAAGTGTTACAGATTTTGAATACCATATTTGTTGCACATAAAAAATTTTCTGTTTAATTCGCAAAATTTTTCGATTAATTAAAGCGAATTTCTATATAAAGAAAACAATTAATCAGTAATTCTCTGTACCTATGCATAATAAATTATTTACTCAATTTTATAATTTGTATAATTTTCATTCTACATACCATTTTAAATATTACTTAATATTTCTGATAAGTTGATCTTTTACTTAATCTTACTTTATAAGTTGAAAAAACATAGCCATACCTATTATATAAAACAAGTAGTAAATTAAAAATATAATAAATTACAACACCTTTTAATAATAGTATATTTCTTTTAAATGCTAAAAGATGCAAACTAAAGACATATTATACAGTAAAATAACTTTTATTATATTGTTGACATGTTTCGGCTCACTTTTAGATGCCAACAATCTAATAAAAGTTATTTTACTGTATATTATGTTTTTAGTTTACACCTTTTAGTATTTAAAATAAATAAAAGTAGTAAAATAGCTTGTTTTCTAGCAAAACATTTTGAGATATGCTACGAAATTAAAACACGTTTAAGAATATTTTAACTTTCACGTAACAAGTAAAAACGAAATTTCACCAAAGTCAAAACTAAATGTGTATGTTTTATTTATTCATGTTAGTTTTTTAATTTTTGGTCGAACTTGAATTTTGAGAGAGATTAAACACTCAGTCAAACATTATCTACCTTTATTAGATAATTACAGAAAAAAGGGAAATTTTTATATTATTAAGAGCAAAATACGTCAAATAACATGATTACTTCAACAAAGTTTTTTTCTATCGAGTGAAAAAAATGACTTACTTTTAAGCTCATTAACAAGTGTTGCAGTCTTATTGTAGGTTTTTTATAAGATCACGATTAGCCGATACATAAATTATGTGAAAAATATTAATTTTTAACTGATAATAATTTATAGTTAAGGATGACATATATTCATATACAGGGTGCCCGAAAACGTTTTTCCTGATTACAAAATTTATTCATATCCGCTACATATAAGATAGACCTGTGAAACTGGTGCCGAAATATTGGAAATCTAACCAAAGCTTTTTGTTACCGGTTTCCCTAACGTGGGTGTAGTGTAGCTGTGTCAGTGTCTGGGAGACCGGAAATATTCACAAATCAGTTAAAAGTTCAGTGTGTTCTCTAGTATCATGAGACGCGGTCACCGAAAATAGCGCTGGGGAACTTTCGAACAACGTATGGCAAGATTCCGCCCAGAGCATTAACCCTTCTTTGCATGAGTTTATCTTTTACAATTGTGTTTTTTATACATATATTAAATATTAGACACCAGAAATTTTAAGATAGATTTTTAACTTTGTTCAACAACATAGTTCACGGGAAATTTACTGGATTAATATTTCTATATAAATACAGTGGTGGCGAAGAAGTTGATTTATTTATTAAAAGTTAAATAAAAAGTGATGGAAATTTACATCACTATGCAATTAAGGGTTAAGTCTTCTGTATCGCGTCTTTCACCCTTTCAGCGGAGGTTGGTGTGCGACCATAGATATTTGTCCGACTTGTACAAAACCTTTTTGGCACGGTCCGATATAAAAGTTCTTCCAGAGGCCGGCCAGACCCAACCCGATATAAAAGCAAAACGTTAGGCTCGAGCCCATCCGGTTCTTTATAAAAGCGAAAATCTCGGCCCGAGCTCTGCCTGGTCTGACTGAATTTCTACAAAATGCACGATATTTCCGAAACTACATTATTCTACAATTACAAATATTCAAAAAGCACACGTACGTATGCATAGATATTATTTTCAGAATATGCCGGGTCTCATTTTACTGATTTTTGCTCCGTCCAGGAAGAAGTCTAGCCCGGCCCGGCCCGGCCCGAGTCTGCAGAAAGGCCCTGGCCGGCCAAAGTGTGGTGAATGAAAATTGGTTCTTCGGCCCCTGCAGACCTCTGGTTGACCAGTTCTCGGTAAGACAGCAACAATGCCAATGACTTTGAACTTGTCATGCCACTACTTAGAACTTGTCATGCCACGACGTAATGCACTTGACATTGGGCGAAATTTTTCCATAAATTGTTTGAAAGTTTGTTTGAACTGTTTTTGGTGAACTGGTCTTGAATACCATATGGAAAATGAACTTTTTCTTGATTTGCAAACGTTTCTGATTTTTTGGACTCTGACACTGCTACTCTACAATTATATTCCGGAAACCAGCAACAAACAATTTGATTCGTTTTCCAACATTTTGGCACCAGTTTCACATGTGTATCTTATATATAGTGGATATGAATATATTTTGTAATCAGGGAAAGACTTTTCGGATATCCTGTCTATTACAGAAACATTATGTTTGTAATTTATTTTACATTTTACAATAATGTTTTATTGTTTTGTATATTTTTTTAAGCGAAAGTTGAAAGCGAAATGGTTACTTAAGGATTTGTCTCTTGTAACACTTCTCATCATAGTTTAAATATTTTAACAAATTTGGCTCATCTGTCTGTTCGTACTTGTACATTCCCGTCCATTTCTCCATCTGGTGTCTGTCGACCCATGCTCTGTAAAGCTTATAAATATACAATACAAATTCTACAAGTATTTTACAAATTAAATCATTAATATATATTTTCAAACAAATTCCAAAATTGATACAATGATAAACTCAGAAGTCTGCACTGTTCCTCAATGCAATATATACTGAATGATTTGTCCTTATTTGAAATTTGAATAAAAAAACAAACCATGGCATGCTCCGTGATTTTTCTAATTTATATACAGTATATACTCGCATATATGCCGAACCCCAAATTCGGGATGAAAACAGGTATAATACCAGTATTTTACTATAGTTTTCATCGCCTTATTTGGTTAGCATTATGACTACAAAATGAGGAGCTTGGTCAGAAGTTCGCTGATTCGATACCAACGCGGTTTGGGCGGGATGGCTGTGCAAAGTTTTCAGTGAGTGGTTTCCCTGTACGAGGAGTTTCTTTCTTCGTGCAAGGTTTTCAAGGAGTCAAGATTCTTTGTACGAGAACGATAATTCTGGTAACCTTCTCTTCAAAAGTTCTTCCTGGAGGGATCTCTGCTACAACAATACGGCCAACAATGATCAATGTTTTGAAAATCCTCCCTTCCCTGCTTTAAATGAAAAAATAAATTAACTTTGGTGCTTTGTTACCTATTGAATAAACATCAACGAGATTAAGGATGTTCATAGATATCACTCATTACAAGTTGTACATTAAAAATACCTTAAATACTCAATCTGACTTCATGTTTTAAAAATACACACCATATTTAAATCTTAAAAAAACATTTTGTACTTAATCGCTTAATTTTGTGTAAAAACTTGCTGTAAAAAATACTTTAAGAAAACTGTATTAAACAAGTCTAAATAATTAGATATAAAATTTCCTTTGAATTAAAAAAGTTACATTGAATTTATATTGAATAAAAAAAAAGCTTTGCTAAAATAATAAAAAGAGCTAAAATGTTTGCCTTTTTTGTGACGAACTTACATTTTGCGCAAGATTAAACATTCAGTCAAATGTCATCCTCTTTTATTAGATAAGTAAAGAAAAAAAGAAATTCTAATTTTTATTAAGAAGAAAATGTGTAAAATAACATGATTGTTTCAGTACATTTTCTTTTTCTACAGAGGGAAAGTATGACATTTTTCTTTCTTCATTAATGCCCTTTTAACGCAGCAGAACTTTTTTATACTTCTCATAAAATATCTGTACAGTATTACGTCACGTCAATACATGGTTAACTTAGATTTTGTCACTTTTTACTTTCTAATAGCTTATTTAATGATGGAACATGTTTATAAGTACTACGTAATTGAACCCGGGCAATAGAAAATATCTGAAAACTTCTTTTTTTTTCTTTTTTTCAAAACTCTAATAGATTTATTTATTTGACATCATACATATTTTTTAGAAGGGGTGACTAACGACACCAAATGTATATATAAGAAATATCGAAAGTCTATATAAATATATCAAAAATTTAAAAATAAATAAAGTCTTGGAATTTATTAATAGCGAAACTTTTGTATTAGCTGGATGCCAGCAACTTATTGTCAAAGAAATTGCCAATGATTTCGCTACTTACAGCAGCGTTTGTGAATCTGATAATTTCAGTGGCTTAAGTGAGTAGTTCAATTACACGTTTATTAAATTTGTACTACATTTATATTATTATTTTCAATTAGTTTTAATTTCGTTTAATTTCGTTTATTAGTTTTAATTTTGTTATGGAATATTAGCCAGACACAAATGCTGAACTATTAAGTGCAAATATATAATCATTCGTAATCGGGCTGCAAGTGATAGAGATAGATTTAAAAAAGATATTCTTGAAAATTATCATACTATAAAAGTCAATAACTTGACATACAGTTTTCAAGTTACCAGTTTTCAAGGGTTCGTACGCATCTTGGAATTTTGAGACCAGGAAATTTTTCGGTACCAGTATTTTCTTACACAAAATCACACCTTAAATGAAGGCGAAATTTCTGGAGTTTAACCTAGATTTCTTTTTCTATAA
The DNA here is from genome assembly GCA_963931845.1 of Maratus michaelseni. Classification (NCBI taxonomy): domain Eukaryota; kingdom Metazoa; phylum Arthropoda; class Arachnida; order Araneae; family Salticidae; genus Maratus; species Maratus michaelseni. Next base: position 133,384,140 of record OZ007588.1, on the reverse strand, counting down.
AAAAAAATACTGGTAAGACTCCTGGGAAAATTCCCTGATCCGTATGAACTCTGTAAAGATTTTTCGGATGCTATCCATTCTCAAGTAAAAATTTTCATGTTAAAAAAAAACATGTTTTAAAGAAAAACATGGTAAATTAACAGCATTAACATTAGCAAGAAAATTAATATTATTATGTCACTTTTGAGTGTGTAAATTCAGTTACGCAGCTGAAAATGTTAAATTGAGAATGAATAGCATCCTGAAAACCTATATTCCGGTATTCGAAAATTGGTTAATACACTTTAAAAGCAACTCGGAAACGTTTCGAAAATTGGTTAATACACTTTAAAAGCAACTCGCAAACGTTTCGAAAATTGGTTAATACACTTTAAAAGCAACTCGGAAACGTTTCGAAAATTGGTTAATACACTTTAAAAGCAACTCGGAAACGTTTCGAAAATTGGTTAATACACTTTAAAAGCAACTCGGAAACGTTTTGAAAATTCAGCGGAAGCAAACAAAACTTTATGTTTATGAAAATTTCTTAAAATCTCAAAAAAAAAATACTGGTACTTGAGCTATTTTTGGAATCGGACGTAACTTGGAAGTGGTTGTTGGGTATTTACGGACATGGTTATATTTCTCTAGATTAAGAAATATTTGTCTAATTACCGTGTACGTCGTTTTAGACAGGCAGAAAATAGCTGCAAACACATAAATACTAATTTTAGTACACTGATATTTTAGACTTTTTATTGTATATTTTTCATCCATGAAATACTACATTTTTACTAATATTTACAATTTATTTGCCAACGATTCCCTGAAGTTTAAAGCAATTTCAGATGAAAATTTTATACATAGCATAAAATGTAAAAATTTAAAAATTTGCTTAAGAGTAAAAACCTAATCGGATAAAATATTTCTAAAACACATATTTTTTTTTAATGTAATTCCCTTAAGTGGTGCTCTGGTAAAGTATATCGTGTAAACGATATACTTTATCAAAGAAGGAAAATTTTGTTTATGCGAGTACTAATAAAATACCAAGAACATTTTTTTAGCAAAAATAAATATTTAAAAATAAAACAAATATTTTAGATATTTTTCGTAAAATCGCTTTTCATTACATTGTGCTCAGGAGAATTTAAGTAAGATTTAATGCCGTGGAAATGTAAAACTTTAAAAAAATGCTATTATCAAACAATTCTAAAATGTAAAAGAATGTAATGTTTCATGTTTTGCAGAATGGAACACGTTTAAAAAAATTTTTGGTGATTTGTTTTCATTTGTAAAATATATATTTTATTTCTCTTCATTACAGATTATAGATCGGGAGATATATTTTACTTCTACGGAACAATTTTTAATATTATTTAAAGAATGGATTATATTTCTATTTTCTTTCTGAGAAAAATTACGATAACCAAGCTGCACAGATTATTGGCCTTGTTCTTGGCAGTTTGTAGAAATCGCTGGGAAATGGTGGGGCAGGAAAATTGTAGGCACATAGTTATCTCATATTTGGAGAGTATCTCTACAGGATTCTGACAGGATTCAGTTAACGTTTGTGCGACTGTTGGGCTTTTTTGGCAAATAGTTCGATCGCCATTGCTATGGCAAGGCAGACATCTCTACGAAATTAGGATAGCAATTAGCCAAAGGATTAGGGTCCATAAGCCATGTTTTTGGCAAATGAAACAGACTAAAACTCGATTTTATTATACTGACTTAATTATTTCACTTTTGCTATTTCACTTTTTTTGTACAAAAACTGCCAAAAATTTAGGAATCAAATTGACGTTGCCCTTCGTTCTTCTCAGCCATATTTACTTATTACAGCGTTCCCTGTAACAGAGCCCCTCTGAAATTTGCGTGTATAAATCGTTAAAATAACAATCATTTTAACAAAGCCTACAAACTGACGAGTTGTTTGAAACCTATAAACTGATTAAACGGAAATCATCACACTGATGCCTTGTGGATACCCGAGACCATAAATATGACAATCAGTTTTTAAATCGTAAATCTTTACTTCCAAAAATATTTTTTAAGAAGAGGAGGAAATGTACTGTATTTTGTATGCAGATTCATACACTTTCATTCATCGTCAAAGATCATGTAGATTCATAAGTATTCATCCGATCGCTCAAACAACGCAAAAACAATTTATAAAATACGAAGTTTAAAAAAACTTTTCCTTGGTATTCTTACGCAAAATATATAATTAAAAATCAACAATAGTTGTCTTATTCGTCTAATCTTTCATAATCAGGTACATAGCTGATGTTGGCGACAAAATCGCTACAATACCTTTAAAATCCCTGAAATACGTGTTTAACTACTTTTAGAAGTTTTTTTGTGCTGCATTTTACGCTCCTGCCTTAAACTGTTGACCTAAGAGTTCCGATTTACCCATTATATCTCCTTGGTTGTTGAATTTCTAAAATCGCTGAAATACGCGTTTTACTAATTTTTTAGTGGACTTGTTATGCTGAATTTACCGTTCCTACCTAAAACTGCGGCTAAGATATTGCGCAATAACCTAAATCTTTCGACTCCCTATTTAACACCTTAGGGGGGGGGGGGTGGAATTCATAAAAAAATATTTTCTTACTGGGTGCCTACATTGTCTAAGGAACACATCTTCCAAATACCATTGTCCTAGGAGTAACGGATGAGGATCGGGTTGGCGTTTATTATGTGTCAGTCAAGACATGTTCTTTTATGTATGTATATGCAGATAGATAGACAGATAGAGATAGAGATAATATAGTAAATTTTATTTCAGGTCATAAATGCTAAAATGTTGTTAAAAACATTTCAAGTATTTCCGTCGATAGAAAATAATTAATTCGAATTCTTTGACGCAGTCCTGTATATGCTATAGATAAAATATACCAGCCACATCATATACAAACCTTTAGTTAACACAACACAACTGAAATGCACAATCTGTAATATTTTCTAATACATGGGAGTGTATATGAATGATTTTGAGTAAAAACACATTACATTTTACAAGCCCTATTTCGTATTTTTGGTATTATCGTTCGCCACAAAAACGTAGTACTTCAATGTCATACAATTTAATTCAAGCAATTACTACTTTCAGACAAAAATGTAGTCGAGCTGTTTTGTACAAGTATGTTCCTATTAAATGATTAATAAATGTTACACACGCCATTCTCCATTGAAAACATGCTTCAGTGCTTATCATAGTGAGTAAAAATTCCTTTCTAAATGAAATATTTTAAAATGATTCAAACGAACTACTTGAAACAATTATCGCCTACAGACCATTGTATGCCCACGCTTCTTGCAGTATGCTGTAAACGAACAACACATGATAAATACTTTATGTTTAACAGGGAACATACTATAGCTACGCTGGTTTAACAGGAAAAAGGCTACGGTAAAATTCTATAACATATGTGAACTCCGTGTCATTCCAGGGATTTTTAAACAAGAACGAAAAATCATGCGTCAAGCATAGATTATGTAACACTTTCCAACGCTTCCAAAATAATGTTACAAATCATACCGTTTAATAAGCTGAAAGATAACATCTAAGTAAACAATTTGGAAAACGCATAACATATTTAAAAACATAATTTCAGGAATTTCCAACATATACAATATTCGGAAAAATATCCAATACTTTTATTCAGCCCTGTATATGATCTATAAATTTGTATATATACTACATAGGATGCTAAATTTTAGTTCAGTTAGGAAACGCGTAGCACAATTTAAAATTCTCCTTCTGCAGTTTGTCAATAAACGGAAATGTGTTCGCGAACTTTTGTGCTGTCCTGTATATGATCTACAGAATTTATACACACCACTTAATAGACAAAAAGTGAGTTAAATTTAAAATCGCCTTCAGTAACTTAAAACGCACTTCCAGGAATTATTGTTTACAGGCAGTAGAGAAATCTTTTGTGTGTCCCTGTAAATGAACGATGACTTCTATACACACAATATTCTGTAGTAAGCCTCTTGTAATGCACCGTAGTGATATATATATAAATTTCAATGCGTTTAAAATAGTGAAAAATTATTTAAATAAACCGCAGACGATTTTTCTCCATAGACGTAATGTAACGGAATTCTTTTGACTGTCCCTGGAAAGTAACTATAAGTGCTATGCGCACCCTATTCCATATTAAGCTTCTTGTAGTGCACTTTAGTGATATATATCATTTACAATGTGTTTGAAATTGCGTAACATCATTAAAATAAATCGCAAATGATTTTATCCCATAGATCGTAATGTAACGGAATTCTTTTGAGTGTCCCTGTAAAAAAAGTATAAGTGCTACACACTTCCATTGAAATAGGGAACATGCTATAGATAACGACAATAACATATAAAAATTGCAGAGCAATCCGAACATATTTACGGGAGTTAGAGCACGGACAGACGGCCAGACGGCAGACGGCAGACAAACCGAGGTCATAAACACTTTTCAACTAGGTTGGAAAGTGTTAAAAATTAGAGCGCGAAAAAGTAAAATAGACAAATAGATGAACCGAAGTCATAAATACTTTTCAACAGTATTAGAAAGTATTAGCAAATGAATTTATTCGCGATTTTTGTTTTAACTGGATCTACTTTTTGAGTGGGTTTAAGCGAGAATAAATATTCACTGACACGCTATCTTCTTTTTCTAAAGAAAGTGAGAGAGAAATACTGTCATGTTTTATTAAATAAAAAATAAGTTTAAATAAGTTAAGATTATTTCGGTAATAATTTTTTGTTGCCAAATGAACTGATGGTTTTCTCTTTACTTCATTAAGCATAACTAATTTATCTAATCATAACAAATTTTATTTATGTTTCTTATAAAATACGTGTTACTTTTTATGTAACATCATTATATGGTTAATTTAGAACTTACCATTTATTCATTTTTATAAAGTTTTATTAATGATTATGACACTTATTTGTAAATATTAAAGAAGTACCCAGATTAGTATAATTTCTTCTATATAAAAATGTGCTTAAATTTTTAAAAAAATGCTTTTCGAAATGATTATTTTACTAGGCTTTTTTATATATGCTAAATTGTAAAGGCGAAGCAATATTTTTTCAATTAATTTTTTTCAGTATTTAAATTTTTTTTATACAGCAAAATAGTCTATGAAAATAAAAACAAGAAAGAAAAATCATGCGTCAAGCATAGATTATGTAACACTTTCCAACGCTTCCAAAATAATCTTACAAATCGTACCGTCTAATAAGCTAAAAGATAACATCTAACTAAACAATTTGGAAAACGCATAAAATATTTAAAAACATAATTTTAGGAATTTCCAACATATACAATATTCGGAAAAATATCCAAATACTTTTATTCAGCCCTGTATATGATCTATAGATTTGTATATATACTACATAGGATGCTAAATTTTTGTTCAGTTAGGAAACGCGTAGCGCAGTTTAAAATTCTCCGTCAGGAGTTTCTGTCAATAAACGGAAATGTGTTCGCGAACTTTTGTGCTTCCCTGTATAGGATCTACAGAATTTATACACACCACGTAATAGAAAAAAACGAGTTAAAATTAAAATTGCGTTCAGTAGCTTAAAACGCACTTCCAGGAATTATTGTTAACAGACAGTAGATAATTATTTTGTGTGTCCCTGTAAATGAACGATGACTGCTCTACACACACTATTCTGTCGTAAGCCTCTTGTAATAAACCTTAGTGATATATATAAATTTCAATGCGTTTAAAATAGTGAAACATAATTTAAATAAACCGCAGACGATTTTTCTCCATAGACGTAATGTAACGGGATTTTTTGACTGTCTCTGTAAAGTAACTATAATTGCTATCCCCACCCTATTCCATATTAAGCTTCTTCTAATGCACCTTAGTGATATATATAAATTTCAATGTGTTTAAAATAGTGAAACATTATTTAAATAATCCGCAAATGATTTTTCCCCATAGACCGCAATGTAACGGAATTCTTTTGAATGTCCCTGTAAAAAAAACTATAAGTGCTACACACTTCCGTTGAAATAGGGAACATGCTATAGATAACGACAATGACATATAAAAATTGCAGAGCAATCCGAGCATATTTACGGGAGTTAGAGCACGGACAGACGGCCAGACGGCAGACGGCCATCCGACCAGACAAACCGAAGTCATAAACACTTTTCAACTAGGTTGGAAAGTGTTAAAAAGACTAAATATTTCAATAATATAATAGATAAGTCCTTTATCTTTGAATATGCATTTAGTTATATATAATCCAAAATATTACAAAGTTGTGTTTCCGAAATGATTTCGCTTTTGCTTTTGAAAAAATTATACAGTTTTTTTTTCTACGATTGTAAATCTTGGATAACATTGATGATTGAAATAAACCGTTTTATTGTGACAAGAATAAATCCTTATTAATTTTCTGTTTAATGTTTATTTATATACTTAGGGACTGTTCCCCTGTGTTCTTCATGCGTTAACCTTCGAATTTTCAACAGACTAGCACGTTACAAACTTGTTCCTAATTCCTCTAATGGTAGAAACAGACTGTAATATCCCCACAACAAATATAAAATTCTTGGATTTATGAGCCTTTCTGATAAATTAAAATTCTGTGTTAACGGACAGGCCAGCCAATAAATTAATTGAACATATCTTGCGTTTGGCTGTTTTGTTTAACAGTGTAGTTGACGTTTTAGTAAATATAAGTAAACGATTTGCTGATTTGTAGTTATTTCTGTGTTCATAATTTAATATGAATTGGCATTAGAAATGAGTTATATTCAAAGAAACCATCACCTCTTGTTTTTAAAAAAATGTTGTAGTCTTGGTACATGATTTTTTTCAAAGTGGGAAAATGTCACAAAATATATAAATATATATATATATATATATATATATATGATGCTTGGGTTATGGACCTGTATGCTTAACAAAAGTCACATGTTTTCTGATCAAAATGTTTCAATTACAGAAGATTTTAATATCAGTATAAAATAAGTAAATGTTAATACTTTGTCATTGTTTGCATAGGATTTTAGCAAAATATGCAATATTTTAAATGATGTACATTTAACGGCAAATTTGGCAAACATTTTACCAAATGTTGCAAAGATAGGCAATCACTTGGTGACTTTCGGCGTAACTACAGCTTTTTCTAGAACACAGTCTCGAATGGCAGACGGTTATTCAAGCCAAAGTATCTTCCTAAAAAAAGGAAATAAAATTTTTGTGTGTTTCTAAACAGTACAAACAATATTCAAACACTTTTATAACAATAACTGCCCATAAAGTATTAACTTTTTTTATAGATGAACTGGATACTAGATATAGATAAACTGGAAGTAAGGTAATATAAATTAATGAAATATATTTAAAGAAAGGTGAGAATTAAATAAACTCAGTTATTTGATAATATATTAAGTCGGAAAAATTTACAGGATATTTTCAACATAGAGCGGAATTTTAATTTTCATAAGATATATATATATATACGTGTGTGTCTATATATATATATACTAGGGGGCCTACCCCCTGCGAACTACGCTCGCCAACCCCCGCTCAGACTTCGAGGCCTCTAAAAACATGACAGCGTGCTTTATTTTAAAAATATTGGTAAATCTGTAATTGGGTTGCCATGCTTTTAACATTTTAATGGGACATTTTTCGATTATCATGGCTTCATACACAGCTGTTGCAACAACTGACGACTGTTTTCGGGATTGATAAGTAAAATCAATTACTACTTGAAAACCAGCTTGTATAAAATGGTTAGGTTTAAATTGTGACTACCTCTCGGACTTTTATAACAACAATCTCTATTCTATTCCTCCTTTGCGTTTAAGGATGAGAAAAATTCCATCTGCTTGTGAATAACATTAAGAACCACGGTATTGAAAAGTACTATGTTATAGACATTTTCAGTAACAGGTTTTAATTTTCTCTCTATTTTAGTGCACCATCATGCATATTTTCATGTTATTTTAAATATGTAAATTATTTTTTTTAATTAATATGTATATACGAATTTTCTAATAATTATTTATCATACAAAATTAAATATTTTGTGCATGCTTGCCTGTATTTATTCGGCATCAATTGATGAGATATTTAAACAAATTTGCTATCCGCGGTAATTTTACACCATGTTCTGTCACTTGAATATTGTCCATAAGAAAATCGGATACTTTTGAATTATAGGATCCTTTGCTTTTAGGTTTGGCGTAATTCGAGCTTCAAAAAGGGATAGATTCGTTAATATACATAGATTTGTTGCCAAAAGTTTTGAAAAAAAAACCAATGAACTTTTGGTGCTTTTCTATTATAGGGGTCTTGACGCTTTTTTAAAAAGCTTGGCGGAAAAAACCAAGCAGGATAGAAAACCAAGCAGGATATTTTATTCTTCCGTTCAGTAGGGCAATTATTATTTTATATATTAGTTTCAAATATCCGAATTAATGATTTTATAAATTCGTTTAGTTAAATTTTACAAAAAAATAACAAAATGATATCAATAAATAATAATTACTATTAATTCATTTTCCTCCCTTTCTTTTGCGTGTACCTAAATGACGTCATTTGGACCAATTTATTCAAAATATTTTCAGTTTATAAATTAAATTAAATGATGACAGAAGATTGAATCCTGACGATAGAAATGTGATTTTTTTTTTCAAATTTTGCTGAAAAACATAATTTAATCATAATCTTGTCTTCATTATCGATTGCAATAAAAGATAAATTCAATTTCAATTTGAAAATGACGAATAAAAAGAAATCAATAATCCCTATCGGGATCCTTTTCAATTTTTTCCCTTTTTTGTCACAAAAAAACAGTAATTAGTTGCCATCATTAGAGAAATGTCATTAAAATTAGAAAAAAATTAATATCTCGAAAACTAATTCCAATTTCAAAATTCTATTACCAGTTTTGACATCCGCGGATTTTTATGAACAATTGGTATTAATTTCACCATCAAGCGTTTAATATTTTATTAAAAATAGCCTTGAAACATAATGAGTCGTTTAATCAGTCGTTTCATAAAATCGTTTCATAAATTCGTTTCATAAAATCGTTTCACAAATTCGTTTCATTAGGATTTTATATATATAGGGTAGATATATATATATATATATATATATATATATATAAATTGAGTTATGTTACATCCTACAAGGCGTATATATAAACAAAATAAAAAAAAATTTCAAACTGTCCAACCTTTTTTTTTTTTTTACTTTTAGTATGTTCTCATACAATAAAACATAATAAATGAATTTCATTTAAATTAAGTTATAATATTTCCCGAAAGATGGTTGTATTGATGTAAAAGAATTTGTGATGAATATGTACAAGTTAAGTTCAACTTCGAATATGGATGTAATGCCAGAAAACATAAAAAAAAAATTTAATTTTAACTACGCAAATTCGGCCAGTTACACTACAAGTGTTAAAAAATAAACTATTACGTGGAATTTAAACATACCCTCTTTCCCCGATATAAAATATAATAACATTTAATCTGTTCGACATATTTTTAACTTGATATGACATGGTACAGTAAAATATAAGAATCAGTTTTATTTAAATTTGAATAATATATTTGTTACTAGAAAAAAAATGTTGAGTCAGTCTTATCTAATTAAAACTCCCATATGGGAAAACCAAAAAATTCTATTTTAAATTTGTAACTAAGCATTTTTCCACCAGAGGCGCTATCAGCTTAAAATAAAACTATGAAGTGAAAAATGTTATAAAATATAAATTGTACCGCAAGAGAAGCTTATTCTGAATATTTATGCAAAAAACATATTCAATCAATTTTATTTTTAAATAGTTGCCTGTTTCCCGACAGGGAGCGCTAAAAACGAAAAATAGAATTTTGTTGAATCTGTTCAACCTACTTTTTACTTCAGCAAGGTTTCATACAAAGTTAAACATATAAGATTTTAGAAAAATGTTTGCAAAATTTCAAGAAAAATTAAAAAAACAACCATAACAAGGTACTTTATGTTACTTCTATTAAGGGAACTTCAATGAAAGGTGATTGGTTGGTAACTTAATGTCACCGTTATCATGTAGTCCAATGTTATTAACTTTCGCTACAGAAAAGTATGCAAATTTTTTAGCCCGTTCTTTTGGCGTGTGTAAAAAGTAATACACAATGGTGATTTGAAGTCTAATTTCAAGGATTGTACGTGTAAATTATCGCTTATAGTAGGTGGAATATGTAATCAAGAAAACATTTGACCGATTGAGAGAAATGGCATGAGATAGGTAGAGTGGAAATAATACAGACACTGTCAGGTGTCTGTAAAGACTTAAAAATAGACAAACGCGTGATGTCAAGAAATTGGAAACTATTTAAAGGCACCAGTAATATTCACAGACAACCAGATCAAGGTCAAAAACGTACCACAACAAACTCTCCGGACCGGTATTTGCCAACACTGGCTAAATGAAACAGGCAACTAACGTCAGGGCAGAGCACAGGACTCGACTATCCAGATTTACTGTGAGTGACAGACTACATAAAAGAGGGCTGTCTGCAGGGAAACCCATTATTTGTATTACACTAACTCCAGCAGCGAAATGCGCCCGGTTAAAGTGGTGCAAAGATCATCGTCATTAGAGTACCATGGACCGGAGTCGGGTTCTCTTTACAGAGGAATTTCGATTTTGTTTAGAAAGTGATTTTACACGTGTTACCATATGGAGGGAGAAACAAACACGCAATAAGGCTTCAAACATCCTTGAAAGGCATCCACACAAAGATCCTGGAATCATGGTATAGGCGGGCATAATTTTGAATGGCCGCACTGATCTACACATCTTTACCAATGCAACTGTGAATGCTGAAAATATACAGAGATGAGTATCTTGATCCTCATGTCAAGTTGTTTAGGGGTGAAATCGGTAATACCTTCCTCATATTGGATGATAATGTGCGTCCTTATCATGCTGCACTAGTGACTGATTGTCTTGAGGGCGAAGGAGTCCAACGAATGGAGTGGCCTGCATATTCTCCGGATTTAAATCCGATAGAAGATGTGTGGGAAGCACTAGGACGTCGACTTGCATCTTGGCAACACCCACCTAACCCTCCCCAGTAGCTTCGAAGCGCTCTTCATCTTGAGTACACTTTGTTACCGCAAGCACTTCTGGATAATACAATCCACAGTATGGAAAATCGCCGTGAAGCTTGTATTTCAGTCAGAGGTGACCACATACCTTATTAAATTTTCCTGTGTGCCTCTAAAATGTTGTAACAGTACAATTTTCTTATCCTCTCTTATATCTCACATCCCTGTGTTTTTATGTAAATTTATTTTTTAATTTAAAAAATAAATTAAAATTAATTAGTAAATTTATTAGTAAATTAAACTGTAAATTTATTTTTTGCAGAAATAGGCAGTTCTGCATTTTGAATATATGTCAGGCATGACAAAATAAAGATCTTGTACAAATTTCACGTTGTTATGTGCAAAATTATTCAAGTTCGGTGAGTTTTTATAGTTGTTCTTTTAATTTTTTTCGCTAATGTATATTTTTAGTTGACTGCTAAATTGTGCAATGAAAGTTTTGTGAACTTTAGCTCGTACACAGATTAAAATTATTTTATACAAATGCTTATATTTCATTAAATTTTTAATACAGTTGTATTCTACTTATACAGCTCATATTCAAAATATTAGAATAATTGAGAAAAATTAATAAGAAAAAATTATTTTTCATTTATTTATTTTTGATACTAAGTAAATGCAATTAAATTCCTTATAAATTAAATCTGGAATGTTTAGATAAGATTTTAACGTTTACAAAATATGAAATACAGTACAATAAATTAGGTATACACCTTCCTGAACCACAGCAAAATGTTAGAATAAAATTTAGATTGGTTCAAAATATTAGAATATTTTATTTTACGAAACAATATTACCGTATGAATATGAAGTAAATGGTAGTTAATATTTTGTAGCATCCCCTTTAGCTTTCATAACAGCGTACAATCAATCTTGCATACTATATACAAGGTGTCTACAAACATTTGTATCAGTATTAGCCCAAATAGACTTTATACGTGCCACTAAAACTGTTTTACGTGAAGGAGGATTTTCTTGGAGTTTTTTCTTCACTATACACCATACGTTTTCGATGGAATTAAGGTCTGGTGAGTTTGGTGGCCAAGGAAGTACCTTAATGTTACGTTGGCGGAACCAATTCTTAGTTGACACCAAGGTATGCGGTGACGCTAAATTTTGTTGAAAGATGAAATCATCTTCAAATAAATCTTCTGATGATGGAATCCTGTAATATTCCGAAATTTCTTGATATATCTGAGAGTTAACCTTTTCGTAGACAATACATAACTTTCCAGGTCCTTCTGCACTCATGCAACCCCAAACCATGACACTAGCAGCAAATTTTACGGAACGTTTAAGACATTCTTCATCAAATGTTTCTTGCTTCATTCTCCAAACTCGAATACCTTGATTACCATATGAAACACAAAACAAACTTTCATCACTATATATTTTCCAATCTTCTTCGCTCCATAAACCTCATAATTTTTACCAATTCAATCTTATACGCTTTTCGTTTGCAGTCATGAGAGGTTTTGTTTTCAGTACACGAGATTCAAACTTAACTTTATGGAGACGTCTTAATATTGTCGATGTCGAAACTTCAACGCCTTCTTCTTTCCATTTTTGGTGCAAGAATCACACACTTTTAAAACCGTTTTTCTTAACTTTACGCTTCAGTTTCTTGTCTTCTCTAGCAGATGTTTTTGGTTTTCGGCCGCCAATTCGGCAATTATTTTGAAATTTTCCAATTTTTTAATATTGTGTTAGTATTTTACCAACGCTGGATTGCGAAGAATGTAAATAATTCGCTATATATTTATTGATTTTTAACGTGCCGATACAAATCAACCATACGAAGTTTAATAGATTCAGGAATATCACTCACACGACCCATTTTAATACCGAAAACAAACTGCAAAAAGAATACTGATTTTAAATAAAATATTCTGAATTTAATCAATGATGCCACCAGTTATGAATTGGTGATAATTAATGGAGAATTAATGTGAGATATTCTAATATTTTGAACCACTTGAATAAATATTCTAATATTTTGACTTTTCCAAAATATTTTTTTTTTCAATTAATCGTTTCAAAAATGGTATTAATTTTAAGATAATAAATAAGTTTAATGAACAATAACATCTTAATAAAAATATCGTTTGCATATTTGGATTAAAAGACATTAAATTACCAAACGATATTTTCAATTTGTATAAAAAGTAATTATTCTAATATTTTGTATATGAGCTGTAGTATGTTGTTTCGAATGTACTTCGTTAAGTTTCTAAAAGTGGTGTTACATTTGTTTAAAAATCCTGCATGGTATAAACAAAAAACTTGCGGAAATTTCTTAAATGTTTTGAATAATTTTTTAAATATTCATAAGTATACGAACTATTCTTACATTAATGAGTACAAATTTTAAACAAGGTCTATATAGTCATGTGCTACAGGTACACGTCATTGCAAGCATTTTATTTTGCAGAGTGATCGAAAATATAATAATTTTATTGAATTTGTTGTTGGTCATTAATGGGTCTAGTGATCAAAACTTTGTTGAAAATTATGAGGTGAAACATATGCTTTGATTTCCGAAAGTTCCAGAAAAATATGTCAAGTGTTTCTCTAAATATTCAACATCTAAATTCAAAAGTGTCCGGTGACGTTTGGCCATTTAGTTATATAAGCGATGAAACGACTTTTATATGATAAGGATCTGCAGTAAAATATTTTATCTTCGTATAAACCTAAACATATTCATCAATTTTAGAGTGCAAACATACAAATATGCATACATTCCTCTAGTATAGCCAGACGAGCGAATCGAAGCAAATTTAATATTTTTCTAGAAATTTTAGAAACATTAAAAATGCACATTCTCTGCAATGAAGCTCTATATCTATACACTACTTTTTTTTATTACTAAAATATCATAATACTTTAAATGCATACCATAAATAAGCAGACATTTCATAAATCTAATTACTTACAAATTAACAATATTTAATGACTGAATGCCAAAATAAAGACCGACAATTTGGACACTTATCAAGATCTTTATTTTTGCTGCCACGCAAATGGATAAAATCACATTAAAACTTGACAACCCGCCAATGGATTCTTTTTATCAAGTTAATTTTCTACTTTTGAATCTAAAAGCACTCATTACAATGAAACAGTTAATTTTATTAGCCAGTTTTTTAAACAGTGGTAGAAGAAAAGGAAGATGACAAACGAAAATTGTAATGTTGTGGAAAGCTTATGTTAATGCATTCAGATTCGATAGAATTAAACGAATAAATGTGACATTTCATGACATTTTAGAAATCTTTTGTATTTTAACATTGCTTTTTAAAATAAATTTTGCTAAATAGAGAAACCGTTAAATGTTCTATTTCAGATATTGTTAGTTTTCAAATAGGTTTAAGTACATTTATTTCGGAGCATGCTATGATAAAATTTTAAAGACAAAATTATTTGTATAAAATTGAATTGTACTCATATCCAAATTAAATATAGGTAATTTTTAGGGATTTAACTTACTGAATAAATGTGCCAAAATATTTCATTGTGTTTTGTAATTTCTATAGAAAAAAATGAATATGAAAGACCTGTAAACGAGTTATAACCATTTCCTTAAACATCCTAAACATTCAAATAAAAAAAGATGATTTTATAAAGAAAAACATATTTACATTTAAGAAATGTTTAAAGTTTTTAATTAATGTCGACTCGTAATGTTCTTCGTATGCTCAAAAACCTCGACATTTAAAACAAGTTGTAAACAGTAAAAGTAGCAAAATAAAATTGTTTATCTGTTTTAGCCTGTAATTGAAGAGCTCGTGTGTAAAGCATGGTAACTGTTTTTTTTTCTGATTTTCATATAAAATTATTATTTAACTACATCCTGACACCCTTTTAATGGTGCAACGTTTTACTTATTACTCAATAAATGTCATAAATTATCAAAGGTAAATATTAGATAAGTACCATGAATGTTTAGTGTTAAAATTCAATGAGTTCAATAACATAAATTATATCGGGCAATAAATGTTGTACACAGTTAACGGAAGGTTCAGTTGTATCAAAACACTCGTTTTAGAGGAAGCAATCATAGTGGTTTTGATTGTAGATATTTACAAAAAACTTGAACATTGAATATTTTGAAACTTGCATTTCGTTAGTTATTTCGTTTTACATCCGAACCCTTGACTTCTAAAACAAAAACAAAAAGAAACACTAAAATACATTTATTTTATTTGGCTTAAAGGCAAAGAGAAATCCATTTGTTATCATAAAAATACAAATGTATTTTTAATACAAAACAATTGCGACATTCAGAAACTTAAAACTGACATCAATGAAATGTTATACTTAATTATATTTTGTAAAATAACTTTTAAATGCTCTTTGAAAATATAAAATGCATTTTTATATTAATTTAACTTTCTGAAAGGTACAGCATCTCATTAGATTAAAATATTACGAAAATAAAATTTTATTACTCTCTTTTTTTATAAATTGTACCCTATAATCATTATATATCCACATAAAACAGAGAACAT
This sequence comes from Maratus michaelseni, assembly GCA_963931845.1. Classification (NCBI taxonomy): domain Eukaryota; kingdom Metazoa; phylum Arthropoda; class Arachnida; order Araneae; family Salticidae; genus Maratus; species Maratus michaelseni. The sequence continues at coordinate 133,368,505 of OZ007588.1, read as the reverse complement.
CTGTGTATAAAATAATAAATATTATATGACTGTAAAAATGAAAACATTTTTTCTTTTAAAAATAGTTTCGTACTGCTACTTAAATGCTCTTTGGAAAATAGAAAATGCATTTTCATATTTATTTAACTTTATAAAAGTTACAGTATCTCATTAGATTAAAACATTAAGACAATACAATTTTATTACTTATAGATTTTATAAATGGTACCCTACAATCATTGTATATCGACATAAAAAAGAGAACATATGTGTTCAAAGTGCCTCCTTCCGGATTTAGATAAGAATTCTACTCTTAAACAAATTATTACAATGCTTAGAATTTATGATAGTGATCTTGAATGTTCTAGCCTAGTTCTTTGTACCTAGGTCTTTGTTACTACTTTGTTGTCCTAGTTCTTTGTTAATAACGAATATCATAATAACCATTAGTGCAATTAAAAAAACTCTTGTTATAAGATACTTGATAAGAGGCCCCATAATGACTATGTTGTGTGAATGTTCTTCAGCTTATGATTGTAATGCTAAAAAAATCAAAGTTAAATGTGTTGCTTTCGTGAAAAATGATAAGGACTTTACACTTGTAGTCATAAAGCATAAAGCTAAACAACCTTATAAATGTGCTAATTTGAAAACAAAATAAATGCGCTGACCCATCTAAATCTGAAGAAGTTAATGTCATCCCCACGGAAGACGTTTCCGTCGTCAATTATTTATGAGGTCCCTCCGTCCCAGAAAACCGCCAAGATAAAATCCAACCACCATCATGGCTACGTAAATTTCCAACATTATAGAATTTACTAACGCTTTGCCTCCTGATGACAAATTTAGTTTCGAAGTTAAACTACTCGAAAAATATATTAGAATTTTGCCCACAACCTTCCGTGACAAAATGACTATACTTGAATATCTTAAGCAAAATAATATCCAACGCTACATTGCTCCCATCGAGATATTTCTACTAAAGATGTCTTTAGAGTGCTCCCCAGATCCTCTGATATCGATTTAATCAAAGAATCCTTAGGAAGCAGAGGTTTTAACATCATAAATGTCTTCCAGATAAAAAGCAGAAGTGATGAAAAATCAAACCGTTTTATCTTGATGAATTGCTCAAAAATGTAACGTCATACGAAATATATAATGTCAAATCCCTCTACAAATTTATTGTCGACATAGAATATTTCATGCCAGATAAAAAAACAAACCAAAGTTAGATTTGCCAACACTTTTATCACATTCGTAGCTAACTGCCATATTAACCCCAGATGTGTAGAATGTGATTGTAACCACTTCTCCAAAGATTGTGCTTTAAAAGCTACCCCCAGAGGTACCCAAACCCACTCCTAAATGCTGTAATTGCGGACCCCTCTAATTACAAAGGATGTGGTAAATATCCAACGAAAACACAATTTTTTTAAAAGCTATGCGCAAGCTACTGCCAAATGACACCAATACCGTCCAATACATCCTCATCCAGCACCTAAGAAAGAAAAAATCCCCCACAAAAAATAGTATTAAATATAACAGCTCCCCAACACAGCAGTTTAATAAGTTGCAGGATTTATCCTACAATATTCCTAAAATTGTTGAGATTATCATGAAAATTAAAAAAAGATCTACAAGCCAAATCTTTTGACAAAATCATGCAAAAACTCAATTGTGTTCTAACACATTTACGATTAAAAAGATCATCTCTCAAAATTACTTGACTTTAGTGAAGAGATCGCAAAATCTAAAACAAATGTTAATATGCCCTAAGTATCTAGCATTTATTCTTATAGAATTTTATTAATTCAAAATTAACTACTTTAATAATGTAAATGTACGGTAAGAAAAGTGTCTTTTTAAGGAATTTCCGGCTTTGCCTTGATCATAGATTGTTCTGCTACATTGTTTGAACAGTTAGAACGCATTTTTATACTTCCTATATCTTCTTCTGCTTACTTTACAGCTTGCTGGTGAAGCTCCGATCTCCTGTTTTCAATTTGGTAGCTCGTGCAGACATTTCTCACAGTTTTCTTGTCCCCCTATTCATTTCGTATTCAAATTTCCGAGTTTTCACATGTGTATCAGTCGGGACATTCTTTTTAAAGATCAAGATGTCCGCTGCCTGTGTTCGTTTGATTGTTTTATTTTGGCAGGACTTTTGACCTTTTTCCTCAAATTAATTTCCTCAAATTAATTTACTGCAAACTTAAAATAAACTGTAGTTCTCTTCTTATATTTTGTATGTAGCATATATTGTACTACTTATAGACTTTCTCTCCTTGGATCATTGTATTATACAACTTACTCGTCGCCAAGGCTTGGAGTTATCTGGCAACTAGGAAGCTCCTCAACTCATCTACTGTTCAGTGTTTATTTCTAATGAATGTTGATTTACGATGTAGAAATTTCTGTTAAGAATAGGTATGGTGAATTGGGTATGGAAATATGCTATCATTCAGGCAAATTTCACATTTTCCTTATTTGTATTTAAATATATATATATATATATATATAACAAAATTTAAAATTGATCGCGATAAGCCAAAGTATTTTTATTACATGCTAGTCTAACTTACCATCCATACCTCCACATCATCGAAAACATGGTTTAGGCAAAACAATATCACACTATTAGACTGGCCAGCACTTGAATCCCATGGAGAACACATGGCGGATTTTATCTCATAAAATATATGAAAATGGAAAGCAATAAACATGTGTAAATGACTTAAAAATTGCAATTGACAAAGCGTGGTATGAAATACCTCCTTCTGTAATGCAATGCTTAGTTAATTCTACGGAACAATGTGTATTTGATGTTAGAAAGTGTCGTGTCAATACAATTAAATATTAAAAGTAAGTTTTTAGTTACTTTTATAAGCGTAAAACCAAAAAAATTACAAGTGTCTATACTTTTGGGACAGCACATTGTTATATAATTTAATGTATATTTTATAATTTCAAACCTTTGATCACAATTTATATGTGTATATAAGCAAAACTGCTTTTATTTATTACCTATCTCACGAATTTTAACTGTACCTTATTACTTTTTATGCTAATGCAAATTTTATGGATTGTCTAAACTTTTGGGACACGGTGTATTTATTTCCTCCGTTTATTAAAATATTTTAACTCTATTTATTCCGAAAAAACCTCATATCTAAATTCAATATTTTAATGGCTGCTAATCCTATCCTAATAATATTATAAATCTGATTGTGTGCAAATGTTAGGCTGAAGCCAGCGTCAAAATGGAGCATTTAATGATCCTGTGTTTTTGCATATATGTGGATTATAACCCTCTTATGAACATAGGCTGGTTTTTGTTAATTTTATTCAAATATTTTTCTTAATAATTCCAAATTTCGTTATTTTCATAGAGAATAAATGGACATTTTTTCGTATAATATTTTTAAATGGTTAAATTTACTTTACCGTTGCTAATACTTTATCGTTACCAAAACTAATTAAAAACCCGGAATAATAATTTTTATTCTACAATTTAGATTCAATTGAAAATTTTTCACGTGAAAGATGAAAATGAAATAAAAAAATTAAAGAATTAAAAAGATTAAATAATATTATTAGAAATAAAACGTACTTTTTTTAGTTTTTGATAATAATATAAGGTTTCAATATGCGTAACCATAGGAAACAGGCTAATATGACGTCATACATGGAAAATAAAGCGGATATGCTTTGATTGGTGAAATAAAATTATCTTAGGTTTTTTTTCTTCAATTTTTTTATTTTTTTTATTTTGTATGGTAACAATACGTGGTGTTTTACCGTCTGCGCACGGCTAATATAACTATACCGTATTTTTTATTTAAAATTTTAAAAAGTAAAAAGAAATTTCAAAAGAAAATGGTTAGCAAATGTCAATAATATGCTCCGCAATATAATCCATGTCGAAAATGATGTCATGGATAGCGAGAAAAAAATATTTTAATTCTTAAAACTAAAAGAAATACCTCGATTACCTAAAAAAAATGACGAATGTTAATAGTTCCATTTTTGTTGATAAAACCTAAAGATTTAATATTATTTCGTTAAAATAACATAATTTCCCCTATGCCAGTATTGAAATTAATTGCCTGAAAAAGAAAATTAACAAGTATTATGTCAATTAAAAGGGATTTCTCTGGGGAAATATATATTTGAAATAAAACGGGAATTTTCCGATATGTTTTAAAATGAATGTGAATCAATTCCTTACATTAATAATACAAGGATCAGTAAGCATATAAAGTAGATGAGTTTCACGCCATATTTATAACGAAAAATTTAAATGTTTTTTTTTTTTTTTTTTTTTTTTTTTTTTTTTTTTTTTATCTATACTGGTTATTAAGCCTGAGTATTCATTATATACAGATGAGAGTTTTCAGCTAAAAATCACATCACAGTTTTAAGAAAAGGAAAATGAACACTAATTTATTATATTAAAATGTGACCATGTGTTTGTATTTCGCAACTACTCCTAGACTATCGAACGCAATGCGATTTAATTAACATCGGTAATGATTGATCCGAGGATGTCACACAAACTGTCAGAATTGAACAGGTAGAATTGAATTGAAAGAAAAAGCATATGCAATTAGTTATTTTTGAAGGTTGGCTGTTAAAACGTATCACAATGGCGTTAAAAGTAAAATTGTTTATCAGGTAAATTTGACATTTGTTTTTACCCAATTCGTCTATTTCCACGATTTTATTTGGCCCTCTTTTTTGCATTGGTTGCAATTTCCTTTTCGCGATTATTTGGCACAAAATTTCACTTTTTTAAGACTGAGTTATGTCAAAATCCTATAACGAAAATACCATAATGTCTCCTATGAAATGTCATAAAGAGTTAGTTAATTATTTAAATTTTTAACTATAGGGAGTGAAATAACAATTTAATAAATTATAACACCTTGTAATAATATATAACTTTTAAATGCTAAAGGTGTAAAATTAACAACATGATATAATTAAAATAACTTTTATTAGGTGTTTTACATGTTTCGGCTCTTTCCGAGTCATTTTCAAAAACAAAATGAGAATATTCTAAAGCTGCACGGGCTTTGAAATTATTATTTTCATGTACTTTTTTTTTAAATTACGCACGTTATCTATTATTTTTTACTTGGTTGTTTATTGCCATATCTTTGACCATGGAGTAATTCTAGCCACAGTTTCGGGAAATTAAAAGATGCCGCATCGTTACATATTGTATTTTTGCGCGTGAGTATCTCTATGGTTTCTCTTATTATGGATGGATAATATAGACTGGGGGGAAATATTATTTTACTTTCATTGAAATTTATTTGGATGGTTTCTTCTTGATATAATCTTGCCAGTGCTGTAGTTTTTCTATTGTATTTAATATCAGCTATATGCTCTTTTTTTTCTGCAATTAAATTTCCTGCTGGTCATGCCTATATAGTAATTCTTGGATCCGTCTTCTTTAATAAGGGAGTGAAATATTTTGCTTAATTAATGTATTTCTCCTTCTTTTTATGTTACGTGAACGAAGTCACGGGTAACAGCTAGTAATATTATAAATCTGATTGTGTGCAAATGTTAGGCTGAAGCCAGCGTCAAAATGGAGCATTTCATGATCCTGTATCTTTGCATATAGGCTGATTATAACCCTCAAATGAACATAGGCTGGTTTTTGTTTATTTTATTCAAATATTTTTCTTAATAATTCAAAATTTCGTCATTTCCATAGAGAATAAATGGGCATTTTTTCGTGTAACATTTTAAAATGGTTAAATTTACTTTACCGTTGCTAATACTTTATCGTTGCCAAAACTAATTCAAAACCAGGATTAATAATTGTTACTCAACAATTTAGTTTCAATTGAAAAAATTTTTACGGGAAAAATTAAAATGAAATAAAAAAAAATAAAGAATTAAGAAGAAGATTAAATAATATTATTAGAAATAAAACGTACTTTTTTTAGTTTTTGATAATAATACAAGGTTTCAATATGCGAAACCATACGAAACAGGCGAATATGACGTAATTTATTGAAAATAAAGCGGATATGCTTTGATTGGTGAAATAAAATGATCTTGTTTTTTTTTTCTTTTGTATGGTAACAATACTTGCCGTTTTACCGTCTGCGCACGGCTAATATAACTATACCGTATTTTTTATTTAAATTTTAAAAAAGTAAAAAGAAGTTTCAAAAGAAAATGGTTAGCTAATGTCAACAATATGCTCCGAAAAATTATCCATGTCGAAAATTATGTCATGGATAGCGAGAAATAGTGATTTTTCATTCTTAAAACTAAAAGAAATAACTCGATTACCTAAAAAAAAAAAATGTCGAATGTTAATAGTTCCATTTTTGTTGATAAAACCTAAAGATTTAATATTATTTCGTTAAAGTAACATAATTTTCCCTATGCCAGTATTGAAATTAATTGCCTGAAAAAGAAAATTAACAAGAATTGTCATTAAAAAGGGATTTCTTTGGGGAAAAAGGAGACGTCATATTTGAAATAAAACGGGAATTTCCCAATATGTTTTAAAATGAGTCTGAATCAATTCCTTACATCAATAATACAAGGATCAGTAAGTATAGACAGAAGATGAGTTTCACGCCATATTTATAACGAAAAATTTAAATGTTTTGTTATCTATACTGATTATTAAGCATGAGTATCAGTTATATACATATGAGAGTTTTCTGCTAAAAATCACATCATAATTTTAAGAAACGGAAAATGAACACGAATCTATTATACTAAAATCTGACCGTGTGTTTGTATTTCGCAACTACTCCTAGACTATTGAACACAACGCGATTTACTACCGGTTATAATTGATCCGAGGATGTCACACAAACTCTCAGAATTAAAAAAATTAAATTAAATGCCAATTTTTTTTTAAGTTTCTCTAAAAACGGAAAGCAACTCACTCCATATTTGTGTATAAAAAAAAGAGAAATAAAACAGATCAGTATATTTTTTATACCATTTTCTCATTAAAACTGAAAAACAGAATTTATTTTCACTTTGAATAGATGGTGAAAACAAAATCTTGATTTCAGTAAATTATCCGAAAAATAAAAACATATCTTCACATATTCAAACTTCATGAATCAATTTATTCTGGAGAACAAAAATTGCCTGTCAATATGCTGTCATTTAGAAAACAAGATTTGTTTCAACTATATATTAAACTAAGGAGGCAGAATTGAATTTAAAGAAAAAGCATATACTATTTCTAATTAACCCTTAATTGCACAGTAATGTAAATTTCCATCACTGTTTATTTAACTTTCATCGCTGCCACTATATTTATATAGAAATATTAATGCAGTAAATTTCCCGTGAACTATGTTGCTGAACAAAGTTAAAAATCTATATAAAATTTCTAATGTCTAATATTTAATATATGTATAAAAAAACACAATTGTAAAAGAAAAACTCATGCACAGAAGGGTTAATGTTTTTTTTAAGGATGGCTGTTAAAACGTTTCACAAAGGCTTTAAAAGTATTTATTCTAATTCCATTCTGGCTATGTTTCAAATTCGATAAACCGTTTCTCTTATTCTCTTTTTTTTTCCTTTCCCTAAAAGTCAAAATCATTCCATATTCTCGAACCAATTAACTAACGGTAATCAAAAACTAAAACACTCTGGGTCATAGCTAAATCATCGAACATCATGGAATTTTCGGGAATCTTCTTTCGCGCCAAAAATTTAGCGGAAACCATTTTATTCCAATATTCTGGAGCCGTCGCATAGAATCCCGGTTATCCCGGCTCACGATTGGCGCACAGCCCTCACGTGATCTCTGTATCCCTACTCTTACTGAAAGGATATATCGTCGCTTTTTCCGCTTCAGAGAGCATTCGTTCGGAGAACATTCGAAGATTTGATGCACTGATGCAAGCTAGACGTATTCGTGTAATAGCATTCGAAGAGATGGGCACTGGAACGGTGTTTGTTTGGTTAAATCGAACCTCTGCCTGGTATTAGCGAAGTGACCTGTAGTTTTTCTTATGCTATTCGGAATGAATATTTATAAAAGTTAACCATCCGGCTTCTACTGTAAATAAAATTTGGTCATCTAAACTAAAAAGATGGCTCGGGTGAAACCAGATCTACAAATGATGTCGTTTACTTTTCTAAATAAAAGTTTGATTGTGTTGTACGATGAAGTTTTATTGTTATGCAGACGTACACACGCCATCTACTGGGAATAACATGACTGTCATTAATCCGAGTGCTGAAACCGAGTGTTCCTCTTCCGGTGATTATGTGAAAAGAACACATCTTATTTTCAAAAAAACCATTTATTAAAAAATGGTACTGCTGAATCAGCTTGGCCCTAAATATCACCACAGAATTATGGAGTCGGACAGGATTTATCTGTGTTTCAAAGGAGAGTGACAATTTTCGAAGGAAATACCGAGTGGATTCATATGTGCGACGTAGGATGCGAGTGATAATTTTTGAAGGAATTATCGAGTGATGGAACATTTTCATACTTTTGTTCGGATCGGAGACTGGTGATTTTACAGTAACCCAATACACGATAGTTCTGTGTTATCAAGAATACAAGGTTTTGTAATGCTTTGAATTTATTCTCAATTGAGAAAAATGTTCCAGAATAACTGTGAGTTAATATTTTTATTTATTGATATTTTTATTTATTGATATTTATTATTTCATGTTATATTTAAAATGTTTTATTTTCTTGTTCGTTGTTTACTCTGAAATTTAAAGGTTTTATATACCACGTTATACTGATTAAATTTTTGTTTTTAAAATTTATTTCTGTTGCAAATATTTAAGTGTTGTTAAGGTTAATTAATTTATTTGATGATTTAGTATGATACGTCATCGTAATGTTATAGACAGCGGTATAAATTTTGTATTTTCATGTTTTAAGAACAGACATTCTTAAGGAGAATTCTATTATTTTTTAAAATGTTACGGAGATCGTAAATTACATTTTTATTTACTATTTTATCTATTTCATTATTTGTATGGTATATAGTGTTATAAGTTTAACATTTAATGTTTTTAAGATCCGGATGTTTAAAAGAAGATCGAGTTAACTCTTTTGTTAGATTAAATATTATGGCAGAACGAAAATTTATAGCATTTGATCCAGATTTAGGAGTTGAGATACAAGCGTGGTTAAAATACTTCGATGATGCTTGTGAAAAAGAAAAGAAGGATGATGATTGGAAGTTAAAAAATATTTCTCAAAATATAAAGGGAGAATCTCTTAAGATTTACATTAATGATTGCTTTAATTGCACTAAATAGGAACAGATAGCTGATATCTTAACTGAGAATTTTATTAGGGTAAATATCATGAAATTTTTTGAATTTTCTGCTTTAAAATTGCATAGTTTAAGTAACTTAGAAACTTATTTTAGAAAGAAAATTGAAATTGGCAGGAAATTGCATTTATGTGAAACTATTTTATTACAAGGACTAACCGATGGTTTAAAACCAAAATATCAAAATTATCTAATTGTTAATCCTCCTGAGAGTACTACAGAATGGTATAGAATTGTTAAACAATTTGTGGAAGTTTCCACCCCTGCTGTTACAAATCCATCATTACCAAATAAACCTAATGTAACTAATTTTGACATTCCTCGATATAGTGTGCAGCCTAATAGACCAAATTTTCAACAATTTAATACTCCTAGGCGTTAGATTCAGTCAAATCGGCCCAATAGTCAATTTAATTCTCCTCGAAACTACTGGGTTTCTCGACCAAGCTATAATGTTCAGAGACCTAGAAATTTCCAAAACAGAGTACAAAACAATTATTTTCAGAACCAGTACACATCTAGGCCATGTAGAATTTTGGCGTCATCGAATGGCTGGTGCTCCCCTTTGGTATAAAGACAGCCCCCCCCCCCCCAATATTTAATAGAACCATTAGAAGAATCCTCAATAAGTATAAAATTGATTTTGCTTGCCATTATTTTGACGATATCATAATTTTCTCCCCCTCTCTAGAAGAACATTTAAATCACTTAACGAAAATCTTTGAAATCTGTAAATTAGAAAACCTTAAACTTAAACTTTCTAAATGTAAACTAAATCAAAATAAAATTAATTTCTTAGGCTATGAGATCACCAATGGAACTTTAACTCCAGCTAATACCAATATTGAGACAATTAAAAAATTGAAACCTCCCTCTAATGTCAAAGAACTACAACGATTTTTAGGTTCCATTAATGTTTATCACAAATTCATAGATAAATATGCTGAAATTAGATACCCCCTCAATAAATTACTTAGGAAAAACACAGTATGGGAATGGAACTCAGAATGTCAAAACTCTTTTGAAAAATTAAAAAATACTCTAATTGCAAAACCAATTCTAAAAATTTATGATCCAAAATTACCCCTACACATGTTTGTAGATGCCTCTCAGGTAGCAGTAGGCGCAGTTCTGAAACAACCAGGTAAAGATAATTTTTTGCATCCTATTGCTTACCATTCTAGAATTTTGAAGAGTTATGAACAAAATTACTGTATAACTGAATTGGTATGTCTTGCTATCATAGATACTCTTGATAAATTTTATCACTATTTTCATGGTATTAAATTCACAATCCATACCGACCATGTATCTCTGGTATGGTAAAAGAATGTGAAAAATTTAAGAGGCAGACTTTTTCGATGGTCTTTAAAACTTAAAGTCTTCGGACGATGGTCTTTAAATCGATATAGTGTGCAGCCTAATAGACCAAATTTTCAACAATTTAATACTCCTAGGCGTTAGATTCAGTCAAATCGGCCCAATAGTCAATTTAATTCTCCTCGAAACTGGGTTCCTCGACCAAGCTATAATGTTCAGAGACCTAGAAATTTCCAAAACAGAGTACAAAATAATTATTTTCAGAACCAGTACCCATCTAGGCCATGTAGAATTTGTGTAAACAAGGGCGTAATGAATGCTTTTCACTGGGAAAAAGAGTGTATTTTTAATAACAGTTCAATACCCTCTGATACTCTTCCAATTGGTACTCCTAATGTTTGACAATTAATTGTGTAAGGACATACGAATAATTATAATTTACCATGTGTCATCGATACCGGTTCAACTATAGCAATTTTACCATTAAAGTTTGTTACAAAATTGAATGCTAAAATTGAAATTGTTCCTCCAGTTACTATAGGTCAGGCAAAAGGATTTTTACAAATTAATCAAAAGTGTAGTATTCTTCTTAAAGTGGGTAAAATCCAAAAATATGTTAACTTTTTAGTATGTGATACAGATTTGGATTACTGCATCTTGGGGTTAAAAGAATGTTCAAAATTTAATTTAAATATAAATTGTAAGAATTGTACTGTAAAACAGGTTAGGAAGATTATAAATAGGAGTATATCCATACATGATGAGAGATCACTTCATTTTAATACTGTAACTGTAAAAAAACTGCAACAAGGTAATGATAACTTGATAACTTCTGATTGTGATAGTTTGAATTTATTTAATGATGGTAACTTGATAACAACTTATAATGAAAATTCTATTTCATGTAATGATGAATTATTAACAAATGGTGATAGTAATGAGAGTTTAAATGGATATAATGATGACAAAGTATCACCATATACTAATGAAAATTGTGTGAATACTCAGGACTTTTTTGTAGCTAATCACAATGAATGTAGCGTGCAGCCTGATTACAGAAGTTCACTGACTCCTCAAAATTTTCGCGATATTAATGATTATGATTCAGATTTAATTGGGGAAATAAATTTAATTGAAAATGGGGATTTAAGGGAAATAGTTCAAAATTATAGGGATATTTTTGCAAAACATAAATATGATGTGGGTAAGATAAATATTGAACCACAACGCGTTTTACTAAAATCTGACCTACCTATATCTTTGAGGCCCTACAGAACTTCCCCCTTAGAAGAAAAAGAGATAAAAAAATCAAGTCCAACCTTTATTAGCGGCTAGTCTCATAAAAGAAAGCAATTGCCCGTATTCTGCCCCCGTCACCTTGGCTATGAAAAGAGAGGAAAGCAAAAAGACCCGACTATGTATAAATTATAGGAAATTAAACGCAATAGTTAAAAATTATGCAGAACCTTTACCTCGTATCGATGAAATTTTAGATAAAATGAGTAGTGCCCAGTTTTGTTCCACTTTGGACTTAGCCTCTGGCTACTGGCACATACCAATACATCCATCCGATGCAGAAAAATTAGCTTTTGCCACCAATTTTGGCGTCATCGAATGGCTGGTGCTCCCCTTTGGTATAAAGACAGCCCCCCCAATATTTAATAGAACCATTAGAAGAATCCTCAATAAGTATAAAATTGATTTTGCTTGCCATTATTTTGACGATATCATAATTTTCTCCCCCTCTCTAGAAGAACATTTAAATCACTTAACGAAAATCTTTGAAATCTGTAAATTAGAAAACCTTAAGCTTAAACTTTCTAAATGTAAACTAAATCAAAATAAAATTAATTTCTTAGGCTATGAGATCACCAATGGAACTTTAACTCCAGCTAATACCAATATTCAGACAATTAAAAAATTGAAACCTCCCTCTAATGTCAAAGAACTACAACGATTTTTAGGTTCCATTAATGTTTATCACAAATTCATAGATAAATATGCTGAAATTAGATACCCCCTCAATAAATTACTTAGGAAAAACACAGTACGGGAATGGAACTCAGAATGTCAAAACTTATTTGAAAAATTAAAAAATACTCTAATTGCAAAACCAATTCTAAAAATTTATGATCCAAAATTACCCCAACACATGTTTGTAGATGCCTCTCAGGTAGCGGTAGGCGCAGTTCTGAAACAACCAGGTAAAGATAATTTTTTGCATCCTATTGCTTACCATTCTAGAATTTTGAAGAGTTATGAACAAAATTACTTTATAACTGAATTGGTATGTCTTGCTATCATAGATACTCTTCATAAATTTTATCACTATTTTCATGGTATTAAATTCACAATCCATACCGACCATGTATCTCTGGTATGGTAAAAGAATGTTAAAAATTTAAGAGGCAGACTTTTTCGATGGTCTTTAAAACTTAGCATGTTCGATTATGAGATCAAGTATCAAAAAGGTTCTACAAATGTCGAAGTAGACATGTTGTCAAGAAATCCTGTTGCTTATCTTAATCAACATGTAAGTTTATTATTGGACAAAAAAGAAATTATGGCGATGCAAGATAAAGATAATGTTTGTGACAGAAAATACAAAAAAGAGAATGGGATTATAATTATTCAGAGAAAAGGATTAAAAAAAATAGTAGTACCAATGTCACTCAGAAGAAAATTATTACATATTGCTCATGATAATTTTGGACACTTAGGTATACAAAAAATGCTTAACTTAATATCTCTAAGCTATTATTGGCCCAACATGACAATAGATATTACACAATTTGTTAAACATTGTGATACCTGCCAGAGAAATAAAAAACAAAAACAAAAAAGCTTGTTACAAGCTATTCCAGCCACAGATCAACCTTTTGAATGTCTTTCTATTGATACTGTGGGTGGATTTAATTATTACAATTCAACAAAAATATTCTTACACATAATAATAGATCATGCAACTAGGTTTGTTTGGGCTTTTCCATCCAAAAGTGTTACTACCGAAACATATACTAATTGTTTAAAACAAATTTTCAATATTCAAACCCCTAAAACAATACTTAGCGATAGACATAAATCTTTTAGGTCTCCAAGATTCAAAATATTCCTCAGAAAATATCATATTCAACAACGTTTTACATCATCACAATCACCATCACAAAATCAAACTAAAGTAAAAACAATAGAGTAAATTATAATTCTTTAAATATCTCTTATTACAATAGTTTTCAATAGTATCAGGTATGTCTTTGGTGCAACAGAGATATTACTCATTTTGAAAGTTTAATATTTTAAAATTTTAAAATAAATTATCTTATAATTATGTCACAGCTTTTATTTTCAACATTGTGGATATATTTTAGCCTGATCAACTAAAATATTTACTTGTTTTTGAGAGTTTTTGAGGTTGAGTAGACACCTTATGCAGGCATAAGAAGCGTATTTTGATTTTAGGAATTTTCAAATTGATGTTGAAAAATGAAATTAAATGTTTTTAATTCTATATCAAAATGAACTATTTTTACTTTACTTACTTTTTCTTAAACCAATTGTTTCAAAATTTAATATTATATTATTTATTTCAATAGATAATCAAATAGTAACAGTTTATAAATATTTCTATAATTATATAAACATATAAATAATTGGATAGTGATGATGTGATTTTAGAGTGATTGTTTGTGTAACAATAGAAAATTAAGTATTTAAACAAAATTGCCTTTGTATTCCATTTCTCAACTAAAATTAACATCTTTTTATTGTTATGTATTGTCTTTATTTATTCTAAGTTTGCCAAAAACGACTCTCTACATTTAGGATGAATACTTAAACTTAACAGTATAATTTTGTAAAAGAGTATCAGAGAGACAAAAATTATTGTAAGCAACTACTGGTTGAGAGTTCACTTTCTAAATATTTAGATTTAAATTTATTTGGATTTTGAAATTATTATTATATATTTTTTTGTATACTTTCGACTGGCAAAAATACTTTCTTATATAATTAAAAAATAAGAAAATTATTTATTTGCTATGTAATTATTTTATCCTCAACCAATATTTTCCCTAACAATATAATTAAAATAGAGGCCGTCGTTAAAATAAACGATCAAGAAAATAATTTGATAAACAAACCTTTAAAGGTAGTTTAATTGTTACCGAAAAACTTGTTTATTATGTAGAAAATTTACTGTGATACTTAAGAGAAAGATGTTGTGACAAAATGCCAGCATTATAAAATATTGGCAAAAATGACTACAGTTTTTAAAATTTGATGGAGTAATGTCTTTATTTTCAGCCTTTATATAAAAACTGCATTTTAAAATGAGGGACTGCAGTAATCATTTTATAAAAAAACAAAATGTGGACTTATAACGATCCAAGAAAGAGACTGAATAAAAAAGTCGTATCTACTGAACTCAAATTTGAATGAAGTCGAATTTATTTTAAACTTTGTTTAATCAATTTGCTTGTGACTACTTATTCTAAACTTTGTGAACTTGGTGAAAGCAAAAATTTTTATTATTATTATTTTGTTTTTCTTGTTTATTAATGTTTATTATTTATTGTTATTGTATTTTTCTTGTGCACTTACAAATGGTAAGTGAGATTCTAACATTTTTGTATTTCAGTGAGATCTTCTTTCACGCCTATCTTCAAAATTGTTAACTTCAAAGTTATTATACTTCGTTCTTTTTGATTGCTTCTCTTTCGCCAATGCCAGTGCAGGCTCACTCTAAACAACTTTAATTTTTTTTTCTCGTCCGAAGCCGCCGTTTATAAAACAGCTTGTTCAGTCAAGAGTTTTTGAGGGGGGGGGGGGGGGATAATATAACAAAATTTAAAATTGATCGCGATAAGGCAAAGTATTTTTATTACATCCTAGTCTAACTTACTCTATAATATTTATTTCCTCCGTTTATTAAAATATTTTAACTCTATTTATTCCGAAAAAACCTCATATCTAAATTCAATATTTTAATGGCTGCTAATTAGTTCAATAAATCGCGTCTTTGTCTTTAAAATATAAAACTCCCTAATATTCATATTTAAAAAAAAAACCGCATAATTCCCTTTTAATTTTCTAAATTCCTAAAAAGACTGTCTTTATTTTAATAAGTTCCGATATTAAAAATAATTCGCCAGATCATAAAATCTTTTTCTTATATTAAAATGTAAAAACATTTATTCTAATTGCATTCTGGCTATGTTTCAAATTCGATAAACCGTTTCTCTTATTTTCTTTTTTTTCCCTTTCCCTAAAAGTCAAAATCATTCCATATTCTCGAACCAATTAACTAACGGTAATTAAAAACTAAAACACTCTGGGTCATAGCTAAATCATCGAACATCATGGAATTTTCGGGAATCTTCTTTCGCGCCAAAAATTTAGCGGAAACCATTTTATTCCAATATTCTGGAGCCGTAGCATAGAATCCCGGTTATCCCGGCTCACGATTGGCGCACAGCCCTCACGTGATCTCTGTATCCCTACTCTTACTCAAAGGACATACCGTCGCTTTTTCCGCTTCAGAGAGCATTCGTTTGGAGAACATTCGAAGATTTGATGCACTGATGCAAGCTAGACGTATTCGTGTAATAGCATTCGAAGAGATGGACGCTGGAACGGTGTTTGTTTGGTTAAATCGAACCTCTGCCTGGTATTCGCGAAGTGACCTGTAGTTTTTCTTATGCTATTCGGAATGAATATTTATAAAAGTTAACCATCCGGTTTCTACTGTAAATAAAATTTGGTCATCTAAACTAAAAAGATAACTCGGGTGAAACCAGATCTACAAATGATGTCGTTTACTTTTCTAAATAAAAGTTTGATTGTGTTGTACGATGAAGTTTTATTCTTATGCAGACGTACACACGACATATACTGTGAATAACATGACTGTCATTAATCCGAGTGCTGAAACTTCCTCTTCCGGTGATTATGTGAAAAGAACACATCTTATTTTCAAAAAAAAACATTTATTAAAAAATGGTACTGCTGAATCAGCTCGGCCCTAAATATCACCACATATATATATATAGCAATGTGTTATGGCTAATATGATGATGAAACCACTCATTTTATTTGTTGTATTTAGGCATTTGGGACTTGAAAATTCTGTCTAAATTCCACAAATTTCATTTCATTCATTCGATTTCATTTATTCAATTTTTAATTTAATTTCTTATTCTTTTAAATAAGTTTTTGGTATCCATATTCAGTGCGTTGGGGAATACTTTCATTGACAACTAATTATTACATACTTAATCATTATTTCATAGTTTAAGTTGGTGTTATGGTAATGTTTCATTTACGCTTATATATATATATATACAGGGTGATTTTTTTTAAAGTTGTGAAAGTAAAACACTATAACAAAAGAACCACTGATCCAAATGACCTAAAATTTCACCAGTATGCTCCCAAATCAATTGGAATTTTTTTAGCATGGTTAAAAAAAACTTAAAATCGCACCGACAGATAGCGCTGTAAGGTAGCAGAAACAAAGAATATCGTCTGTGGGAGGAAAACAATGGACGGTACTTTGAGAAACAATCTTCCGTAGACCCTCTGTCGTCATTGGACCTTTTCTTAAATTCTTAAGTGTTCTAAATCTCCTAAGAGCAGTTGCTGCGCTGTCATTATTCTGATAATACAGTTTCACTAACAACGCACGGTCTGTCAATGCAGCAGTCATTGCGAGGATTTCCGTAGAATAATGAACACTAGATGCGCCTATTTCACGTTTTTACGCCAATGAACCCGACTTTACTGCATGTACAGCGCCATCTGTCGGTGCGATTTTAAGTTTTTTTAACAACGCCAAAAAAAATTCCATTGCTTTGGGACCATACTGGTGAAATTTTAGGTCATTTGGATCAGTGGTTCTTTTGTTATAGGGTTTTACTTTCACAACTTTAAAAAAAAATCACCCTTTTTTGCGTTGTTAGTGAAACTGTATTATCAGAATAATGACAGCGCAGCAACTGCTCTTAAGAGATTTAGGACACTTAAGAATTTAAGAAAAGGTCCAATGACGACAGAGGGTCTAGGGAAGATGGTTTCTCAAAGTACCGTCCATTGTTTTCCTCCCACAGACGATATTCTTTGTTTCTGCTACCTTACAGCGCCATCTGTCGGTGCGATTTTAAGTTTTTTTTAACCATGCTAAAAAAATTCCCATTGCTTTGGGAGCATACTGGTGAAATTTTAGGTCATTTGGATCAGTGGTTTTTTTGATATAGTGTTTTACTTTCACAACTTAAAAAAAAATCACCCTATATATATATATATATATTGTAACGAGATTTTAAATAGATATTTTAAATGAAAATTAATTAGAATATTTAAAAATATGTGTAAATAAAATAGTATATAATGTCCCACCAAAACATCACATGTCAAAAAATTAGCGAAGTCTCGTGTCTCTTTTACCGTAAAAAGTTCTGAGGTTGTGTTAAGCCAAGTTTCGGTTTCTTATTAACTCTGAAATTTTCATTCACAAATAACTCTTAGTTTCTACATCTTTAGTTAATGCTGATTTTGTGACTTGGATATTAAGCAGCACGAGAATATGACGAGTATAATTACTTTAATCAAATAATCCCATCCCATCCATTAACACAGTTAGCTGTAATAACTTTCCTGAGCTGCGTAATTGCCAAGTCACAAAATAATCATTAACTAAAGATGTAGAGACTAGGAGTGATTTTGAATGAAACTTTTAGAGTTAATAAGATAGATAAACTGGGCTTTGCACGATCTTAGATATTTTTACTGTAAAAAATCACAATATTTCAGTCAGAAAATCTTGGGGGTTGCTGTATTTGCAACGCCTGTAGAGACCAGTGCGATAAATTGGCCGCATTTTGTAGACTTGCGCATATACAAATATTCCACACACCATGATCCTGTCATCTTCCCTGAATGTCTCTTGCATTTCAACATTGAATGGGATAATTTTTTAAGCGTTATTAAAATTTGGGATCACAGTTTTCTTTACCGTAAAGATGCTTTGAATGGCGTTCTTGTGCATATTGCCCCCTTTTTTACATAAATAACAAGTAAGTTTTGATTCATAAAAGTTATTACGAGGGCAACACTAGATACCGGACATGCTCATTCATTCTCATGACGTCACAAATAGTGGCCGGCCGCGACCAGCGATTGGTACAAAGCGGCGAGCCCATCGTTTTGTGCCAATCGCTGTATGTCTTTGGTCGCGGCCAGCCACCATTTGTGACGTCATGCTAATGAATGAGCAAGCCCGGAATCTAATGTAGCCCTGTTATTACTCATGTTTTGTCAAGCTGACTTGGTCACACTTGACTGAATATTAATGGGCTTTCTTGTTTTAACTATATTACAATTAGTGACTAAATATTCACTCATTTTGTCCAGTTTGCGTAATACAAAGTTCCTCGTCTATAAGCTGTGCAATTGAATTACATAAAATATGTTTATTTTCATCCTTTGACAGCCAAGTCTATCTACAATTTTAATATTTAGGCAGTAATGTTCTCAGAATCATTGTAACAATGGTTACATCGCTAATTATTTCACAGGAATCCTTATACGGATGGGCAATATTGTCCACTTTTCATATGTGTTGGACAACAGTTTTCTTACTATACATTCGCAGTTTATGAAATTTATCAAGTTGTAACATCTTATTAAAGTTGGATTTTTGTTTCAAATTACAGTTAAGTTTATCCAAAATTTCCTTGGATAAAACACTCAATTAATCATTTATGCTTCAAAATATGAATTAAAAAATATATCTCTTAAAAAACCTTTTTCTTTTATATTATAAAAGCAGATTAGAAGATTTATATAATAATATCATAAAGTTAAACAACAATTCGTTAATTAGAGCTAATAATTTGAATCGATAATTTTAAGAGCCGTCGGGTCAATATATTTAAATATATATCACACTTTTGGAAATAAAGAAACTGTACAACATTTCATTTCGTTTTTAATAAATTTCATAACAAGAGGACATGTATCATTTCTTGGTGAAAATATATGAAAACCTTTTTCTTTTTCATTTATGCGTAAAAGCACATTGCCAAACAATTAAATCTTGATAAATAATCGACAATCATAAAGAAAATTAATAATGAAAACACTATTTTTTTACTTTTCCTGCGTCATTTCAGATGAATCTAATATTTTGGACACGCTTCTTTAAGACTTGAATTTCTTTTGCACTATTACGAAAGATTTTTTGGCAAAGTAAAGAAGCAAGGAAAACTACACAGAATGGATAAGTGAATAACCACATATGGTAGTAATGCTTTACAGCTTTACAGCTTTACAGCTTTAATGCAAGTCCTTTGTTACAAAGAAGATGTAAGAGTAAACAAACAGATAAAGCGCTGGAAAATCTATATATTGCATTTCAGTCAGAAGTTACGTCCATCATAGTTGCCACAAAACTAAATATTATTATGATTTACATTTGTACTCTCGAAAAAGAACAAAAAAAGATTATTCCACCTCTTTTTAGATTTGTGCACTGTTTCCAGCTGTTTTCTATGAAGCAATCAGTATTAGTATGTTATCATGTTTATTAGTAACAGGTGTCTTTGTGACTAAAATTATAGTTTATCAATTCAAAATTAAGATGTTTTTATGACTAATGTTATAATTTATCAATCAGACAATTATTTATTTGCATGAAAACTCTACGCGATAGAACTTTTAAGAACTTCCGCCAAAATAAGCATAAAAATATACATAATAAATACCCTTCATTTTAAATAGAGAATTCTTTGCAAGCCTGTGTTATTCTTCTATTTCTGAGCTAAAAGTAAATACATTAACAATTGCTTCCTAACCCCGACGGTGCTTAAAAGTACCATTTTTAAAAATAAAAAGACTTTAACAAAAAATTAAAAAACATATATATTTTTTAACTTGACAAATAATATTGTGTCTCAGAAGTTTGAAAATAAGGAAACAATATACCATGAATTTAACCCTTAACGTTAAAGTGCTTCACAGCACAGACTTAATAACACGCATCATTCAACAAGTTGCAAGCTAAAATGAGATATATAAGCAAACAAATATGCTTCTCAAACATATTTGGGCTTCGCAGAACTACTGAAGCTACTGATGACAGAGTGAAGTACTTAACGTTGATTCTGAAGCTTGCCGTTGGTAATTTATCAATGGAACATTTTATATAATAGTATTTTTTAAAGGCTTAAAGTTCCATTGCCGACGAAATTAAGAACATTGATATGACACTAGATTAATTTTAACACAATTATTCATATTGTTAAAGAAATCATATAAGTTGTAATTTTACAACTGGACTGGATGAATTAGGTCCTCCAGATTCAACCGGGATGGCTCACTTGGTAGAGCATGGCAACTTCAGCCAAGATATCCCAGGTTCGAATCGTGGACCGGACATTTTTCAGTTGGAAAATTACAACTCATAACATTAATATGACATTTCGTCTATTCCCAATTTTTCTGTATTAGTTACAATATGTACATTATCTTTCCATTTAACTTTTGTTTCGTTGGTGATTTTAAATACACCTCTTGTTTTCAAAGCCCAGTTTATTTCAAAGTTTCGTTAAGAGTAGTTTTTACCATTAAACGTATGCATAGATTAAACGCCCTACTTATTTGCTAAAAACTATAACGGCAGCATAAACTGTTAAAAATATGCAGCACGCTTTCCAGTCATTTCACCGTTTTTATAGAAACCGGATACATAACCGAAATTTAACTTTATTCTGACCATAATTTGGGCAATAATATGGTCAGAATAGAGTTAAATTACGGTTATGTAACCGGTTTCTATAAAAACGGTCAAATGACTGGACAGTTTGCTGCAAATTTTTAACAGTGCATTGGATATGAACTGAAAATCTTGTCCCTTTAATTAATAAAGTAAAAT
The DNA here is from genome assembly GCA_963931845.1 of Maratus michaelseni. NCBI lineage: Eukaryota > Metazoa > Arthropoda > Arachnida > Araneae > Salticidae > Maratus > Maratus michaelseni. Next base: position 133,346,974 of record OZ007588.1, on the reverse strand, counting down.
ATATCCACTAAATTTATAACAATTAGATAGATAATAGACCTCATAACTTTTTAAAAATAACAAAAAAAAAATTATAATACGCAGAAATAATTCGGAAACTTTTCATTCCAGTACGCACCAGTACGGCACATGCACAGAAGGATCAATACAAATTAGAACGACAACGAAAGCGTTGCTAGTTTATATAGCTATAAAATATGCTGGAAGAAATTGAAATATAAGTTTTATCAGAGGATTTTGCAGTTATTAGTTCTGGTACACCATGTAGCCAAACTTGGTGATATTTTCCTGGATGAGTTTGCTTTGGTGGGTTAAACATATAAACAATCAATAGGTTGGCGATAATGGCAAGCTAGCCTATTTTTGTCTAAAATCATCTGGAACAATCAAATTTTATTGCCCATATGCAGCCACACTTTCATAGAAATCTTCTTCTCTAATCGAAAGTACTAACACTTTTGTGAAATATGGGATCGCATATTGTAGACTACGATCTGAGAAATTATCATCCTTATAACTTACATTCTACTATAAGTATTAAAGTAGTGCGTTTTCTGTTAGATAAATTTTTGTGAAGCGTTTCAGTACTTTCCATATCTTCCTTTACTGTCTGGTTTATAGTTATTTCATATACATCATTGAAGATACATGTTATCGAAAAATCAACAAATGACGTATCAGCAAATGGAAATGACAAACATATTAATACATAGTCGCAACACTGGCTTTAAAATGTTGAAATTTTAAAAAATAAGCATATTTTGAAACCAAAGTACACCAAAAAAATGATTTGGAGAATGATTTTAAAATATATCTTCTTTTTAGTGGATTTTCTGTATTAAATGATAATATATAATACAAAATTACAAAACTTTCAACCTTAAAAAAAAATTACAACGTATAATATTAATGTTCTTAAAATTACACATTAATGCTTATAATTAAAAAATTATCTTAAGAATAAATAAATTAATTAATTAATTTCTCAGTTTAGCCAACATAAAGAGGTTTATGAGTTCTTAATATATTTTCAAACCGTAAAAATGCATTGTTTTACAATTAATTAATAAAAATACTAAATTATATAAAAGTATGTAATTTTTTTTCATCACACACAATTCTTTGATTTATGTCATAATTGACAATATTCGTAAAAAAAAAAAAAAAAAAAAAAAAAAAAAAATGAAATTTTAATTCAAATTTATTATTAATTTGTTTTTTTATATGTTTCGTATCTATAATTTTTTCGTGTATTGTGTGTATCAGACAACAAAACAAAGTTTCTTTTGGTTCCAATTTTCGTAATAAAAGTTAATTAAAAAATATATATAGTTTATGTAGCGTATATAGCATATAATATAGCGCATGTTCATTACAACTGTACAACACTAATGTGTAACATTACAACTGTATATTTATAGAGCAATTTTTGATTATTAAAAATACAGAATCGACAAAATTGAAATAGCCCCTTTTTATCATTAAACATATAAATATGATTTTAATAAATGCATAATTGTTAAAATGCCAGCATATTTTATATTTTCAGAAAAATTTCATTACGCTTAAAGTAAATATTTTTGGTAAATAATAAGACTAAATATGTTTATTTCTTATAAAAACTACAGTTAAAAATGGAATGAAAAACTGGAAAATAAAATAATTCATTGAAATAAATAACATTAATTTGTCAATGCATTTTTTAAATGTGTGTTGAACAATCCCTTTCTGATTTTTTCTATTCATGGTAAAAAAATATATATATATATCTTCTAGAAATGGAAAAAAACATCACATTTGCTTGAAACAAAAATAAAAGTAGATAGAAAAGAAAACATATACAAAAATGAAAAGCATTTTATACGCCATACGAAAATAAATTGTTCACTTTAGGTAGAAATGGAGGAAAATTCAACAAATAAAAATACATAAATAGAAATATAAAACGTTTGCATTATGATGACTTATAAGGTAAAGTATCTGGGGAGGGAGGAGGGGGTATGATTAAATATGATCATTATGTTTAAAAGACCTATAAGGAAGATTAAATCATCCTGTCAAGCTATATTTTTATAAAGATTTCTTTTTTTTTTATGTAAAAAAATCAATATATATATATTGATTTTTACGTGACAGAATTTCTAATTGTTTTGAATCGCAGAAAAAATTTAAAATCATATTGTTCAAAAATTAAGAAATGAATTTGCAACGGATGTATTTTTTTCCTTTAATTATCTCCTCTATATTATAATAGCGCAAGTCAGGTGACTGTCATAAACAACTAAGAGCTGACTTCTTCGCTTTTCATATGCAAGGCGGCCATTTTTATTCAAAATAATTTTTTTAATAAAGCTGCATAAAAGTTACATTTTTAGAAATATCGTTTAAACAATTAATGTTTCAAAGATGGGTTACATTTAGATATGCATATATTCTCAGCTAACTTCCGTAGAAACCGAATTGATAGACCAATATATCTCATTCTATCAAATTAAATATTCAGACATTCATCAAAGAGATTCATTCATCGTGAGCGATAAAAATATTACCCCATGGAAGCAATCTCTTGCCGTAAATACGGGTTAAGATCCCTTAGAAAGTCCCCCATGGAGGGCTTACCCCCCTAGGGCCTATATCCCAAGAGTAGATAATCGGCCATCATAAATAAACCAACCATGAAGGTAATCATTTGCAAATTAGGTTCTCCAGTGGTGAATTTTGCAGCGGTATTTGGTATCAGATAAAAAATTCGCGTCTGTAAGCCAATCGATGTTTAGTATAATTCTGTTAGGTGAAGTGCTATGTAATTCAACTTCTTTCTTATTATTTTCTCGACGAAGTTAAATGTAAATAAATCCAACTCATGTAATAATATTTAATGAATCAAATTTCAAAACGAATCCTCCATTAGTTTGTTACTTGCGCATTATCCGTGCCAGGAAGATAAATCACCGAAAATTATTGTTAATGGCCACTCACAATTACCATTGTCAATGGCTTATCACGTTCAAAGCAGTGATTTAATATACATTTATTAAGTACCTAACATCATTAAAAATGATGGCACTTTTATGTTAGCCTGGAGCAGGCGATAAACTTTCAAATATGATTTCCATCGCCATTATTCGTATGGCATTAATTTAATTTAAACTATAAATCTTACATCCATTTCATTTAAAGTATAAAACTTAATTGAAAGAACATGTATTTAAAATATATAACAATCCATACATTTAAAATACAAAAAAAAAAAAAAAAGACAATAAGAAATAATACCATAAAACAAGACATTTTAATTCAGGATCAAAATATTGGTTTTAATCAACACACGCGAGAAATACCGGCGAGAAAAAAAAGTGCTGTTGGTGTGATTTGCGCCCGGATAACATAAATGCACCAAAATGATAAAATAATAGAGAAGCAAACTAAAATAATACAGACAATAATTTAGTACAGATTTATTAAACACATAACATCATATTAATGGCTTTTAGTAAAGATATTTACGATGGTAGTTTTATTTTTGGCTGTATGTTATATCCGTCGGAATAAATATGAGATATATATTCTAATCACATACTATACCTATATCTATATTTATATTATACATACTGCACTATACGTATTGTACTATATTATACAGTTATGTATAAATGCTTCTGAAATTGCCTTTGATATTTCTGCTACATAAAATTAACTGCAGAGTAACGATATAGAAAAAAAGGGTTACTGTAATCAGTTTTATAGGGATCATTGATGGCGGGGTTATTTACCTGGCATGGATCTTAAAAGCCAGTAGACATTAAGCATAAATGCCGAAGTCAGTTTGATACTGAGTTATGAAAACTCCTAAAATGTGTCAAGAAAGAAGAGCAAAGAGAAAAATAAACATGCAGAGATCTGTATCTAGAAGATTGTATGCGAATTTTAATCAGATTGTACGCCAAAGGTCAAAATTTGGCGATACTAAAAACAAACACGTTTTAAAGGAAATGCGACTATAATAAGTGGCTTCCAAAAAATTTATGTTTCACCAAACCGTACTCGCCAAAATACGCCAATTAGTATTCAGCCCTATTATGACCCATTATTCAAGATGAATAGATGAGAATAATGATAGATTTTCTAATCCTACGCAATCGAGTCTACAGTCAAGCCAACAACAAAAAATATATTAGCAACAATATAGTTTAATGCAAATGTGGATAACATTAAATTCTTTTCACAAACACCACTGCATTGCACCGAAGCATATTAACTAAAATATACCATTTGGAAGTGGGCTCAAATACGAAAGATTACTATCACTGGTTTTAAAATGTCCGCATTTAGTGAACGTATTGCAACTGATAAGTAAATAGACATGAAGCATAAATGTCTAAATAAGTTAAGCGGATTTTGTCAAGAAAGATGAAAGACATAAAAAAAACAACCATAAGAAATGCTGTCATGATCGCAAAGAGTTCTTCATTTCTCTATCAAAATATTCCGATTTGGCGAATAATTAAGCAGGTAAATTACATGATGAATAAAAGTAACGTGATACATTTAAGGTAGACCAAAATGATCGCTAGAGGCCCGCCTAAATAGCAAATAAACGTACCATATATCCGCCTACATGATTTTGCTGTGGCTGGTTTATGGAGTTATAGTCCTTCATTAGTCACTTTTAATTCCCTATTGTTAAAACTAATTTTCTTCCTCGAAAATCTCATTTTTCAATTTATGCATTGAAAGTTGTTGCATGTTTGTGAAAAAATAACTCTCCATTCGAACAGTTTGCAAAACCACAGACAAACCTATTAATCGACTATAAACTCTAATTAACAGGATATCTTTATCATCAAATTTGGAGATATTTCGCTAAGTGTCGCAAAACTTTGCGTGAATTTGTAGCTAGCGGCTATTTGTCATTCAGTTATTGTTTAGTGTAAGTAGCCATCTATTAATTTTTTTAACATATCATTAGGTTAATTAAATGGTATAATGGTATATCCTACAGGGAATTGTTCAGAGGACATGCAATCAGTTGTTGGAAGAAACATATAAATTCTGAATATAAAATAAGCCAATTGTATATATAAAAAAATTCTATAAAATTTCTCAAGATATTTGCTTTTTTTTGTGGATTCAAACGATAACGTGAGACGATTTCTATGGATAGCCGAAAAGTAAAATTTCTGTCTATATTGAATACTTATGTTGAGAATACGCTGTAAAAGCGCATAGCCGTGTTTTTAACGACGCTGATTTTTTATGTAAAAATTAATGTTGGTCATAATTTATATTCTTTGTATCATGAACTTGTTAAAAAATTTTACAATTAAAATAATGATTTTGAATCACAAAAATGCCTAGATTGTATTTGGAGCCCTTTGTAGAAGATACATTTCAATCAGGTGATTTTTTGTGGCGATATAAATAAAAAAATTGTCACGTGGATTTAACATTTTGAAATATACTTCACCAGCATCTTCAAATTTTATGGAAATTGATATTTTCATATAATGTGAAGTTATCTCTAAATAAAATATTGTGTGTAAACATTATTTTTTAAATTTTAAATTCTTCACAATAACAGTAATAATATTTTCCTAGATACAAGTTAAAATGATAAATGATAAATAAAAAAAGGGACAAGCTTTTATTGTAATGTACAAAAAAGCAAAAAATGTTGAAGAACAATTTATTGAAATAAATACCCTTTAAAAAATGGCGAGTATTTTTTTTATTAGTTTGTTATTAATAAAATGGATATGCAATTTTAAATCCAGCTACCTGGCAAGAAAAACAAGTTGAAAATTGTACGTCATGACAAGTGACTAAACGACTGAAATGTTCGTACTAGTTTTGGTGAAATTAATTATATCATCTGTCATTATAATAAGATTAAATTCCGTAATAAAACAAGTACATTTCATTTGAAGTTGGAAAAATTTTATCTTTTGTTAACATTTACTGAAAATTCCAATGGAAACTTAAGCCTAGTTTTGAAAATTTCTGAGCTGAAAATCCATATTTAGACTATTTTTTCATTTAATATCTGTTTCTCCTGAAACATCAAACCAAAAAACTGTCGGTAGATTATAGGATTGGCATAATTAAACAATTTTTGTATAAAATTTGGTTTTTAAATTCACTAATATGGAAATAATATGACTCCATCTTAAATAGCACGTAATCACCATCGCAACCTAGAATAATTACATATCATGGGACATCACTGAATTAATTACGTATGATAGGATTTAATAGAATGAAGAATGTGAATACAACTTGGTCATAGAGGTTATAAAATGTCATATACGTCATATATGACTATAACGTTATACATGTCAAGTAACTTGGCGATACATGTCGGTCGCTTGACGATTAATACCCAGAAGCTGATATAATAAGAAAGTACCGATTTAAAAAAAATCAAATTACTTAATAAATATTTTTATTAATATCTTTTTAAGTTTTGAATCTATTTTCATAAAATTTGAAATGACTCGACGAAATCCTGAAACGTTTGTAAATATTAAATTTCAATTTGGTAGTTTTTGCGCTGTTATAAGTGGACAGACAGACAGATGGACAGACCAGACGAAAACTATGGGTGCTATGTATTTATATAATTATGAACGCACCTGAACATCGATCAACCACCTGTTTGGAATTGAATCCATATACACTGCTCGGAATTGAAAAATGGCGCATTTACCAACCCTACTACGGTTCAATCAAAGTACATCAGCTTATTTTTGAAGCAATCAAAGACATTTACACCATCACGTACACGATGACATCTGCATACCCTTATTGAATAAAACGTTTAGTAAGCTGAGTGGTAGCGGAAGCAAATTTCATCTTTTTTTTTTTTCAGAATATTACATTGTCACCAGAAATACATCATACTACTACAGATCAGGTCAGTTGTAGCACAGGAAATGTGCTAAATTAGGATTGCAAGATTTGAGCCTAACGGACAAACAAAGCAAGTTATGTAATAGAAACAAGTTTCCAGAATAAAAACTTACATTTTTATTAAATACTTTGCCATTTGAAATGTTGTTACAAGAAAAGCATTTCAGTTCCTCCCACAGCATTATTTTTCATTGAAAAATTTTATTTTCAGATAAAACCGCCTAAATTTGTATTAAAATAATACATTTTTAAACATTGAAAGTATATGGTATATAAATAATTTAATAAAAATTTTGGTTTTTAAAATCGCTTTCCCATTGTAAAAACATGTAAATTTTCATAATTGCACTTTATTTTAGAATTTTAAAAGAAACACAAAACCTGTCCTGACGCTTATAAAATGACAGAGTAAAAATTGGAAAATATGCAATATTATTTTCAAATGATATTTTCAATTCTAAAATAGAAATTGGGTATTTCGGGAAAGAAATGTAATTCACGCTTCACATCACATATTCCGGGAAAACGCTAGCAGGAAATTTCAATTTCATATCGTTTGAACATAAAAGACATATTTAAGATTTAAATTATCAGAAGATACTCAGCAATATTAAAGCACGTGTTTAGAAATCTATTTATTGCTGTGTGGATGCTTTACAAAAACACAGCAGATTTAATTTTTAAATTCTTGATTTTTCTTTTTAAAAAGTCTTATCTCAAATATATATTTTTTATTAAATATGTTCAATCATCTAAGAAATGCCTATATAGTTTTAAATAAAAATACTTTCATATTTATTATGAGTTTGATTTTAAAATTCTCTTTATGGGATGCCGATTTTAATTCAATTAAACTAATCATTTTTAAACCAATAATTTTAAATTTACCAAACGAATGTTTGAAAGTTTCTTAAAGTTACTCATTACAGTATAATAAATTATAACACCTTGTAATAATATATTCCTTTTAAATGCTAAAGGTGTTAAAAGTACTAAAGGTGCTCTCGGTTACTCATTACTCTAAATTGAACAAATGTTCTTAATATTTTAAGTTTGATTTGTAAAATTCCGCGTTAAAGTTTGTGGATATTGTTTTTTTTTTTTTAATTTAGACATCGGCTTTAGATACAAGATAATATGAGATGTAATTTTTAGAAAGGACAACATATTTAAGTATATAATGCACACAAGGAACAAACCAATATTAGTCAAAAAGTTAAAAATAATATATAGTTATATATTATTTTTAATAATTTAACATCGATTACTTAATAATATATATATATATATATATATATATATATATATATATTTTAATGTAAGTTTTATTTTGTGTGATTTGTAAAGTCAAAATTTTTACCAAAAAATTAGAAATTTAAAACTTTTTTTTTCATTCTATAGGCAGTATGGGGACAAAAAACGTTGAACCAATGTACAGAAAAGTAGGAGATTTTTCTGTTTCATCTCGTTTCTGCTCCGACAATGTCCTAGAAGTTCCTCGCAATAATTGTCATTTACCAGCGAGATACCTGGACATGCTATAAAATTAACGATTCGTAGCATTTCTTGATGGAAAAGTATAAGGGGTGAAATCTCCCAGTTACAGACACCTTAGGGATTCTTTCTTGTTCAAATCACTATTTTAAAATTTTAAATCTCTTTAATACTTATCTTTGCTTTTGAAAGGAAAGTAGAGATATATTAAAATATTATTATTGACAAACCTTTAAAAAATCATAGATTTTATAATTTAAAACTATTTCTTTTTACAAATATAGTCAAGAACTCCGGTAACTGATACCATCATTATTTTGAAACACCAATAACTGACAGAAGGTGAACCATTGATTGACACTTTATTTGCAAAGATAAAAATAAAATACTTTATAATTCAAGGGCTTTATGATTTAAAAATGCTTTAATCTTTATTAAAAAAACAAATTGCTTTAATCTTTATGAAAAAAGTGGGATTTTAATTTTGAAATACACAAAAATTTGCAATTTTTAAGTGTTTTACATTAAATTTAAAGAAAACAGGAAATAAACATTTGACATCATTCAATATAGTTTTTATTTTAACAACTGCAGCCATAAACAAATAATCTTTTAGGTAGCTTTCATTACAAAAATTAACGAGATGGAAATTGTACGTCAAACGTGACAAATGAGGTGCGTTCGTACTATAGCTATTTATATAAATATTCAGATCTTGATGATTTTTTATTCTGTGAAATAAATTATACCGTCTGCAGATTAATTTCTGTAATAAAATAAGTATCTCGGTCGCTTGACGATTAAACCTCGGAAGCTCCAATAACAAAAAAGCACCGAATTTTTAAAAAAATAAAATTTCATAATAAATATTTTTATTAATATTTTCTAAAGTTGTGATTGGGTTTTCATAAAATTGGAAATGTCTCGACAAAATTCTGCAAAGATAATATATCTTAAATTTCAAACCATTCGGTTGGGTAGTTTTTGCGTTGTTATATGCGGACAGACGGACGGACAAACAGACGGATGGACGGACAAACAGACAGATCAACGGACCAGACGACGAAAATAGGTGCTACGTATTTATGTAATTACGAACGCACCTAAAAAGCTACGTATTGTAGACATTCGAAAAAAAGAAATTCCAGAAATTTTTCGTATATTTACACCGATCATAACCCCCAGACTCCAAAACCACCCTCCGTACAAATGTTGATTTATATATATATATATATATATATATATATATATATATATATATATATATATATATATATATATATATAATCCTTGTCATGCGATAGCACTCGTATTTATAAACCTATTTGGATGTTACTAAGTGTGTGTGGCTCCACAATGTCTCAACCGAGTTCGTTGGCCAGCATTGTCCGACATCTTATTTCAAAATGTTGGCCATTAAAATATTTAAAACTAATATAAATATACAAAAAATTAGTAATTCAAATTTATTTTTTGTTTACTTGTTAGGCCTTGATAGAAAGATTCCAGAGCATTTTTTTTTTGCCAGTATCTTAAAAATTGGCTGAGATATAGCAATTGGCTGCTAGGGTGGCTGATATTTTGAAATAAGACAGAAGACTAAAAAAAAAAAAAAAATCAGGGATTAATCTATGAGTTTTAGAGAATGTGATAGCTCGGAAACTATTATATTTCATTGTTGTAATTATTTTCCCAATCATACACATAAAAATATATATTCGTATCCGTTAGCCTCAAACTCTCGCCAAGCTTGGCGATACTCGCCAAATATGACGACAAAAATAATTCTCCATAAATGAAGCCAACAAGGTTGTTGCTGATTAATTTAGCGATTTTCTTATTCAGTATTAATGAATCTTCTGTTATTGGGTTCTTTGCATTTAAGCTTTCTGTTTTCGATTAATATTAGTTAAAATTTTAAAACGAAGATATAAGAAAGCTACATGTTCCTCCCGATACAGGCCGGTAGGAAAAGGTAGGCACTTTTCATTTAAGCAAACACAATGCAGATTATATTGAAATGTTATTTAAGAAAATATATAAATCATTGCTTTTTTTTTAATGTGGCGATGGGTTGTCTTTATCTTCTTTATTATAGTGATATCAGCGGAAAAAGGATCATTACCTATAAGAGACAAAGGCCTATGAAACATTTAACAGTTTTCTACCACAGCATTGTCTATTTTGGATGAGCACGAATAGAACAATATTCTTCATTTATTTCAAGAATAAATACAGTGTTAAAATTCTCATCGTAATACTCAGCATAATAGCGTCATTTCTTCATCTGAATGTTATATTTTCCTTTTTTCCCCTCAAGATCTTGATTTGAATACAGGTCCGAAGAGTCTTCATAAACAATATTTATTTCCGACTAACTCTCACTGGATTCTGATGAAGGAGATTTACATTTTCTCTTTTGTCTTGGTAATAAACCAAATTTTTTATTCTTAGCAGGGTTTGGATTTTTTTTTTATTGTAGCGAGCGACAACGACTTTATCGAAAATGCAGTTAACTAAACCTACAAAAAAGCGACAACTTTTCAAAAGTAATCACGACTTCGATACTTTCAGATTTTGTCAAAGAATTCAATTTATACTAGCAATTGAAGACATGAATTAAATAATAAAGTGAACTTTTGTGATATCGCATCTGCCAGGATTCAATTAAATAAATGTGACGTAACAGAGGAAATAAAAAAATTAAGAACAATAACATAGAAGAAAATGTTTTATGTTCGTCTCCAAATTGTTAGTGTATACACACATTGTAAAATTCATGGTAAAATTAAGTGATATATTATAATTAAAAAAATTACAGAAAGACAACTCTAAATGTATAAAAACATAATTCTGATTAATAAGAATCCCAGCTTTAAAACATGAAGACCTAACAATGAGTAAATAGACAAGTGTTCTCAGAAAGTTAATTAATTCCTTTGTTAGGTTAATAATTGATTTCAGCAAGAAGTGTCAATGGGTCTATGACATCTTGCGATGTGCTACTATATACTGCAATTGAGATTCACAATTTGTTGAGAAGATCAAATGTTGCACAGAAGAAGCAAGTTTCGGCGACGCGATTTACAGAATGGTACAATTTGTCTCTAAAGTAGCGCGGATGTCAGTACAAACGACTGATTTTATTTTTATCATTCTATACTTGCTACACTATATTGTTCCAAAATGTAGTGCGCTACACTACAATCTACTGTAAAAAGTAGCGATCACTGTTATTTTGAGACTTCCTATCCCTGGGTTCAAGTTTTTTTTTTTTTAACGTTCAAACTTTCGTTTCTGCTTCTGCTCTTCTTTGTTATTTTTCCCATTTCTTCTTATTGTTTATACTATTTTATATATGATATGTTACAGAGGAATGTGTCCTTTTTTCCAGATTTTAAATTATCAGTAATGAAGATATCCAATAACTGACATTTACGAACCAGTAACTGACATGTGGTGTCAGACACTGGTAAAACAACTTAAATTTTAATGATTTTTAGTACAAGGTTTATGCAATTTTAAACATCTAAAATAATAGATTTCAACCTTTTATAATATAACCAAAAACTGGCATCTCCCATTAAGCTAAATTAATTAATTGTAAACCATAAATCATGGCCCTAATGAATTAAGCTAATTTCTACAGGTATAACTTTTAAGATAAGAGTTTATTATGGTTGCATTACAAACAGATAAAAAAAAAAACATTTCCTTAATTCTTTAAATATGGTGGTTGCTTCAAAATGACACGTTTTGTATTCTCAAAAGTTCCTTCGTCATTGAATATGTTCTTGGCCCTCTAGTTTTGTATGTATTGACTTCAAAATAAAAATAAGTGTCTAATTTACCACTGCATGACATCACTTTACAGAATTTTACAACAAAATGCTTATTTGAGTTAGATTTTAGCGCAAGTGTCAGTTCCTTTTTAAGTATCAATGACTGGCGGTTTCAACCAATGATATGTTTGGGATAAAGTGGAAATATTCATAAGAAGATATATATTTCCATAGATTATTTATGTACGATCGTAATGGTGAAAAACATTTTTTCTTGCAATTTGAATATTTCAAATTCGTGCATAATTTGTTAACTTTCTCACTGCTGTGAACTGATATATCCGTTCACTATGCTGAAGCTTTCACTGCAATAGAAGCATTACTTAAATTAATATAATTCGACAGATATAATGCAGTTTTAAATCATTGTGTAATGATTAATATTCTAAAAGATTATATTCATATACGTAATTAAGTTTTTTATAACAAGTTTGAAAAATCATCTTTCTTTAGCATTTTAAAAACATTACAGAGAAAACAGCATTATAATTTCGCCCTTTTGCTCGGCGGTTAGGTGGTATACTTTGTTAAGAATAAATATTTCAAATGGAAACGTTATAAGTGCGATACTGAACAATAAATAATCAATACTGCCTTTTTATATGCTCAATAAGCCTTTTTATATGTTATCTAAATCTGTAAAACCGAAAATGAAACTCATTCTAATTTAGTAATTTTCTTGAATTGTGTTATTTTTTTAATCTTTTTAAAATACTTTTTAATGCAGTAGTTTCAAAAATATAGTAACAATTAAAAAAATGTATTACCTTTAAATTTTCATGCATAATTTGAAATAATTTTTGTATACGACAAAAGTGGCACGAAATATTACACATATTACAGGCAATGTCTCAAATATGATACTGATATTCCTCCCATAATTATAATAAGAGACTATATGTTTATTCCATTATATTTTACATTCTATATTTATGTATTAATTAGGGGTAAAAAATAAATCTTACCAATTAAATCTTACCATTAACCACTCATGCGTATATGATTTGGAAAAACAAAATGCACTATTGAGTATAAATGTGTCTTCATATAGACTTTATTGTCTTTCTTTAATCCATTTTACCCAACACACAAGAATTAAAATTGGCTAAGCTAAATAAAAACTCCCTTTTAATGACTGGAATTGTGTTTAAAGGGGGAAAAAATCCTTCATTGGAAATTAAAATAATCATGGAATTTATTGGAATGCAGAATTTTAATAATAAATTATACTGCTTACTGATTAAAATACTACTTAATGGAAATAAAAATATTACATAATTTTATTTTATTATTTAAAATTCTATGGACAATAATGATACTGAAATAAGTTCCACGTGTATAATTAGAGATTTCTCCATTTTTTTTTAGTTAAATTCCTTCATTTACGTAATTTATTATTTATCGTTTTTTCTTTTAAAATGAGATGTTGATTCTTATTTTTATAATTAATACAATTAAATTATTAATTACAACTTTAAAAAAATCTTATTCTGTAAATTTGTGCAGAATTATAAAAGGCATTTCAATTTAACAACTATTTAGTTAGTTTTCAAATTTCACGTACGTTATTTTTCAAAAGGTTATATTAAAGAAATTAGACTGTATTACCGATTATATAACATTAAAGCATAACATACAAAAATACTTATTTTTCACTCACGAATGCTCTCAAGAGAATAATCAATCTTATTAAATAATGTCCTATATGTAATATATATACACTTAAAAATTATTTATATAATAATTCATTTATCGTTATTCTACTAAGGTAAAAAAGGTAGACTATTAAAGTTTTAAAATAAAAATGTAGCATACAATTTACATCATTTTTAAAATATTTAAAATATGTTTTCTAATTTCATCCAAATTTCTCTATTAGTTACAGGAAAATAAGTATGTTGAAACGTTTGTGAAAAGACTAATAAAACGGTTTATATTACTACTGTTGATAAAATTAAAACTCCAAAGAACAGTGTTATTTTTTTACATATAACTAGTTGGTCTTCGTCCGTCTAGTTGGTCGCTGTCGTGTAGGGCCCCTATGCCTTCTACAGCGTATATCCCGGATATCCCTTCAGGTCCAAAAAGTTCATTTTACATGCAAACAGAAAACTATACATAAAATAATTTAAACTATTCCAAAATAGCTAATAAAAAATCAAACTAGTCGTTGGGGGCCACCGTAATACTTACCCATCATAGATATTCATAATATAAAATATGAAAATACAACATGTGTAGACTACTTATAAAATGCTTTGCAATTCGAATAAAATCGTGGCTTGATGACGTCATAAACTTTAAATGTTCTATTACTCAATTGCGTAAAAGAAACATCCTTATAACTCCAAAAATTTTAATCACACTAACAAACAGTTTATTGCGTCGGATTAAGCGTCTCATTTTCGATTAAAATATATCTTTGAATTGAAATTTGAATAAAATACAGTGCCATGAAAAATCTAAGAGTGTGGACAATATAATTACAAATATCTCGGTAACTAATTATCCGATCGACTTCATTCTTTATGCAAAGTTTATGTTTTTTTATTGTCTTTTATATTCACTCCTTAAAATAATATACCTTTAATCAGAACGAATATTTCGAGAGTTCGAAAAAAATAGTTCCGGATAATCGAGGTTACTGAAGTTCAATATGCTCCTTCCCATTATTGCATACTAAGTACATACCAAATTTCAAGTCTCTATCTCAATTTGTTCGGGAGATATAGCGTTTACAGACACACACACAGACAGACGGGCGGCAATTTTTTTTTCTAAAAATATGTTTTTCGGAATCTCCAGTGTCTGAAACGTGTAAATCCGTCAAATTTTTTTTTTCGATTTTCAAAACGATTACAAGATTTACCCTATAATACGTACGATGGCTAAGTAAAAAGCACATAAATAATGGTTTCGCGGCATAATTTTTTTTTTCATGACACCACCCCCTCCTCCGACAAAGACCCGCTGAGCCCTGAACGTGATTATCTAGGAGAAAGGGGATGATTTTAGTTAAAATAAACCAAAATGGCATAGCCTAAGATACACTCATGTCCAAAATTAAGGTCACAAACATAAACTCTGTGAAAACTGATATATTACAATGGGAGATACAAAGATATATTACAATGGGAGAAAAAATAAAGCAACATAACAATATGGAAAAGATTTTAATTAGGAATTAAGAAACAGGGTATATCAAAATATGTTAAATCATGAATCAGAGATAAAACATTTATCTCGGGAAAAGTTCTATCTAATATGGAGTGTGTCAATAAATATTTGTGGCAATAAAGCCCATTCTTCCAAAAGTGCGGTTTTTAACTCCTGGCGGCTCCTGGGAGGAGGTTACGCTGTGCAATGGCTCTTCCTAGACCATCCCATACATGTTCAATAGGATTGAGGTCCGGAGACCTCGAGGGCCAATTCATACGGCGAATATCCTCTTCTTCAAGAAAATCATCAACAATGTGAGCTCTGTGTTGCTTAGCATTATCTTCCACAAACATGAACTCTGGGCCTACAGCACCCTGGAACAACGTCACATAGACTTCAAGGACGTCATCTATAGCGATGTGCGTTGACAGTACCCGCATCGAAGACGTGCAGTAGTGTACGACTGCCCAACATTATGCCGCCACAGACGAGGATTTCTATACCACCAAATCTGTCGATTTCTTTTACGTAGGAGGGATGATAGCGAGCTACACGTTCTCTCCAGATGAAGATTTGACGAGAATCACTCTCTGTGGTGAACCTCGACTCATCACTGAAAAGAGCACGCCCCCATTCTTGTTGTGTCCAAGTCTGATGTCTTCGACCCCACAACAACCATGTTCTCCGGTTGGATGCAGTGAAAGGGGCACACACGACTGGACGCCGGGTGTAAAGGGTCCTCTTTGCTAGACGTCTGCATACTGTTTGCCTGTAAATTCTTATTTCAAACGCAGCAGTAAGGTCATGAGCAAGCTGAGGAGCCGTTAAAGCCTATGCCGTCATGCGCTTAATGCCACGTAGCGATCCTGTGAAGGTTTCGTTGCTCTGTGGTGGCCTTGGCCGGCCTTCCTGGTGACAGTACCACTTGTTTGGAATTAATTCCACAGCGTAACCCCCCTCCCAGGACACGCCAGGAGTTAAAATCTGCGCTTTCGGAAGAATGGGCTTTGTTGCTACAAACATTTATTGGCACCCACATAAACAGTATGAAAGCTCGTTGTTAGGCTTGTATAGCAGTGCACGGTGGTCACATATTAGACAGACTTTTCCCGAGATAAATGCTTTATCTCTGATTCATGATTTATACCTATATATACACTGTTTCTTAATTTACAATTAAAATATTTTCAATATTGTTATGTTGCTATATTCTTTCTCCCATTGTAATATACCTCTGTGTCAAATTTCTTGCAACACAGTGAATAGTTCAGCAGTTTCCACAGATTTTGTTTGTGACCTTAATTTTGGACATGAGTGTACATGGAGATCATTGTAAATGGGCACTGTGGTTTCACACCCATTGTTAATCTGATGATCAAAATAATGGGGCCCTGTGTATTTCTCAGCCATATATCGTTAATACAACGATTCCTATAGCAGGACTGAATTTTGCGTGCAAAAATCGTTAAAACGACAATCGTTTTAACAGGTCCTGTGGGTTTCACGCCTATAAACTGATTATACGGTAATTATTATAATGATGCTCTGCATACCAGAGCACATAATTATAGCGATTATTATTTAAATCGCAAATATTTACGTCCAAAAAAATTAATTGGAGAATATTAAAAAATGTACTATATTTTGTATAAAAGTTGAAATCCGATTACTAAAAGGTGAAAAGCGCAAAAACAATTTATAAATTACTAGCAAGCTACGCCCGCTACGCTGGTCAATTTATTATAACGAACTTTTAATCCAACAAAATATTGACTTTTCATAATTCACTTTTATATTTTAACGGAATAATAAAGCTACTATAATTTGTGACTCGTGCTATAGCCAATATACACGCCAGGACACGTCGCCCTTATCATTATCTTTTACGCATGAACGTTTTGCTATGGTATTCCATTGTGAAATTTGGTAATTTTTCAAATTCAATATTTGAAAAATGGCATAATCATTAGATTTGAAATTTATATCAAGAAAAATACAATTTTTTACCTTTCAAACGCAGTTTGTCTAACAATGTTTGACAAATACTTTTCGAGCTATTATTTTTTTTCAGTAACTTCAAATGTTTCATTTTCCGAGATTAATCTGTGGCAACAATTAGTGAAAAACACAGTCGTCAGCAACGCATGGTTTTTTATTAAAGAAGCTGTTGGAGCAGGGGTTGTCACCATCAATTTGCCACCATCACTTTTGAAATCTGTTTGGTAGTTCCAGAGATTCCATAGAAATTGTAATTTAGAATGTTTTTAGAATGCTTTTCGCTCATTTCACCCATTTAAATTTCGATTTTTTTTATAATTTTGTTCTTGAGAGCATTTACATCTTATAAGTAACTACAACGCCAAATTTCAAATTTCTAGCTCCTTCAGTATAGAAAAGATCGCAATTTTAGAACGTTTTTCGCTCCTGCATCACCCCTGGGGTTAGTGACACCGACATAAAATATAGTCTATGTTGGAGCAGGGGTATACCCCCCTGGGGTTAGTGACACCGACATAAAATATAGCCAATGTTGGAGCAGGGGTTGTCACCATCAATTTGCCATCACTTTTGAAATCGGTTCGGTAGTTCCAGAGATTCCATAGAAATTGTAATTTAGAATGTTTTTAGAACGCTTTTCGCTCATTTTACCCTTTAAAATTTCGATTTTTTTTTGTTTTTGTTCTTAGAGAGCATTTACATCTTATAAGTAACTACAATGACAAATTTCAAATATCTAGCTCCTTCAGTATAAAAAAAATTACAATTTTAGAACGTTTTTCGCTCCTGCACCCCCCTGGGGTTAGTGGCACAGGCATAAAATATAGCCTATGTTGGAGCAGGGGTTGTTACCATCAATTTGCCACCATCACTTTTGAAATCGCTTCGCTAGTTCCAGAAATTACCCCCCTACAAACAAACAAACAAACAATTTTTACTGCTTTATAATATTAGTATAGATAAAATTTAAAAAAAATTCTTTGGAAAAAATTCACGCAAAATATCTAATAAAAAAAGCAGCGATAGTTGTCTTATTCGTTTAATCTTCTACAATCGGGTTTATAGCCGATGTCGGCGACATAATAGCTAACTCTAAAATTACTGAAATAAGTGTTTAACTATTTTTAGTAGATTTGTTACATTGCATTTCACTCTCTTTCCTGCCTTAAACTGCAGCTGCGATATGGCAAAATGACATAAAACTTTTGATTCCCCCATTTATCCCCTTAGTAGTTGAATCTCTAAAATCACTTAAATGTGTGTTTAAATATTTTTTAGTAAATTTGTTATCTTAAATTTCACGCTCATACCTAAAACTGCTGCTGAGATATGGCGAAAAGGTGAAATAAAACATTTAACCCTCTTAGTAGTTGAATTTCTAAAATCGCTGACATACGTGTTTAACTATTTATTAGTAGATTTGTTATCCTAAATTTCACGCTTTTACCTAAAACTTCTGCTGAGATATGGGGAGAAAGCGAAATAACCTAAAACAATCGACCCTCCATTTAACGTCCTTAGGGGGTGAATTTTCAAAAATCCTTTTTATATTGGATGTCTACATTGTGTAAGGAAATCGTCTTCCGAATTTTACTGTCCTAGGAACAACGGTTGAGGCTCGGCATTCATTATGAGTCAGTCAGGACATGTTCCTTTATAAATATAGATTTGTTATCCTGAAATTCACGCTTCTACCTAAAACTGCAGCTGCGATATGCAAAAGACCTAAAACTTTTGACCCCCCCATTTAACCCTCTTAGTGGTTGAAAATCTAATTTAACTGATTTTCGTTTTTAACTATTTTTAGTAGATTTGTTATCCTAAATTTCACACTCCTACCTAAAACGTCTTCTGAAATATGGCGAAAAAGCGAAATCACCTGAAACTTTCGACACTCCCCCCCCCCATTTAACCCCTTAGTTGTTGAATTTCTAAAATCACTGAAATATGTATTTAACTATTTTTTTAGTAGATTTGTTATTCAGAATTCCACGCTTATACCTAAAACTGCTGCTGAGATATGGCGAACAAACGAATTGAAACTTTCGAACCCCCGTTTAACCCCTTAGTTGTTGAATTCCTAAAATCGCTGAAATACGTGTTTAACTATTTTTTAGTATGTCAGTTAATCTGAATTTCACGCTCCTACCTAAAACTTCTTCTGAGATATAGCGAAAAAGCGAAATAACCTAAAACTTTCGACTCTCCATTTAACATTCTTAGGGGGTGAATTTTCAAAAATCCTTCCTTAGTGATCGCCGCCTTCATTGTGTATCACATCTTCTAAATTTCACTGTCCTACGAACAACAGTTGAGGCTCGGCGTTCATTATGAGTCAGTCAGTACATGTTCTTTTAAAAGTATAGTTTTTGCAATAAAACGTCGAAACGTTATTGAAATGGAAAATAAAATTATGAAAATAATTTATTAGGATGTTTATTCTTGTTTTTATTTTTTTTATCTACAAATAATTGAAATATTACTAATTTTAACAGATATACTATAGATTAGAAAAAAATACAAAATTGATATAAAAATTTCAAACTTGAAGAACATTTACATTAATAAAATGTTTTAAAAAGCATGCAAATGATATCCCCTTTCTAATAAATTTATGCTTTCTTTTCTTTTTACAGCAAAAGAAAAAATAAATATTTCAATGCTAAATGAATTTATAAAATTATGAAAATTATTTTCTATACTTCTTAGAAATAAAAAAGTCATAAAAATAAAACTTAAGTAAGTTTTTTTGTAAAAAGTAATTAGCAATATATTTAACAAATAACTCTCTGTCCTTTTACTTACAGTTCAAAAATGCTTAAAAAATGCTCTTATTAACGTTTATTGTTTCATTTAAATAAATGTGTGAGAAAAGTATTTAGTAATATATTTAACAAATAAATGTGTTTGTTTTAACTTACAAGATATTGTTCAAAAAATTTTTACTAACTTTAATTTGTATTAATTAGTAATTTAAAAGTTAAATTTGTGATATTGAACACGGACAAGCGTTACATCACTATTTCTTTTGTTATTGTAGACAATGTGAAATTTGTTATAAATGGTAGTTTTTCAAGTTTTTTATATTTGCTATTTAGTGTTAATTTAATTCTTTCGTCAAATATAAATTGAAAAAAAAAAACTAACTCTGAAAAACAAAATTGCTTGCAAAATAAATGTGAAAAGTACTTAGAAAGATATGATTAAAATGAAATAATGTGTGTAAAATAAATGAAAGCAAGATGATGTTCACAGATGATGAAAAGGTTCAACTTGAAGTCCTAATGTGGCTGAGAAACCAACCGAAAGAATTTTATGCAGCTGGTGTTGGGGCACTGATAAAACGGTGATATAAGTGCATAAATATTGGTGGAGAACAGGTGGAGAGATAAAAATAGTTTTGAAGTTAATATCATTGTAAGTTATTATTTAATTGTTTTTTGTGACTTACTTAATGACTTACCCTTGTAGTTTAGAGTAAATGGAATTTTATAAACACTTCGCATTTCTTTATAAACGTTACATATTTCGCATTATCTTATAAATACTACCCATTTTCCTCAAATGTTTGAAATATTAGGGCGTAAAAGAGGTGTTACTCATTGCGTAAGTAGTTCTGAAAAAGAAAATCCATTCCGGGCAAAGGTTTAAAGCATCATATTTACCTTTAGGGTTGGAGTGAAAATATTTTTATAAATTATACAAACGCAATTTTGACCAAAAAATTAGCGAAAAGAACAATGCTGAAAGGGATTGATAGCAAAAAAAAAATGTAAAATGATTGCAAAAACACGTGATTAAATAGGAACAAAGTTTCAGTAGGCATAAAATATTTAAATATTAATGCAAAAAAAAAAAAAAAAAACTAATTCATCCGAGGCTTAAAAAAACAATATAGATGAAGATATATTCGTTTTTAATATATTTTTTATTTTCAAACTTCACTATTTTTAAGATATAGTTAATAATTTTGTGATGCTTTATTAGATATTCGTTATAAAATATCTACAACAAGACTCTCTAAATGTACATTTTCGATAAACAATATTAAAAATCAAATATTTAAATTGCTTCTAGAATTAAAGAATTGTGCTTATTTCAATTTAAAATGAATTATTTCATATATTTATAAAATAATCTTTCATACTAATACAGCTGTATGTAATTTAAAAAAATTAAAAAATGCTTGTGGGGCAATTATACAACGTTTCTTAAAATCGTATTATCATAGTAATTTTATTATTCTCAGCAGAATTTATATTAGACTATTACATTTATAAACAAATTCAGACACCGGAAAGTATAATCAAATAAACATTTTTACAAACTTACACTTGCTGAAATTAAAATTTTTATAAACAAAACAGCGAACATCTGCGTAAATACGCATTGAATTTCTTTTCAGATTATAATAACTAGAATTTATTAAATATATTTTAAATTGTGCTTAAACAAGTAATTTTGTTTTCCAACAACATTCTTTAATGCAATATTTTTATGATTAAAGGATATAATTAATTTTATTTTTATAATTTTGTTTTTTATTTCAATCAACTGGCATTATTTGTTAAAAAAGCTATGCTATATTTAAGAAAAACATTTCCATGGTAATTTTGTAACACTATGCAAGAATTATATTTAAAAAGTAAATCATAATTTTAAAACTGGTTATAGGAACTTTGTTTGAATATCCAAAACATATACTAAATAAACCTTTACAGAATAAAGAATAAATAACCTTTGTAAAAATTTAATTTTCGTAATATTCGTGTAAAGTAAAGAAGTAATGAAAGAAAACCTAAAAAAAAAAAAATAAAGGATGGATTGTTTTAACGTTTATAATTTTCTATTATTTAAAAAAATTATATTTCATTTTAAAACACAGTGATAATTTTGCTAACGAAGATAATTATTTCATTATCACATTCATTAGCCAAATATGCATTGACCGGAACGTTATATAACGTCATATTAAAATAAAATGTGTCTACATTATGTTAAGGTTTGTAAGTTATTTTTAAGAATTGTAAATTATTGTTAAGTTAAGATACGGTAATTCATTTATATTTCATAGAAATATATACTTATACAAGTTGTATTATACAAGTATATATATTTATACAAGATTCATTGCTAATAATCACATATACATGCAGACAAATAATACTACCGAGATTTCTTTAACGATTTTTATTTATGTTGGAAATCTTTAAAAAATGTCCATTCTTCATATATTAATCTCTGTGTTAGATTTAATATTACAAACACAATATCATTTTACAAGTGTTAAAATATTACATTGTCTGAAATGTAACATAAAAAAGAAACATATTTCATAAATTTAATTACCTAGAAATTAACATGATTTTATCACTGAATAACAAAATAATGGCTAATAATTTGGCTACTTATCAAGATCTTTCTTTGTACTGTGATGTAAATGTAGATAAAATGAATAACATCTCATTAAAACTTGACAATGAGCCAGTAAAATTCCTTTTGTCAATTTAATTTTCTACATTTAAATCTAAAAGCATTCATTAAAAAAAAACTTTTAATATGATTTACTAGGCAATGTTAAAAACACTATTGAGGCAACATAAAATGACAGAAAGAAACTATAATGTTTCGGCCAACTCATTTTAATGCATGCAGTTTTGCTTAAATTAAACGTAATAATTTGGCGTTTTACGTCCCCTTTGTAATTTAGCATTCATTTTTTAAATATATTTTCTATAAATGGAAAATAATTTAGTTATTATAATTTAGATGTCTATAATTATTAAATTTCTCAATATCTGTTAATAAAGTTGTATCAAATAATGATATTATAAACTCGATTTTTTATTTAAAGATATAACAAACATTTCTAGAAAAATTTAAATATTCTGCAGTTGAATTTTATTGTCTTTGCAAATTATTTTAAATTATAATTTCATTTCATTGGCATGCAATTTCTTTGTTTTATTAATTACGAGGACATAAAAAAGTTGGATTAAGAACCCTGTATCTAATTTACGCTATTACATTTTTTTTTTTTTTTAATTTATTTCCGATAAAGAAACTATATGTTTGATAAGTTGTAAAACGTAATAAAGAAAATGTTAATATTGTAAAAAAAAATAATATAATAAAACTAGTTTTGCCTTGATTGCGATGTCCAAGTTCCATATATTTAAGTCATGATTCTTTATACTGCTTGTCACGTTGCCTCTCGGTTAGACCTAAAATAAAATAAAATAAATATATTTTTTAAAAAAAATTGAAAATCTATGAAAAGCTAACCTTTTTTTTTTTTTTTTTTTTTTTGTTAAAACTTGAAAAAGAATCTTATTGTTTATCAAATATAGTTTGTAAAGAATGAAATTTCACTTATTAAAAAAAGAATGTGAAAATACTTGTTTAAAAAGAATGTGCAACTCCTTGTTTAAAAAGAATGTGCAACTCCTTGTTTAAAAAGAATGTGCAACTCCTTGTTTAAAGTTATCGTGGCAAAACCGCTAAAAAACACTGTTTAGAGATAATTCAGTATAATAAATTCTAACACCTTGTAATAATATATTGCTTTTAAATGCTAAAAGTTGTAAATTAACAACATAATGTGGAGTAAAATAACTTTTATTAGGTTGTAGACATGTTTCAGATCACTCAAAGCCATTTACTTATTTATTTATTTTTTATAAAATAATTATTACCATATTTCACGAATTGCAACTTCTATCCAATTTACCAACAAAATTTATAATTTTTTTTATATGTAATTAAGATACATCGTACACAAAGAAGACCACATATTTTCCCCTGTACTTTATACAGAGTGCATAAAGGTGTTTATTTCCTAGTGCCGCTATTTCTGACTATAGATCGTCGCTTTCTAAAATCACAATATTATTAGCTTAATTAAGACAGAGAATATATAATAATATTTAATCTCCGTTGTTTTTAATAATTTATTTTATATACTGAAAACCATACAAAATAAAACAGTTGGTGAATTAAAAAGAAAGTATTCACTACAAATCAAAATATCCTCGTTATGAACTACTATAGGGAAAAACATTTTGAACATAATACAGAAGGCAGCTCAAAATTTTACTAGCGCATTTATAACTGCTGTATGTGACTAACTTTATGCACACATTTATATCAAGTCATTATAATCCGTATTATTTAAAAACATAATTATATGGCGCCTCTTCCTGAACAAAGACTATTATTATACAGGCAGCAATTGTATGCAAAGTTACTGATATGCATCTTGACAAAACAATGACTTAGGTACGAGGCATCACTAAAAAACATGCTTCACAATATTTGGTGTAAAATGCAGTATCCCCTCATGTTTTTTAACAAAAATTAGAACTTTCGTCTGTATTTTCTTCCAAATTTTAATGCCTATCATTGCGCACACAGAAAGTATTGTTATTGCTGTTGTTTCTACGTTATTGCCTCTGATTCAAGTGTAACACGAAAAACATCCGAATATCTGTTAAGAAGTAAAATAATTAAATTCTTTATTTTAAGCAATATTCAACAAAAATCCGATTTAGAAATTCCTTTAATGCAATAAAATTAAAATATATATATGTTTATAATTAAGGAACGAAAAGCGTAGTTTATACAAAAGGATTTGACTATATTTTAAATTTTTATTACACATTTCATAAAATAGATTCTTTTAGTCATGAGAATGAAAGTTTAATTTCGATCTAATTGGATACTTCATTTTTTCATTAATGATTCGTATACGGAATATTTTGTGTATAGTAAAAAAAAAAATTAAAAAAAAACAGACATACATTTCTTTCAAATTTTTCAATTTGAATTTATTACAAGAAAAACATAGTTATTAACGCTGCAAGGAAACATTTACATAAGAAAAATATTTTATTCAAAATATTAAACTAAAATAAAGCACACATTTTATTCCAAAAGAAATAACTTTTCAATAAAACTATAATTGTTAAAGTATAAACTTATTTTTCCTTTTATAATAGTTTCATTATGCTAATGCCATTTTTTTTTTAAATGAAACTAATTATATTATTTTCATATATTGTAAAAACTAAATTTTAATGATATAAAAATCCAAAATGTTATATAATGCATTGAAATAAGTAACACATTAATTTGTCATTCTATTTTTAAAAATAACAGTCCTTTAATAAACATCCTTTTCTCAAATATTTGATATTCCTGACAGAAATGAAACGGCTTTTAAAGATGAAAAACAAAACTATTCCTGTTTCAAAATTTTAATAAAAGCAAATATAAAATGAAAAAGAAAAGTTATAAATATGAAAAGCATTTTATATGCTATCTGAAAATAAATCGTTCGCTCTAAATAGAAATGGAAGAAATTTCAAGAAATACAAAAACGCTTTTGTAGAAAGATGACTTATAATGTATAATATCAGGGAACAAATATGATTAAATATGATATTTTTGTGTAAAAGTGACTCATAAATAATGGTAAATCATCCTATCAAGAAATAATTTTATGATTTTTTTTTTAATTAAATGCAAGAAATTTCAGAATAGATTTTTCGGATATTTGAAACATACTTCAGAAATAATCAACATGAATATATATATATAGGGGAGATGGGGGATGAATGGGACAAGGAATGGATGGGACGTTCTCAATATTTCAGGCAATACACTTTTTTTTAGTTGCTTCCTATCCTCATAGATTTCACTACCATAGTGTGCTTCAGAACCAAAAGCAAGAGCACATGGCTGTTTTCAGTTTTCTTCAAATTTGCATTTCCTGCAAGCTCTGCTTACAAGTAATTTGTTTTACATTTGAAATTACATAAGTATTTTATGCAATATAAACATGTTGTAGTTTTTTTATTTCAAGGCTCAATATTGGTAATTAAAATGAATGCATATTAGCCATTGTGACAAAATAATTTTTGAGACAAAATGGCTGACAATTGAATATATGCATCATGGGGATGATTGGGACATTTCAAATGGGATGAATGGAACTGTCTCATTCATCCGTAGAGGGTGCTGAAAAATATATTTATTAACTAAATAATATTATGTAGGTTTATAAATTAATAATTTATGATAATTATTCTTTTAACATTTCATTCTCATTGTAGCCATCGTCTTCAGCCATTGAATCCTTCCGTTTATTGGCCTTTTAAGGCAAAGCTGAGATGAGTCCAAGGTGATTGGCTAACAAATAATCGTGGAGATCATATTACAATTTATAATCTCTCAGTTTTTGCCAAGGAAGCCTTTTTGTCAGCTTTTAGTGCTTAACATTGAATACGGGGAGGGAAATGTTTGTGTCCCATTCACTCATGCAGTGGGGATGATTGGGACATAGAAGAACTTTTTTTTAATTTAAGTTAATTTCTGTATAATAATAATCTTGAATAAATATTGTGCACAAGATGTAGTCAAACACTTAATGTATGACATGTGATATATAATATTGATAATAACTTAAATAAATTATTTAAAATAAATATTTTTGTGAAAATGTCCCATTCATCCCCCATCTCCCCTATATTACGAGAAATATGCTGCTTAAAAAAAACATACTACTTTACAAAAATAGTTACAGCGTCATTAAGTTTTTTAAAGGCATGAAATTATTTTTCTTGAATGTTCTAATAAAATAATACAATACAAAATTTAAAAATATTAAAAACAAATTATATTCAGATTTTTAAATATATGTGAAAGAAAAGTATATGACTAAAAAAGCAATCCACATTCAACGTGCACTTATCAAGTCAGATGACTACGAGAACATCATCGTATGCATGGGGGGGAAAAGAACCGAGTTTGAATGTGTGAGCTAAAACATTATTTGCGCTTTGAATTCAGATTTTAAGATCTCTTACCTCATTTTTTAAGGTAAACCTTATTTAAATAATGTAAATGATTTGTAAACATTAAAGATTTTTCATTTCGCAAATATTAAAAGTTTTTTCTAGACGTGTTTATATTTTGTACCTTCTTCTTCATTCCATAAATGAGAATAACTTTTGAATAGATAAACACTTTTTGAACTTCAAAGCGGTAACGGATTTGGTAACATGTGTACATTGGATATACATCATTTTCATCACAACAATTCGTTAATTAGATCTAATAAACCGAATTGGTACATTTAAGGATCGTAATATAATTGTAGTTTAATGTATATCGTAACTTTAAAAATAAGTAAATTGTACAATTCATTGGACTTTTTAGTAGCTTTATAACAAGAGACACCTGGTGAAATTATGAAAATAAAATTTCTTTTCATTTAAACATTAAAGCACATTGCAAAAAAAAAAAAAAAAAAAAAAAAAAAAAAAAAAAAAAAAAAAAAAACCTCTGAAATTTTATAAGTTATCAACAATCTCAGATATAAATAATAAATAATGAAAAAAAATGTTTTTTTTCCTTAATCGTTTCGAATTTTTCCGATATTTTTGGATTCACTTAATTAAAACATAACACGATTTTTCCACGATCACAAAAAGGTTTTTACAAAGTATAGAAGAATGTCCATGAAAATTGCACCGAGTGTATAACCATCCTGGAGAGTTAAACTTTACAACATTATAGCTGTAATGCAAGCCCAGGGGGAAATTACTCAGAAGATATAACAGAATACTAAAACAGAAAAAGCCGCTTAAAATAAGCTATATCTTACATCTCATTAAGTAGTTAGATAAATCATAATTGCTCCGAAGTTAAATAATATTATGATGTAACCTTGTCCTCTCGAAGAAAGATCGTTCCTCTTTTTGATTTTCGCAATATGCTGATTTTTCCTCTGCAACAATCAGTATTAGTCTTCTGTCATGTTTATTACTGTCTGGTGTTTTTCTGACCAAATTTATAACCTAAAAAAATAGAAATTAGAGTATTTACATGACTATTTCCCTTGATACTCGGACAGATATTCTCGATTTATACGAAAAATTCCGTAAAGAATTTTCAAGTACCTCCTCCGAAAAAAGCATAAAAATATGCATAATAAATAACCTTCATTTTAAAGAAAAAAATTCATTGTAGGAGAGTGTTTTTCTTCTATACCTAAAATAAAAGTAAACATCTTAACACTTGCTTACTAATCCCGACGAAACTTAAAAGTAGCATTTCAAAAAACACTTTAAATATAGATAAAAATGACTTTACAAAATTACAATACTTTCATTATAAAAAAAGTACATAGTGTATTATATAAACATTCCACAGTGTCACATTAATGGTTGTAATAAAAAAAAATACTTAAAACAATACTGTTAACAATAAAAATATGTAAATAAATAAATTTCCTAGTTTAGCCAACATTAGAAGAGGTGTTTATGAATTCTTAATAGAAAATAAATCTACAAAATGCATTCTTTTACAATTAATAAATAAAAATTATGAATTATCCAAAAGTATGTGACTATTTTTTTAAACATAAACAATTTCTTGAATTATTTTTTCACAATTGACTTTTATTTTATAAAAAAAATAAAACACAAAAATCCTTTTGAAGTTATTACATTTTTTTGTCTTACGCGTATCGTATATGCTACTTTTCGGTAATTGCGTGTATTAGAAAAGAAGACAAATTTACTTTAAGTTCCAATTTTTGTAATCAAATTTAATTTTAAGAAGAAATATAGCTTATATAGCGTATGTAGCGTATATAGTTTATAGAACGTAAGTAACAAAATTGCAACTGCACTACATTTATAGAGCAAATGTTGTTTTCGTAAAGATATTGAATCCAGTAAATTAAAATATATAATTTTTTCATAAACAAATTAATTATGAGTTTAATAAATGCATAATTGTTAAAAAGTCAACATTTTTTTACATTTTATAAAACAAAAATATTACGCTTAAAGTAAATCTGTTTGGTAAATAGTAATCCCAGATATATTTACTCCATTTTTTAAACTACTGTTTAAAATGACATGATAATCTGGAAGATAATAAAAAACATTCAAATAAATTGCATTAATTTGGCTATTACTTTTTAAAATACGTTTTAATCTATTATTTCTTTATTTTTTTTATATTCATGGTAAGACAAACATCTTCTAGAAATATAAACTAGTCGGATGCGCCAATCCCAAAACTTTCTTCTATCTCAATCATGTTAATACTTCTAATTTCGTCCTCATATCGCCAATAAAATCAATATTTTTCGTCATTCTGTTGTACGTCAGCTGCTTTCAAATCATCGGGATGCAATCAACTGATGTATACTAAACTACGAAAAGTTCTTTTGGCCTGTACCGATCGGAACAGATAGCCTCCCTATTCCTTGGTTTTACGATTTTAGCTAATTTTACTGGAAAACACGAAGCTAAAATGCGTGGAACCCAATTAAAGAAGATTCATTCCCAGTTCTCGTCAACATTGAATTTGAATGAGAATATCGACAAATTAGTCTTCTACAGCCAAGTTGGCTTCATTTGTGGTAACCTATTTTTGTCGCCAAATTTGGCGATATTTCGTCAATTGCCACCAAGCTTGGCGAGAATTTGATGTTGGCAAATATAAATATATAGTGTTAAGCATTTAAGAATAGGAACAATGGTTACAACAATGAAAGAAAATTTGTTGAAACCCTGTTAACTAAAACTAAAAAAATTAACCCGTTTATGAATGAATTCTGCTGTCTTGTTTGAAAATGTCAACCACCCTAAAATTTCAAACTGCTATATCTCCGCCATTTTTTAATATAGAGACAAAACAAAAACTGCTCCGGATTCTCCCGGTCATAGGCCGAACATTTAACGGAAAAAACTTTTAGGATTTCTAATTTTTTTATACATCTTTTTGAATTTGAAATCTTTAAATGGCTATCACAGCGCCCCCTTCCGGCGGAATATCCCCACATTCTAGTAGGACCTGCTGGCTACAGCCAAAAACATATTAAAAAAATTTGGTTTAATTATACGCATAACATCATAGACTTTTCGATGATACAATAGTGAAAATGGAACAAAAATATCGATCACAGCGCCCCCTTTCGTCGAAATATCCCCAAATTATGATAGAATCTGCTTGCCATAGCCAAAAACATAGAAAAAAAATTAGGTTCAATTTGAAGCATAACTTCACACACTTTTAGATGGTAAAATAGTGAAAATGGAACAAAAATATCGATCACAGCGCCCCCTTTCGTCGATATATCCCCAAATTCTGATAGAATCTGCTTGCCATAGCCAAAAACATAGAAAAAAATTAGGTTCAATTTGAAGCATAACTTCACACACTTTTAGATGGTACAATAGTGAAAATGGAACAAAAATATCGATCACAGCGCCCCCTTTCGTCGAAATATCCCCAAATTCTGATAGAATCTGCTTGCCATAGCTAAAAACATAGAAAACTAGTCGGATGTGCCAATCCCAAAACTTTCTTCTATCTCAATCATGTTAATACTTCTAATTTCGTCCTCACATCGTCAATAAAATGATTATTTTTCGTCATTCTGTTGTACGTTAGCTGCTTTCAAATCATCGAGATGCAATCAACTGATGTATACTAAACTACGAAAAGTTCTTTTGGCCTGTACCGACCGGAACAGATAGCGTCCCTATTCCTTGGTTTTACGATTTTAGCTAATTTTACTGGAAAACACGAAACTAAAATGCGTGGAACCCAATTAAAGAAGATTCATTCCCAGTTCTCGTCAACATTGAATTTGAATGAGAATATCGCCAAATTAGTCTTCTATATAGCCAAGTTGGCTTCATTTGTGGCAACCTATTTTTGTCGCCAAATTTGGCGATATTTCGTCAATTGCCGCCAAGCTTGGCGATATTTCGTCAATTGCCGCCAAGCTTGGCGAGAATTTGACGTTGGCGAATATAAATATATAGTGTTAAGCATTTAAGAATAGGAATAATGGTTACAACAATAAAAGAAAATTTGCTGAAACCCTGTTAACTAAAACTCATAAATTAAACCCGTTTATGGATGAATTCTGCTGTCTTGTTTGAAAATGTCAACCACCCTAAAATTTCAAACTGCTATATCTCCGCCATTTTTTAATATAGAGACAAAACAAAAACTGCTCCGGATTCTCCGGATCAAGGCCGAACATTTAACGGAAAAACTTTTAGGATTTCTAATTTTTTTATACATCTTTTTGAATTTGAAATCTTTAAATGGCTATCACAGCGCCCCCTTCCGGCGGAATATCCCCACATTCTAGTAGGAACTGCTGGCTACAGCCAAAAACATATTAAAAAATTTTGGTTTAATTATCTGCATAACATCATACACTTTTCGATGATACAATGGTGAAAATCGAACAAAAATCGCGATGGCAGCGCCCCCTTTCGTCGAAATATCCCCGAATTCAACCTGGACCTGCAAGCTGTGGTCAAAAACATAGAAAAAAATTTGTTCAATTATCTGCATAACTTCATACACTTTTCAATGATACAATAGTGAAAATAGAACAAAAATATCGATCACAGCGCCCCCTTCCGTCGAAAGATCCCCAAATTCTGATAGAATCTGCTTGCCATAGCCAAAAACATAGAAAAAAAAATTAGGTTCAATTTGAAGCATAACTTCATACACTTTTTGATGATACAATGAAGACACACAGACGGACAGACGGACGGACGGACGGACAGACGGACAGACAGACATTTTGTAAAAACGTGTTTTTAGGAATCTCTGACCCCTAAAACGTGTAAATCCGTCGAAAACCGGAAGTCGAAAAAAATTTCGATTACAATACTTTCTTCTATTATAGATAGAAGAAAGTAAAAACATTATATTTGTTTGAAATAAAATAAAAGGAGTTACAAAAGACAACGAATACAAAAGGAAAAGCATTTTATATGCCATCCGAAAATAAATTGTTCACTTTAGAGAGAAATGGGGGAAATTTCAACAAATAAAAATACAGAAATATAAATATAAAGCTTTTGTATTAGGATGACTTATAAGGTAGAGTATCTGACGAGGGAGGGGGATGTATGATTAAATATAATAATTATGCTTAAAAGTACTTATAGGGAAGTTTAAATCATATTGTCAAGGAAGAGTTTTAAAAAGATTTCTATTTTTAAAAAAAATTAAGAAAATTCATTAATAAATTTTCATTTTCAGATGGTTTTCAATCACAAAAAAAATTACAATTCATTTTGTTACAAGAATTATATAATGTAGAAAAAAAATTGCAAATGATTTATTTTTTCTTTTTAATTATCTCATACCAAATAAACGCTTATAACTTTTTTCTCCACCGGCAAGTTTTTTTCTGAATCTGGTTTATGCAAAGTTCTTCATTGGTCACTATTAATTCCTTTTTGTTAAAAAAATTCTCTTCATTCAAAATCTCATTTTACAATTTATGCATTAAAATATTTTGCATGAGCAAGTGTGTTAGGGATTTTCTCTCCATGGCAGCATCGTGCGGAACATACTTTCTTCTACGGGAAGCGGTGTCTATGGGGAGCATTCATCAAGCAGATGGTTGTATATGGGGCAAATGAGCTAAAGGAACACAGGCGGTACTAGTTTCAACCGGGCTACCTTTTTGCTTTTACTTTCTACTTCGTATTCCTGACGCCTCAAGCCTAGTCAACCCTGGAGTGCGCAGGCTGCGGATAACTAATTTTCCAAATTTTTTTTTATTCTACCTTTTTGTTTATTTTTGTTAGAGTTTTATGTTTTATGTTGTTATTCCGACAAGGAGCTAGTGGTCGCTTTTGTAAGCACTCCACGATCCGAGCTGGCGGTAGAGTAATTTTCAGGTGAGAACTCCAAGGTTATCTAAGGTGCGGTTCGCTCTTGTGGGCTGCGACACACTACTTGGAGGCGATGATGTGTCAGGACTAGCTTGGGGATCGGACATGCTGCGACCACTCTTGGTCTATTGAGTGGAGTTTGATCGCAGTGTATGGATTCGGTTTAACAAACCAGGTAATGCCAATGCAACACTAGATACCGGGCTTGCTCATTCATTCTCATGACGTCACAAATAGGGGCTGACCGTGACCAGTGATTGGTATAAAGTGACGCGCCCATCGTTTTGTGCAAATCGCTGTATGTCTTTCGTCGCGGTTTCTTGCCACTGTCTTTTGTGACGTCATGATAATGAATGAGCAGGCCCGGTATCTAGTGTAGCCTTGGTAATGCACAGTATTGGATTAGTGCCTTAAATGAACTGGTCTTATGTTACAAGATGTATGTAAATAAATAAGATATTTGTAAACATCTATGAGGACTATAAATATATAATACACTATATTGCCAAAGGTTTGCGATTTTAGACGTTTTGTTAACTATCTAGAAAAATATCTGAGGAATTAACCTGAAACTGCAGGTGTGTAAACAGTATAGTATAGGTTATATATTTCCGCGAAGATTTTTTCACGAAACCCCATAGGGGACTGGCAACAAATTGAAAAAGAACGAATATCTTTTGGATAACCCCATAAAAACTAATGTAGCAAAGGCGTTCAAACTCGAGATTATTAATAAGTGGCTTATTGTAATATACTATGTTCATTTGTATGAGGATAGCATGTATACTCGTAGAGAAATTAAGGTTTTTATAAAAACTGTCCCAAATTTCGCCTAGTTTTTTGCTTATAATTTGCAGAGTTCTTAACATAAAAAAAAGTTATTTTCAGAAAATATGACAAATAACATTGTACATATAATTCTGTAATGAGAATTAAAAAATAATAAAAATTTGATGAAAAATGAGCAGGTTTACTAAAAAATGTTTCACTGCGCATGCACGAATGCAATCAAAATATAATATACATAATGTATTAGCTAAGTATATAGAGCAACTTTTGTACAAGTCTCAAAATCATAACTTGAAAATTCTGAAAATTATCGTCGATAGAATAAGCTCGAAATCCGTTGTTCCCAAAAAGAAGCAAAAAGATGAGGAGTTGTATCAAATATCTGTTGATTAGTGCCAGGATAGCGTACACAATATTTCACGTACTACTATATTTGGATACGACCCCTCATATTTTGCTTCCTTTTGGGAACAACGGATTTCGACCTTATTCTATCGGCGATAATTTTCAAAATTTTCAAGCTATGATTTTGAGACTTTCACAAAAGTTGCTCTATATACTTAGCTAATACATTATGCATATTATATTTTGATTTCATTCGCGCATGCGCAGTGAAACATTTTTTAGTAAACCTGCTCATTTTTTATCCAACTTTTATTATTTTTTAATTCTGATTGCAGAGTATTATGTACAATGTTGTTTGTCATATTTTCTGAAAAGAACTTTTTTTTATATTAAGAACTCTGCAAATTATGAGCAAAAAACTATGTGAAATTTGGGACTGTTTTTATTAAAAATTTAATTTCCCTACGAGTTTCCATACTATCCTAATAAAAATGAACACAGTATATTACAATACGCCACTTATTAATAATCTTGAGTTTGAACGCCTTTGCTACATTAGTTTTTACAGGGTTATCCATAAGATATTCGTTCTTTCTCAATTTGTTGACAGTCCCCTACGGGGTTTCGTGAAAAAATCTTCGCGGAAATATATAACCTATACTATACTGTTTACACACCTGCAGTTTCAGGTTAATTCCTCATGTATTTTTCTAGATAGTTAACAAAACGTCTAAAATCGCAAGTGACCAATCACCTTTGGCAATATAGTGTACATGTAAATTTATAAGCAAAGAAATAAGGTCAGGTGAGGGTCTCGTCACTTGATCAAGGTTCTAAATTACGAGACCTACTAAATCTGTCAATTCAACAAAGTTAAACAGAAACCTTGAACCGGCAAACAAAGATAACGGTAGCAAATCACAAGAGAGCAAGCACAGCAGCGATGTGAACAAATCAATAAGGTGGATCACAGCCATGCTGTGATCAGGCGATTTCCGCCGCGCACCCAGGTAATAACCCGTTAAGCTAGGCATTCATGTCGGGCAGGTAGGGGCCTGGGTAGCGGTATAAAAAAAAGCCAAGAAATAATAAATATACATATGTTACCAAAATCATAGAAACTTTTGCAAATTCTCTCTTTGTAATGTTGGAGGGCTCAGAAAGAAGCTTTTTTTAGTGATTTCTTAAACATTCATATCAATCGAAAAAAAAAGAAGCTAGTTTAGATGAAATTATTTTTAAACCACCGTCTGCTAACAAGTGGACCTTAAAGCCCTCCAATCAGGTACACTCAGTTAACCAAAAGTAATTATGATCATTTTAGTAATCATTCATATTTATGATCTAAAAATTTAAATTTAAAGACAAATTAACAATAGATTTATACAAAAGAAAATACTACATTCACAGAAAATGAACTGCTAATAAGCAGTCTAGTGTAAAGAAAACTTTTTTCAAATAATGCATTTCATTTACTATCGCTCTTTTAAAATCATTCGTATAAAATATGAGAAAAGGCAGATAGAAAGAAAAGGGAAAACAACAGAAAATATACAGTATTACTTTCAAATGATAAGTTCCATTCAAAAATGGATATTCGGTATTTCCAAGAAAACACAAAGCTATTCATGCCTCAGTTCTCCGATTTCGAGGAGACACTGGCAGAAAATTCCCATTTTTATTCCACCGATATTAATAGAAATATTCCAGAGTTGAATTTTCGAAGAGTGTCTCTAGAAATAAATACAAAAGAAAGAGATCAAATGAGTTATTCACTGAAACCTATTACTTGAAAGAAAATGTCAAAATTCAAATTTGTGATAGATTAAAGTCCAACAACAACAAAAAAAAAAGGATTGAGCATATATAATGAATAACAATATCATACGTTATATCCATAAGAACGCAATTCGTAAATAAATTAACATGGCCAAAAAACGCATGGCAGCAAAACCCTGTTAATTTATATTTTTATATTTTTATTTACACGTTGAATTTCTGCAAACTTACTGTTATATAATGTTATACAATTTATAATGTTATATAATTTTTTTACATTATCAAAATATACTTTCGGACATGTTTAGAAAAAAAAAAACATTCATCCGAATAAGATGTGGAGAGATGTATGCAATCAATAACTTTTAGTAAAGAAAAGATGTGAAAATATTTAATTTTGTTTTTGAATCAATAAATCACCAGCAAAAATAAATGTGTTATATTCAATTCATATTTTCTGCCGTAGACACAGAATGAAATTATAAAATATGATGATTGTAAAATAAATGGTTGACTTTGCGGAGTATTTTTGCAATCATTATTACAACATTTTAAAACTAAAATGATACGATTGTAGGAATGAAAAAATGTTTATTTTCTTGCATTTGAATTATTCTTTGAGGGATATCTATCGAGTGAAATGTAATTCTTGTTAATTAGCGTGCGAAATTTAGACAACTTATAAACTTATTTCAGAATTATTTATTAATTAGAGAAAATGAACACATGAATAATTGTGCAGTACGTGAAATAAAATGAAATATGGTTGTGCAAAACATGCAAAAATAAATAATATTAGCGTATCATATTTAATGAAGTTATAAAGTTATTAATTTTTGTTTGTATAACATTTCGTTGTTTGTTTTGTCATAAATAACTTCAATATATTACACAAATTGTATCATTTTTCATTTTTCAAATTGTAACATTTACTTTTGATGTTATTAATTGAGTTCTTTATGCTAAAGTAGACTGGAAAGGTATACATTTTGTGCAATTTTTCGAAAAATCTTCTTAAAGCTATGCTATAAAAAACAATTGTGTTAGAGGTTAATCAATAAATTTAGTAAAATAAAATTATCCTACAGGGAAAATTCAATCCTTATTCAGAAGAAATATGTAAATGCTGAATATAAAATCCAATAACTAAATATAAAAGAAAAAATTGCAATTTTTTTTTTCAATTACTTTTGTAGTTTTTTTCTCTTTTGTGGATTCAAAGGATTACGTGAGATGGGAAAGTAAAATTCCTCTATATATTGAAAACTTATGATAAGAATATGCTTCAAAAGCAAATATCCACGTTTTCGACGACGTTGAGTTTGTTTGTAAAATTTAATGTAGATCATAATTCGTAATTATTTTAATGTTAATTTGTTAATAATTGTAACAATTATAATAATAATTTTTAATCGCAAAATTCAAAGTTTATATTTATAGGTTATACATCAGTGTATCTTACTATAATGTCTTTTTGCAATGAGAAACACAAATAAAAAAATATATAAATGTATTCAATCAGAAGATTTTTTGAAAGATATAAATTATAATTTTGTCACGTGGCTTTAACATTTTCAAACATTCTTCATCAGAACCTTCAAATTTTGGATTCTTCAAAATTGATGAGGATTTAGATTTTTATATAACATTGCATAAACGTGAAAAAAATTATGTAAAATTATTTTAAATTTTAAATTATTTGTAATAATGTTAAATATATTTTTTCTCTATGCAAGAAAAAAAAAATTTGCACATTAAAATATTTTGCAATTTAAATGCTAATGTTACTAGAAAAAAAAATCTGTTCTTCCCACCACATTATTTAGCGTTGAAAAAAGTTATTTTTTCGCTAAAACTGTTTAAATCTTTATTTAAATAATTCCCTTTTAAAATTTTAAACGATAGGGGAGAGTAGTCGAATTTGGACCACTACGTGGTCAATCTATACATCTACTAACTACATAAATCTTTAGAACAATTTTATTTCTTAAATCTTAAGTTTTAATTTAATTTGAAATACTTGTCAAAAGTGGTCCAAAAATGGAATACATTATAAAATATATTTTTTAAAAAGCGTCCAAAGAGTACAGCCCTCGAAATTCATTACTTACTTTTAAAATTGATGATCGTATACCTGGTCAAATTTAAGCAACTCAAATTGGTCCAA
This sequence comes from Maratus michaelseni, assembly GCA_963931845.1. Lineage (NCBI taxonomy): Eukaryota > Metazoa > Arthropoda > Arachnida > Araneae > Salticidae > Maratus > Maratus michaelseni. The sequence continues at coordinate 133,308,758 of OZ007588.1, read as the reverse complement.
TTAAGGTAACAGCGCCATTTTTTAAAGCAGATAATCTGAAAACTAAGAACAAAAACGAAAACTAACAAATACGCGTGGAAAATATGCGCAATAAACACATGAATTTAGATATGTATATGAAAGCATAACAACTTACCTTAATTTTAAAGTATTGTTTTACGTTTAGTAGGAAAAAGTAGATCAAAACAGATAATTTTATGTTTTTTTAAATTTGTCTGAAAACAGCACATGGAATGCTGGTTCTTTTTCTAATCATAAATGACGTCATTCTGGTGAGTAGGATTTCAGAGGTAGATGGCATCTCTCTCTGTAATTAATGGAAAAATTGAAGCGATCCATTTAAAGCGGCGGTCCAAATATAGTTACTCTCCCCTATCTATACTAATAAAAGAAAATTTCGCTCTGTGTGTGTGTGTATGTGTGTGTTTGTTTGTTTGTCTGTCTGCGATGACTAGCAAAATCTAGCCCACCTAGAAGTCTGAAAATTTAGGTGTGGATAGTCCTAGGTTTGACCATGTGCACCTGAGTCTCAGAATATTAATATTTTGATAATTACTCAAGATATTAATTAGAATATCATTAAACATCGCTACGAAAATGCCATCTTTTAAATCAAAATGACTAAAGATAAGAACTTCTGTTGTGGTTTTGCAAGCGGAAATAAACGAATTCGAAATTATTTTACTAATTAGCAAAATTTAAGAAAACTAATTAAGATATCAATTTGAAGATTTCTGAGCATTAGGAAAAAAAAGTTCTGCATCCGACTATGCTATTTTTGAAAAATTCGGCCGGTAATTTTTCTGAATTTATGCAAAAAACTGCCAAAAATCTGCGGGTGCAAGTGAAAAAAATCCAAGAAAATTTCAGACAGGGATCTGCTTTCATTAAAAACTGAACTACAAAGAGATCTGTTTCTCTGGCCGATCCCTCCATTTAGTTAGCAAAAATGAAAAGAAATAATTGCCAATTTTTACTAATGAACAAAAATTTAGATAACTAATTAAGATATAGATCTGAAATTGAGGATGGGAAGTATTGTCATCTGCTGGCTATTTTAGCGTAGCGTCTTCGTTATGTTCTAATTATCAGAATTTTTTTTTTAATGATCGCGTTAATCTAGGTGAAGGTGGTTTTCTTGGACAAATTAGTCGTTATATTTGAACAAATTATTCGTTATATATGGAGAGGGAGGGGTTAACGCCTTGCTCTGAGATTGTTATTATCTCAGGCCCAGGCAACGCCGGGCGGATTAGCTAGTAGTATATAAAATATTTAATTAAAAAATAGTTTTTGAATTTACTTTCACATTATAAAAACATTTGCATTTTCTTAATTACGTTTTATTTTAAAATTTAAAAGATAATTAAAGCTGTCCTGACGAATATAAATCGACAGAGGAAAAATAGAAAAGTATGCAATATTATTTTCAAATGATATTTCCAACTTTAAAATAGAAATTCTGTATTTCAGGAAAGAAATGTAATCCATGCTTCACTTCACCTATTCCGGGAAAACGCTGGCAGGAAATTTCCATTTAAATTCGGTTGAACATAAAAAACATATTTAAGATTTAAATTATGAGAAGATACTCAGCAATATTAAATCACGTGTTTAGAAATTTATTTATTTCGCTATGATGGTTTATAAAAACACAGCTGAAAAAAATAAATACTTTAATTTTATTTTTAACAAGTTTCACCTCAAATATATATTTTTTTATTAAATGTATTCAATCTTATAAGAAACGCCTGAATATTTTAAATAAAAATACTTTCATATTTTATATGTTTTTAATTATAAACTACTCTCTATGGGATATTGTTTTTAACTCAATTAAACTAATAATTTTTTAATTTTAAAGTTAACAACAGAATCTTTGAAAGTTTCTTAAAGTTACTCATTACTCTATATTGAACTAAAAGAAAGTCTAAATATATTAAATACCCAAACCCCGTGGTGACGCAAAGTATAAAAACACTCTGATTTGATCAACTCTAAAACGCATACGGAAAATTTAATTATATTTAAAAATCCAGTGGTGATCTGCTGTAATCGGGTTTCCATCCATTTTCCTTTGACTGAGGGCTATTAAGGCCAAATCAGCTGCTGTCAAAACAGCTAATAACTGTTTTCGTGATTTATTAAATAATATAAATTAAACATTTGAAAATCAACTTGTGTAAAACGTTTAAGTAAACAATGTCGCTGCATCGGGAAATTTTATAACGATGCTACAGAAAATTGGGTACTTCTTCATTATCCCGTTGACTACTTTCTATACAAGAAAAGAACTGTCGCCAAAATATAGGATTTACCGCAAAAAGTGCATGACCGCGGCGTGGCATTCATTTGGCATCAGATGCGTTACACGTGTCAGTTATGTCATCGAATAATTTTGCATTCACGTTTATCTGTATTTTTAATGATATTTAGCAATTTATTAGTTATTTTGTTTTTTTAAACGCAATTATTAAACATAAAAATATAGTTTTTAATTGAAGGTAAATATTATTATTTACGCTGTTGTAGAATTTCCAATAATCGGTAAAAGATTTTTTCCAAATAAACTAATCTCTCGTTTAAATATATTTTTAAATTAAAACTGTTTGGAAATATTGTTATTTTGGTATTTTAAATATGACGTAAGTTTCCCTATTTAATGTTTTGAACGCGTAATAATTTAATTACATCTCTTTTTAATATTCACGTGCAAGTATATTTTTATTACGTAATTTTCTACATTTACTGCTTTTAACACGAGAAAATTTAATTATTATTTTAAAGTTTTATTTCTGTTTTAATAGTCACGTGTACATATTTTTTTTTTAATTGAAAGGGAATATTATTACGTGTGCTATTTTACAAATTGGGAACATTTCAAATAATGGACATTGTGAAATATGAAATAAATCTTCATCAAAATAAGGAAAATTTGAATAAAAAATTGAAATAAAGCCTGAGAAAATTAGTCAAATTAAACAAATAATTGCACTCTACATACCGCAAGTTTCTCAACTATATATCTTTAAATTGTGATTAAATTCCTATGCATAGTTTTCATTACTTTAAAACTTTTTTAAGAGAACTATTTTGACAAAATTTAATAATAAATATATCTTAAAATGTTTCTTCGATTTAAAAACTGTCTGCTTCAGCGTGTTTGTGAAACATTTCTCTATAAAAGTATCAATTTTCGTATTTGTATATGCAATAGTTTTCTGAATATTAGCCCAGAAATACCTCAAGGCACAAAAAGTGGCTGCGGCGACGGTGATTAATTTTTCTAAATATAGAGAAAAATATTCTCTCCAATTTTACTCTAAGGGAAAATTTTATAAAATTTTTCCAGTTACTGTCTATTTTTTTAATTTTTGTGGATTCAAACGATAAAGTGAGATGGTACAGTGGACCGGCGAAAACAAAAATTTCCTTCTATATAGAATACTTATGATTAGAATAAGTTGTAAAAACTCAAAACGTTTTAAACGATGCTGATTTTTTGTGTACAAATTATTCTCGGTGATAGTTTATATTTTTTGTATTATGAATTTGTTAATAAATTTCACAATTAAAATAATGATTTTGAATGAAAAAAAAATGCTTAGATTATTTTTGGAGCTATTCAGTGCATCCTGTGTGAAAGATACATTTCAATTATGTAATTTTTTACAAAGACATAAATTAATATTTTTCACGTGGATTTAACAATTTTGAATTATTCTTGATATCTTCAAAGTATGAAAATTGATATTTTCAAATAATGTTATGTAATCTTAAAATAAAATATTCTATCCCAGTAATTGTCCCCGAACCCAACCCTTTCCTATTTTCGAGGTGTATAATTTGTTCAATTTTCCTTTTAAATTTGTCCGGTTTCAATTTTCAGATTTTTTTTTCTATCTTCTTGGCTTCCGCTAGTGTTTCGGCATAAGGGGCGTATCATCACTCAAAACGCTGCGCTCCGCGAATTCTGCTGCGGTCCCCTAGCCCACCCACGCCCAACCACCTCCCGAGACGAACGTAGAGCTCGAAGCCTGACCGATCTTTCGATACCTTCACGGTCCCGAGACCAACCCTTCCTTCTTTTCGATAAGTTTAATTTGTTCATTTTTCCTTTTAAATTTGTCCGAAAAAAAACAAAACTCTGAAAATTTAAAGATTTGGGAAGAGCCGTGGCAGATAAATACTTTCGTTTTTCTTCTTTCTTTGCATTTGTACTTTAATTTGATGTGGAGAAACGTGAACGATAATCAGACGCTTCACGGATCATTTGCGTTTTCAACTTTCATTTTGAGAGTTCGTTTTTTTGTTCGTTCATTGGCCTGAACATGGATTGGTTTCAACACTTTTGTTCAAGTACAATTTAAATCACTTCACTATAAAGATGGAATATGGCAACATTAATTTGATTGGCATCTTTGACTTTGCTTGCTATGTGATCTGTGATTTTTAAAGAACTTTGTTTTCTGCTTGTGTGAACCGCCAGTATGCATCACATACGTCGTGTTTTAAACTATTGATAATGATAAGCTGTGCTAAGCTCAAGTATGTTTTTTTTATGAGGGTTACGTCTCCTGAGTGTGCAAATAAGTTGAAAACAATACGTGTCGACTTATCTTTAAACCCTCTCACTAACACGCCGGTATTAATACAATCACTACGCTCCAGGTTTCATTGCAATACAAGAATTATTTAAATTAATATAACTCTATAGATATAAAGCAGTTTTAATACAATGATTAATTCCCTATGGGATTGAATTCATAATATATAATTAATTTTTTCATATAATGTTCTAATAATCATCTTTTTTAACGATTTAAAATAAAATACAGAGAAAACAACATTACAATTTTGCCCATTTGCTGGGCAGTCAGAGGGTTAAAAGTTTGGAGCTTCAAATATCTTTCTTTTTATATTCCATTTAAAGTGCTTGATTAACTGCTGATGACGTCATGTTTTCTGTGATAATTTACGGGAAGATATTAACGAAATTGATTTTGGTTAGCTTGGTCTTGTCTATGAATCCGTCTTTGTCTGTAAATGGTACCGGCATTTTTCGTTCTGTTATCTTATCTATGATACTCCAACCGCTGAATATAATTTACCTTTAATTTACTGAGGAAAGTATTTTCATTTCCTCTGTTCATTAAAAAATGTTCTGTCTAAGCTTTGTTAAAATTTTGAAATTCTTCGCATGTTACGAATATTTTCCTATATACAACTAAAAAATAATAAATTATAAGCAATAAAAGATTTAAATACAAGCATTTATTAATATTTGAATACAAATATTTAAATACGTGTTTTTATTGTATTTATATAAGCATAAAAATGTACAAGCTTTTATTATTATGTACTAATAAGCAAAAAAATCTTGAAGACAATTGATTGAAATAAATACCTTTTTTAAAAGAAATAAATTTAATTTCGAGTGATTTTTTATCAGTTTTTTTTTTTAAATAAAGTAGATTTGCAATTTTAAAACCAGCAGCCTCGCAAGAAAAAAAAATCGATCAACGACCTCCTTGGAATCAATTACGTACCCTTATTCGACAAATGTTTAACAAAAAATTTCGGTTTTTAGCTCACAGGCTATCAAAGCCTGAGAGCTTATGTGCCCGCCGGTTCTGTACGTACGTATGTATGTATGTATGTATGTACGTAACGCGATAACTCTTGATAGAACTAACCGTTTTACTTTAAATTTTGTTTATAGGTTCCTTGTGATAAGGCGCTTCCCTGATTAGTTTTGGAGGTTCATTGGTTAAGCATAAAGGGGGGAAACGGGGGGCTAACCCCCATAATTTAGGTAAATGGGTTTTTCATGCAGAATTATCTCATATTCTTCAAATTTTGTATATAGGTTCATTTTGATAATGCGCTTCTGTCAATAGTTTTGGGGGTTCATTGGTTAAGTATAAAGGGGGAAGGGGGGGGATAACCCCCCCCTAATTTAGATAAATGAGTTTTTCATGAAGAATTATCCGATTTTCTTCAAATTTTGTATATAGGTTCATTTTGATAATGCGCTTCTGTCAATAGTTTTGGGGGTTCATTGGTTAAGTATAAAGGGGGAAAGGGGGGATACCCCCCCCTAATTTAGATAAATGAGTTTTTCATGCAGAATTATCCAATTTTCTTCAAATTTTGTATATAGGTTCATTTTGATAATGTGCTTCTGTCAATAGTTTTGGGGGTTCATTTGTTAAGTATAAAGGGGGAAAGGGGGGATACCCCCCCCTAATTTAGATAAATGAGTTTTTCATGCAGAATTATCAGATTTTCTTCAAATTTTGTATATAGGTTCATTGTGATAATGCGCTTCTCTGAATAGTTTTGGGGGGGTCTTTGGTTAAGTATAAAGGTGGTAAGGGGGGCTAATCCCCCCTTAATTTAGCTAAATGGGTTTTTCATGCAGAATTATCCCATTTTCTTCAAATTTTGTATATAGGTTCATTTTGATAATGCGCTTCTGTCAATAGTTTTGGGGGTTCATTGGTTAAGTATAAAGGGGGAAAGGGGGGATAACCCCCCTAATTTAGATAAATGAGTTTTTCGTGCAGAATTATCCGATTTTCTTCAAAATTTATATATAGGTTCATTGTAAGAATGCGCTTCTCTGAATAGTTTTGGGGGGCCATTGGTTAAGTATAAAGGGGGAAAGGGGGGCTAATCCCCCCTTAATTTAGATAAAAGGGTTTTTCATGCAGAATTATCCGATTTTCTTCAAATTTTGTATATATATTTTTTGTAATGAGAGACTTCCCTGATTAGTTTAAGGGGTTCATTAGTTAACTATGGGGGAGGGGTAACGGGCGGATGACCCCCCCCCCCTTAATATATTGTTGATTTCTTTATTTTTCGAGGGGCATATTTCAAATTCTTTGAAATAAGTGTATAATATACAATTAGTGTGAATAGCCTGTGAGCTCAATGCTCTCAGTTTAACTGGGCAGTTTTCTTTTATTATTAAATTCCTTCTGACATTATAAAAATATTTAAATTTTTATAATTTCACTTTATTTTAGAATTTTAAAATGAAAATTAAACCTATCCTAACGCATATGAAACGACAAAGGAAAAATTGGAAAAAAATCGAATATTATTTTCAAATGATATTTTCAATTCTTAAAAAGAAATTTGGTATTTCGGGAAAGAAATGTAATTCATGCTTCACATCACATATTCCGGAAAAACGCTAGCTGGAAATTTCCATTTAAATTCGTTTGAACACAAAAGACATATTTAAGATTTAAATTACGAGAGGATACTCAGCAGTATTAATAAACGTGGTTAGAAATATATATATTTCCCTCTGATTTTTTAAAAAGCAAAGCAACAAACTATACATTCTTTATTTTTTTTAAGTCTCACTTCAAACACAACATATTTTTTTTTAATGTGAGTAGTTATCTATTAATATTTTTCAACATATCATTATTTAATTGATATAACATACGAATGTTAATAAAGTTTCAATAGTTTCGCCACTGCACAATCTATCGAACTCAAACAACGGGGAGATTTAACTCTTTGTTTTCATTATTTATCAAGTTTATTGTAAATACAGTTTGAATCTGTTTATTTGTATTTAATTCCCACAACGCAGCAATAAAAGCGGGATTATCAAGTATTTTATATAGGTACGGATTACATTGTTTTGTTATGCATTATACTGGTCTATAAAAGATACTATCTAAGACCCAAGACTGCAGTCTCATGGCTTACCACAGGCGCTTTGGTTAAATTTGATGATTACCATGGACCATTTTTAACTGAAAGATTTTTTCCTATTAGAGCTCTTTCTAAATCTCAAAAAGAAAAAAAAACTCATTTTAAACATAAAACAAAAAATATATATTTTTTAAATATTGTCTCTTTGTTTTATGAGACTCGATGCTCCGACATTTCGACCTGAGGGATACTAGTGTATTTAACTAACAGATAAATGACTAGATAATTGTCGGAACAAAACTCCGGCTTCCCGTGAAAAATTACACGTTTGTTAACACAATAGAGCTCAAAATATTAGTTGCATTAACACCAAAATTGGACTGGAAGTCGGTAGTGTCAAAATCTCACCGGGGATTGAAAATCAAAAATATTCGCCCCGAAACATCTGCCCTAATATTTTCGATTTTCCCATAGAGATAACATTTCGATTGTTTGAATTATTAATTAAAACATTAGCTCAATTGTTGTAACTTAAGCATTTTAATCTCATTATTGTTCAAATTGTTATGACATCAACATTACTGACGCAGACATTTGTGATTTATGATATAGATTGACTTTTAGAAGTTTTACTTCATACGGTATGTAACAACGCCCCCCCCCCCCTCCCCACTTTTTTTTGCGAACTGATAGGTACCCAAATTAGACCTCATATTCTTTGTAATTTCCAAATCGAAGTAATTCGGTTTCAATTTTACATTAAAAAAAAGAAAAGAAAAGAAATCGAATACGAATTTGGGTAGGTACTTACAGTGTATTAAGTCTATGGTGTGTTATCGTGTCCATCGCTTGACTCTTGTTAGACGAAGCTATCTAACCTACACAAGGCGCCAGTTTTGATAAAATCAACAAAAAATACAGTTTTATGTTATAATATATGTATCATAATTAATAGTAAATGGATATTTATAAACACTTCGTATTTCTTTATAAACTTGCATATTTTGCATATTTTTCGCAAAGATTTTATTTTTAGGGCGTCAAAGTGGAGTTACGCCTTATGTATGTATTTCTGAAAACGAAAAGCCATTCACGGCAATCGTCATCGCCAAACCTTCAGATTGATCTGAAAACCTTTTTAATAAAATATTCAAACGCAATTTCGACCAAAAATGAGTCGAAAACGAACAAAATTGGAAGAGAATTACAGCAAAAACAATTGATTAAATAAAAATAAATTTTCAGCAGGTTTCAATCCTTTAGAAATTAAAGCAAACGAATCAATCATTTCTTTTCAGGCTTTTTAAAACATATATGAAGATGTAATTATTTTTAATATATCTTTTATTTTTAACATTTATCATTTTCAGATATATTTATTAATTTTGCGATGCATTATTGCAAAATTATATACTTTTATAAAATCTATACAACATGAATCTCTAAATTTGGATTTTGCATAAACAAAATTAAAAATCAATTATTTCAATTACGTCTAAGATTAAAACTATTGCTTATTTCTTTTTCAAATGAAGTATCTTATATCTATATTATAAAGGACAAGCATGTCCGAGCGTAACGTTGACGTCATTTTGCGAATGCAACACATGACAATGAAATTTGGGTTTTGCGATTTTTGTTACTGCATTTTTTTTAATTTCTAAACATCGCATATTTTAAATTTTTACACCGTTATATACGGAAACAAATTACTTTAAAATGCAATTTGTTTGAAAACTGTATAGCAATTTACTCATTTATTATAGCATTTAGTAGGTGTACCGGTTAATTCCCGCTGTTTTTTATTGATTTTTGAAGCTAAAAATACATAGGAAATAATAAAAATGGATTATTCAAACCAGCGGCCATCGCTAGCTACACATTTTTCCCATCTTTCTGGCAATTTGTGGATGCCTCGCCAAAAAAATTGTTCGTTTTTTGAGCCAAACCAGTCATCGAGCCATTTTTTCACATTTTCGTACGAATCGAAGTGTTGCTCTGCCAATGCGTGCGACATTGATGAAAACAAATAGTAGTTGGACGGGGCCAGGTCCGGAGAGTACAGCGGGTGAGGCAGCAGTTCCCATCCCAGCGCTTTTACGGTGTCCGTGACCAAAGTTGTGGTATGAGCCGGAGCATTGTCATGCTGCAAAATCACTTTTCCATGTCTTCTAGCCCATTCTGGCCGTTTTTCGATCAATTCATGGTTCAAATTCATCATTTGTTGTCGGTAGCGTTGTCCATTAACTGTTTCGGACTGATCTGACACGGATCTTCGTCGAGCAAAACTTCCAATTCGGGATCTTCAAACTTTTTTGGCTGACCTGGACGTTCTTTGTCTTCAACGCTGTAATCACCACTTTTAAATCGTCGAAACCAATCTCTGCATATTGTTTCTGATAATGCATTGTCACCATGAACTTTCACAAGAGTTCTATGACTTTCAGCAGCCGATTTCTTGGAAGGAACGAAATTCGACATTTTTGAGCACGAATATTTATATGATGTTATTACTTTGAGAACTTTTGACATTTATGGTTTTCAAGCCTTATGTTAGTACAACAAAACACACTATATGTCAAATGATTGAACGTTGCATTAATAGCTGCTGCCATCTATTAAGTAAAACAGCGGGAATTAACCGGTACACCTAGTAAATTAAATTTAAAGAATGACTTTAAAAAAAATCTATCTCTATCGCTTGCTGACGATTACAAAATATTATTCCGTTTGCACTTAAAACAATATAAAAAGTTTAGCATTTCATTCCAGCTAATATTCCACAATGAAATTAAAACTTCATTAAGTAGCAAACAAATCAGTATAAATAAAACATAAATTTAGCAGCCATGTAATCGAAATAAGCGCTTAAAACAGCTTACATTATCTGAATAAAAACACAACTGCTGTAGATAACGACATTTTTAGCGATTTCTTTGGCTTTTAACTTCTGGCACTATACCAATACGAAATTGCCGCTTTTAATAAATTTAAAAATTTTATTTGGATATATAATTGATATATTTCATATTAAAATGATCTTTCGTTTTTAGGGGGAATCTAACAAATTTATTTCAATCAAAAAGTAAGCGGTTTCTACCTATATTCTCTATTCCTGAAAGCTCGGGTTGGACGTTCTAGTATTTATAAAAGAATCATTCATATAAATAGAGCTTTATGTAATTTAAAAAAAAATGTTGTTGCAATTATGCAACTTTTCCTGAAATCGTATTATTATAGTCATTTTATTACTCTCAGCGGAATTTATATTAAACTATTACATTTATAAACAAATTCAAACACCCGAAAGCATAATAAAGTAAACATTTTTTACATATCATTCAAATTTATATTTTAAGAAACAAGTTTAGTTTTCCAGAAACATTCTTTAATACGTTATTTTTGTTAGGGTAAAAGTAATTCGATTTATAAAATTTTATAATTTACAAATTTATATTTTAAGAAACAAGTTTAGTTTTCCAGAAACATTCTTTAATACGTTATTTTTGTAAGGGTAAAAGTAATTCGATTTATAAAATTTTCTTTTTTAGTTTAAGTCTACTGGTATTACACGTTGAAAGAGATATAATATATTTAAGAAAAATATTTTCGCGGTAATTTTTCAAAAAACTATTAAAGAATTATATTACAAAAGCAAATAATTTTAAAGCTGGGAATAGGTTTTTTTTGTTCGAATACCAAAAATGTACTTTAAATAAACTTTTACAGAATAAAGAATAACTTTTGGAAAAATTTAAATTTCATAATACTCGTGTTAAGTAAATGGGTAATAAAAGAAATCCTAGAAACGAAATGATGCATGGTTTTAACTGTCATATATTTCTATTTGTTTTAAAAAAAAATCACATTTCACTTTAACAATACAGTGATATTTCGGCTAACGAAGATAATTCTTTCTGGAATCCATTGGCAAAATACTCATTGGCCGAAATGTGATATCCCGTCCTATTAAAATGGAACACGTCTCTACATTATGTTAGCACAATAATCAAAAAAAAAAAAAAAAAAAAAGCATTTCTTAACTGATTTCATATTTGTCATTATGTCAGAAAAACAGGAAAGCTTTCCTCGTTAGCGGAATCTTCCGCCAGCGCAGGTTCATTTTTGTACATTTTAAATTTATTGTAACTTATATCATATGTCAAATTTATAAATTAAGCATTGTAATTTATTCTTAAGTTAAGCATAGTAAGTTGTTGTTAAGTTAAGTATTGTGAATTATTATTATTATTTAAGTTGTTTTAATTCATTTACATTTCATCAGATATTATTTAAACGACTTTTATTATTCAAGTATATATATATCAATATATATATATATATATATATAAATGTTAAATAAAAATTTTAATTCGCAATATTCCTTTAAATTAGTCTAAATTCTGAATATTGATTATTTCCGTATTTCTTAATAACATTTATTCCTATTTAATTTCATTTTACAATTCAAAAAGCGTATAATAATAATTATCTTATTCCAAATCTTCATCTAAAACTTTAAGTCCATTCGTAACTTTTATCAACTATCCAATCTATAATATTCTGAGAGAAACTAGTTTTTCATTTCGAATGTTTTTAAAAGCTATTTTGTTATTTTTATTCCACGGGCTCGCTTCGCGCGCTGGGTTTTTTTTAGTTTAAAATCAATGCGCCGCTGGGTACGGGCATTCTTTCAGATTAAAACCTCTCCATCGCGTGTAATTCGCTTAGCTAAATTTCGCCTCTCACTGATTGATTCGTGCACACATTACGTCTCTTGTGTAACTATCCGCACATTTAACAAAAATCCATTGCAAGCGTTCAGAGAGCAGAATTTTGTCTTGTTTTCAAGTGCTGAACAAACTGTTATCTGGTGTTCTGATGACTTAGAATTTATAAAACAGTCACTTTAGATCAACTCAATGATGTAGTGAGTTATAGTCAAGCCTGAGGGCTTTAGAATACATCTGTGTCCTGTGGAATTGTTCCGTCATCTCTCCTGTTCCTGATTAAACGTTTTATTTGGATAACTGGCTGAGTTTGTATGGAGAAATTCTCAATTGAGTTCCTTCATTGCCTTCCTTCCCCGCCATGATTATTGATCGAGCGAATGCAATAATTCATCATCTTTAAACAACTGCCAGTTTCTTGTGAACTTTTAAATCATACAGTTAAAATCTAACATAATACATACAGAGAGACAGTCAGAAGTACCAAAAAATTTTAACGCTTTTTAATTATGTTAAAAATCGTAAAAAAAACGCATTTTATGTATTATTATTATCTGTGTCACATTTGATACCACAAAGACATGATAGTTTTTCATTCTGCTAAACTGCTAGATTGTCTGAAATGTAACATAAAAAAGAAAAAATATTTCATAAATTTAATTACCTAGAAATTAGCATGATTTAATCACTAAATAACGAAATAATGGCTAAAAATTTGGCTACTTATCAAGATCTTTGTTTCTACTGCCATGTAAATGTAGATAAATTGGATAAGATCACATTAAAATTTGACAACCAGCCAGTGAAATTTTTTTGTCAAGTTAATTTTCTACTTTTAAATATAAACGTACTCACTACTATAAAATGTTTAATGTTATTTATTGGGCAATGTTTAAAACACAATTGATGCAAATGAATATGACAGACATAAACTATAATGTTTAGGCAACCTCATGTTTCTGTATACCGTTTAGCTTAAACTAAACGTAAAAATATGGCAATTGGTCGTATTTTACATTTATTCTGTAATTTGGCATTTATTTTTAATTACGTTTTCTAAAAATAGAAAAACGTTTAGTTATAATTTAAATTTCCCTAATTAATACTTTTTATCTCAGAATAGTTATTTATAAATTTGTTTAAAAAATATTGTTATAAACTATTTTATTTAAAGAGAGACGAACTATTTATATACAAATTGATATATTCTATATTTGCATTTTATTGCCTTACTGAAAGATATAAAATTATACATTAATTTTTATGGCATTTGATTTTTCTCTTTTTCTAATTAGGGGAAACAAGAAGTTTTAAAATGATGAAAATTGACTGCGGATTGATCTTGGACTGGAAACTCTGTAAATAATTTAGACTATTACTTAATTTGTAATTGATTTATTTATAGTTTATAGATTTTTTTTTTGTAAAAAATAATAGTTCATATACGTTTACATAAATTTTGAATTTATTTGTTTATGTTTTATAGCAATAAAAAATATTTTTTTAATTTAAAAAAATAATAACGAATGTTTTATTATCGTACAACAAAACTAATCGTGCAAAACTTGTTTTGCTACGATTGTGAAGTCCGGGTTCCATATTTTTGAGTTGTTATTTCTTCTATATACTGCTTATTACATTGTTTCTTGATTATCCCAAAAACAAAACAAAAATTAATAAATTCGAAAATTTCAAAAATAAAATCAAAATGTATAAATTTTATCATATTTTTTGTTAAAATTTGAAAAGTATTTTCTTTTTGTTTCTTGATTAAATTGTGTATAGAATTTAATTTATTTTATTAGAAAAAGGAAGAATATTAATACGTTAACTTGTTTAAAACTTATCGTGACAAAACCACTGAAAAACAACGTTTCAAGATATTGTTTTGACTATGCCGGTATCTGCGGACTGCAAGGCTGAACGTTTACGACTCGCATGACTGCAATTTTAGGAATTTTTCTATCAAATGAAATATATAAAATTATACATTAATTTCATTGGCATTTGATTTCTCTGACTTTTTTAATTAGGGGAATCAAGAAAATTGACTGCAGATTGATCTCGGATTGGAAACTCTGTAAATAATTTAGACTATAACTTAATTTTGAATTTATTTATTTATGCTTTATAGAAATAAAAATTATACTTTAAATTGTAAAAAAATAATAACGAATGTTTTAATACCGTACAAAAAAATTACTCGTGCTAAACTAGTTTTGCTACGATTGTGAAGTCCAAGATCCATATTTTTGAGTTATTATTTCTTCTTTATACTACTTATTATGTTGTTTCTTGATTATACCAAAAACAAAACAAAATTAAACAAATTTGAAAATTTTTAATAATAAAATCAAAATGCATAAAAATTTATCATATTTTTTGTTAAAACTTGAAAAAAAAATATTTTTTTATACTCAATTAAATTGTGTAAATAATTTAATTTATTTTATTAAAAAAAAGAAAGAATATTAATCCGTTAATTTGTTTAAAATTTCTCGTGACAAAACCGTTGAAAAACAGCGTTTTAAAATACGGTTTTGACTTTGCCGGTATCGACGGAATGCGAGGCTGAACGTTTACGATTTGTACGACTGTAATTTTAGCAATTTTTCTAGCAAATGAAATATATAAAATTATACATTAATTTTATTGGCATTTGATTTCTCTGTTTTTTAATTAGAGGAACCAAGAAGGTTAAAAATGATGAAAATTGATTGAAGATCGGTTTTGGATTAGAAACTCTGTAAATAATTTAGACTATTACATAATTTTGAAATTATTTATTTATGCTTTATAGAAATGAAAAATATATTCTTAATTGTAAAAAATAATAACGAATATTTTAATATCGTACAACAAAATTAATTGTGAAAAATTAGTTTTGCTACGATTGTGAAGTCCAGGTTCAATATTTTTGAGTTATTATTTCATCTATATACTGCTTATTATGTTGTTTCTTAATTATACCAAAAACAAAATAAAAATAAATAAATTTGAAAATTTCTAATAATAAAATCAAAATATTTAAAAGTTATCATATTTTTTGTTAAAACTTGGAAAAATATTTTTTTTTTCTCAATTCATTTGTGTAAATAATTAATTTTCTGTTATTAAAAACAGAAAGATTATTAATCCATTAACTTGTTTAAAATTTATCGTGACAAAACCACGTTTAAAATACTGTTTTGACGTTGGCGGTATCGGCGGAATGCAAGGCTAGAAGTTTACGATTCGTACGACTGTGATTTTAGAAATTTTTCTACCAGTCCAAATGTGCGATATTCTGTCCAAATGTACGATGTTATGTTTAAATGTATGATGTTCACACATTATATAAAAATAATAATGGTAAATACTTTTTTCGGCATTTCAAATCTTTCTGATCCCATTAAGACCGTGAAATGTTTTACATAATTCATCCGTATTTTTTCGTAATTTAAAATATATTTTCTTAAAATATTTTGCAAAAGTTTGTCAATTAAACAACAGTTATTTTCCAAAGGCAACCTTTCACACAGTGCTATGACATTTAGTATATTTATCGTGACTAAACCCCTGAAAAACACATGCAATAACATTAATGCATAACGTGGAGTAACATTCGCAAAAAATCGCGTTAAAGATTAGGGTTAATTTAAATATGGAAATGAAATAAAACCACAAAGTGACCGTAAAAATATCATATCAGTTATCAGAAAAGTCACCAATTTTGTGCTATTCTGTATCATTATTTTTCTGTTTTCGAAATTCAGTTATAAAATATCATTTTTGTAATTGACTAATCTTTCAAAAATATATTTTTTTAGTTTCTTTTAATTTTTTTGCAATTGCATATTCGATTTATTAAGTTTTATTGGAATTAAGATGATTCAAAATTCTTCGTTACTCACCCTTATTCTTCATTGTTAAAAAGGATTATTATACCCATTGTATGAATACAAATTTGTTGAATATATGTTTGCAAGCATAATGTAAAATGGCTCTAAATATGCAAGATGTATATAAAGTAAGAATGATAAAGGATGAAAGCTATATGTATGAACGTTAATGGAAAATATGAAGTGTTAAGCATGATGGTAGTTGTAAAATTATAAAGTATATATTAATCTTAATTTATTATACATATGATATTTTTAACCGTAAATAAAATTTATCAACAAGAAAATTAAGTTTAAATATTTATTTATAATATGCTTGTAATTCTTTATTTTAAAACAGAACATGAGATTTTGAAAACACAAACGCCTTTGTATATGACACTGTTTATCATTTAAGAAATGTAAACGAAAGAAATTTTCCTGTTATGCATTGTAAATATTTAAATTCCTTGTCTTTCTGTAAAGACAATTGTGTAAAGCTTTTATTTGCTAACTCTTCTAGAATTTTCAATTCAATTTATGTTGAATTTGACTGTTTTAGAATAAATAGAAAATGCACATTTAAAATTTCTTTTCCAACGAATGCATTTTGCTGAAGTAAACATTTTACTATTATTGTTTGTGTTATTGTTCTCTATTTTGAAATTTTGATTGATTAAATTATACATTGATGTAGTTCAACAAACTAAGATGTGTTTGGTAGACTGAAAAATGCATACAGAGTCTGTAGCTTTCTTATACGTATTTAGTGTTCGAATTAGTGTTTACTTTTTCAAAAATAATAATATAATCGTAACCACAAAATTTAGGAATTGCAACTTCTATCCGATTTACCAACTAAATTTATAATTATTTTGTGTTTAATTAAGGTATATCATATATAAGGAAGACCACACATTTTGCCTTGTACTTTATACAGTGTGCATAGAGGTGTTTATTTCTGAAAAAACGCAATTTCTGAACCTGCACCATATACAGGACTCCGAAATTGTCCGCCAACTAAATACCAATATTTTTAACAGAAAATGTCATGGTAGGTTTCTACAACATTTCCAAGAAAAATTTACCTCCGAAGGTTATTTCTGTAAAATTTGCGAGAAAAATCTAAAAATAAAATGTTTCTAAGAAAATATCGGTATTCCAAAAGCGGACCATTTGAGAGTCCTGCAATATATAACAACAGGAGATTAAATAAAAAAAAAAATATTTGATCTTTGCTGCTTTTAATAATTTATTTTATTTATTAAAAATCATACAAAATACTATAATCGATGTATATAACAGTGTTGATTACAAATTAAAATATCGTCGCTATAAACAACTGTAGGTAAAAACACTTTGAACATAATACAGAACGCCCTTCAAAATTTTATTAGCGTATTTATAACTGGTGTATGTAACTCGCCTTATGCACACATTTATATCAAGTCACTATTTTCCGTTTTATTTAAAAACATAATTATATGGCGCCTCCTCCTGAACAAATACTATTGTTATACAGGCAGCAATTGTTTGCGTAAGTTACTGATATGCATCATGTGAAAACTATGGCTCAGGTACGAGGCATCACTAACAAACATGCTTCACAATATCTGCTGTAAAATGTAATATTACCGTGTGACTTGTGGTGTCACATAGGAAAGTCATAAAGTAGGCAAACAAAAATTGGAACTTTCTTCTGTATTGGGTTATTATGTTTTTCATTTTTCCCGATTATGATTTTGCTGTTCACTCAAAAAGAAATTTATGGTTATTTCTATTGTTTTTACGTTATTATTTCTTACTGAAGAGCAACACGCAAATCATCCGAATTTCTGTTATGAAGAAAATAATTAAATTATTTAGTTTAAGTATAGTTAAAAATAAATAAAATTTAGAAATTCTTTAAATTCAATAAACTTTTTAAAAGAATTGTTTTATAATTAACGATCGAGAAATGAAGTTTACACAAAAGACTTTGACTATATTTACAAAAAAAAAAAAAATAAATAAACACTTCATAAAATTGATTTTTCAACTCGTGAGAAAAAAAGTTGCAATTTGACCTAATTATAGTATTTTATTTATTCCCTTAATGCTTCGTATATGGAGTATTTTGTGTATATTAAAAAAAAATAAACAGACTTATTGTTAGTTATAATTTTTGCAATAAAATTTCATTACAAGAAAAAAAAGTCATTAACATTCCAACTAAAGATTTATAAAAGTTTTTTTTTTTAAATTAAAAATAATAAATAAAATAAAACAAAACACATATTTTATTTCATAAGAAATAACTTTAATTTTATTAAATTATTAATTGTTAATACGTAAACTTATTTTTCTTTTATAAATGTTTCATTATGTTAAAGTTTTTTGTGTTGTTGTTGTTGACAATGAAACTAAGTATATATTTATTTCATGTGTTATAAAAACTAAAGTTTTAAGGATCTAAAAACGAAAATATGAAATAATGCAGTGAAATAAATAACATTAATTTGCCATCTTGTATTCTAAATAATGTTTCTTTAATAAACATCCTTTTCACAAATATTTGATATTCCTGGAAAAAAACTTTTAAAGAGGAAAAATAATATCATTCCTGATTCAAATTTTAAAAAAAAAGAAGGAACGAAATGAAAAAACAAATTACAAAATGAAAAGACTTTTATATTCTACGTAAATGTAAATTGTTCACTCTAAATAGAAATGGAAGAAATTACAACAAATACAAATAAATAAGTATAAAAATGAAGCTTTTGTATGAAGATGGCGTGTAATGTAGAATATGAGGGAACAAATATGATTAAATATCATCTTTGTGTCTAAAAGGGGCTCATAAAGAATATTAAATCATCTTGTCCGGAAATACTTTTAAGATTTCTATTTGAAAAAAAATGCAAGAAATTGAAAAATTAATGTTTTTGATATTTTTTAAAGCATATTTAACAAAGAATCCGCATGAACTATGTATATATATATTACAGAGGTCGGATGTAGGGCGCTACAAGTAGTGAAACTACAGTAGTCGCTATTTTTTTACAGTAGTTTGCATTGTAGTACGCTATATTTTGAACAATGTAGTGCAGCGAGTAGCGCGATACAAAAAATTAGTAGTTTGTTGCGAGAACAGACGCTACTTTTAACGCTACTTGAAGGAAAAAAATGTGTCATTTTACAAATCTCCCTAACTTGATTATTTTGTGCAAAATTTGTTCTGCTCAAAAATTTGCGAATAGCAGCGACAAATCTCAGTTTCAGTGTATAGGAACGCATGAAGGCGTAGTTCTTCATTGACACTTGCTGCTAACATCAAGTATACTAATTTACCAAATAAATTAGTTTTATTGCTTCTCTATTTACTCTTTATTAGTTCTTCATGTGTTAATGCTGGGTTTCTTAATATTTGAAATTGATTTATGTACAGACTTATTTATTATTTACATTTAGAGTTGTTTTTCTGTAATATTCTAGAACACAAAATAGTTGCTTTATATTATTATTCTTAATTTTTAATGCCATCGGTTATATCGCACTTAACCCGAGAGAGATCGCGCGGGGCACAGAGTCACCCCAGTCTTAGAAAAACATCAGTCCCGCGAAAAATGTTTATTTGTCATCAACCATCCTTTCAGTATCCTACTGTCCGACTCTCCCCTTGCTAGATGTAATGCTATTTTTACATTCCTTTCCTTTCTACACGTGAAACAATCGTTTTTTGGAATCCATGTAAAAAAAAAAGGGGTGACTCATTCTCCCCACGCGACCGTTATTGCTTCGAAATTTTTCATTCTAAGCAGCATAGTTTTCTGTTCTGAAGTGTTTATGTTATTTTTTGCGTTGAATTATTTAATAAATAATGGCGTACAAACGTAAACTTACAGACTATTAAAAATAAATGGAACTTTTGAGAAAATTATTAGATGAAGTTGAGTCTTCTGCGAAGAAATTGATCAAGCTGGTGAAAATGAACCTGATGAGGAAATATACAGTTCTCACGACAGCGAAAGTGAGTTTGAGCAAAAGGATAAAGATTACGAAAATTCTGATTCAGAAGAAAGTATTTTTGTTAGCAAAAATAAAACATTTTTTGAAAAAGAAAAAAACAAATAAAAAAGTGAAAACGTGATCTTAAAATATAATAAGTCATTTAGCAGGAGTAAAAATTATCGCAGGCAATATAACAGGACTAAACAGATTTAAAAACAATAAAACTACGATTCCTGGCATAAAGTATGATAATTTTACCTGTAAAAATCATTCTTCTTATGTTTACCAGTAATATATGTATATTTAAAACTCTTGATAAAGGAATGTAATTATTTTGATTGTAAAGTTTTCTTAAACATTACAAAGGGTTTTTTAACTAAAGAAGTATACTATCTTAATGATTTAATGAACTTATTGTTAAAATCAAATGATATTTTTCTTGTCTATAGCACGATATTTGTATAAAACTGATTGGGGTGACCCAGTCACCCCGCGCGATCTACAACGTCAGTGCTGGATGAGCGCCTTATGTCGGGATAATTAGTTGTATACCGGCAGATAAGAGTCGATGTATTATTTAATCCGTGACTTCAATTTGGATTTTAAATTGAATCCTTTGACAAAATCTGAAAGTAACGAAGTAGTGACTACTTTTGAAAAGTAGTTTAGAGCCTCTACTTTTTAAAATAAGTAGTTGTAGCTGTAGTTAAATACATTTTTGATAAAGTAGTTGTAGTTTTAGTTCGCTACAATAAAAAAGTAGTTGTTTCGACTCCTGTATATATATATATATATGTAGGATTTCAGTTTGAACACTTCACTTCATCAAATGAACTAACTACTATTAATATCCATGATTAGACATGCGGGAGTTGTAAATAGTTTGAATCGCGAGATTTCGCTAAGAGCCAGTCTTCTAATTTTTGTTATGAAGCAAGATATTGTGATAAAGATATATCACAGTTTTATCTTTTTTAATTATTTTTATTTCAGCTCAACGTATTTCTATTTTTATAGCCTTTCCAGTTTAATTTGCCATTCCTTAAAAGCTATTTTATCGGCAGTCGCGCACCTTGTACATTGCTTTTTTGGCAAGGCCGTCTCCCCCCTCATTGTGCTTCGCGTTCCTTGAATCGGCGATGTTGTTTTCTCTGCGAGGCATCTTCGCGCTTTGAGTTAGTTCAATCGGCGCTGAGCTGTGAAGTCATCGTCATTCAGCGGCTCGCCGCTCCTGCGTTGTGCGCATGCGTCACCGCCGCTCTGGTTCGGTGTGTTTTCGGGAGCTGTTTTGTCTTGGCGCTGCATGCGAAAGGGCGTGTCTTTCAAATACAAATTAGAATCGTTCTTTTAATTATTAAATGTTAATTTGTTTCTGATTTGCTCTTTTGATTTTTCGCGTAATTCCTAATCAACAAATTAGTTTAAATTAATCTTGCTCTCACATTTGTGCACCCCTGTTATGGTTATTTATACTAATGTTGCGCATTTTTCCAACAGAATTTTAATAAAAATGATGCTGTAAATTTTATGCAAAACGTCGTCTGATCTGAGGCTGGCCTGTGCCGGCGCTCGTATCCTAGAATAGCCGTAGCGCTGATTCTTTGGAGATCAGTTTCGCGTTTTCAGTTTTTTAATTATTCTATAAAAAATGCTGTTGTAAATTTTAAGTTTAATATTTTAAAAGTTTTAAATCAACTGGTAATTTAATTCTGCATTAATTCTACATCTTTTATTGGATTCTGCCAGAAGGAATATTTCAAAGATTCTACGAATTTTACGAAATTTGAGCCAGTATTTTTAAAGACTTGATGTGCAGCTTTCATCTCATCCTTCCTACTTCTTCAAGAAAATGTAATAAACATTATTGGATCCTAACCTAAACGAGTTCTTATTTCAAGTAGTATGAGTCTCTTATTTTTCAACAAAGATCAAGTAAGACCGTTTAATTCATTTTATTATTATGATTGTTTCTCTTCTTAAGAATTATTGACCTAAAGAACAGATGCACAAATTGTGCAGGGTTAATTGCTATTTTAATCACAACTGCAATATTTAAAAGTTCACTATACGATCCTTATTCCTCCATCCATTAAGATAATAATATTATAACGGCACTTAAATCATTTTTCACGTCACAGATATATAAAATGACTATAGCCGGTAAAGGCGCTATTAGGCCTAGTTGGATTATTGTAAGGTAAATTTGGTATATAGTTTTAACCAAAAGTGTATTAGTTGAAATTAAAGTTCGTATTTTGTTGTTCATCTATTATTGGTTCAGTAAAGCGACTATTTACATATCATCTACTTACATTTTTGAGGGCTCGGATGCCAAGATTATTAAAAGTAAAAGCCACTAGTAGTGCAATGGAAACCAAACGTAAAGTGATGTAAAACGCCAGTACCAAAATTTGGGTTACGAATAGCAAGGTGAAACCGTAATCGTATCACTTCAAGTACAATTTTTTAAAGATAAGCATGGGAACGCTCAATAAAGCTAAGAGAATATATCTAATAAACCTCTGCGAAGAATGCGGAAGTGAAGCACCAGAAAAACCGACAATACCCGTCCTAATAAAGCTGATCAAGAGTTGGGAGAGTTACGAAGATTTTATAAGAGATCGATTGGAAGTAGTGATAGCAGCTAGAAAAGAAAAACAGAAGAAAGAGAAGAGAAAGAGAAAAAATTACAAGCAGAACTGGAAGAAAAGAAATTACAAGCAGAACTGGAAGAGAAGAAATTACAAGCAGAACTGGAAGAGAAGAAATTACAAGCAGAACTGGAAGAGAAGAAATTACAAGCAGAAGAAAAGAAATTGAAAATGGAAATGGAAGAGAGAAAATGGAAAATAGAATTGGAGCAAAATTTTGAAATTAAGAAATTGCAAATACAAGAAAGTTCAAGAGAACACATTAATGAAAACCCAAGGACAAATCCAGGTAAGCAATTTGAATTGCTTAGATTATTAACTAAATATGATAGTTCGAATGATATTAGTTTATATTTAGCTATGTACGAAAGGCAAATGGCGCAAACGGGCATTGATAAAAAAGAATGGGTAAATTATTTAATTAATCTAATGCCGTTAGATGTGATCAATATAATAACAAGGGAAAACGAACCTGAAATTCACGATTTTGATTACATAAAAAATATTATACTAAAACGCTACAAACTATCACCAGAGGAGTTTAGGCTGAAATTTTTCTCATCTAAAAAGGAACCATCAACCAATTGGCGAGATTTCGCTTATGAGATAAAGATGTATTTGCAACAATGTATTGAAGGTCTTCAAATAAATAACTTTGAAGATTTAGAAGAATTAATTGTTGTTAATCAAATCAGGCATAATTTACCTACGGAAACAAAGTCACATTCCATAGAGGAATTATTAGTAATAAAGAAAATTAATGAATTAGTTAATAAATTAGATAATTACGAAACAGCACGAAGGGTTTACAATAAACAATCAGTTAATGATACAAGCAGCGATTTTGATGACAGAAGATCGAGCGTGGCTGACTACGTCAATTCGAAAAAACGCCAGGTTGATAACAGGCACAATGTAGGTCACGAAAGCAAAGAGACGTATATAATTTGTTTTACGTGTGGCAACCCTGATCACGTGAGTGCAAAATATGCCATGGCGAAAAATACAGAACAAGAATATTCAAATTTTTACCCACAACATAATCAAAATTGGCGAGAAGCAAAATACCAAAATGAGACCCAAAACACGCAAAGAAAAATAGTTAATATGGGAATGTTAAATGGTAAAAAAGGAAGAATCTTAGATATTAGCGGAATAAAAACAAACGTAATAATCGATACAGGAAGCGATATTTCAATCGCCAGTTCAAGATATCATACTGCAATAAACGCGCCAAAACTAACCAGCGACAATATATCTATATCAGGCATAGGTGAAAAAGAAATTAAGCCAACAGGTTTTTCAGGCATAAAATCTACGTGGACGATACAGAAATCCAGGATAAATTTTACGTGGTACAAGAGACAGACTGCGATGTAATTATAGGTAGAAAAGCAGTAGAAGGCATGACGTTAAAA
The DNA here is from genome assembly GCA_963931845.1 of Maratus michaelseni. Classification (NCBI taxonomy): domain Eukaryota; kingdom Metazoa; phylum Arthropoda; class Arachnida; order Araneae; family Salticidae; genus Maratus; species Maratus michaelseni. The sequence goes on along the minus strand of OZ007588.1, from coordinate 133,284,429 downwards.
GTAACGGAAGATGGTGTTAGAATAATAAGCGGCAACAGAGTACGAGTAGGATACATTAAAATTCACGAAGTACCGACAAAAATTGATGAAGCAAGTACACTGTAAAAAAGAGGGAGTATTATTGCGCTTAATTTGGGTTTATAAAATGCCAAATAAGATTTAAATATGCACTAATTTTGGTGGTAACACTGAATTAAGTGTTATAATACACTTAAAATAGTTTATCTTTACTCTTTCAAAAAGAATCGATGATATCATACACCCAGAATGACGCTTTCAAATTAATTTGGGAAACCAAAACTCCAATATAGGTGTACAATTTTATCTCACTATACAGCGTTTGGTGTTCAGATACACGATGACGTCAGAATGTTGCGTCAGCACACTACAACAGAGAACGAGAACGAAGCAGTCGCCATTTTGCTTTCATTTTAAAACTTCTTATTTGCTGTTTAAAACGCAAGGGAAGCAAAGTAATTAGTCCTTATTTATTTAAGAGTACTAAATAGCAGTGGCACCAACTTAAATGGGCCGCTGTGGCCCGAGCCTACCCAATAATTTTCTATCCCAGCTTAACCAATTTCCATTATTGTGTTATTTATTTACTTCTGAAACGAAATTTCATTATGTTGACGTTCTCAAAATTGTTTTGTTTGAAAAACAGTGAGACAGACAGGAGGACTGTAAGTAACTAAACAGACGTATAGTTTGATTTCGTTTAAAATTATACTTCCTGCATATTTTACCTGTACGGTTATAGTGTCAATGGTCACTTCTATTAATGCTCTGACTCACAATCATAAAGAACTTAGATAACTGCATTTATTTTCTCGATGTTCAGCTTTTTACGCATTTTATTTGTAATCATATCCATTGTATGTTAATTGTGAAAAATACTATTTTCTTTATAAGGAAGAGCTCATGGCAGTATAATTTAATAAAATTACTATTTTTATACAATAAAAAAAATATATTTTCCCCTTTTTGTTTGCAGACCACAAACATATCTAAGCCGAAATTTCTTATGAATTTGGTAGCAAGTTGAAAACAAAATATAATTGTATACAATTTACTTGATCAGTACCCCAGTACCCTATAGCAGCAATGTTAGTTTTTGTCACACACAAGATGTAAAATTGTATAAAAATGCAACATGTGTAAAGAAAATTTGTTATCAACATTTACTATGATTTTCTAAACAAAAGGTTTATGAATTATTTAAAAAAGTAAATGAAAAATAAAAAGGAGTGGATTATTTATTGTTAGGAAATTAGCTGAAGAAGAACCAATTTTTTCAAAAATTTTAGTCATTATAACAGATAGTGATAAAGTTTTTTTTTCCTTAGAATATTATGAGGGGGAGGGGAGTTTAAATGATCATTTGGTGCATATAAAATTAAAAAATTGTCTAATAATGACTATTCAAGATTGATTTTTTTTGTGGCTGCAAGCCTCTTGCAATTTAGATATTCATTTTTCAGCTACTACACAAATGGAAACTGGTACATTGTTTTAAAGCATATTTTGGTAACATTCAATGATGTTTCATACATTAAATGCAATACTTAAAAATGTTTTGTTACATATAAAAATTGTAATATTGTGTGTAATATATTTGGGGCATTTTTAACAGTATAAGTTCAAAATTATAATTTTAGAAGAAAGTGAAAAATTTGTGTATTCCTGTTTTATGTTTAACTGGGTATGGGCTATATTGGTTAATATCAATGTATTTAATCATGAAATGTGTTTTGATAATGTTAAGTAATAATTATGTGCTGTTTGGTTTGGTGCACTGCAGTATGCAAACTTTTTTTTTTTTTTACAATTATGATTAATTAAAACAGTTCTTTACTTTTAACCTTAACTTATGCTCTCTTAGGTACTTATAAAAATCACTTTTTTATTGTGCAAATGCAAATATACTCATTAAACCGAAGACTTACTGTCAGGGCTGACTATCTAAGATATGAGTATGTAAATGTCTTCTGAGAAAATTCTATAATTTTTATGCTAACTTGAGTGGGTGATGGCTAAAACTTCTATAATGCTATATTGATTGTCGTTTAAACCCTTTAACTACTAACAATAAGTGCAAATAGTTTCATGTGGCTCCATTCTTAAATGTGTAAGTATTTTAATATGAAAAAATACAAAGTCTAAAAGAATTTCCTGACTCAGTTTATTTTAATATTCATGTAATCATAACATTTATATTGTTAAATTTCCATGGAATTCTTTTTAATTATAACTGTAATTGAATAAGGCTTTATTAATGGTGGCAACAAAGCTGCTATCATAATTGTTGTAATTAAACACCAGATAACTCTTACACCACCAAATTATTTTTTAAATCAATCTTCAAATGTGTATGAGTAAATAAGAGCGGAAATCTGTCGATCCAAAATATCCTAAGGGAAAAAGTGATTGAAATTTACGTAAAACTACTGGCATTTTTACTGTATTTTTTGCATCTTGATTAAAATATAACATATTTTGAAACATCAGTAAACTTTTATAATTGAAATTTAAAAAAAAATTAGCGAGGATTTCAATTACAGATTTGCTTACTGACTTTTAACTATCATTATCTGAATCAAAGAGAAAAATGTGTTTAATTTTTACGCAAATGTATAACAGTGCGAACATTTTTCTCCATCAGGATAGCATGGACAGTGAATTTATTGAGCAGATTTGGAACACCAAATTTGGTGTGATGCTGCATCTAAGTGGCATATTCTAAAATCGATAGTAGAACACCCAATTTAGTGTTAAAGCACACCAAATCAATGATGGTGCTTTATTACTCCACTTTTGGTGGCAACGAAGTTGCCACCAAAAGTGGTGTTTCTTTACACTAATTAATTTTTGGTGTTTCTTTACACCAATTTACAAGTGGTGTTTCTTTACACCAAAAATGGTGGCAACTTTGTTGCCACCATTTTTGGTGTAAAGTAACACGAATATTTCTTACAGTGTATAAACAACGATAATCGAGGTTGGGAAGATATGGTTAAACTCGACTGCGTAAATGACGGGGTGAATTTGACTCATATTACAAATTTAGCAAACAGAAAGAAAATAAGAAAATTTATAAAACCATATAAGCCGAATAAAACAAAAGATACAGGATTATCCGATGAATGGAATGTTGACTATCCAGCTCCAGAAGAAAATTATGAAAGTAGTAGTCCTGCACATGGTAGAAAAGACTATGTGAAAGATCGCAATTTGAATTTTGATCATAAGGGAAAGAACAGAAATTTTAATAGACCATTTGATAACAGAAGCAATAATAGATATCGCCAGAGATATTTTGAACAGTCATTTAACCATGGAAATTACAATAAATATAGATATAGGAAACAGAGTTCTTTGAAACCTCAAGACATAACAGAAAATACTTCGCATAATTCAAAAGCAAGGTACAATTCAAATTTTTCCCCTAGATACATGAATAGAGGCTACTATCATGATCAAAATAATTATAATTAGGGTGGTCAACGATCATACAAGGCTAGTTATAAGGAACAAAAATATTCACAACCATCACATAAAAATAATTCTTATCATGGATTTAAAGAAGCTTATAGTGGACGAGAAGTTTATTCAAATTCTTATCATTCTAGAAGCAATAGACATGAAAAAACATAACAAATTAAGATGCTGATGTCGAGACGCTATCACGTCAGGATGACCGATTTGTAGGATTTCAGTTTGAACACTTCAGTTCATCAAATGAACTAACTACTATTATTATCCATGGTTAGACAATTCACTTCATCAAATGAACTAACTACTATTATTATCCACGGTTAGACATGCGCGAGTTGTAAATAATTTGAATCGCGAGATTTGGCTAAGAGCCAGTCTTCTATTTTTTGTTATGAAGCAAGATATATAAAATGGATATAGCCGGTAAAGGCGTATTAGGCCTAGTTGGATTATTGTAAGGTAAATTTGTTATATAGTTTTAACCAAAAGTGTATTAGTTGAAATTAAAGTTCGTATTTTGTTGTTCATCGACTATTGGTTCAGTAAAGCGACTATTTACATATCATCTACTTACATTTATATATATATATATATATATATATATATATTTATATATATATATATATATATATATATATGCATATATTATGCATATGCATATTTGATGCATCTTTTAGAAGATTATAGCTTTACAAAAAAAATTTCTAGCGTTTTAAATTTATTAAAAACATGAAGAGGATATTCTTAAATTCGCTAATAAAAGAAAACAATAAAGATTTAAAAATATCAAAGATTTTTATATTCAGAATTTTAAATATATGTAAAACAAGTTGGAAACTGTACGTCAAACGTTACAAACGAGGTGCGTTCGTACGCACGTTTTAGAATTAAACTCATGATATCCCGTGCGTAGAACGGGTTAAACAGCTATTTAAGTATATATTTTATGACAATGTTCATACAAATATCTTAACTAGATATATATGTATCAGCTAGTTATATAAATATTCAGATCTTGATGATTTTTAATTCTGTGAAATGAATTATATCGTCTGCAGATTAATTTCTGTCATAAAATAAGTATCTCGGTCGCTTGACGATTTAACATCCATCGGAAGCTCCTATAACAAGAAAGCACCGATTTTAAAAAAAAAATCAAATTTCTTAATAAATATTTTTATTAATATCTCCTAAAGTTTTGATTCGATTTTAATAAAATTTGAAATGTCTCGACAAAATTCTGCAAAGATAATATATTTTAAATTGCAAACCATTTGGTTGGGTAGTTTTTGCGTTGTTATATGCGGACAGACAGACAGACGGACGGACAGACAGACAGACAGACGGACGGACAGACGGACGGACCAAGCGACGACTATAGGTGCTACGTATTTATATAATTACGAACGCACCTAAAAAGGCTATATGACTAATCAGCCAATATAAAATCAATGTATGCTACTCAGACCAAATAGCAACGTGAGCGTCATCGTCGACAAGACGAACCGAGTATAAATGTATGACCTGACACATTAGTTGCGCATTGAATTCTGTTTTCTAATATATGTTACCTAATTTTTTCAGTCCGTATTTCCTTAAGTAATGTAAATGAATTGTAAACATTAAAAAAAATTATAAAACAAATATTAAAAGTTTCTACTAGACGTATTTATATTTTGCCCCTAGTTCTTTATTACTTATATAACAAGTATTTTTGAATTCATAAGGAATTTTAGAGCTTCAATGCAGTGACCGATATGTTAGCATGTGTACCCTGGGTATACATCGTCTTGTAGACTCCCTAGAACCCTCTATGAATATGTGAACTCCTTAATCACTACTACTTTAGAGATTTTGAGGGGGGGAGGTTGTGAGAATAGGGGGGCGTAATACATTCCCTGCTATAAATGTACCCCTGCCTGTTTATGGTGTGTACAAAACTAACCAAATTCCCAATCAATACAGGGTGGTTATAATATAAGTATCTTTATTTGGAGCTGTCTGTAGCTTGAAGGAATAACCGGAATGAAACCAAAATCGGTACACTTACTATTCAAGAAGGGGGAAGAAGAATGGAACAATAAAAAAAATAATTGCAATGATCACCGACAGATGGCGCTTTTGAGTGTGACATGTAATGTGTAATATTGTGTACCGCAGAAGTGTCACAAACGTCAATTACTTTACCGCATATCACAACATGTGCGAAACATCATTCCTGATGCGTTACATTCCTCAGTTGAGCAAGTCGCACATCGCGTGGATTGTGTCCTCCAGCAAAATGGCCATGTGGAACCTGAACATGATCGGCACCGCCATGCGAAAACGTAGTCATATTCACTGTGACATTTTCCAATAAATTAAATGCCATCCGGTTTTACGCCTTATTTTTTTTGTTTTTGTATTACACATTACTTTCACACTCAATAGCACCATCTGTCGGTGATTATTGCAATTCTGGTTTTTTTATTGTTCCATTCTTCTTCCCCCTTCTTGAATAGTAAGTGTACCGATTTTGGTTTAATTTGGGTAATTCCTTCAAGCTACAGACAGCTCCAAATAGAGATACTTATTTTATAAGCACCCGGTATAAACCAGTTAGTGCTTAAATGAAAAAAAGTTATAAACTTCAGTTCAGTGCTCGAATCACCTTGAATAAATCATTTATATCACAAAAATATGTAGAAATAACAAATATACTCATTACGTAAAGGTGCAAAAATCCGTTGATTGTTGGCAAGATTAAAAACATTAAAAACACTAAAAACACATACTCCAAACGTTTTCAACCGAAACCCGGTCGTCTTCAGAGAGAATGCTGTCAGTTAGTCCTTAAGTTTCTAACAATTCTCTGGTACGCGAATCAAAACAGGATTTATTTGAAAACAGTGATGAATAAATAAGCTACAACAAAATTAGATTTTATACATATCCAAAGCAAGGTAACGATTAGTATGAATTTAGAAAAACTACATTCTTTGCAATATTGAGAATAAGTCCTTCCAGAACAGGCACAATCTGTTCTCAAAGTTTGTTTCAGACAACATCACTAATCTTCAATGTTTTGCAGAACTGCTTTATACTCGCATAGCAGCTAAGTGATCACCTAGCTTACATGATCACATTGAACAACATCATATAAATTATTGTTGTTTTTAGCTGCTATTTTTATTAAAATGTCATAAATTTGCCGCAACTTAATATAAAGTATTTTTGTAATACATAATATTATATGCTTACCTATTTTTGAATCAATAATCAATTTGTACTGATTTGGGAACAAAATTTCCATGTGAAAATAAAATCCTACTGGGAAATTTTCAGGGCTTATTGCAGACAAGTGGGCCACCTAAACTACTACCTCATACAATTATACGGATATTTTGTGTTATTTAGATTACAAGTAGTTAAATCTGAATATAGGACAGAATATACAAACTAATACAATGTGGTCTATTAGGCTAAAATATGTTGTATTTAATGGGATGCAAATATCGTGTAATTTGTTAAATTGAAACATTTTACGTTTATGTCTTTCCAAGACAAAAAGTCCTGTAAACATCCATTGTAGTTATCTGAGTTCAAAATCTCTGAAAGTCGAAGTCATAGTACAGGCGTAATCAAAAGGCAATAGCAAAACAGCTTAAAAATAAATTGATCGCAAAAACACACTACCTAAAAGAAGTCTTCAATTAAATATTAATCTGTCCAACTTATCCGAAATAATATTTACAGATTTTAAATATTTCTTCTTTAGAGGAAGATCTAGATTTATACATAAATGGTTGCGATTTTTAATATTAAAAAACCTCCAAAACATCTTATGAACATAAATTTTACCCTTAGAGATTATGTTAAGTTTTTAATTAAATAAAAAATATACGTGATTGAAGGGTGCGCGTTGGGGTTGTGGTTGAGAGAAAACATTTACAATTCTAAAAAAATGGTCAATTAAGAAACCCATTGCGCTGGGAATTTGTGGTAGAAACCTCAATATGTAAACCGTAAGATAAGAAATCAAATGTAAAATTAAAGTTATCTTATCCCAAATACTACCCTAACACTAACCTAAAACAAAGTCATTTGATACAAGAAAAGTAACTCTTAATTGAAAAACTTAACAGATTACTATCTACAATGAAACCCATATGAATTGTAAATATTAATGACATTTCCTAAAACAAATAATAAAATATTTTTGTAGACGTGTATGTATTTAGTGCTTTCTTCTTCATTATATATATAACAAGCATTTTTGAATATATAATGAATTTTAGAACATCAAGACAGTGACCTATATTAACATATGTACTCTGGGAATACATCGTTTTGTGGACTCCCTATAGCACTCTATTAATTTTTGAACTCCATAATCAGGACTTCATTAGAGATTTTGGTGCCCCTTATGAGGATAGGAGAGCGTGGTACATTCCCTGCTATAAATCTACCACTGCCTGTTGATGGTGTAAAAATCTCTAAATTCTAAATTCACAATAAATATAAACCAGTTAGTGCTTAAGTTTCTGACAATTATCTGGTACGCACGACTTATTTGAAGACAGTCATGATTCAATAAACTACAAGAAAACTAAATTTTATATATGTCCTAAGCTAGGTAACGATCACTATGAAGTTAGAACAGCTTTCTAATTAAAAAATAAATAAAACTTTAAAGTTTAGTTGCGCTATCATGTCGCGAGATAATAGGAACACTGTATGTCAAAGGATTATGCAAATTAATTTAGGCGTTGACATGGAAAGTGCCAAAATAAAATTTTACAGGAGTCGCAAAAAAAAATGAATAGTTTCTATTCCAGCAAATAAAGTTTTTATTTAACCATGGACTTGTCCCGCAGTGGCGCGGACGGTAAAGCTCGGCTCTCGTAAGATCGCCGAAAGCCAAGCAGCATCGACCACGGTCACTGGTTGGGAGGGTGCATCGTCTATCCTCTCTCGTCTGCCTCTGCTGTGGGACCGTGTACGTTAATAGGAGCTGGTGCACGTTAAATCTGTTCATGGCTCCAAAGTCCTCCAAGTTCTGTATAAGCGCTACCTCTGTGGGTTCCAATCCAGATGCAGGTCTCTCATCTGGAATTGGTTCAAAATTAGGAGACCTGGGGGGATAGTACAATAGACCTCTGGTCGCGGTGCTTTGGCTTTCGAGCCTCCCCCCCCCCCCAAGTAATACAGTAATACAGTAACCATGGACTTACTAGACTTACTCTACATGGACTTACTCTCTTTCCCATGCTATTGGCCACGGTATTTACTTATTTATCAAGAGGCAAAAAACTATTTGAAAAGTTTCTATTTCAGAAAATAAATTCTTTAACTCTGGACTTAGACTCTATGGACTGGATATGGACTTACTCTCTTTACCGTGATATCGACCTTCGTATTTAATATTTTATCAACAAAAAAACTGTAAAACTGATTTTTTGGCACTTACTCCCCTTCCCATGTTAACACCTCAATTAATTCCATACTGAAATTCGTTACAAAAACTTTATTACTTAATTGATCATTTACTATAGGTTTATCAAAAGCATTTTGTTGATTTAACATAGTTACATTACTTAACAAAACTAAAATTCCGTTTAAAATATTTTAAAATGATGAATAGGCATACTAATTAGCAATACCTTATCTCAATCACAGGTAACTTATTTTTGTATAAACATACAACTGCATATTTGATCACAAAATCATTAAATAAAGGAAATACCTTGTTTTGAAGTAGGTTGATCATCGAAACATTAGGATTGGTCCGTGGAGGTTGACATCACATATATATAAAAGTAATAATAGTTGACATAAGTCGAACTTATTCCTCTTCCCGATGAACTCAATATAATTTCTTGTTGATTAGTCTAAGATAACACTGAGGAAACAGTCAAGAGGTTAATTCATCATTTTCGATGAACTAGTGAACTTAATTCGGAGACTCTCGGAAAGACCCGATAGTATCATTAGTCTTTCGAGGAAATTTTCCTAACACATATCCAAGTCTAAGAGAGTAAGTAAGACAAGTGTCTTAAACGTGAAACCACATCAGACAGTGCCGTCAGAAAGTACGGACGAGTGAATGTCTTCGAGTTAATGTCATCCAGTATCTTTATGTTGATGTCCAAAATTCATCTATATATTATATTTTATTGAAAGGACAACACAGCTTGATGGGTCATACTTCTTTTATCACATTAATATTAGAGGCTACATTTTAATGTTCATTCATCCTCAGAAAACAAACTTGGTCGGCCTGGGACCTTCCACTGGAGAAAGATACCAGAAGCTAGGTCTTCCTATGCAAGAACGTATTTTTTCCCCTCCGAAACCTCTGCTCCACGCTTGTTGTAATCTATGATGAATTGTAAAATCTGTTTCGTAGACTTGTCAAACCTATTGTTATATAACTCTTAGCTCCAGATATGAGGAAGCCGTAGTTGAAAAATAGAAATAAAGGCTTTTTGCCTTAATGTTAAAAGCCAATGGCAGCATATAAAAAAATATATAAAGCGTATATTTATTATATATAAAAATAAATAAAATTAATATGAGAAGTGAATTGTATGGTAACAATGAATTTTCTGTAATTCATATATTTGAATTGCATCTTAATTAAGAGATATTTTGCTTGAAAGTATCCTTTTCACTGATATCACGCTGGATTGAATGCAATGCTTTGCGGAAGAAATTAGACCTGTTTTCACATCAGCATCTCTCACCTCACATATAGATTAAAAGAGTAGCCAGTCCAAGGACAACGCACAAACATCCAGTCTTTGTTCGTAACAGGCCCTGAGTAAAGTTTAAAAATACATAATTGTAAATAAATTTTCTAAATAATTTATCTGTACGAAAATTCAGGAATTGTTTAACAATGGAATATTAATTAAATGAAAAGTTGCTAAATACAGGCATTTCCCCATCACTGAGCTCCTAAAGCACTACAGTATGCGTTCCAATAAGTATGGAACGTCTCACATAGCCAATGCTATATATATATATATATATATATATATATATATATATATATATATATATATATATATATATATATATATATATACTACAAAATTTTAATTTTTACGCAATCTACTAAATGATTCTTTAATTTTTTTCCATTTAGTAATGTTCCGTATATAACCCCAGCTTATTAAAATAAGTCTTATTCTAAAAATATTCCTTCACTATCGATATATAAAGCCGTTTCATCCTAATCCACTTTATACAGTATTTATTAAATTTTACTCTATTCTTATAATGGAGCTTCCTGCTTATATTTCTTATTTTAAAACCATTTTTTATTAAAATCTTTACTAAATAATCCCTATCATTTCCCGTATTTAAAATCCCTCTAAATTGTTTAAATAAGATATAAAATCTCATGTTTCCTAAATTATTCAATCTTAAAAAACTCGATTTCCGTGAATTATTTCTTATATTAAAGTATTAAATGTCTACTATTATGTTTCTTTATTTAAATACATTTCTCACTTTTAATCTGTGTAAGTTATTGAATTTCTTTCCTCGTATTCTAAAAAAACATCTGCAGTCAAATATATTTTATACCTATTCTCGAAGCTAAAATATTACTTAATTTTACCGCGTTTTTAAAAGCATCTAGAAAATTCCAGTTCTAACATGAAACATTATTTGGCGCCGATAACAACCGGAAATCACTACGATATCTCTATGCCAGAAATTGGATTAATTCCTTCAAATTTAGACTATGATTGGCTAAAAGATATCACATGTCGTTTTTCTATCCTAGTGCTTAGCCTCCCTTAAAATCGCTTGCACTGCTCGGAGACACAGAATTTTTGACGGATTCTCTTGCCTTCGAAGTTGTTGACGAATAATTCTGGAGTTGTAGTGAGAAGAATAGAAGTCCCTGTAGTGTTCTCGTAACCTTAAATATCATGAAAACTCAATATCTTCTAATTTTACAGAGTATTTCCTTCATTTGTTTGATATGTTGGGTTGAATAAAATATCAAAAGCGAATCCACTGTCTGATTATTTCCTCTATTTTTCATGTCACGTCTACGAATATAGTTTCCGAATGTGAACGACTGCAATTACCTGTTATATTAAGGGGTCTTGTACATTTTAAACTCACCGAAAATCAACAAAAACTTTCAAACTTTGAATTAGTGTATCTTCAAAATGTTTTTGAATATAAGCATGAAATTTTGACTATTTATTAAGCAGGTTATGCTTTTAGTATAATACCAATAGAAACTGACTAGTCTTTTACAGAATTTGAGCATCGTTGAAAATAGAGTTGTTCTTTTTTTCAATTTGTTAGTCATTGCGAGTCTGATATCTTGAGAACGTATGACTGGATTGTTATGAAATTTGATATAGATAATGAGCACATATGTATTTTTAAAATGATCTACTCTTAGGTTAAAATTATTCCATTAACCATGTAAAAAATACTTTTGTAAAAGATTTCAAAATTTTACATTTTTTAATGAATAAAAATAGTCATATTTAAAAATCTTATCATTGTAAATATTTAAAAGTACATCATTTTAAACACACATATGTGCTTATTATCTAAATCAAATTTCATAGCAAACCATGCATGCGTTCTCAAGCTATCATGCGCGCAATGACTTACGAAGTAAAAAAACAGCTATTTTAATTTCAACAACGCACAAATTCAGTAAAATATTAGTCAGTTTCTAATAGTATTATATTAAAAAGTGCAATCTATTTAATTAATATTCAAAACTTTATGTTTATACATATAAAGGTTTTGAAAATACACTAATTCAAACTTTGATTGTTTATCTCGATTTTTGTCGTGCTTGAAAGGTGCAAGATCCCTTAATTGGGGAACACTGTCTTGATCAATCCAAAACCTTCCAAAACGTCTCATATATATCGCCTGGAAGTGCTGGGAGCGTTGATCCGCAGATTTAAGAACAAAAGTTGCTGTAGAACTGCTGCTTCTTCACAGTGTTCTTCAGTTCAAGATTTTTTTATTTTCCTAAAATTAATTTTAAGAACACAAAAAAGTAATGCAATAATATTTTTGAATAAGATATTAATTGCGAAATAATGTATTCAAATCTGAAAAAAAAAGTCCGGCATAACTTTTACAAAATTATTTCACTGATATGACAGTTAAACACATAACCTATGAACACTAAATTCATATAATATTTCCACATAATATACTTGAAGGAGAAAAGAAGATGCACCCTCTAGTACATACTTTCAACTCATATCTTCAAGAGATATGAAAATTTCAAACACCAAATTGGTCGCTTTTTACATTAAAACATATATTAATACATATACAATAATTGCAATACACTTAAACAAATGCATTGCCATTTTAATTTCACTTTAATATCATTTTCATTGCTTTACAAACACACAATTCATTTAAAACTTTTCTTAATGTGCACTTTTAATTTTTTTTCACATTTTCAAATACGTTCATGATATTGCCTAAATGACTAAACACTTTAATTAGACATTCACTGAGTGAATTTCAAAACAAATGTTCCAGTTTTAATAGATGAAAGAACGGTGCCATTTGCCGACATAACTCGTCGCATCACACCTCCAAAGGTGTTGCTGGTCAAGCGTATTCGACATCTAATCATTAAAAATGGGTATCCATGTAGATCAGCCATCGGACAAATTTCGAACATTTAGACTTGATATTCTTGAACTGTGACCGTACAACTTTGCAAGTTGAAACCTTTTTTAAATCAAAAGTTATCAAGTTGTAAATATGAAGTAACAAAGCATCTACATAGAAAGAGAATATTAGATTCATAGAATGTGAACTAATAATAAGTATTTAAATATTTTAAATTATCTTATCAAAATTTTAAAATAATCTATTAGAAAATGATTTATTTCTTTAACTATCTCTCATTTTAAAACATTAATGAAAGACGAGACAACGAAACTGAGATAGACTGAAAGGAAGATATGGAAAAAATATGCAATATCAGCTTTAAATGATAAGTTGTATTCTAAAATAAAAATTTTGATAAAACAAAATACAACGAAATATGTGTCTCACATGTCTAGCAGACACTGTCAGGAAAATTCATCGTTTTCTACTGATGATGATAATAATAAAAATATTCCACAACTGAATTCTACGACGAATATATATAGAAATAAATGCAAAAGGAAAAGATAGAAACAGTTATTCATTGGAGTCTTTTAAAAAATTCAAATTTCAAATTTATGATAGATCAAATTACACGAATGAAAAGATTTAATATTTCCAAGATTTATGAAAATTATAAGACATTTTTAAACATATGAATCTTTATATTACATTAAAATATCAATGGTTGTTTATTTATTTATATGTTGCATTTCCGCATACATATTGCTAAATAATGTTTATTATTATTATTATTATAAACTTTTTGAGCAAGTTTATGGAAATAGGAATATTTTTTTCTAAATATATATATATATTTAGAATAATGTATAATGATTAACTTTTAAACTAAAACCAATGCCTATGTAACATATTTAATTTTACTATCGCCATTGTAAAGAAACAGTAAAAAAACGAGGATTTTATTTTTTTAAATTTACAATGCTTTCAATAAACTTTAAATATATTATAAAATTTATGTGGATGATGTCAGGTAGCGAAAAAGATAATTTGAATGCTTATGACATTCGTCTAAGTCAAGCATTCTAAGTGAAATTTTTGTAAGTACAACATATTTATTTTTACTCAACCAATTGTTTTAAATATTATTACACGAAACAAGTATTTACGGCATATACATTCTGCTGATTTTTAGATGAATCCTTAAATATGGTTCGATGAAAACAAATACAGGGTGTTTCGGATACAGAACATCGTAACTTTAACACTTTCGCTACGATCGCCATTTGCAGATTTTTTTAATCTCTTATCACAGGTAAATCCGTGGAGAATTTGTTTTTTTAATTCAATCGCTGAAGTTCTATGTCTAAATAAGGTAATTTTTTCTATTTAAAATTACTGACGGAAAAAAAGATTCTGAGCAACCTCTACTCACGTATACGTGGCACTCATTCCTAAGAGATTAATATTCATTAATGTCTTAAATATAATAAATATAGAGATGAAAAAAGTTATTTTTTTAACAAAGCTCATAAATTTTACATAAAGGAATTTTCGAAATTTTCATAAGTAAATAGCAGTGCGTAGTTTAAAATTGTAAGAATGCTGAAAATAGCATCGAAATTTTAAATTATACAACTTTCTATCTTTTTTCATAGGTAAATAAAACAAATGGCAAAAAAGGAGATACACTTGATGCAGTTTTACAAAAACTCTTTGAGAATCCTTACAGTTTGAGACAGAACAAAGCCATATTTCGATAGAATTGTTAAGTTTTTTAAATCATTGTGTAGAAAACTTCTGATCTTTTTGATAAATGTGTCATTTATTTCATCTTTTTGTTTGTTATGATTGAGGAACTATTCAGAGTAAAAAATTATAATTATTAAATTTGCATTTGAATTATACAGAGCATAGAGTTTTACACATGGTAAAACAGACGAATCGAGATCCAACTTACATTATATCTACAAAAAGCAATGTATGTAGCTTTTTTTTAAATTTGATTTACGCAAAATATGAAATGCTATCTTACCTGTAGTCTAATCTACTAAATATCATCTATACATAATTTTCGCTATCTTTTTCTGAAGATGACTGCTGTTTTGTGTTAAGTACTGAATGCAATCAATTTGAATGAAATTGACACCTATAGTGACCGCTATCCACCTACTCTGACTACGATAGATTGCGAGGAAGAGCCCCAACAACGAAAGATCCATCAAACAAATTTAAAAGAAACATTTTTTGTAGTAAAATTAATCAGCTAATCTTTTGGGATGGAAGAGAATTTTAATTGATCGACTGCCTAAGCGGCATCATTCTTTCTCAGTACTCATTTTTCTAACACACGTAAAAATCAGGCAAATTTCCTTTCGATAATAATGAAAATCTCTTAAATATATCATTAACTAATTTTTTGACACTGCCTATATATATCTAAGTGAATGAAATGTAATTAAGCTAGTTAGGGACTGCATGCAACCTCTACAGGTCATCGCAAGTGTTTGCCTGCTGAAACAGGCCATTGCGGTAGTTTACTCGGCTGCTTGGCTTGTGCGTCCGCCACTGCCGTGCCTTTAACATGCCAGTTCTGCTTCTATTAGATGTTCAAGAGAAATCATTCTCTTCCAAGAAGGTCTGCCTGCTATCGCCGCCACCCTGGATGGTGCCACTGCACTTTATTTTTTCAACTTTCCACATTTAGATACATATTAATTAGAGCTACAACAAGAATTTTGCTCTTTTTACTTTTACAAATATCCATTGGGGTGATGACCACACGAGACCAGTTTTTATGTACAAGTTAGAGACAAATAAGAATAACAGTGGTACTACCGGTCCTAGCAGAACGAAACCGGTTCCGAAAGTGAAAGTATCTTCGGAAAACATTCCGCAAAGAAAATCGAAAAGGTAATCAACGGCGGAAATAGAGATTGATCTCTGAAATCCAAGCAAAAAAAATCGTTATAAAATATTGAAATGCAAACGAGATATTAGAAAAATAATGCCCCATAGGATTAACATTAGCGAGCGGATGTTTTCAAGTGAGTGAAGAGGACGCTTAAACAATTTTTGTATTCAAATTCGGTTTTTAAATTCAGTAATACGGAAATAATATGACTCCATCAGGAAATAGGACGTAATCACAATGGCAATTTAGAATCCATTACCTATGATGGGATATCTTTGAATTAATTACGTATGATAGGATTTAATAGAATGAAGAATGTGACTATAACTTGATCTCAGAGGTTATAAAATATCATATTCGACTTATATGACGTCATGCATGTCAGATAACTTGGCGATACATCTCAGTCACTTGACTATTAATCCTCGGAAGTTGCTATAATAAGGAAGTACCGATTTTTAAAATATTCAAATTACTTAATGAATATTTATATTAATATCTTTTTAAGTTTTGATTCGATTTTCATAAAATTTGAAATGACTCGACGAAATTCTGCAACGAATATATATATATTAAATTTCAAACCATTCGGTTGTGTAGTTTTTGCTCTGTTATATGCGCACAGACGGACAGGCAGACGGATAGACTGACTGACGGACCAGACGACGAATATAGGCGCTACGCATTTTTATATAATTACGAAATCACGTAAAAACGTTATAAAAGAACTGACAGCGTTAGTTATTATAACTTTTATAAAATAGAAATTACGCTTTTATGTAGAAATGAATAATATAAAATTGTCTTTATTCAAATACTGTATTAATTATGGGGAAATAAATAATAAAATTTTGACTTTAATGAATTGCAGTACGAAAGTTGAAAAAAACTACCGAGCGGGGCTCGGTATACCAAGTACTTGTTATTATTATAAGATCATCCGTATGTCAAAGGGTAATACCAGCTTTTATCAATTTTTTTTATTAAACCAGTCATAAAAATCTGCCAGAGAATAAGGAATAACCATGAACCTTGGTGATATCATCAAATAAACCAGTGAATTATTTTAGGATAAAGCCAATTAATTATAGACTCTCTTAAGGAAACAGATGAACCTAATAAATTGAAATATACTAATTTTATATTATAGAATTTGAGTTCTTCAAGCGTCATTGTTTATAGTAAGGGGAAAATGTATTCTTGATATCGATAGACACCACACTTTTTTATAAACTATATTTGTTATTCAGATCGGTTTTTGACAGTGCTTCTTGGATAGCCGAGTTCATGGTCTTAAGATCTTGAAAGCCATGTTGAGAGTAGGAGGCATTTGTTAAGAAGTATAAATGAAAGTTCAATATCCCAATAACAGTTCTTCAAATAGCTTTCCGAAAATAGCTAGTAATGTACATCTTCTGTATGAGGAGGCTGAATTCTTATATTTTACTGCTTTAAGTAAATACACTAATTCACCAGTCTTCCAATGATATGGAAAGTAATTTATACGCAATGATATGTCATACAATTGTTTTATTAAATTTCCAAATTATTTGTAGATTTGTCCGATTGATATATCTTCCAGTGCAATCTGTTCAGCAGACTCAGAATATTGGATCGGCAGCAATATTTAAGTTGCTACATAAATATTTAAAAGTGAGAAAGCTTTGCAACAGAGAAGTGCCTCGTGAGATGATCGAGGAGCAGAAGGATACAAGAGTGTCACGGTGACAAGAAATGTTGGTAAAATTGGTTGTGGTATCTTTAAACGTGTTTATGAAGTTATGATAAGAGATGAAACATAGATTTAACAATGTGATCCACAAACTAAAAGACAATCAATCATCATTTTGGGTGTTTGAAAATGAGGAACGGCCAACAAAAATCAAGCGGCAGAGGAGTATCGGCAGCAAAATAGTTGCACATTTTTTTAAAGTGGCTATATTGTCTTAGTACCTTTGCAAGAGTTAAAAACAGATACTGCCAACTGGTATACAAAGGTTTCTCTAACATAGGTTATTAAAAAGGTGGAAGAAAAGCGACCAAAGACAGGAATGAGAGGATTCTTTTTCATCATCACGATGCCTCAGAACATTCTGCTTCAAAAAGAAGGAGCTTTTTAAAGGCAAATAAGATCCAGTTGGTTGAGCATGCACCATACAGCCATGATCTTGCTCCATGTGATTTTTATTTGTTTCCCAAGCACAAGGAAAGTCTTCGTGGCACAAAATTTACAAGTGCCAATGTTGCGCTGGAGCGCTATTTCACCTTGAAGAAATCAGCCTGGATGAGTGAATGAATAATTTTGTTTAGTATAAAGGTGTTTTTTTTTTTTTTGGAAAAAAAATAAAATTTATACATGCTATAGATTATCTGTATTGCAAAACTTTCAGCGTGACCCTCATAAACAATAAAAATAACGTCAATTGTAAATAAAGACTTATTGATTAAAAAAAAAACATAATTACAAGTAATTTTTTTTCCATCATTAAAACATTAGATTATACGGGAACTGGAAATCTTGTTTTATGTATAATGCGTTTCTATTTCCTGAAATCGAAAAATGTTTTTAAAATTAAAAATATATATATATAAATTTTTAATAAACAAAAACAAAAAAAAACACTGTTTTCACATATTTCACGAACGATTTAACTTTTTATTAGATTCTTTTTGCAAAACATTCTTTCAGTTAAGAATAATATGATTTCATTTATGAGAGCTATCAGATATTTTATGGGTCATAAAAGCATTAAAAAGTAAAAATAAAGTTGAATCCAAAATGCTGTAAAATATTTTCGCAGGAAGTTTTATTTTCACAATATAACACTTCAAAAATATCATTAATAAAGGAAAACACAGAATGATATGTCGTTTGTAATAATTTAGATAAATCTGCACGATTTTGTTTTAGTTCAAATGCATTATTTAATATAATATAGGGTTGTTATACTTTTATTCTTTATTCGAAAGACAAACTATTCTTAGAAGTTCGTTTCTATGTATTTTAAAAGTAGCTCTTTACAAATATTATGTTTATACCTCTAATATAAATCCATAAAATGTAGATAAAAATATGGGAATTATAAATCGGTTAAGACAATAAAAGTGAATATATTTATATGTTTATTAAACGCCAATAAGGTATTTTATTATTTATTTTTATTATTTAAAACTATACATTGGCAAATTGAAATAAAAGTTACGTTTTGCTCTAATTGACGACGCACAGTGGGGCGTTTTAAGGATCTAGGTGGACAAAAGTATTGCGTTGAAGTTTAATTAGGTTTTGCTGGATTTTCGAATGTATCAGTAATAAAATAATCAAAGAGTGATAAATATTTGACATATTTAATTATTTATATTATTATTAGTATTATTTATATTATTATTATTATTTATATTATTATTATTATTTATATTATTATTTATTTATTTATGTTATAATATTGTATTGTCATTAAAACTACATATGTATTCAAAGTTTCAGCTCAATCGGATAATTAAAAGTGATTTAAAATTGACTTGCAAGATTTGAACTAAACATACATACATGCACTTCAAGTTAGAATAACTTAATGATTCGCAAACTTTCGCAGGAGCTTTCTTAAGTTTAGGAATGACACTTTAATTTAAAAAATACTTATTTCTTAATAATGCTTAATACTGTATTAAAAGTCAATATGAAGTTTGAAAACAAGATGACGCTTATTTTCAAGCAACAATAGGTTAAATATTGTTACAAACCTGTGACATATATCCAGTAAACTCCTGCTTTTGAAGAAAACAGAAAAGTCACGACTTGCTTTCGAACTTACAGAAAAATACTGCAACTGTTGAAACTTCCTCAAACCAACTGCCTTCTTTACGTTCGTAGTTAATCGGTAAATCGGATTTTTTCGACAAAACCCGTACGGATCTCGACAAAAGAGACATTCAACTACCAGTATAGGCTCTCTTGTTAAATTCCGAGATAATCGGAAAAATGAATTTTTTCCACATAGATCATCAAAACGTTTCACTGTGCGACGTATCAAAAAGTGTTGATGTGGAGATGAAATTCGTTGATGAAATGATAGGAGATTCGTTTAACGAGGATGAAGAATTCATTATGAGGCTTTAGACGGAATGGAAGTTTTCCGTGTTGCTCTTGCATGCCTGTTATTTATATTTTGATTAACCCTTTCAGGTCTGACGTACTACTAATAGTACATAATCTTTCAACTTTCATAGTTTTTCAGCAGTTGGTATTTTTTCTCAAAGAGCTTCATGATCTATTTTAAAGACCTATTTTGAAAACGTACGTTTAATTTTTTTTCAACAACATATAACGTTTCATGTCTAAGAACACTCATTCAAGATGGATGAAACTTCGGATGCAACTTAATCCGATAAGTCTTTTGTACTTACTCTCAGTATTGATATTCTAAACAATTAGAATTATTGTTTAAAATTATGTTCGCAAAATAAGTTATTGTAGCTAATGTTTTATGAAATTTTTGTAATCAAAACCAATTAAATGTTGTGATTTACAAATGTTTCAACATGTGTACCAGTACTATTACAGTGGTCTTTAAAAAAATTAATTTTACCAAATTATGTAGGTTGTATGTATTAATATTTGGCAATGAGATTTGTAGTAATTGAGAGTGAATATTTCTGTTATATATAAATATTTCTCATTCTTTTTATCATATAACATTGTTATGTAATATTCTTAGCCTATATTTTGTAAAAAAAAAAATCCTACCATAGTTCTTTGTTAAATCGTGATATTATTTATGTAACAAATAAATCCTCTAAATTAAAGTATAGTTATTGTTTAAATTGATTAAAAGCAAAACACGAAAGGTTTAAAAATACCTTTTAATATAGATGACATATGTTTTCTTCGCTCAAACGGCAACATCTTCAGATAAAAATGATAAATTAAATATTCTCGCAAAGTTTTTGATAATGATAAACATAAATCAGGAGATCATATGTGCAATGTAAGCAGGTGGTTAAATTGGTCAAACTGGAAAACGTGAAATTTATTATTTTATTTTTATTTTTATTGCTGTTTTAATTTGTAAAGCATCGAGCGCCAAATTTCTTCCGAATTTTTTTCCAAAGCATTTTCGAACATTTAAGGGCAGGTTCTATGTATAATTCTTCATTTTTAAGGCATGTTTCGATTTATTTATGTTTTAATAATGCATATAAAATTTTGTACATTTGTCTAAGTGTGCGAGTATCGTCATATAAAATTGCTGCAAATGTAATCAATTTAAATTTGTCTAAAACACAATCTGAATACCGTGCACAATGAATCAGTATTAGTGATTACGCTGTTAATAAATATCTGAAACAGAAAGAATAACATGGATTTTTAAAATATATTAAACCAGTCAGATGCCAGACTTCAATTTGGTATGATAAATCAAAATTTCTGTTTAAAAGTTGAGGTCAAATTTTGGCACTAATTTTTTCTTTTCGAGACTGTTTAAAAAATCGAAATTATTAAAATTTTAATTTTTTGATTGTTTGTCCTCCATTTAAAGAAAACTTTACATAAAACAAAATGTCGATAGATTGAATGCTATAAGCTTGAAAAAACACATCGATTCCAGAAAAATCGTTTCAGGAAAAATGCATTTAAAGTTTTTAATCAGATATTTTTCTTAACTTGAGACATGTCCATTAAAATGATTGTTACGAGTACAATATTAAATGCAGTGACACACGGTATTTATGGCATATTATAAACACTATAAGGATGTAAAAAATTGCAAAAGAAAACAAATAATTGATTTTTTTTTATGTT
Organism: Maratus michaelseni; assembly: GCA_963931845.1. NCBI lineage: Eukaryota > Metazoa > Arthropoda > Arachnida > Araneae > Salticidae > Maratus > Maratus michaelseni. The sequence continues at coordinate 133,262,611 of OZ007588.1, read as the reverse complement.
TTTCGGGAGAACTTTCTATTAACGTATCTAATTGATAAAAGTTTAATTAAATATTGCGTAAATTAACTCTTGAATTATCAAACCATTATTATTTTTTTAATATTTAAAATCTCGTGCGGGGTAATAATTGCGGCGCTTATTGAAAAAAAAACTGCGAATTAAGAAAATATATATATATTATGTGATTAACATCTGTGCCTCATTTATCTTCTTCCGAAAACCCTTCAGTATTCAACAAATGATTAAAGTTGAAAATGTTTCTGCTCTCTTTCATTACTTTTGTTATCAAATCAACACTGGCGTACGTAATACTAGCCACCCATGTATTCGTGTAATTTATTTTATTTCTTAATTATATGTTTTACATATTATGTGCATTACTTTTATACTATTAAGGGCAGGTTCTATGTATAATTCTTCATTTTTAAGGCATGTTTCGATTTATTTATGTTTTAATAATGCATATAAAATTTTGTACATTTGTCTAAGTGTGCGAGTATCGTCATATAAAATTGCTGCAAATGTAATCAATTTAAATTTGTCTAAAACACAATCTGAATACCGTTTATGTTTAAATTTACCGGTTATGTTTTAATATTGCATTAAAGAAGAACATCAGAAAGAGCTGATATTTAAAATTTAAAAAAGGCATTGGCACATTGAGTAAGCCCCCGTTATTTTTATTTTACATCAATCTGTGAGTGTAATTTTTTTCTGTCTCTTTTTTATCAATTTGATGTTTATTACATTTATACTATTATTGGACATTTTATTAATCTATATACATAAATAAAAATAGCCTTCTGTGTCCCTATATTTCAGTTTGCAATCAAAACCACACCCAGAGTATACCACTGATGTTTATGTGTGTTAGTAGCCTCGATTCTACCATCACTCACTATGGTGGTTGCATACCGGTAGGCGTGGGGGTGGGGGAGATATGGCTGTTGAAAGTGGTGGACCTAGTGTATTTTCAATATAAAAATAGACGTGTGTGTCCTTATATTTCACTCTGGAGCCACAACTACACAGTGCAGAACAGTGGTGTTTCTGTGTGGTAGTAGCTCCTATCGAGTCTCCTATCGTGCACTATGGTAGTAGCATGTCGGCAGCTGTGGGGGTGTGAGAGATATGGAAGTTGAAAGTGATCAACATAGGACATTTTCATATTTTGACCAAAGTGTTCTAAAAAAATTTTTGGAATAGTCTAGAATCTTCTAGAATATACAATGTTCTTGAATGTACTAGAATGTTCTTGAATGTACTAGAATTTGCTAGAATGTACTAAAATATTCTTATATTTTATGCATACATATATATTTTTGACACAAACGCACGCACACACACACACACACACACATATATATATATATATATATATATATATATATATATATATATATATATATTTATTTACATATGGACTGGAAGGATCCAGAAAGTTCTGCAATGTTCAAAGACAAATGTGCGGGGTTGTTGGAGATACGGTAGTTGAAAATGGTCGACTTGGGCATTTTTATATTTCGACCAAAGTGTTCTAAAAATGTTTGGAATCTTCTAGAATGTTTTTGAATGGACAAGAATTCTCTAGAATGTACTAAAATGTACTTTATATTTTATACATATATATATATATATATATATATATATTACTTATGTATAAACATAACATATACATTTTTATTAGGTTTACATATGGACTGAAAGAATCGAGGACTTTCTGGAATGTTCGAGAACTATTCTGTCGGTGTTTGGAGATATGATGGTTGAAAGTGTCCGACCTAGGTCATTTTCATATTTCAACAGAAGAGATCTAACCAAATGTTTGGAATCTACAAAAATGTACAAGAAAGTTCGTGAATTTACTAAAATTTGCTACAATGTACTAAAATGTTCTTTATATTTCATACATACATACATATCTTTTTTTACATATATATATATATATATATATATATATATATATATATATATATATATATACAATTATATTAATATTGTATATATATATATATACAATATATACAATACATACATATACATATTTTTTATTAGGTTTGAATATGGACCGGAAGGATCGAGAACGTTCTTGTTCGAGGACCATTCTGTGGGGGGTGGTGGATATGATGGTTGAAAGTGGCCGACCTAGGGCATTTTCATATTCGACAATATTGTTCTAAAAAATAAAAGAGGAAACAAAAATATGTCTTTTAATGCACGCGTTCCATTTTAAAGATAGGAAAAAACTGCACAAATGTATCAAAAATCAGCTAGTCAATTATAAAATCGAAACTTGTTATTTAGGTATTAAAATGTCTTGTCGAATAAAGTACGCCGCCGTGTTTTTATTTTACATCACACCACCCGTGTCTCTTATTTAGGGTTTCGTTCATCTCACGAAACTGTATTCGTCTCACTTCTCTGTCTATCTGTCCGTCAGAGTCCGTTCTTGGAAACTGTATAAGTTAGAGAATACATATTCTGTGTACTTACAGCTGAATACACTCTGTCACACGACAAATAATAAAATTTTGAATACGACGTTAATTACCGGAGATATTAATTAAAAACCCTAAAAACACATTAAAAATTGCACAGAAACGCAGCTAAAAGGAACATTTTTATACAGACGGATAACACATCTGTTTCGGTTTCGGCGTAAGTTCAGAGCTGTCGTAAAGAGCTGCGGTTCCAGATTCTCATAGAAGTCTCCTTATCGGAAATACCTCGAATAATCTATCTATCGGCACGAAAATTAGGATTCCTTCGGAGAAAAAAAATCGCATTTTCAAAAAACCAAATTTCGAGAAAAATCGAACCAGAACTTTTCAAGATATCAATTAAACATTTTTAATTTTTCTTTCAAAAAAGATCAGTTTCATATTCCAGCTGGTACGTAATCGGAGACATGCCATTTCTCAGCGAGACATCCCTGCTTTGCGTCTCGATTTATTACATTTATACTTTATACACTGTTGAAAGGAGAAATAGAACAAAATCGTAGGTTTTGAACGTAGTAAGAGATTGAAAGCTGTATTAATTGTATTCATATGGACACTACACTGTTAACTAGTATTTTAAAAGCACAAATTGCACAAATTGTGCTTATTAGTTGCTAAAATCAGTGTAAAAATTGTTTTAAACTCATAAAAGAGCTAAAATCCTACATGTTTCGCCTTTAAACTTAAAGCCATCATCGGGGAAGAGGAACAACACAAACGACTACTGATCTTTTAATTTTCGACACGAGAAAATTGAAATCAACAGTATGGAAAAACTGTTACTTTCAGTACGCCGCCAGTGTTTTTATTTTACATCAAACCGTCCGCGTTAATTTTTTCTGTTTCATTTTTTTTTTAAATCAATTTTTCCATACTGTTGATTTCAATTTTCTCGTGTCGAAAATTAAAAGATCAGTAGTCGTTTGTGTTGTTCCTCTTCCCCGATGATGGCTTTAAGTTTAAAGCCAAAACATGTAGGATTTTAGCTCTTTTATGAGTTTAAAACAATTTTTACACTGATTTTAGCAACTAATAAGCACAATTTGTGCAATTTGTGTTTTTAAAATGTATTAATTGTTTTTTAAAATATTGCATTTATCGATTTGAAAATGATTCATCTATGCATATTTTTTTTTACGATTAACCTAGAAATCTAATTTACATAAAGATTACATTATTAGAACCAAAGTTATATTTTATCACAAAACTCTGATTTTTGTATAGAAAAAAGAAATAAAACGCTAACAGATAATGATGTAATTAATACTGCGAAAAGGAATTATTAGTAAAGAAGGAGATATAGGGGGATCCTTTTAAGTGTTTTGAAAGGAATATTAAACAAAACCTTTTGTGCGATCTTCAGTCTTTATAAATTTTATGTTTATTATATTTATGCTATTATTGGACATTTTATTAATCAAGTACATAATCGAAACTTGTTATTTAGGCATTAAAATGTCTTGTCGCATAAAGTACGCCGCCGTGTTTTTATTTTACATCAAACCATCAGAGTTAATTTTTTTCTGTGTCTTTTTTTATCAATTCGAAATTTATTACATTTATACTATTGCTGGACATTTTATTAACCACGTATATAATCGAAACTTGTTATTTAGAATTTAAAATGTCTTGTTGCATGAAGTATGCGCCCGCGTGTTTTTATTTTACAACAAAATGTACGAGTCAATTTTTTTCTGTGCCCTTTTTTTTATCATTTTGATGTTTATTAAATTTATACTATTATTGGACATTTTATTAACCAAGTATGTAATCGAAACTTCTTATTCAAGATTTAAAATGTCTTCTCGTATAAAGTACGCCGCCAGTGTTTTTATTTTACATCAAACCGTCCGCGTTAATTTTTTCTGTTTCATTTTTTAAAAAAAATCAATTTGATATTTATTACATTTTTACTATTATTGCACATTTTATTAATCAAGCATATAATCTAAAGTTGTTAGTAAAGCTTTAAAATGCCTTATCGCACAAAGTACGCAGTCTGTGTTTTCATTTTACTACAAAACGTTCGAATCTTTAAACGTTACATAAATATATTTTTGAATTTTTAGACAAAAATATCCCATATCCGAAAGCATATCAAACGATACAGAAAAAAATGGAAAAATATGCGATATTACTTTTTCAAATGATATATTCAATTTTTAAATAGAAATAAGGTATTTCCGGAAAGAAAAGTATTTTACGTTTCACTTCCACATTTAAAGAAAAAAAAAACACCGCTAGCAAAAAATTTCAATTTGAATTCGTTTGAACATAAAAGACATATTTAAGATTCAAATTATGAGAAGAATTTCAGAAGCAACAGAATGTGTGGTTGGTGAGTTGTTTTTTTTCACTGTAATGTTCTATAAAAATAAAACTGCATCAACTTTTTTTTTTTATTTATTTAATTATATTACTGGCTGTTATAACTAAATGTATTCCATCATCTTCAAAATGGATAAAATTAATTTATAAAAATAATTTTATTTAAATAATGTGTATAAAAAGAGGTAAATTTTTAATTAAAAAATATTATTACATTATTTTAAATTGAACACGATAAATGTTTAAACTATTTTTTTTATTTGAGAAATTTTAATATATTTTTGACATTTTATATAACGGTTTTACGAAGAAATATATTTATAAAATAAAATAAAATTTTGAAATTCAATTTAAAAAAAATTAAAAACACACACATTTTTGTGTTTTTTAAAACCTTTTCCTACACTGGCGCTTGGTCTATAACTCTAAGAATCATATTTTCAAAAAATAATTAGTGTAATAAAAAAAATTAAATGCTAAGATCATTTATTAATATATATTATATTTATTTATATATATTATTTATATATATATATATATATATATATAGCATTTTGACGAGGTTGAGATATTACGATGAATACTATTCGATGAAAAGATGGCAGTCCTTCAACGATATAGCAAGTTGCAGTCGAATTTAGCGAGTATGGAGAAGTAGTAAGGTAATGAAATGAGATCACAGAATTTCTCCAGTAAATCCAGCCAATCTCCAGACAAATAATTTTATTAGAAGACGAACAGCACAGAAACGATTCCCAAAAGGTCTAAAACTTATAGCCCTCGGGCTAACGTTGCTTCACTTCATTGAATTAAGATGTTACTGGGCCAGTTGAATATTCTACGGTCATACAAATACCAGACACATATTTGTTTAGCTTCCGAAAACGTCAAAAATCTCCCGTTCCGACCGGTGCAGGCGAGTTTTGATCTCTCCGCGGAAACATACACAGAATTACGTCACGAGCGCTCAACCCAATGAATGAGAAGCTAGCTCCAGCCCAACGAATGAGGCTAGAGGGCGAGGCTAAAACATTAAAGAATCCCTTACTTTGGTGCGGACCAATTTAGAAGTTAAAATCCCAAGCGCGCGAAAGAATCAGAGCAATAATAATAATAATAATAAAAAGAAAATGGTTTTAAAAACATTCGAAATGAGAACGCGTCTCAGAATTTTATAGATTGGGGAACTGATAAAAGTTACGAATGATCTTAAATTTTAGATTAAGATTTGAAATAAAATAATTATTAATATACGGATATTTACTTTTAAAAGGACTTTAAATAGGAATAGATATTATTAAGAATTAAGGAAATACTGACTATGACAGAAGTTAGATTAATTTTAAAAGATTAATGCGAATAAAATTGAAGGCTACGAAGGAAATAAATTTTTATATAACATATATATATATATATATATATATATATATATATATATATATATATATATATATATATATATATATATATATATATATATATATATATATATATATATATAATCAATTCACGTTTACCTTAAATTAAAATCCATAACAAAAAAAAATACATTACTTAAAGGCGTTTAATTTTGAAGCAAAATATTTATTTAAAACGAAGCACTTTCAAATGCAATCGCATTCGTTATCAGGGTTAGAACAAGAAACACACAATCAGAGAAAACTGTTACATTACAACAGTTTTCTTTCAACAGTAACATTGGGTGAAAAATTATTACATGACTATCGGAGTAAGTTGATCCATATCTTTGGAATGTGATAGGACAAGGCCTCGTTACAAACGCTATCCCACAAATTTCTGAAGACTCTTTAATAGACAAATTGTAAAACGTGAACATTTTCTTAATAATTCTGGTTTTCCCAAAATGTATATTAACTTACCTTTTTGTGTTAATCTTGAAACAGCAGTGTGAGGACGGTCCAATTTAATATCAGAAATATGTTCTTTAAGACGCGTTTTAAATTTTCTTGATGTGATACAAAATATAATCCAGTTTCGCATTTTTATCATCTTTTGTAGTTACAGGGATAATATAAATTCGAAAAAAGCGATAAAAAGTGAGGGAATAAAAAAATATTCGTTGGGGTTTTATCATTTGGAACATACTAATATATTGAAACAAGTTGGAAATTGTACGTTAAACGTGAAAATTGGGGTGCATTCGTTTTATAGCTAGTTTCACAATGTAAAATATCCATCCTTGTTATTTCAGTGAAATGAATTATATCGTCTGCTATGAGCGAAATGAGCATGCCTTTTTTTCTTATTACGTATGCCACATTTACAAACGCAAAATTCTTTTTCTACACCATAGAGCGCTGCAAAATTCCCCATGGAGATCTTCCTTTGCGAATGATTACCTCCATGGTTTAACATTTTTATGACTCATAATCAACGAACCTCCTGTGTTTATCATATATTCTAATACGAGCAAATTTTGTGGGTGGTTATATATATATATATATATATATATATATATATATATATATATATATATATATATATATATGCAAAAATTATCTTAAAAACGGCTCTAACCATTTTGACGAAATTTCGTATCCTACCGTTTTGGGGCACCAGAAAACCATTGGGCTTGGTCACATGCTCGAGAAAATTCGATTAGTGGGTCATTTTGGGTCATGGTGTAGCTAATTGTATCTAAAAAACGGTTCAAACGATTTTGACGAAATTTTGTATCCGACCATTTTCGGGCATGAGAAGTCAATTGGGCTGGGTCACATGTTCGAGAACTTTCGATTAGTGGGTCATTTTTGGGTCAACGCGGGTAAAATTAATTTTATCTAAAAAACGGCTCTAACGATTTTGATTAAATTTTGTGTCCTATGAGTTTCGAGCACGATAAAAGCATTGGGCTAGGTCGCAAGTCCGAGAAAATTCGATTAGCGGGTCATTTCTGGGTCATTGTGGTTCAAGATCTAAAAAGCGGCTCAATTTACACTAAATTTTGCATCTAATGGTTTCCGGGCACGAGAAGACTGTTGGGCTAGGTCACATGTTCGAGAAAATTCAATTAGTGGGTCATTTTGGGTCATTTTGGGTCATGGTCAAGCTAATTGTATCTAAAAAAAGGTGCAAACGATTTTGACGAAATTTTGTATCCGACTATTTTCGGGCACGAGAAGACTATTGGGCTGGGTCACATGTTCGAGAACTTTCGATTAGGGGGTCATTTTTGGATCAACGCGGGTCAAATTAATTTTATCTAAAAAACGGCTCTAACGATTTTGATTAAATTTTGTATTTTACGAGTTTCGGGCACGCGAAAATCATTAGACTAGGTCACATGTTCGAGAAAATTCGATTAGTGGGTCATTTCTGGGTCATTGTGGGTCAATATCTAAAAAGCGGCTCAATTTACACTAAATTTTGCATCCTATGGTTTTCCGGCACGAGAAGACTGTTGGGCTAAGTCACATGTTCGAGAAAATTCAATTAGTGGGTCATTTTGGTCATGGGTCATGATATTTGAACTCAAATTTAATTTTGACCGAGCATAGCTCGGTCTTCCCTGCTCGTTTACTCTAATGAATTGAGATATTCGGCTGTTAACATAATTTCCACCGACGTTAACTCAGAATCTATACATTTTTTAATGTAACTCATCTCTCAATCAAACATTGTCTTTGAACGATCTTTCTGAAAATTTAACTTTTATCATATATTCTAATACGAGCAAGTCTTATGTGTGGTTATATATATATATATATATATATATATATGCAAAATTTATCTTAAAAACGGCTCTAACGATTTTGACGAAATTTTGTGTCCTACAGTTTTGGGGCACCAGAAAACCATTGGACTAGGTCACATGTTCGAGAAAATTCGATTAGTGGGTCATTTTGGGTCATGGTCTAGCTAATTGTATCTAAAAAACGGTTCAAACGATTTTGACGAAATTTTGTATCCGACCATTTTCGGGCATGAGAAGTCAATTGGGCTGGGTCACATGTTCGAGAACTTTCGATTAGTGGGTCATTTTTGGGTCAACGCGGGTAAAATTAATTTTATCTAAAAAACGGCTCTAACGATTTTGATTAAATTTTGTGTCCTATGAGTTTCGAGCACGATAAAAGCATTGGGCTAGGTCGCAAGTCCGAGAAAATTCGATTAGCGGGACATTTCTGGGTCATTGTGGTTCAAGATCTAAAAAGCGGCTCAATTTACACTAAATTTTGCATCCAATGGTTTCCGGGCACGAGAAGACTGTTGGGCTAGGTCACATGTTCGAGAAAATTCAATTAGTGGGTCATTTTGGGTCATTTTGGGTCATGGTCAAGCTAATTGTATCTAAAAAAAGGTGCAAACGATTTTGACGAAATTTTGTATCCGACTATTTTCGGGCACGAGAAGACTATTGGGCTGGGTCACATGTTCGAGAACTTTCGATTAGGGGGTCATTTTTGGATCAACGCGGGTCAAATTAATTTTATCTAAAAAACGGCTCTAACGATTTTGATTAAATTTTGTATTTTACGAGTTTCGGGCACGCGAAAATCATTAGACTAGGTCACATGTTCGAGAAAATTCGATTAGTGGGTCATTTCTGGGTCATTGTGGGTCAATATCTAAAAAGCGGCTCAATTTACACTAAATTTTGCATCCTATGGTTTTCCGGCACGAGAAGACTGTTGGGCTAAGTCACATGTTCGAGAAAATTCAATTAGTGGGTCATTTTGGTCATGGGTCATGATATTTGAACTCAAATTTAATTTTGACCGAGCATAGCTCGGTCTTCCCTGCTCGTTTACTCTAATGAATTGAGATATTCGGCTGTTAACATAATTTCCACCGACGTTAACTCAGAATCTATACATTTTTTAATGTAACTCATCTCTCAATCAAACATTGTCTTTGAACGATCTTTCTGAAAATTTAACTTTTATCATATATTCTAATACGAGCAAATCTCATGTGTGGTTATATATATATATATATATATATATATATGCAAAATTTATCTTAAAAACGGCTCTAACGATTTTGACGAAATTTTGTGTCCTACAGTTTTGGGGCACCAGAAAACCATTGGACTAGGTCACATGTTCGAGAAAATTCGATTAGTGGGTCATTTTGGGTCCTTTTGGGTCATGGTCTAGCTAATTGTATCTAAAAAACGGTTCAAACGATTTTGACGAAATTTTGTATCCGACTATTTTCGGGCACGAGAAGACTATTGGGCTGGGTCATATGTTCGAGAACTTTCGATTAGGGGGTCATTTTTGGATCAACGCGGGTCAAATTAATTTTATCTAAAAAACGGCTCTAACGATTTTGATTAAATTTTGTATTTTACGAGTTTCGGGCACGCGAAAATCATTAGACTAGGTCACATGTTCGAGAAAATTCGATTAGTGGGTCATTTCTGGGTCATTGTGGGTCAATATCTAAAAAGCGGCTCAATTTACACTAAATTTTGCATCCTATGGTTTTCCGGCACGAGAAGACTGTTGGGCTAGGTCACATGTTCGAGAAAATTCAATTAGTGGGTCATTATGGGTCAAGGCTATTTTATCTTAAAAACGGTTCAGAGGATTTGAAATAAATTTAGAATCCTACAGGTTTAGGGAACAAGAAGACTATTAGGCTAGGTCACATGGTCGAGAAATTTCGATTAGTGGATCATTTTGGTCATGGGTCACTATGGGTCAAGCTATTTTATCTTAAAAACGGCTCAGACTATTTACACTAAATTTTGCATCCTATGGTTTTCGGGCACGATAAGACTGTTGGGCTAAGTCACATGTTCGAGTAAATTCAATTATTGGGTCATTTTGGTCATGGGCCATGATATTTGAACTCAAATTTAATTTTGACAGAGCACAGCTCGGTCTTCCCTGCTCGTGCAATTTTATTCGAAAAACTAATTTTGTATAAAAATAGCCGCCTGGCATATGAAAAAAGAAGTGGTTTGCACGTATTTGTTTTCCTCAGCCACGGGACTCGGGCTTTTATTATATAGATTACATACGATTGGATTTAATAGAATAAAGAAAAGTTTTTATAATATCTTTTTTTTTAAGTTTTGATTCGATATTCATAAAATTTGAAATGACCTGACAAAATTCTCCAACTATAATATATATTAAATTTCCAACCATTCGGGTGTGTAGTTTTTGCACTGTTATATGCGGACGGACGGACAGACGTACGAACCAAAAGACGAATATAGATGCTACGTATTTATATATAATTACGATCGCACCTAAAAACACTAACTCAATTTTGTAGTTTCGAACACTATAGGAGACTCCTTCGAGATCAGACGATAAAAGGTGCTAACTGGACTGAAAAAAAATTACTTATTAAATTCTTCAATGTATTATTTTGAGATAGAAGTTCGATTGCATAATTATAAAGTTAAAAATATTGTTTTTCTGTAAATACATTTACCTGCCATTGTTCGTCTTATAATCAAGGTAATATACTTTTTGTCTAAAAATTTAGTTTTCAATTGAAATAATACCTACACAAGAGATCTACTATTATAAATGTCTTAATAAACCACTAATGAAAGAAAATAATTTTTCTAAGTTTATAGTTAATAAGTGATTGTTTTTAACAGTTAGAATTCTTGCAAATTTTCATTTCATTTCTCACATAGAAAAATGAATTTAAAGATTACAACTGTGAATCATTTAAAGAAAAATGTGTGCAATAAAAGGCTTTTTTCGCAAATGTTTAACTATCGGATATTTACGGTACTTCGTGTAAAGGTACTAGGGATGTCTAGATTCTTTTCAACTAAATAGTTAGAAAATTAATATTTTCGTCATTTTGTTCTTGCAAAATGCAGAGAATTCTTAAGCCGATAATTTTTAAGCAATTCTTAAGCAATTCTTAAGCCGATAGTTATGAAAGGTATCATAATTTGTCTTTCAAAATTACAAAAAAAATATATCATTATTCTAAATTGTTATCATTCATCTCTGTCAGTATTTTTTTTGTCTTATATGCACTTTCTTTGCAGTAATTTACATTTTATTAGATTGAAGACAACGCGCGATGTCGTCTTTATCGATCAAACATTATTGCGTATATTATAATACCAATATACAGTGTCATCAAAAAAGGTTGAACATATTTGAAAGAATCATAACTCTAAAACTCATTGAGTAAACGCAATTATTTTCTTTCCAAAGTGATCAGCAATTATCCAAGATTTTTTAGATGTAAATGCTTCGCAGCCTTGACCTTCAGACGAAGCGAATAAGCAATTGCACGGTGAACGAGGCCTCCCTGCTGTCCTACTTTTCGATTATACCGGGGTGGAAAACGTATAAGTCTAAAACTATTAAAGGCGTGGAAAAAATGTCAATTAGAAAGTTCTTCAGCATCGTTGTGCTATTCCAAATTCAAAAAATTTTGGTACCTGCATTGTTATTCATATTTGACATTCCTACACTAAAATTTTTCTTTTGACGTCTTCCCGTTTCGCTTTTGGCATCGGGTTCCGCTAACTTTCCTTCTTAGCTCTCTTGCTATTATAAGAAAAAAAAAATTATTTATATTATTTTTTGCATCTTAATTCTTTTTATACTTAATTATCTTTGCATCTTCCTAATTTAATTTTATGAATCTTATATAAACTAATTGTCTGCATCTTATTTCAAATAAATTGTTTTCATAAGATTTTAGATTACAAAATAATAATTATAAAAATTTAAATATTGTTTGGACATCATTTTGCATTTCCCCCCTCTCCCCCCCCCCGCTATGCTCACCATTCCGACACCAATCAAAGCATCAAAGTGCACATCCAGGTTGCTCCTACATCAGCATCATTCCACCGCAGCCTGCTGCGAGAGAACTTTTATGTTTCTCAATCTGCTGATGCCATCTCCATAGACTGTTCTCATCTAGATGTGAAGTAAACGTGGGCATTACACCCCACGTAGGCATTCTTCAGTAATCGTCTTTGATCTTTCAGCATCGTTGATTTAGTAGGAAAGGATCCACTATGTACACGAAAGAAAGTGTAAATTGCGAATGTGTGGTGCGACTTGCATTTTAAGTTCATTGATTCTGCGCATCATCTGAATGTCACGACGTTAAAATAGCTACATCTAACAAATCCTGGATAATTTCCGTGTACTTCGGAAAGAAAATAACTGCCTTTACTCAGTTTCTTTTAGAGTTATTATACTTTACAAATATGTCCAAACTTTTTCGATGACCCTGTATTGTTAATAAATATATATATATTCTCAGTGAATATTTATAAGTTATTTTTTTTCCAGAAGCATATTAAGGATATTTTAATATCTAAAATAATAAATAGAAAACGGAAACTTACACATAAAAACATGAGTATACATTTCCCGTATAGGGGCCTTGGCGATATAGAAAAAAATGGCTTAGCGAGAAAAAAAAAATTTCATGCATATTTTCTGGCAACCTTTTCACTGTTTCATGTATACAAGCAATTTTTTCAGTATTTATACAACATATTTAATAAAAACTAGCCATTTATCTACTTTTTTTATACAAACAGAAGTAAATTGTATATAAAAAACAATAATAATAAAATATATAAAATTATGTTTATATAAATACTTATATACATATAACAACCATAAAAGTTGAACAGATTTGTTTTCATAGCTGTTCATATCATTTTGTTCCAAATCTCTCTTTCTGAAGCCCGAATTGCGCCAAGCTTTTTTAATAAAACCATGGCTAAATGTACTGGAAGATCCTAGAAATGTACCAAAACATGTATATGTATATGTTTTATTTATATCGTACACAAATAGTTAACCTGTTACTAGAAACGCATTTATGTTCTCATACAGCGTTTGGCTCTGTTGAAAAATCTTTATTGGCAGATAAAACTGGTAAAATTATTTTTAAACACCACAATTCCACACATTTATAGTATCAGATGAATAACATTTTTAATATACAATTTTTTTACGTAATGTCAAATTACAAGAACATTGAATTTTGTTAAATATATTCTATTTTAGAATTTGGAAACTAAACAGAAACGCTAGCAAGAAATTTCAATTTCAATTCGTTTCAAAATAGAAGATATATTTAAATTTTCAATTATGAAAAGAAATTGAGCAGCTTTAAAAAATATGTTTAGTAAGTTATTTAGACCTCTTTGATGTTTTGTAAAATGCAACTGTAAAATGCAACTGCAAAATTGACGGTTTTTTTTTTTTTAAATTTAAGTAGATTTATTTATAATCTCCTATCTCCTATCTTAATTCTAATGTATCTTACTTGATATTAAATTATTAAATCAAATCTATTTTATCATAAAGAATAGCTTAGATAACATTTTTAAATAAAAAAATAATTTTATACGTTGCCTGTGTTTAAATTAATAAATTCTATCATGCTATTATTTTTTTTCATAAAAAAAATAATTCTTAAGCCGATATTAAAATTATTTAAAAGTACTACTTACTATAAACACTAGAGTAAGTTAGAATTCATTACTGTCAATAACCGATTTTTTGTGATACATAGTTTGCGTACGCGCTTTCATTGCAATAAGAGTATATATATATATATATATATATAACTTTATGTAAAATTTAACCATTGAAACATAAGAAACTGACCATACACAATGAAATCACAATACCAAAGAGCCGTGTCAAATTACAAATTAAAAAATGTAGTCTTAATAAATGAAACATTATTAATTCAAATGAAAAAGAAAAAAAAGAAAATAAGAACAGCAAGAGTATAAACACAAATGAAAGCTTATAATGTAATTCACTTTTTCAAGGGCAAGGAAATTACATTTGTAAGCATAGAACGATTGTTTTCTGTATAGGACACCAGCTTAATGCCAAAAATCATGTCATATCGTTCCCGAACAATCGTTGAAACAAGCAATATATATATATATTGAAAACAGACATTGATGTCATATTTGTCTCTAAATTATAGTTAAGTATACAAAAGGCTAGGGGACGGCAATTTTGAGAAATTTCTGATGATAATATTAATTTATATCGTTTCGTAACCTTGAATCGAAGCAAAAATAAAGGTAATTCTTCGAAAATCACAGTTGAAAATTTAAATAAATGGGGAAGAACGATAAAATAGGATACTCGTGAAATATACGAAAAAAGGATAGATGAGAAAAGATAGCTGAGCGACCATCAACTATCTCTGAGTATCATTATTGTGTCATTTCTGATAACACCCCTCATAATCTCTGTAAGGTTTTTAATGTTAAATGTTAAATTTTGTCAAATGTATATTCAGAATAAAAGCATAAAAACTTCTTAAAAACACCATCAAATAAAGATTGTGCTAGGTCTTTCAAAAGAACTTTGTCTCTTTTCGTCAGGTGCAAAGAAGACGTGCAGCAGAAGCAAGACTGGAAGGAAATGAGCGGGAAAAAAGGACAAGTTAAAGAACAACAAATAAGAAACAAGTTAAGGTAACAGCCTATAGGGAAGCAGCCATTCACAGAAGAGAATTACCGTAATTTCCGGCGTATAATTCACGTATCAAACAATTCGGTTTCAACCCAGAAATTTTATTCAATAATTGAAGGCAAATATTTACAGCGATCTGGGAAGTAACACTTTATAAAATAAAATTTCTGGGTCCAAACATGATTGTTTCATCTGCGGATTATACGCCGGAAATTATGGTACCTAATCAAATGGATAGGGAACAGAAGAAAAAATATGAAGAAAATTGGAAAAACAGAGTCAGAAAAATAAAAAAGAAATGAAAAGAAAAAAATATATATAGTAGACAAATATATATATATATATATATATATATATATATATATATATATATATACTAGGAGACCTACCCCCTGCGAGCTATGCTCGCCAACCCCCGCTCAGACTTTGAGGCCTCTAAAAACATGACAGCGTTTTTTGATTACCATGGTCTCATACACAGCTTTTGAGGCAACTGACGACTGTTTTCGGGATTGATAAGTAAAATCATTTACAACTTGAAAACCAGCTAGTATAAAATGGTTAGGTTTAAATTCTGGCTACCTCTCGGACTTTTATAACAACGATCTGTATTCTATTCTTCCTTTGCGTTTAAAGTTGAGAAAAATTCCACCTGCTTGTGAATAACATTAAGAACCACGGTATTGAAAAGTACTATGTTATACACATTTTCATTAACAGGTTCTAATTTTCTCTCTATTTTAGTGCACCATCATGCATATTTTCATGTCATTTTAAATACGTAAATTATTTATTTTAATTAATATGTGTATACGAATTTTCTAATAATTATGTATCATACAAAATTAATTAAATATTTTGTGCATGCATGCCTGCATTTATTCGGCATCAATTGATGAGACATTTAAACAAATTTGCTATCCGCGATAATTTTACACCATGTTATGTCACTTGAATATTGTCCATAAGAAAATCGGGTACTTTTCTAGTATAGGATTCTTTGCTTTTAGGTTTGGCGTAATTCGAGCTTCAAAAAGGGATAGATTCGTTAATATATATAGATTTGTTGCCAAAAGTTATGAAAACAAACCCAATGAACTTTTGGTGCTTTTCTATTATAGGGGTCTTTGACGCTTTTTTAAAAAGCTTGGCGGAAAAAAACCAAGCAGGATAGAAAACCAAGCAGGATATTTTATTCTCCTTCCGTTCAGTTGGGCAATTATTATTTTATATATTCGTTTCAAATATCCAAATTAGTGATTTTATAAATTCGTTTAATTAAATTTTACAAAAAAAATAACAAAATGATATCAATAAATATTAATTACTATTAATTCCTTTCCCCCCTTTCTTTTGCGTTTACATAAATGACGTCATTTGGACGAATTTATTTAAAATATTTTCAGTTTATAAATTAAATTAAATGCTGACAGACAATTGAATCCTGACGATAGAAATGTGATTTTTTTTTTTCAAATTTTCCTGAAAAACATAATTTAATCACAATCTTGTCTTCATTATCAATTGAAATAAAAGATAAATTCAATTTCAATTTGAAAATGACGAATAAAAAGAAATCAATAATCCCTATCGGGATCCTTTTCAATTTTTTTCCCTTTTTTGTCACAAAAAAACTGAGTAATTAGTTGCCATCATTACAGAAATATCATTAAAATTAGAAAAAAATTAATATCTCGAAAACTAATTCCAATTTCAAAATTCTATTACCAGTTTTGACATCCGCGGATTTTTATGGACAATTGGTATTAATTTCACCATCAAGCTTTTTATATTTTATTAAAAATAGCCCTGAAACATAATCAGTCGTTTAATCAGTCGTTTCATAAATTCGTTTCATAAAATCGTTTCACAAATTCGTTTCATTAGGATTTTATATATATAGGGTAGATATATATATATATATATATATATATATATATATATATATATATATATATATATATATATATATATATATATATATATATATAATGTTTTCAATACTTTAATGTATATTAAGAATATTTTGCATTCTAAAATAACAAATAATGAAACAAGTCTTCTAGATAAAAATATTAATATATTGATTACTTTATATTGCACAAATATTGTTAACAAAATATTAGAAATATATATATATAATTTTTTACAAAGAATTATGACATCTTAATTTTCAGACAAAAAACTTACGTTTAAAACTCTAATAATGCATTGCTGCATTCTCAATGAAAACTTCATTGCATCTCATTGATAAATATTTTAATATAAATTATTACGTTTTTGTATATTTTTCGCATAGTAAAAATAATAAAAATTTTGTTATATGCATGCCATTTACAAATTTTTAAATGAAAATAAGAACTAACTTCATATATATAAAAGAACAAAAGAAGTTGAAAAAAATATGCAATATTTTTCTCAAATGATCTGTTCAATATCGATTTTTCAGGAAAGACATGTAATGCATGCATCTCTTCCTACATTTAAAGAAAACGGTTTGCAGGAAAATTCAACTTGAATTCGTTTGAACATAAAAAAAAACAACATATGTAAAGTCAAATTATGAGAAGAAATTAAGCATTATTTAAAAAACTTGTTTATTAAGTAATATATTTATTTCTCTCTAATATTCTATAAAAAGACAACTTGAATTTCTTATTAAAAAAAAATAATAATAACATTACTTTTAAAATATAATTTAAAATTAAATACATTTTATCATCTCAGAGAAAAGTTTGATAACATTTTTAAATAAAAATATTTTTTACAGATTGTACGTAGTTTATGCTTTATATTTATTTCATTTTGTAATTTTTTGAAATGGAAAGAAAATAATTATTCTCAAGCCTATAATTTCAAAAGGTATAATATATCAATTAAAAATTAGTCGTTTCTATAAATTAAAAAAAATATTAATATTTTGAAATTGATATAAAGAATGCAATTTTAAATAGCTATGTGTTTAGTTTATTAAATATTAAATAATTTCAAGTATATTTCTTGAAAAAAAAAACGACTTTCTATACATATGTGGAATAAAAGTAAGTAGTCATTATAAGATTGAAATAAAGATAAAAAAGGAACATCTAATATTATTAAAATATTTTTATCACATTTTATTTCTAGGAAATGTAGTTTTGATTATATTCGTTTATGTCTATTTAAATAATAATAATAATAATAATAATAAAAATATTGGGAAAGTAAGAAAATAGTAATAAGCAAATCATCCTTCGAAAGAGTAGTCAGTATGTATTACAAATATTATACAGATTTAGTGGCTGAAATATTACAAAATCTCATAATTACTACTGTTGGAATTTATAGAAAGCTTGTATTATCAGCCCATTAACGGTTACAAAAAATATACAAAAAATTAACAAATTATTGAATTGT
This sequence comes from Maratus michaelseni, assembly GCA_963931845.1. Classification (NCBI taxonomy): domain Eukaryota; kingdom Metazoa; phylum Arthropoda; class Arachnida; order Araneae; family Salticidae; genus Maratus; species Maratus michaelseni. The sequence continues at coordinate 133,243,959 of OZ007588.1, read as the reverse complement.
AGTGCTATTTCTACCACAGTGGATTTTTTGTGGCAAAAACAAAAACTAGTCGTTTGGGGCCACCGAAATACTTACCGATCACGGATATGCATAATATAAAATATGAAAATAAAACATGTGCAAACTATTTATAAAATGCATTGCAAATCGAATAAAATCGTGGCTTGATGAGGTCATAAACTTTAAATGCTCTATTACTGAATTGCGTAAAAGAAACATCCTTATAACTCCAAAAATGTTAATCATACTAACTAACGGTTTACTGCGTCGGATTAAGCGTCTCATTTCCAATTAAAATATATCTTTGAATTGCAATTTGAATGAAATACAGGGTCATGAAAAATTGAAGAGTGTGCAAAATAGGATTACAAATATCTCGGCAACTGATTATTCGATCGACTTCATTCTTTATGCAAAATTTATGTTTTTTTATTGCATTTTATATTCACTCCTTAAAATAAATAATTTCGACAAATTTTATATACCTTTTATCAGAACGACTATTTCGAAAGTCCGATAAAAATAGTTCTGGATAATCGAGGTTACTGAAATTCAATAAGCTTCTTCCCATTATTACATACTAAGTACATACCAAATTTCAAGTCTCTATCTCAATTTGTTCGGGAGATAGAGCGTTTACAGACACACACACAGACAGACGGACAGACAGACGTCAAAATTCTTTTTCTAAAAATATGTCTTTCGGAATCGTGTAAATCCGTCATTTTTTTTTCAAAACGATCACAAGACTCTATACTACGTATGATGGGTAAGTAAAATAATTCAAATCACTTTAAAAGTTTTGCGAGAAGAACTCCGAGTACTTGACAAGTCTTATGCTGAAACCGCTTTCTAATACGGCGTTTGTTAATTTTTAATGAATTTTTGAGGTGTCAACGGAACTATTCTTTGAACTATTTTCTTTCTTTCGTTTCATTATTTTCTTCTTGTTTCTTGTTTCTAGATAGCTTCAAATTATTAGGACTTTCTTTTAACTTATAAACATTATTAATTTTGGGAGACGTTGCACTTTTACATTAATGACGAATAAACGACACAACTATATTCAGTGAAAAACATAATCAAACTGTCTGTCATGTCTGTGAAAAGTTCTGTCAAATGTCTGACATGTCGGTCTAAGTTAGTCAAACGTTCTATACGCTTACCACGATATGACAGTATTTTCCATTTCGCAAGAGCATTGGAACACTGGTATACCGATATGACAAATTCATAACATTTATATGTTTTTTTAAATGGGAACAGTGGGGATACACTATGGGAAACACTTATGGGATACATTATATCGCATTGTATGTATGGTGTCTTTGGCATAGTTGAGAATTTTTCACAAAAAAAGAAAAAATAATTTCTAGAGAATATTAAGTTGTACTCAAATGAATGAAAATATTCTTTGAAGTAAATTTTCTGAATATTTCTAATGCATCAATATTTTTTACAAAATGTAATTTTATTAAATAATAAACGCATCATATGAAAAGGAGATAAGTGCAATATTGGTCAGTATATGGCCAAGACATGCCTGTCGAGTTCATTGATAAATATCTCTCAGTATACTGTAGACCAGGAGGCTGCAGCACAGACAATCCCCTCATCGAGTTCACGGCTGAAATTCCAGAATTAGTTAAAACTTGAATAATTTCGAATAATTTTAAAGGAATGAAAAAAATGTTATTATTATTACTTTTTAATTTGAAAGCATTATTTTTTAATTCGAAAGCATTATTTTTGTTTGCTGCTTTTTTGAGTAAAATCGATTTTTTTCACTTAATTTAACTATTGTATATATTTTTTAATCTGTTTGTTTAGAATAGATTTTAAGTATTTTCTTATAGCTTTAAAAAATAATTAATAATAATAAGCAAATAATTTTAAAAGACTGCGAAAATTGTTACATTTTTTTAATTCGAAAGCACTATTTTGTTCTTGTTGTTGTTTTAAATAAACTCGAAATTTTAATTTACTGCATTTTTAGTTTTTATGTGCAGGAACATGTCAGTTTTTAACATTGAAAATAAACATGCAGCTAATAACGGAATATCTCCGTTGGCCCCTTTCCTCTCCGTCCGTTCTGTTGTTTTCAGGAAATATGAGGAATTTTTTCTGTTTTTTAACGAAAAATACTCTTTTATCGCGTAAAGGGACTTTTTCTGTGAAATTTAGGAAAAAAATACCCGTGAATTTCAGATTATTTTTAACAGTGTAGCTGCCAACTTTGACACGTTTTTTTACCACTAATTTTCAATAGAAATTTTTCTCGTAGCAAATTTTTGCGATAGGTAAAAATTAAAACATTAGTTGTAAAAGAAACGCGTGCTAGTCTGCAGCTATGCATAAATCAATATCACGGAAATAAAGGTATATTTATAAGAGTTAAAGCGTGAACAGACGGCCAGACAGACTACGACCAGATTCTGTTTTTAATACTCTTAACATAATAAAGGTAAAATTATCCGGGACTGGAAAATATTAATGTTTTTCGTTATAATTTTATGTATTTAAATATGTCGTTTTCTAATTAAATTAAATTTATTGAGACAAATTAAAATTTGAAATTAGTTGAAAAAAGAACAGTTCAGAAAAAGAAAAAAAATCCTAATTGCTTAAGCTAATTAAAATTGTTTCACGTGTAAATGGCATTATTTATCATTCTTTAATTTATTATATAATTAAACGTTTTAAATTTCAAATTGTGATGGCCAGTAAAACAATTTAATTATATATTATTAATAAAAATAACTAATTAACCGAAAATTAAGTAATTAATTATACCTTCCGCAGACTAATTATATTTTTACGATGGTAGTGCAAAAAATCATTATTTATAAAAAAAGATTAATCTATTTTTTAATTATTACCAAATGAGCTTTATTAATGTAGGATATTGTCTAATTTGTAGAATGTATACATTCTTTCTACGGAATTGGCTGATATCATTATTAATTTTATGCATTAATTTCACTCTTAATATCTAATAATTGTCTAACATGCACTAAGCTTATTTTATTCAAAATAGTTATCTTGAGAAATAATCGATTTTTTACAATTAGACTTTAAAATAAATGTTCTATATTTTATTATCTTTTTTTTTTAACAAGGGATGAAATAAAACAAATCTGGTTGTGCAACAGTTGTTATATAACTTCTATATACAGCGCAAACGAATGATTCCACATACTAATAATATTTTTACTATGGTAGTGCAAAAAATCATTATTTGTAAAAAATAGTAATATATCTTTCAATTATTACCAAATGAGCTTTATTAATGTACTAGCTGGCTTCGCCCGCTAGCGGGCCCCTAATTTACATCGGTGCCTCGAAACTTTTGTATTCTCCGGCTCGCATCCCCCTCGAACCGAACGAACCTCCGACCCGGGTCCCCGCTGCCTTCGGCACCGGATAATCCCTTAATTTGCACATTGCGTAGTATAAACCTCTAACCGAACGAACCTCGGACCCGGGTCCCCGCTGCCTTCGGCACCATATACCGGTCGTGCTACGCACGCACCGGATAATCCCTTAATTTGCACATTGAGTAGTATAAACCTCTAACCGAACGAACCTCCAACCCTGGTCCCCGCTGACTTCGGCACCGGATAATCCTTTAAATTGCAGATAGAATAGTATAAACCTCTAACTGAACGAACCTCCGGCTCGGGTCCCCGCTGCCTGCGGCACCGAATAGCAGTCGTGCTATAAAACCAGGAAAGCGCCCCCTGGTGGTGAGACTCGGAGCAAAAATCGATAAGCTGTAGTATCCTCTATCGACGTTGAGTCGAATGAGCTATACCCCGTCGTGATCCGGGCCATAGGAACAGAGATAAGAAAACGCCCCCTGGTGGTAAAAAACGAACTAAAACCGATAAGCTCTAGTATCCTCTATCGATGTCGAGTCGATTGAGCTAAACCGCGTCGTGATGTGACCCATAGAACCCGAGTTGGCGGAAAAATCCTTTAATTACACCTTCCACAACCAGGGAGCGCAATGTGTTCTATACGAACATGACCGAAATCTGTAAAGCTATCCATGTCCAGTCGAAAGAGCCAAACCCCGTCGTAATCGGGCCCATAGAACCCGATTTCCGGAAGCGCCCTCTGGTTTTGAAACTTGGAACTAAAATATGTAAGCGCTATCGATATCGAGTCGAATGAGCCAAACCGCGTTCCGATTGGACTCGTAGAACTCGAGATATTGGGAAATCAAAATATGAAATCTGATATTATTATTCGAAAAGAGCGGTATAAACTCAGAAACTTTTAAAAACGTTATAGAGGGTCCTTATTACTTTAATTATGATGTTTGGAATCGATTTGGTAAAAATCCGTAACACAGTTTCTTAGTTATAGAAACGGACCACAGTAAGAAGAAAAAATCCGGAAAGGGGAGGGGGCGGGGGTGGGAGGCGATGACACTGCTTTTCCTCAAACAACTTATTTAGACTACCTGAGTTCTCGTTCAAAGACAGTGAGCTGTAGAAAAACTTAAAACTGAAAAAAAAATCTGATGTCTTAATTACATAAACAGACCGGATTCGATAACGGGCAAAGCCCGCTTTTAAACAACTTATTTAGACTACCGGAGTTCTCGTTCAAAGACAGTGAGCTGTAGAAAAACTACGGAATTAGCTGATATCATTATTATTTTTATGCATTAATTTCACATTTAATGTCTAATAATTGTCTAACACGCACTAAAATTATTTTATTCACATTAGTTATCGTGAGAAATACTTGATTTTTTACAATTAGATTTTAAAATAAATGTTCTATATTTTGTTTTCATTTTCTTAACAATGGATGAAATAAAACAAATATGATTATGCAATAGTGTGTATATCACTTCAAGATATAGCACAAGGAATGACGTCATTAAGTATTTCTTAAGTATAAGATAATATATAATTAAAAATTCTTAAATCAGAAAATCATTTATCCAATATTTACTACGATAAAATGTGCTATGATAAGCATAACAACGGTGCAACTTCCAGCAAAAAATATCTTAAAGATTGCAGCAATTTATCATGCATTCTTTATGTGCATTGATTGTGGACATACTGAGTATACTTAAGTTGATTTTCATATTAAATTGAATTGCATCTTGCGTATATGGGATAATTTTATTATTAAATGTACGTCAAACTTATAATACAGTACTTTTCATGCAATTATTGTTGTGTTAAGTTTGAGAATAAAATGTAAAATGTTTATGTTTAAAGGTTTCTATTAAGGTTATTTTTACATGTAAGACTATACAAGTGCAGCGTGAGAAGTATTTGAAGTATAAACGACATTACATCTAATACTAACAAGGGAACCCCTTTTCGTGCCTAGCATCGATACCTGGGCCTTTTTGTAGCCTTATACATAAATGTTATAGAACCGATAAAATGTCTCTGTTAAAATCATATTTTATATATTTTTTTATAGTTTTAATTTTTGATTATTGGATCTAAAAATTTAAATATAACGTTGTAATTTTTCAAAACCAAATACGTAGGTTCTTGAAGGTATTTTTGAACTGTTTTCAAAATTTTATACTTCTTATTGACTAATTTGTACTTTTAATTGCTTTAAAAAACTTAGATGTTAATAATCCGATAAATGGAATCGAAAATTGCATTCTCAGAAAGTTACGCTGCAGTAAAATCAAAAAACATGATTTTAACAGAAAAATGTTATCGATATTAAAACTTCGTAATATAGGGCTTTAAAATGCACCCGGTTTTAAGCTATGTACGAGCTGCACCAAAAGGGGTTCCCTTGTAAGTTTCATACTAAATTGAGAATGCTCGACAACTTTGTAGTTTATTTTTTTCCGGTATTTCGTACCGTTTTTGAGATAGGATTGCTAACTCCGTAGTTTTTTGCCAGATGGCACAGTAATCGGTGCCATCGCGAAGCGCATAGCTACTCTATTATACATAGATACCACGTACTGTACCCGATAGTATACATAATTTATTTTTGTGATTGGTTATTCTATGACAGTGACTAGAATTAGTTTGCCTCTATATGAGAGTGGCGACATATGATGCTTAGACAGACGCGTTTGTCGAAACTATAGTAAAACCTAGACATTTTCTATTCCAGAACATGGCGATACCCTCCAGGACGAGTTCGATTACACGAATGAGACAAGTCAATAAGCATTAGCTTGGCGGTAATGGAAGGCTCGCCAAGATTCTTGGCGGTTCGGTTTTGTCCAGAATCGTCTAAACTAATCAAATTTTATACCCCGTATGTCGCCACTCTCATATTGAGGCACGTTAGGTAGAATGTGAAAGTGGCTTTGAAATATTAAGAAAATAGTTTCTTGTAATAATATTTTAATATAATATTTATTTTTTTATTGTATTCTGTTTATTATTATTATATCCTGTTAAATATTATTTATTTAGATTCACTGCAATTGTTAAATAAATCTTGCTTTCGTGGACAAACTTGCATATTAAAAATAAATTATCAACGTAAAAAAGCACAAATAAAAATATATAAAATTGCAAACAGCTGTTTCGGAGCATCTAAAGCTTCATCATCAGTGCCAAATTTAAAAGATTAAAAACTGATGGCAAAGTTTAAGCCATGTAAATATACTTGCGTCTCTGCTCGCGCCCAAGATTAAATGATTCAATGTGGTTATTATAGTATATTTTTCCTAGATTATGAAACATTTGTCTTTTTTTACAGTTGGTTATTAAATTAGAAAAAAACAGTGAATGTAATATGAGGCTTTTTTTGTAATTGATTTTACATTAATATTTCCTTCTAATAATTATATACTTTCAAATACCCAATATATTTTTTACAACACTATAGCTTACAGCAAGTCTTTGTTATATTTGTAGATAATTTAAAATAAATATTTTCAGTTGTGAACAAATTTAAGAATTTTATCTAAGGCATTATTTTACTGTTAGATTTTTATTAAAAATATATAAAAACTTATTTAAAAGCAAATCTTTCGAGAATACTATACATACAAATAATTACTTTAATTCAAGTAGACACATTAAATGTCAGATTTATCTGCCATTATGATTATTGATTTTTTTTTTTTTTTTATGTGTCACAAAAAAGTAAAAAGGCTGCAATTTATGTTCATTTTCTATATTAATTAATTTGTATTTGTATTTTTTTTTGTTTTAAGAAAAAATAAAAGAAGCATAATAATAATAATTTAAAAAACATAGCGCAAAAACAGACATAATTACATTAACTGTCGGTTTTATGTAAATAATTTTTTCATTAGTCTTTCAGAAATGGTATTTTTGTCTTTATTTTACAGAAATTAATCGAAAGAAAAGAAATTTATTATATTTAATTTTGAATTGAAATATATATTATGTTTTAGTTTACACGTTAAAATCTTATAATAGAATGCTTCTTTTAAAAACTTCTTTTATTATTTTGACAATTATAAAGAACTTTTGAAGCATAATTAAAAGAAAAAAAATTACGCACAAAATAAAAATTATTTAAACATCAATTATTCATTTATAATTTTATTATGATTAGTCATTTAATATTTCTTTTTTAGCGATACATTTTTATTCAGTTAAGAAAGTCGCTATGCCGTAATATTTGAAAATTTAAAAATAAATGTGTTCATCAATATATTTTAAGTTAATATTTTTCATTTTGAAAGGGAATCTTTCATTATACAATATATATAAAACAAACTCGATAGTACTCGTCAAAACTTGGCGGTAAACAATTTAAGGAAAGATTAATCAAAAAAAAGGTTCATAACATCATTAAAATATTTGAATTTTTTACAGAATATTTGTTAGCAATAGTTAAGGGAAATAAAAAAGTATTTCTAAGGGAAATAAAAAACCTTTTACAACCGTTCTAGAGACCTACTGCATATTATCTCTTTACACATAGTTAAAGACAACAGAATATTTTTCAGAGAATTCATTTTTCATATCCAAGAAAGGGCTACTAAAAGGGTTTTTCTTAAAAATTCTACAAATAATGAATTTTTTTAAGTGAAACTTTTATTAGCTTTAGCTGTATTACAATTTCAATAAATGGCACCACATTCTATATATATATATATATATATATATGTTACTGTCTTTCTGGGTTATTTATTTATTTATTTATTTTAGTTTTCTATGGAAAACAATCATCTACTTATTTAGTATATATGCTTTATCGATAAATTGTAAAAAAAAAAATAATAATAATAATACAAAAAATTGCATGTCATTTCAATTTATATAACCGATAATTATAGTCCAAAGCTTTTAATTTAAAAGTTTTAATACAGAATAACTAATTTAAAAATATTAGGATGGTAAATTTTACTTCATAACAATGCAGAACAAAACAAATTCTATAAAACATTTACTTCTGAAATAAAATATAATATATATATATATTAAACTCAGTTATCAAAACAATAAAAATATCTCAGAAACATGAGTTAATGTCAGAAACATTGTGTCATAAGTGCGGTTCGTACCCACGTTTTCTTTAGATAACAAGGATTCCTCTTCCTGGCACGTTAGGCCACACGACCATATCGATTTCGTTCAATGTCCCTCTGAAATGAAACCAAACTGACAGACAATTCCAAACCAGACAGTTCAAAACAGACTTTTTACTTTATTTAGTAACAGAAAATGACCCTAAAATACTTATTGCACATGCTCAGACAAGCCGAAATAGGGCTTAACATGTGCGTTTTCGGTTTAAATATATAGATGTATTTTATTGTTGAACACAGGTCTGCCGTGCCAATAAAAGTGAAGGATGCCAAAGATGTCATATTTAAAAGTATATTTCATGTATCTAATCAAAAGTTAGAAATTTGGCTTCACATAAAACAATTCATTTTAAATTACACATATTGTTAGTTAGTCACAAAAAAAAATAAAATTATACACTGATGTTCAGAAATTAAGGGGCAGTGACCAATTTCAGACATTTCGTCGAATAACTACTGAAACTCGTGAGGAAATGCCCGAAATGCCCTTGCAATTCGAGGATGTAAAGAACATGTTTGACTTCATGTTTTTTCAGTGAAGATTTTGTCGCGAGGACAAATAGGAGCAAGGCAATAATAATTTTAATAATAAAATAATATTTTCGATCACCCACGTAACAGAAAATGCTAAAAATGGGTGTCACTGTAGCAAATGACTACGTAGGTCCTGTTCAGCATTTGTGTAAGCATAGCACGTATATTCGTGAAGATGTTAACGTTTCTGTGAAAAATTCAAAAGGTTTTTTTTTATAGCATGCAGAGTTTTCAGCCGAATTTAACACAACTTTCCAAAAACTTGACAAAAAGTCGTAGAAATAGTATACTGCAATTAAAATAATAATATGTTGAATATTTGATGAGCTATGGATATTTGTATAAAATAAATTTTAACTGTGCATGCGCGAACTGCAGCAAAGAATTTTTGTCATGATTTGATAGTCAATACTATAGGGCAACTCATATAAAAAGACCAGTTAAATATCGTGAAAATTCAAAAAGTTACAGCAATAATTGATAAATTGAGGAGGAAATCCCATATAGTGAAATTTCAAAAAGTTTCAGCAATAATTGATAAATTGAGGAGGAAATCCCATATGATTATATGGGATTTCCTCATCAATTTATCAATTATTGCTGAAACTTTTTGAGTTTTAACGATATTTCACTGGTCTTTTTATATGAGTTGCCCTATAGTATTAATTATCAAATCATGACAAAAAAAAAATTGCTGTAGTTTGTGCACCCGTAGTTAAAATTTATTTCATACAAATACCCATATCTCATCAAATATTCAATATATTAATATTTTAATTACAGTATACTATTTCTACGATTTTTTGCCAACTTTTTGGAAAGCGGTGCTAAATTCGGCTGAAAACTGCATGCTATAAAAAAAAAAAAAAAAAAAAAAAAAAAAGTGAATTTTTCACAGAAAGGTTAACATCTTCACGAAAATACGTGCTATACTTACACAAATGCACACAAATGTTGAACAAGACCTACATAGTCATTTGCTACAGTGAAAGACCATTTTTAGCATTTTCTGTTACTTTAGTGATTTAAAATATTATTTTATTAATAAAAATTATTATTGCCTCCCCCCCCTAATTGCCCTCACGACAAAATCTTCACTGAAAAACATGAAGTCAAACATGTTCTTTACATCCTGAACCTTCAAGGGCATTTCGGGCATTTCCTCACGAGTTTCAGTAGATATTCGACGAAACGTTTGAAATTGGTCACTGCCCCTTAATTTCTTTCACCAGTGTTTTATATCCGAATTGTAACAGAAGAGAATAGGTCAGAAGGTGAAGAAATTATAAAATTCGACGAAACGTCTGAAATTGGTCACTGCCCCTTAATTTCTGTCACAAGTGTTTTATATCCGAATTGTAACAGAAGAGAATAGGTCATAAGGTGAAGAAATTATAAAATTCGACGAAACGTCTGAAATTGGTCACTGCCCCTTAATTTCTTTCACCAGTGTTTTATATCCGAATTGTAACAGAAGAGAATAGGTCAGAAGGTGAAGAAATTATAAAATTCGACGAAAAGTCTGAAATTGGTCACTGCCCCTTAATTTCTGTCACGAGTGTTTTATATCCGAATTGTAACAGAAGAGAATAGGTCAGAAGGTGAAGAAATTATAAAATTCGACGAAACGTCTGAAATTGGTCACTGCCCCATAATTTCTGGTCACCAGTGTTTTATATACGAACTGTAACAGAATAGAATAGTTCAGAAGGTGAAGAAATTAGTAGGAAATATTTGATCCTGAACACTGATTATTTGATCGTTAGTTTTATTAAGGAAATTGTTACATACTAAAAGCTAACCATTTAAAAAAAAATACAATATTTGCATTTTAGATTTTCATCTTTTATAATTTGAAAATTTTCGATTATATAGCGTTTCTTTTTTGTCTAGCATGCATGATGATATAGTGAGGGGAGGAAGATAAAGGATAATCTGCAGGACAAAAACTTTACATTTGTCTGAAAAGATTAATTTTATCATACAATAATTTCTTGACAAAATTAAAGATAGAAAGTTACACGTGTCGTAATGAACCCGAAATAAGGTTTAAAAAGTGCGGTTACAGTAAAGATAACAGGTTATGGCGTAGGATAACAGGTTATGGCACTTATTTTTCGGAAGATGTGAAATCTCAGCGCGATAACTCGAATGTGCGATACAGTGAGACACCATGTAACGGGTGTTACAGCAATTTGAAATAAAAATGACCATTTACTATATTACATAACAATGAACTCATTGGGAAATATTAAACATATTTCTCACTCTCTTTTATCCGAGATAGTGATGACTGAATAAATAATTTAGTTAACACATCAATACTTGAAAGGAAAAACATACAATAATATGAGATGGACGATGTCTGGAAAATCAACACTTGAAGTAACATAAAAAATGTTTTATTGTCTCTGTGATATGTTTATTTGATATGCATAAAATATTTAGGAAATTCACGTATACAAATGAGGAAAAAGAAAAATTGCATACATTAGTTTCATATGAAATATTAATTAAATATTATTAAACAGTAAATTGTCATTGTTTTCCAAATTTCTAATTTTAAGCAGATTTCTTTGTTTTTCTATATTTAATTTTAATGACATCTACATTAAGGAGAATCCGGACAAATGGTGCAGTTCAACTACATTTTTTAAAGAACATTGCTATATTACAAATTGCACCAAAAATGACATTGGCTACTGTTTAGCTCACAGGCTATCAAAGCCTGAGAGCTAATGTGCCCGCCGGATCTGTAAGTACGTACGTATGTATGTACGTATGTATATATGTACGTAATGCGATAACTCTTGATATAAATATCCGTTTTGCGTGAAAAAAATTTTATAGGTTCATTGTAATAAGGCGCATCCCTGATTAGTTTTGGGGGTTCATTGGTTAAGTATAAAGGGGTGAACGGGGGATAATCCCCCCATAATTTAGATAATTGGGTTTTTCATGCAGAATTATCCGATTTGTTTCAAATTTTGTATATAGGTTCATTTTGATAAGGCGCTTCCGTGATTAATTTTAGGGTTCATTGTTTAAATATAAAGGGTTGAACGGGGGCTAACTCCCCTTAATTTAGATAAATGGGTTTTTCATGGAGACTTATCCGATTTGCTTCAAATTTTGTATATATGTTCACTGTGATAAGGCGCTTTGATTATTTTCGGGGGTTCATTGGTTAAGTATAACGGGGGGGGGGGGGTAACGGGGACTAATTTCACCCTTAATTTAGATAAATGGGTTTTTACTGCAGGTTATCCGATTTGCTTCAAATTTTGTTTATATGTTCATTGTGGTAAGGCGCTTCCCTGATTAGTTTTGGGGGTTCATTGGTTAAGTATAAAAGGGGAGGGAACGTGGGAATAATGCCCCCCTTAATCTGGATAAATGGACTTTTCATTGAGAATTAACCGATTTGCTTCAAATTTTCTTTGTCGGTACATTGTGACAAGGTTTGGGGATTGATTAGTTTTGACGTTTCATTGTTTAAGTATAGAGGGGGGAACGGGTGTATAATCCCCTCTTAATTTGGATAAATGGATTTTTCATGCATAATTATCCGATTTGCTCCAAATTTTCTTTATAGGTTCATTGTGATAAGGCACTTCCCTGATTAGTTTTGGGTGTCTATTGGTTAAGTATAAAGGGGGGATGGCTAATTCCCCACCTTAATTTATTGTCGATTTCTTTATTTTTCAAGGGGCATTATTCTTTGAAATAAGAATATAATATACAATTAGTCTGAAAAGCCTTTGAGCTGAATGCCATCAGTTTAACTGGGTACTTTTCTTTTTATTATTTTTTAGCATAAATCATGACATTACACATTCTATAATCCGCTGGTGCAAAGTCATTTCGATAGGATCAGAAACGGAAAATATTCGTTTATCTGTTAAACCAAAAGCTGAAAGTGTTAGTTTGTCACTATAAAAAAATATGCTGCCATTAACTGAAATATTTGCTCTCATTTGATGAATGGGATTTATGTGTTTAGATATTAATGAAATCGACTGAAGAAATCAATTAAATACGAAAACTAACTGATAATTCACTTTGACAGGTGATTTTTAGATCATACTACGTATAAACACAATTTTTTATTAAATAAATATATTAAATTTTATGACGTAAAATTTAGCATATGAGAATAAAAAAATATATATATAATAAGCTATTTAAATTTACATGTGAAAAGTTCATGCGGATATACTTTTTTGAATATTTTATAAAATGAATTTCTTCTTAAAAAGACTTCGATTTTCTGTATTTATAAGAAACTCCTGATAAATTTTGTACGTGCGTTTAATCAAGGATATTTTTTTAATAAAAGTATTTTAATTAATATTTTTTTAAAGTTTTGTAAATCATTTTATAAAAATAAAATAAACATATGTTTTCTAGAATCTTCTTTCTAAGGACATTTAACTTTTAAATCAAAATATATTGCAATCTGAGACAGTGTAATAAAATTTGCTAGACTAAAAATGGTGTCGTCAAACTATAATACCTTAACACGAGAAAAAGACCAGAGTAAATTTAAAGTTGTTTGCAATTGGAAATGTTTACAGCCACGACATGACTAAAATAAATTTGATAGTGTTGAGATACTGTCGACATTTTCATTGTAAAGTGAGAAATAAAAATGTTTTGTTTTACTAAAACAATGACTTTTTATTTTAGATTTCAGAAGAAAAGATTCCTATAAAGGTGTCTTGACTTATCTAATAAAATGTGTAAAATGAAACAACTTTTATATGGACATTTAAGTGAAACAATTTTTCGCTATTGAAAGTGATTTTAAAAGTGATTTTTAAAAATTACTGCTTTAAGAAGTCACTGTAGTTTGATTAAAGCTATTGGGTTCAAAAATCTGCGAAATGCATTTTTTTTTTTTTTTTTTTACACGATTTAATTTTTTTTTTCTGAACGACTTTGTGTGCATAAAACACGTTTAATATCAAATGTCAAAACATATGTTTTCAACATGTATGTTAAAAAGTGTGCATACACTATTTTTAATTTCAAAATATCGATAGTACGTCACCACTAATTACGTATTTTCAATTTATCCAAACTGGACATTTTTTTTTAAATACGGAATTTTCGAAGTGTCATGCCGTTCCGAGGCTAACGAAAAAGACAGGCTACCGCGGTACATTCCACTTATGTTTTTTTACAGACCGCTAGAGTGACGTTTTGCTCTTTTCGTACATCCGCATTGGTGGATTCGAGCATCACGTGACTCCCGCGGTCTGTAAAAAAAGATACGAGTAAAGCACCGCGGTAGCCTTTCTTTTTCGTTAGCCTCAATGCCGTTCAATATGACGTTCAATATGACGTTCAATTCATGACGTTTATTCTTAACGTTATGTGTTTTCTAAGATGAATAACTGACTATGTTTTTAATCATAACTTGTAATATGTGCATGTTATTGACAATATTATTCATTTTAAAGAAATGTAATGGTAATTAACAATAATAGTACTCTTAAAAAAGATACACATATACTACTACTGCTCTTGAAAAAAAATACATACTAATACCTGAGGAATGGTAGAAACTAAAATAAGAATTTATGTATATATACAAGTATTATAAAAAACAGGACGTTCTGTTTTTGGAGTCTTTGAATACCTAACCAATCTTCTTTAATTCGAATGTATACTTAAAAACGAAATACTCCATGAAAAATATATCCTCTTTTTTATAATTAATGTTATTATCAAAGTTTAACAAAGCAGTAATTACTGCTCGATAGAAATTTTGCTATTGCATCACGAGTGGGTTTATCGTATTAAAAGAGTATGATAAATAAACACCATAATAAATAAAGCCGGTAAAATATAAATAATGTGTACTCATTACTTAGAATTATTTAACGATAATACATTTTTTCACATTTTAAATATGTTAAAATGGTTTTTAATACGAAACAAACAATTTACGTTTATCGTTGAAAAAATCAGATTATGAAATTAATGTAAATATATTTCCTAAAAAAGCCTTTTACAGTAAAGCAACTTCAATACGTCACTGAAGGGGACCATAATAAAAGACTTTTAAAAGAATAGACGTACAAAAAGAAATAATGCAAAACGCATCGAGAGATTTTGCGTATTATCTGAATATTGGATTAGTTTCGATAGATAGTTTAGTTTCGAAGAATATGCTTAAGTTAAACAAATTAAAATTAAATTTGGAGTTGATAAAAATTCTTCATTGTGATCATCGCTGCATATTCCATTATATATTTTATAGACACAATTAATTCATGTAGAGAAGCATTTCTTGGAATAATTGAATATGCGCGGAAATTCACATTTTGAGAAGAAGAAAAAAGTTGTAGTTTTTTTAAATAAGTGATTATGGTATATTACTTTCTTATTTACAAATATATTTTTTCTGTTTCAGAGTCATCTTATAAATAATGTATCACTAATTTTAGATATTTAATCCTTAATTGCATAGTGATGTAAATTTCTATCACTGTTTATTTAACTTTTAATAAATAAATCAACTTCTTCGCCACCACTATATTT
Organism: Maratus michaelseni; assembly: GCA_963931845.1. Taxonomy (NCBI): domain Eukaryota; kingdom Metazoa; phylum Arthropoda; class Arachnida; order Araneae; family Salticidae; genus Maratus; species Maratus michaelseni. The sequence continues at coordinate 133,228,355 of OZ007588.1, read as the reverse complement.
ATATAGAAATATTAATCCAGTAAATTTCCCGTGAACTATGTTGCTGAACAAAGTTAAAAATCTATCTTAAAATTTCTGGTGTCTAATATTCAATATATGTATAAAAAAACACAATTGTAAAAGAAAAACTCATGCAAAGAAGGGTTAAGGTTGGGTGACGGAATTTCCTAACGGTACAATTTTAAAGCTTTCATAAATTTAAAATTGCCAGCTTTGAAGCTTTATTATTTATTATCACGAATTCCTCACGTTCTTGAAATGTAATAAGTATACTTTAAATTTAAAAAAAAAATGTGGGAACTGAATGAGCTGCAGTACCTATATTTGAGTACGTTCTATAATTTTGAAGACGTCCTCAAATTTGGTGGAAGACGTTTTGACTTCCAATTTAAATGTTTAAAAAAACGACTCTGCTTTGAGATGTGTCAGGTAAAGATATATTAAAATATTGGATAATTATGTCATTTCTGTAAAATTAGGTTTACATCTACCCATTAGGAAGAAAACTATATATAACATAAGAACAGGAAATAAAATACCCAATATCCACATTTTTTAGATTCAATTTTTAAAACGTAATAGTAGACGTAATAGATACAACATTTTGTACAACAAATTGCACTATGGAAATTTTATAACGCAACAGTAAATAAACAAGGTGATTACAAGTGAACATCCCAACTTTGAAGTGCTTTATTAACAAAATTATAGAAAATACACGAATTTGTGAAAAATATATAAAAACGAAGATTGTGAAATTGCTAATAGCAAAAATTTATAAACGTTCAATGTGACCACCAGCAGAAATACGAACGAGATTCTGTACGAGAATTCGTCCCGCATGGTTTTCAGCATATTGGGTGTTACAGTTGCAATAGCTGCAGTTAATCTCTTTTTCTGTTCTGCAGTGTCAGCTGGTAGAGACGAAAAAAAAAACACTTTATCTGTTGTCACATCGGAGGCAACTGACTGAATGATAGCGCAACAGAACTAGCCGGTTCACTTTCTACCCGCCGCTCGTTGCGCCATCTCTCGCCAAAAAAACTAACATTTACAATTATGAAACTTCATAACTTCTCACTCACTTCGATCTGTGAAATGGAACACTACCTTTATTGTTCAGAAGCCCTTCAAAGTTGGGATATTCATTTGTAATCACCCTGTAGAATACATTTTAGAATAAAATAGCAACAAGTATTTCAAACTTAAATATATTAAACTAAAACATTAAAACGATAATTAAAACAAAATCAGCAAAATTTCAGATAAACAGATTGATGTTAACTCCATTTAATGACAATCGTAAGTAGCTTAAAACGACATCCTTCGAAATAAAAGTAACTTTAACTAGAAAAATAATTTTAGGGATATATTACAACTGATGACTTTTAACATGTGTCACTCTGCTCGAAACCAACGATATGCTTTACTTTTAAATACTACAACATAAATAATATTCGGTTTCCATCACTTTACTATGATTTGGTTAATTAGGATCATTTTAATAAATTTAATGTTATTTTATTTATTTCTGGTCGTTACATTTAATAAATTTATTTCAACGATCTACATAATTGAATATATTTTCGTTTCAATGAACCATTTTTCTAAATCTAATTTTTTCCAATTTTCACGCCCATTTTTCATTAACTTGACATTAATTCATTTGTAACATTTAACTAATTTTGTTATTCCAGAACTGATTAATGGATATTAAAATACATTTAATAAAGTCAAGATAATTATCTACACATCTTTAAAGCGCATTCATTAAATGTTACATATCTATAATCAGGATTAATAATTGAATTTGACGAAAATCATATTAATGCGTAGTAACGAAGTTCGATTTTCCCCACTCTAATAGCTCTAAATGGAATACATTAAATAAAGTTTTATGTTATTTTGAATAAAAGAGTTTAATTTTTCTGCTGTCTGTTTTTTTCCATCAATTCTTAGTAACAAGGTGAGAAGAAATTGATGAATGGAAATTTTGTCTAATTTTAGAATATCAAACAAGTGAGAGCTAAAATAAGGCTTAAAAAGTTAAAACACACAAATTCAAACTATTTCAACAGTAACCCCTTAAGCACCATATTGAATTAAGTGATAGTAAGCTGAATACCAGCTATGTTAAATTTCGTCAAAAATACAAATATATATATATATATTATACATATATTATATAATATATATATATATATATATATATATAAACACAAAATTCATACCGGAAATTCTAAAAGAATAATTTTAATTTATAAAATCACGAAAAGATTGTCATTGTATAAAATACAAATTGCTACTATAACTTTCTGGTATGAATTCATAATTTTGAATTCAAAAAAGGCTAAACTGGTTACCTGAACGTACGCACGTACGTCGAGGTATTGCAAATAGAGGTGTTCATGACGTACGCACGTACGTCCTGGTATTGCAAATAGAGGTGTTCATGACATACGCACGTACGTCCTGGTATTGCAGATAGAGGCGTTCATGACGTACGCAGGTACATCGTAGTACTTAAGGGGTTAAAACCACATACGGCCGTTTCAAAGATAACTCAGATATTATTCATCAGTGTAAAACAGAAAAAATCAAAGATTAAAAAGGTTCAAAGAGCCACGCTCGGCTATAGCCCGAGTATCGGCTTGTAAATTGGCCAAAAATGGCAAAGGCAAGAGTTTGTATACCAGAAAAAGAAGAAATGATGTACCTGACAGGAAAACACTGATATATCAGGCATTACTGCACAGGATGCCTCCACACAGGAGAGAGAAAAGGAGTGCTAATCATGGCATTAACATTTATGTGGTTTTAGTGTTGGAATAGTTGAAATTTGCGTATTTTAACGTTGTTAAGCTTTATTTTATGTCTCTGAAACCACACAAAGTGAAAATTTTCTGTCTATAAGTGAGAGCTTTTGTAATTTTTTAGGTGCGTTCGTAATTATATAAATACGTAGCACCTATTGTCGTCGTCTGGTCCGTCCGTCTGTCTGCCCGTCCGTCCGCATATAACAACGCAAAAACTACCCAACCGAATGGTTTGAACTTTAAGATATATTATCTTAGCAGAATTTTGTCGAGACATTTCAAATTTTATAAAAATTGAATAAAACTTTAGAAAATAATAATAAAAACATTTATTAAGAAATTTGATTTTTTTTTAAATCGGTGCTTTCTTGTTATAGGAGCTTCCGAGGTTGAATCGTCAAGTGACTGAGACACTTATTTTATGACAGAAATTAATCTGCAGACGATATAATTCATTTCACGGAATTAAAAAATATCAACATCTCAATATTTATATAACTAGTTATAGTACGAACGCACCTCATTTGTCACGTTTAACGTACGATTTCCAGCTTGTTTTTATTGTTATAGTTTATCATTATAAATCTATGTTAAATTCAAAGAAATGCTTCAAACTTCATATTTATAACTGTTGGTGTGTCACTACGTTATTCAAAATATATAAGAAATAAATAGCTACAATAAATTATAAAATAATCATATATATTATTTCTGCTGTCAACATCCCTTTTTCTATGTGTTTACACAACGCACAAAAATGAATGAGTTATCTATCATTCGAAAGATTTTTGAACCTGCTTCTGACATAGTAAAAGCACATTTGGTTAAAACAGGTTTTTTTTAATTAAAAATTGCAGTTAATTTAAAAATCAAATCAGCATTGTTATCATAAATGAAATGAAAGGTTTTTCTCAAATCAGTGTTGTCACATAAATAAAAAACCGCATTATATCGTGGTCAAAAATGATAAAAAAAAATAAAGAGTACAGAAAAAAAATAAAGTGGGACATTGTTGTTACACGGATTTATTTATATTTATGATTAAGAAGCAAAATTCAAATTCAAATGCATAGATAAAAAAGACAACATCGATCGATCGAAGCAGTTGTATTTAACTTGTAGCCTAAAATGTATGTATTATGATATTAAATAAAATTCTATTTTATATCTAGTCAATTCATTTCTCTTCCTCCCGTGTTTTTGCCGTAGCGGATGACGTCATCTTCCAACGCATTAAAATGGGATTTTTAATTTTTCTTTTTCTCGTGCCCGCCTTTTGCTATCTTCCATCAGTTTTTACTGCAAACTTTATGGTATACATGAGAAAATATTCTGGCTTGACTAACGTTGTTTGTACATATTTTATCCTTAATTTTTCTTAAGAAGTTTAAACCTGTATTTAAAAATATTAGACAGCAGTGCGAAATCCTCACACGCTTCCACTGATATATTAGAAATATATCAAACATAATTTTTTGATGGCCGCAACATACAGGCATAGCTGCCAACTTTAATACTTCTCTTTCACCATTAAATTTTAATAGTGAATTTTGCCTCATTTAATCGCCAAAATTAGCGACTATTATATGATAGAGAAAGTAATGATACTAGTTTGTACATGGTCATAAACATAATTATATCTATGTATAGAGTATATTTCAGCATTTTTAATGTAATAATACTTGTTTTATAGTAAGATTCTGATGCAGAATTATATATTCATATCTTTTAACTGTTTATTGTTTACTCTATTTTTAACTCTTTGGTTTTTACGAAAAAATAATGCCTATTTGCACAGTTCATTAATAAATATTATTACGTCATTTAGAAAAGAATTCAATTCATATTTTAAAATTCTGTACTCAAAATGTAACAAAAGCACATATAAAGTGTCATATATTTACTAACAAAATCACTACTTTATACAGGGTGTCCCAAAAGTCTCCGTACAACTTCAAAAATTTATTTAAAACAAATAATAGGCCTACAGCAAAAATAATTACAACAGTACATAGAGTAACTTAAAAAGTTTTTTTCTACTATATTATTTATTACGGAATTATTACGATATTCCAATTCCCTCCACGTGCGTTTCAGCATGCTAACATCAACAGTAGTTACAACTGTTTGATGAAATCTGAACAAAAGTTAATAGTCTCATGGAATTGAAACAAAAGATCCAAACAGCAGTAGCTATTGTTGATGTTAGCATGAAAAACGTTCGTGGATTGAATTGGAATATCGTCTTGATATTCTTCGTGGTACGAAATGATCTCATGTTGAAGTTTACTAAGGCAGTAGAAAAAAAAACTTTTTAAGTTACTCTATGCACTGTACTAATTATTTTTGCTGTAGGCCTATTATATTTTTTGTAATACATTTTTGAAGTTGTACGGATACTTTTGGGACACCCTGTATGCTATTTCAAAATTTCTTTCACAGTTTTACAATATTTAGAATAACAGTTGTGTTACAATATATGCATATTGTAGTCTGTAGAAGAGTACAGTTAGAAACATAAATTAATTTAGGCTTAAATAATTTCTCGGAAAAAACTGTTATTTCCTTTCAATGATTGTAACTAGCCATACAGTGAGGTTTGTCTATAATGAGTTCATGTGTGTATGGTTCAACTGTATCTTCTTCAATGGAAATTTGTATAGATATTGCATGAATTTTGCGGTATTTACATATTAAATAAGACGATCTACAAACTAATTTTTAAAGTGAAACTCAATTAATGGCAGTTTTCACAAACATACTAAGATAACACCATTAATGCACATCGACTACTAAGAACCAGTCACTAATATCACTTGCGATATGTATATTTGACTAATCGTTTGAAAAATGTAACATAATGTATAAAAATTATGCTAGCGCACTGTTAGTTGTAAAAGTACGTAAAACAATTTAAAACAGAAATTTCTGGAAAATGTATGCTTTATTTATTTTACTCAATACGAATAATAACTAAAGTACATTCATCACTGTAACTGAAATTTTGAAAAACGAATGATAATATGAAATGTATTTTAAGCCACTTTCGTTTCATTACTCTAATTTTCTTTGCACAGACGTTACTTTAAGGTGGTCCATGATACAAAATTTTATGTTTTAAACACTTCCCATCATAGTTGAAAACTGTTTATGAAATCGGTTAATGTGCCGTCTGTTTGCCGTCTGCAGTTTGTTTGTCAGTGATCTAATTCTCGTAAAAATAATCGGATTGTCATGTAATTCTTATATGTTATTATGACTCATTATAGAATGTTTTCTAATGTAAACGCACTGTATAGCATTCGTTTATAGACAATTATTTAGACAGTTATTTACAATTCGTTTATAGAAACGGCAAAATAATTCCGATATATCATGGCATAAGGGAAAAAATCGTTTTCGGGCATTTTAAAGATTTGACGATGCTTCAAATAAAATTAAATCGATATTCATGACTGAAATAGACTACAACATGCTGTTTGTAAAGCACAAAATAAGTACCGTTTATAGTTCGTTTACAGAGACACACAAAATATTTCCATTTTGTTATGATCTATGGAGAAATATATTTTGCGGTGCGTTTTGATGATGTTGCGATACTTGCAACAAAATAAAATTAATATGGATCACTGAGATACACTACAACATGTGTTTCCTATATCAATTTATTATGCGGTGCAGAGCATTCATCGTCCATTTACAGTGATACACAAATGATTCGTTATAGGACTGCTGGATTACAAGACAATTATTTATCGATTATTATCGATAATATCAAAGACAATTATTTACCGATAATTGCTGGGAGTGAGTTTTCAGTTGTGTTACACATTTTAAAACTTAACTAACATTTAGTGCATTACGTGATATGTATAAATTCTGTAGATTACATATATGTCTGTACGAAAGAATTGAAACACGTTACCGTCTATGGACAGCAATGACTAAAAATTAATTTTCACCGTATAATATGTTATTTGAAACATTTATTTAGATATTTTATTTCATTGTATTTATAAATAAGAGGTTTTTTGAAACAATATTCTCTTAGATTGGAAAGTTTGGCACTTATTTATTAACCGTACCTAATCAGATAAACCGCGCCAACAATGACGCCAATTCTATTAATTACAGTAACCCTTATTTATTTATTTCTACATTGTGACTATATTTTATATTATGTATTTTTGAATATGACCTGTTTTTTAACTTTTTTTTTTCAACGTTTAATTATATTCGCATTTTAAATAATGCTTTAAAAAGATTTCTAAAAAACGGAAACAGAAGCTCGTATTTATTCACAGGAATATGTTACTACTACAATAAAAATATGTGAGTGTTCCTAATACCACGAAATAAAATTGTATATTAATAATTGTGTGGGAATGCAATGTTTTTAAATACAGACAGTGTATGTGAATAAGAAAGAACAATTCATCTGAGGGAAGTTGAATCTCATCCACAAATGCATTATAGTTTGTACATTTCAGGCGAAAAGGGCCGATTTTCAATAAATAAGGATTTCCGCTGTTACAATTCCTATGGAGCGGCCGCGGCAACTCCAAATCCCTTGTATTTTGCCATAGATCATTGATAACTAATTGAACCAATATTTATAAAAGAGATCTCTTTTCAGCTGTTCAGATGCTTTTTCATTAGTAGAATTATTTTTTTCCATATTTAAAAATAGTTCTTATTTAAAATTTGATGAATAAATAACCACAATTTAAATACTTACTAAAAATTAACATAAAACAATGCCATGTTCAACGATTTTTGTTTATTTTTGTCTAGTATAGATTCATTTAATGCAATAATGTTTCATATAAATTTAGTTACATCTTTTAAAGGACTTAATAATTCTGGTGCAGTTTTAAAGTGATTTTGAATCAGAAAAAAAGCCCACACGTAAACATGATTGGTAACTATTCTTGGCCATATATCTTCATGGCACCTATAATACGTAAATACGGATTTTTTGTATCTATGCCTGATGCATGATTTTTCCCTTTTTACTTTATTTTAAAATATATTTAGTTTCATTTGTTCTTGAATACATACATATGCATATATATACACACACATACATATATATCTACATATATATTTCTCTTACGTGGCACGGAAAAAGGGCTGAATTTCTATATTATGTATTGGCAACAACCGTAGTTTCCAGAATGTCCAATTTGGCGGCCAGCGAAAGAGCAGTGAAACGGGTGAAACTCAAACTAGCAATTATTAAAAATAAAATACCATGTGCGTAATCCAAAGCGTTTGATATGATAACTCATTTTAATTATGAGTAATATCGTTAATTTCAAATGAATTCTCAACGCTTATTTAAAATTTATTTATGAATTTCAGTCACACAAAATCGGAGAGAAAAAATATCAACTGCCTAGGTCGCACCTGCTGCGATCTATTGCTCCCATCTATTGCTGCCATCTATTGTTGCCTTGTTGACGTAACAAATAATTTCTTTTGCGAATATCTATAATCAATTAGAACAGTGTTACGAAATTTAAACAATGATTGATGATATATATAAATTATCTTCCTATCACGTAGTGTTTTTTTAATGTATTTAAGACGTGCTGTACAATATTAAAGGTTCAATGAGTTTTAAACTAATTGTGTTTTCAAGATCTTTTTTTCATAGCATTTAAATGATTTATGCACATTAGTAGCACCAACTATTCAATTATTTTTTTACATAAAAAAAAATGTCAATTTTACGATGGTTTATGGTGGTATTATGGTAGCACTTATTCAGCTAGAATTGCTGCAAAAATGAAAAGGGGCAAGCGAGCTGGGACCGCGTAGCGGTCTTAATGTGAATTGCTTTGTATTTCACGGGGGTTGGCGAGCGTTAGCGAGTAGGGGGCTGAGCCCCCTAGTATATATATATTCCTTTTTAAATGTGAAGTCTAAAAAATGCAATTTAAATTTTAAAAAAATATATATATAGCAAATTTTCATATTTTAAGATTTGTATATTTTTATATACATTAAATTTTTTTTACTACAAAAAATAATAGTTTTTCATCAGAATTTACAAAAATATTTATTAAAAAAATATTTTTTTTAAACGGAAAAAGTCATTTTTTAGAAGTAATTCTTTATACATAATCATATATTGAAATTCTTATCTCAAAACAAAAATCCTGAAAACAATTTAATCAGCAGATAACTAAAAATATTTCTCCAAATTTCATAATTTTGACTTTTAGCGTAATTAAAATATATTAAATTGAATATTTTTAAAAAATACATTCTAAGGTATATGAATTTAAATTTTAAGTTCTTCTTAGACGACTACATTTAGTACAACATAAAAATTGCTACCTCTTTTGATATAATTATTGTATTTACATACGAGTTCCGCAATCTTATAAAAAAAAACCATAGAATATATTTTTTTTAATAAAAAAAAAATAACACAAATATACAAAATAATATATTTTACATCAGATGCAAAAATGTTGCATTGAGTTATAGATGTGTGTGTTTATTCTATCATAGAGAAAATAAATTAAAAACTTCAACATAATGCACGGCTACGAATTTCTCGAAATTATTTTTTCTTATAATAATGAAGTCAAATCTGAAGACAAAGTAGATATATGAAACGAATACAAAATTTACTGCCAATGCTTTCTTTAATAATACACTAAGTACATGAAAATTCTCAAGTCTATTTTTCGCATGGAATAGCTCTAAAATGTCACTAATTCAGAGTTTTAGAAAAGGAACATAAAACGGGTTTTCTTTGCACTAATATTTTTATAAAATATTTTCCGAAGAAAATGTAATTTCAAAAATGTTAAACATTAAAATTATATATTTCGCTATTGCCCAACTTTAATTTCTTGAGACGTTTAATTTTCTAGTTGGGTAAATAAAAATTTATCTTTGGTTTTCATGAAAGCTTTAAAATCGATTAGAAATTAAATTACAAACAGAGAACTTGAATGATTTTCAAAAATTATAAACAGAAAGAACGCAGAATTCACCTTTAAAATGATTGAAATTCAATATTGATTGTTTCAAATTTTGTGGTTTTAACGCTTTTAAATAGTTAGACTTTTTATACTTTTTTGTTACTCGTATTTCTTTTTCAAAATGCGGCTAAAATTTAAGTAAATAATTTTATAATATTTCTAATGTCCAAATATATATTTTGAATATGAATCCACCATTTTTTTTTATGATTTATTCTGTTTGACATACTTTAATTTATGTAAGATTTTTCTAAATTAAATTATTTAATTCATTATCACATCACTTTTTATTCACGTGAGAATAAAGAATGATACAATCCTTTTTAAACTTTCATACACTGTTAATAAGCTTTTTTAATTATTATTATCATACAATAATGCTAATAAATTAAGCAGTTTTCTTTCGAGTTCAGTACATAAAAGTCACCTGCTTTTTACAACGGAGATTGTTCTAATATAAAAATATATTTTTTTGTTCTCTTGCAAATTGCACAAAAAATAACTCATAATCTAATTAAGGATCTTTCTATAAATATTACTAAGATATTAAAAAAATATTCTTAATTATCGTGATGCATTACATAAGTTCATTTTCCGTTCCTAAAAATATTAATTACGTATAGTGGTGTTAAATTCAAAAGTATGAAAATAAAATTATTATTTTAATTAACTGTCTAAGAAGTAAAAGAGCTTATTAAAACGTCAAAGTAAAATATTCTAGATTAAATTTTCTGATGTACATTAAACCATTATTACTGCGTAATTTATTTCGGACATTTTTTGTAAAATTCAGAGTAGTCTTCACTTTATTTTAAATTTAATAATCAAACACACGAATGTATATGTTCATTTTAAATCTCTGCATTAGTTATTCAACATTTGCATAGTGTTCAATTAATAATCAATAACACACATACATAATCATCATCATTATCACCGTGAATCCTTTTCAATCCAGTGTTGTATGCAGATCTTTCTCAGATTTTTGCATTCTTTCCTGTCTTGTTATTTGTTCATTAAATTAACTTAATCACTTTTTTTATTTCGGCACTCCGTATTTCAAGTGATCATCTTCTCAGTCCCTTGAAAGCTGTGGAATACTACTAGAAAATGTTTTTATTCCATTTATTTCATCGTCTTCTTGAATTTATCAATGCTTTTTCAATTTTTACAGTGTAATCCTCTCGATTATATCAAATGATTTCATCAGATTTCTGATCCATCTCATTAATGTTCTGTGTATTCTAGTTATATCAGTATAATTTTTTTCCTACTTTACTGTGTTGTTTGTAATTTTTGCACCATCCGTATTCTTTGTGTCAATGTTTCCGATAAGTTAATGCAAGAAAAACGCATTGGTCAAAAGCTTATATTTGACTCATGAAAACTTATATTTTCGATCAAAGAGATGTTCAAAATTATACTTTTCTTCCGAAAAGCACTTCATTCATATCTCATTGTTCTACTGATTTCAGTCATGATGGTATTATCTGATGTTATTTAATGTCCAAGACGCATATAGTTCTGCACCTCTTAAATCTAAATGTTGTTAGTGAAGATCTCTATATTTTGTGCAAAAGAGTTGAACTTAACCTTAGTATTTCAAAATTAATTTTTAACTCTACAGTATTGCTGGTTTCTGCCAAATCTTCTGCCAACGTCAAAACTTTTAGAACTGTTCATGACAATTTCAGAAAACTGGAGCTGACATAATTGTTCCCATTTACACTAATTCATTTGTTTTACCAATCCATATTCTTGAAAACCATTTGCAATACAGCAGTAAAAAAATCATGAGAAAAAAATAAATCATCGGTATCAATGTGTCTAACTCCATTTACATCTTGCATATTAGCTTTTTCTCTCTTTAAACAGATAGTTCCTGCTGTTTTCTCGTTGATCTTTGTTACATTATTGGTGAAAGGTTTTGTATACTGATGTCTTTCAAAGGTTTTTAATCTACTAATGTGTAGACAAAATACATTGCTTTTTTATAACCAGTAAAGACAAGGTAGATGTTTTTTTGCATCTCCACAGTTTATGTATGAGTCTGTCTATATTTTGATTATGATTCATTGTGCTAAATCCACTTCGAAATGCTGTTTGGAGCAAAAGTAACCAGTAACAACAAGGTAGATGTATTTGGCATCTCCACAGTTTCTGTATGAGTCTGTCTATATTTTTATTATGATTCATTGTGCTAAATCCACTTCGAAATGCTGTTTGGGTCAAAAGTAACCTTTTACCAGTGCTGATTTTAGTCTGTGGCAGAGTGTCTTGCTAATGTTTTATAAGAATACTCTAGTGGACGAGTGAGTATTAATATTTAATGTGTGATCGATGTTTCTGGAGTTCTATTATATTTGTGCATGAATGAGAGTTACTCTATAATTTTTTATGTTTAGCAAAGTACATATGGATTCCAGGAGTCTGGTTGTGGCAGTTGTTTGTACGAGGATAATATTAATTAGGTAACTTCTATTTGTAGTATAATTTTTAGTGTGGTAGGAGGTGAGCTTTCACCAGTTTGGTAAGAAGTTGTGCTGTCCATTTCGAAAAAAGAGAAACATCGAAATATACGATATTCTATTTATAGTGATGTTATCTACTAGAGTGACTTTCTTGTGTTCCAGCAGAATGAATATTTTGGTAATTTGTAGCTGACTTGAGTGAATTAAATTTAATATGTTTTGGGAAGGGATTTTCCACCTTTCAGTCTTACACATAAATGAAGTTATCTTTGATCGTCTACATTTAAATCTACATACCTCACTGCTACTTTCACATTTGCTGTTATAAATAAACTGTTGTGTTCGGTTAAATATGTGTCATGGCCTCTTTTGAAGTGAACAGCTTGTTAGGATTTCGATGAAACTTTTATACATAAGTTATAGTAAGCTGATCAGACAGACGTTTTTAATATTTGTCTTCTCCCATTTTTTGAAAGTAGCACAATCACAACTCTGTTTTACAGTGGACACTGTGGTTATTTTTTACGCTTCGTTTTTTATTTACTTTTTTCTCTGCTTAAATAGGTTGATTTTTCTTAGAATTTTCGACTTATATACATTGTTATAAAATCTTTCAGAAACATTCAGATTTTAATTATTGTTTTTCGTTATTCTTTCTTCAGTGAAAAGAAAAAAGAAAGAAAAATTTCCCAACAAACAGCTGGTTTTCAGCTTAATTTAAACATTTGTTATCTTTTAAAAATTCTCCGACAAGATCACAAATAAATTTTCTGATATCTAATGCAACTCACATTCTTATCGTTTCATATAATTCTACATCTGGCCGTAAAGGCAAGGTAGTTCAAAAACGCACACACACAATGTATATATATATATATATACATATGCATTCTTACATGTGCTTCTTAAACTTATAAATTATAATTTATATTTTCTTTAATGGGCAATTTTCTGTTTTAGCCTGTTATTGAGTCAGAAAACATGATTAATTACTAATGATTTCTGTTACATCACGAAAACAGTATAGATTATTTCTGTTTTGGGATAAGTACTTTCTGTGTGTGCAATGTAAGATTAAAAAAAAAACTTGTATTGTTAATTAAAATAGTTCTTCTCTAATAAATATTTAACGTAAGAACCTTAATTATGTTTTAAAATATTTTTTTCGACAGAGCTACAGAAAAATAAATATAATTTTACTGTTAGATTATGTCCGTTATAAGATACGTGCGATTTTTATATAATTATGATTAGAAAAACTAAATAAAATATTCTGTTTTGCTTATAAAGTAAATATATCATTATCTGTGCATCAAGTGCAAAAAACATTTTTGGCTTTCCTTGTTTAATCTCACATTATAAAGCAGTATAATGATGGATTAACGAAGGCAATGAATGAAGAATATTATTCTTTTATATTTTTCTGTAAATCCTGAATAATGAATGTAAAAACGGAATATAAAAAGTGCATTAAAATTATATTTTTATACACATTAGTAGTATATATATTTCCAAAACTTCATTATTTGAATGTGTACCTGGAAGAAGGACCTTTGTTATAAATTTTGGAAAGTTGCGTTTGTGGCTGAAAAATTTCCTTTGTGGAATGATTGATGATTTTCCCAGTGTTAAAAATTGCAATTTCATAATATACAAGTTTGTATACTTTAAAAGCAAAATTAAAATAATAAACGAAATATAATATCGTTACTTTCCTTACCCACCTAACTAGTTTTTTTATTACTCGTCAATACGCATCATGAAGACAAAAGGGGGGCAGGTAATTAAAATCGGAAGAAGGATAAACATTGCACTACGTGCTCAGGGCATCTCTAATCAATGGCATTAATAGTTTTTCCTTATTTCTGTAAATTTATAACATAGACACTTCTTCAGACACCCATTCATTTCTTGTCGCAAAAAAGCGATAATTTCTATTCACTTTTAGTCAAAATTTACTGTTTATGATATATAATTCACTGAATTATTTATTTCAAGACCGCCTTTCATAAAATATTTTTGAAACTTAAAAAACCTAATTTATGTTTTCCTCATATTATTTCAAAATGTGTATTATTTATTCCAGTCAAAGTAGTAATTTTATTGTTCAGAGTAAAAATATTTTCCAAAAAGATAAAAGCTATTTATTATACATACTAATTACTCTAATAATAGAGAGTTATTTTTTAAGTAACACACAGTGAATGTAATGTTACTATAATGTGTTTTTGTACATTAGAACAAGGCGAGTTACAATGTAATTTTCAATACCAAACTCTGTATAAAAAGTGTAATAATTCTTAATCTAGAAAAATATATAGTTTAACTACGAACAAAAGTAAACAAGAACCTCTTCCGAGTTAATAACGATTTCGAAAAGTGATCTTTATGTTTAGAAACTTTCGAAACAAATATGATTTCGAGATTTAAAGACGCATTTATATCAAACAGATATAGTTAACCTTTAAACTTCGGCACAAAGAAAAGTCTTCCAGCACATGTAAAGGAGAAAATACAGAAATAAATAAAATTTGCAATTCTATGTCGATTTTTTACATGATGTCCCTTATCGGAATTTCGAAAAATGTTGTATTAAGGCCGTAACATTTTATTGGTTTTAGTTAGAAACTCCAAAATTTTGCAAATCAATGTGTTCATAAACCTTACTATTTAACATTAATTTTTTTGACACAATCTGACTTTTCTGACAAAAATAGTCTTGGCAGACAGACGGACAACCAAGCGAGGCTATAACGATTCCATTTTTGTCTTTTGATGTGCGGAACCCTAAAAATTCAGTTACATAAGTCTAAAAAAGAGATTTTTTGAATTACACAGCAAAGTTTATATATTTCTCCTACGACTTAATCTGCAACTGAAGATATATGATTGATGCAAAATATGCATGTATACACATTAAACAAAGACAGATATAAAGGGCTAATTAGGAAACCTACACCGATTGGTACAGAGAGACACTAAGGGATTCATGTCTCGTATTATACTGGGGAAAAAATGTGTAAAAAGACACATTGCTGAAAATACGTAATTGAAACAAACTTTATCCAATGCATCAAGTAAAATATGCATTAATACCTTATTTGTCAAGAAATGAGAAATCTAAAATTTTAACCCAGTTTATGCTATAAAATTTTGTTCTGAAAAAGTCCTGGATTATTATTCGTTGTTTAAAGTGAAGAAATTTTTCAAATACGAAAATCATACATAACAGTAAAGCTCTATTTTTCGATTGAATGGTTAGTAATATAAGTAAAAGGTAGAGGCCATAGCTTAGCCTCTTAATATTTAAATAGGTTTCAATACGTTAACTTATACATATAAGTACAGATTTATTTGTGCAAATTTGATTACATATGTAAACTAAGGGTACAGTGGACTTTGAAATTCGCGAAAATGCATCAAAAAGTAGATTTTCATTTTAATTAGGAAATATACACCGATTGATACAGAGAGACAATCAGGGATTCATGTCTCGTGTTATACTGGGGAAAAAATGTGTAAAAAGACACATTGCTGAAAATACGTAATTGAAACAAACTTTATCCAGTACATCAAGTAAAATATGCATTAACACCTTATTTGTCAAGAAATGAGAAATATAAAATTTTAACCCAGTTTATGCTATAAAATTTTTTCTGAAAAAGTCCTGAATTATTATCCATTGTTTAAAGTGAAGATATTTTTCAAATACGAAAATCATATATAACAGTAAAGCTCTATATTTTGATTGAATGGCTAGTAATATAAGTAAAAGGTAGAGGCTATAGCTTAGCCTCTTAATATTTAAATAGGTTTCAATATGCTAACTTATAACATATAAAT
This sequence comes from Maratus michaelseni, assembly GCA_963931845.1. Lineage (NCBI taxonomy): Eukaryota > Metazoa > Arthropoda > Arachnida > Araneae > Salticidae > Maratus > Maratus michaelseni. Next base: position 133,212,224 of record OZ007588.1, on the reverse strand, counting down.
ACAGATTTATTTGAGCCCATTTGATTACATTTGTAAACTAAGCGTACAGTGGACTTGCAAGCGTACAGTGGTACAAATGCATCAAAAAGTTGATTTTTAATTTTTAATAAAAACATTATATATATAACCTACCACGTATACGTACCTACCAGATGCATTTTTTTTCAAATATGTTCATTTTTACCGGAGTTATAGCCATTTTTATTTTAACAGCTGATGCGCCACGCCCCTTTCTTTACTTTCCGCCAGTTTTTCTTGTGTCTCGTCGTAGATAAACGTAATCTAATAGCTGGGAAATAATACTTACATGATTTTCTCGAGCTTACTCCATGTAATTTTCATAAAGAATATATATTTCTTTATTATTTGGCGACATAGTATTTTAACTGAGACCTAAACTGGTGGTTTCCGCGTTTGTTTACCTTGTTGTTTTCGAATTTTGAATTTCCTTGAGTTCTTTCTAGTTGTAATTTTAGTTTAAAAAAGGTTCTTTTAAGAACTAAAACTACCTCTGATTAACAACATTGTTTCGTTGAATATTTTAAAAATATTTGTTAGGGTAATTTACTAAATTATCTTTTGAATTTGTTTGGTTTCTGAAAGCATTTGTAAATATGCATTGCATCAGTTCAAAGTATCGGAATCCTAAAGGCCGACAGAAAAAATAAAATACTCGAAACTTTTCTAAGCTTCCAACTTAAAATTAAAAAAATAATAAAATTAATCAATAATTTCTAACTCTCCAAAATGAATATATTACAAAAAACATTTCCCACGAAATAAAAGAAAATACTTAGAAATTTTCTAACTTCCCAAATTAAAAAAAATAATAATAAATTAATAAAATAATTCTAATTCTCCATACCTAAAACTATTTCAACTTACATCGTACTGCATACAATTCTTCGTGAAAGAAAAAAAAATCACGAAATTTTCTATGTCTCCAATTAAAATTTAAAAAATTAAAATGAAAAAAAATCTAATTCAGCAAAATAAAACTATTTCGTACAACATCATGTTTGAGTACATACAATTTCCCAAGAGAAAAAAAAAAAAAAAAAAAAAAAAAAAAAGGTTAAAAATTTTCTAAGTCACCAAATTAAAAAAATAATAATAATTAATTAATAAAAAAAATCAAAAATTCCCCTCATCTTACAGTAGACATTCCACCTCCACCACTCAGCACCGGCACGATCATCTCCACACCTCCACCACAGTGCACCACCTGCACAGTGCCGGCGTGCAGGTGGAGCCAAACCCCCATTATCATGCTACTCAAAACTATCAAAATTACTATATAGGTTATTAATAATATTATATCCTGCACTTGTATCGAAAATTGTTTCAAAATAAACTTAAAAAAAATTACGAACATTAAATCATTAAAACCTGTTTTTCGCAGAATAAATGTTTTTTACCGTTTTCATAAATTTAAAAAGTTTCATGCACCACACATTGCTTTCGATTTTATTGAAATTTCTCAGAAATGTTCTTTATACCTGTGTCAATATTTGTTACTTAAAATAAACTTTATTACACGTATTTAAATTTAAAAATTTAAGAGTAATGTAAAAAAAAATCATTAAATTTTAATGAAAACTTTGTAAAAATCTATTTAAATCATTTTTTAAAAAAATTTTTAATATAACTTACTAAAATTTCGTAGTAAGTTTTGTTTTTGTGCATTGAAGGATGATAATATGAGATTATCGTAAACTAGCTGACCCGCCCGCCGTTGCCCGAGCCCCTCTGATAAATTTCAATCTCTTAAAATACTAAACTCTGGTCACGATATACGTTGGATTCAGCACAATATACGGGCATGCTCGTAAGCTCAGAAAAATCTTTTATTTCCCCCTACCACCGCCATTGGAGCATTCTGTTCTAAACAAACCTCTTTCCGAACGAACTTCTGAGACCGGTCCCCGCTGCCTACGCTACTGTATAGTAGGCGCGCTACAAAATTGAGCTGGTTTCGAGAAGATTGGAACATTATTAGCCCAGTTATTGAAATAAGGCACAGTTAGAGAAAATAACCTTGAGTGAGGTAAAGAGAGGAGGGGATGTGTCCTTCAGAAAATGTGTCCTTCGAGAGATGTTCAGAAGATGTGTCCTTCGAGTGTCCTTCAGAAAATGACCAATTAGGAGGGCCACTATGCATCTATCAAAATTCGTTCGTTTGCTTAAGCCCGGAACTTAATTACAAATTTCGCTTAAACTATTATTCGGAAATAGTGGTAGCCGCTTCTCATAAATTTAGTTTAATGTTATAAAGATTGACTATTAAGTAAATTATAATGTTTGGAATCACTTGCGTTGAAATCGGAAAGACAGTTGCTGAGATATGGAAACGGAGTACAGTTAGAGAAAAATCCTTGAATGAGGGGCCGGGGGGGGGGAGGTTGTTCAAGTGTCCTTCAGCAAATGACTAATTAAGAGGACCACTATGCATCTTTCAAAATTCGTTCGTTTGCTTAAGCTAGGAACTTAATTGCAAATTTGGCTTAAGCTATTAGTCAGAAATAGTGGTAACCGCTACTCATAAATTTAGTTTAATGTTATGAAGGTGACTATTAAAGTAATTATAATATTTGGTTAGATAAAAAAAAAATCTTGAAGGAGGGGCCGGGGGGGGGAGGGGTTGTTCACGTGGCCTGCAGCAAATAACTAATAAGGAAGATCACAATACATCTTTAAAGATTGATTCATTTGGTTAAGCTAGGAACTTAATTTGAAATTTGGCTTAGACTATTATTCGGAAATTTTGGTAACTGTTTTCTAGAAATACACCTTGAAGCTACGAATGCTGATTTTTACGATAATTTAGTAAAAATATGGAACTGGTTTAGAAAAATTCAGAACATTATTAGCTGAGATTTAAAATAGCGGTATTCTCTATAGAAAACAGAAACTAAACGCTAGGTTGTGCAGCTAAAAATGTTAAAATTGTTAAATGTAATTAGACTCATGACCCTCTCCATTCCCGCAAATATAAAAAAGAATCTGTTAAATAAAGTTTTCTGTATTAATAATCTCTATCATAATATATGTCATGTAAAAAAAAAAAAAAACTTAAACCCGACTAGTTCTCATGAAGAAAAACGTGCCTGGAAAATATTTCAAACAGGGAGACGTATATGTAATTTATCATGTGCAGGTGGCGCGACAGTAGCATGGCTGTACGCTGATAACTTCAATCCATATTGACACTATTTAGTTAGAAATCCTTATCTATGCATCGCTACTCTGTTTTATTTAATTACTTCTGTAAAGAATCAATGCAACCAACCACCCAAAAGAAAAAAGCGTATTTTTGATGATAAATCTTTGTGGATATTAATCAATATTTCAGTACATAGTTGAAATATTAAAATTCTGAGACTCAAGTACACCAGGAGAGGGTTTGGACTACCTAAATCCAAATTTTCAGACTTCTAGGTGCGCTAAATTTCCCTAACCATCGCTAACAGACACACAGAGCGAAACTTTATTTTATTAGTATAGATGTGTCTAAAATCTGATTACGCATGGACCATTTTGAAATCTGGCAATTTTAAAATTTTAAAATTTAAATATCTCAAAAATTTTTAAAGATATTTTCATCAAATTTTGCACATGACATTTTTTTAACATTATATCTAAATCCTGAAATTTTCAAAAATATATATATATATATTGGTAATTAAAAAAGTTAGTTTTCAAAGTCCTCCGTACCCTTAAATGCAATTAGTATATGCTTCGAAAAATTGGATATTGAAAAAAAAGAATTATTATGAATATTAGATAAATAAAATTATTTAACGTGCTTTTCATTAAAATATGGTATTTTACTGTTTGAAAAATAAAATAAAACATTGTAACAATTTATTTTTCAGGAATTGTCATTTGTTGTATACACTTTAATTTAAAAATCAAATGTACTTACACAATCGAATTTAAAATTATTTATTATATTTCCCTTTTGAAGTATAAACATCTTCATTACAATTACTTTCATTTTTTTTTATGTAACATACTTCACTTTTCAATAAAATTTGTCTTTTCACTGTAAGTGCATTCAATAATAAAATTAAAATACATTTTCCGCATTTAATCATAATTTATGGCATTAGAGATATTCCTTTTAAATCGGCGTAATTCTGAAGAAGTTATAAATAATTAACTATTTATTCGAAATTTAAATTAAGTTTTTTTAAATAAGCATAAAAATATGGTTATATCTTTTTATAACAGTCTTTTATTGCAAATAATTTGTTCTGCCTTGGTTTTGGATAAAAAGGATAACTTAATCTTTGAATGCATTACTCAGATGGGAACATCCATTATATAGTTTTTTTTATTCATCTTAATTGTTTTTCATAATAATTTTTCTATTCAGACAAATAATGTAAAATGATTTTTGAAAATATAAATAGGTATTTAATTAGTAAAAATGTCTTTCTGTTGTTTTTTTATTGTGTTTGAATATTTACAAAAGAAATCCAGTAAAAAAAAAATATTGCAATTTAATCTTGCATGTTTAATTTATGTTTCTGACAAAGCGGCTAACAAAAAATGAATATTTTGTGCTTTTATTTTTATTAAGAAATGCAGTAATTAAAGAAGTTTTTTTTTCTTGAACGCAAAATGATTCCTGTAGAATACAAACACGTGTTATTTTGGGCTCTAAAGAATGTGAACTGAAATTTTATTATTCCATATGAAATCTCTTTTAATAATTTATTCATCTAAAACGTTAAAAAAAAATCTAAAAGCTTTTAATTAAAAGTTTGTTTTTAAACAACTTCAACACATACAAATATTTCCCTCTAAGCGTCTTTCTCCATCATGTAATTTTTTAATTCAAAGCCTTGTTAAACAAAAATATAATGTTGTTAAATGTTTTCAGTGAAAAAGATAAATAAATATGTAATTTTCTCAAATAAAAATTTTCATTACGTGGATTATCATAGCTATTAGTTTATGAATCTTTAAATTTACATGCAAAAATATTCCCACACGATGAGAGAAAAAAAAAACACATCGTTTTAATAAAAACGATACTGGTTTTTAGCGAAAATCATCTTAACTACAATACTTTTAATATATTCAGAATGCCTAAAAATAATTTATAGACGTATTTAAGGACGATACAACACACATAAACATACATTGATCATCGTACAGTCGTGAATAAATGGATATTTCCTTACTAACCCCTCCGCAAGTCATCGTATAAAAACAAGACTGATACCAGTCGATCGATCAAAAATAAATTCTACTATATTTAAATTTAGCTTAAAGTGTCATCTACACATAGATATTACGATAAACTTAAAAATTTCAATTCTAACTCGCAATTTTGACATTATTTGAATTTTTCGGTAAATTGCACATTCGAGTACTAAATAAAAGGTCATTGTGTCAAGTAGTTTAAGCATGTTTAAAGTTTGGAACTCTTAATGTTAAACTCATTTTAATAAATTCATATATATTTTTTAATACTTTGACATTTTTCCAGAGAAAATTTCTCACGCCTTGTATTCATAATATTCAAATTTTAATTGCTTAATAGGCGTATAGCCAACATAGTGAAAAAGTACCCAAGCCGGGCCTCGAGCACGGGTCATCAGAAATTTTCATGAGAAATTGTCATGAGAAATTTTCTCTGGAAAAATTTCCAAGTATTAAAAAATATGAATTTATTCAGTTGTCGATGCTGGATTTTCTTTGATTTCGTGTTTGCCCCAGGGTTGGCGGCTCACGGAAAATATTCCATCTTGTGCTGCGTTTGTAGCCTTGCCAACATGTTATGGTGAAAAAGTTCCAGGCTGAGTATCGTTCCCAAGTGGTTCAGTTATCCCTTCTCACTGGAGGTACTTTCTCTCGACTAACAATTCTTCTGCCATTTTAATTTTGAATGAGGATTACTTTTTGGTTGAGAGTTTTAAATCAGATAATAGTGTTTTTATTACTCTTACTGTACAAGACGGTAAACTTCTGATCGGTTCTCAATATACGAGGCCTTTTCTAAATGGAGATTTGGAATCTGACTTCCAGAGCTGGTCATCGCACATTAACTGCTGCGACAACGTTATATTAGCTGGAGACTTTAACACCCCATTACTGCAATTTGGTTATGCAAGGGAATCAGAGAGGTCTGAGATTCTACTGGAGCAGTTGGCCCTCAGGAACCTACATATTCTCAACGATCCTGAAGCGGAGGAGACTTTTGCTCAGGGTAATATTCGAGGAAGACCAGATCTTACGCTGGCAGGTACAGACGTCATACAAAACTTAGTAAACTGGTCAGTAGATAAAACATTTTCATACTCAGATCATAAATATATTATTTTTGAACTTTCATATCTACCAATCATCAGAAATAACAGAAGATACAAAACAAAAAATAAAAGTTTCAAGAAGTTTAACAAAAAAATAAAGGATAAATGCCCTCAGTGGCTATACCAATTAATCAGTATATCTACTGCCACAGACCTGGATACATGGATTCAGGACTTTGAGAAGTCAATAACAGACATAATGAATTGCACATTCAAACAAGGCTTGCTATGCTACAGGCCAAAACATAACTGGTTTACACAATCCTTAAGAGTCGAGCGAAATAGAGTAAATGCTCTGTACAAAAGATCTCAGAGAAATCCGGGCAACGAAGAATTCATGAAGCATTACAAATTGGCAAGAAATAATTACAAGAAATCAATAAGAACATCAAAGAAAAAGACTTGGCTTAAATTTTGTGAAAACACTGATAATTCGTTCGGAAACCTATTTAAATATATTTCAAAGAAAACATTGAAGCATACAGATCTTATTTTCACCACATTAGAAGATTCGTCCCCAATTGCATCATATGATGACGTAGCCATAGAACTACTGAGGGAACATTTTGATGTAGACAATGAAACACCTATCTTAACTCACTATGTCTCAGAGAAAAAATTTAACGCTGATCCTGATTTTACTGAAATAACATACAGAGAATTAAAATTGGCAATATCTAAACAAGCTCTCAATAAAGCTTCTGGTCCAGACAAGTTTGATGCTTTGGTTATCCGTAACTTATTTATCAATTTTCCCGAACTTATCAGAGCTATCATGAACAAATGCATGATTCTTGGCCACTTCCCTGGTCCATGGAAGAAGGGTCTAGTAATTTTCTTCCGCAAGCGAAACAAAGATCCTAGAAATGCCAGGGCGTACCGTCCTATAACTTTACTTAACATTATAGCCAAGATTCTCGAACGTATTATTAAATATAGAGTTATGACTAAGTTGGAATCTCTAAGTTTTCTTGACCCAAACCAACATGGTTTTAGGGAAGGACATTCAACGATCTCTGCACTTAATGCTCTTAAATGAATAGTAAAATCTAATCTTCAAGATAACAAATATTGTTCTTTAGTTTCCATAGACATCCAGGGGGCGTTTGATAATGTTGCCTGGGACGTTTTATTTCTCATAATCGATTCTCTTCCTCTTCCCTATTACCTGAAATCTTTACTCAAATCTTACATTTCTGACAGATATGTGGGTTTCAATTTTACAGATGGAACTAATTGGTTTCAGCTTAGGCAGGGCTGTCCTCAGGGGTCCTGCATTGGACCATTGCTCTGGCTTCTTGTGGCAGACGTTATTTTGAAGCGCATTAGCTCTATTCACACAGACACAATTTCTTATGCGGATGATTTTATTTTGATTTTTGCTTCAGACACTAGACAATCTCTGGAAAACAAGGGTAATAATACATTAAACATTCTCACAAATATTATAAATATGTTAAAACTTACAATTAGCTCACATAAATGTCAAGCCATGATGTTTGGCAGATTCACCTTACCCAACAGACATCCGATTTTTAAAATCAAAAACGTAACTATTCCTATAGTAGAAAATGTCAAATATCTGGGTTTTCTCTTGGACTCTAAATTTAACTCGATTATGCATATTGAAAACATCAGGGAAAATATTAGAAATTTTGCTGTCAATATATCAAGGACTTCAAGCAGAGATAGTGGCCTTTCGGCATTCCATAGAAAAACATGGTACTTAAGTGTCATAGAAAAGAGAATCTCCTATGGCTTTGAAATTTGGTTCCCGGACTTAAAGTCTCACGCAACAAGAAAGCTTATTTCGTGCCAAAGAATCGGTCTTCTTTCAATTATCAAACCCTATCGTACTATTTCAAATGATGCATTATGTATTCTTACGGGGGTTATTCCTATTAATATTTTTCTTAAAAATAAGTATTTGGAATATAATACAATATATGGTAATAATAAAATTGACATTAATGGCATCGAAATGGGTACCCATAATATAATGAAAAAACTTCATACCTACTCTTGCCCCTTCTATAACAAAATACAAAACTTGATTTTTCTTCCTTCAACAAATGACAAAACAACAGATAGACCTTTCCCACAGATTTTCACAGATGGTTCAAAGATGGACAACGGTACCTCAGCTGCTTTTACAGTTTATTTCTCTGGCACATACATCACTGAAAAAAAGATCAAACTTCACCAGAATAACTCAATTTACCAGGCAGAACTCCAAGCAATTTCGTCAGCCATAGATTGGCTTGTTAGTACTACATTTAATATCGCAACCATTTATACCGACAGTTACTCTTCGATTTGTGCTCTCCAACAGGCCTTTCCCAACAATATTATCTGCTTAAATATTCTTACATCTTTATACAAAAATCCACACATAACATTATACATAGGCTGGGTAAAGGCACACGTTGGGATTGAGGGTAATGAGAGAGCTGATCAGCTGGCTAAATCGGTAATTTTGAACAATACCTTTGACATGCACATTAATATACCCTTCCCTAGTTCATCCATTAAACTTCACTACACTAAGAAAATGATGAGAGACTGGCAAGTTGCATGGGAAAACACAGAGAAAGGAAGAGACACATACAATATCATTAAAAATGCAAATACGGATTTTGTAACCCATAACCAAATCACAGCATACTTTGCTTCAGGTCATGGGAGTTTCCCAACATATCTGCATAAAATCGGAAACGTAGTAATAATAAGTGTCTCTGTGGCAATGAAGGTAATGTTTTGCATTATATTTTTGGACGTTGCTCTCTTATGAAGTATCATTTCACCTTCAACAACAAGTACACTGTCAGACAAAATTTGTACAATACAATATTTTATGACCACAATTACTTCAAATTAAAGACAAATTACAACATTCTTAACAAATATTATTCTATTAAGTACACTTTTTAACATGGTTCCTTTCTTATTTCCTATCTTCGATACCCCTTGTCAGCTATCGGGCTGTAAATTCTGTTCAAAATTCTGTTCTCTCCTGGCTTGCATCAACTATTAACATTCAATAGTAAGATCAGAGTTCTTGAATCACGGATCTTCTTGTTACAGATTTATAACTGAGGGCTCTCTGTCGAGCTTCATCTACAGTATAAGTCTACATGCACATATGGATAAACCAGGCATGCAGAGGTTATTGATGATATCAGTGTTTATTTATTTTCACAAAAACTACTGGTGAATTGCCCTAGAGAGTCTACTTGGAATAACTTTGAATGTTTAAAATTAAACATTTTATAATTTTAAATGAACTCTGATTTTAAAGACTATTTTAAAGACTATTATTACTTTCTTGCCTTTCATGTGAACATTTAGATTTTATCTGTATCTTATGGTATTACAATCAGCATTATGACTGCAGCTTGTTCCTGGTGAGCTCGTGGGAAACTACAGAGGTGGATTATGCAATATGTACATATAGATCTGAACACTGCTTTTAAGGACACTCTTGGTTTTACGTTATTCATGAGAACACTGAATTTTATCAATCATTATTTATAATCTCTACAGTATCGTCCTGTAATGCTGATACAGTATATATTGGTACAAACTATAGTATTATTTGTTATAAACTATTTCTGGTAGTCTATCAGAGAACTATTTATGTGAACTTCGATATTTAGGCTATATCTTTCTTCATCAATATCATGTGATTACTTACTTTAGTCAAAATGCTATATTTTTACTACGTAGATATAAACTATGACTTGTTCTAGAAGAAGAAAAAAAAATCATTAAGGATGTCATGTGAAACCTACATTATTTCTTATCGTTTTGGTGATTGATAATTTCCCTCTGATTAGCATATTATACTATTCAAGATATTATTAAATGATATCTTCCAATAGGGGAACATCTGTGCTTAGTGTACATCTCTGTATGTATTTGCTTTAAGAGTTAGTTCAATATCACAGTGATTTTGTTTGTCTATATTAATAACAGTGATGTACTGTTTAACCAGTTTTTAGACAATCTGAATTACAGCTCTGTTTATCTCTGCAACATTATTTTCATTGAAAAGTTATCGCATAATACATTACTGGGAAGCAGGCAATCCTCGGAGTTATAATGATTACATTAACTAATTCCTAAATTTGAGTGATTATTAAATTTGAATTTAATAATTTTTTGAGTGAAAATTAAATTTGAGTGATATTCCTGGACTGATGGATTCATTATCAACTACAGAAGGGCTCATGGAAACTCTCCAGTGGAGCTGAATGTACCTAGACAGAACTATATTCATCCCATTTCACGAGTACTGGACTAATCTGACTCTTAAGATGTGGAATCCATGGGACAACTATCACTCAAAATCAAGAAATCTATAAATTTAGTAGATCATTGGAATATATTTATTCCATCAGCTTGTGTTTTTCAGGATATTAGTTTTAGTTTAGTTAGTTATTATTTTTATTTCATTGGCTCTAAGTTTGTGTTTTTAGGATTCTTAAATTATTTTATGTTTTCTCTGAGGTATGAGCCATGCCTCAATAGCTTGAGTTTTTTAGGATTTTAGTTAGTATATTTCTTTATTTTATAGCATGTAATTTATTATTGTTTTGCTGAACTGTGTTCATGCTAGCTACTGTAATTCAGGATTATGTATTGTTATATTTTGTATAATAATTGTCGCTGATCCGGGTTCGTTCCGGGGCTGTGGTTGGCTGGATGGCAGTGGGGATTTTTCCCCCGAAGCATTAGGTCCATATGCCTTTCCGGCTGGTGCTTCGGTGGGGTGTCCCTGTCCCTGTCCCCAAGTGGTTCAGTTGGTAGAATGTCAGTACGCTAATCTGATGACCCGGGTTCGAGTCCTGTCTTGGGTACTTTTTCACTATGTTGGCCATACGCCTATTAAGTAATTAAAATTTTAATATTATGAATGCAAGGCGTGAGGAATTTTCTCTGGAAAAGTTTCCAAGTATTAAAAAAATATGAATTTATTCAATTGGCGATGCTGGGTTTTCTTTGATTTCGTGTTTGCCCCAGGGTTGGCGGCTCACGGAAAATATTCCACCTTGTGCTGCGTTTGTAGCCTTGCCAACATGTTATGGTGAAAAATTTCCAGGCTGAGTATCGCTCCCAAGTGGTTCAGTTGATAGAACGTCAGTGCGCTAATCTGATGACCCGGGTTCGAGTCCCGGCTTGGGTACTTTTTCACTATGTTGGCTATACGCCTGTTAGGCAATTAAAATTTGAATATCATTTTTAATAGTTGTAAAACAGATCACAATGCGTGTTATTTTATTAAGAATATCTCATGGTGGCATGAACTGTAATTTTGGATTTGCATATTTTAAGTTTCTAGAAATACGTTTCATTTTTTAAAAAAATCAAAAATAATGTTTTTTAATAATTTAAGAAAAAAATAAGAAATGTAAACTAGGAAATTTACAAAAACTACAGATCATTCTGTGACGTAGTTTTAAAATTAATTAAAAAAATTACCGTCATTGCAATGTGCTTTGCAACGACTAAACTTCGATTTAACATTAATAGTTCCAAACTTTAACCCTTTATAATTCCTAAACTACTTGACCGAATGACTTCCAGTTTGGTATCCGATGGTAAACTGTACCGAAAAAATCAAATATATATCAAGATTTGTTTTCAGTACTGAAAATTTAAAATTTTGGTATAATTTCTACATACAGACGACCCCCTAAGCAAAATGTAAATATATAATAAATTCTTATACGTTATTACTAGTCGTTTTGTAGAAGTCAAATTTTTATACGCTGCTTTGCGGCAGAGTTAGTATCGGTGTGTATATATATATATATGTATATATATAATTTGTTTTATTTTTTTACAATTGTGTAATGCAGGTGTGATTAAATTATTTTTTAACTATTTCTTAGTAGTTCATAAATTAAAATATGACCTTATTATTTCGGCTTTATTGTGTACAAATTATAAATAGAATTAATCTTTATTAAATATTTAAAATAAGTTATCTCTGGGAAAGCATAAAACGGCATTATACATGTTTCATAGATGTATTTAACTGCATTTAATTTATTCTGCTTTAATTTAGGAAAATTTTTTCTATTTCTGTTTTGAATACCCCATATTCAGACAAAAATATATTTTAAAGATCTGCTTTTTTCTCTTAATTGTTTTATTAAATGCTTTTCCTTATTTATACAACGATAGCACTATAAAGCATTACAAAACAATATATAATTAGGAATTTTGATCGAAGTGAGTAGTGGGAAAACGACAGTTCAAGCTCAGGAGGAGGAGGGATTGAGGGATGAGGAGGAGGGATGAGGTGGAGGGATGAGGTGGAGGGATGAGGAGGAGGGATGAGGTGGAGGGATGAGGTGGAGGGATGAGGTGGAGGGATGAGGTGGAGGCACTGAGGCACCGGCCGGAGGCACCACTCCTCCGGCTGCAACGATCCTCCGGCTGAAACGATCCTCCGGCCACACCCTAGCGGAAAAAAATGGAAATTGTGAAAAAAGGGTTAATGTTCTACTCTAACAGGAGGGGTGAACGACCCTCTATTCAAATATCATCAGTATAATTTTTAAATTTAATTCATCAATTATTTTTTCAAATTCTTTTTAATTATAAATTACTATGCTTTTTTCCTTCTTTTGTAATGAAATTGATTATACTTTTCAGTTTAGATTCATTGTTTCATAAATGCAACCTTATGCATTTATCATCAGTATAATTTTTCAAATGCTTTTTATTTAAATATAATTATAATAATTAATATATATTTTCCTTCTTTTAATACTATTTTTTTACTTATATTATTAATATATCTAATTGAATAATCTTTTTTTTATATTTTAATCATGAATGTAATTATTTTAACCAATAGAATTTTTATAACCTCGCATTTAAAAGATTAATAATCAGTTTTCAATAATATATTTTTATTCAGATTAATTTATTTTCAATTGTTTTTCAAATCATTAACTTTTTCTAGTAAGTATATATTGCTTTTAAAATTATTTCAATAACTAACTTCTTTGAAAAAAAGTACTTTTTCCTATTTAGAAAAGAAAAAAATGTTTTGAGTAAATAACACCCCACAAGAGCATGTGTCTGGAAAGTAGGTCACTGACTTGAAGAGGGGAACAGCTGCTTCAGCGGTAAGGTCACTAACCTTTCCTTAGAGGTGGGGGAAATTTCGGTTCGAGTTTGAATATCCGGGTATTTTTGGAAAGACCTCATGAAAAGTTCAAATGCTTCCGATTACTTTTCTTTGTAAAGAAGATCTATCAACATCTCGTTTTTTCCAGCTCTTAGATTTTTTAGAAGAAAGATGACTTCAAACAATTTATTTTCACAAGATGAGGTAATTATGATTTTTTTCTTTTCTTTTAGAATTAAAAAAGAAACTAATATATTTTTCTGAATTAAGATTTTAAAAAAGTATTTTTCTTTTCTTTTTTAGGAAACAATATTTTTTGATTTCGGCATATCAAGTGCAGAATTGGAAGAAATTTGTAGGAAAGCTGAAGATGGGTTTCATGAACCTCCCACCAAGAAAACCCGAATTCAACAAGGTTCTAGCATAGAAATTAAAGAGAAAATTCCGGTGAGTTTTTCCTTTTTCAGGAAAAATGTGTACTTCTTTTTCATAAGAAAAATTTGCGTTATGATTTTGGAGAAGCGATTTCTCCTTTATGAGTTTAAATAATAATAATAATAATTAATGGTTATAATTTAGAGAAATAACTATATTTTTCCTAACATTAATTTTTAATTGAAGAAATAATGATTTTTTTTTTCTTCTTAAACGAAATTTAAACGTTTTTCCAAGAAAAAGTATATTCTTTTTGGAAATAAATTTCAAACTTTTGAAGATTTATTATTTTTTTTTTTCCTTTTTAATGTATTTTCAGGAGTGTTTGAATCAAGACACTGATGAACAGGAATTGGTGACTTCCGACAATGAAATGGAAGCTGTGTCGCAAAATGAAGTCCGACCAGATGTAACAGAACCGCAACCTGGACCTAGCTGTGTAGTTTCATCTCTTGTAAGTATTTTTTTTTTAGTCTAACTTTGATGAATCAGCGTGAAATAAGAATTAGGAGAAGTTTATTCTGCTAGTTCTTTTTCCGTGTCTAGAAGTCTTCAAATCTTCACCGCGTGGTAGGACTGATTCATCATGAATTTCTCTATGTTAGGTAGGAAATTTTAGGACCCCCAAATTACTTTAATTTTTTTAAATGTTCAAGTTAGAACTCATAGGTATAAAATGATAGATAAAAATTGTTAGATATAAATTGTTACAACTAAAATTGATAAATTGTTAGTTAAAAAATATTCACACTTAAAATAATAGCCGTTAAACTAAATACTCAAAGTCACTTTTATTCTTTTTAGGAATGTCCTACATGTAGAAAATCGTTTAACAATCGTAGCCATTTTAATCGTCACGTGAAGAGTCATCTAAAGGAAAACCAGTTTACCTGTGAAGAATGTAGTGCATCTTTTAATCGAGAAGATAACTTAAAGAGACATCTTAATACTCATAAAAAGAGCGTTACATTTCAATGCGATATGTGTAACACCTCTTTCACTCGTAAAGACAATTACAACAGACACATGCACACACACAAAAAGCAAGTCACATACCCCTGCTCTCAATGTGAAGAAATTTTTTATAGAAGAGATAATTTGAGACGACATCTTTTGAAACATAATAAACCATTAACTACCCATGTATGTCAAGACTGTCAGAAAACATTCGCGCAAAAGTCGAACCTTCTTCAGCATCAGCGTACCCACCACACAGTTCAACTATTAATTTCAGTTAAAAAAACAACAGTTGTCAAACCTAAGAAGTCAAGAGCTACTGAAAAAGCCTTGAACACCTTCGCGAAAATCACTCTTCCAGCCACAGAAGAAAACGCCAACGACATTGATGTTTTCCACACCCAAATTATAGATGAAATAGAAAATCACATTTTTAATGCTCTCCACGAAATTGGGTCTGTTAAGTGGCATCTCATACACACAGTCCGGTTTCAACGTGTCAACGATGCCGAGGATGAAGAAACAATGTTAGGATACTTTAGATGTGAGCCCTGTCCAGAGCATATCGAAGAAACGGTCAGAGACCATATAACGGAAAATTTTGAAAAGATCAAAACTCTCTTTGAAGAATTTGTGCAATTAGGATCAGGCTGGGTGCTAGACAGAATAATGCACACTGACCTATACCTTTCCCATTACAAACCACTCGCTGGAAGCAGTTACATTGAAACACCTAAAAAACTTGCTCCAAAACACGCCCTCATTAACGTTCAAAATTTCGATGATCATAAATGCCTCATATGGAGTCTCCTTGCTCACAAAAAGAAGATTGAAAAAAATGTAGAACGTGTTTCGAACTACACACCTTTTGAACATGAAATTATTCTAGACGATATACCCTGTCCAGTCCCTTACCATAAAATCAAGCAGATAGAAATTAAAAACAATCTCAGAATTAATGTATATTCTTATGATGAAGAAGAGGATGAATTCGGGATGCTCCACATTTCAAACCGAGTCCATCAAGAAGCCATAAACCTACTATTAATTGGAAATGAAGAGGGGAATACACATTACATCTACATAAAGCATTTTTCACGACTCTTTTCTCATCTCACCAAACACGATGGAGAAGTTCATTTTTGTAACCGCTGTCTCCATCGATTCATGACGCAAGAACTTCTCAATAACCACCTACAGTATTGCAAGGAACATGCCCCTCAACATATTAAAATGCCCGACCCCGATAACAATATTTTAAAATTCAACGACTTTCACCTCCAACATCCAACACCTTTCATTATAATAGCCGACTTTGAAAGCCTCATCGTTCCCATTCACACAACAGAACCTAATTCCAGCACTTCCTACACCATCCCTACGCAAAAGCATATCCCTTGTGGGTATGCTTATATTATAATAGACCAAGATGGAAAAAGACACAAAGAGATGAAAATTTATCGAGGGAAAGATGCCGTATCCAATTTCTTAAAAAATATCGCTGAGGAAAGAAATGAATTAGCCAAAATTTTAATTGATGTGAAACCCTTAAAATTGAACAAAGAGGAAGAAAAAGCTTTCAGAGAAGCTATTGAATGTTCTATATGCAATCAACCTTTAGGAACCAAACGCTGTAGAGATCATAATCATGTGACAGGTGCATATCGTGGAGCAGATGAACAATGAGAAGCAAGAACTTCTCAATAACCACCTACAGTATTGCAAGGAACATGCCCCTCAACATATTAAAATGCCCGACCCCGATAACAATATTTTAAAATTCAACGACTTTCACCTCCAACATCCAACACCTTTCATTATAATAGCCGACTTTGAAAGCCTCATCGTTCCCATTCACACAACAGAACCTAATTCCAGCACTTCCTACACCATCCCTACGCAAAAGCATATCCCTTGTGGGTATGCTTATATTATAATAGACCAAGATGGAAAAAGACACAAAGAGATGAAAATTTATCGAGGGAAAGATGCCGTATCCAATTTCTTAAAAAATATCGCTGAGGAAAGAAATGAATTAGCCAAAATTTTAATTGATGTGAAACCCTTAAAATTGAACAAAGAGGAAGAAAAAGCTTTCAGAGAAGCTATTGAATGTTCTATATGCAATCAACCTTTAGGAACCAAACGCTGTAGAGATCATAATCATGTGACAGGTGCATATCGTGGAGCAGCGCATATGAATTGCAATATTCAATACAAACAGTCCAAAGTGATTCCTGTCATCTTTCATAATCTTAAACACTATGACGGTCACCATTTGATGATGGAATTAGGAAAATTAAAAGACTATTCCATAGACGTCATCGCTAATACCATGGAGAAATATATCTCCTTCACCATCAAGAAACAGGACTGTCCCATTAAAATTCGCTTTCTGGATTCATATCAATTTTTACCCACATCTTTAGAAAAATTAACTGCTAATCTCCAACCAACAGACTTCCATCTCCTCAAAGCTAATTTCCCAGATGATGCAGATCTCTCACTCCTCACTCGAAAGGGAATATACCCATACAGCTATTTCACAGACTTCCAAAAATTTGATGAAACACAACTCCCTCCACCTTCAGCATTCCACAATGATTTAACAGACGAACCCATTTCCGATGAAGATTATCAACATGCCCAGAACGTTTGGGAAAAATTTAATATTATAAATCTTGGTCAATATCACAACTTGTATGTCAAATGTGACGTCCTGCTTTTAGCCGACATCTTCCAAAATTTTAGAAAATTGTGTGGCCAATACTATAAAATAGACCCCACACACATGTTCACATCTCCAGGACTAGCTTGGAAAGCTTGCTTAAGGATGACTCGAGTTCAGATGGAACTACTCACCGACATTGACATGCTCTTGTTTTTCGAGAAAGGAATAAGAGGTGGCGTGAGCGTAATTAGCAAACGATATGCAAAAGCAAACAATCAAGATGTTCCTGGCTACGATAAAAATCTTAAACAGAGTCATATCATGTACTGGGACGCTAACAACCTGTATGGGTGGGCTATGTCCCAATACTTACCTGTTGGGGAGTTTTACTGGATCGAGTCATCCGAAATAGATGAAAAAACCATTCTCTCCCATCCAGATAATGCAGATTACGGCTATGTCCTGGAGGTGGACTTGCATTATCCTCCTAAACTTCACCATCTTCATAACGATTACCCACTAGCACCAGAAAACCTCCACATCACCGAAGACATGTTATCCCCCTATGCAAAATCCATGCTGAACAACAGACCCTACAAAGGAAGCTCGAAACTCTCTCCCAATTTAAAAGACAAGGAACACTATGTCATCCACTACAGAAACTTGAAACTCTACCTCCAACTTGGTCTCGTACTCACTAAAATTCACAAAGTAATTAGATTCAGACAAACACCCTGGTTAAAACCCTATATAGATTTCAATACAGGAAAACGGAAGCAGGCTACCAGTTCTTTTGAGAAAGACTTCTTCAAATTGTTAAACAATTCAGTTTTCGGGAAAACGATGGAGAATCTCCGTTTAAGAAGAAATATTGAGTTGTGTAACAATGAGAAAAGGTCTAAAAAACTCGTTGCGTCTCCAGCATTTGTCAACTTCAAAATCTTCAATGAGGGACTGGTAGCCGTGGAACGAGTCAAAACCACTTTGACTATGAATCGACCGATCTATGTAGGGTTCACCATTCTGGAACTCTCTAAACTTCATATGTACAAGTTCCACTACAACATAATCAAGAAACACTATCAAGATCATGCTCAACTCCTTTTTACAGACACAGACTCGCTCACCTACCACATCCAAACAGATAATCTACAACAAGACATGCAAAAACACCAAGATGAATTCGACTTCTCAGACTATCCAAAAAATCATCCCCTCTACTCTGAAAAAAATAAAAAGACAATAGGTAAATTCAAAGATGAGATGAATGGGAAAACAGTCTTTGAATTTGTTGGATTAAAAGCGAAGATGTACAGCATCCTTTCAGAAAACGGAGAGAAGAAAACAGCGAAGGGTGTACCGACCTCCATCGTAAGAAATAAAATTAAACATTCGCAATATTCCGATTGTATACATCATCTGAAAACCCTTTCTACAATAAACAACAGAATCCAACAAGAGCACCACCAATTATATACTATACACCAGCAGAAACTAGCACTCAGCCCGTTTGACGACAAACGCTTTATTTTAGATGATGGAATAACCAGTTTGGCCTATGGTTATAAAAGCAATGAAAATTGAAGAAACAATGAAGAAAAGAAGATCTGGATAAAAAAAGTGGGGCGCCACATAAGGAGATGTGGCGGGAGGCGGTGGGACCCCATATAAATATATATATATATATATATATTTTTTTTTAAAACCTGTATTTCATTTTTCAGGTTCTTTCTATTCTAAGTTGAAAAAGAGGAAGACTGTTTCTAAATAAAAAGTATATTCAGTTTTCATTAGCTTAATTAAGAATTTTTATAATCATATTCACAAAAATTAATTTTTCTGCTAAAAATTTTCAAAAATAGCATGTTTACAATTTTCCGAGGTTACAATTTGGGCAACTAAACATGTTTTTAAAGGTTAGACTATGACGTCACAAGAAGCAGGTGATGTTTTTTTCGTTAGAAACCGTGAGAAAGAATTTTTCAGTTTGTGTAAACACCAGGTGGTACTGAAAAGAAATAACAAATAAATTTTAGTTCGAGTTTGCGAAAACACCAGATGTTTTCAAACTGAAATTGGTTCGAATATGACGTCACAGAAGTTTGTGTAGGTTGATATTTCTTCAGCTGGCAACACAATCTGACTGGATTTTGCTGTGAAAAGTCACGTATTTTTCTCTCGGAAAAAATGAAACGCTCTAATAATTCTTCCCATAATGGTTGTGAGAAAAAGTCAAAAAATGACTTGGAAAAAGATTTCGAAAATTTTGATGATATATTTCAAAATATTGATTTTAATAAGTTAATTATGGATTTGGAATGTGAATCTACTTCTTCAATTACAGTTGAATCCTCATCTGCACCGCCCGTCGATGTTAGTTCTTCATCATCATTATCTAACAGGAATGAGAAAGCATCATCATCTTCTCAATCTGTGGACGTGAATGATGGTTATTCAAATAAGCGAATCTGTATAAAAGAACTCGGGAATGATATATATTTAACCTGTGAGTTGTTCAGAGGTTCTGTGATAATTCACATAAGAAAATTTCTCCGATCTTCAGAAACTCAACCACTAAATGCTACAAAAATTGGTGTTTCCATGAACTTAAAATCATGGTATCGATTCGTACAGAAAATTTCGAACTTTAACTTGGTGTACAGTTCATCGTCTTTCGTTGCAAACAACTCTATCCTCATATTATCTAAAGATGGTGTCGCAGAAATTACCAACATTCAGAAAGGTTGTTACATTCAACTAGATGAATTTCAAATGGAAAATTTGAAACACCACATAGACTCTTTTAATGAGACTGTGCTCACATTTCTCTATGAAACGTATTTACCGAGTTTAATTAGAGAAAAACTTTTACCATCACAAACATGTGATGAAGATTCTTCTTTCTTGGAATTAAGAATCGCGGCGTTGATAGAACAGGAATTGCAACAAGTCTTCAAATCTGAATACATTTGTATCGGATGTGTTCATAACTCACCAGCGCAGCTAAGACATGCTTGTATGACTGCTAGAGACTTGGAAAAGTTTGTGAATCTGGGCGATTTAAGCATATTAGCTGTGGACTTTAAAAATGTTGCTGAACTTTTCGCTAACCAAACACAGTCTGTATCACAAAATTTCCTAGAAAATTTCAACTTAAATGTGTTAACTGGTGTTTTATTCAAAACAATGAATGATCTGTAAATTTTTAGAAAAAAATAAACTGGTGTATCTCAAATTGTGTAATTATTGTATGTTTAAATAATATCTATTTTTCTTTCAGGAAAAAAAAAAATATTTTTTCTGCAGAAATCTACTTTACAGATGAAATAAAAATCTTTAAACAGATTTTAGAATAGAAAATCTTTTCAAAGATTAAGTTACATTTTTTATACAAAGTGTAAGAAAAAATTGCAAAGTGAAAAAAATTTGCAAAATAAAAAATATATTTAGAAAGTGAAAAAAAAAAAAAAAAAAAATGAAAAAAAAAAATTCTTTTTCAAAAGAACTTAACGTTACAGATGGAATAAAAATCTTTGAACAGGTTTTAGAATAAAAAATCTTTTCAAAGATTAAGTTACTCTTTTATACAAAATGTAATAAAAAAATTGCAAAATGAAAAAAAATTAGAAAGTGAAAAAAAAAACTGAAAGCGAAAAACAAATTTAGAAAGTGAAAAAAAAAATTTGCAAAGTGAAAAACAAATTTAGAAAGTGAAAAAAAAAATTTGCAAAGTGAAAAACAAATTTAGAAAGTGAAAAAAAAAAATTTGCAATGTCAAAAAAAATTTAGAAAGTGAAAAAAAAAAAAATCAAAGTGAAAAAAATAATAAAATGTGAAAAAATAATAAAAATCAAAGTGAAAAATGTTTATTAAAAGGAAAAAGATATACTTTTAATATTATTGTGTGAAAAGGTATGTTTCGGAAGGAAAAAAAGACACATAAAATTAACGAAAAATGCATTTATTAATTAATATTTTTGCCAACGCAATACAGATGGTTTCATCAATTTTTTTTTTGGTTTAACAATTGATTTTTCTTTTTTAATAGGTGAATATACGTCATCTTCCAAAGTTAAATGTTTATTCTTGAGAAAAAGTTTAGGTGTGTTCATAGAATTCAACGCTTTCAAAAACTCGTTTCTTCCGAAAAAGTGTTTATAAGATTTTCTTTGAGTCAGTATTAAACAGATCAAATCAGTTAGATTAGACTTGGGAATTAATTGTCCCTTGTAGATAATTTCACCTCGATAATTCCAA
The DNA here is from genome assembly GCA_963931845.1 of Maratus michaelseni. Classification (NCBI taxonomy): domain Eukaryota; kingdom Metazoa; phylum Arthropoda; class Arachnida; order Araneae; family Salticidae; genus Maratus; species Maratus michaelseni. The sequence goes on along the minus strand of OZ007588.1, from coordinate 133,190,437 downwards.
CGTAAGATGTCAGGATATGTTTTCAAATATTGTAAGAGTTGATCGGCCTGTTTTTGAATGCCCTTCGGAATCATTTTTAAAATGTTGTCTTCAGAAATTGCAGAGTTTTCAATAATTTCAGGTTTGGGAGTTTCATCCTTTTCTATAGAATCCATTTTCTGAGGTGGATTAAAATCTTGCAAGTTCATTTTCCTTTTCAATAAGTCATAATACAATTGAAGTTTTTCAAAATCTTGTAAATCACTGTTCAAAATTTTCTGCATTTCTTTATCAAACTCACTAAGTTGCTTTTGAGAAGGTGTATGTTTGGAAAAATCCCTCTCAGGGACTAAGACAAACTTTTTACTAAATTCCATGAATTAATGAGGTTAATGCAGAAACTGCTGCAGGTATCAATATATTTAAAAATCCTCCTTTTTGAATAATTAAGCGCTTTTTCTGGTAAAGACTCCCCTTTTTCGAGGCTGATTTTCTTAAAAGAGTCTTATGTTTTCCAAGCTGATTTTTCTGATATCTAGAAATTGGAATATTTCCCTTTAACACATTTAAAGAACATTCGCAAATGGTCTTAATTATTTTTGAAGGAAGCTTTTTTAATAACTGTTTGCGTAAAGCTCTTGGACATGAATGAATCAGCTGTAAATTTTTGACGTGTTGTCGAGTTGAAGTCATTTTATGAAATGATGAAGCTTCCGCTTTTTGCTACTATTTATTTTTCAACAGGTAATAATATTGGTCTTGATTCGGTAAGATTCTCGTTCTTAACCTGTATTCTTCAGGTGTTTCATTTCTCAAATCGATTAATAAGTAGGAGAAAGGGTTTCGAGTAGCATCTTTGTAAACTTCTTGAAAAAAATGTGATAATCCTGGATATAATTGTCTTCCTAGATTTGAGATTTGACTTAGATCACGTCTGTTTTTAAATAGAAAAATGTAGTCCGCATTCAGTCTAACATCTTTCATTTCCGTCCCTTTATGAAAAAAATTTTGTGTAATAAAAATAACACTTAAATTCTGATGGTGACTCCCCCTCGCAAATAAGTTTGTGAGTGTATGATTAGAACCTAATTCACACATCAGATCATCCAAAATAAACAATGTGTTGGTCCCTAAATATTCTGTATAATTATTTGGGAATCCTTCGACAAACATTACATTCGAGATCTCATCATATAACGGTTGGTAGATACCATAAAACCAAACAATTTTATCAGGTGTGGGATTCATCATATCCTCTTTAAAGTGAATAAACTGTTTAAGAAAGAAAGATTTCCCGGTTTTGCTGGGTCCGGATATGACAGCTGTGAAGGGGTGTTGAAGACTCGGGAAATCCATGATAAATAAACACAGACACAAAAAGTAGACTATTTTATAAGAAATTTTATTGATAAAAATTTACATTCACACGGAATCGTTTAGCAACAAAATTATACACTCTTTGATCATTACATAAATTTTCACACACAAACTGTGATAAAAAGTTTTTTAGAGATTTACCTCTACATCTACTGATGAGGTAAAAAATTGTATATTGTCCACAAACAGCTGAAATATTTGTTTGTAATGCTAAAGGGTTAAAAATCACTTGCGAGAATGCTGAAGTAAAGTCTGATATAGGTCCTTGATAAAAGTCTGGAGTGTTTCCGTAAGAATCAAAAAATTCAACTCTTTTAGCTGAAGGTATAAAGAAGGCAAGCCAATGACTACCAGGTTGATTCGAAGAATCTACATTACATACAAAACAACAAGGGTAATTTACAATCTTGTTAGGACATGTCGCTGGGAAACACACCTAAAAAATATTTTTTAGTGTGTTTGTTACGTGATAAAATACTTTTAATCTGTTGAGAGTTCATTCTTGGTTAATTTGGAAAATCACACAACACATGTCTTGACTTGGAAATTTCAATAATGTTTTCAAATTCAGCGTAGATGAGAACAGAAATCGTTGATGCTAACGCTGTAGAAAATTTAATTTCAACTCTTAAATTTCCTTGATGTTGCAAATTCAGATGTGGACCATCACATAAGTCGGGGGTTAAATCAAATGCATATAAGGCGTGTCCTTTAGCGAAATCTTCTCGAGAGAGATAATTTCCATCGTCTCGATTAAATCCAGGAAATAAGCGATGGTAGGCTGTTATGTAATTTCCTTCACTAAAATTCAATTCTAAAGGTTTGCTCGGAAGGGGTTGTCCATCAATATAAATGCTTAAAAAGTTGACATCGTGGTGATGAAATGAAAATGGGTTGAGATTATATTGTCCATTAATAGCTGAATTTTCTAATAATCCTATAATTACACGTTTAGGCATAGCTCCCAAAAATACATTGTCTTGCATAAAAGACCAGTTTCCACTAGGGATTGAATATGTTTTACAAAGAACTCGATCGATAGGATATTTAGCATTAGATTTCTCTAGTGCTTTAGCATGTCCTAGAGAAACACCTGGACTGACCTTAACTTTTCGAATAAATAGAGAAGCGTGTTGTAATACCACTTTATAATCTGGAATTGTATCTCCAACTTTATCGGCCATCAAACAAAAATTAGGTTTGCTACGTGTCATTTTAATTTTCAGATCCACCATATTCAGTAAAAGACGATTTTGTTGGAATATATCACAATGTAAAGGTCCTATCAAATCCAGCACTTTACTTTTCGAGGTTAATTCATATCTTTTATGAAGGCCTGGGTTTGTTGTGAGTGTGGGGTTGACTGTATCCAAAAATTCGTCTTTGAAAAAACATTCACAGGAAAGTAAACTTTTCTTGGCGTCTTCTCCATAATTCAGCAAAGTCTCAATATAAGCACGGTAGGGATAAGTATTACTAGATGAGGAAATTGTTCTTTCATTCAAACTCACATCCACTTGAGAAAACAACGCTTGTAAAAATAAATTAACGGGTGCTACAGGTGTCTTGTCGGGTATATCTGTTCCATCGGCGTTAGTTAGTTTCACTTTCACGTAAAGATAAGATGCAGATAAATCGATGTAATCTTCACTGTTACCTGTAATGTTAAACTCAACAGGACCACTCTCAGATATAGAAGCAAGTGGATGATATTCTACAAAATGTCCCTTTTCGATAGCTGTTTGAGTAGGTGGAATCAGAAACAGGTCGAGTTCAGATTTAGCGCAGGCTGGCGAATCTTTATGAATTAGACCAGACATCATTAAGCAAAAATATCGCGTGCTTTCACTTTCTTGGCTTTAGGTCGACTGAGAGAACTTTGAGGTCTCTTACGTTTTTTATTCCTTTGTCCTGATCCAATCATAGTTTTCACTTTCACTGCCGCCTTGTCTGTTAAGTTTTTTCCAGCTTCCTTAAATCGTCGTTTAGCTGCTGTTTTAATATTATCACCTTGAGAAATATCATTCAACACATCTACACCCGTATGAAATAACTGCTTTCCCACAGCTTTAGCACCTGATTTAAACAGAGGTACAGCTGCACGGAAAAGAGAGCGAAAAAGTCCTCCGAAGCCATATCCTTTCTGAAAAGCAGATCCTTGATAATAGTTCAATCCACTACCTGTCTGACGTGTATAATAGTCTTCAAAAGATTGGTTGCAGCATTGATAAGGAACAAACATTATGAAAGATATTTTTGACGAAAATGAAGTTTCACAATCAACTTCCCACGATCGAATGACACTAAACGTCCCGTGTGTGTTCTTATAACAGTTTCAATCGTTTGAAAGTTCTTTCGAGTCACTGGTATGTAATGAGGTCTGTCAAACACTTCATGAATCATATCTCCATCTTCCCCTTTAACAGGAATCACTCGCAATAATGGTGCAACAGTATCTCCTACAATCTGGGGTTCAACAATATCAGTGTACAGGTATAACAATTTAAAATCAGCGTGTGGGTCAGCTATAAAGGGGCTTTCAAAAGATGCTGAAGGAGATGAAACATTTTCAATCACTTCACCTGGTGGAAATCCTAAACATTCGGCTAAACCTGATAAAAATTTTAACTGTGCATATTTCTTCAAAGAAACTTTCACTTTTTTAGTATGTTTATTGAAGTTAACTGAAATTCTATCACCAAATTTTTGATAGTTTATTACCTTAATAATATCATTTGGAGATTCATAATACCCAGAAGGAATTCGAATTTTTTTCGTGTCGCTATCATCCTGCTCGTATTCATTGCCATTTCTAGGTCTTCCATCTGCTAATTCCAAACTGTTACCTAACACATATTCATACTCGTTGCCGAATTCTGTAATATTACGCCATGTATGAGGGTAAATCAGTTCAGTTAAACCAACCTCCCATTCACCTTTCAAATCTAAAGGCATGGGCAATCTAGTAAAATAATGTGAAATTTTGTTCTCTGGAAAATAGTTCAATGAACTGTCGGAGGGCAACGTCACATAGAACGACATGATTCTAAATGATCATTCTCATGGGAGAAATGTAGGTTTTATAAAGAAAATAAATCTGAAGAAGGTATCCACTGATTAAATTTAGAAGGATAACCTTTAAATCTAACTTGATATTCGAGTTGTCCTTTTCTTTTACGCTTTTTCAGTATCTTTTCAATATCAAAATGTTTTTTTGGTTGGACTTTTTGCAATTCTTCTGCGTAAAAAGTACCCTCAATAGGTTCCTCTAATAAATCTTTAATTCTGTAAACTGGTGGAATTCTCGTTACACATTCCGTCACTAAAAACAATTCTTCTGTCCAATTTGTCTCGTATCCTTTTTCGAAAGTCATTTTATGCTTCGAAACACGTACTAAGTCTCCTGAATTAAGAATGCAAGGTTTTCTTTTCAATTTTGACATATCTCCGTAAATTGAAAACCATACGTCACTTTCATTATCTTTATTCACTTCACATGGAGCTCTCTTAATAGTAGTGTGATAGGTGTGATTATAACTATCTAAAAATTGATCTAACACGTCAATATAACGGTAGGTGTGATGTGCTGTAAAATATTTCCACATTTTAGTTTTCAAGGTGCGATTAAACCTCTCCACTACGCAAGCTTTCGTGTTATTAAAAGTTCTAAAAAATCGAACACCTTGTTGTTTGAGAAACTTCTGCAAACGAGAATTTAAAAATTCTTTACCTGCGTCAGTATTCAAATACTTTGGTTTCCTTGTTGTAAAAATGGATTCAAATACCGCTACTACATCTTCAGCACGTTTCGATTTTAAGGGATAAGCCCATGCATATTTAGATAAAATATCGATGCAAGTTAAAATGTATCGAAATCCGTCGTTAAATTTCTGTAAAGAAGTTAGATCTACTAAATCCGCTTGCCACTGTTGATCTATAGAATACACGATTACTCGATTTGTTTGAAATTTTCTACGTACAGGTTTATGAAGAGTGTAAGCATCAACTCCTTCTAACCAAGATTTAATTTTTTTCTTAGATATCTTGCCCTGAGTTGCTCGATGAAGAGCATCTACTCCTCCAAAACTAGCAATTTGGCTTGGGACTTGATAACTTTTCTCCATAATATGATATTAAAGGGAGAAATTCTCAGTATCGTTAAAATTTAAAGTAAAATCCAGTGCTAATCTATCAACTTTAGTAAAAATATAAACGAGTGAAAAAACAATACCCATCAATATGCAAGCACATAAAGCACTGATCACTTCGCTGTTTAACATCATTTTAAAAAATAATTTCGAAAATCATCAATTTATATAGTTCTAAAAATGGTCGATTAGAGGGGTAATGTCCGCTTTAAAGAGGGAATGTATATTAAAAAGAGGTATTGACCGTGTTGAGAGGAGGTTGACGATAGTTGAATAGAGGGTCGTTCACCCCTCCTGTTACAGTAGAAAATTATTTTTCCCCGCCGGAGGATCGTTTCAGCCGGAGGATCGTTGCAGCCGGAGGAGTGGTGCCTCCGGCCGGTGCCTCAGTGCCTCCACCTCATCCCTCCACCTCATCCCTCCACCTCATCCCTCCACCTCATCCCTCCTCCTCATCCCTCCACCTCATCCCTCCACCTCATCCCTCCTCCTCATCCCTCAATCCCTCCTCCTCCTGAGCTTGAACTGTCGTTTTCCCACTACTGAAGTGTTTTTTCTTTAACAATGCATATTTAAAACTCAATAAAAAAAAACCCGCTTTATAAAAATATAGATAACGATTCTTTGTAACTTAAAAGTGTAATTTTAAATTTTGAATGAACAGCTGATAATAAATAATTTTTTTATTAATGCATTTTTAAAAAGAAATACGTTCTTTGTTTTGCTTTACCACTCCTTAAAAAATACTATTTCAACCTCTAAAATATTGAAAAAATGCGCTTTCTTTTTATATTAAAAACTTTTTAAGATTTTATTTACAAAAGTGAACATTTGAACAATCCCAGTGCACGACAAAATTTTTACTTTTCAAAATATAAATTTAACTGGCTTATGTTAAATATATACCTTATTTTAACTCCTAAAGCCATAGAGATAAATATAATTTTTTTTTCCTTTTTTGGGGGGAGGGGGGCGGAGGAGTGCTTAGAGGTGTGTGTTTTGAGACATTATTGAGCAAAAAGAGCCAATTTTCTTTAACAAACAATTAGTTAGAACAGTATACATTATTTCTAATGTAAATCGTATTATAATTATAATGTCTACAATAAATAATTACTTTATCTTGTAGAGCATACTATCTATCTCACGTACTTCAGTTTGTATCATATATATTATATATTAAAAGATACACACTTTTTTGTGTATTTTACAGGATTCTATGCATTAAGAAATAAATGAATTCAGGCTGCTATTTTCATTGCTTTAATTTCTCCCTGTATGTTTTACAACATAGTTCTTTCCATTGTTACAGTAGGAAATATTTTTACATTTCGATATAAGTTGCTCCTTTACAGTAAGTGAAAAAATGGATGCAATAATATGATTCAAAATCATTTTCAATATTTTAGAGCAATTCGCTTTGTTAGACAAATTATTTTTTTTATTTTCATTTAATTATGTAAAAATCATAAAGGAATATACTTATTATTCAGTTTAATTTTAGTAAATATAAAAATATAAATAGTACTTTTCATAGCAGTCTTGATTCGAACAATATTTGCTTTCTTTGTTTACCGAGAAAAAGTATCATTTACCTTTTTGTATGCAAACACAGTCAGATGGAAGCATGCATTAGAGGTGTGTTTCCTTTTTTTTTCGTTTCTCAGATTTTATATAGTAATTTGTCTCTTTATACAAATAATATAAAATATTATTTAACATTATTTTCTTATTTAATTTGCATAAATGTATTTCTCATGGAATTTTTTAATTTATTCCTATTTTCTTGTATCTCAATGGGGAAAAAGTGATCTCATAAAGAAAGTATCACAATTTTTATGGGTAACTTATATGTCTTCCAACACAATAGAAAATATAATAAGTTTTTTTTCTTTAAAAAAAATAATCTCAATATTTAAAAGAGTGTTTTCGTATTAGTAGAATTACTTCAACGTATGAAAAGCATACTTTATTTTAACATCTAAAAAAATATAAGTAAATCTACCGTTTTATTAAAAACACTTTTTTACAGATTTTTTTTTTTATTAAAAAGTACTTTTTAGCTGATTTTTTACTAAAAACATCATATGTGCGGTATGTGAAAGATAATTAAACTCTTATTTCACTATAAATAATTAAGACATACTCTATGTAAAACACAATCCTTTTAATCGCCTCAATGTAATGTAAATACACATGGTGCCTGAAAATTAGTTCTACAAATCTATACAGTTTCAACATGCATGTCAAGAACAATAATGTTTTTATAGGAAATCACGATCGCAATTGATCTTTTAAATACTTTAATTAAAAAAAAACAACAACAGGGGGTATGCTGCACATGCCTACCATTTGCGTCCAAACAGCGTTGAGTAGGATGCTTCATAATTCATAATGTAACCAAGTGTAAAATGGTGTCAATGTCTAGGTATTTTCACTCCGGATTATGTCTTTATAAATTACATAAAGCAGAGTGAGTTTGTTTAATTTCACAAAACATTCTTCATTATCATTAAAATTAAATACTAAAACCTGGGTTTGACTAGAAGTAAGACATGGTTTTTTGAATAAATGGTTTTTAATTTATTTTTTTACACATGTTCTTTTTTTTTTTGTCTTGATCTTTATTTTCGCCGTCAAAAATTTGTTCTAGTTATTTTGAAATGTTCTCTACAGTTAAAATTTTTAAAATAAAAATATGCAACGTACATTTTTTAATTTAAATTTCCGGTAATTATTCAGATAAAAATTTAATTTTCAAAAAAGGATGTTTCTTCTGTAAGATTATAATCTACAAAAAATAACTTTTCAAAAGTAAAAAAAAAAAAACGAAAGTTGTGGCTAAAAAATGGTGTGATATCAAATTTCCAAGCTTTTATTATAGTACTTATTTAACTTTTTTCCATTAAATAAGTTATCATATATATAAGTCGAGTGCTACGTATATGTTAATAGAAATCGTTTTCTCCTGTACTAAATACATCCTAACGTGTTTCTGAAAATTCAATTTTTTCAAATTATGCATGATGGGCTTGGCTGCCATCTTTCCATATTATACACAAAATTCTAAGCACCCCTATCCTTAGTTAAAATCCGAAGTTCAAAATTGTAACTTAAGCAAATATTTTAAGCGTTTCGTTTATGGACTTGTATGTTCTGAAAATTGTGTCTTAAAATAATGATGACTTATCGTAAGGATTCATCTAATGATTTGTTTTTTAGAGTAATTAATCATTTCAAAGTAGTAAAAATCAATTTATCAAAATATCAGTCTTCCTCAATTTATCTGTCCGTAGTTAAAATCTGAAGTTCGACATTGTTATAAAAATATTACATTGCAAACATATTACGCTTTTACTTTAGAAATTTGGGTGCTTAGAAATATGGAAAGATGGCCGCCAAGCCCATCATGCATAATTTGAAAAAAATTGAATTTTCAGAAACACGTTAGGATGTATTTAGTACAGGAGAATTTTTTTAATTTTGAAAAGTTATTTTTGTAGATATCATTTCTTTTTTTAAAATAAATTATACATAATATAAATAATCTACTCTATGAAATTAACATGAGAATGTTATGTAAAATTACAATTTACTTTCAGTTATTGTTTAAAGGGTTAACTAGAAATACCAGTAGATTTTTCAATTAAACTAATTACACCCTTTAAAACAACATACGAAATATGGCTTGTTATAATATTTGTTATCCTTCGTTAAAAAATATCACTGACTAATCCATGAGATGAGTAAAAATGGAATATGTACATAGCGCGTCAGCGCTACTTTTGAAATCAAATGTGATATCATGGTCTTTTATTATTAGCATTAAATCCCATTGATTGGCGAATCTTTATAAAACGTAGTTAATGGCAAAAAGTAACAAAATATCTTAGCAATTTCTTAGATTACATTATTTTATTCAATTAAACACTGTACACTTACAATAAATTTAAATGGAAACTTAACTTCTAAAACAAAAACAATTTAACAACTGGATTCCATTAATTTATAGAAAAATGACGTCAAAGTATTTCAGCCTGCGAACGAAATGGTTGTCCTTTACCGTGGTTTTATAGAATTAAATTAATCATATTCAATTCCTTTTCGAAAAGTTTGTTTACGTTTGGAAAGGAATTTTAAATGTCGATAACTCTTAATGTATACATTTTAGAAGGTACCTCTTCCCTCAAAATATTTTTTTTTAAAGATCTTTCTAAAAATGTAAATTTTATATATATTAAAAGCATGAACACTACGTCTGATTACTTTATTTTACAATATTATAAGAACACACATTTTATCAGACAATCAAATGCACTAAACCAACATGAGTGAAAAATTGACCGGCGCCAGGACTGGAGCCTGAGACTTTCAGCGTACCGTGCTAACGTTTTACCACTAAGCCACCCAGATCGATATTCGAACACGGCAATTTCTCATTTTTATTCCTGTTGGATACAGTCATCGGCCACAATTTGCAGTCATATTTAATTGTCTGATAAAATGTGTGCTCTTATAATTATGAAGTTTTATTTTTTTTTAAATATCTTCAGAAAAAATGGCTGACTTGCAGATGAAATTTGATATGATTAACCCGTAACTGATTTGTGCTATTATAATACAGAAGATGGTACACCGTCGTTGGGGGGTTTTATCTCTGTTTGGCATATTTTTTTAGTTGCCAAGTTAATTAACAATTGTTTGCTAATTAAGGATAGAAATTTATTTCTTTTTTCACTGTATTTTATAAAAGCACGTAGATTAGGTTATTACTTGTCCAAAAATCCAATCCTTTTTCATTTCTGCCCTATATTTAAATTTGTAGGTTGTTTGAAAAAAAAAAGTTTGACGAAGAAAATAGTGATCATTTTAAGTAACTCGACGTTTAAAAAAAAAAATCTATATCTCTGTTTATAAATCACTTATGAAGATGAGTTTGGTCTCAAATTGAAGAATTTCTTTATTAGATTCTTTTAGTTTTCGTTTTTTTTTTTCTATGACGCTTGATTCATTTGATATCTGATATTTTAATCTGGCATGTTTGGTCGATTTAACATTGCGAAGTTGATTGCTGTAAGTAAGCAGTAGCGGTCTAAAGTCCAGTTCTTGGCGTTGTTTGTTTGGCGCTTTTTTTTATAGCTTGGCAGAGCGACCGCCCTGCTTGATTCAAACATTAAGTCTGGGAGCAAAGGTATTAAAGATTTTATCTCATGCGATTCCCTACAGAAGGTTGACGACTATACCAATTTCCCCTCCTAAACAAAGTTTAAACATTCGCTAAATTTATCCTACGATTAAATAATTTATAGTATTTTAAATATGAAAGAGATAACGTAAAAATCTTTTTGCACTGATATTTCTAGGTTGGCATAAAAATTACAGGTTATGTATTGTCCATAATGCTACATTTATAACACCAAACAAAATACAGGTGATTATAAAAAAACTATCCCGATATATGAACCCCTAACTATCATACCGTTCACAGAAACAGAATGAAACTTTGGTTTAAAGTATTTTGAGGTATGCGCTCAAGAATCATATGAAAGGCAACAGTTAAATTCTAACAGTTACGGTTACAGTGACAAAATTTCGAAAATTTCCAATGGCAACACCTACTTTTTTTATTGGAATGTGATCTTCATAGTGAAAAACCATCAAAAGCGTTGGAACGGTACATGTAGCACGAAAATCGCCGGCGCTAGACAGACTAAGAAGAATAGTGAAAACAACCAATAAGGACAGAGAAGCAACAGAAAACAAAACATTTTATCATTACATTCATACATTTTCCATTTTACACACGACGACACTTTACATGCGGCAGATGGTGGATAGCACTGAACAATAACATGTTTTACTTTCTGTTGCTTCTCTGTCCTTTATTGGTTGTTTTCACTTTTCTTCTTAGTCTGTCTAGCGCCGGCGATTTTCGTTCTACAGGTACCGTTCCAACGCTTTTTATGGTTTTTCACTACGAAGATCACATTCCAATAAAAAAAAGTAGGTGTTGGCATTTGAAATTTTAGAAATTTTGTCACTGTAACCGTAACTGTTAGAATTTAACTGTTGTTTCTCACGTGATTCTTGAGCGCATACCTCAAAATACTTTAGGCCAGAATTTCATTCAGTTTCTGTGAACGGTATGACAGTTATGGGCCCATATACCGGGATAGTTTTTTTATTATCACCCTGTATATCAAAATACATCAGAATATCATTTTATTACTTTAAAGCATTATTTCGGCTTGTTTCAAAATAATAATAAATAAATAAACTTAGAAAATGGTTTTAAAAATATGCAAATATATCACAATATAATCAACAAGTATATTACAGCAATTATTATTTATTGTTATTGTATATATTTAAAATAAAATTATAATAATTATTATTTTTTAGTCTCTTAAAGGGCGGTAGAATATATATTATAACATTTAATATTATCAAGATTTGTAACGGAATATTTGAATAAAATTTTACTCTAATAATTGTTGAAAATAAAAGCAGTAGAATTGCTTTACCTTATTTTCAAATAATGTTTTTTTCGAAATTTTTGGTGTGAATTTAACATTACAGAAACAAAATTACTTGTCCTTAAAAGAATTAAAGCTTTATATTTATCGAGCAATAAATGACTGGTAATTATTAAAATACATACATATGTTTTATTAAAGCTTTATTTTTATTTTGTCGTATATAATTTACACTTACAGTTTGTAAAACACATATGCTCATTTATATGAGATGTAATTTTCCAACTGGGCGAAAAATGTCCAGGCCACGATTCGAACAAGGGACTTCTTGACTGAAACTGTCAATACTCTGCCAACTGAGCTATCCCGAACAAATCTGGAGGACCTAATTCACCCAGTTAACCTTATTGATCATAGCATCTTGTCTGCATAGCATCTTGTCTCAACATAATAAATCGCAGGTAATAGAACTCCAGTAAGCGCTGGATACGTAATTACACTAGATTAATTTTATCACAATTATTCTAATAGGTAAATAAATCATATGAGTTGTAATTTTCCAACTGGATGAAAAATGCCAGGCCATGATTCCAACCACATGCCTCAAGCTTCAGCCAAGAGGTCCCTGGTTGGATTCCCGTCCTACACAATTTTCCCATATGATTTATTTACCAATAAGAATAATTGTGTTGAAATTAATCATTTAAATTCCTATTTTTTAATACTTGGAAATTTTTCCAGAGAAAATTTCTCACGCCTTGCATTCATAATATTCAAATTTTAATTGCTTAATAGGCGTAAAGCCAACATAGTGAAAAAGTACCCAAGACGGGACTCGAACCCGGGACATTAGTATACCGCACTGACGTTCTACCAACTGAACCACTTGGGAACGATACTCAGGTTCATGCCGGGCAGGGTGGCCTACCATTTGGCTGGGAACGATACTCAGTCTGGAACTTTTTTACCATAACATGTTGGCAAGGCTACAAACAGACAAGGCCAGGATTACTCTGCTCACCTCGTTTGTAGCCTTCCCAACATGTTATGGTGAAAAAGTTCCAGGCTGAGTATCGTTCCCAAGTGATTCGGTTGGCAGAACGTCAGTGCCCTATACTGATGACCCGGGTTCGATTCCCGGCTTGGGTACTTTTTCACTATGTTGGCTTTACGCCTATTAAGCAATTAAAATTTGAATGTTATTAATCATTTAGTTTTAGAAACTGTCAAACCAAATTGTTTCTTGCTCGATCACTACTTACAAATCCTTACATATTTTTAAATAAACAAATATATAACATAAATTTAAGGCCAAAAAAAAAAAAAAGTTTGCTCTTTGAAAACAACCGAGATTTCAAAATGTGGCAGTCTGTGACATCTTGTCACTTTCAACCGAAATTGTAAAAATGGCAAAAATTATCCTAGCTAGGATGTCAAATTTGATCGATATCATTTATAGTTTTTTTTTATCATTGGAAGAGAATTCTCTTTTGTATATATGTTTTTTTTTTTTTTTTTTTTTTTATTAGAATTAAGTATAAATTCAATTCAAGTATAATCCTAAATATTTTAGATGATTCAATCAATTAATTTAATTCCTGAATATTTTAAAGTTAATAGTGGTTAACACGTTTTATTAAATTCTAAGTCAATTATATAAATTAATTTTATATAATATTAACTTTTTTTATGCCAGTGATTTAAAATTTTATTATGCATGCATATTCCTATTTACGATTACAAGTTTATTTTAAAAAGTGAAATATGTTAGATTAATTATTTAAAAATTTTGATTTCTGTAATCAGTAGCTTTTTTTCTATAACTACCGCTATATGAATTATGAAAGTTTCAAATATTTAAAAGCTACAGCAAAATAATAATGCGTTGGATTTATTTGATGTTATTTTTCTAAGTTGAAAAAAACTACTATAGCGTTTTCTCATATCTGATATATTTTTCAGTTGTTTCCTAAATTTATAACAGTATGTTTCTTATTAATGTAGATCAATTTGGGAAACTTTTATACTGTTGAAAATGTTACTAATATTTTATTACATTAAATGCTTCTTTTTATTAAATATTTTATTGGTATAGATTTCACATCATTCTCGTAGTTACTCATTTCGTAGTTATATGTACATATATCTGAAAAACGCATTTCATTTTTTAAAAACATTTTTGAAGACACAATCGAATTTCTTTCATTGATAGCAATTGACTCTGTATGGCGTTATTTATTTTTTATTAACTTTTCATATAGCATGATCATAAATTATGTTATTAACAATTTTTCCAGTATCACGTTTTTCAGAATCTCAAGCTATATTTCATGGAAGGAATTATTTTAATCTAAAAATATTTAATTGTAACAGAGAAATAGACACAGTGAACACCACCCCCTGAATACTACGCCTGAGCGCTGAAACAAAAATGGCGGCGCTCGTGGGCCGATTTTGTAAAACCTTTGTACGGTCCCCTAATTTTACATCCCAGTATTTTCTAAAAGTTTACTTTGACTTAATGAATCTCAGACAAATAAGGCGGAGAAAACTGTTAGAAATTATTGGTATTGAATTTCAAGATACCGTATACACGCTGAAAAATTTCCGCCTACGACTGCATGAATTTTTGTGTCACCGCTCAGGCCTACTATTTAGTGGGCGGTGCGGTGAATATAACTGACGTATTTACTGAATGATGTCTCTTTAATCGTTATGCTTGCGAAGCAGAACACAAAAGGTCTTGCTGCACATTTTTTTTTATATCCATTTTAATCCATTGTGAGATACTTTCTCGTCCACCACTTTCTATGTAAAAAAAAGAAAAAAAAAAACTGTCGCCAAACAATGTCTTTTAACGACAATCACACAAAATGTGACATCACGTTTGATTTCAAATGCAACGCTGGCACGAGATGTACATATTCCATTTTTATTTATTTTGTGGCTAATCCTAATGTAACTAAATTTTTTAACTAAATTTTGTCAATGACGTACAGTATGCGTTAACTACAATTTATCTGTTTTCTCTCGCATTTTGAAAAAAGAATATGATAAATACCGGACCTTATCCATCTACAAAATTTTATGTAATAAACCATTTTCAAGAATATGTGATTCTGCCATAAAATGGTGTACATTAATGGACATGAAATGGGAATCCATCTGCAAACGGATAAACACGTCCATGTAATGTAAAAATTGGGATAAACAAATATCTTATAAAAAAAATCCTCGTTCGGCAGTTCGAATTTTTTTTGGTTCATAATTTCAAGTCTTTATCCACTGTTTATGTACATTTTTTATATTACATATATTATTTATGATGGTTCTATGTATTATATCTGTTTACGTTTTCCGAGTAGATAGAGCACAATATGTTCCTTCCAAAGTTCTGTTTTCATTGACGTATATTACATACTTCTAGAAAACTTAACTATAACGGTGTATCCAAAACCATAAACAAGGAATTTCGATAAGAACAGTTTTCCCACTATCCATTTCTAGGAGAGCGGTCATGCCTAGTATTTAAGTTTTCAGCGGTTACATTCCTGACAATCTTCCGTAATCGGGATACACAGACTAGGCATTCGGACATAGTTATTGGCCGAAAATCATGAACGTGTAACAAATGCGATGTCACGCTTTTGAATTTCTGTTGTTAAATCCCATTGTTTGCGAACAGTTAATTTTTATTAATAATGTTCGACGGGATATAGACAAGTACCATTTGTCAATGTGCTGTTCCTAAGCTATCAGAAAGCAAACGAAAATGCATTCCAACTTCCATGTTATGTTATGGTAATATAAAATAACACGATAGAATTTCATGAAACCTTACATTTTCAATACTTTTTTCAGTTGTTCTGTTTGCCAAAATAAAATTCTTTAATTATCATTTCTAAATCTTTATCTTTATAAATTTTCATGTGCAATTTTTAGGAGGTCCAGATTTTTAACAAAAACTCTTTTTATTGGCATAGTACCATAGCAGAAAATCACTCCTTAAACGTGCAAAAACTTTTGAAGTACAAATCATGTTTTGCCGTACATAACGTTAATTTAGAAATAATAATTCATTAAGAATTCTGCGTATAACTGACGTATTTACTGAATGATGTCTCTTTAATCGTTATGCTTGCGAAGCAGAACACAAAAGGTCTTGCTGCACATTTTTTTTATATCCATTTTAATCCATTGTGAGATACTTTCTCGTCCACCACTTTCTATGTAAAAAAAAGAAAAAAAAAAAACTGTCGCCAAACAATGTCTTTTAACGACAATCACACAAAATGTGACATCACGTTTGATTTCAAATGCAACGCTGGCACGAGATGTACATATTCCATTTTTATTTATTTTGTGGCTAATCCTAATGTAACTAAATTTTTTAACTAAATTTTGTCAATGACGTACAGTATGCGTTAACTACAATTTATCTGTTTTCTCTCGCATTTTGAAAAAAGAATATGATAAATACCGGACCTTATCCATCTACAAAATTTTATGTAATAAACCATTTTCAAGAATATGTGATTCTGCCATAAAATGGTGTACATTAATGGACATGAAATGGGAATCCATCTGCAAACGGATAAACACGTCCATGTAATGTAAAAATTGGGATAAACAAATATCTTATAAAAAAAATCCTCGTTCGGCAGTTCGAATTTTTTTTGGTTCATAATTTCAAGTCTTTATCCACTGTTTATGTACATTTTTTATATTACATATATTATTTATGATGGTTCTATGTATTATATCTGTTTACGTTTTCCGAGTAGATAGAGCACAATATGTTCCTTCCAAAGTTCTGTTTTCATTGACGTATATTACATACTTCTAGAAAACTTAACTATAACGGTGTATCCAAAACCATAAACAAGGAATTTCGATACGAACAGTTTTCCCACTATCCATTTCTAGGAGAGCGGTCATGCCTAGTATTTAAGTTTTCAGCGGTTACATTCCTGACAATCTTCCGTAATCGGGATACACAGACTAGGCATTCGGACATAGTTATTGGCCGAAAATCATGAACGTGTAACAAATGCGATGTCACGCTTTTGAATTTCTGTTGTTAAATCCCATTGTTTGCGAACAGTTAATTTTTATTAATAATGTTCGACGGGATATAGACAAGTACCATTTGTCAATGTGCTGTTCCTAAGCTATCAGAAAGCAAACGAAAATGCATTCCAACTTCCATGTTATGTTATGGTAATATAAAACAACACGATAGAATTTCATGAAACCTTACATTTTCAATACTTTTTTCAGTTGTTCTGTTTGCCAAAATAAAATTCTTTAATTATCATTTCTAAATCTTTATCTTTATAAATTTTCATGTGCAATTTTTAGGAGGTCCAGATTTTTAACAAAAACTCTTTTTATTGGCATAGTACCATAGCAGAAAATCACTCCTCAAACGTGCAAAAACTTTTGAAGTACAAATCATGTTTTGCCGTACATAACGTTAATTTAGAAATAATAATTCATTAAGAATTCTGCGTATGCGAAACTGTATAAGAATGTAGACGTGTTAGACATTTTAATGCAAATGATTGTCGTTCAAATTAGATATTTTCGAAAATATTCGACGAAAGACAATGCAAGTCCTACAAATTCAATAAATTTGATATTTTTATTTTTATTTATTTTATTTTTTATAATGAAGTCAAGTTAAGCTTGAGAATTATTTGCAATTTTTTTTAAACAAAAAGAATGTAAAGCATTTGAAGCACTGTTTGAACGTACGAGGTGCATTCCTCTAACGATTTGTAATATACATAAGAAAAGTCAGAGATGTCAAAAAGTTACAAATTATATCTATCTGCATTGAAAAGAACAAAACTTTTGCATAAAAAAGTACTGCTCCATATAATATCTGGTGACGAGGATTGATTGTCGTGTGTCGCGTGTGGGTGAGAGGTTACTGTATAGAGTGTACTTCAAAATGTTATTGTGTGTAAATAAAATTGTGTGAATTTTATATTGTAATTATATATTGTAATCATTTTTAAAAATATATTATACCTCTAAATGTTATTGTATACGTATTAATGTATTCAAAATGTAAAATTGTAAATAATTGTCATTATAATGTTAATCTCAAAATGCTATATAAATAACTGTAACTAAAATTTATGTAAAATATCAATTATTGTAATAATTTTAACGTTCGCCTAGTCTTGTGGCAAAATTGGGTAACGTTTATACTTTGTAAAATTGTAGTTTAACTTGTAATTATTGTAGCTAGCGCCGGATAGTAATATTTTTCCATCCCTAGGCTTAGGGGTTCGTCCTGGCCATTAGCCAAAAGCGGTCCCTAGGGTGGGCGCTGTCTGTCTGTCTGTCCGTATAATATATAATAATATTTTCTGTTTACATGAAGCATCAATTAACAGAAACAGATACTTTCATACAATAAATATCTGAGAATAAAAGTCAAAATGTAATTTTTCTATGCATGGAAAATGGCCTTAATTTAATGAATTATCGATTGAAAAATGCGATTCATTCAAATTGCACGTATTATAATGAAACAACTTACAGAATTTCATTTTAGTACATTTTAACTTATCATTAGTGAAACATCTAGCACAGGAAATATGTCACTAACTTTTTAATGATATTTTCGCTGTTGTGCGTTCCTGGAGGAATGCTTTATGCCTGTTTAATTTTTTTAGCAATGCACATTTCACATAGCAAAATTGGATTCGTTTGCATATATTACAGATACTGTCTCATTAAATTCACTGGAAGAAATGAACCTTTTTAAGTCATATAAAGAGGGGAAATAATTACATGTTAAAACATGCATCAACGAAAAATATTTTCAAAAGTATAAATTCGTGCAGATTATCGTAAATATTTGCATCTTTTGTGGATGGTTTGTACGTGCTACACTTAATTTAATTTATTTTGTAACAATTTTTTATCTATATGATGATTACCGTTAGAAAGATTACTGCACGTGTCATTTTGCGCATGTCTGCCGCCAGAAAGGATACCTCTGAACTACGCTATCAAAATTACTTTAGAACTTTTAAGATCCTTTTAAAGTATATACCACACGTGAAAATTTTTAAAGTACTCAGATTCCTAAGTATTTTTGATTCTCTTTAAAATACAATAAAATACAGGTAATTCAATTGTGTTAACCTAAAATTCAAACACATTTTGATAAGTTACTATTTTTAAAAAATCTTTAAAAAATAAAAGACTAAAATAATGCTATGTAAATCAAATATGGTGTCCAAAAAAAAAAAAAAAAAAAAAAAAAAAACCCTTAAAAATAATTAAGAAATTTGTATATCCCATGATATACGTTACATTATTAAAAGTTTAAGAATTATACTTTTAACTATTTTTTTCTATCAATGCAAGATATAATAATGATAAGTCGTTCCAGAAAAACTCCTTGTAATTTTCTTTTTTTTTAAACTCTATTATATTTTTTAGGAATCGAATTTCTTTTCACTGTGTTAGGGCCATAAACATTTTCAATGTCAGACATCGCAGAATTTACGAGCAGTCTGCTTTATTTTATGGTTGCGTATTTTGAAACAGAAATAACTTGTTTACAAAATAAATTAAATTTCAATGTTTTAAGTTTCAATATTTTGTACTGAAAAAGCCATTAATGATTTTTTTACACGGACAAAAATATTTAAAATGTACCCATTCATTACTTTTTCCACGAAAATGTTTATCTCTAAAAATAAACAAAACAGCAAATTTTATGTTTATTTTTTATTAAAGAATTAGTGTGGTAAAATCCATTTTATTAATTTAATTATTATTTCAGTGACGATAAGAAAATATTTTAATAATTTTTCAATCAATTACTTTTTAAATATTATTTCTTTGAGTTTATTTTAAAAAAATTAACATAATGATACATGTTTATTATTAAGCCGTAATTAAAAAAAGTACACATATTTATTATCTATTGCTAGTTCCATGAATTTAGTAATGACTGCTAGTTGCATAAATTTCTTAATGATTGCCAAGCTTGGGAACAATGAACAAAAACTATAGAGCATGTATTACTTAATCGAAAAGTGATGACAACACTTAAAGGAAAAATTATAGAGTTATTTCTTTTACAAACAATAGTTAAATATTATTTAATTGCAAAAATTGTGAAAATAGTAGTTTCTCAAATAGTGGCCTCAATATAAGCCACCCATAACATTTGTATAAAAACATAAAAAAAAAAATAATAATCATCAAAAATCGTGAAAATGCTACCTTTTAACTATGTTTGCAGTAGTCACACATTATATACATCTTTTTCTGCCCCTGCGCATTCTGCATGTGCCCACATTCGACACTAAATATCTGGCACTCACAATTCTCATCTTGTATCAGCAGAGAAAATTCCTTCACAGATGCAGGTCGCATCGCTGTCATTGATGAAATTTCCTGGTGGAGTATTTAGGTCACAGTCACTATCATCAAAATTGGGCTCACTGTTCTCCCTCGGAAATGGGTGGCTGATTCTTAGTAGCCCTCTTTGCGCCACTTTTAGCTTGCATATTTTTAGGTTTAGTTTTTGTTTTTTGTTTTGTATTTTGTTTTGTATTTTGTTTTGTATTTTGTTTTGTATTTTGTTTTATTTTGTATTTTGTTTTGTTTTTTGTTTTGTTTTTTGTTTTGAGGCTTGTATAGCACTCACAGACCTTAAAATAACTTCTTCTTGGTTATGTTTAGTGCTGATTTGCACAAGGGATTGAACTAGTTCCGATAGTGTGAGCCCCACCAGTGGCTGAGAGGTTGTGCTCTCGAAGCTGGTAGACGGGAGGTGCTGGGTTCGTTCCCAATCGCGCCCGTCGGCCTAATCGTTCGGAGTTTTCGTGGTTTTCTTCGAGCCGTGGATTTATCCATGCGTAAATACGGATTAGGTTCCCTTAGAAAGACCCCCACGAAGGGCACTCCTCCCGGGCCTATATCCCTAGTGAAGATAATTGGCCGTCAATAATCAACCCAACCCGATAGTGTGAATCCGTCTCAAGACACGCATTTGAGGACTTGCAACCTCGAGTGGTCTTTAGCTTGAAAACAGTTAGCACTAAACTGTTAAAAATCTGCAGCATTTGCTGCAGACACTGTCCACCGCTTTTAGAGAAAACGGTTACTTTACTATATTATGGAGCATTTTCATTGTTCTAAATAGAGATATTCTATAAAAGCGTTGGAGTGACTATGCAGCAAAAGCTGGAGATTTTTAACAGTGTGGAGAAATTTCAAATGGACTCAGTTAGAAGGATTCCCTACCAAACCAATTGGGAGTTTAAAGCTAGCCCGTTTTCATACCAGCCCTCATAACCGATTCTTAGACCAACAGTACGTTATTTGATGAAAGTTAGCCCCTTATCAGTTAGAGATATCCATTGATCAATGTTCTCAAAACGCAGTTTATTATCGTATCAGAGATGTGGTGACAGTACAAAATTCAATAGTTTTCAATTAAAATGTACAGAAATTCGAATTCACTTATCTGATAATGTTTCGAGGTCTGAAAATATGCAATTTTCAAAAAAGATAGCGACTGTGAACGGCAACAATGAATCAGTTTTCCCTTTTTTCTCCTATATTTTTCGCTAGTAAAATGTGATAGTTTTAAGCCCTATCCTCCTGAGGACCGACGCTTCTATTATTATATTTAACTCCTTAACTGTTTCGATTTTTTTTTTTGACAATATAAACTAAAAATCGGTACCAACACCACTTTTTCCGCACTAAATTATTTGCCTTATATTATAAAAAAAAATGTGCCAATTAATAAAAGGAAGATTGCAGTAAAAAAAATTAGTGGTATCTAACAGCTCTTATTAGCACACTCTTCTTGTTCACAAGACTGTTATAAGTGATTAATAGCTAGGTCATTTTTAAAACCTAGCTCTGATTTCCTCCTTTATGCATTTTCTTAAAAACGGAAGTATTTTAAAATAAATTTTATGTTTATATCTTTAATAAATGTATTTAAATTTCTTGTAAACAACTGAAGTATAACGAAAAAAAACAACACAATTTTACTACAGAAATAAATTAAAAAAAATAATTTGCGCAGATTACATTTAAATTCATGTCAATTTTAAATTTTATATTAAAGTTTTAAATTATACTAATTTTTTTAAGTAATTTACTTTTTATTTATAATTTATTAAATATATTATGACTTAAACACAGCAAAAGTAAATTTCTTATGAAACAAATTTTATAATAGCGTTTCCCTTTTTACTCAATTTCACTAAAGTAAACACAAATACCCGAAAACTAATTAAAACATTCTGTTGATTTCTCTAATGCAATCAGAAACGGAGTCATACAAGTTTCAGAAACACACATAAAATATGTATCGTATGGTTTACTGTTATTTGCCTATTTTTACCTAAATATGCAGGGTGCGTGCGATACATTGCTTTGAACTTTGAATTTTCTCTCGTATTTGTTGTTATTTAAAAAAATATTTTTTTTAAGATTATAATTTACATATTTTTTTAAAATATAAGTGTAAAATGATCATTTCAATTATCAGATCAACGTAATACGAAGTTAGAGCAATCATAATTTCTGAATTCCGTTCAGGAAGAACTGGTAAAGGATTTCAGACATCAATAAAATTTCTTTACGTAAAATGCACAACATGAAACAGGTGCAAATTGCAGTTCCTAACGTCCCAATATCAGCAATGAAAAACCATAAGGTAGCCACAGATAGCGAAATTTCCGATATCATGCAATCATTGTGCGGTCCTTGCGTATATTTTTATTGCTGGTGTGACACGACAGCAGAACCAGCATTTTACACCTTCTTTACAGTGTAAACTGCACGTAAAACGATGTTATTAGAGTTCGCAATTTCTTTAGAAGTTTGTTTTGCGCACACTACAGGCATTATTGCCGATCTAATTTCTTATTTTTTCCATTTGGTTATTGCTATCTCCACTAACACTAGTTTTCTTAACAGTAAATATTTAGTATAACAGACTACATTCGGTAGCCTCAGCGTGCTGATGACAATATCGATCTACAGAAACTGATCTGCAATTAGTTAAAAGATACTGCTTCTTCAAATTTGTTTTATCTACGTATTCTGTACTGCGCCAATGTCATCTTAAATGAAAGTTTCGCCATAGTTTATATCTAAAATTTACCATTGAAAAATTGTACAACAAGCAAATAACGACAGTTCTCAAAGTTAATTTTCAACGCCAAATGTCCCACTCAACTAGAGTTTTGGTTTCTGAACAAATTAAAATAGTTTCATGTTAAGACGTCATTTATCACGTTACAATAACCTTGAAATTCCCAACCACCGTCGACTACCAATATTTATACACATTCTACCTCGACAAATCGATCTGCAGAAACGTAGAAATTGTAATTATACTATTACATGATGAGCATTTATTAACTCCTGCTTTTCTATTACTATTATTAATATTTGTCATATAAGATAAAACATTTTAGAGTCTAATATACACTGTAAAAAATTTCCAACCCTTTTCCGTTTCGTAAAAGATAAATTTCCTTTACGATACGGAAAACAACCGATAAAATATTTTTTCCGAATCACAACAGAAAGTTTTCCTACAGTCATAAAAATAATCTTTTTATATCGTATTAGTTTCCGAAATGATGGAAAATAACTTCACCGGACTTACTGCGCAGTCTCGCTCTCTGCTGACGTATGAAAGGCGTGGCGTCACGTGATTGATAACAGAAACAGAACAGAATCGAGATTTTCGATGAAGATGTCCGCCATGTTGTTAAATATTGGACAATTGTACTACGTAGTTCTCTTCGCAATGGTAAGTACTAAAATTTATGTGATTTTTAATATTTGGGATTTGATATGTCCATATATTTACAGTGCATGATTATCAAACCGAATAACATGTTTAAGGAGCTGCGTAGCCTGAAATAAAATGCATATTATCTTATTTCTCGCTCAGTTTATTTTTTATGAGAAAAATATCCCCAATCAAAAAAATATTTTGATGTGCCAGAAATTTCTAACTTAGATATTATCTTAATGAAAACTCAATTTTTGTAGACTGCTTTTTAAGTAGTTTTTAACTTATTCTAAATTCAGGTACTTGTTTATTTGTTTAATTCTGTAAGGCATCCAGTGTTGAATTCAGGATATAGCCGGGGGAGGGGGGGGGAACATTCCTCTCTCCCGGAGCATTGAAATGGCCACCCCCTCTGAAGATTTCGGATTTTATGATTTAATGGTCAAAAAGTGCAATTCCCCCCCCCCCCCCGGAACTCTATAATATGCCCCAGGAGCCACAGAAATCCCTCTCGGAGAAAAATGCCTGAATTCAACACTGAAGATATCAATAACATACCTATGATCTTAAAATAAATTCATGAGATTTTTCTGTATTCGATGCCATATCAGAATCATATATTGTCTTTTTTTTTCAGGTACTACATTATTATAGAATCAATTTAACATTTTATTATTTGTAGTGTATTAAAATTCAATTAAAAAGGAATGTCCATTAAATTCTATAATGTTGATTAAAAAATTGAGAAATGTATGTCAGGGTGCTATAACGAAATTTATAATGGTATATGGTAAAATAAATTTCAGTAGTCTTTTAATATCAGACAATATTTTAGTTGTGAAAAACGTAAAGTAGAATATGCTTAATACCTTGAGGTTGATTTTAACTATATTCATGCTGTAAAAGCTTGCATGCAGAAGCTTTCAACTGCCCCACCCTGTATATTCAAATTTAATTGATTAAATTTTATTTTTCTCACATTATTTTCAAAATAAAAAATGACTTTTAATCTTTTCTAATAATTTAAAATAAACAGAATAAAAAAAAGCAAACAGGGAATTTTTGTCAGTAGAGGTGCGGGGGGGGGGGATTTATTTTAAAAATATAAAGCTTCAATTCTTCATTTAAAAATAAAAAAAAAAGAAAGAAAAAGAAAACCTGTAATAGCTTTTGTTACATTTCTCTATTGTTTTTCATCCTAATTTATATAAAAATTATCTTGTATGTGGGTTTCTAACAAAAAAAAAATATCTAATTTGATTTTATTTCATATTTGTGCTTTCCTTTAACTAAATCTTGTCATGTATTTAAATGCACGTGTTAATACTGTGCAAATTTCAAGAAATAAAAAAATTTTCAAATGAGTCATAATGTCAACATATAAATCATAAATGTTCTGAAAATTCTGCTATTTTTGGAGTTCACAGAACCCGAAATATCATTGTAATAGAATTTTTTTTAGCTCACAGGTTATCAAAGCCGGACACCGCCCCCGCTTAATTTACATAAATAGGTTTTTCATGCAGAATTATCAGATTTTAAATTTTCAAATTTTATATATATGTTCATTCTGATAATCCGATTCCTTGATTAGTTTTGGGGGTTAAATTGCTAAGTATAAAAGGGGGAGGGGAGACGGGGGCTGATCCACACTTAATTTATATAAATGTGTTTTTCATGCAGAAATATCCGATTTGTTTCAAATTTTATACATAGGTTCATTCGGATAAGGCGCTTCCCTGATCAGTTTTGGGGGTTCATTTGTTAAGTTTACATGAGGGAACTGGGGGCTAATCCCCCCCCTTAATTTAGATAATGTGTTTTTCATGCAGAAATATCCGATTTGTTTCAAATTTTGTATATAGGTTCATTCCAATAAGGCGCTTCTCTGATCAGCTTTAGGGGTTCAATGGTTAAATATAAAGGGGGAACAGGGGCGAATCCCCTCCCTAAATTAAATAAATCGGGTTTTCATGCAGAATTACACAATTTGCTTCAAATTTTGTATATAGCTTCATTGTGATAAGGCGTTTCCTTCATTAGTTTTGGGGTTTCATTGGTTAAGTATAAAGAGGGCAACGGTCATTAATCCCCCCCACCCCCTTAATTTAGGTAAATGGGTTTTTCATGCAGAATTATCCGATTTGTTTCAAATATTCTATATATGTTCTTTCTGATAAGGTGCTTCCCTGATCAGTTTTGGTGGTTCATTTGTTAAGTTTACAGGAGGGAACTGGGGGCTAATCCCCCCCCCCCCTTAATTTAGATAATGTGTTTTTCATGCAGAAATATCCGATTTGTTTCAAATTTTGTATATAGGTTCATTCCAATAAGGCGCTTCTTTGATCAGCTTTGGGGGTTCAATGGTTAAATATAAAGGGGGAACAGGGGCGAATCCCCTCCCTAAATTAAATAAATGGGGTTTTCATGCAGGATTACACAATTTGCTTCTAATTTTGTATATATCTTCATTGTGATAAGGCGTTTCCTTAATTAGTTTTGGGGGTTCATTGGTTAAGTATAAAGAGGGCAACGGTCATTAATCCCCCCACCCCCTTAATTTAGGTAAATGGGTTTTTCATGCAGAATTATCCGATTTGTTTCAAATATTGCATATAGGTTCATTCTGATAAGGCGCTTCCCTGATTATCTTTGGAGGTTAATTGATTAAGTATACAGGGCGGAACTGGGGGCTAATCCCCCTTAATTTAGATAATGGGTTTTTCATGCAGAATTATCAGATTTGTTTCAAATATTCTATATAGGTTTATTCTGATAAGGCGCTTCCCTGATCAGTTTTGGGGGTTCATTTGTTAAGTTTACAGGAGGGAACTGGGGGCTAATCCCCCCCCCTTAATTTAGATAATGTGTTTTTCATGCAGAAATATCCGATTTGTTTCAAATTTTGTATATAGGTTCATTCCGATAAGGCGCTTCCCTGATCAGTTTTGGGGGTTCAATGGTTAAATATAAAAGAGGAACAGGGGCTAATCTCCCCCTAAATTAAATAAATGGGTTTTTCATGCAGAAATATCCGATTTGTTTCAAATTTTGTATATAGGTTCATTCCAATAAGGCGCTTCTTTGATCAGCTTTGGGGGTTCAATGGTTAAATATAAAGGGGGAACAGGGGCGAATCCCATCCCTAAATTAAATAAATGGGGTTTTCCTGCAGAATTACACAATTTGCTTCTAATTTTGTATATAGCTTCATTGTGATAAGGCGTTTCCTTCATTAGTTTTGGGGGTTCATTGGTATAAAGAGGGCAACGGTCATTAATCCTCCCACCCCCTTAATTTAGGTAAATGGGTTTTTCATGCAGAATTATCCGATTTGTTTCAAATATTGTATATAGGTTCATTCTGATAAGGCGCTTCCCTGATTATCTTTGGAGGTTAATTGATTAAGTATACAGGGCGGAACTGGGGGCTAATCCCCCTTAATTTAGATAATGGGTTTTTCATGCAGAAATATCAGATTTGTTTCAAATTTTGTATATAGGTTCATTCCGATAAGGCGCTTCCCTGATCAGTTTTGGGGGTTCAATGGTTAAATATAAAAGAGGAACAGGGGCTAATCTCCCCCTAAATTAAATAAATGGGTTTTTCATGCAAAATTTCCCAATTTTCTTCATATTTTTTATAGATCTACATTGTGATAAGGCGCTTCCTTTATTAGTTTTGGGGGTTCATTGGTTAAGTATAAAGAGGGGAACGGTGATTATTCCTCCCCCTTAATTTAGATAAATAAGTTTTTTATGCAGAATTATCCGATTTGCTTCAAATTTTGTATATAGGTTCATTGTGATAAGGCGCTTCCCTGGATCAGTTTTGGGGGTTCAATGGTTAAATATAAAGGGGGAACAGGGGCTAATCCCCCCATCTAAAATAAAGAAATGGTTTTTTCATGTAAAATTACCCAATTTGCTTCGTATTTTGTACATAAGTTCATTGTGATAAGTCGCTTCCCTGATTAGTTTTGGGAGTTCAATGGTAAAGTATAAACGAGGGGAACGGGTGCCAATCCTACCCTTAATTTAGATAAAACGGTTTTTCATGCAGAATTATCTAACTTGCTTCAAATTTTGTATGTAGGTACATTGGTGAAGTATAAAGGGGAGAACAGGGACTAATTCCCCCCCCCCCTCTCAATTGAGAAAAATGATTTTTTAAAGCAGAATTATCCAATTGTTTCAATTTTTTTTATAAAAGGTTCATTCTGATAAGGTGCTTCCTTGATTAGTTTTTGGGGTTCAATGGTAAAGTATAAAGGGAGCGAAATGAGACTAATCCCCCCTTAATTTATGTAATGGGTTTTTCATGCAGAATTATCCGATTTGCTTAAAATTTTGTATAAGGTTGTTTCTGATAAGGCGCTTCCCTGATCAGTTTTGGGGGTTCAATGGTTAAATATAAAGGGGGAACCGGGGCTAGTCCCCCTAAATTAAATAAGTGGGTTTTACATGCAAAATTACCCAATTTTCTTCATATTTTGTACATAAGTTCATTGTGATAAGTCGTTTCCCTGATTAGTTTTGGGAGTTCAATGGTAAAGTATAAAGAGGGGAACAGTGATTCTTCCTCCCCCCCTCAGAACTCTATAATATGAGCCAGGAGCCACAGAAATCCCTCTCGGAGAAAAATGCCTGAATTCAACACTGAAGATATCAATAACATACCTATGATCTTAAAATAAATTCATGAGATTTTTCTGTATTCGATGCCATATCAGAATCATATATTGTCTTTTTTTTTCAGGTACTACATTATTATAGAATCAATTTAACATTTTATTATTTGTAGTGTATTAAAATTCAATTAAAAAGGAATGTCCATTAAATTCTATAATGTTGATTAAAAAATTGAGAAATGTATGTCAGGGTGCTATAACGAAATTTATAATGGTATATGGTAAAATAAATTTCAGTAGTCTTTTAATATCAGACAATATTTTAGTTGTGAAAAACGTAAAGTAGAATATGCTTAATACCTTGAGGTTGATTTTACCTATATTCATGCTGTAAAAGCTTGCATGCAGAAGCTTTCAACTGCCCCACCCTGTATATTCAAATTTAATTGATTAAATTTTATTTTTCTCACATTATTTTGAAAATAAAAAATGACTTTTAATCTTTTCTAATAATTTAAAATAAACAGAATAAAAAAAAGCAAACAGGGAATTTTTGTCAGTAGAGGTGCGGGGGGGGGGATTTATTTTAAAAATATAAAGCTTCAATTCTTCATTTAAAAATAAAAAAAGAAAGAAAAAGAAAACCTGTAATAGCTTTTGTTACATTTCTGTATTGTTTTTCATCCTAATTTATATAAAAATTATCTTGTATGTGGGTTTCTAACAAAAAAAAAATATCTAATTTGATTTTATTTCATATTTGTGCTTTCCTTTAACTAAATCTTGTCATGTATTTAAATGCACGTGTTAATACTGTGCAAATTTCAAGAAATAAAAAAATGTTCAAATGAGTCATAATGTCAACATATAAATCATAAATGTTCTGAAAATTCTGCTATTTTTGGAGTTCACAGAACCCGAAATATCATTGTAATAGAATTTTTTTTAGCTCACAGGTTATCAAAGCCGGACACCCCCCCCCCCGCTTAATTTACATAAATAGGTTTTTCATGCAGAATTATCCGATTTTAAATTTTCAAATTTTATATATATGTTCATTCTAATAATCCGATTCCTTGATTAGTTTTGGGGGTTAAATTGCTATGTATAAAAAGGGGAGGGGGAACGGGGGCTGATCCCCACTTAATTTATATAAATGGGTTTTTCATGCAGAATTATCCGTTTTGTTTCAAATTTTATACATAGGTTCACTCTGATAAGGCGCTTCCCTGATCAGTTTTGGTGGTTCATTTGTTAAGTTTACATGAGGGAACTGGGGGCTAATCCCCCCCCTTAATTTAGATAATGTGTTTTTCATGCAGAAATATCTGATTTGTTTCCAATTTTGTATATAGGTTCATTCCGATAAGGCGCTTCCCTGATCAGTTTTGGGGGTTCAGTGGTTAAATATAAAAGAGGAACTGGGGCTAATCTCCCCCTAAATTAAATAAATGGGTTTTTCATGCAAAATTTCCCAATTTTCTTCATATTTTTTATAGAGCTACATTGTGATAAGGCGCTTCCTTTATTAGTTTTGGGGGTTCATTGGTTAAGTATAAAGAGGGGAACGGTGATTATTCCTCCCCCTTAATTTAGATAAATAAGTTTTTTATGCAAAATTATCCGATTTGCTTCAAATTTTGTATGTAGGTTCATTGTGATAAGGCGCTTCCCTGGATCAGTTTTGGGGGTTCAATGGTTAAATATAAAGGGGGAACAGGGGCTAATCCCCCCCTCTAAAATAAAGAAATGGTTTTTTCATGTAAAATTACCCAATTTGCTTCGTATTTTGTACATAAGTTCATTGTGATAAATCGCTTCCCTGATTAGTTTTGGGAGTTCAATGGTAAAGTATAAACGAGGGGAACGGGGGCCAATCCTACCCTTAATTTAGATAAAACGGTTTTTCATGCAGAATTATCTAACTTGCTTCAAATTTTGTATGTAGGTAAATTGGTGAAGTATAAAGGGGAGAACAGGGACTAATTCCCCCCCCCCCCTTCTCAATTGAGAAAAATGATTTTTTAAAGCAGAATTATCCAATGGGGAAATTGCACGTTTTTCAATTTAACTTGCATCTGATAGAGTGTAAAAATACGAACATTTTGATACCATTTTTACATATATTTGAAACTTGTATAATTCATTAAATTAACTTTTAAAACGCAGTTTTTGCCGTGGCGGGAAAAAGCCACGTCACGTGACGAAAGCTGTTCTGACGTCACTACACATGTAAAGAAACCCTCGCTGTATTTCTCCCTGTTATTTCCTATGGGGACGGCTTGCTTTACGCTGGACTATTTCGTTTTTTTCTTAAAAGATTAGTATAACAAATTACTAGGACTTATTTCATTAGGGAGGGTGGAGTCAACTTATAAAAGGGTTTTTGTATTTATATTTTATACTTAAATTATGAATTTTGCTTGGTTTCACTATATGTTTTATCTCTTTAATTGCTAAATAAACTGTTTTGAATGTTTGAAAAACAGCTAAAGTTATTAGAAAGAGCGAAATGTGCTAAGATAGCTTTAAGACAGGCTTACAGAATTTTTATATAAATATACACGAGAAAAGTTTAATAATTTTTCAAAAAATGTTTCCAGGGACCTATCCAGATTTTTCTCACAGGGTTCTTTTTGTGTGAAATTGTGAAAAGTATTTCATATTTGTGAAAAAACTAATTATAATTTTGTGAATTTGAAATAAATGTTATATTCAGTTTCTTGTTTATGAATTTTTGACAAGATCCTTTATATATGTAAAAGCTACATAAATAGATTCTTTAACGGATTCAGTTGTTTTGTGCCAGGTCAGATTTTTCTTTTAAATAATTAAATTTGTAAAAGGTTTAGTTTGGAGATGGAAAAAAAATTGTGAAAGGTCTATTTTTAAGACAAAAATTTTGTGAAGGGTCTTGTTTTAAGGTGGAATGTATTGTGAAGGTTCCTGTTTTAATATGAAAAATTTTGTGAAGGGTCCTTTAAAGGACTCAATTTTTTCCTAAACAGATATCTGGCCTACACTACACACAGGCAAAACAATCAAGTAATTATTTTAAATACTGTCAGTTTTGTGACATTTTCAGAATGTTGGATTGAAGGTTTTATGCTTTATAGAACTTCGCAGAACAGAGATGATGTTTAGTTTAAAAATTATCTGTTTTATTTTTGTTATAAATTAACAATATTTCTACGGAAATTAAAAACGCCAAAAAGATAACTATTATGCAGAAATATAATAATTCTAAATATATTTGAAGAAATGTTATGTATATTTAAATTTTATTGCTGTTATTAACATTTTAAACATTAAAAGAATGGTAGTATGTTTGAATTTTCGTTCATGATCTATAAATGTTTTTCTTTATTCTTTTGTTCTATGTTAAATTTTTGTTGCTAAATTAATATATAATCCATACCTTCCAAATAATTAAAAAAATCATGCAAATTCATGCCTTACCTGTGAATTGAATTTAAAAACCATTGTGATGTTATAGCATATCTCTCAACAAAATGCCCTGCCCTTATGATACTAATGCATTGTTCAAACAAAGAATAAACCTTGTATGATAATATATCTTGATTTCTTTATATGTAACTATAAAAAGTTTACGTGTAATGAGATGGCTGTTTTCAAAAGTGAAAAAAGTGGGCTCTACTTCAACAACATATTCAAATTCTCAGCACATCTCACTCTGTTTTAAAAAAGCTTTGTGCAGTATAATGCTTATTTTCAAAATTAAGATACTGCTTTCTTTAACAAGATTTTCAAATATTGTCATTATTTTTATTTTTTACGAAAGTTAGAACATTGAGAAAAATAAAGATATAAAATTTTTAGAACCTGATAAATCTAAAAATAGGACATTCTGAGAAATTATATTTCAAACAAACAAAAAGTACTGCATACATTCAAAAATTAAACGTAAGCAAATAATAATAAAACGATAATTAAATTATTTTTACACTTTTCTATATTAATTGAATTATGATTATACGTTGAGAAATCAATTTAGCAATCCTAAAAAGATAGTTTAAATAATGTTTTTTTTTCTTTCCTCTTTCCATACCTTAAAACAGAAAAAAAGCAAAGATTATACATTTATTTTAATAAGTTTATTAGCTCTCATTTTCTACCAAGCGTTAAAAAAAAAAAAAAAAAAAAAAAAAAAAAAAAAAAAATCCCATTAAGCTTCGGTGTCCACGCCAAATTATAGTATTATATTGGACATTTTTTGAAAAATCACGAATTCCAATCATAAAAGGAGGCGTGATTATCAAAATAAACATTGGATGCTTATAAAAGATGTATATTTAAAAAATTTATTTAATACTTATTTTTAAGTAAGTACATAAAAGGAGAAAATAAAAGACAATAGTGATAAATTTACTCACGTATGTTGCAGTAATTTTTTTTTCTGAAGAGTGAAAACACAATTATTATTGTCAGTATTTAATTAAAATTTTTATTCAATAAATCAGTCTAATAAAAGTATCTTATTTCAATTAAAGAAGTTCTTATTTCATTTAAATAAATCAGAGTAAGTGAACAATATACGTGCCTTTTAGCTTTAGCTTCCTGTATTTTTACCCACATGAAATGCAGTTTTTCTGTCCTAAAAGCAAATTCGAATTTAAAAATTAAAAAACTATTTCCGAAAGACATAATTTTGTATTTTTCGAATCCGACCAACTTCAACACTTTTGTAAATGAAAATTAATGCAAATGTATAAATTAATAGTGCGTTATATTTAGATATGATAAAATAATCTTTTGTCTTTAATTTTTGTTTTTGTTTTTGTGTAAACGAGTCTTTAAAAGATGTTTATAGTACATAGAAAGCAATATAAAACAGCCTGCGAGCACACGGCTCTAAGCAGAATTCCCCGTTTCATGTGTAGTGACGTCAAACCAATCCCGTCGCGTTTTCCGATCACGTGGTTTTGTTTTGCTTTTAGCGGAGTTTAAAACTCCAATAACTACATTGTTTTAATTATTTTTGCGATTCCGAGTTAAATTTTGAGGTAGGTAAAGTTGTCTTCATCAATTAAACATAAAAGAATGCATAATCTAAAGTGAGTGCAACTTCCCCATTGTTTCAAATTTTTTTTATAAAAGGTTCATTCTGATAAGGTGCTTCCTTGATTAGTTTTGGGGGTTCAATGGTAAAGTATAAAGGGAGCGAAATGGGACTAATCCCCCCTTAATTTATGTAATGGGTTTTTCATGCAGAATTATCCGATTTGCTTAAAATTTTGTATTAGGTTGTTTCTGATAAGGCGCTTCCCTGATCAGTTTTGGGGGTTCAATGGTTAACATAATATTCAATGGCTAAAATATAAAGGGGGAACCGGGGCTAGTCCCCCTAAATTAAATAAGTGGGTTTTACATGCAAAATTACCCAATTTTCTTCATATTTTGTCACATAAGTTCATTGTGATAAGTCGTTTCCCTGATTAGTTTTGGGAGTTCAATGGTAAAGTATAAAGAGGGGAACAGTGATTCTTCCTCCCCCCCTTAATTTACATAAATGGGTTTTTCATGCAGAATTATCCGATTTGCTTAAAATTTTGTATATAGATTTTTTCTGATAAGACGCTTCCCTGATCAGTTTTGGGGGTTCAATGGTTAAATATATAGGCGGGACAAGGGCTAATCCCCCTAAATTAAATAAATGGGTTTTTCATGCAAAATTACCCAATTTCCTTCAAATTTTGTATATAACACATGGGCTGATAAGTTCCCGGTCTGGCACACAGATGGCGTTGCAATTGCCGAACCGATGTTTTTATTTAGTAAATACGAACCTTTAAAAGGTAGCAGAAAAGATGTCATGATGATTCGCCGTGTGGATAAAACGTTAGAGTGGTTTTATTTGAACAACTTTGTTGATAAACAAAAAAAATGGATAAACAAGAATTTCAAGAATTGTATTTTGATGGGAAAAAACACCGTTCAAACAAAAGCTTGGCTTGATAAGCATTATCCGGACATTGCACCAGGTAAATCAAACATTATTGACTGGTTTGCTGAATTTAAACATGGTCGTACGGACACCAGTGATGCACCACGCAAAAGAGGTGGTTACTCCGGAAAACATAAAAATAGTCCAAAAAATCGTTTTGGGGAACCATAAAGTGAAGTTGCAGGCGATAGCTCAGACTCTGAAGATATCCAAGAAACGTGTAGGTTTTATTTTGAATGAGCATTTGTCTATGAAAAAGCTGTTGTCAAAGTGGCTGCCGCGCGTGTTGACTTTTGACCAAAAACAACAACGAGTCAATGATTTAGAACACTGTTTGGAGCTTTTTCGTTATAAAATTATGTTATTTATTATTAAACTATTATTATTATTTATTTATTAAATTATTATTATTAAATTATTATTATTTATTATTAAAGTTATGTTATTTATTAAAGTTATAAAAGTCATAATGTTTTGTTAAAAAGTTGTGTTTTCTTTATTAGACCGGGAACTTATCAGCCCATGTGTTAGCTTCATTGTGATAAGGCGCTTCCTTCATTAGTTTTGGTTGTTCATTGGTTAAGTATAAAGAGGGGGACGGTGATTAATCCCCCCCTTACTTTAGATAAATGACTTTTTTATTCAGAATTATCAGATTTGTTTCAATTTTTATATATAGGTTCGATGTGATAAGGCGCTTGCCCGGATCAGTTTTGGGGGTTCATTGGTTAAATATAAAGGGGGGAACGTGGTCCAATCCCCCGTAATTTGGATAAATTGATTTTTCATGCTGAATTATACAATTTGCTTCAAATTTTGCATATAGGTTCATTGTGATAAGGCGCTTCCCTGATTAGTTTTGGGGGTCCAATTGCTAAGTATAAAAGGGGTGGAACGGGGGCTGATCCCCCCTTAATTTAGATAAATGTGTTTTTCATGCAGAACTATCCAATTTGCTTCAAATTTTGAATATAGGTTCATTCTGATAAGGCGCTTCCCTGATTATTTTTGGGGGTTCATTGGTTAAGTATGAAGGGGGAATGGAGGCTAATCCCTCCTAACTTAGATAAATGGTTTTTTCATGCAGAATTATCGAATTTTCTTCAGATATTGTATGAGGTTCATTGTGATAAGTCTCTTTCCTGATTAGTTTTGAGGGTTCATCGGTTAAGTATAAAGGGGGGGGGAACTGGAGGCTAATCCCCCCTCCTTAATTTAGATAAATAGGTTTTTCATGCAGAATTATCCGATTTGCTTCAAATTTGGTATATAAGTTCATTCTGATTAGGCGCTTCCCTGATTAGCTTTGGGGTTCTTTGGTTAAGTATAAAAGGGGGAAAAGGGGTTAATGCTCCCCCTAATTTAAATAAATGGGTTTTTCGTGCAGAATTATCCGATTTTCTTCAAATTTGGTATATATTTTCATTGTGATAAGGCACTTCCCTGATTAATTTTGGGGGTTTATTGGTTAAGATTAAAGGATGGAACGAGGGGCTAATCCACCTTAAGTTAGATAAATGGGTTTTTTATGCAAAATTATCTAGTTTGCTTCAAATTTTGTATATTGATTCATTGTGATCAGGCGTTTCCCGCATTAGTTTTGGGGGTTCATTTGTTAAGTATAAAGGAGGGAACGGGGACGAATTCCCTCCCCTTAATTTAGATAAATGGGTTTTTCCTGCAGAATTAACCGATTTGCTTCAAATTTTTTATATAGGTTTATTCTGATAAGATGCTTCCCTGATTCTTTTTTTTTTTTTTTTTTTTTTTTTTTTGGGGGGGGGGTCATTTGGTTAAGTAAAAAGGGGGAACAGGGACTAATTGTCCATTTTAATTTAAATAAATAGTTTTTTCATGCCGAATTATCCAATTTGATGCAAATGTTGTATACCGGTTTATTTTGATAAGGCGCTTCCCTGATTAGATTTGGACGTTTGGTTAAGTATAAAGGACGTAAATAGGGGAGCTAATGACCCCCCCCCCTTCTAATTTATATAAATGTGTTTTTTCTTTGAAATAAGAGTATAATATGCAAATAATGTGAATAGCCTGTGAGCTCAATGCCATCAGTTTGACTGAGCACTTTTATTTTTATTATTTTATTTCCAATTTAATATATATAAATTTTTTTAATTAATATACCTTTTAAAAAGTTAGTATCCAGCCGAATATTTGATAATCTGCTAAATCACTATTTGTTACATATCGTAAAATTATTGTTATGTTTTTCTACTATATTCCTGTGGCACCATTTTTTTTTTCTTTTAATGCTGATTGTGAAATCCTATATAGTAACCTATGTAAATTTTAAAGAAATGATAAATTCCGTTATACAATTATCAAAATATAGCTTTCACCAGCAGGAAACAGATGTCCAATGCTGGTAGAGTACATTTTTAAAAATTTCCTTAATTTTTAAATTTTTTAAAAATTTTATGAATTTTGAATTCTTTATTCAAAGGAAAATTTTCAAATATTTTCTTCTTAAAAATACTTATCGCTGAAGACGAAGTGTCCCCTTAATCATTCTTTGCTCTTGTGCTGTTTTTTTATATTTTTAAATATACATGGTCACTAGCAATTAGTACAATAAAAAAAATTAATATTATTACTGTTATTATTACAGGATAATACTGCAGTGATCAATGTCGCCTTACAGCTAGAACAGATCATCCTTGCCTACTAGAGAATGAGGATGTTAGAAAGGACGTCAAGGTGTTTTCGTATGTTGATGGTGTGACACTTTTTTCGGAGAAATGTTCAACTGAGTCAATTTCGTTGCTCTAGCATCCTACTGGGTGTTTAATTAAGACTGTTATCAGGCCGGAATCTAGGCAGGCTTTTTTACTAACTGCATCAATTCTAAAGGAATTAAAGCCAATAGCATATACATAGCATAAATACAGTGCTGTAATTTGTTTTATTAAAACATTTTGATTTATAGTTTTGTTGAAAATAAATTTTATTTTTCAGTATAAATGTTTGTTTTATTTTTTCTGTCTTTTGTTGTTAGCCAGAAAAAATCGAGTAATTTATAAATTTTTTAAAAAATAGTATTTAGTCAATTTAATGTTTGTGTAAATTAAATGCACTTGATTTATTTTAATAAGTTTAAGTAAAAAAAAAAAAAATAGCACATACATATTTGCTAAGACCGATTTTTTATTGAATTCACTATTTTATAGATATTTTTTCTGAATTATTTGCAATTTTTAATATTCTTCTATTAAGTGATCTGCCATTGAGGAATAAAAGACTCACAAACATTTATTTCTTTGTTATTAATCATGATAAAAAAAATTTGTAATCAATATACTTTTTAAAAAGTTAGTACTCAGCCGAATATTTGATAGTCTGCTAAATCTCTATTTGTTACATTTTGTAAAATTATCACGTTTTTCTACTATATTCCTGTGGCATCATTTTTTCCCCTTTAATGCTGATTGTGAAATCCCATGGTAACCTACGGAAATTTTAAAGAGGTGATAAATTCCCTTATACAATTATCAAAATATAGCTTTCACCAGCAGGAAACAGATGTCCAATACTGGTAGTGTACATTTTTTAAAATTTCCTTATTTTTTAAATATTTTTTTAAAGTATCTTTACTTTAATTTATATTTAATATATATATATTTACTGGCAACTGGACTTCCCTGTAAGTAAGTGCTTATATATTCCATATTTTTGCTTTTTTCATTTGTAAAGAGTTTATAAATATTATTCACAAGTCCTTAATTTATTTCTTCAAAATAAAATGCAGGTTTTAAGTTATCAAATTGGCTTTTGATAAGTTTATTTAGCTGATTCGCCAGATTGGTGTTATAACTTTTACTTTAATCTTTTGTTAAAATATTGTATGCAAGTACATGATTTTGGAAAGAAATTCTTTTAATTACTTTTTTTTACAGCAATTGGTAAATTTTGGTATCTTTTGAAATCTAAGCATAGTTTCATTGCCAATTTCTTCAACGTTATCTAATCAGTTATAATACAGAAAGTTCAGAAATCTTAAAATATTTAGATCAATAATTGAAATTATATTTCAGCACTATAATCTCAATTTAAATTAAATAATTGCTAAATAACACTTGTGTAGTCTAACAATTTTTAATCAGAGTTCATTGATTTAAATCAACTGGATTTCAATCCTGATTTAAATCAACTGATTTATTTAAATACACTTTTTTTTTTCAAATTTAGGTTAAGATATTTCATTATAAATATTATTTTTGACAACAATACATTGTAAATTTAAGGACTGGGGGAGACAACACTCAAAATCCTTGCTTTTTGAATTTTATTTAAATCAAATATCACACTTAAAGATAAAAATTCTAATTTAAAAATAGAGAATCTCAGCTGAGAAATGTTAAAAGATTAAAGCATAAATTTATTTGTTAAAAAAATATGTACAAATCTTATGTGAATTTTTTAATACAAAAACATGGAGGGTTTCTGCGAGGATTTGTAAAATGTTAGAATAAATAAATATAGGTCAATCAAAAGTATATTTATTGTTATTTATATTGATATCTCATGACTTCATTGTGCACATGTAAATAACAAATGGTTCGATATTCCAATAAAATTTATTTATGGAAAGACTCGGAAAATAAAGATTCCATGGTTAGTAATACTCTGAAATGTTTATATATATTTTTTAATATAATTTTAATTACTTATAAATGTAAACTAATAAACAACTAAAGTGTTAAAATCTTTAAAAAATCAAACACCTGATTTAAAAGTATCTTTTATTTTAAATTTTAAAAAAATCAAACTTTAATTCACTGCAAACTCTGTAATCGCTTATAAAGAACTCATAAAGCTGGAAAATTGGTGTTTCTTTTCAAACATTTTAATAACAAAGAATAATTTTTTCAGATCCATTGAAATTTATACCCAGATAATCATAATTATCTTAAGTATTTTTTATATATGCTCCAACTTCATTAAATGAATTAATGTATGTATTTCAGAGTAGTGTATATAATCTGGAATAGGTATGTTTAAAGGAATACTGTATATAATCCAGATCTAGAATAGAATGCTTAAAATTTCATTTTTTTTTCTGAATAAAATTCTTACATTATCTTAATTATATTTTAAGATTTTTAATCGAGAAATTTGGTCAAAACAAAAAAGATTTAGCTTTTAGTAATGAAGAGTTTATATGCTTTTTATTTTATCAAAGGGGTAATTTAAGGTGGTATATATTTTATACAGAATAGGTCAATAAAAAGTATATTGTTAAATTGCAGTTAGTGTAAATAAGTGATATATAACACAAGACAATTTGTTTACTTTATTTCCTGTTTTCAAAAGTAAAAGAGAATTCACATTTTCAAATTATATCATTTTCTGTTGCTCCATTTTTTAACTATATTTTTAACTGTTTATATATGATTAAAATATTTCAAATTAAACAAGTGAATGAGTTTCTCTATATATTTTTAATTTCAAATAAATTTAAATGAGCTTTTCTAATTATTAATTTTAATGATTTAGTAAAGGTTATTTTACTTTAAAACGCGTAATTTTAAAATTGTATTTTGAAAAAAAAATAGCTGATTTAAATTTTAACAAAAAATGATTTTCATTTACTGAGCCTTTTTGTTATGTAATTTTCAGTTGAGCTTCAAGTTCAAAGTCTTGTACATTTTCAAATTGTATGGCTTCTGAAAATTGTTTATCATCAACGTATTTATTAGGGTTAGCTGAATTCTGTATATTCTTATAATTTACATGACTTCAAAAGTTTTTAGATTTACTTTATTATTATTATTATTTTGTGTGTGTGTGTGTGTGTAATAGAGCAGAAAAGCACCCAAATTGGGTTATAATAGTTAGGTGCAGCAATGTTCCTAATTGGAAAGTGTCTCTGTGACACAAATTGGGTATAAAAAGTGACAAATTTGAAATATCATATGCGCAGGGTGTATTTGGGGACAAAAAAGAACATTTAATCTCCAAACTGTCACTGTAAAAAACAAAGTTATTCTTCTGGAAACTGTCTTTTTTAATTTAATGTTGAAAAAAATAAGCTTAGAGGGTCATATTCATGCCGAAATTGTAGCAAATTCAATAGATACATCTAATTGGGGCATCATGTTTGTCTTTTTCAGTAAATGTTGCCCTATGATAACAAACTGGAATTCACTCAGTCAAGTAGTTTTGAAATTATGAAAATTTAAAGTTTGTAACTCCTAATCTGTAATCGTTGCAAATCAGACTGTAATGTGGGTAGTGTTTTAAGCATAACTTAAAAACTACTTAGCGGAATCAGCTGTGATTTTTGATTTGCATATTTGAAGTTTTTAGAAATCTATTTCTATTAAAATTAATTTTTTAATTAATTTAAAAATACATTTTTTTTATAAATTAAACCATAAAATAAACCATAATCTATAATTTTTTAACCGAAATAGATTTCGAAAAGCTTCAAATAAAATATACGAATATAAAATTATTACGTCAAGTATTGAATTATATAAAAAAAACTCCACCAGCTGTTTAACATTAGGAGTTCCAAACTTTAAACTTCATAATTCTTAAACATTTTGACCTAGTGACTTCCCTTTTGGTATCTTTGAGAAAAAGTTACCGAAAGAGGCAAATATAATGTCAAAGTTAGATGTACATATTGAAAAGTTTGGAGTTCTGTGCAACTTAAGAACGAAGACGACCCCATAAGCTTGTTTTTTTTTTTTTTTTTTTTTTTTTTTGAGGCGTAAATTAAAAGAAGTTCTAGTTTTTTAAAAAGGGGCGGTCACTATTGTGATTAAAAAATGTTTTGTATGTCCTTTGTTTTGGATATACAGCAATAGAAAGTCTTTCAGTACCAATAAAACTTCAATGTTAGTTGCATACACTTCATACGCATGCAACATGTCATACACTTGTGCTACACCCAATGACATAAGTGTGGGTTTTAAATATCCAGTCCAAATTGAAAATATTTTGTTCCGTTTTTAATATCTTATTTAACAGTTTTTGGCATCACCTAAATATTTAGTGCCTGGGGCAATTATCTCCCACACACACTTCACCACTGGCTACACCTATGTATATTCTGGCACTAATAAGCTGGCATCTCTGTACAGTCCACTTTGCTATACAGACAACAGATGAAAAGGTTTGTTTTGGACACTATTTGGACTTTCTTTTATATCGCTTAAAATATATATATATTTTTTATTTTTTTTTTCCCTAGGAAACATATACACATATTCTAAAGAAAATAAAAGTATATTATGTATTTTATGAACATAAAATCCATTTCATTGTGTACTTTTTATTTATTTATACACTTTTCTTTTACGAGAATGACTTCTCCTTGTTTATAAAGATACTTCTCTAGCATTCCTTGTATAAAATACTTATTTAAAAAAAATGTAAATACCCATGAGCTAAACGTATCAGTATTACTTGTAACAAATAAATAAAATTTCAAGCTGATTCTGTATTGTAAAGAAACTTTTGTTATAAAGAGTAGGACCAATAACAGATGAAAATATTGCTTTTGGACACTATTTTGATTTCCTTTTATCTTAGTTAAATATTATTAAGAACTTTTTTGAATACATACATACATTTTAAGTATTTTGTTATCATAAAATCCATTACATGTAATGCATTTTATGATAACAAATACTTAAAAATGTGTGTATGTATTCAAAAAAGTTCTTAATAATATTTAATTAATATCAAAACAGTGTCCAAAAGCAATAATTTCATCTGTTAATGTTCCTACTCTTTAAAACAAAAGTTTCTTTACAATGCAGAAAATTTTCCGATCATAATGAAAAAAAATTCCGTAAAGCAAAGAAAAAGTTTCTATAGTACACAAGAATTTTTAATTTTTTCATGATTAGTTTACTGACTGATTCGGAAAAGTTTCCTTTTTAAAACGGAATACTTTCTGTCTATTCTACCGTTCTACCAAGACATTTCTTAGTGTGAATGGAAAGTTTTCCTTTTTAAAACGGAATACTTTCTGTCTATTCTACCATTCTACCAAGACATTTCTTAGTGTGAATGGAAAGTTTTCCTTTTTAAAACGGAATACTTTCTGTCTATTCTACTATTCTACTAAGACATTTCTTAGTGTGAATGGAAAGTTTTCCTTTTTAAAACGGAATACTTTCTGTCTATTCTACTATTCTACTAAGACATTTCTTAGTGTGAATGGAAAGTTTTCCTTTTTAAAACGGAATACTTTCTGTCTATTCTACCGTTCTACCAAAACGTTTCTTTATGTGAATGGAAAGATTTCCGTAAGACCCAGGAATTTATTCTGTGTCTAAAGATTAGTTTCTGAATCAAACAGGAAAAGTTTCCTGACGGAAAGAAAAAACTTTCGTTTTTTTTCGTTTTTTTTTCCGTGTTGGTTTGGAAAAGTTTCCTGTACTATACGGGCAACTGGAAATCCTATTCCTACCGGAAACTTTTCCGAATTTTTTTTTACAGTGTATATATATATATATATATATTTATTTATTTATTTATTTATAATGGCACAAACCATTAAAATTATCAAGGATGACGTGATTTATTTTATACTTAATAAAAGATTCGATTTAAAATATAAAGCTTTGTTTTAACTTTTTTTTTCTCATATGTATGTTCTATTTCTTATTTGCATGAGCGACTGGAATGCAGTGAAAGAAAATATAGACTAAAATTATTTATTACGTTCCTCGTGTTTATTTTCTAGTGTTCGCTAATATTAGACAATTATATGCAAGAAATAATATAGTGACTCTATTATCAATTCACCATAAAACTGCGTTACGTTGAAAAACCAAAATACATAGGTATATTCTTACAAGGCATTTGAGCTTTCATCTAAGATTTTTACATTATGAAACTTTAAATGAATTCTCAGAATTAAAATAATACATACTTCTGAAATTGTATAAGTCACGCATCCATTTATGTTAAAACAGATTTAGCAAAAATTATAACAGTACAAAAGTGGCATACACACTTATGTAAGCGAGTAACACAATGGAACCGCTTACAGTGCGAAATAAAGTAATTAGCAATATACTCTAGAAAACTATTGAAGATATGGTGTGGGGGATTTACTAGAAAGTTATTCAGTGTCGTCAATATCGTAGGAAATTTGTGCCATTGCTCAGACAAGAAATTCAATTTTGTGGCCGACGATGATCCATTCGAACACAGAAATTAAATTTATGTTTAATCTATTTTAATCATTTCGTTTGATTGAAACTTCTGACTTCTTCGCTTGATTGAACTTTCCTACTTCTCACATATTCTCAAATCTTCCTCTAAAAAGATAAGGAAATAAAAAAATAAAAAATAATTGTACCATTAAAGCGAATTACTCAAATATAAATTTTTAACTTTCCATTTAGATTTAGACAATTCATGCATGCTGAGTTTCAATTTTAACTAGCATGAAAAAAATTTCAAATTTCTTTTATCTAATATCTCTAAAAATTTTAAGATACGATAGATACGTTTCGCTCTTCACCAGTAGGTACACAGCGAAAGGTCTAATTTTGTAACACATATTCACTTTCATATGTCTAAGTACCACATATATAATCATACAAATATTTGTTCAGAATTTAAATGTCTGCGTACAGTTATTATTTTACCTTGTTTAAATTATAGATATATTCTGACTTCGAAAATTCAGGAGTAAAAACTATTTAAAATGCAAATTTAAAGTATAATGTTGAGAGTGATATAAGGCAGATTCTTTGATAAATACGTACTTAATTAATAGTATACATGATGTTTATTATTGCGATTTTTGTTTTAATGCGATAAATGTTGTTTCGGATAAAAGGAAAATAAAAATAGTAATTTACTGATAATACAAAGAATGTTATAACGATCATGAGTGAAGAGATCTACTGTAAGATTTATAAATGCAAGTCATTTATTTAAACTAGGTTAAACATTAATCTTATTTTCATCGATGCATATTGAATACCTTATTTCTTTCTTTAATTTACTTTTGAATAAAAGCCTTTTTAGTAGATATTTGTTTTGGAGATCATACAAGCAACGTATTCATGAAATTCGTGTTGCTTTAATATAAATGGTTTAGGGAATAAACGTTCAAAAATGATTTATGTCTGTTACTTCCATTATCCTCAGGAATTGAGGTCATCTGAAATCGAAATACACAGAAATACAGGATATTTTTATCTGTAGTTATCCACAGATAATAACACTGACGGAGATATTTTCGAGGAAGTATTTCTTTATCTGATAAAATATGACATAATTCTGCCTTTTGTATGTCATTTTAAGAAATTTTTTT
The DNA here is from genome assembly GCA_963931845.1 of Maratus michaelseni. Lineage (NCBI taxonomy): Eukaryota > Metazoa > Arthropoda > Arachnida > Araneae > Salticidae > Maratus > Maratus michaelseni. Next base: position 133,145,750 of record OZ007588.1, on the reverse strand, counting down.
ATTTAGTGGAAAAGAAAAAGAAAATAGATTTTCATATATTAGATTCTTTTAAAATATGCATACGTTTGGATTTTACTTCAATCTACAATAATTAGAAATAAGCATTTTATTTGTGAAAATATTCTAATTCCATAGAAGATGCCTCTCTGTCTGTATATTATGAAATATTTGGATCACTGTAATGCATGGAAATTAATATCTTGTAAAAACATATATTTATTAAACTTAAAATTGATATTTGCACGGAATTTATATTTAGAGAAAATTTGGCATAAATAATTGTTCATTAGAATTTGGTATTCATCACAGAATATGTCGTATGTCACGTTTTTTTATTATACATATACATCGGCATATGTGAAATAAAATTTCATCAATTAATATATAAAATAACTATCGTGAATAATTATACACAATCTGTCTTGATATCCATCACTTAAAAGGGACGAAGTTAGACTAAGACTTTTTGATGAATATTATGGCTTTATCTCAGTTTTTAATGTGTTCGTTATTGGTATAATTTTGGAAGTTGAATTCTCAACAAGGATCTCTGTTTTGAAAACACTTTTTTAAATAACTGATCATTGAAATTTCATGTTACATCTATAGAAATGATATACTTCGGAAAGTGTGGCCATTAGATTCTTTATTAAATGATTGTGGGTACAAGACTAACCATAGCTAAATGTCGCCATCTACTGGTGTCTAGTGCACGCTATATCTGTCGTGTATGTCAAGTCTAGAGACGTGAAAACACGGTCTGCGATGTTCCTTATCAGTTAGAGGCGTTATTGTCTGTCCTATGATCAAAATTACGGAGTAGTTTAAATGTTTAAACTCTCTTCCATCTAACATGATACGAAAACAACAACCATTTTATACTTTCTCCAACTTTTATATATTTTCTGACTAATACTCATACTTAATGTTTTTTAATCTGAATGTTGTATTTGTGGAAAATATGTTCTGTAACCTGCAAAAAAATCCAGATAATTTCTTACACTCACCGATGAAGAGAAACCTTTTTCTTTCTTTAGATAGTTATTCTAAGAATACTTGATCATCTGTATATATAAGTCAGTTTAACTATTTTTTAAAGCACACATTTTTCCATTTATGTTTTAAAAATAACTTTACATTTGCTTAGAGAAATACAGGGTGTCCAAAAAAGGACTGAGAAGTTTTAAAATTCAATTCTAATTAAATGGTTACTGTTAATAAACTCATTCTTTCAGAAAACATTTGAAAAGAGATAGATATTAGTTTACTCTTTTTTAGTTTCAATATCATCTATGGATTGCGCTACATTACCTGAAAGTATGCAAAAACTAAACAGAACGAGTGTTAAAGTATGACTGAAATTTAATCTATTATTATATGTTAATTTGAGTGTTCTGACAGATCAAGACAGCATAACATTTTTTATTGGCGATATCTTGAACTAAAATAGGCAAGAGTAATAAAAAAAATCCTTTACATATTACTCACATGCAGCTTCAATAAATGTCAATTTTAATCACTTTTAAAATTGATCCATCTAAAGCAGTACTGTAATAGTGCATAACGATTACAAATACTTCATACATAATTTACTGTCTAAAGATTTTTTAACTTAAATCTTCTTTTAAATAATAATATTACAACTTGTGACTTTGTAATAAATTTCAATAGACTAAAACATGGTATCGTTAGAATGAAATAGATAACACGAGAAAAGTTGTATCATGAATATAAAAAAGTTTGCTGTAAGAAATGTTTACGACAGCAGCATGAAAGAAGATATTTAATACTTAAAACATACAATTGAGAATTTCTTTCTAATGTAACAAAGTAACTATTTTTTATAACAAAAAGGATCTTTGTCTTTTTGGTTTTAGACGAAGACAATTTTGTACTATAAAGTTATGTTAAATTATAGTAAAATATATGAATTCGACAAGTATTATAAGATATTAACATAATACTATTTGTAATACACATTTCAGTTATAGAAAGAATATAAATGTGCTAGTTTTTAGTTTCTAATAGTGTTATGGATAGATTCCAATTCTCTGATTGTATGTTACCTAGAAAGGTGAAATTTGAAAAAAAAAAAAAAAAACATAAAACAGAAGCGTATCTTTGTAAGGATTTACTTTGAAGCGATTAATATATATTTTCGTGTATATCAATTTAATATACGTCTATCAATTTAACTGTAAGTATTTGTTGTTGAAAATTTTACATACTACACTCTTCTTTTATATAGCCTTTTGAAAACTTGGGATCATATCATTGGATACATAAATTTTCTCAAACATTCTAAATTAGTAGACTAAAGATAAAAAAATAATTTTAAAGTACTCCATATGTTATAACTCATTCAAAATGTAATTATAGAAAGTACAAAATATAATTAAGGTAAAGCTAGGAGAGTCTGCGCACAATTCAAAAGAATAACAATAAAAAATCTAAATATTATTTTCTTGCTGAACTATCCATGAATAATTTTTACTTCATTTGTATTTTATGCATTTCCATTGCTATTTTGTTGTTGTGTTGCTGTTTAATAGAAAAGTTGTAATAAAACCAAGAAAATTATTTTGCGGAATCTGTCCTTACAAGGTTGGTGTGATTGCGCACATGGGTAGGATAGATTGTTACGAATAATAACTACAATTAAATTGTTAACAATAATAATTACACTTAAATGACATTGTTGTAAGGTTTTTGTGAAAAAATATTATTGTATTAGGAGTGAATATTTCAACCTAATGTTTAAAGAATCAGAAAAAGGAAATAATTTTAAAAACGATTAAAAAATTTTAATTAAAGGAAAAAAAGTTAAAGAATCCGAAAAAGCAAGTCCAGGTAAGATTACAAAATAACATTAAGTTACTTGATAACACGTTTAACTTTAAATTAGACCATTTTAATTTTAATTTTTTTATGCACGTTTACCAATAAGCGGCGTAATCTCTCCTACCATGGAAACTAATGGGAACAATGCGCCATCTCTCCTAAGTAGCAGATGCGCAAATTATCCAATTTTGGTATGAGAGATTGCGCGGCCTTTTATTTAAACATGGCCGTTACTAAAACGAACCGTTTATGTTCACATTGTTAGTCTAGATTTGTAGCTTATGAGAAATCGCTTACGTTTAAGATATTTTATACTACTGACATTGTATAGAAATTTTGATGAACAGCTATGAAAATTCAAGCACTTACTTTGGACAAACATAACAAAATAGCAATGCTTTATCTTAGATGATCAAAACAATCAACGTGCACTTTCAAGTAGACACTCCACTATTCCTGTTGTACAACTACCTGGAGTCGCTGCGCGCACACTCTACTCCTTCCCCCCGAACCACTATGTGCGCAAACTCTCCGCCCGCTCCATCTCTCCTGGCTTTACCTTATAGAAAGAAAAAGTGAGAAATAAATATAGATTGTTTCCGTAAAATAAACAGTATTTTACTGACATCCTAGCTCATAGATATTTCAGTAAAATCGTAATGAGATTTTTTTGCAGTGCTAGTGTCTTACGGTGAAAATATTGAAAGTTACAGAAGGCGCAAGTCAAAGAAGTTAGAAATCGTGGAAATGGCCTGCTACACCAACGCCCCCTAGATAAGAAAGCCGTGACACGCGTCATGAAAACGTCATACCAAGCAGGCAAAACAAAGAAAAAAATTCGAACAACTTTCATATTTCGATTTCAGTGGCACATAAAATTAATAATTATTGTTTACGGCCAATAGTTAATAATTCCACGAGCCATCGAAATCGAAACATGCAAGTTGTTTGATTTTTTTTCTTTGTTTTGCCTGCTTGGTATGACGTTTTCGTGACGTGTATCACGGCTTTCTTATCTAGGGGACGCTGGCTACACCCGAGATAATAATGAGCCAATGAGAAAACGTCACTTGTGTCATTCAAGCGCTAAAACCTGTGTTCAAGAGAACACAAGACAAGAGCAACTTACGAAGTGCCTTCTTTTAAAAAGCCCGGTTGGTTATAATATCATTTTTTAAAGCGTTTCCTAAACTAATTGCTGAGTTAAAAGAAAATAAAGTGAGATAAAATCTCGAATGTATTTTCTTCTAAATCCTTTTCTCCAAGTCTATCTGTTTCTATACTGAAGTATCTACAAAGCTCTTTTGTCTACTCCATGATCTACAGAAACGTCTAAAGCTTAAGTTTGGGGTAATTATAATATGTTCAATGCGGTAATTAAAAACTTAATATAAAAGTTATGATAATAGGCAATACACCTTTTACCTGTTTATATTTATTATTTTGACGAAGCGAAAATGTAAAAAAGTAGGATAATTATAAAAAGTTTTCCCTTTGTAGTGAAATGTTTATAGACACTTTAATTTTCACATAAATGTGTTGTAGAGAAGCGAATTAACAGATAGATGGGAAAAAAGCAAGGTATAATATACCTTATAAATATGAAAATTCAACCATTGAAGAAAAGTGTGAAGATTTGTTTACTGACCTCAACTAACATTAATCTTCGCAAATTACGTTTATATAACGAAATGTATACAGTTTTTATTTATATATACATATTACACTGTGCGACATTTAACTAAAATAATGTTAAAATGCTTTGCACTGTTTATTTCGTTTTGTCACTATTCCTACTACTTCTTCGTATTTCAGAAAAGAAATACAATATCTTTTCATTATAATACTCCTCAACCAACTAACTTAAATATAATATTTCCTCCTTTTATGCATACTGATTACATTAATCATTAATCAGCTTAAAACAGTTAATTAACTTTGTTGTTCAGGCATTGATTACTGAATATTGAAATACACTTATTAACTTTTATATATAGCTAAATATCTTCAAATATTCCAAGCACTTTTATGGAGCGTCGGATATTTCCTTAAACGTGATTAAAAATTCAATTCGAAGAATATTAAGTTAATGCACTGAAAAAGATTCGCGTTAAGTATTTTTTATTTTATTTTCAATAACATTTCGATTGAATTGTTATAATAATTTATATAAAATAAGAGTTTTGTTTATATTTCCTGTTTTATTATTAATATTTAAATAAAAATAGGATAAAAGTATTAAAGCATACATATTAATGTTATAGTAGGTTTTTTGGTTAAAAATATATATATACCAAGAAATTATGATATTTCCGCACTACTCGAGTAAGTTTGAAATTTTATTTATTGTTATTTTGATTGAATAATTGTATTTCATAATATACAAAATATTTCATTATGCGTTAATTTAATTGAAATAATTTTAACAATGTATAAATTATTGTACTTCGTTTTATCAATATACTTTCTTCATTTTATTATTCTACATAACAATTAAAATATTTTCGTCATAATAAGACTAAACATCTAACCTAAATTTAATATGCCATATAATTTACTCATACTGATCAAATTCGTCATTGCCGTCTTAAAACAATTAACTTTCTTTTTCTGGGATTTATTACTGAATATTAAAATACATTCAATTACTTATATACAGTTAAGTACCCTCAAATATTCAAAGAGCATTTATTAAGGGTCTGATATTTCAATAAACAGGATTAATAATTCAAATCAGTAAAAATCAAATTAGTGCGTTGAAAAAAAAAATCATGTATTCTTATTGTACATTTTATTACAATCAATTAATATATTAATATATTTTTTATAAAGTAATAATTCAATTATATTTTCTGGTATCATTATTAATATTTAAATAGAAGTATTATAATATTAATAATTTATACAGATTTTAATTTTAGTTGTTTTTGCATGATACAAGTATTCTAGGAAATTATATATATATATTTTTTTTCTACAGAGCTTTGATGTTGCTTTAGTTTTTTACAAGTTGTTTTGATTAAACATTTTTATTTGCTAACAAAGAAAATACTTCACTATGTAACTAAAATAATTTTAGCAAAATATTTACTATTATATATATTTTTGTTACTATATTTTGTTGTTTCTTATAGTGAAAGAAATATCGTTTTGTTATGTTAAGCTACTTTTTTTTTAAATATTGAACATAAATGTAATGTTTCATCCTTTACGAATCATTATTAACTTCAGCATTAATTAGCCTAAAACAATTAATTATCATTGTTGTTATGGGATTGATTACTAATTGAAATACCCTTATTACTTTTAGAAAGCTAAGAACCTTAAAATATTCAGAGCAACATATTTATTAAAGCAGCATATTTGAATAAATTGGATTAATAATTTAATTTGGAGATAATCAAATTAATGCGCTTAAAAAGATTTGCTTTCAGTACTTCGTTTGCACTTTCGAATACATTTCAATTTTCTTCTTATTTATAAAATAATAATTCTATTATTATTCCGGTTCAGTAGTAGTATTTAAATAAAATTGGGATAAAATAATTAATGTATACATATTTTATTTGTAGTAAGTTTTCATGATAAAATATACCAGAAAATTATATTTATTTAAAGGAATTGTTTTATATTTTACATTTCTTTATTTATATTGAATATTTTTATTTAATGACATTCAAAATATTTCAATATGCGTTATTTAACTGAATTACTTTAACGAAATGTGTATTTTTGCATTTCATTTTGTCAATATACTTGGATCTATGCTTACTTGCCATATTTTCATATTTCACCTAGCAACATTTATATATTTTTTCTATAATAAGCAGAGGTGATGTTTAACACTTTCCATTCTAGTTGAAAGCTGTTTTGACTTCTGTTTGCATGTTGTTTGGCCATCTGTCCAATTTCTAACTTTAACTTTTGAAAATATACTTGGATTTTCACGATAGTAATATATGTTATTGTGGCTTAATATAGCATATTCTTCATTCAAGATATATTATGTAGATTTTTATTTCACTTACGGGGCTGCACAAAAGTGTTCTGTTTCATTATGGTCTGTGAGGGCAAATTGTTTGCTGTGTATTTCAATAATATTACACTGCGTCAAGCATAATAAAATTCACATGCTTCACTAAGGTGCACGACAACAGGTTTTCCATAGAATATTAATTCCATAGATGTATTTCGTTTCAGTATGTAATACTTGTTTACAGGGATATATAGGGAAAATAGTTTTAATTGTATTTCAACGATGTACAGATACTTCAAACATAATGAAACTGATATGCGTCTCTGAGACGCATTACAACATTATTTTCTACACTGTAAAAAACTCAGAAGCGTTTCGGCACAAGGCGGAAAGGTTTCCGGAAATTTATAGTAAACTTTGTGTTCGCCTCAGTTACTTGTTATTTCGGAATCGTTACACGCATTTTCGGAAAAAATATTCAAAGCGGTGAATTATTCTGAAGAAGTCAGAAATGTTACATTCCATACCGGAAATGTTTTCGAATAGGTAGTGTAAAATGATGGTTAATGAAAATTTCGGAAATGTTACACTCATTCTGTGTAAAGTTTTAAAATGGAATTCGAAATGAAGTAATATTTGAGCATGCTCATCTACTCCGACCTATTGCACATGTCATTATCACGTGATTTCTATTGTTCTTGAGAGGAAAAACAGCTTAAAACAGATGCAGATGCAACGTTATTTATATGAGCTGTAAGTATTCTGTTTTATAATTTCTTTTATTTAAGAGAACAATATGCTTTTTTTTTTAATTAATATTATCAGATTCTATTTTATTGCATATTAATATTACATTTGCTGTTAATCTTTTGTTGTATACACAAAGTTAAATAACTCGTTCGATAGTTTCTTTATAATCTTGTTCCATGAATCTATAATAAATATTAGATATTTGATTGATGAATAATAATGTAGTACTAGTATTAACCCCTTGGGGACGAGCGACACGTATACGTGACGCATAAGATGCTCAGAATCCTCGATTTTCCCCACCAGTTATTTTTTACTGTAAGATTTACCTCATTAAATCTTAGCATTTCTGCGATTCAACTAGGCTAAAATTTTTGTTTAAAAAAACCGGTGGTAAAAGATTAAAAATTCTATAAAGTACGTTCGTCGCGAAGGGGTTAATGAAGTACAGATAGCGCCGTATATACGTCTTTAACATCTTTTCGTTTTGAGATCGGTTCCGTTTCATAACTTTTCCAATGATGAAATGTATCGTTTATATGACAGAACAAATTCATAATTTCACTTATACTATACGTCTTTCCTTCATTTTTTATGAATCAGATATTTATAAATAAATATAATTGAAAATTTGATTTATAAATCTATAAATAATTCTTTTCCTTTTTATCAATATATCTATTTATTAGTATACAATTCGTGAAAATAAAACAATTACCACAGATATAAAATATTTTCGAATAGTATAACTATTTACAAGATTTTTAAAAAATGTTGAAAGGTATTACTAAAATATATCTATTTATAAGTATAGGGAAATTAAATATTTTCATTGAGTATCTATTTAGAGGAGGGAACTCATGAGGCTGCATTTAAAAAAGAATTATTTATAGATCCATAAATCAAATTGTCAACGTTATTTATTTACAAATATCTGATTCATAAAAACTGAGTGAAAAACGTATAGTATAAGTGAAATTTGGAATTTGTTCTGTCATATAAACGATATATTTCATCATTAGAAAAGTTATGAAACGGAACCGATCTCAAAACGAAAAGATATTAAAGACGTATATACGGTGCTATCTGTACTTCATTAATACTAGTACTACATTATTATTCGTCTAATCTAATATTTATTATAGATTCATGGAAAAAGAGTATAAAGAAACTATCGAACGAGTTATTTAACTGTGTATACAACAACTTCTAACTTTGTTGTACTTGTAAACTTGTAGTAGGTAAACTAAAGAAGTTTCCAGACGACTCAACTCTGTTCCTACAAAGGAAAATTTGGAAGCCTCTCTTCAGTAGAAGGGCATACTCTCAAATTTGGAGTTATTTTAAAATGACAGAAGTATTTGTCATAGAATTAGGTTTTTCCAAAGTTTATTTCGCCTGCATAAATAACTTTAAAGTGATATATTGAGTAGCAGTCTAATAATAAAAGGTGAATAATAAAACAAGTTCAGAAAAATATATGTTTTACACCAGAAATTACAGAAAGTTTATAATATTGCTAATTCTAGAGTATAATTCATCTACAAGATCATACTTCATAGGATCATTTCTATAGTATGATTAGCGAGTTCGCTCACCGAACTTCGCAGAAAACCCAACCACGATGATGTGGAGTGGGGTTTCACCTCGAGCGAATGTAATATTATTATTTTTTTTAAAGCATATTGTTCTCTCAAATAAAAGAAATTATAAAACAGAAATACACAGAAACATTTCCAAAACACACAAAACATTTCTGATGTATACAAAAACATTTCTGATGTATGCAAAAACCTTTTCTATGTATACAAAAACATTTCCGATATATACAAAATCGTTACTGAATATCTGACTGAAATATAAAGAAACGTTTCCGAAATGCACGTAAATGTTTCCAAAATATACAGAAACATATCTGAATATCTGACCGAAATATGCGGAAACATAACAGAACCGATGGGCCACATTGCTGCCTGACCAGATAGAGTAACGTTTCCGAGTTTTTTTTTTTTACAGTGTATTCATTATAAAGTGCGCAGTATTTTTTATTCATTTACTTAGACAAACAAAATAATTTTGTTATTGGTCTGATTATGAGTACTGTGTTTTCAGCTACAGTATGCATTTTATAAGTTTAACAAAAGTTTTGCGTAGTATGTGATGTGTATATGTTACGGTCAATATGATTAATCCGGTCATTATTAATAATAACCGGACATTATGCCCGGTCATTATTAATAATAAAGGGTTATTATTAATAATGACCAGATTAATCATATTGACCTTAACATATATATTCTATGGATCGTATACAGGGTTATACAAAATAGTTCAAAAGGTTTATTGTCTACGGACATTGTTTAAAGTAATTTAAAAACAAAATCTGTATTTATACATTTACCAGTTGTATAATTAAAAGAAAAATCTGTGTGTATGCATTTACCAGTTGTAACTACATTTTAGTTGACTAAGAGAATCTTTTAGAATATAAATCAATTCTAGAACATAAATAAATCCAATAAGTTCTTCAAAAGAAATTGAATACATTGCTGTGGATGGGTGTCCATTGTTGTAAGTGAGTTTTTAGTTGTTTTTGCGCAATTTTTCAAATGAATCATACTTTAGTACACTAACGATATCTTTCAAAATACATACAAATTCACATACAGGACAGCGGAAAAGAAATTGGGTATATTACAGTGTATGGATGGAAATTGCTGGTACTGTGTTTTTAGCTTTTTGTGAATATTTCAGCTGAATTTCATTTTAGTTAAAAATTTAGTATATATAAATACTAGATATAAAACCAAAATAATTTGTTTTAAGTTCTATTCACGTGTTTTATTAAATGTGTGATTTGAAATGTGCTATGGCTTTTTCAGGTGAATAAGTTTACTATATTATATAATTATAATGTAGTATATTATAAATAAATATATATATTTAACTGAATCATATTTAAGAATGACTGCACAAAAGAATTCTCATACATTACCGTCTATGTAACAAGTTGATGCAAATGAGTTTGTAACTGCGTTAAAAGTTTTTTTTTTAAATGTTTATTTATGTATATCATTTGAATGTATGATAAACTGAATTTTTTTAACAATATTCTGAAAGTGTTGGAAAGAGTTTTATAATCTATGCCTGAAGAATGATTTTTCATTTCTTTTTATTATTTTGTCTACCGCAATTTCAAAACAATCTTCATGGTATATTTCTACTAATCTAGCAAGTAAGGTATTATTAATTAGAAATTGTGATAGGGAAGTTAATAAAAAAAATTGACGTCAATGACAGCCCTGACTAAGCAAGCCACTAATCTTCTCAATCATATCTGAACTTCCTCATTATTCAGCTTAAAACGATATAATTAACTTTGTTGTTCATGACTGAATGAATATTTACGCATACACATTAATTTAAGATAGCTACGTATTATAAAATATTAAAAGCACATTTATTAAGGGTTCCATATGTTTACAAACTAGATTAACAATTCGGAGAAAGACAAATTGATTCAATGAACAAGATTATTTTAAAGTGTTTTTCTTTTCTTTTTCATTACATTTCAAATGCATTTTTATATTTTTTTCTCGCTTTTACTATTAATACACCCTATATATATAGATAAAATGAAACGATTTTACAAAACAACTGAATAAACGATTAATAGGAATTTTTAAACGAATATATGGTAATTGCATGATTTGTAGAATCCTGAAGGTAATGACATTTTAATGTGATGCTACAGACACTTACAGAATGGTTTTCCTAGAATAGGATGTATATAGCATTTATAGTTATTTTACAGGATCGCTCAAACGAATACGAATACATAAAACGAATGTATGTTATATGCAAGATTTGTAGCAGACTCACGTTGATGAAATTTTAGTATGTTGTTACACACACCCACAGCATGTTTTTCTCGTAGAATGTGTATATAGCATTTATAATTATTTTACAGTCCCGCACAAAAGAATACGAATATATGATTTGGATATTTGTTAAAAGCGCGGTTTCTTGAAAACTGATGGTAATTTATTTTTAGTATGTTGTTACAGTCAGACAAACAGTGGACAGTAGCAAGCAGGCAGGAAAAAGACAGACAGCAGATAGAGCTGTCAGACAGAGAGTAGACAGAGAGACAGCAGACAGACAGCAATCCTGATAGACAGACACCAGATAGCAGGTTCAGCTAAGTGAGCTGGCCTGCCGATTGGTTAAATCTCTACAAGTCCAGCTCAGTGGGGATATCCAGTTTCCAAGGATCCACAACCAAAGGCAGGACCCGGCCAAACCCCCGAAGTATGCCGTCTAAGCAGACATCAGATAGAAGACAGACAGAACATAGCGAACAGACAGCCGACATAGTGTAGACAGATATAAGACAAACATGCAACAAATAGCAGACAGACGGATAGATTACATACAGACAGCCGAAATGGTGTAGACAGACACCAGAGTACGGACAATTAGACAGCAAACAGCAGACTGACAGATAGCGGACAGACAGTCTGCAGGTAGACAGACAGACAGCGGACACCAAGTCAAAATGAAGACAGAAAACAGACAGACAGCAGGAAGAGCTGGCAGACAGAGCGGACTGACCGCAAGCAGAGTATAGACATATAGGAGACAGCCAGCAGGCATCAGATTGCAGATAGCAGAGAGCAGACAACTGAGGGAGCAGACAGACGGAGAGACGGTAGGTAACGGACAGTCAGGCAGCAGATAACAGACAGACAGACAGCATACAGTCAACGGACAGAATATATATAGATAGCAGGTAGACATAGAGCACATAGCAGACAGAGAGAACATAGCGATCAGACAGGCAAATAACATACAGATTGTAGACAGATACGACATAGTGTACACAGATAGCAGATATATAGCATACAGACAGCCAAAATAGTGTAGACAGACAGCATATTGCAGACAGACAGATAGAAGCTAGCAGACATACTGACAGTAAACAGTATACAGACAGATAGCGGGCAGGCAGACAGGTAGTCAGCAGGAAGACATGAAACAGTCAGACAACAGGGAGAGCTGGCAGAGAGCGCGGACAGATAAGCAGGCAGCAGACAGACAGTGGACAGAGTGTATACAGATAGCATATAGCAGACAGACATACAGCAGACTGAAGATAGCTATCAGGCAGATAGACACAGATTAATTTCATAAATAAACTTCCAAATTACATTCATTATTTCTAACATACCTTAATTTACCTACAGAGGTAACATAAGTGTAATTAGAATTCAAAAGACATATTTCTTTGTTGATACACATTATACCGAAATTCACCCATCTACATTGTAATTTTAGCATACTTATTTATTTGTTCATTTAGACATATTAAAAGTTGCAATAAATGTAACACATAGTTTCCTTCTATTAAAACACATTGGCATAATAAAGACAAAAAAAGATAAGAAATCCTGTTATTTGTAGTATCAGTTCAATTTTAAATCTACGAAAAGGAAATTTTTATACCCAAATTACCCCAATATCTAATGTAATATTTAAAATACTAAAATTCTCGAATTTTGCATACAAAATTTGTTTTTTCGTTCATTAAAATATATATCGGACACGATTTTAATAATAATAAAGTATATACTCTTTAAACATGCAGGATTACAATTTTTTGCTAAATGTTGTAGAAACCTTTTTATTATTAGTTGCTTTCTTTTTACTTACAGTTCTGCTTGGAGTCAAATATTGTTATACATTTTTCACCCACTTTCTGTTAACATAGAGCTTGGAAAATTGTAATATCTATGTATTCCTGAAGGCAATGCATGAATTGGACATTGATTTTTATTTTTATTTTTTTAATTTTATTATTATTATTTTTTATTCTTAAAGAGGGAACGTTGCGTCGGCTCAAAAGTTGCATTTTCCCCCATAGAAATAAAGTGATTGTTTAATATTAATAGAAAAAAATAGCTCGATCGTTTCAACATTCATTCATCCATTTTAACAATTTTGTTGTCCGCAACATTATAACGTCAGCATTGAGCGACGCACACATTTGTAATTTATAATATAAATTGACTTTTTTTATAAATTTTAATAAAAGCGTGTTTTATATATATATATATATATATATATATATATATATATATTTGATGTATACATATCATTTTGACATTGATATCAAATGCAATAAAATGACATATACATATCATTTTAATACATTTGATATAATACATATTATAATTTTATATCCTTTTTGTAGTACTATTTTCCAAAAAATATTCCTATTAAAATAAGTAATATTTTTCGGATTACAAACTATGTATTATCATAATTATAATTATTTTATTTACTTTCCAGTTATATTTAAAGAAAGCTATTTAATTTTTTAAAAATGCATATTTTTTGTCAGTAATGATCGGGAGAACGAAAAATTTTATTGGGATTTTTTTTATTAGGTCCCAATCACGAAAAGCGTATGAATTTTATGTAGTAACGTAAGATACTCCGTAACGTAAGATAAAAAAGATACGTAAGATAAGCACATGACTTATTAGGATTATTTGTAAAAAATAGCTCATTAACTTGGAATCACGAATAAGATATTTTGTCATTTTCCTTTTTTGTGTTTACTTAAGTTAAAAAAAAGTAATGTAAAAATATTTCGAAAAAAATAATATAGGAAAAGAAATATTAGTTTTGTATAATTTAAATTATATAGCTTCAATGCGAAAAATCAAAAATCTAAGATTGGCCTTCGTATTATATCCATCTAAATATATTATAAAAAAGCTATAAAACCATTTAAGTATTTTACATTTTACATTTTAATATATTCGCCAATAAAACAAAACTGAAATATCTGACGATTTCAGTTAATATTGATTATATTAACTTATTATTTTAAGTGGATGTTTTTCATTAATCGTACTTTTTTCACCTCATGTGCTCGTTAGTATTACCTCTTCATGAACAACGTAAACTATAATCTTGATCGAATTTATTTATATCGTGGATAGATTTGATAAATGGCTAAAGATATAAGATTTTTTATTAAGTTTAAACAAATTCTGTCCACTTTTTGTGGGCATACCAATATTTGTAGAATGTATAATTTAGGTTGCTGCCTATTAGTTACATAGGTCTACAATGAAAAATTCGTTTTGTAAATTAAGTTGTTCTCAAACCAATTTTATGTGATAAATTTGAAAATTACAATGAAAATAGTGCATCACACAAACTTTATAATATGTAAGTAATATTACGCTCTGCTTATTGTAATTAGTACGCCCAATTTAATTTAAATAAGAAAGCAATTTTTTAAAGAAAAAGTTTTTTTATTATTCTACTCAATTATTATTTTTTGTTATTGTACTAAAGTAATGTATGCAGTGTTATACACTCCATCAGGAATTTTTACTTTTTCTATTTTGGACGGAAAACCAGCACAAAGTTTGTTTCTTTTTCTAGATCAGCGTTTTTCAAACTATGGTACTCGAACCACAAGTTATCCTCCAATAACGTCCTTAAAATTTTCTTTGATTTACGAAAAACTCAAAAACAATTGAAAATCAAAGTAATTTCCTTATTTTAAAAATCTGGTTAAACATTTCTCTAAAACATGGTAGCAAAAATGTTACCAACATTATATGGTACAATTTTGCTCCAACATTTGGAGCTACGATTAAACCCTGAATCGGTAAAATATTGAACTACGTTGTGATAAAATATTGAACCACGAGTAGAACTACTTGGTATCCATGTTAAGCAAGGAGAACTTCTGGATAAGACTACTCGGCACCCTACCAATAACGAACTTTCGCAAATATTTCGATTTTAATATTATATCTTATTACATACCACATACTTTCGACTACATCCTGACAAAATGTCAGGCTGATACTGCCTGTAGAACGACAGTTACGGCTGATGTAAAAAACATCTGTTATCATTTCGTCTCTTTAAATGCCATGCCCACCTGTTTATTTACGTAAGATTCCGAGTTGATTTATTTATTGGTGATACCGTTGCTACCATGTCAAACTATCGAATGTAAAAAAAAAATCAATTCTCATTAATTTAAAAAATGGACTGATTGTCACCGCTAAATTTTAACGGTATTTTTCACCAGGGTTGCCAGTTTGGCATCCTTTTTCATTAAGAAATTTCTAATGCGTACCAGAAGTTTCAAACAGAAAATTTTGCTTTATTTAATGACAGGCATTTTGTGATTACTAAAAGTAAAAATTTTTGTCTAAAAATTTCCGGTATGAATTAAGCATCTCTGAATGAATAAGAAGGTCAATCTGGCAACCCTGTTCTTCTCAGATATTTTGTTAGTATTCTTACTAGGCGAATAATTCTAATAAAAATTAGTGGTGACAATCGGACCAATTTTAAAAGTAATGGAAAATGCATTTATTCACATTCAGTAGTTTGACATGGTAGCGTCGATATATCCCCTTGATTACTCACATCGATTTACCTTCTATAAGTTACTCAAAGAAGAAGAATTATGACTGCGTTCAGTTTGCCTGTATTTGTAACTGATAATGTTTTTTAATTGCATTTGAAGCGTTACTTGTCGCTTTTTTGTATAAAATTTTACTTTTTGTGATAAAATCTATCTTTTTCAAGACATCATTATATTTACCTTTGTTTCATCATTACATTTACCTTTGTATTATTATAATTGATAAATAAGTCTCGGAATTAAAAAAAATCTGCTATATCTTTACATGAACAAAACATGTTGGTATGATCAGAAGCATTTTAAAACAAATATACAAATATTTCTTTGTTAGTTTCAAGTTAGTAATACTGATACCAAACAACAAAAAATTCATTTTCCAATAAATATGAAGCAGATTCCAAAGAGGAATCTGTTATTGTCCAGGTTGTTTCTAAGATATTTATGTAAAGGTAAATAATTTTATTCATATTCAATGGTTGGAGTATCATAAATGAGAATTATTCCAACAGAGCGAAAAATGCCGGGACCAGGACTTGAACCTGGGTTTTTTGACTTGCCGTGCCAACGCTCTTTCTACTGAGCTATTCCAATGATATTTTGGCAGGCATATTTCCTTCTTATTTGTTGGACAAGGCTGAGAACTGCAGCGCTAATTTCATTCATCCGAGCTATAACAATAGCGTTTTTACATGATGAATCTGAGATAACACGGAAACTCCTATATACCATGTAATTAGGTCAGAATACCATGTCACTATGTCAGAATACCATGTACGTAGGTCAGTGTAATTAGGCCATGCAATAGGTGATAAATAATTTGATACTTTGGCAATCTGTCTTTGTATATGCAATGTTATTTTCATTGTTTTATTTTCAATCAAAAGTAAGTTAACATAAATTACATATCCAATAACAAAAAGTGTAATTAATGTCATTTACAGCAATATTAACTCATAGTAACATTATATATCTATTTAAAGCCAATCTTTAAAGTACAAATTTCTCGAATAACAACTTTTTGTTTGTTCTCAGATAAACGCCTATCAATAATAGTGAAATAAGAATATATACCTTCCTTTACAATTTTTTGTAGTTGTTTAAGGCTAATAAAGTATGCATAAAACAGATAACCAAAAAAATTTATAATTTATAAAAGTATGGGCAATAAATAATAACTCATATATCTTTAAACTCATATATATCTCAATTCGAGTTTTTCAGATTTTTCATGTTTTCAAAATGCTAAGGCTTTTACAGATATGAATGAAAGTGATTGAATTTTTTCCTATTTGAACGTCATATACGTAATATACGTAATATACGTCATATACGTCATATGAACGTAAGAGATTTAAGGATCCGATTTTTAAACCCGATTACTTTAAAAAAATATATGTACAAAAACTAGCCACTTTTTCTGCTTTTTCCCACTTGTATTTAGTTATTTTTTTCTTTGAAACTGTTGCTATTAAAAAAAAGTCGGATCCTTAAATCTATTCAAAATATCGTTGATGACTTGTACGAAAGAAAATCAACTGAAAATATTAAAAAATAAAATACTACTAGCGTTTTGAAATAAGTGGTTAAAAAGGATTTTTTTTCATTTTTGTTGAAAAATTATTTTTAATTAAAAATTTTGTTTGGATTAAAATATTCCTATTTAACATTTATATAATAATATATTTGGTATATGCAAAAGAAAGTTCCGTTCTTCCAATACATGGCGTAAGTGGTCTTATATGTATTGTGTGAATCTGGTAATACATGCTTGTCAAACGACTCTTCATATCTTTCAAAACGTAGTATATGACATTTTATTAAAGTGTAAACAACATAGTTTTTTATTCGATTTAAAATGGATGGTTTTGTGCAAAATAATCGTCATTTGCGGGAAGTTTTGTTATACTTTTACAATTTAAAGAAAAGCGCTACTGAAAGTCATCGTTTACTTGTAGAAGCTTATGGTGAACCTGTTTGTTTCTGCTACTATGTCTAGAAGGTGATCAGGCAATTAAAAAAAATGTTTATTCGATAGTGAAAACGCAAAACATGAAGGTAGACGAGCTACTGAATGAGCTACTGAAACCTTCTGAAACTGTTACTGGCGAAGTCTACCGACGAGAAGTAATGCGTTTGAAGCGACCTATTCAAAGAAATCGACCAGAATGGGAGAATAGACACAACAAACTGATTTTACAGCATGACAACGCAAAACCACGTACAGCAAGCGTCCTTTAAACCTACTTAGAAGGGCAGGACCGGGAAGTTCTATCCCGCTAGCCATATTTTTCAGACATTGCTTTTTCAGATTATTATTTATTCCGGCCAATGCAGATACTCCTTCAAGACGTACGATTCACATCCTATGAATGTATCAAAAATCGGTTTGACAAACGGATCGCTTCAAAAGACTACGACTTCTTCAGGTAGGGAATCCGTATATTACCTGCAAGATTGGCGAAGTTTGTGGCTTCTGATTGAGTATACTGTGAATACAGTACCACTTTTATATACTTGCTAAATAAACATGTAATTGTAACGGAACTTTCTTTTAAACATACCCAATACAATAATATTGTTTTTAAACATAATAATAAAAAAAATGGGTTCCCTTAAAATAAATAAAAATTGCAACAATACGGCGATCACAGTAACGGTGCTTTCTGCTTTCGCGCCCATAAATTCTTAGCAAAACAATAAGAAACTAGTATGTTGTGACCAACGCAAAGCTTCCATCTATTTAAATGAAATAAAACAAATGACTTATACAGCACAATGAACTGCAAGAAATTGTCTGGTCCAAAATCTCTACAGTTTCTCTTTTACATCGTTTAAAAAACTAAAATATCCCCCAGACGACCCAAAATTATGTTTATTTTTAAACAAGTTGGAAATTTTACGTCAAACGTGACAAATGAGGTGCGTTCGTACTATAGCTAGTTATATAAATATTCATATCTTGATGATTTTTAATTCTGTGAAATAAATTATATCGTCTGCAGATTAATTTCTTTTATAAAATAAGTATATCTAGGTCACTTGACGATTCAATCTCGCAAGCTCCTATAACAAGCACGCACCGATTATTAAAAAAAAATCAAATTTCTTAATAAATATTTTTATTAATATCTCCTAAAGTTTTGATTCGATTTTTATAAAATTTGAAATGTCTCGACAAAATTCTACAAAGATAATATATCTTAAATTTCAAACCATTCGGTTGGGTAGTTTTTGCGTTGTTATATGCGGACGGACTAACAGACATACGGACAGACCAAGCGACGACAATAGGTGCTACGTATTTATATGATTCCGAACGCACCTAAAAATCGTCTACTTCAGAGTTTCTCCTCGTATCGTTTAAAAAACCATGCTCGCTAAATTGCATCAATTGCTTGTGTATACGAATAGGAATCTTTCCCCAAGCACTGGATAAATGTACCCCCAGTTGTTTGATCAAGGTCAAATTGAATCAACATTTATTTATGTCAACGTCTAGCAGAATATGAAGTTTGATGAAATTCGATATATTAATTTTCGCGGTGTAGCCATAGCAGAAATCATAAAAAATACAGCAACAGCATCATCTGTTGGGGAGTATACAACCAAACCTTATTAGCATCTAGTTATTTGGAGGTTTAACGTTACATTAACTTTGTTGAAATTCCGCGCATTAATTCTTGAAATATAGCTATTTTTGAAATAGTGAAACTAGAAGAATATAAACCCTTGTTTCTCAGATAATATACACTAAAACCAATCAGCACCAATGCCAAGGAAAAAAAAAATCTGACGTTTCATTAAATTGCATGCAGTAGTTCTTGAGTTAGAGCGCCCGCAAAATGTGTGTCACATACAGGCTGATACACTGACAGACAATTTCTAAAAACAGTCAAATTGTGTTCAGAACTTCTAAAACATAATGCATCTAAAATCGGAAATCGAATCTTCTCACAAATCCAATATTTTCTTCTTGTATATGGAAGAAAGTACAAAAAAAAAATAACGTAGTCATAAGAAAATCACTTAGCTTTATAAATGGGAATGCAGGTCTTCTTTATTATATAGTAATGATGTTTCCAAAAAATGATATTTTAAAATAATTCTTCAGATGAAAATAGGTGCTAAAAATTTATGAAAATAAATAAACAAGAATAAGACTAAACAACTCAAAGTAACTAAAGAAAAAATATTATATTATATTATATTAATAAAACGATGCAAAATATTTTATGTTTGATTTTTACTCACACAATCATCACTTATGCGCATTTCTAAAAATACTTTAATCTATAAAAATGTTAAGTTTGGTGAAATTCCGCGCATTAGTCCTTGAGATAGCTTTTTTTGAAATAGTGAAATTAGGAGCATATCAGCACTATGTTTTAAGCAATATACACAAAATCCAATCAGTACCAATTTATGTCAAGGTCTAAAAGAATCAGACGTTTTATTAAATTCCATGCAGTAGTTCTCGAGTTAGAGCGCCCACAAAACGTGTGTCACATACAGTCTCACAAATATACAATTTCTAAAAACAGTCAAATTGTGTTCAGAAACTTTTAAAACATGTAAATGCATCTAAAACCGGAAATCGAATTTTATCAAAAATCCAATATTTTCTTCTTGCATATGGAAGAAAGTAAAAAAAAAATAACGTAGTCATAAGAAAATCACTCAGCTTTATAAATGAGAATGCAGGTCTTCTTTATTATACAGTAATGATGTTTCCAAAAAAATGATACTTTAAAATATTTCTTCAGATGAAAATAGGTGTTAAAAATTATTGAAAATAAATAAACACGAATAAGACTAAACAACTCAAAGTAACTAAAGAAAAAATAAAATAAAATATTATATTAATAAAACGATACAAAATATTTTATGTTGGATTTTTACTCCTACAATCATTACTTATGCGCATTTCTAAAAATACTTTAATCTATAAAAATGTTAAGTTTGGTGAAATTCCGCGCATTAGTCCTTGAGATAGCTTTTTTTGAAATAGTGAAATTAGGAGCGCATCAGCACTATGTTTTAGGCAATATACACAAAGGCCAATCAGTACCAATTTATGTCAAGGTTTAAAAGAATCATACGTTTTATTAAATTCCATGCAGTAGTTCTCGAGTTAGAGCGCCCACAAAAAGTGTGTCACATACAGTCTCACAGATAGACAATTTCTAAAAACAGTCAAATTGTGTTCAGAAACTTCTAAAACATGTAAATGCATCTAAAACCGGAAATCGAATTTTATCAAAAATCCAATATTTTCTTCTTGTATATGGAAGAAAGTAAAAAAAAAAATAACGTACCGTAATTTCCGGCGTATAAGCCGCAGCTCAAAGAGTCGTTTTTCGACCCAGAAATATTATTTTATAAAATGTAACTTAAAAGATCGCTGTAAATATTTAACTACAATTATTGAATAAAATTTCTGGGTCGAAAAACGACTCTTTGAGTTGCGGCTTATACGCCGGAAATTACGGTAGTCAGAAGAAAATCACTCAGCTTTATAAATGAGAATGCAGGTCTTCTTTATTATACAGTAATGATGTTTCCAAAAAAATGATACTTTAAAATATTTCTTCAGATGAAAATAGGTGTTAAAAATTATTGAAAATAAATAAACACGAATAAGACTAAACAAATCAAAGTAACTAAAGAAAAAAATATTATATTATATTATATTAATAAAACGATGCAAAATATTTTATGTTTGATATTTACTCACACAATCATCACTTATGCGCTTTTTTCTAAAAATACTTTAATCTATAAAAATATTAAGTTTGGTGAAATTCCGCGCATTAGTCCTTGAGATAGCTTTTTTTGAAATAGTGAAATTAGGAGAACATCAGCACTATGTTTTAGGCAATATACACAAAAGCCAATCAGTAGTACCAATTTATGTCAAGGTCTAAAAGAATCAGACGTTTTATTAAATTCCATGCAGTAGTTCTCGAGTTAGAGCGCCCACAAAAAGTGTGTCACATACAGTCTCACAGATAGACAATTTCTAAAAACAGTCAAATTGTGTTCAGAAACTTCTAAAACATGTAAATGCATCTAAAACCGGAAATCGAATTTTATCAAAAATCCAATATTTTCTTCTTGTATATGGAAGAAAGTAAAAAAAAAAATAACGTACCGTAATTTCCGGCGTATAAGCCGCAGCTCAAAGAGTCGTTTTTCGACCCAGAAATATTATTTTATAAAATGTAACTTAAAAGATCGCTGTAAATATTTAACTACAATTATTGAATAAAATTTCTGGGTCGAAAAACGACTCTTTGAGTTGCGGCTTATACGCCGGAAATTACGGTAGTCAGAAGAAAATCACTCAGCTTTATAAATGAGAATGCAGATCTTCTTTATTATACAGTAATGATGTTTCCAAAAAAATGATACTTTAAAATATTTCTTCAGATGAAAATTGGTGTTAAAAATTATTGAAAATAAATAAACACGAATAAGACTAAACAACTCAAAGTAACTAAAGAAAAAAATATTATATTATATTATATTAATAAAACGATGCAAAATATTTTATGTTTGATTTTTACTCACACAATCATCACTTATGCGCTTTTTTCTAAAAATACTTTAATCTATAAAAATATTAAGTTTGGTGAAATTCCGCGCATTAGTCCTTGAGATAGCTTTTTTTGAAATAGTGAAATTAGGAGAACATCAGCACTATGTTTTAGGCAATATACACAAAAGCCAATCAGTAGTACCAATTTATGTCAAGGTCTAAAAGAATCAGACGTTTTATTAAATTCCATGCAGTAGTTCTCGAGTTAGAGCGCCCACAAAAAGTGCGTCACATACAGTCTCACAGATAGACAATTTCTAAAAACAGTCAAATTGTGTTCAGAAACTTCTAAAACATGTAAATCCATTTAAAACCGGAAGTCGAAAACAAATAACGCAGTCATAAGATTTATAAATGATAATGCAGATTTTCTTTGGCACGTGTAAAAAATATGTGTATATAATTGCCCTGAAAATACGCGAAAAATATTCAAAAATATAATTTAATATTTAAGTAATATAAAATTATTCTATTTTTTTTCTTTTATAATGCATCTCTTGAAAAATGCATGTAATATTTTGATTATTTGGATTTAACTTATGTTTCTACTTTTTTTAACTGTTAGATTGAAAATATATTAATAAAAAATATATTGAATATGAAACAAATAAACTATGTGCCCTGAGCGTTAAAGCAACTCCTTTTATTATATAGTAATGATATTTCCAAAACAAAAATGATACTTTAAAATAATTCTTCAGATGAAAATAGGTGCTAAAAATAACTGAAAATAAATAAACACGAAAAGGGCAAAATTAAAGTAACTAAAGAAAAAATAAAATATTATATTATATTAATGAAATGATACAAAATATTTTATGTTTGATTTTTACTCACACAATCATTACTTATGCGCGTAGTATTTTTAGATTTCTAAAAATACTTAAATCTATAAAAACACTGTATTTGTTTTATCTAAAGAATGGGTAAATACCATGTTTTTGTTGCAGATAAAACTCTTTTTTTGAGAGTTTACCGAAGAAAATAAATAAGTGTTTTTATTATAGAATATTTAGTAAAGTAACATTTTGTTAAATTTTTGAACAGTGCTAGGACATAATTTGTTATTAGATTTTCAGCACAGCTAGGACATGAAGTAATAATTATAGTTTTATAATAAATTTAACTAACTACAATGTTTAGTTACATCAAGTGAATTTTAATTTACTTATCTAATTATGTATAATAAAATCAGTCTTTTAGTTATATAATGCCACACAATAGAATTTAGTTTTTTAAAAAAAATATATATATATAACATTTTAAAATCAAGATTATTTGATGTATATGATTATGATAAAAAACGTCGATTTAGAGGACCAAGAAGCATTAAATTATTCCTTCCCCAATAATGGGGGCAGAGAGTTTTCGTTCTTTTTAAAAAATAAACGAGCGTGTTTTTACATTTATAATTCAAATTAATTGGCAATTGGATAAACTTTTCATTCTATATCAGTATTAGACATAACTTCAATGCATGTATTAAAAAAATTTACTTTGCATTCAACGTTTAGAGTATGCTCTTTCCTTAGTAAACATAAAAATAGGCTTTTCTATATTTTATACTTACATTTGTGCTCCCATTTAAAGCAAATTTAAATATAATCCTAAATATATTCTCTGTGATTCATTTCAAATAATCCAATCTCTGAATATTTTTTTAAGTTAATATATTTTCTCATTAAATTCTAAGATAATAAATTAACTTTTTAATGCCTGTGACTTAATATTAAGTATTACTGTATATACCTGTTTACTATTAGTAGTTTATTTAAAAAAATTGTATGTGTTAGGTTCATTGTACAAAATATTTAGTTTTCAGTTCTCAATAGTTTCATCTAGAGCTACCGCTTTACTAAATATGAAATTTTCAAATATTCGAAATCTATAGCTGAAAAAAGATATGTTTGATTTGTTTGATAGTATTTTACCAAGTAAAAAAAAATATTGTAGCATTATCTAATCTCTGATATATTTTCAGTTGCTTTCAAACTTATAACAATATGTTGGTTATAACAATATATCAATTTTGGAAACTTTAACACTGTTTAAAAGGTTACTAATATTTTATTATTAACATAAATATTGTATATTAAATACTGCTTTTTATTAAACATTTCCCACATTTTTTTGTACTTATATCTACATAACTGTTATAATTGCGTTTCATTTTAAAGAAATTTTTGTATGCACAATCAAATTTTCTTCATGATAGCAATTGATTTTATATTGTGTTGTTTATATTTTATTTACCTCGCCTGCTACAAGATGATAAATTATGTTATTCCGAATATTTCCAGTGTCAAGTTTTTCAGAATCGCAAAGTATAGTACGAATAAAGGGAAGGAATAACTTTAATCTAAAAATATTTAATTAAAACAGAGAAATAGACAGAGTGAAATTAACTGATGTGTTTGCATAAAGATGTATCTACATTCGTTATGCTTGGGAAGAGGAACACAGAATTTTAGTGCACATTTCAAAAAATATTCATTCATCTTTTATTAATGCTGATTTTCCTATTTTTGTCAATGTTCTGTTGTTAAGCTGTCCTAAAGCACAAGAAAATGCATTCAAACTACAATATTGTGATAATAGAAAATTAGACTATAAAATTCCTTTGCTTTTACAAAATATATAGTTGTTCCGTTTTCCAAAACACAAATCTTCAATGTTCATTTCTAAATGTTTATATTTGTAAATTTTTAATGTGCAGTCTTTTAGAAGGTCAAAATTTTAAAGAAAAATCCTCTTCATTGCCATGGTAACAAAGCATAAAAGTGCTTCATAAAATAGCAAAAATATTTGAAGTACAAATCACGTTAAGTGTCATCGATTACGTAATGTTACGGTAGAAATATTAATTCATTAAAGATTCTGCATATACAAAACCGCATAAGAATCAAGATGTGACAGGCATTTTAATGTAAAATATTGTTTTTTTTAAATTAGGTGTATTTGATAAGAGTCAACAAAAAACACAGTCTACACTGTAAATAAACTTGAGATTCAGATTTTTATTTCATAATCAATTCAAATTCAACTCCAGAATTACACGCACAGTGTTATTTTAGCAAAAATGAGTAAAACATTTTAAGCACATTTTTCACATAGGAGATGCATTCCTCTTATTCTATGTAGTACACATAAGAAAAGACTTTTTAAGCCAGAGATGGCGAATTTTTTGAACATGCGCGTAACAAAAACTTACAAACTGTATCCATCTGCATTGAAATGAGTCAAGCCTTCGCAAAAAAAAAGTAAATCGTTCAAGTGCGAGTATAACTCGCTTTCAAGGGATTCCGTACATTGCTAATTCATAAATTTAAACTCCTATTACGACTTTTTTTTAATATAATTTTAGTTTCAGTAGATTCGGAAGTAGGAGAAGCGGGGGAAACATACTTTTGCAGTACACTTTGAACAATATCTTATATATATAATACCAAAATCAAAACAAATATATTTTTGAGTTCGGTGTTACAACATCTTTCGAACGATACCATACACGAAATATATATATATATATTTCAAATAACTTAATTAATATATCGGCTAATCACCGACAATTTTTTTTTCGAAAATCATTATGAACTATAATTGGATGATACTACATCAATAGATATCTCGACCGCTCGTCAACTCCCCAGCTGACCGCCAGCAAAGTTTGTGTGTAACGGAAAAATGCATTTTTCTCAAACACTATGGGACCTAGGAAAATCGCTATAGTTTTCCTGGAAAGTTTTAAATAAATTCCTACTACCCCTAATTTTTTTCATAATTTTATTTTCAGTATATTTAGAAATAGAGGGGGAAGGACATACATTTTTGCAGCGTATTTTCGACGATATCTCGGAAAATATAATACCTAAAGTTAAAACAAATGTATTTTTGACTTATATTACGAGATCTTTCATATGATACTCCGCATATACAAAAATAACATTTGTTTTTTCAAGTACCTTAATCCCCTCCCCCTCCTCCACCATAAATTTTTCCTAAACATATTTGTGAAGGGCTAATAATCTGAAAATATGTGAGTCAATAGGCTTTATAAATTTCTCAAGTTTGAGCTTTACACGTCCCATACTTTACGATAAAAAGGGTTCTGACAGACGGACAGACATACACAGGAGTGATCTTATAATGGTTCCGTTTTTACTTTTTAAGTAAGGAACTCTAAAAAAACTACTACTTCATATGATGTTTAAATGAAACATTGATTAACAGAATCAGATGCTCAAATACAATAAATAGCTGAGGACAAAAAAACGAAATGCGATTTTTCTATACATGGAAATTGGTCTTAATTTAATGAAATTTTTATTGAGAAATCTGATTCATTTAAATAGTATGTACTATAATTATGAAAATTAATTTACGATTTTTTATTTTTGTAGATTTTAACTTGTAATTAATGAAACATCTAGCATAAAAAATGTGTTATTAATTCATTAATAATATTTTCGCTCTTGTACGTTCGAAGAGGAATGCTTTATACCTGTTTTTATATTTGGTTATTTTTAGCAATATACAAGGGGCGTTCCATAAAAACTTAGAGTAAAATCCTAAAAATTCAAGAAATATATTTACAGCAAAATATACATCAATCTTTTTCAAAATACCTTCCCTCAGATGATATGCGACGGTCAAATCGTTCAACCCAATTTTCAAAACAAGTAGAGAAGCCTTTTTCTGGAAGCTATATCAAAGAACCCTGCACCGCTAAAATAACTTCAGAATCTGTATTACATTTTCTTCCACGGAGCTTCTCCTTCAACGTCCAAAACAGCCATAAATCGCATGGTGCGAGATCTAGACTGTAAGGGGGATGTGTCATGATTTTAATATTGTATTTGCTAAGATATTGCTGAACAGAAGTAGCAATATGCTGGCGAGCATTATCGTGATGTAATGTCCAATTCCCTACTAGTTCATGACGCTTTCTCGATGTGTTGTCTCAAAATTTTCCAAACTGAAACATAATATTTACCATTCACAGTAGTTATTGTAGGAGCAGCATGTTGATAGATTACACCTTTATGATCAAAGGAAATAATCATCATGTCCTTACCAGCAGATTTCGTTTGTCGGATTTTTTTTTTTTTGAGTCGGAGAATCAGTGTTTGTCCATACACTTGTTGCGGACTTGGTAAGCGGATCAAAACGATCCACCCAAGTTTCATCACCTGCTATTACAGTCTTTAGGAAATTCGGATCATTTTGAAGCATCTGTTTCTACTCACAACATTGGTGAATTCTTGTTGGCATTTGTTCTTTAGTAAGATGATGAGGGACCCATCTGGAACAAACATGCCGAATCTGTAAATTGTTGCGTAGAATGCGAAATATCGAAGTTTTCAATATGTTAGTTCATGCCGCTATCTCCTCACATGTCATTCGTCTATTGTCTTGCAAGATTGCCCACACAGGATTAACATTTCGATCATTCACAACACTTTCTGTTCGGTCAGGCTTAGGAGCCAGTTCTGCAGACCAACGTCTTTTTTTAAATTTACCATTCAATCTAAAAATTATAGACTCACCAAAACATTTGTCTTTGTAAGCTTCTTTCATTAACTGAACTGTTTTTGGAGCTGTTTGGACCAAACGATAGCAAAATTTTATGGCACAACGCATTTCGTTTTTTAACTTCGAATCACTCACCTCCATTTCTGTAGCGCAAATAAAAACAGTTCTTTAAAAAAGCACGAAACTAGGAAAATAAAATCGTCTGTTTCGTGTAGAATATTTATAAACGTACAGTTAACAGTTTGTAAATCGCCTGCAGTTTTATTTTTTAGTTTCGCGGTGTTGCCACTACGTAAAAAAATAACTTTCAGTTTTCATGGAATGCCCTTTGAACATAACAAAATTGGGCCCTTTTGTGTCTATATTGCAGTGACTGTCTTATTATACAAATTTGAAGAAATAAACCTTTTTTCAATTCATATAAAAACGCTAAATAGTTACATCTCGCAAAGATGCATCAATGAAAAAACAAATTCGAAAATATTAATTCATGCAGATTATCTCAAATGATTTCATAAATTGGTATTTTTTGTAAGTGTTAAATAATATTTAATTTATTGTAAAAAAAAGGTTCTATAATGATTACCACTTTATCACTTGCGTCACAGAAAAATTGCTGTAGTTATCATATTTTGCACGTGTGCCATAGGTTAGACACATCTGCTTTAAGCTAATAAATTTTCTTCAAACCACTTAAAATATATATATGACATTTGAAACGCTACGAAGTAGACAGATTCATAGGTACAGGGTTGTTATAATTAAGTTCGCCTATTCAGAAGGCTCTATAGCCGGTTCTATGGCTCCAAACGAAACAAAATTTCCCTAGTTCGTAGTTGAAGAGATGCGCTCTGCGAAAATCGAAACAAAAATTAGTTAAATTTTTCGTCAGCAGGTGGCGCTGTGCCAATATTTAAGACGATGTTTGCAGATTCATTATATCAATTTCAGTCAATCCAGACGAAGCACACAAATTTAAAAATTTCAAAAAACTTCGACGAACTGCAAATTGTTATAATTAAAGTTCACATAATCAGACAGCTCTAGAGCCTGACCTATGCCTCCAAACAATACAGAAAAATGAATATAATTTCATGTGATGTTATCTGCATCAACAAAAATAAAACATGTCGCTCGGCAGCGAGGAAATAACTAAGAATAACATTACGATGCTCAATGAATCCTCGACCATTTTCAATAACGCATTCCATTCTCAGAATTGTACTTTCTACAGCATTGCGTAAACTCTCCTGTGAGATTGAGCGAATATGAAGTCTAATACTGTCTTTCAGATCAGAGATTTTCTGAAATCTGTCTTTAGATACAGAATCTTTTAAAAATCCCCACAACCATAAATCGCATGGTGTTAGATCAGGCGATCGTGGTGGCCAGACTGTTTGAAAATAACGACTTATGATGCGGTCTTCTGTAAAATGGCTTGTTAAGAAAGTCCGAACCAATACTTAGCACATATCTCCAACCTCACAAGCTAGTCTGTACCCAGAGCAACTCCCACTCCCTCGTATGGCATCGCCCCTTGTCGCGAGTAGAGTTATAGTGTTACTCTGGCGATGCTAAAGCGCCCCTTGTCGCGAGAAAGCATGTTTCTGGCGCGCAACCCTCTAGCTTATCTGCTGTCTGATATCCA
Organism: Maratus michaelseni; assembly: GCA_963931845.1. Taxonomy (NCBI): domain Eukaryota; kingdom Metazoa; phylum Arthropoda; class Arachnida; order Araneae; family Salticidae; genus Maratus; species Maratus michaelseni. Next base: position 133,115,941 of record OZ007588.1, on the reverse strand, counting down.
AGTGCTGTGCGGCATATCATTCTCAAACCATTTCAAGAACATCGGCACCTCGCTGCCCCGTGTCGCTTGGAATATCTGTTCTCCGGCAGCGAGGGATTTGTTCTGTGAATTTCGGGCAATAATGGCCCATTGCAATTCACCCGCCCTCTGTCGCGTTTTCCGGCGGGCTCAGTTCCAGCTGAAACTGTAACCTTTTTATTTTTTAATCCTTAATAAAGGTACCGGGAGGGACACCTATGCTCTACAGACTTGGCCTCCTAGTCTGAGCAGTCCCTCTTAGGCTGTGAAAAAAAAACCTCTGAGCGTTTTGAAAAAGGGTAAAATTGTAATGTTGTTTTCTCTGTATTTTGTTTTAAATGCTAAAAAAATAATGATCCTTTCAGCATTATAAATAAAACTTAATTACCAATATGAATGTAACTCTTCAGAGTATTAATCATTCTTCAATGTTTTGAAAATTCATTAAATCTATAGAATTATATTATCTTAAACATTGCATATATTGAAGTGAAACCTGGAGCTTAGTGAACGGAATATTACGTTCCACACGCTTAGAGGGCTAGTAATGTGCGGTGGTGCACCGTCTTGCATAAACACGATATTTTGATGGCAGCCTCGCTGTTGCAGCTCGGGAATCAGAAAATTTAACAACATATTGTGTTACCTTCTCCCATTTATGGAACATGTAATGGGTCCTGTGGATGTTAGTTCCTCAAAAAAATATGGCCCTGTCATAAACGTAGCTGTGAAACCGCACCACACCGTCACTTTAGCTGCATGCAATGGAACTTCTTGGACAACATTAGGATTCTCTTTCGCCAAATTCGACAGTTGTGTGTGTTCACTTGTCCGTTTAAATAAAAATGCGCTTCATCACTCCATACAATATTCCAGGGCCAAGAATTGTCCACATTCATTCGTGCAAGACACTGTAGTGAAAATGATAGCCGACTTTCGGTATCACCCTCTGAATCTTGTATGCATAGTAGCGCAAAATTTGACGCATTACTTTTCTCACAGTGGAAATCGGCATATCGACTACATTCGCAATAGCTGGCACACTTGCATTACCAAATGATGACTGGCTTGCTGAATCAACGGCAGCAGTAGCAATATCTTCAATGCTAGAAATGTCTGCCTTTTTTCGTCCTCTGCCAGGAAGAATGTCAAGTTTTCCTGTTTACTCGAACTTTTTAATCATTTTGTGAACTCCACTATCCGACATTGGTCCACGTCTAACATCTTTTAGTTTCCGGAATTCTCGAAGAGCTGCAGCTGCGTTGCTGTTATTTTGATAAAATAACTTTACAAGAAGAGCCTTTTCTTTCAAAGTTACCATTTTCCACAAAGCGTAGATTCAAATGCTTTTCAGAAACAATCAACTGCTCCAGTGTCAAAGAAATCACAGACACACTTTTTCAGCAAGTTTTAAATCGTCAGGTGGTTAGAAGTGTGTTTCAAGTTTTCGAAGTTGCGACGTCACTTTGACGTCATTCGTCGAAAATTTGAATAAAATGTGATCTTTTTCAAGCGTTGGGTGAAATTTTGTGATTTTGTGTGTTGCATCTGGATTGGCCGAAATTGATATAACGAATCTGCAAAAAGTTTTCTTTTACCAACTGTGAAATAAAACTTCCTGTATTTTGTTTTTTACAAAATAAAGGAATCTGCAAATATCGGCTTAAATATTGGCACAGCGCCACCTATTGACACAAATTTTAACTATTTGTTTTTCGATTTTCGCAGAGCGCATCTCTTCAGCTACGTACTAGTGAAATTTTGTTTCGTTTGGAGCCATAGAACCGGAGTCTTCTGTATAGGCGAACTTTAATTATAACAACCCTGTATTTTGATTGACTTAAGAATTCATTAATCTTTGCACAACTATTTTTAATCAGTGCCTTTTCCTTGTACTTAAATATATATATATAACTAAAAAGCAACCACGCTTGCGTTGCGCTTTACTGCTTGTTACAAAACCTTTAAAAATATAAGACTAAAATAATGCCTAAAAAATGAAGAAAATTATGTATCCATGATAAAAGATTCATTATTGAAAGTCTAAGAAACATACTTTTTTAAATTCTTTTTTTCACTATCAATACCAGAAAAATGATAAGGCGTTTTAGAAAACAGCTTTTACTTTTCTTGTTTTGAAACACTTTATAATATATTTTAAGAATCTAATTTCTTTTCATTGTGTTACGGCCGTAAACATTTTCAACATCATCCCAGAATTTACGAGCAATTCGCCTTTTTTGTATGATTGTGCATCCAGACACAAAGACAACATTTTTACGCTAATAAATTACATTTTAATGTTGTAAGTTACAATATTTCGTACTGAAAAAGCCATTAAAGAATGTCTTTGCGCAGACAAAAATATTTAAAAAGTATCTATTCCTTAAATTTTCCACGGAAATGCTTATATCTAAAAATAAACGAAACAACAAATTTTGTGTTGATATTTTATTGAAGAATTATTGTGGTATAATCTATTTTATCAGCTGAATCATTCAGTTGTGTTAATTTTTTTAATAATTTTTCATTCAATTAATTTTCAAATATTCCGTTTTGGGTTTATTCTTTTAAAATCGAAATAATATTTCATGTCCATTCTCATGTCGTAATTAAGTACTATAAGTACACATACATATTAGCACTTTGCTCTCCGCATGTCTCGTAAAAATACTTCTGTTGCCGCTAGAAGCGCCGTCTATGTAAAATGTTAAAAAAAAAAAAAAAAAAAAAAACTACAACTTTTTTGTGAGTTGGGTTTGAGATGCCGATCAGTGAAGTTGTGTAAATCTCGGCTCTCGACCATTTTTATTGAGTGTTGTGAGATATTAAATGAGATACAGTCCGCAAGTGAGTTTATTTTATTTTGAGAGTGTGTGTTTATTATTTGTAGTGATAAATTATTATTAACTGAGCTATCGGCGTAAACATATTATTGGTCTCCTCTCGCCGGAGAAAGAATAGAATTTGTCGATGTTTATGTTTTTTCGGGAATCGTCTGTAGAGGATAAATTGTGTTTGGAATTCTATCAAGTAATTAGAATGAGTAAAACGAAAATTAAATCATCGTATTATTTATATTAAAGTACAAAATATTGTGATTCAGAATTCTCTTTTGTGAATATTGTGAATAGAGTGTGAATATAGAAGAGTGTGAATATTGTGAAGTGTTTTTTGTTTCCAGAAGAAAAATAATTTCGATTAACCTGGAGAATTTCGTAATACGGAAAAATGAACTGTGAATGTGTTTACGCAGAAAAGAACCTAGGTTCTTTATTATTGAGCTAATTTGAGAATTGAAAGTGTGGATTAAATCTTTTCAATGTGGAATTATCCGATTTGGAGATTTATTAATAGATAAAGGTATGTCAGTTTTATTTATTTATTTATTGTGAATTGTATTTATAATACAATATTTAAAGGTGCAAAAAATTAAGATTATCAGCGAATTGCTGCTGAATTAGACATAGATATATCAGATTCCAAATTAACTATTTATGATTTAATAAATTTAATAAAGGAAAGTTCGAAGTATAAAGCAGATAATAAACTGGTTGAAGACATAGCAAACAGTTTTATTGAGGAAAGAAAAAATGAAGAATCAAAATTACTAGATCTTGAGAAATTAAAAATTGAACATGCAAAGTTAGAAATTGAGTTGGCTAAGGCCCGTACAGAAACTAAAAATGATAATTTAAGTGATCTCGAGAAAAAAGATAATATAGAATCTTTAGACTCTCTGATTAAAAGTGTAAGAACGTTAACGATTAAAATTCCATCTAAACCAGAAGGTTGGAGTTATTTTTTTTTCATCGTTAGAAAGAGCATTTATTTCTAAAAATGTCCCAGAAAAATATAAATCGGAAATTCTACTAAATCTGTTAGGAGAAAGGGCAACAAACGTAATTACGTACATCAAAGATGGGGAATTAGAAGATTATTCAAATTTAAAGGCTATAGTACTTAGAGAATTTGAGCCATCCCCCCAGACTTGTTTAGAACATTTTAGGAAAGCACAACGTCATCCTAATGAAACATATGTACAATTTGCATCCCGATTAACAACGAGTTGGGATTATTATTTAAAATTGAGGAATGTGACAGATTTCGAAACTTTAAAACATTTAATAGTTTCTGATAAGATTTGTCAAACGCTTGATAAAGATGTCATGTATTTTATAAATGTTAGACAAGCAGAATCGTGGTTCTCTCCCATTGAATTATCTCGAGAAATTGATTTATATTATACGTCTAAGGGAAAACCCGTGGTTGACAATTCTAGAGCGAGTAATAAAAATACTTATTATCGAAATGTTTCTAAAGTTTTTCTAACTGACGTAAAAAATTCCAAATGTATTTTGTCATGTAGTGAAAATCATCCTTTGCATAAATGTCCTGTTTATAAAAACATGTCAGTGGGTAATAGAGTTGAGCTTGTAAAATCCAAAAACCTTTGTTTTAACTGTCTTATGAATCATAAAGTGATTGATTGTAAATCTAAATTCTCTTGTATTATTTGCAAGAGAAGGCATCATGTAACTTTGCATTTCCCGCGTGAACAAAAAATAAATAAAGGTGAAAATCCAGAGATAATTTCACAGGAAATGAGTTCTGAAAACGAAGTCGGTAATAAATATAATTTGGATGCTTCAGCTCCAGTATTCCAGCCTTTCCAAGTTAATAACCAAAGCAATTTATTTTCAACGATATGTAATTTGTATAACGAGTTAAAAGCTGTGTTACTTAGCACATTTGTTTGTTTAATAAAATATGAATATGGTAATTTTCATGAAGCACGTGGTTTATTAGATGTCGGTGCAAACTCTAATTTTATGAGTAAAAGGTTAGTAGATAAACTAAATTTGAAAAGAGAAAAGACTAATATTTGTATTTCAGGAATAAATAATTTGTCTCTTAATGTTAGATCTAGAGTTAACACAACTATTTCGAATAGAGATAAAGATTTTTATTTAAAATTAGATTTTTTAGTCGTTCTGGAAATTATGGAATTTACGCCTTCTAGACCGCTTGAGATTTGTATTTCATCGTTAAATAACATCAAATTAGCTGACGAAAAGTTTAATGTGCCAGGCTGTATTGATTTGCTTTTGGGTGCAGAAAATTTCTATGAATTTTTAAGGCCAGGTCAAATTTACCCCCAACCATTAAATACTAGAATAGTGTTACAAAACAGTGTTTTCGGTTATATTGTTAGCGGAAGCCTTCCGGCTAAGGTTGAAAGTAATATACATTGTGGGTTGATAACAGATAATTTGGAGTTAGAAAGAGTAATTCGAGATTTTTGGGAAATAGAAAACATTGAGAGAGAATCTGAAGTTTCTAGAAATAAGGAATCAGAAATTTGTGAAGAACATTTTCTGAAAAATTATTCCACAACTGCAACAGGGCAATACATGGTAAAAATGCCATTTAAGGAAGACCCATCTTGTCTTGGAGAATCAAAGAAAAAGGTTATGAAAGTTTTAAATTCATTATGGAATCGCTTAGTTAGAGAACCTAAATTTAACGATCTTTGTAAAGTCTTTATGCAAGAATATTTAAGTATGGGTCATATGGAAGAGGTGATAGAATCTGAAGAACCAGATATCACTTATTACATACCCCATCATTGCGTGTTCCGTGCTGAATCAAGTAGCACACCATTAAGAGTTGTCTTTAACGCTAGCTCCTTAACTTCTACCGGAAAATCTCTAAATAGTTTGCAGTATAAAGGAGGAACAATCCAACATGAATTATTTAGTATAATGTTGCGATTTCGAAAGCACAAATTTGTTTTTGTAGCAGATATTAAGAAAATGTACCGTATGATATTGATACATCCGAGTCAAAGAGATTTATTGAGAATCTTGTTTAAACCTGAGGTACATGAACCAGTTAAGGTGTATAAATTATGTACGGTGACTTATGGCACAAAGAGTGCCCCCTTTTTAGCAACAAGAACCCTTACCCAGCTAGCTAGAGATGAAGGAAAGGAATTTCCTTTAGCTGCAAATGTATTATTTCAAGACGTATATATGGATGATATTTTGACAGGTGCGGATGATCTAGACACAGCTAAAGAGATCCAACAACAACTGATATCTTTGTTAAAGAAGGGAAGCATGGATCTTCAGAAATGGTCAGTAAATAATTCTTATCTTTTGTGTAATAATGCAATATCTGAATATTCATTTTCCAATGAGACAAAAACCCTAGGAATATTGTGGAAGCCGCAACCAGACTGTTTCAGATTTAATTTAATTATAGAGCTAAGTGAAAGGTATACCAAACGCTCAGTATTATCACAAATTGCCGCAATATTTCACCCGTTGGGTTTGATAGGTCCAATAATTACGAAGGCCAAGGTTTTCCTCCAAAAATTATGGTTGCTGAAAATAGATTGGTGTGATTATCTTCCAGTGAAAGAAAATATCGAATGGACTAATTTTCTCACTTCCTTAAAAACTGTAAATATGATTAATATCCCAAGATTTGTATTTGTAGAACAACCTAATTGTGTGGAATTGCATGGTTTTTCAGATGCTTCTGAACTTGCTTATGGTGCGGTCGTTTATGTAAAATCTATTAATTCTTATGGTGATTCTGCTATCAAACTGCTCACTAGTAAAAATAGAGTGGCTCCTCTAAAGCCTATTACTATCCCTCGTCTAGAACTTTCTGCAGCAGTCCTATTATCTAAGTCGATGCAAAAAGTGTTAAGTGCTCTAAAGCAAGAAGTTTCTAAAACTTGTTTTTGGACAGATAGTACTATTGTACTTGCATGGTTAAAAAAGGAGTCGAATGATCTAAAGACATTTGTCGCAAACAGGGTATCGATTATACAAAGTTTAACTTCGATTGATCAGTGGAATTATGTACCTTCCAAGCAAAATCCTGCAGATCTCATTTCTAGAGGCCTAGATCCCATCAAGATCCAGCAATGTGATTTATGGTGGTTCGGTCCATCATTCCTACAACAGCCTAAGATGGTGGAGTCTCCTGATATTATTTCTGTTGAAACCAGTGAGTTGTTTATCCGTGAATTGAAAGCACCATCAGTAACTCAAGTATGTACATTCGTTAACACTATTGAGCCTTTAGACATCATTAATAACAGTTTTTCATTCATAAAACTGCAAAGAGTAGTAGCATGGTGTAATAGATTCATCCATAACTGTAGAAATCCCTTGTATCCCAAAGGTGGAACTTTAACCAGCAGTGAACTCTCTCAGTCCTTATTCTGTATAGTAAAAAACATCCAGAAGACTTCATTCGTGAAGGAAATGCAGTATTTGGAAAAGGGTAATGCAATCCCTAACAGTAGTAAACTGACAAACTTGTGCCCGTTTTTAGATGATAATGGTATAATCCGAGTTGGTGGTAGACTGAAAAACAGTAACTTAACTGATCATCAAAAATATCCAATGATTATTCCTTCAAAACATAATTTTACTTTTTGTGTAATTAAATATTTTCATAATTTGTATTTTCATGCAGGTGTTGAGACAACTCTTTCCCTCATCCGAAACAAATTTTGGATCTTGTCTGCTAGAAATATAGTTCGTAAAATCCTTTTCAATTGTATGATTTGTAAAAAGGTAAATTCTAAGAATTCAGAGCAACAGATGGCTGATTTGCCAGCTTCTAGAGTAACAATGGCCCGAGCATTTATGCGTACTGGATTGGACTACTGTGGTCCCTTTGAAGTGAAAAACTTCGTGGGTAGAAGTAAACAGGTAAAAAAAGTATTTATTTGTGTATTTGTGTGTTTTACTACAAAAGCCTTGCATTTTGAAAATAGTAAATGATATAACAAGTGAAGCATTCTTAGCAGCACTTAAACGCTTTATAGCAAGGCGGGGAAAACCTTCTGATATATATAGTGATAATGGTCGAAATTTCGTTGGTGCCAATAAAGAATTAAGAGCAATTCTCAGATCTTTATTTAAAGATAAAAGTGAGGAGGAGATAGAAAATTATTTAGCTAATGAAGGTATTAACTGGCATTTTAACCCCCCTTCAGCTCCTCACTTTGGAGGTTTGTGGGAAGCAAATATCAAAGGGGCACATACCCTTTAATCAGATGAAAAATTTGATTTCAGAGACAAATATTTAAAGTGACCCCATGCACTCATTTTTACACTAAATACCTCAGTTTTTTTTTTGTGAATACTGTAATACTTTCTCCATGCAATATAATATATAATTTGCATTAAACACTGTATAATTAATTAAAATTAATTATTCCTTAATGTCTGTTTTTTTTAATTAATGAAAAAGTATATAGCTTGCGCGCATGATTTTAAAAGATCTATACATTCTAGAGCTTTGAAACTTTTAATATAAGTTTAAAAACATTACAAAAATAAAATGAACTAAAATCTAATGAATAAAAAAAAATTTCTATTTTTTTTTTTTTTCAAAAAAAAAATGAAAATTTTTATTATTTTTGTCACTCGAATGCCCATACATTCAATAATTTTTGTTAAATTTCTTAGATTTTAGTTCAATTTGAAGAAAATGATCTAGTAAAGATATATATAAAGTTTCAAATCATTACCTTTAATACATTTTGAGTTATCATGCGCGCAAGTAAAAAAATATTGATTTTGAGGAAAATCAAATAAAACATAAATGTTGTATTAAAAATTCTTAAATAACATTTACAATGCAGCTATTGCTATTTAAAATTTCTATATTGTTGTAGGATAAACATGTGAAGGAATTAAGATGATTACATATGCATAAAATTTATTATGAGCTCCAAAACGTGAAATTATTAGTCGTTATATAACATGAGAAAATTCAAATTAAATATTAATGTTACATTAAAAACATATTTAAGGTATAAACAACTCAAACATTGTTATTTAAAGTTGATATATTTCTATAAAATACATATTTGCAAGAATTAGATTTATTATCTATGTTTAAAATTTAATATCACCTTCAAATGTTGAAAATTTTTCACGAAACTCGAGAACGGCATGACATTTGAGATTGCTATTTAAATTTTACTTTTGTATTTAAAAACATTTTCAAGGTATAAACAACTCAAATACTGTTATTTAATGTTGATATATTTCTATAAAATACATATTTGTAACAATTAGAATTATTACCAAGGTTTAAAATTTAATATCACGTTCAAATGTTGAAAACGTTTCACAAAACTCGAGAACGGCACAACATTTGATATTGTGATTTAAATCTTACTTTTGTACTTAAAGTACTGTAAGATATATAATATTTTAAAACAAGTTATAATTTTTGTTCATTTTAAAATTAATGTAGCAAAATAATAAAGTACAACCTATTGCTTCAAAATTAACTGCTCCAAATATGAAGATATTTTTCAATTAATGCAAAAGTATACAACTTGCGCGCATGATTTAAAAATATCCATATACTCTAGAACTTTGAAACTTTTAATATAAGTTTAAAAACATTACAAAAATAAAATGAACTAAAATCTAATAAATAAACAAAAAATTTCTAAAGTTTTTTGATTTAAAAAAAAAAAAAAAAAAAATGAAAATTTTGATCATTTTTTTCACTCGAATGCCCATACATTCAATAATTTTTCTTAAATTTCTTAGATTTTAGTTCAATTTGAAGAAAATGATCTGGTAAAGATATATATAAAGTTTCGAATCATTACCTTTGATACATTTGGAGTTATCATGCGCGTAAGTAGAAAAATAACAAATTTGAGGAAAATCAATTTAAACATAAATGCTGTATTAAAAATTCTTAACCAACACGTACAATGCAGCTATTGCTATTTAAAATTTCTATATTGTTGTAGGATAAACATGTGAAGGAACTAAGATGATTACATATGCATAAAATTTATTATGAGCTCCAAAACGTGGAATTATTAGTCGTTATATAACATGAGAAAATTCAAATTAAAAATTAATGTTACCATAAAAACATTTTTAAGCTATAAACAACTCAAATATTGTTATTTAAAGTTTATATATTTCTATAAAATACACATTTGTAAGAATTAGATTTATTACAATGTTTAAAATTTAATATCACCTTCAAATTTGAAAAAATTTCACGAAACTCGAGAACGGCATGACATTTGAGATTGCTATTTAAATTTTACTTTTGTATTTAAAAACATTTTCAAGGTATAAACAACTCAAATACTGTTATTTAATGTTGATATATTTCTATAAAATACATATTTGTAACAATTAGAATTATTACCAAGGTTTAAAATTTAATATCACGTTCAAATGTTGAAAACGTTTCACAAAACTCGAGAACGGCACAACATTTGATATTGTGATTTAAATCTTACTTTTGTACTTAAAGTACTGTAAGATATATAATATTTAAAAAAAAGTTATAATTTCTGTTCATATTAAAATTAATGTAGCAAAATAATAAAGTACAACCTATTGCTTCAAAATTAACTGCTCCAAATATGAAGATATTTTTCAATTAATGCGAAAGTATACAACTTGCGCGCATGATTTAAAAATATCCATATACTCTAGAACTTTGAAACTTTTAATATAAGTTTAAAAACATTACAAAAATAAAATGAACTAAAATCTAATAAATAAACAAAAAATTTCTAAAGTTTTTTGATTTAAAAAAAAAAAAAAAAAAAAAAAAAAAAAAAAAAAAAAAAAAAATGAAAATTTTGATCATTTTTTTCCCTCGAATTCCCATACATTCAATAATTTTTCTTAAATTTCTTAGATTTTAGTTCAATTTGAAGAAAATGATCTGGTAAAGATATATATAAAGTTTCGAATCATTACCTTTGATACATTTGGAGTTATCATGCGCGTAAGTAGAAAAATAACAATTTTGAGGAAAATCAATTTAAACATAAATGCTGTATTAAAAATTCTTAACCAACACGTACAATGCAGCTATTGCTATTTAAAATTTCTATATTGTTGTAGGATAAACATGTGAAGGAACTAAGATGATTACATATGCATAAAATTTATTATGAGCTCCAAAACGTGGAATTATTAGTCGTTATATAACATGAGAAAATTCAAATTAAATATTAATGTTACCATAAAAACATTTTTAAGCTATAAACAACTCAAATATTGCTATTTAAAGTTTATATATTTCTATAAAATACACATTTGTAAGAATTAGATTTATTACAATGTTTAAAATTTAATATCACCTTCAAATTTGAAAAAATTTCACGAAACTCGAGAACGGCATGACATTTGAGATTGCTATTTAAATTTTACTTTTGTATTTAAAAACATTTTCAAGGTATAAACAACTCAAATACTGTTATTTAATGTTGATATATTTCTATAAAATACATATTTGTAACAATTAGAATTATTACCAAGGTTTAAAATTTAATATCACGTTCAAATGTTGAAAACGTTTCACAAAACTCGAGAACGGCACAACATTTGATATTGTGATTTAAATCTTACTTTTGTACTTAAAGTACTGTAAGATATATAATATTTAAAAAAAAGTTATAATTTCTGTTCATATTAAAATTAATGTAGCAAAATAATAAAGTACAACCTATTGCTTCAAAATTAACTGCTCCAAATATGAAGATATTTTTCAATTAATGCAAAAGTATACAAATTGCGCGCATGATTTAAAAATATCTATATACTCTAGAACTTTGAAACTTTTAATAAAAGTTTAAAAACATTACAAAAATAAAATGAACTAAAATCTAATAAATAAACAAAAAATTTCTAAAGTTTTTTGATTTAAAAAAAAAAAAAAAAAAAAAAAAAAAAATGAAAATGTTGATCATTTTTTTTACTCGAATGCCCATACATTCAATAATTTTTCTTAAATTTCTTAGATTTTAGTTCAATTTGAAGAAAATGATCTGGTAAAGATATATATAAAGTTTCGAATCATTACCTTTGATACATTTGGAGTTATCATGCGCGTAAGTAGAAAAATAACAATTTTGAGGAAAATCTATTTAAACATAAATGCTGTATTAAAAATTCTTAACCAACACGTACAATGCAGCTATTGCTATTTAAAATTTCTATATTGTTGTAGGATAAACATGTGAAGGAACTAAGATGATTACATATGCATAAAATTTATTATGAGCTCCAAAACGTGGAATTATTAGTCGTTATATAACATGAGAAAATTCAAATTAAATATTAATGTTACCATAAAAACATTTTTAAGCTATAAACAACTCAAATATTGTTATTTAAAGTTTATATATTTCTATAAAATACACATTTGTAAGAATTAGATTTATTACAATGTTTAAAATTTAATATCACCTTCAAATTTGAAAAATTTTCACGAAACTCGAGAACGGCATGACATTTGAGATTGCTATTTAAATTTTACTTTTGTATTTAAAAACATTTTCAAGGTATAAACAACTCAAATACTGTTATTTAATGTTGATATATTTCTATAAAATACATATTTGTAACAATTAGAATTATTACCAAGGTTTAAAATTTAATATCACGTTCAAATGTTGAAAACGTTTCACAAAACTCGAGAACGGCACAACATTTGATATTGTGATTTAAATCTTACTTTTGTACTTAAAGTACTGTAAGATATATAATATTTAAAAAAAAGTTATAATTTCTGTTCATATTAAAATTAATGTACAAAATAATAAAGTACAACCTATTGCTTCAAAATTAACTGCTCCAAATATGAAGATATTTTTCAATTAATGCAAAAGTATACAACTTCCGCGCATGATTTAAAAATATCCATATACTCTAGAACTTTGAAACTTTTAATATAAGTTTAAAAACATTACAAAAATAAAATGAACTAAAATCTAATAAATAAACAAAAAATTTCTAAAGTTTTTTGATTTAAAAAAAAAAAAAAATGAAAATTTTGATCATTTTTTTCACTCGAATGCCCATACATTCAATAATTTTTCTTAAATTTCTTAGATTTTAGTTCAATTTGAAGAAAATGATCTGGTAAACATATATATAAAGTTTCGAATCATTACCTTTGATACATTTGGAGTTATCATGTGCGTAAGTAGAAAAATAACAATTTTGAGGAAAATCAATTTAAACATAAATGCTGTATTAAAAATTCTTAACCAACACGTACAATGCAGCTATTGCTATTTAAAATTTCTATATTGTTGTAGGATAAACATGTGAAGGACCTAAGATGATTACATATGCATAAAATTTATTATGAGCTCCAAAACGTGGAATTATTAGTCGTTATATAACATGAGAAAATTCAAATTAAATATTAATGTTACCATAAAAATATTTTTAAGCTATAAACAACTCAAATATTGTTATTTAAAGTTTATATATTTCTATAAAATACACATTTGTAAGAATTAGATTTATTACAATGTTTAAAATTTAATATCACCTTCAAATTTGAAAAATTTTCACGAAACTCGAGAACGGCATGACATTTGAGATTGCTATTTAAATTTTACTTTTGTATTTAAAAACATTTTCAAGGTATAAACAACTCAAATACTGTTATTTAATGTTGATATATTTCTATAAAATACATATTTGTAACAATTAGAATTATTACCAAGGTTTAAAATTTAATATCACGTTCAAATGTTGAAAACGTTTCACAAAACTCGAGAACGGCACAACATTTGATATTGTGATTTAAATCTTACTTTTGTACTTAAAGTACTGTAAGATATATAATATTTAAAAAAAAGTTATAATTTCTGTTCATATTAAAATTAATGTAGCAAAATAATAAAGTACAACCTATTGCTTCAAAATTAACTGCTCCAAATATGAAGATATTTTTCAATTAATGCAAAAGTATACAACTTGCGCGCATGATTTAAAAATATCTATATACTCTAGAACTTTGAAACTTTTAATAAAAGTTTAAAAACATTACAAAAATAAAATGAACTAAAATCTAATAAATAAACAAAAAATTTCTAAAGTTTTTTGATTAAAAAAAAAAAAAAAAAAAAAAAAAAAAAATTGAAAATGTTGATCATTTTTTTTACTCGAATGCCCATACATTCAATAATTTTTGTTAAATTTCTTAGTTTTTAGTTCAATTTGAAGAAAATGATCTGGTAAAGATATATATAAAGTTTCGAATCATTACCTTTGATACATTTGGAGTTATCATGCGCGAAAGTAGAAAAATAACGATTTTGAGGAAAATCAATTTAAACATAAATGCTGTATTAAAAATTCTTAACCAACACGTACAATGCAGCTATTGCAATTTAAAGTTTCTATATTGTTGTAGGATAAACATATGAAAGAATTAAGATCATTACACATGTATAAAATTTATTATAAGCTCCAAAACGTGAAATTATTAGTCGGTATATAACATGAGAAAATTCAAATTAAATATTAATGTTATATTAAAAACTCATTTACAATTTAAATTAGTATAAATAATCTTTAAATGTCTAATATTAGGGGAAAAAAGGTGAAAATATTTTGGTACTTTTTGGTTAGCCATGCGCCAGTGATATATGTACATATATAAATATATATGTATGTACATACATATATGTGTATAGACATAGATGTATGTATACATATCATATATGTGTATATATAAATGTGTGTGTATCATAATGTGTATATATATACATGTATATGTATCACTGGCGCCCGGCTAACTGAAAAGTACCAATATTTTTAATGTAATCGTTAAAGTTATCGTTTTTCTTTTTTGTCGTTTTTTTTTTTTGTAAATGAGCTATTCATATTGGTAACACAATCTTATACAAGTATTAAAATTACTATAGGATATAAATGACCACTGGTAACTTATTTAAAATTTAAATTATCTTGGAAAGTTTAATATCTTACAATTTGTTGTTTACCTTACTTACTTAATTTTTAAAATCCACCTGCAGAATACATTTCACCTTCAATATTTTTTAGCGATTTGTTTTTTGCTGTTTCAGAACGTTTTCTCAATTTAATTTGCTCTTTTGTTTGCATACTTGCTTTTCTCTCTGAAGAAGCTATACGTTTCTTATCTATGCTTTCAAATCCGTTAATCGAAAAATTGCTACGAAGTAATTGCAATGAACCCATTATGCCATGCCGTCTTTGACAACCTTCATTAAACAATATTGTAGCTTCATTTGTTGCAATATGTACAATTGTTTTTCCCGATCCTGTAGTTTTGGGGCAAAATTTCCAAATCATAGCATTCAGGCTTTCATTTGGGTTTTGTGTTCGCCCTCCCAAACAACGTTTTAAAAGTGACGGCTGTGACAGATCATTAAACACTGGTTTGATTGCTTCCATTACCACAGAAGGGATAGGGGATTTATGATTGTATGAAATGCCTTCTAAACGGGATTTGTTGTACTTACACCAGGTGTCAACATTTTTGGGGCAAAAATCATGGATTGGATTATCATTCGATGATATTTTGTGATAAAATATCGCCCAAATTGCTTTACGCATTTCAATCAAAGAATCTTTATGTTCTCTGATGGCATTGCCATAGTAGCTTGTTATTTCATCAATAAGGTTGTCAGTTAATCGCCCTTTACCACCCAGTGTTTTTCCATCACTCAATTTTTTCTTTTCTTGCTTCAGCTTTCTTAGACGGGTCCCCATACGCTTCTGAACGTGTCCAACACATTCGATTTTTTCGATAGTTACATTTCCATAAGGTTTTGCATTACACACTGAAGGAAATGTTTTTGTGTCACCGTCCCCGATATATTTCAAATATTTTACACCACGTGTTTCTTCGGATCTTAAAAATATTCTGACCATACCGTCAACTTCCATCTTCCCTGCAGAACCAAAATGGTTTCGATT